>OY728162.1:909493354-914493354 GCA_963277665.1 Viscum album | reverse complement strand
TATCCTACCTACCACACCTAACAACTATGTGATTCTTCCTTTACCCTTCACCTAACACAATATTGTGATAAAATTACCTCCATATTCACTTACAAATGTTGTCTCATAAACCATTTTCATACAAGTAACATCCTTCAGTTCTCTCAATATTTTCTTAAAATATTCCTCACATATTTCCTCCTTTTACATTTTATAGCCTCTTACCATAATAAATAGGGATGATTCCTTAAAGCTAAAGGAAGAAAATGTAGTCTTGAATGACATCGATCAAAATAATAAATAAATCATTTTTAATTGTTGTCATTTAAATTCTCATGGTAACTATTGATAAATTCCTTCCCCTATAAGAATTATGTATAATTAACATCATAATTTATATTTAAATTATACATTTTCATAATTCAAGGATGTGTTCAAGATTATTAATTATTTATTACTCACTCATGTTTGGGTTGGTTTTACAACCAATAAGAATGTTGCTATCTCATTTCCATATTTTCATATTAATATAAAATAAATATATGAATTATGTTGAAATAATAACTAAGAAAGAATTTTTTTCATAATTTAGAAATTTCATTGTATATCTATATTAATTAATAAAATTTAATTTTTTTTTCAACAAAAACTAATGAATAATTTTTTTTGAAAACACTTTATGAACCATCCCCAAAACTTCTATAAAATGACTATTGGACTTCAAAACATTTAGAAAAACATTAAAGAAATACAAGGATGTTGTAGCTATTATTAACACATAATAAATAAACAAGGACATGAACCTATCTACTAAAATCTATTATAGATCAAATGATTCAATTTAAACCTAAACTATATTGAGCATTTTGATGTGGTGAGATCATATTGTACTGGTTTTGGGGTGTATTTTATGGGTTGTTATGGCATAAAAATGACTTGGTAGGTATATTATTGTCTCAAGAAGTATGTTGTGGACATTGGAAAACATGTATGATGGACGATGTTTTGCTATGTTATGGTTTTTGATGGTGGAGATGTTCTCTAGTGATAGGTGTGTGATAGCGATGATAGTGTTGATAGGATGGCATGATAATGGTGGGGATAACATGTGATTGGATGTAAACAAGGTATATTGGTGTTCTTATGGCCCAAGGCTTCCTTGAATGAAATTTTTTTTGTGAAGTTTTAATTTCATTTTGGTTGTGCAATGAATCTGTATCTTGTGAATCAACTTTTTGATACCACTTATCTATAAACATATATATTTTAAAATTAATAAAAAGGGAATTTTCAGTCATTAAAAATGGTGTTTTAATGACTAAAAATATTTTTTTTATTTGTTCTTAATGTTACATATAATCCAATTTATCTAGAATAATCTAATTAATTTCATTTTAATTTTAAATATTAATAATTTTATAGAAAATTTATCTTTAGTCATAATTTTATCTTCTTGAGAAAAGTATTTTTAAGTACATAATGTTTTCACGTTTAGATAAATTAGAAAAATACATAATGACGAATTATATAAATTAAATTAATATTATATATATATATATATATATATTAAATTTAATTCATAAAATGTGGATAAATTTGCATAGATTTAATTTAAAATAATTTTTTTTTGAAAATGAATTTTCCTGAAAACCAAATTTTTATCATGACTTAAGAGATTAATTATAAATTAAATTCATCCACTTATTATTGTATAATAAAAAACCATGGATTCCATATATTAGAGGTCATTATTTTGTATATATAGACCCATTATTTTTATTCATTATGAATAGTAGTTATTATAAATAATTATCACCACTCTAAGGGTATAATAGGTTATTATGGTTAAAAATAAAATTATTAAGAAACTCATTGACCCTATAACTAACTTTATTATACTGTAGGAGGGGATTTCTTCATTGTGGATCCCATCATAGGATATATGGATGCATAGTACCATAAATATTTTATCTTCACATTTATAATATATATGTAATAGGTATAAACAAAAATGTAACATTCTTACATTTGATAACAAAAATATTTTGTGACGGTGATAAAAGAAAACTATATTTGGTCCTAAATATTAATTTGAATTGTAAATTATTTTTTTCTTGATTAATAACTTATAATTTTTATTAAATACTTAATTACCTTAAATTATTATAAAACATTGATATGATATTTATTCAATTAATAGAAAATTAAAATAATAGATTATTAAAAATATTAAAACTGGGATAAAATGAATGAATTATTATGTTCTGTAATTGTTTTGATAACTATAACATGTTAGTGATATTTGAAAGTAATATATTTTAATTCTATTACTTTAATCTTTGTATTAAAATTTAAATTAACTAAATTATTTCAGAAACTATATAATGGTATTATATAATATATTTTATATTATTAAATGATTTAGAGTTCATCAATATCATATAATTGGCCATCTGATCATGATTGGGTTGAATAGATCAACCATCATCCATTTTTTGGCTAATTTTTATTCAATATTTACTATCATGAGAAAAAAAAATAGAAAACACTCTTATAACTATAATTGTAAAAAATGATTACTGTGCATTAAAAGAAAGTTATAAGCATAAAACTAATCTAAACTTGTCAAAATTTCATTGGATGAGAATATATAAATCTATAATTATCTTATATTTTAATTAAATTAGTTCATATCATTTTTCCAGGAAAATTAATTTATATTAATTGAATATTTTATGATATTCAAAGAAGTTCCCCAAACCTCACATAATAATGGGAACCCCCTCCCCAATTGTAATCATGAAAGGATTAATGTGATCACTAAGAGTTCAAGGGGGTGAATTGGTGATAATTTCTTTTTTAAAATATATTATTTATTGTGAAGAAACCTTGTAATCTTGTTAATGATTTATAACATTGATGAGAATCAACCATCAAAAGACAACCACATGAATAAAAGTATTTAATTTTATCACTACTAAAAAATTTTATCTCATGCTTGTAAATGTTTCAAAATTATTCAATAACACAAAATCCATTATTAATAAAGCCCTTTTATTTGTTTATAACACTATAAGTATATACCTACACTTACAATAAACTATGATCAATAAAATAGTGCATGTGCTTCCCACACATATAATATGTAACAATTTTTTTTTGTATCAAAATTAGAAAAACTTTAAAACATGCTCAAAATATTTTCACTATTATAATAATACAAAATAATGTTTTACTGTTCTTGAGAAATATTTATTCTTCACATTATTAACGACAATCAAGTAAAAACATCCTTTATACCATCACTGAACTTATGATTTCTTTGTCCTATTTTTCTATCTTAGAGGTTCCCTCAATACCATTTGATAATTAGGAAAACTTTGTTACACTAATTTTTATTTCTTATTCCACGTGTTTTTTTATTTGAATGAAAAATCATTCTTTTCACTGATCAAAAATCCTCTGATCGAAATGGAAATCTTTTTTGAACACAACCAAGAGTTCATTTGGATGAAAATCTCATCTAAAAACTATATATAATAACTTAATTTTATATCTATATTCAAAACCAATTTTTCAAAACATCCAATATTTCTCTATGAAAACTTCACACACCATACACTATAAATGCACCATTTTTATAGTATTATTTAAAAGAGAATATGTGGGAAAACCAATTTAGTTTCCAACTCAATGGAAAATTGAAATTAAAAACTTTCATTCCAATTTGATTAATAAATCTTATTTTAAATTTCATTAATATTATTGAACCTATATTAGATTATTCAGTGACTTAACCCTTCTAAAAATTGAAATATAACATAGTGAGTAACATTATTTACCACAATTACAATTAGAAAATTAGATGACCAGCTCCAAATCATAACTTTTGATATCTTTATGAAATCTCTATAAATCACATCAAATAAGAAAGGATAATAAAAATATTGCATGTTTTTACAATAATATAAATTTGTAAAAAATCATCCCTACCAAATATCTTTATCTAATTCCTCTTTAACAACTTTTGAAACACTATATGAAAAATTCATTTGGTAAAACATCATCCATTTTAATCCGTGTCTTTCTCCTCCATCTAATGAATTGCCTTAAAATCATCATTCAAATATTCTTATATAATGAAATTTATCCTAAATTCTTTATAAAGAAAAATCATTAGTTAGTCTAATAGAAACAACGACTACTTAACTTCGTGTGTGTTCTTCCTAGAGAAATTATACTAAATTTGATTCTGATATAATTATTAATAATGGATTTATTTATTAGACATCATCCATTCTATTTCATTAGAATTATTTTGAATATAAATAACTATAAATTCTTCAATAAACCTAATTAATATCAAATGAATGGTTATTTTTAGGTTATTTTAGTAACGTGAACATTAAAACATTATAAAATTTCCATTTTTAATGGAATTGCATAAAAAATTTGTTTGATGGGATTTATAAAAATACCCAATCCATTTAAATTCCCAAGTTTCCTACATTGTACATTAGAAATAGTCTCTAATCTAATTGTCTTCATAAATATGAATCAAAAAATTGTACAAGCATAAATATATCTTTTTTTCTAATGAATTAAATTGAACATCAAAATAATAAATAATTATATCAGGAAATGTTTCTCCCCATTTTTATAAAATTTTTGGATCTTGTAATCTTTATAACTCATGATATTTGAAAATTTTGGATAAAATATAATCAATATGTTTTTTTGAAACTTTTCATCTGATGAAAAATTTTAACTTTTATAAGATAAAAATTAAAAATGAAACTTCACCTGATAAACTTAGTTACAAAAAGTTCATCTTATGGGAACTGGTTATGAAACCTTTGTCTAATCATATATGTCTAATATCAACTATGTTTGATTGATTCTTTTAGAAAATTGTATAAATGGATTTTATTTAATTCTATATAATGAAAATAATTCCATAAAAATTTATTTTTCAAAAACAATCAAATTCATTTTTTTATTAAAAATATTCATCAACCAATTAAAACACATTCAGTCTACTTATTTCCACCAAAACCGCCATTGGATTTTTGGTAAAAAAATAACATAAATCTGTAAAACAATATAAATATATATATTGATTACTTATAAAATAATTCAAATCCTACATAACTGAAATTTATATAAGAAACTAGAATAATTGAACTTAAAATCATTCTACCCGTAAATAATGTATTAAGAAACACATTCTCACACAAATCCCCAAAAAAACTTTTCTCCTTAATTCTTTAAATTTCACGGATTTTTCATTTCTTTCTTGTAAGAAAATGGTTTCCTAAATCCTCTTCAAGAAACTATTAAAATAGTTCATACATGTTGAAATCACAAATTGTCCTTTTTAAAAACTACCTTGAAATATCAACCATCCTTAAATGGTTATGTATATTCTTATGGATAGATTTAGGTAACATCATTTTCAACCCCTCTAAAATATTATTTTAATACATGATGATAGAGGGGATATATTCAAATACCATATCCTTGATGAGAGATAGGTTATATACCCATGTTCGAACTCAACTTAAATAATAATTAATTTCAGAATGGTTCAGTTATTTTTTTAGTAACTTGTTCTATTGTATAAATATTCTCCAGCATTATTTCATTATTCAAAACATTCTATTTGATTATGATATATTTGATATCTATATTCTTTGATCTATAATATTGAACTGGGTTTTTAGTGATATTTATAGCACTTTGATCATCAAAATCGATGAGTAGGGGTTACAGCACTTCTAATAACAAATATTCCAACTGTGTATTCATATAAATAAGTTAGGGTACAACCCGTATAGTAGAATCAGACTCATATTTAGTAATACATAGAGTAAAAAATATCTTCCTAATATGCCAAATCAAATAACATTATACCAGGAGGATAACTCCACCATATATGGATCCTCTATCATCATTCCCTCTTAAGAAATCAAATTCTCTGTGGAAAAAGATGATATTTTCCATAGATATCACATTTCATACAAAAATAAGTTATTACATTGATGTATCTGATAATTATTATTTCTATCCAGAATAATATATTCTATTTACCTATTTCAAAATAATTATAAAAAATCATGAACAATATATGGCCTTGAATCTATTAGATATGAAAACAACCTACAGTCTTTATAAACAATTTAGGATCAACATCTCTATCTTCTTCATCACATGAATACACGTTTCCCACTAATTGTTTCATGAAAAATAGTTTTGAATCATAAATACCAAACCATTTTAAATGTTTGTTAGCATAATTCTCTTTTTATACGAAAACATATTTCTTCATTTTTGAGATTTATAGACCAAGAATGTATTACATTTCTATATGTATTTATGTTTTAAATAAATGCTTCATATCCTTAAAAATATTTTCACAGGTTTCTCATTTTTCCAATAAAATATAACATTATTAATGTAAATAATCTAAATGAGGGACAACTATTGTTTTTATTTAATATAGAGGTTACTATAATGTTTTTGTTTATAGAAGTCTATCTTCCTTAAAATGGTGTCCAAAATGGAATACCAATTTCTTTGAGAATTATTCAACCTATAGAAATCCTAATTTAACTTATCAAAATAACTTTCAACATTCCCAGTCATGAAAACAAAGTATAATTCAATATAAAAACCTTTAAAATAATCTCTTTTAGGAAAAAATGATTTTGTATCCATCTAAAAAAATTCATAAACTCCTTATGAAAAAATATAAAGAAGGATTATGATAGTTTTTAATGTTTCTAATGGATAAAAAGGCTCAAAAAAATTATTGAATTAAATTATTGAGTAACCTTTCCAAACCACTCGTGTTTTGTTTCCTATCATTGTAACATCCTCATATAAAATTTCTCAAAATAAAGAGTATATAATATTTATTTTTATTTTTATTGGGTAAATGTTCCTTAGTATAAATCTTCTAAATATAACCTAACTCATCATTAATAGGGTAAACCCAGTCATAATACGTCTATTATTCATAAAAAATATTTTTCATCAACCTTTGAATATAATGATGTCTCTGCAGTTGAATACAAATATCTTTTGGTTTAAACTTGTTTTTTATCTCCAATGATGTGATGAATATCCACATATTACATAGATCATGATGGGATGTAGGATGTTGTTCATAATCTCATGAGAAATCCGAGTCCGAATCCTATAATTCTAAAACATCTACATTAATGCTACCATTAAGGATATTTATCAAGTTTCTCAAATGAAACGACATCATCTTCCCCATCTTCCACGTCTATAACTATTTTTTAAATACTATTACCATATTTTTGATGAAATTTAATCATTTTTAGAAACTCTAATCATTCATGTTTCTTTATTAAAACATTTATAATATTTTCAATAGGTTCATAACCATGAAATATTCCATCAAATCCACTCTAATCAAACATCCCATGATCTTTACCCTTGATATTTATAATAAAATTACTAATAAAAAGTATTAGGTGCATAAAAAATATGTTTTTTCTTAAAAAATCTCATAATAATCCATATCATAATTTTTTTTCCAAAAAACATTGATTATAATTATAAATTACATCCCTGGTATCCCACATTATAAAACAATGATAAATATCATGTTTGATCAACAATATTCATTTAATCTCTACCATATTTTTATTCTTTCATCAACAACATCTTGTTGTGGAGTGTATAGTGTGCTTAACTCAGGATGAATCCCATTTTTTTAATATAATCTATAAACTATTCATTTTTGTATTAGATACTATAATCATTTCATAAATTCTTCATAGAATATAAACATTATTTTTCTTATCTTATAATAAAACTCTTAAACATATTTAGATCATCTAATTTATTTTTTATAAAAATAATAAATTTAATGAAAGAATAATATTCCATAGAGATCTAGGTTTTCTATACCACCACTCTCTCAGTTTTTTGGGTTTCCCTATTGGTCTTGGACCACACGATGACCGCACCTACTTTTAGCACATCTCTAATGGCAGCTTCCTGTGCTCAGCTACTGGCTATTCAGCATGGGATTCCTATCGTTCTCGATCATATAATTCTGTGTTTTAGAGCTCTGGAAAGGAATCCCTTTCCATTGTTCAATTTCCCCTGATGGTTCAATATAGGTATCATGTTTTGAGTTTGAATATATTTTTGGCTGATTTCAATGTTTTCCCTCTTTGTTTTATTGTGTTTTCCTTTCTGCTATGGTGCTGGTGGTTCCGAAGATGCAGATTTTTAGGGTTTTGGCCAGCCCCTAGTGTCTCCCCGAATCTGGCCCACTTTTCTCTTATCACCTCTACCATTTTTCCTAGAACCTTAATGTAGGATTCCATCTAATCTCGTGCAAAGGCCTCCTTGGAGATTTGGGTGGTGTGGGTGTCTTCTACAATGGTGTTCTGAATTGTGGTTTTTTGTGCATGGTTAGTTTATAGTTATGGATTGTGGATGGTGGTGGTTGTGGTACTCGGGTGTACCCTATTGTTCTCTCGTGGACATTGAAGGTTTTATGTTGACCGATGATCATGGATAGGCAGTCCCTTGTGTGGTGGTGGCGATACATCCTATGGTTTGATGTGCATGGAAGTGAGGGATATTGCGACACGATGTGTGCTGGTTGTATTGGGGGGGGTTAGTCCTTGGAAGCATTCCATGATGATCTATTCTCATATTCATTGGTTTTAGATTAGTGGATGATATTTGTTTTGGGTTTTTTGCGGTGTTCATTAGGTGAGTTTGGTCCTGCATAGGGTTATTTTACTAGCCCACCAATAGCTACTGGTGATGGAATTATAGTTCTCACTTTGGCTCAATGTGATTTTGTTCTGGTGCCTGAGTTCTCACTTAACAATAATCTAATTAAAAAAAATATTTCCAGTCTGATTAAAATAATCAATGAATGAAATAATTTAATTATATTTGAAATTTATTTTTAACTCATTATGCTATAGAGATCAGAGTGAATCATCTCTCAGGGATGAGATAAACATATTTCATCTTTCTTATCAACTTAATTTTTTATGTTATCTTTTTGGGAAAATAGAAAAACACCAATGTATTCTTATTATCATATTTTGAATATCAAAAATATAATCCGTTTTTGTTAACATGATCATACTCTATTGAAATATATTCCCAAATACCTTATCTCATATCTTATTGTCTTTATCACTCTAGGATAACATGTAGTTTTTTCATAAGAAACTTAAAACAAATTTACCTTCATTTGTTTGAATTTCATTAAAATTTTCATATATTAAACTCTACATACAAAAAAATCATAAATTCTAAAAAAATACTAAAACAATTCAAATGTTGTGAAACACATAGGAAACATTTTTTCACCCCATCACAAAACAAGTCTATTTTAGATTTTAACTTTTCATTTCCATTTATAGAAGATCCAATTCCTTTAATTCTGAGTTACTCATCATTTCAAAAAATAAAATATAAAAACCATCTTTTAAAAAAATTACATTCATAAATAGATTTAAATAAATTGGTATGTATGAAGAGAACCCTCTATCCAAAATATTAGGTTATTCTTCTTTTTTATCTTTGAGAGAAGTTTCAACAACAAAGACTTTTCCATTTCATTTTTCATTTATATTGAAATGGATCATGAGAATAGTTATATGAAACATTTTGTTACCACATTATAACAAGACTTTATTTTTCATAGTTTCAAGTTTGGACAAATCTTAATCAAATGATTTATAATGGATGAAATCCAAATTGAATCTTTATATCAAATTATTTAGGAGGTTAACTTTACCAGAAGCATTTTCCCCAACTTATTATAGGTTCATTGTAATATGGGTTGTCAAGAAAACATATATACAATTTATCTACAAATCAATTAAAATTTTAGTAGAAACCAAAGAATATATATTCTTCTATAGAATACTTAATGTTTTGAGTAGTGTGTTGGAATTTATCAACATTATTACCATCCACTTTGGTATTTTATTGGACGTTAGTTTTTTGGTTAATTTCTAATATTTCATTCTTAATACGAATATATTTGACTATAGTTACACATTTTGGTTTATACATTGTTACCAAAGAAATATTGTGTTTTTAACTTCTCTAGTTTTATTTATAAACATGGTCTTATAATCATTGTTTTTCTTATGATTATCGGAAATATTTATATTATCATTCTATTTTCGAAGGATTGATTTTTTATTAAGAAATAATTATTATTTATATACCATGAGGTTTTCTATCATCATATTCGTATTCCCACTTTCATATATTACAATCACTTCGAAAAATTATTTCAACTTGGTTTTCAAAATAAACTTAACCTGATTCACTTCTTCTTCAGAACTACAACATTCCACACTATTAATAATTTCATTATCTTTAAATAAATGTATTTGGATCATCTTTAACATTGATGTTCACATCTTCTTCCTCCATTCCTTCATAATCAACCTCTTTATACAATATGTTTCTCCTTTTTTTATTTAGTGAAATATATATATTTTCCATTGGAATAATATTTTCATTTTTCTAGAATATTCTTAAAGGAACATATCAAATTTCTATCAACATCATCATTTTCATCATCTAATATTTGAGGAATATTTACTCTAATGTTCCCAATATATTTACAACCATAACACATTAGAGGGAACACCCATTTATAAATTCATGTTACCCAATTTATATTTTATTAAATAATGACCTAAATTCATTAAATTTTTTACTAATCACATATTTGGTTTCAAAGTCACTACATCATTATCTTTACGATCTTTTATATTTTACAATCCTACTATATTTAAATAAAATTTATCAATTAACTTTTCTATTACTCTTTATAACATTATTTCTTATCATTTTTTATGTGATGTGAGTGTTATATTGATCATCAGAAGATAGAGTTTTGGGATCTCTATCGTCCAATGATGAATAATATACCTCAAACATATAAAAAATTATTCATAAAATATTTTAAACTATGTTTTAATAATCTATTTACTCACCATGACATATTATGGTTCATAAAATTTCATTTATCCTCATAAAAAAGTATACAATTGATTCATAATTTCCCATTATGAGATCTCTGTAATCCAACCTCAATAATTTTAAAATAGATTTCTTAATTTTTAATTTTATTTGTAGATATTGTTATAATTCTTCAAAAATCCTTTAATAGTTCTAAATCCTTTAAATATAAGAAAATCTATTTCATTGCTTTAGGAGAATATAACTTTTCTAGATCACCCAGGAATCTAGATCTCCCCTTCCTTTAAAATTTAACATGGCATGTTTTAGTCATTCTGAATGTGGATCCCTCGTGGAGCACTAATGGAATTCTATTAATTACAAGAATGATGAAATTTCTTGTGTCATCAATCTTAAAAATCATAAAATATTTTGGTGTGTTTAGAGTAAAGATCAATTCATCACCATTTACCATGATATTTCTTCTCTTTAAAATTCTTTGTTGTATATTCAGGTGCATAATAGCAGGAATAATTTTTCTGATGGTCTTCAAGGGGAATCTGATATTGTTAACAAGCTTAATGGAATATTGAACATTAAAGATGCCCTGCAATGGGATATATTTAAGGATAAATTGTTGAAGGATGGTGATTGGAACTCCAAGTTCACTAACTATCTTCAGAGAATTAGAATGGTTTCTAAACCTCTTTCTTTGATTATGAATGGTGATCAGATTATTGATAATGACAGAGATCACTTAGATCATGTTATATCCTATTTTAGTGATCTTTTTAATGGTTCCCTTATCCAAAATGATCCAAATGGAGGGAATAATTCCTAAATTTTTTTATCATCCAAATAATGTCTTTCTCACCTCTATTCCCTTTAACATTGAAATTAAAGAATCCACTTTCATTCTCAAATATGAAAGCTCTCTAGGTTCGTATGGTTTTGGCAATTATTTCTAGCAAACCTATTGGGATATTATTCAAAATGAGGTTTGTAGACTTTTCATTCATTTTTTCAAGGGTGGTGTCCTACCCCAAGGTATCAATGCTCAATTCCCTACTCTTATACCTAAAGTGGAAAATTCCAATGAAATTCATTAGTTTAGGCCAGTTGCATTGGTCAATACAATTTTCAAAATCATTTTCAAAATTGTTGCCACAATATTGGATTCAATTTCTAGAAAGATTATTTCCTTTAATCAGTTTGGTTTTATCAAAGAGAGATGTATTTTTGGATTGTCTTGTTTCCTATTCTGAATGTGTGAATTTTCTCAATAAATCTTTCAGAAGTAGAAACATTTCTATTAATCATGATGTCGTGAAAGCCTTTGAAACCATGGATTGGGGATTAATTTTCAAGGTTCTCACTACTAGACATACAATATATACCAATGGTTTGAAACCGTTGGTATAGGCAGCAGATCCGTTGGTATAATATATACCAACAGTTTGGAAAACCATTGGATAGTAAGCCCTTGAAAAAGGCCTATACCAATGGTTTTCCTATAACTGTTGGCATATGGCTCTGTGACATTCAATATGCCAACG
Organism: Viscum album; assembly: GCA_963277665.1. Classification (NCBI taxonomy): domain Eukaryota; kingdom Viridiplantae; phylum Streptophyta; class Magnoliopsida; order Santalales; family Viscaceae; genus Viscum; species Viscum album. The sequence continues at coordinate 914,480,830 of OY728162.1, read as the reverse complement.
GTTTTATAGAATCTGTTGGTACAAATATATACCAACATTTTATTAACCGTTGGTATAAATAGATTATATGTAGTTAACCAATGGTTTGAAACTGTTGGTATATAGTATTACCAACAGTTCCTTCAAACCGTTGGTAAAAATATTCTGGAAATGCAATATACCAACAGTTTTTAACCATCGATACAGTATATTACCAATTGTTTATTCAAACCATTGGTAGAACCATTCTCCAAAAACATATTACCAATGGTTTAAGACCATTGGTATAGTGTTTTTCTGGAAAACAACACAACATCCCATTCCCTCCACTGCATACAACTGAAAACACCTGTTTTCACTACAGTCACTAGAAAACACAGCTACAAACAACACATAAACTAGAAAACTTTTCACTTAAAATAGAAAAAAAACACAAAACTTAATATAGAACAATTTTCACATAAAACAGAATAAAAAAACACATGAAATATTACATAAAAATCGTAGAGTCTTCCAACTATGACATGTACCACAACATAGTTTCCGCCATTTCAATCTTCACATGGAAACCACTCTTCCATCGAACCCATTTCAATTTATTTGGTGGAGACATCTAATAATGGTGAGGGGAAAATCACATTTCTGAGAGCCCATCATAGTGAGAGTTACATACACCATTAATATAATTAACACATTATTCATAAGGTAATTACAGTAAGTATACACATACAAAAAGTATACACATACACCATCAACACATAATTTATATGTTAATTAAATACATAAAAAATTAAATTCACAATTCAGGGCTTGAGGGGATGTTAAGGGGTTTGGGGTTGCTGTCTAAGGGGGGTAGGGGTGTCCAGATGGGTGGGGGTGTCTGAGAGGATGGGGGTGTCATGACTCGTCCTCGGGACCCGTGTCGTGACTACCCCAAGCCCGCCTTCCAAAGGCCAGGGGCTTGCGACTCTCACCAAAGGTGTAAATCCCGATATAAAGGTGAAGGAACAACCTTTATAAAGTAAACAAACACCCCATAGTAATCAAGCAGAAGTAAACACTAAGTAACTGAGTACAATAGTAAGTGCGGAAAAGTAAGTGGGCCAGAATACAAACCCAAACTGAAGTAAAGTACAACTGGAAAGGAAGTAAAACAACAAAAAAGTAATGTAGAAACGCTGAGCCGTCCACTAGAATCTCACCTGAAGGGTGGGTACATATATACTCCTCAGCTCCTCAGGTCCTCCCATCCGCCCTGTGTACGTCCCGTCCAATGGTCCACCTCCAGGTACCGACTCGTCGTAAAATCCACCTCTGGGCACCGACTCATCGTGAGTTCCTCTTCCGGGAACCGTCCAGCTCTACAAGCCTCAACCTCGATCAGTGATGTCCGTCCTCTGTAACCAACACAACATAGTCCAGGCGAAGCCCGTGTAGGGGTGAGTCTACGATACTCAATAGGGACCCCGAGACCCCCGATGGTATCCCTGAATCCACAAAGGATAAACCACAAAGAAAATATACAATCATGGAGTATCATCCAACACTACTTAGGTATACACCCATACATATACCTAAGTCATCAAATCCAGTTCAGCTCCAACCCACGAGCTCAAGTACAAACACATCCACACAGGATAGTACAACCCAATCCACACAGGAAAGCACAACCCAATCCACATAGGAATGAAATTAAATCATATAGAAGATAATGATTTAAAGTCAAGACTCATCTCACATAGGTATTCTTCTTCATAAGATGATAGATATGATCAGATGTAGCCACTGATTCATCTAAGCTGGGACCCACGTAGGATACTAAACCAGCTAAGCTGTCAGACCCACGTAGGATACAAGTACTGAAGTCATCACCGCCGAACCCACAGAGGATTCCTGTATGGTTGTCATTGTCGTTGAACACACGGAGGATTCCAGTACGATAGTCTTCTCCGTTGATCCCATGGAGAATTTCTAGTAAGATAGTCTTCACCGTCAAACCCACAGAGGATTCCAGTACGATAGTCTTCACCGTCGAACCCACAGAGGATTCCAGTACGATAGTCTTCACCGTCGAACCCATATCTCTTGGGGAACTCCTCCTATATCGAGTACAGTGGGACTTCCACTACAACCAAGCACTTCCCACTAACCTTGGAATTCTATAGTACTACACCTGTGGAGTACTTTGGGCCTACTGCTATAACCAAGTGCTTCCCACCATGGGTCTGCCGCTACAACCAAGCGCTCCTCCTCATAGCCTACAAAGGTACTCCTTCTGTTGAGTACCGCGGGTCTGCTGCTACAACCAAGCACTACTCCACTGCGAGTCTACCTCTACAACCAAGCTCTCCCCACTGGGCTACCGAAACACTCTGAGTCGATCGTTCAGCAGTCGTCAAGTCTCAGCCAGCTCTAGGGTTTCCGTACACAACACGATCGTTCCGAGAGGGCCCGATCCACGAGCCAAGAGGTTGGTACATCAAATTTCACTTAGACCTGAGTTTATGTAGCGAAAAGTTCCGCCACGTCAAAAGGAACTCGACGAGATAGATGGCGTGTCAATCGAACGCCCTGTCTGAGAGTTATTTGCTTTTTCGTTTCAGGAGCCCAGTTGGTTTTTAAGTCAAACCAAACCGAACGCACTCCAACTGAGTTCAAACCTCGATAGGAGTAATCCAAAAGGTCATTCTCACTAAGAGGAATCCAAAAAAGTTGACGGAAGGTCAATCGGACGTCCGAAGATCAAGTTATAAGTGTTTCCGCTCCGAGGGCCCGGTTGGTTTCGTGTTCGAACCCACCCGGTTGTACCCAAAGTTCTCCAAAACCTTGATTGTGATAAAGAGCAACGACCGTCTCGATCCAAGGAATGCATCGCAACTGATGGTGAGTCGATCGGAGGTCCATAGCCCAAGTTATAAGCTTTTCCGCTCCGAGGGCCCGATTGGTTTCGTGTTCGAACCAACCCTACCATACCCAAAGTTCTCCGAATCCTTGAGTGTAATATATCAAAACGACCATCTCGATCCAAGGATCACATCTTAACTGACATTGCATCGATCGTAGGTCCGTAGCCCAAGTTACGGGCATTTAAACGAGCTGTCCGGTTTTTAGGGGATTTTGGGCCCGGACCGACCTGGCCCAAGACCCCCCGGGTCGACCCGACCTTGGTCCGGGTCCAGCCCAATAGGGCGTGGCCCGGACCGGTGGGTGCGGTCCGGCCCGGCACAGTGGGCGTGCCCCAGCCCGACCGGCGCAGCGCAGCTCGGCCCGGGCGGCCGGTTGGCCTGGCCCGGGCGCGACCTGCGTGGCCAACTCGAGGATGGCCGAGCTGTCGCATAAGGGGTGGGGGCGCTACCCCCTGTTTTGAAATAGTGGCCCCCATTTGGGGGCTGCTCCTTTTTCCAATGGACACGGTGTTGGGTGTCGCGTCTCCCCTGGATCCCACGCGGCCGCGGGATATGGTCATTCCGCCTCCGCCATGGCGGCTCCTTCCGGCGGCGCGCCGGGGCGCCGCCGTCGCCTTCAGCCGCAGGCGCCACTATGCCAGCCGCACCTTCCGCGGACCAAAAACAAACTGCGGAGGGTTGTCGGGCTGTGTTTGTTCAGCCCACATCCTCCACATTAGTTGTTTTCAAAAGGAAATCTTTAAAAGATGTGCTTTAAACGAGGGCATAATTTATTCAAGGTTAATTATTCAAACACCCTAAAATTTATATACTCATGCACGAGGGGATAATTCACATATACACTTTATACGAAAACTCCCTACCTCAGCGAGTTATCAAACGAAGATCATCACGGAAACGACGCCACGAGGTAAAGCTCTCTATGGTTTGATAGAGATCGTCCGAGGTGGAGCGGCATCTCACACCAGCTTTGGAGAGGATAAGAAGGGAACGATGATCACTACCTGCAGTGACAACGTTCTTCGTCGAGGTGTTGACGTTCTTCACGTTATTCAACGTGGAAGACAACGTCCATCGAGACCTTGGTTATTCTCTCCCCAGACACCACACAACGAACCAACCAAAAATAAATTAAGACTTTTCTTAATTTATTCTCACATGCCAACATATTTAAAATTCAAAAAAAAAACTGATTCAATAAATTAATGAGTCTAATTAATTGAATAGGGTCTTTTGGCATTCAATAAGAGAGAGAGAGAGAGAGAAGGTCAAAAACTTATGGGGGGTTGCCAACATTTAAGAGGGGGTTTGGTGATTTGAAGGGGTGGGGCTCGTGGGGCCCCACCTCACTATTAACCTCACATGGGTGGTTAGTTCCACCCAACCTCCATCCTTAGGATTTTAACCACTTAAAAGAAGTAAAATTAGTTGTACAATTTTATTTCTCTGTAGTCTTAATCCAAAAAATTAAACAACTCTTCCTGAGCAAACACAACTCTAGAAAAGATCTTCTTAAACAATTATTGGCGTTGCAGTTTCAACGGTGCCCTCGGATTTCGATTCCAAGCACCGGTTCAAAAGTTAGAAAAACCCGCTCGCTCGTTCCCTAAACATACCCAAACTAAACTTCAGAAATTGATTCCAGGCACACCGGGCCTCGGAATCAGGTGCCGTTAGAATCCACAGACTCGAAAAATTCCAAAGAAATTAAGAAAAAAAAATTCCTTGAAATTTATGGGTCTTTACATTACTCCCACCTCAGGGATTTAAGTACCCATAAAGCTATAACACAAACTAGGGGAAAAAAGTGGTACTGAGCATGCAACTGAGCCTCCCGCTCCCATGTGCTGTCCTGGAGGTTCCCATGCTTCCAGTGAAAGAACACCAGAGGAATCGACCATCCTCGTAGGACCCACTCCTATCGATCCTCGTTCTCCACTATAACCTCTATGAATGTCGCCCCATCATCGACGTCCAACTCCCTGCGGTCGATGATGTGTGATGGGTAATGCACGTATTTCCTTAGCTTAGATATTTGGATGACATCGTGCACCCAGTGAAACTGATGTGGAAAGGTCAAGCGGTAAACCACCTCGCCTACCATATTGGGGACCTAGAAAGGTCCGTTGAACCTCGGAGATATCTTTCTGCCTCGGCTACATCTCCGTAAACCTCATCGAGGTGAGACCCATATAAGAACATGGTCTCAATTATCGAATTCCGGACCCCTCCATTTCCTGATTAGAACTGAAACTCAAAACTCTTACAACAACGAGGGTAAGGTTGTCCGACCCAAGAGTGATCAGCTACACCCTCCTAAGGATGAGTTAATCCTATGCTTCCTGGGGTTCCCTTTTTGCTGACCAAGGAAATCCCATCCCGACATTTTCCTAATACCGTCAATTTTTGTATGAACATTTATTGCCTAGTCCATACTCAAACTAACGTTGTAAGGCCTCGACGATGCCACCAAGAGGTTCCAACCAAAACTCTCTCCTCAAGGGTCAGATCACACTGTCAGCGTAAGTGTGATTATCGAGTCTCCTCCCAAAGGTATCTCCAGACATGAGGGTCAAGTCAACGGCATAACCGGAAACTCTAGGTCTAAGACAAGATTCATGGAAGGAAGGGATGATTTGTATCGATTTCTATTGTTACGACAGCTAGTAGAAGACACATTCCGTACTTCTAATCATCCTTATAGCCTTTCGGTCGCGCTCCTTCACCGCATGCAGCTACTCTTTCCCCTGCCCTCCAGCTCCCTGAGCCTAGCGGGGATTAAAAAGGCGGGTGGTTGCAACATGTCAATTTGTTCACCACCCAATGCTGCTCTCCTATCTCTGCTTCCATGTCTACTTCTTTGGAAATTCATCCGTCATTTTCACCTTCTCTACTTGAAACAGTTTACATGCCCAAATCTTCGAGACTGGCTCCAGTTTCCTGCTTCCCACTGCTAACCTTAACTGGCTGCATCCACTCAGCCAAAGAATTATCAACCACAAAGGTTCTCTATTGCACCCTAGTATAAGTAGGAATTCATAGAGAAAGAAGTGATGGCTCAGATATCCTTTAGACACACCTCACTCAGAAGTCTGAGCCCTGAAGCACCGATCACATTGTAGTTATCGAGTACCAGGAATGGTTTGGTATGTCCCAATGAATTCTCAGCTACCAACATGTCGTCCTGCCGAAGTTGTATAAGCTCTAGAAGACTCTCAACCACCTCCTCAAGTCAGTCCTCAGCCGCCTGTGAGTCGGGCTTGCCACGGAACTTGAGGGATATCTGGTGTTGAAACATGTAAGGCACTAATCCTACAAGTGTCCTCTACTGGTACTGTCAGTAGTATCTACTGACCAACAGGTAGTGATGTAGCTGACACACTACCCAGAGTTACTATTTTAGGCATCGGTCCACATATCGAATCCTCTTCACTAAACAGACCAACCACATGGTCACTCACTGGGTAACACAAGTAGCTAGGTCCACCATTCACTCTACTAGTGTCTAAACGAGGCGTAGAACTCTAGCAATCACCTCCATCCAGTCCACTGCTGCCTGGGAATCTGTCTCACCTGGTAACCTCGGAGGCCTATACTGCTGGAACTCGTGCAACATGCTCTATCATCCTGCACCATCCACTAGTAAAATTGGTGGCATCTGCTGCCTAACAGGTGGTGGTGCTGCTGGTACACCAGCCGAAGGGGCCAACATAGAGAGAGGGCCATACACCCAAGGCTCATCGCTCAGTGGGCCGTCATCGAGTACTCTCTCGGAACCCTAGCTGGCTGCCGTCGTGGGTCCATCCTCGTAAAGAGACAGGTGCGTCACTGTCAAAACAGTATACCTGGTGAGATGACACAAAGTAATCACAAAGAAAACCTTGAAACACACATGCAATCAATTTTTTCGTGCACTGAGTCGGAAATCAGAAGTCAGGATCCAGGTGTATGGATACATTGGTCGCCGCACCAACACTGGACTCCTTGGACTGATAACCACACTCAACACCCTCAAAACTATTTCTTCACAAAGAAGAAAGATCAGAGTCCTGAGTTCGGCGGTATAACCGAACTCCTCTGATACCAATTTGTCAAGACCCATCCTCGGGACCCATGTCGTGACTACCCCAAGCCCGCCTTCCATAGGCCAGGGGCTAGTGACTAGCACCAAAGGTGTAAATCTGGATATAAAGGGGAAGGCAGTTCCTTTATAAAGTAGACAAACACCACATAGTAATCCAGCAGAATTAAAAACTAAGTAAATGAGTACAATAGTAAGTGCGGAAAAGTAAGTGGGTCAGAATACAAATCCAAACTGAAGTAAAGTAAAACTGGAAAGGAAGTACAAAAACTGAAAAGTAAATAAGCAACGCCGAGCCGTCCACTAGAATCCCACCTGAAGGGTGGGTACAGATAGCCTCTTCAGCTCCTCAGGTCCTGGCATCTGCCCCGTGTACGTCCCGCCCAGTGGTCCACCTCCAGGTACCGACTCGTCGTAAAATCCACCTCCGGGCACCGTCTCGTCGTGAGTTCCTCCTCCGAGAACTATCCAGCTCTACAAGCCTCAACCTCGATCAGTGATGTCCATCATCTACAACCAACACAACGTAGTGAGGGTGAAGCCCGTGCAGGGGTGAGTATACAATACTCAGTAGGGACCCTGAGACCCCCGAAGGTCTCCCTGAATCCACAAAGGATATACCACAAATAGAAGATACAATAATAGAGTATCGTCCAACAATACTTAGGAATATACCCATTCATATAAATAAGTCATCACATCTAGTTCAGCTCCAACTCACGAGCTCAAGTACAAACACATCTACACAGGATAGTACAACCCAATCCACACAAGAATGCACAACCCAATCCACATAGGAAAGCAAGTCAATCATATCGAAGATAATGATTGAAATTAAAGACTCATCTCACATAGGTATACTTCTTCCTATGGTGATAGAGATGATCATATGTAGCCACTGATTCATCTAAGGTGGGACCCACGTAGGATACTAAACCAGCTAAGCTATCCGACCCACGTAGGATACAAGTACTGAAGTCGTCACCGCCGAAACCATTGAGGATTCCTGTACGGTTTTCGTCATCGTCGAACCCCTGATGGATTCCAGTACGATAGTCTTCTCCATCGAACCCACAGAGGATTCCAGTATGAGAGTCTTCACCGTCGAACCCACGGAGGATTCCAGTACGATAGTCTTCACCGTTGAACCCACAGAGGATTCCAGTACGATAGTCTTCACCGTTGAACCCATAGCTGCTGGGGAAGTCCTCCTCTATCGAGTACAATGGGCCTGTCGGTACAACCAAGTGCTTCCCACTAACCTTGGACAGCTTTAGTACTCCACCTATGGAGTACTGTGGGCCTGCTGCTACAACCAAGCGCTTCCCACCATGGGTCTGCTGCTACAACCAAGCGCTCCCCCCTCATAGCCTATAAGGTACTTCTTCTATTGAGTACCGCGGGTCTTCCACTACAACCAAGCACTCCTCCACCGTGGGTCTTCTACTACAACCAAGCGCTCCCCACTGGGCTACCGAAACACTCCGAGTCGATCATTCAGTAGTCGTCAAGTCTCAGCCAGCTCTAGGGTTTCCGCACACAACACGCTCGTTCTGGGAGGGCCCGCCCCACGAGCAAAGATGTCGGTACATTAAATATCACGTAGAACTTAGCTGATGCAGCGGAAAGTTCTATCACGTCAAAAGGAAATCAACGAGATAGACGGCGCGTCAATCGAACGCCCAGTCTGAGAGTTATTGGCTTTTTCGTTCCAGGGGCTCAGTTGGTTTTTATGTCAAACCAACTTGACCACACTCCAACTACTTCCAAACCTCGGGTGGAGTAAGCCAAAAGGTCCGTGTCACTAAGAGGAATCCAACAAAGTTGATGGCACATCAATCGGACGTTTGGAGCTCAAGTTATAAGCGTTTCCGCTCCGAGGGCCCGGTTGGTTTTGTGTTCGAACCAACCCGGCCATACCTAATGTTCTCCGAAACCTTGAGTGTAATAAACCAAAACGACCGTCTCGATCCAAGGATCGTATCGCAACTGATGGTGCATCGATCGGAGGTCCATAGCCCATGTTATAAGCATTTCTGCTTCGAGGGCCCGGTTGGTTTCATGTTCGAACCACCCTGGTCGTACCGAATGTTCTCCGAAACCTTGAGTATAATATAACGAAACGACCGTCTCGATCCAAGGATCACATCTCAATGGAAGGTGCATCGATCGGAGGTCCGTAACCCAAGTTACGTGCATTTAAATGAACATTCTGGTTTTTAGGGGGTTTTGGGCCCGAACGGACCTGGCCGAAGACCCCCTGGGTCGGCCCGAACCGGGCCGACCCGACCCGGGCCTGGGTCAGGCCCAATAGGGCGCGGCCTGGCGGCCCGGTCCAGCCTGGGTGGTCGGGCATCCTGGCGCGGGCGCGGTCTGCGTAGCCAGCACGGCGCTGGCCGAGCTGTCGCGGAAGGGGGGGGCACGCTCCCCCACTTTTTTGAAACGGCGGCCCCTACGTGGGGGCCGCTCCTTTTGACAGCGGACGTGGCGTTGGGCACCGCGTCCCCCCCGGATCTTGCGCGGCCCTGGGATCCTTTCATTCCGCCTCCGCTGCGGCTTCAGCCACGGCTGCTCTTACCGGCGGCGCGCCAGGGAGCCGCCGCCTTCAGCCGCTGGGGCCGCTTCCCCGACACGGTGCCCCGACAATGCCTTCCGCGGACCCCCAGACGCGCTCCGGTGGTCCTTTTTGCCCGCCGTCTATGCCTGCGGCCCTCCCGGGACCCGTAGATTACTGCGAAGTGTTTAAAACGCCTTTGCGGCCCACTTCGTTATCGCCCGTCGATCCGCACACCAATAAAAAATTACGGAGGGTTGTCGTGCTGTGTTTGTTCGGCCCACACCCTCCACGTTAGGTGTTTTCAAAAGGCAATCTTTAAAATACATGCTTTAAACGAGGGCATAATTTATTCAAGGTAAATTATTCAAAGACCATAAAATTTAAATACTCATGCACGAGGGGATAATTCACATACACACTTTAGACGAAAACCCCCTACCTCAACGAGTTGTCGAACGAAGAGCGTCGCAGAAATGGCGTCGCAAAGAAAATCTCCGTATGGTTTGACAGAGATTGTCCGAGGTGGAGCGGCCACTACGGAAAAAATGGGCATTTGTGACGGGATAGCTTTCCCCGTCGCAAAAGGACTGGCGTGCTTTGCGCGCCAAATCGTGGGAAAGTTATTTGCGACGGGCGGTTACTGCCCGTCACAAATAACCGGCTGGGGTAAAAGATATTTGCGACGGGAATATACCCCCCGTCGTAAAAGGTGTAACGACCCAAAGTTTCATTAATGGAAAATCCCTCTTGATCCAGTTAAATGTTTCTTTATGAAAAATGTTTTTATAAGATATCAACTTTTTTAGTTTTACTTTATGATTTGTGATCGTTACTTTTTTAGCCGTTGAACAGTGATCATCTGAGTAGTATAAATATAAGTCTTTAACGAACCCATTTCTACTCAGACAATGGAAGCGATGGCCTCATCCAGTAGAATTTCCCCTTACGAAGCCCATTTGTCAGAGCTCGGAAAAGAGGTGGCGTCTGTGGGCTTTTCCCTTGACCAAGCCCAAGCTGAGCTTCATCAAGTCAAGCTCGAATGTGATAGTCTACGGGAAAAGTGGAAGTTGATTGAAATTACCACTCGAGCTATGTTATCCGAGCCGCCCCAAGAGTCTGTCACCATCGCACACCTTACCCTTAGGTCTTATGCGGCTATTTTAAGGGGTTATGTAACAAATAATTAGCACCATGTTCATGTACATTATTTTTTTATATAATAATGAATATAATTTCTAGTCATTTTTGATACATGGTAATTAGTTTTTAAAGTACAAATGTTGTTTTTAGTTATTATTTAATAAAGAATTATATTTTATTAAATTAAATGATTCTATAATTAAATAATATTTTAATAAAATATAATTATTAATATTACATTAATTTTTATTAAATATAAATGATCTTATAATTTTATGAATGAAATTAAAATTTTTATTAAGGATTGAAAGCCATTTCTGTCAAAACCAGTGAATTTTTTTATAAATGTCAGTTTTTATTTTAAAAGTAAAAATTCACATATTTAGAAAATTATTTAGATAAAATAAATATTATTTTTGGAATCAGGACGTCGAAATTATCCAACGGTGATTTTTTCATAATTTTCTGAGATAGTCAAATTTTTGGGTAAAAATTAAATACCATTTAAATATATAATGTGTTTTATGACATCATAATGACCCAATGGTGATGTAATAAAATACCATAATCCTTATGTTCGGCCGATATGTGTTTTATGATTAAAATAATGAGGTTTTGGGTTTGTTTGACTTACTTTTCAAAATATTAATAGAGCCCTCAAGACTTATTCAACACTTTGCCTTTTTAAATTAATTTCCATGGGAGTGTGACTCACCTCCACATAAGCAACCCTAATTCTTTAATAAGTTCGGACCTTGGCCTTGTAAAATATTGTTTTCCTCTTTCCTTTTCCAGAAACCATGGGCAAATTCCATGGTATGGTTTGTGGTTTGGATTATTTTAATATAAGGGGTCCCAAACCTAAATAATAAAGAATTCCCTCACCTTTCCTATATAAACCCACCCAAGCTCCCACTTCCTCCTCACTAAAATCCCTTGGAGTTCGTCCAACCTCTGCCCTACTCACTCTATAATCCTCCCAAGGTGCCCAAAGCTCCCAAAAAGCCTCTCACAAGCCTCTCTCTAGCCTTTGGAAGCACACTTCCAAGTAAGGGTTTTTTCTTCCTTTCTCATTTTTGTCAATTTTCATTAAGTTGTATTGCCCTTTTAATTTCAATTATGAATGTTGGGGTATGGTTTCGCACCTCCCCCATACTGCCCTCTTATTGTTTGAATGATGGGAGAACCCTTTCTCTCTCACTAAAATCCTCCCATGTACACCCGTTACTATGCCGAAATTCCGAAAGGAACTTCTCTCTCTCCTTTTACATTCAAGCAATACGTTTGTATCATGAATTTAAATTCCATTTCAATTGTTGGGAAATGTATATATATAACCTCCTTACTGTCCATTACATTTAAATATGATGAGGAACCCCTTTCTCTCTCATCAACCTTTTTTATGAATTCTTATGTCATGCCGTTACGCTGCCGAAATCGCACCGATTTTCTAAGCCAATGTCTTTGTGTAGTGAATACCATGCCCATTCCTCCATCAAGGGTATTTACCTTTATGCACATTTACCTATTGATTGTAAAGTTTCATGTGTGAATTCCACATTCCTTTATCGTGGAATAAATGATTATGTTTTATCAATCCATGTTTTAGGATCCATGTGGCACACTTATGCATGAAATGAAATGTTTAATAAGGGTGCACCCTTTATAGTGCTCCAATGCATTGGGTAAAGTATAGTATCATGATACGTCATGTGCAATGAGTTTTTACTCATGATAATTCAAGTGCAACAAGGGTTTACTCGTGCTTCAAGTGCAATGAGGGTTTACTCATGCTCCATGTGCAATGAGCCTTGGCTCATGCTAATTCAATGTTAAGTGTTGTTGCCACATTTCCATGTTATGATTATCATACTTTATCATGCCTTTATGTTCATGTTTCTCTTATGCTCTATTGATATGCCTATTGCCTAACATGTATTTTACTCATCGTGTTATTCATTGTGTACCCCCTTACTGGGATTTATAGCTCACCCTTTTCTTATGCATGTCCTCAGGTTACCCCATGCAATGCTAAGTACGAAGGAATGTAGTGGTCATGTAAAGGAAGTTTTCAATAAAGATGTTGTATTTCAAGTTTAAAGTTTTTATGTAATGATCCTAAGACCCAAAGACACTAAACCTCTCGATCTTCTTTGTTGTATCAAGTGAAGTTTTATGTAATAAAGCATGCTTAAGTTGTAATAAAAAGCTGGGTTGTCATAAAAGGACTGGCGCGAGTTATGTGCGATGGGCGGTAACCGCCCGTCGCAAATAACCGGCGGCGGTAAAAGATATTTGCGACGGGAAAATACCCCCCGTCGCAAATAGTATGTCGACGGGTTGTTATTTGCGACGGGTCCCATCGCAAATGACTATTTACCCATTGACCGTAATAAATGCGGGCTAAGTTATTTGCGACGGGTACCGTCGCAAATAATACTATTTGCGACGAGATGCCCGTCGAAAATACACCCGTCACAAATAATCTAACCTATAAATACCCCCCATTCGTTTTTTTTCATTCATTCTCAAACTCCATCTTCTAGTTCTCTCAAAACTCTATTTTTAGAGTTCATCATTTCTTAAGTTTCATTTTTTTACCGGAGTTGATATTGAAGTTTTCAACAACGATCAGAGATCAACCTCAGATCCATTTTAAAGGTGTTTATGTTCATTTTAATTTAATATTTATTTTAAATTTTTTCTTAGTTTCAATTATTCTTAATTATTTTTAATTTAATTATGTTTAGATTGTTTTGTTACTTAATAAATTTAAATTATTAGTATTCATTGTTCATAGTTAATGGTAATTAGGAATAATTATTAATAATTACCAATAATTAGTAATAATTACTAATAATTACTAATAATTAGTAATAATTACCAATAATTACCAATAATTTGTAATAATTTCCAATAATTACCAATAATTAGTAATAATTAGTAATAATTACTAATAATTAGCTATAATTCGTAATAATTAGTAATAATTATCAATATTTAGTACTGAATAGTAATAATTACCAATAATTAGTAATAATAACAAATAATTAGCAAAAATTATTAATAATTACCAATAATTAGCAATAATTATTAATAATTACCAATAATTAGTAATAATTACAAATAATTACCAATACTTAGTAATAATTACCAATAATTATCCAGAATTAGTAATAATTACCAATAATTATCCATAATTAGTAATAATTACCAATAATTATCCATAATTAGTAATAATTACCACTAATTACCAATAATTAGTAATAATGAGTAATAATTAACAATAATTAGCAATAATTACTAAAAATTAGCAATAATTACAAATAATTACCTATAATTAGTAATAATTACAAATAATTACCAATAATTAGTAATAATTACCAATAATTACCAATAATTAGTAATAATTACCAATAATTATCCATAATTAGTAATAATAACCAATAATTACCACTAATTACCACTAATTACCATTAATTAATAATAATTACCAATAATTAGTAATAATTACTAATAATTAGTAATAATTAGTAATAATTGGTAATAATTGGTAATAATTACCAATAATTAGTAATAATTACCAATAATTAGTAATAATTACCAATAATTAGTAATAATTACCAATAATTAGTAATAATTACCAATAATTAGTAATAATTACCAATAATTAGTAATAATTAGTAATAATTAGTAATAATTAGGAATAATTATTAATAATTAGTAATAATTAGTAATAATTAGTAATAATTAGGAATAATTAGTAATAATTAGTAATAATTTGTAATAATTAGTAATAATTAGTAATAATTAGTTATAATTAGTAATAATTAGTAATAATTACCAATAATTAGTAATAATTACCAATAATTAGTAATAATTACCAATAATTAGTAATAATTACCAATAATTTGTAATAATTACCAATAATTAGAAATAATTACTAATAATTAGAAATAATTACCAATAATTACCAATAATTAGTAATAATTACCAATAATTAGTTAAAATTACCAATAATTAGTTAAAATTACCAATAATTAGTTATAATTACCAATAATTAGTTATAATTACCAATAATTAGTTATAATTACCAATAATTACCAATAATTACCAATAATTACCACTAATTACCAATAATTTCCAATAATTACCAATAATTACCAATAATTACCAATATTTACCAATAATTACACATATTTACCAATAATTACCAATATTTACCAATAATTACCAATATTTACCAATAATTAGGAATAATTACCAATAATTAGCAATAATTACCAATAATTACCAATAATTACCAATAATTACCAATAATTACGAATAATTACCAATAATTATCAATAATTACCAATAATTACCAATAATTACCAATAATTACCAATAATTACCAATAATTACCAATAATTACCAATAATTAGTAATAATTACCATTAATTAGTAATAATTACCAATAATTAGTAATAACTACCCATATAATTTTTTTTCATAAATATTAATTATATAATAATAACATTATTACATTATTAGTATATTTTATTATTAATATTAAAATAATATAATTTTCTATATTATATACAATTATCTTTTCATCTATGTGTTTTTTGTCTCCACATGTAATATTTGCATTATTTTTCAAAATTATCAACCTACTCACCAATGGAGAGGTGAAAGTGAATGAAAATATTACACGTGGAGACAGAATGTTAAACACACAAATGTAAGGAGAATTGTATATAATATAAATTTTTTTATTATTTTAATATTAATAATAAAATATACTAATAATGTAATAATGTTATTATTATATAATTAATATTTATGAAAAAAATTATATTGGTATTATTAAAATAATAAAAAATAAATATAATTTTAAAATTATAATATTTGTAACATGTTTTGTTTTATTCTCAACATATTCAATCTTTGCTTGAGTGTTTTTTCTAACAAATTATTCAAAACTGGTAATGCTTTTATATTTTATAGAAAAATATGGAACAACGAGGTCGTCAACAGTGATTATTAGATGACTGCATATGGATAAATCAACGTAGAAATCCAAACGGTTCTGGTTTAAATCCAGTATATATAGAGGGTGTGGAGACTCTTTTTATCATTTGCGGCATCAAATCCAAAATTTGTTCCAGAAGGAAAAATAAAATGCCCTTGTAGAAAATGTGCATTGAGAATGTTTGACACGTTTGACAAAGTGGGGGGACATCTCTTGCATTTTGGTTTTCAACCAGATTATGTTTTTTGGTATCAACACGGTGAATGAAGTTCCAAAGTAGGTGATACCAACTTGATTCTGGATCCATACCAGTTTCAAGATTTAGTACATGATGTTGTAGGTTCATCTATTCAACAAACAGAAACTCCGGCTGATATAGATTCAAATCCTGAGTTGGCACCGTCTGAATTTTATGAGTTGTTGAGGTCTGCTGAGGATGCATTATATCCTTGCTGCAAGATGAGAAAATTAGAAGCAGTTGCAAAATTTATGGCTATCAAATCAGATAACGGAATGTCAAACACTAGTTTTGACCAGATATTTTTTTTGCTTAAAACACTGTTACCTGAAGGAAAGGTTTTTCCTGCAAATTACTATGAGAGTAAGAGGCTGGTATGAAATTTGGGACATACTTGTTAGAAGATTCATGCATGTTCAAATTATTGCATTTTATATTCTGGGGAAAATGAGTCATTGGATAGTTATCCCACATGTGGGCAACTGAGATATAAAGAAGGGCAACATGGGAAGTCTGGTTTGATTCCTGTAAAACAGTTGAGATATGTTCCGCTTACATCTAGACTTCAGCATTTATTCATGTCTATGAATACAACGACAATGATGTCATGGTATAAAGCGAATATTTCAACCGATAAAAGTTTGAATCATCCAGCCGATGGTGATTCATGGAAACATTTTGATAGAGTGCATCCATACTTTGCTTTAGAAGCTAGAAATGTTCAATTGGGCCTTTCCACTGATGGTTTCTATCCATTCGGATCTTATGGTAGTCAATATTCATGTTGGCATGTTTTTTTAACTCCGTTCAATTTACCTCCATGGATGTTGATGAAGGAGCCATATATCTTTTTGACTTTAGTAATTTTAGGACATCCGAAAAAAATATTGATGTTTATTTGAAACCATTGATTGATGAATTAAGTTTATTGTGCAGTACTGGTGTCAGTACATATGATGTTGCTACGAAACAAAATTTCATACTAAGGGCAGAATTGATGTGGACAATTAGTGACTTCCCGACTTATGGGATGTTATCTGGATGGAGTACACATGGTCATAAATCATGTCCTTACTGTATGGGAGATAACAAAGCATTTATGCTCATTCATGGAAAGAAACCTTGTTATTTTGACTGTCATCGCAGATTTCTACCAGCTGATCATCCTTTTCGCAGAAACAGAACTCATTTCAGAAAAGGAACAATTGAAAGAGATGGACATCCAAAAATGATATCAGATTTGGAGTTAAAATCAGTAGCATTTTCATTACCTCCCATCACTTTTGGTCCCACAATAAACCAACAGAAAAGTTCTGGTTTTGGGAAAGAACACAATTCGATTAACTGTAGCATATTTTGGGATTTTTCATATTGGTCTAATTTTTTGGTCCCCCACATGTTGGATGTCATGCATATTGAGAAGAACTATTTTGATAATTTCTTTCATACAGTTTTGGATACGCCAGGAAAGAGCAAAGACAATGTAAATGCATGTTTAGATCTTGCCCAAATTTGCAGGTGTCCATAACTGGAACTGTTTGAGAATGTCAGAACAGAAAGGTTACTGAAACCAAAAGCAGCTTATACACTGTCTAATGAAAACCGTTTATTATTTTTTCAGTGGATTGCAGATTTGAGACTTCCAGATGGTTGTGCTTCCAATTTGGGTAGATGTGTAAAGAATGGTCATATTACTGGATTAAAAAGTCATGATTGTCATGTTATAATGGAAAGAATTGTACCCATTGGATTAAGAGGTCTGTTGAATTCTGTGATTTGGGATTCTATAATAGACATGTCTCATTTTTTTTGGGAAATTTGTGCGGCTACAGAAGATTATGATGTGCTGTGAAAACTTGAAGAAGATGTTGTTGTAATTATATGTAAATTGGAAAAAATATTTTCGCCGTCTTTCTTCGACTCAAAGGAACATTTGATGTTACATTTTCCATATGAAGCCAAATGTGGAGGTCCAGTACAGTTTCGATGGATGTACCCATTTGAAAGATTCATGCAAAAATTGAAAGGAAAAGTATGTAACAAAGCATATGTTGAAGGATCTATTGCAGAAGCTTATTTGCAAGAGGAAATATCTTTTTTCTGCTCCCATTATTTTGAATATGAGTACCCTTCAAAACACAACCGAATGGGATGGAACGAGAGAAATATTGATGAAATCGACAATCAATTATCTGTTTTCAACCAGCCAGAGCTTGGTTTTGGTGGAGTTTATGAACGCTGGCTTTCGGATGATGAACATCACAGAGCTCATACGTATGTTCTGCTCAACTGTGAAGAGATGACATCAGTTGTACTGTAAGTGTTTATATCACTTATTCTATCATTCATGTTACAGTAAATAACTTTGTTTTTTATAGGTTGTATGATAATCATATCAAGAAACAAATTCCACAAATTACAGCAGCTGATCTCGAAGAACGCCGACAGAAAAATTCCTTTCAGTGGTTTCAGAAACTGGTAACATAATTTCTTTATCTTTTAGCAACTCATTCAATGTATAGTTTCCTATATTGATAATTATTTCACAAATTTTCAGGTGTCTCGACATGCTGATAAAATTGACAAACGACTATATATATTGAGTAACCCACCTTCCAAACTTTTTAAAACTTATAATGCATATGTGGTGAATGGATTTCGATTTCACACACATGCATATGGGGAATCAAAAAAAACAATGAACAGTGGAGTTAGCGTGAGAGGATCTCATTATCGAGAAAATGATGTTGACTTTTATGGAATACTTGATGAAATCATTGAACTCTGTTATCTTGGACAACATTACATAACCATGTTCAAATGTCGGTGGTTGGATACAGAGAGAGGTGTGCGTGTTCATCCGACTCATGGAATCATCGATATTAAATGTAAAAGTTTTCTCGCAGTAAATGAACCATTATTATTAGCTCAACATGCACATCAAGTTTATTACGCAAGGTATTGTGCTACATCAAGAGAGTTGGTGATTGGTGGAGTATAATAAAAATCAAAATTTGAGACAATCAGTTTAGTCAAAGTGAATGTGCTTTCACTGATGTGCAAAGAATTGAAGTTTTTCAAGAGAGTACTCAAAATTAATCTTTTTTACAAAGAGACATGAGTATCGATGACGACACCCCACATTTAAGAGTCGTTGATGACAATGATGTTAATGATGTCACATATGAATTTGAAATGGTAAGAGATAAAGCAACTGGAACTCGAATGGATATCGATGATGTAGAGGAGGAATATGAAGATGACATTTACATATATAAAGATGATGATGAAGATGAAAACTGATAGAATTTCATGGTAGTTATATACAATCATAACTAATATATATGTATATATAATAGTAATTATCAATTATTTTCTAACAACATTAACATTTTCTGTTTCAGATGGACGACGACACATTTTGTGAGTTGGCGGATGCTGACCTGCCTTTCGATGCAGATGAGTTGCTGGCAGATGACCCTCAGCCTGCAGGCGCTCTCGGGAGTATGCGGAGGTGGTGCGGTCTTGCACGATTGATGATTCCTGACCCCGTCCCCGAGCGATGTCCACGTCTTGGGTTTGATCCACGCACACGGAGGTGTAATAACCTATGTGATAACCTGTGGATTTGACTAAGATTTCATTAATCTATTCACATAATATATGTTTATTATTTTTACAGTTTTCCGCATATAGCAGTCGGACAGGGCAGCGTTGTTTTGCGCAACTATTTTTCTCATCCTTGGAACACATGGGAGCATATTTCCATTGATGTGCAGTAGGCCATGTTCGGCCATTGCTTGGTACGTACGTAAATAAATAATTTTTTTATTGAAAATTATTTCATTTCTAACATGATATTTTGATTTATTTGTATGGTTTATGGTATCCGATCGAGGATACCATGCGTGATTCCATACACGAGGCATGAGAGGTGGCCATGCGTGATCACTTTCGTCAGTTTTTGCACAATTTATGAAAATCTTCCACGAAGAAAGCAGGAGTGTCAGTTTTTGACGAGTCATGTAGAGTACACCGACTAGAGTACATTTCATCCCATGTATGGGATGTATTATGTGCGCACTGGTTGAGTGATGCCTTTCAGAGGAGATCATCGGTGGGGAGGCAGAATCAGGGGAGACAAGAGGTGACTCATCAAGCTGGGAGTCGTACTTTCATTACTCATAGATAGCATCTGGTACGTACATTATTTATAAATATTTTATATAACTATAAATATTAACAGTTTATTTTTTATTCTTATAGGCTATCGAGCACCCAGATATTACGGAGTACGACGTATATCGGAGGTTGTATAGTGATCCTACTACTAGGAAGCTCAGAGGTGATCGTCAGCATCACATCGTGGTCAGTATTATTTGTTTTCAAGTTTAAAAATTAAATGCATATAATATATTCATAATTTTAATTTAAAATTGCAACTACTGGAGTCATATGAGGCCGCAGCGTCACAGACCCGGCCTGAGAGTCAGGCCGAGTCATCAGATCAGACCACTGGCCGTCAGTTTGATGAGGCGGCATGGATGAAGGCCACACAGTATGACTTCGAGAAGGGCCGGGTAGTTGGTATCAGCTCTCGACTGACTCCCGGAGATTATTATGGCAGTGCTGCGATGTCGGCGTCCAGCTCGAGAAGAGATCGTGCATCTTCTTCTGCTACACAGTATGAGGATCATTTGCGATCTTAGACTGGACTGATAGAGAGTCTCCGACAGGAGCAGGAGCAGATGCGTCAGCAGCAGCAGTAGCATGAGGAGGAGCGTCGACGCCAGCAGTAGCTGTACGAGGAGCAGATGAGTCGGTGGCAGCATCAGCATCAGGAGCAGATGGAGTACATGCGTCGACTCACTCATCCTTTAGGGATGGAGTTTTCTCCACCAGTATCTCCAGATACCTCTTCCCCCTCCCCCCTCCTTCAGATTAGAGTTTGTTTTTATGTTATAAAATTTGTTAAATCAAAATATGAATTTTTTTTTCTATTCGTATTTTGTGTCTCATTATAAAATATTAATAATATTATATTTTGAAATAATAATATTAATAAGAATAATAATATTAATTATATTTTATAATATTAAATTATATATATATATATATATATAAATTTTATAATATTATAATTTAATTATATTTTTTGTAATATTAGAATTATTTTAATATTTGAATGTAAAATAATTCTATTATTTTTATATTAATTAAAATAACTTATTAATATTTTTTTATTTATAATTATAATTCAAATATTATTATATTAATTAAAATTATTTATTAATATTCTATTATTTTTTATTTTTGAATTATAATTCTATTATTATTATATTAATTAAAATAATTTATTAATATTTTCTATTCTTCAATAATATTTGGATTATTATTATATTAGTTAAAATAATTTATTAATAATTTATTAATTTTTTTATTTTTTTTAGTATTTGCGACGGGATACTATGCTTTTCGCAAATAGTATTATTATAATATTGATTAAAATAATTTATTAATATTTTTTATTTTTTTTAAAAAAACTAATTGCTATGGGCCAGTCGCAATTAGTATTTTTAAAAGTTTTCACAAATATACGGACTAATATTTGCGACGGGAAGAATCTATGTCACATATAATACCTTTAGCGACGGGCCCGTCGCAAATAATTGTTGTTGCGACGCCGTTTTCCACGACGGGCTATTTGCGACGGGACCCCGTCGCAAAAGCCTATTAGCGACAGGATCCCGACGCAAATAACCTGTCGTAAATGCCATTATTTCCAGTAGTGGGCGTCTCACACTGGCTGCGGAGAGGAGAAGAAGGGCATGATGATCACTCCCTGCAGTGACAACATTCTTCCTCGAGGTCTTGACGTTCTTCATGTTCTTCAATGTGGAAGACGACGTCCATCGAGACCTTGGTTATTCTCTCCCCAGACTCCAAACAACGAACCAACCTAAAATAAATTAAGACTTTTATTAATTTATTCTAACATGACAACATATTTAAAATTCAAAAAAAAACTGATTCAATAAATTAATGAGTCAAATTAATTGAATAGGGTGTGTTGGCATTCCATAAGAGAGAGATAGAAGGTCAAAAACTTATGGGCGGTTGCCAACATTTAAGAGGGGGTTTGGAGATTTGAAGGGGTGGGGCTTGTGGGGACCCACCTCACTATTAACCTCACATGGGTGGTTAGTTCCACGCAACCTCCATCCTTAGTATTTTAACCACTTAAAAGAAATAAAATTAGTAGCAAAATTTTATTTCTCGGTAGTCTTAGTCCACAAAATTAAACAACTCTTCCCGAGAAAACGCAACTCTGGAAAAGGCCTTCTTAAGCAATAATCGGCATTGCGGTTTCAACAGTGCCCTCAGATTTTGATTCCGAGCACCAGTTCAAAAGTTAGAAAAACCCGCTCGCTCGTTCACTGAACGTACCCGAACTAAACTTCAGAAATTGATTCCAGGCACACCGGGCCTCGGAATCAGGTTCCGTCAGAAGCCATAGACTCGAAAAATTCGAAATAAATTATGAAAAAAATTTCCCTTGAAATTTACAGGTCTTTACAGGGAATGTCCCAGGGTGGGGGTGAGGGTGGGGGGGGGGGGGAATTTCCATGGGGGTGGGGTGGTGTCCACTCGGGTGGGGCTGTCCAGGGGGTGGGAGTTTTCCAGGGGGTGGAGGGGCAGTCCACGGGGGCGAAAAGGCTGTCTAGGGGGTCGAGGTGTCCAGGGGGTGGGTGGGGCTGTACATGGGGGTGGGGTGGTGGTTGGGGGTGTGTCTAGGGGGTAGGGGTGTCCAAGAGGGTGGGAAAGGCTGTCTAGAGGGGTACGGGGTGTCCAGGGGGTGGGCGGGCTATCCACGGGGGGTAGGGTTGTCCAGGGGGTGGGTGGGATGTGCACAGGGGGAGGGGTTGTCTAGGGGGTTGGGTGGGGATGTCTAGTGGGCGAGGGCTGTCTAGGGGGGTGGGTGGGGCTATTTAGGGGGTGTGGGTGGGGCAGTCGACGAGGGTGGGTGGGGCTGTGTAGTGGGGTATGGGGTGTCTAGGAGGTGGGTGGGGCTGTCTAGGGGGGTATGGGGTGTCCAAGGGGTGGGGAGACTTTCCACAAGAAGAGGGGCTAGGCAGGGGAGTGGGATGGTTATCCATAGGGGTGGAAGGGCTGTCTAGGGGGTGGGGGGTGCTGTCCAGGTTGGTGGGGGGCGGCTGTCCATCCAGGTGGTGAGGGTGGGGGGATGTCTATTATGGTGTCTAGCGGGTGGGGTGGTGTCCAGGGGGTGTCCGGGGTGGAGGGGGGGGGGGTGTGGTGTCCAGGGGGGTGGGGGGGGGGAGGTGTTTCCAGGGGTGGGCGTGTCCAGGGGGTGGGGGGGGGGCTATCCACGGGGGTGGTTGGGCTTTCTAGGGGGTAGGGGGTGTCCAGGGGGTGTGGGCGGGTTGTCCACAGAAGTAAATAAATTTATAGAGAGTTATCAAAAGTGAAAGTTAAAAAATAATAGTAACATGTTTTGAATAAATTGGGGAAAGGTTTTTAACATGTTACACAAACATGCACAACACCAAATTTCTATAATAATCACATGCATAGTTGTATTTATCATAGATATACATAAATTTAAGTGTCTATCAAACTTTCTTTTATCCACACTAAATGATTTTTTTCTTGTGGATTGTGTTGTATTGGATTACTTCCAAACCATAACATGGATGTAACTATTATTGTTGAGTAGTGAACCATTTAAAAAATTTATTTCATTATGAAGTGTGACTTTTTTTTTGTTTTTAGAAAAGTGATAATTCTTTAACATGAGGTAAAGCTTGTTTTAATATAATGGAAAATTAAAATAAAAATATATCATTGATTTTTCCCATCACCCTCTCAGTGTGTATGATCCTAACATTATCATGGGCTGTCCAGGGGTTGGGCTGGCTATCCACAGGGGTTGGCGGGCTATCCACGGTGGTGGGAGTTCTGTCCATGATGGTAGGGGGAGTCCAAGGGGGTGGTAGGGCTATCCACGAGGGTGTTCAGGTTGTCTAGGGGTAGGGGGTGGGTGGCCTGTCCATGGGGGTGGGCATGGCTGTTGAGGGGGTATGGGGTGTCCAGGGGGTATGGGATATCCACAGGGGGAGGGGGTGTCTAGGGGGTGGGCGGGCTATCCACAGGGGTGGCCAGGCAGTCCAGGGGGTAGGGGGTGTCCGGGGTGGGCTGGGGGGGGGGGCTATCTATGGGGGTGGGTGGGGCTGTTCAGGGGGTAAGGGGTGTCCAGTGGGTGGGGGGCTATCCACAGGGGGAGGGGCAGTCTAGGGGGTGGGAGGGCTGTCCACAGGGGGTGGCGAGGCTGTCTAGGGGGGTACAGGGTGTCCAGGGGGGTGGGATATCTAGGGGAGGGGTGAATCAGTCACAACAAATCATAAAGTCAATTTTTATTATTTATAGATAAAAAATAAATATAATGTGACCTACCTAATCAAACATTTATTAAGGCACAACAAATCAATAAACATCAATGTTCAGTAATATCTGTCAAAAAATGTAATAGATCAATATGTCCCTCATCACCATCATCATCACCGTCACCCTTGTCCTCATCGTTGTCCCCATCATCGTCCCTACCCTCCTCCTCTACCTTGCACTCAGCCTTGGCCTCCTCATCACCCTCCTCCTCCACCTCATCCTCCTCCTCACCCTACTCCTCTGCCTCAATCTCCTCCTTGCCCTCCTCCTCCTTCACCTCAACCTCCACATCTCCATTGTCTCGACCACCACTAGAACTACCACCTGGTGCACCATATATAGAATGCATCAATTACATATATTCATCCCAAGCAGTGTTGGCCTCTTTTTTCAGCCTGTTCTGCATGTTCCTTAACCTAATGCAACTCAGTGGCCCTACAACTCATACCTAAGGAGGGTTAATACCTCATAGGATCTATACTCTTCCTAGGTCGGTAGCGTACTCTACCAGCATGCTCATCTCCCAGCACCTGATGTAAGTGATCATTTGGCCCAAAATTGTCAGGTTTTTGGGAATCAAGGACCTATAAAGCAGTATGTTACAAATATAAATAGATTAATAAGTTACAAAATAGAGATTAAAAATTTAAATTTACAAAGTTAAACTTACAATCTGCTGCTCACTCGGTTCATTAACCGCACTTCCATCTTTCTTCTTTCTACTCGAGCAAAACAATTTTTCTCGAGTAACACATCCTTATATATTCAATTAATGCCTCTATAATGAAATTGAATATAGGAAACCATAATTAAAAATAGGATACCAAGAAACATTAATTGCATAACTAAAATCAAATAACAACTTTAGAAATCTAATAAATTATGGAAGAATCAATAGAAAGTGCAAGTCGTAAAGAAAGATTATAAATTGTCATACCTACCGCCTCTCATGATCTGGCATCGTAGTACGTCCCAATGTGTGGACACATGTCATAGAATATTTTTTTTATTTATTCTAGATGAATCCTAAATAAAATTTAATAATTAGTATTAACAAAAAACATGAAAATTTTCATTTAAATACCTCTAATTTGATTAATACCGTAAATTGGCTAGTCATCCTATAAGTAATCATATATCGGTACAGTTCTAATGGAAAATAATCCACGAAAGAGACCACCTATAACTCTGTTCCCACTCTGTCATTCCAAACAATGTACAACTCAAGCTTATAAGCTCTGCAGTGCTTGCCTAAATCCATTAGATGTGATGGCCGTGCACCCTCACCATTGGGGAAATTAAACCGTAGCTGACACCAAAATATTAATTCATATAAATAAAAAAATTATTATATTGAATTAAATACAACAGATTTGTTTACACATGTCTCTACCTAGGATTTATCCTCGAATTCATTTGGAATCTGTCTCCATGAGAGCGGGCTGACAGGAATGATGTCAGAGTATTTGGAAAGCATCGCTAAAAAACTCTGACATTGCTGCTGTGATTTTTCAATCATTTGACTATATTTATTTTACTCCACCATCAACTGAGTGTAGTGGTTCCACACCACACGCATGCGTGTACGCCCCCTCCCCCGCCTCTTATCAGTAGATGTATCTTTTATTAAATAAAAACAAATATTTTATCAATACATGTTATAATGAAAATAAATAATGGTGTAAAAATTTATTAGGGTTGTACAAGTATACCTACAGTAGTCTGATCAATGGGCGCTGTTGGATCCACAGAAACTAAAGGAACACCCAATACAGATGGAGTGAGTCCCAATGTATGCTTTTTAGGGACATAATCTCGTATAACAGGAGTCGAAAAAGATGGAATATAGAATCCCAGAGAGAAGGAAGTAGAACTAAAATAAGATGACCGGGATGGCTGGCCGAATGATGGATGGGTAGTGGGAATCATCATTGGATATGGTACAGATGGGGGATGAGGCTCAGATATAAATGGTGGTGAAAAAATGGGAGGCCTAAATATTTTGTGTGTCCCTAACAACACATCAGGATCAGCATGAGGGATGGATGGTATGTTAGTGGGAAGGACAAGGTCTAATCAGGTACACCGGCTAGATCATCTAGATCTCTTACCACCACCCCTCGTACGAACACCCTATGTACTTGGACCAATACTAGGATTCTCATCAAATAACTGTTTCTTAATAGATGGATCCTAAAAAAATGATTAAAAATAATAATCACATGACATTATATATTATTTAAATATATATATTTGAAATAAAATACTCACTGCAGGAACTAGTGGTGGAATTCCCAGCTCAATCATGTGATGATTATTGTCCATAAAATGTTTTCATCGCATATCTTCAATTGGTTCCATTTTATGCATTTGAAAACAAGTATGTAATTAAATAGAAAAGGATAACTAATGTGTAACCGAAAAAACAAAATAAATGAGAGGGAATAGGGGGATTCATGGATTATTTAACTAATAATTGTTTAAGGTGATCTTGAACAAATATATAATGAATTATATAAATAATAAAAGATGTAATAATGAAATTGAATTTTTAGTAGGATGATTATTTACTAAGTGTCTTCAGTCTATTAAAATCATGGAACATTGATTCTACCAAATTCATAAGTGGAAAAGAAATTGTCAAAATTAAGCAAAAATTTTATTTCTTTAGCTCAAGTAGATGATAAAAGTTTCAATATTAAATCAATTTGAATAGAACCAACCTTAAAAACCCAAATCGAGTTAAAACAACTCTAGGGGGTGTTGGTGTCTGGGAAGATGGGGGTGTCCGGGGGGTGGTTGGCAGGTGTCCGGTGGGGGGGGTGGGGGTGGGGGGCTATCCATGGGGGGTGGCAGGGCTGTCGGGGTCAGGGGTGTCCAGAGGGTGGGGGTTTTCAAGGGGGGATGAGGTGTACAGGGTGTGGGCGGGCTATCCATGGGGTGGCAGGGCTCTCCAAGGGGGGTACAGGGTTTCCAGGGGGGAGGACGGGTTGTCCACGAGGGGGGGGGGGGTGGTTGGGCTGTCTATGGGGGTGGAGGGGCTGTCCACTGGGGTCAGAGTGTCATGGGGGTGGGGTGGGGTGGGGGTTATTTCCAGGGGTGGCAGAATCCAGGGGGAAGGGGGGAGTCCGGGGGGTGATGGGTGGGTGTTTGGAGTGGTGGGCCGCCTGTCCACGGGGGAGGGGGGGGGGGCTGTCCAGGGGGTACGAGATGTCCAAGTGGGTGGGTGGGCTGTCCACGAGGGTGGTGGTGCTGCAAAACTGGGTTAAGGGTGTCCAGGGGGGTGGGGGTTTCCAGGGGGGTTTCCAGGCGGTACGAGGTGTCCAGGGGGTGTGCGGGCTGTCCAGGGGGTGGATGGGGTGGTAGGGTTGTCCAGGGGAGTACGAGGTGTCCAGGAGGGTGCGCGGGCTATCCACGGGGGGTTGACGGGCTGTCCATGGGGGGTGGTTAGGCTGTCCAGTGGGGTTAAGGGTTTGTAGGGGGTTGGGGGGCTTTCTTGGTGTGGGGGTGTCCGGGGGGGGGGGGGGATGGGGGTGGTGGGTGGTTGTCCAGTGGGGGTGGGAGGGCTATCCACGTGGGTGGGGGGATTTCCACAGGGGAAGGGGGTGTCCAAAGGGTGGGAGGGGCTGTTCAGGGGGGTATGAGGTGGGTGGGTGGCCTGTCCCTATGGTGGCAGGGCTGTCCAGGGGGGTATGGGGTGTCTAGGGGGTGGTCGGGCTGTCCACATGAGTGGGGGTGGGAGATGTCCATGGGTACATGGTGTCTAAAGGGGTGGGCGGGATGTCCAAGGGGGTGGCGGGGCTTTCCAGGGGGGTCTGTAGAGACCTGATGCTTAACGTACATAGACATTAAATTACTTTTGCGGAATACTTAGTACATAACAAAAAAACACACAAGGACCATAATAGTTTAGTGTCTTTGGAAACTCGGAATATAATCTTCTAATCATTTTTAAAGATCTTCAACATCTCCCATAAAGATCTTTTTTTAAACCTAAATCCCTTCTTTATGTCCTGGGGAAATGAAAACATAAATGGGTGAGCTCAAATACTTAGTAAGGGTAAACAAAAGAAATATCAATCACGTCATATTCATAAGAACATATCTTTGGGAAATCTTAACCTGCAAAAGAGATCATAATTTCATAACATGGGATAAAACATAGTATTGAATTGTAATCCCAATAATCATAACTTAAAACATGAAACATTGTGTCATACACACATAATCATAGAGAATCATTTCTTATTAGTCAAGACTCATTGCCAAGACTATGTTAGTGGACAAAGTCCCTTTCTGAACCAAGTTCACTCATCGTTTCAGCCCTGTTTCACTGAACCGGTATAACCTTCCATTCCAGCCATGTCTATCTCATGAGATATAATGTATTTACCCAATTCATTGGAGGGAGATATAGGTCCCACCCATCTCATAATGATACCATTCTTATGTGTTCCACAAAATCATAAATCATACATCATTTCATTACCCAAGTAATAAAAATTGGAATCTTAAACATCATGACATCATAAAACAATTCATACAAGATAAAGGAATTCATAAAAATATATCCATCACAATATAATAATATAAATGTAATTATAGGGATATAAACATAACCCTATATTATCTTATATGGAAAATAATTTTGATAAAACACTTGAACTCCATTCTTGAGTAAAATATCCTTTCTACTTCAAAAACATTTTTCCTTTCTTTACATGTCATACAATTTTAAACTAAAAGAATTTGATTAAAAATAAACATTAAAACTTGTAAAGGAAGATTCTTGGAAATATTGTTTTAAAAATCTATTCATGCCGTATAGGTTAAAAAACCATTCTTCTCATACTTTTTTCGGAAAAGTCAAAAAGTATCTCGTACAAAAAACGACAAAGAATTCCTTTCATATATTTTACTAAAAACTCACCGAAGGGTAAAATTGGATTTAAATAATTGTAGGTGAGTGGAAATAATATTACATATTGAGGAAACATGGATGTGGATGATAAAATACAGCCCAGTAAATTTCAAAGTATAAACAATCTCGGATAAAAATGAGATTGTGATATTTCCCCTTACCTTAGGTCCGATTTGCTTCGTAAGTGTCCAAACCTCTTGTATAATGATTTAAATAATGTCATTGAATTATTACAGAATCATATTAATTTTTATGATATCATATATGGTTCAATTATGACTTTATATTACCCGTTCTTTTGTAAATTCCATGTTAAAGAGCGTTTTGGGTAAAATTGTTTCATTTGTCATCCGTGTTTGGACTTGTAATTATTCATATGATTTCTTAGTTCATGATTACATAATTCCCGAATATAAAACATGATTTATATATAATATATATTCAGAATATACATATATATAATAGATCGATAAATGGAAATAAATACACTGTTCATGGAGATGGTAGGCCGTACGTATGCATGAACGCTGTTTTCGTTTCCTTGTTGAGTTGAATGGAATTAAGTAGATGAAATACATATATACATAAATCCAGTAGATTTATAATTTCATATATTTAATTATTATTTCTTATATATAATTTATAATCATTCTTAAATGGTTAACATGGAGAATGAATCTCATCGCGTCGTGGAGACCGTAGTCTGTACGTATGCACGAGCGATGATATCGTTTCCATAATTATTGAATTGAATTGGATTGAATGATACAATATATCAGAATCAGTATGATGTTATAATAACTATGTATAATTATTATTTACACCATTAAACCCATCCATGTAAGGTTTTGGTGGAAAAACAGATTACACCACGGCGTGGAGACAGTATTCCGTACGTACGCACGCGCGATGATTTCATTTTCCGTAGGATGGATAGATGGTGAGATAGGGTTGTTTCATAATTATAATAACATATAAGTATATGAGTGATACTGATGTTATTACATCATAATTAAACAACCTAAGAATAAGAAGTGGAAGAAGAAATAAAGTTGAAAGAATCGGTAATAGTTATTACCTCTTCTTTGAGACATCCTTTTAGGGTACAAAAATCGGTCTTTGAAGAAAACCAAGACCTCTAGGATGTTTCTAGGGAAGTGGAGATGAGAATTTGGCAGGGGTTGGATGGGATTTAAGGCTCAAATTGGTGCGAGGAAGAGAGAGGAGGAGGCGCCCTTTTATAAGGGAGGAGAGGGGTACCTTTGGAATAACTGAAACTATTATTTTATTATAAAGTCAAATTCGGTTTTTAAATAGCTCCAAATTGATTTATTTCGAATCTAAAGTGCGTATGGGTCGCAATTATCTCATCCAATAGAATTTTGACAAGTTTAGGCTCCTATTTTAACCTTATCATTTAGATTTAATATTAAGGTAAATAATTTTACTTTTACCGTGTCTTCTTGTGTTCTTATACTATAAGGTTAATAAACTTACTATAAGAATCCAAACGAACCCCAAGTTGTTTATTATTAATATATATAACCTTATCTAAGTTATTTGGCAGAACCCTAGATTTTTAGGAATAAAATAACAATTAATAATGTAATATTTGTTTTAAAAACTATTTTATGTTAATTTTGACACAATATAGTAATTGATTTTTGTGAAAATCATAACAGACTGATTAGTTCAAAAAAAGATAATTATATCAATACTAACATGTCATATTAACCTAGAAAATTAGTTTAATTCATAAAAAGTCTAAAATTACATTTAATTTGGTATTTCTAACATCAATTATGTCAATATTTCATTAATAAGACAATTACTGCATCATCTTTGTGTCATAATAAATGATAATTATTTAATCCCTAAAAATTCTAAATAACTTTATATGATATATATAATTGTATTATATTCCCGGAGACTATTCATGTTCAAAGACTCATGAAGTGTATCACTAAATTAAAATTATTATACTTATAAGATTTAAGAAAGTGACATGTTGTCACATTCTTTGGTTTTAATAATAATTAAATTATTTTCATGAACAAAAGTCCATTAAATGAATCTAATCCGACCCTTAGGTGATATGAGTCGACTTTTAGTCATCCAATAGGATTTTGACATGTGTTAGGGTAATTTTATAATATTATATTTCTCCTTAATTACCTGATTTACCTTTAACTATGGTAAATAAAATTTACCGTAGTTACTATTCATAATTTCCAAAATTAAAAAGTAGCTTATTAACATAATTTGGATCCACTTATTCCAAATATGGAATCCATTTTTCCAAATTCAATACACAAAAGTTTCAGAAATTAAATTAAAAATAATCCCGTTGTCGAAAGAAAACAGGTTTTTCTTTAAAACATTGTAAAAGATTGAATTGATTTATCCTACGAATTCAAGGTAGAATCAATTCTAATGACATAAATTATATTAAATGGTAAAAATATTTTATATTTATACTTTAAAACCATTCAATATTATAATTTAACCATATAAATTGTTGCGATGAAAAAAGTTGTTTTTAATTAAAATATAGCGTGTTTTTACTATTCATCAAAATATGGAAGTTACCAGAATAATATGAAAAATTTATCCAAAGTAAATTTTTATTTTATGATTCCAAGGAATAATTTTATTTTGTCAAATTGAACTTATAAACATGTCAAAAACTATATTTAAAGTGGGTGCGCCATCAAAAGGTGGCAAAACTGCATTTTTTGAAAAATACATATTTTACCCAAAATATTTATTTTGTTCTTATACCATGTTTTAGAAAATGTGTAAGACGAATAATAATGTTATAGGATTCAAAATTTAGTTAATACTATTAATAACGGCTAGTTCATAATAATATTATAATAATATATCGTTGTTTAGTAAAACCTGGTATTGCGTACAACACACGCTAGATTTCGTGTAATGCAAGCCAAGTCAGGGTTGTGTGCTGTGCAAGAATCCTTCGTTGTTTCGTATAACATAATCCAACCATATTTCATTTATACATTGAATATATATATATATACTCAATGTTGCGTAGAATAACAATTATCAAAATTGTGTGTAACACGATCCAAGAATAGTGTTGCGTATACTGCAAGCTAATAAGGTGTTGCGTATAGAGAAAGGTAATCTTGGTGTATCATACAACACAAGACATTAATGAAATTAAAAGAATAATTTTCATAAAATCTCGGGGTGTTACATTCTACCCCTCTTAAAATGAATTTCGCCCTCGAAATTCATCGGGGTTATAAATGGTTTACTATTCGAAAGTTTCTTTAATAGAAACCCACATCGTAAAAAGGAATACCAAAACCAATCTTTAAAAACAAAAGTATTAAACGTAACGGTTACCCAAATAAACTAATCACTAGGTTTCCACATAGGTGAAAATATGGATATGGAAGAGAAATCTAACCATCATGTTCTGATGGAGAGTGTTAGAGAACATGGCTATGGAAAAGCTAGCAATCACAAAGCCATAAATTTGTGATGATCTAAGGTACCATCTGATAATCGGATATAATGGCACTAGGACAACATTTTCGGTTTTCAATATCATATCCCTAAAGTTGATGAATTAAAAGAAATACTTACATGATTTTGGTACAATCTCACTATTGTTCATTAATTGAACAATTTCCACTTCATCCCTTAATGAAATGAAGTTGAATTTGTTATTCGTGATGTGTTAGCAGATCATGTGATAGAATGATGGGTCATTCCATCTGTCTCAAACAAAAGGTTATAAAAGTTATCAAATGTACATAAGTCCATCTATAGTGAGATTAATCATATATGGTTCCTAAAATGGACTTATACTTCATATATCATACTGCTTAATATAATAAAACTAGTTTCTACTAAACAGGGACTTCCTGTAGGCCAGTGGTAGGTGATTAAGGCCAGTCGCACTTCGGTTGTGGGTTCGATTCCCACATCCTTGTCCGACGCGATGGGTTGTTGCCCGTCCTGCAGGGTGTCCTTTTTTCTAAAACTACATTACTATAACATCCCAAAAATAATATCAAAAAAAGTTCTATCCTTAAACAATACTAACTTATTTCCAACATAATCCATTCCAATCTTTAGGCTTATCCATAATACTGCAGTCCCCTCTTATAATATAGTGAAAATGATTACCAGAGATTTAATACCATCGTTGATCCCCATATATTCTAAGATATGTCTTGTTGGTCACATTCCAAACATTCGAAGGCCTTAATCATGTATTCTCTTGAAAAATGAATACCCATTGAACCATAGTGAAAACATGAATGCAGTTAAAAGTTAACACTTTCCACATACCAAAATACTCAAAATTCTATATAATCAAACCATGATATCACTTAGTCTTTATATCAATCATGAGCTCATGAATACTATCAAACATATTAGATTCTCTTTATCCCTTCATTATGTGCATATCATCTGCTTTCCAAAAATATTTTAATCACTTTTCATGGTTACCGATGCCATAAAATTATTGAAAACCACAATAGACCAAAACATAAATATTCCAATATTCCATGATACTATATACAACATTATTCTAGACTCCCATTACATAAACACTTAATGATTCCACCACATCGTTGTCATATTCAACATCGCCAATAGTGAACGCATGTGACTTCCTTTTGTCCTTTGCCTTAAGTGGTTGCTCATGTCGATCATCACCAACCCTTGGATTAGGGCATTTATTAGCATAATGCCCCATTTCCTTGAACTTGAAGCATT
This sequence comes from Viscum album, assembly GCA_963277665.1. Lineage (NCBI taxonomy): Eukaryota > Viridiplantae > Streptophyta > Magnoliopsida > Santalales > Viscaceae > Viscum > Viscum album. The sequence goes on along the minus strand of OY728162.1, from coordinate 914,446,773 downwards.
GAAGTGTATTAGGTTCATTCTATGTATCCCTTCCTTTGTTTACATCATTAGGCATATTCTTCCCAGCATTATGGCATTCAAATGCCCGATGACCTTCCATTCCACATTTGAAACATTTAATTGTCCCTTTAAGACAATCTCCACCATGCTTCTTTCCACACTTTGAGCATAAGGAAACATTCATCTTCTTTTCACCATTATTCTGAGATTTCTCCTTGAACTGCATCTTTCATTTCTTGTCAAAACTATGAGATGGATAAGTAACACCAACTTCCATTTCTACCTAGATATCACAACGTACAATTTCTTAATAGCTACTGAAGTCTCTTATAGCTAATGCCCTTCGATGATTTGGTTTTAATCCACTGAAGAATTGATGAAATTTACTTTCAGGTTGGATGATTAATCCAGATGTATACCTTGCAAGCCTTGTAAAATTCGCTTCGTATATACCAATAGATTCATCATCATTTTTCTTTAGTTCAAGAAACTCCTTCTATATATTTGTTTGAAGAATATGAGGGAAGTACTTATTGAAAAATAAGTTCTTGAACTCGTCCCATTCCATGGACTCAATTTCATCTCTTTGCCTCATATTTTTGATAAGATTCCACCATTGATCAGCTTCGACTTCCAAACGATATACTGATAAGATGAATTTATCATGTTCAGAACATTGAAGAACTGAAAATATCTTTTCAGTGGTACTGATTCATTGTTCAACAACAAGTGGATTAGAAGACCCACTGAAAGAAGGTGGACGTTGCCTCATGAAGGAATCAATAGAATGTTGTTCCCTTCTCTGCTCATTTGGATGTCCAGAATGATTCATATCTTGTGTAAGTATAGCAATAAGATTTTTCACTCCATCTCCCATAACATTTGTTTGTTCAAGAGGACAATCATTGCATTGTCCATTATATTGATCAACACGGTTCCTTCGACTTCCAGCCATCGTCTAAAACCCAAAAAGAATAGTGTGGGAGGCAAAAATCATGCTAGGGAAAACAACATAATAAAGGGGGAGTACCTTAAATATCTAATATCTTAGGTTTAATTCTATGATCGTTAGCATAATTATAGTACTATAACCTATACATATACTTAACCTTAGGGACATCCCTAGACATAGCTTAGAAATATCTCTAGGGATCTCACTAAAGTTCTTGCATCCTAGTTTCCAAAGGTTAACTAAACCTTTCGTCTGATACCAACTGTAGAGACCCGAAGCTTAACGTACATAGACATTACATTACTTTTGCGGAAAAATTAGTATATAACAAAAACACACAGACAAGGACCGTAATAGTTTAGTGTATTTGGAAACTCAGAATATAATCTTCTAATCGCGGGGAAAGATCATCAGTATCTCCCATAAAGATATTTTTTTTAAACCTAAATCATTACTTTTTGTCCTGGGGAAAAGAAAACATAAAAGGGTGAGCTCAAATGCTCAGTAAGGGTAAACAAAAGAAATATCAATCACGTCATATTCATAAGAACATATCTTTTGGAAATCTTAACCTGCAAAAGAGATCATAATTTCATAACATGGGATAAATCATAGTAGTGAAATATAATCCCAATAATCATAACTTAAAACATTATACTTTTTGGCATACACACATAATCATAGATAATCATTTCTTATTAGTCAAGACTCATTGCCAAATCTATCTTAGTGGACAAAGTCCTTTTCTAAACCGAGTTCACTCCTCATTTCAGTCCTGTTTCACTGAACCGGTATAACCTACCGTTCCAGCCATGTCTATCTCATGAGATATAAAATCTTTACCCAATGAATTATAGCGAGATATAGGTCCCACCCATCTCATAATGATACCATTCTTATGTGTGCCACAAAATCATAAATCATACATCATTTAATAACCCCTGTAATAAAAATGGGAATCTTAACCATCATGACATCATAAAACAATTCATATAAGATAAAGGAATTCATAAAAATATATCCATCACAACATAATCATATCAATGTAATTATAGGGATATAAACAGAACCCTATATTATCTTAGATGGAAAATAATTTTGATAAAACACTTAAACTCCATTCTTGAGGAAAATATCCTTTCTACTTCAAAAACATTTTCCTTTATTTACATGTCATACAATTTTAAACTAAAAGAATTTGATTAAAAATAAACTTGAAAACTTGTAAAGGAAAATTCTTGGAAATATATTTTTTTAAAAATCCATTCATGCCATATAAGTTAAAAAACATTCTTCTCGTACTTTTTTCAGAAAATTCAAAAAGTACCTCATACGAAAAACGACAAAAGATTCCTTTCATATCTTTTACTAAAAACTCAACGAAGCGTAAAATTGGATTTAAAAAATTTTATGTGAATGGAAATAATATTAAATATTGAGGAAACATGGATGTTGATGATAAAATACACCCCAATAAATTTCAATGTATAAACAATCTCGGATAAAAATGAGATTGTGATATTTTCCCTTACCTTAGGTCCGATTTGCTTTATAAGTGTCAGAACCTCCTGTATAATGATTTAAATAATGTCATTGACTTATTATATAATCATATTAATTGTTATGATATCATATATGGTTCACTTATGACTTTATATTACCCGTTCTTTTGTAAATTCCATGTTAAAGAGCGTTTTGGGTAAAATTGTTTCATTTGTCGTCCGTGTTTTGACTTGTAATTATTCATATGATTACTTAGATCATGATTACTTAATTACAGATTATAAAACATGATTTATATATAATAAATATTCAGAATATAAATATATATAATAGATCTATAAATGGAAAGAAATACACAGTTTATGGAGACGGTAGGCCGTATGTACGCATGAACGCTGTTTTCGTTTCCTTGTTGAGTTGAATGGAATTAAGTAGATGAAATACATATATACATAAATTTAGTAGATTTATAATGTCATATATTTCATTATTATTTCTTATATATACTTTATAATCATTTTTAAATGGTTAACATGGAGAATGAATCTCATCGCGTCGTGGAGACTGTAGTCCGTACGTACGCACGAGCGATGATATCGTTTCCATAATTATTGAATTGAATTGGAGTGGATGATACAATATATAAGAATCCATATGATGTTATAATAACTATGTATAGTTATTATTTACACCATTATACCCATCCATGTAAGGTGTTCTGTGGGAAAAAAGCTTACACCACGGCGTGGAGACAGTATTCCCTAGGTACGCACGCGCGGTTATTTCGTTTTCCGTAGGATGGATAGATGGTGAAATAGGGTTGTTTAATACTTATAATAAAATATCAGTATATTAGTGATACTGATGTTATTACTTCATAATTAAACAACCTAAGAAGAAGAAGTGGAAGAAGAAATAAAGTTGAAAGAATCGGTAACGATCATTACCTCTTCTTTGAAGTACTTCTTTGAGACCTCCTTTTAGGGTACTAAAATTGGTATTTGAAGAAGAACAGGACCTCTAGTATGTATCTAGGGAAGTGTAGAAGAGAATTTTTTAGGGGTTGGACGAGCTTGAAGGATCAAAGTGGTGTGAGGAAGAGAGAGGAGGAGGTGCCCTTTTATAAGGGAGGAGAGGGGTACCATTGGAATAACTAAAACTATTATTTTATTATAAAGTAAACTTCAGTTTTTAAATAGCTCCAAATTGATTTATTTAGAATCTAAGGTAGGGATGGGTCTAAATTATCTCATACAATAGAATTTTGACATGTTTAGGTTCCTATTTTAACCTTATCATTTAGATTTAACATTAAGTTAAATAATTTTACTTTTACCGTGTCTTCTTGTGTTCTTATATTATAAGGTTAATAAACATACTATAAGAATCCAAACGAACCCCAAGTTGTTTATTATTCATATATATAAACTACATATATGTTATTTGGCCGAACCCTATATTTTTAGGAATAAAATAACAATTAATAATGTAATATTTGTTTTAAAAACTATTTTATGTCAATTTTGACACTATTTAGTAATTGTTTTTTGTGAAAATCATAGCAGGCTTATTAGTTCGAAAAAAGTTAATTATATCAATACTAACATGTCATATTAACCTAGAAAATTAGTGTAATTCATAAAAAGCCTCAAATTACATTTAATTTGGTATTTATAACATCAATTATGTCAATATTTCATTAATAAGACAATTACTACATCATCTTTGTGTCATAATAAATGATATTTATTTAATCCCTAAAAATTATAAATAAATTCCTATTATGTAGATAATTGTATTATATTTACGTAGACTATTCATGATTGATGTTTCATGATGTCTATCACTAAATTAAAATTATTACACTTATAGGATTTAAGAAAGTGACATGTTGTCACATTCTTTGGTTTTAATAATAATTAAATTATTTTCATGGACTAAAGTCCATTAAATGAATCTAATCCGACCCTTAGGTGCTATGTGTCGACTTTTAGTCATCCAATATTATTTTGACATGTTTTAGGGTAATTTTATAATATTATATTTACCCTTAATTACCTGATTTACCTTTAACTATGGTAAATAAAATTTACCGTAGTTACTATTCATAATTCCCAAAAATTAAAAGTATCTTATTAACATAATTTGGATCCACTAATTCAAAATATGGAATCCATTTTTCCAAATTCAATACACAAAAGTTTCAGAAATTAAATTAAAATTAATCCCGTTGTTGAAAGAAAACAGGGTTTTTTTTAAAACATTACAAAAGATTGAATTGATTTATCCTACGAATTCAAGGTAGAATCAATGCTAATGACATAAATTATATTAAATGGTAATAATATTTTATATTTATAATTTAAAACTATTAAATATTATAATTTAACCATATAAATTATTGCGATGAAAAAAGTTTTTTTTAATTAAAATATAGCGTGTTTTTACAATTCATCAAAATATGAATGTTACCAGAATAATATGAAAAATTTATCCAAAGTAAATTTTTATTTTATAATTCCAAATAAGAATTTTATTTTGTCAAGTTTAACTTATAAACATTTCAAAAACAATATTTAAAGTGGGTGCGCCATCAAAAGGAGGCAAAACTGCATTTTTTTAAAAATACTTATTTTACCCAAAAAATTTATTTTGTTCTTATACGATGTTTTAGAAAATGTGTAAGACGAATAATAATGTTATAAGATTCAAAATTTAGTTAATACTATTCATAATGGCAAGTTCATAATAATATTATAATAATATATTGTTGTTTAGTAAAACCCGGTATTGCGTACAACACACGCTATCGAGGAAGGTCGTGATTGCATGTAATACAAGCCAAGTCAGGGTTGCGTGCTGTGCAAGAATCCTTCGTTGTTTCGTATAATATAATCCAACCGTATTTCATTTATTCATTGAATATATATATATATATATATATACACTCAATGTTGCGTAGAATAACTATTATCAAAATTGTGTGTAACACGATCCAAGAATAGTGTTGCGTATACTGAAAGCTAATACGGTGTTGCGTATAGCGCAAGGTAATCTTGGTGTAACATACAAAAAAAGATATTAATGAAATTAAAAGAATATTTTTCATAAAATCTCATGGTGTTACAGGGTCGGGGGGGGGGGGCTTTCCAGGGGTGTGGGGGGGGACTCTTCCGGGGGTACGAGGTGTCCATGGGGTGGGCGGGATGTCCAGGGCGTTGTAGGGATGTGTAGGGGGGTACAAGATGGGTGGGAGGTCTTTCCAATGGGATGGAAAGACTATCTAGGGGGTACAGGGTGTCCGGGGTGTCCAGGGGGTGGTCGGGGTTGTCCACGCGGGGTGGGATGGCAGTCCACGGGGGTGGTAGGGCGGTCCACGGGGGTGGAAGGGCTGTCGAGGGGGTGGGGGTGTCCAGGGGGGGGTCTGTCAAGGGGGTGGGGGCTGTCCAAGCGGTGGGGGTGTCTACCCCCGAACTAGGGTCGTAAAACCCATATTTATTCAATTGTAGCATGATTTCAAGCCTATTATAGATGACTGATAAGACTATTGGTGTAAACCATGAATATCATACACATAAATCACAACACAACCAATTGTAAACACACCAACATATATCTTAGGTGGATCGAATTTTATGACCCATGTTTCGATGGGACTCTTCACACAGGAGTATGAGCCTTGTTATATCATTAAGTAATATGGAGTTGTACGAATGTTAATTTTTTATGACATCAATATGGATAGTGGATAAGAAACTGAGTGGGATATCTTTCTAGAAATGATATCTTCTTGGAAGGGTAAGAGTGAGTGTTGGTATAGAACTTCATGAAAATTCTTAATGTGTGAAAGAAACTATTTATTGGTTATATTTGTTTCCTATTTTTTTGTAGAGTATCAGAGTGAAAAACCCACCCCTCCCTGAAAATCCCCCCAGAATCCCCTATAACCCCCCTACTCCCTTGCACCCCCACCCCACCTAGACACCCCACCACACCTGAACAGCCCGCCCCCTCCTCTCTACATAACCAACACCCCCTCCCCCCACCTGGACAACCCACCCAACCCCCCTTGGACAGACCACCCCCCCTTGAAAGCCCAAACCCCCTCCCCCACCTAGATAGCTCACCCACCCCCACCCCTAGACAACCCACCCCCTCCCTAGACAGTCCACACCCCTCCCCTACAGCCCCCACCTAGAAAGCACACCTCCCACTGGATAGCCCCACCACCTTGGATAGCCCATACCCCCTCTCTCACTTGGATATCCCCCCCCAGGACAGCCCACCTCTCCCTGGACAACCCACACCCCATCCCCTGTAGCCACCCCACCTAGACAGACCACCCCCACCCCCACCTGGAATGTCCACCCCCACCCCCACATGGAAAGCCACCACCCCACCTGGACAGCCCCCCCACCTGGACATCCCACCCCCTTCCTGGACTCCCCACACCCCTCCCCCACCTAGACACCCCACCCTGAGCCCTTGGAAAGCCCACACACCTCCTTGGGGAATCTCATACCCCCCTCCCCCACACCCCTATAGCCCCCTACCCCAACTGCATCCCCCTACCCCCTTGGATAACCCAACCCCCACCTGGACCGCTCCCACACCTGGACATACCCCCTACCCCTCCTTTATCCCCCTTAGGTTATATTTATTTAAAATCATTTTATTCATTAATAAATCCAAACTATCATGCATTAGCCATTTCATTCCAGAAAACCCATTCAATTTATCAAAGCATCAAAAATTCAATTTATCAAAACATGAAAAATTCAATTTATATAGATCTAAGGGTCACTTAGAAAATTTAATTAGGAAAAAGAGAAATAAAATACATTGTTAATTCAAATTTAAAAATTTGGTCAGCCACTTAGGAGGTGTGGTGGTGTATAGGAGGTGTGAGGGTGTCCGAGGGGGGGGGGGGGGGCTGTCCAAGTGGGTAGAGGGTGTCCAGGGTCTGGGGTGTCTAGTGGTGGTGGGGGTGTCTAGGGGTGGTGGTGTGTGGGGGGGTGTCCAAGGGGGTGGGGGTGTCCATGGGGGGGTTGGGAAGGGGGCTGTCCAAAGGGTGGGGGTGTCCAGGGGGTGGGGGAGGGGTCTTTCCAAAGGGTGGGGGTGTCCAAGGGGGGTGAGCTGTCCATGGGAGGTGAGGGGTGTCTAGGGAGGGTGGGGGTGGGGGTGTCAAAGGGGATCTGGTGCAGGGGGTGGGGGGATGTCCAATGGGGGGTGTCCAGGGGTGGTTGGGGGGGGGGGGGGTATCCATGGTGTGTGAGGTGTCCCGGGGGTGGGGGTGGGGGTGTTCAAAATTCCAAAACATAAAATATAAGCCCTTAACCCCTGAAATAAGCATAAAACATAAAACCCCACTAAACAAAAAACACAAAACAAACATAAAACAAACCCTTTACCCCACTAAACAAAGATCATAAAACAAACCATTTACCCGCCTGTACTAAACAAAACCCAGTAAACAGACCATTTACTTTGTTTGTAGTGTATAATAAAAAAACATAAAACAAACTAAAGGGTTCGATACTCCAACAACAATAACTATAATTTATCTAAAATCAAAACACCAAATAGAAAAAAGTGGAATAACACTAAAATAAAGGTAACACATACTAATTTGAAGTGTATAAATAAAAATTTGTTTGACTGATGAAGGATCTTCTACTAGAAAGAGTTTCTTGGTAGATATGACTTCGAGAGGAGGTCTGGATTAGATCTACAATCAGGCTGATTGGGAGCTGGGGCACTAGGTATTTGGGGGAAAACTTTCCCAACAGTTTTTAAAAACGGTTGGGAAAGGTTATCTTTACCAACAGTTCTGATAAACGGTTGGTATACTTTAGAGATAATAGTTAATTCTAAATGGGTTTGGAAAACTGTTGGGAAATATTAGGAATATATACACATTGCCATCGGTTTGTACAAAACTTTGGAAAATGTTTCCTTATTTTACACTATAGCAACAGTTTCTTCAAACCATTGCTATATTACCATTAGGAAAACACCAGATTACAGTAGTGTATCTATATGTTCAGGTTTTATAACACTTTTATTTCTTCAGTCAAGTTCATTCATAGCTATGCTCATATTTCCATTCTTATTAATGGATAACCCAAGGGATATTTTACTTGTTCTAGAGGGTTCAGACAAGGTGATCCTCTTTCTGCTATAATTTTCTACAAAGAAGAGGATTATCTTAGCATAGTTCTATCAATTATGGCTGGAAACGGAAAAATGAATGCTATTAAGGCAGGTAGAGGGATTCATGATCCTACCAACTTATTATATGCTGATGACATTATCCTCTTCACTACGAGGGACAAGAGGAACATTAAAAATATTAAAAGGGTTATTTTTCACTATACATCTATCTCGGGATAGGATATTAGTTGGGATATGTGCTTTGTTTATTTTGGAAAAAATTTTACTATCTCAAGGAAGAATGACATTGTTCAGGAGTTGGGAATTCATGAAGGGTTCCTTCTCTTCAAATAATTAGGGGTTCCATTGTTTTGGGGAAGACCAAAATTCGGTAATTTCTTCGAGATTATTTGAAATATTCAAAGGAATCTTGATACATGGAAAGGAAAGTATTTATCTATGGCTGCTTAAGTTTTTTGGGTTAAATATGTCATTATACCCAAACTTGTTTACTCTTTTATGGTGTACAAATGGTCTATTTCATTGATTAAGATCATAAATGTGTCTATAAGAAACTTCATTTGGAGTGGTAACATCATGGAATGAAAGATGGAAACAGTTTCATGGAATGATTGTTATAAGTCTTATGATATAGGGGGTTTGTGAATTAGAAACCTTGTAATTTTTAATGATTCCCTACAAGCATCGCTTATTTGGAAACTCTTTTGCAGTAATTCTGAGGCTCTTAATTTTATTTGTAAAAAATTTCTCAATCATCTCAAAAATGGTGTTTTTAACCATCTTGATTCATATGTTTGGCCAGACTTTAAGTTCATATTTTCTTCAATTGATTCTCACTCCAGATGGATTGTTTTGAAAGACTCTTCCATTAGCTTTAGGAAAGATAATTGGATGGGTAACCCCCTTATTGGCTTTGTTTCGGATGCAGATAATTTTGATCTGGATATCTCTATCAAGGATCATCTTGATAACTTGGAGTGTCTTCTAAGTCAAGTTTTAAACATTACTAATAAATATTTTTTCTCGCACAGAAAGAATTTTTGGGCCTGGGAACCTACAACGAATGGTATACTTTCATCAAAACTTTATTACAGGTCCTCTTGGTCATATATCTCTAATGCAATTTGGATGAGAGACTTGCATAGAAATTTTTTTTGGCACTTTCACCCTATATTGGTGTGGAGAATTGATCAGAGAAAAATTCCTACTGATTCTTACCTTTAGAATTGTGGAATTATTTTGTGTTCCTCTTGTGTACATTGTTATCAGCATAGAGAGGATATTGATCATCTGTTTCATTGTTGTGTTACTTCTGCCTCTATATGAAAATCATTGGCAGACATATTTGATGTTTACATCCCAAATATGGTCTCCATACAAGATATTCTTTAGACATGTAATTTTCTTACACTTTCACCAATTGATGGATCTTTTTTAGGTAGCCTCTTCTTAATTACCGCATTATATCTGGTCAGTTCAGAATCACATCCTTCATAGTGGTCAACAATTCGTAGTCAATGTTGCTTTCTCAAGAATTTTTGCTTCTATTCAAGAGGAAAGATTACCCAAGAAGAGCTTATGATTCAATTCAACTCATTATTTCTCATTTCTTACTCGAATTTGTTTAAAATGTACTTTTAGGCCTCTGTATTGTACTTTCAAGGTCTTATGGAATAAACCTTTTATTGGACGAATTAAGGTTAATTCTGATGGGGCCACAAGGGGCAATCCTGGTACCTATAGATATAGTGCTACTTTCATGGATCAGCAAGGGAAGGTTACAGGCTGCTTTCATGGTTCCTGTGGTATAGCCTCTAAAATTGAAGCTATAATGATTGGTATCATTATTACGGTGGAGCATGCTACAATTAGTGGATGGGACAATATTTGGATGTAATGTGATTCTTCTTTCATTACATCTGCCATAAGATTGGGTTCTTACCATTTATCTTGGAAGCATACTAACAGATGGATTAACTGCTTGGATTCTCTTCTCACCATGAATTATATCATCACCCATACGTATAGAGAAGCTAACTCAATTGTGGATAGACTTGATAATAATGGAGTCAGTGGTTCTGATTTCAACTGGTATGATCATCCCCTGAAGACCTTTTACCTCTTCTTAAGAGGGACTTTGATAGATCTCTTTTTTTAGGATTATGTAAGTTAGAATTTATTTTTAAATAATGTAACCTTTCTTTTCTTGGTATGGTTACATATTTATAAAAAAACATTTCTAGATCACTCACTATTTTAATAATTTATTTTTTAAGTAGCTTTTAGTAGAATATTCTCAGTATGAGGTAGGAAACCATCTTTTACATCTTCATTAACTTATCATCCAAGAAACATAATATATAGAATCATTATATCTTTAATGATATGGTAGTCAATTTCATGGAAAACATAAATACCCTATTGTTTCACTAAATTATGATCTTATATAGAAACAAATATTTTCTTCCATATTCATTAAAGAGTCAATAAAGGGAACATTCCTTATAAAATTAATAGAAAGGATAAATATGAGCACTGATGGGGGGATGTATTAGATCAGTGGTATTATTATGTTCTCAATTTCTTCTTTTTCATGATACAATATTCACAACCAGTTATAGATTAATCTCTTTTCTTGAAAAATAATCCAATCACAACAACATGAACATGATTATTTACATGGTTCACTACTAAAACAATAGTATATAGGCCGTGGTATGGTTGTGAAATAATCCAATAACAAATAATAATATAGAATATAATCTCTTTTATATTTTTTAAACAAGCATTGGATATTCATATACATACACTGCACTATAATCCATAAAACACTTCTTGTGATTTCCACACAAATAAGATGTAATAATGATATTCACAAAGAATGTAGAATCATTCACCAATATTCATTGAATTGTTTCACAATAATTCATGTAAAAAATTTACATATTATACCCATTCAAAAGTCTTATTCTTTACTTTCTAACTTAGATGAAGGTAATATCATATTCCATCCAATAAATATTCATAGAGTTTGTTTGTTCAATTTTTCCATCTGGATAATCTATCCGGAAGGTCCATCTTGTGCCTTCTAAGAATCAAGGTATCTTTTTCACACCACATTTTATGTCTAATTCCACCACATAAAAAATATTTTTAGGTGATTAGAGAATTTTTCTTTTAAGTGATCACATGAACTTTTATTGATATCAACTTCTTCTTAAACCTCATCCATGATATTTTTTGGTAGAAAAAAACCACCTGAAAATTGATTTCAGAAGCTCATTTCATATCTCCATGTGAAAATAATTATTCAAAACATCTATATTTTCATTCATGAATAGTAAACTCAACATATGTTGTACTCACACCCCATATATAGTAATATTTTATAAAGGATAGATGTGAAAACCAATTTAGATTAATACTGAATGAAAATAAAAAAATTCTAAACTCCTCAATAATTTCATTAAAGAATTATTAACAATTATATAATCTTATTCAATGTTTATGAGACGCTTTAGAGACTAAAGACTTATTTAAATTTCTATAAAACAAGTTTTACATCATTATTTTCCTCCATGATATCTTGAACATTAAATGACTTGCTGCACATCATCATATGTAATTCCTTTACTAAAAATTCATAAATAACCTCCTAAGAGAGAGAATAATAAAACCAATAAATATTTATATGGTAGGAAAACATTCCAAAAAATTATATTGTAGGATGATATCTATCATATTCATGTTTCAAAAACAAAATTTTATATTTTATTTTAAAAATTCTTTAATTAAATCATCATCAATTTTCTTCCATCTAATGCGCCTCTCTCTTATGACTTGTATTAAAACACTATTTCAACTGACATCCAACACCAACCTATAATAAATTATCTTAATAATAAAATAATCTATCCACCTTGTATACATTTTAAATTCATAACTTAGGGTATGTTTGTTCGATGGACACTATACCAAATGTTCATCTAATGAATGTTTTATGAATAATTTATCAAATTATACTTTTTTTGATCACTTTACTCAAAAGAATTTTGAACTGTATCAACTTTACACTCATAAAAAACATCATAAATCTTTGTCACATGGTTCATTAAAATATATTGTGATAATAAAAACTTTTAAAATCCATAAATATATGTTCCGATAGACAATTTATAAAACACTTTTCCTCTAGACTTTGTCTGAAGACTTAATCAATTTCAATTCATTTAAATTGACATCTGTAATTGAAAACCCTTCCCATATCCAATACAATCTTCAAATATGTCTCACATACATCATAAATCCACAAATCAATCTAATTTTCTTTTTTTTTGAATTTCATTGATCTTCAAAATGATAACATTATATACACAAACTAGTTTCTCAGCCTTTCTTTAAAATGCTTGGATCATGATATATTTAAATCTCATAATGTTGGAAGCTTCTATAATTTCTATGTATATATAATTTTTGAATCAATGTTTCCATATTATGGACCATTGTAATCATTATATGATAATAAATCACCATGAAACTTCATAAAATATCAATAAAAAACAGCTCATCTAATGGACTTAGTTTAGGAAACTATCATCCAATCCTCTCCATCAGATGAAAACTTTAGATAATTTACTTTTTTATAATACATTATAAAGGTATGTTATTATTTAATAATTTTAAAGTATAATCATTCCCCCATGATTTTATTTTCAATAAAAATTTAACCAAAACCTATTCTTAACAACTTATAACAACCCTCATGAACTCCTTCTACCATAATTATCCAAAAATTTCAAAAACCAATAGCCTTTTGGTTTTATCCAAAACATATATAAGAACATTTCTTACATCCCTATCCACTTCCAAGAATCCTTTTTTTACTATAGAACCCTCATTGTATGGATTTTTGTGTAAACAGAAATTGTTGGTCCAAAGAAGAGGTATTGTTCTTTAAAATGCATATTTCTTTTATTTTTTACTGTACACACCTAAAATATTGTTAAATAATGATGATATAATAACATAATTGTCTCCCATAAATTTAACTAATGTTATCGTATTTTAATAATCTTTATTTACCTCCTCTTCTATTTAATGGGAAATAAAATGATCGTTTGTGTGTACGAAAGACTACCTCCTCGCAAACCAATGTTATTCAATTTCTATCATATCCTCTAAAAAATATTTATGATGGTGGATTTAATTTTTATATATAATTTTAATGAAATTTATATCATTATATAAAATTAATATATTATATTTTTTATACCCTTCTATTTGTTGAATGATGATATCAATGTCCTTGCATACATATGGATTATGAACCCCATGAAGCGTTATGATATGATTTTCATGAACACATCACATGGATTTTATATATTAGTATATCTAAATAAATAATATGATATTTTTTATATAATGATAATAATGTAATGTTAAATTATCACAGTCCTTCTTTCTATCATGATCATTGAAAAAATATAAACGTTACTCATGTGTAAATATAGATTACCATCACAATGATTATAATGTAGTTCAATTTTTATAATCATATTTCATTATTGGTTTTAAAAGTATAAGGGAATAATAAATATTATAACAATTTGAAAATTATTATTATTCTATATAAGATGAAATTATGACCTTGTTGACCATAGTCATCGTGCCAAATTTATTTTGAACTTGTAAGCCGAATATTGTCAAAATGTCTGGCATGAACATAATTTATTATTTAATTAAATATAACATGGGGATAAATAAAATAAAATAAATAAAAATCATTGAAAATGTTCTAAATAAATTTATTTCTTTTATTAATTTTATTATTCTGGATGAAAAGGGATTTATGTGTTGATTCATACAAGAGGCAAAGGGTTCCTAACCACAATTTCTATTCATTAAGTTGTAAGTCTACTATAATATCTATGTTATTCCATTGTAATTTTTGAAGCTAAATATTATGTCACTTTGTTGTATTTATACATTTTTGGAATTTTTAGTTTTCTCAGGTAATCACATCATTAATTAATTCTAACTCCAATGATATGATCTTTTTATGGTATTTTATCTCAATTTCAACTCAGTTGAGTAATGTTTTGTATTATTAAACTATTTAATTTTATGTGGAATATATAATAAATATTTGAGTTATTGAAAACGAATATAGTTTTTCTTTTTTATTAATGATTTAATTAATTTTACCCATGGAAGAAGAATTTTTGAATGGAAAACTTATCTTACTTATCCTTTTTATAGGGTATATTTTTCATCCTTGATTATATATTAGATGTTTTTGACAAATGCCCTATTTATAATTAAATTTATTTTTAGGGAATTTTTATGTTATCCTTGAAATTTTCCATGACTTGGAAGGAATCCACCCCATTGTTTCTCTGGTAGGGTCATTTTTAGCATTTCTATAAAAAATCAAATGATTTTTTATCTTTAAATATTATACAACATTAATGGAATTTCTAACCAAAACAACCATTTTATTCTGTTCATCTTCTTTTATAATATAAAAATAAATTTAAAATGAATACTATTTATGAAAACATATTCCATATTTTCAAATTCTATTACTTAAATGGATTTATTTTAATATAAAAAGTATTTTTTTGAAAGTTAACTTTCATATCTTAATTAATTATGAAATTAACTTATCCCTAAATAATTTAGATTAATATGATCATTGGAAATTTAATTTCCCCTTAAGATCTATATTATATAATAGGGATATTATTACTTCCTAAATCATATACAATTTTCTATATATGATGTTTTTATTTCAATGTTATATGATTTAAATGGAAAATATTGATATTACGTATTATTTATGCAATACTGATATTTATTGATAATACATTTTATTTATGAATTTGATTGATCATTAAATACATTTTGAATGCATTAGATATGATGTGTTAGGTGGGGCCCAATTATAGATACCCCTTGATTCATTGAAATGTCTCATGGGATAAATTAGTTTTTTAAAATTATTATATGGGTTTTTCACCTATACCATAATATCTATAACACAATACATGCATGTGGTCTGGATGATATAGTTATCATGAAGTTTTATATAATGAAATCAAATATTTTGCATTTCCTTAGTTGGGAATTAAATTTTTATTATACATGAAATTTTTTAATTGATATAATTCAGGTATTCATTTGATGCTTAAGATATTGATTAAATGACATCTATTTTCATTCATCTACCTTTTAATGGTGATTATTCTATATTTATTGATTTTATTTTATGTTTTTTGTAACCCATATAATGAATACGATCTTACAATTATTATTTCCTATTCACAAGGATATGAAGAAGAAATGTTTTAATGAGGCTTATGAATATAGAATACTTAATTTCACAATGTTTTGTATTTTATGTTTTAAAATGTAATGTTAGATCCAAATCTGTATCTAGTAAACCATGAATAATATAATATTCAGTCTTTTGGGATATTATTCCTTGAATCTAGTGCAATTTTAATTAATTAACCATCATTTTTGTATACTAGGATTGGGATCCTTAAATTTGGTATCATAAGAAGTTTTGTAAAGACTACGAGAACATGATTGAGGAAACAATAAATTTGGGAAAATTAAAAAATGACTAACTTTTATATAATTTAACATATATGATATTATCCTGGATTTTTCGAAAGATATATGGTTTATGAGTTTCCTAGGAACACATCTTTTTCTTGATACCATAAGTTGACAAGGTTTCAAAATAGTTTAATCTAGGGGTAATAATCCCGAAAAGAGTTGGTTGTATATCTAAACTATAATTCTGGTGGATGATGAGTATTCCCATAATGAAAACCTATTTTCAAATTATTGGGGATATAATATGTTTAATAAAAATTTTCATTATTAATTATTACAATTAGTGGGATAATAGAATCTACGAGAACGTATTATATTCCATAGGGATATAGGATAGACGCAATGTGCCTTAGGTTGATAATTCTAAGGATATTAATTTTTTTTAAACTTTTGGATATCCATTTTGTGGGTTTTTTTATGGGATTTTATCATTATTAATGATATTTTGGTAGATATTTGTAGGAATAAAATAATTTTATTTTGTATGTGTTTTAGTTATAAGGTTATTAGAGGAATAATATTTTTATATATTATGGATATAAGTTTCTAATTATTTAAAATATTTAGGTTTAAAATGATCATTGATGTTATGATGATAATAGTTAGTTAAGATTATTTTATTTCATGGAAAAAATAATCATTATATAAAACTTAAGTGGTTAAAAAGTAATTATATGATTAATGTTACATCCTTGGTAAAATTATAATAATTATATTAAAATTATTTTAGAAAAAGGGGAATCAAGTCACCTGTGTTAAGGTTGTGGAGATTAAATCCACAATAGAAGGGTGGAAAATGTGAAATTATTCCCACTAGAATAAGTGATGTCTTGGTTTTATGAATTGTTTTTATGATTATTTTAATGATAAAGAATAAGTTGAATTTTGGGAGTTACTTTTGAGGTATCGGGGGTTAGTCTATTATACTGGATAACTAGTTCTAACCATTTAAATTTTAGTAAATATATAGATACATGCATAACTAATTGTAACTATTTTATTGATCTTATGAATGGTTAATACTTAAATTTGTGATTATGGTATAATGAAAATTAATATTAAATATCCATTTCTTGGAGTGATGAATAAAGTGGAAATTGATCAATGAACAACAAAAGGAGGAAATTATTCCAATGATGTAACATTATATCTGGTATGTATATTTTATGTTTTCTTCTATATTTGAATAATTTTTCTCCTCGATTTCCATATTTTAACATCCCATTATTTTTTCCCTATCTGGATTAATAGTTTTGTGATATTCTATATGAACATAGTATTTCCATTTCCTCATCAAAAATAATATTTTTAGTTAATCCTTTTATGATTTGGGATTTCCACAAATGAATTTAAATATGAAAAATCCATTATTTATAAGTATATGATAAAAATGTGAGGATGAAATTTTTTTGAAGGTGAGGGTAATGTAACACCACAAGATTTTAAAAGATGAACATTATGTTTGATAATATACATGGAGTTAACCACCAATCTTAAATGAATAAAAATATATATTATTTTAATTTGATCATTATAACATAGTAGTTGAATTTATTGGTAAAAATAGGATTAAAAAATTATGAAATATAAATAAGGTTCTTAATAAATATAGTGGTACTGATTTATCTCTGTGGATATGATATCAATTTTCAATAATGTCATTTTATTCGACAAAAATGAATTTTATACAAAACTGATATTATTTGATTTTTAATAATATAAAGCAAATTTTAGTAAAGTGATTTTACAGATCTTGTACCATGTTTTAAATAGTAATATCAAATTTATATCTGGGTGAAATATTTTTTTTTGAAAAGATTGGGTTTTAGTGAATACTGAAAAGTTCGAATTCTTTGTTTAACCGTTATTTTATATAAATCTATTACACTCATGTAAAAATATATTTTTTAATTTTTGATAATAAAAAATATTATAAATTTTATTTATTGTAATATAATTAATTTAATTTTAATTATAATTTTTCATGATTTTTGTATAAATCAATCTATATGATTAAAATAAAATTTTTTAAAAATATTATTTAAATTCATAATGTTTTTAAATACTGTTTAATTAATATATACACTAATTAAGATGGATTATATTGAAATTTATAGACAATATATCTATCTATATGAATTTATAATCTAATAATTGTGATTACTAGTACTATAGTTAACATAAAATATTCATTTCCATGAAAATTTCATTTTCTTGAAAAATAGTTATTCATCAGGATTTATGTATTTTATTTTAAATTAAAAGATTCATATTTTAGGAAATTAATATTGATTTTTTCCATATTTTAATTTTTTATTTCAAAATTTTGTAAATAACCCTTTTAAATTCAATTCATTATGAATAGTGACTATAAAAATTTTATATAATGATTATAAAGTTAAATTAGCTAAAAGTGGTTAAAAAATATGATAATGTATATGAAATTACCATAACTATAGTAAAAAGGATCCTTTAACACATTTTATTTCATTATTTTAAACATAAACGTCCATTAATACAAAACATGGATAGTGAGGCCTAGTGTCTTTGGAAGACTAGGTTCACATTACATAAAAAAGAAACTAAAACTTTACATCATTATTTTTTCCAGAATGATATCCAAATTCCATTTGATCTACTAAAACTGCATAAGATAACCTAAGGAATATAACAAGGAAAGGGGTGATCTAAAAATCATAGTAAGGGAATACAAATTATAAGGAAAGATAAGTTGTGAGTCAAATGTATAACAAGATAGCATAATAGAGAATGGTAATGAGTAATCACATTAGATAATAACATAAAGAACATAGTTTCATAAGATCCTACAAAAATTGGAAATGTTTTATTAATATATAAGATGAAATAAATATGAGTAAAGGCATATTGCTTAAAAAATATTTCGTGATGTACAATATCCCATAGTGGATTAGGTTTACTCTTTATTCACATACATAACGTTACATGAGAGAAATGATTTTCACAATGAATTAGAGAACAATATAGGGGAAAACATCATAATATTTTCTTGATTATGTGCAAAAAAATATTGAAGTATATCAGAAGTCATAAATTTTACAATTTCCCACAAGATGAAATTGTGTTTCATAATGGTTCCTTATATCGTAAAAAAAAGAGAGTTCATAAAGAATGAATTTTAAATTTAATAAAAAAGAATGTATTACCAAATTAAATAATGGATAAATATATTTTTATATATTTGATTGAAGTATATCCATAATATATAATCATTAAATAAAATTATAGACAGATATAATGTGAGATAGATATAAATGGTCATAACCTAAAGAAAAGAGTGGTATAAAGAGATCCCTTACCTCAAGCCCAACATGGTATGTGAATTGATTATATTCTTAAATAAAAAAATTGTAATTTTTTTAAACCATAAGAACCATGTTCATTTTTTTATTCCACTTATTTTATTTGTTATCATGCTATATCAAATTAGTTAATCATTAATCTTTACGTTGGATGTTTTGATGATATTTGACTCATTTATCCAAAATCACATTAGTTAGTTGACTAAGATCGAATATATTATTATTTGATACTCATAAAAATAAAAAAGGGATTTAATTATAATTTTTACACATTATCGTTTCTTTAAAAACCAATATTTATGGATGGTTATAAAAAATGAACCACATTACAATCATGTCGACGGTGGGTCATACTTATGAATAAGTAATGATTCCATTTTTCAATGATCATAATAAAAAGAAGATAATTATTATTTTAACATTCCATAATGATCACTATATATTAAATTACTTCTTATTTCTTTAAATAAACTGTAATATACAACTAACGTGATTCATTGATGAAATATTAACCACATATCTTTCATGATGTGGTAGTCCAGTACATACATACACCCTTTTCATTTTCTTATGAATTGAGAGGTAGAAAATTATATAATATTTTAATTGTATATAA
Source organism: Viscum album (assembly GCA_963277665.1). NCBI lineage: Eukaryota > Viridiplantae > Streptophyta > Magnoliopsida > Santalales > Viscaceae > Viscum > Viscum album. Next base: position 914,426,564 of record OY728162.1, on the reverse strand, counting down.
CGATTAATATTTCATGAATAAAATATATAAAAATTAAATCTGTCATCATAAAAATCTGTTAGTGGAGAATATGGAAAATGAATTCCATCAATTTTTGAGGTGGAAGGTCACCATACACAAGAACGATTTTTTCGTTTACCATTTGATGGAAGATGAGGTTGATATGGGTTTATATAGTAAAATAATATCATATTTATTGGATATAATTATATTATTATATCATTGTTTTCAAATGATACTTTGATTATGTGGAAGAGGAAATAAAACAAACACTCAGTTACGAACTAGACCTCTTCTTGAGATGACCTCATTAGGTTTTCACGTAAAGCCTTCCAATGAGGATTTTCTAATAAAAATTGTCCTACTAGAATTTTTAAGAGATATAAATAATTTATTTGGGTAGCTATTTTATTAAAATAAGTATTTATATGTGTTAATAAAAGAGGATAGGTGGTTCTATTTTTAGGTTAGGAGGAGTGTTATTTTTTCCAATGCCAAAAACTATTAAAAAATATGAAGTAGCTCTCAAGAAAAGATCTTGAAAAAATGATCAATAATATTGTTTTTGGAGATAAATTATAGAAAAACCGCAATAATTCATACAAACTCATTTTTAGGATGTTATTTCTTTTACCTATTAAGATTCTCACTTTTATCCATTTTAGATTTCACCAAGGAAGCAAAGTTATTTTACCTTCATAATTTATCATTAAAAATAATATAAAATGAAAATTATTATAATTTTTTTTACTAATGGTGATATATATATAATATATTTTATCAAATAACAATATACTATATAATAGTATAAAATTTCAACAAAAACAGATCCAACACATAAAACCCTATTTTAACCTTAACCGTGGTAATTAATTTTTTTTACTGTTTTTAGTATTCATTCTGAAAAAAGTAAATTTTAACATATTATGTAATATAAATTATGAAGATTTAAATTATGAAATACTTTTTATCACACTATATTCAATTAATTGGATAATTTTAATTAAAATTAAACCAATAAATAATATCAAAAATATGTATTTTCAAGAAAATCATTTTTAGGCATAAAATGATATTAAATGAACCATATTACTAATAATAATCATTATATTTATTTAAATTTATTTAAATAGATAGGAAATTAATAAAATTCATTAATAAAATTAATTATTTTTTGTTATTTTAAATAATTAAAAGGAATATTCATTAGGCATAAAAACATTGCAGAAAACCATGTGTTTAATGATATAAATAATCTTATAACCAAATTCATTAAAATTACTTATTCAAATGAGATTCATTATATTAATATACATAAAATGTTTCATATTTAAATTATATAACATAAATAATTAATGGTACTTTTAAATTACATGATTTAGAGAAATTAAATGATTGTGTTTGAGAAATAAGAAATTTACTCTATTCAAAAAAAAATTAATTTTAGAAAAATCCAAAACAAATCCAGAAGTTAATTTTAATATTAATATTTAAAAAATAATATTCAATTATTAAAATAAAATATATAAATTTCATGAAATTAATAATAATATAATCCCACAAAAACATATAATTTTTTTTTATGAAGTTGTTTTTTAAGAACAAAATGTCTTCATAAAAACAATTGAGTGTTTGTTTCCTAGGAATTTATCAACACAATGATATAAATAATGACATATATATATTAAATAAATAATTTAGTCATTTTCATACAAAAAAAATTATTGTCTAGGTTGTAATAATCTTATTTAAATAACCATGGATTGTTTTGGATTAGTGTTTCTGGTCATATACACTATGAAACCTAGTTTCCATTTTTTAAATATCATGCTTTTATATTTTCACCCAATAAGGAATTTTATTCCCAACTATTGTATTACATACTAAATGAAAAATTGTGTTGGGTAGTTCTCCTTCATGCCTTCTTTAGTTTCCTTGGATTCCTCTTTATATTTGTGGTTTTATCATAATACTTTGATAAGGAGAGTCATAATGTTTTACAAGACGTTTTCTCTATGGTATTAGATTTTCCCAAATGATCTTTAAAAGGGAGATTATTTTTAGCTATACCACATCTAAATTATGTATGTTTTATGTATCTAGTATTTTCATCACCAAGTTAGATACATGAAATACATCCCATACCCGAAAATAGGTTTGGGAGAGTTCTAGTAAATAATCCATAACTCCAAATTGTTCAATAATCTCGAAGGGGTCGATGTACCTAGGGAATATTATTCACTTTATATCCAATGTCGTAATACTCTTCCATGTGAATAATTAGGGAAAAATATTCCTAACCTCAAACTCTTGGTCTCATAGATGATTCTCAACATAGCTATTCTACTAACTATGAGATGTCTTGATATGTTGTTTAATGGTTTTCAAATATTTTATAATTTTCTTAGCCATTCCAGGTCCAAAATGATCATGTTCGAAAAATTCAACCCAAAACAAAATTTTCTTCATATTTTCCCATAAAATGATTCTAAAGGTTCTATTTGTATGCTTCAGTGAAATATATTATCGTATAAGAACTCCTCCAAAGGAATATGTTGAAATAATCCATATTTAGAGTCTATTGAGCATGCTCTCATCATATATTCACTGTCCTATATAGACTACTTTTTTGGCTCATAGTTTTTGGGTGATAATCCATATTAAATTTCAACTCAGTATTTAGAGATTGCTCTAGGATCTTCCAGAATAAGTAGGTAAATCTCATATCTCAGTCAGATAAAATAAATAATGGTTTTATATGTATCTTCCCCACACCTATGATGTGTATCCTTGCATGTTGAAATAGTCGTATTTCATCTACAATTTTTATGAAGTGACAAATCTTTGTTGGGTGATCTTTTTAACCCATATGAAAGTATTTCCTCTTAATGTGTTTAGATGACTTGTGACAACATCTATGGTGATGATCTCTCAATTTCATTAAGGAATGGGAAATTGTTGTTTCATCCCCTTAGAATTTTTTCCTTTTAACAATAAATTACTTCTATACCCTAAATATTGATGTGTGTTTTATAATTTACATCTTCATATTGTCCATCCAACAGAGCTCTTGGAGATCCTTATACATATTCATGGTACATAGGGTACGGAGATGGCCAAGCTATGTGTATCATTCAATATCATCCTATTTAATTTTGTTTTTTATGGTATGCATATATGTGAACCTAATATAGAAAATCATTCTTAATCAATTTGAAATGATAAGTATTTACGTTTTCATATAACTAGAACCTTCTTCTAAATTCCCCTATCACTTCTTTGATCACCCTTTCCCTTCTCTAGAAGGTATGTTTTAGAAAATGATGATTCTTCTTTCTTTATGAATCCCATTACCATTCATTTAAAGTCTATGAAGTTTCAATCTATATCAATTCTATTAATTGATATGGTATATGAATCCTTTTTTCATACATCATTTGGAACTTTTTTGGTATTCATGAGATAGTAATGGATTGAGAAGTCAAGGTCATTGATCAGTTATAACCATCTTCATTTGAACATTTTAATCTCTTTATAAATGAATATATATTTTATTCTCTTGTTATTTGTATAAATTTTACACTTATCCTTGCATAGATCATTTCACATTATTTTAAATGAATATATAACAACTAGAAGCTATATATCATGTGATGGTTAGTTATTCCAAGGAATTTTAAACTACCATGAATGTAGGAAAACACCTTTTCATTTTTCATTAACACTCATCCCAAAACCATATTTGTTGAATCACTATAAACCACAAAAATCTCCCCACATGAGGGTTTTGTTAGTACAACTGTAATGTTAATAATATTTTACACTCTTTAAATACCTCCTCAAATTCACTTGTATATAAAATATTTACTACATTTTATGTTATCTTTTTTAGTCTGATTTACAATCAAGAAACATTTTTCTAAAATCATCGACAATGCCTACATAGTGAAAGTAATCTATGGATATCCACTATAGATACTGGAATAATCGTATCCCTAAATTCATTAATCCTATAATGGTATATATATATCTCTTTACTGGTGAAAAAATACCTCCTTAGTGATACTCCCTTAACTAAGAACTCACAATTATTGTACATTTCATGTAGCTTCTCTTTTCACAATGTCTTTAGCATATTATTTGAATTCTTCTCATGATCTTCCTTTCCTTTGTTATAAATTTGAATATCATTTAAAATAAACCAAAAATTTGTAAAGGTAATCCATAAATACTCTATTAATTATTTAAATTAATATTATCATATAATTTCAGAGTTTGAAATGAATAACAATGAACTCTTGCATACATACCTTATTCAAAAGTAATTTTTGACAGTTCCTTCCATCTCTACATTTCGTTATTTATATCAAAAATGAATTTCAACCATATGTAAAAACATATACCAATGTATTTAATCATATAATTCATCCATATGTGTTAGAATATACGTGTTACTATCATGATTTTTTTGAGTTGACAAGAATCAACACACAGGTGCATTGACCCATCTTTCTTCATGATAGATAGGATCGGTTCACCCCATGGTAAAAAGATAGAGCATATAAAACCCTTTTACAGATTCTATTTTAACAAATTATTAAATTATTCTAATTCAATGTTGGTCATAATGTATAGTGTATTTGGAATGGGAAGAGATATAGGTATATGCTTGACTAGGAACTCAACCTCTTCATCAAGAGGAAAATTAGACAACTCTTTGAGGAATTCATCAACAGAATCCCCAATAAATGTAATTTAGTAAAGTATGATTCTATATTTTTTCTCAATTACTTGTATTGGATATACTTTTGGAAAATAAAATAATATCCCTATTTGAATAGAATATTCTAGAGTATATTAATTCACTTATTTACACTTACACAAAATTAGAGTATTTTTTAGTATATGAATAGTTATCTTTCTCTATTAATAATTGATGATGGCTTTATATAAGGCTATTAATCCCATGATCATTATCACCTCATGCTCCAAAAAATAAAATACGATAATATTTAATGGATGATTAAATATATAAAAATTGACTTAAGGGAGATTATATACATGGGATTCAATCATTGGTCCCTTTGATGTTCTCCTGTGTCGTTCAACACCCTTGTTTTGAGGTGTTGGTTGAATAGTTTTACAAAACATGCATGATGTGAAAGAATGGGTATAACGAGAATAAAAAATTATTTTTTCTATTATCAATATATAAGCTTACTACATATCACCAAACCAAAATGTTTGACCTTGGTAATAAAATAAAGGAATGTGTGATTTTAAAATATCATTATGTAAATAAACTTGGAAATGAAACAGATTGTGCGAGTCAAAGGTAAAACTAAATATCATAAAAGATAATGCTCATGATTAATAACATAGTATCACAACATAATGATCATGTTATCATAAGATCATAGAATAATTTGAAATGTGGAAGAAACATATAACATGCAATAAACTTGAATTAATGAAAAATTCCTATAAAATATACCATGGTAGAAAAATTCCCATAATGGATTAGGTTTACTTGTTAATCCCATCAATAATGATTTGTGAGAGAAAATAATTACTCAATGAATTTGAGATATATTTGGGAACCCCCATAATAATATGTTCATTATTATGTGTTCCATAAAAAGAAAATAAATCATAATTCAAGAACATAATAATTTCTGATAGAAAGAGAATGGTATTCATAATAATGCCTCATATCATTGTTGAATGATATTTGTTAATGAAGAAATTTTAGAAATACATATAAGTCATGTTTTAACTCATCCATAGATGTGATAATTGGATAGGTATATATGTGAGAGATGTAAATAATAAATATAGAATCATTACATATCACTAAAGAGGGAGCGATAGTGGTTGATGGAGAAAATGGTGATAACCCATAGAAAAAGGTTTTTTAGAGAGATCCCTTAACTCAAGACCAACTTATCATGAGAGTTTTTTATTATCCCAAAAAATAAAATTATTATATTATTTACATTCATAAGAAAATTTCCATTTTAATATCCATTGTATTTTATTTGTTATTATTTTATATTGAATTACTTAATCATTTAGGCATGTGTATGATTTTTTGTTGATATTTGAATCATAAGTAAAAAAATCATATTGGTAAGTTGACTAAAGTCAAATAGAATATTATTTCATAATATATATAATAATAATAATTATATAATTATAATATCTATAAATAATTTATACAATAATAAAACTACGAATGATCATTATTAAAAATGAACTACTTTACAATAATAAAGACAATAGGTCATATGCTCACATGATTAATGTTTTCATTTTTCAATGATCCAAATGGAAATAAGTTAAGTATTATTTTATATTCACATAATGATAATTATTTCATAAATAAAATATTATTTATTAAAATACATTTACATATAAAATATATGTGATGTGTTAATGAAAAATGAATCGAATATCTTCGTGGAGGAGGCATCCTATATGTATGCACAAACAACATTATCATTTCATTGTTAATGGAAAATTTATGAAAATATACAATATATTAATTTCATTGAATTTAAAATATTCCATGAATATAATATATATACATCAAATATATCATAATAAATAGATGTGAGAAAAGATGTTAGAAAATTATTGACATCAGTTCGCAAGGAGGTATTCCATCGTACACATGAATGATAGGTTCTTTTACAATTTTATTAAATAAAAGATGGATGTATGTTATTACATTACCCTAAAAGAATCATTGTATATGGTAAATAATAATTTTATTATATCATTTTTCTGTAATACTATTTTAAATAGGTGTAAGATGAAATAAAAAAATGTTGTGTTAAGAACAACACTTCTTATTCAGACAACATCCTCATACTTGCACCAAAATAAATTTAAGGATGGTTTTGTTACCAAACTAAGGCCTCTAGAACATGGGAAGGGAAATAAGTTAGGGTTTTGGTTGGGTATTGGATGAATCAAATGTAATGTGATGTAACAACTCAAGTACTTATAAAATAATTTGTTTTCATTATGAAATTAGATACATAAATTCTTTATAAATTTATAATTAAATAATCTATATTTATCGAAATTAATGAATTTAAAGTGATGGAGTATTAACATGACCATGACATTAGAAAAATGACCATTAATAATAGTAATATAGGCCAATACAATTGTAACAAAACCTATGAGAGTAAAAATACATTTTTTATCTTATAAGTGTAATCATTATATATTTGTATCATGTAATAAGTAAATAAATGTTTTGGGAATGAAAAATTGAGTGTTTGTATTTATGTAAAACATAAATTTTGATTTAAAATTATATAATTAATTTATTGATTTAAAAGAATAATTATTTTTTTAAAATATAATCTTGAATTAATATTTAATTTTCTTTTGGCTGTAAGATAATTTTATGAGACAATAATTAAATTTTCGATGTGTTAAAAAATTAGTTATAATTTAAAAATTGATATTTTTAAAATAAATTATGATTTTAATAAAGAAAATGAATTTACCATATTTATAAAATTATTTTTTATAAATGTGGTACATTTTGGAATTTCACAAGTTGAAAAATGGTTGGGGAATATTTTTGGTTTTTTATGAAATACTGTATTTTTTGTGAATGGTGAAATACAATAATTTACGGTATATATTCATTATATGTTAAATGCACTATTACTAACATAATTAAGGATTTAAGAACCACAATATCAAAAATCCCTTGAATATTTTAATATATTTGATGATAATTATCAAACTAATCATATAGTTGAGACAAATTAATAAACTGACGAATAATATAATAAAAAATCCCTCATCTCATACACTATAATTACCAGCCCTCACCCCTCTTCTCCTCACACCTCTCATGATTTGATAATTGTAAATAAATTTCCCAATAATCTTCCCAATACTCATACCACGTTTCGATCCTACTAGTATAACCAAAAGACCAAAACAAAAGGTCTTAAAGAGTTTCTCAAAGAGGATAATTCAAGAGGTAAAAATCCTCTTTCAATCTATTTTATATTCTGTTCAATTATTTTTATTTTATTATAAAATCATCACCTCTCCTTATGAAAGAGGCATTAAAAATAAAGTATCATATATATATTCGGTAATTTTATCATGTTTATTGAAAAATTCATCATCATACCTTTTCTCTATACCCTTTTATTCTAAAAACAAAAATGTCGTCCGTGATGTGTTAATTTACCAACTTCATGGACAATGTGTTTTCAATTTCCATTATATCAATCATGGATGGTCATAAAAACATTTTAATGGATGAAATATATTTTAATGTATATTATATATCTTATTTTATTTATTATAATTATAATATATAAGTTGTATTAAAGTATTTAGCTAAACTAGTTTTTGATTATCAAAGAACCTCCAAAATGTTCTAAAAGTATATCATTAATGTAGTATCTAATTATTCATCATCATATCTGAAAAAAAATATATTTATGGCATCATTTAATATTTTCAAAACATATCAATACCATTTCATTCCAATTATAATTTTTCTCATCAATTCTACAAGTAAATCTGTTACGAATTGACCAGGGAATCTATGTAAATAACGCATCTGAAAAATGGAAATAATAAATTATTACTAACAAATGGGAGGAATGAGTTTATAAAATTATTATATATGAAAGACCTGGAATTTTCAATGAAATTTTTTTCTTAATTTTCTTTGGAATTTAACAAGAACGCAGTTTCTAACGGCGCCTGATTCCGAGTTCCGGAGTGCCCGGAATCAATTTCCGAAGTTTGGCTTGGGTACGTTCAGTGAACGAATGAGCGCGAATTTCTATCTTTTGAACCAGTGCTCGGAATTGAAATCTGATTGCACCGATGAACTCACAATACTGGTAAACGCTTAAGAGAACCTTTACCGTAGTTGCGTTTGTGCGGGAGAAGAAGTTAATTAATGGGGTTTAATTAAAAAAGTAAATAAAATTATTGGATCAATTTTATTTCATATCAAGGTGGTTAATTTCTCCCATGGGAAGTTGGTGGTGGGGCCCACATCCACCCAACTTCCCATGTATGGATGATTGAAAGGGTGGGGCCCACACAAACCCCCCCACCTTTTCAAATCCCTTAACTCCACTTAACCCCTCACCTTCCTAACTCCCCATTAACTCACTTTCATTAATTTTTGACAAATTGTTATAATTAATAAGGTGAGTTACTTAATTTCAAACTCTTGAAATTCAAATGGTTATGTTGTGTTAATAAAATTAAGACAGGGTCTTATTTTATTATTGTTAGAGTTTTTTCCACTTTGAGAGGTTTTGGAAGCGTGAAGTCTTCTTCTTCTTCAACCTCGACGAATAACGTGAAGAACACCTCCGAAAAGGAACATCGTTCTTCAACGAAGAACATCTCCGCCGAAGAACGCGACGTCATCTTCCAACGTCGTTTCCTCTTAAAACTCACCTTGACGACAACGGAATAGACTTACGTTTTTCCACGACGCCGACATCCATGATGCTCGTCTTCCGTGGCTCGTTGATGTGCACCGTTCTTGAACCGAGGTAGGGGTTCGACTATTTAAGTTGGTTATTCTATCCTTTGTATATGAAAGATAAATCTGACGACCATGTTCCAATTATTATTTAAATTAAAAATTGTGAAGGTTAAAAGTTTTATGTTTTGGCCAACTGCTATTGATATAACGGGAGGGGATCGGTCCGCACAAACATGGCCGATACCCCTTCCCCCTTTCCTATTCTTCATTTTGATTAGCGAAGACAGTAATGCATCGATGCACCGCGCTTGAGCGAAAGGAGACGTGAACGATGTGGGCCACGACAAAGAAACACGACGCTGTCGTGCCGCGTCGAGGGTACGAACGAGGCCGCGGCCGGAGTTGGGCCGTGCCGGAAGGACGTGGCGTTGTCACGCCGCGCCGGACGAATTTTTGCGGCCATCCTGGAAGTAGTGGACGGAAAAACCACCCACCGGAGATTTCGAAGAAGGCGGCCGGAACTCCGGCCCCCGGTGCCTGAAGGCATGGGACTGCAGGGTCCCGCGGCAAGAAACCGGCCGGGCCTGCACTGGCTGGCCGTTACAGGGGAAAATCCAGGGGGTTACACCCCCGGGTTGCACATGGCGCGGCCCCTTAAAGGGGGCCATCGTTTTTCATAATGGAGGGGCAACACCCCTCCCTTGGGCGCGCTCGCGTGGAACGCTGGCCGCGCCGCCACGCCGCCGGCTGGGCCGGGCTTCCGGGCCGGGTCAGGTCATCGGGCTGGGTCACCTCCTGGGGCGGTTTGACCCGGTTCGGCCGACCCGGGGGGTACTGGGCCGAGCCGGGCCGGGCCCAGACCCCCTATTTTCGGACTGAGTTGGTTCAAACGCCCTTATCTTGGGCTACGGGCCTCCGATCGACACACCATCAGTTGTGTCACGATCCTTGGAACGAGACGGTCGTTTCATTATATCACACTCAAGGTTTCGAAATACTTTGAGTCTGGCCGGGTTGGTTCGTACACGAAACCAACTGGGCCCTCGGAGCGGAAACACTCATATCTTGAGCTTCAGACGTCCGATTGACATGCCGTCGACTTTGTTATTTTCATCTAAGTGAGACGGATCTTTTGGAATACTTCACCCGAGGTTTGGAAGCAGGTGGAGTACAGTCAGGTTGGTTTTGCCTTAGAAACCAACCGGGCCCCAGGGATGAGAAGGCCAATAACTCTCAGACCTGGTGTCCGATTGACGCGCCGTCTGCGACGTTTAGTTCCTGTTGATGATACAGAACTTTTGGATACATCAACTCTGGACTATGTGACAGTTGATGTATCAGTATCTCGGCTCGTGGAGCAGACCTCCCGAACGATCTTGCTGTGTGCAGAAACCCTAGTGCTTGCTGCGACTGCGACTTCAATGACGACTGTGCAGATATCCTCAGTGGATTCTACGGCGACGACTACAACACTCAGCAATCCTACGGGGATCAGTGCTACAGATCATGTGTGGGTCCTCTCCTATGTGGGCCTTTCGGGGATTAATACCTATCGATCCTTTGTGGATCTGACAACTTAGATGATTCAGTACTGGTCTTGTATCCTATGTGGGTCCCAGTATAGATGAATCAATTAAGACAGCTGGTCTTGTATCCTATGTGGGTCCTAGCTGTGCTGGTCTTGTATCCTATGTGCGTCCCAGCAGAGATGATTCAGTACTAGTCTTGTATCCTATGTGGGTCCCAGTATAGATGAATCAATGAAGATTGCTAGTCTTGTATCCTATGTGGGTCCGAGCTTAGATGATTCAGTACTGGTCTTGTATCCTATGTGGGTCCCAGTATAGATGAATCAATGAAGACTGCTGGTCATGTATCCTATGTGGGTCCCAGCTTAGATGATTCAGTACTGGTCTTGTATCCTATGTGGGTCCCAGTATAGATGAATCAGTGAAGACTACTGGTATTGTATCCTATGTGGGTCCCAGCTTAGACGATTCACTACTTGTCTTGTATCCTATGTGGGTCCCAGCTTTGATGATTTAGTGCTGGTCTCGTATCCTATGTGGGTCCAGCATAGATGAATCAATGAAGACAGCTGGTCTTGTATCCTATGTGGGTCCCAGCTTAGATAATTCAGTATCTATATGTGATCATCTCTTTTACCCTTTCGATGATGTATACCTGTGTGATCTGAAACCTGTTTTGCTTACTTTGTGGATTGAGTTGTGCTATCCTGTATGGATTACGTTTTCCTTTCCTGTGTGGAATACGTTTTGCTTTCCTGTGTGGATTACGATTTGCTTTCCGGTGTGGACTGGGATGTACTTGGGATTTGTGGTTGGAGCGTGTTGGAATTGTTGACTTGGGTATATGTATGGGCAAATACCTAAGCCGTGTCAATTGTTACTTCGTGATTGTATCTTTCCTTTGTGGTTTATCCTTTGTGGATTTTGGGAGACCTTCAGGGGACTCAGGGTCCCTAATGAGTATCTTATACTCATCCCTGCACGGGCTATGCCCACACTACGTTGTGTTGGTTGCAGACGACGGACAACGTTGATTGTGGTTGAGACTTGAAGAGCAGGACGGTACCTGGAGGAGGACCACTGGGCGGGACGTACTCGGAGTGGACAGCGGGACCCGAGGAGCAGTGGAGCTATCTGTAGCCACCATTCAGGTGGGATTTCCAGTGGATAGCTTGGCGTAGCGGCTTTTACATTTTAGTTGATGTTTTCCCTTTCGAGTTGTACTTTACTTTCAGTTTGAGTTTGTAATCTGGCCCACTTACTTTCCGCACATACAGTTGTACTCTGTTTTTACTTAGTGTTTACTTTTTCCGCATGCTTACTCTGAGGTTCTTGTTTACTTTAAAAAGGAAATTCCTTCCCTTTTATCGGGATTTACGGCTTGGTGCTAGTCGCTAGCCCATGGCCTATGGAAGGCGGGCTTGGGGTTGTCACAGCACGGGCCCCGAGGACGGGTCGTGACAAATTGGTATCAAAGGAGTTCGGTTCTACCGCAGACACTAGTCATTATTCTATGTGAAGAAATAGTGTTAAGCGTATTGAGTGTGGTTATCAGTCCAGGGAGCCTAGTGTTGGTGCGGCAGCCGACGTATCCGTACACCAGGACCCTGACATCTGATTTCCGACTTAATGCACGAAAACACTGATTGCATGTGTGTTTCATGTTTTCTTTGTGATTAGTTGTGTCAGCTCACCAGGTATACTGTTTGACCGTGGCGCACCTGTTTCCCTTTTCAGGATGGCCCCACGATGGAAGTCAGCTAGGGTTCCGAGAGTTGAGCGTGACGACAGCCCACCGAGCGACGAGGCCTCGGTGCAGGGCCCTTTGTCAGCAGTGGCACCGGCGGTAGCCCTACCCCCTGAGCCACCGATGCTTCCAACCCCAACCGCTGACGATGCACGTCGCCTCAGTGCACTGCATGAGTTCCAGCGCCAGCGACCGCCTAGGTTCCGCGGGAAGACGGACCCCCAGGCAGCCGAGGACTAGCTGGAGGTAGTCGTACGAGTTTTCAGGCTAGTGAGGACACCAGCAGACCTCATGGAGATCCTTGCAGCGAGCCTACTACACGCAGTAGTGGGTCGATGGTGGAGCTTGATGCTCCAGGTGAACGATGTGGCATCTCTACTTTGAACAGACTTTGAGAGCCTCTTCCGCTCGGAGTTCATCCCAGCCACCCTCCGTGCGGTGCGAATTCAGGAGCTTCTTCAGCTGCGGCATGGCAGCTTGACAGTGGCCTAGTACTCGGCGAGATTTACTGATCTCTCATGCTACTCCACAGATATGGTACGTGACCCATTCGTCCGGGCTTGGACCTTCGAGCAGGGACTGAGGCATGAGATCAAGGCTTCGATGATCTCCCTCAACATTCCGACGCAGGCGGAGGTGTTGGAGAGAGCCCTTCTAGGGGAGAGTTTTCTCGCCGAGAAAGCCCCAGTGACAGGGCCCTCCACAGGACGGCCGTAGCAGGGTCTTCTGCAGTTGGCATTAGACAGGTGACACAGAGGTCCAAATGGTGTAGACCATTAGATGGGAAGTCACTGGATGAAGATTCGGTTGTGCGGGGCACACGAAGGAGAGCCAGCTACACGAGGGCCAAGCATTGCTACGCATGCAGCGGGCGAGGTCACATGGATTGAGACTTCCCGACTCGTCTTACAGATGAGAAGAAAGTGGTAGAGGGACCTCACAGACAGAGGTTCGGCCACGGTGGTCCGCAGGGTGCAGGCGGACGAGGCATAGGAGCTGGCCGAGTAGCAGATGGTGGGCGACACTTCGAGGTGTTGCCACCACCACCACCAGGAGGTCCACCCTGACCACAGGGAGTTGGTGGACATGCGAGAGCTCAGCTTCAGGAAGCTGAGGCCTTCGATCATGGAGCTCTGATAGCAGATGGACAGGAGCGGAACTAGTGGATACATCCTTTGTACTTCTAGTTCCTTTTTGCTGTTGTGTAGTGTCTTTGTGTTATGAGCTGCAATAGTAAAAGACGCTTACCTTTGTGATGTTTTCATTCTGGTCCCCTATTTGTTTTTGTTACTAAGAGGTTCCAATTTTGACTGTTGACTGGACCATCACTTGTGAGACATCTACTGGAGGAGACCCAGTTACCACACACTGATGCCGATAGTGTGACTCAACCCATGGAGGCGAGAGTAATGGTAGGATCTCTTGGAAGTAGCGTCGAGGCCTTATGACGTCATCCTTAGTATAAATTAGTATCATCCATGTCAGGATTGACTGTATTAGGCAATGTATGTGGTTCATCAAGGGGATGAGACCAGATTTCTCTTATCGGCAAAGAAGAAATCATAGAAGATATTGTGGGACCATAGGTGGTCCAGGCCACGATAGAGAAGGTCTAGGTCATCCAGGAGCGGATGAAGACAGCTCAGAGCCGACCGAAGTCTTTCGCTGATAGGAGGCGGAGGCCACTAGACTATGAGGATGGTGACCACGTCTTCATGCGGTTCTCACCTCGACATAGATTACGGAGATTTGGCCAAGGTGTCAAGTTGTCTCCATGCTTCATCGGACCCTTCTAGGTCCTCAGCAGGATTGGCGAGCTGGCTTACCGCCTAGCTCTACCGCCTTTGTATCCCTAGTTTGTGTTGAAGCTTTACGGGGACGTAAAGGCATGTGGTGGGACTAATGTAAAGACCCGGAAATTTCAAGGAAAATTTTTTCTTAATTTTCTTTGGAATTTTACATGAACGCAGTTTCTGACGGCGCCTAATTCTGAGACCCGGAGTGCCCGGAATCAATTTCCGAAGTTTGGCTCGGGTACGTTCAGTGAACGAACGAGCGGGAATTCCTATCTTTTGAACCAATGCTCGGAATTGAAATCCGATGGCACCGATGTACTCGCAATTCCCATAAAATCTTAAGAGAACCTTTACCATAATTGCGTTTGTGCGGGAGAAGAATTTAATTAATGGGGTTTAATTAAAAAAGTAAATAAAATTGTTGGATCAATTTTATTTCATATCAAAGTGGTTAATTTCTCCCATGAGAAGTTGGTGGTGGGGCCCACATCCACCCAAATTCCCATGTGTGGATTATTGAAAGGGTGGGGCCCACACGAACCCCCCCACCTTTTCAAATCCCTTAACTCCTCCTAACCCCTCACCTTCCTAACTCCCCATTAACTCACTTTCATTAATTTTTGACAACTTGATATAATTAATAAGGTGATTTACTTAATTTCAAACTCTTGAAATTCAAATGTATATGTTGTGTTAATAAAATTAAGACTTGGTCTTATTTTATTATCGTTAGAGTTTTTGCCACTTTGAGAGGTTTTGGAAGCGTGAAGTCTTCTTCTTCTTTAACCTCGACGAAGAACGTGAAGAACACCTCCGACGAGGAACACGGTTCTTCAATGAAGAACATCTCCACCGAAGAACATGACGTCTTATTCCAACGACGTTTCCTCTTTGAACGCACCTTGACGACAACAGAATCGACGTACGTTTTTCCGCGACGCCGACCTCTGCGATGCTCATCTTCCACGGCTCGTTGACATGCACCGTTCCTGAACCGAGGTAGGGGTTCGACTATTTAAGTTGGTGATTCTATCCTTCATATATGAAAGATAAATCTGACGGTCATGTTCCAATTATTATTTAAATTATAAATTGTGAAGGTTAAACATTTTACGTTTCGGCCAGCTGCTATCAATATAACGGGAGGGATCAGTCCACACAAACATGACCGATACCCCTTCCCCCTTTGCTATTATTCGTTTTGATTAGCGAAGACAGTAATTCATCGATGCACCACGCTTGAGCGAAAGGAGACGTGAACGATGCGGGCCCCGACAAAGAAACGCGACGCCGTCGCGCCACATCGAGGGTATGAACGAGGCCGCGGCTGGAGTCAGGCCACAACGGAAGGACGCGACGTCATCATGCTGCGCCGGACAAATTTTTGCTGCCATCTTCGAAGTAGTGGCCGGAAAAACCACCCATCGGAGATTTCGAAGAAGGCGGCCGGAACGCCGGCCACAGGCGTCGGACGACGCGGGACCGCGGGATCCCGTGGAAATAAACCGGCCGGCGCTGCGCTGGCCAGCCGTTACAGGGGAAAAGTCGGGGGGTTACACCCCCGGGTTGCACATGGTGTGGCCCCTTAAAGGGGGCCGCCGTTTTTCATAAAGGAGGGGCAACGCCCCTCCCTTGGGCGCACTCGCGTGGCACACTGGCCGCACCGCCGCGCCGCCGCGTTGGCCGCGCCGCCATGCCATCGGCCAGGCCGGGCTTCCGGGCCATGCCGGGTCGTCGGGCTGGGTCGTCGCCCGGGGTGGGTCGACCCGGTTTGGCCGACCTAGGGGGTACTGGGCCGGGCCGGGCCCAGACCCCCTATTTTCGGACTGAGTTGGTTCAAAGGCCCATATCATGGGCTAAGAGCCTCTGATCGACACACCATCAGTTGCATCACGATCCTTGGAACGAGAAGGTCGTTTTGGTATATCGCACTCAAGGTTTTGGAATACTTTGAGTTTGGCTGGGTTGGTTCGTACACGAAACCAACCGGGCCCTCATAGTAGAAACACACATATCTTGAGCTTCGGACGTCTGATTGACGTGCCGTCGACTTTGTTGTTTTACTCTAAGTTAGACAGATCTTTTGGCATTCTCCACCCGAGGTTTGGATGCAGGTGGAGTACGGTCGGGTTGGTTTTGCCTTACAAACCAACCAGGCCCCTGGGACGAAAAAGCCAATAACTCTCAGACCGGGCGTCCGATTGACACGCCGTCTGCGACGTTGAGTTCCTGTTGACGATGTGGAAATTTTGGATACATAAACTCTGGACTATGTGATAGTTGATATATCAGTCTCTCGGCTCGTGGAGCGGACCTCCCGAACGAGCTTGCTCTGTGTGGAAACCCTAGTGCTGGTTGCGACTGCGACTTCGACGACGACTGTGCAGAGATCCTCAGTGGATTCGACGGCGACGACTACAACATTCAGCGATCCTATGGGGATCAGTGATACAGATCCTGTGTGGGTCCGATCCTGTGTTGGCCTTGTTGGGATTAGTACCTATCGATCCTTTGTGGATCAGATTGCTTAGATGATTCAGTACTGGTCTTGTATCCAATGTGGGTCCCAGTATAGATGATTCAATAAAGACAGGTGGTCTTGTATCCTATGTGGGTCCTTGCTGTGCTGGTCTTGTATCCTATGTGGGTCCCAGCTTAGATGATTCAGTACTGGTCTTGTATCCTATGTGGGTCCCAATATAGATGAATCAATGAATACTTCTAGTCTTGTATCCTATGTGGGTCCCAGCTTAGATGATTCAGTACTGGTCTTGTATCCTATGTGGGTCACAGTATAGATGAATCAATGAAGACTGCTGGTCTTGTATTATATGTGGGTCCCAGCTTAGATGATTCAGTACTGGTCTTGTATCCTATGTGGGTCCCAGTATAGATGAATCAATGAAGACTGCTGGTCTTGTATCCTATGTGGGTCCCATCTTAGATGATTCACTGTTGGTCTTGTATCCTATGTGGGTCCCATCTTTGATGATTCAGTGATGGTCTCGTATCCTATGTGGGTCCATCATAGATGAATCAATGAAGACAGCTGGTCTTATATCCTATGTGGGTCCCAGCTTAGATAATTCAGTATCTATGTCTGATTATCTCTTTCACCTTTTTGATGATGTATACCTGTGTGAGCTGAAACCTGTTTTGCTTCCTTTGTGGATTGAGTTGTGCTATCCTGTGTGTATTACGTTTTGCTTTCTTGTGTGGAATACGTTTTTCATTCCTGTGTGTAATAGGATTTGCTTTACTGTGTGGACTAGGATGTACTTGGGATTTGTGGTTGGAGCGTGTTGGAATTGTTGACTTAGGTATATGTATAGGAATATACCCAAGCAGTGTCGGTTGTTACATCATGATTTTATCTTTCCTTTGTGGTTTATCCTTTGTGGATTTTGGGAGACCTTCAGGGGTCTTGGGGTCCCTACTGAGTAGCTTATACTCACCCCTGCATGGGCTATGCCCGCACTACGTTGTGTTGGTTGTAGACGACGGACAGCGTTGATCGTGGTTGAGACTTGCAGAGCAGGACGGTACCTGGAGGAGGACCACTGGGCGGGACGTACTCGGAGCAGACGGCGGGACCCGAGGAGTAGTGGAGCTATCTATACCCTCCCTTCAGGTGGGATTTCCAGTGGACAGCTCGGTGTAGCAGCTTTTACTTTTCAGTTGCTCTTTTCCCTTTCGGGTTGTACTTTACTTTCAGTTTGGGTTTGTAATCTGGCCCACTTACTTTCCGCACTTACAGTTTTACTCTGATTTTACTTAGTGTTTACTTTTTCCGCTTGCTTACTCTGAGGTTCTTGTTTACTTTAAAAAGGCAATGCCTTCCCTTTTACCGGGATTTACGCCTTGGTGCTAGTCGCCAGCCCCTGGCCTATGGAAGGTGGGCTTGGGGTAGTCACGACACGGGCCCCGAGGACGGGTCGTGACAATATAAGGTTCTATAAAAATAAAATTTTTTCTATAAAATATTAATAACACTCTTTTAACCATTAAACAAGAAGTTTATGTACATTTAAGGAAGAAGATCTAGAGGTAAGGGAATTTTGATCACAATTTCCATTATTTGGGTTAACTTTCAACTTCATTAATTATGTGGTACTAAGAATATTTTTTAAAGGAATTTTTATTATATTATTTTATATTTTGTTGATTTATATTTTATACAGATACTAATTTCTCTCTTTTAGTCCTCACTTAAAATATATGATATTTTAAGGAAATTATCCTTTTAATATCCTCTTTTAAAATTTTATTTTTCTAAAATTGAACAGGGGTGTTTTTATGCATGTATACTTATTTTATGATTACGTTATGGTTCTTGGGAATTATTTATGGTGAATTGGGGGACCTATATATAACTCTAATTCATTGGATGTGTTTATGTTGGAGGTCGGTCTTATGGTTACTCCAAGTGTTGTTGTGAGGGTTACACTATAAGGTATCCATGTGGATTACATTGTAATATAGCCTTGAGGGTTACAAATCATAAGGCATCTTTGAGTGTCACCATATTACATAAGTAATTCCCTGAGTTAGCTTTAAGTATTATTCATTTTTTTATATGATTTACATAAATCTCATGTTTTCAAAAAGTACTATTTGTTACATATTGGGAGAGAAGTATGTCTTCATGAGAATCATTTCATATGGTTATAATTATTCATATAATAAAACTTTATATCCATCATTTAATCTAATGTACTGAAATTTTTATTCAAATCCAATATTTTAAAAATATCACAATAGGGTTTATGTTTGTGTAATAAAAAAATTTTAATCTAAGATGAATTTTGTGAATACTTTTCATGAATAGATTTATTTATTTTTATTAAAAACTTTTTTATTATGGACAAATGGATATTGTGTTTATTTGTACCCACTATTTATGCTTGTGGGTTGAAATGTATGAATTAATTACTAGTTTTTTTTGAACTTTAAACTAAAAATATCTTTAGTTATGTAATGAAATGAATTTTAAATTAATATTCTAGAATAATTAACGATTAACGATGGGTCCTTATATTTGGTATTAGAGCATAGTTTAGATAGCATTAGGGGTTATGATGATGTTAATAGAATGCCATAATTTTTTTTACCTTATAAGTAAATTTTATAGCTTTTAAATATTACCCTGTTAAATTATCTATGATTTTTTAATTCTGAATGGTTTTCCACATAATAAATAAGGATGTTGAAGTTAGAATGAATTGTATCACCCGAAAATCTAAAGTAATATCCTTATATTCAATAGCATTCATGTAATGAAACACAAAGTGTGTAATGAGTTATAAAACCATGATAATTAAAAATATTTTTTATATTTCAAATTGATTTGATATATTTTTTTATTTATAAATTTACACAAAACTGAGTTATCATGTATTACAATCAAAAGAGACCTTCTTTGATGGCTTGTGTTATATGCAATATTGAGTTTAACAGAACAAAATTATATTATTAAAATATTATTATTTAGTATAATAAGATATAAACTAGTAATATTGAATAGTATTAACTAAATAATTAAAATATTTCTTTCTTATTACTAATTAATTTGTAATAGAATAATTAGAAATGAGTATAAGGATCAACTGAATATAAATGGAATATTTTTAGAGAAAACTATTTTTTATCATAATGTTGTTTTACCCTAATATATTTATTGAATTAAAAATAGTGAAGGTAATTAATTTAATAAATATAATATATATTCAATATAATAATTTTATTTTATCCATTATGTTTGATATGGATAAGATAAGAAGAAACCCAATATTATACATAAAATACTACATTTTTATAAGTGTAGTTTTACCGCCTTTTAATGGAGCACCTCTTTTAAATATTAATTATAAAATAATTAAATTCTATTTTATGAAACAAATTACATTTTTTAATTCATAATCTCAAAATTATCTTAGGTTGAATTTTTGGTATTTTTTTGAGAAACCACAATTTTTGATGAATAGTGAAAAATACTACATTTTAGTTAAAAACTGCTATTTATTTTAAATAATTATTAATGTTAAATTATATATTAAATTGTTTTAAAGACCAAATTAGATAAATTATACACCTATTAATACAATTTAATTTATTATAATCAATGATAATGTGAATCTGAATATAAAAACTCATCAAAATTTTAAACATTTTTCTACTTTAAAAACTCATTATTGTGTCCCGTATGTGGGATCAACATTAATATTACTTTTCTCTATTCTGTGAAATGAGTTTTTAAAAATATAGATACAATATATTAATCAATATTATATTTATATTATAATGGTATAAACATAATATTTTACAAAAATGATTTGTGAAAGTGACTGAAATTAATTATATTGGTGAAGGAAAATTTAAGGACTAAACCATTAATATATGGTCCAAAATCACCAAGATACATTTCCAACACCCATTCATAGTGCATGAATGGGAAATGAACCTTCCATTCCTGATTTATGTTTGTTTGGTATGACTTTTTTAGGTATGAAAATGTGTACACCTAAGTTGTTTCTAAAAATTCCAAGTGAGACCTTTTCCTTCCCTATAAAAGGCCATCACCTCTCTCCCTTCTTCACACATCCCAATGCACATAATATTTAATAAGATCTAACTATATAGTATTCAAAAATACCAACCCTATACCAAGAAGTATCCCCTTGTTTGGAACTATTTCAAAGGAATAATTTTGGTATAAACCAAAATAAGTTACATGATTAAGAGGTAACGTCTTCTCTCAACATTTTTTGTTTCATTTCCATTTCAACTCCATATACTCTTCATAATATATTATTTTATAAAAAAATAGTATCCTAATTATAATAGGATTATTTTTTAGAAGGGTTTAATTAACACTTACACACACCTCCTTTAATGGGTAATGAACATACTATTTCTATGTACGGTGAACTATTGACTCACAAAATAATGATTGTTCCTTTTTCCCATACCACCTATCATGGTGAATATTATGATAGAAACTATTATTATATAAATTATATAAATGATATTTATTATATATTTATAATTATGTAATTATTTTATAACACATACCCATATACATTCCATTTTTTGTAAATACGATAATTTAGATTGAGGAAGCGTGGACTACCACCCCTTAAAGCAATGTGACTCATTCATACCATACATGGAACATATATAGGATAGTTTTAATAAAACTATGTAACATAGATAAAATATATATGATTTTATAATTATAATATACATAATTTTCATCTATTTATCCATCCTTAAATACAATAATGACATATAAGTAGCTGTCATGTGTACGTATGACGGACCGTCTCCCCGAACGGTGCACTTCATTTAAAATCTCCATATATAATAGACTAATATATATACATATATAATTATTATAAATGATAATTATTTAATGGTTTATATTCTATAGATTATGAAACCATGAGATAATTATTTATAACAAAAAATAACAAATAAAAAACTTACTCGAGAAAACTAGGAAATTAACACCCAAAATAGTAAATTTGTTGAAAGTGTGTTACAAAAGTGTAATAAAATATTATAAGGAATTAATATTTTGTATTAATAACTTGATTATTGTTCAGGTATAAGTTAGTAACATATTTTAAACCACTATTCTTGTGGATAAAGACCACAATACAAAAGGAAGGATAAGGTACTGGAATTTCACCTCAATTTACATTTCATTGAGACTTTTTTGTTATTATTCTCCAATTCAAATTTAAATTGTGTATAAACATTAATATAATTATATCATTATTATCCTTATAATAATGATATTATACATTCAATTTAATTCCATACATTCATGAAATTATGATTCAAATGTTTTAAAGTGTTATGGGTCACTTTGGTGTGTTTAAAGATTATTCTCATTAAGAATGTTCTTAATGATAATAGTTGAAATATCACTTCATTTTGTAATTATTTTTAATTGTAAATTTAATTAAATATAAATATCTTTATACGATGTATATTATTATTTTTTAAACCATATATCAATTCACATATGGTTTTACTTTGACAATTATTTGATTAGTTGGGGAGTTATTGATAAATATGTATCTTTTATTAAATAAAGATAGTTGGTAAGAATTTTATTTATTTTGGTTATTCAATATAAGGAATTATTTGGAATGTCATTGATGGGTAAATATCATAAATTTTATAGATCCTAGATGCATTAATAAGTTCTCATGATAAAAATACATTGGAGAAATTAAATATATTTTTATCAATAGTTTTAAAGTGTCTTGTGAATGTTTTTGACTGTAATAAGGTTTCATGTGCCTCCGAAATGATGTCTATTAAGAAATAATTTTCCACATTTCACTAGTTATTATTAATCCATGATATTTTTCATTAACATATATTGATACATTTAATTTTTATTTCATTGATTAAATGAAATTACTTTCAGTTTCATTACTTTTCATACTGACTTGTCCCTATATTTTTATTTGAATTGAATTTTTTATCATTTATTTACCATTCAATGTTAATTTATTCTCTATTATTCCTCATTTATTCAACTTAATGTAAACTTACTGATAATTTTAGCTCACCATTATTATGATTCATTTTTCTAGGTAACGGAGAATAATGTTTCAATAAGCTTTCAAGGATGAGTTTTATTTCATTTATTTATGTATTATATTTATAATTTCAATTTTTGAATGTATTATAGGTATTAGTTATTTAATTTAGCTTTCCAAGATAGCTCAACTAATTGGTACTCCGATATTAGATTAATTATAACCATTCCAATGTAATAAAATAATGCACCAACTCTGGGCATATGGGGTTAGGGATTTATAGTTGGTATCAAAGGAACTTTAGAAGCAAATTTGGAAACAATATTATGAAAACATAGATTAGGTATCACAAACCTATGATATACATGAATGACAAGTATATAATAGCATAATATAATTTTGGTAAGTTATATATTATGTGGGCATTTTGGGAAATACATCCATGTCTAGACACTACAATTGGACGTGGTTCTAGAACAGATGTACCTAGGCATAATAACTATGAAAAAGTTTTCCAGGCCCGACTCAAGGTAACATGGTACAAAACATTTAGGCTTACTGCACACCTATTATGACACTCTCAGGGGATATGATTATGATAATTCAAATTTTATTTACCTACCATGATGAAGGATTTACACATAATGATTCCCCCAAAGTAGAGAATGTTTATTACTATATGATTCATGATGTATAATTTTATGTTATTTTCAATACCATATTCAGAGATATAAAAAATTAACAACATTAGAAGATAATATAGGGTATTCCAATTGCTTAGAAATGGTACCTAGATGGAACAATGGTATCACTACTCCTAAAAATTTTACATATTACCATACTAAGGAGACAAATAAAGATAGTATTGGATCTGATCATGTTTTGGATAAATTAGACTAGTTTATTCAGGTTAGGGAAAATAACCTTTCCCAAATGGAGCAACCCATTCTCTAAAGAGAATCTTGGATGTTGGATAGCATTATTAAATATAATCCCCCATCGTTTAGTGGGAATACTTATAAAATTGTAGTTAAGAAATTAATTATGACTCTATAGAATATATTAACAGCATTGGAATGCTGTGAAAAGAAAAAACCCAATATTACGGTATATTGCCTCCACGGTGATGCTGATCAATGGTGGTCCTTGTTTCAGAAATCTAAGGATGAAGAAGAATACTAAATAATGCAATGGAGACTATTTAAGTATACATTCATCAATAAATAATTCCATCATGATCAACAAGTTGAGTTGATAAAGAAGATCAATGGATTAAATCAAAATGTTAAAGAGAGTGTTGCAGATTATGAAGCCACCTTTAGAAGGTTATCCCGGTATGATACAGATAATATACGTAACACAATTTGAATGATCAACAAATTATTTGAATGAATTAAGCTAAGTTTCTGAAGTGATCTAGTGTATCAAAACCATTTTTTATACAATTAAATAGGTCTATGTGCTATCAAGATAGAGAAATAATTCTTCAAGTCCTATGGATTTTTGGGAAATCAAAAGTAGAAGAGTTCTTTTGATTACAATGAAAATGGGAGGTAGTAAAATAAGGCAAAGAGAAAATGACTTTACAACATGTGACAACAGTGGAAATAATCACCCAAGTAAATGTTTGAATGGATTGGGAGTTTTTTATAGGTTTAGAGAAAAGGGACACCCAGAAATATAATGCATGGTGAAGAAGCTGATCAATGATGTTTAGTGCCAAAATAGCATGGAGATGGGTCAATATGAAAAAGAGTTCCCCAAGAGTCAATAGAATATAACTATGATGTATATTATGGATCATGGTCAATCATATGTTATTGGAACAACCGAAGTGGAATGATTAATTAAATTCTATATTTTTATCTACGAAATATTTTTTCAAATATTTTTCCACTCAAATGATTTAGGAAATACGTAAGGATTATAATGTTGTGATTTTTTGTTAAGGATTTAAGATCACATGGTGAATGGTACCAAGAAAGGTTATTCATTATAATGATAAAAATTTCAGAAAATAGATGATGGAGGCAAATACAACCCTTAATATGATCCCGATATTGAGATAAGGGTAAAGAAATAGTAAATTTGGAAACTGTTGACTACCTTGGAACTGATTAATGACTTATCGAAAAGTTTTCAATGATATAGTTTAAAACATGTTTGGAATTAAGTAATATATATAAAAACTTGTGTTTTATACTA
This sequence comes from Viscum album, assembly GCA_963277665.1. Lineage (NCBI taxonomy): Eukaryota > Viridiplantae > Streptophyta > Magnoliopsida > Santalales > Viscaceae > Viscum > Viscum album. Next base: position 914,401,236 of record OY728162.1, on the reverse strand, counting down.
GGAATATGGAAAATTCATAGAAATTCTAGTCATTTCTATATTTAAATAGGAAGCTTGAGGAAGTTATTCACATGTTTAGAAGGTGAAAATTTTGAGCTGCTTCATATTGATTAAAGGCTAAGGATAATTATATTTTGTAATTTTAGTGTCCATATTTCTAAAGTTTCAAATAATAGTATTTTGTAAAATGTAACAATTTATGACATGGTTGACCATTGGATGTTATTTTATATGTTAATGTATAATATCTCATTAAGAAACATCATGTGAAAAGATACGAAGTGGAAATAGTTCAATTAAAAACCAATGAATAATATTTTGTCTATAAAATAGAAACATATATTTACTTATAAGCATTGAGAGTGAATTAATTCCTCAAATCAGGGAAAGGGGGGGTTTTAAACAAAAATATTGTGCTAGTACCTTCGTTTCCAATGAATAAAATGGCCCTGAGATCATCACAGAATTGTATACCATTGGAGATGATCGAGGACATCACCCTAAAAATTATTAGTTCTAATATCATTATTAAATATGACATCGATAAAGTTTATGATGGGGTCGAGTGGAATTTTATTTTTAAGGTTATTTCCCATATGGAGTTGTCCCCCTGGTTCTCTGACCTACTTTTCTAGTGTTTTATTTCTTCCTAGATTGCTCGGTCCTTAATAGAGATGAATTGAGGTTCCTTCAAACTAGTTTATGGTATTATTAAAGTATATACCATCTCTTATAGCCTATTAATCATCACAAATAACTCTTATAGATTGTATATTTCTACAAACATTGAGGAGGACATCATACTTCCTCTAAAATGCATTCACCAGTTCTGAGGTGCCTCTCATCTCATGTATTGTAACGACACCATTATCATCCATAATATAAATAGAAGATCTATATGTGACATTAATAATCTTCTAGGAGTGTACTATAGGTGATGAAGGAAAACCATTAACTAGGACCAGAGAAGCCTTTACATCTCTTCCCAGTGTTTGAAGTGAATGGTATGTATGATGGAATGAAATATGGGCATCTCAATATGAAAATTCCCAATGGACTACATTGGATCTCCTTTATCCATGAAAAAATTTTATATTATTCACAATAATTCGGTTGAAGATAATATCATTGGATGGAACAGAAATAGGAAAAACTAGTTTTTATCTTTAGGTTATTGCATCATGGTGATAAATAATGTTATAAATTCTATGAATATTGACATTATCTTCACTATCCAATATCCACAGAGTTTAATTACCAAAGTCAATAAACCATTGGATTCCTTAAATTGGGACTCTCATATGGATGGAAAGTGCCACAGAGCATCATATTATTGAACAGAAAGACCATCCAGTAAAGAAGGATTCAACATTAGAAGTATTACTAGAGAAATGCATAGGTTGCATGCTAATATTTCATAGGATGTGATAGAAGGTTTCACCCATATATATGAGTATCATGTTGAAAAAATATGGAAACCACACTGACATTAATGTTAAAAACCCCTCTATGCTTTTGACTATAGTATACCCTCATATCTAGCAGCTTCAACCCCATTCACTCTTATTAGTTAGCAGGGGAGATCTCAACTTCTAGTATAGTAACTAGTTTAGTGAGGTCATTGGATTTTTGGGCTGTCCAACCCTAGAAATTTTGTTCAAAAAAGAAATAAATTACCTAATATTCACTTAATCTTTCCTATATGAGGAGAAACACTTCATATTTTATCTCATCGAGTTATCCATTGAAGATGAAAAATTCCTTTTTATAAGGATGACATCATGATATTTTTTTCAAAAATAATACTATATGCTTAATGGTCCGTATTCCTTGAAGGATGTCTGGGGGAAGCCCATTGTTGAATAGAAAGACTTAATAGATTGAAATTCCTAGTATGTCGCATCTATAATGAGGAATTATGGAAAGATTAATTACTAATGTGCACAAACATCAATATTTCCTCAAGATCCTCTTGTGGAGACAACCCTCTAAAAAAATATAGAACACCTCTTTGTCTAAAGTGACTAAGATCATTATGTCTGGATCAATTTTGGATAGTTCACAACGCTTCACTCACAGACCTCTTATGATGATTAATTTTTAACAAAATGGTTTTGAGGTTCTGCATCTAACTCTCTCGAGAATAATTCAAGAGTGTGTGTCCTTGTTCTTTACTATTGGAGTCTGTGGAAGGCACTTAATAAAGATCAATAAGAGGGTGTTTTGTACTCCATTTTGGATCTGGTCTGTTGGGTGTGGTGGCTTCCCATGGACATTTCTAGGATCATTCCAAATAGTATAGTATCCCCAATTTTGAGAATATATCATACACCAAAAAACAACACAAAAATATAATTTTTCATCAAGGATTTCGATCGTGTAAAATACAAATAGGTTCAGCCTTAATCATAACATAGATGGCTCTTATGTTTTGGGTTTTATGAGGGGAGGTGGTGTTGTTCTATTTGTTAGTGGATTAGTGATTATTCGCTTCAATTATTTATTTGGGTATAATTATTCTTTTAAGGAGGATGTTAGGGCCATGAGGTTGGGTATATATTTTTGTATTAGAATGAATGTCACCCCTGCAGTGATGGAAACTGATTCAAAAATTCTCAAGAATTCGTTGAGATGAATAGTTAGAGATCCACGGAACATCGCTTATTTCATTCGTAAAATGAATAAGTCCTATCAATAATTGAATTTAAATACTTCATATCTATCGAGATGGAAATAATGGTGCATACTTCCATGAATCTAGGGATCCTCAAAGATTGATGGTCGCTTTCTTCTCTGATTTGGTATTGTTACCTACTGAAGGAGCTAACTTGGTCCGAGAGGATGCCCTTCGACTTCACTATTTCTACACCCTTAGTCACTTCATTCTTTGTTATATTGTTTGCCTATTATTTTACTTTATTGTATTCCATTTTTTTAAATAAAATAAAAAATATTTGTCCAATTTAAATAATGTGGGGAGAATGTAACCCCCCGAAAATATAAAGTAAGAACCGCATATTCGATAGCATTCATGATATGTGACACCAAGTGCATAATGGGATATAATACCATGATATATTAAAACATGTTTACTATTTTAAATATATATGATATATTTTATTTTTTTAATTCACACAACACTGATTTATCATGTGTTACACTCAAGAGAGACCTTCATCAATAGCTTGTGTTAGACGCAAGACCGAGTTTTACTGAACAATAATATATTTTTAAAATATTATTATTTAATATAATAAGTTATAAACTATGAATATTTAATATTATTAACTAACTAATGAATATATATTGTTAATATAAGTAATTAATTTATTAAAAATTAATTAAAAATTGGTATAAATACCAATTAAATATAAAGGTAATATTTATAAAGAAAACTATTTTTCTGCTTAAAATGATGTTTTAACGTAATAAATAAAATAAAATAATATTAGTGAGTGATATTAATTTAAAAATTATATTTTATATTCAATATAATATTACTTATTTTAATCCATTATCTTTGATATTCATAAATTAATAATAAACCCAATATTACACAAAAAATACAATATTTTTATAAATATAGTTTTTCCTCATTTTTTTGGAACACCTATTATAAATATTAATTATAAAAAAAATATAAATTGGAGTTGATAAAAATAAGCTTAATTTTTTAATTTAGAATTCCAAAATTATCTTAGTGTGATTTTTTTATATTTCTTCTGAGGAACGTATTTTATAAATAGTGACAATTACACCCTTTTAGTAAAAAAATGCATTTTCATTTAAATAAAAATTATTGTTAAATTATATATTAATTTTTTCAATATGAAATTTTATCAATTATACATCTATTAGTACAATTCATTTTATTATAATAATTTCAATTTGAAATTTATTATAAAAGCTTAATAATCTATTGAAAATTTTTCTACTTTAAAAACTTGTTATTTCATTCCATCTATGGGATTATCATTAATCTTAATTTTACAAATTTATTGAATTGATTTAATAAAAATGGATATATTACATTGTAATAAATATTATATTTTGAGTCTAACTAAGAAAAATTATGTTTTTACTAAATTTATTAAGGAAAGTGACTAAATTTAATTATGGTGATTAAGAAAAACATGAAGGGATAAAACTTTAAATTAAGGTTCCATAAAACCTAACCAGTTTTCCAATACCCATTTAATGTCTATAATGTTTTAATAAACTTCCATTTTTTTTGTTTTTTGTGTCTTTTTTAGGTAAGAACATGTGTACACAGAACTTGCTTCCAAAATTCCCAAGTGAGTCATTTTCCTTCCCTATAAAAGGCGAATACCTCTCCCCACTATTCAGTCCTAAAAAGTCACTTATGGTCAAAGAATATAACCATAAATGGACTCCCCAAATCCCAAATATTGACCTATAATAATTCTTTTGGAATAATGATTTTGAAGGGAAACTTTTTTTTATAATCCAGTTGAAGTTACTCGATTAAGAGGTCACATCTTCTCTCAATATTTTTAGTTTCATTTTCACTATACACTATATATAATCTTCTTAAAATATTATTGTATGTCAATAATGGAATAATAAATATAATAGAATATTTTTATTCAAATGGTTAGACCTATACTTAAACACGCATCAATATAATGGGTATCAGACATATTTTTTCTGTGTACGGCGAACTATTTCCTCATAATACAATGATTGTTAAATTTTCCCTTACAACCTAAAATGGTGACCATTATTATGAAAACTATTCCTATATATGATATATATGATATATTAATTTTTATTTATTTATTTTATAACACATACCTCTATACTTTTATTATGTATGCATGGAAATTTCTTTTAATGAAATGTGGATTACCCCCCCGAGCATTATGACTTGTTCATACCATACATAGATCATATAAAGGATGGTTTTACAAGACCTATGTAACTTATATAACTTAGATATTTTTATGGAATTATAATATCCATATTTAACATTTATTTTTCATTCATTTAATACAATAATTAAATAGAATTTGCATCCATGCGTACGTATGACCTACCGTCTACACGAATAACGCTCTTCATTTCTAATTTCCAAATATAATGGACTAATATAGAAGCATATATAATTATCATATCTCATAATTAAGTCATGTTTTATATTCTGGATATGATGAAACCATTTTCTCATTAATGATAACAACAAATAACATGTTAAAACATACTTGACCAAACTAGGAAATTAACTCCCAAATTTGTGAAATTAATTAAACTGTGTTTATGAACGGGTAATAAAATAATATAAAAAATTAATATATTATATTATAATAATTATTATGGTCCTTTAATAAGTTAGTAACATGTTTTAAATTACTATAAATGAGTATAAATACTGCACAACAAAAGGAGTTTTAAGGTAAGTGAATTTCATCTCAATTTACATTTCATTGAGACATATCAATTATTATGAACTAATTCACATTTAATTGGTTTATATAATAAATTTTTATTAATAAATCATGAATCCCCTTATTATAATGATATTATATTTTTCATCTAATCTAAAACATTCTAGAAATTATTATTCAAATTTTTCCTAATATTATGGGACACTTTGAAATGTTTAAATATTATTATCTTTAAGAATGTACATAATGACAATATTTGAAATGTCACTTCCTTTTAAAATAATTTTCCATTTTAATCATCATTTAATATCCATATCTGTATATTATAGATATAATTATTTTCTAATCCATATATCATTTCATATATGGTGTTTACTTTGATAGTTATTTTATCCACTAGGGAATTATTGATAATTCCATCTCTTTTATTCAATACAGATATTTTATAAGGAAGATTATTTATTTTTATTATTTGATATAAGGAATTATTTGGAATGGTAATGAATTTTGGTTCTATAACATTATATATCTCCTCTATGAATTAATTTCTTCCCATGAGGAAAATAATTTGTCCAAATTAAATGGGTTTCTATCCATAGTTTTAAACAATCCTATGAAAGGTATTGACCATACTAATTTTTTATTCTCCTTTTACATGAAGACCATTAAGAAATAATTCCCCACATTTAGTTGTTGTTATTATTAATCAATGAGATTTTTTATTGACATATATATGGATACATTTCATTTTTAGTTCATTGAGTAAATGACATGAGTTTCAGTTTCTTACTATTCCATGTTGATTTTTGCTCATATAGTTATTTTAATGGCATGTGTTATATGTTATTTAATGTTCTATTTTAATTTATTCTCATTGAATAATTATTACTTCCTCTCAGCTCATAGTTACTGAAAATTTGTTCTCACCCTTATCATGTTTCATTTCTCTAGGTAATTAATAATAAATTTTTGAATAATATTTCAAGGGTGTAACTTATTTCATTTATTTGTGTATCATGTTTCTAATTTCTGTTGTCCAATGTAATATGGGTATTTTGTATGAAATATGGATTTTAAATACTACTAAAATTATTGGTCCATCCGGATTTGGTTCCTTGAAATAATTAAAATGTAATAAAATAATACACTTGTACAAAGCTTCTGGGTCAGGGAGTGACAGGAACATAAGGGATGATATCATTCAGAATCCGAAACCTGGAAAGGTAGTGATTGGAACTGATATTTTTTTTTGAAATTAATGGATTAGGTAGCACATACAATAAATTATGCTTGTATCTATGCAAGATAACAACCAAAACTGTTGTAAAGGAACACGACGATAGTGAAAATTTTTATGGGGAAAAACCTGAATTCATTCATTTGATATTTTGACCATGTGGTGGTTAAAGAATAAATTAAATCCATTGAAATGATATTCGATGTAATGGGGTGTTCAGATAATCAAAAGGATTGTATTATAATTAATTTTGTTGAAGTTTAACTATCTAGTGGTGGTCAATGGTCAAAAATATCATGGATAGAAAGGATATTGGTTTGTTGGAATGAGATAAATTTAAAAATAATTTCCTTGAAAAGTAGTTCCCAATGTTTTTTGACAAAGGTTAGAAAATAAATTCCTTTCACTGCTAAAAAGGAGGAGGATTCGGTGGTAATCTATGATGAAAACATATCCCGATTAACATGGTATGTCTAAAATCATATTTGGGATATTGATTGTAAAATATATCATTTTTTACTCAGGATTAATGCCAGGACACCAAGGGGAATTATCCTCCTGAGAATTAAAATTTTACTTGAAACATGTACGATGTTCCAAGAGGGTAGAAATGAAGATTACAAAAGATCAAGTCTACAATGAAAATAATTATAAGAGGAGGTATATATGGAAAGTGGTGGGTAAGAATCAATCAATGAAATATAAAGGTAAGAACTTATAGTTTCCAATATTAGATAATTGTCATAAAAACCCTGGGTAATTCCATAAAAAAAATTGGGATGTGTTTTGAATGTGGTATTTAGAAATATGGGCCAATATTCTAATAAAAATTAACATAAGATCAATTCTAATAAGAAAACTATAATGTGGTTTAAATTTAGTGAGATGGTTAATTAAGAAAATACATTCCCAAAGAATGATTATAATGAAGGAAAACTGATATTATATGTAGAAAGGTGTAGTGAGATCCTTTTCAACTATGTAAGTATATTTCAGGCCATCCACCGAAGTGGTATCATGTACTTTTTTTTACTTGAATTTTTTTATGTCTAGTTTGATACGGGCTATACAAATTCCATTGGTTCTGGGGAATGTTCTAGTAAATTGGAAAATTCACATCATGAAATGAGACCATGAATTATGGTTAAAATGATAGGGGAAATTAATGAAAAAGGAATTATAAAAATATTACTTTAGTTACTTCTGGAATGACATTACCTATAAAACTTTTTATTTCCCCTTAGTATAGTTTGATGTTATTATTAGTATTTATTGGATTTTTCTTTATCATGATAAGATTGATTATATAGCTAAATAAGTTTCTTTTCAAAAACATTTTCAGTTTGTTTGAAATAATGAACCCATAAAATTTGTAACATAAAAAGATGCTCAGAAACTGTTAAAATATTGAAATTAATGTTTTAAGTCTCATATTTTTGAAAATAAGGGAATTGTTCATATTGTTGATGTTCCATTGATAAATGAATACCTGATTGTTATTCTTACTTCTTTTCCTGGTGTTATACCTTATGGGGAAGTAGAATTTACCAATTAAATTATTCCTGATGCTAATACAATTTCAAACCCCCTTTATCTAATGGATCATGTGTCACTTCATGAATTAAAAAAATTAGTTATCATAGTTTCTTTATAATGGCGTCATTTTTATCAGAACATCACCATGAGGTGCTCTTGTTTTTTTCTCTATAAATAAATAATGTTCCATGAGACTTTTAATTTATTGTAGATATTTTAATAACATTACTATTAAGAATAAGATTCCATTGTCTCATATCATTTACTTGTTTGATCAGATATAATGAGATCATTACTTTTGCAAGATTGAATTATAATATAGTTACCATCAGGTGAAGGTGATGTAGGATAAAATCTTGAAAGTAGTGTTTCATATGATATTTTGGAATTAGGTGTTTCTTTTTATTTCTTTTGGTTTGAAAAATTACCCTACGTAATTTCTGGATCTTATGAGTAAAATAATATATGCATATATGGGTATATTTTTTGTTATATTCATTTAAAATGTATTGGGCTTTTCAAAAAGTTATAAGGATCATGAAAAAATTGAATTATTATCTTGAAACCTCAATGAAAAGAAGTCATATGGAAAATTTAGCAACTGTGATTTCTGGTATCAATAGATTTCTTTGGTTGGGAACATTGTAAATAAGAATGGAATAATAGTCGATCCTTCCAAAACAAGAGTGTGTAAGGAATGGAAAATTCCAAAACATGTTTTATAGATTTATAGTTTTCTTGTATTAATAGGTTATTACCGATGGATTGTTAAAAAATTTACACGACTATCTAGCCCGCTAACTAAGTTAAAATAAAGAGGGGTTAAAAATTTTGGGACAAAAGAATGTGATGTTTGATTTTAGGAACTAAAGAAGAGATTGGTGATTGCTCCATTTTTGGCCCTGCCTTCCAGAAATGGTGAGTTTTTCTTCTACAATAATGCTTCATTGAAAAGAATATGTTATGTTTTGATACATAATTTTTAGGTAATTGATTATGATTCATGGAAACTGAATCCTATTTCCATGAATTATTAAACACATGATTTTGAATTAGAATCTATGGTTTTTTATTTGAAAATTTGAATTCATCATTTATATGGATCCAAATGTTAAATATGTAATCATCATCAAAGTATGAAATATATATTCACTCATAAGGAATTATGCATGAGACAGAAAAGATGGCTTGAATTTATAAAGTATTACAATTTCACAACCAGTTTCCATTTTAGAAACACTAACAATGTGGCTAATGCCTTGAGTTGAAAACATCATGCATCATTAACTATGTTATTTTTGGAAAATGCCCCTTGATTAGTGATCTGAAGAAAATTTTCTTATATGTTGTTGGTGAAAGAATTTTCTCGATTTTGTTTTCGGTGTTATTGTTGTATTCTCTATTAGTAGAAGTCATAAAGCACAGTAGGTAGCCTGTGAGTTTCAATTAAAATTTTAATTGGTAAAAAATGGTGTGTGGCTAGAATTTAACAATGAATAAGATTGTTTTTTAATATTTTAAAAGATATTATTCAGGACTTGTGATTCCTAGATGAAAAAATAATTATTCTATGAACCTCATAGTTCTCCATTTTTTGGTTAATTTTATCAGTACTAAGATGTACAAATAACATCAGGAATATTACTAGTGGGATGGAATGAAAGGATATATTTCATATTTTACCGTGAAAATTTTTAAATGTCAAAATGTTAATGTAGAGTGAAAACTATCAAAAAGGATTATTCAGTAATTTTATGTTCCAAAGTGAAAATCGGAAAACATATCCACGTACAACGTGGTGGGACTACCAAATAAATCTTATTGTAGCAATGAAATTTCTGTTATTCTTGAAAGACTTACCTAATATGATCATTTTATCCCATTTGAGATACTATATATTTTGATTATATTTATTAACTATACCTCAATGATATTGTCTATTTACATTATGTTCCTCCTTTCATTGTATCAGACTGTGATCCCATGTTCACTTCTATCTTTTGGAAAGGTGTACAGAAGTCATTGGGCACAAAATTAAATTTCATCACAGCCATTCATCCTAAATCTGATGGAAATACCAAGAAAATAATATAGGCATTGGGTGTATTTATTCGAGCCTATTCAATGGATTACTATATATATTGGGATCAACATATTAATTTTTTGGATTTTTTATATAATAATAGTTTCATTCGTGTATATATATGGATCCTTTTGAAGCTTATATGGAAAGTGGTTTCAAACAACATATTTTTGGGATGAAGTCATAGAATGGAAATTGATGGGACCAGAATTATCAGAGGAAGTATCTAAGAAACTGATAATGATCTAGCAACACATGAGGAAAACTCAGAGCAGTCAAAAATGTCATGGAGATAACAGGAGTAAAGACTATTTTTTCAAGGAAGGTGATAATGTTTCACTAAAAATATCTTCTTAGAAAAGTGTTATGTGTTTATGTAATTAAGTATTGCTAAGTCTATGGTTTATTAGGCATTATAAAAACATAGAGAATGTTTCAAAATTCCCCAACTATGTATCTTTTCCACTTATTTTATCTTAACTGCACAATGTTTTTCATATTTTGATTTTGATAAAGTATATGAAAGATCCATCTCGTGTTTTGATCCGAGAAGTAGTTCTTCTAGAAGAGAAATTTTCTTATGAAGAAAAACCTATTCTGATTCTAGATTATAGAGGGAAAGTATTACATAATATAGTAATTGACCAGGTTAAGGTTTTTTGTAGAAACAATATAGTTGAATACAGAACATTAGAATATCAAAATGTTATGAAGAAAATGTACCCTCACCTGTATAATAAGTAATTAAAAAATTTTGAGGATTCAATTTGAAGAAGGTGGCGAGAATGTAATAACTAAAGTACTTATAAAATAATTTGTTTTCAATCTAGAATTAAATATTTAATTCAATAAATATTTATAATAAAATAATTGATTTTTAAGTAAATTATGGATTTAATACTGATAAAATAATAAATTGATCTTAAAAATAGTAAAATAAAAATTAGGAATAGTAATTTTGGATAATAGAATAGTATAATCACCTATGAGAGTATAAATAAAATTTGTGTACCATTTAATTATAATCATGATAAAACTATATCATAGAATAAGTAAATAAATATTTTGGAAATGTTAAATCAAGTGTTTGTATTTTTGTAAGTTAATAATATTTAATTACAATTTAATAATTAATTTAATGATTTAAAAAATCATAAAATATAATCATAAATTAATATTTTATTTTCTAATTGTTATAAGATAATTTTATGCGACCTTGAATATTTTTCCAAAGTGTTATAAATTTTGTTTTATTTTTAAAATTGGTATTTTCTGAATATATCATGATTTTAATTAAAAATTAAATATATCATATTTCAATTTTTAGATAAAGTTGATTTTATTTATGAATTCTACACATCAGAAAATGTTTGGGGTGAATTTTTATATTTTTCTAAATACTTGAATTTTGTTAATAGTAAAATACCGTAATTTAAGGTATATATAAAAATATGTTAAATAAACTAATCTTAAAATAATGAATGATGTAAGAACCATAATCCAGATATTATATAGATTAATTTAATATATTTTATGATAATTCTGAAACTATGCATAGTTTTATGCAAATTAATAAACTAATAAATAAATTAAAAAAAACAGCCTCTCCCCCACTATAAAAGCTAACCCTCACCACCTATTATCCTTAGACCTATCAAGATTTGATCACTAACCAAATTATATTTAATTCTATTCCTAATACTCTTCCCCTCATCCAAGACCTAATGGTCTCCCCAAAAAGCTAAAACCAAATGCCTTATGGATGGTCTCAAGGAGGATAATTCATTAGGTAAAAATCCTCTTTCATTCTATTTTATTTTCATTTAAATTCTTTTTTTTTTCATATAATCTCTTCATCTACCATTATCCAAGAGGCATGAAAACAATATTATATTATATATATATTATATATAATTTTATATATAAATATATATATACATTCTGTAATGTTATCATGTTTATGAAAAAATTCGTCATCATACATTTTCTCCTCTACCTTTTACGCTGAAAATAAAAAACATCATCTATGATGTGTCAATTTACTAACATCGTGGATGATGTGTTTTCAATTTCCATTATCGCCTTCATGGATGGTCATAAAACCATTTTAATGGTTGAATAATATGTTAGGTGTATTATATAACTTCATTTATTTTCTTTAATAAATATATATACATTATATTAAATTATATAATGAAACTAGTTTGTGATTATCGAAGAGCCGACAAAATGATCTAAATGAATATATTTAATGTTTTATATATTTATTCCTCATCATATCTAAAAAAAATTATTTCTGGTATTATTTAATATTTTAGAAACATATTAATACCTGTTAATTAAATTTCTGGAGTTTCTCTTCCTTTCGACATGAAAATCCATTACGAACCGACCATAGAAACGATGTAAAGAATGAACATAAAACAATGGAAACAACAAATTATTAGTGATAAATGTGTGACACCAATCATTGGTGATTACAATTGAGGGATTATAAGCTAAATGAAGATAGATGTGTTGATTCCATGCTTAATCGAGGGATTCCAACTAATGGGATACAGAGGTATTGATTACCTGCATAATCAAGGGCCTGTAGGGATAGAAAGATAGAAGCTGCATCCGATAATTCATGGACTGAGGTCTTACCCTGGTGTGGGTAAGATAGAATTCCTTAAAATTATAAATCAAAGGACGTTTATCCAAGGTGTTTGGATACCCTACTCTCTAGGTTAAAATAATTTTACTCTTTTACATGTATTTTAAATTTCCACTATAACTTTTTATAAATAGAAAGCGTTTCTTGTAATTTCACTTTTGTAATAACTATGATATATGATTCTATATGATTTATGTTGGAATAATGATTATAAATACCTATGTTATTATTTCATTATTCATATTTATCAAACTTATTGTGATTTTTATTAACAATATAAAATAGGGTTTTGTGAAATTGATTTGTTTAACTTTGTAAAACAAAGACTTACATGAGTTTAAAAATAAATGTTTTTAAACATACAATCCCCCATCTTATTTATTATAATATTTATACCTAATTAGATCCAAAAATTGGTATCATGGGAGGTCACTGAGATATTGATAACTTTACTTGGTATTAAAAGAATATTATCACGACTTAGTTTATTTACTCCTTTACATCTTCATGTTGTTTATAATTTCATTTATAACCTTTTTTAATAAATATTTGCTGCACTAACATGTGTTTTTGAAAAAAAAATCTTGTATTACACTAAATATTTTAGGAATGAATATTGGATCTATAGATAATCTAAACCATACAATACCACCTACCTTTGATCTAAATGATTATTAATACTAGAGAGACAGAATGAAGACTTTTGTTATCAATATTGGTATGGACAACTATTTCATGCTAACTACGGATTACAAAATACATGGAAAGGATGTTAAAAGTTTTAATAATCATGAGAAGCAAGAATATCATATAAAAAATAAGACTTGAAATGAATTTATTCATATTATGAACAAGAATATATACAGTCAGATATCTTATGGTGAAGTAGGTAAAAAAATATGGAAAAACTATAGGTTTCATGTTTTGGTACATATAATGTTATTGAGACTACAATTTCCATTCTTAGAGTAGATTATCGTGTTTTTTTTCCTTATGGAGAACCTATAATTAATGTTCCACAAAGATTTATGACTATCATAAAAATTCTGCAATAAATGGTACCAATAGTCCTAGACGGTGAAATTCATGATGATAAAATTATAGACATAATGCCTAATGAATGAAAATTAAAGAGAAATGTTAATGATGAGTGATGGAAAGTTACAAATTTTACTCTTGATGATTTATTTAGAACTATCTTAAAACATGAAAATATATTAAATTGATATTATGAGACTATAATGAAGAAGAATGAGGATTTTTCTTTTACTACTACATAAAATCAGATGAAATCCAAAACTCAGGAAAATTTTTTAATAAAAAAAATTCAAAAAAAATTATTGTTTAATCAGATTCAAGTGATATTGATCCCTCATATAATGAGTCAGCCAATATTTCTCGAAGGCTGAACAATTTTTTTCACAAGAAGGATTTCCATTACAGATATATGAAAATGGACAAGAAAGATAATAAATACACTAAAGTCAGCTGAAATGATGGTAAGAAAGAAAGACACATCAGACCAGATTTTCCAAGGCCTAAAAGAAAAAACAAGAAAGATAGAAATTTTGAGAGGAATGAGAAAAGATATTACAATCCTAAAGGAAAGAAATTCTTGACGGAAAATGATTATTAGAGTTCAAGTGGTGGAGACTCATCTAATTTATCCTCAAATAATGAATATTATAGATAGAATAATGTTAGTATTAGTTCTATAATACCTTTTAAAAACAAATGTTTCGTGGGAAAGTTACAAGATGATGAATCCTTAACTAACATATCTTTATGTTCTAATTATCCTGTTGAAGAAAATTCTAAATCCTCTGATAAATAATTTTCCTTATGAGAAGATAAATCTTTACCTTATTTTTAATAAGTATTTAGGTATTCCATGTTGATTGAAAATGAAAATATTCCAATCAATAAGAATCGTGGTAAGGATAATTCTAGAATTAATGTTTTTACAAAAGGTGTATCAGAAATTTTTAAAGATCCTGATTGAAAAAATGAAATTGTTTCTATTTCAAAAAAAATGAAGAGGTAAATTCTAAAAAGGATAAACTTTCAAATAATATTGAAATGGTTTTTCAATGAATAATTATTTAGAGATAATATATAATTATAAAACAAATTATAATGAGGTTATGATTTTAGCCATTGGTTTAAAATCTGAAATATTTTCTCTTAAGAAAATATTATCATATTTTTCTTCTTAAAAAGATAATTTTGATAAGATATATTAATAAATTTTACATTAAATGAATAATTCTAGAATATTTTAATATAATTTATAACTAGTTTTCAATCACAACTATTTTGTCTATAAAACTGCAACATTCCGCATTAAGTGTCAAATAGGTGGACACTAGGATAAAAGTATTTTAATTAAAAAATAAAATCCTTAGGATTTTATAAATCTCATTTTCTAAAATGATTTGGATTCCTAAGATTTCATTTTAACACTTTTCCGAATAGAAGAATTTTTTGATTTAAAAAACCTAACTATTTTATTTTTATGAAAAAAATGAATATACTAATAACAATACATGGTAGATGGATTCTAGATGTTCTTGACACATGAATGGTAGAAAATATATTTGAAAATATTATTAAGAATAAAGTTGGAAGAGTAACTTTAGGAGATATTGATCAAGGAGTGATTATATTTATATAAGACATCATTCTTATTATAAAAGCATTAATTTAAAATGTTTTATTTGATATAGGTATTAAAAACAACCTTATAATCATAACAAATTTACTTAATGAAAGTTACATTATGAATTTTGGGAATAGTAAGTGTATAGTACACAATTCGAAGGATGATTTCATTAATTCTTCCCAAAAACATGAGGATGTTTACACACTAAACATAGAATACATTAGGATCCCAAAAATACCATGCCTTAGTGCAATGGAATATCAATACCTTTATGGCATAGAAGGATAGAAACTATAACATTAGGAACTTATGTAAACTATCTATGAAAGGAATTGTTAAGGACCTAATGGATCTTATATTTGATTTTTAGAAAGTATTGGACCCTTGTCAAATAGAAAGAAACATAAGTCATGTTTTAAGTCTAATAGTGAAGTCCCAAATTCTGATGCATTACAGATAGTGGAATTGGGCTTATTCATTCATACAAAAACCAGAAGTATTGGAGGAAAATACTACATTTTTATTTTAGATGATGTTTACACAACATTTACATCGGTATCTTTTCAAGTAATGAAATATGGATCCTTATTATTTCAAATATTTTTCATCCAAAGTTAAAAATGATCAAACCTTTTATTTATAATTATTCATAGTGACCATGGTGGAGAATTTGAAAATTATTATTTTGAAACTTTTTTTAGTAAGAATGGAATAACTCATAAATTCTTAGATCCAAGAACTTTTCAGTAAAATGATGTATTTGAAAGAATAAATATATTTATTTAAAATATAATAAGAACCATGTTGATTCAATACACAATTTCTAGGCATTTCTGTGTTGAAGCAGTCAGTAATGTTTATTTTACAATAAATTGAATTTTAATCAGGACATTTCTTAATAAAAAGACATTATGAGTTATCGAAAGGAAAAAACCAAAAGTTTTATACTTTAGTTTATTTGGATGTAATGTATTCATATTGAATTTAAAATGAAATATAAAATAATTCATACGCAAATCCAATGAAGGATTATTCTATGGTTATTCCACCACATCTAATGGTCATGAAGTTTTTAATAAAAAATATTGTAATATTGTGGAAAAATTAAATCTTAAATCTGATGAAACCAATCCATTTTTTTAGACATCCCAAATCTACATCTTAGGGCGTGTTTTCAAAAAATGATTATCAAAAATTGAAAAAAGATATTCTAATAAAGTGAATAGTCAATAATTATTTCTGAAGTATTCAATCCAGAATATTTTCTACCCTATGTTGATGAATAGGTTTTACAAAACCCATTTAATTTTTTTGTAAGGAATCATCCAAGTGATATTATCATTGGTGATTTAAATCAACCCATATGGATTAGAAATTATTTAAAAATTGAAGTATAATATCAAGAATTTCATTCTCAATTAGATCCCAAAAGTACTAATGAGGCTTTTAGTGATGAATTTGGGATGACAGATATGAAAGATGAACTAAATGAATTCATAAACAACTATTTTTGGACCTTGGTTAAAAGTCTTAACAAAACTTATCTTATAAGAGTATAACTGATCTTCAGAAATCAGTGTGATAAATATGGATACATTGTATAGAATAAAGAAATATTATTTTCTTTAGGCTGTAATCGACAGAGATGGGATAGACTTTGAATAAACCCATACTCTAGTAGCTAGACATGAATCTATTCGATTCTCGTTGCCTTTACAATATATGTTAACTTCAAAATTTTTTAAATGGATGTGAAGTATTATTTCCTTAATGGATTTGTTCATTGGGATGTTTTCGTTGGAAAACATCTTGGTTTGGAAGACAAAAAACATCCTAAATATGTTTTTAAACTTACCAAATCATGACATTACCTTAAAAAATCACTGAGGTCATGATATGATAGACTTATAAAATTTTTATTACAAAACAATTATGTAATGGGAACTACTGATACAACCCTTTTATAATGAAATAAAAAAATTCTTGGTTTTTAAGATTTATGTTGATAAAATTTTATTTGGATCAAATTAGCATTCCTTAACTGATTTATTTGAGAATATTATGAAATCTGAGATTGAAATGATTATGATGTGTAAGTTAACATTTTTCCCTTCGTATTCAAATTTCTCAAAAACTAGAAGGAACCTATATATCCCAAAATAATTATATTAAATATATTCTTCTAAATTATGTATATGAAACACTAAAAGTACAATTAATCCAATTGGTACCTCCAATACCCTTGATCTTGATGAAACTGGTAAACCAGTTGATCAAATATCTTTTAAAGGTTTGATTGGAAGTTTACTATACATGACAACTAGTTTTCTAGACCTAATGTTTTTAGTATGGTTATGTGAAAGATATTATGAAAATCTAAATGAATCTCATTTAAATCTTTTGAAAAGAATTTATTATTATTTAAAGGGAACAATGAATTTGGGACTTTTTGGTTCTTCTTTAAATTATTTTGAACTAAAAATATTTTCAAATGCCTAAATTGGTGGATATATAATGGATAGAATGATTATATCTGGAACATGTCATTTCATTAGATATTCTTAAGTTTCTTGGTCATGTAAGAAACAAAATTTTGTAGTATATTCCACTTTTGAGGCCGAATATGTAGTAGTTAGAAGTTATTGTGCTCAATTCTTGTGGATGTGAGACACAGTCACTGATTATGTCATGAGTTTTACTAAAACTCAAATAATATTTGATAACACTTGATCCATATCATTAAGAAAAAAACATTCACATCACTATCGTTAAAAGAACATAGATATTATGCATCACTTCCCTAGAGATCACACACATAAATGGGATATTATTTTAAAATTCATCAGAACGCATGAAAAAGATGGTGTTTTTTTAAAAAAACCATTACCTTCTGATAGATTTGAATAAATTAAATAATGTTAGGAATGATAAATTTATGTTAATAATTTATATACATTTTTTCTAATATATCACCCAACATTATAATAAATATTTTCATTGGGAAATTTCACTTTTTTTCCATAAATAATTTTTTTATATGAACATTACAAACATTTTCAAAACCTATAAAAAATTCCCAGACTCTAATAAAAATTTTCCGAATCAATGATTTCTAAGAAGAATATTATAAAATACTAAAAAACTTTAGAAAACATCAAAAGGTGCTTATTCATACCTATTACTTCTTAACGTTCAATTATATATGTTAGTTTTTCAATTTTGTTAAAAAACATTAGATTCATCATTTGTTATTTCTAATTAGATTTTTTTAAAACCTAAAAATATCGGAACCTAAAAAATATTCTATGGTTTATTCTAAACCGTAAAATAACATCTATTTGTTTTCAAAAATTGTATTTACCTTGGAAGTTGAACCATCACGTCAAAACCAATATAAAGGAGGGACCCTCTCTGTCCCACATCTATTTCTGGCATTTTCATCCTGAGATGCTATCACCCTTCATAGTCTTAATTATTTTTTCCCATTCCCTTTATTTATGTTCTGAATATCTCAATCAATCTCCTCAAAAACTTCAATGCTTATGAAAAAGAATCGTAATGATTGGTCTATTTTTAGATAAAGGTTAGTCAATCAAAATTTCTTCCTTAAGTATGATTCATTAATAATAAATATAAAAAATTTCCATGAATGGAAAAATCATTGCATTGAAAAGAACAATATCTAGGGTTTGAGGATCAAATTATTGAATTCTATCAATTAGTTGAGTTTTTCTTTGAAGGTGGAAAGTAAAAAAGGTTCAGATTAAGTGTTATGGGAAAAACTATTCTATGTCTTATAGAAAATTAGTATACATCCTAGAAATTCTGTGTGACGGTGAAACTTATTATCCCTCTCAAAAGCAACAAGATTTTGAAGGGTATTCTTACAATGATAAGGATTTCAATTTTTTAGGCCTTGAAAGAGTAAAGAATCCCATGCTTTCCAAACTTTCTGCTGACTACCGAATCATGGTTTTATGGATGTAATCTATTTTAATACCATGAAAATGATATAAATACACCATGTAAATAAAATATATCTTTATTTTATATTTTATTGTTAATCTAAGAATGATTTCCTTGTGAATAACTTGTTTCTCACAATCACAAAGATAATATATGGGATAATCAAGTCACATATTCTTATATATCAAGATATATTCACCAAGTAGTAGGTAAAATACATGAAATATTTAAATAAATCTAATAAGACAAATCCAAAGATGTTAAATATTCTTCTTTTAAGTGATGACACATTTAAAAGAACGAATATAGTTTTTGATAAGAAATTTTTTTTTTTTGATTTAGTAGACTCGACATGCTAAGTGGGAGAGACTTCTAAGTCGTAACGGAAGAAAATAAAATATCAAGTCTCAGAACCGCAGAAAAAATAATGAAGCTTCTGAACTACCAAAGACCAATAAACAGAATTCCCACATAGATGAAGTAGTAAAAAATGGATAAAATACAATTATAAATGAAAAGAAGGATATCTAGTGTTTAGGTTAGATCCGAATGAAGCTAAATCTTGAAAAATTTAGGAAGATCAATAAGTTAAAAAAAAGAAAAAGAGAAAAATCTTAAGAAAAAGCTAACTAAATTAGAGATAATTTATTCCCTGTTGAGTTATAAAAAAATTCACAGAACAAATTTTGTTCCAAAATATTTTCTCTATGAAACCAATCATCCCCAAAAATTATATCCTGTTGAAATAGAGTCTATCTGAATAAAAAAATGAAAGAATGTTTTTTTAGGCTCAGTTCCGATTCTTCATGAACATTCTCAGAAGGAAGAAAATAACAATGAAAAATAATGTGATGATGAGATATGTGGGATTTATTATAATCAAAGAGATATTAAATACAAAAATATCTCAATATGAACATCTAATCCCTCATGTTTTTAACATTCCGTAGAAGAGAAATAATGTGATGATGAGATATGTGGGATTTATTATACTCAAAGTGAGAGTAAATCCAACAATATCTCAATATGAACATCTAATCCCTCATGTTTTAAACATTCTGTAGAAGAGAAATCAGTCCAAAATTTCTATAGTTAGAAAGACAATGTTTTTGATAGTGAAGTATATGAAATTTCATCTGATGGTGATTTTGATATTTGTGATGATGGTAAAGAAAGTCATGATGGCCATAATGGTGATGATAGTGATAAAATAATGATTATGATAAATATTTCTTTAATGTTTTTGATGAATGGAAAATAATTTAGAGGTCATAGAAATCAGAATATATGGTAGAAAATGTGAAGCATGCATATGTTAGAAATAGCAGAAAAAATGAATCATAATCAGACATGTATTCATCCTCATTAGGATAAACTTTTGTTGTTAAATCCTTAATTTTATTGGTAAAACATATTCAAAACATTTCAAACATTAAGTGAAGTCCTCATTTCATGCAGTAATTTGTTAACCATAAATCAGAGTCATTATCTCTTTTAAAATAGAAGAAAATAAATCTTGAAGTAGGATTCAAATATTTTGTTCTAAATTATTATTTTCATAAGAAATCCAATAGAGATATGAAAAAGTGGTAAAAATAAATCAATATTGATCATCTGATTTTTGATTTTACATTAGAGTTAGTCAAGAATAATTTTAATGAATCAGAGGTCTCACTCAAAGAACATTTAAACAATTGTTTAGAAAAGATAAAGGAGGAGATACGTATTAATTTTCAGGAAGATAAGGACTAGTATAGGAAAATTAATTCTATTGTTTATACAGTTAAATGGGTGAATGTTAAAAAAGATGAGGTGTATGAAAAAAATATATTCCAAGAAGAAATTATTAAGATCATGGAAGAAACGTTTCAGAATCTGGAGAATAATAATTGGAATCTAGAAGAGCTTCTATAAAATATTCAAGATTGCCACAATGATTTGAAGAAGTTGAAGGCCATAGTCAAAGCCTTAATGCCCAAGAATAATTGATTATTCTGGTACTTCATATATTTTGTTGTAATTTGTTTCAATAATAAAGTATTATTATTATTTGTTTCATATAGTTTGATTCATAACTTTTTAGGTACATTACATTTCTTCCATTTTTTGTAAGTCACAAAAGGTGATAATGTTATAAAAAGAATATCAGTCAAAGGGTGAGAATGTATAAGTAAGGGAGATAATTATTAAATATTAAATCCTTAATTATGGGGGAGATATTTTATTTAATAATGAAATTAGAAGAAAATAACAATATTATTTTCCTTAGGGGATTTCATAATCTAAGGGGGATTTAGTCGTATTCATTTTGAGTCAAATACATAGGGGGATATAAGTATTAATTTTGATGTCTAAATATGAAATATTTTGGTCTTAATATTATTTTACTAAATTGTTTTTTGTGATTTTCAAAATGGGAAATATTTATGTGTCAGAAGTTTCCTTATGACTTATTCATTTCATTATTTTTTGGAAATCACAAACAAATTTACTTTAACAATAAATAATTTATACAATTTTTATTTAAGGAACATCATGTAAGTTTGAATATAATTGGACTTATGATCCTTAATGTATTTTTTTTCTAATTTTTAGCCAAGTCAAAAATTATTTATATTAAGACCAATTAGATTCTTTAATCAATGAAAATTAGTTCCATTCTCAAAAAATTGGATACACTATTTCATAGAATGTGATTATCACTATTCATTGAATCCAATTCACCATGTTTCTCAATCCAGATAGCTCTAATTTTTTAATCTTATTTACCATATTTCTAAATTCTTAATGGACTATATTTTTTAATCTTATTCATAGTGTTTATAAATTCTAAATAAGTCATATTTTTATTCCAACTCACTGTTTTTCTCAATTCTAAATCACCTAGTTTTTTTATTCTAATTCACCGAGTTTATCAATTCTGATTCTCATAGAATTTTGATTCTGATTGTAATTATTCCTTATTTATGCTTGGTCTAAAATTTTGATTTCAATTATCTCATAATCATGAATCTATTTCTCAAAATTTTGTGATTTTGATTCATACACATTCTGAATTATGATTCTCAATATTGTTAGAATCTAATTCTCAATCTTACTAGAATCCAATTTTTTCATTTTCTTAATAATTAGATTTCTTATATAACCTATATGTCAATCATTTTTTTTCTTATAATTTTATTCATAATATTAAATATTATTGCATATATATGTCTTATCATAATATTTTTTCTTATACTAAATGACGTCGTCTAATTAGTTATTTTTTTTCTATTGTAAGTGATAGTTTTACATTTCTCTCTAAAATTTTTGGAAAAATATGACCATTAGAAGAAATTTCTACAACTGGAGATATCAAAAACAAATACCAAATCATTTGGATGATCTCAACACATAGAAACAGTTTTTTATTTTGGATACATAAGAGAGTTTTACCAAAATTGCTTTGTCTAAAATCCTTGAACTGATTAAGTTTTGAACATATTGTTCAACATACTTTAAATGTTCAACATGATTTTTTACATTGTGCGACAGAAATCATTGGTGATTACTATTGAGGGATTCAATGATAAAGGATGACATAGGTGAATATTACTTACCTAATCAAGGGCTTATAGATAAAGAATATAGAGGTGTTAAATAACAAAATAATCAAGCACTTTAGGGGATAAAAAGATAGAAGTTGCATCCAATCTTTCATTAATCGAGGGACTACCCTGGTGTGGGTAAACCAGAGTTGTCTAAAAGTATAAATTAGGGGACCTTTATATGTGGTGGTTGGATACCCTACTCTTTGGTTTAAAATAATTGTACTCTTTTACACTTACTCTAAATTTCTACTACATCTTGTTTCAAAGAAAAAGTGTTTCTTATACTTTCACTTTTTTAATAACACTGATATAAGATTATATACACCTTATGGTATAAAATTTTTTTATGTTTACCTATGTACTTATTTCATTACCCATCATTATCAACCCTAAGGTGTTTTTTATTAACAATAAAAAATATAGTTTAGAAAATATGATTCGTTTAACATTTGTAAACAACAATTTCCTTAA
Source organism: Viscum album (assembly GCA_963277665.1). Lineage (NCBI taxonomy): Eukaryota > Viridiplantae > Streptophyta > Magnoliopsida > Santalales > Viscaceae > Viscum > Viscum album. The sequence continues at coordinate 914,377,630 of OY728162.1, read as the reverse complement.
AATTAAAAACAAATGTTTTTAAACATACAATTCACCCCTCCCCCATATTGTATCTAAGAATATTCATAAATATTTTGATCTTACATGTATGAATTGTTATTTTTTATTAAATGATTTGATTGATGAAGAATAATGATTATTTGGTTAAATTATGTTTAACCATGTATATAACCATCAGATTTGAAAAATAATTTAATGATTAATTAATTAATGTTTCTTCGAAATATGTTCACTATTTAGAAAATATTATATGATAAATGTACAAAAGATTAATTTAGGACTTTAATTTTAAAATAATGGACGAATTATCTATTTGAATCATGTATGAATTATGGTGTCTCAGGTTATATTTTGAAATAATTAACATATCAGGGTGATTATCTAATTAGGTTCATTATCTATTTGGTATCAAAATTTAATAGTATATAATATTATTTTTAAGTATTAAATTTATCCTTGAATACTATGTGATAAAATACATTTGATTGTTGGGTTTCAATTTCAGTCTAGAATATTTTGGTGAATTTTAAGGATAATTATTTGATGGATTATCTATGTTGAATTTAGGTTATTACTATTTAATTATTGATATTGAAGTTATTTTTCATCATATAAAATTTTATTCTTTTTTTACAATTACATAATCTTATTCTATCTTTTTAGGTTAATGCCAAAATAATGGAGGAATAGATAGTTAACATTTTTATATCTAGTGATCCAAAGGAGTTGATTCTAATTCTTCAAGTATGAAAATTAATATTGAATAGTCATTATTTTCAGAATAATATGAGGATGAAAATCTACATGTTATGTAAGTATATATTATTATGTTCATAGTTTTGGTACTAATGTAACTCATCAACTCTAAGAAAAAAATGGATTTTGAAACAAAAATGACATCTGATTTATTTTCATAACAGCTAATCAATGGATTTCTAACCTTTCACATATTTAAGGCTTTGTGATTGTAAAAATTATTATAAACATGTTCTATATCAATATCCATTAGAAAATTATAATTAGAAATATATTCCACATCAATGTATTCCTATATGGAAACCTAATCTGTGTTATCTCAGATAACCTTAGTAATTTCATTTCACTTTTTTCAAAAGGAAGCTTTATTGAACCATTTTCTGATGTTGTATTTCAAAAAAGGTACTTCAAAATAGGAAACTACCATTACCGAGAATGAGTTAAAATTTATATGATTAAATTTATAAAAGGTTTTTGGGAGAATGTAGCACCCCATGATTTAAAAAATGACAAACTATTCCCAATATTGTACAAGATACAACACTTCAAAGTTAAAATTGCCTAAATATATTTATGTGATAGTAATCAAGTAGATGTCATAATGGTTGGGATTAATGATATTAAATAAATAATTAAAATTCAGTTTACTCATTCTTATAAAATTAATTCATATGTTTCCAATTAATTATAAATGAAAATAAAAACTAACTGAATATAAAGGATGTATTTTATAAAAAACCTATTTTTATGAACATAATGAAATTTTATCATAATAAATTAAATTAATAACTATTTTTGATATACAGTAATGATATTTATATGTTATATATTAAATATATTTTTAAAATAATTTTATATGTTTCATATTCTTAAAATAATAATAACTCATATTTTAAACATCAAAGATTTATTTTTTCTAAAAGAAAATATTTCCACCTTTTGATGGTGAACCGATTTTAAATAAAACTTATGTCACATTTATAAATTTATTATGAAAAATAAACAACATATCTTAACCTTTACCGACAATATTAACTTATTTTGGAATTTTTATTTTTCCAATATGTTTTTATTTTTTGATTAATTGGAAAAAATATAACATTTTATTGAAAAAATACATTTTCATATAATTTTTTTATATATTATTATATTTAAAAATGGTTATAAACTATAATTATATATATTTATATATCAATACATACAATTTAGGTCATTTTGATCAATTGAAAATTGAAATTTTATAGGAAACCATTTCAAATTTATGAACTTTTCACATTAAAACCATGCTTTTTGTTTTGTCTCCAAGGTTAATTTTAAATATAATATTTAAAATAATATAAATTTAAGTAGTTAAAATAGATTTAATATTTGGAATAATATGTTTTAAATTTGGTTTTGAGGTCAATATTTTTTTTAGTTATAAAAATGTTACCAAGGTAAAAAAATTATTTATCGTCATCATTAAAAACTAATGAAAAGGGTTATAGTTTAAAGGTAAAAGATTTATATACCTAAAGATTAATAATATAAATTTATTTTTGAGGTATATTATGACCCCATAAAGAATATATAATATTAATTATCATCCAAGTTCATGGAAATTAATGCCACCCCAATTCGATAGGATTTAAATATAAAATAATACTTATTTTAATCACTTAAACACACCTCTCCTCAATTATAAATACCACTCCTCACCACTCCATTTTGACTCACAAGACTTGTTTCTCATTATATATCAACCCAAATATATCCTAATCACAATTTCCACATATTAGTTCTTTTATTATTACCAAATTACCAAATCCATGGTCCTCAAGTGTCTCTCAAGGAGGAGATATTCAAGATGTAATTTTCTTAGAGTACTTCTCTAAATTTGATTTGTTTTTATATTTTCTCCCCACCTCCCTATTCCATAAATTAATGATAACTACATAATAATTTATATAATGGATTATTATGTATCTAATTTATTATCTCTTATATGTTTCACTTATTATCTATTCTAAATTGAAGAAACTAAACTATTTTCCAAATTATGTCAGTTCACCATCCTCGAAATTAAAGATTTTTTATTTTTCATTAACGCATTTTTGGTTGGTCATAAAAGGTTAAATATGGTTAAATAAGATGTAAAATTTTATATTATAACATATTTATTTTAATGTTACTAATATAGTCAAATAATATTTAATAAGTCAAAACTACTTTGTGATGTTCAGAAAAATTGGGAAAATAAACTAAAAATTTATAATTAATGTTTAATAAATCATCTTTATTTAAGAAATATAAATGATATAAGTGACTATTAATTATTTTTAAATATCATTAATAATATTTCATTCCACATTTAGATTTTTAATTCCATTTTACAAGAAGATCCAATATTTTCTTCAAGTAAAACTGATCATGAAACCATGAAACAAACGCCCCCTAAAATATAAAAATAACTAAATGTTATTACTGAATGGGTCATAATATTTTATAAAATCATAAAATAAGTTATTATAAATATTAATATAGTAATATAAATATATAATAATAAATTTTAATCTATTATTAATGATGTCTTAATACGTTTTGAGTAATTCAAATGTGAGGTAAGGTATTTCATAACCCAATTTCCATTCTTTAGGTTAAAGGTATACCTAAAAATTATGTTGTACTATGATTTTTTGTGAAATTAATTTTGAATATCTTATTATTTATTTGTAATTTTTTATTTGAAATTTCAGCAGATACATATTTTCGATTCATTAGATTATTTCCAAACTTCAACGATATTATATTTTAAGGGTATTTTTGCTAAAATAAATTTTAAATTTTTTTAGAGAATTATTCATATAAATAATTTTCATTAATTTAAATGTTTTAAAATTAATTTCTATGTATTTTTATATTTAAATTAGTGTTTTAAAATGGGGAATATGAAATTTTTCCTGAATGTTCTCAAATATGGATACTTTTCATTTTTTATGTAATGGGGTTTCTTTTAAAAATCCTTTTTTAAAGATACTATTTCAACTCTTTTTTAATAAATATTAGTGGAATATTTTTTACATATACGTAATGTAAATAATTTAAGTATTTCATGTCCCATTAATATTTTGATGTTTTTAAAATTTTATATAGTTATTTTCAAATAAAAAATTTCATATTGCATGTTCTTAGTTTTTCAAAATGAGTGATTTTAAAATGAAATGTTAATTTCATCAATGGTTGTTATTATAATGAAATATTTACTTATTAATCTTTATGTTATGTTTTTAGGAAATAATTATAATGTAAGTTAGTTATGTGATAAACCAATTATGGTGGGTTACATGATAATCCAAAGATGAGTTGATCTATAATAAATCAAGGATAAGTGGTTATGTGGAAACCTCTAATACATTAGATACTCTAGAGTTGAAGGTTTTCTATATTGGTTACGCCATTTGTAAGAGTGATTTAGAATAATATGTACCAAGTTTCCTACTTATATTTTGGATTATTGTTAATTAGTTTCCAATAGAATGTATACATTTTCTAAAGGTATCATATTGATACTTTTGAAAATCTTATTCCTTTTTCGAAATAAAAATGTATGGTTTTATAGAAATGTTTGTCCAGGTTTTCACTGGACTATTGTTTCCCTTCCTTTATGTCCCTTCCTGTGATTTTGTAATCATCCCATGTTATAATTTTTTTTCATAGTATTTAAGAGATAATTTTTTCCTGGATGAGAACAATGTTAAACCTGTATTGATTTTACATGAGGATAAAACATGTTTTATATTTTTGAAAAGGGTTTTTATTTGATGTAAAAATTTGTTATTGAGTTTTAGAGTCCACAGGAAAATTATGGGTTTACATTTTAAGAGTTTTTCTAGTAATATAAAACCCCAAACCTAAAATATATTTGTGAATTAAATAAATAGAATTATAGTTTAAAATTACAAGAATATATGATGTTTAAGGATTTGTCCTTACACCCTAAGTTTTCATTATCTTCATAGTGTGTTGGGATGTAGGTGATCTATGTTCACATAAATATTTTGTTTTTTGAATTTGGTATTTGGTTTTTTATTATAGCTTATTCCTTCTGGATTGCTTGTATGTATATTATTTTTTACCATTACATATGTATCATACCTTGAATTTTTATCTCCATTATATTATATATTTTATTTTTTTATCATGTTTTAATACCCAACTTGTGGAGGACCTTTTTAGGTGAAGTTTCATTTTAAATTAGGTTGGTTCATTACAATTTGGAATACAAAATAGTGAACAACTAGAAGTTTGTTTGAAATCCCTATGTTTGTCTCTAGGTTTAGGTTTGATAATAGTTTGAACAATTAGAACTCATTTGGTTTGTACAGATGTGTTCCTTGCTAACTCCCTCTCATATCTTACTCTAATTTGAAATGTTTGGTCAATGGTTTCTCGTCAATAGTTAATATTATGTGTGGGTTATTTGGATGAGAATTATTTTTGGGGTTTATCCAAATAAAATTTTTCTTGTATTCTTTCACTACTCTTGAATTAATTTGGCCCATAATTTTTTAAATTTAAGATATGTAAATTACATTATTTATGTTTTCTATAATATAGTGTTATCTATTCTGTTTGATAGACAATTATTATTATAAAAAATCTTATCAATCCATTAGATTAATATTAAAGACATGTTTCATAGTATGAACCTCTATTAGACTCTTCAATGATGGATGTAGTTATCCAAACAAATAAGACTCAGTGTTCAACGAGTGTTGGTAACTAGAGACTAATGGTGGATCATGATTCCAAATATACCATCAAATATCCTCCTATCCTCCATAGTAGAAAGTCAATCCTAGAAGATAAATAGTTAGTTGAATATATTTAGTGGCTCTTCATCTTCTGGAATTCTTTTGGGGGATCAGTAGTGGGTATAACTAATTATATGGATGAAAAACCGGGAAGAAGATGGTGGGAAATAATCATAAAATATATGTTTTTATGATGATATTACTGGGATAACATTAAATAAGTTCACAATTTTTTTAATTTGGAACATTTTTATTGGAAAACAATTATATGTTTTTTACCTTAGAGAAAGTGGAACATTCAGTATTAGATTATGACACACATTTTACCATATTAGTTAACCTATCACCGTAGATTGGTTCTAATGAATACCTTTATCTATAATGGATCAATATTAGTTTCATGGAATATATTTGGTTTATTATTACCATATAGATACAACCAACAATTGTTAATGTGTTTGATAAATCATCAATGTATGAGGAAAACATATATAAGAAGATGGGTTTAGGAGGGGATTTAGTTGCAAAATTTGTTAGAAAGACTGTGTACTATGTCCATAAAAATATGTGTAGTATGTTATCTTTATTTAAATTAGGTGTAGTTCATGAGGTTTTATAGAGATAAAACTAGATTATTTTCTATTAGTGTGGGAGACATGGCTATAATAAGACAAATTTTACATTGCAACCCATGAATTTTTTTTTTGGACAATACAGAGATCCTCAACATTTTTGTAGAAAATTATCCTGAGGTAGTAGAGATGGATATAATCTTAAAAAAATATCTCAAACTCATTCTGATGTAACAAAGGGTGGTGGATCTCATTCTAACGGAAAGAGAAATATATAAAAAGAATAATCCCCTAGTATCATTTGAGGTTATATGTTGTAACAACCTGACCCTTGTTACCTAAAGTCGGTGAATTATTTTAATACATTGGAATGATTATAAGGAATCTAGTCCTAAAAGACCAATCAGTTTAGTAGTCTTGGAAAATAGATTATATATATGAACGTTACATTAAAATTTCGAAAATAAAAGACAAAAAAATAATCCTTTGAGAATGCCATTATTCCCCTAGATTAACCCTATATATCAATCATAATACAATTCTTCACATCCTAGTGAAAATAATACGATAGAAAGGGGAGAGATCAGATTCTCAGTAAGGATAACAATATAGCAGAAACTATCATAAATAAGCATAAACATTTAAGGAAATGTATAATACTAAAACATAATCCTTTTATACATGAACTTCATTATAATATGGAAAAGATAAATCAAGTAGTTCAATTTACATATTCACATGAATATTCTACTAGTCAAATAATCACATGTAATATCAATATCTAATTTCATAATGTTGGAATGCATAATTTCGGACATCATAACCACATACTCAAGGCCCCGTGCCATGAATAAATATAGTATTTTTCAAAGCCTTGTGCCAAGATACTAGTCTGTCTCATGAGACCTATCGATGCATCGAGGAGATATAGCGGTCTCCACCCATCACTTACTATGTCCAATGCATTCCTCATTTGAAAAGTTTAAAACATAACATAAAACTTTTTATTAAAACTAGCATACAAAATTTTAATACATTAACTATAAACCATGAATGGTATAAAAATATCTTATCCACAATCAAACATATCATATCTCATTAAAAAATATATAGAAGATAGTATTATAATAAATCAACCTAAATCAAGAATAATATCCTGTAAAGGATGTTGACATAGTTGAAAGTGATCAGTAAAACTCTTGGAGAGAAATATCTATTTTTTGTGAAATCATCTAAAAGTCACAAATTTATGAAGAAAGTAATTTAAAATATATTTTTAATCAAAGTATCCCATATAAACTTTAGACTTTTTAAAGTAATTAAAATTTTAAAACAATCATGTCCATATAAATAAATATTTTAAATCATTTTTAAAACATATATGTTAATTAAAAAGACTTAGAAAAATAAACCATTAAAACATTTAAAAGTATAATATTGCTAAAGAGTAACTTCCAAAAAACATTAAAATATTAATTTTGAAAATAGTGTTATGAAACATGGACATTTATGATAAAAATATCTCAGTAAGTACTTACACATAAATAATCTCGGATAATAATGAGATTGAGGAATTAACCCTTACCATGTACTTTTCTTTAGTCGAGGGTAAATTTAACATCTTTTTTAATGATAATAGTATGTTATTAAATTACACCATTACAAAATTAATATTTTTGATATCATATATGATTCATTTCTTACATTATACTACCCATTTAATATTCATTTCCAAGTTAACGTAACATTTCAAGTAATAATCACTTTCCTTATTGTATGTGTTTTAGCTTGTTATTATTGATCATATCACTTAGATCATTATTCAAATACTTAAAAAATATATAAAATTATTTATATATCATATATATTTGGAATATAAATATATATAATAGATAGATATATGAAATGGAAACGCCGTTCATTGAGACGATTGTACGTAGGTACGCGTGAACGTTTTTTCCGTTTTTTTATCATATAGTATGGTAGTAAGTAAACAAAATTTATCTATCTACATATATATATATATATATTATTCCATTAGAAATAATATTTAATATACCTCATAATTAATCAATGTATTTATTTTTATAAAAATTCTTAAAGGGTTATCATTGAAGATGAATCTCATCGTGTCTTGGAGACGGTAAGTCATACGTACGCACAAGCAATAATATCGTTCTATTAATGGTGAAGTGCTGTTAAATATGTTTTTTTATTACATATAAATAATCATTACCATGTTATATTCACTATATTAATTAATTATACTCATTATTATACCCATCCAAATAATGTAGTGTTGAATAACAAACTACCCCTTGGCGTGGAGACGGTAAGCTGTTCGTACGCACATATGGTGACTTTGTCATTCATATGATGGATAAAATAATGAATATGTTTGTACCATATTTATAATAACATAATATTATGTATATGGTACTGGAGATATTATTATGGTATAGAAGCAATAATGAAAGAGGAAGTGGAAGAAGAAAAAAACCATGAAAGTGGTCATGAAATAATTACATCTTCTTCAGGTGTTTTCTTTTTGATTTGAAAAAAATGGATCCATAAGATGGATTTATGATCATAGTAAGGCCTCTAGGATTATGTGATGATATTTAGGAGAATATTGGATCTAGTTTTGGCTGATCCAAATAGATTTGGATGTGTGAAATTAAGAGAAGGGGAAGTACCCTTTTATAAGAGAGGTGAGGGTCACTTTAGGAAAATCTTGAATTATTACTTAAATATAAAATCATTTTCAGTTTATAAGGGCTAAAAATGTATTTATTTCAAGGATAAGGCGATAATAGGTATAAATAATCTCAACCAAAAGGCTTTAGACATGTTTATGTCAACATATTATCATTATCTTTTAAATTTATCAATTAGTTAAATAGTTTAACTTTTACCATGTCTTCTTGTATTATTCTAATTCATGGTTAGTAAAATTAATATAAAATTAAAATAGAACCTAAATTAGTTCTTTAAAAACATATATATAGTTATATAAGTGATTTGGACAAGCTTTATATTTTTAAGAATATTTAATTATTTAATAATATAGTATTTTTTTTAAAACGCATTTTTGTTAATTTTCACACTATTTAGTAATTTATTTTTGTTAATGTTATAAAAACTTTATGAATTAAAAAAATAAATTTATTCATCCCTAAAATGTCATATTAACTTAGAATATTAGTGTATGGCTTCAAAATTTTCAATTTACATTTATTTTAATATCTATAATGTCAATTATATTAATATTTCATTAAGAATGTAATTACTGCGTCATCATTATTTCATAAATAAATTTAATTATTTGATGTATATAAATTATAAATAAAATACCATGATGTAGTAAATCTATTTATATTTATAATTAATATTTATAGTCTAATTTATCTTATGTTTAACCCTATATTAAAAATGGTTTAGTTATTAAACAATGAATTTGACACTTTTAACTCTTATTTAAATAAATTTTAATGAATGTACTAATCTAACCCAAGTGGATCAAAAGGATGTTATTTTTGTCCTATGGTTGATTTTGGTCGAAATACAATTATCCAATAGAATTATGACATGTGTTAGGGTAATTGTAATATTATATTTACCTTTAATTACCTTATTTACTTGTAACTATGGTAAATAAAATTAGAAAGTTACTATTCTCTAAAAATTATTTTCATCATATTGAACAAGATTTTACTTATTGATTTCATCCATGTCTCTCATATCTTTGAAATTCAATTCATAGGAGTGGTAAAATTATGTTTTTTTGAAAATTTGCAAATGTGCCTAGAAGGTGGGTAAAAGACGTTAAAAAAGTTTAATAAATTTTATATGTCTAATCATGTTATAAAATGAATCTAATGAATTAAATTAGATTAATATATGTATTATGTATCTATTTTTACGTCAACATAATGTGTTAATTAAAATTAATTATTTAAATGAAAATGTTGGTTTTTATCTATAATGTTGTGTTTTTCACTATTCAACAAAAATTGAATGTTCTCAGAAAAATACCAAAAATGTACCAAAATATAATTTTGATATTCCCATTTTAAAAATGATGTATATTTTACCAAATTAAATACATTTAAATTTAATTAATTAATTTAAAATTAATTCTCGTTGTCAAAACCAGAAAGTTGGTTCTTTAGAAGTAAAAACTATTAAATGATTGACATGTATTCATGTCCAATTTAATTGTGAAATTACATACAATTACCTAAATTATAGTAAATGATAAAAATATACTCTAATTATACTTCAAAACAACTAAAATGAATTATTTAACACTTTAAATTATTTCAATTAAAAAAGTTGTTTTGAATTTAAATTTAGTATTTTTTATTCATCAAAATATAAAAGTTATCAGAAAGGTGCCAAATATTTATCAAAACTACATTTTTATGTCCCGATTCTAAAAAATTATGTAATTTTATTAAATTTATTATATAAAAGTGTCAAATATTGGATTTAAAAAGAGTTCTCCATTAAAAAGAGTTAAAATTGCAATTTTTTGAAAAATAATTCTTTTATCTGAAAAAAATAATTTGTTCATATATTATTTCTAAGAAACACATAATAAGTATTTAAAATTTATATGGAGTATATAAAATTTAGAATGTTGTTAATACTATTCATAACAACTTTTTGAACAGTTAGTTTGGTAAGTTGTGGTGTGCTCAAACTCGGTGTTGCGTGTAGCGCAAGATATTGAATTACGTTAAAGAGTTAACATACTATGAAATACTAGGGTGTTACAAATGTATTTATTAATTAGAGTTTAAAAAATAGGAATTAGGTTTTTGGCATACTACTGTGGGACTTACGGTGTCCAATTTATCATATATAGTCCTATAATTGATTGAAACAATTGAATCAAATTTTTTAAAATAATTTTCATTTGTTGACCTGATGGTATTATGATCAGAACATATTCTATTCATCATGGATCTTTTCACCCCAGGAAAAATGTAAGGAACAAGGTTTCAAAAATTTTTAGTGCACAATCATGATCGTTGATAGTAAGGTAGAATTGGGTATTATAGTTATTATTCTATATATCTTTGACAAACATTATTTTCAGGTACTAAAAGGTTATATTTATGCCCTAAATCAATTTTTATTCTCATCTTGTCCCATTTTAATTTCATCATATAATTATTCACTTATTTTTATGGGTGTGGGATCCGAGATCATGAATAGAAAGGACTGTTGTTTCTGTAGTTGGAAGGATCCCATTCAATTTTTTATATATGTTTTTCGACACCATCAAATTATGTTCAATTAGTTTTACTCATTCTATACTGGAATTATACCCTAAGGGTCTTCTTGTTGACATATATAGGTCACCTTCGTGATGGGATTTGAGCTTTTTGTGTACATTCTTATAGGTAAGAACACCATATATTATAGAGTATTATCATTTTTCACCTACTTATATAAAGGGGGAGAATTTTAGATCAAATATTATGATGAAAAATGGATTATATTTCCTAGAATGATACCTTGGGCTTCACCAGTACTCATTGTAAAGAAGTAAGATAGATAGATTAGGGTTTTATAGATTACGAACAGATTATTAATGTGAATATTTAGAGTATGTATACTTTTACAATGTTTGATGACATATTTTATCAACTTAGAAGAGCTAGATGGTTTAATAACTTTGATCTTTGTTCAAGATACCAATTTTTAACAGTCTAAGAGGAGGATATTGACCAAATATCCCACAAAATGGTTAATGAAATTATTAGTATTTGGTTATTCCATTTGGTATGACTAACACTCATTTAGTTTATATGACATTCATGACTCATGTATTACATCAATTCATAGAATATTTATTGATAAAATTTTTATGATATTTTTGTGTTCTCTATGTTAGTGGAGGAATACATAAATCATCTCGATATCATCATTATAACACTAAATTAATATATTCTATATGGAATTATTTTTAAAAGCGTTTTTGTATCTAAGTGGTAATGTTTTTGGGCCATTTAATATCTGAGTGGCGTATCAAAATGAATCATAAAAATGGTATTGTGGTGATGTATTCATAAAAACCATGAAATGAAGATTAGATTTAGAGAATATTTGGTTTATCTATTTATAGTAGATGGTGAGTTAAGGATTTATCGAAGCTTGTATCTCTATTGATTTTTCTAATTCATAAGGGTATCATGATTGAATGGAATGATAAGTTTCAGAGATCATTTGAGGGAATGAAAGGGGGGTTGAATTCAATCCAATTTTGATTCCTCTAGAATTAGGTTTGGGCTATAATATTTTTCATCATGCCTTCAGAATGGGATTATGATTTCTTCTGATTCTTGAGAAACAATTTGGGGCTTATGGATCTAAATAATAAAGTCCTTAACAGAAGAATTATACTACCCATGAGATCATTTTGAATGAGGTGATTCTTTATCTGAATACTTAGTTCAATTATTTCCTCAGTGTGAGGATCAATATGTATTCAAATCATAATAAAATTATGTATATTTTCAAAAAAAGGTCATAATGATACGATATAGTTTTTTTGTTGAGTATCATCATAATTTTAATATAGATGTACCATATAATCCTAAGAAGGGGAATATAGTCACGTATGTGTTGATAAGGATGTTATAGACACAATCCCTGAAGGAATTAGTAGAGGAGTGTTTATTGATGAAACTATTAACTGAGATGAGTTTTGATGAAGAGTTTGATGGAATGTATTAATTTCGTGTGTTAATGTTGATTCATCCGTTGATGATAATATTTTGAATGGGTAAGAAAGATAAATCAATTTCCATCATTTTATAAATATCTTAAATTATAGGGAGATTTCAGTTATCCAGTATCAGTGTCCCAATAGTGTTATATTTTTTCATTGAAGACCGTTTGTTCTAATATCTTTAAGAAAATATATTATATATATTTGAAATTAGTATTGTTGGTCCACAACCCCTTGGACTACCAAGATTTACTGTGATATGAAATTTTTTATTGCTTGATGTGGATTTGGTGTATGAATTCAAAATTCATGTCATGATTCCTTTATTTTTGCAATATTAATGTGGATCATGAGAGACCTACCAATTTATTTCATCAATTTTAAATTATTTCCTAGATGTGGGATAAGATATATTTGAACTTCATTGATTCTTTACCATGGAATCCTTTTAAGAAAGATATAATTTGGGTGATCATTGAATGAATTAAAAAATAATCATATTTTCTTCATATTAATGATATGATGTAGTTGAAATGTCTTAGCCACTTATATGTCCAAGAGGTCGTAATTCACTATAGAGTTCAATCTATGGTTGTTTTCATCAGGACACATGATCTATATCCTGGTAATGGAGTTGTCTTAAGTGGATATGGGTACCCAATAGAAATTTAGCAGGACGTATCACCTGTTGGGACCACATTGTGTATGATGATTGTATTTGTTGTCAACAATTGAAAATACTTATCAAAATTAAGAAGGAGATGAAGAAGGACTAAAAAGTAAATGGAGATTGGCTGAAGTGATGTTTCCTTGATAATTTTTATGGAATCATAGCATTGGATGTCATACATGATCAAATCCTTAAGAAAACCAATTTAGACCATTGTTGAACTGATCCTAAGTTCAAAGAACATGTGTTAATGGTGACACATTGTTTACAACAATGAAGAATGAATATGTATCAACCATTTGAGTATAATTTGAGCAGAATGGTGAAGTATCATCTATCTAATGATTATTGAATAAGAATGAGGATTTGAAGAAGACCATGCAATGATTCACAATTACATGAGAATCATGAAAGAGGGTACTTGATGAAAATAGTCTTATGATTTTCATGAAGTAGAGAATTATGGTTGAATAAGAAGAGGTAGTTTTGAAGGGATTGTAATTCTATGATGGTCATTCATTACACATTCTTTTGAAATCAGATGATTGTAACACTGTTCTTAACATTCAAAATACATGTATCGAAGGTGATACATTGTCAACAACATTGACGGTGTTTGAAGAAGACTCAAGCCTTATCTTTTGGATAAAGAGAGATGATTTAATTTCTTTTGAAGTCATCATCCATGTGAGATGTTCTTTGGAATTCATATTCCAAAAAGCTTAAAAGAAGAAGAGGAATTAAGGGTCTTGCAATATTTCATTATTTCACGAATACCATGGAAGCTGATTTGCATGAAAGATAAACTATGATGATGCTTTGCTGATTTGTATTTCACAAATATCATTAGTTTAGAGAAATTGTGATGCAATCCTTATGAAGGATAGGGGGAGTAAAAAAGTGTTTTTGGAAAAGGACTGAAAGTGACATGCAAGTCAAAGAGTGGTGTTCAAGGGTGTTGCACATGTATAAGTGGTGCACAAGTTTATGTTGTGCGCAAGTCATATTTCAAAGAACATCACATAAAAATATAGAAAATGGAAGAAAGTGTAGAATTGAAGTGTATGTTGCGTGTAAGTGTGGCACATATGTATAAGTGGCCCACCAGTTTCTGTTGTGCTCATGTCACATTTTAACATCCTCACGTCAAAATATGACAAAGGATAGAAAGTGGAACGCTTGGGATGGAGCGACGTGCAAGTGTTGGAGTTGCACGCAATTGATGGAGCGGAGCACTGGTCCTGAAGTGGCGCACAAGTTGAGTTACATGAATCACATGCTAGGTCACCAAAATGACAATAAATAGATGGCTACCCTCCACATTTTTCTAAGCTCAAAACTAAAGAGAAAATTTGAGCTCTGAACGCGCATGTAGTAGAAAGTGGTGCCCAAGCTAAAGTGGCACACATGATGAGGGTTATTTACAAGGTTCGCAAGTAGGGAGACACACAATCAGAGTGGCATTCAAGCAGAGTGTTACGCAAGTAGAAGTGGCACACAAGTTTTAAGAGGCACGTAAGTAGGGAGTTCTGTGAAACATGTGTGTTGTGTCTATCCCCTAAGTGGAACATATGTTCTGAGTTGTGCACAATTGTTGCATCCAAGTTAATGGTGGTGCGCAAGTATGGAGGACCACATATAGGGTGGTGCACAAGTAGGGATTGGCTCACAAGCTATGAGTTGTTATAGAAGTTCTTACTGGATTCTGGTCAACTGTGATGATTCTAAGATGATATGAACATCATTTTTTTAACAATCACAACGAGAACTTGTGATTATTTCTAAAAAGATAAAAAAGAAGAGTTTAGTACACTGGGTATTGGAGTGAAAGAGAAGGTGTGAATAAGATAAGGTTTCAGTGCAGCTAGTTCTGCATTGAAGAAATTGAAGAAGAAAAAGAAGAGTGTGGATCCTAAAAGTTTTCTGCAAACAAATAAGAGGTTGGATATTTCATGTTTCTAAGAAAGTAACAAGAAGAAGAAGAATGTTGTGGAATAACAAAGTATCATTGTTGCATCCAAAAAGTCTCAACTTTTGGAAGATACATTCGGTGTTGAAAACTCTTTGAATCGAGAGAATACTGTCTTCAGAGGTAGTACAAAGAACCAGCTAGAGGCAGTAAGAGACTATCTACATTTGCATCATAATAAACCAGCGAGTGTGAGAGTATATCTTACTCACTGCAAGTTGGAAGAGGATTGTTTCTCTTCCCCCCTCCGAGTGTAGGGGGGAAACACTGGGAAGTGATTATTTCATTCCCTCCTCCATGTGTAGGGAGCCACACTAACTAGAGGATTTATTTCCTAGTCCACCATTATAATAGTTACTACATTATAGTGGGGAATCTGTGCACTAGTCATTACCAAACACGGTAAGGACGTAACAACTCTTATTTAGCGGTGAAACTTGTAAAAATATCATGTTCATATATTTACTTCTTTCACATTATAGAATGTGACAGGTAAAAGAGAATAAGAGAATGAATATCCTTACAGGTCAAGTGGTATCGGGATAAAAAGAAGAAATTGGTTAAGAAAAGGTCCCCAATGGTGATTCACCCCCCTCTCAGTGTTAGGAACATCCCAAACTAGTCCTCTCCTCATGTAATGATTGGTTGAAAGATTGAGCATACCAACCAGATTATTTAGAAAATGCTTTCAGTATGAATGATTTATTTCAGAGGATAATAGGAAAATAATATACCACCACTCGAGTTTAATGATAAATACATTTATTAGTTGTTGATCATAATTTCTCAAATTGGAGTTTTTTATGGGATTCCATGTGGATCCCCAAAAAGGTTTAGATAATATGAAAAATTATTGTGACAAATCATTTTTTTAGAAGTCTTATTCAAACTATCATCTCTACTGGTTACATTTTTCATTGGGTTATTATGTTTTCCTCTTGGTATAACCGTTTTTAGGATAAAAGTGTTTGTGTAAATATGGTGGAGGCAAGGATTTTTAGTCCTTTCTAGATTACTGAGTACCATGAAAAGGTGATTTATCTATTGTAATTTCTATATTTCATGATGTTGATTCATGATGTGATTAATATTTCCCAAATGAGGAGTTATGAACCAAATTTCACCAAAGTTATAGAGTATGTGGATATTGATATTCATCCCGAAACCATAGTTGTTGAGAATCCATTTTATATTAAGGACCATTATGGTAAGGTGGTTTGTGGTCATGAAATTCATTTGTTTTGTTTAATGTGGTAGTTCAAATGAGGTAGATAGAAGTTATTGGAGTAGGAATTATTGATGAGGTAGTAGTGGACCTATACTATCTAAGGTCTAGTATATCAGTCAATATATTTTGGATGAATGTTTTATAGTGTTAATAATGGTGACAGTGTATGGGTTATAGGTATGATTGTTTATTTATCATTTTTTATCCTTTTTGTGGTTATAAATTCTTTTGGGAGTAAGGGTAATTATATGTACTATTTTGGATGAAAATGGATAGGTGTGTAGATTAGGTGCATAGTTTTTATAAACATTCTGTAACCCTATGACATGCAATATTTTTTCCAGAGGTGTTTTTCTTGGCATGAGCAAGCCTTGTCAAAATGTCTGAGTAACTAGGGAAACAATTAAAATTAATGGGTTTTCTACTGAGGGTTTGTATTCCTAAAAAATAGTTTGACTAACCATAAAACTACTACTAGGAAATATTTCTCTATGGTTTTAAATATATATTATATATAGAATAGTTTCCCTAATTGTGTTGTCTAATCATGTACCAAGTAAGAGGTTCTCATAAATAGGAAATTATGCTACCACACTTGGTCATATTTATGTATAATGTGTTACGAATCCCTCATTAGCCTAACTGATCCTCTCCATGGTGTTCTTGAGGGTTCCCTTTTTGGTGTTAAAGTGATTCTCAATTTATTTGGCTAGAAACCATCTAGTTATATCTAAATTCACACCATATATCTCCAAATAATTTATGGATCTATTCATAATATCTCTTCACAAGTACTATTTAGAACAACATTATGAAGTTATTAATTGATATAAAAAGTTTTATGGGGGTAATTGATGATGTTTCTTATGAATATATGCTCTTCATGACCTGATCACATTGATTCAAATTTAATTTTTCAAAGGATACTTTAATTTATCTCTTAACAAGGTTGGTTTATCTATATAATCTTCTTACCACATTTTACAATCATCTGTAATAAATTATTCAAAATTTTTTATATAATTCAAAGATATGATATATATGTGGTTTTCATTATGAAATTATATCCTGGTATTCTTGTGAAATGGGGTGTGAAAACTTGGTCCCAATGACAACATAGTCACCCATCCTTTACAAGATCATCAAGTCCTAACCTGCCAGGTACCACCAGTTGCCCCGTAGACATGTGATCCCCACCCTAGGGCCAACCCACATTCATGAATGGGTCATCGAACTATTGATAGTCCCCACAAGCCATCACAAGCCCTTTTTAGTGTGCTTTTTCCCCACTCACACACACCCTGTGAAACTTCCAAAAAGGTTACCCATCCTGATCACTACTATAGGCCAAACATGCTTAACTATGGAGTTATAATTAGGTAGGCTCGTACAAAGGAAGTTGCACCTTGTTTAAATGCATCATATCATTTATTAATTTAACCCTTTATTATTTTGGGGTGTTACAATCACCCCCCTTAAATAACAATGTCGTCATTGTTGGACCTGCAAATCAACCCACACAGTGGACCGCACTAAAGGTTGGGTTCCTCATTTGATATCAAATGTGACAACTGGGACCTAGTGACAGAACATACACCCACCTTTACAAGGTCATCGGGTCCTGACCCGCCAAGTACAACTAGTTGCCCCGCAGACCCGTGGTCCCCACCCTGGGGCCCACCCACATGACTGAATGGGTCATCTGACTATTGATAGTCTTTACAGGACAACACAAGTCCATTCTAGTGTGCTTTTTCCTCACTCACACACACCTTAGGAATCATCCCAGAAGGTCACCAATCTTGATCACTACTCTAGGAAAAGAATGCTTAACTATGGAGTTCTAATGAGGTAGGCTTTCAAAAAGAAAGGTTCACCTTGTTTACATGAGTCATATAATTTAGTCATTTAACCATTTATCATTTTGGGGTGTTACAATCACCCCCCCTAGAGCACAATGTCCTCATTGTGGGATCTATATCTCAACCTAGGAAGTGCACCACACATAAGGCTGGATTCCTCCTTTGATATCAAATGTGACAATTGGGTCCTAGTGATTGGACAGAAACCCCGCCTTTACATGGTCATCAGGTCCTAACCTGCCATGTTCCACCAGTTTCCCCACAGACACGTGGTCCCCACCCTAGTTCCCACACACATGCATGAACGTGTCATCTGACTATTGGTAGTCCCAATAGGCCAACACAAGTCCTTTCCAGTGTGCTTTGTTCTCACTCAAACACACCCTGGGAAACTTTCCAAAAGGTCACCCATCATGATCACTACTCCAGACCAAACATGCTTAATTGTGGAGTTCTAATAAGGTAGGCTCCAAAAAAGGAAGGTGAACCTTGTTGATACGAGCCATATCATTTAGTCATTTAACCCTTTATAATTATGGGGTGTTACAAGGGGTTTTAGGATCATTTTCAATAAAAATACGTTTTTAAAACATTTTCTTGATGAAATCATCAAAGACTATTAAGACTAAAAAAAATTATCCCTTAGAGAATCAATACTTCACTTGTTATAATTTATTTCAAAATTTCAATCATGGTTTACTGAATTGTATGTGAAAACATAAGAAATGTGTTCATTTTGAGAACCCTGAGTGAGGATATATAAAAAACATAGTTAGTATTTTAACTCATGGGCATATGGTTCAACTACTGACCTATTGTAAAAATAATTAGTATTATTGGATTAACTGATATGTTGTCTTAGAGTTCATTTTGTTTTATAGTTATGTATTTCTAAAGGATATAGTGTACTTTTTATTAAATTCTCACAATTTCATATACATGTCCTGTTTTAAATGATTGTTTGGTTATCTTATGAACAATGAATTCATTTATTATTGAATTTTAATTTTTTATTCATTTTTATTTCCATATTTTTATAACTTTGAATATGAAATTTTTTTTAAAGGGAAAGTCAATAGATGTTTTATGTAAATAGATTCCAAATGAAACAACTTTATAATTTTGTTTCTTTTAATTCAAGAACTAACTATTATATGGTGAGAGAAAATGTATATATTCATGGTCATATTCTATTGGACATTATCATGTCACTATATATATTCCTTTGAGTATTTGATGAAATGGAATTATATAATATCATTAAAGTGAATGAAGTCATGTATCTTATCATTTTTCTGTGGTTTCCATTGCTCCATAGTGGGTTAGGATGATGGGGATGCGTATTCGAATAGAGATTTCATTTTTTTTCTTTTTTTCTTAACCTTATATGATTTTTTGAATTAGGGTTTGGGAAATGTTAGTTTTTCTCATTCTTGGGTACCATTTTGTTCAGACCGTAATTTCACTGTTTAAAATTTTCTATTTTACATAATTCATATTTTGGTTCTTGTATGGCGAATGGCCATATAGGGGGCCATTCTAGATGACATGTCATATAGACCCAGGCTACTCAGTTATAGGATCAATACTTTTATAATATGGATGTTCATTCTAAATAACATTAAATAATGATAAATAGAGATGGTATCCTGATGAAATAATTATGTAAAAATATTAACTCAATGAATTAATAATTATTCCCCTTTGACATTTAATTTCCCCCATAATCTATATATATTTGTAGAATAGTGTCTTTAGATATTTAAATAATTTTTTGTGTAATTGTATAATGTTATTATCATATAATATATAATAAAGGAAGAATATTATTAATTTTTTTGGATGGTGATAAAAAACATATGAAAAGGAATAAAATTTTATATTTTCAATTTTTTAGAATTTTGGCTATATAAATAATCCTTCATTGAATTTTATTACACTAGAGTGGTAAATAGGTATAACATTAAAGTATTTTGTTAATAGAAGAGTAGTCTAGACCAAAAATTGTGACATAGATCAATGTTTTTCATTTATTTGATATATACTATAGATGTTTTTGGAAATACTTTTCATTATTTTAAATTCTAATAACCAAATTGACATGAATGGGATGAATGTTCTCTGGATAGAATAATGTCATGATAACCTCTAGTAGGTTTTGAAAATATTCAAAAATTCCCATATACATAATCCACCATATAATATAGGATTGTTTTTTCTTTATAATTATTCATTAATTAAGGTCTTGGAATGTGTAAATATTCAAAATGATAAGTTCATAGATTACAGATATCTTTAATTAAAGACACGTCAAAAAACATATATAACCCATTATCTAAATATAGAATTGATAAATTATTCAATAATAACTTTTGGACATTACTATATGTTAGAAATCATTAATATATATATATATTGATCAGAAGATCATAATGTATTTATACCAACATATTGAGTATAAATATAGAACAGAAAGTTGTGAGAGTTATTTGAAGACCATGATTGGTCAGTACATTACCATCATCAAAAGGTAATCGAGGTCAATGATGCTCTATGTTGAAATGATCTAGATTCCCAATCATTGAATAATATTAAAAAAGAAACCAAATATCTTGGACATTAAATTAATGGATATGGAATATTTAATGGAATGGATGAAATATAAACATTTTCAAATTATTTTTTAACTTTAAATCTATGTAATAATCTTTGAGGATAACAAATAAAATATTTAACAATTAAATAATCTTGAAATTATTTCACATTTCAACATTTTTAGATACAAACATATAATATTATTAACCATTATATGTTTTCTATCTATAAAATAACTACATATGTAGCATTGGGATAGTGAACAAGTCTAATACCTCTCTATTTACATTGGAATAAAAATATTTATATAGATCATGAGGATGAATTTTATCAGGGAAACATAAAATGATATATTATATAGTATATATCTCAATGTGTAGTATATTAAAACTTAATATGTGAATAATACAATTATAAGGTGATGATATGACCATTAACTATAAAAATGAAGAAATAGGAGACAATCACCATGTTTTTAGGCATCATTCATCCTATGAATTCTAAAATAAAAAATTCCATCTATGTACTAGTGGATCGATGTTCGATGTTCACCCACGTAATTATTAATCTATAGGAATTATCACCCAATTAATTTGGAAACATATACATAAATCACATAAAAATGCTATTTGTGGTATGAATTTAAACTATTTCTAATCAATATCTAAGGGATGTATCTAATTTAGAGATATGTATTCAATAATCATTGCACACATAGCTCTATATTTTCATAACATGTCATCAAAAAACTGACGGTCAATCTAAAAGGGAAATTTATATATTGGATGATATGATATGATCCGTATAATAATAATTTAAAGGAATTTTGGATAAATATATTACTCTTGTTGATTTCTCATATTATAATAATTTCCATAATATCATCCAAATAGCACCAGATGATGGTTTATATTAGATGTCATTTAATGCTACAACATGATGTGTTTGAGTGTTTGTGAGGAACCTACTAGCACCCAATATTGTTAAAGAAATGATCAAAAACATCATTAATATTTTATCATTAGATAAAATCCATTAAAAAAATCAATATATCATAAATAAGAACCAGTGCACGTCTCTAGGTAAACAAAGGATATGTGCACTAAAGGTCCTCATATCAGCATGTAATCTTATGGTAAATATATCCTTGATGAAAAAACCAATATGGTGGTCATGAATTATCTTAATTACTGGGTTTCACCCATACCACTATAATACATCAAACCAATTTTCAAGTGTTGATTTCTATGTCATTGTGGTGTTGTGACTCCAGTCCAAACAACCATTATCATTGTTTAATTTTGTTAGTAAATTAAGTTTAATCTTAATGTAATATTTAAGACCACTGTACCCTATTTAGACACATCTGTTATCTATTTTCATTCAATTAAAAATATTTCATATTTAATTAAAAAGATATTTTTATCCCCATATTATATGTAAATAAATTTATAAAATAAATATTATTCCTTTTTAATCCATTTCCCTTTGAAAGGTTGAATTTTAGAACAACCATAATTTATCCAAATATACATCAAAGTTATTATAAAATATACTTATTTAATAAAATCACACATAATATAATATGAAAAACACTTTTACATCACAAAATAATTTTTTCTAAGAAACCAAGATAAGATGAATTTATATATACATATTGTAGACCATTATTTAATGTTTATTCATATTTTTTTGATAATGCACTCAGAGTTTGGTTTTTTTTATAGGAATTAGGAATGTTGGACATAAATGGTTAAATTATAAAAAATTTATAAAATAGGATTTACATGGCGTATATCACAAACACAATTTTTAGAACTCATTCACCAAATGCATTTGGATCCATAGACCAGATCGTGATACTTCTGCATGGGGAGAAGAAAATACTTTGTGTGTGAATCAATTAGTTGAAGTGAATAATTCAATGATCATAATCCTATGTAATGTGAAATGAATAAAAGATGTGAAAGGCTTAAAAGATATGCATATTTTGAAGGCTTTCCTGATGAAAGATTTGAACTAATTCTTCATAAGGAAAATTGGATCTCAAATACACCACGTGAAACTATGTTACATAATGGGTAGATGTTGGGACCAAAGTCCCATAATATAGAGCATTACTTACACAACATGTACTTATCATGCCTATTAATATTCTGAGTACTCATCTATGCATATAATCTTTACACAATTTTATTCTTGATCACTTTTCTTACACCATTTTAGTTCATTTTTCATCCTAATCTATAATTTAAAAATTCCTTGAATTTTTTACTCAATCCATTCAAGATTTTAATCAATATAAAATCTTTCTTCCTATGTTTAAATCATATTTCAATTCTCATCTTCAGTCTTGATGCCAACCTACATTATTCATAAATGATTCAATCATTCTCTAATGATAATTATTCATATTGATTCATTGATTTTATATTATTTGTTTGATTTAAGATTACGTTTTCTTCCTTATTTAATTTTGTGAATTCAGTTATTGCATATAATTAAACACATTTCAATTTAATAATATTGATTATTTCTTGTTTTAATCTTGGAATATATCTTTTGAAATTATTTTATGACTATTCATAGAATGATCCATAGTTTTGATAATCACCACCATGAAAAAAAATATGCTTTGGGTTAGGAATTGTGAGTATGAGTGGTTTGATCCTAATTAATATCTAGTGATCAAAATTGGGTAACCCTATGGCTAGTAACCAAGTTTAGAATACTTATCAATCTCATAGTTTTTCGTTATCTATTATCATTGGAAGTAAAATATGAATGAGCGTGACCAAATTAGAGAATTTCATGGTAGGACAAACAGCCTATAAGTATTTCACCCGATATTTCATATCACTATGCTTAGGTATTCAATTAATATGGACGATGGATTATTTTAGAGCATAGGTTGATCAAATTGGATGGAATATAGTCAATTGGGGTTTTTTTCATTTCTTTACAACATACATCATAAGTCCATCCCATGATTGATTTAGGATTATCCCTTTTATTAAACCATGAAATTCTCCTAGTCCCTTACTTTTTATCAGAATTGAACTCTAAAATACCAAGATTTACTAAAAATAAAACTTGTTTAATAGAAGTGGGTAATGCTTCAAAGGGTTTTATTCAACTATTTTATATCATTCCAATGGACCACATGAGATCAAAGTAACACAACCACTTTACTAATCCCTTATAGTGTGTTTAGTTTTGGACTATAAATACCTAATCTTACCACATTCCATGCGAATTAAATTATTCTTTTGAGAAATTTTTATTTTGTCACTATTTTTTCAGATTAATGTTTCTTAGAAAAAGTGACATTCAGTTTAGTCCCCATATTCTCTTAACCCATCCCACATTCATCTTTTTTCCTTTCCAATTTTCCTTTTTTACTTTTTTCTCCAATTTAGGAACACCTGATTCCTCTCTCTCTCCCTCTTTATTTTTTTTCTCAACTACTACATACACCATGGACCTTTAACTCGCTCCAAAATCATGGATGCACGTGAAAACCATTTATTCGATACCAATATCAATAGAACAATCACCGCATGGTTCCCATTCATAATTCTAGATCGTAACAATATTGCATCCCCACACCTTCAGGGCCACCAATATGTAGCAACTTCAAACTAGGTAGATTGACCAGTGATGGAAAGGTGCAAAATTGTAGACTATGATTTTTCATTTATTATATGTGTTTCACCCCACATTGGGCACCCACCTATTCAAGTTTAAACAATTTAGATCATATTTATACTCATTCACATGACCTAGAATATTGGTCAATTTTGTGGGCTTTAACATGAGAAAAAAAAATCACATATCCAATTTCATAGAGGTTTGATATAATATTTGCAAAGGATCTTTTTTAAACGTAATAAGACTAATATTATTCCCTTTATCCTTGCACGATTGATCCAAGTATTGGATAAAAATCCAATCCCCTTAGTCATTTATGACATGGGACTAATTAGAAAAAAAAATCATGAAAAATACTGTGCACTAATATGGAATTGGAATTTCCATATGAAAATTTAGAACATCCCCATGTAGAAATTTAATCATCATTGGAATCAAGGGATATATTCATGGAGCTTAACCACATGTTCCCACATCATGTTTTAGATCTGTATATTGAACTCAATACATTATACAAAGGAATTCATCCTGATTCATGTATGGTGTTCGACACCACAACTAATTACAGACTCATGGTCAACATTCAAGAAGTGCGGAAAGAAATTTTAGATGATATTTCTCACAATTATAGTCGATGTAAAAGTGATAAGAAACCGCCTTGGTGCGTAATCCATCAAGTGGAAGGGTCTACCTTCCCAGAATCCTATGTAGAGTCTAGGGAAAAGAAGATGGAATCATTTCAGTTTCCAACTACGAAACCACCCCCTCCTTCTCCTATAATATAAATTCACCCCAACGAGATGTATAGAGGTCTATATTCATACCATGACTGCATGGAAGGAATATAAGGGAATCAATTACATAATTACATTTAATTAATTTAATATAAATAGGGTATATAGTTCTATTAGCCGCTATCATATCAAAAACAAAAAAAAACTACATAATAGAGGTTGGCTTAGAAGACACACAAAAATCAAGGTAATTGTCAATATAGGAGTGGAAAAGTACAACCAAGGAATCAAGGACCAGTTATGTACTGACCATAAGGTAAAACTTCTCAACCACAATGACATTTCCAACAACCTTTTACTATATCTCAACATCACCCACCAGCACAATAGAAGTAGTATAAAAAAACTCCAACCAAACTACCTCAACAAGAACAACCTATACAAACTAATATTGAAAATACACTCACTTAATAAATATATAAATAATTATAAATGATGAAAACCCAAAATATTGAAATGAAAAACCAAGTAATGGCAATTAGAACTCTCAATAACTCAATGAGTCAAATTTTGTAAAACTTTTTAGACTAACTACAAGCTATATTTCCCAATATCAATATAATACACCCTTGAGGTTAATAAATGTAAGTTGTTATTTTGAGTAAAAAATTACTATACATTTATTAATGATTTAATGATGTGAAAGATAATCTACATGAACCAAAAAAATAGTTTAATAACAATAGATAAGATAAAAATGGAATAAAAAATAAGTAAGTTATAGGAACAAGTATATATTTCGAAGCAACTACCAAATCCCCAAAAAATATGACACAAAAAAAAGAAACAAAAATATGTAGGAAAAAAATCATAAAAACCCCTTATTCCATTTCTAGAAAGAATGAGGAAAGGTAATATTTAAGAAAAAACGAAAATTTTGATAGCAATGTCCATGAAATTGAATATCAATAACAATTTTCCTGGATCCATTTTCCCGAATAACTACCTATGTAAAATTCCTAAAGGAACATATTTAAATAAAATGAAAGATATAATACCTGAGATTCATCATACTAAATTAATACTACTCTTCTGTTTTTCAGTAGAAGCTTCCATTAAAGATGTGAGACCAATGTAGTTTCTAAATCCCTTGTACTATAGGGTAATTCCAATTCAAAAGAAAATTATGCAATTTATGTGTGAGCATAAATTTATTTCCTAAGTTTCTCTTCAAGCAGCCAGGGATTAGTGAATTAAAATATAATAGAGTGGAACATCAATTGTATAATCAATCAGTGTATTATCCTAATTAAATTATCAAGTATATGTTAGTAAACGTGTGAAATATTATCATTCTGACAGATTTCCTAATTTTAAGCATGTAAAAAGAAGGGTACATTCTAATTATTATATGAATAGAATTCAATCCACTGGGAAGTCTTTAATTGATGTAAACAAAGAAGAATTACATTTTGAGTGGGAGATGAATATGTTTTGTTTGACATATTGAAGGGTTCCAAACAAGGCAAATATTCTTTTGAAGGTTAAGCAATCTTTTATAATGGAAAAAGGGATGTGTTTTTGACCATTGAGGGTGATAAGTAGACCATTTCCCCAACTGAAGAAGAAAAATGTCAGAATGTGGATGAAAAATACTTTGAACCATTCATATGGGAAAATATCCCACATTAATACCCTATTCTATTAAGAAACCATCATTGAAATTAAAAACATATCTGATAAAACTCAAGTACTTGTTCCTTGAGATATAAGAAACAATTAAAATAATTATTAGCATATAAATGAAAAAACAATAAAATGAAATGTTGATTGAAGTCCTAATAAATAAATAAAACTCAATTTCCTTAGGATTAGATGACCATAATGTGATCATCCCCACAGTTTTAATCCCAGAATATTATTTTATAAGAAGGTGATAAAACAAAACTCCTAAACCAAATGTGACTCAGCCCGCCAATGAAATATGTGGTTATGAAAAAAGTAATAAAAAATATTGATTTTGGAATAAACTTTTCAATAACAAATAGTTAATGAGTGATTATTTAAAAAGTTTTTCCAAATAAGGTAAGCAATACTATTGTGGGAAAAAATGGAATTGAGATGATATCCACTACAAACATCACTTGATGGAGAGTATGCATCAATTATATAAATCGTAATACATACCCAAAAAAATAATTCTACACTACACTTTATGGATCAAATACTATAAATACTAATATAAAAAATAATTCTATTGACTCCTAGATAAATATTCATGATATAATAAAATTCTTGTCAATCCAGATGACCACTCCAAAACTACATTCATGTGTCCCATTGGAACCTTCATATAACGGAGAATTTCATTTGGTGTATTTAATGAACCAGAAACACTTCAGATGTTCAATAAAAAATATTGAATAATATGGTGGAGGAATTCCTAGATAATATCATTGATTACTTTTCAATGTTTGGAAGATCCATCAAGGTTTGTTTTAGTAACTTGGATAAAGTCTTTGAATAGTGTGAAGAAAAATTCATTGTATTAAACTAGGGGATGTTTCGATACATGGTCCAAAAAGGAATATTATTCTAACATAAGACCTGAAAAATGTCATGGAAATTGATCTAGGAAAAACAAGTGTGATAAAAGACATACATGGGACTCTAACAGTAAAGGGGATAAAGTGTTTTTGGGCCACGAATGATTATATCACCATTTTGTTAAAAACATTATAGAGGTACCCCCCACTTGACATAGGTATTTTCAAAAGAAACAATTTTCTCATTAATTGAACAATGATGATGGGAATTCCATACCATAATGTATAGTCTTGTGGCTACTACTATCATAATTTCACTAAACTAGGAAAAGGACAATGAATTGAAGTTTGATGTAGGAGATAATATTGTTAGTGCTATATTAGTACATCAAGTCGGAAATGTATTTTGTACCATTTACTATTCTAGTAACATATTGAATGAATCATAGGTAAATTGTATGACTACTAAAAATGAACTTATGTAAGTTGTCTATGCCTTTGTAAAATTTCATTCATTCCTATTACTATTTTAAATAGTATTATAAAATGATCCTGCAATGCTAAATATATACTAGGAAAATAACGCAAACCATGTTTGATATGATAGATAATTCTACTAGAAGAGTTTTACATCATATTCAAGTACACAAAAGGAACTGAGAATGCTATTGTGGATCATTTAACTAGACCTCAACTTCCCAGCATCAGGGATGATGATAATATTGAAATTTAGAGTGATTTTTGAGATGAAAACATTTTCTTTTGAAATATCAAAGCATGAACATGGTTTTGAGAAATGGAAAATTACCTCCCAATAATATATCTTTAGCACGACCTTACATATCACAAGAGGAATAGATTCTTAGCTGAAGCCTCACACTCTTACTTGGATGAGTTGTTGATCCATAAGTGCTATTTTGATGGATTAATATCGTGTCGTATCCCAAAAAATGAAAAACCATTATAAACATTCTTCATATGCCACCAGTGTGATGGAATCATGAACCAGAATGTGTAGTGGATAAAATCATTCAAAGTTGGATATTTTGAAACATACATCATCAAGGTAAAATGATATTTTATCAAACCTCCGATCATTTCCAGTAGATATGGACTATTATAAAAAGAACTGAAACACCCCTATATCCAATCATGGGTGATGGAATCTTTGACATATGTGGAATTGATTTTATATGACTATTTAAATATTAATTTGGATTTATTTATATCCTAGATGGTGTGGATTATTTTTTCAAGTCAGTGGAATCTGATGCAACTTCCAATCAAATAGCTGCAGTGGTAATTAAATTCCTAAAAAATTACTTTTTCATGATTTGGATTTCAAGGATTACTCATTAGGGATCATGGTACTCATGTCACAAATAATATTAGGAATTTTTTATTAGAAATTATTGAATCAATTATAACACTGAAATTATATACCACCTGTATACAAATAAAAAAGTTTAATTTTCTAATAAGAGAAAAAATATATTTAATAGACAGTGTCTAAAAATTGAAATAACTGGATTTATAAATTAGAAGACACACATTGGAAGTATGACATAGATTATAAATCACTAATTTGTACCACCACATTTTTCTATTTTATGGAATTACCTACCACTAACCAACAGAATAGTAACATAATTTTTTTGGGAAATTAAGAACCCAAATATAGATCCTCACAATGATAGATATGTTAGAATTCAAAAACTCGATGACGATTAAGGGATAAAAATAGATTCCTTTAAAAATTATTACAATTGAAATGAAAAATTGATAAAAAGGAAAGAAACATCCTTTCACAATTACAATTCACAACATGGAATAAATTTATACTTTCTTAATTCTCTATTGAAACAATTCCTTATAAATCTAAGATCACCATGGTTAGGTCCCTTTACAATATTTACAGTGTCTCTTATGGGAGATTTTGAAATTAAAAAAGACAAAGAACCACCCTTCATGTTTAATGGATAGAGACCTAAAATTTATCAAGAAATGTTTCATGAAACGTATTCACTATACTTACAGTTCAATTGATTGATTATTTTTTCAATCTACCTAACCAAAACTTTCAATGTTAGTAATTTTTTGGATGTAACCTTTATTTTTGTTTATTTATTTTTTGTCATGTACTTTTGATATTTGTTAACTTTTTAATATATTTTTTGGTAGGACATTCTGAGCCTCATTGTACTCAATTAACAATATTTATATACAAGCTCTTTTTATTTACTATTAATTGTGTGAACCTACCCATTTCACTACATTCCTAATATTTAAACCTTGTGGACTAATTTTTTATCTAGTGTAGTTTTTCTCATTATAACACATTATGTCGGTATCCCAATTTGAAATCAACATCTATCTAGTTTACCCTTTGAAAAATAGTCATCACATGGAGATCTCGATTCCAAAATAAAATTTCAAATTTCATTTCCTTTTGGTATCTTTTATCATTGTGGTATCTCTCCCACAAAACCATACAAGAGGATTTTGAAACAATCTGATTTTATGTGTGGGGAGAATTTCTTGATATTTATTTTCAATACACTTTGTTTATATCTTTTTTTCACCTATCTAGGATAAATTTTTCACTAATTGAATTATTTAAAAGTGAAAGATCATTACACCCATCTAAATATAACAAAATTTTCCGTTTAAAATTGGTTAAATCCATGTTTTAATCCTTTCTATATTTTTATAATGATCAAAAAATTTGTACTTTAATTCATCATAATTTTTTTTAATTTATATTGGATAACATATTACTAGATTTTATACACAAAGTGACTTCCAATTACTTTTTTATTATCCCATTAGATAGAAGATTATGGAACCCTAGTTTCAAATTCAATTATTACCATTTTTTATGAGACACACCTATTGTATGATAACCAATCAGAACATGCATTATGATCTCATTTATGATACAAAAAATAAATACTTTTTTAATATTATTGTGGAAATAATTATTGAGATATTTTTTTATGATACCAATCTTACATGATTCTATATTTTTCTTGTCATTTACCTGAATAACCATTTTCTGATGGATCCATTTTAAGCCAATTATCCCTTCCTACTGTACTCTTAGTATTATGTATGATTATCCTCTGAATAATTCCAGTGGAATTTTTTCTATATTGGTACATGCGATTTTTTTATTGAGGAGATATATTATTTAACATTCACTACTGATATATTGTGGAAAATGATTACCCTTTCCATTTTATTCTTACCATGTTCCTTTGAAAAAAGGAATGGAAAAAAATATTATGGGGCATGTATTAAAAAGGAAAAAATAACCATTTTCTGACTGATTGATTCTAAAATGGATTATATGTGGTTAGGGGATAGGTGTGAGATCCTTAATGAAAATGAATTTTGAAAAATAAAAAAAAGAAA
This sequence comes from Viscum album, assembly GCA_963277665.1. Lineage (NCBI taxonomy): Eukaryota > Viridiplantae > Streptophyta > Magnoliopsida > Santalales > Viscaceae > Viscum > Viscum album. The sequence goes on along the minus strand of OY728162.1, from coordinate 914,346,098 downwards.
AGAAAAACAAAGTAACATGGTACATTTTGGGTAAATACATTTATATTGATGAATCTACGTTGAATTATTGGAGCATAGATACCATCTAGTCATGGTGGAGTCAATTCATTACAATGTTAATGTTCATCATGCATTATAATTTATTTATTACACTCACATTAAGATTTATTTTCACATTCCATCCTACTTCCATAATCCTTAGAGTCATTTCAAACCTTTTTTTTGAATCCATCATGATTGATTGAGTATTTGTATTTATTAAGCAGATATGATAGAATAAAATATAGCATATGTTCAGGAACAAGTATTTAAGGGGTTTTCATAACTCTAGTTACACTTTAACTTGAGTTATGAGATAAAATTCACTATGAGGTAAATTTAAAATTGGGTATTGATTTTAAAAAACAATTTTAATTTTTTTAAAACAATAGATAATCAAGACGAATAACTAAACTATGTGGCATGAGTGGTTTTATTTTTAGTATTTTTTTGGGTGGAATTATGTTTTTTATGAAACCTAGTGTTTTTTTATTAAGTAATTATTTTTTACTATTTTAAAAATTATTTCTTTAGGGATCCCTTTTGAGCTTATTTTTTCTTGTGGGAAAGAAATTGTTAATGTGTGTGGGAATTTGTAAAGATGAATTTATATATACATATTTGATATTTTTATATAATTTTTATTCATGTTTTATTATATAATTAATAGGTTTTTTTATAAGGATTGAGGATGGTTGTATTATGGGAACAAATAATGAAAAGTGCAAATCATTATATTTACACATTGTGTATCACAAAACAAATATGTAAACCTCATTCATAACATGCCTTCAAAGACACATACCATCCCATAAATAATATTAATGATGTGGATATAATAAAAAATGGGTGAATAGAGTACATTATGTGAAACATCCAAAGATCATAATCCTATAAAAAATTTAATGAATAAATAATATGCAAGGATTACACAATGTTAAATTATCAAAGGCTCACCCAATAAATGATACGAACCGATTATTTGGCTGGAGAAGTGGATCTAAATTACAGAGCACATAACCAACTAATATTATGTTATGGTGATATGGATAAAGTAACTCAATCCATTTCATGACATGCATCAATTACACTCAGTTCACATCTCAAGAAAATTAATATTCTGATCGCTCTACTACACAGAGAACCTTTACACACTTTTATTATCTATCATTTTTCTTCTTCTATTTTCATTAAAAATTATCATACACCAGATTCAATTAATTATTTTATTTTTATTAATGAATATTATTGATTTTTTAATCATTAAACAACATTTTATCATCTATTTCACTTTTTTTTCCGATTACTGATGACTATTTAAACACGACATTCCATTATTTAACAAATCTTTTTTCTATATTCAATATTTATTCATTACCAATGATTTCACATGGTTTCATAGTTTTTTTATTCTAGATTACTCATTTTCAATGTTCCATAGTGAAAAGTTATTTCTTGTTTATTGTTAAATTGCATTGAATTTTTCGAAATTGATTCCTTCTTATTTTAATCATGGATTGTTCCTTTTGAAACTATTTATTAATTATGAATAACTTGCTTAATATTTTAATAATTATTATCATCACTACCATGTTAGGATAATCTTATTAGGGTTATGAATTGAGAGTAGGGGTGGTTTGAATATAATGAATATTCATTGATCAATAGTTTGTAACCCCATGGATAGTAAATGGGTTTAGAACAATTCTCAATCCCATTATTTTGAATTATCCCTAACCATTAGAGGGGCCATTTTAATTATCAACAACTAGTTGATGAAGATCAGGTTAGGGCCAATATAATGTAATTAATTTATCCGGAATTCCAAGCTCTTTGCACAATGTTTTGCAACTATTCTATACTAAAGGGGTTTTTCCTTCTTAGATTTATCAAATTATGTATAAAAATTATCAATTGGATTTATTTTCACCACTTATTAGCAAACACCATAGGTCTATCCCATGGTATATTAATGATAAATACTTTTATTATACCCTATCATCTACCATGTTCCCTTCTTTTTTTATAATTAAACTCCAAATCTCCAAGAATAAGTAAATTTAAAATCTGGACTGTGGATGTGAAGAATCTTTCCAATGGTTTTTAATGGTTTTAGATCTGTGTGTAATCCTTTTGGGACCAACTTGTAACTTCCAAATTAAAAAACTACTATATTAAGTATATTTTGGTACTATAAATGTCTCATATGACCTCATCCCATGTGAATTCAATGACCCAAGAGAGTGAGTCAATCCAACATCCATCCAACAAGGTAGACCAATATCCTATGGTGATAACTCACATATAACATTAATGGGATCCTAATGTGGCACGAAAAGAAAAACAATATATAAACCCACAAAATATGATTCCTTTAATACAAAACATAGGTCCCCAAAACCATTTATAATATGGAAACAAAATATAATGAGGTGGAAAATGAAGGAGTGATGTGGAACCACAATCTTGTTTCATTAAAGAATCAAGGAAAAATGTCAAAAAAATACACTGAGTAAAGTAAAAGAGACCTATTATGGGTAATATGGATGTCAGGGTAGAGTAATAGAAATTTTAGAGGTGAGGGAATTTAATTTAATTGAGGTTATCAAAGTTATTTTACAATTTAATCATTTTAAGGAAGTCCCTACAATTATTCGACACTTTTTTTAACTATGTTGAAATCATGAAGGTTACACTACTTCACATGGGAACTTATATGATCATTGAGACTTTTTTTAATCTTTCCACCAATTATGTTGATAGGAACATTCATGTTTCATAAATTGTTTGAATGGTTTCATATAGTCACTCTTAGTGTCATTGCAAAAAGAGTGACACCGAATATTTTCGAAAAAAATATCCTATTTTGAATTTTAGATCACCTAAGAAGTTATTATTTTATACAAAATCATTTAATCATAAGATTTATTAGAAATAGTTCGGTTTTCGGTGTGATATATCAACCCACCATATCACTTTATATATAAAAAGTTTTAAATCTTGGATTGATCCAGGAAATAATGAGTCCAAAATTCTACATATGAGCCTCTCTATAATTTGTCTTTTGTTAATATGATATATCTTTTTATAACACCTGAACCAATCCGAGGGATTTCCCAGGTATTATTTTCTCTTTGGAATCATAGATTTGACTTTTTAGTAAAACAATTAGAAGGAATCGATACATTTTGGTCAAATATTATTTCACCCCATTTAATAACATGGAATTTATCATGTATATATTTATGAAATTTTAAAAACTAGAAGAAATAGATTACCATTTAATAAGGTATAAATTCTAACCAATATCCTACCTTATCAACCTATCTAGCGATCTGAAGGCATCAAACAAACCTTGGGGGTAACAATATCCTATTTCCTCAACATTTAGTTAACAAATTGAGGTGAAAATCTTTGAAATACATATTAAAAAAAATAAAAGCTACAATATATGATGGTGGAGGGGTGTGTTGGATTTAGGAAGACTCATTCACATCATTTTGAATTGATGTTTATCTTTAACCCTCCCAGTTGTCTTCTAGACAAGGATATTTTTTTACAAAAGTGATATATCCTATATCTACTCATCCATGAGAATAAAGACACAGATGGTAAAAAGGAACCTCAAACTCCTCCACCTAGATAGAATACATGTTTTTATTATTACCAAAAAAACCCACCCAAGGATGTATATTTATTCATTGAATCCAAAAAAAAAGTGAAGGACTCATTCCCAAAGTGTATCATGAAAAATATGATTTTCTCATTTAATATTTTCATATATCTTGATATGGTAAGACATAATCATCTAAAAATGATATCACATCACATATTAATGGACATTGAATAATTATGACATTAAATTTTGGGTCCTAGTGAGATAATATAGTTGAGGGTATACAGTGTGGCCTCAAAACATCATACATATACAACAACCTAAGGTCATAAACATTCATCAATTTCTTGATAATAAAAATGTATACAGATTTAGTTAGATTATCAATCCATACCAAAATATATTTTCATCCCCAAGGGTTGTCAGGTTATATAATAATGATTTCATGGAACACCTCAACCTAGTTTAAAATGAGAATAGGAAGAGTCTAGAAAAAAACCAATTCTCATTGATGTTTAACATTTAATAGTTGATAGGTATTACACTAAGACATATAATATAATATATGTCCCTTTATGTATGACTACCAATATTTATAGTTCCTATCATAATTCATCTCTTTGGTACCATGATGGACTACCCATCGGTAAAAATTCCTGTCCTCCCAGGATACCATACTCACTGAAAAGGGAACACAATCATATTCCATTAACAAAGAGAACATTTTAAAGATAGAGCCCATCTACTGGTGGCCTACCAACTATACAATGATCCTCATTAAAATTTTAACTATATATCCTCTTACATCGCATAGGAAATCAACTTAATGATATGAGGGATCAACTAGAAATTGGGAAAAAACAAAACGTGAACTTCCTCTTTAAATTAATGGTGCACCTTAGTTGGGAAACCCATGAGCGTACACTCTTTACTAGATTATATCTGATCCAGTGATGAAAAAATAAATCCAATGGAATATTTAACAAAATATACCCCATATAGTGAGTAAAAATAATTCAAAATCATAATTTTCGGGATATTCTATCCAATTAATCTTCTGGAAGGTTTAATTCAATTTGAGATTAAATATACCTAAAGAATTTGTGATAAAAAAACACCAGGAAAATCAATCAAAATTTGATTTTCAACCCAAACAAGAGCACATAAATTATAGACATATAATTTATATCATTGTAAGGATTATTACTAACATGTTTTTGATGTGTTCATGTTCCACAACCAACCATAAGATCTTATTACATTATAATGAATCACATATACATTCTTGATGCCCCATAATAAACCAATTAAGAAAGAACCACATCAAGATGAATAAATATGTAGGACAAGGTAAACATTTACATCAACAAAATTAAATAGAATTGAAAATATTGAATAGTCAAAATAATCACAACTTTTTAGGTAAACTTTACCAATTGTAATACAAAATCATAGAAATATATGATGAACCATTAGTAGTGTCCACATATCCCTAAAAATTATTCGACATTCAAAGACATTATTTGGATCATATTAAGGAATACTGGATTTTTAATTATTATGATACAACAAGTTTCCCTATTTCAATAACAAATTCTTTTGAAATACCATATCCAAGAATCAAGATTTATACATGAATGGTTTCTCATAGAGCCTATGGTTTGAAAGGGATCCGAACAAAATCCACATATAATTTTCAAGATTTTTCATGTATTAGGGTAGAATAAGATGTCATATACATATTAAACCATTAAGTAGTCTAGGTAATAATAGTATCTCTGGTTCATTAAGGTTATAAGGATTTATAAAGCATTAGTCAACCTAGATTGAATTACCATGAACATAAAGTGAAATTATGTTATCCAAATTCCCTTTATGAATAAAACATATTCCTTCAATATGACTTATTAATTCATTGAGTATAGATTAATTTAATTGAATAACTTCACCACATCTAATATTCCATATAAGTCATCAATTTTAGGGAATAGGTTCATATTTTATATGGTAACCCAAATGAGTTTTTGATATTTAATTAACAAAATGAGTAAAATATCCTCATTGTAGGGAAAAGAGAACATGAGAATAAAAATGTGACATTATTTGGTGTATTAAATAATTTTAATCTATATGTTATAGATATATTTTCAACTTCATCATGTATACTGGTGCCACATGATAAAAATATAAAAAAATCATCTAATTTTGAAATACAAAATTATCAAAAAAATCTCCATTTATCACTGTAACGAAATACCTTAGAAGTTTTCATCAAAAAACTCTAGGAAAAACCTCACGAAAAATATATATTTGTTTTTATAGTTTCTGTCATCAACCATTAATAAAATTTATTTTACCGATAATATTGAATTCCAAATATTGGATGCGGGTCAAAACCAACTTGATCAAGAATTAAAATCCACCTAAAACTCAAATAGGAATTCCATTGTTTTTTGTAATGGATAGAATCCATTTGTAGTAAGAAAAAAATCCCTAAGTAAAACCATACAACCCATACATAAAATTAGATCAATGGAAAACATCTTGATAATTAGATTGTTTCAATCTTGTTACACTTCTTAGAACAAAATAATGAAGAAGGGATATCAAAATCCTTAATACTTACTCTTTCAAGTGGATGTCATGGTATCCATCACATATAGAATTAGTGAAAATAGATTGTTTAGTAATTCCCTGTAATTATCAAATATAAATGAGTGATATTAACCAAAATCAAATAATACAGTCACTATTAATGGTTGAATTTATATAGTACCATTCATTGTAATTAACACAAAAAAACTACACACATAACATCCCACCCCAACTCATTGGCTTGAATAGAGATAGAGTGATAGTATCCTTAGGTTACATCCAAAATACACCTAATTGTTACAAAAAAATCAAGGGATTATGAAACCATTAGAGGATAATTTTACCTTTAGATAGAAAATAACATTACATTAAAAAAAATATATTCATCTAATGATCACATATGATGAATGAGTATAAATAGTACAAATTATAAATGAAATTAATAAAAAAACAATACTATAGTGGAAATGTAACATTCTATACCATATAAAAATACTAAAAAACAATAAATCTCAATTGTATCAAGTTGAATAATTCTGACACCACCTAAACTATATCAAACCTCCAACACCACCTATCATCCCCATGTTATATAGGTGTATCTATTGAGAAATAGTATACCTTTACATTTAATGTGCCTAGTTAACAACCTATTTAAATGATCCAAAGTATTGAATTTGGGGGTGAGTATAAACATTGTTGGAATTTCCCATGCAATACCCAAAACATTCCAAAATGATAAGAATATGTTATCACGTTTGAAATAGATTTTCTAAAAATAGAGAAATAATTTATAGAAATACATGTGTGAAAACTATGTGACAAAAAAATAAAAAATATTTACATAGTTTTTACATAAATGGAATAATCATTTTAATGTCCTTATAAAAAAACACATATATTTACAGATAATTTTGGTGTTTCCATAGATGGAGGTACTCCATGGATATAATTTGTTCGACATTGATGGGGAAAATTTATAACACAACCCTTCAAAATTTAACACATACCAACTGAATTATTATAAATTAAATGTAATTATGCTTTATATAGGACGAAAATTCATTCAGAAAAGTCTCATCAAGAAATATGAATGAATCTAAAAAAGTAAATAGTTTTAAAATTATAAATTTAAATTTATAAGTAACTATGGTTGTCTAAAATCCATGTAATTTTCCATATTTGAAAAACAAAAACCCTATTGTGTTTCCACAATGAAATCATATAGAATTTACCTATTAAATAATTTAAAATCATTTAAAATAAACTAATAATTTATTTCCATGAAGAGTGGATATGTGATAGAATCCACCTACCTCTCGTGATATGGAAAACAATAACCACAAAACATAGAACTTCATGATTCAAGATTTGAATACCATTGCATCAATATATTCAACAAGATCTCATCCTAATTTTTATCATTGAAAATAGGTCTATACACTATAGAATATATATATAGATCTGAAAAAGAGGATAAGAGTATATATAATAAGAAATAGGAAGAATTAGTGAAAAAAATTAATGTACTGGTTATTCTAAATCGTTAACAACTTTGGTTCAACCAATTATTTTTTTTGGATTAAAGGGAATATCTAATGAAGTATGTAGAAGAAGTTGTGTTCATGAAACTACGATAATATGATTCAAATGACGCTTTGAAACAATAATATGAATTACACCCACAATTTAATTTCCATTAACATATCTTCTCATGGTTCGGGCATGAAGTTTTTCAAATTGTGTGCTAATAGTGGGCATTCTACTATATAATATATAGAGATATTCACAACTAGTTCTCATGGATTGGAAAACCATGTGATTATAATATCATAAGGGCTACACTTCATACTATTTTCTCAAAACTTTTAATTGAAAATTCTCCAACTAAGCTTCTTCGACACTCCCCTATCACAATGTTTCCCCTATACAGTCACCTGGTTTGGATAAATGGTGAACCAAGAGTGGAAATGCCTAATGACTCCCATTATCACAGGAATATATTCCTAGAGATGATGATGTGTGGTTTATACTATAACAGCCTTATACATTAGGATTTAATTTTGATAAAATACATTTAATTTATTCAATATAACGCGTTAGACACATCACCCTATTTCAACGAATCACAATATACTATTAATGTTATTATTTAAACATGACCATTATAACCAATAATTTTAACATGGTGGTATACATAAGAATAAAATAATTTTTAAATTTATTTATCATGTTAATTTAAATATATTATTAAATAAATAAATAATTTTTAGTAAATTCATTACATACTTCTTAAATAATTATTTTCCTCAAAAAATATTTCTTTTTTTGAATAAATAATAAAAATAAAATATGAAAATATGAAAATATTAATTATAAATAATGAATTTCATTTTTGAAATTAAAATTTCAAAAATTATATTGAAGTAAATGTTTTATAATTTTATGAAATGATTAATTTTATATTGAATAGAAAGAAATGGTAATATTTATTGAAAACTACATTTTCATTTAATAAAATTTTAATAATCCATTTTTTTAAAAAATTATTTTAAAAGATTATTTAACTTAATTAAGTTTATTTAATTAAATTTACATCAATTTTTATTAATTTCAAGTATAATTTTGATATAAAAACATATTATAGGTATGAAAAAATAATCTTTAGATAACCAAACTTTCATTGCGATTATGCGTATAAATTTATATTGAATTCATTAACATATGCTAATTGAATTTGTTTAATTGGATTCTCTATTTGGAATCAAAAAATTAGTATTATGTAGTTTGAGAAGATAATTTTTTTTGTCGTACTGAATAGTGTAAATAGTAAAAAAATAATTATTTTGATTATTGTTAAAATGAGTTTAACAAGGGTAAAAATAAAATATATGGGTATGATTGAAAAATAAACCTATAAAAATCCAATTGAATAGAAATATTTTGACATTCTCTTATCCAAAATTTTAATACATAGCCATTTTGAGGCATTTGGCATTATAATGGCATTATCATTTTGGATTCTTTTAAAAAAATCTCAAGTGTTTTCTATCTGTGTCCTCCCTCCCACATATAAAATGAAATCTCCTCCCATATTCTATTAAAAATTAAAAAGACTTTTCATTCACCAAATAAATGGAATAAATAACTTCCATAATTACCCCAAATAATCTTAAATTCCTTATTTTTATTAGTAAACCATCATAAGAATGGTGTAACTATAAACATAAAGAGGATCTCTTAAGAAGTTGTATGGTTCTTAACCATTAATTTTCATTTTATTTCTTACTAGACCTCCTTACAATATTCCTAAACTATTATGACTTTATATCACAAGTACATACCATATAAATAGATTTTATTATGATAGATTAATTACCTAAATTTGTCTCCTTTTCAATCAAATGAGAAATAAAACCATTGATCATTTGTACATTGGTTGACCACCTCATGAACTGATGTAATTTTGTTTCCATCACAACCTATGATGATTAGATATAAATGATGTATTAAAATATTTATAACATATTTATAACATAGTTATTATTCTTCAATTATAATATCACATATACCTTAGTTCATTAATATCCATTGGAAAACGATAACATTGATCACGAGTAAGTGTGGAGTATCGCCTCCTTAAAAATTTGTGATAATTTTTTCATTTTATATTCATTTTGATAGTAATAATGTATACAATTAATATACATGATCACCATGTTAAAAGAATATTCATGAATGGTTCATTTATATTTACCTTTCATTCATTCCCATATTCTTTATATATATTTAATGTTATTATTTTGAATTCTTGTTTTTGAAATCCATTCCATTTCAATGAGTAATGCTTTTATGAGTTAATGAACTGTTTATGAACCCAATTTTGTTTCAACAAGTTATCCTATGATTAAATGTTTGTGAAACCCATTTTTTATTAATTATGATATGATTAATTTTTCATGCTCTTGTGGCACACAATATGTATAAGTTTTATTATATGTTTGGTGGTCCTAGAATTATATATCCCTAAAATTCCTTATGTAATGATTACTATTCTATGAGTCGAAAGGGTACATGAGTGGTAATTCGAATCCCAAGAGACAGTACATTGGAGGCTATACAGAGCCCAAAAGTTGGCAAATAGGATGTTATCTTATGCTAAAAGTTGGTACAACAATGGTTAGACCAAGAAAAACATGTTATTAATGTCTTCATGAGTATCATTGACAATGGATTTTTTATTCTTATGTGTAAGCACACATATTTTTCTTTTTCCAATATTATCTTCTCATGGATCATTCCTTCTTATCTCATTAATATTCATGTCTTATGAACTTCCATTACCTATACCACAACCCAAAGTTATGATATACGACATGTATGGTATGGTTTTAAAATTTTATTATCATATTCTAATTTACTTATTCCCATGTTATTATTATTATAACATTAATATCTCCATTTTTTCCTTAACATTCACCTTATTGATCACACCATGATTCACTAATAATTTTCACCCACACACCTCTATGTTAAACTGATTTTGTAACTTAAATTCCACATTTATTAACAAATTTTTGTCCATGTTTGATTAAATTATTTTGTGTTTATCACTGTTAAAAATGGATATTTTATTTGTTTTGATAATTACATTTTATGTGGTGGTGATTTGGAGAGCCCATGATGAAGTTGAATAAAAATGGTTCAAACTGCATACGATCCAAGAACAGTAGTGGACTCAACCACACACTAACACTAAATTGTGCTTCCAAATTGGCAGATATTTTTTTGTTAGTACAAAATTCAATGTTATACATTTCATATGAAGAAAACTAATCCACATTCATCAATAATGGGGCCCAGCTGAAATGATCTATCTGGGTGATCAAATCTGCTCGAAGTCAAAAAGAGGATTCTATATTTAGTCCATATCTGCAGGTGTGATTGTCCCAATAGATCCACATTTTTAGTGGAGATATTTTGTAAGTCCAAATACATATTTTAATTTTAAAAAAGTGATAAAAAAATGTCAGTCCTTCAAAAACCATGGGCCAAGTTGTTTCTCAAAATCAGGGTTCCCAAAACCAACATCCACATTTACCATAAATTGGAACATTGAGAACCCCATTTGAATGATTTTCCAGGAGAAAAATCTTTAGTATTTTGGAGACCTTATGGTGTACTCATCTCATTCAATAAGTTCCGGAAGCTATTATCTTCATAGGGGATAATGAATGAAGGCGATGCTCCACCCGAGCCTTATCTTCATCTCGATGGAGAGATAAATGGGGGATGATCATTTTGAGAGAGCTACACCTACTTTTAAAGGTGTTTGGGGAATTTTAATATACTAGTTTTGTGTAATTCTATCATTAAATAGTTCCCTTATTTTTAATCATAATAGTATTCCCCTCTAAATGATTTTCTTATAACTATGTGAAACCCTTTTCATTTCAACACCAATTGGGTTGAGATTACATGTGGGAATCTTGGGTTGATCAGATTAGACCAGATAATAATCATCTTTTTCATACACATATTTATAATTTAACTTTTGTTTGGAATCCCTTTTTCTATTTTTGAGTTCCCAACCACGATAACGCAATTATTGTGTCAAGGTTTGATTCTTCGATCATCATTTTAAGACACAAGATGGAAGTCGAGATCATGACTATCATAATCCAAAGTATTCCATTAAACCATGTGATTTTTTGGATAAATAGACTATCTGATATGTGTAGTGAACTTTAAATGATATCCTCCTCTCATAATTCTTAAAACAGAACCATTATTTATCTACAATTAAAATAATTAATTAAGTCACATTTTTTTAAAACAATTTTCTAAACCACCCCCTCTTTTAGAACATTTTATTCTTAATACACTCTCTAAACCTATCAATTCTCCTTGTGATATGAAGTAGGGTTTTATAGAGACAATAAAATCAATTTTAAATCATAATCTATTTATTTATTCATGACAACACGATCAAATTTTAGCACCATTTCTAGTGATTTCTTTTGTTTTTAGTGAGTGTTTTTTGTAAAAATATTGTACATTTCAAAATTATTTGTAAAATTTTCATCCTAAATTTTTTAATTTATTTTTAAAATAATAATTTTGCAGGACTTTTTCATGACATGGTATACATCAGAGGGACTAATTCCATTCAACCACGAATAGATGAAGATCTTACGTCATTGACATCAAGAAGCACTAAACAATCCATTGAAGGAGGACACACAAAACATCGACACAATTCATAATACTTCATCCTATTCTTCTAGAAGAAACAACAAAATGAAAATAATATCTCAAAACATGGCTGAATATAACCATAAATTCAAATAACTAACCTCACCTGATGCTGATCTCTAACCAAATTACATTCAGATCCTAGGGGTGGCTAACAAGTTTGAACTTAAATTCAGTCTAATTCAATTTTTAACAAGATAACATGGACCGAAAGGAAAATACTGACAAAATAATTTAAAATTATTTCATAAATTATCTTAGAATTAAATCCTAATAATGTATATTAAGAACATTTAAAGAATAGGGAATTTAATTTTTCATTAGAATACACTGCAAAAGATTGGATTTACTATGTTAATTCCCCATTTAGAGGTTACGCAGACTTGAAATGAATTTTTCATGAAATTAACTTCCCAAACACTAGAACTGCAATAATAATAAATGAAATATGTTTTATAATGAAACCATTTTTAGGTAAGCCTTCATGAATACTAGGAATTATTTAAAATTCATTGTTCATGTTTCCCAAACCACCAAATAAGTCATCAACTATTAATACCATATTTTTATGAAGGATTATTTCATATTCATCGAAACATAATTTATGTTCTAGTAGGCGATGCAGTAGTTAATAGGACCCCATATATTGTAAGAACCCTATTTGGGAACATAGCATAGAACACTTAACTATTTGGTTTAAGGTCTAGTGTACCCATTCATGGTGTCCATGAGGTGTAGATATTTGATTTTGAGAAGAATATTGAAACAATGTTTGAAGTAGTAAGTACCATTCTATGAAAAAATTATCATTCCAAAGGGAAATAACAATCTCATCATCTAATCAATTATTTTATATGTTAATCTAAAACATAATGTTATTATCAATTTCTACATCGGAGAGAATTTTCAGAGAGTTGTGAGGAAATATTTTGAGGATTCCCCTATAAACAACCTTAATATCCTTCCAATACTTGGGGGAATGAAATCCAATATTATATCTAGGGTTATTCCAACCATCCTCATAATTCATGGAACAAACTGGTCAATGTAGTAATCGAGCACCACCAAAAAATTCTAAAAAAAGGACTTTCAATCAACGCTCTCCAAAACTGTAGCTTAGCATAGAAGACATGACGAATCAAATGGTTGCCAATAGTCTCCAATTCCAACAAACCACCCAAACTTCCATAGAATACCTAAAAAACTAATTAGCACGACTTTCCATCTTGGTGGGGGAAATCCAAATTCATGGGTCAGGGAAACTACCCTCTCAATCAGTAAACAACTCTTGAAATATGGGAATTGTCAGTTCCATCACCTTTATGAGAAGTAATCATCATAAAATACAAATTTCCATCCTTTATAGTCATCCCCTCATAAGAAAAACACCTTCTCACCTATTTTTTTAAAGGTTGGGGTATAAGCCGCATTTTATTATTAAAGCAAGTCAAAGACCTCTTTTTAACTAGGTAGAGAAAGACCCATTACATAGGACGAAGGCCCAGTGGGCTTGTAGCCTATTACATAGAGCGTATGCCCAAGTTTTTGGCCCAATTTCCATTCTATTAATAGAAACCCACCTTCTACAGTACCTCCACTGCTATAGTGCCCTATCGCCGCTATAGTACCCACCGATCTACAATACTACCTCTACTACAGTACCGATACAGTCTCACTATAGTAATAATATAGTACCTATGCCCAATGGGTTTTGAACCCCCATTTTCATGTAGGATTATGGGGTGCATACCACTAATCCAAACCCTAACTACAAACACCTTCTCAACTGTTGGAATTATTCCAAATGTTGAAAAAACTTATCGTGACAGAAGCCCATCCAAAGGAAAGATTGTGTTTGTTGATGAGTCACCTAGCCCATCCACTCCTCTTCCATATCTCTAAAGGGCCTACGAAACAAGAAACTAAAAATTATCTTAACATGATAAATAAATATTGTAATAATTTCAAAAAAGTATAGGTTAACACCTCTTTATCAATGTCATGATGAAAATTCCAAGATACACTATGTTTATGAAGGAGATATGTACACACCGTTGGTGACATAGAGGTGATGAGAAGGTGAGCTTGGGGAGGAATGTTTTAGTATTGATAGGGTCATCAATTCCCACCAAATTAAATGATCTAGGAACATTCTAAATTCCTTGAACCATAATGGAGTATTCTTCTTATAATGTTATTCAGGATTTGGGTGATTATATAAATGTGATGCTCAACTCTATTTACTCATCATTACCGGTGGGGAATCGACAACTTATTGTAATTGTTGTTAAATTAAAAAACCAGAGTAGAGAACCCACTTTGGGTGTGTTAGAGGATGTTCTGGTGAGGTTGAAAATTTTAATTCTTCATACTGATTTTTATGTTCTAAAAATGGAAGACGATACGATGAATGGACATGCCCCAATTATATTGGGGTGAAAATTCCTAAAAAACACCAAAACCATAATTAATTTCCATAATGGTAAATTATTTATGGAGTTTTGTGGTTATAGTTTTCACTTCAGCATCATTGATTCAATGAAGCACCCCTATGTAGAACATTCATCTATATTTGTTAACACTATTGATGTACTTCATTCCCTTGAAATATATTCTTTTCATTCCCTAGATCCCCTTTTTATTTTTTCATCATTAAGTGAAATTTTAGGTAATGAATCATGCATTAAACATTGTACCTATCTAGAAAAATGACATCTATGATTATTAATTGATAATTTCATAAAAACTGGGGATTCCATGACCATTGATGATATTGATAAGCTTTTAAAATCTCATTACTCATCTGAGGATGTTACCATTTAGCAGTTTAATGAGATCCCTGACCTCCCATTCTGACATTCACTCCCATAAATCCAAAATCCACATAAATTGAAATAAAAAACTTCATTGAGATTTGAAATATTCCGATCACGAGAATGTAAACATGATTCCTATCATCATTTGTTGTTCAATCACTCCAGAGAATGAATTTTGACTAATTGATCATTTGAGGGAGTATAAACAAGATTTTGGATGGACACATGCTGTTATTCCTAGAATTAGAACATAAATATGTAGACATCAAATATTGTTAAATTAATAGGCTAAACTAGTGAGGTAGGAACACTAAATAATGAACCCAAACCTCTTAGTTGTTGTTAAAAAATGGAAAAAAATTATTAGCTAATGTAATCATTTACCCCATCGTAGCTGGCTGATAGGTTATTCCTGTACAAGTGGTTCCTAGGAAAAACTAGTTTAAGACTAATAAAAAATGAAAAATAATAAATTAGTTCCAACTCATGTACAATGTAGTTGGCATGTCTGTATATATTATCTCTGAATAAACTAGCATGCTAAGAATGACCATTTTCCATTACTATTCATTAAACAAATTCTATAGAGACTAGAAATTAAGTCTCATTACTTTTTCCTTATGGGTATTCTAGATAATATCAGATCTATATTTGACTTTGGGATTAGGAAAAGTCAACCTTCACTTACCCTTTTGGCATAATTTCATATAGAAGGATTCCATTTGGTTTGTGCAATGATCTAGGTATTTTCCATCAATGCATGGTTAATATTTTTTTGGATTTCTTGACGAATTTCATGGAAGTATTTGTGGAAGATTTTACTACATATGGATCCTCTTTTGATTTAATTTTTATGTAGTGTTGGATTAATCCTATGTATTTGTATTGAAAATAATATCTTATTAAATTTTATGAAATTCCATTTCATAGTGGGAGATGGTATAATATTAGGGAATGTAATTTATGGGGATGGAATCCATGTTTAGAAATCAAAAGTCAATGGAATTTATTCCCTAACATTACCAACAAATGTGGAGGATTTATGGACTTTATTAGGTTATAATATATTTAACTATCATTTCATTTGTTACTTTAGAAATATTTCACTCCCACTAACAGCATTTCTCCAAAAAGAAAAGAATTTTTTATAAAGAAGGTGATGAATTTTTAGAAAAATTTAAATGGAGACTCACATCACCCCCAGTAATCATTCAAACTAGATGGAATTTTCCATTTTATCTCATGTGTGATGCTTCTATGTATTCAGTTCGGTCTGTCTTATCACAATAGATAGATTCACCTCCAAAAGTCATTTCTTATGTCCCACATACATTGGACTATCCCCAAGAAAACTACTGCATAACTAAAACATAATTCATTTCCATTATGTTTTCTTTGGATAAATTATTGTCATACCATTTAGGGTACAAAGGAATTGTGTAATTAGACCATGAAGACCTCTAGTATCACATTAAGAAACTAGAAGACAAACCATGTCTCAATCGTTGGATGCTCCTCCATCAAGAATTCAATCTATAAATTAGATATAAAAAAGGATCAAATGTTGTAATGTCTAGCCATATTAGTAAGCTCATTCCATCCTCAATAAATGACTCATCCCCATGTATTCCTATATATTAAATGTTTTATGACGAGAAATTTTACTGAGTGAAAGATGTTATTCCTTGGTATGCAGAAATTGTAAATTATTTGGTAGCAACTTGAATTCTTTCTAATTTCAATAAGAACCCAGATAAAAAATCTAAAACATTATCCTCATTAGTACATTTGGTAATACCCAACCTTTGGTGCACATGTTGTGACCAAATCCTCTGTAATTGTGTTCCTGATAGTGAGTTTCAGTCAGACCTAAGGATCTTCCACACACTCGCCTATGGGGGCCACTTTAGTCCCCAACATACTGCTCGCAAGGTCCTCGATTCTGGCTTTTATTGGCCATCATTATTTCTATATTCCAATTGTTTTTGTAAATATTGTCCTCAATGTCAATGAATAGTCAGTGTACATACAAAATAGAATACCACAACATCCCTTTCTCTTCAAGAATTCATTCGATACATTGGGGATTGGATTTATTGTTCTTTTTACTAAATTATTTGGAAAGTATTACATTCTTCTAGTAGTGAATTATGTGTCAAAATGGCTAGAATCATGCACCACAAGGGATGATGATTCCAAGACTATTGTTTAATTTTTGATAACCATTTTTTAGGATTAGATTACCTAGGTTTTTCAATAATGGCCAAGTTTATAATTTCTATAACTAAACAATGTAGTCACTTCTACATCTGTATGGGGTCGGTCAAAAATGTCTACTACTTATCACCCATAGACCAATGGTCAATCAGAGGTGTTAAATAGATATGTAAAATAGATTATTGAAAAAAATGGTTATACCCAATAGTAAATATTGGAGTATTGAGATCAATGAATCATTATGGGCTTACCATATTACTTTCAGAACTCTTGTTGGCATGTCACCATATCAACTAGTGTTGGGAATGAGTTATCACCTCCTTGTTGAGATAGAGCACTAAGCCTATTGGTCAATAAAATAATTACATTCTAATAATTATGTTGTAGGTGCTCAAAGGAAATTAAAAATTATGGAGTTGAAGGAAATGTGTGTAAATTCTTATAAAAAATCCATGATCTACATGGAGTGATCCAAGGATTCCCATAACTATCTTATCCTTCACCATAAATTCAAAATTTGGTGGAGGTCCTTCTTCACCATGAAAGGTTAATGTCGCATCTAAGTAAGATTCATTCCTGCTGGTTTGGCTCTTTCCATCCAAAAGACCCAGGATCAAATCTGGGGAGGGAATAAATTCTGAGGCACTATAACAGTAATATAACAGGGCACTGTATAATTATTATAGCAGCGGTGATATTGTTGCAGTCTAGTAACTATAGCAGTACTATTCACCGAAGGGCCCTTTGTGCCAGAAAATGGGCATCCAATCTTTTTATTTAGGCCACATGGCCTCGGGACATCGGGCTATGTAATAGGTCTCCCTCTACTAAGTACAATGTGGACTTTGATTTAAATAATAAAATGAGGCTTTGATCCCAACCTTAAAAAAATTTCACTGGTTCAAACTATACACTATTAATAATGTTTACCCATTTGGTTTCATTTAGATTAAAAAATAATTAACAAAACAAAAATTCACCTTCAATGGGAATCATATTAAGCACTTTCATGAATCCCTTCTATAGTACTCATGGGAGGAACACCATGTTCAAATGCATAATACCGTTAGCAACCAACATGATTTATCCTTCCTTCCCATATTATATTTTATTACTCTGAGGACATTGTATGGTCTAGTTGGTGGAGGGGATGGGTATGTTCCTGGGTTAGTTTCAAATTTTCATCTACTTTATACATTCTTCTATTTTTTTCTTAGTGATTTATATTGTTACTGTCCCCCAATATTTACCCTCTCATTTTCACTGGAATGTTAATTTTTCATTCCCACTTTTTTCATGAAAAATGATTCACATTTAATCATTAAATTTACTAAAAAATAATGAAGAGCTTCCCTATTTTATGTTGTTTTATCATATAAAAAATTCAATGACAAAATGTCTGTTTACCTTGAATTTAACATTGTGGTGTG
The DNA here is from genome assembly GCA_963277665.1 of Viscum album. Classification (NCBI taxonomy): domain Eukaryota; kingdom Viridiplantae; phylum Streptophyta; class Magnoliopsida; order Santalales; family Viscaceae; genus Viscum; species Viscum album. The sequence goes on along the minus strand of OY728162.1, from coordinate 914,327,130 downwards.
ACTTTTTCTTGAATTTTGGTTGTTTTTCAATAATAAAAATGGTTGTATCACTTGAAAAAATATGAGTAGAATGGTACATGTTTTTTGAGTAATTTATGGGAAACTTTTATCACTTAATATCTTAAAAAACCATTATAACCAACATTGATGTGTGATTTTTTACTAAATAGAAGGTAAATTTAATTTAGGATAATATTAATATAATTTACAAAATGGTTTTTCCATATGTTCATTCCTTATTCGATCTTTTTTAGTACTATATCAGATTAACCTTTGCATGTGTACTTATTTTCCGATTATTGGATCAACTCCAAAAAAATATATTAAAAAACAAAAAACAAATAGGGGTTGTGTATTGTTTATGTAAAAAACCACCCTTACTTAACCTTTGATATTATTATAGCTATTACAACTACTATTGTTAGGATATCAAACAATGGTTGAGGGATGATTGTGAGATTTTTTCCATTTTAATTTTTTCAAAAAACATTTTTAATAATATTAATAAATAATGGTAGTGATGAAACTTAAAACATATGGGGATATATAGGTTGGGATAATAAGTTTTGAATTTACAAAATGAATTAGTGATTCTATTTTGAAATTTTATTACAAATGATGTAGTGCATGTTTAGAAGAGAAGATAATTTAACCAAAAGAAAGTTAAAATACCCTATATTTGCTAGATAGAAATTTAAAAGAATGGCAAGGAATGGTTTTCATGGACACAAGTTTATATTTAGTGGCATTATTTTCTTTTTAATTACATGATCATATTTCTATCATTCATCTATTTTAATTTCATTCTTATATAATTTATGAGAAACCTTTTTCATAAACATTTAAATTAACTCCTCATTGTGACGTTTTCATTCATCACATTACGTTAATGAATCAAATTTTCATTTAATGTTAAATATTCAGGATGTTGGGAATATATACATCCATTTTTTTAAATGTGGTGATTCCTATGAGTGAAAATGTTTAGGTGAGGGTGGGGTCGCATCATGATTCACTATTCATTTTCACCCTTGCACCACAATGTTCAACTAATTTTGTATTTTAAATTAAAAATTTAATAAAAAAAATTAATTCTTGTATGATTCAATTATATTGTATTTTTCTATTTTAAAATGGCAATTATTACTTGTTTTGTTTATTACATTGATGTTGGAGGTGATTTCGAGGGCCCATGATGAAGTTCGAGAAAAATAGGCAAAAACGCACAGGATCCAAGTCCACCATTGAACTCAACTGCACACTAATACTAAAATGTGAATCTAAATAAGTTGATATTTTGTGTTCTAGTCTGGAATTCAATGTTATAAATTTACATTGAAGAAACCCAAGACACATTCATTCATTAAGGCCCCCAGCAGAACTGATCTTTCCCAGGGATCAAATTTGCAAAATGTCGAATAGTTGGTTTTGTATTTCAGCCATATCGTGAGCTGTGTTTTTTCAAATACTTCTATAGTTTAAATGGAGAAATTCAGGATGTGGGGGAAAATTTTAGTTTTCATATAAGTGAGATAATATCATCTGGCCATCCAATATTTGGGGCCAAGTGGTTTCTCAAAATTAGGGTTCCCAAAACCACGTTCCACATTTCCTATTAAATGGAACCTTGGGCACAATAATTGAATGTTCATCCAGGAAAAAAAGATATTGTAATTTTGAAACCCAAAGGTGTACAATACTCATCCAAGATGTTATAGAGGGTCCTATCTTCATTGGGGGTATCTTGGATAAATGTGAAGTTCTACACGAGCCTCCTCCACCTCTCTATTATGAGGTAAATGGTGGATGTTCATTTCGATGAAGCTACACATACTTGGGAGGGGGTTCCAGCACTTTTTATCCCACTGGACTTGTGTAATTTACGTGTTAAATATTTCACTTGTAAATTATCATAACCCCCTCTCCTCTTAATTCTTTTTTGGGTATATCTAATTAATACACATTTCATTTCAACATCGATTGGGTTGAGATTTCAAGGATGAATATTTGGTTATTCTGACTGGGCAAGATATAAATACTTTTTTTCTCACAAATACATAAGATTTTAGTATTATTTGGTAGAAATTTTTCTATTTTTGAGATTCAAGCCTTGAAAACATGATTTTTTGGTCATGGGGTGATTCTTTGAGCATCGTTTTAAGAGGCAAGAGGGATGTAGAGGTCTTGAAACCCCTCAAACAAAGTATTACATTAAACCATGTGAAATATTTAGAATAATTAACTATAAAAGATGTGTAGTGAACGTGAACTGATCTCATTATCTTAGAATTAATAAAACACCGCATTTATTTATTAACAATAAAAACCATATTTTAAGTCACTTTTTGTTTAAAAAAGTTTTCTAAAAAACTCAATCTTTTAGTAAATTTTACTAAAAATACACACTCTAAACCTATCATTTCTCATTAAGATATGACATAGGGTCTACTATAGACTATAAAATCATTGGTAAATCATAATCAATTAGGTGTGTCACAAAACATCAATCACTCAGCTCACCCTTTCATAATTTTCATATCCTTTGTATATGTAGAAAAATATTATAGAGAATATGTTTATGAAGGGATAAAGATATGAATAATATTGTTTCAAGTCATATAGATCAGTTATAAAATAATTTTTTCTATATCCATATTTCCAATGAAACTAATCCTTTAGGGTCCTCATGTTTGTTTTTGTATGTTGAAATGAATATAGATCTATTAAGATGTGATATTTATTTATGTAATGTATGGGTTGTTATAGTTGGTATCAATTGACATGATTAGTTATCCTTTTTAACTATGATAAAAAATTATTTATAATATGTATTGGAAAATATAATATAATTTTGGTGATGGATAGAGAAAGTGGTTCCCATTAAGTTAAATCCATAAAAGGACACTACAAAAGGATTTGGATCTAACAGAGTTTTACCTATTAGCGACAACTATTGAAAGGGTGATTTTAGATCTAACCCGATTATCACCTGGTGTAAAAAATTCGTCCATACTGCCCACATGGATTGAAAATCCTATGGGAAAAGTGTTAGAAACTCAAAATATCTATATATATTATCATGAAGGATTTTAATATATTATGAAAATTAATGAACTTGTTTAAATAAAGGGTTTTATTGAGGTATAATATTTCGGCATGATCTGGACATCCCGTAAAGGTTTTTATGATAATTTGGTTTCCCAATTTGTTAATTATTTCTCACATAATACTTTTTGTTTTCAGTTTTTATGAGAACTCAAAGGAATCATGTTATTTCTAATATGATAGAAAATACATTTATTGTCCGCATAATAAATGTAATTATAAGGATATATAATGAAGTGTATCATATATATTCCGAAACATCATTCTGAAGTTATAAATCATGCCGAGCTTATAAAATAATGAAGGAGGGAACAATGCCCTCATGATTTCATTATGAAAGAACATACACTATGATTTAGTTGTTCTAATAATCAATTAGTTTTAGAGAAATGCATTATTTACATTGAAAATATTTTTTCTATTCTATGGTGTTTTGATTATGGAAACAAAATTATGGTTGAGTATCATTTTGAAGGTGAAACAAATCAGTAGCGAACTCTTATCAATAATTTGGGGAAATATGAAAAAATTAATTTCATGGAGTGGGATTATTTTAATAGATTATTTTTTAATAATTACATTATTTTTATTTTTCATATAAAAATGGTGAATGAATTCTTTGAGCTAATGTATAAGGCCGATGAATCCATTTTTCCCATTTGGAAACTTTTTCACAACTTATGATATATGATTCTGGTATTATCATTCAAAATGAAGTTAAGGTTGATCAATTTTTAAATGGATTAAATTTTTTCCTACAAATGAAGTTAGACATTATGAAAATAAATAATTATAATGAAATAATTTAATGACCTCTCTTGGTGGAACTGGACATTAGATTTAATAATAAATCCCATGATTTTGATATGACAAAAGATGGAATTAAAAAAAATATCTAAACACTATGGATGTAATATGATGAGATTTAGCTAATACTCAATTTATGAAAGGAAATATGGAAGAAATTGTCTTATGGGTACTGTTAAATTATTATGCTTTGAAAGAAATTTCATAAAATGGATTAATGTGCATGTGATGAGAATAAGTTAGAAAATGATATGAATAATGAGAAGGCTCTGAAGAATGCACCCCATTTCCCTTATAATATAATGTGACTTATTTTCATGTATTCCATGATCATTGTGTTGATATCTTTGAAGCTGTGTCTCGTTTTGGGGTAATTCTTAGAGTAATTAGAAGTTTTCAAAAGCCCTTTTTCTATGAAATATAGGTCCAAAATTATGGAAAACTATGTAGTTTGTCCCAGCAAATTGTGCACTCAGTTTTGAGCCACTAAAATAGGGAGAATTGTTAGTCCAATACATATGGATAGAACATACAAACCATTAAACCATAGTGAATGAAGGTTTTCAGGGATGTAATATGGTTTTGAAAAACCATTTGACATCCTAGGAGAATATTTTCACCCTACCAGCTGGGGTGAAGTGTTAGGAAGTACATTTTGTCTAATTGTGTTTTCCTACACAACTAATTATGCATGTGGGATTTAATTACTTTGAATATTGTTTTAAAAATACCCTCACCAAAATTTTATATTGGTACTCACAACCACTCAACCCTAATAATATATTTTTTCACCTTGGAGGCTCCTAAGAAGTGATTTTAACCCATGAAAACCCATTTCATGGTTGATTGAACCACAATTTATCTCATTCTATCTAATCCGAGTAAGTGGGTCTTTTATCATGTGGTTTCATCCAATAAATATTTTTATCCTCCTTGGATTTGATATAACATCATGTAATTTATGGATCTGAACTTTGTTTTATGGGATTTTGATTATAGGTTTGATTTAATGAACTATGAATCCCTTGTTCTTATTTAGATAATCCCATTGTCTGTATTGATTTGTGGATATTTAATTTAATAATTTTAACTCTATAATTCATTACCTAAATATTGAAAATCTATATTTAATTATTTAATTTTAAAGAGATTCTATATAAAATAAAACATGGATTTGGGATGATTTTATCTTTTATTGGTAATGGGTATAAAATTTGTGAAAACCCAAAATTTCATTAGAATTTGAATTGTTAAAATATTTTATGAAAAATGTTGGATGAATTTAGAAATATTTTTGATGAAATTATTTGATATTGAGCTTGAGAAATGTGTGTAAATGAAGAAATGATTTGAAATGACATGAAATATGGAAAACCTGTGATTGTGATTTGAAATGGGTTTTCCTATAGAAAACAAAAAATTAGAAACATATATTTCAAATTGATTTGAAATTATTAATTTTCAATTTTAATGATTGATTAATTGATTTAAGAACATGTAATACTGGGTAGTTAGTAGATAAATGTGATAAGCATTCAAGCATATTGACCCCTAGAAATGTATTTATGATTAAAAATTCTACTAAATCAACTATGGTATCACAAAATGTGTTGAGTTTCCCTATTCGAGTAATGACTACCCATGCTTGGTTCCCTTATTTGTTTGTAGTTTTGGGTACACACCAAAATATAGATGATATCATTAATAATATGTTTAAGGATCTTATTTCCAATGAATCTAAAATACCACATGAATATTTTGGTTTGTTATTCATTAAAATTAATTGATAATAAATTCATTTATTTTTTTTGAACTGTTTTATTCAGTCGAACTGATTTCTACAATGTGGGTTATATAAAACATTCATTTATACTTGTTTTTCCATTATTTTGACATAACTGACATCTATTTTGTTGGGTGGATGTTTTGGATTAAAATATGAAAATTTACTATCAATTCATATTTTTATTTAAATTGAGAGCATAAATGGTTAATTATGGTACGGATTATGGACCAATTGGTGATGCCTGATAGGGATTTATATCACACAGACAAACTTTAACTTTTAGTGTTATTAGTTTAGCTTTTACGTTGTTCATGGAATGGTTAAGTGCTGCATAGAGGTGGTCTATGTTCTGTATGATTTTGACTTAGAGTCCTGGTGATGAATGGTGGATAAGCCATTGAATTTTTTCATGGTATTTTTGAGTTTTAATCTTATTAGTTGTGGAGTACCTTGATGATGTACTAAATAGGGGTTTTTTATATACATGTTTTTTTGTACTTTCTCATTTTGGTGTTTTAAGAATACTAACTTGTATCTCTTATCTTCATCTTTTCATTTGAAAAATAATTACCTGATTTTTCTTGAATGAAACAAAGTGATTGTTTCTAACCTGTAGGATTCAAGAATGCTCCTCAGGAAATGTTACAACTGGCTCGAGTTTCAGAGTAATAGGTTATCCCACCTGTTTCTTTAAAAAATAGTACTGATAGGGTGAATTATGAAATTGTTCTCAAGAGTTTCATTACCAAAATCCACCTTCCCTCTATTAACCTAATTATCCTCAAGATTCATAGGATTTAAAGTACATGATAGATAAACTTTCTGATTTATTGGCCATGATAGATCCAATTATGGTAAAATGGTAAAACTTCTACAAGTAATGGACTAGTAAGAGATTGTGGGATTCGATTGTAACATCATAGAATAACAAGGGGTCTAATAGGAATTAATTTATAGTTCTATACACCTATTAGTTATATCTTGAATCTATGATAAAGGATAAGGAAATAGATTCTTTCAATATCCAATAGGCTAATAAGATCCTCAGGTAGTATTCAAACTGCATTTTTGAGCTTGGTCTAGTTTCACCTGATACTAGATTTAATGAGAAGATGCAGTCTCAATAGTTAGAGATGGCTATTTGATCTTAAATACATTCATATGTATTAATAATGATGATCTCTCATTTTTTATGTACTAGATAGTGTATTTTTGTGTTTGGGTGTGAACTGAATGGTACATCAGGGTTTTTGGGAATTACTTGTTCATGTAATAGTACTCATATGTGCTTCATTAAAGAAAAGAGTAAGCATGACGAGTCTCTTGTTTTTTCTCAATAATAGTCAAACTCTAGATATTATTTAGTTCCTAGAAAATTCTCTTTTAATTACATCAATTTTTTTAATGTTGGGTATTGAAGTCATGTTTGTATTTAGGTTCCAAAGTTATACGGTTCTTATGGTTGCTCAATGCACCTATAAAAATTATGCCATTTCTTTTCTTATAGATTTAGTGGAATAGGGAAATAAGCACCCATAAATACTATAGTGTAATCAAATGCTTTGAGATATATGGATTCCAACCAAAAATATCTGGGAAAAATAATCTATGTTCAATGAATGTGTCTCCAAAAGAAGGTAATATATGTCAAGAAACATTGAAAAGAACCATTAATATTTCTTTATATTTAGTGACTTATTCATTTGATACTAGTTCATCTCAATCATTTATACTGACATGTATTTCGATCATGCTGAATATTCTTATGAAACATTTATCTTATGTGATGGGTACTACTACCAATTAGGAGTGAAATGAGAGGAGGTTCTCTGTTTTCCTACATGAGGCCTCCCTATTATAATAGATTTATATTTTATATCTATTCATAATCATACATGGATCATCTTGACATCATTATTAGGATATAACAGATCATCAGTAATAAAGACCAAATTTCCTTATATCATCAACATGTCCCCTTTACATCAACTGATGGGGTGTGTCATATATTTTAGAGAGAATGTTACCTAATGTCCAGTTGACTTAAACATTAATATTTTTGATTGGGTAAAGTAATACTAGTGTTTTAGTTAGATATAGAGGGAGAATCAGTGATTTTTTATCTACCTAAATTTTTTTTCGAGTTTAATAACATTTTTATTTCAGATTTCTCAGGTTTTACACTATTTAGAGATGTAGAGTTTTCTATTGATTTACTTCATAAAAGTGAACAAATTTTTTATCCCTTATTAAACCATGGAACTAGTTGAGTTGAAAGTGTTGAAGACTCAGTTGTATGATCTATTATAGTATGTGTTTATAATAACTAATGTTTCATCTTCGGAAGTTTCTTTTCACAATGAAATGATGATAATGAGATAATTCACCCCTACATTACATATTAAGAACTCAATCGAGCTGTGATAAAGAAAAAGTATCTATTACTATAGATTATTTGTTTGTTTGACTAATTAAATTGAATAAAATTGGTTCCAAAAGGTTAACCTTCAATTTTTTTGTCTACTTTTGATAATAAAAGAATGTTTATTAAAAAGAACACCTTCTAGAGCATTTATATCCATTATTATTATCTTTTAATTGAATTTTTTCTATCCAATACACTTACATTTATTATGGAATTGAGGAATATATTATTTCGTGAGTATCTTTATATGTTCATGGTGGTCTTGGGGGATGATAACCTGGTTTAATCCAATCCTAAGGAGGATCATGTGGGCTATCTAAGTGATGTTTTAGAAGTTTTTGATAAATCACCAACTCGATACCAAAATTTAAAAACATGTCATCTTGATTTGGGAAGTGGTTTTGATGGGACGCAAGTTCTATGAACATGGTATTTCAGTTGAACCCACAATTATAAAATATGGTATAAAATAGAAGATATTGTGGAATTTTATTGATATTCACAGCTTCACGAGTTTATAGGGGTATTTTCAATGATTTTTAAATTACTCTTCAATTTTTCCTTATCTGATGATAACTCTCGGTCAGAAGGGTTGGGGAGTTCACTTGGGAAGATAAATGATAGAGTTATTTTATTGAGCTTAAAATTCATTTTCATTTTACATCAGTGTTAACAATTCTGGAGGTCGGACAAGGATATGTGGTCTTTAATTCTTAATCGGGGTTCATTCTGGGCCACTTTCATATATTGGCTGATCACATGGTAGACTAGAGTTTTTGATATCTTAGTCCAGACATGAATAACTATATAACCCGTGACATTGATCTCACAACCATGATGCATGTGATTATGAGTTTCCAGTTCTACCTTTTATGGGAAAATTTTGCATGTTTTTTCATCCAAATGAGAATATATTTTATCTTCTTTACAAAAACATATTTTAACCATTAGTTTAGGAATTGGGTGGAGTACTTATGTTTTTTTGATATCAAGATATCCTAAAACCCATTAATGGGAAATTTCATTACTGATTCTTTGTGGAAGAATATTCTGATCGAGACCAAGAATGAATTATCAGAAGAGTGGAACATGAATGATCTTATTTGATAGTTGCATTTGGGAGTATATGAAGAAGGTTCCAAGGCTGTTTTAGAGAATGTGTAGTTGAAATCCAAACATAAAGAGATGCTTCTTCAGATGAATAATATTGATGATGAATTTCAAGGCATTAGATTATCCCTTTAGGGTGGGGAGATTACTGGGGAGTTTTAGTATTTTTATGAGGGAATCATGTGATTTTAGAATAAATATTGTTGCCCTTTCCTATGATAAAATATGTGATGAGTTATTTCAATAATTCCTAGTGATAAATGCTCATAGATACCAAAAATATGTTTTATGATATGTTGTTCTGATTTTGGTGGCCATGTATGAGCCAAAAAATTTCTGATTTTGTTTCTAATTATTATAGTATCCAAAATGTCCAGTACCACCACCAGAGACCATCATGTTTACTATAACCCCTTTTAGTTCCAATATAGATATGGGATAATATTTCTATGATATTTTTGGTTTTTTGGTTCATAAACCATTATATAACAATGTAATATGGGTTTTGATCAATGTTATGATGAAATCAGATCACTTACCAATGTTTCATATAACCAAACATGAGTTATTTAGAAGTATCTGTATGAAATATATTTTTAGGATTCAAATATTCCTTTCTAAAATATTTTCTATTAGGGTCCCCATATTACTTTATACTATTTTCATGGTATCTTGGAGGCACTAGGATCTTAGGTTTGTTTGAGAATTAAATATCATCCATAGATGATCATCAGTATAGTAAAAGCTATAAATATTCTTGAGGACATTTCATGTTCCTACAATATTGATTAGAGGGGATCCTAGTAAATCCAATTTTGTTAGTTGAGTTTTATTATAACAATAGTTACCACAATACAATTAGAATGGATCCATTTAAAGAATTGAATGGTTTTCCTTGAAAATATCAATTTTGTTGGTCATATAATGATGAATGTTCTTTGGTATGATTGTGTTTGGTTTTATAAATAATGGAAAATATTCAGTTTAAATGTCAAATATTGCTTAGGGCATAGAGCTAGTAAATATATTATACTATCATTGTGGGAGACCTTTGGTGTTTTCATTTAGTGACCTAGTTTTTTTTAAATTTTCACATCATTTGGGCCATCAACTGATTTGGAAACAAGGGAATCATGCACCATGGTTTGTGAGACATTTTGAAGTTCTTGGGAAGGTGGATAAAGTTCCTTAACATTTGGAACAACCAAAACAGTTAATATTGATAAATATATTTTTTCAGGTATCACATCATTAGAAATCTATTTTAACCCATATCATGTACAGATATGATAGGATCATGATGTTGAGCCTAATTTATCTGTGACTAAGAATCCAAAAAAGATTTTTTATTCAAAGACAATAGTACTTTATATAAAGATAATACCATTGGACAATGTTCTATAGTATTATAGTTTCAATTCTCACGAGGAATGGGAGTACGAGTCACTGATGAGAGAGAAGTGGCCACATCTCTTTGTTATAGAAACTTAGTAATAGGATTTCTAGGGATAGAAAGTTTATGTGGTCGGGAGGTTATAACATTTTGTTAAATTTTTCAGGTATTCCCTAACCCTTTTTTTGAACTCCTTTACGTTTATATAGAATCCTTTTTTTAAATTGGAATGTTCTTTTAAATGGAATTGAATAAAAAACATTTGATTTGGTTTTGAAGTGAGAATTAATTCTTTAAAGTAAAATTAAGAAATTACATTTTTTTTAAATTATTAGAAATGAATAACATATAATTTGATTGATTGGTTGTTTTATTGAAGCACATATGTGCCTTGGTAGTTTGTAGGTGACTCAAAAAATTATCCTAGGATCCCCACACCATATAAATGGATTTATGAAGAAAAATATTTCCAAATAAACTATTGAATGAGTATTCATGATGGGTTCCCATTTGAGTGTAGAATTCCCCTGACAGGATCACCTATTGGAGTGTATATTTATGTGCGCACCTGAAAAGAGATGTTATTATTATTTATATGTGTGAGGATCATATTACCAACGAACCTATCATACCATATGGATCAATTTTTTGCTTTATTCTTTACACAATTTTAGTATGAATTCCATTCATTTTTTGAACTATTTTAATCATACCAACAAATTTATATAGAATATTTTTTATAAAATTTTCATTTAAGAGTTTTTTTAATTTGATTTTACATATCATCAATATTTATTAATAAGAGAATGTTTTATTCCAATATAAAAATTTAATTAAATGAATTTTTTATTTACATTTTTATGTGATTTATTTTATTAATCATATGGACCCATTGTCTTTGTGTTAATGGGTGGAGATTCTATCCACATGTTTCATGGGGTAGTTTTGTTTTTATATTGATATTTATTGACTAACATAATGATATAATTATTTGGGTTTTAGTTATAACCTTTTGTTTCTATTACATTAACATTTTGGAGTGTTGATCATATTGACTTGTATCTTCTATATTCAACTGTTTTGTGGAAAAATTTCCCCTCTTTGATCTTGCATGATTCAAGCTACAAGTCACCAACTTTTAATGATCAGGAAGGCCCTTTTTGATAAGTCATAACTAGTTTGGGTATTAGGGTACTAGGGTATCAAGGACAGTTCCTAAAATTGCTAGTGGTTGAAATATAAGGATTATATGAATTTTGTACAATAATTATCAAATCAAAGGGTGAATGAAAATTATCAACATCATCAAAATATTAAGAGATATAAAATGGTAAATCTATTGTGATCACTATTTCTAAAGTGGGGTACAACTATGATGTGGTGAAAGGTACACTTACCATCCACTCTAGAACTGATAATGTCTCATTTGGTTCTAGTTATACCAATTCTTTAATACATGGTGAATTTTGAAAGGGCATAAAAATTCCACCACAATGATTTTATACTGAATTAGTACCAAGAAAACCTATATTTTGATGATCACATGTCGAGTCTATGATTCTCCAAAATTTGACGTTTTTTGGAATATGCTTCCTAATAATATTTTTATTCACCATATAGTTGAGTTTGATGCCATCTTAGGCATGGAATAGTTTACTATACATAAATCATACATTAAATTCTAGTTAAGGGTAGTCACATTTTATATTCCAATCCAACCAATGATCATCTATCAATGTGATGGTAAATGTGAACATCCAATGGAATTTAAATCAATATCACAGGACTTGATATAAAAACTATTCCCCATATAATAAAATAATAAATGATTTATTATATAAAATTACAGTTAATTTAAAATGAAATACCAATAATTATAGTGTCTTATGGAAATAGTTATGTTAAATTACAACTTAAAACATGGAATAAAAAATATTTATTAAATCTTCATTAACATGCTCTCACATTAAACAATATGGGATAACCTAATGAAATAAATAAGAAAGGGATGTGTTATAAATAAAACTAAAGGAACAAGCATGTAATAAGTTAAAACCTATTATATAAGAATATAAAGGGTAATTAAGAGAGTATGAATCATAATAATAAATTATAAGCCATGATAATGCATTATAACATAAAGGCTACATGGGAAATATGAAAAAAAACATAAAACACTGGATTAGAGGTCTATAATAACAACCAAGACATCATATTCGGAAAAGTACCATGAGGGATTTAGGTTCAATACATTTCTCAATATTAATTATCATGATACTAAATAATAACAATTCATCGGAGCACTATATACGTCTGGGGGAAGCAGTCACATTCATTTCATTCTCATGCTCAAGTGTGCTGTATTGATCATAAAACATGGAAAAAATCATTATATTTTGTTCCATGAACATTTAGTGTGAAATAAATACATATAAATAGTAATTAAGAATTATTATAAGTGAATGAATGTGAACTACCTTGATAGAAATTGGTTTTGGTATTCCCTACATAATTGTTTTTGCATGGATTGCGAAAATGAAATTTCGGGAGCATAACAGGGATGTGTAAATATTTATGGAATTAATTAATGAGAGTGAAATGTGTCAAAAATAATTTAGATATTATAAATACAGTTTTTAGAATGTGGAAAATCATACCCCCAATTAGGAATTGAAAATTAAAGGGCATAAATTGTATACGATTCTTGATTAAAGGGGAGAAAGAGTTGTTCCCTTAAAAAATTTTGGCAACCTAACTACGTCACATAGAAATAAATAAAATGGGTCGATTACAGTAAAATTAGAGTCTCATAATTTTTACATAAAATGGGCTTAAATATAAAAATGTAAAAAAACATCCCAACATTAAAAAAGGGATAATAGAAGGCATAACATCATAATGAAACTTGAATAAGGAGGAGAAAGGAAAGAAATCTTACATGAGTGTGTGGCTACAAAATCATGAAAAATTATTTCTTGAGAGCTTGGGGTGACATTAGAGGATTGTAAAGAGAATAATGTAGAGTAAGGATCTTCTCCAAGGATATTGAGTGATGATTAATGGGAGCATCAATGGTTTTATATAGGAAAATTAAGGATTTCTTTAATATTTAGGTTTTGACATTACAAAATAAAATATTCAGAACCACAAACACTACGATGGATTTTTACCATTGTTTCTTAAAAATTTGACAATTTATAATTATTTTATTTGTAAAAGGGTGAAACTTATTAAAATATTATCTTTTTATATGTGGAGGAAAAGAAATATTTAATAAAATTAATTTAAAATCATTAAATATATTATATATTTTGGAGGATTCATAAAGGCATTATAAAATTAATCAAATAAAAGTATAATCACATTATTTTAAGTGGAAAAAATATATTGGCCAATAAACCCATTATAGTATTTATTAAATCAATTTTGGGTTATTATAATGTCATAAATCACAACATATATTTTAATAGTATTTAATTTTAACACGAAAATTTGACTAACTTAGAAAATTATGAAAAATTCACACTTGGATAGTTTTGATATTCTGATTCTAAAAATAATTTTAATTTTATCTAAAATATTTTCTAAATTTTTTTTCACTTTAATAATAATAACTAACAATTATTAAAAATGAAGTGTTTTTGGGAATAACATTTTTTCAACCCTAATCAAACATTATATTTGACTAAATAAAAATCATATTATCATTTATATAAACATAATTTAATAATAGAAGTTAATTAAAATATTAGTTATATAAATAATAAATTATTTCATGAAACTGAATTCTTTAATTTAATTGAATAATACCCAAAAATACTCTTCATTTTTTATAGTATCAAAATAAACATATTCATTATTTTTTACAAAATAATGTTCATATTCGATTTTATTGGTATTTGAAACATATCCATTTAAAACACTAGTGTATGACCTCTGAGTAAGATAAGAAACAATGAGACTTTCATGGGGTCATTTGATAAACCTGGTTTGAAATATGATCTCAATGATCTTAAACTTCTCCCATAAATGGATTCACTCATCCTTAAAATGTCGGATCTCATCTTGGGCATGGTCTAAGGAATGACCGGGAAGCAATCTCCCTTGGATTCTCCTATAAATGGAATTTATATGGTACAATCCTTCTAAATTAATCTATAAATTCAATTGTCTATTTCAATTGTATTTTTTAAATCGTTTTATGTAGACTAATCATCTACTATGTGCTTAAAATCTATATTTTAAATGATAATTATTCATAACAGTCATTTGTATCAAGTTGGATTTAATAAAACAAAACCACAACATGTGTTTTCTAAAACCTTATTACAAAATAAAACATTAAATCATAAGTGGATTTTATTTATTATAGTTTACATCGTTATAAACAACACCCCTCGAGAAATTTCTCCCTCAAAATTTTCATTTCAGCCCCTTACAATATATGATGATAATTTTGTCTCATCACTTCCTCTCATTACCATATTTCTTCATTAAACTTTTTGGTTTCTCTTCAACACATTGACAAGGTGCCTTGTCTTATTTTGTAGAACATTGTCTCTACAATCAAAGATATTCATCTGTTGATCCTCATTGGAAAGATAATTCTCCAATGGTACCACCTCTGTATTGAGTACATATGAGGGGTTGGGTATTTTATTCCTCAAGAGTGATACATGGAATACATGATGAACTCATGATAGGATAGTTGTTAGGACAAGTCAATTGGCCCCTGCTCTGATGTGATCAAGGATCTCATAGGGGCCAATGTACTATTGAAAAAGCTTTCACTTATTCCCAAATCTCATCAATATATAAAATAGATATATTTAGAGGAATACTATGTCTCCAACATCAAAATATAGTTCTATTCAATGAGTATGATTGTTACTATTTTTTCCTTTCTGTGCACCCTTGATGTGATTCTGAATAGTCTTAATCTTTTCCATCATTTACTCGACCATTTCAAAACATAGTAGTTTTCATTATCCATCTTCATCCATTAATGTTGGTGTCCAACACCTCTTCCTATAAAGTTCCTCATAGAGAGCCATTTGGATTCTTGAGTGAAAACTATTGTTGTAAGAGAACTCGAACCAAGGAATATACTGATACCATCTTCCTTTGAAGTCAATTGAACGTACTATCAACATATCAATAAGTTTCTAGAGATTGTGTTCAGATTGACCATCATTTTGAGGGCTATAATCCATGTTTAATTTTAACTCACTATTTTGTTCATGAAAAAAAAATCCATCACTTAGAGGTACATATTGGATCTCAGTTAGATTTAATAAATATTGGTACTCCATATATCCTGAACACTTCCCTTATGTATATTCGTGCATGTAAATCTAATGGAAATTTCTCTCGCATCACAATGAAATTTATAGTCTTTATTAAATGATCCACCGTAACACATATAACATTACTCACTCATTATGTATTTGGAAAATCATTGACAAAGACCATGTCAATGTTTTTCATTTTTAATATAGTTATGTGTAATGGTCATATCATCCTGTTGGAATTTTCCATTCCAATTTCACTTCATGACATTTAAGACATCTTGATGTATATTTTGTGATCTCCTTCTTCATATTGTCCCACAAATAGTGTTCTCAAAGATATCAATTCATCTTTGTGCTTCCTAGGTTGATGGAGAAGGTTGATCTACGTGCATCATCTAATATCTCATTCTTTAACTCGGGATTTGATGGTATAGATAGTCTTGACCAAAATCTCACAAAACAATCATCATTAACATTGAACAACAAGTATTTATATTCATTTATGTCTTCCTCTTTCTTCCAAATTACCACATTAAATCTTTGAGAATATTTTAACCATTCTCGATGAGTCAGTTGAGCAATAATGTTTCAATATATCGATGATATTCCTTCCTTTATGATTCATATTTCCATTCTTTCCAAATATATGAAGATCAAATCCCTCTAAATTCTCATCAATGAAATAATTGACAAACCTTTATACTTAGAGCATCTAACACTTTATTAACATTACAAATATGGTAGTGGATTGAGAAATCATAGTCTTTAATCACATGAAACCATCTTAATTTTTTTTATATTCAACTATTTTTGTTTGAATATATACTTGAGGCTTTTCTAATTTGAAAACGTTTCACACAAATCCAAAAGGAGATACTTCCAACAAACATTAAAAGAAAAGAACACTATAGACAACTATAGATCACGTGTTGGGTAGTTCTATCATGAAATTTCAACCACCTTGAAGCATAGGCTATGACATTTTCAATTTTCATTTATACACATCCCAAAATATTTTTCTAAGAATCAATATATACCACATAAATTTCTCCACATGAGGGTAATATAAGTATCAGGGTAGTGAAAATACTCCTTTTAAACTCCTTTAATATGTCTTCACATTTGAAATTTTAGGAAAATGTTACTCCATTGTGAGTTTTCTTGGTAAGAGGGTTTCACAATCAAGAGAAATTTCCCACAAATTAGAGATAATACCCATCTAACCCAAGGATAATATGGATATCTATCACAGATTTTGGACTCATGAATCCTTGAATTTATTCATTCATTTAAGGGTTCACAAATATCCCATTTTTTATGATGACATGTCCCAATAAATAAAATTTCCTCAAAGAAACTCACATTTGTTGTATTTCGTATAATTATTCTCATTTCTCAAGGTTTTAACACAGTTCTCAGATAACACTCATAATCCTCCTTGATTTTTTTTATATTAGAAAATCATCTATATATTCTATATGAAATTTATTGAGGTAGTCCCTAAAGACACTATTCCTTAATTCCCTGATGATTTCTGGATCTTTATTGAGTCTTAATGGAATTATGATGAAATCATAGTGCTCATAACTTTTATGAAAATAAATCTTGGGTATATCCACCTTCTTCAACCTAACATGGTAATATCCGAACTAGATATCCACATTGGAGGTGTGTATTGATCCATGCTGTTGATTGAACATGTACTTAATATGAGCCAGAGGATACTTGTTCTTTATCATGATCTTTTTGAGCTCACGGTAATTGATTCAAAGGCACATTGACCCAAACTTCTTTATAATGAAGAGGACTAGTGAACCACAATGTGACGTAGTTGGGCATATGAACCCTTTATCCTGATTCTCCTATTGTTGTTTCTTTCATTACTCAAGTTACACGGTCAACATTCTATACATATTATTGGATAATGGTAATTCACCATGAATAATATAGATTGAAAACTCAACCTCTCATCTTTGAAGAATATCAGCCAATTCCTTGGAAAACACATCTGTGTATTTCCCCACAATGGTAATGTCTTCAAGGATAAGCATTTCCCAAGATTAAATTGTTTGAGATAGATATTCTTTATTATAGGGAAATTATATCTATACATGAGATGATATTTCAAAAGAAGATTCATCCTTCTCATTTCATTTGTACAGAATTAGAGGATAATTATCAATATGAAGTGTGATTTTCTTCTTAAGTAAATTTATGTTGTCTCTATATAATGAAATCCTATCCATGCTAAGAGTAGTATTAAATTCCACCAAAGGGATTCTTACTAGGTTCACTATAAAATTCACCCCACAAACATTGATATAGGAGGTTTATATGCATGGGGTGCAATAATTTCTGAATTCTCTTGTTTTCATCAAATAATCTAAGTACAAGCTTTTTTGTGGTGTTTTAATAGTTCTAATAAACATTCTTGATTTGAAATAGTGAATCGAACAAGAATCAAAAAGTACGTTGTCTATTTTTGAATGAAAAAACAACATACCTATCAGCATATAATTTTTAGGATTCACTTGGAAGATAATGATGGAAAAATATTTTCGTTGATGACTTGGAATATGTAGGTTGTCTCTAAAACCCATTGGATAAGTTCATTAGATAGGAAAGTTCCCTGGTTTGTTGTAGTTGTTGAAATAAACAATACATTGATGTTTTACCAGAGCATTCATTTCATCTATTATGGTAGGGTGTTTCTTCTATTGGTAATTTTTTGATAGGTTCCCTTCCTTACCACACCTAAATAATTTCCTTGTCCCCATTTAGCGATTTACATGCTGCTTCTTTCCACACCATTTACAAGTGGGGTGTCAGAATTTCGTGGCACCATTATATCTATTAGTTGGATAGAGACAATTAAAATCCACTTTCTGCTTCTTATCCCCATGACACCTATGAGATTATCTGATCTCCATTTATAATTTTAGGAAAAATCCTACAATTTTCTCATAATAATAAGATTCAATGTTCATAAAAACCTTCCATAGAGTATGTTTATCCCACAAAAAACAAGTTCAACCTTGCATTCATGGGTAATGAAAAAGCTGGAGGCATGCCATGCAAGTATTGTGATATTTTTCTCATGATTCCCAATAGATTTGTTTTATTTTTCCTTTAGTGGAATGATATTCCATTCCATTTTATGTTTGAAAGTGAGAGGAAAATATTTATCGAAAATCATTTTTTAGAAATCCTTCCTCCCCATTGAATTGTACTATTCCTCAGGCTTCGTATGTTTGAACAATGTCCACCACTGATCAGACTCAACTTCCATATGATAAACAGCAAGCATAACCTTCTATTGTGTATAAAATTTATGTATTTAGATGATATTTTCAATAGGGTTGATCCACTATTACATGATTAACGGATCTGATGACCCATTAAAAGTAGGATTCCTTTGATGCCTGAAGCTATAAAATGTGGATTGTTATCTCTTAGGGGGTTTGGAAGCTCCTCTAGATCTATGTTTCTATTCATTACCTAAGTCACCTGAAAGAGTATCTTCATGTAGTGTGTGATTCCTTTTACCATAAGGTTGGTCATTGTAATGTCTTAGACCAGCTTAACATCGAATCGATAGCCAGACTAGTGGGTCACATGGCCTCAACAACATTTCCCCGTACTCTAAAGGCTTCGAACTAACAATGAGGGTCTAAAGAGGTGATATTGGGTGAGACAATACCTCCATATCATAGTTTTATAGTGGTATTATTAGATAATAAAAAATAGAAACAATAGAGCTCGTATATAAACAGTTGGAAAAAAAATGGAAGTCGAATAATAGCAGTATAGAAAAAGTATCAAGTTACTATTTATAAAATGCATGCAGGGATGCCAATGCGATGGTACATTACTGAAATAAGTAAAAAACAACATGCGTTACATTGAGGTACATAATAATCAAAAGAAATAAAATCCACAAGGGTGATATTTATGAGCATCCCGATATCCAGCTCATTTATTTTCTCTTATTTTCTAGGTACAAGCGACACAACAAATATCCTAGGTCTTACAAACTATAGGTTCTACTCAGTTTCCCCAGTGCAATGTTGGCCTAAGTTGGGTGTAAAATATAAATCTTATTAGGACAACACGATTGGTGTATAACCCAATTCATAATTCGTTATATTAATTATGTAGTGAAAGTAATAAGAGATAATGAAAAAGATGAATAAATAATTAACAATAGTCTAGGTCTTATGGGACACCTGACGGTTATTCTAGCATCAGCTTGTTATCGGGATAAGAGTCTGATCATGTAAAAATTGTGTAGATAGATATATATATATAGTAGTAGTAAATATATACATATATATAAGTATAAAGATATGTGTTGTGGTGGATCAGGATGTATCGCCACCATCTACTTTGAGGGGAGCTCTCATGGTCTACCCCTAACCCAATAGAAAGAGCCCCTAGTATCTTGGAATGAATGCATTAGACTCATTTAAGGGTGAATTGAGACATAAATCCACTATCCATATTCTAGGGAGGCTCTCTCGATATAACCCTAAACCAGGTCCATGATCCGATTATCTCTTGACCCTCTTGTAATAGATACATGCTGGGGTGGGTTGGGAGATTACGCCACCATCCTAATTCCAAGGGCGCCCACAAGGTCCTTTAAAATCCATTGTTGGATGGGTCAGGATGTAACACATAGAATTCCATCACTGGGGTTAGTGCACATGTTCTATCCCTGGTTTCTCACCATGAGCTCTCATAGTCTCATGGATATCATAATGGAAGCTCACACAGTCTTCCTTTCTAATGGATCTCACAGTCCCTTGGATATCAGGACTATACAAGTCCTAACCATTAAACATATAGTACATGAGGAATTAGCCCCTCATAAATTTCATATTCCATTTTCAATTACATATATGATAAAATATTCAAATCTATATTTATGGAAAACCATCATCTATATTTCATTCAAAACAATTCTATAGTTATCACATTACATTCATAACAAGAGTACTTAAGGAATATCATACTAATTATTTATAAACACATGGTTACATAGTCATAACCAAGCATGATTAAAAGCCTCTCATGCGAGTCACAATTTATTTATAAATACCGTTAAAACATTTGAGTTGACCTATGGTGATTTACGATCATAAAGAAGGGTTATCGACTAAACCCCCTAGATATGGCATGTTCACTAAATTAATTTCACTAACATAGTCCATGCATACTAAATTTAACCAAGGTGTGGTCATACCCCCTTAAACTATTCCATTTCAAGTTTAACTATGACACCCCAATCTTCTACGGTATGCTTCTCTTTGAATAATACAATAGCGTGTGTTGTACGCAACTTCGAGTTCTAACACACCACAACCAATCAAACTAGCTGTTATGAATAGTAAAACCCACTTCTCAAAAATTTATAAATTTTATCATTCAAAATGGACTTCATTTATGGATTCGGAATATCGAAATTAGCTTAGAGTGAATTTTTGGTATTTCTCTGAAAACTTTCAATTTTGTTGAAAAGTAAAAAACACTGAGTTATAGTTTCAAACCGAATTTTTATTTAAATATTTATTAATTTTATTTAAATTTGTTTTAGGTAAAAATATATACATAATACCTATATAAGTTCAATTTAATTCATTGGAGTCAGTTTATAATAATTTTAGATATATAAAACTTTTATTGAACTTCTTACCTTCTTTTACCAACCTCCTAGGAGCATTTAGAAATTTACATAAAACTTAATTTCACCACTTATGGATGTTGAATTTCAAAAATTCGAGAGGCACGGTTGATATTAGAAAGTAAAATTTGGTTCAATAAGATGAAAATAATTTTTTTTGAATAGTAACTTTTTACTTTTATTTACCACGGTTAAAAGTAAATAGGGTAATTAATGGTAAAAATGATATTATTATTACCCAAAAACATGTCATAATTCTATTGGATAAGTTTAATTCGACCAAAAACAACCTTAGGAATAAAATATTATCCTTTAGGTCCACTTGGAATAGATTAAGACATTTATTATTATTTAATTCAAAGAAGAGTTAAAAGAGTTAAAATAAAAGTTTAAAAACTAAAACATTTTTAATATAGGGTAATACATAAGATAAATTATACTATAAATATTCATCAGAAAGATAAAACAATTTCCTACATAATTATATTTTATTTATAATTTTTATACATTATATAATTAAATTTATTTATGACACAATGATGATGCAATAATTTCAATATTTATGAAATATTAAAATAATTGATATTATAAATATCCAAATAAATGTAATTTGAGAAATTTTATGAATTAAACTATTTTTTAGCTTAATATGACATGTTAGGATTTGTTAGATTAATTTTTTAGAATTAATATTGCTGTTATGAATTTATCAAAAACACAATATCAAATAGTGTCAAAATTGACATAAAAGAGTTTTTAAAAACAAATATTATATTATTAATTGATATTCTATTCCTAAAAATCTAAGGTTCAGAAAAAATAATTATATAATGATAGGTGTATCATTAATGAACCATTTGGGGTTCTATTGTAATTATATAGTGTGTTTATTAACCATATAATATAACAAAACAAAGAGACATGGTAAATGTCATACTATTTAACTAAGAGTAAAATCTAAAAGATAAAGGTAATATATTGACCCAAACCTATCTAAAACCTATTGGTTGAGTGGTTTTAGACCCATATACACCTTATAAATTAAATAATGCATTTTCTAGCCATTATAAACTGAAAATATCATTATTATAAAATAATATTTCTAGCTTTTCATAAGGTTCCCCTCACCCCTCTTATAAAATGGCACTTCCCATTCTCTCTAATTTACACCTTAAAATCCATTTGGATCGGCCAATACCTGCCCAAATACCCTCTAAAATGCCCTCCCTTCATCCTATAGGTATTACTATAGTTATAAAGCCAACCTAAGAATCCATTTCGATCAAATTGAAAGGAAGAACCTGAAGAAGAGGTAAATATTTCATCACATCTTTCAGGTTCCTTTCTTCTTCCACTTCGTCTTTTATTGTAGTTTCCATTATAAAATAATAACACCAGTATCTTATATATTATATTATTTTATTATAAATATGGTACAACCGTAATCATTATTCTATCCATCCTTTGAATGGCATGTCACCATGCGTGCGTACGTTCGGCTTATCGTCTCCACGTTGCGGTGTAATTGTTATTCAATACATTATTATTTAGATGGGTATAATAATGATGTGTAATTGATGTAAATAATAAATATAACCTGATAATGATTCTTTATATATTATATAACATGAAATTATATATTATTTTATATCAATATAATGATATTTTCACTCGTGCATACGTATGGATTACCGTCTCCATGAACGCGATAAGATTCATTCTCCATTGTATCTATTCAAGAATAATTTTCATAAGATGATTAAAAATAATGTTTAAATGATTAATATAATTCTGAATATTAATAATATACATCCTATCCATAACAAACATTACTTATGTAACAAAGCATCTAAAGGAAAACGAATCAGTTAACACCCAAAATAGCGATAATACTAAGATATTATTAACAAAGCAATGTTAAAAGATCATATATGATATCATATTAATTTATATGATTCTTGTATAATTTAATAAAAATTATTTCACCATTATACAGGATTTTAAACTACTGTAGATCAAGGAAATGTAAAGGTAAGGGTTAATTTTACAATCCCTTCATTATTCGAGATTGTTTTTATTTATGTATATATTGGGACCTCTTTATCATCCACATCCATGTTTCTTAAAAATGTATTCCAATTTTTTTTACAATTTACTAGACTATGGGTTAAATTCGTTTGTACCCTTTTTTGACTTTTTATAAATTTTTTTGAAAGGAATCCTTCTGTCATTTTCCAAACAATGTACATGAACTTTTCTACATATTTAAGGTAAGAATGTTTTTCTAACATATATGGTGGGTGTAGCTGTTTTCTGCCATTATAACATCGTCGAAGCTTACCTTACAAGCTTATAAAAATATTTTCAAAATAATTTTTTTCTTAAATTATTTCAAAATAGAAAGAGATATTTCTCTAAAAAAAGGTTTTGATCTCATCTATGTCAACATCCTTTGATGGATTTTAAGCTTATTTGAAGTTTATTTATTACGATACAAAACATCCATATTGTATTGAAAGTTTTGTGATATGTTTGACTATGGTTGTGTTATTTTTACACCATTCATGGTTTATGGATAAATTATTTCCATTTCGTAAGCTAGTTTTAATACAAATTATTTTCATATGTTTAAACCTTATCATATGAGGAATGCATTTCACTTAGGAAGTGACGGGTGGAGCCCGCTATAGATTCTCGATGCATCGGATGGTCTCATAAGACAAACTAGTTTCTTGGAACAAGGCCTTGAAAAAATCGTATTTCTAGTCTTGGAACAAGGCCATGAATTTGTGGTTATGAAGTCTGGCATTATGCAGTCCATCATTATGAAAGTAGCTACTGATATTGCATGTGATTATTAAACTAGTAGAATATCCAAGTGAGTAAGTAAATGGAATCATTTTTATTTATATTTTCCACATTATGATTATGTTTATGTTGAAAAGGATTTTTTGAGTTTTATACATTTCCTTAAATGTTTATTCTAATTTATGAAAGTTTCTGCTATATTATAATCCTTATTGAGCATCTGATCTCACCCCTTTGTGTGTTTTATTTTTCCCAGGATACGAAGAAGTATATTATGACTGACCTTCAAGGATAGTCTATGGGGTCTCAATGATGTATATGGAAACAATGTTGTTGTATTTTTTCATTTCATGATGTAGTGTAAACCTTATGAATGTATCTAGTACATCCAAGGATACTAAACTAATCGGTCTATCAAGACTTGATCTTTTGTGATCATGAAAATGATATGTAATAATGCACCGACTATGGGCTTCTAGGGTCGGGGTGTTACCGTTGGTATCATAAGATGTTTAGTAAAAACCATGGAAAAAAGATTTAGATAAACTCTGATTAGAGGACATTGACATAAGATATGCTTTGAGGATTAATATAGAAGAACTTCCAAGAATTTTGGTATTGTAGAGATTTTGTGTGTTTTCCAAGAAATACACCCCTTTCTCGATATGAGCAGGTAGAGGAAGCTCTGGCACAAATGTACCAAGGGGTAAAACATTAAATACTACTTTGAGCTCGACTCGAACGAGAACTGGTGCATGACAATGGGCCTTACTGCACTCTTGGTTACGACACTCTCAGGGGATATACTTATGATAATTCTAATTTTGTTTACAAAACATTGTGAAGGGTTTATGAGTATATACTTCCTCAAAGAAAACATTTTTATGATTATGGATTATATCCACAAACTGTTCAATCTATGTTAAGTGTTTTATAAGTATGAATTTATGTATTGCGATTCATAAAATAATCTAGTTTATGCCATTATTTAGAAATGGAAATTAGTGGAATGAATGGAAATTGTATCAATGAACACACTCTATGTAGGGATTTCCCTCCTACTAAATATAATAATAGTGGACCTGGTGATGCAACTAGTGATGATCAGCTAATGGACACACGATCCTGGGTTTTTGGAGACTGTGGAAAGCTCCTAGATCCTACCATGTCAGCAGAGGAGTTGGGTTGGGCTCCACGCTAAGCTTAGGCGCTTAAAACAGGCTCTTCAAGTCTATTCCTATTCTAAACCTATCGATAACCAGGCCATGGATGACCTTATGAAGGGGGTTGAGCGTACTGAAGATAGTTTGGAAGAGCGGTGGGATGACGAGATTTTCACAACCTTGTGTATGAAGAAGCAATGACTGAATGAGGTCCTTCTTGAACAGGAGTAGCGCCTCCGAGAACACGCCCACGCTTCATGGATGAGAGAGGGGGACCGTAACACCAACTTTTTCCATGCCTTCTTGAAGGATAAACAGAGGGTGTGGGTCCTCAACATTAGGCTTGCGGATGGGTCTTTCTCTAATGATTTGGAACTGATTGGTAGTATTGTTAGCACCCACTTTAAAGCTTTGCTGTGTGACCCTAATACTTGCTTCTATGATGGCTACCCCTCTGGCCGGACTGATCTTTTTAAATTATTCCCATGCATCGTTCTCTCCCATGATAATGAACTCCTCTGTTGTGTTCATAATGTGAAGGAAATCTAGGAGGCAGTGCATAATCTCAACTCGGACAGTGCACCTGGCCCGGACGGGTTCCCGGTCTCTTTCTTCATCACCACTTGGAATATTATCATGTCAGATCTTTTTGAATCTATCCAAGATTTCTTCCAAGGCAGCTCTCTCCCTCGCATGGCTAGTGCAACTACCATGGTCTTGATTCCAAAGGTCAGTTCTCCCTCCGCGATCTCTCACTATCATCCCATTAGCCTATGTAATTTCTCATACAATGTGCTGGCTACCATCATCAATAGTAGGCTCGCTGGATTCACACACCAGTGGATTTCAGATGAGCTGCACGCTTTTATCCGTGGTCGCTCCATCCAAGGGGTCATTGGGGTGGCTCAAGAGATGGTCTTGGATATTAACAGGAAAGTAGTGGGCTCAAACGTGGTGGTCAAACTGGACATGGATAAGGATTATGATCCCCTTGAGTGGAACTTCATCATTCGTACCATGAGATGCATGGGTTTCTCTAAGGCTTCCATTGACATTTTCTTTCACTACTACAGCTCTCCGTGGTTAAATATCATGTTGGCGGGAAAGTAGTGCGGCTTCATCAAGTCTGTATGTGGCTTATGGAAAGGGGATCCTCTATCCCCGAACCTTTTTATCGTGGCCCAAGACACCCTTAGCAGATACTTTTCTTTGACCATGCAATGTGGTACAGTTCGGCCCTTCCATTGCGGCTCCCGGGTCCCCATTATCTCCCACCTCTTGTTTGTGGATGAATTATTGTCTTTCCTCAATGGAAGAAGGCCCTCCATCAGAATCTTTGTTTCGATAATGGATGAGTATACTAAATGGAGTGGTAAAGTTATTAATAGCGAGAAGAGGAGTGTCTTTTTTCCTTCGAGATGTCCAAGACGCCGCAGAGTTTACATTGAAAAAATTCTCGGTATTCATGAGAAGAAGTTTCCTACGACCTATCTTGGGGCTCTTATCTCTCCTGGGAGGATTCAGGTGCAATATTTGGAGGATTTGTCCAATAGGGTCACAAACCGTATTAATAACTGAAAAAACCGATTCCTATCTTTCAGAGGGAGGATCACCATCATTAATAAAGTGTTTTCTTCTATTACTATGCATATTCTCTCGGTCATGACGGTTCCCAAGTCATTCATCATCCGACTGGAATATGTTTTGAACAGTTTCTTATGGGATGCCCATGGTGAGGGGAGGTGCAGATGGGCCTCTTGGGGAAAACTGGCAAGGCCTTTGGAGCTTGGTGGTATTAATGTGCGAAGCCTGAGGGAGTCTATGATTGTCTTGCAATGTAAGTTGTCTTGGGATGTTATCGAAGGACGAACTTTGTGGAGACATTTTATCAGAGGTAAATACAGGTTCGGTTTAAGGCAGAATGGCAGGAAACCATCTCCTCTATGGAGCTCTCTTCGCAGCCATGTTTCCACCCTTTGACAACACTCTCATTAGATCATCGGGCTGGGGGAGAATAGATTTTGGGAATGCGACTGGGGCAGTGGGATTTTGGGATTCCCAGGCTGCCCGACACTGGACATCTCAGTCGAGAATCTTCCCTTCTCCCCTCCTTCCTCAAGGCCATCCTCAACCCATCCTACGAGGCTGCATTACATGAGATCAGATTTGATGGATCCATGGACAGGTGTGTGTTCCGTGCCTCCCCTTCAGGTATATTCTCGACGAAGGACTATAGGAAAACAAGGCCTGGGCAGCCGGCCAGCGACCCCTAGGGTAGTATCCTCTAGTGTAAGTACATCCCTACCAAATTTAGTTTCCTTATTTAGAGAGCCCCCTCTAGCGCCATTCCAATGGAGATGGACATTAAATCCAAAGGTATTCCCCTGGCCTCGAAATGTTTCTGTTGTGCCACCCCTAAATAGGAGTCCTCCTTCTACCTCTTCTTCCAAAGTGGCTGGGTGGGCTATCTGTGGAAATGGATTGGGAAATTTATGGATACTTCGGGGATGCTCACTTCGAAGGAGGAGTTCTTTCAGCGCTGGTTCCATGGGGCCTCAACCAACTATGAGGAACATGGTAGGGAAATACTCCTTGCTACTGGTGTTTGGATTCTCTGGCAGGCATGCAAGCAGGCACGTCACCTTGGGTCTCACCACTCCCACCATGGTTTTCATCTCTAGACTATATTTCTCATCACTGAACTGACCCCCCTTCATAAGAACCATGAAGCCTTTCCCTCCCTTCGTCGCTACATTAACAGAGCGGGCCTTCCAGCTGTTTATACTCTTTTAAAGTGTGGCGCCTGGGTGAGATGGCACCCCCCTCTTATATGCTCAAACTTAACACTAATAGGGTCTATAGATAGGGGGAAATGAAGGGAGGAGGGGCTGTTCAGGACCCCTCAGGATAAGTCATCTGGCGTTCAATGCTTTCTACGGAGAAGGAGACTCCCTGGTGGCAGAAGCAAATGCGATGCACAGTGGCCTTGAAATTTGTCTTTCAAAATCTCTTCCCTTGTCTTCAGTGGAAACAGACTCTAAAATAATTTGGGATTCCCTCAAGGGTAATATCCCCCCCCCCCCGTGGCAGATCACCTATATCATTCGCAAATTCAGAGCGTTGCTTTCTAGTGACAATGATGTCCTTCACACGTGGCGGGAGGGTAACCGGTTGGCTAATGCATTGGCCGCTATGGCATCCCACGACCACCCACTTTTGGTGTTCAACTCTCTTGGGTCTCTTCCTCCGATCAGTGTGGACGTCACTATTAAGGATGCTCTTGGGCTTCACTTCTTCAGCACCCCTTGACCTTTTTTGTTTTTTGACTCAGTTGGATCTATTATCCTTGTTGCTTATAGGGCCAGTGGGTTTCGTCTCCTCATTTTCCTTGTTCATGTCTTTGAATTTATGAAATAAAAATAATTATTATCCAGTACGTATCATAGAAGTAAAAGTTAGATGAGAAACCCATACCTTGAGGCAAAAAAAAATTAACCTTACCCGTATGGAGCACCCTGATCCACAACGTGGAGGATCAATGTTAGATTGCTTCATGAAGAAACAACCACCAACATTAAATAGGAGTGAAAATCCATTAGTGGTTGATCAATGGATAAATTACTTAGAGAAAATATTCCATGCATTGGGGAGTAGCGAAAGGAAAAAAGTTGTCATGGCAGTTTACCGCCTCACTAGAGATGTTGATCAATGGTGGTCATTGATTCAAAACAAAAAGGAAGATGAGGAATTATCAAATATGGAATGGAGGAAGTTTAATGATATTTTCTTAGAATAATACTTTCCTCATGAACATCGACCAGATATGGAAAGACAATTTCTGAGTATGAGGAAAAAGGAGGATGAGAATGTTGCAAAGTATGTAAATAAATTTACAAGGTTATTGAGGCATGTTGATGATTATATAAGTAACCCAAGAAGTAAAATTTGTCATTTCTTTTATGGGTTAAAACCATTTCACCATATAGAATTAGTCTTATGGTCCTTCTCATCGTATGAAGATATTGTCTCATGTGCTATCAAGATCGAAAAAGAATTCTCTAATTCCTATGACTTTGAAGCAAAGCAATAGAAGAAGAGATCTGTTGAACACTCTTGAAATGGAAATAAGGGGAATAAGGGAAAATTTGAATATCCATCACGTAATAAATGTGGGAAGAAACACCTTGGTACTTGCCTGACGGGAATGAGATTCTGTTACATGTGTGGTGAAAAAGGCCACCATGCTCGTGATTGAAAGGGGAAGAAAGAGGTTGTCGATGATGAATGCTACAATTTTAGAGAAAGGGGGCATTTTTCAAATGAATATCCTATGAATTAGGGGAACATACCATAGAAAAGGCCAAGGGATCAAGGATAAGCTTATGTTATCACTACTACTGAGGTTGAAGCTCTGAAAGACATAGTGGCAGGTAATTTACTGGTTTCCTCAAGTTTAGCCAACACTTTATTTGATTATGGATCACCATATTGTTTCATATCTTCCCAGTTTTCTAATAAAATTAGATATTTCCAATTTTATTTAACAAGGTATTTGTCAGTCAATACTGTTAAGGGAAGTATCATTGCAATAAAGTTTTGTGAATCAGTCCCCATTACGACATTTAAATGTTCTTTATCTGCTGATCTCATTGTCATACCGATGATTAAATTTGACATAATCCATGATATGGATTAGATTTCAGACCATGATGAAAAAAATATTTTAAGAAGAAGGAGGTTACTATTTTTTATGAAGATGATAATGAACACCTTATCTTTAGAGCAGAATCATCACCACCTAATTCTTATCTAGATCCACCCCCTGCATCTCAACTAAATTCAATTATTGGGGAGGAATAGAATGAAATAACTATGGGTGAGGAAACAAATGTTCAAATAGAGGATGTACCTATTTTACAAGAGTATGTTTATGTATTTCCAGAGGATTTACCTGAACATCCTCTAGAACTAGAAATTTAGTTTTCCATTGATTTAATTCCATGTTCGAGGCCCATATCGAAGACCCCTTATAGAATAGACACTATAGAATTAGTGGAACTAAAGAAACAATTAGAGGATTCGAGTAGTAAGTTATTTATTTTCCCTAGTGTTTTTCCATGGGGAGCCCCAGTCCGTTTTGTTAATAAGAAAGATGGATCTATGAGGTTGTGCATTGACTACATGGAGATCAATGTTATAAGAATAAAGAACAAGTATCCTCTACCTCGCATTTCTGATTTATTTGACCAACTTCATGGAGCTCAATAATTTTCAAAGATTGAACTTCAATCTGGATATCATCAGTTGTATGTGAAAAAGGAAGACATCCAAAAATAGCATTTCAAACCAGGTATGGGAATTACGAGTTTACAGTAATGCCTTTTGGATTGACTAATAAACCCTTTGTCTTCATGGATCTAATGAATAGAGTTTTATGGGATTCTTGATGAATTTATAGTGGTATTTATTGATGATATCTTGGTATACTCCAGAAGCTATGAAGATCATGAAAATCACTTGCGCATTATTCTGAAGACTCTTAGAAGACACAAATTATATGGGAAGTTTAGTAAGTGTGAATTCTGGCTTCAGGAGATTTCATTTATTATCCATATTGTTCCGAAGAATGGAATATCTGTTGATCCTTCTAAGAGAAGAGCAATCCAAGAATGTCCAGCAGCGATGAGTATAACTGAGGTTTGCAGTTTTATTGGTTTAGTTGGTTATTGTCGACGTTTCATCCAGAATTTTTTCCAGTTGGGTAACCCACTAACAAAGTTCACATGAAAAGGGGTTAAATTTGTTTGGAAAAAAGAGTGTGAAGATTGTTTTGAATAACTGAATAGAAGATTATTCATTTCTTCTATATTGAATCTACCATCAGGGAATGATGGGTTTGTTATTTATAGTGATTCTTAGATGAAATGACTTGGTTGTGTAACTATGCAGAATGAAAGGGTTATTGCCTATGCATCAAGACAACAACAAATTAATGAGAAAAAATATCCTACTCATGATCTTGAGTTAGCAGCTATAATCATTTCTTTTATGATATAAGGAAATTATCTCTATGATCAAAAATGTGAGATTTATACTGATCAAAAGAGTTTGAAGTATATTTTCTCACAGAATGAACTCAATATGAGGCAAAGGAGATCACTTGAACTACTCAAGGATTATTATTTCACGATACACTATAACTCGGGGAAGGAAAATAAGGTTGCAGATGCTTTGATTAGAAAATATCATAGTGTTTTGAACAAGATGGGAGTTTAAAGGGATCCAATTTTCATGGATCTAGTAAATATGGATATGGGAATAACCATGGAAGGTGAACCATCAATGCATTTTTAAAAGGATTCCAAACCATCTTTATTAGATAGGATAAAAAGTTCTCAGGTTGATGATGAGGAGTTTCAAAAGAAGATTAAAGATGTGAATGATGGGAGATTGAGTGACTTAATATATGAAGATGGAATTTTGAAATTTGGGAAGAGACTATGTGTTCCCAATATACCTGATCTAAAAAGAGAATTGTTGGATGATGCTCATAGCTCCAATTTCTCTATACACCATTGGAGCATCAAAATGTATAGAGATTTGAAGGAGCATTTTTTTTGGGACAACATGAAGAAGGAGATCACTAATTTTGTGTCAAGATGTATGGTTTTGTCAATAAGTGAAAGCTGGAAGGTGACATCCTGGAGGAGCCTTGAAACCTCTTCCCATACCAGAGTGGAAATGGTATAATATTACGATGGACTTTGTCATGGGGCTACCAAGGACTCCTTGAAGGAACGATGAAATATGGGTCATTGTTGGTCGTCTTACCAAGTCAGCACATTTTCTTGATATAAGAGAAGATTTAACACTTGAACGTTTAGCAAGACTATATATTCATGAAGTTGTAAGACATCATGAAGTACCACTATCGATTGTTTCTAATAGTGATACCTATTTTACATCGAAATTCTGGAAACATCTTCAAAAATCCCTGGATATTGAACTTCGTTTGAGCATTTCCTACCACCCTCAAACTGATGGACAATCAGAACGGACTATTCAAACCTTATAATACATGTTGATATCATTATCACTTGAATTTCTAGGTATGTGGGATCAATATTTACCTCTGGTAGAATTTTCCAATAACAATAGATTCTATTCAAGTATTCAGATACCACCATATGAAGTCTTATATGGAAAGAAATGTCATACACCAACCTGTTGGGATGATGTTGGTGAAAGAAAACTTGTAGGCCCAAAACTTGTGGAGGAAACGATGGAAAAGGTAAAGGTAATCCAAAACCACCTCAAAGTATCTCAAAGTAGACAGAAGATTTATGTCGAAAACCCAAGGAAGGATTTGGAATCTCAGGTAAGAGATCAGGTTTTCTTGAATGTATCTTCATGGAAGGGCATTATACATTTCGATAAGAAGGGAAGATTGAGTCCTAGGTACATTAATCCTTTCGAAATTCTAGATTGAATTGGGTTTTTAGCTTACCATTTGGCAATGCTGCCAAGTCTCTCCGAAGTTGAAGATGTGTACCTCATATCACGGTTGAGAAAATACATGCCTGACCCAACACATGTACTCACCTATGAGGAATTAGAACTGGAACCCGATATGTCTTATTGTGAAGATCCTATCAAGGTTCTTGATACAAGAGAACAAGTGTTGAGAAATCAGACGAATCGTCTAGCAAAAGTTGTATGGAGAAACCATAAGATGGAAGAGGCAACGTGGGAAACCCAAGGAACTTTTGATGAAGAACCACCCTAGTATTTTTATGCAAAAATATTCTAGAAATTTCAAGAACAAAATTATTTGAAAGAGGGGACAATGTAACACCACAAGATTTCACGACACGCTTCTCTTTGAATAATACAATAGCATGTGTTGTACGCAACATCGAGTTCTAACACACCACAACCAAACTAGCCGTTATGAATTGTAAAACGAATTTTTGAAATTTTATAAATTTTATCGTTCAAAACGGACTTCATTTTTATATTCTATATATCTAAATTAGCTTAGGGTGAATTTTTGGTATTTTTCTGAAATCGTTCAATTTTTTATGAATAGTGAAAACACTGGGTTATAGTATAAAACCGAATTTTTATTTAAATAATTATTTATTTTATTTAATTTTTTTATATCAAAATAGATACATAATACCTATAAAAGTTCAATGTAATTCATTGGAGTCTGTTTATAAAATTTTAGATATATAAAAATTTTATTGAACTTTTTACCGTCTTTTACCCACCTCTTAAGATCATTTGCACATTTGCATAAAACATAATTTTACCACTTCTATGAGTTGAATTTTAAAAATAAGAGAGACATGGTTGATATCAGTATGTAAAATTTTGTTCAATAAGATGAAAATAACTTTTGGTGAATAGAAACTTTTTACTTTTATTTACCAGGGTTAAATGTAAATAGGGTAATTAACGGTAAAAATGATATTATTATTAATCTAACGCATGTCCTAATTTTATTGGATACATTTAGTTCGAAAAAAAACCATAGGAATAAAATATGATCATTTAGATCGACTTGGATTAGATTAGGGCATATATTATTATTTAATTCAAAGAAGAGTTAAAAGAGTTAAAATCAAAGTTTAATAACGAAAACACTTTTAATATAGGGTTATACATAAGATAAATTCGACTATAAAAATTAATTAGAGAGATAAAAATAGATCCTACGTAATGGTATTTTATTTTTAATTTTTATATATTAAATAACTAAATTCATTTATGAAACAATGACGATGCAGTAAATACCGTATTAATGAAATATTAAAATAATTGATATTATAATTATCGAAATAAATGAATTTGAGACTTTCTATGAATTCCACTAATATAATAGGTTAATATGACATGTTATGGTAGGTTAGATGAATTTTTTCTAAGAAACAATTCTTTTATGAATTTAGCAAAAAAAAATACCAAATAGTGTAAAAAGTGACATAAAAGAGTTTTTAAAACAAATATTATATTATTTATTGATATTCTATTCCTAAAAATCTAAAGATCAGAAAAAATACTTATATAATTATAGGTTTATCATTAATTAACCACTTAGGGTTCGCTTGGATGAATATAGTATGTTTATTAACCATATAATATAAAAATACAAAGTGACTTGGTAAATGACAAACTATTTAACTAAGAGTTAAATCTAAAAGATAAAGTTTATATAGAGACCCAAACCTATCTAAATCCTATTGGTTGAGTGGTTTTCAACCTGTCCCCACCTTATCCTTAAATAATTTCTTTTGGAGCCATTAGAAACTGAAAATTATTTTATTATAAAATAATTTTTCTATTTTTTCCTAAGGTGCCCCTCACCCCTCTTATAAAAGGGCACATTCCCTTCTCTATAATTCACACCTTCAAATCCATTTGGCTCATCCAACCCCTTCCCAAATACCCACTCAACAGTCCTTCTTTTATCATAGAGTATTTTAGTCAGAAAGCCAAACTAACGAGCCCTTTTGATCAAATCAAAAGGAATAACCCGAAGAAGAGATAAATATTTCATCACCTCTTTCAAGTTCCTTTCTTCTTCAAGTTCCTCTTCCTTTGTTGTTTACATTATAAAATAATAACTCTTGTATCTTCTATATAATATTATATTATTATAAATATGTTACAACTATATTCATTATTCTATCTATCTTTTGAATGACATGTCACCATACGTGCGTACGTATGACTTACCGTCTCCACATCGTGGTGTAATTGTTATTCAACACATTATTATTTGTATGGGTATAACAATGATGTTTAATTGATTTAAATAATAAATATAAAATTATAATGATTCTGTATATATGATATACCATCCAATTATATATTATTTTAACATAAAAAGAATGATATTGTTGCTCGTGTGTACGTACAGATTACCGTCTCCACGAACGCGATGAGATTCATTCTCCATCGTATCCATTCAAGAATAATTTTCATCAGATGATTAAAAATAATGTTTAATGACTTAATATCAATCTTAATATTAATAAGATACATCCTATTCATAAAAAACATTACTTACGTAACAAATCATATAAAGGAAAATGAATCACTTAACACCCGAAACAACGATAATACTAAGATATTATTAAAAAAAATGTTAAAAGATCATATATAATATCATATTAATGTATATGTTTCTTTTATAATTTAATAGAAATTATTTCACCATTATATAGAAGTTTAACCTACCTTTAACCAAGGAAAATTAGAAGGTAAGGGTTAATTTCACAATCTCTTTATTATCTGAGGTTGTTTTAATGTAAGTATCTACTAGGACCTCTTTATCATCCACATCCATGATACATAAAAATGTATTCCAAAAAAATTTTACTATATACTAGACTATGGGTTATAGTCATTTATACCTTTGTTTGAATTTTTATAAAATGGTTTGAAAGGAATCTTTTGGTTGTTTTCCAAACAAGGTACCTTTTGACCTTTTCGACAAATTTAATTAAGAATGTTTTTTAACTTATACGGCAGGTGCGACTATTTTCCGTTATTATAACATCATCTATGCTTACTTTAAAACAATTTAAGAATATTTTCAAAATAAATGTTTTCATAAATTATTTCAAAATAGAAATAGATATTTCTCTAAAAAAGATTTTGATTTTATCTATGTCAACATCCTTTGATGGATTTTAAGCTTATTTGAAGTTCATTTATTATGATACAAAACAACAATATTGTATTCAAGGTTTTGTGATATGTTTGACTATGGATGTTTTATTTTTACCCCATTCATGGTTTATGGATAAATTATGGAAATTTTATATGCTAGTTTTAATACTAATGTTTATGTTATGTTTAAGTCTTTTCATATAAGGAATGCATTGGACATAGTAAGTGACGGGTGGAGCCCACTATATCTCCTCGATGCATCGGTAGGAATCATGAGACAAACTAGTGTCTTGGCACAGGGCCTTGAAAAAATCTTATTTTTATCCTTGTCACAAGTCCTTGACTATGTGGTTATGAAGCTTGGCATTATGCATTCCATCATTATGAAAGTGTTTACTGATATTGCATGTGATTATTCGACTAGTAGAATATCAATGTGAGTAAGTAAATGGAATTATTTTGATTTATATTTTCCATATTATGATGAAGTTTATGTTGAAAATGATTTTGTTTTAGTTTTATACATTTCCTTAAATGTTTATGCTTATTTATGAAAGTTTCCGCTATATTGTTATCCTTTCTGATCATCTGAGATCACCCCTTTGTATGTTTTATTTTTCCCAGGATGTGAAGAAGTATATTATGAATGACTTGTAGGGATAATATATGGTATATCATTGTTTCCTATGGAAATAATGTTGTTGTATTTTTCCATTTCATGATGTAATGTAAACCTTATGAATGTATTTAGAACTTCCAAGGCTACTAAACTAATCGGTCTTTTGATACTTGATCTTTTGTGATCATGCCAATGATACATAATAATGCACTGACTCTGGGCTTATGGGGTAAGGGTGTTACATTAACCATTTATATGTTTCAATGGAAAACATTCCATTAGGTTGAAACGATCTTTCTCAGGGTATTTATGCTCAATTTTCCTAAACATGGAAAATTGATTTATGGAATATTCATTTACACTATAGGATGTCACAAACTCAATTGGGTTATCCAAAACAAGGCCACATAGATTATTTTATTTAATGGAAACCTTTCACATGTGGTTCATCCTATACATGTCATCTCATTCACTTTACCATAATAAGGAAAACCAATAAACTCATCATAAAAGAGATAGAAATACATTTTATGTAGGAAAACATAGTAGACCATTTATACTTCATTAATTGAATCCAAGATCTATTCAATAAGAAATATAATTAATTCATTAATAAAATAAAAGGGTATGGATATAGACCCCACCTCCCAGTGGAACCAAGTTTTCCACATCTATTCCTGGAGCTTTCTAACTAAATGTTGCTTCTCTCCCACAGGGTAAATTCACCTTTTCAAAAATCCAAGGACACCAAGCCCCTATACACATTATCTCATGGCCATGAACATGTTAAAGGCGATCCTTACATATAAGATTAAGGGAAAATACCACTCACCACTCACCTATCCATGAAATTATATATATATATATATATACATTGTTATACC
Organism: Viscum album; assembly: GCA_963277665.1. Classification (NCBI taxonomy): domain Eukaryota; kingdom Viridiplantae; phylum Streptophyta; class Magnoliopsida; order Santalales; family Viscaceae; genus Viscum; species Viscum album. The sequence goes on along the minus strand of OY728162.1, from coordinate 914,289,376 downwards.
TCGACCCATAAATGTATAATCAATTCCATGGATAATTACATACATAATGAGGACCCACCACCCCATACCATATATATATATATATATATATATATATATATATATACTTATCTATGAACACACAGCTGAGTCTCCTTAGACTCTGGTGACTCAAAATTTCATCATGGATGATCCAACAACTAAAACAAACATTAGTGTCTCAAAAAATAAAGCGGTAAGGGACAACACACCAAAAATAAAATTCCATGGACTTATAAACATCAAAAATACCAAAATATAAACCAATTAACAAGGGAGATAACATACCAGGAATCCAAGCTGGCAGACTGAAACCCCCCGAACCACCTCTCCTTTAGCAGTGATTGCTAGAACAAGCATTAACATGACTCAATGGGCTTCTTTCTCATCCTATTGAAGGAAGAAACATAAATGAACTAGGTTAACCCATGCCTAGGGTTTAAACGAATATTGTTGGGAAATTGATAGACTATAATCATCTGAAGTGAGGGGGGAAACAAGAGGAGAAGGTATTTTTTTCATCGAGACGAAAGAGAAATGTGAAGTATCCGGTGTAAAAAGGAAATTGGAGGAGGCACCGAGGTAGGGACATTGTGCATCGAAGGGGGAACTCCATGGGGGTGTTGCGCGGTGTCGATCGAGCATGATAGGGGTGAGTGTTTGAGTGTGTTTTATTTTATTTTTAATTTAATTTAGTTATATTAATTTCATAAAAATTAACACACTAGATGGATTGGACCACACGGTTATCCAAACCATGTGGCTACCATGCGACACCCATATTCCTAACAGACTCCCCTCGCATGGTCTAGGAACATTTTTTAGGAAACCATGTGAAACATGTAAAAAAACATCTGTCTATGATAAAAATTGGTCGTATAGTTACTTGTTAGGGGCTAAACGATTTAGAAGATCATGCGCTAACCATAGGCCCTCTATTTTCCTTCCAAACAAGATTTTTTTCAAGTCCGACACTCCTAAATCTTCTTGAGCCAGCTAGGTAAACTTATGAAATCTTCACCCATGTCTAAATATATCACATTTAAGTGAACCAACTCCTATAATTCAGTTCTAAGGCTCAATAATAAAAACCAGCAATTCAATTATTGAAAACGTTCAAAAATATTTTCTTTTAAGTTCGGTTCAAAACACTAATCATTACAACCTTCCCACATTAGATCTTATCGTCTTTATGAATCATTAACGAACAACATAAAAAAACTCCTGACCTATAAGGGTTGTGAAACATTGATCAAATAGTCATTTACTGTTCCAAAATTTCCAACACACCTTTAAGTACTTCATAAGAAAGCAGATCTTAATCCCTTACATCTCAATCCAATGGTAATTTTCAAACTGTAACACTAAGAAGACTTTTACCGAATCCTATTCAACTAGATACATGATCACCTTGTCATCCTTTCATGTATTTAACGAAAGGTACATACCAAATTAGGCTTTATCACTATATGAGAAAATTCAAACTATAGCTCCTCCACCATTTTAATTGTCTTTCGAATCATTCTCTAGTCATTCCACAACGCTCCTAGTGTGATTTTGAAATGATGAACTGGTCAAATACAAGTCGAAATTAAATCCCAATTCAATCCAGATTTTTATAAAATGCCTCAATCGACACTAACCACAATCTTCTTCAATTTACTACATTCCTTAAAGGGGTTCTTCACAAACCATATTCACTTATCAATAGAGTAAAAGGGTCAAAACACTATGCCAGACTAATTAAAAAAACTCTCATCTTAGACTGTTGACATTTTCTAAGCTGAACCACAGTTCCATATCCCAAGGCTGTTTTCTTTTACCACAAAATCCTTCATCAAATCCTACACCAAACTTTCAATGACGTCTCCAAGATCAGACCATAATGAAAACCACATGTCCTACATGTGAAACCAACAAAGAACAACCCAAATAGTATGACATAGTTAGATGATTTTAACAGGGTGTAAGACCAATGGCCTCTTAGTGAATCTAGGATGTAGTCTATATAAGGGACATGCTCGTAGATTGGAAGAGAACACTTATATAATTTTAATTACATTAAAAAATAATTATCTACTTGAAGGATGAATGGTCAATCCATAACTGGTCGAATTTAATGATGGAACTAATCTTCACCTACCAACATGTTACTAAAATAGATCACAATACATCCTCATATAAGGCACTAAATGGTTGTTCCAAGTTTAACCACTATATTTATCCATTAAAAATGAGGTTTTTAATGTTTTCATAAACATAAAAACTCAACGACGTCATGCCTCAAAGCAAGCACTACCACATTTCCAAAACTATATAGACTCAAAAGAATTAAAACACACTCAACCATTTCTAAAAGGCATTTTAGGTAGTGTGTATTCTATATGGAAGGACACATTTACTAGATTAAAAATGATTCCCCTTCCATAAGATTTTTTTAGCTACCAGAAAAGTTAACTTTCCACTCAAATGCATGCTAGAGAGAGAAAAAAAATAGAAATGTGATGCTCCTCTGAGAAATGATCATAATTTCAAAACATAAAAAGAGGTAAAATGATGACACCATGGTTTCAAAACACCCAAGTATTCTAGAATATATCCTGGGAATTGGGATGAACTGATTATTTAATGCTTAGGTCACTCTATATGGAGATGTCTTGAGACCATACTCTAAATGAAAAATGATTTAGCTCAATGTTATATTTCCATATATAACCATCATCTACAACTGAGTAAAAGTAAAGGGTTAAACCACCAAAGGAGAACTCATCCATGCCCGAGGAAGGTCTAACCTACATAAAATGTGAATTATTAGATGATTTATCCCATTAAAAGGTCAAATAAATACCTGAACAACTGCCCAAAAAAGGGTGTTTTTAAAAATTAGAAGTCCTAATCGAGACAACCGCACCTGAATGACACCGACAGTCTAAAAAAATGTCACTAGAAAGGAAATCAAATTATAAGTCCTCCACCTACCATGGGATATCCCCATTATAAATAAGAAGCTTCGACCCATGAATTTTTTAACAGAAGAAAAAACATACTATTATTAATGTCTGTCATTAAGACGTTCCTAAAGAAACATGCCTATGGAGAATGCATGTGTCTCTGTTCCAAGGGAACTGAAAGGAAAAGCTCATGTTATCCTTACATGAGTGTTTTTACAAGGTCACCACCTATGGATACAATTCCAAGACCATTATATTTATTCACATTTAATCGTTATACATTAAAATAAATAATCCATTACCAAGTATAGTTTATGAAAAAAATAACATGCTACTTGATTTAGCCAATTAACTATGGTCAAAATAATAATGTTTCATAGAATATCCTTTTAAAAATTCAATCATTAAATTACATCCCATAATAAACATACAATTGACCATAATAAATTCCTTTTTTGCAATTAAGGAAACCTATAAAGGATACACTGATCCAAATTGAGTTTTCTAAAAAATATACAAACAATATTTTATCCTTTATTTCACATCAAAACTGAATAGATTTTATAATTATAACTTCTCACAAGGAATTATTCCATTACATTTAATGTTGGTTTCCATTTCGAAATTCATGAAGATACCATGCAGTTCATTCATTGAAAATTGGTTCCCATTAATCGATACCAAAACCATTTCAACATACAACATTCTCACGTACACAAATATAATGGTACAGTCAGATGAGGGACCATCTAATGATATGTAATGATCTAATACACTTTACATTTTTGAATTTTGGTCCCTTTAGTCTAAATAAATTCAAATATGATTTTAAACATAGTTGTATTTACATTTCAATAATAGCCTTAATATTTTTTTATGTTCCATGATTAATATGGTTTGAATCTATAGGTTACCCTTTCCTGGTTATAAGGCACCTGTACACCTTATAATCGAAATGTGGATCCCATTCATTCACAAAATAGATATAACAAGGAAATCAAGATACCATAAGAATTAAACACATGTGTCTTTCTAAGAAAAGTATAGGCATGTAATAACTGACAGCTAACACAGAATCTTGTTATACAATCAAGCATGGCATAACAAAGAAGGCATTAAATCAACAATCATCTCTAAAAATGTAACTACATGGCATGGTACATGCATGAAATGTTAATTAATATGTGCCAATTATTATTCATGTAATTCGACATTTCTTCCATTTTAGGAAAATGATAAATTTCCATATTTTTCATAAATCATAAGTAGTGGAAATAAAACCATAACCTAAGGTAAAATAACATTAATTTTAATAGAGAACTGTAGTGAACAACAACTGTATCCTAGGTCACATGGTCATTTTACCTTATGTGGAGTGATCAGTCCCGTGAACGACTATTAACCAAGTGTCGACACATTACAAATCTCATGTCTACTAACCCATAATAGTTTGAAAAATAAAATGAAACAACATTTGATACCACTTTGAACCATCATGACCTGTCTTAACATCAAACCAGTAGCCAGACTAGTCAGTCCCATAGACTCAAGCACATCTCCCCCTATTTAAGAGTCTACCGACTAGCAACAAGAGTCTATAGAGGTGATAGTGGGGATACTATACACTTATATCAAGGTTAAAAAGTGGTTTCATCAAAGAATAAGCAACATAAAAAACAGAAGTAGTATATAAACAGCTCACAAAGCAATTGAAGATAGATAATAACAATATAGAATAACCAGCCAATGCAGGTTTATATAGCGCATACATGGATTTCAATGTGATGTTACATAACCAATAACAGAAAAAAACAATGATCTTTACATTGTAATAAAAATAATGAAAATATAGAAAATCCCCATAGCTGATCTCCATGCGCATCCTGATCTCTAGATCAGTCCTTTTCTCTTATTCCCCAGGTTGAAGAGACACAACGAACTACATAGGTCCTACAAAAAGAGGATCTACTCAGGTACCCCAGTGAAATGGTGTCATTAGTAGGGTGTGAGATATAAATCTTAGTAGGATGAAACCAACGGTGTGTAGCCCAATCTAGACAGTGTAATATTAATTTAGCATTGAAATTATATATATATAATGAATGATCATAATAAATAATTAACAACCATTGAGGTTCCTTTGGGAAACCTGACAGTTATACGAGCATAGGCTCATTGAAGGGATAATAGTTTGATCATATCAACATTTTGTAAACATACACAAATATATAGTAGTAAAAATATTCATATATATAAGTAGAAAGATAGGACATGGGGTGGATTGGGACATACCACCACCATCCACTTCTAGGAGAGCTCTAACGGTCAACCCCGAACCCAATACCAAGTGACCTTAGTCTCTTGGAATGAAAGAATTAGATTCACATTGGAGGGATCATGACATACCTTCGCCATCCAAATTCTAGGGAATCTCTCTTGGTCTGCCCCTACACTAGGTCCAAGAGCACTTAGTCTTTATACCCTCACGTAATAGATAAAATATGGGGTGGATCGGGGCATGCCACTTATATAAAAATTCTAAAGGTGCTCTCACGGTCTATTGGAATTCAACATTTGATCTATCGAGATGTAACATATAGAAATCCATCACAAAGGGTAGTGTGCACAATCTAACCCCTAGCTCAACTCCATGAACTCTCATGGTCTCATGTAAATCAACATTGAAGCTCAGATGGTCTTCCTCAGCAAGGGTTGTCATAGTCCCTTGGATCCCATACCTATAAAAAGAATAACCTTTCAAAATATAGGGCCTAAGGAAATAACCTATCATTCATTTTGTAAACCCATTTCAATTACATATAAGAAAACATATTCACATATATACTTAAGGAAAACCATAATAATTATTTCAATCAAAACATTACCATAATGATCACATTCATTCATATCATGTGTACTTAAGGAATAAAATCTCAAGTGTATATAAATTCATGGCTATATACTCATCACCAAGAAGGAGGCCAAACCCCAAATGCGTGTTCCAAGACATTTGAAAATTTCCTTAAAATATTTTAATTGACATATGGTGATTTATGATGATAAAGAATGGTTATGAACTAACCCCTTGATATTTCAAGTTTAGAAAATTCATTTCACTATCAAAGGTTGTTCTTACTACATTAACCCAATGTGTGGTCTTACCATCCTTAACCATTCAACTTCATGTTTAACCATTTATATGGTCTAAAGGAAAACATAACATTAGGTAGAAACCATCATACTCAAGGTCATCATGATTAATTTCTATAAACATAGATAATTGATTTAAATTATAGTAATTTCAGATAGAGGACGTGACCACCTCTCTTTGGTTATCCTAAAAAATGCCACTTAGATAATTTCAAGGAATGTAAACCTATCAGAAGTGGGTCCTCCTATTCAAGTAAACTCTTTAACATTACCTTAACAAGGAAAACCAATTCACACATCATAAAAGAGACACCAAGACTTTATGAGCAAAAAAATAGATTTGTCCAATCATACTGCAGCAATTAAATTCAAGAGCCACATAGTAAGCAATTTAATTAATGGATTACTAAAATAAAAGCATATGGATAAGGAACTACCTCAAATTGGAAACATTCCATAAACTTCAAAACTTATATCTTTCTCAGTAAAATCTAATTCTCTACCACTTAGTATATACACCTTCACTGATATTCAAAGACTTATAGCCCCTATTAACATTCTCACATGTCCATGAACATGTGTAAGATGATCCATACATATATACTTATGTGTATATACCAGTCTCCACTCACCTAGTTATGAATTTATAAATTTATATCAGAACACCTTTCCCCAAACCTGTATAATCATTTCCATGAATGATTATACACGTAATGAGGGAACCCAAAAATATATATTTACTTACCTATACACATGTAGGTTAGTCACCTCAGACTCTAGTGACTCTTAGCCACCTCAAGGATGATTGATCAAATAAAAAAACACCATGGTCTCAAAATTAAAGCCACAAGGTCCAACTCACCAAAAATAAAATTACACAGACTCATAAACCTAAATAATCACCAATTAAATACCAGGTAGCAAAATAGAAAACTTACATGGAAACAAGTACGGTAGACCAAAACCACCTTAACCACCTCACCTTAAGTGGTGTTTTCCAGAACATGCTTGAACATGACCAGAGACACCGATTTCAAATACTCTCTAAGGAAGAATCACATATGAACTAGGATAAACCATGCCTAACGTTCGGATGAATTTCATATCATGAAAGATAGATGGAAATTAGTTGAATTGGGGGAGGGAAGAATAGAAGAAGGTCTTACCTCATTGAGATGAAAGAGAAACAATAAGGGTTTGGTGGAAAATAGAAACTAGAGGAGGCCCTGAGGGGGAAGCTTCATGCCTAAAAGGGGGGTCCCCATGGTAGTGCTACACACTATTGGTCAAAAATGAGAGGGGTTAGGGTTTGAGTGTGTTTAATTTTCTTTTTATTTTAAAATTATATAACTAATTAATTTCTTAATAATTAACACACTACACAGTATGGGCTGCACAGTTGGCAAACCATGCGTCAACCATGAAACACCCCTCTAAAAAATATAATCCCCTTACACAATCTAGGTGCATGGTATAGGAAACTATGTTTAGCATGTGTGATAGGTTATGTTCACCAGAAAAATGGGAATCATTGTTACCTTCTATGGGCCACATGATTTAGCTGACCATGCCCCAATGATGCGCCCTCTATTTTCCTTCCAAAATTGAGGTTTTTAGGGTTCAACACTGCCAATTTTTATCATGCGACCCGAGGAAACATAGAAATGCTTACCCAAAGTCCAAAAACATCAGATTGAAGTTTACCAACTACCAAAATTCCATTTCGATGCCCAGTATTAAAAACTACCCATTCAGTTATTGAAAAAGGTAAAAATCCAATTCATTTTAGTCTCGTTCGAAATGTGGATCACTACAACCTTCCCACCTGAGAACTTATCATCCCTCAGAAGCCTTTATGAACAATATAAAAAATCACCCAACCTATAGAGGTCATGATACTTTGTACAAATGGTCATGTTGTGTTCCCAAACATACAAAAGACCTTTAAGTACATCATAATCAAGAGGAACATAAGTCCTTATATCTTTTGAAAATGATCATTTTCCAACCGAAAACATCAAGAAAACTTTTACCTGGACCTGTTCATCTAGGGACATGATCACCTCGTCGCCTTATCAAGAATCCAACTAAAGGTACTTACATCCTTTGGATTTAATATTAAATGAACAAAATTCAAATTACCACTCATCCCCCATTTCAATTTTCTCTCAATGCACACTCCAAGCGTTCCACGAAGATCTTGGTGTGACATTGAAATGATGAACCAGTCAACTCCCCATTTATCTCAAATCCCAAGTTGAGATAGATTTTCATTAAAGGCCTTGGCCAACAAAAACCAAACTCATATTCACTTCATGGAGTGCCTTAAAATGGTTCTTCACCAACTGTATTCACATAACATGATAGGTAAATAGTCAGGCCACTATGGAAAACTAATTAAATATATTCCCAGCTGAGACGACCAAAGTTTTATAAGTTGAATTAAAGTGCCTTCTCCAAAGTCATCTCTATTTTAGAATAAACATGTTCATTGAAGCCTATACCAGACAACTGATGATATCTCTATGTTCAGTCCATGTAGTAAACCATGAATCTTATGCGGGACACCAAAATATAACTACCCAAATAGAATGAAATACTTAAAATCATTCAACACTGAGTTAGACTGACTCCCTATTAGTACATCCATGATTAAGGCAATATAGGGGTATTATCATCGATAGGAAGAGTAGATTAAGAAAATTTTCAAAAATTCTAGTCAAACATACCCGAAAATTTAAAGGGATATATGTTAAACAACAACCGGTTGACTTCATAGAGGTAACATGAAGTCACCTTCCAACACGTCACTACAACTAGTTAGAAGCCCTCGCCATCCAAGACACCACATAGTCATTCTACATTTTACCACTGATGTCCTCCAATACCAAATGTGTTTCAAAAAATTTCATACACATCCAAAATCAATGATGTTGTGATTCCTTGAAAGAACTGCCATGTTTCCAGAACTCTAAATCCTTAAAGTCCTTAAAACACACTCAAACATTTCAAAAACGAATTTTAGGTAGTGTACCTTCAACATGGAAGGATACATTTATCAAAGTCGACATGACACACCCTACCATGGGATTGTTCTAGTAGCTAGGTAAAATTACTAGCCACTCATGAAAGTGCTAGACTGGGGCAACCCAAATAGATGTGTGATGATCCTCTTATCCATGATCACAATTTGAAAATATATAAAATAGGTCAAATGAGGAGACCGTCGTGTCAAAACACCCACGTATCTTGGATTCCATCCTGGTAATTGGGAGGAACTGATTCATTAATGATTTAGTCACTCTACTTGTAGATGACAGGAGAAAGTACTCAACATCACAAAGGATTTAGCTCAACGTCACATTGCCTTATGTGATTATCATCCACTACCTAGGTAATATAAATAGTCAAACAACCTACGGAGAATCAGACCATGACCAAGGCAAGTTCATCCTGCATAAATGAGCAGTAACTAATGCTCATGCCCATTACATGGTCCGAGAAAGACATGAAAACCTTTCAAAATAAGGGAGTCTTTTAAAATGTTGAAGACCTACTTGGGGAAATGACATATGAAGGGAACCAAACCTCATAAGAAATGACACTAGAAAGGAAATTAAATTGAAATAGAACTAACTACCACAGTCTATCCCTCTTACGATATAAAAGAGTCGACCCAAGAATTTGGTCACTCCAAAAAAATTACTAGGCTCAAAGATGATCATCAATCCATTGATAAAGAAACATGTCTATAGAAAATGCTAGCTTTTTCGATTTGAGGAAACTAAAAGGGAAAACCCATGCTATCCATACATGAGGGTTTTACCAAGGACATCACATATGGTTCCATTTTGAAGCCCCATATCTTTAATAACATTTAATATTTAAACATTAAAAGATCCAATCCAATACCATGTACCATTTTACAAAAAACAAAACACATTCTACTTGATTTATCTAATTACCCAAGGGGGAAAACATGGAAGTTTCACAAAACAACCTTTTAAAAATTTAAAAAATCAATTAAATCACTTCATAAACATGTAATTTACCAAAATAAATTTCTATTAATCATTAAGGAAAAATACAATGGTTTTACAGAGCCAACCTATGTTTTATAGAAAATAATCAAATAGTAGTTGCTGCATTCATTTCAGATCAAAATTATATTGATTTTCAAATTATAAACATCTAACAAGGAGTCATGGAATTAAATTTTATGTGCGTTGCCTTTCCCTAATTAATGAATCTCCCATAAAATTCATTAACTTAAAATTGGATCTAATTAATCGATATCAATCGCATTTCAGAATACAACTTGCTCACATACACATATATAACGACACAGTTAGATGAGTGGCCATATGCCAATCTATAAAGATCCCATTGACTATACATTTTGGTATTTGGATAAAATTAGTCAAAATCAATTCAACGTATATTTTAAAATGAGCATCCATTACATTTATATAATATCCCTAATATTTTTTATGTTTCTTTCTTATGATTTTTTTAACTGATAGTTTACCCTTTGTGAGTTATAAGGCTCCCACACACATTATAATAAAAAATTGGCTCTTGTTTATTCATAACCCAGATATAACAAGTAAAAAATGGTATCATAATCATTAAACATAGAATGCATGGTAAACAAAGTAAAGGCATGTACTAATAGGAATCTAACACAAAAGCATGTTATAGAATCAAACATGGAATATCACTCAAGGCATTAAATAAGAAACTCTCTATAAAAATGAAACTACATGGCATGGTACATGCATGACATGGTAATTATTATGTGTCTATTATGATTCATGTGATGCAGCTTATTTCCACATTAGTTCAAGTATAATGATCCAATATTTTAATAAATCATATGCAGAAAAAATACAACCATTAGCTAAGGTGAAATAACATTAATTGTTATAGATAACAACAATGAACAACAACCCCATACTTGGTAACTTGGTCATTTCCCGTACGTGGGGTGACTAGTTCTAACTACTATTATTAACCAAGTGTTGACCCATTTGTAATATCCTTTATACTTGACTAGAACAGTAAGACAAAATAAATGAAAAAACCACTGATAACACCTAGTAACATCCTGGACCGGCTTACCATTGACCATGTAGCTAGACCAGTGGGTTCCATGGCCTAAATAACATCTCACCATACACTAGAGGATATCAAAGAGTAGTGAGGGTCTCAAGAGGAGATAGTGGGGAGAATATACCCTCATATCAGAGTTTCACAGTGGTATTGTCTGAGAAGAACCACCAAAAATAGAAGAAGAAGTGTATACACAGTTGAAAAAGAAGCATAAGACTAATAACAGTTGTATAGTGAATGTGTCCAACACCTATTTATAAAATTATTTCATGGATGTCAAATATATGTTTCATAACATAATGTAGTAAACTAACAACATGCTTTACATTGTAGAACAATATAATGAAAATATAGGAAATCCCCATGAGCTTCCTCTATGAGAATCCTGAGCTCTATCTTGGTCCTTTTCTTCTATTCCCTATGTATAAGAGACCAAAAAAACAACCCAAGTCTTGTAATCAAGAGGATATACTCAGTTAAACCAGTGAAATGGTGATCGAAGAAGAGTGGGAGAAATAACTCTCAGTAGTTCTACACCATAAGTGTCTATACCAAAACATACAGTGTAATATTAATTAAAAATTTCAAGTACAAAAAGATAATATTAGAACTGAATAAATAATTAACAAACATCTAGGTTTCTATGGAACATCGGACAACAAAACCCGCTTCAACTCAAAGATAGGATAGGTGTCTAATCGTGTCAACTTTGTGTGAAAAAGAACACACACACACACACATATTTATATCTATATTATAGGAGTACACACACACACATATATATATATATCAGTAATGAAGAAATTTGTTGTGGTGGATCGGGACGTACCACCACCATCTTTTTCCCGGGGAGCTCTCACTGTCTACCCCTAACCAAATACTATGATTCCCTAGTCTCTTTCCATGAAAGAATTAGATTCTTATTGATGTGGATCGGGATATTACACCTCCATAAAAATTATAGGGTAGATCTCATGGTATTCCCCAAACCCATGTCCAAGAGCCCTTAGTCTCTTGACCCTCACATTACAGAGACATGCTCGGGTGGATCAGGGCATGCCATTACCAACCAAATTCTAGGGGAGCTCCCACAGTCCTTTGGAAACAAAAATTTGATGGATTATGACATAAAAAAGATACATATATCACCATGGTTAGTGCACATGGTCCATCCCATTTCAAAACTACATGAGCTCTCAAGGTCTCATGGAAATCTACATGGAATCTCACATGGTCTTCCACCCCAAGGGCTCTCATGGTCCCTTGGATCCCCTTCCTACATAATAAATAACCATTAAACATATAGTTCATGATCCATTAACCTATAATTAATTTCATTAAACCATTTCAATTACATATAAGAAAAAAAATTCACATATATACTCAAGGAAAACAGTCTTATGTATCTCAATCAAAATATTACCATAGGGATCACATTGAATTAATCCCAAATGTACATAAGGCGTTTAATATTAAGTATTTATTATGACATGGTTACATAATCATCAGAAATAATGAGTAAAAGACTCTCTTGCATGTCACAATCTATTTACAAATTCCCTTAAAACATTTCAATTGACATATGGTGATTAATGATCATAAAGAAGGGGTTTGGAGTAACCCCCTAGATATGTCCAGTTCAATAAATTCATTTCACTAACATAGGTTGTGCTTTCTATATTAACCCCTAGGTGTGGTTTTACCACCCTAAACAATTCCACTTAATGTTTAACTATTGATATGTTTTAAAGGAAAACATTCCATTAGGTAAAAACCAACCTACTCCATGTCTTCATTCTAAATTTTCCTAAACATGGTAAATTGATTTAAGTCCTAGCTATTAAAACTAGAGGATTTCACCACCCCAAATTAGTATCCTAAAAAAGGCCACTTAGATTATTTCAATGAAATTCAACCTATGATGTGTGGGGCATTTTACATAAGTCAACTCTTTCACTTTACCTTTATCAGGAAAACCAATACACATGACATAAAAAGACACCCTGAATTTTTATGCAGTAATACAGAGTAGTCCAATCATACAACATTAATTAAATCCATGTTATATGCAATAAGAAATTTAATTATTGAAATACTAAAATAAAATGGTATTGATAGGAACCCTACCTAAATGTTGAACCAAGCCATCGATTTTAGCACTTGAAGCATTCTAACTAAAATCAGTTTCTCCCCCACCAGATAAATTCACCTTATTAGACATTCAAGGACACTCAAATGGCCATGAACATGTTACACATGCATTTCATATATATAAATGGGAACAAATATCAACATATGTGTATAATTACTACCATGGATGATTATATACGTAATAGGGGAACACACACACATATATTTACTTAACTATGCACACAATGGTGAGATGCCTCATACTCTATTGACTTGAACCCTCCCAAAAGATAGTACAAGAACTTAAACATAAAATAGGGTCTCAAAATTAAAGATTTAAGGTAAAACAAACAAAAAATAAAATTCTACAGAGTCATAATCCCCAAAATCTGCAAATAAAAATCAAGCATTAAAGGAGACAACTTACCTTGAAACAAAGTGAGTAGAGAGAAACCACTCAAACCATCATGCCTTCAAAGTCCATTTCTGGAAAACATATGAATATGAGGCGAGAGTCGAGTTTCACATCCTATTGAAGGAATAAAAAAAAGAACCAGGTTAAACCATGCCTTGGTTTTAGTCAAATTTTTTCTGGCGATGAATTGACCAAAGTCGGCTGAATCGAGTGATGAAACATGAGGAGAAGGTCTTACGTCATAGAGACGAAAGAGAAACATAATGGATCCAATGTAAATGGAAACCGGAGGTTGAACTACGGATGTGGCATCATGTGTCGAAGGGGGAACCCCATGGGGGGTGCTGTGTGTTGTGGATGGAGCATGAGAGTGGTGAGGGTTTGAGTGTGTTTTAATTTATTTTTAATACAATATTATTTAATTTAATTAATATCATAAAAATTAACACACTGCACAGTTCGGGCCCCAAGGTTAGCTAAATCGTGCACCGACCATTTGGACCCCCTTTTCATAACAGACTCTCCTCTCAAAGGCTAGGTGCATATTTTAGGAAAAACTGGACAACCCAAGTGACATATTATTTTGACCAGAAAAATAGGCCACATGGTTACCTACTATGGGCCGCACTGTTTAATAGACCATGCAAAAACTATGCACCCAATACTATCCTTCCAAACACAATCTTTTTTAGGTTCGACACTCCAAAAAAATCTTAATACTCCTAGGGAAACTTAATAGGGATTCACCGAATTCTGAAAAAAAAAAATAAAGTGGCCCAACTACTGGAATTCTGTTAGGAGGGCCTATTTTAAAATGAATCATTCAGTAATTGAAAATGGTCAAAAATATTTTCTTTATAGTCCTGTTCGAAACATGAATCATTATAAGAATCACATTGGGGAATACATCACATTGATCTTGAAATTGACTATTTACACGATTCCCCCAATTTTCTATACATTTTATATAATAAAAGGAAATGTAAGTATGATTATATTTATCTTTTAAACACATATATGAGAATTTATGACATTACTAGGATAAATTTTAACTTACATGTATTTATTTAACTTGTGGATTTATTGGCTTAATTATTTTTTATCTATGATCTATTTCATAACATATACTCTTATGGGAATTAGGTAAATACATTAATAATGGTTTGAAATGAGATAATTAATTACCCAAGAATATCCTTGAGCAATGTAAACCCAGTTGAAATATAAAGCATGTTGTTGTGTACTAGGATACCCTGAGTCAGGCCCGAAACACCTTGTCAGAGTTGCTACTACAATGTATATTAATTCCAGAAAAAAAATCCACTTTTAGAATCTAGAAATAGATTTATTTTCATGATAACCAATTGACTCTATACTAACAAAAATATAAATATTTTTCATTATACGTAATCTTATCCCCAAGGGTTTCAATAGAATTTTATAACCATAATCCCCAACATAACTAAACATTGTCTTTGATACCAACTATAATAACTCCTCAATTTATTACACATTAACCAAATATTTAGTTGATTATATTACACTCAATTTATCACGAAATATAAATAACTATAGTGCATTTGGTAAATGGGTACATTGTATTACATCAAAAAAACATGGGATAAAATATCATTGTTCAAAACTACATTAACATTATCAAACATAAAACTGCATGGGATAACCAGAATAAACACATAAGAAAGGGATAGACTATAAATCCTAATAGGGTAATAAACATGGAATAAGAAAAACATGTTATAAAATAGGAATATATAGGGGAATAAATAATGTATGAATCATAAACATGAATGATGAGACATGATATACCATGAGAACATAAACGATATATGGTAAAAGTAGAAAAAACATTTCATCATAGGTCAAGGATAACTATGAAGACATAATATTTGGAAAAGATCCATAAAAGAATCAGGTTCACTCCCTTTCCCTACATGACATATAATGATACTAAACATTATCCAATGAATTGGAGTGCTATATAATTCTAGTCAAACCTGTCACATTAGTATCATTATCATGCTTAAGGTTGCCACATAAATCATACATCATGGATTCATTTATCATCATATTTGTGTTACATAGATCATACAACATGGATTATATTATGATCATATTTTATTCAAATAACATTGAGTATGAAGTAAATACATGTAATTATCCATTATTAATGTGTATAAGTGCATAAATTTTAACAACCTAGATATAAATTGGGCATCGTATTCACTACACAAGTGTTTTGGCATTTATTCCCACTATGAAATTTTGGTAGCATAATGTTGAAGTGTAAAAATTCATATAATGACTTCATGAGAGAGTAATGAGTCTAAAAAAATTTATAATATCATAAGGATAATATTAATAAGGTGAAAATACCTACCCAACCATTAGTAAATGAAAATTAAAAGTCATAAAATGAAGAAGATTCATGAATAAAGGAGAGAAAGGGAGGTTCTATTATGAAATTTTGGCAGCCTAACAGTATCACTTAATAAGTCATAAAATCATTTTACGAGAAGGAATGTAGGGGGGAGCTTTTGAGGGCTCCTCTCGATAGAGAACCCTAGGGTTTTTGGGTCGAAAGATTTGGTGTGGTGGAGGGTTGGTTTGGTCAGAAGATCTCAGTGGGGGATGTTTGGGAGAGGGTTCTATGATGGTAGAAGGTGGGGTAATCAAGTGATGATATGATTTGTCTTGTCCTCATTGATGTGTAGATCAGCACAGTTGGTAGGTTGGCCTTGGATGTGGATTCGGCTGCATATCTCCTATGTGGTGGAATCAACTTTGGTAGAATCATCTTCAGATGTGGCATGGATACAACTTAGGGTGTGGATCCGTGTTTTTTGAATCTAGTAGTCTTAGTTTCAACTAGTGGCATGGATCTTCATTGGAAATGTTGTAGTCGTTTTAGAGGTTTTATTCCGATGATGTTTTATTCTTCAACTGGTGTTTTTATTTCTCCTTTATTGTGGTCAATGGAGTTGGTTTCTGTGGTGGTGTCATGACATTCTAGATCTAGGTTTTTTGTTACACCTACTGTTGATGTATTTCAGGGAGGATGATGTGAGTTTTCGATTTGGAAATGCTTCAGTGATGGTTTTTGGTCTTAAATTTGGATCTATTTTAGGGACGGTCTTCGGTGTGATAAAAGGGTTGATGTCCAGCCTCAACATCAATTTATAGTTGCGTTTCGTTCAGTTTTGATGTTTGAGGTCCTCACAGCCTTTGATGTTCAATATCTATATATGGTTTAGACATCTTTCATTCAATTTTCTCTCAATTTTTAAGCTCTAATTTTACTGGATATTTTTTCTCCTGATCAACAGATGTAGTTAAAGTCCATTGGGTCATGGGGTTCTTATCATTGTGGTGATTGATGGTGTTCCTACAGTTGATGTCATTCAGGCCATTCCTTCGTATTCATCCTTCCTCTGTGTGGTTCTCTTCTCTATTTCTTATATTTCTCCATTCACATTGAGTAGTAGTCGCATGGGGGTCTTCATGGTCCTTTGGTATGTGTGTTCGAGTAGCCAATTCATGGAGATCGATAATGATTTATAGTTGGATTGATTTTTGGGGACATTGATTTTGGAATTTGGGATTTTCTCAATGGTGGTTTAGAAGTCAGAAATGGATAGGATTTGAGGTAGTTTTTTGTGTTTGGTTTTTTTCTTATTTTTAATAGTGTAGGCAACCTGTAAACTATGAGGATCAGTTTCTAGATGAGGATCAGAGTCAGAAGCATTCATCTAAGCAAGACCATTCGGATTTTGATGAACAATAGTGTGTGGCTTTTCCATCGGTATCAGGACTATGCATCCTTGCATGGGAAGGCTTGTTATGTAGTATTGATAGTTTATGACATAACCTTATGATTAAGTTGATGAGGAGGGTCATTTACTTGTAGTTTTTACTTGTGTTTCTTGAAATTTTTATTTTGGGTTTCCCAGTTCTCCCTCAAAAGTTATTTTAAAATAAAAAATTAATTTTCAGTCTGTCTGAAAGAAATAAGAATTGATTAATTTTTGCATTAAATGTGATGTAATTGGGACATCGAAGGAAATATAACAAAATTATGAAATGGAGAATAAAAGTCATAACATAGAAAATAAGCTAGAATGAAGAGTTGAAATGAAATAACCCTTACTTGAGTGTGGGAATCCAAAATCTTGAAAGGGGAATATTTAGATCTTGGGGCTCTTTTGAAGGATTATATAGAGGGGAGGGAAGAGAAAAGTAATTATATAAGGATTATTAATGTTGTTAAATGAGATATTGGGTTGGTTTATATATTAAAAGATATGTATTTCTTTAATATATAGCTTTTGGACTGTAAAAAATAAAATATTCAAAACCACTAACCTTCCCATTGTTTTTTACATCTTTTCTTACAAAGGGGGTGTTTTAATTATGTTATTAGTAAAACCTATTACATGATTAAAATATTACACTTTCTTATGTGGAGGTGAGTCACACTTTTAATTGAATGGAATTAAAATCATAAAATACATTATATATTTTGTAGAATTCATAAAGGTTGTAGGAAATTAATCACATAAAATAAAAATCACATAATATTATGTAGAAAAATATAATTGGACTATTGTAAGTATTATAGTATTTATTACATCATTTTTGGGTCATTATTATGTAATAAGACAAACCGTATATTTATACAGTAGTTATTTTTTACTCTATAAATTGATTATCATAGAAAATTATAAACAATTCATCACAGGATAATTTTAATGTTCTGATTCAAAAAATAATATTCATTTTATCTAAATAATTTTATAAATATTGGTATATTCACTTCAAAAAATTACCAAAATTTATTAAAATTGATGGGTTTTTTGGAATAATAGTTTTTAACACTAATAATGCATTAAATTTGACTTTATAAAATGTATGTGATCATTTATATAAACACAATTTAATTATAATATTTAATGAAAATATTATTTTTTTAGATATAAATTATTTTAGTAGAATTAATTATTTAATTGAATTGAATAATACCCAAAAATACTATTTAGGTTTTATAGTACCAAAAATATATATTCATTATTCTTTAAGAAATTGTATACATAATCAATTTTATAGGGCCTTGATAAATAAGCTTTATGTTGTTGGATCTCAGCATGGGCTTGGTTTAGGGAAAATCCCAGTGATTCTATCTCCCTCAAAATCCATCATAAATGGGATTCATAGTGTATATTCATATTAGATGACTCCATCAATTACTTTTCTATTTTAATTGGATTTGTTAAATACTATATTTATACTAATCCTAGGTTCATTGTTTAACAATAATATCATCAACGTTAAATTATATTACTGGGACTATGAACGAATTTGAATGTAATTAAAAAACCAGTGCTTGGGTTTTCTATAACAATATTACATAATAAAACATTAAATCCAAATAAAATATTATTTATACTAGTTCATGTTTTTACAATTAATCACTATTAAAGAGGTGTATCTATCACATATGGTTGGTGTTAAGTCAATATCAATGATATTCCTATTAGAAGTGTGTTTGTTGTTGTCTTTTGTGATGAGTTTCATCACCTTCTAACGAATTCTGATGTTGGGATATCAATAGAACTCATACCAGTTGTACACATATATCAAAGACTCCATATAGAGTGGCCATGATTAAGTAGTAGAAATTAATAATGAGATAATTGGAGAATCAGGATAAGGGATCCATTTTTCCATGTGTGTCACCATGGGATGCATGAGTTCACATTGTAATGAAGAAATATAGGTTAATGAAACATTGAATTTATTATTAACAACTGAACCAAGTCAAAATGAAGAAAACGTGTCATCTACCCCATATTAATTACTTTTCTAATCAAATACAAAGAGGTCAATAATTTTCCAATATTGATCTTCATTCTATACGTCATCCAATTTGGGTATATAAGGAGGATATAACTAAGGAAAAATTCCATATAAGGTATTAAAACTACAAATATATTGTTATTCCATTTGGAATTACTAATTACTTAACTATCTTCCTGGATTTAGTGAATAATGGATTTTGATATTAACTTAATAAGTTTATAGTATCCTTTATATACGATATTCATATATATTCAAATAGTATGGAAGAACATGAATATCACTTGAGGATTGTAACAATGAACCTACGGAAGGAGAAGTTGAATGAAACATTTAAAATGTGTCATTTTTGGCTTTAAAAGGATTCATATTTGGTCATATTAATCTCAAGGGATGGAATATCGGTTGATGCATCATATGCAAGGGCTATTAAATGTCATTCCAAACCTACCACGATGGATCAAATCCCTTCTTTTCATGGATATTTGTTTCTATATTATCGATGATTTTTTAATAATTTACCTTTACTAACTTGTCCAATCCTAATGTTAATTCTGAATGGAGCCAAGTTCCTTTGGACCAATGAAAAGGAATAATGAGTTAAGGAACTAATAAGTGGGTTAGTTAGTTCAAAAGTGTTTACTTTACCCCATAGTAGATAATGGATTGTATTATATAATGAATTATCAATGAAGGGAGTGGGATTTATTCTCATTAAAAATATTATGTTCATAGTTTAGGCATCTTGATAATTTATGGTCCATAGAAAAGTTACTCATCATGTGATTTTGAATGGATTCATTGGTTTTTGCATTAAATATATGGAGGTATTATCTTTTCG
Organism: Viscum album; assembly: GCA_963277665.1. NCBI lineage: Eukaryota > Viridiplantae > Streptophyta > Magnoliopsida > Santalales > Viscaceae > Viscum > Viscum album. Next base: position 914,268,888 of record OY728162.1, on the reverse strand, counting down.
GAGAATTGTTTTATATATATAATAATCATAAAATATAAAAGTATATATTCACATTGAAGGAGTTGAATATGGTGTAGAGATGATGGTGGGAGATAATTGATCACTACGACTGCTCAATAAATTACAACTCTAGGATGGAGAACATGGTGACTAATGATTTTTGTTGAAAGGATCATGCTTACTTATCAATGTTGAGGATAAAAAAGATCCAACATTTAGGTATTTGAAAATGATTGATATGAAAATATTATATAAAGAGGATAAATAATATCTTTCTCAAATTAGTGTTCCACCATAAATCATTGTGAAAATTAACACCATCTATAAGGATGATGTAGAGATCTTGAAGAAGGATAGAAATGGACCTTAGTTTAACATTGATTTTGATGGAATTATATGATTTAGAAACCAATTTTCAATCCCATTCATACTAGATTTTATAATGGATGTATTGGATGAATCTAATAATTATTCATTATCTATATTTCTCGTAACAACAATTATCATGGATATTTGATAAAATATTTGTTTTTGGATAAAATGAAGAGATATATTATAGAGAATTCATGTCAATGATCAACATGTAAGTATGTTAAGTATGAGAGACTGTAGTATAAGGGTTCATTAATACTATTACTGATCAAAGGTGTTTACTCATATCCCACTATTAAATTTAATTCTTATTAGTTTCTTTGGTTGTACCTTAGTGGCACAACCTATGGTCGATCTCAAGGAGGATTCTCAATGACATTGTTTTCCTACTATCACTAATACAAAACTAACTTACTAATATCGATTGGGTGGAATTGTAAATGATGTAAACACTGTTATAAAAAAAATGCAACGATAAATATAAATTAGTAATTAGAATTCGAATGAAAACGTGCTCGAAATAAAAGGACAATGACAACAGCATTAGAAACCTGTTGATTGTTAGACACTCCCTTTATCATTGTTCACAAATGTGTTTCAATTAAATTATACAATGTATACCTCATGACCTCAATATATAAACCTAACTAATCTAGATACCATATTGAAACCTTGGACATGGGTGCCAATCTTTTTATGAATGTTTTTTGATTACCCGAAGACCTACGAGCAACCAAAATAGGTTGAACTCAACGTGCTCAAATGAGAGACATCACCAATGAAATTTAAACCATTAGAGAAACCACATTACATTCATCAAATGATACGAAATCTAGGAATAATTCATATGAAATAAAAAAATATAAATAGACGTTCATCATTCATGCAAATAGGTTCCCTAATAGTTCCAAGTAAAATATTTTTCAATGAAAATACAAAATCAAAAGGGATGTTCCTTCAGATCATTATCACCCATCATCGCTAGTAATTTATCCCTTAATGAGTGTTATTGGATCATTAAATACACCTCCAATTGAGCTGATATCCACCAGCATGGCTAACTATAGTATACACTCCCCCTGGAATGCCCATAATTCTTTGGAAGGGTGGATGAGTGCTATATTTATAGCAAAATCCCATAGAACTGTTGCCATGTCACATTAATTTTCATGTATATATCGCCATGAAGTGTACTTATGGTACACATCATGCAATCCAGAGCTAACATTCTCTCCACTGCATCTGCTTCAAATTCAATTTTTTCTACACGTCGACCATCACACAATGTGTAATAGGGGTTCACATCGTGTACCCCTCAATGTATTATGAATCTCCACAAATCTGTCCCATGAATCTCGGGTGTGAAAATTGACTCACTATAGGTCATGTAATCGAGACTCACAATGTGTAGTTTTATTTTACAACATGATTTATCATCATGACTTATTCATCCCGACATGTCATAGTTGAATCGGTCACAAGGTGTATTTGTGGTTTATGTCATGTAACTATTCTTCTTTAGTATTACATCGTTGATTCATCCTTAAAAAACGCATTGTTTCACCACTTCTCTATTCTCACGATGAGATTTATTTTGTCTTCATCCTAAAATAAAAATGTATTTAAATGTAGTTAAAATTACATAATTATGTCAAATTTTCATTTCAACTCAAAATAACTCAAAAAATAAATATGTGATATTTTCCCACTAGATTACACTCTGTTGTGTTTAAAAACATTTAATTATAGAATAAAATATGTGAAAATATGAACTTCATCAATCCCCCAAAAATAAGACTTTCACACTCAAGAAATTATCATATATTCGAATCCAAATCCACACAATAATTAAAATGAGAAAACATCCATGATCTTTCCAAACAAAATTTTATCATGTCTCTTTTTTGAAAAACAATTATCTATCATTTTCATTCCTCAGAATTAAATTTTTTAAACCTCATAAATCCATCGATGGCCCCATAAAAACTAAACTAACATTTAATTTAATGTCATTCTTCACTCTAGATAAATTTAATTTGTAGTTATGCTCAACATAGAAATGTGCATGAGTCACCACAAGCTTGTGACAATTCTTATTTCTCCACAGTGTGAGACATGAAAATGAATTAAATAATAAGGGAAATAAATAAATGATAAAATTACTATGTTGATTTGGGTCTGTGGGAAATGATTCAAAAATCAAAGGATACAAATAGGAGGCTGAAAAAGTATGTACAATTCACGAATTATCAATTTAAAACACAAGTCAAACCTCACTCAAATCCCATTGAACATGTTAAATACAACACTACCCCATTTTTTTAAAACATTATACATGAGTCAATCAATGATTAAAAATAATTATATTATCTAATTTATAGCTATTTTTTTCTTCATATTCTATTTTGAAATTCCCTAGAAAGGTAAAACTTCATTTTTTGGTTTTTATATATTTCTAAGGATCTAAAAAGGAAAAGCATTATTTTTCATCAATTTTATTGAATGAGTACACGATGAAACAAATGATGAATAATGAAATGATGGACCATGCCTAATTATTTCATTATCCACTAACCAAAATTATAACACACACCTCACACCAATAAAAAATGAAATATATCCAATTGAAAAAACATGAAAGGTCCTCGCCCCACACTCAATCTTGAAATATCCAGGATAAAATACTAAAAGTGAAGGTAGGTATGGATAAATCATCTTATAACATGGATTAAAAATATAAAGAAATTCATGTTATCTATGGGATAATGGAAAATAAATGTAGAGGTGGGTCTCAAGATAATATTTGGCGAGAAAAATAAGTTACTCAATCATATTAAAACCATTCTATGATATCCAAATCCTTGAAGGATAAAAATTACATGTTTTGGTTCTCACAAAAAATCAATGTTTCTCTCGAGAATGTGTGGTTGTTTGGATGAATATTTCAATGTGGTTAAACATTACTCATAGTAATGGAATAATATATTGAGTTAGTGTTTCATGGGAATGGATTTCAAAATTGGTCAAACTCATTTAAATGATTGAAAATCAAATTCAAGGTAAATGTATTTATATCAACAATGATTTAAAATTCATTTCTCCAGAAATCAATTCAATTTTCTCAAAATCATATGATATGTGAAAAATGAAATGAATATTCACTAATTCTCTAGGATACTAAAAATATGAAATAAAAATTGAAATAATGAATAAAAAATACTAATCAGGTCAACACTCCACCAACACCTAAATTTCACTAGCCTTCATTTCAGCTCAATAGAATAAAAATAATGGTAGAAAACCTAAAAATATGGAAAGTTACAACCTGGAATTATTTTTGAGTGGAAGCCTTGAGTTAGACTCGTAGATTCTACGTAATATTATTCTATTATAGGAAATCAACAAATCTATTAGAAAAAATAGATATTATAATGGATAGGGATAATGCTTGGTTTGACCCCCAAGAGGGTGATGGGTTACTAATGTCCCTTGTAATCTAGTCGTAGTTGTTTAACCCCAATCCCAAAGTGGATAGAATTTCTTACTTATGAAAGAACACAATTTATTCCCCAACAACCATTAGAATACTCCAGGAGTGAAATACCCAATTAAAAATCAAAATATCCCTAACCCCCAGATAATTTGAAATAAATAATTTCAGATTAAGAGGGGGAGTGAAAAGAAAGTTGGGGCGGTCCCCATTTTTTCATGTTGGATGAGTGGTGTCCCCTGGTGGTGAAGGTAGTTTAATAGAAAGTTCATTATATTCTGGTTATACTTCTGTAAATAATTTCTCATGTATTTCATGTGTTGTTTCCTCGTCCTCATTTTCACTGGTGTACAAATTGATTGGCTCCTCCATCATCTCCTCAACACATGAAACCTCTTCATCATCATCCAGGGCCTGAAGTAATGGTGATGAATCTACACAATCATAATAAATGATATTAGATTTAAATTCAATATTTATAAAATTTCAATGAAATGAATTATCATAAATTAAATGTGTCTCAATGACTTCAACATCAAACTGTTTTTTGCTATGAAAGACGATTGGGAATGAATTTGATGGAGAGGGAGATAGATCTTCTGGTATTACTTTAACCTCACTTTTTCAATCTTGAAAGGTAGGAGGAAAAATCATTTCACTCTCCTCATATAGTCTTTATTGTCATTAAATCCATAGGACTTTATCTTTTTTGACTTCATTGGCCATGAATGCCATCATCATTTTTTATTTTTCCAACATATTGGAATTGTCTTTAATTTTCAATGATTTCTATTCCATTTGATGTGAATTTTGTTCCATTTATTATTCATTATCTAAAATTTTAATTTCCAAAAATTCCTCATTATTTCACTTTTTATTAATAGGCCTTGAATATGAAAAATCACTAAAATAATCCATGACCTAAAGAATGATATTTAATGAAATTTTTTTTTTTCAATTCTGATTTTTTGAATTTCTTAGAAAAACAATGTTTGAAAGCTCTTAGACTCTCCAAAAATGGAACCAAATTGATGACAGTGGTTTATTCTAGTTCCTCTATTCAATTAAATTCTTATTCATTCTAGGATTTTACCATAGTGGCACAACCTAAGGTCAATCTCAAGGAGGCCACCCATACAAACTATTTTCCTATTAAAACTAATATAAAAATAACATACTAATATAGATTTTGGGGAATTTTATATGATTTAAACTATATTATAAAAATTAAAATGATATAATAAATCTACATTAGAAATTAAAATTCGAAATAAAATTGAGTTGGAAAGAACATTCTAAGGATAACAGTGGTGGACACCCGTTGATCGATGAACACTCTGTTTATCATTGTTTATAAATTTATTTCAATTAAAATATCCAATGTTTACATTATTTCCTCAAATTATACACATATATTTTCTAGATACCATATTTAAACCTCATACATTGGTTTCTATCTTCTTATGAATGTGTTCTGATTACCCGAAGACCTCCGAGCAACAAAAATAAGTTGATGTAAATATTCTCAAATGAAAGACCTCACCAAAAAAATTTAAACCATGGGGGAAACCAATTTACATTAAAAAAATGATAATAAAACATGAATACTTAATAGAAAATTGAAAACAAGAGAGAAAGATACCTCCTTATTTCATGAAAACTAGTTACATAATTGTTTAAAAGAAAATATTTTAAATTGAAAATACAAACTCATAAGGGAAGAACCTACAGATCATTATCTCCCCCCACTGCTTGGATTTTATCCCATCATGGATTTTATTGGATCTTGTAATACTACTTCTATTGAGAGGATCTCCACCATTCGGGCTCCTTCTGGTCCATACACCCCATAAAATGCACAGAATGAATTGGAACGGTGGTGTGGGGCTATATTTATACCCAAAATCCCACTGAACTACTGCAATGTCACCTCAAATTTCATCCATCCGTCATCACATTGTGTACTTGTGGTATACATCCTATAATTCATATCCAAATTTGATTCCATTGTTTCCTTTTCAAATTCATTTTTTTATACGTGTTGACTGGTACACGACCTGTAATGGGTTTTCACATCTTCTACACCTCCACATATTATGAATCTCCAAAAAATCTCTCACGCTAATTGTGTTGAGTCAATAATGTTTTCCTTTTGATTTTCCATTCCTTCTTATTTTGAAAATCACAAACACATTATTCTTAAGAACATCCATATTTTACTCCTATAAGGAAAATTTTCTTCCCTAAAAAAATTTACCCTAACCTAGATTTCCTTATACATATCAATATTTTTCTTAAGTATAAAATTCAGATTTAAACCCAAATCCTCAGAATCATATAATGCTAAGGTATGAACCATTTTGTTTTGTGATTCAAATTCTAGATACGAACTCTAATAAATTTCAACTCCGAATTCTGGATACGAACTCTAATAAAGTTCAACTCTGAATTCGAGATACAAACTCTAATAAAGTTCCACTCCGAATTCTGGATACGAACTCCGATAAAGTTCCACTCCAAATTCTGGATATGAACTCTAACAATGTTCCACTCCGAATTCTGGATACGAACTCTAACAAAGATCAACTCCAAATTATGGAATTTGAAATTTTATTAGTTATACTTTGAAATTTTATTAGTTCGACTCTAAACCTTTATTAGTTTGACTCTGAACTTTTACTAGTTCTACTCTGAACTTTGTAAGTTCAGATTCTGAGTTCTAGTGAAACCAGAATCCGAATTTCCTTAGAAATTTAGACTCAAGATTCCCACAGAATTTAGGTTCCGAATTTCTATAAAATAGAATCCGAACATCTTTTTATTATAGACTCTGAATTCCATTTTGGTTAGACTCCGAACTTTTATTTACATAAATTCCGAACTTTAGTTTTGGTTATGCTTGCACTTGTTTCATTATAAAATGATGTCGTGCTTTCAGTTACACATGTTTTGTTATAAAATGATGTCATCCATTCTGTTTCTAACTAACTGTTGATTCAGTGACACGTGTACAGGTCCCTCCGAAATTTAAGTAAAATATTACCGTTGGAGGAGGGAGCTGAACGTTCCAACCGAGCCTATAAATAGGAGCTCATTTGAAAGATCTTATGAACAAATTGATCACTCTAGAGACCACACGCTGTTAAGGTGATTTCTAGAGGGAGAATCTTTTCATGCTTTGTGTGTATTGAACCGCTTGTTTAGATTGATTCGTGTGACTCCGACTTTTTGTTATTACATTTGAGGGCTTCCGGGGATAGGAAGACAGAGGTGCCGACTACCTTGATGTTTGATGGCTTCCTTGCTGAGGAAAACAGAGGTTCCAACTACCTTGAAGTTGAGGGCTTGTGGGGATAGCAAGACAGAGACTCCGATCTTCGTATCGAGGGCTTACCCTGGTGTGGGAAAGATAGAATTTCTTGAAAGTATAAATCAAGTGACCTTTATCCAAGGTTGTTGGATACCCTTCTCTTTGGGTTAAAAGATTTACACCTTGTTACTTGTAGTTTTACAAATTGTTTTTCTGCTGAAATGTTGTTTTGTAAGGAAATTATAACCTTTTTATATTTACTTACACTTGTACTCTGATTCATTTAGATTCTATACACTTTAAGGTAGAATCTCATATTGTAACCTTTAGTTAAGTTTCAATTTCCGGATCAATATTTCCGGAACCTGTTTTTTGGAATCACTTTCCAAATTTAAGAAAGTGCATAGAACTAGAAGTTTATAACTTCATATCTTGTTCCAATTCTCCAATTGGTGTTAGAGGTGTTGTCAATTTTATTAGTTTAACTTTTTTAAACTTAGATATTTCCTTATCTAAGGAAATTTTTAAAGTGCATAATTCATTCCCCTCTTGTATATTGAGCATCTACATCATTATTTAGATCCTAAAAATCGTGGTTGTGAACATTGACTCACCACACATTGTGTACTTGAGACACATTATTTGTAGGTGAAATTCACCACCTATGTTTATATCACATCTTATTCATCGTGAAATATTTTTTTTAATAGGTCATGATGTAAAATTATAGTACATGTCATGTAATGGCTCAATTCTAGTATTCCATCTTTTCTTTATCATTATAAAATCTATAGTCTCACCATTTCCCTTCTCTTAAAGCATGGAATTTATTTTTTCTTCATCTTACAAAACAAAATAAATTAAATGTTTTTTAAATTCATTAATTAAGATATTTTTTCATTTCAGCTCAAAATAACTCAAAAACATAAATATGTGAAAATTTCCCATTTCATAACACTCAGTTGGGTATAAAAATATTGAATTATTGAATAAAATGTGTTAAAATATGAGCTCCATAAATTACCCACACTATAATGAAAATGGGAAAACATAAGCATGTATTTTTTCATCAGACTCCACAAAAATTCTAAAGGGAATAATGTTTTATAAGTTATTGTTGAACACCTTATGATGTCAGCACACTTCATTTCTATAAAATATTATTTATCTATGGATCAACATATAATGATATAAATTAATGAAGTGTTACAGTTTCATGGAGTACCATATTCTTTATTACCTGATCAAAATTCAATGTTTATCATAATGTCAATGAGAAGTATTCAAAAGGATCTATATATGGATGTCAGTTTCAACACTCCCTATCATCCACAAATAGATTTCTAGTCTGAGGGAACCATTCACCCCTAGTAGAAATACCACGATCTTCATAAATGGATTTAAAATTTGGTGGGTAATAAAACCTTTATCTAGTAAATATTTTATAAAATAATAACATATATTTAAAATTTTATATGGATACTTACAAAGTCATCTTTTAAAAGAAATCATTAACACAGGAATTCACCCATGATGTTAGAGGAATAAATATATTGGGACTTGAGATAACTAAATAAATACCTAGAAATTCTAAAATTATTATGCATAAATTATTGATATAAAAAATTGGTAGAAAATTTATGCAGACAATGTTTTACTTGATCGGGATTTTGAATGTTGAGAGAACATGTTTTTATAAATTTCACTATGATATTGTGTTATGATATTTTGGAAAAAATTAAATCTAATCCCAATTTATATTTTTTATTTTGACACTCCTTATCAATTAGGGATGGGGCCTTATCTGTTGGATCTTCCACCAATCCTCTCTCAATTCAAGATGTATTCGATTTATATCTATTTATGAAGTAAATACAATTACCATCACAAGTACTAAATTGAGAGTTCATACCACTATAGAAAATTAACTTCTTTTTATAAAAACTAGAAGATATTCTATATTGAGTGGAGAATGGACTATGAAGTAAAACGCCTCACCCGGTTAATGTTGTTTGGATAAACCACAAATTTGAGGTAGCTACATGGGATCCTGGGGATATGAAAAGGAAGCCTAATCCTAAATTTTTTGTATAGAAGTGATTTAATTTTAGGGGAGAAATTTATTTTATGTGGGGTAGATTATAAGATACTAAAATAATATGAAATATATATTTTTTGAATAAATTTTAATTTTTTCAGTAGCTTCTATTACATGAAACAATGAACCACAATATACTAATAATAATATAATTTAATCATGTATATTATAAAATAGATATTAAACATATTTTTAGGAATATAAATGAACAATTTTTAAAAAATATTTATAAAGGTACTATAATAATAACAATAATAAGAACTTAACAATTCATAATTCATTATATACATTAAATATATTTTTTCCTTGAATTTTTTTATTCTATTATATAAACCCAAGCCTAGTAAGCATTGATCTAGTGCATACTAACATAAAATCGGTAGAAGATACAAGGAAACTATTATAAAATGTCCATTCAATTTATTATTATTGGAAAACTATATAAAAACACGACTCCAATTTTACATTTGAATATAAACAATTACAATTTTTTGAGAATAAATTCATCCCATCAAATGTTTCCTTACATATCTATCATATAAAACCTCATGAAATCTTAATTAGGTAAAAAATAACTACAAGAAGAAATGATTATTTAGGGATATGTACAAGGAATTATTTCATAAATCTATAATGAATAATCAACATTGCAATGAAAATTGGTAAAAACAAATTCCATTTAAATAACATGATTACGAAAAATCAATATGAAAAGTTAAATAAATGAACAAAAATTCCATTTAAATAATTCGATAAGGATTTATCAATATTTAAAGGTAAATAATGGAAAAAAATATTCCATTTAATAAATAATATGAGAAAGCGATGAATCTACGTATTTTTTCATACTGAAAATATCATGGAGAATAATAACTGAATCCTGAATGTGGGAAATTCTTAATTATTGGATTTCATGTATCTAGATTATAAAACCCCTACCATAAAGACTTTTCAAAATATATTATAATATATATTTAATAATATATTTAATGGTAGAATAACTTATTTGTTTTCTGAGTCCTACCAATGAATCAATGGGATATTTTAAACTAAGCCACACTCATCACTTCTAGACCAAATAACTAATTATATATCGAATGAATGATTTAATTAATATTCAATTTTTCTTATAAAATATCTATATTGAGTAAAGTTTACAAATTTATCAATATTTTCCTTGTTAATCATATACTATTTAAAGTAAATATCATATGTAAAAATGGTATATTAATTATGAAATAATCATATCCATGAAAAATAATGTTGATATTTAGGTTAAATATAATGTCCAATGGTCTTTTGAAGGTTAGTAACTCAAGTATAAGTTAATGAATACAAAAATTATTCAAGCATGTGAATTTTAGTACTATTCTTTTTTAATTGTAATAACAATCCATCTAGAAGAATAATAATGATGTTATCAATAAATATTATTCCCATTAATGTTATAATAATATTTATTTTCACTAATTAATTGAAATATAATAAAAATATCATCACAAAATATCTACAGAAAATATCCTCTCCATTTCTATTTTTTTGAAAAATTATTTTCATTGAAATTCAATTTTAAAAACATTTTCTTTAAAAAGATAATTTTAGAATTAAAACATAAAATTAAAATAAATGAATAGTGATTATTTCTATAAAAGGTAAAAGTCATTACCTTTTCATTGTAAAGTGGTTAGAAAAGGTCCTTATTTAAAAAAGAGACAAGAATATTCCTTGGAATGAATTTTATAATACAAATTGGAAAACTTTATTATAATAAATCATTAAGAAATGGATAAATAAAAAATTTTGAAAATATTTTTAGAAAACATCGTTTTGTAAGAAAACAAATTTTTTTTTGAAGAAGTAAGTGATGCCCGATTTTATTAAAAAAATTTGTCATTAAATTTATATATCAAAGAGTTGAAATTTTTTTCTCACATGAATAAGATAATTCATATACATAAGATAAATAAATTCATGGGTTATTATACAATGATAAAATACTTTAAGTCAATTTAAATTCAAGAATAAGTAATCTCAATTAGAATGAAATTTAATATTAAACCCCTCAAATGATAATAAAGTTAAAGTGAGAATAAAATAAGGAATAAATAATTGTTATAATTATTTATTCAATATAAAATTAGTAAAATTAAAAAATTATATAATCAACATAAATTCTATGTAAATTATGACAATATTAGAGATAATGAAGAATTAAAATAACCCAATGAAAATAAATTGAGTTATGCAATTCATCAAACTTGGTAACTTTTAATTTAAGTCCTGATATATAGAATAATTGAAATCATACATAATATATCATGAAGAATAAAGTATTCATGTTATTAAATTTAAAGGGATTTTATATAACCCATATGAAATAAATTTAGTGTAACAAATTATAATATACTACAATAAAATGAAATTGAGATGAAATCCATTACCTCGGGTATTCCTTTAAGTTAAAATTTATTCAAAATTATCTATAATGGTACTAAAAATGTTATTAACTTATAAAATAACTATATTACTTGTTATTGTAGCATATATAATCATTATATAATATATTATAAACCTTTTTTAATATTGTTTCAATATTAATTGCCTTGTTTTTCGAGTATGTTATGACTTTTTATTTTTTGTTCCTTTAAAATTGTTAATGATTTAATAATATCCATAATTTGAATCATGGTGTAAATATAATAAATATTCATTATATATGTTTTTAGAGTAATGCATAATATTTAGTGATAGGAAATGTAATGTATCGTTCATGGAAATGGCATGTCATATGTATGTTAGGACGCTACTTCCATTTTCATGTCTTATTTGAAAAAAAAGTAAATGATAAATATTTATATTATTTTTATTAATTTATCATTTTTTAATATATATCACATATTTTTATTAAAACCATCCTTAATAATGTCAATGTAATGTGTGAATGAATCACATCGATTCGTGAGGTGGTAGACCACCGTAAAAATGAGGGACGTTATCGTTTTCTCAAAAAATATAGGGCATGAAGGTGGGTGTGATATAATAAATATAGAACATAATAATAATATAAATATCATTTATATCATATTTTAACTATAAATACATCATTGTTCCCAACAAGTAAATTTGGTTATATAAGAACGAGCGCCATCAGTTTGTATGGCTGTAGTCCTCTATACACACGAATGATGAACGTATATCCCATATTATGAATGTGTTTGAATTATTATGTATTAAACATAAGAGAATAAAATATCAGAATATTTAGGATTCTAGTTGTATTATATAATAATTTTATAAGAATTACATTAGTCAGTGTAGAATGAAATAAATTGAAAAATAATTTAAATAAATAATACCTTTTCTTCAGCTATCTCATTTAGGTCGCCACTGAAAACATAAATGAATTTATTTATTCCAACCCCGGTGCTTCTTGGTTGATTGGTGGAATTTTGGGAATTTATTTTGGATTTTTTTGAGTGTGAAAAATATCTTTAATTTTGTGAATAATTTAGGGGGCCATTTCCCTTTGATAGGGGGGAGGAGCGACAATGGTAAAAATATTAAAATGTAAACACTATTTGGAGGAAACCCTTATATACTATGACTCTAATAATGATATATTGTTGATAAAAGATTGTATATTGTCAAAATATTCCCAGAAAATGATTTTTGAGAATTTTTCTAGGTCTTTTTTCATTTATGATTAAACATTTACCACTAATTAAACTCATTTTACCTTACTCTCTATAATTAATTTATTTTTATTTCACTAATATGTTTGGTCATAAAAATAACTAGAAATTAATATAAATTATACATTATTATGATTCCAAATATGGAATCCATATTTCCTAATTCAACTAATAAATGTGATAGAAACTAATTTAAAATTAATACCACAAACTGGACGAGAACGGTGGGGATTAAAGTGAAAAAGTTCAAATTTTCACTCTATTTTGAGATCTAAATTTACTATAAAATTTTTTTAAATGGTCTGAATTTTTTTTAGTATATGTATAATTAATCGAATATAATTTTAAAAAACCAATTTAAAATAGAATTTAAGGTTATGAATTATTTATATGAAAGGCCAATTTTCAATTAAAATTCAACATTTTTTAGCATTGATAAAAAACTTAATATTCCACAAAAAATGCCAAACATTTACCATAAGATAATTTTAAAATTATTATTTCAAAAAAAAATATCATTTTTTCAAATATAATTTAAAAATCTGTCAAAATTCAATTTAAAAAAATTTTCTATATTAAAATGTTTTAAAAATACCTTTAGAGTAATACATCATTTTATTACTAAAATTTGATTTTTTTCTTATCATATAAATATTAAATCTATTTGTTTAATATAATTTTTTTATTGTATATATATATAATGTATAAATTTCAATACAATCAAGAACTAATAGAAATTTATTTTATTTATTTATATAAATTTTCTTGGGGTGCATAAAAATAATTTTTAAATAATTAGTTCCATTATTTTTATTAGTAACTAAGGAATTCAACCTTATTTTCATAAGTTTTTAGATCTTATTTATAATCTCTAATTTAGCAGCTCTTATAATTTTTATTTATATAATAATATTAATAGTATTTGGTAAAACTTTGTCCTACATATATCATAAGATATCAAACAAAATCATTGTTATGTGTGACACATGCTAACTAGGTATTTTAGGAATTGAAATATATAGATTAGATCAAATTTATTTAAAATATTAGATATATCATTAATTATTGAGTGGTTATATTCCTCTTGTGATTGTACAACCTGGCTTAACCAAATAAGTCACTTAAGCCGTCCCATTACTGGGTGAGGTAAAAGAATTACAACACAACAAGTCCCGCATATAAGGATAACAAGACTTATTACCAAAGTGAAAAGAGGATACATGAGATATACAACTGATACAAATAAAAAATAACCATTGTGTATGATAAAACTAGAAAAAAATAGTCTCCATGTTAAAAAATATTACCTTCAAGCCAAAACATCAATGTAAAGAGAATCATACACACTACATAGTCATGTTCCCCTTAATTGTATCCAAAATAATTCTACAGGCTCCCATAGTCAAAATTTGGGTGTTAGAAATAGATCCAAGTATGATACAGCCAAATAATCTATACATGTTATAAAAAATTGAATGCACATGTTCTTGTTTTAAAATAGAACAATTTTATAGGAATTTTGATAACTCCAATATTTTAAAATCTTATTTAAAAAACTCTATGAATTTTCAAAAATCTAGTAACATGTTTCCAATGATATAAAAAAAGCAATTAATGATACCGAATATAAATAAACATGTGATCCATTATCTATGAAATAAACTGTTAATTATTAAATAAAGAGAAATTTTTTTCCTACCATCTAAGATCTAACCTATAGGATAATATGACTTGAAAATCACAATACAAACAAAGAATAATGTTAGATACTTATAAAATTGTTCCCTTCTATATACCATAGACATACAAGAGGTTACCTCCTAGTGTTTTCACAAACCCTAAGGCTACCTATGTCTCTTTATCAACACACCCAAGGATATCATTGTAAAATGTTTGTCGATTAGTATTTTTAAAACTGAGATCATATTTTTATATAACCACTTCAATGATAATCCAATCTACTTTAGATTCTAAAATTTCATTTTACATTTCAAATGATGTAAAATTCTGTATCAAATAAAAACACACATTGAAATTGAATGCAATCCCTTTTCAATTTCAAAAAATGTAATTCCATTTTGTGTCTCAAGGAATCTATAAGGACAATAGAAAATTCAAGGAATTGCAACACTTAAATATATCCACCTATCTCAATGATGTAGAGAACCTGAACTCCCTTGAAAATGGGGCCCCAAGATTTAGATAATGGCCTTCTACATGTAAAGAATCACAATAATATGAAGTGGAAAAAAAGAAAACCCTATTCAATCACAAAACCAAAGTCTAAGAAAAACTCAAAACAAAACCAAATAAATGCATAGAGAAGATCTTACCCATAGAATATAATTTCATCTCCAACAATTATCAATCACTAAAGGAATTGATATGGATGTAAGAATGTCACACAATGTCTCTTAGGGTAAGAGCTATAGCTAAGAAGAGAAGTAAAAAAGGAGAATGAATCCTAAAAACCAACAAAACAATCTAAAAATGAGAATAAAGAAATTAAATGACATCTACTAATTTTACTCACAATGAAACCCTTCCTTTTTATATTATATTGAAAAATGTAATGCCTCAGATTAAATATAAGATTTTAACACAAAATGGTGTGTAACTATTACAAACTGGGTAATAATCTCACACTTTAATATAGTTCATGTCATTTCCCTAGAATCCATTACACGTTGTGTAATCCCACTACATGTCATGTAACTACCTACCGAACAATAGAATTTCCAGCAAAAAGATGAAAATTACAACAAATCCCTATCATCACTATTATTATTATCCTTTAAATTTAAGGCAGACAATACTAACCACATTGGGAAAGGAAACCAAAATCACAAACTAGGGTATACCTAACATAAAGGTAGATGTTTATTACAATCTACCCACCATAAAATATCATTTTCCCAAGAATGATATCATGATCCTAGATCCCTAAAAAGACAAGTCTGCTACTACCTGATTAAAAACTCCATCTCCCAAGTCTTATAGAGATCATTTCTATACATCTTGTGTACCTTTACTGGGGTGATCATTTTATAATGTAGTACCCTATCATGGTGATCCATAATCTAAACTAGTTTCTTAACTAACGTGGTATGAGACTGAAGATCAACATCATCCATCCAAATCACATGGGAATGATCAGATATATACCACCTTAACTGGGAAAAATTACATACATCATGTATATAAGTCATGCAAGACTGTAAAGAAAACTAGTAGGAAACCCTCTATATTTGTTCAATGATCTCAAAGGGGGCCATGAACTTCGGTTCCGACATAATATTCTACTCAACCAATGACCTCCCAAACATGGTGAAACTCAGAGAAATAGAAGATCACCAACCTCAAACTCTATTAGATGAAGAAAAAACCCTCATATGATTTATAATGAATTTTTACCATGTTTAAATATATCCTTATCAGCCACAAAACCTCTATCCTCCATTGAAAATATTAGTACAATCCATGGGTTCCTCTCCCATATCTAACCATGACAAGCGAGATTGACAAGGACACTAATACAAATCTTCAAAGGGCACCATTATAATCAAATAATGATAACTTTTTTTATTGGAAAACTCTGTAAATGTAAACTTTTCCCCCAGATCCATCAAAATAAAGATTCCACACCTAGAAAAAATCCTTAATAACCTAGATATCCCACTATTTTGGGTGATCCATCTATGGAAGATAAGTAATGCTCAGTTTCAACTAGAAATACATCACCTTATATAATCCTTTCAAGAATCTAAATGTGTTCCTTGATTCTTTATGAGAAAAAAATAGAGAGGGAACCGCATGAATCTTCACAATACATTGAACATAAAATCTCCCAATTTCTTCCAATTTCTTCATTTACTTTGCAGAAAAGTAATGCACTAATTTAGTGAGTCTTTCTATAATCACCCAAATCGCATGCTTCCCACTATGAGTCCCTCGAAATGAAACGATAAAATTGATTGAAATTTAATACCACTTACATACCAAAATATGTAATGGGGAAAACCAACATATACATGGTTTTCATCCATAACACTTTGGAAAGTGATACAAGGTGATAAAAGAATCAACAAATGTATGCTTCTTCGATCCCAGACAACCAATAATGACATATAATATAATGGTATATCTTTGTAGCCCCATGGTTCATAGACAAAAATTAATGTGATCACAGTGTAGAGACTCTTTCTTGAGAGAAAATGGAACAGCCAACCTGCTATGTAAGAACAAAGCTCCATTGGTAGAATGAGACAACTTGCCCAATGTTTCCCCACTATTTTGAATTTCTAGTAAGCTTCACATCCTGGTGTCCGACATCTAATGAAGCCAAAATATCTCATAAAAAGATGGTGTAGACATTATTGAATCCAAGAACACCATTCCACCAACCTCATTTACTCCCAGGCCTATCCTAACGAAAAAAATCATCAGATACCAATAGTCCACTAATTCCATCATTTCGCAGTGCTGTAATTTTTTTCTCAATTATTTATCTACACATTTCCATTCATGGGTGTATATACAATATAATAATCAACAGTATGAGGATAATTCACATGATCATATCCCTCTGAGTAGAAATATATTTTAGAATCCTTTTTTTGAATATATTATAATCCATTATATAAGTTGATACTAATTTTACATTTTCAATTTTAACATAACAGATTCTAACTCAAGATCACTAGTAGGGTAGTTCTTCTCATGAGGGAGTAACTGGTATGAGTCATTTGAGACAACCTATTTCCACTTTTTCAGGAAAAAACCCAATCCTTTACCCGAAGCATTACATAGAATATCATAACAATTCCTTGTTTTCGAGAAAATCAAAATTGGTGATGAATTCAACATCATTTTCATTGCCTCAATGGATCTCTAACACATGTTGTTACATTCGAATTTTATACCCTTACAAGATAAATGTGTCATCAAATATGGTAGAAGTCTCGGACAAACCATCTATATAAACCCTCTAACCCCAAGAATTTATAGAGATCAAACACAATTATGGGATTATACAAAGACATAACTACCTTTAACTTTTTTTGATACATTACGATTACCATAAAAATATCACATTCCCCAAAAACATTTGTTCTCAGATCTAAAATCCAAACTTGGAAATATTTGCATACATAGCATGTTCCATCATTGTTCTAAGAAGGATATAAAAATGGTCGATGTTCTCATCATCAATCATGGAGTACACCAATATTTCATCTATAGACACAAAAACTAATGAGTCCAAGAACTAATGAAATATTCACTTCATCAAAGCTATAAATACCGTAGGAGTGTTACTGAGACCAAATAGAATAACAAAATACTCAAAATTCCAATATCGACTCCAAAAACCTATCTGGGATATATCAACATCTTAGACTCTCAACATGTGGTACCTTGACTATAGGTCAATCTTAGAAAAACAATGATCCCCCCTTAGTTGATCAAATAAATCCTCAATTCTCGGTAGAGTATTAGTTTTCATAAAAGACACCATTTTCAAATTTTAGTTGTCGATAAAAACATAAAGGCACCTTTATTCCATCTTATCAAATAATACAAGATAACCACATGGTGAAATGCTATTTTTAATAAATCCTTCTTCCTCTAAGCCAATAAAGAAGACCATTTGTTCCCCCAACTCAGTAGGTTCCATTCAATAGGATGGAATAGAAATAGAAATTGTTATATGGGGTAGTTAAACAGTAAACTCAACCTATCACTATGGGAGTAAAGAAGAAAAATCTATTATAATGACCTTGAGGTATGCATAAACAAAACAAGGTAGTTAACCACCCCAGTAATGGTTAATAGTAAAAAAGAAAAATTTCAGAAAACTGATAGGAGATTATTCCATCATAAAGAACAATATGCCTTTCCCTCTGTGATCTTGAGTCATTATTAACCTAGAAAACATGAGCCCCACCATATGTAGTTAACAACTATAATATAAGATGCTAATAGTTGACTTGGTTCTTCACATTGATCATACAATCCTTGTCGATAATCATGTCAATGATGTCAAGTTCATGCACTAAGAAGATCCAAACCACATCTTCATTTCTAATCACCACCCAACAATGGAGACACATGAAACCTTGTTTGGTCCTCTTTCCTGAAGGAATGGTAATATATAACTATAAATCCATGATATCGGAATATAAAAAACTTCAAACCAATTTTAAGATAAAAAACAATGAGTAGCACCAATATCAAAAAAATTTATCACCATAAAAAAGATATAAACATCGTACCTCTAATAGTAGATAACCTAACTTTATAATTCTCTATCCCACTCTCTACGTCATAAAGATGTTTGGACACTTATTACTGGACATACCCCTAGTACAAGGAATGAGACCCCCAACACAAATATTTTCCAACCTGAACCTGCAATCCTTTGGTGAAAGTAGATCCTGCATCACTACCTAGGTAAATCCAATCATTGAAATGTTTCATTTGGAAATATCTCCCATGAAGAAGAAAAGTATGAGGATCCTTTTTGAAATGATGCCCGATATGAACACACCAACCAAAAATGAGAAAATAACAAATTTCTTCTTTGAAGAAGCCCCTAAAACTGGTCTTGTAGAAAACTAACCAACCTTGTGCTTCCTTTTTTGACTAGAAGTGTCACCATAGTTTACCACTATACCAACTAAAGATTATCCCAATCCTATCCTTCCAAATATATCTACCTAATCCAAATAATATTTATCTACAATCTCCACAAAGTTTATAAGAAACAAAAGAACAATATTGACCAAATATTGTCCCTCACCCAACCTCGAACCTCCAAGCCTTCAGTAACCATTGTAAATAAGCTCTAGTTCAAAATGTAACAACTCAATTAAGAAGATGGAGTACTCCAGAATGTTATGATCCCCTTCATCCAAGGCCAAAATATATTGGGTCTTTTTTACATATAATTTTATAGGAGAAAAATAGTAATAACTATCTTTATAAAATAATCCTAGGAAATGCATTCCAGCGACTAATCATTAACTATAAAATCCCACAATCATTTTCTAGGTCCCTTGACCATTTATGTGGAAAACCCCCCCAGCCAATATTTATGAGTCTTCAATAAGTTGAAGTTCATCTCAATATATTCAAGATAGTCCTATGATTCATGGGACCCTTTTTCACTGTGGATGACTGGTGGACGCATCATGGTAAATTCCAAGCCATGATCCACTACTCGTCATGGGTTCGCTATGCCCACTGGCCAGAGAGTCTGACTAGTATGGATTACTGCTTCTAATATAGAGGGGTCCACATAAGGAGCCACCGATGTATCCAACATTTCAACTTCCCCACATGTATTTTGAATAAATATTCTAAGAGTAATTTTTTATGAAACACTAAATCATAATAAAGAAACCACAGTACTATTAAACCAAAAATAAGAATCTAAAACAATTCTTCGAAACAATAATACTTTAAAGGAGTTATGAATTCTACCATAAAAGGGTAACACCATCAAAAAAGAAAAGTTCCAAATAAATAATCTTCCCACTGAGTTTATTCAAATGAACATACTGTCTCACAATGTCTCAAATTATTTTAGATAGGTAAATTTAAATAAAAATCTGGTAAATATTTTTCAATGGGACCAAAATATATTATGTTGGACTTTTTAGCGATTTTCTGACTAATAATAGAAACTAAAATTCTGTAATGAGAGTGAGTTGTCTTTGCATATTTTCCACACAAACTATTAAAATTATTACAATCTTACTCCTTTCATCCACAAACTCAAAAACCAACTCTGTTTGTGCTGAAAAACTTCTAGTTGAGTAACCCATTAGATACCAAATTGTGACTGACCATCCCTGGTTAACCAAACCAGTCATCCCAGTCATCCCATTATGTGGTGGTGTAAGAAAATACATTGAAAAAATTCATATATATAAGGATACAAATACAATAAAAATGTTAAATACAAAAAGGGAGAAAACTGGTCCACATATGATAACCCCCGAAATTACGACATAAATATAGATAACTACTCTCCTTGTGACCAACCATTAGAACCAAACTAAAAAAACACAAAGAGACGCCTACATGCTATAGTGTGATATTATCATTACCATTATCCTCAAAAAAAATTCAAAAACAACCAATATTTATAAGTGGTGTGTGATAAACAGATCTCAATAGATACCAGAAAAAATATATACCAGTTCTAATAACAAGAATATATATGTTCAGTCATCAAAACAACATGGTTTAGTAGAATTTTTATGAATAAAAAAATTCAATTCCTTTTAAAAAAATAACTGAGTTTTCCAAAATTGAATAACATATTTATTAATATAGAAAAAAAGAATCTAATGATACCAAATATAAATAACCATGTGATACGACATCAATGAAATAAACTATCATGAATTAAATAAACAGAAGTAATAGTGCACATACCAACTGGGCTCTAGCCTATGGTAAAATACATACTAGACACTAACAATACTAACATGAATAAGCTTTGATCCAAAAACATAAAATACTACCGTATACCATCAACATACTAGAGGTTACCTCTAAGTGGTTTTATACACATTATGGCCAATTGTGATTCTTTACTGACACACCCATGGTTCCTGTTATGTAATGCTTTACAATATCTATTTCTTAAATAAGGCTCACATTATTATAAAACAATTTCATGGACAAAATAATCTACTCTAGGATTTGAAAAAACATTTTCCATTACAAATCATGGGAAATTACATTTAAAAGGATACCCCCTCAAAAACAAGAAACTGTTCCGTTTTCAATTTCATCATATGAAATTCTATTTGGAATCTCAAGGAATCAATAATAATGAAACGAAATTAAACAAATTAAAACACTTGAATCGATGCACCTACCTCAATGAAATATAAAACCTAACTACTATTTTCAGTGGGGACTGGATCCCATGAGAATGGACAACTCATAGTAGGGTATGCTAAAAATATAAAAAGGATTGATAGAAATCCCCACTGAATTACAAAATTGTAGCCAAAAAACAGATGCCAAAAAAATAACAATAAGATAAACTTCCTGGATAATATAATTTAACACAAAAGTGATCAATGTTTTAAAGAATAAATCTAGATGAAATTAAGTCAACAAAAATCTCCTATGGTAGGAGCTCCAACCAAGATAATAATGCTGCAAAATAGAATGAATCCCCAAAACACTCGTACAAAACCATAAAATTTTAAAATTTGGAAGTTATATAGAGTGTAATACATTTACACATTTTGAAAACAATTCATTTGAGGTTATTCCTAAAAATTAATCACCTCATATTAAAAAAATGAATTTTTAAATTACACGGTGTGTAACTATTACATGACATGTAAAATTCTCATATGGTAATATAGTTCCAGATATATGTCCAGTTGCCATTACATGTTATATAATCCCATTAAAAGTCATGTAACATCCTATAAAGTAAAAAAAATACTTGTAAAATATGAAAATTCCAAAAAAAATACCTAAATTCACTATTATAGGTGTCCCCCCAATTTATAGTCAACAATACTCACCAAACAAAAAATGAAAAAAAGAAAAGAGTATGATTTACTTGATAGATAGGTAGTGGGGCATTCCACCATTGAATATTTGGTGTTGTGTTTAATAGATTATATTGAATAAAAATTTATTATTTTAAAACCTTTCTATTTTACATTCTTCTAACATTAACTAAATTGTATCCTCGCAATTTAAACTTGATCGTGGAAATAATTTTTTTAACATTTTATAATTCCATTGTTGAAACATGACATCGTGATAAGGGTGGGAAAAAATAATCATGAAAATAAAAAATGGTATATACCATGTTCATATGGAATAACACATATCTGGGTTTCCATGTAGGATAACATTAGTGGAATGTGATGATATGGACTTTAGGTAAGAGATTTTTAGCTCAGATTTTTTTTCTTTGACAGACATGCCATAATCCCCACATGTTTCTATTATGTGGTGTATATAATACCCATAAATTTATTTTATGACGACAATTATTATATTTATGGGTATTTACATATCAATTTTCATTGTCTTATTTTTTAGGCATATGATTAAAAAGATAATAATGTTTTTAGGGTTTAATTTAACAATATCATTGTTTATGAGGATTTATTATAATTATTTTTCTGATGATGAAATATTTTGATCTACCTCTCAATAAACGCTTGAAGTGTATTATCCTATGGTAATTTGTAGAGAATAAATTTTTTAAATCATTTTATTCAATTTATGGACTAAATAGACTAAAATAATATTTTTATGTAAAACCAACCATATTTTCCTATTTGGTTGAAAGTTATTTGTCATCCATGTCTTTGTTTTATGAAAATATTTTAATTAATGTTTTAAATATTATATAATTTATGATTAAATTTATTTTTACACTTTTTTAATTTTTAAAAAAATTGTTTTATTGGAATATTCTTTTCATATTCGAAATGAATGACTTTTTTTATTTTTACTGAAAATGTAAAATTAAAGATTGTTTTAACATGTACCAAGTGAATAGTATTTTCCTCCATCATGACCACATAATGATTTAATGCATCCATTAAATGTTTCATAGGTTATTATCAATTAAAATTTTGTGTTTTATATTTGAGGAATTTTTTATATATAAGTGATCTCAAAGTGGAAATGAAATTTTCATTATGAAATTTTCCTAGTGATCTTTTAAAATCATTTAATATAAAAAAATTCATACTTAGAAATTCATAATTTTAAATGGTGATATCATCCAATGAAATTATCCTTATTCATTGTCTTTATATTTTATAAGTATGATTAAAATATTTTTATGAAACCCAATCATTTTCTAGTGGTTTTGATATGATGAATTGATGACATAAATACGAAAACCAACTCTTTTCCGTGATTTATAATATAATGGAATGTTTTTTTAAACCTATGTTATATTAATGGGTTATTATATGATGAATTTTTATGGTCATTTTCTATACGTATGAATAATGATCATTACATTGTGTGTGGTATCAAAAATATATATATCCCTCTAGTGCATTGGGTATTGATTAGTGTTTTATAAGATCAAAGGGTACACTAGATGTTATCCCAAGCCTAAAAGAGGGATCTCATGAGGTTATCCCAATCCCAAAAGAGGATACAATAGAGGTTATAACTATCCTTATGTAGGTACATGGGTGGTTATATCAATCATAACATGTTATAAATGTGTTTGTGGGTTTCCTTGACAAAATATTTTCTACTCTCATGTCTATTCTGAAAATACATGCCTTATACCAATGATACATAATTATGTATCATGCTCTTTATATCGTTATGATTCATGTGTTAAGAAATTACATTATTTATTCCATGATACATGATTATATTCTATGATACACAATATTTGGTTTTCAAATTTTATGAAGATGTTCTCAAACATGTTCCCAATATTATTCTTTTGTGGTCATTGATATCTCACTTGTTTATCCTTGAAGAGAATATAAACTCATACTTTCTTCTGTTTCCATTCCAGGGGATATGGTGAAAGGTACTATGTATTATATTTCTAATAAGGGTGTTAATTATGAAGAACATAATGGGATATAATGTAGTTCTATTAGGAACAAGATGTTTATGTATCAAAGTTTTCAAATATCGTAAATTTGTATGGTCATCATGAATGTTTTTATAATATTAAACACATATTCATCTATTAGGATATGATATCTAGATTTGTAAATTATGGTAATATATATCTAAAAACTGTACTCAAATCGTGAACTTCAATAAATACTTCAAAAACAACCCCAAACCAAACTAAAACTATAGGAACTTAACCTAGTTATTAAATGGCTTGTAAATATAAAAAAAGTGAAATGTACCTAAATCCAAGGCTTCCTCCATATCCCCTACATTATAAATTCATTCCAAGGAATTTTTAAGACTGTTGTTATTCTTGAATAGATCCCAAAACTACTAAAAATTTTATTTTCTTGCATCAATGTCTCTTCTTAAATCATACCATGAATCAATAAATCTCAAAATAATGTGATATTTTTTTAATTCAAGATCATTTATTGTCTATCCATAATACACATTGGCACATGAATCATCTTTTTATTTGGTTCAATATCAACATGGTCCCATAGAATCACATGGTTAGTTTCTTGTTTTTACTTGTTTATCTGTGAAACTTGAAACATGTTATGAACAAAATCGGACATTCTTGGTAAATCATACTAATAAGGCACAACACCAACCAGTTCAAGTGTCTCAGAAGGTGAAATGTACCCTAGGTGCCATATTATATGTCCAAAAAAATATTTCTCACCATACTATAGTCATATTACCAAGAAAACATGATCATTCTCATAAAATGAGAATAAATATCGATGATAATGATCATATGTTTTTTTGACATCATTGAGTATTTGCTATCCTTTTCAGATCATATGAATCTCCCCAATTGTATTTTCATATTGCTAGGTCCACTAACCAATGTCCTGACTATTTCCTCCCAACACTGATATGAACAAAAAATATTACCGTAAAATGATTTAAAATGATTCATGTGAATTGGTTCATGATAAATATTATTTTTTGAGAATTACAAATATTTTAGATACTCCTCCCATGATCCTCCAATGTCAATCAAAAAATCATTAACTGTGTATTAAATTTTTGTATCATTCACTCTGATTGTCCATCCTTTTGAAGAAGCTATGTTATGGACAAGGATATTTTCATTACATGGGACCATTATAAGGAACTCCAAAATTAATATTTAATCATTGAGACCCATTAATACAATATTTAAATTTGAGTATCATTTATCAATATATCTTATTGATTGAAATGTTTCTGAGAATATAAAATTGTATTCAATTCATAAGTAAGGATTATGTGATATTTATTTATTGATCAGATCAAAAACCATATATATATAATATTGTATTGAAAATGATCATGGAATACCTATTAAAAATCAATGTATATATACTCTTATTTCCATATAGGAATTAGTACCAGGTTTATTATACAAGTTAGTCATTAGTTCCCCCCCCCCCCCCCTTGATGTTCTAATTGGTGATTAATCCAAAGAAAAATTATAAAAATATTATTTTCATCATATCCCACCAAAACAACATCCTCACTTATTTTTAAACCTTTTGTATACCATGATGAGAATCCCATCTCAAATTGCGATAGGAAGAAATATGTTTTTTCCGATAGGTTGAGAGAACCACAAACCAATCTCTAAAAAGAAACACATATTTCCCATATATATTTAATCCATCGATGGTTTCCCCACAATAGAGTTTTATCCTCATAGTTTAAAATTTATAATCATAAGTTTAATAATCTTTAACTTCCTTAAACAAATCAGTAACTAAAGAAACCAAAATAAAAACCGCATTATCACATTGTTCACCATAATCCAAAAGTATATAAGAAATAACTAACATTAATATTTATTGATCTGAATACTATTTATCCAAATAATTATATAAATTCCTCATAAATGTATCCACTATTGATTTTTCCTTCCACAATGTATACATCACGTCAAAGTAAACTATTTTCCCATATTTCATCCATCTTCATTGTCTTAGATTCATATCCCTTTGTAAGAATAATATATCTATAACTATTATGTTATTTAAACACAACAATAGTATACCTAAAAAGTAATTATGCAATTTATTCAAGTAATACACTATAATATCCAAATCTATATCACGTGTCAAGTAGTTATTCTCAGGAACTTGAATCTTCTAAGAGACATGCGAAAAATGTGATCTCCCCGCTTGAGAACATATACCAACCCAAGCCCTTTTTCATCACATTAGATATCACAATGATTTCATGATTTTATAATCATAAGGAATTTTTATAATGTAATACATACCATAACATATTGGATATATTTTTTGAATCAATTACTCCATTGGAATGGGACTCTATTCCTTATAATAGTTTTCATCGATGATGTAAGACATGGAAACTGATTTAACAAAATTATGTAGTATATGACTAAAACAATTATGATGTGTATTTCATCTATAGTGGTTACAAGGTGTTAAAAAGATCATTATTATCAGGATCTACAGAAAATATACTTTTAGTGATAGCTTGAACACATAAATATAGAAATTTTTTTTAGAAAGTACACTTTGAATGATTAAAAAATAGGTGATGTTCCAACAATATACCCAACCCTCCATTAATTTTTTATTTATGATAAACTATAGTCATAGAATATATAGGAATATAATCAATTAACCTCAATATAAAATAATCAAGATACCATTGAATGATCCTAGTCATTAATTAAAGAAACACAACTTGTGTATTTGTATGTCCATTGGGAATAACCTCATATTCTTAATGACCATAATGTCTCCTAAAGAGTCTCGTCCTAATATAATCCTTCCAAACATGTAGTTCGTCATAGCCCATTCATATGTCAATAATAGAGAACCATTAGGATCAAAAAAATTGATCATAATGGTTATCCATTCATCGAAAAGTATAGAGATACTTTAATATAACTTTTGAAGCTTATGATTATCAAAAAAATTCAAAGAGTTTTATACACCGTGATTAGAAAAATAACTACTTCTTCCCATGGTAAAATTCTTAGTAAAGTGATCCATTTTCATTCAAACACTTTCTTCAGGACTATCAATTCCCACCATTCTTTTAGTTTCCCCCTATAAGACATATTTGGAATTGGACTGGTCCCTAATTGGAGATCAATTGGAAGCTCTATTTCTATTTGGGGTGGAAACCTAGATAAATTTCCTATAAAACATTATGAAACTAGTAAACTATGGTTGGAAAATTTAGATTTATTATATAATTAACTTACTTCAATGTAACCAACTCCAACAAACAAGAGATAGTTATAACCATTGATAGAAAAAGTCATTATCTTCTTACATTCAGAGAATAATCGCATTAAATTAATACTGAACATTAATAAAACATTTCTATCTATCCTATAAAGAATAATAGATGATATAAAATTTGAATAATGTCGACCAATCTACTCCCAAAATCATTTTATAGATATATATATATCAAGAATAGTGAAATACAAAACCAATTCAACACAAATGACTATTATTGAACAGGATGCACACATAGAGGCTCGACACTCGCATTTTCGTAGAGGGTTTTTATGTTTCAAAATATAAAGAATCAATTACATATGAATATTCATATAATATACCACATAATTATAAATAAAATATTGAGATGTTACCAAGTCAAACCAGTGATGAATAAAAGTATAATTAAAATAAATTAAACCTCTCACCATGAAAGGAATAGATTAATCATCAATGATCACCTTTATGGATCCAAAAAGATAATTAGTATCTCTTACCTAATCCATTAATTATTGTTTCATTTTCATAACTTGACGACTTACAGTATTCACATATTAACCTTGGATCACTTGTTTTTAAAAGTGTGAATTAATCTATCAAGATTACCTGACCGAATCATAATATCTCTATGAATCATATTATTTATCTCATGCACTAGTCATCAGAGATAATTGACAAATTACATAATATTATGTATATAATTATATATGTGAAATGATTTTTTTGGTTCCCTATATTCATTATTTTTAATGATAAGTAGTGCCGCATTGGAAAAAACCTGTAATTATATTGTGATATGAAAAGAAATTAACCAAATAATTTTTTATTCAAAGAGCATACATTATCAATAATGTTGGTGTTCCTCTTCTTTTTATTACTATAATTTCATATACCACATGTTCATGTGGCGGTAAACATACTCTGTGAAGCTGGAATTCCAAAAATAACATCTTCTTTCACTATATATCAGTTTAGAATCTCTATATAGTCCATAATACAAATAAACATATCTTATAGTGAGTACCTAAAAAAACCTAGACACAAGTATTTGTTTCTTAAAGGTTCCAACATACTAACATTCAGGGAGAAAAAGACTCAATAATGTACATAGATTCATACTCTATGATATATTGATATACATGTTTCTATTTGATGAAATTAGTTCATGTGACTATAAATGTTTAAAGAAAGAATTTTTTGTTAAAACATTATTTAAAATACTCCAATGTGATTCTGTTGTCAATTTAATCATGGAAAACTAATTCCCACTTTTTTGGTGCATTATCTTCCATCATATAAAAGGAAGAAAAAAAATTCAACTCAGTCAGTGTGCACAACAATTCAATGATTCCTTTCATCCTATTAAACTATAATTATCCATTTTTCGGTTTTAATCCCCATTAATGATGGGTGTATTTTAATTTTTTAACTAAAATTATTGTCCCACTTATCAAGAATATTCATTATGATTACCACTATCTAGGAAATTGAAAGGCCTAAAAGAAGATTTTTACCAGGTGTTGGTTCACATGCGTTTCATTTGGATTTTTTTAGTACCCTCATCTTGGTGATTCATATGATTTATACCATTTTCCAATGTATCAATAACAATAATAAAACTCCATTTAGTTCTCATTAAATAGAAACAAAAGATTTATAAAAATTCATATTACCAAAATCAACATGTATTACAAATAGTATTTCCAAAAATAAACCAGTTTACCCTTTATAATTTAATCACTAAACTCCAAAAAAAAAATTATGTCCTAGTGGGAAGTCTCAATAGTAATTACAATTATGAAACACTCAATTTTAATTCAAAATTGATGGGATGAAAATATATAGTGGTGTATTAAAACAGTTTTTAACCCTTATCAACAATGTAACTATAATTTAATAATAAAAAGTTTAGATATTAATTTTTAAGATATGCATTTCATGTTTATACATTCATATTACCATACTATACCCCCATGAGATTGACATATTATCCAATAATGATACATGTTGTAACTTCCCTCCCCAAATCATTGGACTCAGGATCGAAAATTTGGCAGCAACCTTAGTTGACATCCCCATGACACTAAATGCTAGAAATAAATGGAGTGGTATTAAGAAAAAAACATGGGGTTGATTTTACCACTAAATATAAAACAATATTACAAAAAAATATAAACATCCAATCCTCCTATATGATAGATGATTATAACCGGAAAACCCCATTTAATAATGTTAAATAAAATATAATAGTGATTGTGGAATATAATATACCATATCACAAAACTGAAATAAAATAAGTCTCAATAATATAATTTGGCCCGATACTAACACCACTCAAACTATTTCAAATCTTTATCTACACATTCTATGATCACAAAATCCAGGTTAGTCTCTAGAGAAATATAAAAAATTTCCCTTCACCATATCAAGATAAATGTTTTCTACTAATGCACTAATGTGGACATCAAACGGTGGGTATAAAATTAGTAGGAATTCAACAAAGATATCCCAACACAGGAAATTGGGATAAGAATTGGTCAGCATAGTATATATTAAAACGTAAAAAATCAGTTAAACATTATATATATATATATATATATATCCATAAGTGGAATCCAAGTGGGAAAACATAAAATATATTAACACCATTTTTTCATACAAATAATATTTATTACATGTACACAAACTCAAACAATTGTAAAAAATATCAAGGTGTGACCATTGATAGTGTTACCCCATGAACATAATAAACCCTACCATAAGGGTGGATCATTTGACAAAAACCCATTCTCTTTAAACAAATGATAAATAAATTGTACCAAATTCCATTACAATAAACTTCACATGAAGAATATCTTTTTTTAAATTAATTTTATCAAACAAAATTCACACATCTAATCTTAATCATAAATTTAAAAGAATAATTTTAAAATTATATGAAAAATGTGTTTTTCAAAATCCATGTATTTTTCAATATTTCAAAATCATAGAACAAAAAGAGTTTACATTATGAATTCATATAAATATTCTATAAAAAAATTTAGATAATAATTAAAAATAGTCTAAGACTTATTATTCCAGAAAAATGGAAATGAGAGGGAAGTCACCTACCTCTAAACATATGGAAAAAATGAAGAAATCCACTTAAAAATTCTAGATCTGGGATCAAAACACCTTCCCTTTAATATATCTATAATGTTATTATCAAAACTAACATAAAATAATTTTCGTCTTAACCTAAATAATGGAAATTAGCTATGTCACTAAGAGAGATAGGATAAGTATAGGTATAAGAAAAACAAGGAAGGAAAGAAGTGAAAAAGGTCATAAAAATGATTTTGGATCTGCAAAAAACATTGATCCACCAAAAATTTACATCTGAATTGAAAATAATTACCAAGGGATCCAAAGTAAAATTGGAGTTTAATACCTTTTAATAGTACAATAATAATGATCCTTATAGTCCTTAATCTATATTTAATCCAAACCTTTTATTTTATTAACTACAAGATGCATTGTTTTTCAAGATATAGGACCATTGTGCATGTATTAATATACATGAGCTAGAGTGCATCACATCTAGGAAGCTTGGTTTTCCAAACCATGCACCTACTGTGTGGTGATACCATATCGAGTACTAAACATAGAATTGTTTTCTCACATGGTTTTACAAACCATGTGCAATCTATGTTTTTTCACATATCTCTTGTCACATGTTTTCCCTTGGGAACACTCACCATTTAGTCAAATATTGAATCAACCATGTACAATCCCATGGACTCTTTTTCCCACTTGCGTAGCTTATTAGAACTGGTGAATGATTTCTATTATGCATAATAAAACATTACACCTCTTAAAATAGTTCCAAAACATCCCAAAGCGATATTAAAACCCATGAAACATAACCCATGACTTATATGACATGAAGGTAGACATAACAAGGGTGATGTAACTAAAAATAGGGGTGTCACAACATGTGGGATAACTTCACAATATGAATCTATATGGTATTTGATTTAGTTTTATATATATCAAATTCATTGGTTTCTCTCATTGGATTACTCTAACCCAAATTTGAGCCACTACAACCTCCAAATCCCTATAGTCAATGTCATATTGACTAATAGGATTTAGACATTACAATTGATCCCTATGGTATTAGAGACCCCATAGCACTATGGAGAGAGTAACTCAATTTAAATAACCTATAATAATTTCTATATGGAAAGGAATAGAAATCATTATTGAGTGCATTGAATAAGATCCTCATGTTCCTAAAAAATCCAAACTGATAATATAAACGAGTCTACCACTAGATTCCACTGAATCTGAAAACAGACACAGGTTCATTTATCCCATAAAACTCAACGTTCATCATTGATCATGCTTAATATTCCTAATAGAAGGACTGATTCAACTGCCACAAAAAAGTTCCCCAATGTATTTCAAAATATCTTTTCCTGGCCAATATCTACCTTCAACACATGATTCGTAACATCAAATTATTTTGGGAGATTCAATAATATTACTTAATAACATATATTATAAATAATTATCATTTCAAATATTGCAGATTTCAACTTATCAGTCCATACTCGCACTACTGACAAACTACCAAGTTGAGTGAATTTTAACTCATAACCCATAACTTGTCTTTCATCTCACTGGGGATAAATAAAATCTTAATATTTTTAAAAATTAATTGTATTAGGAAAATACAGATCATTGGAAATTTCCATGAAATCTATTCATTCTAAGAGAATATGCCATATTTCTTGAATTATGAAGCCCCACCAACCATAGTTAATTCCTTGAATTATAAGCATAGCAAACTTCATCTTTAAGGAACCTATTTCTCTCTGTAAATATATGATTTTCTCATTATTTTCATGATAGTAACCATCCACCTATATATCATTTATTTCCCAAAATAGGGTAGATTATTCACTAGGAACTGTAGTGAAAGATCATTTTTTGGACATGGGTTATCTTCCACAATGTTTGTAATGCTAGAACCCTTCCCTTATTCAAAATCACTATGTTCTTAGACCATTTTCTAATGAATATTCCAATTAACTAGTATTTTTTTTGTTAGATGTTATCTAAAACAACATAATGATGATTTATGCGTCAAAGTTTTGGGGGATTGATAATATGAGAAATCAAAAAACTATAAAAAACGAATAAAGTAAATTACCAACTATCAATCCAAATGATATAAATTAATAATTTTTTTGTCAAAATAATAACTAGTGGAATTATAATACAATACAACCATACATGTATCTAGTCTTTCATGAATAGTGTGTGTCCCTCACACAATAACATATATAGAAGGTAGAGAAAATCAGAAATAAAATCACATTTTAATATTCACTTTTAAATCAGGGGTGGATAATAAAGTTGTTTCCCTAGCTCACCATTTCACATATTATATGATCACAACCAAGACCATCTTTTGTCCATATGAACGTCTCATGTTACATGAAACACAATACAGTTTGATTTTAAACCAAATTAAAACTAACCATCATGGGTCCCCCCACGGTCTGGGTACCCATGATGGACCTTGGAAATGTAAAAAAGTCATTACTAATTCCCATGAGGAGAGAAAAAGTGTAAAGACACATAATTTCCGTGTAATTTTTTAAAAAATAAATGGGAATTTTAAGAGTCCTAAAAAATTTTCGGTGTGTGATTCCGAGACCCAGAGTGCTCAGAATTAATTTCTGAACTTTTGTACGGGTATGTTCAGTAAACGTGTGAGCGTGTTTTTCTAACTTTAGAACCGTTTCTCGGAATTGAAATCTGAGGACACCGTTGAACTCGCAGTGCCGATATTATCTTAAGGAGACCTTCACCTCAACCTTAGTGGGTTGAGAGTGAAAGCTATAATTTCTGTTTTTCATGGAAGAATAAAATAAAAACAAATTTGTGTAGCTTTTATTTTTTATTTTTTATTTTTTAAAACTCCACGTGGATGATGATAAGTGGGGACCACCGGACCTAAACCTCCCATGAATTTATATAATGGTGGGACCACCCAAACTAACCTCCCATGAGAGTTTATGGTAGTGGGGACCACCTGAGGTATAAACCCCCTTGAACCCACCCCCCCTCTTTAACGGAGAAACCCTCAAACTTCCCTATTAAATGTGGGAGAGCCTCTACAACTCCTCCAAAATTTATTATGCAAACTCAATTTAATTATTTATGATATTTTGAATTTTATCCAATAAACTAAATAATAGATATCATAATGTATTATCTTGGGCTACCATTTTATTTTGGTGGAATTGGGGAAAAGGCTTGGCAAAGGAGAGAGAGTTGGAGAACCTGGGAGAAAGATCTCCAACAATGAATGACGACAAATAATGTCGACCTCGGCTTCGACTTTCTTCCTCAAGATATCCTCCAACATGGGACGTCTTCAATCGATGATCGCCTTCCCCTCCCCATTGACATCATCTTTTTCCTCACGATATTCATCAATGAATCAAACATGGTAGGGGGGTATTATAAAATTCTTCAATTCTCTCAATTAATTTCCTCATTCTTAGAAAGCATGGAGAATTTGGATCAACCAAAATGAGTTGATCCACTATTTGTATTAAATTGAATAGTTTTTCGTTCTTGACTCCTAATTTTTATTGTTGAACCGCTTGTTATCGCTCTAACATGAAGGGTGCGGGCAAAACAAACATGGACTGAACCCTCTGTCATTCATTCTTATTGAGTTATTCACGATGGAAGAAAGTGTCTTACACCACGATGACGAATGAAGAGAGAGGACAACTGAACCAGCCACCGGTGAAGGCACGACGCCACACCATCCCGTGGTTCTACCACTCGCAACCTCCGTGCACCGTGGTCGAGCCGCCGCCCCACCCGCCGCCTCCTTCCACAGCCGGGCCGCTTCCAATCGCCACACAGTCTAAGCCGCCACTGCCTTCCCCGGCCGGGCCGCCGCCCGCGGCCACGCCACCCATGCCGATGCCGCCTAGCCGCCACCCCATGGCCGTACCTCCAGAGATGCTGCCGCCATCCAAGGCTGAGCCACCGCTCGCGACCTCGCCACCCAAGCCCCCACTGTCATCCGCAGCCCTGTCGCGCTTCCCGCGGCTTTACCGAGCTACCTCGTGGCCTCCTCCCACTCGGCCAACCTGCCCCGAGTTGGGCCAAGCTTCCCCGCTTCCTGGAGACACCCCTCGGCCGAGCCACCCTTGTGGAACCCCCAGGACGAGCTGCATTTGTGGCACCCCCCGTGGCACTCCGCATCCCATCTCGGCCTGTTGGACCATCCGGCGGGTCAGGACGCCCAGCACGGGCCGGGCCGCACCCAGTGGGCCGGGCCTAACCCAACGGGCCGGGAAACCTAGTGGGCCGGGCTGAACCAAATAGGCCTGGCTGCCCAGCTGGTCGGGATGGACCCATCGGGTCGGGCTGGTTCGACCAAGACCGGGTCGGCTCACACCAGGTCGGACCAGACCCAGACCCACTATGAACCAATTACGCTCTTTTGGTCATAACTTTGGCACCAGATGTTTGTTTGACGAACTGTCAGCGGTGCAAGAAATATTGGAGTGAAATGGTACCTTTGAGTATACTCCACTAGAGATTTGGATAAAGTTGGAAAACAGTCTGGTTGGATCGAGCACGAATCGAACCTGGCCCTCGGGACTAAAAGGTTAATAACAAACACACCATACATTCGTTTCACGCGCCGCCTGTTGCATTGAGACCCCTATGACATGCCTGTTATTTTGGGATATATCTTAGTGGGACATCATGACCATTTGAAAATTGACCAGTGGCTTAGGGAGAGGACTCTCCCAGAGACGAGTAAGCCTAGTGAGAAAACCTAGTAGCTGGATGTGACGAGAGGAGTGGTCCTAGTGATCCTGTGCGGGTCAACTCCAAGAGATCCAGTGTAGGTCAGATCCTAGTGATCCTATGCGGCTCAGCTCCTAGAGATTCCTTGTGGGTCACCTCCTAGTGATCCTATGTAGGTCAGCTCCTAGCAATCCTACGTGGGTCATCTTATAGAGATCCTGTGTGGGTCAGCTCATAGCAATACTATGTGGGTATGCTCCTAGCGATCCTGTCTGGGTCAACTTCTAGCGATCCTGTGGGGGTCAGCTCCTAGCAGTCCTATGTGTGTCAGCTCCTAGAGATCATGTGTGGGTTATCTCCTAGTGATCCTTTGGGGGTCATCTCCAAGGGATCTTGTGTGGGTTAGATCCTAGTGATCCTTTGGCGGTCATCTTCAAGCGATCTTGTGTGGGTCAGCTCCTAGCGATCCTGTGTAGGCAAGAAGCAAAGCCTCTTAACAAAGTAAGATGATTTAGTAGTAATAACTAATCATCTCTACTACCATATTGAAGTTATACCAGGTTTGAGATGAGTTAGAACCTCTGTGATTCTTCATGATTGAGATGGATTACTTGATAACATAGGTATATGTATGGGCATATACCTAAGTAGGGTTATATATTGTTTTCACACTTTTTGGTTTATCCTTGGTGGATTTTGTGATGCCTTGAGGTTCTCGGGGTCCCTATTGAGTATCGGTATACTCACCCTTGCACAGGCTATGCCCACACCATGTTGTGTTGGATGCAGACGATGGACAAATGCTGATTGAGGATGAGAATATCAGGACTGGACAGTGCCCGGAGTTGGACCATATTATGTGTCTGTACACAGAGGAGACAGGTGGATGTGGAGTGCTGAGGAGATGATCTGTACCTACCATTCAGGTAGGAACCTCATTGGATGACCTAGTATCTGTTTTCTCTTTCTTTAGTTATATTTTATTTCAGTTTTACATGAATCCTTACAGTTGGGGATGTATTCTGTTCCCTTTTACTTACTGTACTCACATTTTTTTCTATTTAGTTTACTTTAGTTCATATCTTTCTATGTGCTTGGTTGTCTGTGTTATAGGTTATAAATGCAATGCCTTCCCTGTTTTAGGGAATTTTCCTTCGGTGCTAGTCACCGGCCCCTGGCCTATAGAAGGCAGGCTTGGAGTAGTCACAACACGGGCCCCGAGAGACGGGTCGTGACAAATTGGTATCAAAGGAGTCACTTATTTTACAAAACATAAGACTCTGATCTTTCTTTTTAATGGAAATAATGTTAAGTGTAGCGAGTACGGTTGTCAGTTTTGGAAATCTAGTGTTGGTGTGGCATCCGACGTATCCATACACCAGGACCATGACTTTTGATTACTAACTTATTGCATGAAAACACTGATTGATTGTGTGTTTTAAAGAGTTTTCTTTTTGATCACTTAATCCATCTCACCATGTATGACATATTGACTATGGAGCACCTGTTTCTTTTTAGGATGCCTCCATGTAGAGAGCCAACTAGTGTTCCGAGAGTTGTAAGCACTAATAGCCCACCAAGCGACGAGGCCTTAGTAAATGGCCATTTTCTAGTAGAGGAACCAGTGGTACCTTTCCCTGTTGGACCACTAATGCCACCAGCCACAGGAGCAGATGGTGAACGCCACTTGAGCAGATAGCATGAGTTCTAGCGCTAGAGGCCACCTAGGATCAGGGGAGAGACGGACCCACATGTGACAGAGGATCAGCTGGAGGCTGTGGTGAGAGTCTTTTGACTAGTCGGGACAATAGCTGATCTCATGGTGATCCTTGCCACCAAACTCTTATAGGCAACAATAGGCAGATAGTGGAGCTTGATGCTTTAGGTCCGTGACGAGGTGAAACTTTTCTAGGTAGACTTCAAGAGCCTATTTCAGGCAGAGTTTGTCCTAGTGACACTTCGCGCAGTGTGCATACATGATCTTCTTCATCTGCAGCAGCGCAACATGACTGTAGCTTAGTACTCTGCGAGGTTTACCGACCTCTCATGATACTCCACATATATGGTGTGGGACCCATTCTTCAGGGCCCGGAACATCGAGCAGGGGATCAGGTGGGAGATCAAGGATTTGAGGATCTCACTCAGCATCCCGACGCAGTCGGCGGTGTTAGAGAGTGTCATCCTATTGGAGAATTTCCTTGTTGAGTAGTCTCCAGTAGTGAGATCCACCACTAGTCATCATGTAGATGAGTCTTCAGTAGCTGGTAGCAAAAAGATGTCGCAGATATTCAGGAGGATCAGTCCTATAGGTGGACGACTGCATGACTCCGGATCAGTTGTGCGGGGAACCTGATGTGGAGCTAGTCATTCCAGGAGCGGGTAGTGTTTCACATGCGGCGGGCAGTGTCACATGGCTCATGACTGTCTGACCCGCTGTATGGATGATCAGCAGATGGTCTAAGGACCACTCATACAGTGACATATGTTCGATCGAGGCTGTCAGTAGGGAGAAGGCGGATGTGGAAGAGGAGTTGGCTGTGCAGCAGGCAGTGGGCGACGATTCGAGATGTTATCGCCACCACAACCAGGAAGTCCTTCCCGACCACAGGGAGCAAGAGGACATGGGAGAGCTCAGCTTAATGAAGCTGAGGCCTAATATGACGGTGCTCCATAGATGATATGAGGTACGATCTATGTCTACCCCACCTTTGCTGCAGTACTTATAGACACAGGTGTCAGTCATTCTTTTATTCCCATAGCCCTTGTAAGGAAGTCATACATTCTGACAGAGCTATTGGTTTGATACTTACGACTAGAGACTCTTGTGGGAGAAGATTCAATGATTACACACTTGTTCTAGTAGTGCGAGATTACTCTAGGAAGAGACAGCTTTAGCTGGGATCTCCAAGTAGCGGCGTCATGGCCTTACAACATCATCTTGGGTATGGACTGGTTATCTACAGTCCATACTTAGATTGACTGTATTATGTGCAAGGTGCAATTTTTCCACACTGATGGGACCACGTTAACCTTCACTGGCGAGAAGGGATCCTTTTTAGCATAGTATGGACTTACTCCGAGGAGGGTGCAGCAGATTACACATTAGTTGGCTAGCCTTACACTTAGAGAGGTTGATGTGGAGTGTCCGAGTTATCCTTTAGTGGTGGACCAGTAGACAAATGTTTTCCCTGATGAAGTTTCGAGTCCACCTCCTCCTAGAGAGGTGGACTTTTTCATTGAATTGTACCAAAAAACGACACGAATATCTACTCTAGTGTATTGTATGGCTCCTGCGGAGCTTTGCGAGTCGTGGGTACAGCTAGAGGAATTGATGGGGAATGGATTCATCAGGCTTAGTGTTTCTCCCTGGGCAGCCTCGATTTTGGGAGCTTGAGGCTTTGTGTTGATTATCAGCGCCTAAACTAGGTGACCATGAAGAACAAGTACACACTACTAAGGATTGATGAACTCTTTTATCTGTTGAAGAAAGCATGATGGTTCTCGAAGATAGACCTTAGATCAGGATATCACCAACTCAATGTGTGAGACGAAGATGTGCAGAAGACGGATTTCAGATGTTGGTACGAAAACTAGAAGTTCTTGGTTATGCCATTAAGTGTGACCAATGCTGCAGAAGTGTTCATTGGACTCATGAACATGATATTTCATCCATACCTTGATCGCTTCGTAGTAGTCTTCATTGATGAAATTCTGATCTATTCAGCTACTGAGGAGGAGCATGCATTTCATTTGCAGGTAGTACCAGACACATTCCGAGAGCACAAGATTTATGGTAAGATCTGGAATTTCTAGTTCTAGATCCAAGAGGTTCACTTCCCGGGGCTTGTCATATCAGAGGCTGGAGCTGTAGTGGAACCAACGAAGACTGAGGTGGTACTTTCTTGGGAGCCACCCAAGAGTGTGACAGAGGTACAAAGTTTCATGGGTTTGGCTGGTTACTACCAGAGATTTGTGCCATCTTTCTCTAGAGTTGCAGCACCACATTCAGTGTTGGTGAAGAAGGGACAACCCTTCTTGTGGTCAGATAGATGCCAGCAGAGTTTTCAGGAGCTGAGGCAGAGGCTGACTAGTGCCTCCATCTTGAGGCTTCCAAAGGAGGGCGTAGGGTACGTAGTCTACTGCGACGCATCAGGGAACATACTTGGATGTTTCCTAATGTAGGAGTGAGAAGTTATCACATATGGTTCTCGACAGCTGAGATAACACAAGCAGATCTACGCTACCCATGACTTGGAGTTAGCAGCAATGGTCTTCTTCTTGAAGATGTGGTGACTCTATCTGATGGGAAAAAACATTATAGTCTACTCGGATCATAATAGTCTTGGGTATATCTTCTCTCAGAAAGACATTAATATGAGATAATGACATTGTCTTGAGTTTCACTAAGACTATGACTTCGAGATAGTCTATACTCCTTGGAAGGGGAACATTGTAGCATATGCACTTAGTAGGAGATCTTCTATACAGCTGCTTGGTGAGGGAACAGAGAAGCTGACCCCCTTGTAGATATCATTTGTGGATCAGGATGAAGTAGCCTTTATTTATTCTCGTATAGTCACTCCCCCACTTCTTCAGCGAGTCAGGGAGGCACAGTGTGGGGACACTGACTTCGAGACATGATGTGCTCAGATATCCAAAAGACAGGCACCTGATAGATTTTTTGAAGGTGGGGAGCACATCATCCTCTTCAGAGGACGTACCATGGTAACAGTGTCTCTTCGGGAGGAATTG
The DNA here is from genome assembly GCA_963277665.1 of Viscum album. Lineage (NCBI taxonomy): Eukaryota > Viridiplantae > Streptophyta > Magnoliopsida > Santalales > Viscaceae > Viscum > Viscum album. Next base: position 914,228,438 of record OY728162.1, on the reverse strand, counting down.
ATGAGGCAGTTCCACACATCCCCTATAGTAGTACATCCAGGAGTAGCGAAGATGTACTAGGTCCTTCGACGACAGCACAAGTGGCCGGGAATGAAGAAAGAATTAGCAAAGTTTGTCTCTTGTTGCCTCACTTGTCTGTAAGTGAAGGAAAAGCATTAGGTACCAGCAGTCTTGGTTCAGCCTTTATAGGTCCTAGAGTGGGAGTGGGATGTGATATCCATGGACATCATTATAGGACTTACACATACATCAAGGGTTCATGACTCGATTTGGGTGATCGTCGAATGAATCACCAATTCGGCCAACTTCCTACCTATCAAAGTGCAGGGTTCAGTAGAGAGATTAGGATATCTCTATGTGAAAGAGATTGTGTGGTTACATGGAGTACCCTCGACGATTGTCTCCAGTTGTGATACACGATTCACTTCCCGGCTATGGAAGGGGTTGTAGGAGGATTCCGGGATACAACTTCGTTTGAGCACCGCCTTCCATCCTCAGATAGTTTGTTAGATTGAGCGGACCATTCATACCCTCAAGTACATGAAACATGATTTCGTCCTTGACTTCGGTCGCAACTAGGAGGATAATTTGTCTTTTATAGAGTTTTCATTCAACAACAGCTATCACTCCACCATTGGGATGACACCTTTTGAGGCGTTGTACAGGCGACCCTGTAGATCACCTTTGTGCTGAACTGACCCAGGAAAGTCAACACTAGTGGGACCACAGATGGTACGAGCTACCACAGAGAAGGTGAAGATCATCCCGGAGTGGAGGAAGACTACACAGAGTAGGTAGAAGTAATATGCCGATAGGATATGGAGACCTATAAAGTTCGAGGATGGTGACCACATCTTTCTATGGGTCTCACTTCAACGAGGTTTGCGGAGATTTGGCTGAGGCAGCAAGTTATCTTTGAGATTCACCAAACCCTTCCAAGTTCTCAGTTGTGTTGGTGAGGTGGATTACTGCTTAGCTCTTCCACCTCAGTTGCATTGGGTGCATGAAATCTTCCCGGTATCCCAGCTATGTAGATACCTGCACAACCCTTCTCACATCATCGACCATGGAGAGCTGGATGTCGAAAATGGGGGAACTTTTATAGAGGTTCCAGTAGAGATTGATGATCGACAAGAGAGGGTCCTTCGTGGATGGTCGTTACCTCTATTTCACGTTCGCAGGTAGCACGAGAACCTCTAGCAGATCACATAAGAGCGGGGAACTGAGATTCCTGCTCCGTACCCCCACTTGTTTTCATAGTTTTGATTTGTGGCTTACGGGAACATAAATACCTGAGGTGGGGAGAATGTAAAGACCGGGAATTTCCATGATTTTTTTAAAAATAAATGGGAATTTTAAGAGTCCGTGGAAATTTATGGCACGTGATTCTGAGACCTAGAGTGCCCAGAATGAATTTCTGAACTTTTGTACGGGTGCGTTCAGTAAACGTGCGAGCGGGTTTTTCTAACTATTAAACTGGTTCTCGAAATTGAAATCTAAGGACACATTTGAACTCGCAGTGCTGATATTCTCTTAAGGAGACCTTCACCTCGATGATAGTGGGTCGAGAGTGAATGATAGAATTTGGGTTTTTCTGGAAGAATAAAATTAAAACAAAGATGTGTTGATTTTATTTTTATTTTTAATTTTTTAAAACTCCATGTGGATATTGAGAAGTGGGGACCACCAGACCTAAACCTCCCATTTGAGGTTATGATGGTGGGGACCACCCAAACTAACCTCCCATGAGAGGTTATGGAAGTGGGGACCACCCGAGGTATAAACCCCCCTGAATACCCCCCCATTTAACGGAGAAAACCTCAAAAATCCCTATTAAATGTGGGAGAGCCTATACAACTCCTTGAACATTTATTATGCCAAATAAATTAATTTAATTATACTGTTTTGAATTTGTGACAATAAACTAAATAATAGATATCATAATCTATTATATTGGTCTACCTTTTCATTTTGGTGGAATTGGGGAAAATGCTTGGCAAAGGAGAGAGCGTTGGAGAACATGGGAGAAAGCTCCGCAACGAAGTACGCCAACGAAGAATGACAATGAAGAACACCAACCTCGACATTGACATTATTCCTCTGGACATCCTCCAATGTGGGACATCTTCAATCGACAACAGTCTTACCCTCCACAACGGTGTCATCTTCTCCCTCACGATCTCCATCGACGAATCAACCGAGGTTGGGGTTATTATTATCTTCTTGAATTATCTTGATTAATTACCTCATTATTTGAAATCATGGATAAGGTGGATCAAACAGAATGATTTGATCCATTATTTAGATTAATTGAAGGGTTTTCATTCTTGACTCCTGATTTTTTTTGGCTGAGCCACTTACTATCGCTCTAACACAGAGGCTGCGGGCCAAACAAAGATGGCCCAACTCCTCCGCCGTTCTTCCTTATTGTGTTCTTTGTGATGGAAAAAAGTGTCTTACACCACAATGATGAACAAATAAAGAGGTCAGCTAAACAAGACACCGAAGAAGGCATGACGCCCCGCTGTCCCGTGGCTTCGCCGCCTTCAACCGCTATGCCCCACGGTCGAGCCACCGCCCGAGCCGCCGCCGCAATCCAGGGCCAAGCTGCCGCCTGTAGATGTGCCACTCGAGCCACTGCCGCCATCCATGGATGAGTCGCCTCCTACGACCACACCCCCCCTAAGCCATTACTGTCGTCCTCCGCCGAGCCGTTGCCCGCGGCCTCACCACCCGAGCCGCCACTGCCGTCTACGGTCACGCCGCGCTGCCCGCTGCATCCGCTCTCTTGGCCGAGGCACCCCTGGCCAGATCGAGCTGCCCTACGCCCTCATGGAACCCCTCGACCGAGCCACCATCGCGGCTCCCTTGGGCCAAGCCACCCTTGCAGGACCCCGCGTGGCCCTCTGCGGCCCCTCTACGGCATGCCGGACCATACAGCAGGCCGGCCCACCCAGTACGGGCCGAGCCGGAGTTAGCGGGCCAGGCCAAACCCAACGGGCCAGGCTGAACCTAATGGGATGATCTGCCTAGCAGGCTGGGCCAGACCCCGCAAGTCGGGCTGAGCCGACCAAGCCGGGTCGGCCCAGACCGGGTCGGACCAGACCTGACCCCACTACGACCCATTTACACTCTTTTGTCCATAAAATTGGCACCAAACGTCCATTTGATCAACCGTCAGTGGTTTTGGAAATCTTAGAGCGAAACAGTCCCTTTGAGTATATCCCACTTGAGATTTGGATAATGTTGGGAAACATTACTTTTGGATCGAGCATGTATCCAATTGGGCCCTTGGGACTAAAAGGCTAATAACTCAAAGACCAGGCATCCGGTTGACGTGCCGTATATTTATTTGAGACCCCTATGACGTAGAGGTCCTTTGGGATACATCTTCATGGGACATCATGGTAGTTGGAAAATAGACCAGTGGCTTGGGTAGAGGACTCTCTTAGAGACGAGCAAGCCTAGTGAGGAAACCCAATAGCTGGCTGTGACGAGAAGAGTGCTCATAGTGATCCTGTGCGGGTCAGGTCCTAGTGATACTGTGTGTGTCAGCTCCTAGGGATTCTATGTGGGTCAGCTCATAACGATCATGTGTGGGTCAGCTTCTAGCAATCATGTGTGGGTCAGCTCCTAGTGATCCTGTGTGGGTCTGCTCCTAGCGATCCTATGTTGGTCAGCTCCTAGAAATCCTATGTGGGTCAACTCCAAGAGATCCTTTGTGGGTCACCTCATAACGATCATGTGGGGGTTCGCTCCTAGCGATCCTATGTAGGTTAGATCCTAGAGATCCTATGTGGGTCAGCTCATAGCGATCCTATAGGGGTTATCTCCAAGTGATCCTGTGCAGGTGAGCTCCAAGTGATCATGTGCGGGTCAGCAATAGAGCCTCTTAATGGAGTAAGATGATTCATTAGTTATAACTAATCATCATTATTACCGTACCTAAGTAATAACTGCTGTAAAATGAGTCATAACCTTTGTGTTCCTTCATGATTGAGATGTATTACTTGATAACTTAGGTATATGTATGGGCATATACCTAAGTGGGGTTATCTGTTGTTTTTATACATTGTAGTTTATCCTTGGTGGATTTTGTGAGACCTCGAGGGTCTCAGGGTCCCTACTGAGTATCGTTACACTCACCCCAGCACAGGCTATTCCCACACCTTGTTGTGTTGTATGAAGAATATGGATAACACTGACTAAGGCTAATAATACCAGGACATGACGGTGCCCTGAGGTGGACAATACGACATGTCGGTAAACAGAGGAGATGGGTGGAAGTGGAGTGCTGAGGAGGTGATATATACCTACCCTTTAGGTAGGAACCTTAGAGGAAGACCCAGTAGCTGTTTTTATTTTTATTTAGTTGTATTGTATTTCAGTTGTACTTGTATCTTTATAGTTATGCTTGTATTCCATCCCCTTTTACTTACTGTTCTCACTTTGTTTACTATTCAGTTTACTTGAGTTCGTATCGTGTTGTGTGTTTGGTAGTGTGTGTTATAGGTTATAAAGGAAATGCCTTCCCTATTTTAGGGAATATGCCTTTGGTGCTAGGTGTCAGCCCCTGGCCTTTGGAAGGAGGGCTTGGGCAGTCACGACATAGGCTCCGGGGGACGGGTCATGAAAGAAAATTACTATGAATTTAGAAGTATTCCATAGAAATTGTTTTTATAAATATTACATCATTATTTTCGATTCCATTAATCTTACATGTCCTTTCTATGATATGGAATTTCATGATCCAATAGTAATTTTGATTATGAAAAAATAATAACCCACTTATAACATAAATATAAATCTTAAACGTAATGGTAAAACACCATTCAATTATCCCACATAATCCATGATATATATAAAATGAAGTGTCACACATCCAACATGAGAACAAAAGGGAACAATATAGGTGGAAATTAGGAAAAATAGTATAATGCCAATTTCCCAATAAAAAATAAACATAAAGAAATAAAATTTAATTTATCATGAGAGTTATGTCCCAACCAAGTCACAAACCAATGTCATGAAGACCAGTGGAATGAGTTCCCACTATGAACTTACAATTCCATTCCTTAAATATAATATTTCAGGTAAAATTCTTCAAGCACCCATTAAGTGTATATATAGTTTGAGCTAAAAATCCTCAGTTGGATCCCACAATGAATTTCATGGAAAATAATTATTATATAGACACACACATACATGTTATTAATATACCATATGAAAGCATATATTTACCATTAATAGGTGAGAAAGAAAGTAAATACCCTAAATATCTAACATTTTAAGTAAATAGAAATGTAACTAAACATTTCATAACCATGCACCATGGGAGTGCCCTATGGAATATAAGGTTATGGGAACTTTAGGTCCTTGCATAATCTTGTAACATATTGTTCAATACATGTGTGCAGACACACTACTATAAGGATATACAATGTCTTGGAGTAATGGGTTTTCCCATCCGATGAAACCATATCGAACCAATCACTAAGGAGTAAATGTATTAAACTTATAGTGTGGTGTCTCCCATAACTATCACAATAATATATATATATATATATATATATATGTTTCGGTAATATAGTTAGTATTGTATATTCTTAAAGTTATAGTTAACAATACAATTCTAATTTTATAAACTAGGGTTGTCGAATTCCATTTAAATTTCAAATAATATATATTTTATTAGAGAGGGTATTTCATCAATAACATATAAGAAAATAATTTATCCACAAACATTACATGAAAATTTAGAAAATTAAAAAAATTAAAATAAAATGAAAAATTTATAAATAACCATTTGATATCACATTATCTGTCAAAAAATGTATAACATAGCCATAATAAATCGAAAATATCCCTTGTAAACTATATAAATCACATTTTCCCCATAAAAATATAGTGTGACATGAAATAAACAAACATTGACCTAGGTAAACCAATCACTTATGGTGAAATATATCATATAAAAATAAAGGGAATATTGAGATACATGAAAAATAATAAAAAACATAACAACCTATGATATGAGATTAGGATAACATAAACCCTACCTCATACCTGTATAGGATTTAACACTATGGGAAAGATGAGAAAAAATAAAGAAGAGTTAAGGGGAACTAGAAGAATTGGGTTTCATTGATGAATCCAGCAAAATTCCATCCAAAAATCATTCTATATTAAAGGTGGATAGAATTTCTCTACATTTTATGGAGATGGAGGTTGAGTGGGGAAAATTATATTAGTGGGAGGATATAATTACAATGAGATATATCTATAAATTTCATCAAAATTATCTTATAGTGATGAAATTATTTTGAAAAATGGTTTTCTCATCCATGAGCTAGTAGTGTGGGCCAGACATCTTCACGTATAAAGATAAATGTTTGGTCTATAAATTTTGGTAGACAATTATATAAACATGAAAAATTGAACAATCAGATTGCAGACCCGTTTCTCATAGTTTCTGCATGGTTACTCAAAACTATGTTTTAAACCATTCACACTCTTTATTAACCAAAATTTTATGTTTTCAGTGATTACATACCTATGAATTAAAGAATAAAAAATAATAAAGTGAGTGTTATTTCCATAATGCAATGTCATGGCTATGAAAAAATAGCTATAAGGGATATTGGTATCGATAAAGATATTTTTTAATGTTATAGTATGTATGGAATTAAATGATGAAACTCTTATAAATATAGATTGTTAGATAAAATACTGATGATTTTTATGTGTAAAATGATAAAAATAATATATCTCTTTATGTATTCTAAACATGTTGCGTGACACATGTAGGAAATGTATCAATAAAATGGTGAAATTTACCATGTGTAAAAAATTAGGCCAAAAATAACATTAAATATATGGATGATAGGTCTCAATCCTAAATTTCAAGGTCGCGTGCTAGTTACAAATTATTTGGAAATCATATATGATACCATGTTATTTGATTTATGAAAAAATTCCATATATTTTACATTATTATCATAATTTAAACATTAAATATAAAAAATAATTTCCCAATCCTAGATCCAAAGGGTTAAGGTCACTACTACAAAAAAACATATTTTCATGGGTATAATGATAGTGGAAATATTTATCCTTTTCAATGGGAAAATTATTCCTGTAGATGTCATTCTAATTTAACCATAGTAATCACTCTTGTGGATATATGTTATCATGAAAAAATCATAGTAAAAGTATTCCAATGGAATGATCTGATTCCATCATACCCCAAATGTAATGATTATAAAGGACTATGGCTATATGATCTTGTACATAACCCCTATAGCCATAATCATTCTAGACTATGCCTATAAACTACATCACTTGATAGCTATAGAGATGATTGAATATATACATGTCCATGTCCCTCCGGAAAAAACCCCCATTGCCATAGTCATAGTGGACATTCGCTCTAGATCCTTGTACTCGTCCTCAATAGTCATAGTAATTCATGATCATGGCTATAAGGAATTTCACTTTACGCCTATAACCATGGGATTACTCTATCATTGTAACATTCCCTTTAACATGATCCCTATATCCAATTTCTTATTAAACATTATCTATAGGTTAACTATTACCGTGGTCACTATGACCAAGGATAAACATAATGGAAAATTGTTATTAGAATTTATATAATAATTATTATATAAGGAATTTAATATTTTTTGATATTTATAAATTGTATGCATGTAATATAAAAAAATTTAAGCAGATGGGTTGTAAGGTGTCTGGTTCTTTATCAATGTAATGTGTGATCAATTCTTAGGTGGTATGATGTTTATTATATTTTGAATTATATTACAAAAAATTATAAATACTATAGGTTCATGTTATATTCATATACATTTTATTATGGAAATAACCATCTACAATAATAAGAATTAGCGCATGGCTATATGTGACAAATGGAATAGGTTCCAATTTATCAGGTAATATCAACGATACTATACCCATAGATTATTTATCCAAATATGTTGTGAAAATTTCTATACAATACAACTATAGTATTTGGGATATATCCATGAACATATCCCATGCCAATGGATAATTTTTCTACTTGTGTTTATTTGGAAATTATCTATATAATAATATTATCCATGATAACTGAGAAAATTTCTCAATAATCACACCATACAAGATCTCTTTCTGGAAATATCTTATATTATACTAATCTTTTTTTCCTAGTGAATATAAATAATAATAATTGTTTGTGGTCAAACAAATTATTTAGGAAAACATAGGATCACATTTTTAGAAGTCATATCCTAAGAATTAGAAAACACGAGAATTAGAAAAATATCTAATTGAGTGAACAATGACCAATAATATTTTTCAATATTACAAAAGGGCATGTAATCTAAAATTATTATTATATACTGTGGAATAATATTTCATACTAACTACACAATAATCACATATTATTCATATTAAAATAATAAAATAACAAAAAAATGTGATATAATAATATGCATAGAAAATCACAACATTTTAATCATAGATCCCACAATCAAATCCATTCTAAATGATATGAATATGGATAAAATCAATGATTTATATGAAACGTTCATGTAAATTAAGATATCAATAATCATTTCTATAGATAATTAACATTAATATAGCTAACTAAAAAAACATCCATGGCCAAATATTATAGTCATATCTATCTACAATGAAATTCTATTAAAAATCATGTGAACATATCTAACAAAAATATTATTCACAAATAATTCGTTATCTAATTAGATATAAATCATTAAACAATGAATGAGAGGATTATATTGATCCAAAACCATCACATAATTATAATACATTCTATTTATAACTACATAAAATCAATGATATGTCATACAAAGAAGAACCCATGGAATGGAAATGAGTTCCAAAACATTTCCACATCATATCACCTAAAATGACATCAAGATTTAAATTAGTTGCTATCAAAATTCAATTACCACAAATTATTGTTTCATAAGGGAATATATATGGTGATAAATGAAACAAAACTAAATCATAAATATAACACAATTATTTAATATGGAATATGGAAGGAATAAAATATTTTTAAAAAGAATCATAAAATTATCGTAAATGATAATGTTAGTGTCTATATTGAAATAGATCATTTATAAGATGGTATCCTGAAGAAATATTCAAGACACCACATTAAAATAAATAAAAATAATATAGAAATAAAAATATCACAATTATTATCAATATAAAATTAAATTTGGATGAAACATTATCTGACACTTAAAGAAAAATACTAATTAATACTTTAACATATAGTTATTAACACCCACATCATTACAAACTATACTAAATATTCCATTTGAAAAGTGGTAAAGAAAATTATTAATACAATAAGAGATATAATATATTTGGATTTAAACATTATAAAAAATCAAAATTATAATTAAATATGATATAAATGATTAAAACGGTCTTTTAGAGAGGATGTGAATTATTCGTCACAATATTCCATTTTTTTATGGAAAAGGTATTTAAAATAATAAGAATTTATATAATAAACCATAAAAATGAGTTCATTAAAATGAAATGTAATTTCGAGGAATATGTAAATAATGTAAATATGATTTATTTATAATTTAACATTTTCCAAAAATAGAAGAATAAAGTACTTTAATAATGACCATAAATCAATTAATGTCAATTGAGATAATAGAAACAATTACCATTACTTGTGAAATCCCAAATGATTTTTAAAGTCCATTATAATAAGAATAAACACCATAATAACATATTTTAAGATATTCTTCACTATTATTAAATTTTATACTATGTAATTATAATAAATAAATATACATAATCTACTTCATTGTTGTCTATTTTCTTTAACTGTGTCAACTTGGACCAAGATGCCCCTTTATAGGTGCCACGAGCCCAATGGCCCAAATGACATCAAGCGAGTCACACCAAATGCCAGAGGCTGCCGACTAGCTTCTAGGACCTAGGTTGTGTCCATCGGGATACTATGCCCTCATTAGCAGAGTGTAGAATAGCATATGGAATATAAATGAATAGTAAAAAATAGAAGCAATATAATTAAATAGGGGAACCAATCTAAATAAAAAATAGATGTAAATAGATGCCATAGGTAAATGAGAATTACATTAACTATATCAACTGAAACGATGATGATGTAATGACATCTCACTAGAAAACTAAAAAACATGGATACAATACAATAGGCATAACATGTTCCAAAAAGTTAAAAAACAAAGGCTACTCCAAGAATCCTAAGATCCAACTCGGTCATATGCTATCAAGATCTATCCTATCATAAATAAATCATGTCCTCAAAGCTGTATGATTACATTTTTCAACACCTGGAGTAATGTAATTTACATTCAGTACCAAACAACGCCTAGAGAGGGTGTGAGATAAATCTCAATGTTCCACCACCAATAGTTCCTATAACATATGGACCATGTAATGAAATATAGAGTGTGAAGGTATGCATATATATAGTGTATGTGGTCATAAAATGTAACTAAATACCCATGTACCAGCTTTATCCCTCAGATGGTGTTTGAACATGTAACCATTTATTTTTATTTAAGTAATTTCCATTTAATTTTAATAGGTCATGTGAGACATAGCCATCTCTGACATCACATTGTGATAGTATATATAGTGAAGGTCCCACAACATAACAAAGATACCTGAAATGATATACAGTGATGGATTTTTAGTATAATAACCAAGGTAACATAGATCTCACAGAACACTAACTCATTAGAATATGTGTCTAGATAAGGGGTCAGAGAGTAATCTAAGGAGTGCAATACAAGGAATTCCATAATAGGGCGTCTACCGAGTCCAAGGTGATCACCCAAGGTAAAATATGGATAAGAAAAGATAGGGCCCTATAAGATTTCACCATGGAACCTACTAGTCAATGCTGGAACCAAGGAGTGTATCCATGGTATCCTGTAATAATGTAAAGGACCCTATGGTAGTATATTGGGCATTCGAGGAATAGGCAACAACCAGAGTCTAGGTGGGTATCATCCTAAGAAAACTACATCCCTGAATCAGAATGGGGTTCTCATTTCCCAAGGTATTCTCCTCTTAGAATCCAAGTCGATCCCGATTCAATCCATTCCTATTTGATATTGTAATCATGTAATCATTCATTAATTTGAAGACGTTTCTTCAAATAGTTTCGATAGGAAAAGTACCATTGCAACCATTTAATCGAGTATTTATTAACCATTAAGTAATATTCCATTATTAAGGTTCAATTCACTTACATCCATTAATATGTAAAGGCGTGATACACACATGTTACCATTATTCAATCTATTTTGATAAGGTCACGTTATATAGTTTGTATAATTTCACTTCCACATTTCACATTTAAAAATAATTTAAATGCACTTTCCTTGGGAAGGTCAAGTGGTGAGAATACGTGGTACATTCCATTATGAAATTCTAATTAATAAAAATTCATTTTTTATGGTAAGGCTCACATTTAGGAAGGTCAAGCAATGGCACACCTAAACGGTGGCTCAAATGTGCTGAAACACTAAAAACCTGATTTTGGAATAACCTTCAAAAGGAGAACGATTGAGTTGCAGGTGTAACCTCTAAAAACAATTCACATATTTGGAAATAGAATGACCATACAATTCAAATAAGTCTAATTAAGGCATTTACATTTAAGAAACTACTGCTGATGAAATCAGCATGCCCCATAGAAATATTCCCAAAATCAACAATCATTAGGGATGACTTATAGACCACCCACCTTAAGGCAGTATGATCCTTCTCCACTAATATCAGACCTTGATTTTCATTGGTTCAAATTAGATATAGAAAAAGGGAAAAAATTCTAACATGAAAATAACTAGGTCAAGAGAAAGAGAGAAGAAAGATAGCTAATGAGGACTCAAGAAATTATCATTGTGCATAAAATGTGATGAATAGAAGCACGATTGGATACTGGATAAAGGCGATATCTTAATCACTAGCATTGGCATTCAAAAAAATATAAATGGGTGAAAAAGGAGGAAAAGCCTACTAGTTTTCGAGTTGGGGAAGAAGAAGGGAGTAAATAGATCAATAAGGGTAAAACTGGAAATTTACCTAGGTTTTTAACCTGTGCAAGTTTTTTCCAACCGTACACAAACCATGAAAGACGGTTCTGCCCGAAAAAAAAAACTTCAGCATGGTTTGATCAAACCATGCATTGGCCATGCACGAGCACCTGGGAAAGGGGGTGCCCCCACGATTAGGCTGCATGGACGTGCTCCAACTATGTATGGTGACTCTATCTGGAAAAACAAAATCCTTACGTTTTTACAAACCATGCAGAATTACTCACTATTTACTCTAAATAGCGTACTTAGTCAGTTTTCTCCCAAAAGATGGGTTTTAGGCTCAGAATAATCCCTAGACACCTTTCTAACATTTAATAACTTATTAGTCACCCATATTATGTCCTAATTAATTATTTAGACTGAAAAAATTATTGCATCCATACATGAGTGAAAAAAAGGGTTCTTATTGTCTTCCTCCCTTAAAAGAACTCACCCACGAGTTCTCCTTCCATGGGTAAGAAAACAATGACTGTAAAAAACTCTGGTCACTTAGCACATACATTGGTTTCCCTCTCCTATGTATCTCCTTGTACTTGTCTGTGCTACCATAACACCCGTACAATAGAGACAGAAATTACTCGAAGAGCTTTTAGGCTTCGGACAATGATGCGTACTGGATACTCTTTAAGGGTAGAATCAATATCAAACTCAATATCCTCATGATCAAAAGTATGAGATGAGCCAACATGATACTGGTGAAGATGTGATACATGAATGACATTGTGCACGGCATGATACCTCTGAGGTGGAAACAAATGACATGGTACCGACATGAAAAAATGAGGTTATATGTATCCCATCATTCTTAACTATCTGTGCCATAGCCTAGGCGATACTGGAAGAAAAACATGATCCCCAACCTCGAACTCAAGAGGTCGTCCGTCGCAATCGACATAAGATTTCTGCCTAGATTGAGCAGTAGAAATACATTTCTGGATCAACTGAACCTATTCTAAAGTCTCCTGAACAAGATGAGGACCTAGTAGGGATGCCTCAATAGCCTCTAGAAAGAAAATGGGTGAACAAGATGGCCTACCATATAAGGGATCAAAATAAGCCACCTGAATTCTCTCTTGAAAACTATTATTATAAGTGAACTCTTCAAGAGGATATAATTCTCCCAAGAACCACTGAAATCAAGGACACATTCTCGAATAATATCTTCTAAAACATGTATCATCTGTTCTGCTTCTCTATCTGCATGAGGGTGAAAACCTACGCTCAGAATAACATGAGTTCCCTTATATTTATGGAAACCCTACCAGAACTATGATGTGAAACAAGATTTTCGATATGATATGATAGAATGAGAAACCCCTTGTAGTCATCTGATCTCACAGACATAAAGTCTTCCCATCTCATCAACTGAGAAAGTATCCCAAATAATAATGAATTGGGATGATTTCAATAGTTGGTCAATGAATACCCATATATAATCACTACCCTCGACTTCCTAGGAAAGACGACTACAAAATCCATAGAAAAATCTTCCCATTTCCATTCCAAGACTAGAAGATGACATATCAAACCTTCCGGTCTATGGTGCTCCGCCTTCACCTGCAGATTGGTGGAACAACTGGTGATGAATCCTACAATCTGACATTTTATTCCACGCCGCCAATATTGGGATCAAATATCTCGATACATCGTCGAGATTCCTATATGAACTTCCCAATGAGAAGTGTGTGAATACTCCATCAATTCCTCTCGAATATTTGTAGGAACCCATATATGTTCACATAGGCATAGGATGTCGTCTCTATCCACAGAAAAATCCAGTGGTGGGTTATCTCCTGATATAATCTCATAGAGAACCATACCTTCATGATTTGAAAACATCTTACTCATTACCTTCTTAAGGAGGGAAGATTTAACTGTGAAGTAATAAAGGTAAGACTGCTTGTGACTGTAATGAAACTCTAGATGATGTTCCAAAAATAGATCCATTAACATCCATTCATCATTGGCTTCATGCATGGCTTGTATTTGAGTTTTTCTACTTAGTGCATTAGTGACCACATTTCCCTTTCCAAGTGTATATCCAAGCTCAGAATCAAAGGATTTTAGGTATTCGACCCATTTATGATGTTTGAGGTTCAAGTCGCATTGAGAAAAGATATACTTGGGGCTATTCTTATCTGTATACACCACAAAGAGCTCACCCAATAGATAATATAATTAGCAACATAAGGCTAGGAAAATTGCTGCTAGCTCGAGGTCATGTGTCAGGTAATTTCTCTCATGATGCCTCACCTGCAGATATCTTTATGCAATGAATTTTCCTTCTAGTATCAATACTACTCCTAGTATAATTCCTGATGCATTAAAGAAGTTGATATTACCTAGTCAATGTTCTGGAAGAATCAGAATCGGTGTAGATACAAGCTTCCCTTTCAACCCCTAAATGGATTTCCCAGAAGTTTATGACCATGTGAACATGGCACCCTTCTTTGCAAGACCATTAAGAAGTGAATAAATACAAGAAATGTATTATATGAAATCCATGTAATATCTAGAAAGACCAAATAAACTTCAAATATCAAACACATTATTGGGATGCTCCCAGGAAACCACAACACTATCTTTTTCAGGGTCAACATATACTCATTAATCAGAAATAATATGACCCAATAAGTGGACCTTTTTGATCCAGAAGTAGCACATAACAAGATTAACATAAAGCTAATTCTATCTCAATGTACAAATAATGAACTAAATATATTTTTCATGGTCGTTACGAGTGATAGAATACACCAATATTTCATCCACAAAAACCACTACAAAAGAGTCCAAAGAGGGGTGGAAAACCCTTTTCATCAAAGACATGAAAATAGAAGGAGAGTTTATATGACCAAATGGAATTAGAAGATACTCATGAAAAACATAACTAATATGGAAGGATGTATGAGGTATTTCTGATGGTATGACTTACACATGATAATAACATGATATCATGTCAATCTTAGAAAACTCCTTTTCTCCTCCGAGCTAGTCAAATAGATCATCTATTAGAGAAATTGGATACTGGTTCTTGACTATAAGCTAACTCAACCGTCTACAATCCACACACAGATGAAGAGTTCTATTTGCCTACTTATTGAAAATCATGGTTCAACCCCATGATGATGTACTAGGATATATAAAGCCATTGAAATCTAGGTCATCTATTTGCACCATGAGCTCCTGAAGCTCAGTAGGTTACATCCTGTTTGGAGGAATGGACACTGGGGTTCCTCCTGGAGCAACTTATATTTTAATCACTACCTCCCTCTTAAGAGTAATCCAGAAAAGTCATCAAGAAATACTTCCTTGAAATTATCAAATACTGGAGTGAAAATTGTTTGAAGCAATCCTTGTTCCTCCATGAAAATATTTTCAATCTGGGAGGTCACTCCACCAAGCCAATGATGATTCAGTTTAGCTCTCCTAGAATAGACATCCCACAAAACATTGAAAAGATAGATGCTACCTTCTGGTAATGAGAAATTGAATCTAAGGTGATAGTAGTCTACAAATGTATGATAATAGACTAAATAGTCCATCCTGAGAAAGAAATTGATTCCTTTCTAAAGTTCCCAGTCAGTATCCAAGTATCACTGAGAGGGGTAGGGGGTGAATCAGTGATATCTTTTTCTTTTTAAGTTTCCCATTTTTGAAACAACCTTCACCTCCTGTTAAAGAGTTTCTTCCCTGCTGAACACACACAACCACATGAACACAAGATTTAAAAGGTTCACTACTCAACAAGAGTAGCTACGTCCTTGGTATGGTACAGAAACAATCCAGTACCACACAATCAACTAGAAAACAATCCTTTGATGTGGAATACAATGAGTAGGATATACCCTTACACTCGTTCAGTACATTTAAAACAATCTAATAGTGTGTGTGCTCTCTCTTAGCACAAATAGGTTGACACAATGTTTGAGTGCTTCTTTACAATTGAACAGTTGTATTCTCTGAAGTACAAATTTTCACTTTCTTACCCAAAAGCTGGTAAGAACTCCATTATGCACTACTTAATACATGCGAAGACCGCAAATATTTCACACATCCTTTAGGGTGCCTTGCGCGCAATTCAATTGGCTTGCGCGTAAAAACCCCTTTTGGCGTGAAAAAATGTTTTCACGCAACTTTCCTTTTGCGCGCAACTTTTTCTCTTTTCGCGCAACTACTCAATTTTTCGTGCAGCTATCCTCTTTTCATTCAAGCTTCTTTCTTTTCGCGCAACTCACTTAGCGTATAATTTACGCGCAACAGATCTCGAGATTTCTTCTAAGTGTCGAGAATTAACAAATGAGAAGGGTTAGCCTCATATTTATAGGCATTTTTGAGCCCACGTGAAAAACACTAATCCGCTCGTAAAACCTCTTCCACGAGCATAAAAAGTCTTTTATGCAACTTCATATTTCGCGCCGTGCTTCAATATTTCGCGCCCCTCATGCCTTTTCCATTTTCATCCTTCTAAGCATGAAGCAACAATTGCGCGCAAAATTCCGCCCCGCGTTCCATATTGCGCGCAAACCCAATCTTTCCCGCAACATCATATTTCATGCACTGCTCCAATCTTTCGCGCATTTCATGACTTTGCCAATTTTCGAGCTTCTGATCTCGAACCACCTTTTGCGTGAAAACTGCATTCCTCTATTTCGCGCACCATGCAAATATTTCGTGCAAACATTATTTTTCACGCAGCCCACTGATATTACGCGCACAACTTTCTTTTTCGTGCCTCCCACTGATATTTCACACATCCCTCAAATATTTCGTGCAAGGATCCAATTTTTCGTGCAACCTGTTGCTATTTCGCGAAACCCGCATATATTGCACGCACCACTTTATTTTTGCGCGCAACATGCCTAAATTTACACGCACTCCATTCCCTTTTCATTTTTCAATGTTCTAAACTTGAATAACTCCTTACACGTGAAAATATAAACCATCTTCAATCTTGGGCGCAACATCCATTGCCAAGAACATTTCTTCATCTCCTGATTTTCAGGCCCTAAAATTTGGAAAACACTGGAAAACTGCGCCACCTTAAACTGTGCTTTTCTTCCATCCTCATATTGTCTATTGCTTTGTCATTTTATCTCTTTACTGCTTCCCATAACAATTCTTCTGCTCTCATCACGAATTCCACTATCGTGATATTTATCCTTTTTAAGCATCGTCATATTTACAATGGGAACTGAAACTTTCCTATCTCCTAGCAGCATCATTCCTTCCAATAAAAACTTTATATGACTGGAATCGCCATTTATCCCCCTTTAATTCATATGGATTGAATCACAAGTTCTCCTAACTCATGATATGTGTGAAATACATACCAGCAAAGCATCGTCTGATTTATGATCCTTCTACAAAGTGAATTGATTTATCTTCTTTGACAACAATATACAGCACTCTGCAAAGGCTAACTCTTCAAACTTTCTTCTCCATTAAACATGGTCCCAACACTTTCATCATGGGAACAAATAGATTTCAAAATAAAGGGAATATTCCAACCATAAAGGGATAGTTCCTACACTGACATATGCCATCCACCCGTATTCCCAACAGTGTTTCAAGGGTCATTACACAATATTGATATTGTATATATAGTATGATACTTTCAAATATTGATATAAAAATGAAAAATTTTGATGCACCTGTATCAAATAAATAAGATAAAAAAGTGGAAGATATTAGAATTGTACCTCATACTTTGGATCGCCCCACAACCTAATCCTTAGGTATCATCATTAAGGCATGAAACTGACCTGATCCACGAACCTATGCAATAGATGTACTAACATGATCATGACGAATCTTCTGTCACTGCTCGTGATCTGGGGTTGGACTACCATGACCATGACCTCCTCCTCAGTTAGACCTACCTGTGCTACACCAACTCCTCACTTGATGTGGTGCAAAAGAACTCGCTTCATTAGGAGGAGCAGATTCAGATCCATTTCCACTAGAACCTGGTACAATGTTCTTGTAGAAAAGCAGAAGATGACCCATACTGTCGTAATACTGACACTCCAAAGGGTCTCTATAACATTAGGGTTTCTTATGCCCTAGTTTTCTAAACTGATGACACACCACGGTGCTAACAAACTAGAGACTCTGGATTCCACTGCCTTGTTGAGAAACCTCAATGGAACATTTCCGACCTCCATAAGAACTAATGGCATGACGTGACACTATTTTTTTAAACCTGGTACTTGTGACATCCCTCAAGTTACGTTCAGTGACAAAGGACTAATAAACTATTATTGAAATGGTATGAAGAAAAAAAAACATACACCTTAGTTCAGATAGTGTACTGAAGCCCATACTCAAAACGTCTAGCACGAGAAATCTCATCACCGGATAGAAGTAGTGCAAAGGGCTGCAAATTTGTGAGACGGGATGAATATTCCATCTCTAAAATAAAACCCTATTTGAGATTCATGAACTTTCTAACTCTATAAGATTTTAGTGCCTCAAGGAAGAACTGATCAATGAAGGAAGTCTGGAAGTCAACCCATAACATTCCCTAAGGATGACCATACTGGGTAACCTCATCCCACCAAAGCTGGGATGAATCATGTATTATGTATGTAACAATTGTGGTGCTCCACATTGGATAAATTTACCTATGCTCAATGATAGATACAACGGCCTCTAGAAAAGACTCACCTACCTGAGAACCACCATCCCTTGAAAAGAATGATGATTATGCTAGTGGAAGTCACAGGTCAGGTTAGACATCATAGGTGCAACCCATGGAGAACCTTCCATGGACTGCATCAAATGTATGAAACTATCACGTACTTTAGCATCAGTGCAGGGATCATGAAAAACATGTGGTTCCTCAAGTGTCACTCATGGAGGTAATGCTGGTAGCATAGGGACCACCATGTTTGGTGCATGGTTGTCACCACCCTCATGGAGAATGACATGAGGACGTTGTGGTAGACTTGGTCTACAAATTCAAAGAACACACCTTAGAACCAGCTTATAAAAATAAGATATCATCACTAGAGGATGATGAAGGTAAGAAAACTCACTACCTAGAGAATACTACCCCAAAATTCCTGCATTGATGGCCAGGTATCAGTAAGTGCTCAATTATAAGTTTCATTTCATTTTCCAGTTAATTACCAGGTTCACTCCTTTACCTGTCATAAACATGAAAATGAAAGATAAGGATGTGAAACCAATTCATTTTAGATTTCATGATTCACTTTATAATTGATATCCATTTCTGATGAATTATTTTCCATACACCTATCACAAAAAATGATACCCATTTAGTTATAGCATAATGGATCGACTCAGTAAATTACTCATACCAACCTATGAGGGCACATACAACTAATGAATTGAGATAGGGAATCACTATATCATAACTAATAATAGTACATGTACAATCAACTATCACAACATCACTCGACAATCACAAGCATATATCTCAATTCAAATCACTAAAATTCACATATATATCCTGGAAATATGCATGAAATGAGAATTCTTGATGCCTACAATGATGCATGTAGCAATGCTCCTTTCCCTCATGTCATTGGTCTAAGGATGAAATAACACCCTCAAATAGAGTAACAATCAATAACACCATAAAACATGTTCATCACCCCAACAGTGAAATAATGTCAATTATAAAAGGAAAAGGAGGAATAATAATTATAATTTTGGAAACATGGTTTTTACCCCGAAAATGTGTTTGTGATGCCGTGGCATGACTTATGACCAAGTACAAATCATTCATATTCTCCAATATATTTTCACTAAATAAAAACACAAGGAAAGAAACCACCTTTTATACAACTTTGTGACAACCCAGATCCGGATACCACTTAATGGGTGCCCTGAGTCCAGTGGGCCGCATGGCCTCAAATGCACCTCCCCAAATGCCAGAGGTTAGTGACTAGCAGCGAGGGACTAGGGTGTGTCTGTGGGGAGATGATACCCTCATTATAAGACCATAGAATAATAGAAGGAATATAAATGAATAGAAAACAATGGTCCAATGAGTCTGTACCCGAGTGGTAAGGGCTCCTGCATGGAATCTAAGAGACCCGGGTTCGGAACCGGGTGGAGGCGAATTTCCAGGTTACTATAGTAGTACTATAATAGTTACTATTCGGTACTGTAGCAGCAAGAAATATTCACCCGATTTGGGCCTTCAGGCCACCAGTTTGGGGCTACAGGTCTCCAGGGACTTCGAGTCATCAAAGGCCTTCAGGCCACAAGGCCTTCAGGTCAAAGAGACTATTTTGTAACCCAGTTCACATAGAACGGGCCCCAGAATAGGATTAGAGCAACTGGAGTAGCATCCACCAGATGCAGAGCTAACCAGATTTGAAGAATGAGAGGGTATGGGAGCCTCCATCGGGACCAGGCATCTTGCATATTTGTGCAGGGCAATGTTATCCAATCAACAATGCAAGGTGAGGAGATAGGTGATCAATGATGTAGAAAGATGGGGTGGGGCAGTTCAAGTGGGCTAGGCCTACAGGTCATGTATTAGGCATGGTATGCATCTGGTCCTTCGGGTCATGTGTTACGGGTTTGTCGGGCCATCGGACTTGGGCCTACGGGTCATGTACGGGTTCCCCTTAAACCATTAAAAGGGGGATTATCCATAATAAAAATAAAAAAGAAGGCCTTTGGGCCATTCGGGCTAATAGAAA
The DNA here is from genome assembly GCA_963277665.1 of Viscum album. Classification (NCBI taxonomy): domain Eukaryota; kingdom Viridiplantae; phylum Streptophyta; class Magnoliopsida; order Santalales; family Viscaceae; genus Viscum; species Viscum album. Next base: position 914,207,617 of record OY728162.1, on the reverse strand, counting down.
ACAATGGAAGCTATATAAATAAATTGTTGAAGAAAACTAAATAAATAGTGGAAGCCAACTGATAAAATTTTTAAAAGAGAATCACAATAACTACATCAATAGAAAAAATGATGATGTAATGACATGTCATTAGAAAACTAGGAGACATGGATACAAGAAAATAGGAACAAGAAGTTCCATAATGTAAATGAAAACAAAGGCTACTCAATGAATCCCAATATCCAACTCGGTAATTTGTTATCATGCTCCATCATAACGGCAAGTAATCAAGTGTTCGAAGTTATATGCTTCCCTCGGGCAACAAATTCATTTATGTAATCTACTAATGGAACCAAACGACTCCTATAGAAGGTGTGAAATAAATCATAGTTGGCCACTGCCAATGGTGTCTATAAAATTTGGCACATGTAATGGAATATATCATTGTGAAGAAATGCATATATAAAGTAAATAAAGAAGTACAATATAACTAAATATCAAAGTACATGCTTCATTCCTCGAATGGTGTGTGACCATGTGACAAATTCATTTTATTTTTGTAATTTCCATTTAATGTATATTGGTCATGTGAGGCATAGATAGCACTGACATCACCTCGTGATAGTACAAGTAGTGAATGTCCTATGATGTAACAAAGGAACTTGAAATTATATCATGTGAGAGAGTTATTTAATAATAACCATAGTAATATAGATCTCAAGTAATGCTAACACAGTGTAATCTGAAATTAGATAAGGGGTAAGAATTCAATCCAACGATCGTAATCCAAGGCATTCTGCAAGAGGGCATCTATTGAGACCAAGGTTATCGACCGGGGTAAAACGGGTCTAATCAAAGACCCATTGGGATTTCACCATGGAACCTACTAGTCAATGAGGGATCAAACAAGTGTATCTAAGGTATCCTATAATATTGTGAAGGAGCAAATGGTAGTATACCAGGCATCCGAGGAATAGAAAAGATCTGGAGTCTAGGTGGGTATCAACATAAGAAAACCACATCCTTGAATTAGAATGGGTTTCTTGAGTCCCAATTTATTGTCATCTCACAATCCAAGGTGATCTCGACTCAGTCCATTCCTATTTGATATTGTAATCAGTTAATCATTTGGAAGGATAAAGACTTTTCTTCCATTAGTTTTGATAGGCTGAGTTGTGTTCCAACCATTTAATCACATCTTAATTAAGCATTAAGGCATATTGAATTATTGAGGTTTACTCAGCTACCATCAATCAACAAGTAAATTTCTGTTATGGACATGTAACCTTTATTCAATCCCTTTTATAAGGAAACATTATATACATAGTATACATGAAATTCCACATTTCACATTTAACAATCATTTAGAAGCACTTACCTTACGCGGGTCAAGTGGTGAGCATACATGGTACATGCCATTCTTCAATTTTAAATAATAAAAAATAATTTATTATGTGAATGCTAACATTTATTAACATCAAGAAATGGAACACTTGAATAGTGGTTCAAACGTTCCAAAAAAATAAAAACCTTAATATGGAATAACTTTCAACATGAGGAAGATTTAGTTGTGGGTGTAACCGCTAACAACAATCACATATTTGAAAGGGGCATAAACATATGTTTCTAAAAATTATTAACATGGAATGTAATTTAATTAAACATCCTCTAATTAATTCAGTGGTTCCCACATTAATATTCCCAAAATCAGTGGACAACAGTGATGAGTTATAGACCACCCACCTTGGGGTTGTACAATCATTTTCCTCTACAATCGACCCTAGATTTTATTCGGATCAGAGTAGATCTATGAAAAGGTGAAAAAAACTCAAATGAAGATACCTTGGCTGAGATCAAGTGATTAGAAGAACAGATAAAGAGGACTCGAGAACTTACCGTTGCGCATCCAATGTGATAAACAAAAGCTCTATCAGATGCCTGATGAAGGAGATTTCATGATCCATAGCATTGGCCTTCAAAAGCCTCCAAATGGGTGAAAAAGAAAGAAAAGCATACATGAATCCAATTTGGGGAAGAATACGGGAATAAATATATCATTAAGGTAAAAACTATAAATTTACCAAGGATTTTAGCCTGCACATGGTTTGTCCGCATGGTTTTTCAAACCGTATGAGACAGTTCTAACCGAAAAAATATCCTCTGCATGGTTTGATCAAACCATGAGAAATCCATGACTGGGTAACTAGGAAATGGGGCATCTTCATGGTTTGGCCATATGGATATGCACCAATCGTGTGAGGCGGCTCTGTCCTGAAAAACACTACCTGCATAGTGTACTCTAAACTATGTGCAAAGTCTGTTTACTCTAAAAACATGTGTTCTGGGATCTGAATAAGCCCTGTACACTGTCAAAACCTTTACTATCTCATTAAGAACACATATTAGGTCCAAAGTGATGATTAACCTATAAAATAAAAGGATCTATACCTAAGTCAAAATTGGGTTCTTACATCAACAAATGTTAAATATTTTTTTTAAATGATATTGGTATTATTGACATCGATACACCTTTGATATAAAAAATTCTCTTAGATAAATATTTTTTTGAACTATATTTATTTTATATATTGATTAATAAATTTATAATCTCATTCAATGATAATTTTAGTTACAATTTCGAATATGAAATTTGCGAAGGCTATATTTTTATATTTTTTAATGAACATAAGGTGGCATATTAATAATATTTTGGATAATAATAGATTTCATAATTTCTATTTTTATAGTCATAATAATTTATTAAATATAATATTTACTCATTAAATATATTATTTCAACATTAAAATTATATGGATGTGTTGAGTAATTGAATAGACCAATCATGGAGGTTGTAGTCCGCATATAACACGACTAACATTTTCATTTCAAACATGTTTTTTTGGGAGGTAGATAATATTTTTTTCCTAAATATAATTAAATTTCAATATAATAATGATACATAACCCAAAATATTATTAGTTTTATAATTTGTTTATAGAACGGTGGATAAGAATGATAAATAAGAAAAGGTTAGAGGGGATAATAATCATGTCATGAACATGAAAATTCTCTTCAAATACATGCTTGAAATGGGGGAATTGGAAAATATTATTGAAGTAATTTGATTTAAAACACATAATAATTGTATTATTTATGTAATATGGGTAGGTGTTGAGGGGGAATTTGAAGGTAACATGTGGATTGAAGTGGGTGGAAGTGAGTTTCTTAAAAAAGAGACATTTTCCTTAGAAATAATTGTAATGTGAGGGGTAATGATGGAATTATATGGAAGTTGGGTGAGTTGGGTGAAGAAATGTAAGGGATATATGTGGGAAACATTTACACCTAAATAGTATCATATATTATGACTATATATCTTGTTAATTTATTAATATAAGATCCATTTTATGTTACATGTCTTTACCTTTATTAACCATTATTTATGTTTTTTACCATGTTAGTTATTTTATTAGTAAACACATTTGAAGACACATTATAAAACAAATTTGTCAATTATTTTTATTTTAATATATTTAATATTATTCAATTTCAATACAATAGGAAATTAACATCTAAAACATAATATAATATATATATATAAATATTTTTTAAAAAATAGATTATAAAATTCTAATTTTTGATATTCTTAGGCATCTATCAAATACTAATTATTTTAATATTAATATATTATTCATATATATAATCCCAATTTAACCATAATATATTTATTTTCTTAATCTAATTTTAGAATGGGATTTTTTGTTCAATCCCAATAATCACAAAAAAAACACTTCCCAAGTATGGGTAATGTTGCCCAACTTGAACTGGTTCTTCTGGCACCCTCAAATCCTAAATGATCTTGTATTATGTATTGGTACTCCACTGAAAGTTGAAAAAAGAACACTTAATGGTGAACTTGTATTGTTTTCTAGAGTGTTAATTGAAGTGAATTTGGAAAACAAGCTACCCAAATCCATTGCCTTTAATGCTAGAGATTATAAATCTCTAGTGAAAGATGAATATGAAAAGATTCCCCTGTACAGTGAGTTTTGTAAAATTGTGGGACACTCAAAACTAAATTATAGGATTGTTCATAAACACCCACCACAAGCAGCCTATTATGAATGGAAAGAAGTTAAAAATCATAAGAGGGGGAAGGATACTTCCCCTGATAAACCTAAAACAACAAAAAAAAATGGTGGAAAAATGGGTTTCCATACCCATTACACAAGTACAAACTTACCATGGGAACAAGAAACCATGGGCTATGCTTGTAGATGAACATGAAAATGAAACCATAGATCAAAACAATAATGATGTTATTGACTCAGATATTTTATCTATCCTTGAACATCCTCATTCCATGAAAAATTATAGTCTTCATAAGCATGAAAATGATGAATGTTTATTTCAGGAAGAGCAAGGACACCCCCTAATTGATAAAACCAAGGAGCAAAACAACTTTTCAAAACTACCATAGAAATCTGAGAATCTGAATAGTACTGCTACTATGACTAACATTTCACCTGCTCTTTACTTTTCTAATATCACTTTCCAGGACCCTTTCTCAAGTGACTGTGTAGATCCAATTCGAATGGACCCAAAACAGAAATCATCCTTGGATGCACAAGGTGAGGTATGTATTATCTCAATGGACTGTGCAGATACTTATAATGGTTCTCTGGCTATGCAGGGGATTGATTGTGGGACTGATCATGGGACTGACCACATAATTAATGCTGCTAATCAGCAGCCTTTCACTCCCAAGGCATTGGAATGTGGGATCAAGAACACATTGAAGGAAATTCCCCATACCAACTCTGATAGGGGTATGGTAACTACCCAAATTTCTCTCTCTCACCATTATATTACTTGTGATACTCCTGTTTCAGATGAACCACAACAAAATAACATTCTTAATAATAAAACAAGTAACTTCATGATCCATCATTCTTCTAATTTTAATTCCCACTTTGTGAAATCTAATGTTATATGATATACTCTTTCTATGGAACTTATTACTCAATCTATTTCTCCTGTATTGAAAACAGGATCTGTTTTGAAACAGCACAATTATGATCCCTATTTAACCTCTAACATGAATATGACACACCAAACTCCTTTAAAAATGGATAGGGTAGACACAAAAACTCCCCCAATACTGAATTCTACTATTACTTTACAAATGACAGATATGGAGGTGATTTTGGTTTCTTTTTCAGAACAGAATTCTGAAATGACACCTGTTCACAACATAAACAGTACCCACACTGCCCCTTGGAAGACTTCAACTACAGCTCGGAATGAGGCCTCTTCCCTTATTTTGGAGATCAACCTTATTAATAAGAAACCAAAAACTACCCCCTCTCAAAATGTTAGAAGATCAGAGAGGAATAAAGGTTCGGGAAAAACCCAAAAAATGGGCCCTAACCCAAAAAACAAGTCAAAATGAATATTCTCTTTTGGAATTTTCAGTGTATCGCTAATACTGACACTTTAGTTGTTCTTAAGAGGATATTAACCACTCATAAACCAAATATTTTCTCTATCTCAGAACCTAAAATAAACTTCACTTCTAACTTCAAGAACTTCTTCTCTCTTAACTATGTCTTTCTAGGAGCTTGCAAAGATGGCTCCTCAGTAGAAACTCTATGGACTTTTTATCACACTTCCCTTAAAAATGTGAATATTGTTTTATGTTTAGAGAAACATATTACTTTTGACTACTATTGGTAAGGGTAACACTCCTTTTGTACAATTATTTATTCCAAAAATAGATATCAAGAAAGAAGAACCATTTGGAATGATCGGTCTATGTTGAACAATAATATTCATGCCCCATGGATTGTGATGGGTGACGTGAATACCATTTTCACTCCCAATGAAAAAATTGTTCCCAATCATCTATCAATATCTTCAATGGAGTTTAGAGATACTATTGATGATAATAACCTTGTGGAAATCAACCTGACTGGTGCTAAGTTTACTTTGTATAGGAGGCATTATAATAAAGTTTTTGCTAGTAAACTGGATAGAGATTTTGTTAAAATTGATGCTCTAGATAAATGGGATAATGTCTCTAGTATCACTCTACCGATGTTGAATTTGGATCACCACCCTATTCTGGTCAATATTCACACTAACAAATGCAATCCTATTCACCCTTTCAAATATAATAATGATTGTTCTATAGATCCTGAATGTGTGTCTTTCATCCAAAATGTCTGCGATACTATGAGGCATCATCAGGATGCTTTGGCCTGCATGTTTAAACTTAAAAAATTTAAACATGCCTTAAATGGCTGGTATAGAACTAAAATTAAAAAAATTGATATTGATATCCCCTCTCTTGAAAAAGAGATTGATCAACTACAAAATCATAATACCAACTTGGATTTTAATTTTGATCCTCAAATTGAGATAAGCATATCTTTAAAACTAAATTAACTTCTCGCATTCAAAGATAATATGCGCAAACGAATCTTCAAAACCAAATGGTTAACCTATGGTGATAGAAATACTAAATTATATAATTCGCTTCAAAGAGTTAGAAAGGTCAGTAGACCTCTTATTAAACTTTTACATAATGATGTGATTATTGATTCTGAGGAAGCTATCTCTAACCATGTTGTTTCTTATTTTCATAATATTTTAATGGTCCGGACATAAATATTTATCATAGACCTGATATCATCCCAAGGCTGGTGGAAGAAAATGATAATTCATCTCTTCTATATATCCCTTTGGACCAAGAAATCAGAGACACTATATTTTGTTTAAAACCGGATACTTCTCCTGGTTCGGATGGCTTCAGTAACAAATTCTTTTAGCAACATTGGGATGTTATCCATCTTGATTTCTATAATCTTGTGAAGTATTTCTTTCACAATGGCTTTCTCCCTCATGGTCTTAATGCTCAATTTCTTACATTAATCCCCAAAGTGGAAAATGCATCCGAGATACACCAATTTTAGCCTATTGCGCTGATAAACACTCTTTTCAAAATCATTGCCAAAATTCATGCTAATTGGATTTACCCTATATGCAAAAAAATAGTTACTTGGAATCAATTTGGCTTCATTAAGGGAAGGTATATACAAGACTATATTTTCCTTGCCTCTGAATGCACCAGGAGTTTAAATAAAGTCACCCGAGGAGGAAATGTTTCTATCAAACCTGTCATTATGAAGGATTTTGATACTATTGACTGGAGATTTATTGTTAAGGTTCTAAAAGGATTTGGCTTTAATGATAATTTTATCAAGGTGATAAAAACATTGTTCAACTCTACATATCTACCTATCTTAGTCAATGGCACCCCTAGGGGCTTCTTTAAATGCACAAAAGGGGACAGACCAGGTGACCTGCTCTCGGAAATTTTATTTCTAATTGCCAAAGATTACCTCAGAAGTCTTCTCACTCATTTGGTAAATCAAAACAAAGTCAAACCTATACATGCGGCTAGAAACCATAGAGTCCCTACCCATCTCTTATTTGCTGATGACATCATTTTGTTTCTTCAAGGAGACCAAAAGATTATTCCTGTTCTTAAACATGCCCTTACTCGCTATGATAATGTCTCAGGTTAGGCCATCTTGTGGCATAAATCACACGTTTTGTTTGGTAAAAACTTCTCCATGCTGTGGAAAAGCACAATTACCAATGATCTTGGTGTTAATGAAGGTTGCTTCCCCTTCACTTATTTAGGGTACCTATTTTTTGGGGAATACCTAATACTATTTACTTTTCTAACATAGTGGATCAAATTATTAATCAACTCTCTAATTGGAAAGGCATGTCCCTCTCCATGGATTACAGAATCTGTTTGGTCAAATCGACCATTGTCTCCAAAATGCTCTACTCTCTTATGATTTATAAATGGCCTGCTGGTATATTCAAAAGAATTATCACCTATATTAAGAAATTCATCTGGATTGGAAGTATCTTTCAGAAAACACTTGTCACCATTCCCTGGGCAACCTGTTGCAAACCATTGGAAAAGGGGGTATTGGTATTAAAAACATAATGTTGTTTAATGACGCTCTTCAAGCTAGACTTACTTGGAGACCTGTCAATACTGAATCGAATGCCATCAACATCCTTAAACATAAATTCATCTCCAAACATAGGAAGGGCAACTTCAATTATATATCTTCCTCGATATGGCCTTCCATTAGCTACACTTATCATAAAATCATGGAAAACTCTAGATAGATAGAGAACGCTGACTCAAATATAAATTTTTTTCTTGACAATTTGACTGGTGTTCAACTGGCCTCGATACTTCCCCCTAATTCTACTATGGTGGACACTAGTCACACTATTAAAGATGTTATCCATTCCCATACGGATAATTTCTCAGAAAATGATCCTCAAATCATTGATAACTAACCTTTTATTAACTGTGATTATTTTCTTGTTTGGGAACCCGCTCCGAATCATATTCCTGACTCACAAAATTCCTATATGCACAATTTTCTTGGATCTGAATCTAGCATTCAATGGATAAATTCTTTCAACAAGACGTGGATTATGACTACTAGACTAACTCTCATTTGGTGCATTTCTCATAACATATTCCCCACTGAGGTCTGCCTTCAATCTTTTGGTATCCAACTATGCTCTAAATGTCACCTCTGTGATCAACACAGGAAAGAAACTAACCATACATTTTTATCTTGTGCCATAGCCTATTCTCTTTGGAAATATATTTTTGACATTTTTGATTGCAGATGGCATACCCCCGACACAATTTTCACCCTTCTTAAATGTTGTGTGCAACACCAAGCCTCTCAGCAAATTAAAAAAAAATTCTAGCTGCTTTTGCTGAGCTCCTTCATGTTATATGGTATGACAGAAATGATATTATACACAATAAATTCTCATTAAATCATAATGTAGGGAAAGCACAGATCCTCATTGAAATAACTCGGTTGGTGACTGGGAGATTTCGCATATTATTCGGGTTGATGGCATATACCGTCAACCTCTTCACACCATTGAAGTTTTCTGGAAAACGCTAATGCTGGGATGAATCAAAGTCAACTTTGATGGTCCCTCAAAGGGAAATCCTAGACCTTCCAGCTGCGGAGCCATTTCAGAGATTCTGCTGGCAAGTTTCATGAGTTTTTCTTTGGAAATTGCGACACATCTTCGTCATTGGAGGCCAAAATGATGGGAGTAATTCACGTTGTCAAGTTTTCCATTCAAAAAGACTAGAGGAATATATAGATTGAATGTGATTCTATGACCATAGTCCAGGAAATCTGGAATGGTGTGACTCACCTTGCCTAGCCTTTGATCAATCTTTGGTTGCAGTGCCTGGACTCTCTGCATGATATAGACTACATTTCCACACATACCATCAGAGAGACTAATGCTATTGCTGATGCCCTTGCCAACAAGGGTGTTCATCAGGTCATGAACTGGATGGACAGCCTTTTCCCCGGATTTACTTCAGCTATTTTATAATGATTGGATAAAAATCCCTTATTTCCATCTCCTGTAATCCTTTCGACTTTTTTATTCAATAAAATGTTCTTTAGTCATTGACCGAGGCACCACTTTCCCTTAAAAAAATTATTTTCTTAATAAAATTATTAATATTTCATAAATAGATATTTTTTAATGATCTATTTTTATTCTTCAATTGATATTATTAATTATACAGACAATCTACCTGAATTTTATAAATTAGTTGGTGAAAAAATTACCATTTATTTTTTTCAGTTAGGAATGTAAATGTATTAAAAAATTATATATATATATATGGTTTTTATAATGTATATAATTTTATATTTTTTATCTTCCTAATGTATAATTTCATAAACTTTTATGATTTTGTATATGATCAAATGAATAAAAATTAGTTTTTTATCCAAACACAATTAAGGAAAAATGAGAAACCACAAGGTTTAACCAGGTTGAAATATAGAAAAACGATATCAAACTAATTGAAAAAACATAATAATTTTGCAAGAATTATCCCTAAATAATTTTAATGAGGTGGAGGTTAATTGTATTTCTAGATCATCCTCTATGAGGTTTTCAGAGTGATAATCCATATTTTCCAATGATTGGATTTATTCCCCCATATTCATATTCCCTTCATTATATCATATTATAAGTATAAAATATTTTATGTTGATCCATGCACTTTTCCAACCATTCGTATCTACACGTATCAAAATTTCAATCATCATGTAATCATATTCCTATGTGGCATTGATCATGATAATATCCTGCAACATTTATTCCCCCGAATGGATGAGAATCAATAGTGTTTTCCAATTTATAGCATCATACACTCCTATCTCCCACTAGTCACTAGCCATGAAACCCTTGAGGGGTCCATCCTCAATAGACATGGACTTTACATTATCAAGATATTTTACATCAAGGTTATCCAGAAAGTGATCATTACCTAGAACTTTTGTAAACCATTTCCTATGTTATTTTTTTTAAAAATAGAACTGGAGATAGCCCAGCCTTCATGATAACACCCAAACTAGTGTTGGACTCACAATTGTTATAATACTCTACCATAGAGTCTCATTACTTTTTGTTTATGACTACCATTGCCTCACAGATTTTCTCACTTAATTTAGAGTACCCACCTTCGATTCCCTACTAAATGTAAGAGAATGGACGGTTTATATCCTTGGATCTCAACTTCAAGGTAGATCCTGTCTCCATTTGTTTCTAAAGTTTTGAATAATCCTTCCTTCCTCTAAAAACATTCTCCTTTACATGAATAAAGCTACTTGAGGCTCGATAAACCATTGCCCATTTTTTCTCATTGGGCTGTATAGCCCTTGATAATGGTCTTCCTCTACACTATCAACAAATACAAGTCTGTAAACCTTATCTCTTTAAACACCCCTAGGAAAAACTTTACCATTCTTATAAATATCTACTTTATTAGGTTCATTGTTGTATAGGACTGACTCCTCAGTCACAATGGCTTAAAACTAGTTACTAAGAATTATCATTGGAAATGTTCTTCCAAGATTGGACCCCATCAATGCTTAAACCCATCCCTCTAAGCCTTTCAATGGGCTCTGATGAACCTCATAACCTATAGAACTTTTCATTTTGGACACCTCAAATGGTATTTCAGCTTATGAGGACATCCTAAGGGTATAAACCAGATATAAGATTTTGAGTTCATAGAAATGTGGTAAGATTTCAAGACCATTCCCAATCCCTTGAATAATAACATATTTGATGGATATTGTAAAGACTCATGGTCAACCAAATCATTACATAACCAGTTAAATATATAAATAATATTTATATTAGAATTCATAGGCCTTGACTCTAGAATTGACCCACCATGATCAAACTGGTCCATAGTAATAGAAATGGTCTTCTTAACTTTATTTGATTGCTAGAACCTCAAATATTGATCCTCATATTCCACTTGCTCCCCTCTGTAATAATATAACAATCAGTGACCTAAAAGCTTTCACGACATACAATAGTTTGACCATGATTCAAAAATATTTTATTTTTTTCATCAATCCTCTTCCACAACAGAGATGTACGTCCATTCCCTTGGTGGTTTGGAGTCATAAAATTCAATGAAAATATGTTGGGAATCTGGGTGGCACACCGAGCACGTTCTTCTATCTAAACACAAATCTTGACCAACTACTTTTCCTTTCAAATAGATAAATTAAGTATTCTGAAACGATCATGGGAGTCCATGAAGACATACCCATACGACTATATTAAGAGAATACCTATTTATATGAAAGCTGTAAAACCACCTAGAATGATAAACCTAGTTTCCATATGAACTACATCGAACTATGTATGAGGCTATAATCAAGTCCTCCATCGGATCGAAACACATCACAAGATTCCTCTTACCAAGAATACCAAAAACCGTTCATTCTGTAAAATACTAGAATCCAAAGACAAACATGATAAATGTATTGAGTAGAGGCTCAAGAGACCTAAATCTTAAAACCAGTGCCATATCTAGAAGTTTTAAGGCTTTAGTAAATTTTGAAGGTGGAATCGATATTTGTGGCATGCCCTTAATGAGATCTGGGACATTTGGACAGTAGCACCCCAATATTTTATGAGAAATATTTTTTTAATTTCTTTGATGTCTTGTTTTATATGCTTCACTAAGATTATCTTGCTCTATACGCAACATTGTATTATCTTGTAGTATACAGAACACTATTCTTGGCTTGTGTTGCATACAATTTCAAGTTTTTTCGAATAAAATTCATTTTTACACAACACCAAGTATAGATTTTGATCAATGTATAAAGGAAGTATATTTTGATTATGTTATACACAACACCAAACGAATCTTGAGCTATAGGCAACCCAGACTTGGCTTACATTACACGCAATAACAACCTTCCTCGATAGTGTGTGTTGTACGCAATACCGGGTTTTACTAAACATTGATATATTATAATATTATTATGAACTAGCCGTTATGAATAGTATTAATCACATTTTAAATTTTATAACATTATAATTAATATTACACATTTTCTAGATCATGGTATGAGAAAAAAAAAATTTTCAAGTAAAATAAGTATTTATCAAAAAAATGCAATTTTGCCACCTTTTGATGCCACACCAATTTTAAATCTAGTTTTTGAAAAGTTTATAAGTTCAATTTGAGAAAATAAAATTCTTATATGGAATCAGGATATAAAAATTTACTTTGGATAAATTTTTGATATTTTTTCTGATATGTTTCTTATTTTGATGAATAGTAAAAATACGCAAAATTTTAATTAAAAACAACTTTTTTCATCCAGATAATTTATATGGTTAAATTATAATATTTTATAGTTTTAAAGTATAAATAGATTATAATTTTACCATTTAATATAATGTATGTCATTATCATTTATTTTACATTGAATTCATAAGTAAAATCATATCAATCTTGTGCACTGTTTTAAACAAAAACCCGTTTATTTTTCGACAATGAGATTAATTTTAAATTAAATTCTGAAACTTCTATGTCTTGAATTTGGAAAAATGGATTCAATATTTGGAATCAGTAGGTCCAAATTATGTTAATATGCTACTTTTATTTTTGGGCATTATAAATAATATCTACTGTAAATTTTATTTACCATAGTTAATGGTAAATCGGGTAATTAAGGGTAAATATAATATTATAAAATTACCCTAACACTTTTCTTAATATAATTTGATAATTATATTTAGTCCTAAAATATACTTGGGCCGACATGGTATCTATTAGAACCCACTTGTATGTGATTAATACCTTTTATTTATTTTATTTAAAGGAAAGTGAAATATGTCTCACTCAAACTTTAATAATTATATTATATTTAATATAAGGTTATACAAAGTATAAATTAGATTATAAATACTCATTTGAATGATAAAATTATTTTATTTATCACTGTAATTTATTTTTAATTTTTAATAAATATTTAATTACATTAATATCTTATCCATTAAGGATGTAGAAATTATTTATTTAGTGAAAAATAAATAATATAGTTTTTATTAAAATAATAATACACATCATAATGCCAAAAATTTAGACCAAACCATATTTTTCGTGTATATATAAACCGTAATCATACAATTTTAGATTTTTTGACCATTTGGATCCTCATAAAAGCGATTATGACACTTATATTATTTTATTTTAAATGATGTCAAAGTTGACACCTTCATAATTTAATAAATATAACAATTAAAATGTTGTGATTTTGATATGATAAATTAGAGTGAAAGTATTATTATGAAAGGTATTATATTTATCTTTTTCATAAGAGTTTATTTTTAATTTTTATGCAACAAATAAGTATATTATATAATTATACAAAAATGTTGTAGTAATTATTTTATTAAAGGAAACATGAAATAAATGGATTTAAAAATATTAAAATAAATATTATTTGAACTAATTATTGTTCTCCACGAATTTTATAGACTAATAAGACATATTATAAATCTATTAAATTTTTTTTTTTGAATATATATTCTGTGAGTATTTTATATAAATTCAAATAGATGAATAGTGTCAAAATTGACACTATTGATATTTTATAAAAAGAACATATTATTAGATTGTATAAAAATCACAAAAATATTTAAAAATTATAAATTGAAATTTATATGGTCTAAAATATCATAAAATATCCAATTATGGAAAATTCACAACACATAAGTAAGTATTTTTAACGATTTAAAATTTAGAATATTATTACCACAAATAAAATTAAATAGGTTAAATAAGGATATATCAAATTGATAAGGCTTAAAATAAATTCCCAAAAGGTATAAATTTTATTGTATTATTATATTACAACCATTTAACATCCCATTTTATATGTTGAGTCATTTTAATGGTTTTTAGGTAGGGTTTGAATTTATTATAAATTAATATTTTTGAGGTTTCCAAAAGTGTCCATCTCCTCCTTTATAAAAGGGCACCTCCTCCATCTACTATTCACAACATTTTGAGCCTTCAATATCAGCCAAACCGTATCCATTTATCTTCAACACTTCCATAGAAACATACTATACATCCTGGTATTCTTCAAAGGCCAACTTTAGTGACCTAAGAGGTGGTTTAGAAGAGGCGCGTCGAAGAAGAGGTAATGTCCTTTACCGATTCTTTCAAATTTATTTCTTCTTCTACTTACTCTTATTTATTTTTTAATTATAAAATGATAAGTTAAGTATCAATATATACTGATATGATATTATAAATATGAAACAAACCTATTTCACCATCTATCCATCCTACGGAAAACGAAATCATCGTGTGTGTGTGTGTGTATGTACGGAATACCTTCTCCACGTCCTAGTGTAATCGGTTTTCCACCACAACCTTACTTGGATGGGTGTAATGCTGTAAAGAATAACTATATATTATTTTTATAACATCATACTAATTATTAGATATTATATCATCCACTCCAATTCCATTAAATACTTATGGGAGTGATATCATTGCTCGTGCGTACGTACGAATTACCGTCTCCACGACGCGATGATATTCATTCTCCATGTTAACCATTCAAGAATGATTATAAAGTATATATAATAAATAGTCATGAAATATATGACATAATAATGATATTTTATTTATTTATATGTTATTTACTTACTTAGATTCAATTTAATAAGGAAACGAAAATAGCATTCATGCGTACGTACGACCTACTGTCTCCATGAATGATGTATTTCATTCCATTAATTTATATATTATATATTATATATATTCTGAATATATATTATATATAAATAATGTTTTATATTCTGTAAGTAAGTAATCATGATCTAAGTAATCATATGAATAATTACAAGTTAAAACAAGTACGATAAATGAAACAATTTTACCGAAAACGCTGCTTTAACATGGGATTGACAAAAGAATGAATAATATAAAGACCTAAGTGAATCATATATGATATCATAAATATTATTATGATTCTATTATAAGTTAATAATATGTTTAAACCCGCTATATAGGAGTCTCAGATACATATGAAGCATATCAGACCTAAGGTAAAGGATTATTTCATCTCACTTTTATTTCTGTGAGACATATGCCTTAATCACCAACTATTTTTATTTTATGGTCTTTATGATTACCATGTATATTTTATGATTTTTATTATGAGGGATATTATATTTACATATTAATGTAATTATCTTTAGTTTATGACATGTATGATTCCACTAATTATAATTGGTAAGGGATAATTATTCTAATCTCATTATTATCTGAGATTGTTTATTCCTAAGTATTTACTAAGGTTATATTTATCATCCATGTACATGTTTTATAAAAAAAATTGATAAAGTTTTTTCTATTCTTCCATGTATGTTTAAATTCATGTTTTCCTCTTTTTGAATTTTACTATGTGGTATGGAACAAATCTTTCTTTTATTTACCATAAGAGGTACTTTTTGATTTTTCCAGCAAAAGTACGAGGAGAACGTTTTTTAACTTATAAGGCATGAACGGATTTTTACAGTTTCATAAATCCTTATTTCCCTGAATCTTCTTCTACAATATTTCATGATTATTTTCGATGAAATTATTTTCTTTTAAAATTTCACAACATTTTGAGAAAAGAAAATGTTTTTGAAGAAGAAACGATATTTTCCTCAAAAATTCATTTCAAGTGTTTTCTCAAAACTATTTTCCATCTCAGATGACATTATTTAATATGGATATGTTTCATGTATAATGTCCCTATTATTTAAAAGGTTTTATTTTGTTTATGATAAAATTATATCTATTTTTTTATATGGATTATGATATGATGGGATGATATATATGAAACCCATTTTATTCTTTGGGTTATGATGAATGATTTGTGTTTATTTTGTGGAACACAAAAGAATGATTTAATTATGATATGGCTGGGACCATATCTCCCACCAATTCATTGGTTATATATTTATATCTCATGAGATAAACATGGCTGGAATGACAAGTAATCACAGTTCATTAATAGGCTTTGTCCACTATGATGGTCTTAGCAGTAATGCATTGGCTATAATAGAAACCATATCATGTTTTTTATGGTTTACCACAATTACATGTTTTATTCCCATTCCATTTTATCATGATTAATGTTTATTTATGATCTATTCCTTATGTACTACTAATATTTATGTCATGTTCATGTTTTCACATTCAAATGTTTATGGATTATTTTATGTTCTCTATGTTTACCCTTACTGATCATTTGTGCTCACCCTTTTCTATGTTTTCTCTGCCCAGGATATATAGAAAGGTTTTAGGTAAGAAAAAAAAAGGGGAAGATATTTATGGGAGATGTTGATGATCTCTCACCATGATTATAAGTTTACGTTCTGAGTTTCCAAAGACACTAACTGATACAGTCATTAGGTGTCTGTTTTTGTCATGTATTAAGTATTCTGTAAAAGTAATGTAATGCCCATATATGTCAAGAATTGGGTCTCTATATGGACTAAACAAGATAAATGAAAATGGAGGTAGAAAATTAGTTTTTGGGAATTTTCTAGAAGTCCACGTACAAACCTTAGATAATGTTATAGGAAAATGTACCACCCTCAATTGTGGAGAGGGACTGGGGACACCTTCAGAGTGTTAAGGATTCATTATGATGAATGACGAAAAGGGTAATAATATAACTCTATAGTTGAGATGGAAATTCCCAATTTATGGTTTAATTATTACAAAACAAATAGTGTTTGTCATGTGTGGAGATTCATATTGAATTAATTTGATGGAGATTTCAAAAAACACGAACTTCTCTAAAAAAATATCTCAATGAGTAATTATATAATTTCTACATGGGGTTTTCATTATAATACTCTATAAAAGATAACCCTCCACACAAAGTCAAATTATCTTAAAAAGGTAGTCCTATACTACTTAATATAATTCATTCTAATTTCAATATTGATTTTATAATATTTTTACACCTATTTATGATGACTATTTTTGTCACTATGTTTATTTGTTCATATTTTAGTTATGATTTTTTTATTTTTTAGTATGTTTTGATTTAATAAAAAACTATAAGATAAAGGTGTTATAATATATGGGGTCATAAATTCTACCCTACATTAATGAATTTCACCATGAATTTTTTTTTTCTTATATGAAAACAATAGAGGTTAATTTGGTCTTATTACATCATTAGGTTCTCATGTTCTTTCTTAGATAATATTATTTATCCATAATACTTCTACGAGGTGTGTATTCTTGTTTCAGAAATCATAATCTATTTAATACTAGTTATCCATATATTTTTTATAATAAGAGGCATAATGTTATAAATTTATAGCTTATTTTTTAGTACATGTGATGAACCTACTATACACTACCTCATAATTGGATAAATAATACATCCAAAACCTATTAGTGGTTTAGAGTAAGTGTTGGGTGATTAGATACAACAATAACATGGTCGAAAATATAAATGGTACCATTTTATATAGGCTTAAAATACCATAATTCTAAAATCTCTTAACCAATTTCATTATAGATATCTAAAGGAATCTATTTTTACCAACATCCAAATCATTATTTCTTCCATATTAATTATTATAACTATTATAGAAATTTTTTCCTCTTTTATGAGTCATTAAACAATTGAAATCCTTTCGATCCTTTCATAGACCAGATTGGTCCTTAACATCTTGTTGTCTAAATTTATCCCCGAACATTAAAATTATTCATCTCATACCCAATATAGAAATATATTTTTCAATTTGGATGGTAGAGTGAAAACTATTATTATATTAGAAAAACTCTAGAGGATGATGTTGATCCCAACATCCTTTGAAATCCAATGAAAAAGATTTTATCACATAGTTTAACATAAATATTGTCCAATTATATGAGAAATTATTTACTAAATAAAAAAATTATTGTATAAATAATCTCATTATCACAATAATATTAAACACTATTCTAATATTTTTATGATAACCATATATTTTTATCATATGAAATAAAATCCATCATAATATGTCTGGGTATGAAGTCCATGGTGATTTACTCCTATTTCCCTTCAAGTATTGGTAATTGTTGCACCATCCAATTTAACTAATGATGATGAGTATTTAATTTTCAAAATAAAATGAATAGAGAAAGATGAGTTTGGTTCATACTGAAAAATATTATTTTTCGGTTATGGTATATATGAAGAATATATCATAGATTGGAATATCATAGATCCACCTCCATCAATATTGACATCTGAAATATTTTGTAAAATTTTGGATACCTAAAAACCTTCATTATATGCCTCAATGATAATTACCAAGAAGGATGGTTGAAAAATATTTTTGAATCACAATGATTTTAATTTTAACTTTTATATAAGTATTTCAATCCATTGAAATACCAAAATTATGGGACCATTTCAATCCTTACAATGGATAGGGTATCATGATATGTTATTCATAGAAAATCCACCACCATGTTCACAATCCTATGGTGGTAATTGATTGAGAAATCATAATCATTGATTAATTATAATCCTATCTTTTATAGCATGTTTTTCTCCATATTTGTGAAAAAATATTACAGATATTGTGGTCAATATAATTAACAAACATTACAACATAGAGATAATGATGCCAAAAATTACTGAAAAAATTATTACCACCATCTCAAAACAATTTTATGCATATTTATGTCATGATTATTTAATTGATGTGATGTGTGAACCATTAATTTTTTATTCTATAAAATTATTCATACAATAATCCTTAATTAAGAATCATTATATATTAGAAACCCTTTTCCATTATATTGTAATGTATATACTGGTGATGTGATCAATCAATTCATAGGTACATTATTTACTTACACATGTGATTACATCCTAATGAACTTCACTCCCATCATGGAATACATAATATGGGGGATATATTATCATGACAAATTTCACATAGAACTCTACTAGTTTTCGAGAAAATGAATAAAATTATAGATATCAGTAATAGTGGTTGTTCATAGAAATTCTTCAATCAACTTAGTATTCAATGAGTATAATGATAGAACCTCAGATGTGATTTAATGACCAAATAAGAATAATTTTAATATCTGGAATTCAAACCTATAGAACATGGTGTACAATTTATTCATTTGTAGTGTCTATAAAAAACATTAAAATAAACTTTTTGTTCTTATATTCTCATTGAATATATGAAAAAATAAATCATGAAGACTACCATTAAAATACTAAGGTTATCTATAAATATTCTAATTATTAATTACATAAAAATATAAGTGAATTTTATGTGTCCTAATGAATACATTATGAATTCAAGGAGTTCATGTGTTTTTTAGAAATAAACACTAGTAATATGTTTTCTATTTACTGTTATTTCATGGTGTCCATATCCATTATCCAAATTTAATACATATCAAGACGATAAATGTTCATATAAAACATCAATTTAGGGTATATTAATGTTTACGTGATCATAATATTCTTATGATTTTGATAATATAAGTTAATGTACATTAACCCATAATTATATTTTACAATGTGGACTAGTGAACCTCACTATGAAGAACCAAGGTGTATACATCCATTTTACGAATTCTCATTAAGATTATTCTTTAATTCTTAAAAAAAAAATTGGAATCATTTATTAAGGAATGATCTATTCCAGAATTAAACTGATTATGAGTTTAATTGAAAACAAAATAACACATTTCAAGGGAATAACATGAATTTTTAGGGAAATATAAACATATTTCCATATAACTGGAATGATTTAAATGTCAAATTATACTGGCAAATTTGAGCCAAATGACCCTAATTATTGTGTATCAAGACTCAAATTGAGGGGGTTTTCTACATAGGACATCATAATAATCCTTTCATTGATAGTTGAATGATTACAGATAAGAAATGAAATTAATTTTTCCAAATAATTGATATGAAAAAATTTTAGAGAGATCTATTATATGAATAGTATCATACCTAAATAGTAAAAGGGATGTATGAATATATATTTAGGATGTAACTTACCAAAAATATAAATTATACAATATTTATATACATTAAATGTAATCAACATACCACTAGAAGACTTCACTAATAATTTCGAATCCTATGATTAAGGTGGTCAATGAATGTTTTATCAAATTTTATTGATTTAAATGAATATGAAGAAAAAGAGTAAAATAAAATATTTTTAGAGGTTGACTATATAATACGTGTGTTGGACTCCTCATGTGTTAATCATGTTTTAATAATCACAAATCTCATTAATGTTAATTAATCTTGATCTTCAGTGCACATCTTTCTAATGCTCTTCAAACTCAACAATAGGTGCATATCATGTTTTTATAACAACAAATCTTATGGATGTTAACTTCTCTGTACATGTTTTATGAATAATCACAATTCTCTCATATATTATCTCTAATGAGTACCCTTAACTCATATTCTGCATATCACTGTCTTAGTCCAAATACAGATTTTTTTGTCTAAGTATGGACTCACCCTGAAGGACTCACCGTGACCAAACACCGTGACCACTCACCGTAACCCAGACACTGTGAAGGACTCACCGTGACCAGACACCGTGAACAGCCACCATGACCAGACACCGTGACCACTCACTGTAACCCAGACACCGTGAAGGAATTACCATGACCAGACACAGTGACCAGACACCGTTACCACTAACCGTAACCCAGACATCGTGAAGGACTCACCATGACCAGACACCGTGACCAGACACCATGACCAGACATCGTGATCAGACACTGTGAAAAAGACATTGTTTCCATGATCACTGTGACACCGTTTCTTAATCTTTTTTCAATATTATTTTAAATGATGCTAACGATCATATTTGTTTTTTTAATGCAATAAATGTTATTTAATGCTAGTTGTTGGCTTGACATGAAAATTTATCTCATATCGATTAAAAGGGAATCATTCCTACTGCCAGAGCTCGTGGAATATAAAGAAGATTGAGCTTCATTTGAGAAAATATGCGTGCCTGACACGTCTCGACACATATACTATAATACATGTGATCTCTGTACTGAACCAAAGAACAATATGGAGCACAACTATGAAGAACACATTTCACGATTCTCAAAGAAGGTCCATACATGAAATGCTACATTTCTGAAGAACACACGAAGAATCAAGAGACTGTAGAACACAAGCCGAACTACGACACTCTGTTTTTCAATAGAAAACCAGAGAAGGACTCTGAAGAATTCCTCCTCAATCCAATGAGTCCAGACCTACATTAACAATCACTATAGCCATTTCTAAACTCTCCATCTCTGATCTGTGATTCATTATTTACTTTTCGAGCAGTGTGTGTCATCTTCTGTATTTTTACACACACACTGTCTCCTGAACTTTAACCGGAGGATCTATAAATCCTCACTCAAACTCTTACATCTTTTATTTCCCACTAGGATAGTGGTAGAGGTCATGTGTGACCTGAACAGCTGGTTTGCTGTTGTTTTATTTCCCACGAATAACAGTGGTAGAGGTCTTCTACCTGGACAGTTTCTGTAAGACTGTTGTTAACCCCGATCCATGGTGTGGATCAAATTCTTATATATATTTGAGAGGACTAAGTCTCGGTTTGAGACTGAACCTCTTGTTATATCTATTGTGAATCTTTTATTTAAGTTTAATACATACAACATATATTATATTTATTCCACTGTTATTACTTTAAAATACAAAATTATTTTGAAGCTACATTGATAGTTAGATTTGCAAGTGTTTACACTTATTGTAAATCAGTAGATTACTTTCAAAAGTTAGTTTGATCTTGTGGTTAAACTAACTGAGACCTAATAAATCTTTGATAAGCTAAGTGAACATTTAAAATCTGTATAAATTCACTATATTTTAACTTATTTTATAAATCGGGGGTTTTTAACTAGACAATGTTTTAACAAAACTTTTAATTGTAACTCAATTCAACCCCTCTTGAGTGTCCACTCTGACCAACATTTGGTATCAGAGGCTTAGTTTTTTTGTTAAAATATTTTTGAAATACTTTGTTTTTCAACTGTGATTTTAGTTCCATATTTAAAGATCTTAAATTTCTGTTAGTTCTAAATTTTTTATCTCTGTATATTGTCTTTCTAAAATCTAGTTATGGATAATAGACTAGAGGGTGCTACTAATAAAATGACACCTTTCTTCAATGGCACCAACTATTCTCAATGGAAGCTTAAAATGAAAATTCATTTAGAAAGCATAGGTTTTGATATATGGACTGCCATTGAATCAAAATATAAACTTCACACTACTGCTAGATCCACTTGGGATGAACCTACAAAGACTGCTTATAATAATAATTGTAAATCCATAAATTCCATGTACTGTTCTTTAGGAGATGAAGTGTTTAACAGAATTTCTGCTTGTAAAACTACTTTTGAATTTTGGGATACCTAGGGAATTTCTCATGAAGGAACAACTAATGTTAAGGAAATGATATTAAATACTTATACTATTAAATATGATAATTTTAAAATGAAAACTGATGAACCTATTTCTTACAAGTATCTCAGGTTTAATGAGATAGTCAATCCAATGAATTCACTTGGAAAAGCTGTTCCATCAAAGGAACAAATTATGAGAATCTTGAGATGTTTACCAGACCGATGGAGAGGCACATCTGTTTCAATCAGAGAGTCATGTGAAATTGCTACTCTACCTGTTAAAGAACTCATTGGTAAGCTTATGATGTATGAGGAAGAACTCAAGGTAAACGAAGAAGAAGAAGATGAACCTAGAAGAAAGTGTATTGCTTTAAAATCTTCAACTTCAAAGAACAAGGAAAATGAGAAGCTTCAAGCTATAAATGAGAGTTCAAGCTTTGAAGACAGTGAAAATGCTTATGATAGTGATGCGGAAATGGATCACATTTCCAAAAGAGTTAAGAAGTTCTATAAGAAGAAGACGTTTTTCAGAAAATCAAATTACAAAGGAAAGTATGACAATAAGGAACATTGGAAGAAGGATTGGAAAAAGCCAGATAAAAGTAATGAAGTTTTCTGTTATGAGTGCAAAAGAAAAGGACATATAAAAGTGAACTGTCCAAAGATAAAGTACAATAATAAGTATGAATACAAGGAAAATAAGTGTAAGAATTTCATAAAGGCTACTTGGAGTGCTTTTGAGGATAGCTCCAGTGAATCTGAAGTTTTTGAAACTGAACACAAAAATAAGGCAAGCATGTGTTTTATGACAAACACTTATGAGGTAACAGTTGAAACACTTACTTTAAATTATTATTATTCTGGAGAGGATACTGACTCTGATAACATGTCAAAATATGAACTATTTGAATATTGTGATATGTTAGTAGAAACCTGTAATGAGTTGAAAGAAAAATACAAAGGTTTAAAGAAATAGTATGCTTTTACTGTTAAACATAAATCTGATCTTGATATTGAAATGGAAAAGAATGCTCATTTTCTTAAAGAAAACACTAATCTAAAATTATCTAATGAGAAAATCATAATGGATTTAGAGAAATTCACAAATGGAAAGGATACACTAACTCAAATGCTAGGAAAGAAAGTTACACCAAAATACACTACTGGAATAGTCTTCAAACCTGGACAGAGACAGTTGACTAAGAATGGATTTATTCCTAAATCTGGAATGAATGATGCTAATTCTAGTTCTGGACATTTATATGCATCAACTAGTTATATTCATTTTTATGGATCTAATAAGGTTTATCTTTCAAAATCTGTTGATTCTACAAGGTTTATGAGACCCATAAGACAAATTTGGGTACCTAAAGTTTTATCGGCTAACCTGTCTGGACCCAAGAAGATCTGGGTAACAAAATCATTTCCTATCTAAATCTGTTTTGTAGGAAACCTGGTTAAAGAGATCCTATAGTAATACCTAGTACTTGGACAGTGGATGTTCAAGACATATATCTGGATACTTCTCATGATTTAAAAGCTTAGTCAGGATTGATGGTGGTTTTGTCACTTTTGGTGATAATTATAAAGGGAAAATCATCGGCTAGGCCAGATTGGTAACACTGACTCAGTATTAATTTCTAAAGTTTTATTTGTTGATGGACATAAATATAATCTGTTAAGTATTTCTCAGTTATGTGATGATGGTTTTAATGTTAAATTTGAAAATGATTCTTGCAATGTTTTTAATTCTAAAAATGCTTTAGTATTTTCTACCCTGCAAAATGAAAATGTTTATGATGTTCATTTAAATTTTTAGCTAAGAAGAATATTACTTGTTTAAATGATTTTCATAAAGTGTCTTGGCTTTGGCAAAGAAGATTATGACACTGCAATATACACCCTCTTAGAAAACTTAATAGGAATAACTGAGTTAGAGACCTACACAAACATGAGTTTCCAAATGACAAAGTCTGTAATCCCTGTTAAAAGGGAAAGAAACATAAAGTTTCTTTCAAATCAAAGAAAGAAGTGTCAACTTCTCAACCTCTCAAGATGGTTCACATGGATTGATTTGGACCATCTAGATTTTCTATATTAAATGGGAAGCACTATGTCTATGTCTTAGTAGATGACTTTTCTAGATATACTTGGGTATATTTTCTAGCTCACAAATGTGAAGCTTGTTCTTACTTTGTAAAATACTCCAAATATGTAGAAAACCTTAGTGAAATTAAGATTAAAACTCTGAGAAGTGATCATGGTCGTGAATTTGAGAATCATGAATTTGAATCTTACTGCTCTCACAATGGCTATAGTCACAATTTCTCTACCCCTAGGACACCACAGTAAAATGATGTAGTAGAAATAAGGAATAGAACCCTGTAAGAAATTGCTACAACTATGTTTAATGAGTATGACCTACCTATTTATTTTTGGGCTGAAGCTATAAATACAGCTTGTTATATTATCAATAGAGTCTCAATCGGACTGTTTCTTAAGAGGACCCCTTATGAGTTGTGGAACCATAGGAATCCTAAGGTTAACTACATCAAAGTCTTTGGCTGCAAAGTCTTTATTCTTAATACCAAAGATAATCTTGACAAGTTTGCATCCAAGAGTGATGAATGAATATTCCAAGGTTATTCTATCTCTAGTAAAGCCTATAGAGTTTTCAATAAGAGAACCAAGTGTGTCGAAGAATCTGTTCATATCAAGTTTGATGAAACTGATCCACATGAGCCTAAAACCTCTCTTGAAAATCATGAAGATGATCTCTCTATTTTGAACCTTAATGATAAAGACAGTGGACCTATAGTTAAAATTTCCAGTTCTGGAAATTTTCCAGAACCTATTTCTGTTGATTCCCAACCTGTTGATGAACCTGAAATTTCTCACCCTACCATTACTAGATCAACTAGAATTCTGAAGAATCATCCTTTAGATACTGTTGTAGGAAATATTGATATAGGGACACAGACTAGATCTTCTCTTAGAAATCAGGTTGAACATCAAGCCTTCTTGCCACATCATGAACCTAAAAACATTGATGATGCTATTAATGATGAATTTTGGGTAATTTCTATGCAATAAGAACTCAATCAGTTTGAAAGAAATAAAGTTTGGAATCTTGTTAAAAGACCTAAGGACACTTTCACAATAGGCACAAAATGGGTGTTTAGAAATAAAGTAGATGAATCCAGAAACATAGTTAGAAATAAAGCTAGACTATTTTCACAAGGCTATAGTCAAGAAGAAGGTATTAACTATGAGGAGATTTTTTCTCCAGTAGCCAGATTAGAAGCTATTAGGATTTTACTTTCTTCTGCTGGACATCTAAATTTCAAACTATATCAAATGGATGTCAAGAGTGCATTCCTAAATGGATATATTGTTGAGGATGTTTTTGTTGAACAACCACCTGGTTTTTCAATCCCTCATTTTCCAAATCATATTTTCAAACTATAAAAAGCATTATATGGTTTAAAGCAAGCTCCAAGATCTTGGTATGATAGATTAAGTACTTTTCTAATTTATAAAGGTTTTACAAAATGAATAGTTTATCCTAATCTTTTTATAAAACGAATTTCTAAAGATGTTTTAGTAGTACAAATTTATGTTGATGATATTATCTTTGGATCTTCTAAAAATTCTTTATGTACTGATTTTTCAAAAATGATGCAAATGAATTTTAAATGAGTTTAATGGGTGAACTTAAATTCTTTCTTGGTTTTCAAATTTTTCAAATTGATGATGTAATTATTTTAACTCAAAGTAAATATACTAGAGATCTTTTAAAACGTTTTGGATTGGATAGAACAAAAAGTAGTGACACTCCCATGAGTACCACCTGTAAGATGGATCTTGATGAAAATTGTAAATCTATTGATCAAACCACTTATAGAGGAATGATTGAAAGTCTACTCTGCATGACTGCTAGTCGTCCTCATATTATGTTTAGTGTGTGTATGTGTGCTCATTTTCAAGAAATCCCTAAAGATTCACATTTAAATACTGTAAAGAGAATTTTTAAATACCTCAAGCATACTCCCAATTTAGGACTGTTCTATCCCAAAGGACAATCATTTGAACTAGTTAGTTATTCTGATGCTAACATTGCTGGATGTAAGCTATATAGAAAAGGCACCTATGGAACATGTCATCTTTTAGGCAAGTCACTAGTATCAGGGTGTAGTAAGAAACAAAATTTTGTTGCATTGTCAACCGCAGAAGCTTAATACATAGCTGCTGGAAGTTGTTGTGCACAAATTTTGTGGATGAAACACACATTACTAGACTATGGATATCAATTCTGACATGTCTCAATAAATTTTGACAACACAAGTGCTATTAATATTTATAAGAATCCTGTTTCTCATTCTAGGATAGAACATATTGATGAAAGACATCACTTTTTGAGGGATCACTATCAAAAAGGTTATATCACTTTGGAATTCATTGGTATTGAATATCAACTTGCTGATATATTCACTAAAACATTAAATTATGAAAGATTAGACTACATCATACATGATCTTGTTATGATTAATCATAAAAGAATATCTTACTGATCTTAATGTTTAATACTTTACTATAATTTACTTTACGGTTTCATAATTACTGTTTCTAAGTTACTATTTTATGCTCACGGTCTGACAACTCACTGTCTCAACATGACTATATAAAACTGCTCACTATTTCACCGTGATGACTATAAATTGTCTCATTGTGATGGCTAGTTTTCTGTCTCACCGTGACAAGTATGATAATTTTTATTATTTTTATTTTATTTTTACCCGTATCGCGGTAATTTTTATTTCACTGATATTTGATTTCCCACGTTTGTGTTTTTATGACGTTTGACATTCCCAAATGATAAAACTTAAGGGTTTCATTCAAATCCTTACCTGAATTCTATCCTGAGCCTTCTCTTCCCTCTCGCCCGAACCTTTAGTGAATGCCAAGGATGAAGCGTCCATCTTCACCGTCGTCTGAGAAGTGCCACTCTAAGAAACAAAGGAGGATACCGAGGATAGCTCTCGAAGGACCTCTAAACCCAAACCTAGTAATCCGTACCGTTGTACTTGAAATGGAGGTTTTCCCTAAATGGTTTCTGCCTATTAAATCATTAGTTTTGAAAGTTTTAAAAGAACAAGGATGGCTTGAATGGTTCACTAGACAGAATAGACCGATTTACCCGAGGCTTGTATCTCAATTCTATCAGTATGCAAAGTTCTCTTTTGAGTTTGGAGAAAGCTTTTTTGTGACCAGATGGATCGATGGTCAGAATTTCTCTTTCTCTTCAATGTTGTGGGATGCATGCCTAAGAATTCCACATGAAGGAGTGTGTGAAGATTACCAGAGAGACCCTCCTCCAACAACTGACATCTTTGACCTAGAAACCGCTTTGGAAAATCTAATTGGAAATGGAACCAAGTGAAGAGCCAAAGCTACTGAACTGGATGGGGAGACAAGAATTTTGTTCAAGTTTGTTCAAAATTTGGTTAGTTCAAGAAAAGGAGATTTTTCTATGATGAAGTATTATGATGTGTTCCTGATTCACCTGTTGAAGAATGGCCAAAAGACCAATCTGTGTATGTATGTTATCAACCATATCTATGAGCTGATCAAAGTAACTTCCAAATCCACCTCCCTGTTTTATTCAAGGATGATTTCATCCATGTTAGTCTCAAAAAGAATGGTTGGACCGAATGAAGAAAAATTAGAGGACTTTGATTTATACCTATCCATGCCTATCATCAGAAGGATGAAGATTAGCTGGAATCCCTGAAAAAAGCAATGGGTTGAGGATAGTGGTCAACTGTATAAAATGTGTAATCCTGTTGAATATCTAAGAAGGCATATGAACATAGATGATCCTGGTTTGGAACCAGATGAAGAGGTTGAGTACTCAGAAGAAGAAGAACAAGAAGAAGTAACAGCTGAAGTTCCACCTAGGGAAGAATTTGTAATACCTCAAATGGAAACAGTTCCTGTTGAAGAGGAAAGGGGTGTTATCCCTGGTGTTATCCCTGCTAAAATACCTCATGGAGAAGAAGTTGTTGCTGAAAAGGAAAGGACTGAGGATCCTTTAGTTTTTCTTCATGAAGAAGAACCTCATCCCAATGCTGCAAGGAAATTAGTTTTTCCTGGTTCAGAACAACAAGAAACCTTTGAGGAAGTTTTTATTGAAGAGACTCTTTCTGTTGAGAAAGAAGCAAGCCTGGAAGCTTATCCAGTGGAACAATCGATTCCTGAGATTATTCCATCTGCTGAAGAAAGAATGGAAATTTACCTTCAGATGGAAAGGCCAGAATTTGTTGAAGAGATTAGGGATGATCCTATGGATCTTGTCCATGTTCCTAAACCTCAAGAATCTGAAAGGGAAGCACAGGTTGAGGGGGAGGAAACTCGAAATCTTGATATTGTGGAAGCTGGATCTGGTGAAGCTTCTCAACCTTCTGTAACATTCTCTGTAAACTCTCGGTATGAGTTCCCATGATTTTATGATGTGAATGAGTCACAACAAGTGACTGCAACTGGAATGGATCTTTCTTCTCTGTTTCAACTGAAGTCCTTAGCTCTTTCAGAACCATAACCATAGCCCCAACCTCAATCTGGATCAGAATCTGAGTCTGAAGATGACCTTGACCCTCAACTAGAATCTGGGCCTTTACCTTTACCTGCATCCTTACCTGAGCTTCATTCCTTTGTAACCAAAGATGATATGAAAGTTTTTGGCGAGACTTTGTTAGCTGGTTTTGAGAAAATGGTCTCCACTCAACCTCACCCAGTGACTCAATTAAGTCAAGAAGATGCATCAATTCTCTTAGAAAATATTATCCTTCATATTCAACCAAGGATGATGTGAGAAATTCAAGATGTCCGAGTAGAGAATAAGCTGCTGAGTACTGATGTTACAAATCTGAAAAATATGGTAGCAAGTCTGCAGAATGAGCTATCTATGAGATCAGAGCCTGCTCTTGTGTCTGCCCCTACACCTACTACTGTTTCACTTTAGTCTTCTGATTCCATCCTTTCTAGGGAGATTGTCTCTCAAGTTCATCCTTACCTACTATATTTTGATGAAAAGATTGGAAAAAGGCACACAAAGATGCTGGAACGCATGAGAGAGCTTGTGGAAACTCTGAATAAGCATACAGATGAATACACAGGATGTCTGCAAAATGTTCTGAAACAGCTCAAAGTTCTAACTGAAGCTGTCAATGCTTCACCTGCTTCTGGTCAGACCTCCACACCTACTTTGGATGATTCTCTGCTGAGATCCTTAATTAAGGAAGAATTACAGAATGCCTTCAGTGGCTTGGATCTATCTTCTTTGTCAGAAGTAATTAAGAATAGTGATAGAGCATTGGACTTTGTTAGGATCCATTCAAAGATAGCCAATTATGCTCAACAAGAGATCTCCAAGAAAATAGATTTGTATCTTTCTCGGATTTTCTCTAAAAGTGACATCATAGATCACTTTAGATATCTTGTGGAAAATCTGAGAATCCCTCCGGTGACTCAAGCTTTTAAAGCTCAAGTTCAGAAACTTTTAGAGTTCACCAGATTGTTGGACATATTTTTGGAGAATAAGGATGATTTTGAAAAGGATATGCAGTATGGTGGTGAAATCATTACTAATTTCATCAATCTTTTGAAGCTGTATCTTCATGTGCAGAGTACTACTATAGTTGATCCAGCTGATGCACCCCTTAGACCTGGACTACCAGCCTTAGCATCAACTACTATGACACTTAGCTAAGCCCTTTCTCAGATCCGTCCAGTCATTCTTGACCAACCTAATCCTAGATATTATAATGATCCTACTTTCGCTCCATTTTTTTCATGGTCTACCCTTACCCTCATTGTCTACCTCTTCTTCGCCTTCTTCTACTTCAGCACCAGCTCCTGCTGCTGATAAAGGCAAGACAAAAATGGATCCCTAAAGAGTTTACCGACTGTTTTTCTTTTTGATGGGATGTCATTTGTTGTTTACAGTTTGTACTTCTCCTGTACCTTGTATTATGAATGCTTTGTTTAATGACAATTTCCGAGCTTAATTTCCTTTTCTCTAATTTTTTATAATCCCAAAATGGGGAGAAAAACCTTCAAGTATAAGTTCTATAATAGTATAATTGGGGGAGAAACACTTCATGTATCTGTTCTATAATGTTTTTTCTATGATAGTATGTTTAATATTACATGTCTTTTATATTCTTCTTATATATGATTTGTGATCATCAAAAAGGGGGAGATTGTTGGACTCCTCTTGTGTTAATCATGTTTTAATAATCACAAATCTCATTACTGTTAATTAATCTTGATCTTCAGTGCACATATTGCTAATTCTCTTAAAACTCAAAAATAGGTGCATATCATGTTTTTATAATAACAAATCTTATGGATGTTAATTACTCTTTATAAGTTTTATGCATAATCCCAATTCTCTCATATATTATCTCTAATGAGTAACCTTAACTCATATTCTGCATATCGCTGTCTTAGTCCAAATACAGATTTTTTTGTCTATGTATGGACTCACCATGAAGGAATCACTGTGACCAGACACCGTGACCACTCACCGTAACCCAGACACTGTGAAGGACTCACCGTGACCAGACACCGTGACCAGACATCGTGACCAGACACCGTGACCAGACACCGTGACCACTCACCGTAACCCAGACACCGTGAAGGACTCACCGTTACCAGACACCGTGAACAGACACCATGACCACTCACCATAACCCAGACACCGTGAAGGACTCACCATGACCAGACACCATGACCAGACACCGTGACCAGACACCGTGATCAGACACCGTGAAGAAGAAACTGTTTCCATGATCACTGTGACACTGTTTCTTAAGCTTTTGTCAATATTATTTTAAATTATTCTAACGGTCATATTTGTTGTTTTTAATGCAATTAATGTTATTTAATTATGGTTGTTGGCTTGATAGGAAACCATATCTCGTACTTATGAAAAGGGAATCATTCCTACTGCCATAGCTTGTGGAATATAAAGAAGATTGAGATGCATTAGAGGAAATACGTGCGCCTGAAACGTCTCGACGCATATACTACAATACATGCGAGCTCTATACTGAACCAAAGAACAATATGGAGCAAAAATGTGAAGAACACATTGCACGATTCTCAAATAAGTTCCATACATTCAGTCCTACATTTTTTAAGAACACATGACGAATCAAGAGACTGTAGAACACAAGCCGATCTACGACACTCTGTTTTTCAACAAAAAAAACCAGAGAAGGACTCCGAAGCATTCCTGCTCAATCCAACGAGTCCAGAGCTACAATGAAAATCACTAGAGCCATTTCTAAAATCTACATCTCTGCTATGTGATTAATTATTTACTTTTCGATTAGTGTGTGTCATCTTATGTATTTTTACACACACACTATATCCTGAACTTTAAGGGGAGGATCTGTAAATCCTCACTCAAACTCTTACATCTTTTATTTCCCACTGGGATAGTGGTAGAGGTTGTGTGTGACCCGAACATCTGGTTTTCTATTGTTTTGTTTCCCACGAATAAAAGTCGTAGTGGTCTTGGACCTGGACAATTTTTGTAAAACTGTTGTTAACCCCGATCCGGGGTGTGGATCAAATTCTTATATATATTTGAGAGGACTAAGTCTCAGCTTGATACTGAACCTCTTGTTATATCTATTGTGAATCTTTTATTTAAGTTTAATACATACGACATATATTATATTTATTCCGCTGCTATTACTTTAAAATACAAAATTATTTTGATGCTACTTTGATAGTTAGATTAGAAAGTTTTTAAACTTATTGTAAATCAGTAGATTAGTTTCAAAAGTTAGTTTGATCTTGTGGTTAAACTAACTGAGACCTAATCAATCTTTGAGAAGTGAAGTGAAAATTTACCATATGTATAAATTCACTACAGTTTAACTTATTTTATAAATCGGGGGATTTTAACTAGACAATGTTTTAACAGAAATTTTAATTGGAACTCAATTCACCCCCCTCTTGAGTGTCCACTCTGACCAACAATGTGTATCCTTCATCATGTCATTCAAATGATCCACTTTAGTTGTTATTATTTCATTGGATCTACCATATTTCATTTTTCAATGTGGTTGGAGATGCCTATAGTCATAGTTATTCGTTATTTTAGGGAAAAAATTTATAAGGCCTATTCAACTTACCATTGAAAAATTAGACATCATTATACTCTATTAAATCGTGTATACTATTTTTCTCTATATGAAAATCAAGAGATTAGTGACCTTTGATTCAAAACACAAACCATTTTTATCTTCCTTTTAATTTTTTCAATGAGTGCAGGCTACCAAAATTTTGGTATATAAGGTCTTGGTATTTCATTCCACCATTTTATTTATCATTTATATTACCATAATATTAAATTAATGTTTTCCTCCCTTTAAAAAAATTAGATTCTTCAACTTCCCTTAATCTAAACATTAGTGAACATCACACAATATATTCATTTCTAAAAAATTATCTTATTATAGATAACATATGAATATTTTGTTTTAGGACAACTAAGAATTACCCAGTCAAACTATCTAGGATAGAAATAAAATAGAGGAGTACCATGAGAGTGAAATTATATTCTACTAGTAGATATCAACTGATTCATAATCAATTTTCTAAAAAATAATAATGTATGTCTTCATTTTTTTAATAATTTCAGGAAACATTACAGTGTAATTTTTTTTCTTGAACTCCATATGTTATTTAGATTCAATATATTCATTCTTATTCATGTTTTTAATTATATTCCAACATTGGTTATCTTAAAATTTCATCAAATAAATGAACATACCAGCTATATAAATGTCGATAAATGATAGATGAAAAATATATTTCATATTATATTGATCCATTTATTCGAAATTATTGTGTTGGAAGTCCCATGAAATGAAGGATGATGGTGCCACATGAAGCACTTAATATCCTATTTCTCGTTCTATTATGCATTAGAAAGATTAACATGAATTGAATTATTATTCATTGTTTAGTAAATTTGAGTTACCATATAACTAATATTTCTTAATCCAATCCATATATCTTTATGATTTTAATCTGGACAATATTTTCACATTCTATTACCCCTAATGTTACGATGTTTCCTCTATAATCCAACTATTTTTTAAATAAATGAATTTTGACATATGAGAAATGTTTTTATGTGAAATTAAAAACATTAAATCCATATTTAATAATTTAATCACAAGATCAAACTTATGAAAATCCACCATTCATTAAAGGATATCCATGGACAAATTAATATTATGTTTTCTGAGTTATTTATTTATATATTATGTCATAAAATACACGTTAAATATTTTTTAATGGTTCATAAGGATCATGTAAATAACCAAAACAAATCCTATAGGAGTGTGAAAACTTGTTCGTAGTTAGACCAACTTTTTTTATCATGTTATTATTTAGTTAATGATTGACCAAGCAATTTTAGGGTTGTTTCCCCTAGGTACAGTTATTCTTGATCCTCAATCCGTGTATTGATATCAAAATAGGGATGTTAATTACTGAATTCTATAAAATCAAAAAAACTTGTTTTGATATATTAATGCATCTCACTAGATATTTCTCTAATTTTATCTATTAATAATTCCCCAAAAAGTAACTAATCCCCAAATTAACTATATTATTCTCTGATACCAACTAAGATACCTAAATAATATAGACAGTAGTTCAGTTCTAATAACACATTCCTTATAAATTAGATTCTATAAAAATTTTGATGACTAAAGAAAAAGAGATATATATATATTTATATGAAAATATTTTAATAATTAAATCATTACAACTCAAAAAATAATAATGAAAACCTTAGTCCCAAATTTTTCTTATTAGCATATATTAGTTTTATAAAACCTTTATTTCACATAATCATGACAATTTCAAAATAATTTTACCATAATAGACCTCCTTATAAACATCCCATAATTTATACACATATTAATAACATAGTGGATTAAAATAATAGGAATAAGGTGATATCAAATACTCAATATGATGTAAAAATATCAACAATCCATCAATTATTTGATCACATACATGAGAAAACAAGAGCATTTATGAAATAACTGATTATAAGAACAAGTACCAATATGGTTTTCTCACTCATTAGAATGAAATGTAATCTAAAATGATTCAAAATATATAAAAACAAAAGAGTGTTGAATAATGAGATAATAATCACAAGACATAGAGAATAACGTGGGAATAAAAAATTGAAATATGTCTTCAAAATGCTAAAATAATAAATTTAAGAATATAGCTACATGTAACCAAGTATACACTCTTTCTTATGAATATATCCTACCACATTTATTCCAATAGAAAACTAATGTGATCCAAGTCAAAAATATCACAGCACAAAAATAATTTTAACAGTTATAACCCCAATCATATCCACAAAATCACTTATTAACATAGATAAAAAAAATCTTTTTTTTTTGCAAAAAACATGTGAAAATTCCTAACTGAAATCATGTTAAACTAGAATTCAATATCCCATGGGATATAAAAATTTAATAAATTTAGCAACTAGACATATATAACACCGTATATCATATAATTATAATATATCCACATGTTTCACAACTAAAATACATCACAAATAATACAATTATGAACACATAGAAATTATTTTTATAACATTTTGAATTGGTATCACATAAAATGACATCAATAGTTTGATCAGTTGATAAAAAAATTCTATAATCCAAACCGAATCTTTCAAAAGTTAATTGAGAGTGTAATTCATGAAAAAAAGACCATCGAAGATTGTTACCTTATATTTAAACATAGTAATGGAAGAAAAATAAGGCTCATATTAATCATTTAATTCCATTGTTTTAAGATAATAAATTACAATTCACATTTAAAGACATAAGTTTCATGAAGGTAATTTTTTTTAATATAACATTAAATTAAAAAAATAGATCCCAGAAAATGAGAAGATGTTTATATAGACTAAATTTGGATTAGAAGGTGAAATATGTGATCCATAAAGGAAATGAATTTTTAATATTTTAAAATTCCCTTATTGAAACAAAAATCATAATTGATGAAAAAACCTCTTTTGAAAATATGTGAAGATAGGTAGGAAGAAAATAATAAATAATATTTAATTGGAATTAAAAAATACTAAATGTAAAAAGCAGGAAGAATGAATATATCTAGGGGAAATGGGATTTTCTAGTGGATGGGAATTATTATTAATAATGTTTCATTTTTCTCTTTTATAGGCTATGAAAAAAAAAGAATAATTTATTTATTGATCCTTCAATGAAGTCTTCACATGAAAAAATTAAAATCCAAAAAAATTGATAATTTAAAATTTAATTCAATAATAAGGTATAATTATCCAAACATATAAGAATGATGCTCACACAAAATGATCATAATTATTGAATTAAAATTGGGTTTAAAAAAATTAAAATTATTCCAACCATTAGAAAGAACATTAACTAGCTATATAACAAACATAACTATAAAAAGGGTATTTAAAAACTGTAGTGATAAATATTACATTTTATACAATTTATGTATAATAAATAATAATTAATTTACAACATACTCGTTATTTTATTTCATCATCAGATGTTAGGTATTTTTACTATTTCACACAAACATTATAATATATATTTTAACCCTAAATATTTTATTCTCATTTCAACATTAACATATTATTTATGTTTTGTTAATAGATGATATATACGGTTAAATAATATTTCAGTTTCGTTCAATATGAGTGTTTTTTCTTGAATATAAATTCATTTATGGGATTATAATACAAATTTTTAACAAAAAAAGGCGGTATTCAAATAAAATATTATACACTAATAAGATTACTTAATTATCATTATGGAATATTAATTATTTCATTAATATAAATTTTCTTCATTATGTATATCCTTATAAATATCGATGTATTATGTCATAAATATAATTTTTATGAGTGGAATGATTGAATGAGATTCAATATAAATCATATGGGTTTGTGTTCCATGATATGGGTGGAAGTTGTCTTTATAAGATTAAATAGGGACTTCTCCTTGAAAATTAATTGTAGGTGAAGGTTAAAGATAGAATCCTATAGGAGTTGTGTATGTTCAGTGGTGAATGCTCGATGTGGAAATAGTAGATCAGAATAAAACCAAACAAGTTGTTTCCCAAATGTTTAGTTTTATAAATTATTCAGTTAACTTTGTGGTAGTTGATTTTCCAAATATTTACCCTTAATAACATTAATTTAATATTATACCATTAATATTATTTATCAACAAGAAATATAAGATTCCACTCTTCATGAAATTTTCTCGTGTTGATTATGAATATGGAATCTATTTCATATAATTTAATTTTCAAATATGATAAAATTAAATTTTAAATTAAATTATATGATATATGGAAGTAATATATTTTATATAAAAACACATTTAAAATATTAACTGATCATTTTCGTATTGTCCTATCAATTACTAATTAAATTTTGGGTAATATATTAATAAAATATGTTTTCCTTATTTAATATTATTATATATAATTTCCTAAAATTAATATAAATATTTCACAAAATTTATATTATTTCAATATATAGTTTTAATTATAAAATTATCTTATTATTTAGATAACAAAAATAATTCAATTTTACAAAAAAAAGTAGTATGAAAATTACCTTCTATTTTATTTGAGTATAAATGAAAATTTTAATAAAATACTGGTGATATGTAAATAATTTATTACATTGGTATTCATATAATTATATGTTTTCTTTATATATCCCTTTAATGAATCAATATTACATATATGTATCAGATATGGGGAGGTTGTTGTCAAGGGAGGTTATTTTGGTTTCGTATATTTTATATAAACTTCTTTGATATTTATCATATCTCACAAACAATTTCTCCCAAACATCCATAATTAGTGATTTGATTTATCATTTTTTATGGACAACCCTAGAGATGGTACATCCATTATGATATTGAAAAAGGTTATTTATAAGGATTACTCCAATAAAATGATTGTATTTCAAATAAATTCCGTACTGATTTCATAAAATTGTTATATTTATATATATAATCTTCTTCAACATCTTTGTTACAATGGCCATATTTTAAATCTAATAAGGTTTATTTTCATTCTTTTTTATTTGAATAAATGAATAAAAAAATTTATGTTATTATAAATTATAGGGTGTTTTATATAAAATCTATGAATAGGTGAAATAACACAACGAAATATATGAATTCCTACATTTTATACTTATAACTAGTTAATTTTAAAATAGAAATGAATGTTGTAAATATAAATATAAATGTACCATCCATAGGATGAATGAGAAAAACTAATGTCAAAAAATTACAAGGACAATGGACAATGGAAATGTGTAAATGATCACTGTAACAAATCATGAAAAATAAAATGAAGTGGTGGAATGTACAATCCACAACAACAGTTAAATGAAAAGTGAATTATTTGACTCTTTATCTAAAAACTATGATTTTATAGGAATTTTTATAGAATTATTAATTTTTCAAACACATAATTATAATATGAAATATCAATGAAACCAATTATTGGTATTATGATTTCATCGCATGTCAATAAATATTTGGTAATTGTGGATTTTGTAAGCTTAATAAAAAATATCTTTTTATTCTCCCTTTGGTCAAATTAGATATTCTTTATTCGTTGATTACATCTATGTACAAAGATCCCATGTCAATTTTTTTTGGATAGAGAGGACCAATTCATTAACTATATTAGCTCATATTCATTCTTCATTTTAATACTAACTATGAACTCTCTATTGGAATTAAATAAAATATATTTTTCTTAATACCCAATTTTAAGTGGAGAAACTAAACTTTTTTGGGATAAAATAAATATTGAACATATGAAAAATATTTTAGAATATGATGTTGTGTTTGCAGTACTGTTTCCCAAAAATTCCCCATATTGTGAGATTGTGTTTTCAATGGATGTTTTAACTAGTGTAAGGCCTCTATTAATGTTTATATTTAGAATATTCTATATTTAATTGGAATAATATAAGAAAACGATAGATATAATATGAATTATAAATATATGTGCTTCAGTATAGTTTTTTCCCACACTATTTAATATGAATAAAGATGGATCAATGCTTTGATTATCCTGAACATAACAAAATCACTATCCAAAAAAAATAACCCCTACATTGTTTTGATGAATTTTTCAATCAAATTCATCAGAAT
The DNA here is from genome assembly GCA_963277665.1 of Viscum album. Lineage (NCBI taxonomy): Eukaryota > Viridiplantae > Streptophyta > Magnoliopsida > Santalales > Viscaceae > Viscum > Viscum album. Next base: position 914,168,416 of record OY728162.1, on the reverse strand, counting down.
CAATACTTCACATCAATTGAAATGTTCATAAGATATCAAAAATTATGTGTGGAATGAGAGGATATAATTATGATAATCATTTAAAAAAGACACACACACACATTGAATTCATTATTATGCCTTTAGAAATTATATATACCCCAGTAATCTTTTTAGACATATTGAAATGGTACGTAAGGATTTCCGTACAATTTATATTTTGTATTTTATAATGACATTATTATATAAAACATGTGTAATTAATAATATGAAGAGTAATTGTGGAGTGTGGAAAATATCATGAGAATGGATAAATTCTATTCTAAATTTACCAAGAATGAATTGTTCACACTAATATTTTAATTATTTTATTATATTATTATATAAAATTGTATATTAATAGATCCATAAAGGACAGATATACCTAATTATAATCCTAGACTAACCAATATTTTATATATTTTATGTTCATATATTAACAACATATTTTTTTCTTCTGTAGAAATTTCTCAGGATTTTCAAATATTCAAACCATGTTACCCTAATAGAGAGTCATGTATTTCTACATAGAATAATTTGGAGATTGTTTCAATGATAATAAAAAAATTTATCCACCAAACATAACCATATAAAGACATTTCATAGATAAGGGTCTGTGATATACCTCATTACACAATTGTTTAGTTTGGGGCTTTCCCTTATGGTAAATAAAATGGGGATATCTTATACCTCACATCAATTAAAGGTTCATGAGAAAAAATACTGGATATATTATTTATGGCTATTATTATAAATATTTCATTTATTGATATTTATGAATATATATTCTATGAAAAGTGTAATATAAATACTAATAGAAATATAAATTTTTAAATTTTCACATAAAAAGTGATGAGTATACGATGAAGGAGATTATAGTAGTGCATTTTGGACATCAAAAAATCAGTACAGTTCCACCCTTGGAAAGTGAACATGGTGATTGACACTACATGTAAAAAATATCATACAAATACATATATAATTTGGTTTTAAGGTGACATAAAAATAGGTGTTTTTAATGGTATAACCATGAATTAAAAAAAACATGCGGACAAATACTACTAATCCAAACTAACAACTAAACTATCCATATATATAATGATCTTGGAGAAAAATAACTATTATATAGAGATACAGATGAATGTATAAACTAGTTAAAAGTACCTACTCATCAATAATGTAATTATAAATCTAGGGAAATGTGCATTGATGGAGAATTTTTTGATTAAATTGAATATCTATGTATCCACTATTTTATAAATCATAATACGCATTATTTTTAGAATAAAATAAAATGATGTTGTTTATTTTTGTTTTATTTTGTATAACATATGATCTAATTTTATGATTATATAGATTCAATTAAATTTATTTGGTTCATAAAAGTTATTAAACATTATGTTTCTTTGATGAAATGCGTCATCAAATGTTAGATTTTTATTCATCAAAAGATTATTATTTTCTTCGACAGTTATTGTAACTGTTGATAATGAACTAAGAATGATTCTATTTGATGTTGTTATAATATAGTTTATATTGTTATAAAATCCATGAGGAATGAATCTACATTAGAACACATACCACCATTATTTGAATAAACTCTTATCATCTAGTTTTTATAACATATTTTATATTGGTGTTTCATAGATAAAGTAATATAATGAATTTTATTGTAAAGATATATATATTTTATTTTTTATTAAATATAATAATATTCATGATTGACGTAATTTCGGTGTCAATTTGTCTACTACTATACACTGATATCAATGATGTGCAGTATATATAGACTTACTATAGATTGAAGAGATCGATGAAGTGATCATGGATAGAGCTTTATACTACTAACATGGTTGAAATTCTAGGTATATAACTTGTTATATTTAGACTGGGAATTGATCTAAAAATTTAAAAGATATATTAAAAATATGAGAAATAACGATATTTATTCACCTATAGACATATGTGATATCACATGTTTGGTAATTTAATATCATTTATGATGTATTTATATTTTAATCTAATACTTCATGGATTGTGTGTTTACATTACAATTTTATTGTACTATTTTTCTGTCTATTATAATTTGTTATATTCTTCTAACTTCTAATGAAATTTATTTCCCATGTGTTTGAATCATAAATTTGTACATTGATTTTATTAGAATGTTTATCTTTTGATAAATTTATGTTTTTATTAGGTACAAAATGAGTTGGTAAATTGACTTAAATTCACCCCTCTAAATATATACAAACGTCTAAAAATTAAGAAAATATTTGTAGCAATAGATCACAATTATTTCAATTTTAGAAATTATAAATAATGAGTTTTTAAGAACTACGGTTTAATAGGGAGTATATCTATTTTTTCGTAACAAATTAACATTAAAACTTGTAATTTATTACTATTTCAATACAAATAGACCGCCAATCATTAATGATGTAGATAATGATTACTGGTGACACTATATTGAAACATATAAGATAAAGACCATTGTAGAAATTTCATTTATTACTATAAATAAAAATTTTCTAGAAAAATAGGTTTATATCATTACTAATTTGGTGAAATAAAAATTGAAACATATTTTAAGAGTGATAACTACTATATTATGCACTATTCAAGGGAATATTTATTTTAAATTTTCACAATGTATAACTAATATTTGTATGTAGAAAAATATAGATTCCACCCATTATGGTATGTCAAATTATTTGTAAATTATGAGATAATTTTTTTAATTGTTTTATTAGCCATTATCTTTCTTTCACAGAGAAACATTTTCACAAACACAACAGAGATTCATGAATAATAATAATATTCTATAATCACTTAGATAAAGTGAATTATTGTAAGATAAAATGTATGATTAAATAATATAGGTTATACTTTAGGATGACATGTTTACAATTATGATGATTTATGATATTAATCATTTCATGTAGCTTGTATAAATTAATTTTATTGGTATGTTAATTTAATATGAAATCAAATAGAAGATTAATCCTGATAATTAGATTAATAAAAATAGGGTTAATTTTTCTTCAACATAAAATGAAATAATTATCTTAGAGTTAACTACTTGTAGATATATTTTAATATCAAGTTAACAAAATCAATTTATAAATGAAAACTATATAGTACTGATAAAGAAAACATTATGGTTGAAATTTCTCATATGGCTAGAAGACCATTCAAAAATGAGAACACTCCAAGGAAATATATGAATGACATAAAGGATGGAAATGATAAATAAGGAAAAAATGATTTAACAAAACATATCTTATTTAATCATAAGCAGCTTAAAAAATTAATCCTTGTTTGTTGATATTTTCAATAGATAAAACAGAATTGGGTGATATTTTTAAATAAAGGGTAAAGTGGAATTTAGGCCTATAAATAACACATGGAATGTTAGTGAATATTTATCATCTTCAAATAAGAGCACTAATTCAAATAACTATAACCACAATGAGATAATTTGTTTTTAATATAAGGATCCTCAATATAATTTATGTTTTATGAAAAATAATACAAATAAACCATGAAATGTTTCAGTTTAGATCATTTTCACCATATTAATTTCTTTATGATTATAAATTTGAGGATTGTGATGTTCTGATATCATTTTATGATATCAATGAAAATATAGTGGTTGATTATGTAATATAAATAAATCATTACAAGTGATATAAAAAAAATAAAATATGAGGTTTTAAAGTATATGGATGTTATTGTTAAATATATAAACAAAACATTAAGGTTAACATCTGAATTATATTAAAATAATATTTTAATTTATAATAAAAATTCATGGATTTCTGAGTTTATGAATTAAATAACAACATTATCATCAAAATATAATTTCATGTATATTATTTTGTCGAATTATAAAGTAATTTTTTTATAATCTATAATATAATGGATTAAAATGGAAAATAATTTTTTATGGAATTAAAACCAAAATGATAAATTCATTCAAACTATAAAACATGATAATAATAAAGAGGATGACTTCTCAAATAGGCTATAAACCAACTAGTTGATCCCATTATTAGTTAAATATCATTTTTCTAAAGAGTTAACCATTATGTTTAAGCATCAATATAATTATGAGACAGATGATCAATTATTCATTAAAAAAATGAATCAATAAGAACATATGAATCCTTCATTTCATAAGAGACCACTAGAATCTGAAAAAATGGTTATAATAATTTTTGTAAATAATATATTTTTGAAAAATACTCTAATATATATTATTTCAAGATTTTGATCATATAACATAGAATAAAATTTTCATAATTAAAACTGATTGCTAAATATCAATATCCAAAACATAGAATTGGTTTTATTTTTCATTTAAATATTTTAATGAATTTTATTTTTACTTTTAAATTTGAATAATTTTTAGAATTTAAAAATTTTCAAATTTAGTCCTGATTATTATGTATTAAAATTAAATTGAATACATTTTATATATATTAAAAACATTTGAAGGGTTTTCATTATAATGAACTCTATTAGATAATGGGAGTTTTTTTTAAATATTCCTATGTAGTTTTTTATATTTCTCATTACATATAATAGAAGATATGAAATTTAATTTTAGAATTCATTCAAGAACTATATTCTATTCGATAAAGTTTTCCACATGCATTGAATAAAAATTTTAGGAGGATCAATTCATTTTATTCATTTCTTGAAAAAGATAATGATTGAATCTTTATTTACCTTGTATTATATACATTGTTAAAAAAATTATATTCATGTTTTTTTAGAATTTTACATATCGAAATGTGTCATACATTGTTTAGAAACATTAAAATATATTATTTTTAAAATTATTTATGTCACAACTAATATGGTAGAGAATACAGGGAATTTAATGTTCTGTGAATAAAAATTTTGTAAGGTTCCTATATACTGGCATGTTAACCTATATTTGATTTTTTTCATTTACTATGACGTTTTATATATATATATATAGGATTTTATAATTCTTATTACTGATTGTAATTTTTTTATCTAAAATTGAATGATCTGGTGAGATTAATACTAAAATGAATTTCTTTAATTGAATGATTGAATTGGAATGTTATTCCATGGATGAATCTTTTTTAATGCATTCATCTGATTCCCATTATGGGATTTGATGGTAATGTGGATTATGTAATGTGAGTTATTTCATCCTTGTATTATTATTTAATTCTAAGGATCAACTATGATGGATCATTTGAATAAATATAATAAATTTCAATATATGGTTCATGGGCATCATTTAATTCTTATAGTAGTGGATTTTTTATGACTTATAGAGATAATACTCGTAGGTGAATCTCAATTTACATGAAATGATCCTCTAAAAATATCTTGATATTTGGTCATAAGATAATATTTTTATAGTTTTATTCATTTTATGTAAACTTTTACGAGCTATTATTTTGAATTTTTATTTTTCATCAATAAATATTTTCTTCAATATATTTTTTAAATGTAAAATTGAACCAATACATACTATAGAATACTATATTACCATTAAAATATATTCATCAAACTAGTTAATAACAATAGTATTATACAAATTATGAAATTTATGTACCAATAATTTTTTTAAATTACAATTGAATTTGTATTATTTAGTCAGTATAAGTATATAAAATATATATTCTGGTTATGCTTATGATAATTTAAAAAAAATTCATGTATAATGAATTATTATTATATTATGGTTAAATAATATTTTAAATTTAATTCTCTAATATTATATGGAGTAAAATAATTTAACATCCATCTTATAATAATTACAAGGAAATTAATAAATTTATTTCATACTTAGAAGATAAAATTTTCTCAAAACAATTTCTCCTAATTTAATTTTTCATTATAGAATTTGAGTCATGTAAAATTATTTTAATATTTTTAATTCGTATTTTATTTTTAGATAACATGATAAATTTAATATTGACGAATAAAACTATTTTATGAAGATAAATATTTGTTAAGATATTAAAATAGGTACTTTTCAAGAAAAAATATACTTTTTAAATATTGATAATAAAAATTAAATTTATCTATTTTTAAATAAAGTCACTAATAATATGTTCATAAACCTATTAAATGAAACTAAAAGTAATTTACTAGTTAATTAATGTTAAATAATATTATGAACACTTAATGATTACAAATATTGTCTCTACAGAAAACAAATTTTCAACACTTTTTATGTTTAAATTTAAAAAACATATTCATATATTAAGAAATTTAATTATATTTAAATTGGTCCAAATTAAAATTTATCTCCTATAATGTCTCTGACCCAGGATCCACCAAGCCTGTGCTTCGAGATAGGTAGTTACATGACCATTAGCTCCCCTCCCCATATGCTAGAGGTTTCCAACTATCAAGTGGGGACACTATACTCAAAATACAGAGTAAGCGACAACAAATAATAATTGAAATAGAGGGAAAATAAGAGAACAATATATAACATTCATAATAACCAATTCTGAAAACTAGGTACAATCATAAACAACAATAAATATGTCATGACATGCTATAGTGTCAACTGAGAAAAACCCAAATGAAAAAAATAGTAGAATCCAAAAAATGGTCTGAAATCCATGTATGGAACCTCACTCAAACATGTCCCATGTCCAACTCATCTCCATAGAATTGGTCCCTTGCCCTTATCCTGACCTTCAACCATGAAATCTTCTTCGGTACCCAATGGCGTCCTGAGCAGGGTGTGAGTATAACTCCGTAGGACACCACCAAAGGTGTTTAAAAAATATCCAGAAAGGCAGATAGTGTATGAAAATGATAAATAAATACAAGTTAAGGTATAAAGTTCAATAGGTTATCTTTATTTTTATTCCTTTATGTTAACCTTCCAATTAACCCATGTTTATTACTAATATATTACATTTATCATGTCACCCTTTTAATGTGTTCAATAGATTAGGAATGGTCAACATTTTTAACATGTGAGAATTAAATAAGTACTATCTCACTAGGCATAATATCACAACAATTCCCAATATCCTCATCTCTATGCCTTTGTCCAGGTGGAATTAAACTGTTAGGTGAATAGAACTCTGTCCCCTTCCCTAACATGTGCATTTAGGGGGGGGCCTAGAACCTCAGTCCAACTCAACCCATGGGCATAGAACCTCAATTTAAAACCCCAATCACCCAGCCATGTTAACATGCTTATATATCTTTCGCCACAAAACACCATATCACTAAAACATAGCCAACATCATTTACAACATCACGTTATTCTCAATTAATAGAAAAATTACCTTTTTCCACAATTCATTTACACATTCATTGTTCATGTCACTTAACCCATTTATCCTCATTCCCATTTTCCATTCCTATCTCACTAAGTATATTCATATATAAGGAAAATTCCCTATAATTTTCCCACTTATCCATTTAACCCCATTTTTTCATGATAACCAAAAACAATCATAGGTAATTACCCAAACTATGTGGATTACTATACACAAATTGCATTTCCATTAAGAATGATAACATAATAATCAATGGATCTATGTTATCACACAACATCCTACACTTACTTAGCTAACTCTATATCCGGGGAAATATCTGCCCACCCCTCAGGTGGCCTTAAATTGTTCGAGTCATCCTCCCTGAATCCCATGGGGATCAAGAGGGGTTCAATTAATGATTTAGACACCAATAAACCACACAATGTCAAATGCACTAAGAACTATTAAAAAGTGGGAAAGAACAAAATCCCTACATGCACAAATTTATACAAAACCAAAGAAATATACGTAGTAGACCACCTACCTTGAATCCATTGGCGAACACACTCCCAATCAAATCCTTAGGTCTTGATTCACTAACACTTGATGATTTACCCTAAAACACATCGATAAAGTAGTGTTTCAGACCTTCAGATGGATAGGGTAATGAAATGTATTCCCTAAACCAAAAAAGAAAGGTAAGAGGGAGATTAGCCTTACTTGGATCTTCAATCCGCAACTGAAGATGCTCCAAAAATCTTGGAATTGAAGGAGATTGATCCTTGGGAGCTCTTGGTACCTTTGGTTTGTTGCAATTGTTGGAAAATAGGAGGAGGAGGAAAATCCCGAGTGGGTTATAAAATCCCAGAGTTTCATTTTTGATTTTTTGAACGGTTTCTGGACCGCACGGTTTACCCGCACGGTTTTCTAAACCCTACGTAAACTATGCATGTGCTTCTCTCCCAAAACATCCCCCTTAAACAATTTTTCAAATAGTGTTAAATCTGTCCGAAGTTTACTATGTGAAAATAATCTTCTTTCATGGTTTACCTGGGATACCTGCATGGTTAGCACTATCCATGTGCAGACTATTCGGCTGGCCCAAAAAACTCATATTACCCATTTTTTCGTGTCTCAGACCTTCGGAACACCCCCATGCCTCCCCAAGGACATTGGATAACAGTTAAATAACTAAAATAAAGGTCTTAAACTGAAATGTAATTAAAACATACCTTATGGAGAAATCAGGGATCTTACAACCTCCCCGCCTTATAACAGTTCATCACCTAGCCGCTATTTCTGAGAATCATTGAGTTTATAATGAAAATAGATTGGGCCAATGGACCCATATATCAAATTCCCGCTCCCAGGATTCCTCTTGAATATTTCCATGTTTCCATAGAACACAAACCAGGGGCATAATGTTTCCCCACAAAACATTCTCACTGTGATCTAAAATTGGAACTGAGTGCTCCTCAAAGGACGCCTCAGCCTTAAGCTCGATATCCTCTATATTTATCACATTAGATGGGTATGGGTGACACTTTCGTCATTATGAAACATGGAAAATGTCATGCATTATACTATATCACTATGGAAGAGCCAATTGGTAAGCCACCAGTCAGATCCCCTCTACAATCTAAAATATCCCCACATATCTAGGTGCCAACTTTCCCATTTTCAGAATTTGATAGTGACCTAACCTTAAAGACACCTTAAGTAACACACTAGAACCCACTATGAACTAAAAAGATATCTAAGGCTGATCTTCATATGACATATGCCTACTCTGAACTATTGACACAAATTTTGAATCAATCAATCCTTCTCCGTTGTCTCCTGCACAAAACATGGCCCTAACAGCTCAGACTCTCCAGACTCTAACCAACACAATGGTGATCTACATGGTATCCCATAAAGTGCATCAAAAAGATCCAAATGAACTATTTTCTGAAAACTACAGTTATATAAAAACTCACCAAGATACAAGTGCTTCTCTCACAAACCACTGAAATCCATATAACATGCTCTCAACATGTCTTCTAATACTTGAATTGTACGCTTCGACTACTCATCTCTATGTGGGTGGTATGTCGTACTCAAAAATACATTGGTACCATGTTCCATATGTAGTCCCTTCTAGAAGTGAGAGGTGAAACACATATCATGATATGAAATTATGGTTCTCAGCACACCATTCAATCGTACTATTTCACAAACATACAACTCCCCTAACTGGTCTACATTATAGGTCTCCTGGATCTTCAAGAAATGTGCCACTTTGGTTAGCCAATCTACCACCACCCAAATGGCATCATTATTCTAAGACATCCTTGGATAACCCATACTAAATTCCATCATGACGTCATTCCATTTCTCCTCTAGAATAGGCAATGACTGCAACAACCCACCTGGGCGATGATGTTCAGCCTTCACCTGCTGACTGGTAAGGCATCGTGCCATAATATTCACAACTTTCTTCATAATTTTTGGCCACCAAAACTAACTAAAAAGATAACGATACATATTATTCAATCCCAGATACACTATCCACATTGACACGTAGAACTAGAACATCAACTATTCCCGTATATCTGCCGGCACCACAACACAACCAGAAATATAAGCAACTCCGTCAGTGTCGAAGGTCTAACCAGAAGGCGACTCTTCACCTTAAAGACATTACTTCATAGCTAAGAACTCCAGATCAACCAACTGAATCTCATTAATTCGGCTCAAAATCAGGGACTGAACTATTATAGATGCATGGGTAATCTGCATGTTCCACTCACGTACCTTCAAATGCATCTCTACAAACAAGGTCATCATCCCCAACACTAAACTGGATTCTTGAACTACTTGATTCTGAGTCTTCCAACTATGAGCATCAGTGACATAATTACCTTTTCACAGTGTGTAAACCAATTCAAAATCAAAAGATTTCATGTACTCGACCAACCGTTATTGTTGGAGATTGAAATCCCCTTGATAGAAGATGTATTTGAGACTTTTATGGCCAGTAAACACCGTGAAGGGTTTTCCCAAAAAATAACTCCTCCAACACATTAATGCGTGAACCACATCATCTAGCTCTTGGTTATGATTAGGATAATTGCTTTCAAGTGGTCTCAATAGCTACAACCTCTATGCTACAACATGTTCATCATGCATCAACACTACCCAAAGTCCAACACCAGACACACCGCAGAACAATGTGTACCTGTAACATCCCCGAATGATAAAGGGTTAAATGACTAAATGATATGACTCATGTCAACAAGGTGCACCTTCCTTTTCGGGAGCCTACCTGGTTAGAACTCCACAGTTAAGCGTGCTTGGCCTGGAGTAGTGATCAGGATGGGTGACCTCCTGGGAAGTTTCTCAGGGTGTCTGTGAGTGAGGACAAAGCACACTGGAAATGACATGTGTTGGCCTGTGGAGACTTTCATTAGTCAGATGACCCGTTCGGGCACGTGGGTGGACCCTGGGGTGGGCCCCACGTGTCTGCGGGGGCAACTGGGGGTACCTGGTAGGCCAGAACCCGACGGCCATGTTATGGTGGGGTGGCTGTGCTGTGACCGGGGCCCGGTTGTCACATTTGGTATCAGAGGAGGAACCCAGCCTTAAGTGCGCGGTGCACTGCCTGGGTTGAGATGTAGGGCCCACAAAGAGGGCGTTGTGCTCTAAAGGGGGGGGGGGGTGATTGTAATATCCCCGAATGATAAAGGGTTAAATGACTAAATTATATGACTCATGTCAACAAGGTGCACCTTCCTTTTCGGGATCCTACCTGGTTAGAACTCCACAGTTAAGCGTGCTTGGCCTGGAGTAGTGATCAGGATGGGTGACCTCCTGGGAAGTTTCTCAGGGTGTGTGTGAGTGAGGACAAAGCACACTGGAAAGAACATGTGTTGGCCTGTGGAGACTGTCATTAGTCAGATGACCCGTTCGGGCACGTGGGTGGACCCTGGGGTCGGCCCCACGTGTCTGCGGGGGCAACTGGGGGTACCTGGTAGGCCAGAACCCGACGGCCATGTTAAGGCGGGGTGGCTGTGCTGTGACCGGGGCCCGGTTGTCACAGTACCTCTTACATGGTCTAGGTAAGATCAAAATTGGTGTGGTGGACAACAGATTCTTCAGCTCTTGAAAATAATTTGTACTAGCCTTTGACCAATCAAACTTAACCTCTTTATTGGTTAGGACTATGATCAACTCTTAAAAATGAGATATATCTCTAATAATCCTTAGGTAATAACCGGCCAAACCAAGAAGTCTCTGATAATCAGAAATGTTATTGGGTTGTTCCCAGGACACCACAACCCACATCTTATCTGGATCCACAGATAATCATGACTCAGATATGAAATTTGCAAAAAATTCCACCTCATCAATCCAAAAATAAAATATTTATAGCTTGTCTTAAATACTATGCTCTATTAGTGTACTCAAAAATATTTCAAGTTGGTTTTCATGATCTTCACGAGTTCTAGTATAAACCAATATTTCATCGATTAATACAACTAAAAACTGATCTAGATACGGGTGGAATTTATGGTTTATCAAGGCCATGAACATAGATGGTTTATTGGTCAAACCAAACAGGATTACTAGAAATTCATATAACCCGTACCAGCTTCAGAATGCCATCTCGAGTATGTCTAAAGGTCTCACCCTCAACCTATGGTACCCCAATCTCATATCAATCTGGGAAAACATTGAGGAACCTATGAGCTGATCAAACCAGACATCAATTCTAGGAATAGTAAATTGATATATAACTATCATATGGTTCAACATCCTGTAATAAACACACATCCTACATGATCCTTCATACTTCATAGAAAACAGAACATGAGATCCCCAAGGTGATGTTTTAGGGTGTATATACCCATTACACTCTAATTCGTCTAACTAAACCTTTAGTTAATGGATTTCTGTTGGTGTGATTTGGTAAGGTTTAAAGGAAACTAGCTCTGCTCGAGGAGACAATACGATCGTAAAATCAACATATCTCTTGGGTGGTAACCCAAATAATTCCTTAGAACAAACGTCATAAAACTGGTCCACAACAAAAGGGAAGACTGACTGTCCAATCTTCCCATCATCTATTATAAGGCATCAACATGGTCTATGAGCTCCCCCATTTGATGATGCAGCAGTCTTTCATGGCCCACTTGAGTATCCCACTCACCACATAGGACATGTGGTTGCACCCAAATTTACCCTAGTGGTAAAAGTGGTCGTTTAAGTACAAGTAGGGATCGAATCCACAGGGACCGAAGAAGAAACCTTGAGATAATTAAATATGTTGAAGGATTGCCTATGAATTGGCCAACATTGAGGTAGATTTTAATTGGATAACTAATGATATAATTTAAATAGCATACAAGAAAAATGATGTGAACAAAATAATTATTGATGATGGGTTGATCTTAGGGTTTAGCTTGGGGTGGATTGGATAAATTTCTTTTCTTAAAAATTTGATGTCATTAATTGAAGACGTATCCAAAAAACAAGATAATTCTTCCAAATCATTCACCAAATTAATCCCTACACAATTCCATGGATAATCACTAATTCACTTTGAGGAAAACTTTACTGAGCACTCAAAGGAAATATAGCATACTAGCACTCAAAATGTGTCATCGTTAAACTTGGAAAAGATGAAGAAGAACATACTTATCGAATGAAAATCTTAAAATAAAAAACAGATTTAAAAATTAAAGTACATGAAATAACATCCAATCCCTGACCATTCTACTACCTTGGATCAACCCTTAAGTGGTTATCCCTCTATTGAAGCTATTATACCAATGGAAGTGGGATGTAGACTTATAGGGTTGAATTGAAGAAGAATAAAATTATTAAAAGAATGAACACTCCACCGTTGTGTGATTGAATTGCCAAGTGATGGTGTGAATAAATTCACACCTTGATTCAACGGTATCAACGTGTGAAGAAGGTGAAAAGAAAAAGTGAAGAAGAAGAATAAATTTTATTAAAATAATAAATGTGAAAGAAAAACAGACATGGGAAAACTTGATGAAGCGATTACTAAATGAAAGTAGGAAATTAAAATTGAAAGAAATACAATGGATGAAAGAAAAACATGGATTCAATGAAAAATGTTAGATTCTAATTCCCTCCACCACCAGCTCCTTATATAGGAATATTAAGAGCCTTAGAGATACCCCACCAAAATTAATTTCATCCCCATTAATTTAGAGAGTCAAAAGGAGGGTGAGAAAATTAAGGGATTTTGACGTTACGAAGTTGACTCAGAAATTTCATCCAGATTCGTCCACCATTTGGACGTGTGAATTTGGAATTTAAATATGCCGAATCATCAGCGGTCGTAGATGACAAATATCTTCAAATATGTGTCCTCTATCATATGGCCACATTTCATGTCATTTGGCGCAACCGTTTGGATGTTTTGTTCGAAATGGTAGGAAGACTTTATGTGTATTAATGTCGGGCCCACCATTTAAATCATAACTTCAGATCCCTTTATCATCATGAAAACTTCAGAATTAGCTCTGGAAATAGTTGAATAAAATGATCTTCATATTTTTATTTTTATTCTATAAAAATTTGAGCTTTAGTGGGCTTGGTTTTTGGGCCCCACATTTGTTTGATGGGACTTAGGCCCATTATGGTTTCTCTCGAAAATGTCTGCATTCGGGCGAAAAAATATTCATCCTCCCTTGAGATTCATCCATCAGACCCAAATAATAAAATTTTCCAAACAAAGTGATCAATAATATCCCAAAATATCAAATTCCGAAAATGAATATAATGTTTTCCACAAATAGATGAATGATTGGGCCCAAATTTTCATTTTAAACATGAATTGCATTTAAGATTAGAAATGAAGTTCTATTTATATAATGAACTAAAAAAAATGTTTATGGACTTCATAACAATGAATATAAAGATATTAAAAATGAATATTAGCCACTATTAATGACTAATCACACCCCCAACTTGATTTTTTCTAGTCCCTATAAAAATATATTACAAATATGAAATGAAAATCCCTTTTTCCAAAAACATTTTAATACACATTGCTCACCGAAAGAAATCATACCAAAAAATTATGAAACCCATCAAAATCATTTAAAAAAATCTAGTCTCATAAGCATATCCCAAGCCCAAGCTCATTCCTTTGTTCAAATTAATCTCCACATTTCATCCAATTTCAATTAAGCACGATAAAGTGTTGTGCATCACAAAAGATATGGGGCCCATTTTATTGTTCAAGGGGAGAAATGGAAGCGCTAGGTGGGAATAACATTAAACCTTAAGATGAGTATCCAATTATTTTAGTTTTTTTTATTTTTTTTAATTTTTTGACCACAATAGATACGAAAAGACTAACTCTGGGAATGAAAACTATGGAGTCACGATCCTCAAGTGCCGGACGCCACACATATTGTCAATTCCATGCTCTACAATAGAGATATAATGCCTGAATCTGGGCAAGACAACTATGGAGTCACGATCCCCAAGTGTCGGACTCCACACATTTGGACAAAACATTTCTCTATGTGGTCGTTATTCTTTTCATTTTTTTTGTTTTTTTGAATACTCAAATTAAACTAAAAGTGACCATAGAACCTTATGCTATAATGAAAGGGACCGAAGAACTCAAATTGACACCCTCGATCCAGTAGACGTGCATTGTGGCATTTTTATTAAGAGGATGAAAATGTAAACATTGAAAAATCACATCAGACAACCGAACTTTCGAAAAACTATGCTCATGAACTAAAACTTGCATTAAAATCATATTCAAGGCATCCAAATTTTTTGATATCAAATTTCAGAGTTTTCAATGTGCGTTATCATGTTCAAGGTTAATGGAATTTTTTTTCCATGCATGTTATTATTGAAAAAAAAAATATTTTTTATTTCATCTCCTCCCAACATAGAATAACACTGTCTCTAGTGTTTAATGAAAAGAAAAGTTAGAAGGGGGTTGGAGAGGATTTCATAGAGAAATATAAAATGATAATCATGGAATGAAGTCACCTGGTTGTTAATGATGAAAGCACATCCCACAGTCTCCCTTTAATCCTGGGTTCGAGTCTCAGCGGCTTGGAAGGTGGTGAATGGATTTTCCTTATGGATTACGACATTTATTTTTATTTTTTAACCTATAAAAACATAAAAATAGAACAAAATAAAATAATATTATGATACATTGTCTTATTTTTTAATTTCTAGGTAAGGTATTACTCAGAGTTCACACCACGTGACATGGATGAATATGGAACTCCCCTTTCATACCCATCCTTACTCATTAAATAAGAACAGGTCAACAGTCTATGGTAATTTATTATATGAAAAATAAAATGATTAAAAATGATTGGAAACATGAAAACCATGGGTCTCCTCCCATGCAGTGCTTTTGTTTGACGTTGTTATCTTGACTTGAACCCCCCGACTTATCCAATTCCAAATTTTAAAAATTTAAAGAACCCATCTTTCTCCACTTCAAATTGATTGAGATTGATTTTTTTCTTTTATTTCTTTTCATGTAAAATCCCATGTTCAACAAGGGGTGTGAAAATCCAAGGAATTTCAGTAATGGTTCATCCAATTTCTTCTACAGTCTTTCCTACGAAACCAAGGATCATTCATACATTATTGGTTTCATGAGATGGATGAATGAATATTGAAAGGTCTTGTTTTTACCCTATGATGGGATTCTTGAGTGGGGATGTTAGGACATTGATTTTGAGTTTAGGTTGGATAGGACATTCAAACATAGATAAGGAATTAGAATCAAAATAAATTTCATTTTCAAAATTTCCCAACAGAATTGGTTCCCTTTGAATTGAATATTCAAACCCAAAATTTTATAGATGAGTTTCATGAATGGGTATGGGTTTACTGGTTGTGATTTCTTCTAATGGTTCAGTGATTGGTGTTTCTAAAAAATCACCATTGTAGAAATATTCCAAACATTTAATCCATGAAGAAAAATTTCCCTCTTATTAATTCATGAAATCAATTTCATCCGGATTTAAACACTCATTAACAATTCCTTCATGTTTGTTAGCATGACTTTCAACATTACCTGAACAATTCACTTCATTATCCAACTTTATTTTCCAAGATTCTAAAGTGGGTTCTTCACTAAATTCAAATGAGTTATGTGGGTAACAAGATTCTTCTATAAGTGATGTGGAAGGGACAACCTGAGTTGGAGTGGGTTCCAAAAATGATTCAATGCTTTGTAGTTCTACACTCAATGATGAAACTTCTGAATTCATTTTATCCATTTCTTCACACAAATGTTCAATAATTTTTTTTATAAATAGGATTGATAGATGTTTGGACATCATGATCTTCATTATGTATGATATCTTCAATCATCTTCGAGAGGTATGGAAATTGATCCTTTAAACAATCAGCATCCCATTGATTGTACATCTCATCTGGTGTAGTGTATTTAGTCAAGGTTTGGTCAATGAATTTACCTATGTGAGGTGATTCCAAATATTGATTTTCTAGTTGATTATAGCCTTGGTCTATCAATGGGTATTGTGGAAGATAATCCATTTGAGTTGATTGAAAATTGGTTTTGGGATTCATTGGACGCACAAAAATAGAAACGGGAAAAGAGAAGAGAAATTAGGGTGAGAATAAAGACTTTTGGGTGAGTAAAGAAGATTAGTGTCTATGGTACTTACTTGGGTCCCCGAAAATGATTCCAAAATTTGGTTGCACCCAAATTTACCCTATTGGTAAAAGCGGTCATTGAAGTACAAGTAGGGATCGAATCCACAGGGACCGAAGAAGAAACATTGAGACAATCAAATATGTTGAAGGATTGGCTATGAAGTGGCCAACATTGAGGAAGATTTTAATTGGAGAAATAACGATATAATTTAAATAACAGATAAGGAAAATGATGTGAATGAAACAATTATTGATTATGGGTTGATCGTAGGGTTTCTCTTGGGGTGGATTGGATAAATTTCTTTTCTTAAAAATTTCATGTCATTAATTGAAGACGTATCCAATCAACAAGATAATTCTCCACAATAATTCACCAATTTAATCCCTAAACAATTACAAGGCCAATGAATAATTTACTTTGAGGATCACTTTACTGATCATTCAAAGGAAATAGATCGTACTAGCACTCAAAATGTGTTGTTGTTAGACTTGGAAAAGACAAAGAAGAACATACACATCGAATGGAAATCTTAAAATAACAAACAGATTTAAAAATTAAAGTACAGGAAATAACATCCACTCCCTAACCTTGATACTCCCTCGGATTAACCCTTAAGTGTTTATCCCTCCATTGAAGCTATTCTACCAATGGAAGCGGGATGTAGACTTATGGTGCTGGAATTGAAGAAGAAGAAAATTATTAAAAGAACGAACACTCCACCGTTGTGTGATTGAATTCACAAGTGATGGTGTGAATAAATTCCCACCTTGATTAAACGGTATCA
Organism: Viscum album; assembly: GCA_963277665.1. Classification (NCBI taxonomy): domain Eukaryota; kingdom Viridiplantae; phylum Streptophyta; class Magnoliopsida; order Santalales; family Viscaceae; genus Viscum; species Viscum album. Next base: position 914,150,646 of record OY728162.1, on the reverse strand, counting down.
ATGTGTGAAGAAGGGGAAAATAAAAAGTGAAGAAGAAGAATAAATTTTATTAAAATAATAAATGTGAAAGAAAAACATACATGGGAAAACATGACGATGCGATTACAAATTGAAAGCAGGAAATTACAATTGAAAGAAATACAATGGGTGAAAGAAAAACATGGATTCAATGAAAAATGTTAGATTCTGATTCCATTCACCACAAGCTACATTTAAAGGTATATTAGGAATCTTATATAAACCTCACCACAATAAATTCCATCCCCATTAATTTTGAGAGTCAAAAGGAGGGTGAGAAAATTAAGGGATTTTGACGTTTCGAAGTTGACTCGGAAATTTCGTCTAGATTCTTCCACCATTTTGACATGTGAATTTTGAATTGAAGCGGGCCGAATAATCAGTGGTAGTAGAAGACAAATATCTTCTTCCATGTGTTATCTATCATCTGTACAAAGTTCAGGTCATTTGGCACAACCGTTTGGATGTTATGATCAAAATGGTGGGACGACTTTATGTGAATTAATTTCAAGCCCACCATTTAAATTGCAACTTCATATCCATTTATCATCATGAAAAATTCATAATTAGCTTCGGCAACAGTTGAATAAAACGATCCTCATATTTTTTTTCTTTCTATTGTAAAAATTTCAGCTTCATTGGGATTGTTTTGTGGGCCCCACATTTGTTTGATGGGCCTTAGGCCCATTATGGTTTCTCCAGCAAATTTCTGCATTCAGGCACAAAAATATCCATCCTCCCTTGGGATTCATCCATCGAAACTAAAAGAAAAAATGTTTTAAACAATGTGATAAATAATATCCCAAAATATTAAATTCATAAAATGAATATAATGTTGTCCACAAATAGATGAATGATTGGACCCAAATTTTCATTTTAAACATGAATTGAATTTAAGATGAGAAATGAAGTTCTGTTTATATAATGCACTAAAAACAAAGTTTATGGACTTTTGAACAATGAATACAAAGATATTAACAATGAATGTTAGCCACTTTTAGTTACTAATCAACATGAGTGATCCCATAAGGATTTGTGAATATTACCCGATGTCAGTAACGATTGATATGGGCTTGATATGACACCAACCAATCAATTCCAATGATTAGGTCCAAACCTGACACATCTAGGACAAAAAAATCCCACAGAAAACGGTACTCACCATCCTCTATAGAAAAAACCTTACACTTCCTGATGTCCTTGACTCTCACTCCTAGTGGAGTATCAAGAAAAATTTATCCACATGAAGTCTCTACGGTTAGGCCCAACACAACTACAAACTGAGCAGAAATAAAGAAATGTGTAGCTCAAGTATATAATAAAGAACAAGAAACAATGGAAGCTACAGGAATCATAACTCAAACAGTAGACGGTCCTGCCTCACCACCCTCAGGTGTCTCCTGAACAGCATAGAGATGACCTTCACCATTACCCTAGGCCCCAGTTTGAGTAACCTGCACTGTAGTGCTCTGTTGGTATGGGTGATCTCGCCCTAGAGTTCCACATCCATCACCCCTACCAGTTTGACCCATGGAGCTCCAACTACCTGCATGATACGTGGAAACTGACTTCCTTCCTACACACAACATCTACCTCTAACCCCTATCATTCCCCAACTACTGTGGGTTCTTGTAGAATCTCTACACATGGCCTAGCCTTCCACGCGCTCGGCACTCAACTGGTGGGTGGGGAACTGGTCATGCTTATGCCCCGGTCTGGCAGACTAAAAATAGAAGACCTAGTCACCTCACTGACTATATGACCCCCTCTTCTATCTAATCTACATGATTCCACACTTATGAAATTTTCCAAAGTGGTGCTTCCTACTATCAGAAGCTGCACCACTTTCTTTCCATGCTGGCGCCACAAGTTCACTACCTGATAATCCCTTCAGGTTTCCTTTTGAGATAAGGGCTTGTTCCGCCACTTCAGAAGACCTTTTAAGATGAAATATATTCACCTGATATCTAATCTCATTTCTCATCCCATCCTAGAATCATTTTCCCACAGTTTCCTCATATATCGTCAATGTCAGGACGCAGTATATCAAATCGGGGAAACAACTAGAATAGTACATTACCAACTTTGTCCCCTGATTCAACCTTATAAAATATAAATCATTTGACTACCTCAAGTGTTATTGATGAATGTTCTCAAGAAACTTCTCTTGAAATTCTTTCCACATCATCCCCCCAACTTTCTCTTTTTGAACCTTAATTTCCCACCAACATTTTTCTTTTCCCCTCATCATTTAGGCTGAAAACATGACTCACATATCAAAAGGAGTCTCTAGATGGTCGAGAACAGTTTGGATGGACTCAATCAAGAACTCTGCAACTTCTGGACCACTCTCTCCAGTAAGGTTCGGAGGGTTCTGCAGTTGAAATTCACTGCTCATCTCAAGCATGCTTGGCGCATCCCACCTTGAGTCTCATTACATCATCTACATAAAAAGAGAATATTTCTCATGGAACAGCTCATCCCTATCCCCTTGAACTACTGCGTTCGCATACTACACTACTGGAGGACCATTTTTAGCAACATCCTCACATCGCCCAACCAGCACACATCTTCGAGGTGGAATTTCTCAACAATTGAAAACATGAACATTAGAATCCAAACATAAAGCTTTTATGAGAAGGATGATATATAGATATTCTATTCACATGTAATAACCTAAATGGCTCTCATACACTACCCAAAGGATCCATATCGCGACCAAGTTACTACCCTCAGTCATCTTCCTAAGTCTATGGTCAACATGGTATCTAATTATCATAGTCATAAGCTGTATCTTTTACTCCGATTCAAACCATTTTAATATTCCAATTTACCCTTATAATACATTATTCCACTTTTACTTCTTTATGAATAACCATTTTATAATTACTAATTTAAATTTTCACTTCCCCTCTCTACTCATTCATACCATCTTATTAGGTATAATAATTACTTTTAAGAGAACATATGCATCCTAACCTTTACATAACGTATACCCACCCAATGTGTGTGACTGTCAGGATGCATTACACTTCTTATATAGGTTCCTAGAATGATTCATGAATGAACAACCTCATACATTTCTGACCACTAGAAAAATATCACAAAACTATAAAATCACACAACAAGGGTATCACCAAATGGTGAAATATCATTCAATGTAACCAAAAAAACTAGAACAACAATATCCTCCCACAGTGACTGGAGTTTCCCCCCATTAATGGGTAAGCTACTCCCAAGCATGAGCTAATTGAAAAGGCCCAAAACATTCCAAATCTATTTTCTACATTCCCCAAAGATTAAGAATGATAAAATAACTCCATTGATACCACTTCGTAATGTCCCCGACCTAGGAGCCACTAAGCCAGTGCTCTGATCTGGGAAGTTACATGACCTGAAGCGTGCCTCCCCACATGCTAGTTGTTTCCAACTAGCAGCGAGGGTCCAATATGTCTAGTGGAGAGACTATACCCTCAATACCAGAGTAAGCCATAACAGATAATAATTGATATAACAGAAACATCAGAGAACAATCTATAACATGCGTAATAGCCAATTCTTAATACTGGGTAAAATCATAAACAACAATAAATATGTCATGACGTGTTGTAGTGTCATGTAAAAAATCCAAATAAATAAAATAGTAGAATCCCAAAAATGGTTTAGATTCCATGTCTGGAACCTCACCCAATCATGTCCTATGTCTAACTCATCCCTCATGAATTGGGCCCTTTCCCTTGTCCTGACCTACAAGCATGAAATTTTCTCGGGTACCAAATGACGACCTGAGTAGGGTGTGAGAATAACACAGTAGGCCACCTCCAATGGTGTCTACAAAATATCTATCAAGTAAGATAATGCACTAAAATGATAAATAAAGATAAGTGAAGGTAAACAATTCAATATGTTATCAATATTTATATTAATTTAAGTAAACCTACCAATTAACCCGTGTTTATTACTAAGACATTTCATTTATGATGTGACCCTTTTAATGTGTTCAACAGAATATACATGATCAATGTTTTCAACATGTGAGAATTAAAGAAGTCATATCTCAATGGGAATCATATCGCAATAATTCCCAATTTCCTCACCTTAAAGCTTCAGTCCTGGTGGAATGCAACTGTTAGTGGAATATAAATCTATCCCCTTCCCTAACCCGCTGATTTAGGGGATGAGATAGAACCTTGATACAACTAAATTCGATGACATAGAACCTCAATTCAATACGCCACTCATCCAAGCCATGTGCACATGCTTGTTTATCATTAATCGCAACACACCCTATCACAACAACATATCCAACATCATTTACAACAACACTATAATTTCAATAAATGTAAAAATTACATTTTTCCTTAATCCATTAAAACATTCCTTATTCATGTTACTTAACCCCTTTATCCCCATTCCCATTTTCGATGCCCATCTCCCAATGCATATTCAATTGTAAGGCTAATTCCCTATAATTTTCCCATTTATCCATTTTACCCCATTTTTTGGGCCAACCAAAAACCCTCTTAGGTAATTACCAAATGTCGGTGTATTACTAGACACCAATTTCATTTTCATTAAGCATATTAACATAATCATCAAGGGATATACATTCTTTCACAACATCCTACACATACTTGGATAACTCTAGGTCCGAGGAAATATTTTCATGCCCCTTGGGTTTCCCTAAATTGGTTGAGTCATCCATAATTCATCCCATGGAGATCAAGAAGGGTTAAATTAACCATTTAAACACTACTATATCACACCATGTCAAAGTCACCAAGAACTCTTCAAAAGAGGGAAAAAAACAATACATGCACAAATCTACACAAAACCCATTTGATATTCGTTTTTGACCACCTACCTTGAATCCATTGGTGAACGCACTCCCAATCGAATCCTTACATCTCGATTTAACCAACCCATGAATCATTACACTAAAACTCGCCTAAAAAGGAGGGTTTGAGAGCATCGAATGGAGAAGGGAATGAAATAGAAACCCAAAACAAAAAAAGAAAGGTAAGGGGGAGATTAGCGTTACCCGTATCTTTAATCCACAAATGAAGGCAGTCCAAATGACTTAAAACCAATGGTGATTGATCATTGGGAGCTCTTGGTCCCTTTAGTTCATTCCTAGTGTCACAAGAGAGGAAAAGAAAAATCCCAAATCGGATATAAAATCCCAGAGTGACATTTTTGTAATTTTTTAAAGGTTTTAGGCCGTAGGGGTTACCCGCATGGTTTTGCAATCCGTATGAAAACCGTGCGGAGGCTAATGTCATAAAATCATCCTCTTGCATGGTTTACCTCGGCTTCCTACACGGTTAGCACTAACCGTTAAAAAACAATGGGACTAGCCCAAAAAACTCATTTCCCTCTTTTTCGGTGTCCAGAACCCCCAGAACACCCAATATCCTCCTCAAGGACTCTGGAGAGCACTTAATTAACTAAAATAAATTGCCTAAACTGAAACGTAAGTAAAACATACCTTAAAGAAAAATCAGTGATCTTAAATCTTGATAGGATTTAGTGTGAAGGAAAATTTTAAATTTAGTGATTATATAATTATAATGGTTAATTTTTAATCAAAATTTGAAAAATATAAAAATGGGTTATCTAATGCCTCTTGAATTTTACTAAAATAATTTGATAGAAATACGTGAGAAAATAAAATTACTGAGTACAACCTAAAAATATTATACTAGATTCAATTTTTACATAATTATATTGGAACTAGAAACATGAGATCACATCATAATGAATGGAATTGTTTTTTATTCCTCGTAAATAATACACTTAATTAAATCAAACACATTTAAAAACATGAATAAAAAGTATTTTATTTGATAACATCTTTAATCGTTTGAGCCTATACATATATATAAATCTTAGTAAATATACAATAATCTTTGGAAATTGTAAAAAAGTAAGGGTGACCTTGATTTCTAGGTAATAGTTATGTTTATTGAATACTATCTTTCATAAATAACGAATAACCAATATGAAAAGGAAAATCATTGAAACTGCATTCCATTTAAACAATAACATGAGAAAAGAGAATAATATGGTATGTATAAATGTTGATCACATATTTTCATATAAATAATTAGATAATCATGAAACATATCAATGTATGTCATAGATTTTAAAATAACAACATGGACATCAAAAATAAATTTCAATATGATGGAATTCAGAATTATGGACATATTAAACCAAATGTTAAGGGCTCATTCAAGGAAATATTAAATAAATGGGTAAAGCCAGGTCTAGATACCCAATATTATTTTTCTTATTTATCCTACCAATGCATTGAAGGGATGTATTATTTACTATTCCATCAATTATATAATAATTTCAATGATTTAATCATATTATTAAACATCATAACTTAATCAATCGAACTTATAATCAATAGCTTCCCATATTGAGGTCTGTAAACACAAAAGTTCAATAAATTACTAGCCAAACTCTTCTATAACCATCTAGAAAATATTTTTGATAGTATCATTATATTATAACCTTTTGAATTAATATGATTAATCAAATAATTGTTACATAGTGGAAAATACTTTTATGTGGTTACTAGATGTTTTTTAGGAAAATGGTCTTTTAATTTAGAAATAAGTTATTCAAATTTTAAATACTTACTAAATATTACATGAATGGTTTTATTTTAAACTAATATTTTGTCCATGTAAAGCGTTCATGAATAAAAATATTATTCATGATGACATGCAATGTTGTTCGTTCGGTGTATTTTAAAACCTATATTTTGTTCACACAATAGGTAAAAGAATCCACTTTTAGAAATTGACATGAATATTCATTTTAAATGATTTTATAAATATTAAAACATGATAAGAATGAATTTATTTTACCCTTTTATAATATTACTAACAAACTAGAAATTTTTTACATAAAATTTAGATGTGGAAGAAAAGGATTTCCGACCAAAATTATAACAAGGTCGGTTTTTTATAAAAAATATTATGAATCTTGATTACTTAAGATAGTAAAATAAAAGGATATACTTTAATATCTGTAAATACATATTTTATAATAAAACTTATTTGGTTTAATATATTAATATATTATAATTCATTTAATGTATAATTAAACCTAAACAACCCCAAATAATTATGAAATTTGGAAATAAACAATTACCTCATGCTTCACTTTCTTCGAGAGATCTACTAATTCCAATAAAAAAATTTAAATTAATTATACCTATATATAAGAATAATTTAAATACTTATAATAAAATATACGATGTACTTATAAAATTGTAACACCAATTTATTTATAATTCTTTATTTTTATTGTCGTTTCCAAGAGTTAACTATTTCATTTTTCATAAAATTTATTATCTTGTATTTCCTATATTTGCTCATTGATCATGGTTACATCATCCCCAGATTATAAAACATTATATAAATAACATAGATATTAATTATATATGTTTACATAGTAATCCATACATTTTAAAAATTAAAAAAATAATGATGTCATTCATGGAGATTGTAGGTCATGCGTATGCATGAATGATGTTTCCATTTTTAACAGATAGAATTAAATAATGGTAAAAAATATACAAATTTTTCGAAAAATAATAATATATTAAATAACACATATTTTTAAAAAATTTATCATTATAACATTTCATGTAGAGTGATGATGAAAATCAAATTTCGTCAATACGTGGAGACGATATGTCGTACGTATGGGTGACTGATGTTTTCACATTCTATAGGATATAAAGAAGGCTTATAATTGATTTTATAAAAAAATAATTATATATATATATATTTTCAAAGTCATTATTTTATAATTTATACATTGAATTTAGAGGAGTGATAATAAAAAATAAAATTAAAAACTATCATTTTTTAGTTTTACCTTCTCGTTCAAAAACTTCATTTCTCTTACACCCTAATAAATGTAGGGATAATATTTTGGATGACCAAAAGCTAGAGGATAATATTTAGGAATCTAGGATGGTATTATATCATTGATTGGATGATCTATAAGGCCAAAAATGTTTATGGGAGAGGGAGAGGAGGTCTACATCTATAGTAATGGAGGGTTGAACTCTAGGTATTACTTAAAGTATCAATAGATATTAATTTTTAAAATCAGGTTAATCAAAATTAATATATATATAAATTATATGATAATTATAATTCAACATAAACTAATATAATTAATTATATACAAGGTAAATTGATTCATTAATCCTTTATAATAAGTATTGACCACCAGTAATCATTTTAACAAGTAGAGTAATATTAATGTTTTATACTATTTAAGGGTTGTGATTGTTACCATAAAAGGGAAATTGACCAACATATATACCATTCATGATATGATAATATATATAAGATTCACCTTTCAAATTTTAAGGATTTTGATTAATTTTAAATTAATTTTTAAAATATGGTTTATTATAATATATAATTTATGTCATCTTTTGAAATACATGAAATATTGTCATATAATACATGTGTAACTCGTGAAAAATGAATCTAAAATGAAAATTATTTCAATGGAAGGAGGATGTGGTCTTATTATAATCATAAAATTAAATTCGTATTGGTCTAGAAATTATTTTTAAATTTATCATTTGGTTTTATCCCTAGGATAACAAATTTTAACCTTATCTGTGGTCATAAATTTTCCAATATTAGTGGTTTAATATTTTACTTATTAGTTAAAAACTATATCATAAATGGTAAAGGTTTGAATATTTAGAAAATTTATAATACTAATTATCATATTTCATTTTTTATTATTTTTATGTATTCTATATGATTATATTTAATTAAAAATACTATTAATTTGATTTTAATACTATTTATGTTAGTTAACATTGAAAACAACATGAAAAAAATGGAATTTTAATATAAAAATTTAAAATAACTGTAATATGTAATATATGTCTTAAAAATACATGGAACATATTAACTCACCCATAAATATTAATTTTAGTGTTTTTAAAAAATTTAATTAATATTTCTACTACTAGCACTAAAACCGTGTAAGTGTTGCGTAATCATCTCAGGTTCATATTTAAATTAAAAAAAATGAATTTTGATGAATAATTATAATTTATCATCATAAGAAACATTATAAATTGAAAATATTTTGTTTTTATAACTCTAAAAAACAATATTGTTATGGAAAGAAATAGAGTTACATTTTTTACTTTATATTTACATAAAGTAATATAGTTGTTATAATCAATGGTTTGTGGCATGAAATTTCATCATTTTTGGATTCTATATGATTATGCATAAAATTTACTCATATAGAAAATAGTTAGGTTTTGGGTTGATTTTGAGACCATATAATTTAATATTTTTACCATAATTACATGATTTACATTTATTATGGAAATAAAAATTTATTAAGGTAACTATTCATAATAACAATAAATAAATGTGAAATATTTCACAAAATTTATCCTAATAACCAGAATAAAAATATTCTATTTTTATAATTAAATTCATTAAATTGGAAGAAGTTGAAAAAAAATTAATCCCACAAATTGTGAAAAAGTTTTTTTCTAAAACTAATATTTCTTGATGTATGAAAATTTTTATTCCAAATCCCATTATAAAATCAATTCAAATTAATTTATTTAAATTAAAAATAATAGAAATTTACTAGCTTTATTTTAGAAAATAATAAAATAAAAATGGAAGTTTTAATATTATTTAATGGAAAAATGGAGTTTTAAAAAACAATAATTACTCTTCACAGTACATCAAAAAATAAATATTTTTAGGAAATTATCAAAAATAAAGTCTATGATAATTATAAAATTATGATTTCAAAAATCATGTTCATTATATGAAATATAAAATTTAAATTTTTATTAAATTAATTATTTTATATATTGACAAGAAGAAAAAATATACATTATTAATGAAAAATGTATTTTTATAGACTATAAAGTTATGACTAAAAATATAATTTCTTATATGAAAACTTTTTTATTAAAAATTAGCTTATTCATATGAATTAATAAAATCAAAAAATCATTTACAATATTATACTATATTAAGGTTTATTTATAATCTAGTTTGTCTGTATCATAATCCATCAAACCCAGCATACTAAATTTTTGTGGTGTTTCATTGGATCCTAATAAAATAAATCAGTTCATAACAATTTTTTATTGTTAAAATGGTTCATTATTTGGGAAAATATTTTTTGAAAACCCACTTTGTACAGAGGATAAAAAAATCCTTTAAAATAGTGGTGTGTGAAACAAAAAATATTACACAAAATAACATATACTCATTTTCCTAGATAAAGTGAATATATGGGGAAAGTTAAATTTTATAAATAAAGGAGAAATATTATATCCAAATAATAATACAGAGCGATATATGACATGGTCATCATAAATTTAATTACAAAAAAATGATGAATGAGTTACGGGGGAAACTAACATCAATTCATAGTAAAATAAATTAAAATGAAAACATTTTTATTTCAGGATAGGTTTTATATTATTGAGTAACTCCTTTATTATATAGACTATAAAAAATGAAAATATCACTATATTAAAATTTTAATTTCACCCTTTAATAAATATCCACAACAAGGAAAAAATCACTTTCTTATATGTATTCTTGTTGTTTATTCATGAACAAACCACTTAAATAAAGTTTTAATGGATCATTTAATCCACAAATGAATTAAAAAGCAATACTCATATATTTTTAAAACAAAAAATTGTTAGAATAATTTTGTATAATACCAAAAAATAAAAAACATTAATATGAAGAAATTATACCCTAGTATATAAAATTGAATAATGGAACCCAATGATTAACATTGATTATTCCATATATAAAAACCATATATCCTAAATAACCCCTATAGACTCAAAATGAAATCATATTTTAACCCCAAATGTTATCTCACACCATTAATCTTACATCTCAAAAAAATTAATATCATTGTTTATAAATAATATTTTATGTTAAACATAATGGTTATATTTTCCTCAACCTATTAAACAATATCATTAAATATAATTAATCTCATAAACATCCAAAAAAGATAAAAACATTTGATCCCTTAATTTTTTTAAAAATAAAAATTTAATCATTATATTTCAAATCATAAAATTAAAAATATTTTGTTCTTAATTGTACATCACGTAGGCCATTGGCAGGAATTATAGGCTTGTGATCCTTTAGTTTTGGGTTCATTCCCCGTAGACTTTCCAGATGAAATTGGATATTTCATAAACTAATGGTTTTCCTTTGAATATAACAATATTAATTTAATTAGTAAAAAATAAAAAAAATTGATTAAATTACTAAAAAAATAAAATAATCATCCAATAAATTTTTAATAACAACTGTTTTCAATGAAACATATTTTCCCCACAAAATAAAATAATCATAATTTACTATTTTTAACAAAATATCAATGATAATATTATCCCTAAAGTTTATCAATATCCTAGAAATGATTTCCACAAAATATAAAATCATTTTTCCATAAATAACCTTATCATTAAATCATATACAAAACTAAAAGTCTATATTCTATTAAAAATTTCCCAAAAATTACTAAATCTTATTAAACTCTCCAAAAAAATAAAAAAAAATCTATTCCTTTTAAAATTATAATTATCCAAATAATTATTTATGATAGTCACTATATGTTTATCCCATATCACAATGTAATATAAGAAGCTTTTATATGATAAATACTGTCAATAATAATAGTGGTTAATAAATAATCATCGAATTAACCCATGAAAATCACCTTGGTGTGTCAAATGATATGCACCATTTGGGTAAAATAACCGTACAACATAATTATGGTTGATATAAAATCAACCAACTCTTATATGTGTTATTATCATCAGACCCATTTGTTCGTAAACCATGTCCACATTTAGTATCCAAAGAGATGTGTATTTCTAGTAACATCACGCAATATATACCTTACAAAAACATTAGTATTGTATTTTATACATTGAATTATCCTCTAATTCCTCTATAGGGTTATGTTCATAAAAAATATTTTCTAAAATAAATTCTTTATGGTTTTTTCTATACATTCAGTTATACCACATATAAAGCCCCCAAATTAATTAGTCTAGAGTGAGAGGTTACATTATAATATTTTAATTAGATACAAAATTATGATTCCCAAAGGATTGTAATGTTTAGTTATTTTGGAAAACTAGATACGTACATGAATCACACACATTTGAAAACCTAAAATATAACAATATATTTTATCTATGAACATCAATATTTTATATAGATTATTCATTCATATATATTATAGTAAAATTAATTTAATTCAATGTAAATGAATAAAATAATGGTGAGCCAAAATTATTATTTTGTTTTATGTATAACAGTTGTTATATCTAGTAAATAGGGAATAATCAATATGGAAAGGTAAATAACTGAAATCACATGTCATTTGATAAAAACATGAGAAAAAATAATAATAAGTTGTAATTAAATAATGATCAAATTATTCCATTTAAATTTAAACATAATAATAATACATATCCATGAATATTATAACTATTAAGAAATAACATGGACATCAATAACAACTTTTTTACTAATTTAAATCATAATGAAAGACAACTTACACTTTCTGTCAAAGACTTTTTATAAATCATCATACATAATTGAAAAATTCCATAACAAAATAAAAAAATTAGTTTCCTCATGAATACTACTAATTCATTGAGAGGTAATGAAATTTATACACCCACACATCACATAATTAGTCCATTTTATTCTTCATATGAATAGAAAATACAACTTAATCAACATTCTTAATAATCTATAACTATCAGTATTGGAAAAAATAAATACATAATGTCAATACCTTCCCATTAAAATGTATCATAAAACATATAATGAAATATTATGGATGGTTATAATTATATTAAATCCTCTTTGAAGCATATTATTCATAAATGGATGTTGTTATTGATGAAAATAATTGTAATATACCACTTGATGATTTCTGGAGTTAAATAAATTTTTCATATCAAGGTCACATATATACAATATATAAATATTAAAAATATTAAAGAATAAATTATAATTGGAATTAATATTGTAAATAAATATTCTTAGATTCAGTGAAAATATTAGTTATTCAAATGGGAATATCTATTTTTATGGTGCATAGTAAAATAATGATTCAGTTCACACATTTGGTAAATGGGCCCAAATTTATTAAATGATAAAAATATTCATTCTAAACCATTTTATAAAAAATAAATCATGGGTGAATATTAAATTAAAAATGTATTGGATAATAGTATAAATATTATTTACTTCCTTTGGATTAAAATATTGACATAAAAGAAGACAATTTCTAATTGAAATAAAAACAATGTTGGTTTTTCATAAAAAACAATATTTTAGTAAGAGGTATACATAAGAGGGTTAAAAAAAAGGAAAAAATTTAATTTCATAAGATAACCATAATGGAATAATATATACTTTGTTTATAAATTAATGGTAATATAATTCCACCAACAGATACATAAACTTATACAATCAATAATAAGGATGAGATTACAAAATAAACTCTTCCTTAAAGCTTGACTTACTTTGATAGCACTGTAACCTCACGTAACAAATTTAAAATTTATTATAATTTTATAACAAAATAATTTAAGTATAAGTAATATAATATATGATCCACTTATAACATTTAAACACCTATTGATTTGTAATTATTTATCAAAATCATCATCTCTATGTATTAACCATTTCGATTTTAATTGAAGATTCAATTATGTAGTTTCGGTGCTCGTAATTTGATCATAGTTACGACACCACTATACTACTAACAAATATATAAATATAATATATATAAATTATATATAAATATTTATCCATAAATGGTATGAGTATAAAAATGAAGTACATAGTTCTTAGAAACGGCAGGTTATACATTTAAATGTACATTATTTCTATTTTTTGATTGATGGAATGAAAGAAAGGAAAATAATGATTAAACATTATATAGTAATATAAATATCATAAATAACATACATATTTACTAAATCCTTAATTATAACCATAAATGTATTGTTGTGATGAAAAAATAATTGCATCGCTATGTGGAGATAGTATGTTGTATGTACATAAGAGAGAAGTTTTCCCTTTCTGTGGGATGAATAGATGGTGTATAATGGTATTTTCATCACCAAAATAAAAAATATGTAAATTATAGGTACTTATGTAATTATTTTAGAATGGATAAAATGATTTTATAGGTGTTAAAAGTAAAAAATAAAATTTTAAATAATCAGTTAATAGTTATACCTCTTCATAGAGAAACTGCTTTTGACTTACTACTTAAGACCCGAAGTGTTGGTCTTTTGGATAAAAAAATAATACATGGTTATGAAAGATTAGAAGGAATTATTTTAGGTAATGGATGAAATATAATCTTCTAAGGCTTGAGTAAGATAGGAGATGATGTATCTTGTATATGCGAGGGCTTTGGAACTCTTGTAAGTACTTAATGAGTTAATATAAATAAATTGAGGTTTAAATAACTAATATTGAATAATTTATAATCGAATATGAAGATATGTTGATATAAAAATCAACAAATTATAAAATTTCATGTGTTATTTTACCCTTATTTATTAGTATAAATCTATGGTTAATCCTTTTAGAAATAACAACACCATCAATGAAATGTACTATATAATGGTCATGATTGTAACCCTCAATTTAAGAGTGACCCGTAAATTAATCATAGATGATATTTTATTACATAAAACGTTCACTATATTGAATATAGGCTGCAAATTATTTTTAAATTAATTAATAAAATATAGTTTTTTATAAAATATCATTAATATCATTTTTGGAAGTATATGAAATATTATAGCATAATATATTAATTACTATTTCCTAAGGGTTCCAAAATGACACAAATTTGTATATAAGGTAGAAATGGTTTTATTTTAAACATAAAGTAAAATGTATAAATATGTATAATTTTTTTTAAATAATTTAGTTTGGTTTAACCCCTTAGTTATGTAATTTGAGCCTTAACCTTGGTAAATAATTTATTAATGTTAATGGTTATTAATTTTACCTGTAATTCTAAAATTAGATCATAAATGTAAAGGTGATGATATCTTAGACTATGTACCATCATAATAGTAAAATTTCAATATATTTTTGTTATTTTTAGTAAATTTGATAAAATATATATGACATAAAATACTTTAAATTCCATTTTACAATGAATTCAAATAATTTTATGTTGAAAAGAAAATTAAATAAATTGAATTTGAATATAAACCATTAAAACATCTATATTGAGTTATATCTGTATTAAAAATTTATGTAGCAGATTAAATCACCCAAAAAATAGTACTTTAATTTTTTATTATCATTTACTGAATTCTTATTATTGTTAGAATAGAAAATATTTTAGAATTATATAAGCATTTAAGGTGATTATTTCATCACCAAAAATTATTAATAATTTATCCTGATATAAAAAATAATAATTTATTTTTACAATATCCATTTATAACTAAACATAAATTGTTTTTTCCATTTCAAAAAATATTATAAATATTAAAATAAATACTATGACATTTTGTTACGTAATATATAAAGTAATAATATAAAATTTTTAATCCACAAAAAATTGAATGAAACATAACAATTTTATAATATTAGATTATTACGAACGATATAGAACTATCCAATGAAATAAAGGTATGTGTGTGGTTTAATTGGAGACAATATCATTTTATTTTTACCTTTAATTATCTGATAATCCTTTAATAGTGTAACAATTATATACTATGGTTACTATTTATAATCAATAAAATTTAAAAGGTAAATTTTTAAAATTCATTATCCTTCTTATACTAAATATGGAATCAATTTTTTATTTATTTAAACTAGATGAATTTAATTTCATATTAAACCCATAAAACACGATGACTGGTAACTTTTTATTAAAAATGTTTTCAAAATTATAAACGTTTTTATACAAAAATCCAATAGAAACTTAATTCGAATTAACATAATTACATTATTCATAATATATGTGAACTAATGTTACATTTACACAGTTTTAAAAATAGGACTTCTAAATTCATTAAATGAAAACATAGTTTTAAATATAAATAAATAATCTTCAATATTTATTTAAAAATCAAATCATTATATAAATATATAGAAAATTAATTTTAATCTTATCATGACAAGGTGATTCAAAAAATAAAGTAAACGTTTTAAAATAATTTTTATAAAATAATTGGAATTAACTAATTATATTAATTTTTAAAAACAAAAAAAAATCAATGAAAAAAATTATTTTAAATGATTATTAAGACATTACTAAAAACAATATGCTCTTTATATAGTATTTTAAAAAAAATTAATATTTTGTTCATCAAATTCAATACTCCAATATAACAGCTGGGATATAATAATATAATATATTATAGTTAATTTTTGGCCCCAGGTTGTGTATATCACAAGCTATGATACTTAATATACTAAAATTTCATGGGATTATAATTATTGAGATTGAAGTTAATAACTATGATAAGGGATTACAATTATATATATTTAATTATTATATATGATACCGATAACATCATTATAATTTTTGATACGATGAATCCATGATCAATATCAAGGACTATAACTGTTGAATTGAAAGATACATATAAATGTAGATTTCATCGCACAAAATGTTAATGATAATTAATGATTGTCAATTAATTGGTGATATGATGATAAAATTAAAAAATGTACAGTATTTTAGGTATGGATATTAATATGGTATATAGGTATAATAAATTAATTGTTATTATACATGTGGTTAATTAAACATACAAATCTAGTCAAGTTTTAGGTATGCATTTTATATATAATATCAATTTTACCATGAAAGTGTATCAATAATTTTTTTCTAATATAATTTTTTGATATATCACTACAACATATGATGTTATTTCTTATGTAATTATTTTATATTATAATTAAATTTCGTCATTTAGTTTTCCTCAATATATGTACTCAAAAGTAAGAATTATGTTTTTTGGAAAATATACATTGTTTTTCTATTCAGTCATTTTTATTTTTCTTAAATTTCAACATCTTCTTTGATGTATTTTAATTATTGTTTTTAATATTCAAAAATGATTTATAAAATTCACTACCACCCATTTTAAACATTCTATAAAATATTTTAAAATTTTTCTTCTATCAATTTTAGAATGAGGTAATTTTACAAAATCTGTGTACAATTTCATTTTTTAAATGTTTACCCCAGGAACATATTTTAAAAATGAAATGACTATTAATTTCTTTGAAGTATTCCTTATATTTTTTCATGGTTTTTTAAATATAATAATTTTATAAAAATTATATATTTTTATTTTTGACAAATGATATCGAAATAAAAAGTTTATTTTCTCAAAAAATGTTTAAGTGACCATTTTAATGTAATTTGATTTATATAAATACATATTGAAAACTATTATGGTTTATTAGAGTTATAATATATGATAACATCTGTAAGGAGCAACCCATAAACATTAATTAATCATTATATATGTCATTAATTTGACATTAATTCACATCGAGGATCTTTTCAGGTTTAGGGATTTTGAGAATTAGGTCTTAACTCGTACATAAAAACATAAATATTAAAATTATACACTTCTACTCACCATATAATTTTTACAGAAACAAACACTCTTTAAAAATAATCATGGTATTGTTTGATGTTTTAATTTCATAAATTTTCCTTGATCCCATCCTTGACTCTATTCTTTTTTAATCCATCTAAAAAACATTTCAAAATTTGTGATGAGTATAAAAATATAAGTAAGGGATACATATAGATGTAAAAATTTTAGTATTGGGAAAACATTATTACCCTTAATAATTTTTCATAATGTAATGGTATCTCTTTTATGAAGTAGAAAATATACATTAGTTAATATAATATCATTTCTTACTCTTTTGTAACCAAAAGATTACCAAAATCCCATGGAAAGCAACATATGACATATATAGGTAGTTGGGGACATAAACATACTTAATGGGAATAACCATAGGTTCGACTACTATGCATATCACTAAATGGAATATCCATATGAATAACATTCATACTCATTAAATTGGATGTTATAACATAACCAACCATCCTTGGTTTATCACGGAACCAACCATCTTTGGTTTATCACATAACCACCCCTAAAATGTCCATGTACCATTATATAATCATAACACATAAAATATTTCAATTATCAAAAAATTACCCAGAAAATATCTTTTGAAATAACAAGAGATAAATTAAAATATTTAAATTGTATATCCATATTCAAAACCATTTTCAATTCTGAAACACCCAAATAGGGAATAAGGTATTTATATTCCTTTTAGAAATATAAAGTCCTATAGATGGAAAAATATCAAATAACGGTTATGGTGATGGAGTCGTTGTTTCCGCATACGTAAAAACATTCTTTTATGTCATTTAGTAAGATGATTTGTAGAAAAAAGATACCCTTTTAATGAAATTAAAATTAATAGGGGTTTATAATAAAGTTTATAAGAGAAAGAGTTGTATATTACCAAAATATGCCTCAATGAAAGGAGATTGAGACGAAGCCCCTTACCATGTGTCTGAATCATCACGTTTGTTTCCTATTCAACATTAGATAATTTAAATTTGTTTTAGAACCATTTTCATGTTTATTATTCCTATTATAACACCTATTACCATGTTATAACAATTACATAATTATTTGAGTTAATTTTATTTGTTTTGTTAATATTTGGTACTTGAGTTGAAAATGAAGTTTTTTTATGTAAATTGTCCATGTAGTCAAAAGTGAAACATCTCTACAATAATATTCATTATTTAAATATTGTATATATCTAGTAAAGTTTTATTTATAATATTCTATATCATTTTGAGTTAAGAAATGGAATGCACCATTCACGAAGACGGTAGGTCGTTCGTATGCTTGAATGATACTTTCATTTATTTTTCATATTAATGCAATTAAAAATAATAGATAAATAGGTATTTTTTAATTTTAGTATAATATATACAATTTATATGTTACATAAGTTTATTAATTCCATCCTTTATTTTTTCCATGTATGATAGGAATGAGTTATATCACTTTGATGGGACGGTAGTCAGCACTTCCTCAAATGAAATTCTTGGGTTTAAAAATTATAGAACAAATAATGTTATGTTGTAAATATAAATTAGATAAGCATAGAGACAATATAAATATAATATATATTATATCTAAATAAAGTTACATCATAATGTCTACCATTAGAGGTTGTAGGAGGAAATTGAACAATAATCATTTCGTAAGGTAATAGTTTGTCTGTAGAGACCCAAGATTGACATACATAGTCATTACATTACTTTCGTGGAATACTAAATACATAACAAAAACATACACCTAATGACCACATTAGTTTAGTGTCATTGGAAACTCGGAACAAAATCTTCTAATCATGGTGAAATATCTTCAACATCCCCATAAAGATCTTCCCCTTTTGTTTTCATACCTAAAACCTTTCTTTATATCCTGGGGAAAAGAAAACATAAAAAGGGTGAGATCAAATTCTCAATTAGGGAAAACATGGAGAACATAAAACAACCCATAAACATTTGAATGTAAATACATGGACAAAAAACATCAAAACCATGAGTAATGACATAAATCTTGGAAGTACATAAGGCATAGATCATAAAGGAACATTAATCATGAAAAAATAGCATCAGAATAAGACATGTAATTGTGGAAAACCATTAAGCACAATTTAAGATTTCTATAGTAGCCAAGGCATTGCGGCCAAGACCCTCATAGTGGAAAAAGTTTATTACTGAACTAGGTTTACTTGCTGTTCCATACCTGTATTACTAAACCAGATTTTACTTACTGTTCCATCCATGTCTATCCCATGTGATATAAATCTTTATCCAATGCATTGGAGGGAGATATACGTCCCACCAATCTCATAATGAAATAATTCTTACGTGTTCCACAAAATAAATAGAAATTATTCATCATAACCCAATGAATAAAATGGGGTTCATAAATATCATCCCATCATAACATAATCCATTTAAAACAAATGGATATCATTTCACCATAAGAAAAATCAAACCGTATAAATAAAAAATACATTATACATGAAACATAATCATAATAAATAATGTCATCTTAGATGAAAAATAGTTTTGATATAATACTTGATATGAATTATTGAGGAAAATATTCTTTCTTCTTCAAAATCATTCTTTTCAGAAAATGCAATGAAGTTTTATAAGAAATGGATTTTGTTGAAAATAATCATGAAATCTTGTAGAGGAAGCTTCATGGAAATAAGGCGTTATGAAACCATAAAAATATGTTCATTCTGTATAAGATAAAAATCATTCTTCTCGTACTTTTTCCGGAAAAGTCAAAAAGTACCTTATATGGAAAAAAAAGAAAGATTCCTTCCATACCATGTGGTAGAAGTGAACAAGGGTAAAAATGAATTTAAACATAAATGGAAGAATATTAAACATTTATGAAAACATTTTTAGAAAAAAATGTACATGGATGATAAACATAACCCTAGTAAGTACTTATGAATAAAAAATCCCAGATAAGAATGAGATTAGAATAATTATCCCTTACCATCTATGATCGGTGGAATCATACATGTAATAAAATAACAAAAATTGAATGCATATGAAAATATCATATCCCCCCTAATAGAATCATAAAACATTCATGGGAGGATTAAACACCATACATAAGAAATAGATGGTGATTAAGGCATAAGTCTCACAGAAATAAAAGTGAGACAAAATAATACCTTACCTTATGTCCAATTTCATCTGTATGTGTCTGGGACTCCTGTATAGTGGGTTTAAACATATTGTTAACTTTTAACATAACCATAATAATATTTATGATATCATATATGATTGACTTATGACTTTATATTAACCGTTCATTTGTCAATTCCATGTTAAAGCAGCGTTTTGGGTAAAATCGTTTCATTTATCGTACGTGTTTTGACTTGTAATTATTCATACTATTACTTTGATCAAGATTAATTACTTCCAGAATTTAAAACATGATTTATATATAATATATATTAAGAATATAATATATATATATATAATAGTTCGATAAATGGAATGAAATACACCATTCATGGAGACGTTATGCCATACGTACACAAGAACACGGGTTTTTGTCCTTATGAAATTGAATGGAAGTATGTAAATAATAGATACATAAATCCATTAACATTATTTTTTCATATATATAATAATTATTTATTATATAAACTTTATAATAATTCTGGAATGGTTAACATGGTGAATGAATCTCATCGTGTCATGGAGACGGTAATCTGTACGTACACATGTGCGATGATATCGTTCCCATTATTATTGAATGGTATTGGAGTAGATGATATTATATCTCAGAATTAGTATTATGTCATAACAATCATATATAGTTATTATTTCCACCATTATACCAATCCAAGTAAGGTAGTGCTGGAAAACAAGTTACACCTCGGTTTGGAGACGGTAAGCCGTACGTATTCACATGCGGTGATTTCATTTTTCATAGGATAGATAGAAGGTAAAATAGGGTTGTTTCATATTTATAATAAAATATCATTATATGGGTGATACTTATGTTATTACTTTATAATGAAACAAATTAAAAAGAGGAAGTAGAAGGAGAAATGAATTTGAAAGAATCGGTAAAGGATATCACCTCTTCTTCGACGCGCCTCTTCTAAACCTCCTCTTAGGGAACTAATGATGGTCTTTGAAGAAGATAATGGCATATATTATGTTTCGACGAAAGTGGAGAAAATAAATGGATAGGGTTTGGACGATTATGAAGGCCCAAAATGTTGTGAATAGGAGGGGGATGAGATGCCCCTTTATAAGAGAAGAGAGGGACACTTTTGGAAACCTCAAAAAATATTAATTAATAAAAAAATAAAACCCCACTTAAAAACCTAAAAAATAAATAAATTATAATATGAGATGATATGGGGTTGGAATATCATAAACCAATAAAATTTAGACATGTTTTATGTTTATTTTAAACCTTATCATTTTGATTTATCTTTATTTAATTTATTTAATTTTATTTCTTGTAATAATATTATAATTTTTAAAATGTTATAAATACATACTTATGTTATTTGAATTTTAAATAATTAGATACATTATCACATTATAGACCATATAATTTTTAATTTTTAATTTTTAAATATTTTTTTTATTTTTAAACAATTTAATAAAATGTTATGTTTATAAAATTTCAATAGTGTACATTTTGACACTATTAAATTATTTGAATTCAGATTAAATCCACATAGAAGATATATTAGAAAAAAAATTAATAGATTCATAACATGTCATATTCCTCTTAAAAAATAATGGATTACATTAATTTGTTTATATAACATTAATTTTAATATTTTTAAAACCCTTTATTTGATATTTCTCTTAATAAAATTATTACTAGAACATTGTTGTATAATTATTTAATATACTTATTTGTTTCATAAAAATAAAATACTATGATGCATATAAATATAATATATTCCATAATAATACTTTTACTCGAATTTTTCATCTTAAAATCACAACATTTAAATAGTTGTATTTATTAAATTATGAAGGTGACAACTTTGACATCATTTAAAATAATATAATATAAGTGTCATAATCGATTTTATAAGGCTCAAAATGGACAATTATTAGACCATTAGATGATTATGGTATACATGTACACTACCAATAAGTTTTTTTCAGGTTTTTGTGCCTTTTATGGTCACTAATAGTTTAATGAAAACTGTATTATTAATTTTTCACTAAATAACCAATTTCTGCATCACTCTTGTGTCACCATTAATGATAATTATTTAATCCCTAAAAATTATAAATAAATTCACATGATGTAGATAATTTTATTAGATATCTTGTGACTATTTATGTTTGATGTTTTATGATGTTTGTTGCTAAATTAAAATTATTACACTTATAAGACATAAGAGAGTGACAGGTTGTCACTTTCATTGGTTTTAATAATTATTACATCATTTTCATGGAAAAAATTCCATGAAATATATCTCTTCCAACCCTTAGGTGATATGGGTCGACTTTTATTCATCCATTATTATTTTTACAGGTGTTAGGATAATTTTACCATCTTATTATTACCCTTAATTACATGATTTACCTTTAACTGTAGTAAATAAAAATTATCGTAGTTACTATTCAGAATGCCTAAAAATAAAACGTATCCTATTAAGATAAATTAGACCTACTAATTCCAAATTTTGAATCAATTTTTCAAAATTAAAAACACAGTAGTTTCAGTATTTAATTTCTAATTAATCCCTCTATTGAGAAAATATGTTTTAAAAGTTAAAATATTGCAAAAGATTGAAATGTTTTTAACTATGAATTCAATGTAAAATTAATGACAATGACTTGTATTATATAACATGGTAAAAATATATTATATTTATAATTTAAAACCATTAAATTGTATAATCTCAACATATAAATTATCTTGATGAAAAAAGTTGTTTTTAAAAAAAATTAGCGTATCATTACTACTCATCAAAATATGAAAGTTAACAGAAAAATATTAAAAAATTAACCAAACTAAATTTTTATATACTAATTGAAATTAATAAGTTTATTTTGTAAAATTAACCTCATAAAAGTTTCAAAAACAAGATTATTATTTGGTGCGCCATCAAAAGACGGAAAGAATTATTTTTTGAAATAATACTTATTTTACCCGAAAAAATTATTCTATTCTCATACCCTATTCAAGAATAAGTGTAAGAAGAATGATAATGTTATAAAATTCAAAATGTGGTTAATACTATTCATAATGGCTAGTTCATAATAAATTTATAACAATATATCGTTGTTTTGTGAAACTCGGTATTGCGTACAACACACGCTATTGAGGAAGGTCACTCTTGCGTGCAACTGAAGCCAAAAATAGCGTTTTCATATACTACAAGCTAATAATGTGTTGTGTATAGCACAAGAAAATCTTGGTGTATCGTACAACATAATAAATCAATGAAATTAAGAATAATATTTTTCATAAAATCTCGGGGTGTTACATTCTACCCCCCTTTAAATGAATTCCACCCTCGAAATTCGATGGGGTTATAAATCTTTTACTACTTGAAAGTTTCATTCACAGAAACCCACATAATAAATTGGAATAATAAAACTTAATTTTAAAAAGTAAAGTAATAAACCTAACGGTTACCCAAATTAACTCATCATTGAGTTTCTACATAGGAGAACATAGGTGAAAACATGGATAAAGAAGATAAATCTAACCATCAAGTTCTGATGGAGAGTGGTAGAGAACATGTCTATGAAGAAGACAACAGTCACAAAGCCATAAATTTGTGATGATCTAAGGTACCATATGATTAATCAAATATGAGGGTTCGGGGACAGCATTTTTGGTTTTCAATATCATTTCCTTGAAGTTGAATAATTTGAATATGAAGAAATACTTCCTTGATTTTGGTACAATCTCACCGTTGGATGTTCCTTTAACAATTTCTACATCATATCTTAATTAAATGAAGTTGAATTTATCATTCACAAGGTGTTAACATATCATGAGATAGAATGATGGGTCATTACATCTATCTCAAACAAATGTTTATCAAAAGTTATTAAACATACAGAAATCCATATATGGTAATATTAATCATATATGGCACCAAAAATGGACATACACTTCATATATCATACCACTTAATAAAATAAAGCTCATTTCTAAAAACCAGGGAGTTCTTATAGGACAGTGGTAGGTGATAAAGCATGTCACACTTCGTTTGTGGGTTTGATTCCAACATCCTTATCTGATGCAATAGGTTTCCACCCGTCCTATGGGTTGTCCTTTTTCTAAAACTGTACTATTATAACATTTTAGAAATAATATCAAAACGTTCCAGCCTTAAAAAATACTAACTAATTTCTAACTTAATCCATTCCAGTCTATAGGATTATCCAAAATACTTCTATCCAATCTCATAATATAAAGAAAAATATTACTAGAGAGGTCGTCTTCCAAGAATGTGATTACAATCATTTATCCCCCTTATATCATAAGATATATCTTGTTGTTGGTCACATACCAAACATGTGAATACCTTAATCATGTATTCTATTGAAAAATGAACCTTAGTGAAAACATTAATTCTATCAAAAGTTAATTGTATACACATACAAAAATCCCAAAATTTCTATATACTCAAACCATGATGTCACTTTTTCATTATAATAGTCATGAGATTATTAATACTATTAAACATATAATTTTCTATGTATCCATTCATTATGCGCATATCATCTTCTTTCCAAAAATATCTGAATTAACTTTCATGGTTACCAGTACCATTACACATATACTTTCAAATAATTTAGTATAAACAATAGTGTAACAATCCTTAAATATATCATTATTCCATAGTACCATTAAATTACCTATACAACATAACTATTGATAAACATATAATCATTCCACTACCTTTTTAAACCATTTACTAAGCTTTATCATTTTATTCCTCAACACTTATTTCATCTCATATATCATTTGTAGTCTCTTCATCATCATCAACATAATACTACCCATATAACCATGCTGATTCTCTTCATGAGATTTTCCCTTAGGTAATTGGTTTTCATAATGCCCGTACATTCCACATTTAAAACATTTAACTATTGTTGATGTCTTTGGAATACCATTATCCTTGTTCGTAATGTTAAGTGAACCATTTCCTCTGTAATTACTGGCTATGTGTCCTTCTTTTCCACACCCAAAGCAGCTTCCAGTTCCATTGAAACATTCTCCTTGATGTCTCTTCCCACATGATTTACATGAGGAAAATTGAACTGTCTTTCCCCTATGATCATCATGAAACTCCATCTTTCTCTTATTAGATGAGTTAGGAAACTTACCAAAGTTGAGATTATTGATCATATTATGAGATTGTTGATTAGGCATAATAAATATGTTTGACCTTCCAGATGTCGTTTCATTTTCATGATCACGATGACTATCATTCCATTGTCTATTATATTCTCCATTAACATGAATTTTTCTGTTTCTAGCCATTTTCTAAAACCCAAAAAGAATAGCATGGGAGGAAAAAATCACACTAGGAAAACAACAAAATCATGGGGATTCTTTTATTCTCTAACATATTAGGTTTAATCCTTGGTTATTCATGATTGTTATAATAATTCTAGTACTGTAACTTATACTTATACTTAACCATAGGGACATCCCTACACATACCTAAGAAATATCTCTAGGGATCTCACTAAAGTTTTCACATCCTAGTTTCCAAAGGTTAGCTAAACATTTTCTATGATACCAATATTAGAGAACCAATATTGATGTACATAGAAATTAAATTACTTTCATGGAATACTAAATACATAACAAAAATAGACACCCAATGACCGTATTAGTTTAGTGTCTTTGGAAACTCAGAACAAAATCTTCTAATCATGATGTAAGATCTTCAATATCTTCCATAAAGATCTTCCTCATTTATTTTCTTACCTAAATCCTTTATTTATATCTCGGGGAAAAGAAAACATAAAAAGGGTGAGCTGAAATGCTCTGTAAGTGCGAACATGGAGAACATAAAACAACCCATAAATATTTGAACGTAAAAACATGATCATAAAAAATCAAAACCATGAGTAATGACATAAATCTTGGTAGTACATAAGGAATAGATCATAAATGAACATTAATCATGATAAAATAGAATATTAATAATAAATATAATTGTGGAAAACCATTATGAACAAGTTATGATTTCCATAGTATCCAAGGAAATGCTTCCAATACCCTTATAGTGGACAAAGTCCATTATTGAACATGGTTTACTTGCCGTTCCAGCCCTGTATTACTGAACCAGATTTTACATGCCATACCGACCATGTTTATATCATGAGATATAAGTCGTTAACTAATGCATTGGAGTGAGATATAGGTCTCAACCATCTCATAATGAAATCATTCTTACGTATGCCAAAAAATAAATAGAAATAATTCATCATAACCCAAAGAATAAAATGGGTTTCATAAACATAAAACCTTCATAACATAATCCATATTAAAAAAATGGATATCATTTCATGATAAGAAAAATAAAAATATTTAAATAATATAGACATTATACTTGAATCATAAACATACTAAAAAAATTCATCTTAGTTGGAAAATAGTTTGGATAAAACACTTGAAATGAAATCTTGAGGACAATATCATTTCTTCTTCAAAATCATTTTATTTTCAAGAAATGCCATGAAATTTTAAAAGAGAAGGATTTTTATGAAAATAATCATGAAATATCGAATAGTAGTTTTCATGGAAATAAGGTGTTATGAAACTGTAAAATTATGTTCGTGCCGAATAAGTTAAAAAATCATTCTTCTCATACTTTTGCCGTAAAAGTCAAAAAGTAACTCGTATGCCAAACAAAAGAAATATTACTTATATACCCTATGGTAGAAGTCAAAAATTGTAAAAGTGAATTTAAACATACATGGAAGAATAGTAAAAATTTTATGGATACATTTTTAGAAAACATGGACAAGGATGATAAATATAAACCCGGTAAGTACTTACAAATAAACAAGCATGGATAAGAACGAGATTGGAATAATTAACCCTTACCTTTTCTGATTGGTGGAATAATACGTGTCCTAAACCAAAATAAATTACATGAATATGTAAATATCATATCCTTCATAATATAAATCATAAAACATTCATGGGAATCAAAATCACTATACAAAATAAATATATGGTGATTAAGGCATATGTCTCACAGAAATAAAAGTGAGAAAAATAATCCTTTAACATATGTCCAATTTCTTCTGTATGTGTATGATAATCCTGTATAGTGGGTTTAAATATATTATTACATTTTAACATAACCATAATAATATTTATTATATCATATATGATTCACTTATGACTTTATATTACCCGTTCATTTGTCAATTCCATGTTAAAGTAGCGTTTTGGGTAAAATCGTTTCATTTATTGTACATGTTTTGACTTGTAATTATTCATATGATTATTTTGATCATGATTAATTACTTCTAGAATTTAAAACATGATTTATATAAAATATATATTCAAAATATAAGATATATATAATAGGTCGATAAATGAAATGAAATACACGGTTCATGGAGATGGTAGGTCGTATATACGCATGAACGTTGTTTTCGTTTCTTTATTAAATTGAATGGAAGTAAGAAAATAACATATACATAAATATAGTATCATTATTATATCATATATTTCATGATTATTTATTATATATACTTTATTGTCATTCTGGAATGGTTAATATGGAGAATGAATCTCATCGCGTCATGAAGACGGTAATTCGTACATACGCACAAGCGACGATATCATTCCCATAATTATTAAATGGTATTAGAGTGGCTGATATAATATATAAAAATTAGTATTATGTTATAATAAACATATATAGTTGTTATTTACACCATTATACCCATCCAACAAGGGTAGTGGTGGGAAAACAGATTACACCACGACATGGAGACGGTAAGCCGTACGTACGCACACGTGGTGATTTCGTTTTTCGTAGGATAGATAGAAGGTGAAATAGGGTTGTTTCATATTTATAATAACATATTGGTATATTATTGATAATGATGTTATTACTTTATAATGAAACAAATAAAAAATAGGAAGTAGAAGGAGAAATGAATTTGCATGAATCGGTAAAGGAAATTACCTCTTCTTCGATACGCCTCTTCTAAACATCCTCTTAGGGCACTAAGGATCGTCTTTGAAGATAATAAATACCTCTAGTATGTTTCTATGGAAGTGGAAAATATAAATGGACATGGTTTTACCGACCTTGAATTCTCAAAATGTTGTGAATATGAGAGGGATGAGGTGCCCTTTTATAAGAGAAGAGAGGGGCACTTTTGGAAACCTCAAAACTATTAATTAATAAAAAATATACCCCCACTTAAAAACCTCCAAAAATCATTACCTTCAAATATGGGATGAGATAGGGTTGTAATCTCAGCATCCAATAAAATTTAGACAAGTTTTACATTTATTTTAAACCTTATCATTTTGATTTATCTTTATATAATCTATTTAATTTTATTTGCGGTAATAATATTATAATTTTTAAATTGTTATAAATACTTACTTATGTTATGTGAATTTTCCATAATTAGATACATTATTATATTTTAGACCATATAATTTTCAATATGTAATTTTTAAATATTTTTGTGATTTTTAAACAATTTAATAATTTGTTATTTTTATTAAATATCAATAGTGTCAATTTTGACACTGTTAAATTATTTGAATTTAAATTAAATTCAAACATAAGATATATTCGAACCAAAATTTTTAATATATTCCTAAAAATTCATATTCCTTTTAAAAATTCATGGATCACATTAATTGTTTCATATAACATTTATTTTATTATTTTTAAAACCATTTATTTGATATTTCTCTTAATAAAATAATTACTAGAACATTTTTTATAACTATATAATATACTTATTTGTTGCATAAAATTTAAAAATAAAATACTATGATATATATAAATATAATATATTTCTTAAGAATTCTTTTAATGGAATTTATCATTTTAAAATAGCAAAATTTAAATTGTTATATTTTTAAAATTATGAAGGCAACAACTTTGACATCATTTAAAGTAAAATAATATAAGTGTCGTAATCGCTTTTATAAGGCTCCAAATGGTAAAATATTCGACCATTAAATTATTATGGTTTAAATTTACACTACCAAGATGTTTTGGTCAGGTTTTTGTGCCCTTTATGGTCACTATTAGTTTAATAATAACTGTATTATTGATTTTTCACTAAATAAACAATTTCTGCATCACTATTATGTCAGCATTAATGATAATTATTTAGTCCCTAAAAATTATAAATAAATTCACATTATGTATATAATTTTATTATATTTCTGGTGACTATTTATGTTCTAATTTTTATGAAGTTTATTACTAATTTAAAATTATTACACTTATAAGATATAAGAGAGTGACATGTTGTCACTTTCTTTGGTTTTAATAAAAATTACATCATTTTCATGGTACAAATTCCATTAAATTAATCTATTCCGACCCTTAGGTGATATGGGTCGACATTTATTCATCCAATAGAATTTCGGCAGGTGTTAGAGTAATTTTATAATCTTATTTTTACCCTTAATTACCCGTTTTACCTTTAACTGTCGTAAATAAAAATTACCGTAGTTACTATTCATAATGTCTAAAAATAAAAAATTAGCCTATTGACATAATTTTTACCTAGTTATTAAAAATATGGAAACCATTTTTAAAAATTCAAAACACATAAGTTGCAGTATTTAATTTAAAATTAATCCGTCTGTTGAGAAAATGGGTTTTAAAAGTTAAAACATGGCAAAAGATTGAAATGTTTTTTACCTATGAATTTAATGTAAAATTAATGATAATGATATGAATTATATTAAATGGTAAAAACATATTATCTATTTATACTTTTAAACCATAAAATTTTATAATTGAACCATATAAATTATCTTGATGAAAAAAAGTTGTTTTTAAGAAATATTTAGCGTATTTTAACTATTCATCAAAATATGAATGTTAACAAAAAATATTAAAAAATTAACCAAAATAAATTTTTATATACTTATTTAGATGAATAATTTTATTGTATCAAATTGAACTCATAAACTTTTCAAAAACTAGATTTGTAGTTGGTGCGCCATCAAAAAGGAGGCAAAGCTGCATTTTTTGAAAAATACTTATTTTACCCAAAAAAATTATTTTGTTTTTATACCATGTTCTATAATATTTTTAAGAGGAATGTAAATTTTATAAAATTCATAATGTGGTTAATACTATTCACAATGTCTAGTTAATAATAAATTTATAGTAATATATCATTGTTTAGTGAAACTCAATAGTGTGTATAACACACGTTATTGAGGAAGGTCGCTCTTGCGTGCAACACAAGACAAGAATAGTGTTTTAATATACTAAAAGCTAATACAG
Source organism: Viscum album (assembly GCA_963277665.1). Taxonomy (NCBI): domain Eukaryota; kingdom Viridiplantae; phylum Streptophyta; class Magnoliopsida; order Santalales; family Viscaceae; genus Viscum; species Viscum album. Next base: position 914,119,411 of record OY728162.1, on the reverse strand, counting down.
TGTTGCGTATAGTTCAAGATAATATTGGTGTAGTGTACAACACAAGACATCATTGAAATTAAAAATAATATTTCTCATAAAATCTCAGGGTGCTACATTATCATACAAAGAAAGAGTTTGTTCATATCCATTAGATTTAGGTGTGTGTAAGTGTAGTTTGAATACGTCTCATAAATATATTCTAGTATATTGAGGATACTAGTTTTTATTTAATCAGGTAATAATAATATCATAGGTAGTGGAGAAGAAAAATAAAGGAAATGAACTACAGAGAAGAAATTACCCTTAAATATGGAAACTTCTTTTTTTTGTTCGAAAAGGATTTCTTAAATTTTATTATTCCCATGGTAAGGATTCTAGGAGGAAGGTAGTGATGTTGGGTGATTAATTGATTATATTTTTAATGATATTAAGAGATTGAGTGTTGTGATTAAGTTGGTAGATCTGTTGGCCTTTTATAATAGGGTGGAAGGACACTTTTGGAAATTCATGAAATATAATTTTATTATAAATTTTTTTTGAATTAAAATAGTTCCAAAGTAAATGGTAAAGAAATATACCTATTTTTATTTTCCCATAATTAAACTTTTATATAAAGAAACATTAGTTAATAATATCCCAATATCTATATATTTTGAACCATGCGGGGGAAATGGTCAAATATTTGGTATCCAATGGATTTTGGAAAAGTTTCAAAGTCATCATGGTCCTTAATATTGAGATTTAGTCCCTTATTATGCTTAATAATACCTTATTTAGTTTAATTAATCATAATCACATTCACTAAACATGTTAGTCAAAAAAATATTGTTGATAATTATTTGAACAAACATTCATTGTAATTATATCAGTGTATTTCAGATTTTTAAAATTCAAATAACAGAAGATGGAATATTTAGAATAACGCTAATTCCACATACGTGGAGAAATAATGGGTTTTTGTAATAAAAAATCATTCAAACGTATGTTATGTTTTTATATTTAGTTTGAAAATAAAATTAATTATAATGAACATAACTATATTAATTGATGTATAATTTATCTAATGTGACTTTGAAAAAAATCTAAAATACAATATAGCATTAATTATTATTTGAACAAAAATTCAGTTTTTATCTTACACGAAGTAATTTTCATTATTCACCAAAAATTTATGTTTCTCAGAAAAATACCAAAAAAATCACCCTATGATAATATTGATATTTTAAATTAAAAAATAATCCTTATTTTAAAAAATAAAATTCATAAAATTTTCAAAGTTTAGTTTTAAAATAGGTTATCCATTGAAATGTGGTAAAAACTAGTCTTGTGTGTAATGAAAGTTAATAATGGTTCTATGTAGATTATGCCTAAATATATATATAAGTAATGATAAAAAATAATATCTATTTAAATAGGAAAATTTGGTAATGTCTTGCAGTTTCATTATATAAAACTCATCCAGAAAGAGGTTCTCATTGTCTGACCTGGAGAGATTTGTCTTGTCATGTGACTATGTCAAAGTAATTCAACATCACCCTAAATATCTATAAATAATGATAATTCAAAGATCCTTCATATTATCTCCTATCAAACTCACAATATAAAAAACTCACGTTACCACCTCAATCAATTCCCCATCCACCTGGTGGTCTAGCTCACCCTAAAACCTAGGAGGTCTCTTCCTCTAGAACTCATGTTGTTCCCTCACCCTGCATGCATCCTCATAATGTACCTTCGATGATAAATTCTTCTCAAAATGTGGTTTTATAACATTTAGATAAAACCTAGGTACTATATTTGTTACATGAATCTTTACTAAATCTTCATCACTTAGTGGATCATCCTCATGATCTTATAGTGGAATCCTGGTGGGTTGTCTCCATGGAGGAATCTTGAAGTAAAAAAGATGTACCAGGGTCAAATAATATATCTGGGTAGATAACTCATGATGGAAATTGAATCCAAACCCCAAATTAATATGATGAAATTATCAAAGTTTTACTTGAAGAAATTTCTACATGTACCTCGACGAAAAGAATGTGATCAGATTCTTGGTGTAAGGATATGTTGGCCATCACAACAACACTAGAGTCCCTGGATTGACAGAAATACATGAAACACTTACATATATTTCTATAAAATAAATATAATCTTATTGAATCAATTCATATAAAATAAACGATAGATATAAAACCACTCGATTATGACCTGACACAATGGGGCCCATGTTATAACTTTCCCAATCCGACCTCCAATAGTATTGTGGTTGTTGATGAGCACCGAGTTTGAATATCCCACATATGGGAGGGATTATCCTAATGTACCTATTCACATTCACAAATTTCCAATCACATATAATGATAAAATGTAAAAAAAAGTAAAAAAAAGCCATTCATACAACTATGAAAATAACATAAAAGAATTAAAATAAAGTACTTAATGTGACAAAGGGGAAAATAAAATCTTAAAAAAACTATAGAGTGTCTAACCTACATAGAATGTGGGGACTAATTTCATGTGAAACCATGTGGAAAACAACTCAGTGATTCAATATCAATTTATGATCCACCAGATCCTTATTATCCTCCGAAACCATCAAAAGGGACATCATCTTTATAATACATAACACATGTGGGAAAATCCCACGCATGGGATGAGTAAAAAAATACCCAACATGATATCCTAAAAACACTAATAAAAAATCATAAAATATAGTTAACCCATAAAAATTATATAAAAATAAATTTAAAAAACCAAGATATACTCAATATGGACATTGTGACTTCATGCGGTCTCAACCAAGTTTCCAACCAAAGGATTCTACTCGAAGCTTCTAGGATATGAATGTTCTGGGAGAACCCACTCGATGATCCATGCTATCATCAAAGAAAATCAACCCAAAATTCACGATCAAGGTTAAAAACTGATGAAAACACACTAGTCTCATAATATAACGATACTGAAACTGGGGATCACACCTTGGACCGCTGGGTGACACCAAAAACAAAATCTATATCAACTCTCTATATAAGGGATTGTATTTCAATGACATCACAAACCATAATTAAATGGTATTTTAGATGGAGGGTCAATACACCATTCATGGGTGTATAACACGACCTGCACGAAGAAATCCAATGTTGAGCATAAAGGTCACCATCATGGGTGCATGATTCATTTTGGGAGGATTTCTTGAGGTTCACATAGGGAAACCGAAAGGAATAATAAAAATCAAGGATGATTTGAGTCAAACCACCCTCGGGTGGAACCCCATAGGTCTTCTACTATTCATGATGGTGGTGGCCTCTGTGCCAGTGCCTTTCCCACCAACAGGGGATGGATCCTCATCACCCACCATAAAAGTGGATTTTCCCCATTACTCCCTTCTTGGATCCTGCTTTCCTTCCCCCTTTCCCATAAGTTTTTCTTGGTCCTATGGTTCTATATTTTCTTGATGGGAGAACTAATCTTCTTCTATCGATTGCAGAGTTTTTATAATCCTCAAATCTTCTGAAGGATACCTTTATTGCTAAGTTCCAACAGAAACACCCCTCTATTTACTCTTTTGATGGGGACATCATAAGAACTTGATATTTGAAAGATAAGGTGACAATGGGCCTTATAGATATCAATCACATGACGGTTCAACTTTCTTCGAAGGAAGATCTCACAAAGGCCTGGTCACATTCTCCTCACAACTTCAACGAATTTACTTTTTATCTATTCTAGTGGTCCTTCAATTTTTATATAAAGTGTGATAATCATACAATGGAGAATTAGGTAAGATTTCCCATTCTCCCCCTACCATTACAAAATCCTTCTATTGTGTGTACACGACAGAATATAATTGGAAAATATATGTGATCAGATAGTTTTGCTGAGGCTCTTTTCCATTCGGTCAAACTACATGTTTGTGTGGAAATACATGTGTCCAAGAATCCATTTGAGTTCATTTGGATCATTGTTGGTGATTAGTACCATTTCAAACAACTAGTGGTTTATGAAACCTAGAAAAAAATATATTCTAAATGCAAGAGCCTGTGACACTCAATGGATGTCTATCGTACGAGGTCTCAATTACATGTGTGGAGTAGGGGTAGTTGTTGTGACAAGGAATCTGAGGTGTTTTATGAAGAGATTTTCGAGAAGTATCCAACTATTCTGGATGTTAAGGGAGGTAAGGGTGAATAAGGGATGTTCTCCACCAGTGACACATTGATTATCAATGTGCCAACTGAGGCAGGTCTTAGCTACACATCCTGAAATTTGAAGAAGGCTATGGTGCATCAAATCAAGCCATCAGTTTATCATTTTTTTAGCAGGTTGTGTAACGCCCCAACCCCAGTTACCGAGAGTCGGTGCATTACTTCGTAACATTGGCATGATCACAAGAAAGATAAAATCTCGAAAGACCGATTGGTTTAGTATCCTTGGAAACACTAGATATATTCATAAGGTTTACATTACCTCATAAGGTGAAAAACTACTATAACAACATATTGTCTCCATAGTCCACACTATTATCCCATCATAATATGTCTGCAGGTCATTTATAATTAACTTCTTCACATCCTGGGAAAAATGAAACATAGAAAAGGGGTGATCTCAAATGCCTAAAAACGATAAAAATATAGCGGAAACATTCGTAAATAAAAATAAACATTTAAGGAAATGTATAACTAAAACAAATTCCTTTTAAACTTGAACATCAATATAGTATGGAAAAAATAAAATGAAATAATTAAATTTAATTATTCACATGGATATTATACTAATCGAATAATCACATGCAATATCAATAACCACTTTCATAATTATGGAATGCATAATGCCAGAATATCATAACCACATAGCCAAGGCCTCATGCCAAGACTACAAATAAGATTTTGCCAAGGCCTTGTGACAAGAGTCTAATTTGTCGCATGAGACCTACCGATGCATCGAGGAGCTATAGCGGGATCCACCCATCACATACTAAGTCCAATGCATTCCCATATGAAAAGGATTAAATGTAACATAAACATTCGTATTAAAACTAGCATACGAAATGTCAATACTTTCTCCATAAACCATGAATGGTATAAAAATAACACGTCCATAGTAAAACATATCACAAAACCTTCAATACAATACAAAATTTTGTATCATAATAAATCAACTTCAAATAAGCTTAAAATCCATCAAAGGATGTTGACATAGTTGAAAATCAAAACTATTTGAGAGAAATATCTCTTTTCTCGAAATCATTGAAAAGTCCCACATTTATAATGGAAGTAATTTAAAAGTGGTTTTTGAATCAAAGTGTCCCATACCACATTGAAACATTTGAAAAGAAATATCATTTCAAAACATTCATGTTCATATAAATAAATCCTTAAAATTATTTTGAAAACATGGACATTAATTAAAAAGATTTAGAAAGATAAATCTTTAAAAAATTTAAAATTATGATCTTGATAAAGAGTACATTTCACAAATTCTTAAAATATTCAATTTGAAATCATTTAAAAGTCACATAATTATAAAATAAAACATTTACATTGAAAATATTTATATAATCTTATAAGGGAAGCTTTGACAATTTTATAACGGCGGTAAATAGCCGCACCCGCTGTATAAGTTAATAAAAACATTCTTACTTTAAATTTGTCGAAAAGGTTAAAAGTGCCTTGTTTGGAAAATGACGGAAATATTCCTTTCAAAACACATAAGGGTATAAATGAATTTAACCCATTGTCTAGTAAATAGTAAAGATGTTTTTAAATACATTTTTAAGTAACATGGATGTGGATGATAAATAGATCCCAATAGATAATTGCGTATAAACAACCTCGGATAATGAAGAGATTGTGAAATAAACACTTACCTTGTACATTTACTTGGTTGAGGGTAGGTTAACCTCGTGTATAATGGTGAAATAATTGTTATTAAATTTTAAAAGAATCATATATATTAATATGATATCATATATGATCTTTTAACATTTCTCTGTTAATAATATCTTAGTATTATCGTCGTTTCGGGTGTTAACATACTCGTTTTCTTTTATATGTTTTGTTACATAAGCCATGTTTGTAATGGTTAGGTTGTATATTTTTCATATCCATAATGATAACATGTCCTTAAACATTATTTTTAAATCATCAAATGATAATTATACTTGAATGGATAAGATGGAGAATGAATCTCATCGCGTTCGTGGATACAGTAGTCCGTACGTACGCACGAGCGAAAATACCATTCTTTTGATATTAAAATAATATAAAATTGGATGGTATATCATATATAAAGAATCATTATCCTGTTATATTTATTATTTACATTAATTAAAAATCATTATTATACCCATTCAAATAATAATATATTGAATAACAATTACACTACAATGTGGAGACGGTAAGCCGTACGTACGCACGTATGGTGACATGTTATTCAACGGGTGGATAGAATACTGAATTTGGTTGTACCATAATTACAATAACATCACATTATATATAATATACTGGAGTTATTATTTTATAATGGTAACAACAAAGAATGAAGAAGTGGAAGAAGAAAAGAACTTGAAAAAGGGTGGTGAAATCATTACCTCTTCTTCGGGTTCTTCCTTTTGATTTGATTAAAAGGGCTCTTTAGGTTGGCATTCTGATCAAACTAATACCTCTAGGTTGTAGTGAGGGAAGTTGGGAGAGTATTTGGGTAGAGTTTGGCCGATCCAAAAGGCTTTGAAGGTGTGAAGTAATGAGAAGGAGGAGTGCCCTTTTATAAGAGGGGTGAGGGGCACCTTTGGAAAAGCTAGAAATATTAATTTATAATAAATTCATAATTGGTTTATAATGACTCCAAAGTTTATTATTAAAATTTTAAGGTGGGGATAGGTCGAAAAAAATTCAACCAATAGAATTTAGACAGGTTGGGGTTACTATATTAACCTTATCGTTTAGTTTTAACTCTTAGTTAATTAGTTTGACATTTACCATGTCACTTTGTATTTTTTATATTATATAGTTAATAAAATTACTATATACATCCAAGAGACCCCCAAGTGGTCCATTAATGATACAAATATCATGATATAAGTCGATTGGACGAGCCTTAGATTTTTAGGAATTTAATATCAATTAATAATAAAATATTTGTTTTAAAAACTCTTTTATGCCAATTTTGACACTATTAAATAGTTTATTTTTGTGAAACTCATAACAGAATGATAACTTCGAAAAAAGTCAATTAACTCAATTCTAATATGTCATATTATCCTATAAAATTAGTTTAATTCATTAAAAGTGTCAAATTTTATTTATTTGGGTATTTATAATATCACTTATTTTAATTTTTCACTATTATGTTAATTACAGCATCATAATTGTGTCATAAATAAATTAACTTATTTAATGTCTAAAAATTATAAATAAAATATCATTATGTAGGAAATATTATTATATTTCTAATGAATATTTACAATCAAATTTATCTTATGTATATCCCTATATTAAAAATGTTTTAGTAAATACATTTGGATTTTAACCCTTTTAACACTTCTTTGAATTAAATAACAATAAATGTCCTAATCTAATCCAAGTGGACCTAAATGATAATATTTTATTCTTATGGTTGTTTTTGGTTGAGAAACACTTTTCCAATAGAATTAGGACATGTTTTAGGGAAATATTAATATCATTTCTACCCTTATTTACCTATTTACTTTTAACCGTGGTAAATAAATGTAAAAAGTTACTATTCACCAAAAATTATTTTCATCTCATTGAACCACATTTTACATCTTGATATTAACCGTGTCTCTCGGATTTTCAAAATTCCATTCACAGAAGCGGTAAAATTATGTTTTATGAAAAATTCTGTTTTTTTAACTATCACTTAGTAGTTTCACTATTCATCAAAAATTGAAGTTTTCATAACAATGCCAAAACTTCACCCTAAGATATAATTGATATTCTGAATTCAAAAATGTTTTCCATTTTACAAAATTCCAAACATATAAGTTGCATTAATTAATTTTATAATTAATTCCCGCTGTCAGAACATATAGCGTGTTTTTAAGAAACAATATATATCAAAAGATTGACAATTGTTTAGGTCCAATTTCAAAGTGAAATTAATTCTAATGAACACCATTTCATAAAATGGTAAAAATATATTCTAATTATACTTTAAAACCACTCAAATTCATAATTTATCACTATTATTTATTTTGATTAAAAAATTTTTTTTTAATTAAAATTTAGTAATTTTCACTATTTATCAAAATATTAAATTTATCCGAAAAGTACCAAAATTCACCCTAGGCTAATTTTGATATTCCGAATCCAAAAATGAAGTCTATTTTGAGAGATAGAATTTATAAAATTTCAAAAAGTAGGTATTACTATTCATAACAGCTAGTTTGGTAAGTCATGGTGCGCTTTAACTCGGTGTTGCGTGTAGTGCATGTTATTGAATTATTTTGAAGAAATAACACACTATGAAATCTTGTGATGTTACATTATCCCCTAATTCAATAAATTGCATCCTCGCAATTTGAAATTGTTCTTCGAAAATAAATGGTTGAAAATAAAAAATATCATTGTGGGAAAACCCACATTGGAAATTGGGTTACTAAAATTTAGCCTTAATATGAGGAAAAGAGAAATGAAAGGGTAACCACCAAATTATGATCTCGATTATGAGAAAATTGGTGGAAATTAGTTACATATAATTGGAGGAAAAATGTAAATATTTATAGGTACTGATTGAGGTCATCAATCACAAACAAGTTTTAAATTGAGGTCCTTAAATTCATCAATCTATGATGATTTGAAATACCATCGGTTCAACAAAACATAGGGTATTAGGATAACACATTTTTGGTTTTTGGATTCCTTAAATAAATTATAAGAATTAATTTCTTCATAGATTAAGAGAAGAAGAAAAAATATATTCTTGACAAGTATAGTTCCATCCTTTAACTAATTTCTACCACAGACTCATCTTTCACTCTAAAAGATAATAGAACTTTAAAATAATATTCTATTTATCCTATTCGTATTCAGTTAAAAAAAGAATTTATAATTCATATAGCAGAACCATTACAAAAAACGACATTATTCAATCTAGGACATCACGTGGGTCAGTGGTAGGTGATACACCCTTGTCCCCCGTCGGTTGTGGGTTCAAGTCTCGCAGCCTTGCCGGACGCGACAAGTTGTCGCCCGACCTCTGGGTTGTCCTTTTATGGAAATCCAAAATAATCCATACTAGAACTATCCAATATAATTTAGTACAAAATTTATAAGGAAGGTAAACACAATAAAGATCATTTTTTCCGCGTAATAACATGTGAACACCTTCATCATGTATTCTTTTAAAACACTGCAACTTCCTAAATTACCATGAAACCTTATTGATTACATTCATGATCCCTTATTCCTTAAAGAATAATAGATATACTCCTTAAATCCAAAAATGTTTTAAACCCCAACAATGATGTAATATACAAATCATTAATCAGTTTCAAGGTAGTCAAGAATATACAATATAATTTATCCAAATCAATCATGTATTATTCCAAAACCACTACCTCGGTATCAGAACTATATTATGGTTTATCATTTTCTCAACCATATATTTTCCAAAAATTTATCCTTCTATTGAGTCACTTTTCTTTGTTCCACACAATCTCAAGTCCTTAATGAAATAGTACTGCAGTACAATCCTTATATACACCATAATTAATATAAAAAGTACATTGTTGATACAACACTCAATTGACATAATCAACATAAGAACTCAAATCATTCCTCTTAATCTGTGGTAGTATCATAACTTGATTATTATCTAATAGCATCATTTGGGCATAGTCTGATGAATGGGACATAGGTTCACGTAGTGTCCAAACTCCTTGCAAATGAAGCATTGTACATTTGAAACCATTTTCTTACCCTTCTAGTCATGTACTTTGTGCCATTTTCCTCCACACTTATAACAAACTCCCATTCCTTTCAGGAAAGTTCTAGGGTGTTTCTTCCCATAGTTATCACATATGGGAAAATTCTTCTTTTCCCTCTTCCCTTTATCCATATTTCTCTCATCCATCCTTTTCTTCTCTTGTATCCCTTCAAAGCCATAGGACTTAGTAAAATATTTACTTATCTTATCAACACATGATATTATTTCTTCATATGAGGATAATACATGGGAGACTATTTCTCTTATAACTTCTGGCTTAAGACCATGAATGATATGATCCTTCTTTCTCTTTGGATCATGTGTATTGCTGGAGTTCTCATTCCTTATACTGGGCACCATTTCAAAACAATGTCATACACTAGATTAGTTTTTGAATAACAAAACATAATCCCAAACTTGTAAGAAACATAACATAAATTAAATAGTTTATGGATATAATCCATAATCATAAAAATTTCTCCTTTGAGGAAGTATATACTCATAAACCCTCATAATGGATTGTAATGAAAATGAGAATTATCCTAAGCATATCCCCCGGGAGTGTCGTAACCAAGAGTGCAGCAAGGCCTGTTGTCGTGCACCAGTTCCCGTTCGAGTCTAGCTCAAAGCGGTGTTTTCGGGTTTTACCCCTATGTACATCTGTGCCAGAGCCTCCTCTACCTGCTCGTATCTAGACAGAGATGTATTGCTTGGAAAACTCACAAAATCTCTACGATACCAAAATTCTAGGATGTTCTTCTATACTAATCCTCAAAGTCCATCTTAAATCTATGTGCTCTAATAAGAGTTTATCTAAATCTAGCTTCCAAGGTTTGTACTAAACTTCCTATGATACCAACTGTAACGCCCCGACCTTAGTTACCCAGAGTCGGTGCATTACTTCGTAACATTGGCATGATCACAAGAATGATTAAATCTCGAAAGACCGAGAGGTTTAGTAGCCTTGGAAACACTAGATATATTCATAAGGTTTACATTACATCATAAGGTGAAAAACTACTAAAACAACATATTGTCTCCATAGTCCACACTATTATCCCCTCATAATATCCCTTCAGGTCATTTATAATTAACTTCCTCACATCTTGGGAAAAATAAAACATAGAAAAGGGGTGAGCTCAAATGCCCAGTAAGGATAACAATATAGCGGAAACTTTCATAAATAAGAATAAACATTTAAGGCAATGTATAACTAAAACAAAAGCATTTTAAACATGAAAATCAACATAGTATGAAAAAAATAAAATGAAATAATTCCATTTACTTATTCACATGGATATTCTACTAATCGAATAATCCCATGCAATATCAATAACCACATTCATAATGATGTAATGCATAATGCCAGACTATCGTAACCACATAGCCAAGGTCTCACGCCAAGACTACAAATAATATTTTTCCATGGCCTTGTGCCAAGACACTAATTTGTCTCATGAGACCTACCGAAGCATCGAGGAGCTATAGCGGGCTCCACCTGTCAGTTACTAAGTCCAATGCATTCACATATGAAAAGGTTTAAATGTAACATAAACATTCGTATTAAAACTAGCATACTAAATGTCAATACTTTCTCCATAAACCATGAATGGTATAAAAATAACACATCCACAGTAAAACATATCACAAAACCTTCAATACAAAAAAAAGTTTGTATCATAATAAATCAACTTCAAATAAGCTTAAAATCCATCAAAATATGTTGACATAGATGAAAATCAAAACTATTTGAGATAAATATCTCTTTTCTCGAAATCATTGAAAAGTCACACATTTACAATGGAAGTAATTTAAAAGTGGTTTTTAAATCAAAGTGTCCCATACCACTTTGAAACTTTTGAAAAGAAATATCATTTCAAAACATTCATGTTCATATAAATAAATCCTTAAAATAATTTTGAAAACATGGACATTAATTAAAAATATTTAGAAAGATAAATCTTTAAAACATTTAAAATTATGATCTTGATAAAGAGTACCTTTAACAAATTCTTAAAATATTCATTTTGAAATCATTTATAAGTCACATAATTATAAAATAAAACATTTACTTTGAAAATATTCTTATAATCTTCTAAGGGAAGCTTTGACAATTTTATAACGGCGGTAAATAGCCGCACCCTCCGTATAAGTTAAAAAAACATTCTTACCTTAAATTTGTCGAAAAGGTTAAATGTGCCTTGTTTGGAAAACTACAGAAAGATTCCTTTCAAAACACATAAGGGTATAAATGACTATAAACCATTATATAGTAAATAGTAAAGATGTTTTTAAATACATTTTTAAGGAACATGGATGAGGATGATAAAGAGATCACAATAGATAATTGCGTATAAACAACCTCAGATAATGAAGAGATTGTGAAATAAACCCTTACCTTGTACTTTTCCTTTGTTGAGGGTAGGTTTACCTCCTGTATAATGGTGAAATAATTGTTATTAAATTATACAAGAATCATATATATTAATATGATATCATATATGATCTTTTAACATTTCTTTGTTAATAATATCTTAGTATTATCGTCGATTCGGGTGTTAACTTACTCGTTTTATTTTATATGTTTTGTTACGTAAGCCATGTTTGTAATGGTTAGTTTGTATCTTTTTCATATCCAGAATGATATAAAGTCCTTAAACATTATTTTTAAATCATCAAATGATAATTAAACTTGAATGGATATGATGGAGAATGAATCTCATCGCGTTCGTGGAGACGGTAGTCCGTACGTACGCACGAGCGAAAATATCATTCTTTTGATATTAAAATAATATATAATTGGATGGTATATAATATATAAAGAATAATTATAATGTTATATTTATTATTTACATGAATTACAAATCATTATTATACCCATTCAAATAATAATATATTGAATAACAATTACACCACGACGTGGTGACGGTAAGCCGTACGTACGCACGTATGGTGACATGTTATTCAAAAGGTGGATAGAATACTGAATATGGTTGTACAATAATTATAATAACATCACAGTATATATAAGATACTGGAGTTATTATTTTAGAATGGTAACAACAAATAATGACGAAGTGGAATAAGAAAAGAACTTGAAAAGGGCGGTGATATCATTACCTCTTCTTCGGGTTCTTCCTTTTGATTTGATCAAAAGGGCTCCTTAGGTTGGATTTATGATCAAAATAAGACCTCTAGGTTGTATTGAGGAAAGTTTGGAGAGTATTTTGGCAGATTTTGTCCAAACCAATAGGCTTTGAAGGTGTGAAGTAATGAGAAGGAGGAGTTCCCTTTTATAAGAGGGGCGAGGGGCACTTTTGGAAAAGCTAGAAATATTAATTTATAATAAATTCATATTCGGTTTCTAATGGCTCCAAAGTTGACTATTCAACGTTTACGGTGGGGATAGGTCGAAACACATTCTACCAATTGAATTTATACTGGTTTGGGTTACTATATTAACCTTATCTTTTAGTTTTAACTATTAGTTAATTAGTTTGACATTTACCATGTCACTTTGTATTTTTATATTATATAGTTAATAAACTTACTATATACATCCAAGCGACCCCAAAGTGGTTCCTTAATGATAACACTATCATGATATAAGTCGCTTGGCCGAAACATAGATTTTTAGGAATTTAATATCAATTAATAATATAATATTTGTTTTAAAAACTCTTTTATGTTGATTTTGAAACTATTCAATAGTTGATTTTTGTGAAACTCATAACAGAATGATTACTTCGAAAAACGTCAATTAAATCAATAATAATATGTTATATTATCCTAGAAAATTAGTTTATTTCATTAAAAATCTCAAATTATATTTATTTGGGTATTTATAATATCACTTATTTTAATTTTTCACTATTATGATAATTACTGGATCATCATTGTGTCATAAATAAATTAAATTATTTAATGTCTAAAAATTTTAAATAAAATATCATTATCTAGGTAATCTTATTATATTTCTAATGAATATTTAAAATCGAATTTATCTTATGTATAACCCTATATTAAAAATGTTTTAGTAAATACATTTTGATTTTAACTCTTTTAACTCTTCTTTGAATTAAATAATAATAAATGTCCAAAGCTAATCCAAGTGGACCTAAATGATAAGATTTTATTTCTAAGGTTTCTTTTGGTCGAGATAAACTTTCCCAATAGAATTAGGACATGTGTTAGGGTAATATTAATTTCATTTCTACCCTTAATTACACTATTTACTTTTAACCGTGGTAAATAAAAGTAAAAAGTTACTATTCACCAAAAATTATTTTCATCTCATTGAACCACATTTTACTTATTGATATTAACCGTGTCTCTCGGTTTCTCGAAATTCCATTCACAGAAGCGGTAAAATTATGTTTTATGAAAAATTCAGTATTTTTAACTACCACTTAGTAGTTTCACTATTTATCAAAAAATGATGTTTTTCAGAACAATGCCAAAATTTCACCCTAAGATATAATTGATATTCCGAATTCAAAAATGATTTCTATTTTACAAAATTCCAAACATATAAGCTGCATTAATTAATTTTATAATTAATTTCCGCTGTCACAACAAATAGCGTGTTTTTAAGAAACAATATATATCAAAAGATTGACAATTGTTTAGGTCCAATTTCAAAGTGAAATGAATTCTAATGAACACCATTCGATAAAATGGTAAAAATATATTCTAAATATACTTTAAAACCACTCAAATTCATAATTTATCACTATTAATTATTTTGATTAAAAAATTTGTTTTTAATTAAAATTAAGTAATTTTCACTATTCATCAAAATATTAAATTTATCCGAAATGTACCAAAATTTCACCCTAGGATAATTTTAATATTTCTAATCAAAAAATAAAGTTTATTTTGATAGATATAATTTATAAAATTTCAAAAAGTAGGTATTACTATTCATAACGGCTAGTTTGGTAAGTCATGGTGCGATTTAACTCGGTGTTGCGTGTAGTGCAAGTTATTGAATTATTTTGAATAAATAACACAGTATGAAATCTTGGGGTGTTACAGGTTGAGGCAGGACCTGACCGAGCCTTTATCATGTAGCAAATTTCTCCATAATGATTGTGTGAGGGAAAAAAGATTGTCTCAACATGATGCGACTAGAGTAGAAAATCAGGTGTATGTGAGTAAAGATGTGGGGGTGCATATGACAGATCATTTGATTAGAGGACTTGGAGAGGATGTTCTGAGACGAAGGGTACCAATGCAATGCTGCCTTTGAGGATCCCTTCTTTTTAAGATGTTTTTTGGTATGTAAGGGACTTAAGGAAGTGGAAGAAATGGAACACAATGTCTAGATATAGGAAGTACCTTGTAAATCGGGGAAGTTGGTGAAGGGTGGGAGAATGGAAAATTAGAGTTCAAACCTATCCCCGATATATATCAGTAACTTTTTTTATGTCTTGGGATCTGACACTCTTGATCCAGGGTCTACTGAGGATGATTTTTCGTCCGGGATGGAGTTCGGGGGGTGGAGAGAGTGATGACCTACCCTTCGAGGAGAGTTCACAAGAAGGATCCACTGGAGGACATCATTTTAGCGACCCGACCTTTCCATACATTACTATTACATCATTTAAAAGATAAAAAACATAATAGTATTACACATAGAGGATCCAAAGGTTTAGTGTCCTGGGAAAACTAGGACAACACATAACAAATACAACATCTAGCATAAACATTTATTTAATTTCTTCTTCTCTCGCTTCTTATTGTCACTTGTCCTCTCCTTAGTACATATAGCCACCTGAGGATATGCATCAAAGTGGGTGAGCTATAAGCCCAGTAATAGGATAGATAATAACAATATATCATGGGGTGAGCATAATCATAACATAGGCAGAAGATAATGAACATGAGAGGAGTATAAATAAAATACTTGATATATGGCAATGCATAAAAATGAAACATCATGTCTTAGTGGTTAACTACCAAACATACTTTTGAACCAAGATAGCATCTTGTTCATAGATCATTTCTAATTTAATCATGAGATTCATCACTTTACCCAATGCATTGGAGTGCTATATAATTCCGGGCGCACCCGTCAACTTTAAACACTCAGATTGCACTATATAATTCCGGGCGCACCCATCTCATCATAACATTATCATTTATCATGCATTCCAAAATGATCATATAACATAAATTAACATAACTAACCAATGAAAATAAATGTATTTCATCTCATAAGAACACATTAAAAAACGTTGGTTTCCCAAAAGAAAGAGGGAACAACAAACTGTATACAAGAACCATCAACCTTGAATGAGATGTAAAAGGTGAGTTCTTAAAAGAAGATTTCTTTTGGGAAACATTTATATTGAAATGAAAATTAGTAGAAAACATGTATATACCATAAAAGGTATGATAATTATGAACATATAATCTTTAACGAGTAACCATATCAAAAATGGAGTGAAAGAGGGAGAACCCGAAGGATGAACGTTGGGTTCGAGAATTTCCCTTACCTTGTACCTGAATGCTTCCTTCTCTTTAATGTCCTATATAATGACATTATATTAATTAATTAGAAATCCAGAACCATGTGTACATCAATTGGGTTCATTATGGTTTCATTATGCCATATTATGTTCCTTTGGATGACTTATAGAGTTTAAAAACATTGTTCGGGGATGTTCGTTTTTATGGTTTATCTTGGGAAGTTCACTTGTATTCTTAAATTGAAGTTTGGGTAGAACATGAGTAAACATCCAGAAATGACATTACATGTCATTAATGATATTACAAGATTTTTAATGATCTTATAATGAATTATATTATAACCATGTGGATGAATCATTAGATAAGAATTAAATGATGGTTATTTGGGTCAATTGGGGCAGTTTTTGGATCACAATGAACTTGTTTTAACTTATCACATAGTAATATGGCCATATGTTATTTCCAGAACATTAAATAGAAAATAATACATATAAAATATTCTGTTTCAACCATAAAAATTTTTTCATGACAAGATCTGAAGGTAGAAATGGAAGAAGAAAGCATGTAGTTCTTGAAGGTGATAAATTTACACCTCACGAACAACGTTCTATTTAATAAAATAAATGGAAGAGGGAAAGGGAGTTGGATGATATAATATACCTTTAAAATCATAAAATTATAGTATATTTATAGTACTCAAGTTATAATAAAATTTGGATGAATATAGGTCGGGAGAGATCAATAAATGAACTTGAACTTAAAAGGAATTAAAGGAGAAGAGGGAGGGAAATTACATCTAGAATCCTTTTCTTCAGAACCTCTTTAAGGGCCTAAGATTGGAATTTTTATGAGACCAGAATCTATTGGACGTGGGGTAGGGGATAGGGAAGGTGTTTGGGCAGAGTTTAGATAAGTATTGGAGCTTGATAGGTGTGAGGAAATGAGGGTGTGAAGTGTTGATTTTATAGTGGAGTGGAGAGGGTTTTCCTTAATATAAAATTCCTTAGTTTATTAATTTCCCCTAAGAGAAGGAATATTTATTCTTGAATGACCAATAATAGTAATTTTATCATGTGATCCCAAATCAAGTGGCCTTACATCATCAGATCATCATCTATGACTCAATTAATCCATTATTTAGCATTTATTGTGAATTATCGGATTCTACTATTCATAAAAAAATCCAAGTTTTTCAAAAAAATACAAAAAAAATTACAACTACCATTTTTAGATGCGTAGAATCTGAAAATGAAGTACATTTTTAAAATATAAATTTCTAAATATTATTAATTTAATATTTAATTAAAATCATATTTTACTTAAAAAACAGTTTTTACGATTAAAACTGTTTTTATAGAGCTTTCAAAAATTACGTAGGGTCTTATAAAATTATTTAAAAACTATAAAAAATTGATTAGATAATTTATGAACACATTTTCAGGAAATAAATATTCTTTTAAATTAATTAAATAATTTTAATTAATTATTTATGACTTACAAAATACCAAAATGTTTAATAAGGTCAAATTGTCACTTTCTAAGATGTCTAAATTTTATTTAATTATTCATAGGTAATGTTACTATTATGTTGGATTATTTTCTATTCATAAGGGACATATTACTACTAATAAGGGTATGCTACTATTCATAAGGGTAGTTTACTATTCATCAAAAAGTATTTTTGTTTTATTAGACTCCAAAAATCATCTTGAACACAACCGTGTATGTCAGATTTTCAAAATTAATAACACAGAATTGACAAACTTATGTTTAGAGGTCACTTATCACTTAATAGTTCATTATTCTATGATTTCATGTTATTTTATGACATAAATATAAGAAGGTAATTTCCATTGAAAAACATTGGGTCATTACATTCTTCCCCGCTTAAGAAATTTCACCCCCGAAATTTCACTTTACACAAACAGGTGAGGGTGTTTCTCCTTCATTGCATCTTCTGGTTCCCAAGTTGCTTCCTCAGACTTATGGTTTCTCCACAACACTTTGACAAGATGGGTCGTCTTGTTGTGTAGAACCTTATCTCTCCGATCTTGAATCCTTACTGGCTGCTCCTCATAGGAGAGATCATCTTCCAGCTACACCACCACTGAGTTAGGTACATGTGAGGGGTCTAGTATGTACTTCCTCAGTAGTGATACATGAAACACATCATTAACTTGAGCCATATTTGGTGGAAGCGCAAGACGATAGGCCATGAATCCTATGCGGTCAAGGATCTCAAAGGGGCCAATATACCTTGGGGTTTGCTTCCCTTTCTTCCCGAATCGCATGACTCTCATTGACAGAGATATTCGAAGAAAGACTTTATCTCCAAAGTCGTACTCCAAGTCCCCTCAATGGTTTTCATCATAGCAATTTTGCAGACTTTGAGCAGCTTTGATGTGTTTATAGATGAATTGGACCTTCTATGTCATCTCTTGAACAATATCGGGTCCAAGTAGCTTCCTTTCTCCAACTTCATCCCAACAGGTTGGAGTTCTACATCTATTTCCTTACAGAGTTTCATACAGAGTCATCTGAATATTCATGTGGAAGCTATTTTTGAATGAGAACTTAAGCAATGGGAGATGCTGATCCCAACCACCTTTTATTTCAAGAGAGTATGCTCTTAGCATATATTCAAGCTTCCGAATAGTCCTTTCAGACTGGCCATCAGTTTGGGGGTGATATGCCGTGGTGGAATTTAATTCAGTACTCAAAGCATGTTTAAGGATCCTCCAGAACATAGATGTGAACCTTGGATCACGGTCAGAGATAATTGAGAGTGAAACACCGTGCAATCTCACCACTTCCTTCACATATATCTTTGAAAGTTGATCAAGTGAGATATCTTTTCAAATAGCAATAAAATGGGCAGTCATGGTGATTCAGTCAACCACAACCCATATCGCATTATTTCCCTTTGACTTCTTCACGATACCCAAGATAAATTCCATAGTAACGTTTTCCCATTTCTATATGGGTATAGGCAATGGATGCATCATACCCTTGGACTTTTGTCTCCCAGCTTTAACTTGCTGACATACCAAGCACCCTGATATATATTCCGCAATATCCTTCTTCATGTTATCCCACCAGAAGTTTTCTCTGAGATCACAGTACATCTTGGTACTCCCAGGATGGATAGAGAAAGTTGAGATATGTGCATTGTCCAATATCTCCTTCTTTATCCTGGGTGATGAAGCCACAAAAATCTGCATTCCAAACCGAATCACACCATAATTGTCGATATGAAACTCTTACAACTTCCCTTCCTTTACTGCATTCACCCTCTTTTGTATCTTCACATCATCCTTTTGTGCTTCCTTAATATTCTCATGGATGGATGGTTGCATGATCATTTGGGAATGGTAGGATGTATCCCCTGCCCTTATGATTTCCAAATCCATTCTTTGCATATCCAAAAAGATATGGTATTTCTCAATCTGCAACATGGATAGATTAGTAGGTTCTTTTCTACTTAGATCATCATCTACCTTGTTCGCCTTTCCAGGATAATAGTGAATAGAGAAATCGTAATACTTGATTAGCTCTAACCATCTCCTTTGACGCATGTTGAGCTCTTTTTGTGTGAATATATACTTTAGGATCTTGTGGTCGGTGTATATGTCACACTTCTCTCCTTAAAGGTAGTACCACCAGATTTTCAATGCAAAAATCCCGGCTGCCAGCTCTAGATCCTTCATCGAGTAGTTCTGCTCATGGATCTTAAAATTTCATGAGGCGTAGGCTATCACATTATCATTTTTCATGAGTACACAACCCATGCCTTTCTTTGAATCATCACTGTATATCACAAAACATTCCCCACTTTTTGGTAGTGTGAGTACAAGTGCAGTGATAAGCCTTATCTATATCTCCTTGAAGCTTCCCTCACATTATTCCGTCTAGACATACTTTACTTGTTTCCTTGTTAACATAATTAGCGGGCTTGACAATCCTAAGAATTTTCTCACAAAACGTTGTTAGTACCCAGCTAATCCAAGAAAACTACAGATTTCTGTGACACTAGAGGGCCTATGCCATTCCACAATCACCTTTTTCTTTGAAGGATCCATATAAATTCCCTCACTTGTTATCACATGTCCCATGAACGTGACATGATTCATCCAAAAGTCACACTTTCTGAACTTGGCGTACAACTTATCCTTTATTAATTTCACTAACACAAGTCTTAGATGTTCTTCATGTTCCTCCTTTCTCTTGGAGTAGATGAGAATGTCATCGATAAACACTACCACAAATTTATAGAGGTAGTGTCTAAAGACTCTATTCATCAAATCCATGAAGATTTCAGGGGCATTAGTATGTCCAAAGGGCATCACCAAAAACTCATAGTGCCCATACCTTGTTCAGAAGGCAGTCTTCTGTTTATCTTCCTTCTTCACCATTATCTGATGATATCTAGAACGAAGATCCACCATTGGGAAGTATTGATCTCCTCTTAACTGGTCGAACAAGTCATCCATCCATGAGAGAGGATACTTTTTCTTTATGGTGATCATGTTGACATCCTGATAATCGATACACATCTGCATTGTTTCATCCTTCTTCTTCATAAAGAGCCTTGGCTCCCCCCAAGGCGATACACTAGGGTGTATGAACTCTTTGTCCAGATGTTCTTGCAGCTTTTTTTTATCTCCTCCAGTTCGATAAGAGCCATCCTATAGGGGCACTTCGAGATAGGAGTAGCTCTAGGCATGAGTTCAATTGATAACACTACCTCATGATCTGGGGGAATTCTCGGTAACTCTTCAGGATATATATCACCGTATTCCCTCATGATAGGCATTTCCTCATTGATGGAACTTTCCTTCGACTCATCCATTTGGGCGAGGTATGCTTCTTCATAGGGAATCAACACCCATATCATTAAAGGATTTTTCAAAGGATATTCATGATCTTTCTTAAATTTGTAGAGGAGCATGGGACTGTTAGGAATATGAAAATATTTCTCCTTTTCCCTACAGTTGATATGTGCTCTATATAGCGAGAGCCCATCCATTCCCATTATAGCATAGAATTCCACGAAGAAAAGCATTACGAGATTTTCTAGAAGAATCTTCCCACATATGCCAATAGGAGAAGATTCAAACACTTGAGTTGCAATGATTGCACCACTTGGTGTTTTTACATATATCTCTACTTCAAGGTTTCGGGGCTTAGATTCTATAGTTCTAGAAAACATTCAAGATATAAAGGAATGCGTAGAACCAGAATCAAATAATAATTTTTCCATTATTGTTGTACGACTTCATTATCATGCTCCACCTCCGCAGTAGTGATGGCATAAGCCTTCCCTTGTTCCTTTGGCTTTGGTGGCTGTTGACACTGATTACCCTCATGAACTCGAGGTTTAGTCCACTACTTTGCATAGTGACCTAGCTCCCTACAGTTGTATCATTGAACCATGAGTGGTTCTCTCCATTCATCAGATACATTCACCTTCCTTTTTGTGTCATTTTGACACTATTGAGGATGGTGTCCTTCTTTCCCACACTTGAAGCATTTCCCCATCCCTTTGAGCCAGTTCCAATTGTGCAACTTCCCACATTTTTAGCATGTGGGTCATTTATTTTTCTTCACACCTTTATCATTAGATCAACCAGCTTGAAACTATATCTTTCGTTTCTTATCACCATAGCCATGGGACCATCCACTAAACTCCATCTACACATTGAGAGAACACTGAACAACTTCTTCATAACTCCCAAAGTCTTGAATTTCAAGAGCCTTTCGAAGGTGTGATTTTAATCCACTAAATAATCGATCAATTGTTCTATCATTGTTGATAACAAAACCCGAAGCAAACCTTGTGAGCCTTGTGAAATTTGTTTCATTGTTTGTGACAAATTCTCATTATTTTTTCATGAGCTCTTTGAATTATCTCTCGATCTTCTTGTGATGAGTTCATGGAAAATACTTATTAAGAAACATTATCTTAAAGTCTTCCCATTCCATCTCTTCAATTTCCTCCCTTGGCTTTGTGTTGTTAATCAAATCCCACAATTGATTAGATTCTCCATTTAGATGATAAACGGATAGAGTCGCCTTCTCCGTCTCAAAACATTGAAGCATAGAAAATATCTTCTCCATGGATTTGACCCATTGTTCCACAACTAGTGGATCAGAAGATCCACAAAACGCCGGTGGTCGTTGCCGCATAAACAATTCGATAGCCAGTTTCTCCCTCTTTGGTGAAGGAGTAAATTCCCCATTATTATGGTTATTATTCATAACATTAGATAATTTGGTAAGCATCACCATGAATTTTTGAACTCCACCTCCCAAATCATTGGGGATGTTGTTCGAGCAATCATTGAATTGGTCCTCTCATGAGTTGTTGGCCTGATTTCTCCTGGTTCCCACCATTTTCTAAAATGGAAAAGGTTAGAACAAAACATAAGTAAACAAGTCATGAATAACATATCATTTAAACAATTTATACCAAAAACATAACATATGGGATCCCTAGGTAAATATTCTTGTGTGCATATTTTTACTTAGTCTCATGCTGTAGGTTTTCCCTAGGGTTCACTAATCTTAATTCCCAAATTAACTAAACCTTGCCTCTAATACCAATTATAGAGACCCGACCTTTTCAAATATCACTATTACATCATTTCAAAGATAAAAAACATAATAGTATCACATATAGAGGATCCAAAGGGTTAGTGTCTTGGGAAAACTAGGACCACACATTACAAATACAACATCTAGCATAAACATTTATTTAATTTATACTTCTCTATATTCTTATTGGAAATTGTCCTCTCCTTAGTACATGTAGCCACATGAGGATATAAATAAAAATTGGTGATATAGAAGCCTATTAAGAGGATAGATAAGAACAATATGACATGGGGTGAGAAAAATCATAACATAGGCAAAAGATCATGAACATTAGAGGAGCATAAATAAAAGACTTGAAATGTGGCAATGCATAAAAATGAAACATAATGTCTTATGGTTAACTACCACACATACTTGTGAACCAATATAGGATATTGTTAACACATAATTTCAAATTTACTCATGAGATTCATCACTTTACCCAATGCATTGGAGCACTATATAATTTCAGGTGCACCCGTCACATTTATACATTCATATTGCACTGTATAATTCCAGGCGCACCCGTCTCATCATAACATTATCATTTATCATGCATGCCACAATGAAAATATAACATAAATGAACATAACTAACCCATGAAAATTAATGGGTTTCATCTCATAAGAAAACATTCATAAACTTTGGGTTCCCAAAAGAAAGAGGGAACAACATACTGGATACAAGAACCATCAACCTTGAATGATAGGTAAAAGGTGGGTTCTTAAAAGAAAAGTTCTTTTGGAAAACATTTTGATTGACATAAACTTTGGAAAAAAACATTTATATCCCATAAAAGGTAATATAATTATGAAAAATTATTTTTAAGGAGTAACCATATCAAAAATGGGGTGAAAGAGGGAGAACCTGAAGGATGAAAGTTGGGTTCAAGAATTTCCCCTTACCTTGTACCCGAATGATTCATTGTCTTTAATGTCCTGTATAATGAAATTATATTAATTAATTAGAAATCCATGAACATGAGTAATTTAATAGGGTTCATTCTGGTTTCATTATGTCATGTTGTGTTCCTTTCGATAACTTATTGATTTTAAAAACATTGTTCGGGGATGATCGTTTTTATTTTTTTTCTTGGGTGGTTCACTTGTATTCTTAAATTGAAGTATGGGTTGAACATGAGTAAACAACCAGAAATGATACTAGATTTCATTAATGATATTACAAGATTTTTAAATATATTATAATTAATTATATTAGATTCATGTGGAAGAATAATTAGATAAGAATTAAATGATGGTTATTCGGGTCGATTTGGGATATTTTTTGATCACAACGAACTTCATTTAATTTATCACTTAGTAATATGGACATAAGTTATTTCCAGAACATTAAATAGAACATAATACATAAAACATATTCTAGTTAAACAATAAAAATGGTTTAATGACCATATATGAAGGTATAAATGGAAGAAGAAATCATGTCGTTCTTAATGGTGATAAATTAACACCTCACGAACAATGTTCTCTTTAATAAATTAAAAGGAAGAGGGAAAGGGGGTCGGATTATATAGTATCCCTTTATAATCATAATATTACATTAAATGTATAATAATGGAGTTAAAATACAATTTGGATGAAGATAGGTTGGGAGAGATCAAGAAATGAACTTGAACTTGAAAGGAAATTAAAGGAGAAGAGGGAGGGAAATTACCACTAGAATGCTCCTCTTGAGAACATCCTTAAAGGCCTATGCTTGGTCTTGTTATGAGACCAAAAGCTATTGGACGCAGGGGAGGGGCTAGATAAGGTGTTTGGGCAGAGTTTAGAGAAGGATTGGAGCTTGAGAGGTGTGAGGAAATGAGGTTGTGAAGGGTGGCTTTTATAGTGGAGGGGAGAGGGGTTTCCTTAATATAAAATTCATTTGTTTATTAATTTCCACTAAGATATGGAATAGTGAGTCTTGAATTACCAATAATAGTAATTTTATCATTTGATCCCGAACCAAGTGAGATTACATCAGTAGAGAATCATCGATGACTCAATTAAACAATTATTTAGCATTTATTGTGAATTATCGGATTCTACTATTCATAAAAAATTCAAGTATTTCAGAAAAATCCCAAAAATTTACCACTACCATTTTTCAATGTGTAGAATCCAAAAATTAAGCCCAATTTTGAAAAATAACTTTCTAAATATTATTAATTAAATACATATTTAAAATCATAATTTACTTAAAAAACAGTTTTTAAGATTAAAACTGATTTTATAGCACTTTAAAAAATTACATAGGGTCTTAAACAATTTTCTAAAAACTATAAGACATTGATTAAATAATTTATGAATACATTTGAGGGAAATAAATATTCTTTTAAATTAATTAATTAATTATAATTAATTATTTATGACTTACAAAATACCAAAACGTTTACTAAGGTCAAATTGTCACTTTCTAAGATGTCTAAATTATATTTAAATTTTCATAGGTAATGTTACTTTTATTTTGGATGATTTGCAATTTAGAAGGGTCATATTACTATTCATAAGGGTATGTTACTATTCATAATGGTAGGTTACTATTCACCAAAAATTAATTTTGCTTTATTAGACTCCAAAAATCATCTTGAACACAACCATGTATGTTAGATTTTCAAAATTTGTAACAAAGAATTGACAAACTTATGTTTAAAGGTCACTTACCACTTTGTAGTTCATTATTCTGTGATTTCATGTTATTTTATGACATAAATATAAGAAGGTAATTTCCATTGAAAAATATCGGTTCGTTACAATCACATCCCAAGGAAGAAGAGGGGACCAAAAGAAAATAGGGACCTCGGTAGCTGCATTGTGCACAAGAGGAGAAATTCGAAATTCCACAAGCAAAAATCATACCATCTAAGGCCTATGGGGACTAGAATAGCTAAAAAGGGTGGAATCAAGGTAATGGAGGGTTATCCATCTAAAAAATCATAAGAGAATAAATTTGGATTGAACGTGGTTCATTGAACTAGAATAGTCGATGATATGGAGCCTAAGGAGCATGATCTCAAGAATAAGGTTGATACAAATGAAGAAAAACCTCTAAAAAAGGATGACTTGGTGGTTTTTTCTACCCCTAAAAATTCTCCTCAGGGGTTTCTAGGTAAGGAGGATGATGAGGGTGAATCAGTGGTTATCATGGATTACCAGTTGTGGGATGCTATCATAGAGGCCATTCAGAAGCCATGTGACCTTATTATGAACTAAGAGGAAGTGATGAAAGAGAATGTCCTTTTATTTAATGCTTCAAAAGAGGATGCAGAAAAGTTTAATGGTGAGAAAATAAATCTATACACTAACAGGGAGCAGGAAGAATGGATCATCAAGAAACATCTATTCGTAACCAGAGGATTAATCTCACAGAGGATAATAATGGAAGAGTTCATGCAGACATGGGCCAAATCGGTATATCAATTTGAAGATTTAATCAGAGATGATACAGATAAAAAAGTGACCGAACATTCCTGGAAATTATATAGGGAAGATGCATCTAATATGTTGATGTTGGTCTTTAGGGATTCATTTATATGAAAAAGTGTATGATACTCCTATTTTTAATTGATGATTTTACACATTTTTTCCCAAAATATTAATTTTAATAAAAAAGTTAATTTTGAGGTTAAAGGAAGAAGGAAGAGAGGATCTTTGGTTAAGAAGGCGCCAAATCCTAAAATCAGGGAGGCCATTTTTAAGAACAAAAAAGCTGGATCGTGGCATAACTATACGGTGTGGTGGTTTCACATGTTGGGATTCATTGAGATTTAATAATTTCCTTTTGAAATGGTGTAGATAGACCAGCAGATGGCGGTGATTTATTATGTTACATTTAAGCTGAGAAAACACATAACAGTGGAATAAATGTAAATGCGGAAAATGGTGTGAAACTTATAAAAAGGACACCTATTTTGGTAGATCAAGGATCAACCCACTCTTAGGAGATTTAATATTTCATTTATGGGCTTTAAAATGTCCTTAAATAATTTAAAATGGGGTATTATAATATTTTTACATCAAAGGATATGTTACAAGAGAGAAAATAGAAATTTATGGAGAAACTTGAAATGTATCATCGATTGGTGAGTCACCGACACCCTGACACCAATGCCCTAACACGAGTGGGTGTGCCACTAATTCCCATCGGTGAAACTAATGAATGATTTATTCCATGGATGGTCGATCAGTGCCACTAATGCCCAATCCATGCTAGATGTTCCCATCGGTGCCACCGATGGCGATTAATACCACTGTTTGTTCAACAAATTTTTTGGAAAACACCACAATGAGTCACTGATGATGCCAAAGATGCGTCAAACATCAAGATTTGGAAATTTATTAGTACATGAGGCTCCGGTCTGTTACATTAGATACCTCTCAAATTATTCTCTCCCTTGAGAATTCAAGAGTAAATGAAGAAAAGATATGGGTCTGAACAACCACCTCATAAGATACCTCTGAGGGAAAAACCAAACTAGGGTTGTTTGAAAGCCATAATAAAATCTGAAAATATAGGGACATCTCTCCCACATCAATCTAAAAAACTGTAGAAACACTATGTAACCACACAAATACAAAAATCCACACAGTAAAAAAATATGGATTAGTGAGTTCCTTCCTCCATGTCAATAAACTATTCACTTTGGGTGGTACTAACTCACCCACTCGAGTTTAATCACATCCAAATTATTGTGTCATGGTTAGAGATCACGTTCTCCCATCCCCAGAATCAGGACTTTTCAATCACATTCAAAGTTAAAGGGAAACAAATCTTCTCCTAGAAAACCGGGCCAAGAATCCACTGTAGACAAAGCACAAAGGAAAACATAAGAGAAAAGCACAAAAAAATATCTGGTTACTAGGTGTACATATGTGCCTCCCATTCGTCTGTACTCTCTTCGTGGCCACAGTGCTTACAAAGCAAACGAACCAAGGGAATAGTCTATCCATGAAGCACCTTCTCCTTATGATCCTCAATTCTCATCAGTCACTCCATGAACAACCCATCATCTTCAATATCCATCTCTCCCCAATCAAGGACGTGGGAGTCATCATGTAGATAATAACAGAGATGAGGGAAAAGAAAGATATTTTGGATCCTATCTAACAACGATGTTAACCCCAACTGATATGACACATTGAAAACTTGTCTTTACACGTTGAAGGGTCTGATGAACCTAGGAGGAAGCTTACTCACCCTACAAAACCTCTACTACCCAAGTCGAGGTGAGACCTTTAAGAACATGTGGTCCCCATCCCTAAAATCCAAGGATCTCCTCCTATGATAATCATATGACTTTTTATGGTCCTGATCCACCTTAATCCTCTCTCCCACAAGTTGAACATTCTCCGCCATGCTCTGCACCACATCTAGTCCAGGCACGACAGCCTCCCCAACCTTTTTTCAACAAACGGGTGAACGACACAATATTCCATAAAATGATTCAAATGGTTCCATGCCAATTTTAATACATTTCATAATCATGATGTAATGCTTGTATCCTGATACTAAATGATGGTTAGGGAACCCCATGCATCCACAGAACATCACCCACACACTTAAGTGCTATGGAATCCACTCCGCTTGACTCCATAACCTCTAAGAAGTTAGATCATTTCATCAATCGGCCCACCACTACCCATAAATCATTACATCATCCATAATACCTCGGTAGTCCAGTTACAAAATCCATTTATATGTCATCCCAATTCTACATGAGAACCTCTAAGGGATGTAACAGACCGCTGGGAACACGATGTACAGCCTTTACCTAATGACACACGAGGTTATTTTTCACAAACTCTGCAACTACCCACATCACTAGGGGCCACCAAAACTAATATATCATGACCTGGTACATATTGGAGACTCCTAGATGCACAACCAAGGGTGATTTATGGAACTCACCAAGAACACCCTCATGCATTGAAACCAGGAGAAACTCGTTTCCATGAAATAGCATTTGATTCTAACAATCCTCCAATCATCCATCCGAAGCATCACCCAAGCTGACATGATCATGAAGTACATTGGCCTTTGATTCTCCCAACTAAGACTCCTCCACTATTCTTACCAAAAAATATTTTATTGTCATCTGGAATAGATAGCCTCCACCTTTTTCCACTCGCCTGTCCAGATGTAGTGCAACCAACTCCTACATTTCATTTCAAGCATCTCCAAACTCTAGAACAACATAATTCAGTGACTTCCTACTCAAGGAATCTTCCAACACCTTCCACTTTCTAGAGGTATAGGAGACATCAAAATCTTATTCGTAAAGAAACTCCATCAACCTCTACTGCCACAAGTTCAGGTCTCACTAGGAGAAGTCATAACTCAGACTCTTTTTCTCTGTGAAGACCACAAAGCGTTTCCCAATGAAGTAATACCACCACAACATTAGAGTGAATACAACCTCTAAATGTTCTAGGTCCTGGGTGGAATAGTTACATTCATGAGGACGTAACTGCCTAGACCCACAAGAAATCACTCCCTGCTACTATATCAGCAGACACCTCAAGCCTGGAAGCCTCACAGAACACTTCAAACATTATTTGATCCTCTAGAAACCTCATAACTGGGGAACTTACCAACTTCCCTTTTAGATAATTTAATGTTACATGGAACCTCTTACTCTATACAATAGCCTAGTACTTTTTATTCAAGGTTGTCAAAGGTGTTTCAACTCCATGGAAGTCGGGCACGAACCTTCAGTAGTATCATTGCAATACCATAAAACTATGAACCTATTGCATGTTCTAGGGTGCTTCCCAAGAAACAACTACTTTGACCATTGATGGGTCGACTAATATTCCCTTTTGGGACTCCACGTGTCCAAGGAAGTGCACCAATGTGTCTATAACTTTTACTTGGACAACTTCCCATTGAGATGGTGGTGTTGGAGGACCTCCAAAATTATCATGAGATCCTTCGCGTGATACTCCTTTGACTGTGAGTAGATCAGGATGTCATTAATGAACACAGCGATGAACTTGTCCAGATACTCATAAAAAATGGAGTCCATGAGCCCCAAAAAAATAGTTGGTGCATTCATAATTCCAAATGCTATAACCACGAATTCAATGTTCCGAAATCTGCACCTAAAAGCAGTATTCGGAATGTCACCCTCCTTCACCCTCATCTTGTGATATCTAGACCGCAGGTCGATCTTCGAGAACCAACCAGCTCCCTTCAACTGGACAAAATAGACGTCGATCCTCGGGAGGGGCTAACCGTTCTTGAACATCACCTAATTTAGTCTTCAGTAGTTTATGCACATCCTAAGACCACGATTTTACTTCATTGCGGAAAAGAATAGTGCACACACTGGCGA
This sequence comes from Viscum album, assembly GCA_963277665.1. Classification (NCBI taxonomy): domain Eukaryota; kingdom Viridiplantae; phylum Streptophyta; class Magnoliopsida; order Santalales; family Viscaceae; genus Viscum; species Viscum album. The sequence continues at coordinate 914,089,044 of OY728162.1, read as the reverse complement.
CACACTTAGTCAGATAAAACAATTCTTTAAAACATTATCAACCTGAATCCACAACTCCCCCAACTCATAAGGTTCTATCCAATAGGGATCCATCAAAATTGGATGGACACTAGGCTGTAAGTCTCTCTCGAACTCAAAATCACTTCGAGGGGGTAGAGTCACAACCTCTTCAGGGGAAGATATCTAGTAAATCACTCAAAATACTCAGAACATCCACCATATATGAGTCTGTCGATTCCACCGACTGCTCGTCTAACAAGGAATGAAGGGGCTCCACACACTGGATGCCCTCCTAGAAACCCCACGATCTCCATGTTGGCAACATTTATGTCGTCCTTCCCGAGGGTCTGACAATGGAAAGAACACATAGTCTTCTGCTACTTGTCATCATCTTCCTCTACGTCAATCTTTTGCTGATTGAACAAATAAAACTATTGGGCCTTGACTTCCCACACTCATCGTGGACGACATCCGAGATCCATAGATTAAATATTAAACAAGAAACTCTTAATACAGAGTAGTGTGGAAAATTCCTTTTAAATTTTCTCTCATCATTTTTTATATTAAAATTTAGAAAACATCCATGACACATAACAACACAAGTCATTTTTATTTATGTAACATTCCTAGTGTCTTAACCCTAAAATCAATATAGCCTTACTTGGCCATACAATAGGACTTGAGTCCTTACATTAGATCATGGGGGGGCCTAACATCCTATGTCTTATCCAGTCTACCCTATATAGTTCACGGACCACAATTGTATGACACTATTTCCCTACCATCCAATGAAGTCCTAACTATTCCAAACCCCAAAATATATACTATCACTCAACCATCACCTTTTATCCTATTCTGTCATGACCCACCTTTTTTAAAATTAAGGAAGGAACTGAAAACTATCGGAACCTTCCTTCTTCATGTTGAAGGAGAGATAATGACCATGAGTCATGGCTTCAATAAGCCCCTGAGTGGTGACTAAAACCAAGGGTATATAATATCACATAATATGAAAGGAATTACACTTTAATAGAACATGTTTGGGAGATAAGATTCTAAATCCCAAACAACTCCAAATGCTGAAAGTAAAAGTAAACCAAAAACCCCTTTTGAACAAGCATTTTATAAATAAAGTGATACAAGGTACAAGAAAACAACGAAGGACAATACCAAAAGAAAGAAAAGAAGCAACAACAACTATCCCGACAACTGAGATATTAATGTCCGACATGGTCTTCAATGTCCTCCAAGCAACCTAAATGTAGTTTTATATACGTAGGGAGAGTATAAAGGTATGCTTAATAGGGAAACAAAAACTCTCGTGCACAAGTGGGGAGATAATCAAATGTCCCTTGAGAAAAAATCTGTAACCAAAACACCTAGAAAGGTAAACTATCCACCCAGCCTCAACAAAATAACACTCCTAAAATAATTCAAGTCATGTAAAATAAATTTAATAGCACATTGATATTTGGTTACCCTGCACCACCTTCCCACTACTTATTTAGAACATCATACGCATCAAACCTACCCCTCAAATCCCACTTCCACCCTAAAAATAACCTTATGGGACATCCCAACTATACTTTTATCCCTAAAAGAAACACTTGGGATAGTACAACCATAATAACCATGACTACATACACCTGGCCCGCAACAACAATAATAACCATGCACGCAGACACCTGGTCCACAACAACCATCATCATGCCCGAAGACACATGGGCTTCATATCGAAGAGTCTTGGGAAACAAATATTCCCACACACACTTTTCCCAACCCACTATAACACACTCTTCCCCATGATTCATGGTCCATAATGAACCTCAAGCCATCATAGCCTTCCCAAAGAGTCTTGGGCTGCCTGGGATAAGGAGCAGAAAGGAGATAATAACCAGACACACATAGGAATTTTGGAAAAAACACCGTCCCCCATGAAATGGGAGTGTTCATCACAATGTTTTCAACATGGGTGGGGTGAATATAAGAAACACAAGAACTAAATTTTATACATATAGGTAATCAAGTTCTCATCCCAACCTAAGGGTCTCGAAATAAATAGCCAGCCCGTACAAAACCAATCTTTTTACTACCCCTACATTCACAAGTACTCAACAACCACTTCTAAGGCACAACCCATTTCTAGAAAATAGTTCACCATTGTACCCGTTCTGGTTAACATGTTCAAATGATTTCATTTAAATATTTCTTCACTATCTGACAACTAACAGGTATAACCACAAGTCAAACAACATATGAAATAAAATATCAAAGCCTTAATATAAGCCTTCACTACAGATTCTCTTGTAGGTAACAACATCAAAATGGGATCTGTGAGATCCCTTGATGTACTATAACCAAAACATAGGAATTTTCAAATTTATCCAACAATATTCATTATGTTATTTATTTACGTTTGATTAACTTGGGTGATTACATAGGTGTTCCTGTCCATCAGGTATCCATTTAATCTACCATGTTTACATGATTAATTATTTTCCATGTTACAGTCATTAAATGACATGATTATTCCCCAAAAAAAGATTAATTATTGTACAAGAATGTAACACCAACAACCATGATTTTTAGTGGACATGTGCCCATAAATTTCACAACATAAAGGAAAAGTTATAACACTATAACATCATCAACATCCCCATCCATTCATTCCATTAAAGTCCAATTATTATATTTATTAAATTGGGTTTGATATACGTCCCGAGGGAACATCATCCTACCCACCCCGCATGATTAATAGTTAAGAGTAGCGAAGGAAGAACCCTTACTTGGATGGTCAATGATCGATGTTTTCTCTTTGCACAAATATCTGGGGATGACATGACTTGTATGAAGGATTCCAAGGATGAGGAGAACGTGCTCCAGCAGAGGCACATGATTTGTCTCTAGAGGATGTATCAAGGCACAATTAGAGAATTGAATATGAAGAAGGGAGATAGGATCGTGAGTTAATAAGTGTCTAGATCCAAAAAAAACATCGAGACCATTTCTATGTACATAAAAGTAGGATCGTGGCTTGACCATGTGGCTATTAGTTTTACCACATTGGGATTAATTGATATTTAATAATTCCCATTGGAAATGGTGGATATAGACCAGTGGATGACTATTAGTTGATAGGTTGCATTAAAGCCGAGAAAATGCATAACAATGTCATAACTGGAAACACAACAAAGGCTGTGAAACTGATAAAAACTACACATGTTTGGGTACGTCGTGGATCACCCAAATATTAGGGGATTAAATATATCATTTATGGGAATTAAAACGGCCTTAAATAACTTTAAAATGGGTATTAAAATACTTTTAATTTAAAAGATAAGTTACCAGAGTGAAATTATAAATTCATAGAGAAAATGGAAATGACTCACTAATGTGTGAGTCACCAAAACCTTAGCCTCGATGCCCATGCAATGATGGGTGTTCCACCGATTCCTATTGGTGCCTCCAATGGCTTATGGGATCAATCAATGGTGATTGGGGACACTTTTCGTTCAACTTGAAATTTGAAAAAATCCTCAATGAGTCACCGATGGTCCCTAGGATGCCTCAAACATCCGGATTTGGAAAAGTAATAGAGCAGGAGGGTCTAAACCATTATAATATAACTACAATATAAAATTATTATGAATTTAAATATGTTCATATAAAAATATGTTGACATTTTTTTATGTTTTTAATATTATATCTTAGATTTAACCCCATTGATTACCACATGGACACTTACCGTGATATCATGGTTTACTACTCTTTAGGGCTCATAAATGTTACTATAAAAGAAAATGTAACCCCTAAATGGAAAATTGATTTTTTTTCAACCATGTACCATTAATTTTAATGATTAATTCATTTTTATTAATTTTAAAACATTTAATAAAATACATTGTTTTTTAAAATATCATTAATGTCATTTTTTGAAATAAATTCAATATTATAATACAATATGTGTTTAAAATTTTTAAAATGGTTAAAAAAGACATGGAATATAATAGGATGAGAATGTGGTCTTATTATAATCATAAATAATATTTAGAATTTTTTAGATTTCATTTTAGACCTTATCATTTGGTCTAATCGGTTGGATCACTAGTTTTACCTTAACAATGCAAATGACTTTGACAGTGTTAATGAGTTATAATTTATATAAAAGGTTTAAATTGGATAAAAAATGGTCAAAATATAAAATAATAGATGATTTATCATCATAAATTTCCACATCAATTATTTTTATAGTTTTATAATAATTTATTAATATATTATTTATCATTAAATATCATTGATTACATTTTTGACACTAATCACATCATTTGACATTAATGTCATCAAGAAAATAATTTAATTAAAATATAAACTCTTCAAACATCCTTAAAAATTGATATGTATCTATAAGATTGTTGGGATAAATTAACATTACAAAAAATATTGCATTTATTGTTTCTAAAATGACTAACTTTATTTTTTTTACAGCTTGCACATTCACTATGTTAGTGTTGCATACAAATTTATATTAATTATTAAATCAATAAATTTTTTAGAAAACTAAAAAAATAAATAATAAATTCATATATAAAAAAAAATTAAGAAAATTTATATTCTTTATTTTTACACAAAATATTACAGTTATTAAAAGAAACAAAGTGAAATATTTTTACTTTATCATTTACTTAAATATTATAATGTTCAAATCAAAATTTAATTATAAAAATGTCATATTTTTATGTTTGGATAATTTTGGATGAAATATACATGTCTGATTAAATATTGGAATGTTTTTAATGACTTTTAATCCTGGTCACATATTTAACATTAATTACCTAATTTATCCTTTGTTGAGATGATAAATATTACAACTATTACAATTCATAATTTCTAAATACAAAAGGGAAATATTTAAAAAAAATTAACCCAAAAATTAAAAATAAGAAATAAGAAATATAAAGTTCAAATTATATAATACATTGAAATTAATTTTCAACAGATTTGAAAAATGCGACAAAAAAATATTTTCATAAAAAGGAATTTATAAGTTTCAAAATATAGTTATATCAAAATTAGGTAAAATTATGGTCCTAATGTAATCATTTAAATTATATTAAATTGAATGGAACTTAAAAAAATTAAATCCCATATATAATAGATATTTTAGATAAATTTATTTAATTAAAATGTATGGTTCATTTACAAATATAATTATTTCAAAATAATCCCTAAAAATTAATCTATTTAGAAAAATCATTGAAATTCAACCAAAGATAATAATTAATTTATGATAAAAATATTTGATTGTATCATAATAATGTGCTAAGTATTGTTTATGGTTCAATTAAAATCATCAATCAATCAAAGGTAATAAAAAAGGAAAATTATATTTATTTAAATAGAAATATATCATAAAATCATGGATCGTTGCCTAACAGTCAGTCCTAAAGAACCTAAAATTGTTTAATCATTCATATTTTTGTAATAAGGTACATATGTAGAAACATTAATTAATATAAGGGTTAATGATGCAACCAAAATCAGCATCCTCTATGAGTAATGGATAATGTGAAAGCATATGCATTTAATAATCATAAGATGGATCATGAGAACATTGTGGTAAAATTTATAACCATAACAAAATCAAAGATTTAAAAAAATTATATAAAAATGTGTATCGATACATTAATTCATAAATAATTTTATTTATGAAATAAAAAATTTCCCATCTCAATAATTTGATTTTGAATAATATATGAAACCACATTATATTGTGATGAAATTTTCATAATTCTTTAACTCTTCCATGATTGAGGTTCGTGAAAACATTTATTACTAATTTTTTTTGTTATTATCCTTTTAATAAAATTACTTTTAATTTTTTTCATGGATTATATTTATCTACCTAAATAATATATTGATTTTCGATATGGGGAAATAACATTACATATCAAATGTAATCCCATGATAATTATTTTATAAGAATTATAATGAACTCTTAAAGGAAAATTCATCCCTTATTTTTTTATTAACACAGATTCATGACTAGTATTTTACTCAAAAGGTTGCAGTGAAAATAAATAAAAAGTATATTTTTATTATGAAATAATATGGTAATGAATTTCCTTATGATTTTTGCAGTCATCCATAGATTATGAGGGTGTATTTTTAAAATAGATAACAAATAGTGTAATACCTCTAATTATGAATATATATAGAGTAACCCTACTAAATCTAATGGGTTGAAGAAGAATCTATAAGAAAAAAAAAGATAAATATTTTTTACTCTCAATCGCTTCCCGATTTGGTGAAACAATTCCCTTTTATAAAAATTGGGCTTTATTATTGTATCTTAAAATTAATTATATTTTACCAAATAAGATCATGACCATGGAAAAGTATTATCAACCTAGTTTTCATTACATGTATGGTAAATTATGAGTGGATCAAAACTTTTTACGGGTACAAATTAAATTCAAATATCATATTTCTTAATTTTGTAAATGATATGCACACTAAAAATTCATACTAATGGATTTAAGAAAGATAAATTCCACTAATAACTTCATGGATTTTATTAAAAGACTCATTAGTGATTACCATCATCCTTCTTTCAGTTTCCTTTATATATGATACTCATTTATATTCCTAGAAAATGAATCGGGATGAATAAAATTTTTGGATTTCAGAAATTCCATGAGAAAACAAATATCATAATTAGTATTTTAAAATATAAGACTCATGTTATAGGATGTAAAATTATTGGTTAATTTTACAACAAATTAATTTATATAATTTGATTTTTGAATGGAATAGGTGGTCAAATAATTGATCAAATCAATAATATATACAATGATTTTTTATTTTCTTATTTTATCTATATGATATTATTTTTGTGAGAAATGCATAAAAACATTAAAATCCACAAACAATATTTACATAGAATAGAGTAAAGTTACATTGGAATGAATAATAAGAAAATTGATTCATGTAACATAAGTGGATATAGTTCAATACACCTCTAATCACAAAAATATATAGTAGTTAAGGGTTTTTGATTTACATGTATGCATCAAATATGTTTTTATGATGTCTCCATAAACTACAATTACATTTCTAATTATTCTTCATCATGTCAATTAAAGATCCCTAAGAAAAATTATACGACGCACAACAAAAATCTAGAAGTACTATTATTTTCATTATATATATATATAATAATTATCACAAGGTAGAAATATGTGATATATATATATATAGAAGGATTAAAAATTATGGATCCCCATAATGGATTGGATCATATACTAGAGGTGAAGGTTTAAATTTACAAAGGTCAATGACAACTCAATACTTTAGCACAATAGGACAATGAACAAGTTGGTTAATTCTCTTCGTATTAAAGATATATATACCATTTTCCATAATTATGATTCATAGAGAGAATGTAGTCCTGTATATGAAATAGATAGACTTATAAATCCCAATGGAAATTATAAATCATATATTTCGGATGTGAATGCTTAAACATCCATCTATATAACAAAAAAACATGGTTTAAAAATTTGATATGATGTTACATAAGATGGAAAGAATTAATGCACAAGTCTATAATGAAAATGATCAAATTATATAATTTTATAATTTCATACATTTTCCAAGTATATAATAATTGTATAAATATCATTTAGAAGATTCACATAGCTCACCACTCACTATATGTCCATGAATAAAAAATGAATAGTGATATCAAGATGGATTCCTTATGCAGTAAATTGATCTCAATTTTTTGGACCATAAATAATAATGATGGGTTTTTTATGATATGTTTGTATAAAAAATTTCCATTTGGATGATTCAAATGTTTCCTAACCATGTATAGTAATTATAAAACAAAACCACGTATTAAATTATATTGTATCCATTTAAATCTAATGTCTATAATTCCATTTGAGTTGTAGCCACTGTAATTATCATTTTATCAAATTTAATTATTATTTAAGACGATTTCTCACTAAATAAACACTCTATGATATAAATAAATCATATTGTAATTATAAATGTATAATTTTTTTAAATATTATATTATTGATATCCAATGATTAATGATATTTTATGGGAAATTCCAAAACTAACATCAAATATAGAGCTTAGGTTGATCAATGGATATCAACATTAGAATGATGTCTAGTCAGAGAGAAACATTTAAAAAATTGTAAACATGTTGACGTTGTACTCTATGAGATTAAATGGAGATTATGATATACACATTCCTATAGAAGAGTTCTCATACAACAATTGTTTCAATTGTATCCTTAAAATAGAACCATAATTTGAATTTTTTAATGATATTTTATACAATGTAAAATTTTAGTGATGAGTCAAAGACATAATTTGATGATATTGGAATGTTTTGAAGATAATTTTCAAAAAAACTATTCATATTCTTTTTAATGTAGCACAATTTTGATATAAGAGTTTTTATTATTATCTTTAGTATGATTAAGAGTTGATGTTTGAAGAAAAGCGAATCTTAGATAATAGCCAATGAATATTTCTATTAGGTTTTAGAATAAGATAAATCTTGATCCTTTGATAATTAAAATATTTCAATATATATGACCCAATAAGGGATATATCACGTATTATTCTACTTGTAGTAAACATGTCATATATATAAAAATTAATCAGTGGATATGTTTTGAGGAAAATTATAACAGATCTATTACATATTTTGAACTCATTTGTTTTTTCAACAAGATTACAATATATCTTTTTAGGAACCTCTACTATAGATCATGGATGTAGAGAAAAGGGTATATAAAACAAGGAGACTCTCCTTATCATTTTTATTTATTGTAATTATAAGATTATGGATGTGATGTGGGAAACAAATCATCTAATGAGGAAGAATTACTTTAAGTCGTTTTTTTTCTATGTATTTATATACGATAATGAAATTTTTTATCGGGAGGACTGAATATAAAACCCTGCATTTTTTATTACATTAATTTTATGATTAAATTCTTTCACATGATACAATAAAAACAATTCTAAATTTCATTATTTTGAAATTTAATATTATATGGAAACCATTTATTTATTATGCGAAAACAATATGAAACAAAATTAAAAAAATTAAAAGATGAATAAATCTATATGTGTATAAAATGACTATGAAAAAAATATTATGCTCATTATTTTCCTTAGAAAAAATCATTGTATTTTAGACTATTTAATAATTTTCTGAAATGTGAAATATAATAGAAATTTTGAGAGATAGACAAACAAATGGTATGAATTAATTTTATTGTATCATGTATGGTCAGATGATATAATGATATATATATGTTATATATTTATGGTCATTTTATATCTAACCATTCATTAAATGGTCCTTTAATATATGGTATTTTTTGTAAACAAATATCCAGAACATATATTGTGCACTTATTTTTAAAGTGAATAACGAGCTTCAAAAATAATATTTTCAAGTAATTGATGTCCAACAAATTATTATTAACAAAATAAAAAGATAATGATTTGATTATAATATTAATTTTTTAAATAATTTTTAATTTCATACCTTTTAAATGTATATATTACACTCAGAAAATAATTTGAAACCTATATTTTGAAATAAATCAAAGCACTGATAGTTGAAAAAACAATTTTAAAAAAATTAAATATTTATTATGTTATAATTCTTTAGAATCTAACTATTCTTGATAAAAAAATATTTAATTTATGAATATTAATCTTATTATATATAAAATGTTCTTAATTAAAATTTAAACCTAGAATATTATATCCTAAATATCAATTAAATGATTTATTTTTATGAAAAAATATAATAATATTCAATTTATTATATCTACATATTATCATAAAATGATAATGTATCTTTTTATAATCACAATATTATATTCAAAAAGAATTTTTTATGTTTTGAATGATTGATTTAAAATTAAATATATTTAATTTTATAAATCAAATATAAAATAATGGGTTTCATTTTTTTAATTAGATCATTGATATTAGTTAATAATTTCATTAATATTTTTTTAAAAAAAATTGACACCAAATATTTAGTTACCATATTTAATGAAAAATGATGTAATATAGGATAAATTAGGGAGTAAATATAATATATATATATATATACATATCATTGAATTGAGTGGATAATGGGATGAAATTTTCATATCCATTATAACCCAAATAAGATACCAAAATATTTTATCACATGTTTGGTTGTTTTTTGCCTCATAATAGAGTCATATATCCTTTTTTAGAAGGAACCCATTTCTAGATGTAGATAATTGATCAATGTATGTTTTAATTATACACCATCTTTTCCAATAATATTTGAATATAAAATAAATAGAAATACCAATCACTAATATAATTATTAAAATTTTAAAACATTAAGTTTCTCTAAAAAATTAATTATGATAACATAACTCAATACTCATTATTATATTGTACAATATGTTCTTGTATTGGTCTATTTATCACCCAATACAGATTGTGGTATACTATATTTATAACAAATATTAAATATGAGTATTAAAAAATTAATCATCCTAATATATTATAATAAATAATTATAAGTTATTAAAGTTTTATTCTAGATGTGTGGAACCACGATGAATGGTCATTAAAAATAAAATCATTGTTGTTTATAAAATTGTTTAAAACTCACTTTACGTGAATTAAATTCATTTGAAAAATACCTATATTATATAAAAAACTGGTCTTTGGAAAATATCAACTCTTATAACACAATGATTCCACAATATTTATAAATCCATGAATTATGATGTTGTAATCAATGAATACATATTTCCATCTCTATATTATAATATATACATGAAAATCAGAACTACTAGCATTTGATGTTGAATATAATCTATGACAAACCAATATATTTTTCTTCATTGAAAATAATTTTATAATTTAATATAAAATATATATCTTAAAATATTTTATTTATGTTATTATTCATAGGATAATGTAGGATAATGAAAAATCAGATGATTCATGAGTAAAAATCAGGGATATTAAATCAATTTTCTTTTAATAAGATTTTTTTCTTATTAAACATTTAGTCTTATTTTATATAGTCCTTGTACACTAATATCAACATTAATTATGAAAATATACATATATATATATATAGTTATTTAGAATAACTTTTTAAATCTGTCTTTTATTTTTCATATGATTCATATATTTTTATAGTTATTTGGGGTTTGATTCAAATATCAATTTAAAGTAAAAAAAATTGATGACTAAATTTTATAATGTAGAAAATTATATTTCATAAATATATAATTTTCTATTAATATGTTCTCCACAATTTATCTTTATGTTTTTCATATCTTCTTACTACTTCCCCTTGCATTAATAATTAATTCAGCTTAAATGGTACTTTTATATGAAATTTTTTTAATGTCATATTTTTTGTTGGTATCATTTATATATATTTTCATGTTCACAATTATATGTCATTATAGTATAAAATGTCCATATATCAACATCTATAATATCTTAATCTTATTTTCTGGTTATAATGATATTTTTTATAATTATATGAATAGAATCTTATAACTCTTCTCTATAACATGTTGTGTTCGATAAAAAATTCCCACATTTTTCTACAATTTAATAATGAATCATCAATTAAAAATATTAATGGTTTATAAAATTATCTTTTTTATATATTTTTATTGTATTTTAAAAGAAATTTTTTTAAATATAATTTCTCTTAAAAACCATACAGATATTTATTCCTATTTTCTATAATATTTTACATTATTCTCATAAAGTGTTTGTCATATATATTAATTTAGATTAATATTTATTACATATCACATTTTATATGTGTCAAATAATGTTACCTTCTATTAGAAAATTCTTCAATCTAGTTTTGATTCTTTTTTTGTGTGGGTGTGTTTTAGTCTTTTTTAGGATTATTTCTTTATGAGGGGAAATGAACTAATGTTAATGAATGTATGTTTATTTTTATTTAATTTAGTCTAGGTATAAATTTGTTTAGGGAGATCTATATTATTGTGTGCCATATGGTATGCAAACTTTCAGATATTCATTGGATGATCAGGTTATTGTGTAGGGATGGTAGAGGCCAGTTATAATGGCCACATCCAATTTCTACATTGTTTCACTATGGATGAATAGCTACACTATGGATCCTTGGTTGGTGTATTTCCATGGTAATACATAAATTTTTTATTTCTGTGAAATGGTACCTGTGAACAAAAATAAATTTTCATTAGGTGAACAATATATGGTTTAGGACACAGGTGAGTTTTTATGGGGTCGGTAGATCATGGGTGGTTGCTTCATGGTGGGAGGAGTTTTCATTGTGGGCTGTAAAATTATAGCCTTTCTCTATCATAGCCATTGGGGGTTGCAGCATGGTGTCTGTTTTTACATACTTAAAATTCACATCCCACATTTTTTAATTTATTCTCTCTAATTTGACTGTTATTCAAACTATGGTTTCTTGAAGGCTCCCATGCGGCGTTTTGACTCATCTAAACTACATTTATATTAATTTAAAGCACTGATGATTTCATTGAATATCATTTAGTTGATAAAATCTCTTATTCTGTGATTTATTTTGTTCACTACATCTATTCCCCTAAAAGAGTGGCAGAACATCATTTTCTGGATGTATCTTACATTTCTTTTTAAGTAACTTGATTCAAGTATGGGTTCCTTGATCTCTTGTACCTTTATTCATCATTGGTGGACCACATTGTGGGTGTTGAGTTGATTTGATCAACTGATTAAAGTTCGGTGGTTGAATAAGATTTGTAACATTAAATAAAACCTTAAATTTCATGATTTATTTTAAATGAGTTTTTAGATGATAATAAAAATTTAATTTGATATGATTTGAGGATGACTTTGAAAAAGTCAGGGAGATTGTAGAAAACCCCCAATTAAATGGAATTTAATTCATTGGGTGGATTTTTTAGAAAAATATAGGATTTATTTTCTAGCATGACTTGAGGAAATGATTTGATATAGATTAAATTGAATTATGATTTCAAAATTCATGAATTAATGAAAACTTATTATTTTCTTATGATTTGAGAAAGGAATGTTGAAAAATAAAAGTGTCCAACTTTATTATGAAATGATATGATGTGACTTATTTTTCAGGATTAAATAATTATATTTCCAAAGAACAAGTTCACATTAGTAATATGTGTGTAATTATGAAATGCACGAAGGGATTTAACCCCCATGAACTATTTTGACTGTCAAAACACTCACATAAATGTACATCAACATGTTTTTTTCTCCGACGGGGAATCGATTCTTGATGTCTTGAGTTGTGGGACGTGTGGAGACATTGATCTAAGATCACTATTTTGTAATGTGAGGATCATATTACTATATATCTAACATACCATAGGATTTGATTCATGGTTCTATGATATATTTTATTTGATGGTTACATTCTATTGATTATTAAACTGTTTTATTCAGGCCAAGTACTATATATTAGTGATTTATATAAAATTTTTGTTTACTACAATTTTGAAATATTAAAAAATTTGATTATTAAATAATATTGTGCCGAAAATATGTTAATTTCATATCATTCATTTTTTTATTTTAACTAAAATAAATTTTTTTTATTTTATAGGAATTGATAATGGAAAACTTGTCCAAATCATAGTGAACAGTGTAGCTAACTTCTTATATTTTCTTTCAAGCATTTGTTGGTTACTTTATGTTGTGTCTAAGAAATGGAAAAGTTCCACTTGGAGGAGGTGAATGTTCACATTCTTTAGGAACTAGATTAATGGAGGTGACTAGTGGATATGTGATCCACTTTTTACATGTTTTTATCATTGAGTTTTAAATTAGATGACGATCTATGTCTTGATGATGTATTGTTTAAGGATTTTTTTGGTACTTTATCCAATTGGAGTGTTGAGAATACTAACATGTGTCTCTCAGGTTCTACAATATTTTTGATGAAATCATCCAAATCAAATTCATCTATGATTCTAGGTTCTAGTCACTAAGCCATGGGGATCATTAATTCCCTTCAGACCTTGTCAGATACAATTAGTTCATTAAGGTACCATGGTTTCTTAGATGGTTCATGATAATGTGCCAAAAAATATCTAGGTTTGGTTACACAATTTTTTGAAGCTAGAATGTAGTTGGGTGGCCCTTGATGACATGATGTCATATTTGATGGTACATAAGAGGTAGTTGAGAGTGAGTTCCTAGATATCTCTCATCTTTATAAGTCTTATGTCCTTATGGGTGTTTGGAAAACTATCATGAGGAATGATTTGATATATTTTATAGAAATTTTTCTACTTCTCATCAGATTATATTGAATCCTCAATCTACAAATTTTTATTGTGGAATTGATATTCAAGTTAATATTATTTGATTTGATGTTCTTTTTATCCATACTAATGATTTTGGTGTTGTATTTTGTTGTTGTGTAGCATCTTCCATATGATAATGATTTATAATAGGCAACAAGAGGAAGCTACATGTGATCCAATGCAGGAACATCCTCTAATAGACTATAATATTTCTGATATAGTGGCATGTTCTTTCCATGTTTTTTGATAGGAATAGACAATTTTTCCCTTCCAGGAATCTGTTGTGAAACATTATGGAAGGAATCAAGAGGTTATGCTCAAGTGGTTCTTCAAAAAAATCCACCAACCTTAAAAGGATCAAATGATTCTCAAGAGGTTTACGATTTTTTGAAAAGATAAATATACTTTTTTGTGTTGATTAAACATTAGATTAGATAGTGATAAAGTGTGCTTGCATTATGTTGGAAGGAACTAGAAATAGGTAGTTGGATTCATTGGTGATGCGGAATATGCATAATGTCTTGGTGTGGATATTCATTAATGTTAGTATCACTTAGCAGTCATGTCTAGAGATGATGGTATTGTGGTTATCCATGGTGCTTCTCAACCTTCAATAAAGTGTCGGACCATAACATGGTATGCATATCGGTATGGGACAATTGTTTAAATTTTCCATGAGTTTGTATCTAGTGAGAGTATAAGAGCTCATTGATTCGATATGGAACTCATAATTATAATCCAATCAATGATTTTCTAATGGATGATCACTTCTTATGCTGATTTGTTGGAAATAGCATTTGTTGTTCCCTTTGCGCTGATAGGTATGTCTGGATTGACAGGTGTTCCTTTTCCTTCAAATAGTAGTTCTATGTGTTTCATTAAAGTAAATAAGATTTTTAATGAGTCTCATAGTGTTTCCCAATATAAATCAAATTATAGACCTCATATAGTGTATATGTGATTCCCTTTTACTTACTTAATGTTTGCCATGGTTGGGAATTTAAGTAGGGTTTTCACTGAGGCACACAAGATCCTTAGTTATCTTAGTGACTTAGGCCACCTAAATTTTTTATGCCATTACATTTTCCATATTCATATTGGAACTAGATCATCATCACCAAAATGTAATATGGGGAAATCATATGATCCAGTTACTAAGGGATTCTAGCCATTTTCACCCATAATTCTTCTTCTTTATTAAATGGAAGAGTGTTGAGAAGAAGTTAATGTAGGTACAGTGACTGTGAGAGGTACCATCACTATAGCTTCATATTTAGTGACTATATTATTTGACACTGGTGTATCAAAATCATTTATATTGACCAATTTTATGAATTTACTATTTCTTTGTATAGAGATTTTATTTTATGAGATGGATAATACAATTACCCTCATAATTAAGAGACTGTAGAGTATCTGGTGTACTACATTTGTTTTCTCCTTATTAGATATTGAACATACATTGTGTTTTCTAGTTCTCAGCATCATAACCACCAAAATATTTTTTTTTTGACAGATTTAATGATAGTTCATAAATCCCAAATTGATCTTTATATTTGATGAGACTTATTTTCTACACTGAAGGGAGTGTTCCATGTATTTAAGGGGGAATGGGACTCAAGTTTGAGTAGATATAGATCTTATTATTTAGATTTGTGTTGGGTATTATGCATATTTTATTATTTACATGGATATGGAATCATTGAGTTCTAATATCCCTCTAATCATCATCCAGTTTTCTATATTTTTTCCATATAATTCCTCTTATTTTATAGCATTAAGAGAGGTTGACTTTTATTCTAATCCAGTACATGGTACATAGCTGATGTATGTTCCTTATTATTGTATTGTACCAATGAAGATGGAATATTTCAAATAGAGGTTGGATGATCTATGAGAGATTGGATTCATATGTTTGAGTGTATGACCTTGGAAAACACAAATTTTCATATCAATGGAATCTAATGGGGCACATTACCTATTTTTTGATTACTAGATACACATTCATGTTATGGTATTTAATAAGAATATCATATAACAAACTAATTATCTTTATGAACTGATGAAATGGGTGATGTTGTTCTACAATATTGATATTCGATCGAGTTATAAGTAGTCATGAAAAAAAGTGCCTGATATTCTGAATACAATATACAGGAGTAGTTATGTCTATTATGTGTATCTTATTATACAATTTGGTCTAACTAATGATGCTCTAATTTTATGTCAATGATTAATATGATATTTTAGGAGTATATTGACAAGTTCATAGTGGTATTGTTTTATAAAATCCTAGTTTACTCTAAGTTATAGGAGGACCATGTGAGTAATTTGAGTGTTGCTTTGAATTTTTTTTGAATTCATTGACATTATGTAATGCTTTAAAAACATAATTTCGGGATTTATGAAGTGATTTTATTGTGTCATGTGGTCTCTAAACATGGAATTTTATTTTACCATGATAGGTTGAACACTTTTTTGACATGGTAAAAACTACGTAATGTTTTCAAGATTCAGATCTTTTGGGTTTGGTAGGATATTATAATAGTTTATTTATAAATTTCTCAACATATGACTCTCTAATGAAATTTCTCACCCAAAAAGAGTGAAGTTAGTTTGAGACGTGAAATTTTAGAATTGTTTTATTGATAAAACATTCGATTTGACTTATATTATAGTGTTGAATTATCTAGAGACCAGATGGGTATATGTGGTCTTCTATAATGCATTAGGTTCAAGTTTAGGTTGTTTCCTTATATAGAGTGATCATATAGTAGCCTATGGTTATAGAAAAATTATTGCACATGGGGAGAATTATCTAAACCATGATCATGAAATCATACGTTTGATTCGTGCTCTTATTTATTATCTACATTACAATTTTTATGAAAGGTTCACCTATTATTCCAACAAAAAAAATTGCAGTTATTCTATCTCCCAATAATAATTTCACATTCGATAAAGTCATTTTTCAGGTCCCTATAGTATTTTTGATTTCCAAATTTCCTACTCCCTTTTATAGGGAATTCCTTTACTAATTATTTGAGCAGAAAACATCCGACACAATCCTTGAAGGAATCATTAGAAGAGTCGAATCAAGATAATCTCTTTTCAAAAATTATTTTTGGAGTTTGAGATAATAAGGTTGAGGTGGTTTTTAATTTAATAGGTCACATACCCTCTTCACAGGATGATTATTTGGAAATATTTAAATGATGACCAATATCATGTAATAAGGGACTATCTTTATTGTGGGGGCACAACTATTGAGTGTTTGTTCTATTTAGACAATATTGTTTATTATGGGAACAAAATTTTTGTATCTTTTA
Organism: Viscum album; assembly: GCA_963277665.1. Lineage (NCBI taxonomy): Eukaryota > Viridiplantae > Streptophyta > Magnoliopsida > Santalales > Viscaceae > Viscum > Viscum album. Next base: position 914,071,334 of record OY728162.1, on the reverse strand, counting down.
TTAAGATAATGGATATTATTGGGGTATTCCATTTGTTCAACTAGGAATTTAATCCATGAACCATGAATATATTCTATGATTTGTGGTTATGATCCAGGTGGTCATGTATGAGATGAGAAATTTCTGACTTTTTTCCTTCCTGTTATATTGGATAGAAGGTCTATGTCGAGCACCAGAAACCATTTGTGTAACTCTCTGACCCCAATTACCTAGAGTCAGTGCATTTTCTTAATACATTGTCATGATTACAAGGAATCAAGTCCCGAAAGACCGATCAGTTTAGTAGTCTTGGAAAATAGATTACATACATGAACGTTACATTACACTTTCTAACATACAACACAAGAAACTCTTTTCATTATTCCATTTTTCCATCAGCTTAACACTGCATATCAAACATAAAAGACTTCTTGGGATCTTGGGAAATTAAAACATAAGAAAGGGGTGAGAATAGATGCTCAGTAAGGGTAAATAATTTAGCAGTAGCTATAAACTTTTAAGAAAAGATGTGTAATAAAAACAACAGTCTTTTTAAACATAATCATGAACATAATACAGAAAAAAAATAAATCAAACATCAACATATAAACAAGGAGATTGATATTGTACTAGTAAAATAATCACAAGTAATAACTATTTTCATAATGAGGGAATGCCTAACGCTGGACGTCATTACCACATAGTCAACGCCTTGTTCAAAGACTACAAATAATTTTTTTGTAAAGGCCTTGTTCCCAGACACTAGTTTGTCTAATGAGACCTACTGATGCATCGAGGAGCTATAGTGGGATCCACCCATTACTTACTAAGTCTAATGCATTTCTCATATTAAAAAGTTGAAACATAACATAAACATTAGTATTAAAACTAGCATACGAAATGTCATAAATTAACCATAAAACATGAATGGTATAAAAATAGAACATCCATAGTCAAACATATCAGAACTCATTCAATAAAATATGGTATATTTTATTATAATAAATCAACCTCAATTAAAAATAATATCAAGTAAAGGATACTGACATAGTTGAAAATGAAGAGTAAAACTTTTTGAGGGAAATATCCCTTTTGTAAAATCATTTAAAAGTCAAACAATTATACATGAATTAATTTAAAATAGATTTTTGAATCAAAGCTTCCCATACCACTTTGAAACTTTTGAGAATAATTATCATTTCAAAACATCCATGTCCATATAAACAAATCCTTAAAATCATTTTAAAAACATGGACATTAATTAAAAGGATTTATAAAGATAATTTTTTTAAAAATTTAAAAAGATGATATAGATAAATAGACCCTCACATAAAACATTAAAATATTCATTTTGAATTTTTTTTGAAATATGTGTATAAATGACAAATATGTCCCAGTAAATACTTACACATAAACAACCTCAGATAAAAATGAGATTGAGGAAATAACCCTTAAATCGTTGCAATCAATCGAGTCGTATGAACAATAGTCAATATCCACCAAATGAATCACATAATATAATGAATTAAAGATAATCATTATAATATATATCAAATGGTATAACACAATACACCACATAAAATAAATAAGTGGTGAACAATGGAAATATCACGTAATTAAAAGTGAGATAAGAAACCCCTTACCTTGCACATTCCTTAGGTAGAGGGTAAGTTTAAACTCTTGAATAATGACCATTTTATGTTATTATATTATACTAGGACGATATTCATATTTATTATATCATACATGATTCGTTTATGACTTTATACTATCCATTTAATAATAATTTTCATGTCAAATAAACATTTTAGGTAATAATCACTTTTTTATCGTACATATTTTAACATGTCATTGTTGACCATATCATTTAGGCCATGATTTAAATAATTTCATAATATAAACAATAATTCATATATCTAATATATTTTGAATATAAATATTTATAAAATATAGACATATGAAAAGGAAAACACTGTTTATGGAGACCGTAGGCCCTACGTATGCATAAATGCTGTTTTTGTTTTCATATCATTTTGAACGGAAGTGAATAAGATATATGTAAGTACATAAATACACACACACACATATATATCTATAAGAATTATTATGTCATATATTAAAAACTTATTAGTAATATATATTTTTATAATCGACGATGACTGGTGAACGTGGAAATGAATCTCATCGCGTCGTGGAGACGGTAATCTGTACATACTCACGAGTGACAATATCATTTACTTAATGGTGTGGAATTGGATGGTATATTTATTTTATAGAGACATCATCATATTATTTTAGTTATTTATATACATATTATGCATCATTATATCCATCCAAATAATATAGTGTTGAATAAAAAATTACACCACGGCGTGGAGACGGTAAGCCATACGTACGCACACATGGTGAAATTATCATTCATAAGATGGATAGAATAATGAATATAGTTTTCCATATTTATAATAACATCACAACATATATAAGATATTTTATTTATTATTTTATAATGAAAACAACAAAGAAAAAGTAAGTTTACGAATAAGAGAACTTGAAAGAGGGTGGTGAAATCATTACCTCTTCTTCGGGTTCATCATTTTCATTTGATCAAAAGGGATCTTTAGGTTGGATTCATGAACAAAGGAAGGCCACTATGATGAATTTTGGATCGTTGGGAGGATATTTGGGTAGGTTTTGGTTGATAAAAATGGCTTTCGATGTGTGAATTTGAGAGAAGGGGAAGTACCCTTTTATAATAGGGGTGAAGTGCACCTTAAAAAAACATAAAATATTATTTTATAATAAATTCTTTTCGGTTTATAATGGCTCAAAAATGAATTATTTAAAGTATAATCTGGTTATGTGTTGCAAACCACTCAGCCAATTGGTTTTAGATAGGTTTAGGTCACCTCATTAAACTAATCCTTTAGATTTAACTCTTAGTTAAATAGTTTGACATTTACCATGTCTCTTTGTATTTTAATATTATATGGTTAATAAACATACTATAAAATTCCAATAGAATCCCAATTGGTTTCTTAATGTCATATTTATTATTATATATTTCCTTTGGATGATCATTAGATTTTTAAGACTATTATATCAATTAATAATATAAGATTTGTTTTAAAAACTATTTTATGTCAATTTTGACACTATTTGGTATTTCTTTTTTTGATAAATTCATAAAAGAATGATTACATAGAAAAAACTGATCTAACCAACCCTAACATATCATATTAAGAATTAAAATTAGTGGAATTTATAAAAAGTCTCAAATTACATTTATTTTCATATTTATAATGTCAATTATTTTAATCTTTCATTAATACGGTAATTAGTGCATCATCATTGTTTCATAAATAAATTTAATTATATAATGTATAAAAATTATAAATAAATTAATATTATGTAGGAAATCAATATATAATTCGAATGAATTTTTATAGACGAATGTATCTTATGTATAACCCAATATAAAAAATGTTTTAGTTATTAAACATGGATTTTTACTCTTTTAACTCTTATATGAATTAAATAATAATAAATGTCCTAATATAATCCAAGTGGACCTAAAGGATCAAATTTTATTCCTAAGTTAGTTTTTCTTCAAATTACAATTATCCAATAGAATTAGTAATTGTGTTAGAGTAAGAATAATATTATTTTCCACTCAATTACTCCATTTACATTTAACTGTGGTAAATAAAAGTAAAACGTTACTATTCAAAAAAAATTATTTTTATCTTATTGAACCACAATATTCTTACTGATATCAATAGTCTCTCTATTATTTTTTAAATTCCACTCACAGAAGCGGTAAAATTATATTTTATGCGAATTTGCAAATTCTCCTAGGAGGTGGGTAAAAGACGGTGAAAATTTCAATAAAATTTTATATATCTAATATTAATAAAAATGACTCCAATGAATTACATTTGTAATGCCCTGACCCTAGTTACCCAGAGTCGGTGCATTATTACATAACATTGTCATGATCAGAAGAAAGATCAAATCTCGAAAGACCAATTGGTTTAGTAGCCTTGGAAATAGTAGATATATTCATAAGTCTTACATTACATCATAAAAATTAAAACTACAACAACATAGTCTCCATAGTCCACACTCATATCCCCACATACTATCCCTACAGGTCATTCATAAATTACCTTTTCACATCCTGGGAAAAATAAAAATTGAAAGGGGTGAGCTCAGATGCTTAGTAAGGATAACAATATAGCAGAAACTTTCATAAATAAACATAAACATTTAAGGAAATTTATAACTAAAACAAAAGCCATTTAAACTTGAACATTAGCATAATATGGAAAAGATAAAATGAATTAATTCCATTTAATTATTCACATGGATATTCTACTAGTCTAATAATCACATGAAATATCTATAACCACTTTTATAATGACGGAATGCATAACGCCAGACTATTATCACCATGTAGCCAAGGCCTCGTGCCAAGACTACAAATACGATTTTGACAAGGCCTCTTGCCAAGACACTAGTTTTTCTCATGAGACATACTGATGCATCGAGGAGCTATAGCGGGCTCCACCCGTCACATATTAAGTCCAATGCCTTCCTCATATGAACAGGTTTAAACATAACATAAACATTCGTATTAAAACTAGCGTACGAAATGTGAATAATTTCTCCATAAACCAAGAATGGTATAAAAATAACACCTCCACAATCAAACATGTCACAAAACCTTCAATAAAAAATGGAAGTTTTGTATCATAATAAATCAACTTCAAATAAGCTTAAAATCCATCAAAGGATGTTGACATAGATGAAATCAAACCTATTTGAGAGAAATATCTCATTTTTTGAAATCATTTAAAAGTTACATAATTATAAAATAAAATATTTAATTTGAAATTATTCTTATAAAAAATTAATGGAAGCTTCGATGATTTTATAATGCCGGAAAATAGCCGCCCCCACCGTATAAGATAAAAAAATACATTCTTACCTTAATTCTGTCGAAAAGGTTAAAAATGACCTTGTTTGAAAAACGACAGAAAGATTCCTTTATAAAATTCTTATAAAAAGTCAACAAGGGTATAAATGACTTTATCCCATAGTCTTTAAAATAGTAATAATGATTTGAAATACATTTTTAAGAAACATGGATGTGGATGATAAAGAGGTCCCAGTAGATAATTACGTATAAACAACCTCGGATAATGAAGAGGGTAAACCCTTACCTTGAACTTTTCCTTAGTAGATGGTATGTTAACCTCTTGTATAATAGTTAAAACATTGTTATTAAATTATACAAGAACCATATACATAATTATGATATCATATATGATCTTCTAATAATGCTTTGTTAATAATACTTTAATATTATCGTCGTTTTGTGTGTTAACTTACTCGTTTTCTTTTATATGTTTTGTTAAATAAGTCGTGTTTGTTATGGATAGGTTGTATCTTATTCATATCCAGAATGATATAAAGTTATTAAAAATTACTTTTAATCAACAAATGAGAATTAGTCTTGAATGGATACGATGGGGAATGAATCTCATCACGTTCGTGGAGACGGTAGTCCGTACGTATGCACGAGCGACAATATCATTATTTTGATATTAAAATAATATATAATTGGATGTTATATACTATATAAAGAACAATTATCATGTTATATTTATTATTTACATTAATTACACATCATTATTATACCCATACAAAAAATAATGTTTTCAATAACAATTACACCACGACGTGGAGACGGTAAGCCGTACGTACGCACGTATGGTGACATTTCATTCATAGGATGGATAGAATACTGAATATGGTTGTACCATAATTCTAACAAAATCTCATTATATAGATGATAATGGAGTTATTATTTTAGAATGGGAATAACAAATAAAGAATAAGTTGAAGAAGAAATAAACATGAAAAAGGGTGGTGAAAACATTACCACTTCATCGGATTCTTCCTTTTGATTTGATCAAAAGGGCTCCCTAGGATAGATTTCTGATCAAACTAAGGCCTCTAGGTTTAATTGAGGGAAGTTGAGAGAGTATTTGGGTAGGGGTTGGCCGAACCAAGTGGCTTTGAATGTGTGAAGAATTTGTTAGAAGTGGTGTCCTTTTATAAGTGGGAGGAGGGGCACCTTAAGAAAATCTAGAAATATTATTTTATAATAAATTCATATTCGGTTTCTAATGACTCCAAAGTGGATTATTTAAAGGTTAAGGTCGGGATGGGTCTAAAACCACTCAACCAATGTAATCTATACAGGTTTGGCTGATTATATTCACCGTATTGTTTATTTTTAAATCTTAGTTAATTAGTTTCACACTTACCATGTCACTTTGTATTTTTATATTATATAGTTAATAAACTAACTATATACCTCAAAGTGACCCCCAAGTGGTCTATTAATGACACACCTATCATGATATAAGTCTCTTGGCCGAACCTTATATTTTTAGGAATTGAATATCAATTAATAATAAAATATTTATTTTAAAAACACTTATATGTCAATTATGACATTATTGGGTATTTTGTTTTTGATAAATTCATAACAGCATTATTACTTCGAAAAAAATTTATATGAATAATCTTAATATGTAATATTAAATGATAAAATTATTGGAAATTATAAAAAGTCTCAAATTACATTTATTTGGGTATTTGTAATGTCAATTATCTTAATCTTTCATTAATACGGCAAAAACTGCATCATAATTGCGTCATAAATAAATTAAATTATATAATGTCCAAAAATTATAAATAAAATTCCATTATGTAGGAAATATTTCTAGATTTATAATGAATTGATATATTCGAAATTTAAATATTTATAACCCTATATTATAATTGTTTTTCTAAAAGATATATGCTTATGTCTTTTTTGTATTTATTTTAACTTAATTAATATAAAGTGTCCTTATCACCAACAAGTGGATTCATGGGGTCCCCAAAGTGACCCAGAGATGCCCATGGTCGATCATGTATCAACCAATAAGATTAGGACACGTTTTAGGGTAATTTATTATTATTATAATTTTATTTGTTTACCCTTATTTAACGGATTTACCCTTTAACCATGGTAAATAAAATATTTACCGAATTAATTATTCAAAATGTCTAAAAATGAAAGTTAACTATTTACACAATTTGGACATCTTTATTTTAAATATGGAATCCATTCTTCCAAATTCAAAACACAGATGTTGCAGAAATTAATTTAAAATTAAATCCCACTGTCAAAACAAAAAGCGTGTTTTTAAGATATAATAACTATCAAAAGATTGACACTTGTTTATGTCCGGTTTAATTTTGAAATTATGTACAATGACCAACATTGAATTAAATTGTAGAAATATATTCTAAATATACTTTTAAACCACTAAAATTAATAATGTATCACAATAATTATTTTGATTTAAAAAGTTGTTTTTAATTAAAATTTAATAATTTTCAATATTCATCAAAATATAAAACTTATCCGAATAGTACCAAAATTTCACCCTAGGCTAATTTCAGTATTCATAATTCAAAAATGGAGTCCAATTTGAGAGATAAAATTTATAAATTTTCAAAAAGTGGGTATTACTGTTCATAACGGCTACTTTGATTGGTCGCGGTGTGTTTGAATCTCGAAGTTGCGTACAACACATGTTACTATATTATTCAAAGAGAAGCGTACAATGGAAGCTTGGGGTGTTAAATTCTCCCCTCCTTCAAATAATTTTGTCCTTGAAATTTCTAGAATTTTACTGCATAAAAAGACTCGGGTGGTTCTTCATCATAAGTTCCTCGGGTTCCCACGTTGCCTCTTCCGTTTTATGGTTTCTCCATAGAACTTTTACCAGATGATTCGTCTTGTTTCTCAGCACTTATTCTCTCGTATCAATAATCTTGATGGGCTCTTCGCAATAAGATAGATCACGTTCTAGTTCTAATTCCTCATAGATGATTACATACGTTGGTTCGGGCATGTATTTTCTCAACAGTGATACGTGGAACACATCTTGAATTTTAGAGAGATTTGGCGTAATTTTCAAATGGTAGGCTACAACCCCAATTTGTTCTAGAATTTTTAAATGTTCGATGTACCTGGGACTCAATTTACCTTTCTTAACAAAATGTATAACTCCCTTATATGGAGATACCTTCAAGAAAACATGATCTCCTGCCTGAAATTTCAAATCCTTCATTCGGTTATCGGCATATCTCTTCTACCTACTTTGAGCTGCTTTGATGTGGTTTTGGATTACCTTTACCTTTTCCACTGTTTCCTCCACCAGTTCTGGGCCTACAAGTTTTCTTTCAACAACGTTATCCATACATGTTGGTGTGCGACATCTATTTCCGTATAACTCTTCATATGGTGTCATCCGAATACTTGAATGAAATCTATTGTTATAGGAAAATTCTACCAGTGGTAAATATTGATCCCACATACCCTGAAAGTCAAGTTAGAATGATCTCAACATGTCTTCTATGTTTTGAATAGTTTTTTCTGATTTTCCTTCTATTTGAGGGTGGTAGGTAGTGTTCAAATGAAGTTCAGTATCCAAGGCCTTCTGAAGAATCTTCTTTAATCTTGATGTAAAACGGGGATCACGATCAGAAAAAATTGATAGGGGTACTCCATGAAGTCTCACAACTTCATTAATATATATTTCTGCTAGACATTCAAGTGGTAAATCCTCCCTTATTGAAAGGAAATGTGCTGAAATGGTAAGATGATCAACAATGACCCATATTGCATCATTCCTTCTAGGAGTCTTTGGTAGTCCCATGAAAAAGACCATCGTGATATTATCTGATTTCCACTTAGGTATGAGAAGAGGTTTCAATACTCCTCCAGGAAGATGCCTTCTAGCTTTCACCTGTTAAAAAACCATACATCTTGACACAAAATCGGCAATCTCCCTCTTCATGTTGTCCCACCAAAAATGTTCCTTGAAATATCTATTCATTTTGGTGCTCCTAGGGTGTATAGAGAAATTGGAACTATGATCATCATCCAACAATTCTTTTTTTAGCTCAGGTATATTAGGAATGCAAAGTCTCTTCCCAAACATCGAAATTCCATCTTCATACACAAAGTCACTCAATTTCCCATCATTCACAGCTTTAATATTCCTTTGTAACTCTTCATCACCTGTCCGAGAACTCTTTATCATTTCTAGTAAAGATGGGTTGACAACCATTTGAAAAAGTTTTGATGTATCACCTTCCATGGTGATTCCCATATCCATCTTTACTAGATCCATGAAAATAGGATCCATTTCCACTCTCATCGTGTTCAAAACTCCATGATATTTTATACTCAAGGCATCTGCCACCTTTTTTTCCTTCCCTGGGTGGTAGTGTATCATGCAATCATAATCCTTGAGTAATTCTAGCCACCTCCTTTTCCTCATGTTGAGTTCTTTTTGTGAAAATATATACTTCAAACTCTTGTGATCAGTATAAATCTCACATTTTTCACCATAGAGATAATGTCTCCAAATATTGAAAGAAAATTTTATAGCATATAACTCAAGATCATGAGTAGGATAGTTTTTCTCATGCATTTTTAGCTGTCGTGATGCATAGGCAATAACCCTATCATTCTGAATAAGGGCACAACCAAGTCCTTTCTTCGACACATCACTATAAATAACGAACCCATCATTCCTCGATGGTAGAGTCAATATAATAGCATTGACTAATCTTCTCTTCAGTTCTTCAAAACATTCTTTACACACTTTTGTCCAAACAAATTTTACCCCTTTATGTGTGAGATTCGTTAATGGGTTAGCCAATCGGGCAAAATAATGGATGAAACGTCAATAATAACCTGCTAAACCAATAAAACGGTGTACCTCGGTTATACTCGTCAGTGGTGGCCATTCTTGAATTGCCTTGGTCTTCAAAGGATAAACAGAGATTCCATCGTTAGAGAAAATATGGACAAGAAAAGAAATATCTTGAATCCAGAATTCACACTTTCTAAACTTCCCATATAATTCATGTCTACTAAGAGCCTTCAAGATAATATGCAAGTGATTTTCATGATCTTCGTAGATTTTTGAGTATACTAAGATATAACCAATAAATACCACCACAAAATCATCAAGATATTCCTTGAAAACTGTATTCATTAGATCCATGAAAATAGAGGGAGCATTAGTCAATCCAAAAGCCATTACTGTAAACTCGTAATGCCCGTACCTTGTTCGAAATTCTATCTTTGAAATGTCATCCTTCTTCACACACAACTGATGGTATCCTGATCGAAGATCAATCTTTGAAAAGTATTGAGCTCCATGAATTTGGTCAAATAAATCATCAATGCGAGGTAGGGGATACATGTTCTTTATTGTTATATCATTGATCTCCCTGTAGTCGATACATAACCTCATGGATCCATATTTCTTTTTAACAAAAAGAAATGGGGATCCCCATTGAGAAACACTAGGGAGAATAAATCCCTTATTACTCAATTCCTCTAGCTGTTTCTTTAGTTCCACTAATTCTACAGTGGCCATTCTATAAGGGGTCTTCAATATAGGCCTTGATCCAGGAATTAAATCAATGGAAAACTCAACTTCTCATTCTGGAGGATGTCCAGGTAAATCATCCAGAAACACATCTACATATTCTTTCAAAATAGGTACATCCACTATTTGAACATTCCTTTCCTCACCCACAGTTATTTCATTCTCTTCATCCCCAATAATTGAATTTAGTTGAGCTACTGGGGGTGGGTTTAGATAAGAATTAGGTGGTGACGATTCTGCTCTAAAGATAAGTTGTTCCTTATCATCGTCATCATCAAAAATCGTAACCTCCTTCTTCTTACAATAAATCTTCGCATCATGGTCCGAAAGAAAATCCATACTGAGGATTATATCAAACTTAATCATAGGTATGGCGATGAGATCAACAGATAAAGAACATTTATGTGCTCTAATAGGGACTGATTCACAAAACTTTTTTTCAACGATACTTCCCTTAGGAGTTTTGACTATCAACTCTCTTGTTAAATCAAATTAAAAATATCTAATTTTTTTAGAAAACTGGGAAGATATGAAACAATGTGATGATCCATAATCAAATAAAGCATTTTATAAACTTAAGGAAACCATTAAATTACCTGCCACCACATCTTTCAGAGCTTCTACCTCACCAGTAGTGATAGCACAAGCTTGGCCTTGATCCCTTGGCCTTTTCTGTGGCAAGTTCCCCTGATGCTTAGGACATTCATTTGTATAATGTCCCATCTCTCTACAATTATAGCATTCCATGTTGAAAAAAACTCTCTTTCCCTTGGAATAATGAGCATGGTGGCCTTTTCACCACACTTGTAATAAAATCACATTCCCTTTAATCATGTACAAGGGTGTTTCTTTCCACATTTACTGCAGGATGGATTTTCAACTTTTCCCTTCTTCCCCTTATTTCCATTTCTAGATTGATCAGTAGATATCTTCTTCTCTTGCTTTTCTTTAAAGTCATAAGACTTAGATAATTACTTTTCCATCTTGATAGCACGCATGAAAATATCTTCATACGACGAGAAGGTTTGTGAGACTAATACTCGGCGGAGAAATTGTAACACCCCGAGATTTTATGAAAAATATTCTTTTTAATTTCATTAATGTCTTGTGTTGTAAGCTACACAAAAAGGAGCTTGCACAACATGCATACCAGACTTGGCTTTCATTACACGCAATAAAGACCTTCCTCGATAGCGTTTATAGTATGCAATACTGAGTTTCACTAAATGAGATATTATTATAGTATTATTATGAACTAGCCGTTATGAATAGTAATACCCACTTTTTGAAATTTTATAAATTTAATCATTCAAAATGGACTTCATTTTTGGTTTCAGAATATTGAAATTATCTTAGGGTGAAATTTTGGTACTTTTCGGATAACTTTCATATTCTGATGAATAGTGAAAATTACTAAATTTTAATTAAAAACAACTTTTTTATTCGAAGTAATTAATAGTGATAAATTACTAATTTAAGTGTTTTTAAGGTATATTTATAATATATTTTTACCATTTAATACAATGTTGGTCATTTTATGTTATTTCACATTTAAACCAGACATAAACAAGTGTCAATCTTTTGATAGTTATTATCTCTTAAAATCACGCTATTTGTTTTGACGATGAGAAATAATTTTTAAATTAATTAATGCAACTGATATGTTTTGAATTTCGTAAAATAGACATTATTTTTTAATTCATATCAAATATAGCTTAGGACTAATTTTTGGTATTTTTCTGGAATCTTTCATTTTTTGATAAATAGTGAAACCACTAAGTGGTAGTTAAAAAATAGAATTTTTCATAAAACATAATTTTACAGCTTATATGAGTGGAATTTCAAAAATATGAGAGACATGGTTAATATAAAGGACTAATATGTGGTTCAATGAGATGAAAATATCATTTGTCGAATAGTAACTTTTTACTTTTATTTACCACGGTTAAAAGTAAATAGGATAATTAAGGGTAAAAATGATATTATAATTACCCTAAAACATGTCCTAATTCTATTGGATAAGTTTATTTCGATCAAAAACAACCATAGGAATAAAATATGACCATTTAGGCCCACTTGGATTAGATTAGGACATTTAATATTAATTTATTTAAAGAAGGGTTAAAATAGTTAAAATCAAAGATTAATAAGTATATCATTTTTAATATAGGTTTATACATAAGATAAATTAGACTATAAATATTCATTAGAAAGCTAAAACAATTTCCTACATAATGGTATTTTATTTATAATTTTAGACATTAAATAATGTAATGTATTTATGACATAATGATGATGCAGTAATTATATTATTAATGAATATTCACATAATTGATGTTATAAATACCCAAATAAATGCAATATGAACTTTTTTATGAATTCCTATAATTTTCTAGGTTACTATGACATGTTTTGATTTCTTTATATAAAATTTTTAGAACAAATAATTCTGTTGTGATTTTTACAAAAATCAATTACCAAATAGTGTCAAAATTAACATAAATTTTTTTTAAAAAATATTATATTATTAATTGTTATTTTATTCTTAAAAATTTGAGGTTCGTCCAAATGACTTATATAATGTTATATATAATAATAATAAACAACTTGGGGTTCTTTGGGCTTGTTATAGTAAGTTTATTAACCTTATAGAGTAATAAAACAAGAAGACACGATAAAAGTAAAATTATTTAACTTAAGGTTAAATCTAAATGATATGGTTAAAATAGAAACCTAAACTTGTCTAAATTCTATTTTATGAGAGTATTTCGACCCATCCCCACCTTAGATTCTAAATAACTCAATTTTGAGCTATTAAAAACCGAATATGACTTTATGATAAAATAATATTTTTGGTTTTTCTAAAGGTGCCCCTCTCCTCCCTTATAAAAGGGCACCTCCTCCCTCTCTTCCTCACACCACATTGAGCCTTCATGCTCGGCCAACCCCTGAAAAAGTCTCTTCTACACTTCCATATAAACATCCTATAGGTTATGGTCTTCTTCAAAGACCATGTTTAGTGTCCTAAGAGGAGGTATCAAAGAGGCGCTTCAAAGAATAGGTAATGTCTGTTAACGATTCTTTCAACTTTATTTCTTCTTCCACTTCTTCTTGTTTAGTTTTTTCATTATGAAGTAATAAAATATGTATAACTCATATAAGGATATGTTATAATAAGTATGAAACAACCCTATTTCACCATCTATCCATCCTACGGGAAACGAAATCACCACGCGTGCGTACGTATGGAATACCATCTCCACGCCGTGGTGAAATCTGTTTTTCCACGAACACCTTACATGGATGGGTATAATGGTGTAAAGAATAAATATATATGGTTTTTATAACATCATAATGATTCTGATATATTATACCATCCACTCCAATTCTATTCAATAATTATGGGAATTATATCATCACTCGTGCGTACGTACGGACTACCGTCTCCACAACGCGATGAGATTCATTCTCCATGTTAACCATACATGAATGATAAAAATGTTTATATAATGAATAATAATGAAATATATGAATGCTACTGGATTTATGTATATATATGTATGTCATCTATTTAGTTTCATTCAATTCAATAAGGAAACGAAAACAATGTTCATACGTACGTACGACATACCGTCTCCATGAACGATGTATTTCATTCCTTTTATCGATCTATAATATATATATGTATACGATGAATATATATTATATATAAATCATGTTTTACATTCTGGAATTATGTAAATCCTGACATAAGTATTAATATCAAGAACGACATATCGAAACACATACGATAAATGAAATGATTTTACCCAAAACGCTGCGTTAACATGGAATTTACAAAAGAACGGCTAATATAAAGTCATAAGTGAAACATATATGATATCATACCAATGATTATGATTCTGTACTAAGTCAATGACATTATTTAATTTATTATACAGGAGGTTCGGATACTTACGAAGCATATCAGACCTAAGGTAAGAGATAATTATTCCAATCTCATTCTTATTCGAGATTGTTTATTTGTAAATATTTACTGGGGTTATGATTATTATCCATTTCCATATGTTCTCAAAATGTTTTCATAAATTTTTTACTTTTAATCCATGTATTTTTAAAGTCTTTTTTACCCTTTTCTACTTTTACCACATTGTATGGAAGGAATCTTTCTTTGGTTTACCATAGGAGGTACTTTTTGAATTTTCCGACAAAAGTACGAGAAAAATGATATTTTTAACTTATATGGCGTGAACGGATTTTTTCGGTTTTATAAAGACTTATTTTCATGAAGCTTACTCCATAAGATTTCATTACTATTTTCAACAAAATCCTTTTATTTTAAAATTGAATGACGTTTTGTGAAAAGAAATTGATTTTGAAGAAGAAAGGATATTTTCCTCAAGAATTCATTTCAAGTGTTTTATCAAAATAATTTTACATTTAAGATGACTTTATTTAATATGTGTATGTTTAAAGTATAATGTATCTATGATTTACATGGTTTCACTCTTCTTATGATGAAATATCCATTTCTTTTATAGGGATTATATGAGGATGGGATGATGTTTATGAATCCCATTTAATTGATTAAGTTATTATGAATGATGTATGTTTATTTTGTGGAACAAGTAAGAATGATTTAATTATGAGATGGGTGGGGCCTATATCTCCCTAAAATTCATTGGGTAAAGATTTATATCTCATGATATAGACATGGCTGGAATGGAATGTTAAACCAGTTCAGTAATACATGACTGGAATGAGGAGTGAACACGATTCAGAAAGGGACTTTGTCCACTAAGATGGGCTTGGTAGAAATGCCTTGGATACTATGGAAATCATATAATGTGCTTAATGGTTGCCAAAATTACATGTTTTTTCCCATGATATTTTATCTTGATTGACATTCCCTTATGATATATTCCTTACGTACTTCAAAGATTCATGTCTTTTCTCAAGATTTTGATGTTTAGATTTTATGTTCAAGTTTTTGCATTCAAATGTTTATGGATTGTTTTATGTTATTTATGTTTACCCTTAATAGGCATTTGAGCTCACCCCTTTTATGTTTTCTTTTCCCCAAGATATAAAGAAAGGTTTTAGGTAAGAAAAAAAGGGGAAGATCTTTACTGGGAGATGTTGAAGATCTTTCACCACAATTATAAGATTTTATTCTGAGTTTCCAAAGACAGTAAACTATTACGATCCTTGTGTTTCTGTTATTGATATGTATTAAGTATTGCGCAAAAGTAATGTATTTTCCATGTACAACAAGATTTGGGTCTCTATAGTTGGTATCAGAGGCAAATGAGGTGGGAATGAATCCGATCCTTGGGAAATCTCACATGTGAGCATTGGAGGAAGCCTGGCTCTCCGCCCAAGGGCTTCATGAGGAAATGGATGCCACTGGGGATGGTGGTGTGTCCTGCCCAGGGGGTGTAGCCGCCCATGGAGTGCCCTGATAGGTATCAATTATAGCCCACTGGAAGTAATTCCAAACCGTTACAGTTGGTATCAGAGGAAATGTTTAGTCAACCTTTGGAAACTAGGATGCAAGAACTTTAATGATATCGCTAGAGATATTTCTATGGTATGTCTAGGGATGTCCCTAAGGTTAAGTATAAGTATAGGTTATAGTCCTAGAATTATGTTAAAGATATTATATTAAACCTAAGATGTTATATATTGAAGTTACTCCCCCTTTATTATGATTTTTTCCTCTCACACTATTCTTTTTGGGTTTTAGAAAATGGTTGGAAACAAGATGATTCACGATAATAGAAGATATGATGGACAATGGAATGATATCATTCATGAGAAACCAAATGAAATGGGATTTGGGAGTCCAAACATCATTATTATTCTGAATCAGCAATCTCATAATATGATCAATAAACTCAAATTTGGTAAGTTTCCTGACTCGGCTAATAAGATAAAGATGGAGTTTAATGATGATCATAGAGGAAAGAAAGTTTAATTTCCCCTACGTAAATCATGTGGGAAGAGGCAACAAGGATAATGCTTCAAAGGAACTGGAAGATGATTTGGGTGTGGAAAATAAGGACATAAAGCCACTAAGTGCAAAGGAAAAGGTTCAGTTAACACCATGGATAAGGATAATGGTATTGCTACGACATCAACAATGGTTAAATGTTTTAAATGCGGAATGTACGAGCATCATGAAAACCAATGACTTAATGGAATGTCTCATGAAGAGAATCAGTATGGTCATATGGGTAATATTTATGTTGATGATGATGAAGAGACTACAAATGATATGTGATATGAAATAATTCTTGAAGCTTGGTCAATGGTTTAAGAAGGTAGTGGAATGATTACATGTTTATCAAGTGTAATTTTGTATAAGTAATCTCATGGTACTATGAAATAAAGAGACATCTAAGGATTGTTACACTATTTTCATTCCTTATGTTTTGAAAGTGTGTGATGAATGGTACCAGTATTTTGGGAAAGTAGATGATATGAGCATAATGAAGGGATAAGGATAATATTAAATGTTTGATAGTATTCATGAGCTCATGACTGATATAAGGAGAAGGTTATATCATGGTTTGAGTATATAGAATATTTTTTGGTATGTGGAAAGAGTTAAATTTTGACAGCATTCATTTTTTCACTAAGGTTTAATGGATAATCATTTTTCAAGGGAATACATGATTAAGGTATTCAAATTATTGGAATGTGACCAACAAGATAAAGGGGGATAAATGATGGTTGGTTGATGACATTTCAAGTAATCGTTTTATTTATACTATGAGCTTGGAACAAAGTATTTTAGATAAAGATTGGAATGTATTATGTTGGACATAAGTCAATATTGTTTAAGGATAGAACATTTTTCGATATTATTGATGGGATGTTATAGTTATGTAGTTTTTGAAAAAGGACAACCTGCAGGACGGGCGACAGCCCATCGCATCGGACAAGGCTGTTGGAATTGAACCCACAACCAAAGTGCGACTGGCCTTTATCGCCTACCACTGGCCTACATGAAGTCCCTGTTTAGTAGAAACTAGTTTAATTATATTAAGTAGTATGATATATGAAGTATAAGCCCATTTTTTGGAACCATATATGATTAATCTTACTATAGATCGACTTATGTATATTTAATATCTTTTTCTAACCTTTTGTTTGAGATAGATGGAATGACCCGTCATTCTATCACATGATCTACTAAAACATCACAAATAACAAATTCAACTTCATTTCTTTAAGAGATGAAGTGGAAACTATTCAAGTAACGAATAACAGTGAGATTGTACCAAAATAAAGTAAGTATTTATTCTAATTCAAATTCATCAACTTTAGGGAAATGATCTTGAAAACCAAAAAATTTGTCCTAGTGCCCTTATATCCGATGAATCAGATGGTTCCCTAGATCATAAAAAATTTATGGATTTGTGATTGTTGGCTTGTCATAGACATGTTCTCTACCACTCTCCATCAGAACTTAATGGTTAGATTTTTCTTCCATATCCATATTTTCACCTTTGTTCTCCTACGTGAAAACCCAGTGATGAGTTAATTTGGGTAACCATTACGTTTCATACTTTAGTTTTTAAAGCCATGTTTTGGTATTACTTTTTACTATGTGGGCTTCTATTAATGAAACTTTCGAGTAGTAAACCATTTATAACCCGGACGAATTTCGAGGGCGAAATTCATTTTAAGGGGGGTAGAATGTAACACCCTGAGATTTTATGAAAAATATTCTTTATAATTTCATTAATGTCTTGTGTTGTACGCTACACCAAAAGGAGCTTGCACAACACACATCCCTGACTTGGCTTTCATTACACACAATAAAGACCTTCCTCGATAGCGTGTGTTGTACGCAATACCGAGTTTCACTAAACGAGAAATTATTATAATATTAATATGAACTATCCGTTATGAATAGTAATACCCACTTTTGGAAATTTTATAAATTTTATCATTCAAAATGGACTTCATTTTTGGATTCGGAATATCAAAATTAGCTTAGGGTGAAATTTTGGTACTTTCCGGATAACTTTCATATTCTGATGAATAGTGAAAATTACTAAATTTTAATTAAAAACAACTTTTTTAATTGAAATAATTATTAGTGATAAATTATTAATTTTAGTGGTTTTATAGTATATTTATAATATATTTTAACTATTTAATACAATGTTGGTCATTGGATGTAATTTTACATTTAAACTAGACATAAACAAGTGTCAATCTTTTAATAGTTATTTTCTCTTAAAAACACGCTATTTGTTTTGACGACGAGAATTAATTTTTAAATTAATTAATGAAACTGATATGTTTTGAATTTGTTAAAATAGACATCATTTTTGAATTAATATCAAATATAACTTAGGCCTAATTTTTGGTATTTTTCTGGAAACTTTCATTTTTTGATAAATAGTGAAACCACTAAGTGGTAGTTAAAAAATTGAATTTTTCATAAAACTTAATTTTACCGCTTCTGTGAGTGGAATTTCGAAAATACGAGTGACACGGTTAATATCAAGGACTAAAATGTTGTTCAATGAGATGAAAATATTTTTTGGTGAATATTAACTTTTTACTTTTATTTACCACAGTTAAAAGTAAATAGGATAATTATGGGTAAAAATGATATTATTATTACCCTAACACATGTCCTAATTCTATTGGATAAGTGTAGTTCGACCAAAAAAAACCTTAGGAATAACAAATGACCATTTAGGCCTACTTGGATTAGATTAGGACATTTAATATTAATTTATTTAATGAAGGGTTAAAATAGTTAAAATCAAAGTTTAATAAGTCAATAATTATTAATATATGGTTATACATAAGATAAATTAGAATATAAATATTCATTAGAAAGATAAAACTATTTCCTACATAATTGTATTTTATTTATAATTGTTTGACGTTAAATAATATAATTTATTTATGACACAAAGATGATGCAGTAATTATCTTATTAGTGAAATATTGACATAATTGATGTTATAAATTCCCAAATAAATGTAATTTGAGACTTTTTATTAATTAAACAAATTTTATAGGTTAATATGACATACTAGTATTTATTCAGTTTACTTTGTTCGAACTAATGATTCTTTTATGATTTTCACAAAAATCAATTACCAAATAGTGTCAAAATTGACATAAAATAGTTTTTAAAACAAATATTATATTATTAATTGATATTTTATTCATAAAATTCTAAGGATCGGCCAAATGACTTATATAATGTTATATATATTAATAATAAACAACTTGGGGTTAGTTTGGCTTTTTATTGTAATTTTATTAACCTTATAGTGTAAGAAAACAAGAAGACATGGTAAAAGTAAAATTATTTAACTTAAGGTTAAATATAAATGATAAGGTTAAAATAGAAACCTAAACTTTACTAAATTCTATTGGATGAGAGGAATGCGACCCATCCCCATATTAGCTTTGAAATAACTCAATTTGGAGCTATTAAAAACCAAATATGACTTTATAATAAAATAATATTTTTGGTTTTTCCAAAGGTGCCCCTCTCCTCCCTTATAAAAGGGCACCTCCTCCCTCTCTTCCTCACACCACATTGAGCCTTAATGCTCAGCCAACCCCGGCCAAATTCTATTCTCCACTTCCATATAAACATCTTAGAGGTTCTGGTCTTCTTCAAAGACCATGTTTAGTACCCTAAGAGGAGGTCTCAAAGAGGCGCTTCAAAGAAGAGGTAATGTCTGTTACCGATTCTTTCAACTTTATTTATTATTCCACTTCTTCTTATTTAGTTGTTTCATTATAAAGTAATAACATAGGTATAACTCATATAATTATATGTTATTATATGTATGAAACAACCCTATTTCACCATCTATCCATCCTACGAACAATGAAATCAGCACGTGTGCGTACGTATGGAAGACCGTCTCCAAGCCGTGGTGAAATCTGTTTTTCCACCAACACCTTACATGGATAGGTATAATTGTGTAAAGAATAACTATACATGGTTATTATAACATCATACTTATTCTGATATATTATACCATCCACTCCAATTCTATTCAATAATTATGGGAACGATATCATCGCTCGTGCGTATGTACGAACTACCGTCTCCACGAGGCGATGAGATTCATTCTCCATGTTAACCATACATGAATGATCGTAAAGTTTATATAATGAATAATAATGAAATATATGAATGATACTGGATTTATGTATATATATGTATTTCATATATTTAGTTTCATTCAATTCAATAAGGAAACGAAAACAGCGTTCATACATATGTACGACATACCCTCTCCATGAACGGTGTATTTCATTCCTTTTATCGATCTATAATATATATATTTATATGATAAATATATATTATATATAAATAATATTTTAAATTCTGGAATTATGTAAATCAGTATTTAAGTATTAATATCAAGAACGACAAGTCGAAATACATACGATAAATGAAATGATTTTACCCAAAACGCTACTTTAACATGGAATTTACAAAAGAACGGATAATATAATGTCATAAGTGAAACATATATGATATCATAACAATTAATATGATTCTGTAATAAGTCAATGACATTATTTAAATCATTATGAAGGAGGTTCGGATACGTACGAAGCATGTCAGACCTAAGGTAAGGGATAATTATTCCAATCTCATTCTTATCCGAGATTGTTTATTTGTAAGTAATTACTGGGGTTATGATTATTATCTATTTCCATATGTTCTCAAAATGTTTTCATAAAATGTTTAATTTTCTTCCATGTATGTTTAACGTCATTTTTACCATTTTCTACTTTTACCACATCGTATGGAAGGAATCCTTCTTTTGATTACCATACGAGGTGCTTTTTTGTCTTTTCCGATAAAAGTACGAGAAAAATATTATATTTAACTTATACGGCGTGAACGGATTTTTACGGTTTTATAATGACTTATTTTCATTAGCTTCCTCCAAAATATTTTATGATGATTTTCAAAAAAATCCTTTTCTTTTAAAATTCCATGATGTTTTGTGAAATGAAATTGATTTTGAAGAAAAAAGGATATTTTCTTCAAGAATTCATTTCAAGTGTTTTATCAAAATAATTTTACATCTAAGATGAAATTATTTAATATGTGTATGTTTCAAGTATAATTCCTCTATGACTTAAATGGTTTCACTTTTCTTATGATAAAATATCTATTTCTTATATATGGATTATGTGATGATGGTATGATGTTTATGAAGCCCATTTTATTCATTAAGTTATTATAAATGATGTATGTTTATTTTGTGGCACAGGTAAGAATGATTTCATTATGAGATGGGTGGTACTTATATCTCCCTCCAATGCATTGGGTAAAGATTTATATCTCATGAGATAGACATGGCTGGAAGGGTAAGTTAAACCGGTTCAGTAATATTAGACTGGAATGAGGAGTGAACTCGATTTAGAAAGGGAATTTGTCCACTAAGATTGTCTTGGCATCAATGCCTTGGCTACTATGGAAATAATATCATGTGCTTAATGGTTTCCACAATTACATGCTTTATTCCCATGATATTTTATCACGATTGATGTTACCTTATGATATATGCCTTACGTACTTTCAAGATTCATGTCTTTGCTAAAGATTTTGATGTTTAGATTTTATGTTCAAGTTTTTTCATTCAAATGTTTATGGATTGTTTTATGTTCTCTATGTTTACCCTTATGGGGAATTTGAACTCACCCATTTTATGTTTTCTTTTCCCCAGGATATAAAGAAATGTTTTAGGTAAGAACTAAAGGGTAAGATCTTTGTTGAGAGATATTGAAGATCTTTCACCACGATTAGAAGATTTTATTCCGAGTATCCAAAGACACTAAACTATTATGATCCTTGTGTGTTTGTTTTTGTTATGTATTAATTATTCCACAAAAGTAATTTATTGTCCATGTACGTCAAGCTTCGGGTCTCTACAGTTGGTATCAGAGGCAAAGGAAGTAGGAAAGAATCTGCTCCTTGGGAACTCTCACATGTGAGCGTTGGACGAATCATGGCTCTCCGCCCAAGGGATTCATGAGGAAATGGCTGCCACTGGGATGGTGGTGTGTCCTGCACAGGGGGTGTAGCCGCCCATGGAGTTCCCTGATAGGTATCAATTATATTCTACTATAATTAATACCAAACTATTACAGAAATGGTTTTATCCCATCAAAGAAACGATCAATCTTACTTCTTGGGATACTTATATAAACTGTAGCATACCTCGCTAACCTTGTAAAGTTAGCCTCATACGTTGCGACATTCTCATCCTCCTTTTGTCTCAGACTCAAAAATTGCATTTCCATATCTTCTCGGTGGTCTCGAGGAATGTTTTTTTCTAAGAACATCTCTTTGAAATCCCTCAATTCCATATTTGATACTTCATCATCTTTCTTTGTATTTTGAATCAAGGACCACCATTGTTCATCATTTCCAGTGAGGATGTAAACTGCCATGACAACTTTTTCCATTTCTCTACTCCCCAAAGCATGTAATATTTTGTCTAAGGAGTTTATCCATTGCTCAGCTACCAATGGAATAGTACTCCCATTGAATGTTGGTGGTTGTTGCCTCATGAAGAAATCTAACATTGACCCTCCACGCTGTGGATCATGGTGCTCCATACGGGTAAAGTTATTATTCATAACCTGTGTGAGTTGTCCCAGTATGGTGATAAGATAATCAGCACCAATTACATCACCAACTCCACTATAATTATCTTAAGAAGGAGGGAAATCCCTACATGGAGTGCGTGTATTGATACGGTTTCTATTTCTTCCACTAGGTACCATTTATAAACAATGGCATAAACCTGATCAGTTTAGGAATCAAAATACATAATTCCATACTTGTAAAACACTTAACATAAATTGAAAAGTTTATGGATATAATACATAATCATAAAAATGTTTTCTTTGACGAATTATATACTCATAAACCCTTCATAATGGTTCCTAAAGAAAATGAGAATTATCATAAGCATATCCCCAGGGAGTGTCATAACCAAGAGTGAAACAAGGCTGATTGTCTTTCACCAATTCATGTTCGAGTCTAGCTCAAAGCGGCGTTTTTGGGTTTTACCCCTACGTACATCTGTTCCAGAGCCGCCTCTACCTGCTCGTATCTAGACAGGGATGTAATTCTCGGAAAACACACAAAATCTCTACAATACCAAAATTCTAGGAAGTTCATCTACACTATTCCTCAAAGTTCATCTTAGGTCTACGCGATCTAATCAGAGTTTATCTAAATCTAGATTCCATGGTTTTTACTAAACTTCCTTTGATACCAACTATAATACCCTGACCCCAGTTACCCAGAGTTTGTTCATTATTACATAACATTGGCATGATCACAAGAAAGATCAAATCTCGAAAGACCAAATGGCTTAGTAGCCTTGAAACACTAGATATATTAATAAGTCTTACATTACATCATATAAATGAAATCTAAAACAACATAGTATCCATAGTCTACACTCATATCCCCACATAATATTCCAATAGGTCATTCATAAATTACTTCTTCACATCCTGGGAAAAATAAAATATTGAAAGGGGTGAGCTCAGATGCTCAATAAGGATAACAATATAGAAGAAACCTTTCATAAATAAACATAAACATTTAAGGCAATGTATAACTAAAACAAAAGCCTTTTAAACTTTAAATTCATCATAATATGGCAAAGATAAAATTAAATAATTCCATTTACTTATTAATATGGATATTAAACTAGTCATATAATCACATGAAATATCAATAACCACTTTCATAATGACGGAATGCATAATGCCAGACTATCATCACCACGTAGCCAAGGCCTCATGCCAAGGACTACAAATAAGATTCTGTCAAGGCCTCGTGCCAAGACACTAGTTTGTCTCATGAGACCTACTGATGTATTGAGGAGCTATAGCGGGCTCCACGGTTACAAATTAAGTCCAATGCATTCCTCATATGTGTAGGTTTAAACATAACATAAACATTCGTATTAAAACTAGCATACGAAATGTCAATACTTTCTCCATAAACCATGAATGGTATAAAAATAACACAAGCACAGTCAAACATATCACAAAACCTTCAATACAATATTGAAGTTTTGTATCATAAAAAATCAACTTCAAATAAGCTTAAAATCCATCAAAGGATGTTGACATAGATGAAATCAAAACTATTTGAGAGAAATATCTCTTTTTTTGAAATCATTTAAAAGTCACATAATTATAAAATAAAACATTTACTTTGAAAATATTTTTATAAGCTTGTAAGGGAAGCTTTGACGATTTTATAATGGCAGAAAACAGCCGCACCTGCCGTATAAGTTAGAAAAAGACATTCTTACCTTAATTCCGTCGAAATGGTTAAAAAGGGCCTTGTTTGGAAAATGACAGAATGATTCCTTTATAAACTTCTTATAAAAAGTCAACAAGGGTATAAATGACTTTATCCCATAGTCTTTAAAATACTAAGAATGATTTGAAATACATTTTTAAGAAACATGGATGTGGATGATAAAGAGTTTCCAGTAGATAATTACGTATAAACAACCTCAGATAATGAAGAGGGTGAACCCTTACCTTGAACTTTTCATTAGTAGATGGTATGTTAACCTCATATATAATAGTTAAAACGTTGTTTTGAAGTTATAAAAGAACCATATACATAATTATGATATCATATATGATCTTATAATAATTATTTGTTAATAATACTTTAGTATTATTGTCGTTTCAGGTGTTAACTTACTCGTTTTATTTTATATGTTTTGTTACATAAGTCATGTTTGTTATCGATAGGTTGTATCTTATTCATATCCAGAATGATATAAAGTTCTTAAAAATTACTGTTAATCATCAAATGAGAATTAGTCTTGAATGGATACGATGGGGAATGAATCTCATCGCGTTCGTGGAGACTGTAGTCCGTACGTACGCACGAGCGACAATATCATTATTTTGATATTAAAATAATATATAATTGGATGTTATATCATATATACAGAATCATTATCATGTTATATTTATTATTTACATGAATTAGACACCATTATTATACCCATCTAAATAATAATGTTTTTAATAACAATTACACCATGACGTGGAGACGATAAGTCCTACGTACGCACATATGGTGACATGTCATTCATAGGATGGATAGAATACTGAATATGGTTGTACCATATTTATAATAACATCTCAGTATATAAAAGATACTGTATTTATTATTTTATAATGGGAATAACAAAGAAAGAAGAAGTTGAAGAAGAAATGAACATTAAAAAGGGTGGTGAAAACATTACCTCTTTTTCGGGTTCTTCCTTTTGATTTGATCAAAAGGGCTCCATAAGTTGGTTTTATGATCAAAATATGGCCTCTAGGTTGAAGGGATAGAAGTTTAGAGAGTATTTGGGTAGGGTTTGGCAAAACCAAAAGGCGTTGAAGGTGTGAGGAATTGGTTAGAAGTGGTGTTCTTTTATAAGGGGGAGGAGGGGCACCTTAGGAAAATCTAGAAATATTATTTTATAATAAATTCATATTCGGTTTCTAATGGCTCCAAAGTGGATTATTTAAAGGTTAAAATAGGTATGGGTAAAAAACCACTCAAACAATATAATTTAGACATGTTTGGGTGACTATGTTAACCTTATCTTTTAGTTTTACCTCTTAGTTAATAAGTTTGACACTTACCAGTCACATTGTATTTTTATATTATATAGTTAATAAACTAACTATATACCTCCAATAGACCCCCAAGTGGTCCATTAATGATACACCTATCATGATACAAGTCTTTTGGACGAACCTTAGATTTTTAGGAATAGAATATTAATTAATAATATAATATTTGTTTTAAAAAATATTTTATGTCAATTTTGACACTATTGGGTATTTTGTTTTTGATAATTTCATAATAGCATTATTACTTCGAAAAAAATTTATATAAATAATCCTAATATGTAATATTAACCTATAAAAATTTTTTAAATTATAAAAAGTCTCAAATTATATTTATTTGGGTATTTATATATTAATTATCTTAATCTTTCATTAATATGGTAATTACTGCATCATAATTGTGTCATAAATAAATTAAATTATTTAATGTCTAAAAATTATAAATAAAATTCAATTATGTAGGAAATCATTTTAGATTTCTAATGAGTATTTCTAATATTAATTTAACCATTTATAACCCTATGTAATTTTTTTTTCTAAAAGATACATGCTTATGTCTTTTTTGTATTTATTTTAACTTAATTAATATAAAGTGTCCTTATCACCACCAAGTGGCTCCATGGGGTCCCAAAATCGACCCAAAGATGCCCATGGTCGGACATGTATCAACAAACAAAGTTAGGACACGTTTTAAGGTAATTCAACATTATTATAATATTATTTGTTTTACCCTTATTTACCGGATTTATCTGTTAACCATGGTAAATAAAATATTTACCGAAATAATTATTCAAAATGTCTAAAAATGAAAGTTACCTATTTACACAATTTGGAAATCCTTATTCTAAATATGGAATCCATTTTTACAAATTCAAAACACAATAGTGGAAGAAAATAATTTAAAATAAATTCCCGCTGTCAAAACAAAAAGCGTGTTTTTTTTAAATATAATAACTATCAAAAGATTGACACCTGTTTATGTCCGGTTTAATTGTGAAATTATGTACAATTACCAACATTGTGTTAAATGGTAAGAATATATTATAAATATAATTTTAAACCACTCAGATTAATAATTAATTAATATTAATTATTTTTATTAAAAAAGTTGTTTTTAATTAAAATTTAGTAATTTTCACTATTCATCAAAATATAAAAGTTATCTGAAAGGTACGAAAATTTCATCCTAGAGTAATTTAAATATTTAGAATCAAAAAATGAAGTCCATTTTTAGAGATAAAATTTATAAAATCTCAAAAAGTGGGTATTACTGTTTATAACCGCTACTTTGATTGGTCGCGGCGTGTTAGAATTTCGAAGTTGCGTACAACACACGTTACTGTATTATTCGAAGAGAAGCGTACCATTGAAGCTTGGGGTGTTACAACATTGAAAATATATAGGAATTATGTATCTATTTTGAACTAAAATATATTTAAATAAAAGAAATAAATAATTAAATAAAAAGTTGGTTTTAAATAATAACTCAGTGTTTTTCACTATTCATCAAAAATTGAAAGTTTTCAAAAACAAAATTCACCCTAAGATAATATTGATATTATAAATTGAAAAATGAATTCTATTTTACCAAATTAAAAACATATAAATTTCATTTAATAATTTAGAATTAATTCCCGCTGTCAAAACCAAAAGGCGTATTTTTAAGAAACAATAACTACCAAAAGATTGACACTTGTTTATGACAAATTTCAAAGTGAAATTATTTACAACGACCAACATTAGATTAAATGGTGAAAATATAATCTATTTATACATCCAAAAATTTAAAATGTATAATTTAACACTATATATTATTTTGATTAAAAAAGTTGTTTTCATTTAAAATATTGTATTTTTCACTATTCACCCAAATATGAATGTTATTAAAAAAACACAAAAAAATTAATTGAAACTAAATTCTTATTCCCCAATTCTAAAGAAGAAGATTATTTTGTCAAATTGAATATATAAAAGTTTCAAATATTGGATTTAAAAAGTGTTCACTATTAAAAGGCGGTAATAGTTAATTTTTTGAAAAATACTTCTTTTATCTGAAAAAAATGAATTAGTTCTTAAATTATGTCTATGAAACTCATAATATAGACTATAAAATTATAAGGATTATATAAAGTTCAAAATTCAGTTAATACTATTCATAACCACTTTTGAACAGCTAGTTTGGGAAGTCGTGGTGTGCTTGAACTCGGTGTTGCATGTAGTGAAAGTTATTGAATAACTTTGAAGAAATAACATACTATGAAATATTGGGGTGTTACATTCTTCCCTCCTTCAAGAAATTGCATCCTCACAATTTGAAATTGTTCTTCGAAAATAAAAGGTTGAAAATAGAAAATACCTTTGTTGGAAAACCCACATCGGAAATTGGGTTAATAAAATTAAGTATTAATAATAGGAAAATGGGGAATGAAAAAATCACCACCGAATTATGATCTTGATTAGGATAAAATTTGTGGCAATTGGAGACACATAATTAGATGATAAATTTATATAATTATAAGGAGTGATTTAGTTCATCAGTCACAAACAATTTTAGAATTTAGGGCCTCAAAGCCATCAATCTATAATGATTTCAAATATTATCGGTTCAAAAAAACATAAGGTATTAGGATAAAAAAAGTTTCATATTAAGATCTCATAACAAATGTTTAAGAATTAATTTCTTCATATGATAAAAGAAGAAAAAAATATACTTGGAAAGTAGAGTTCCACCCTTTAACTAATTTCTACCACAAACTCATCTCTCACTATAAAAGATAATAGAACTTAAAAAATATATTCTATTTCTCTTATTCATATAGGGTTCAAAAAAAATGAATTTATAATTCATCTACCAGACCCTTTAAAAATACTACATTATTCGATCTAGGACATCACTTGTGTCAGTGGTAGGTGATACACCGTTTTCGCCCTTCATTTGCGGGTTCAAGTCTCACAGCCTTACCAGATGCGATGGGTTGCCGCCAGACCTCCAGGTTGTCCTTTTATGGCAATCCAAATATTAACTCAAACTAGAATTATCCAAAATACTTCTATCCAAACTCACAGTTTAAAATTTATAAGGATGGTAAACACAATTAAGATCCTTTTTCCACGTAATAACATGTGAACACCTTCGTCATGTATTCTTTTAAAACACTGAAACATCCTGAATTACCATAAAACTGTATTGATTACATTCATTCTTCCTAATTCCTTATAGAATACTGGATATACTCATTCTATCCATAAATTTTGTAAACTCCAACAATGATTGAATATACAAATCATTAATCAGTTTCAAGGTAGTAAAAAATATCTAATATAATTTATCCAAATCAATCATCTCTTATTCCAAAATTAATAGCTCAGTATCAAGACCATATTAAAGTTTTTTCTTTTCCATCAACCATGTATTATACAAAAAAATTAACTTACCATTGATTCACTTTTCTTGGTTCCACACAATCTCAAGTCCTTAATGAAATAGTACTACAGTACAATCCTTATATACCTTGTAATTCTTATAACATGTACATTATTAATACAATACAAAAATGACACAATACTTTACTAACGACGTATGAAATCTAATCATTCTTCTTCATCTTCGATAGTATCATAAATTTATTATTATCCAATAGCATCATCTAGGGTATACTGTGATGATTTAGACATTGATTTGTGTAGTGTCCCAACTCCTTATAGATGGATCATTGTACATTTGAAACTTTTTTCTTACTCGTGCAATCACGTACTTGGTGTTCTTTTTCTCCATACTTATAACAAACTACCATTACCTTCAAGAATTTACCAATATGATTCTTTCCACAGTTATCACAGATGGGAAAATACTTCTTTTCCCTCTTCCCTTTATGCATCTTTCTCTCTTCCATCCTTTTCTTCTCTTGCTTCCCTTCAAAGCCATAGGACTCAGAGAATTATTTACTTATATTATTAACACATGATACTATTTTTTAATATGTTGAGAATTGATAAAACACTATTTTATTGAATATTTTATTGATAATAAATGATATAGTTTCCTCACATTGTGTTAAATAAGTTTAATTAGAAATTATTTGGGATTTGATCATTCATTTGAATATTTGATGAAAATTCCAGTTTTACACTTTATAGTTCACTGTAGTATTTCGAAGAAACATATTTGTATATTTATTATTTGAATTTGAAATTTTGTAAAAGTGTTCCTACCTTAATTATCAACAAAATTTATTCATGACACTAAAGCTAAAGAGTGCATTTGGTTGTTGAAAATGGGCCATGAAGTCAAAGTTGGGCTGGACTCGCCAGAATGGAGAAGCTTCTGTATTTCGGCCAAAACTCCTCCAGCATAGCCTGGATGAAGCCCAAATTTTGAGAGGAGATAGAGGACCCATATAAAAACATTGGATCCTTCTATAATGCCGGCCCATTCACGCGTTTTGGTGGTCAAATGTTCGGGGAAAGTTGGCATAAAATATTTGGCTGAGATTCCCCATTCACACTTGAAACTACTTTGAACCTAGCCTCCCCATAACTCTATAAATTGGTGTTTTTCTCATTTTGTGGGATTGGGGACGTGCATTGGGATGTTTATTGCAGAGGAGAAGTGGATCCACTCCAATTATCCAACCATTTCAGTAAAGGTAACTCTTGAAGCAAGGATCCCTTCGACGAAGCCTTCTTCTTATCCTTCATGTTGTAATGATTTTGTTTATGTAATATACATCGTTGTTCTTCTTTTATTTTTTCTCTTTTCTTTGGTTTTGTTTAAATTTCTTCTCTTAATCTTCCTCTTTGGTCTGGAATTATTGAGTAGAAGCGTTATTGGGTTATACCCATTATAAACCTTTGCACATGCAAAACGCTTCTACGATGATTACACCACCCATGGAAGAGTAGTTCTTTTTAGTAATCGATCGACCTCTATCCTTCTTCATTAATTTATTTTGAATAAATGAGATAATCTAATTCACATATTATGATATATTAATTGAGTTTTTTATTTAAATGAAACTAAGAAAGCAATTGAATAGTTAACACAAAACAGGGGAGGTCAGGAATTGTGTGAACTGTGAGAGCGCAACCTTAACCGGTAATTCAAAACCACACGGGATCAATTTGTAGAGTTAAAATATGATACCTAAACTCAATTAATCCTCATTTACAGAGAGGTTATGTGCCTTAATTTACCACTGAACATAAGCTAATTTTCGAACATCAATCAAAGAAGGGTGTTGCGATTGCATGTTCCGAAGTTAGCCTAAGGTAAAATTCACTTCAATCTTTGTGGAAAAGTTAATTCTAGTAGGGTTAGGGATTTAACAAATTAAGGGATCATAATTAAGTGAATATTAATTTAAATGATAATGATTAACAAATTATTGACGAGGTAGAGTTAGATAGATTACACATTTTAAATATTGTCTAAAAAACATCTTTTTGTTGGGTTATTTTAATCGAACTTCATTTCAAAACTAAAAACAAAAAAAAATAAAATCTTCTTCCAGAAAACATCTTCTATATTCATAAACTATAAAAAAACCCAATCCTTTAAAGTATTGTTTTTATTTTATTCTCTTTTATTTTATTTTTAGAATACCTTTAATAAGTTGTTAAATTCACCTCCCTCTTTGAGAGATGACCTTGGTCAGCCACTCTGCTGCACCTAAGTACCCCAAAATCACATTAATCATTTGAGGGCACCCACGACAGCACCATTTCAAATTGGCTCCATTACCGGGGAGGAAAGTAATTTATTCAAGAATTTAGAGGTATTTCTTTTAATTTTCATTTTATTATTTTCTTCACCTCTCTCTTTCTTCTTTACCCTTTCTCAAGTTTGCATTTTTTTCATCCTCTTCTTTTCTTTTTGGACCATCAACTCAACTTATCATTTTTATTTTACTATGGTCCACTCAATTTATTTTCAATTTTATTTGATTTATGACACAAACTAATCCCAAATATCTTTTAGATCATGACCTTTAGATTGAATGTAGCCTTAGGGAACAAATCACACATTCTCAATCTACGGGAGGTTTCAATATTCAACCAGTTGGTGAATTCCTCTCTTATGGAAACATAGAAATTGGATGAAATTCAAATTCAAACATAAAAGAGGAACCAATGGATATAAATAATGGAAAAGAACTTAATATAACCATTCGAGAATTGGTTTCACCAGATATTAACTATCAACCAAATTGTATTGCATTCCCAAATCTCGAATCGGACTTTGACATAAAATCTGTGTTAATTCACTTACTTCCAAAGTTTCGTGGCCTCTCTGGTGAGGATCCCAATAAAAATTTGAAAGAATTTAATGTGGTTTTCTCAACCTTGAAACCAAGAAATGTATCTAAAGACCAAATCAAATTAAGAGCATTCTCATTCTCATTTGATGGAGCTGCGAAAGATTGGATGTATTATTTACAACCCGAAGATGTAACTTGTTAGAATGATTTGAAACGTCTTTTCTTGCAGAGATTTTTTCCAGAATCAAGGACAACATCCATTCGTAAGGAGATCTAGGGGATCAAGGAAGCACAAGGGGAGTCAATGTATGAGTATTGTGAGAGATTCAAGAAGTTGTGCGCAAGCTGTCCGCATCACCAAATCAGTGAGCAACTCCTCATCCAATACTTCTACGAAGGACTCACACCCATGGAGAGGATCATGGTTGATGCTATAGCTAGAAGAGAATTAGTGGAAAAGACACCAGTAGCTGCACGTGCATTGATTGACAAGATAGTACAAAACTCACAACAATTTGGAGAGCGAGGTACACCACAGGTCAGGGGAGTACATTTGGTAAGTCCTTCTTCTCTCGAAAGTCATTTGATTGATATAAAGTTGGAAGAATTGACCACTATGTTGAGGAAGATTACTTTGACTCAAAAGACATCCCAACCCACTCCTTCAAGGCCTTGTGGCATTTGCACTGATACAAGCCATCCAACTGACTGTTTCCCCCAACTACAGGAAACAATAGATTGTGCAGCAGTATTCCCAGGGAGACCATTTCAGCAGCAACGACAACCATATCCCCAAAAGAAGTTTGATTCATTTGCTCCAACATACATCCAAGGGTGGAAAGATCAACCGAACATGAGGTATGACTCTAGAAAACAACAAAGGCCACCCTTTCAACAAAACCTACAGCAGACTTCGCCTTACCAGCAGGATTTCCAACAACCCCAAAGGAGATTTGAAGCCCAAGCATTAGCAACCCAGCAACAAAGGAATCCCCCACCCAAGGTAGATTCTAACACTAGTGAGCTTTTGAAGCAAATTGTACTTAATCAACAGAATGAGCTAAAGAGTCATGGTTCGGAGGTGAGGGATTTGAAGACTCAAATGAGCCAGATTGACACCACCCTCCATGAACTTGTAAGTAAGAATTCCGGAAATATACCCTCCCAACCCACTCCAAATCCAAAGGGGAATGTTAGTTCCATCACATTGATAAGTGGGAAGAAAATGAGCGATACATCTTTACCTACCATTCCAACGGGATTCACCTCAAATCCAAAGAATCCACATTCCATACCAACTGATGATCAATCCAAGGAGAAAGATAAAGGTAATAAAAATATTGATGATGTTCCTCCTAAACCCCTTCCTTTTCCAAACAGGGTCGTTCAAACCAAGATGATGGCTGAAGAAGCAATGCAAAAAGAGGTTTTGGACATAGTCAAGCATGTGGAGATCAACATTCCTTTACTTGGAGCCATTAAGAAAATTACAAGGTAAGCCAAATTCTTAAAAGAACTCTTCACCAATAGAAGAGGGATCAAGGGAAATGAGAGGATCAATCTTGGAAGTAATGTGTCAGCACTCATTATACCAACTCTAGCAATGCCGAAAAAGTGCAAAGATCTAGGGACATTCACCATCCCATGTACCATAGGGGATTTGCACTTATCTGTTGCACATTGTGAATTAGGTGATTCCATAAATGTGATTCCTCAATCTGTACTCTCTTCATTTCATGTTGGTGAGTTGAAGCCAACAAGAGTAGTGGTGTAGTTGGTGAATAGAGATACGGCATATCCAGAGGGAGTCCTTGAGAATGTACTTGTCCGGGTAAGAGACATGATCATTCCAGTAGATTTCTATGTTCTTAACATGGAGGAAGATCGGGTAAGTTCTCATGCTCCCATAAATTTAGGTAGGCCCTTCCTCCAAACTGCAAAAAACTATCATAAATGTCAATTAGGGTACTCTTTCCAGAGGGATTGGAGATGAAGTTGTGATATTTAATGTTATGGATTCCATTAAGTACCCCTCATAGGATCACTCTGAATTTGTTATCTCCCATTTTGAACCACTAAATAAAAACTCCATGGAATTTGATTGTCCTATGCTTAGGGAGATTATGAATATTGGTTCGAGTTTGATGTCTAGGAGCACTTCCATACATGTTTATGATACACAATCCTCTCTTGGATTTTATTTGGATTCATATTCTGATTTTGATTATGTTCACTCTGATTATGACATGGCTGTTGAGTATGCTGATGGATTTGATGTTTTATTCTCTGATTTTGATGATGTCTATTCTTATACTGATGCTCTTTGTGCACATATTTCAGTTCCTTCAATGTCTCCATCCATACTACACCCTCCTTCATTAGAACTCAAGCCATTGCCACCAAATCTGAAATACTCATACTTGTTGAATGGTGAGAGATTTACTGTTATCATTTATAAAAATCTCCCTTTTGAACATGAAGAAAATATTTTGAATATTTTGAGGGAGAAAATCAGGGCGATTGGGTGGACCTCGGCTGACATATCAGTTATTAGCCCCTCCATTTTCATGCATAGGATTCTCTTGGAGGATGGGGCTAAACCGGTGAGACAACCACAAAGGAGACTCAATCCCACCCTCCTGGAAGTTGTTAAAAAAGAAGTTGAGAAATTTCTTGAGGCAGGTATAATCTTTCCCATTTCAGATTATCAGTGGGTATGTCCTATTCAGGTTGTGCCTAAGAAAAGTAGTCTTACTGTTGTTAAAAATGAGAAAGATGAGTTAGTTCCAATGAGGGTGCAAAAAAGTTGGCGTGTGTGTATTTATTATATGAAACTAAATCAGTCCACTCACAAAGATACATATTTGTATATTTATTATTTGAATTTGAAATTTTGTAACAGTGTTCCTAACATAATTATCTACAACCTTTATTCAGGACACTAGAGCTAAAGAGTTCATTTGGTTTGAGAGAACCAAACCATGCTTGATTTAACCAGAATTTGATATATTAATGTCAAAACCTGAGGGTTTTAGGTACTTATGTTTAAATTATTGAGGCATTTGTTTGGTATTAAATCCCCTATTTCAACGAATCCTTTTTTATAATGGCCTACATTGAATATTTAATCCTTGTAGCCCTTAGAAGCCATGCACATCCTGTTAGTTTAGCCACATTATAAGTCAATTTTTCCTATCCAACCAACTCTTGAAGTAAAATTGCATAATCTAGTCGAGCTTTAGTGTGGGGGAATCTATTTTGTGTTGTGCCACCACATTCTGTGACACTTTGGGTGAAAATTAAATTCTTAGGAGATGTGTTTGCTGCTGAAGAAAGTCATTATATTGAAAGTTGTGCCTTTTCTGGAGCATTCATAACAAGTGAAGTTGTGCCTTTTATGGAGCTTCTAATTGAGGTGGAAAGCTGTGCCCATCTGGAGCTTTCAAGAAAATCATGTTTGAGAAGATTGACATTTTTGATGCTGAAATGATGAATGGTGTAAACGTTTCATGACTTTTCATGATTATGGAGCTGAATTGATACTATGGGGATTGAGGAGAAGACCATATTTAAGTGAAAATTAGATTAATGAAATTTTTCTTAAAAAAAGAGTCAAGCCCTCCTCATTCAGCCTCAGAGTTTTTGACATCTTAATCCTACCAACAAAAAGCCACAGAACAACCCTGAAAATTCCTCATGATAAACATATTTCCTTGACTCACATCAGGTAGCGATGTAGGAATTTATCAAGTCTATGGTGACCCTTGTATGAGTTTGGATGAGAAATACATTGCAAAAAAATTGATATTTGATTGATGAGAGAAAATTCAAGTGAGGTAAGTGTATTTTGCAGGGTAGGATAAATAAAGTGGAAATATATTTAATGATATAAATGAAGAACTTGAAATAATGGTTTTTTATGAGGCCTGATTTCTTTTGTTTCTTGGTGTGTAATTGTTTGATCTAAAGGATACGTGTTTTAAAATTGGTTTTGATTTGATATTAATGTTTACTTGATATGAGGTTTTGCCCATGAGTGAAAAACGGTAAGTGTGAGGGAGTTGATAAAACACTATTTTATTGAATATTTTATTGATAATAAATGATATAATTTCCTCACACTGTGTTAAATATGTTTAATTAGAAATTATATGGGATTTGATCATTCATTTGAATAATTGATGAAAATTTTAGTTTTACACCTTATAGTTCACTATAGAATTCCGAAGATACATATTTGTATACTTATTATTTGAATTTTCAATTTTGTAACAGTGTTCCTAACTTAATTATCTACAACCTTTATTCAGGACACTAGAGCTAAGAAGTGCATTTGGATGTTGAAAATGGGCCTTGAAGTCAAAGTTGGGCTGGACTCCCCAGAATGGAGAAGCTTCTGTATTTCGGCCATAACTAATTCATATGGGCCTTTATGAAGCCCATATTTGGAGAGGAGATAGAGGACCTATATCCTCACATTGGATCCTTCTAGAAGGTCATCCAATTCACTCGTTTCTATGGTCAAAGGTGCGGATCAAGTTGGCATAAAATATTTGGCCGAGATTCCCCATTTACACTTGAAACCACTTTGAACCTAGCCTCCCCACCACTCTATAAATTGGTGTTTTTCTCATTTGGTGGGGTTGGGGACATGAATTGGCCAGTTGAGGGAAGAGGATAAGTGGATCCACTCCAATTCACCAACCATTTCAATAAGGGTATCTCTTGATGCAAGGATCCCTTCAACGAATCCTTCTTCTTCTCCTCCATGTTGTAATGATTTTGTTTAGGTAATAAACATCGTTGTTATTCTTTTCTTTCATCTCCTTTATTCTGTTTTGTTTAAATTTATTCTCTTAATCTTCCTCTTTGGGGTGTAATTCTTGAGTATAATCGTTATTGGGTTATACACATTATAAACCTTTGCACATGAAAAACACTTCTACGATGATTACGCTACCCATGGAAGAGTAGTTCTTTTAAGTAATCGATCGACATGTATCCTTCATCCTTCATTTATTTTGAATCAATGAGCTACTGTAATTAACATATGATGATATATTAATTGATGTTTTAATTTAAATGAAACTAAGAAAGCAATTGAATAGTTAACACAAAACACGCGAGGTCGGGAATTATGTGAACTGTGAGAGCGCAACCTTAACCGGTAATTCAAATCCACACAGCATCAATTTGTAGAGTTCAAATATGATCCCTAAACTCAATTAATCCTCATTTACAGAGTGGTAATGTGCCTTAATTTACCACTAACCATAACCTAATTTTAGAACATTAATCAAAGAAGGGTGTTGTGATTGCATGTTCCGAAGTTAGCCTAAGGTTAAATTCACTTCAATCTTCGTGGTAAAGTTAATTCTCAAAGGGTTTGGGATTTAACAAATTAGGGATCATAATTAAGTGAATATTAATTTAAAAAATAATTATTAATAAATTATTTAATAGGTAGAGTTAGATCGATTATGCCTTTTAAATATTGTCTAAAAAACATCTTTTTGTTGTGTCATTTTAATCGAACATCATTTCAAAACTAAAAACAAAACAAAATACAATGTTCTTCCAGCAAACATCTTCTAGATTCATAAAATATAAAAAACCCCAATCCTTTAAAGTAGTGTTTTTATTTTATTCTCTTTTATTTTATTTTTAGAATACCTTTAATATGTTGTTAAATTCACTTACTCCTTTGAGAGACAACCTTGGTCAGCCACTCTACTACACCTAAGTACCCCAAAATCACATTAATCATTTGAGGGCGCCCACGACAGCGCCATTTCAAATTGGCACCGTTGCCGGGGAGACAAGTAATTTATTCAACCATTTAGAGGTATTTATTTTATTTTTCATTTTATTAATTTCTTCACCTCTCTATTTCATCTTTACCCTTTCTCAAGTTTTCATTTTTTTCATCCTCTTTTTTTCATTTTGGACCATCAACTCAACTTCTCATTTTTATTTTACTATATCCACTCACTTTCTTTTCATTTTTATTTGATTTATGACACGAACTAATCCCAAAGATCTCATAGATCTTGACCATGATATTGGACGTAGCCTTAGGGAATGAATCAGACATTCTCAATCTACGGGAAGTTTCAATATTCAACCAGTTGGTGAATTCCTCTCTTCTGGAAACATAGAAATTGGAAGTAATTCAAATTCAAACATAAAAGAATAACCAATGGCTGGAAATAATGGAAATGAGCTTAATAGAACCATTCAAGAATTGGCTGCACCTGATATTAACTATCAACCAAATTGTATTGCATAACCAAATCTTGAATCAGACTTTGAACTAAAATATGGGTTAATTCACTTACTTAAAAAGTTTCATGGCCTCTCTGACGAGGATCCCAATTAACATTTGAAAGAATTTAATGTGGTTTGCTCAACCATGAAACCAAGAAATGTATCTGAAGACCAAATTAAATTAAGATCATTCCCATTCACACTTGATGAAGCTGCGAAAGATTGGATGTATTATTTACAACCCGAAGAGGTAACTTGTTGGAACGATTTGAAACGTCTTTTCTTGTAGAGATTTTTTCCAGCATCAAATACAACATCCATTCGTAAGGAGATCTCAGGGATCAAGCAAGAACAAGGGGAGTCAATGTATGAGTATTGGGAGAGGTTCAAGAAGTTGTGCGCAAGCTGTCCACATCACCAAATGAGTGAGCAAATACTCATCCAATACTTCTTCGAAGGACTCACACCCATGGAGAGGAGCATGGTTGATGCTGCAGCTGGAGGAGCATTGGTGGAAAAGACACCATTAGCTGCACGTTCATGGATCAACAATATGGCACAAAACTCCGAACAATTTGGCGATCGAGGTACACCACATGTTAGGGGAGTACACCAGGTAAGTCCTTCTTCTCTTGAAAGTCATTTGATTGATACAAAGTTGGAAGAATTGACCACTATATTGAGAAAGATTGATTTGGCTCAAAAGACAACCCAACCCACTCCTTCAAGGTCTTGTGCTATTTTCATTGATATAATCCATCCAACTGACTATTGCCCTCAACTACAAGAAATAGAAGATTGTGCAGTAGTATTCCCAGGGAGACCATTTCAGCAGCAACAACAACCATATCACCAAAACAAGTTTGATTCATTTGCACCAACATACAACCAAGGGTGGAAAGATCAACCGAACATGAGGTATGACTCTGGAAAATAAGATAGGCCACCCTTTCAACAAAACTTCCAGCAGCCTTCGTCTTACTAGAACGGTTTCCAACAACCCCAAAAGAGATTTGAAGCCCAAGCATTAGCAACCTAGCTACAAGGGAATCCCCCACCCAAGGTAGATTCTAAAACTGATGACCTTTTGAAGCAAATTGTTCTTAATCAATATAATGATCTAAAGAGTCAAGGTTCAGAGCTGAGGGAGTTGAAGACTCAAATGAGCCAGATTGCCACCGCCTTCCATGAACTTGTAAGTAAGAATTCCAGAAATCTACCCTCCCAACCCACTCCAAATCCAAAGGGAAATGTTAGTGCCATCACATTGATAAGTGGGAAGCAAATGAACGATACATCTGTACCTACCATTCCACCAAGATTCACCTCCACTCCAAAGAAGCCACATTCCATTCCAACTGATGATCAATCCAAGGAGAAAGATAATGGTAATAAAAAGATTGATGATGTTCCTCCTAAACCCCTTCCTTTTCCAAACAGGGTGGTTCAATCCAAGAAGATGGCTGAAGAAGCAATGCAAAAAGAGGTTTTGGACACATTCAAGTGTGTGGAGATCAACATTCTTTTACTAGAAGCCATTAAGAAAATTCCAAGGTATGCCAAATTCTTAAAAGAACTCTGCACCATTTGAAGAGGGCTCAAATGAGAGGATCAATATTGGAAGGAATGTGTCAGCACTCATTACACCAACTCTTGCAATGACAACAAAGTGAAAAGATCCAGGGAAATTCACCATCCCATGTACTATAGGGGAGTTTCACTTCTATGATGCACTTTGTGATTTAGGTGCTTCCATAAATGTGATGCCTCACTCTGTATTCTCTTCCTTGCAGGTTGGTGAATTGAATCCAACAAGAGTAGTGGTTCAGTTGGTGAATAGAGCTACGGCATATCCTGCGGGAGTCCTTGAGGATGTACTTCTCCGGGTAAGATACATGATCTTTCCAGCAGATTTCTATGTTCTTAACATGGAGGAATATCAGGTAAGTTCTCATGCTCCCATAATCATAGGTAGGCCCCTCCTCGAAACTTCAAAAACTATCAGAAATGTCAATGAGGGTACACTTTCCATGGAGTTTGGAGATGAAGTTGTGATATTTAATGTTATGGATTCCATGAAGTACCCCTCAGAGGATCACTCTACATTTGTTATCTCCCATTTTGAACCACTAAATAAAACCTCCATGGAATTTTATTGTTCAATGATTAGGGAGGTTATGAATATTGGTTCGAGTTTGATGTCTAAGAACACTTCCACACATGTTTTTGATACACAATCCTCTCTTGGATATGATTTGGATTCATATTCTGATTTTGATCATGTTTACTCTGATTATGACATGGCTTTTGAGTATGCTGATGAATTTGATGCTTTATTCTCTGATTTTAATGATGTCTATTCTGATACTAATGCTCTTTGTGCACATATTTCAGTTCCTTCAATGTC
This sequence comes from Viscum album, assembly GCA_963277665.1. Lineage (NCBI taxonomy): Eukaryota > Viridiplantae > Streptophyta > Magnoliopsida > Santalales > Viscaceae > Viscum > Viscum album. Next base: position 914,030,202 of record OY728162.1, on the reverse strand, counting down.
TCCATCCATACTACACCCTCCTTCATTAGAACTCAAGACATTTCCACCAAATATGAAATACTCATACTTGTTGAATGGTGAGAGATTACCTGTTATCATTGCTAACAATATCCCTTTTGATCATGAAGAAAAGCTTTTGAAAATTTTTAGGGAGAACATCAGGGCGATTGGGTGGACCTTGGCTGACATATCAGGTATTAGACCCTCCATTTGCATTCATAGGATTCTCTTGGAGGATGGGGCTATACCAGTGAGACAACCACAAAGGAGACTCAATCCCACCCTCCTGGAAGTTGTTAAAAAAGAAGTTGAGAAATTGATCGAGGCAAGTATAATCTTTCCCATTTTAGATTCTCAGTGGGTAAGTCCTATTCAGGTTGTGCCTAAGAAAAGTGGTGTTACTGTTTCTAAAAATGAGAAAGATGAGTTAGTTCCAATGAGGGTGCAAAACAGTTGGCGTGTGTGTATTTGTTATAGGAAACTAAATCAGTCCACTCTCAAAGATACATATTTGTATATTTATTATTTGAAATTGAAATTTTTTAACAGTGTTCCTAACTTAATTATCTACAACCTTTATTCAGGACACTAGAGCTAAAGAGTGCATTTGGTTTATGAGAACCAAACCATGCTTGATTTAACCAGAATTTGATCTATACCTGTCAAAACATGAGGGTTTGAGGTACTTATGTTTAAATGATTGAAGAATTTGTTTGGTATTAAAGCCCCTATTTCAAAGAATCCCTTTTTGTAATGGCCTACCTTGAATATTTAATCCTTGTATCCCTTATAATCCATGCACATCCTGTTAGGTTAGCCACATTACAAGCCAATTTTCCCTATCCATCCAACTCTTGAAGTGAAATTTCATAATCTAGCTAAGCATAAGTGTGGGGGAATCTATCATGTGTTGTGCCACCACATTCTGTGACACTTTGGGTGGAAAATTAAATTCATAAGAGATGTGTTTGATGCTAATGAAATTCATTATATTGAAAGTTGTTCCTTTTCTGGAGCATTCATGACAAGTGGAGGTATGACTTTTCTGGAGATTCTAATTGAGGTGGAAAGTTGTGCCCATCTGGAGCTTTCAAGAAAATCATGTTTGACAATATTGACATTTTTTATGCTGAAATGATGAATGGTGTAAATGTTTCAAGATTTTCTTGATGATGGAGCTGAATTGATACTATAGGGATTTAGGAGAAGACCATATTTAAGTGAAAATGAGATTAATGCAATTTTTCTTTAAAAAAAAGAGTCAAGCCCTCCTCATTCAGCCTCATAGTTTTTCACATCTTAATCCTACCAACCGAAATCCAAAAAACAACCCTGAAAAGTCCTCATGATAAACATATGTCCTTGACTCACATCGGGTAGTGATGCAGGAATTTATCAAGCCTATGGTGACCCTTGTATGAGTTTGGATGAGAAAGACATTGCAAAAAAAATTGATATTTGAGTGATGAGAGAAAATTCATGCGAGGTAAGTGTTTTGTGAATGGGGGGATAAATAAAGTGGAAATATATTTAACGATATAAATGAAGAACTGTAAAATAATGGTTTTTTATGAGGCATGATATCTTTTGTTTCTTGGTGTGTAATTGTTTGATCTCAAGGTGATGTGTTTTAAAATTGGTTTTGATTTGATATTAATGTCTACTTGATATGAGGTTTTTCTCAGGAGTGCAAAAGGGTAAGTGTGGGGGAGTTGATAAAACACTATTTTGTTGAATATTTTATTGATAATAAATGATATAATTTCCACACATTGTGTTAAATATGTGTAATTAGAAATTATTTGGGATTTTATCATTCATTTGTATATTTGATGAAAATTCTAGTTTTACACTTTATAGTTCACTGTAGTATTTCGAAGATACATATTTGTATATTTATTATTTGAATTTGAACTTTTGTAACAGTGTTCCTATCTACAACCTTTATTCAGGACACTAGAGCTAAAGAGTGCATTTTGTTGTTGAAAATGGGCCATGAAGTCAAAGTTGGGCTGGACTCGCCAGAATGGAGAAGCTTCTGTATTTCGAGCATAACTCCTCCATATGTGCCTGGATGAAGCCCACATTTGGATAGGATATAGAGGACCCATATCATCACATTTGATCCTTCTGGAAGGTCATCCAATTCACAATTTTTTGTTGTCAAATGGGCGGTGCAAGTTGGCATAAAATATTTTGCCGAGATTCCCCATTCACACTTGAAACCACTTTGAACGTAGCCTCCCCACCACTCTATAAATTGGTGTTTTTCTCATTTGTTGGGGTTGGGGACGTGAATTGGGATGTTGAGGGCAGAGGAGAATTGGATCCACTCCAATTCTCCAACCATTTCAATAAGGGTATCTCTTGATGCAAGGATCCCTTCGACGAAGCCTTTTTCTTCTCCTTCATGTTGTAATGATTTTGTTTATGTAATAAACATCATTGTTCTTCTTTTATTTCTTCTCTTTTCTTATGTTTTGTTTAAATTTATTCTCTTAATATTCCTATTTGGGCTGGAATTCTTGAGTATAAGCATTATTGGGTTATACCCATTATAAACCTTTGCACAGGCAAAACGCTTCTACGATGATTGCACCACCAATGGAAGAGTAGTTCTTTTTAGTAATCGATCGACCTCTATCCTTCTTCATTCATTTATTTTGAATAAATTAGCTACATTAATTCAAATATTATGATATATTAATTGAGTTTTTAATTTAAATGAAACTATGTAAGAAATTGAATAGTTAACACAAAACACGCGAGGTTGGGAATTGTGCGAACTGTGAGAGCGCAACCTTAACCGATAATTCAAAACCACACGGGATCAATTTGTAGAGTTAAAATATGATCTCTAAACCCAATTAATCCTCATTTCTATAGGGGTTATGTGACTTAATTTACCACTGACCATAAGCTAATTTTAGAACATCAATCAGAGTAGGGTGTTGCGATTGCATGTTCCAAAGTTCACCTAAGGTTAAATTCACTTCAATCTTCATGGTAAAGTTAATTCTCATAGGGTTCGGGATTTAAAAAATTATGGGATCATAATTAAGTGAATATTAATTTAAATGATGATGATTAATAAATGATTGAAGAGGTATAGTTAGATCGATTATGCCTTTTAAATATTGTCTAAAAAACATCTTTTTGTTGTGTCATTTTAATCGAACTTCATTTCAAAACTAAAAACAAAACAAAATACAATCTTCTTCCAGCAATCTTCTTCTAGATTCATAAACTTTAAAAGACCCCAATCCTTTGAAGTAGTGTTTTTATTATATTATATTTTATTTTATTTTTAGAATACCTTTAATAAGTTGTTAAATTCACTTCCTCCTTTGAGAGATGACCTCGGTCAGCCAATCTGCTGCAACTAAGTACCCCAAAATCACATTAATCATTTGAGGGCTCCCACGACAGCACCCTTTCAAATTGGCACCGTTGCCAGCGAGGAAAGTAATTTATTCAACCATTTAGAGGTATTTCTTTTATTTTTTATTTTATTTTTTTCTTCACCCCTCTCTTTCATCTTTATCCTTTCTCAAGTTTTCATTTTTTTCATCCTCTTCATTTCTTTTTTAGACCATCAAATCAACTTATCATTTTTATTTTACTATGGTCCACTCACTTTATTTTCATTTTTATTTGATTTATGACATGAACTAATCCCAAATATCTCTTAGATATTGACCCTATGATTGAACGTAGCCTTAGGGAACGAATCAGACATTCTCAATCTACGGGAAGTTTCAATATTCAACCAGTTGGTGAATTCCTATCTTCTGGAAACATAGAAATTGGAAGCAATTAAAATTCAAATATAAAAGAGGAACCAATGGCCGGAAATATAGGAAATGAATTTAATAGAACCATTCAAGAATTGGCTGAACCTGATATTAACTATCAACCAAATTGTATTGCATACCCAAATCTCGAATCGGACTTTGAACTAAAATCTGGGTTAATTCACTTACTTCCAAAGTTTCATGGCCTCTATGGTGAGGATCCCAGTAAAAATTTGAATGAATTTAATGTGGTTTTCTGATCCTTGAATCCAAGAAATGAATCTGAAGACCAAATAAAATTAAGAGCATTCCCATTCTCACTTGATGGAGCTGCGAAAGATTTGATGTATTATTTACAACCCGAAGATGTAACTTGTTGGAATGATTTGAAATGTCTTTTCTTGTAGAGTTTTTTTCCAGCATCAAGGAAAAAATCCATTTGTAAGGAGATATCGGGGATCATGCAAGCACAAGGGGAGTCAATGTATGAGTATTGGGAGATATTCAAGAAGTTGTGAGCAAGCTGTCCGCATCACCAAATCAGTGAGAAACTCCTCATCCATTACTTCTACGAAGGACTCACACCCATGGAGAGGAGCATGGTTGATGCTGCAGCTGGAGGAGAATTGGTGGAAACGACTCTAGTTTCCGCACGTGCATTAATCGACAAGATGGCACAAAACTCCCAAATATTTGGCGATCGAGGTACACCACATGTCAGGGGAGTACACCAGGTAAGTCCTTCTTCTCTTGAACGTCATTTGATTGATACAATGTTTGAAGAATTGACCACTATGGTGAGGCATATTGCTTTGGCTCAAAAGACATCCCAACCCACTCCTTCAAGTCCTTGTGGCATTTGCACTAATACAAGCTATCCGACTGACTGTTTCCCCCAACTACAAGTAATAGAAGATTGTGCAGCAGTATTCCCAGGGAGACCATTTCAGCAGCAACAACAACCATATCCCCAAACGAAGTTTGATTCATTTGCTCCAAATACAACCAAGGGTGGAAAGATCAACCGAACATGATGTATGACTCTGGACAACAACGAAGCCCACCCTTTCAACAAAACTTCCAGCAGCCTTCGCCTTACCAGTAGGGTTTCTAAAAACCCCAAAGGAGATTTGAAGCCCAAGCATCAGCAACCCAGCAACAAGGGAATCCCCCACCCAAGGTAGGTTCTATCACTGATGGCCTTTTGAAGCAAATTGTTCTTAATCAACAGAATTATCTAAAGAGTCAAGGTTCAGAGCTGAGGGAGTTTAAGACTCAAATGAGCCAGATTTCTACCGCCCTCCATGAACTTGTATGTAAGAATTCTAGAAATCTACCCTCCCATCACACACCAAATCCAAAGGGGAATGTTAGTGCCATCACATTGAGAAGTGGGAATAAAATGAACGATACATCTATACCTACCATTCCACCGGGATTCACCTCAACTACAAAGAAGCCACATTCAATAACAACTGATGATCAATCCAAGGAGAAAGATAAAGGTAAAAAAAAGATTGATGATGTTCCTACTAAACCCCTTCCTTTTCCAAATAGGGTTGTTTAATCCAAGAAGATGGCTGAAGAAGCAATGCAAAAAGAGGTTTTGGACACATTCAAGCGTGTGGAGATCTATATTACTTTACATGAAGCCATTAAGCAAATTCCAAGGTATGCCAAATTCTTAAAAGAACTCTGCACCAATCGAAAAGGGATCATGGGAAATGAGAGGATCAATCTTGTAAGGAATGTGTCAGCACTCATTACACCAACTCTAGCAATGCTGACAAAGTGCAAGGATCCAGGGACATTCACTATCCCATGTACCATTAGGCAGTTGTACTTATATGATGCACTTTGTGATTTAGGTGCTTCTATAAATGTGATGCCTCACTCTGTATTCTCTTCCTTGCAGGTTGGTGAGTTGAAGCCAACAAGTGTAGTGGTGCAGTTGGCAAATAGAGCTACGGTATATCCAGTGGGAGTCCTTGAGGATGTACTTGTCCGGGTAAGAGACAAGATCTTTCCAGCAGATTTCTATGTTCTTAACATGTCGGAAGATCAGGTAAGTTCTCATGCTCCCATAATCTTAGGTAGGCCCTTCCTCAAAACTGAAAAAACTATCATAAATGTCAATGAGGGTACACTTTCCAGGGATTTTGGAGATGAATTTGTGATATTTAATGTTATGGATTCTATGAAGTACCCCTCAAAGGATCACTCTGCATTTGTTATCTCCCATTTTGAACCACAAAATAAAAACTCCATGGAATTTGATTGTCCTATGCTTAGGGAGATTATGAATATTGGTTCGAGTTTGATATCTAAGAGAACTTCCACACATGTTTCTTATACAAAATACTCTATTGGATTTGATTTGGATTCATATTCTGGTTTTGATCATGTTCACTCAGATTATGACATGGCTGTTGAGTATGTTGATGGATTTGATGCTTTATTCTCTGATTTTGATGATGTCTATTCTGATACTGATGCTCTTTTTGCACATATTTCAGTTCCTTCAATGTCTCCATCCACACTACACCCTCCTTCATTAGAACTCAACCCATTTCCAACAAATCTGAAATACTCATATTTGCTGAATGGTGAGAGATTACCTGTTATCATTGCTAACAATCTCCCTTTTGAACATGAAGAAAATATTTTGAATATTTTGAGGGAGAACATCTCGCGATTGGGTGGACCATGGTTGACATATCAGGTATTATCCCCTCCATTTGCATGCATAGAATTCTCTTAGAGGATGGGGCTAAACTGGTGATACAACCACAAAGGAGACTCAATCCCACCCTCCTGGAAGTTGTTAAAAAAGAAATTGAGAAATTGCTCGAGGTAGGTATAATCTTTACCATTTCAGATTCTCAGTGGGTAAGTCATATTTAGGTTGTGCCTAAGAAAAGTGGTGTTACTGTTCTTAAAAATGAAAAAGATGAGTTAGTTCCAATGAGGTTGCAAAACAGTTGGCGTGAGTGTATTGATTATAGGAAACTAAATCAGTCCACTCGCAAAGATACATATTTGTATATATATTATTTGAATTTTTAATTTTGTAACATTGTTCCTAACTTAATTATCTACAACCTTTATTCATGACACTAGAGCTAAAGAGTGAATTTGGTTTGAGAGAACCAAACCATTATTTATTTAACTAGAATTTGATCTATTCCTGTGAAAACTTGAGGGTTTTAGGTACTTATTTTTAAATGATTGAGGAATTTGTTTGGTATTAAAGCCCCTATTTCAATGAATCCTTTTTTATAATGGACTAACTTGAATATTTAATCCTTTTAGCCCTTAGAAGCCATGCACAGTCTATTAGGTTAGCCACATTACAAGAGAATTTTCCCTATCCAACCAACTCTTGATGTGAAATTGCATAATCTAGTTGAGCTTAAGTGTGGGGGAATCTATCTTGTGTTGTGCCAGCACATTCTGTGACACTTTGGGTGGAAAATTAAATTCCTAAGAGATTTGTTTGCTGCTGAAGAATGTCATTATATTTAATGTTGTGCCTTTTCTGGAGCTTTCATGACAAGTGAAGCTGTGCCTTTTCTGGATCTTCTAATTGAGGTGGAAAGCTCTTCCCATCTGGAGCTTTCAAGAAAATCATGTTGGAGAATGTTGACATTTTTTTATGCTGAAATGATGAATGGTGTAAACTTTTCATGAATTTTCATGATGATGGAGATGAATGGATATTATGGGGATTGAGGAGAAGACCATATTTAATTGAAAATTAGATTAATGCAGTTTTTCTTCAAAAAAAAAGATTCAAGCCCTCCTCATTCAGACTCAGAGTTTTTCACATTATAATCCTACCAACCGAAAGCCACAGAACAACCCTGAAAACTCCTCATGATAAACATATGTCCTTGACTCACATCAGGTAGAGATGTAGGAATTTATCAATCCTATGGTGACCCTTGTATGAGTTTTTATTAGAAAGACATTGCAAAAAAAATTGATATTTGAGTGTTGAGAGAAAATTCAAGCGAGGTAAGTGTTTTGTGCATGGGAGGATAAATAAAGTGGAAATATATTTAGTGATATAAATGAAGAAAATTAAATAATGGTTTTTTATGAGGCATGATATATTCTGTTTCTTGGTGTGTAATTGTTTGATCTCAAGGATATGCGTTTTAAAATTGGTTTTGATTTTATATTAATGTCTACTTGATATGAGGTTTTGCTCAGGAGTGCAAAAGGGTAAGTATGGGGGAGTTGATAAAACACTATTTTATTAAATATTTTATTAATAATAAATGATTTAATTTCCTCACATTGTGTTAAATATGTTTAATTAGAAATTATTTGGGATTTGATCATTCATTTGAATATTTAATGAAAATTCCAGTTTTACCCTTTATAGTTCACTGTAATATTTTGCAGATACATTTTTGTATATTTATTATATGAATTTTAAATTTTGTAACAGTGTTCCTAACTTACATATCTACAACCTTTATTGAGGACACTAGAGATAAAGATTGAATTTGGGTGTTGAAAATGGGCCATGAAGTCAATGTTGGGCTGGACTCGCCAGAATGGAGAAAATTCTGTATTTTGGCCATAACGCCTTCATATGGGCTTGGATGAAGCCCAAGTTTGGAGAGGAGATAGAGGACCAATATGCTAACATTGTATCCTTCTGTAGAGTCGGCCAATGCACGCGTTTTGGTGGTCAAATGGGCGGTGCAAGTGGGAATAAAATATTTGGCCGAGATTCCCCATTCACACTTGAAACCACTTTGAAGCTAGCCTCCCCAACACTCTATAAATTGGTGTTTTTCTCATTTCTTGTGGTTGGGGACGTGAATTGAGAAGTTGAGGGCAGAGTATAAGTGGATCCACTCCAATTATCCAACCATTTCAATAAGGGTAGCTCTTGAAGCAAGGATCCCTTCGACGAAGCCTTCTTCTTCTCCTTCGTGTTGTAATGATTTTGGTTATGAAATAAACATCGTTGTTATTCATTTATTTCTTATATTTTCTTCTATTTTGTTTAAATTTCTTATATTAATCTTCCTATTTGGTCTGGAATTCTTGAGTAGAAGCTTTATTGGGTTATACCCATTATAAACCTTTGCACATGCAAAATGCTTCTATGATGATTACGCCACCCATGGAAGAGTAGTTCTTTTTAGTAATCGATCAACCTCTATCCTTATTCATTCATTTAATATGAATAAATGATCTACTGTAATTCACATATTATGATCTATAAATTGAGTTTTTAATTTAAATGAAACTGAGCAAGAAATTTAATAGTTAACACAAAACACGCCAGGTCGGGAATTGTGTGAACTGTGAGAGCGCAACCTTAACTGGTAATTCAAAACCACACGGGATCAAATTCTAGATTTCAAATATGATCCCTAAACTCAATTAATCCTCATAAATATAGTTGTTATGTGCCTTAATTTACCACTGAACATAAGCTAATTTTAGAACATCAATCAAAGCAGGGTGTTGCGATTGCATGTTCCGAAGTTAGCCAATGGTTAAATTCACTTCAATCTTCGTGGTAAAGTTAATTCTCGTAGGGTTCGGGATTTAAAAAATTAAGGGATCATAATTAAGTGAATATTAATTTAAATGATAATGATTAATAAATTATTTAATAGGTATAGTTTGATCGACTACGCCTTTTAAATATTGTCTAAAAAACATCTTTTGTTGTGTCATTTTAATCGAACTTCATTTCAAAACTAAAAACAAAACAAAATACAATCTTCACCCAGCAAACTTATTCTAGATTCATAAACTATAAAAAAAAACCCAATCCTTTAAATTAGTGTTTTTATTTTATTCTCTTTTATTTTATTTTTAGAATACCTTTAATAAGTTGTTAAATTCACTTCCTCCTTTGAGAGACGACCTTGGTCAGCCACTTTGCTGCACCTAAGTACCCCAAAATCACATTAATCATTTGTGGGCGCCCACGATAGAGCCCTTTCAAGAATACATGGGAGACTATTTACTTTCTAAATTTTGGCTTAATACCATGAAAGATATGATTCTTATTACTCCTTGGATCATACATATTACTGAAGTTCACATTCGTTCTACTGGGCACCATTTCTATACAATGGCATACACTAGGTCAGTTTATGAATTTCAATGAATATTTGTGAACTTGTAAAATACCTAACGTAGATTGAACAGTTTATGGATATAATCCATAATCCTAAAAATGTTTTCTTTGAGGAAGTATATATTCATAATCCCTTCATAATGATTTTTAAAGAAAACGAGAATTATCTTAAGCATATCCCCCTGGAGTGTCGTAACCAAGAGTGTAGCAAGGCCCATTTTTGTGCACCAGTTCCCATTCGAGACTAGCTCAAAGCGGTGTTTTTGGGTTTTCCCCCTTGGTACATCTTTTCCAGAGTTGCCTCTACTTACTCGTATCCTGACAGTGATGTATTTCTTGGAAAAATCACAAAATCTCAACAGTACCAAAATTCTAGGAAGTTCTTCTATACTAACTCTAAATGTCTATCTTAGGGTAATGTTCTCTAATCAGAGTTTAATGAAATATATTTACAAAGTTGTTGCTAAACTTCCTCTAATACCAACTGTAATTCCCTGACCCTAGTTTCCCAGAGTCAGTGAATTATTTTAATAAATTGGCATTATTACATGGAATCATGTCCCTGAAAACCGATCAGTTTAGCAGTCTTGGAAAATAGATTATATACTTGAATGTTACATTACACTTTCTAACATAAAACAAAAACAAACCATTGACAACACCATTGTTCACTTAGCTTAACCCTACAACTCTAACATAAAACACTTATTGGGATCCTAGGAAAATAAAACATAAGAAAGATGAGAGCTTATATGCTCAGTAAGGTAAATAATTTAGCAGAATCTATAAACTTCTATGGCAATATGTGTAATAAAAGAAACACCCTTTTAAACATAATCTTGAACATAATATGGAAAAAATAAATCAAACATCCCCATATAAATAAGCACATTGATATTCTACTAGTCGAATAATCACATGTAATAACTAATTTCATAATGAGGGAATTCCTAACACCGGAAAACATTACCACATAGTCAAGGACTTATGCCAAGACTACAAATAAATGTTTTGTCAAGACCTTCTTCTAAGACACTAGTTTGTCTCATGAGACCTACTGATGCATCAAGGAGACATAGCGAGCTCCACCCATCACTTACTAAGTCCACTGCATTCCTCATATGAAAAAGATGAAATATAACAAAAACATTCGTATTAAAACTAGCATATAAAATGTCAATACATTAACCATAAACCATTAATGGTATAAAAATAGAACATCCTAACTTGAAAATATCATAACCCATTCAATAAAATATGGAGTATTTTATTATAATAAATCAACCTCAATCAAAAATAATATCTAGTAAAGGATGATATAATAGTTCAATATGATGAGTAAAATTTTTTGAGATAAATATCCCTTTTGTAAAATCATTTAAAAGTCACACATTTATAAAGGAAGTAATTTAAAAGAAATTTTTTAATTAAAGTTTACCATACCACTTTGAAACTTTTGAAAATAATTCTCATTTCAAAACATTCATGTCCATATAAATAAATCCTTCAAATCATTTTGAAAAAATGAACATTAATTAAAAGGATTTAGAAAGATTAATTTTTAAAACATTTAAAATGATGATCTAGTTAAATAGACCTTGACACAAAAAATTAAAAGATTCATTTCGAAAACATTTTTTGAAATATGTGTATCAAAGATAAATATTTCCCAATAAATACTTACACATAAACAACCTCGGATAACAATGATATTGATGAAATAACCCTTACCTCATTGTAATCAATCGAGTCGTATGAACAATAGTCAATATCCACCAAATTAATCACACAATATCATGAATATAAATAGAATTATTATAATATATATCAAGTGGCAGTACACAATACACCACATGCAATAAATATGTGGTGGACAATGGAAATCTCACGGAATTAAAAGTGAGATAAGAAACCCATTACCTTGCACATTACTTTGGTCGAGGGTAAGTTTAAACTTCTGAATAAAGACCATTGTATGTTGTTAGATTATACGAGGACCATATCCATATATATTATATCTTACATGATTCATTTATTACTTTATAGTACCCATTTAATAATGATTTATATTTTAAATTAACATTTTGGGTAATAATCACTTTCTTTATCATGCATATTTTAACTTTTTATTCTTGGCCGTATCATTTAAGTCATGATTAAAATACTTCCAGAATATAAAATTTGATTTATATATCATATATATTTGGAATATAAATATTTATAATAGATAGATATATGAAATGGAAAACACCATTTATTGAGACGGTAGGCCGTACGTAGGCATAAACGCTGTTTCTTTTTTCATATCATATTGAACGGAAGTAAGTGAATAAGATATATGTATGAAAATAAATACATACATAAATACACACACACACACATATATATATATATATACATCTAAAGTATAATTATTATGTCATATATTACATACCTATTAGTAATATATATTTTTATAATCGTCAGTGAATGATGAACGTGGAAATGAATCTCATCGTGTCGTGGACACGGTAATCCGTACGTACGCACGAGTGACAATATCATTTTCTTAAAGGCGTGGAATTGGATGGTATATTAATTTTACAGTGACATTTGAATGTTATTTTCATTTTTTATATACATATTACTCATCATTTTATCCATCCAAATAACATAGTGTTGAATAACAAATTACACCACGACATGGAGATGGTAAGTCGTACGTACACACGCATGGTGAAATTATCTTTCATAAGATAATAGAATAATGAATATAGTTCTGAAATATTTATAATAACATCACATTTTATAGAGGATACTAGAGTTGTTATTTTATAATGGAAACAACAAAGAAAGAGTATGTGGAGGAATAAGAGAACATGAAAGATGGTGGTGAAATCATTACCTCTTCTTCGGGTTATTCCTTTTGATTTGATAAAAAGGGATCATTAGGTTGGATTTATGTTCAATGTAAGGCCTCTAGGATGAAGGAAGGATAGTTTATAAGATATCTTGGTAGAGTTTGGCCGAGCCAAATGGCTTTGGAGGTGTGAATTTGGGATAAGGGGAGGTTCTTTTTTATAAGAGGGGTGAGGGGCACCTTTGGAAAAACTTAAAATATTATTTTATAATAAATTAATTTTCAGTTTCTAATTGCTCTAAAATTAATTATGTAAAGTCTAAGGTTTGGATAGGTCTTAAAAAACTCAACCAATAGGTTTTAGATATGATTATGTCCCCATATTAACCTCAACATTTAGATTTAACTTTTAGTTAGATAGATTGACATTTACCATGTCTCTTTGTATTTTTATAATATCTGGTTAATAAAATTATTATAAAATTCTAATAGAACACCAATTGGTTTATTAATGTCATATATATTATTATATATTTATTTTAGCTGAACTTCAGAATTTGTGGACTATTATATCAATTAATAATATAATATTTGTTTTTAAAACTCTATTATGTCAATTTTGACACTATTTAGTTTTTTTGTTAAAATCATAATAGTATGATTGCTATAAAAAAATTGATATAACCAACCCTAACATGTCATATTAACCTAAAAAATTAGTGTAATTTAAAAAAAGTCTCAAATTTCATTTATTTGGTTATTTATAATGTCAGTTATTTTAATCATTCATTAATATGGTAATTACTCCACCATCATTATGTCATAAATACATTCAATTATTTAATGTCCTAAAATAATAAATAAATTACCATTATGTAGAAAATAATTTTAGTCTTCTAATTAATAATTACATTCGAATTTATCTTATGTATAACCCTATATTAAAAATGTTTTAGTGTTTAAACTTTGATTTTAACTCTTTTAACTCTTATTTGAATTATATAATAATAAATGTCCTAATCTAATCCAAGTGTACCTAAAGGATCATATTTTTTTTATAAGGCTGTTTTTTGTTGAATTACACTTATCCAATAGAATTTGGGAATGTGTTAGGGTAATAATAATATCATTTTTACCATTAATTACACTATTTACTTTTAATAGTGGTAAATAAAAGTAAAAAGTTACTATTCAACAAAATTTGTTTTTGTCTTATTGAACCAAATTTTTTTTACTGATATCAATAGTGTCTCTCAGATTTTTAAATTTCCACTCACAAAAGCGGTAAATTTATGTTTTATGCAAATTTGCATATTCTTGTAGGAGGTGGGTAAAAGACAGTGAAAATATCAATAAATTTTTATATATCTAATATTATAACAAAATGACTCCAATGAATTAAATTGAACATATATAGGTATTATGTATCTATTTTTAATAAAATATATTTAAATAAAATAAATAATTATTAAAATAAAAAGTCAGTTTTAAACAATAACTCAGTTTTTTCGCTATTCATAAAAAATTGATAGTTTTCAGAAAAATACTAACAATTCACCCTAAGATAATATTAATTTTATGAATTCAAAAATTAAGTCTATTTTTCCAAATTAAAAACATATAATTTGAATTTATTAATTTAAAACTAGTTCCCGTTGTCAAAACCAAAAGGCGTATTTTTAAGAAACCTTAACTATCAAAAGATTGATGCTTGTTTATGTCCAATTTCAAAGTAAAATTATTAAAAATGACCAGTATTGGATTAAATGGTAAAAATATAATCTATTTATAGTTACAAACCATTAAAATTTATAATATAACAATATAAATTATTTTGATTAAAAAAGTTGTTTTCAGTTAAAATATAGTATTTTTCACTATTCACCCAAATATAAAAGTTATCAGAAAAACACCAAAAATTTATTAAAACAAAATTATTATGTCTCAATTATAAAGAAGAATTTTATTTTGTCAGATTTAATATATAAAAGTTTCAAATATTGGATGTAAAAATGGTTAACCATTAATAGACGGTAAAAGTGCATTTTTTTAAAATACTTCTTTTATCCGAAACAGATGAATTAGTTCTTATATTATGTCTAAGAAACTCATAATATGGATTCTAAAATTATAAGGATTATATATAGTTCAAAATTCAGTCAATAATTTTCATAACCGCTTTTGAACGGCTAGTTTGGTAATTCATGGTGTGCTTGAACGCGGTGTTGCATGTAGTGCATGTTATTGAATAACTTTAAAGAAATAATGTACTATGAAATCTTGGGGTGTTACAATTTCTTTTTATATATCCATTTCAAATACATACATGGATGTGATATGATACTTATATGTACATTTTGGGTGGTTTTAAATGTACCCTTTATGGAATAATATGAAATGGTTCATGATTGATATACCAACCAAATCGTCTCACTTTTAACCCATTTTATATGAAACCAAAGTTTAATACATGGGTCATCTCTATATAGAGGTGTACATAATATTGAATGGATTGAAATTTACATTTTCTATATTATCAAGATCTATATCACTTTATACATCTAGAGAGGATTCTTGGAGGACATGTTATCACAAACACTTTTTTGGAAAACATTTCATTTGTAGACAGATGGCCAGACATAACAAGTTATAAATATTCTTTAGGACATGATATGTGTTTGTGATCTCAAATTAGGTGGATATTTGTATGACCATATGTTAATATATTAGTATTTATACATTAACAGTTACAATTATGCTACCAAAATGTACCTTTTTTAGGGATTGTATGTTGATTTTTGATGTTCTTTATTGTGTTGGTCGAATATGGGTGAATGATCCTTAGTTTGACCTAGTTTTTTCAAAGTGATGATGATAAGGGTTTAGTGGATTCATTATGTGATATTGAAGCCATATATCCAGTAAAACTCTTATGTTGATCATTTTTATCTACCATTGGATTTTTCAATTTCTAACATTATGTTCTGGATAGTTACACCACATTTGGGTCACTGACATCTTCCGAATCATGGAATGATTTTTTCAATGTATGTGGGTCCTTCCAATATCATTGAGCTAGTTGGGAATGCAAACTATTATCTTTCACCTCCACCATATTTGACCTTAATATACATTGTGTTTCATGTACCACAACTTGAAATCTATAATCCTTACCCTTCTCTTCTTCTGAGCTAGTAGGACCGCGATGTTAAGACTAATTTATCAATAAATAATAATCCATTTAGGATTATTGATTATGAAACTATGGGTTTTCATGTAGATATGGTACCATTGCTCCATGTTATATGGATTCATGGTAATGATTCATATAATAATTAGGTGTTTGAGGAAATAATTATGGATTAGTGGACTTATATCATTGATAAGGAAACTATTTAACATGATATATATGGAAAATGTGTTGATGGTGAAAAAATTGTAATATCATGTTACCTATATTTTGTTACTTCTTAAAATTAGTTTTTATTCTTGTTTTTCTATTTAAAAGTTGAGATTTTTGGGTGTGGAGAGTTTTTTCAAGGGAAAAAACATAATATTTAGGGCTATATGTTAGTTTGTATATAATGGAGTACATGTTTAAATTCATACCAATGAGATGCACTATGGTCTATGGGATTCTATGTGGAGAGTCTGAGCTACGTTGTCAACCGTTAGGATGTAACATACATATACAAGGGGATGGTTTGCATATTTGCTGTCAGTTTCAGAATAGTTTTCATGTAGGTCCCTGGTTGGTACTAACTATTTTGGAATAGCTGGGACATTGTAACTTTTTTGTGATGTTGATTTACCTTGGGTGAAGTGGGTATGGGAGGTGTCTGTAGTATTTTTAGGAGGCCAGCTAGCCAAGGTTTGTTGTGTCATGGTCCATGGAGGATAATGTATATTCTATATATTTTCAACATTTTTGTGCCGTGATAATTTGGTGGTGTGATATCATCTATGTTTTCATTTTCCAAAATATCACAATACCATTTTTTTCCTTATCTTATACTCATTGGGATTTCACATTTTTTCTCTTGAAGGATCCTGAGAGTTGATTTGAATCCCCTATCCTTCATTCATATTGAATCAAAATCACCGATTATCATGTGATATCTCTTTTAGTGAGAGAATATCCTCTCATATAATTTCGTATTATATCCTTATATAGAAACATTAGAGAGAAATAAATCATCATGATCTAATATAAATTTGGATTGTATTGGATTTTAATTTTGATTCCTCAATATCATATGCATTCATACATCATTGGAAAATCTTGTTGTGGGTACTGAGTTCGTTTGATAACTTGATTATAGGATAGTGGTTCCATATCGTTTTTCCTAAAAATTTAAACCATTAATTAATTAATTAATTTGGATGAGTTTTTAAATTATTTAGAAACCTGTATATGATATTATTGAGGGATGATTTTAAAAAAATCATGGACATTGAGAAAACCAAAAATTTCAAGAGAATATAAATTATTTTGCGCATTTTTGAGAGAATTGATGTCTTTTTTTGGAAACTAGATTTGATTTAATGATTTTATTTGGAAGAAATTGAAATATTAATTTAAAAGGAATCAATTGATGAAAACCTATGAGTTGTTTTTCAATGATAAAGGCATGTGAAAAACTGAAATTGAAAAACTATATCTTTAATTTATCTAAAATGATTGATTTTATAATTATTAATTGAGTGATTTACCAAATAACATATGAACCAGGTAATTTAATTGGTAATTAGGTAAATAACTCTAGTATCATACCCACTATCATTGTATTGCTTATGAAAACACTGATATAACCATACTACAACTGGACATTTTCCTGGATGGGGACTTGAGTCTTGATGACCTGAGTTGTGGGGCATGTCCACACATTAAGATGAGATCACTAATAAGTAATGTGAGGATCCTATTAAAAGTACCTAATGTATTGTAGGGATTTGTTAATAGTGATACGATATATTTAATTTCATAATTACAATCCATTTAATTATTTACTTGTATTATTCATGGACACTATATTATAAAAATATTTTATTCAAACTATTTTTAAGAAATTTTTGATATATCTATCATCTTTGTATTATTAATGAATGTTTTTTTGAAAAAAATTGAATTAATTCCATTCCTTTTTCATACTAAAATTGAAATAATTTTTTATTATTATTATGGAATTTATTATAGAAAACATGGTGACCCCTACTGCTCTTTATATCACACACACTAACTTTTACATTGGGTATTTGTTGGCAATCTTATGCCAAGTCCAATAAATTAAAACAATCTACATAAATGAGGTGTGAGTTATTTAACCATGATACTATGATTTATAGAGGTTAATGAGGGATATGTTATCTTCTAGTTAAGATTAATTATATTTTGGTTATATCTGCAAAGAAATTGCGTCTCTTTGTGATGCACTTTTTGGGAACTATTTTATCTGATTTTTTCTGGTATATTATTCACTTGGTGTGTTTATAATACTAACATTTATCTTTGAACATATGTATTATTGTAAAATTAATCATTCGCATTTGGTTCTTTTATGATTACACAAGCTAGTTTCCAACCCATTGGGATTGGGAACACCCTTCGGGCCATGGCGGAGATGACGTGTGTGTCTTGGATGGTTCATGATAATAAGATTTAATTTTTTCCCCAAATTTAAATCTATATTTTATTTATTAACAAGTTTTTTAAATATTCATGAAATTTTTTTCATTCTCATGGGTAATTTTTATATGGTTTGTTTATTATTATGATCATGTTCATGTTATAAATTTTTTTATTTTTTTATTATTACTCTAGTGGGACTATAATATAAATCCCTTCAAATTATAGTTTAAAAATTATAAGAAATAATATTTCAGTATGTGGGACGCAATTGTTTATACAACCCAATTTTTTCTATTTATATTGTTGGTTAGTTATTTACAATCATTATGTTATTTTTTTCAATGATGGTGAATGGGAATGTAATAATGTTATATTATGTAAATATGCATTGAATAAGTGCATGTGGGAAGAATCATTGGGTTAAAAATACTATTATTTGAAAAATGTGTTTATAACTCTAGTTGTCATTATAGGAATGGTAAATCATGATAAGAGATAGAACATGAGTAATAGATGTTGGTTTCTTCATTTGATCATATTGAAAATAAATAACAGATTCTGGAAATTTATATCTATAATCAATTCAGAATATATTATATGATTATGAAGGTGAATCCAGTGGATAAATGTTGAGATACATCTGAAATATCGTTTATAATTTGAGATTATACCATGTTTTATAGTACATGTATATCTAGTAGTAAATTTTTATTGTTGAAGCATCATATATATTATAATATATTCAGATATTTCATGTTGTTAACTGAAATCACTCTAGAGTGTTTGAATTATATTGATGATTTCGGGAGTTGTATTATGTAAATATGATGTTCCTGATGAATATAAGTTATCTCACAACCATTTCTAAAAAAATTATGATATTTTCTTCATAAATGTTGTTTGATGATGTAAATAAATGAGGAAGGAAACATAATTAGACATTGATATTATTTTGTACAACTTTTTAGTTATCCAATTTTTTCTAAAATGACCATGTGAGGCATTGTGAAACATTTATGGATTTAAAAGTGTGTTGTAAGACATGGTTAAACCAACATAAGACATTTTATGATTATAATAAAACATTTTTGTTTTTGAAATTTTTTTATGGAAATACCGTAGCAATAAAGGTATATGTTTCAACATATACAACTATAAATCACGGTGGAATATTTGTCAGAAATAATTTAGAAATTATGTGAACTAACCCGGTGTAGTTATGATATATTGCATGATTTTTTATGACATAGTGAGTCAGGTTAAAGGATTATGGCTATCATGAAGTGATAAAATGTAAATATTCTAATATATGATCATAACAAATATTTAATGGAAAAATATTTCTATTTCATGAATGTATTAATTCTATATTACATGGATATTTTTCATTAGGTAGAGAATTACTGGATGTTACTTATGGGTCATTATTCAGAATATATAATATTATCCGTAAGATAACATTAATGTCATTCTCATTATTCTAATAATGATTCTAACTATGGAAAACATTAAAAATGGGAATTTTAGGACTAATTTGTTTCTTTTTCCATGATGATTATCTCTTTCTAGTGATGATATTTTTTATTGATGAATGAAGAGTGATTCTATGAAATAATAATGGCTTCCATGATCATAATGGATTCTTCTTCATGTCAACATGCTAATAATGAATTTTTTAAAAACTGAGTTGTTGACGATAAAATTATAATAATCAATATGGGTATTGAAGTTATTTTCATCACAATGAGGTTACATCCACCTTGAAGAAAAATTATGAGAAATAATTAGTCTAGGGTATAATTTTCTTTTCAAATGGAATGATTAAATAGAGGAAGGTCCTAAATCATATCAAGAACATAGTGAATGAAATTAACGATATAAGGGAACAATGACATAAGTTATTTTGGAATATTAGATTATACATTGGATCATTACCAGTAAGATAATCTTTGATTGTGGGGAGTTTCCCACATGATGGAGTTGAGTAAAATAAATAGATCTCAACCCAAATGTTTTTATGGGATTTAAATATTCAAAAATAAAATATATTTTTTTGAACATCTATATGGGTTAAAGGTTATGGGAAAGAAAATGATTGTGTACTGAGAAAATTGTGACACTAAAATAGACATGAATATGAAAAAATAACTATGTGTTGTAGATGGGAACTAATACTTCATTCTTATAACACTCGTTAAATTTTTTATACTACGTTCTATAGTTATCGATACATAAAACACCATGTCAAAATGAACTATTATATAGAATATCAGTATAACCTAACTTTTAAATTAGAATAATGAATAAGAATAAAAATATTTTTATTAAAAATTATTTAATTTAATTACACGAATCATGTAAATTTTTTGTAATTTTATTAAAAGATAAAAAACATTTTCCGTTAGAAATTTTTTTATTAATATTTGTAATGAAATATATAATTAATTTCATAAAACTATAAAAAATTATCAAAAAAAAATAAAAAATTTTGAAATCAAAATTTCTTAGTACTCATAGAGGGAATTATTGATAATTTTGTTAAAAAATTCATATTTGATGAATAGTGAAATATTAGCTTTTATTGAAATATATCATTTTAAAATGTATTTAAAGAGTAAATTTTTATTACAAAATAGTTTTTAAAAGTAACATGTTTTATTTTTTGTTACTAATAATATAATTATTGTCATTTGAATATATTTTATATTAAATTTGGTTTAAAACCATTTATAGTTCAGAAAATAATGTTTTTGGAAAAATGATTTTCATTTGGTTTTTCAGGTTTAATATAAAATTAAACACTACCACTAATATAAATTTAATATTTAGAACTGTATTCTATATTTATAATTAATAAGATCAAATTGTAAAAAGTATGTATGTTTTATTTTTTGGCATTATGAATTATAATCATAGTAAATTTTTGTTACCATTGTAATGATAAATCAATAAATTTAGAAGAAACAAAATATGATAACATTTAAAAATAAATCTAATATCTACTTATATTTCAATTTATTCCTATATTTCATCAAAAATCATCCAAAATTTGATAATTGGACCATTTATGGAAACCTTCCATTGATCAGTACGTTTATATAATTTTATGTAAATATTGAGACAAAAATGTCCCACTCTTCCCTTCTATATCAATTATATTTTATGATAGGGATAATTTTTTTTTAAATTTTAATTTTGATAAAAAAATTGTTTTGTGTATTATTATTTTTAATTTTTAGTTGTGAAATATTTGAATCAAATGCTTATGAAACACCAACACAATGGTTGTTCAAGTGGTAAACAAATTAAATAAAGGATTTTAAAAACACTAAAAAAATGTTGGTCTGGTGAGTAAATGTTTCCCACAATGTTTTATGAAAAATATAACATATTATTTATTTTTGAATGTCTGAGACACTAATTTCATTTCTATAATTTTGTTTTTTATGTTAAATTATGTAAGTAGATCTTAAAATTACATTAATATTATGTATGATAAATATAATTTATTAAGTAATTTTGTAATAAAAAATATTAATATTGGAAAATTAAGAGGATATATAGACAAAGATTCCATCCCATTTCCATTTATGTTGAAGGTGTAAAAATATTTATAATATTATAAATTATTAATACTAAAAAAATCATTACCTGGATTAAGGTCAACAATATTTAAGAAAGGGGCTATACCAAACGTTAATGGTTAGAATAATTCCTAAACCTATTTTAATTTTATTTGATGATTAATTTTAGACCATATTCTACTTAAATTATAATCCATATTATTTTGGAACCATTTTTTATAATTCATATATATATTATATAACAATATTAAATGTACATCATAAAATGAATTTTATTATTTATTTGAATAAAAAATATTTTATAAAATTATTTAAAATTAACAAAAAAATTGTAATTAACAATTTTAAAGGGATATATATGGAAATATCACCCATGGTCCATTTATGGGTCACATCTCTATTTATTCTTAAACAATAGAAACCATTGATATTTTGGTAATTTTCAACAGGATTAAGAGAGGAGGGGGTTATAACATCTTGATAATGCATAATGAATATCATAAAATTGCATCTATTTTATTTTTTAATAGGACATTGAAATATCCTCGTACTATCTTCCAAATATGCCGTTTTTTGTCAATGGAATAATAAATTATTTTATATTAGTACTTCATGTAATTATAAGAGTGCACATTCCCTCAGTTATAAAGGGACCCATCCTATCTCCTCTCCCCCACACATTTTGAGCCTTATAGCATGTTCAATCCCTAAAATAGTATCATTCTAGATTCCTTCACCAAATATTATAGCTTTTTTCATTCCAAAGGACAATAACATTAGTGATTACGGTTTAATCCACATTAGGTTTATCAATGAAGAGGTATAACTCTTTACTAAGTGTTTTAAATATTATTTCATCATAATTCTTCCCAAAATTACATGTTTTCATTCAAAAATAATGACTTCAGGATATTAAATATACATAATTTTTAATATATGATCCACAACCCACTAATTTCAACCACATAAAAAGTACAAACAATTATCATGTATACATAAATCTTATCATCTCCACATTAGTATATATTTTTATTTTCATTTTTAAATTACATGGATAGTTATTATAATTTATTTAATAAATTTATATTTTATTTATGTTATTATCATTATCATATAATGGTGAATTATTATTTACCTTTTTTCATCCATTAGATTGAAAACTGATAACACTGTTTGTGTGTATTAATGTCCTACCATATATTGGAATGATTAAAGTCTTTTCTCAATATTTAAAATTTATAGAAAAATCCAAATATATATAAATATAGAATATATATATAGTATTATATTATTACTAAAATAATGAATAATCTTATACTATGATCAATGTATAAGGATTGAAATTGAAGAATCAGAACATCTATTAAAAGTGAAATAGTTGACTCCTAGAAATGGAAAAACTGTTAATAAATGGTTTTTTAAATGTTATAAGTTCAATACAAATGATATTATAAGTTTTTAAAAGACCCTTCTATATAGTTATAAAAAATTCAAATTAATTAAACAATATTTTAGTGTTCTTTTTATGTGATTTGACCTTTAGGTAATGGTTTATTTCAAAATGATAGAATTATTTGGCATTTTTTATCTTTATCTCCCTAT
The DNA here is from genome assembly GCA_963277665.1 of Viscum album. Taxonomy (NCBI): domain Eukaryota; kingdom Viridiplantae; phylum Streptophyta; class Magnoliopsida; order Santalales; family Viscaceae; genus Viscum; species Viscum album. The sequence goes on along the minus strand of OY728162.1, from coordinate 914,006,639 downwards.
TGGTGAAATTATATGATATATATATATATATATCATTGTACAGTAATTAATTCATGATATTAATATTTTTTCATTTATTTTCCCATATTAACTACTCAATATATAAAAATATTAATTTAATGGAAAACTAACCATGTTTTTCATTCGGTTGAGTATCTTTTTCTTAAATGGCGTTAATTTCATAATTTTTTTTCATGAATGTTTTTTATAATCCTGAGTAATTTATTAAAAAAATTACCCATTTTGTCCTCTTATAAAATTTCTTATAAGGAATCATCTTGGAATTCTCCAAATGATACAACTTTTAATTAAGGTGTGAATAAAATATTTATTTTCATATACACCACATAAATTTATTCTATCATCATCATGACAATTATTTGGTTTGACTACTCCTTTAAATATACCAATGATTGTTTTAAAAGAAAAAAATAACCTTAATATTTTTAAAATTATTATTCCATAATTAAATGATTTCAAAATGCAAATGGAATTTTTTATAAGAAATCATATTTTGAATGACCAAAGTCATTTTAATATATGATAACATCCATAAATGAATTAGATGAATTATCTAGTTAGGATATAATGACTCCATTAAACATATTTCATTCGATAGTTTATGAGCACTTTTACTGGGAATGTAATGACATGTTTATTTGTTTTTTCCAATACTAATTGCTATAAATTATAGGAAATGTTGTTTGTATTTTAATGTTTTTTAATGTGGTGAATTCATTGGATGTTTTACATGATGGGTGGACCTAGAAATTATATATCCCCTTGATGTATCATTTTTTAAGGTACAAAATATTTTCAGTATTTGGACTAGGATATACATATTTATGTAATATGTTTTTGAAAGATTTTGTGATCACAAGTTTTAGATTACTAACATTATTAATTCCAATAGTAAGATATTATTAATTTATTTCTTTTTGAATTATTTAATTGTTGTTATATCCTTATAAAAACTTTAGGATTATGGGACAATTTATATTTCATTATTTGATCATCATTTATTCTAGTTGTATTATTCTTGATGGTCATGTTATTGATTTATTGTGCCTTTATATGTTATTTACATGAATATATTTATTATAACATATATACTAAATATATATTAAACTGAAAATAACCCTTATGGATTATTTATGTGCACCCTTATTTTATTCCCCTTTCATTGGATGTAGGGCAGTATTATACAATTTATATGGAAGGATATGTTAGGGATAAGAATGGTTGTCGTATAGAAAAAAAATTAGTATATCATATTTTTAAATGTATTTGAGATTGATGTTTTTATCTAGTTTACAAATAATTATAAAATATGCATTCCTTTAGGATGAATGCTCTTGAATCTTGATACAATATAATAAAGTAACTATCGACTCTAGGCTACTAGATTTGGGTGTTTCAGAGAATGCATATTTAAAAAATTGGGAACTAGATTTAGTAGTACATACATTATAGAACAAGAAAATGTGGTAGACTATGAAGATAATTCCATTTATTTAATAACATCATATTGGTTTGGAAAGGTATAGATTATGTTTGTTTCTATGTAAACCCTTATTAGGACAAATCATGTGGATTTGGAATTGGTATAGATACATCGTTGGAAAATAACCCAAAATAGAGTTGTCCGATTATATATTGACAATAATCTTTTTAAGTGTTGTGCATTCCATTACTGCATAGTACGTTTGAAACTTCTAGTGGAAATTCATGGGTTAATTAACAATTTCATTGTCAATAGTTAGGATGAATTAATGAATAGAACCTATGGAAATATATATTTTCACAAATTAATATCAGATAAACCTGATGTGTCTTGGGTTGATAGTTATAATGTTGATCATGTTTTAAAAGGCACAAATACCCGGTTTGAAATTATATAATATTGTAATTTATAATACTATTTATATTTTGGGAGAAATTGTTTGGAATTAAAACAATTTTTAGCTTATACATTAAGGAGAGAGTAATTTTAAGAATAATGCTTTATTATTTTTTATAAATATGACTATAATAATTAATAAACATTATGGCTAATATGATACTTTAACACAAAGTAATAGTATTCAATTAATGTTATTTTATTTTTTTGAAAATAATTCAATGTATAGAAAAAACATTGTGGTTAAAATATAGTTTCATGACTAATGTAATTTTTTAGGTTCACCACATTTTTGGAAGTATCATGGGAATTATATTAGTATTATTATATAAAAAATGCATCTCGCAGTTTAGTTGACATTGTATCACAATTGTTATGGTTGCATGGTAGAACCCACAACTGAAGGGAAACTAGGGTGAAGTGACTACCAATTTCTACTGTGATGTATTTTTTCATTATGATTTTTTTGAATTAAATAATTTTTAGATAAATAATGAGTTTTTTAAGAAGCATATAAAAGGATTAAATATTTTTGAGTTTTTTAAATTTTGAGGTGATTAAAGATAATTCATGAGTTATTTTATTAAGGTTAGGTAATTGTGATGATTAAGAATATTATAAAGGAATATTTGGGAAATATTCTATCATGTTTTTTAAAATGTAAGATAAAGTAAATGGGATAACATTTTAGGAGGAAAATTTATTAAATACTGAGTTTATCATGGTTATTTTTTGATGTAGATTATTAAATTATTTACTATTTTATGATAAAACCATTTGTTTAATTTTTATTTTTGTAGATTAATGTATTGTTTCATCATAAAAAAGATTATTTATTTTGGATATTGTATTACATTGTGGCAAGAACTTTTGTTTTAGTAAATATAAGAGGGATATATTGTTATTATTTTATAGATAATGTGATAACTTAAAATATTTTTTTATTTATTCAAAAATTAGAAGAAATATTCTTCAATACTCATCAATTTTGTAAGAAGATGAAATTATAGTAGACAATGCTTAAATGATGGAATTATACTTTTCATGTATGTGTATGTCCTTATGTTCTAAGACTATATGGTAATGTAACACATCATTGTTATAAAAAGGATCATAAAAAAATGTGTTCTACTTCTAACATCATTTTTTATTAAATTATTTTTTTTCACCCATCATTGAATAAATGTTTTTGGTCGTTGAAATTCTTATTACCATGTTCTGTATCACTCCAAAATAATCCATGTATTATAGTTTTCTCCACCAATTGTGTAATTAATTTAACACTAATGCTCTCCTTATCCCAAACCATGTTTATGTGTTATTTTAGGTAACCTTTATGTTTCAAACATTCACTTTCAGAAGGATTAATTATTATCTATGACGACCCATACTTTACATAAATTGTTATTACTTCATAATTGAAGCATACTTATTAAAACATATAACAAAACCATGAAAGGATCATATAGTTATAGTGTCTTTAGAAACTTGGAAATAGAGACAACTGGTTCATAAATCATCTACATGGTCTCCCGTTTATTTCATCATATTTAGAGTCCCTTTCTGGCATATCCTACTTAATACCCTTCTTCCAAACCTAGGGAAAATAAAAAATACAAAAGGGTGAGCTCAAATTCTCAGTAAGGGTAAACAAAATATATATCCATCATATCATATTCATAAGATCATAACATTTTGAAAATCTTAACCTGCAAAAGAGATCATAATATCATATCATGGGATAAATCATATAAGTGAAAATGCAATACCAATAATCATAGCATAAAACATGAAACTTTGTGGCATACACACATAATCATAGAAAATAATTTATTATTAGTCGAGACTCATTTCCAAGACTATCTTAGTGGACAAAGTCCATTTCTAAACCGAGTTCACTCCTCGTTCCGGTCCTGTATCAGTGAACCTGTTTAACTTTCCATTCCATCCATGTCTGTCTCATGAGATATAAATCTTTACCCAATGCATTGGAGGTAGATATAGGTCCCACCAATCTCATAATGAAACCATTCTTATGTGTGACACAAAATCATAAATCATACATCATAGCATAACCCATGTAATAAAAATGGGATTCATAAACATCATGGCATCATAACATAATCCATAAAATAAATTCATAAAAATAATTCCTTCATAACATAATGAAATCAATGTAATAATAGGGATAGAAAAAGAACCCTATATTATCTTAGATGGAAAATAATTTTGATAAAACACTTGAACTCCATTCTTGAGGAAAATATCCTTTCTACTTCAAAAACATTTTTCCTTTCTCAACATGTCATACAATTTTTAACTAAAAGAAGTTGATTAAAAATAAACATGAAAACTTGTAATGGAAGCTTTATGGAAATATTGTTTTATGAAATCATAAATATCCATTCATGCCGTATAAGTTAAAAAAACAGTCCTCTCGTACTTTGGCAGGAAAAGTCAAAAAGTACCTCGTACTAAAAACGAAAAAAGATTACATTCATATATTTTACTAAAAAATCACGAAATGGTAAAATTTGATTTAAAAAATTGTATGAGTATAGAAATAATATTACATATTTACGAAACATGTATTTGGATGATAAATATTCCCCAGTAAATTCTGAAGTATAAACAATCTCGTAAAAAATGAGATTGTGATATTTTACCATACCTTAGGTCCGATAAGCTTTGTACGTGTCCATCCTCCTGTATAATGATTTAAGTAATGTTATTCACTTATTCTAGAATCATAAACATTGTTATGATATCATATATTGTCATATTATTAGCTTCTTATTAGTAATATTTAATTGCTACTTGTTATTAGGGTGTTTATTGCTTTATGTTCTTATGTGTGTTTTATCGAATAAATTCCTATTCCTCTTTTTATGCTATGGATTCCTCTTTTACAGAATGGTATTAGTGTAATATATATTATATTTATTCATTCAATTAATTTATATAATCATTATTCAATGAAGATCATGTAGAACGAGTCGCATCACATCGTGGAGACGGTAGGCCGTACGTACGCACGAGTGATGATATTGTTCCCATTATTAGATGAATGGAATTGGAGTTGATGAAATTATATTTCAGAATCAGTATCATGTTTTAATAAGTTATTTATTACACCATTATACACACCCGATCATGGTGGTGGTAGAAAATAGATTAAACCACGATATGGAGACGGTATTCCATACGTACGCACGCGAGATGATTTCATTTTCCGTAGGATGGATAGAAGGTAAAATATGGTTGTTTCATATTTATAATAACATATCAGTATGTTATTGATACTAATGTTATTAATTTATGATGTAAAAAATATATAAGAACAAGTAGAAGAAGAAATTATTTAGAAATAATCGGTAAAGTATATTACCTCTTATTTGATGCGCCTCTTCTTAACCTCCTCTTAGGGCACTAAAGTTGGACTTTGAAGATGGCCAGGACCGCTAAGATGTTTCAAGGGAAGTGAACAAGAGAAATTGGTAGGGGTTGTCCGATCATGAAGGCTAAATTTTGTGTAAAGAGGAGAGGGAGGAGGTTCCCTTTTATAAGGGAGGAGAGGGGTACCTTTAGAAACCTTAAAAATATTAATTTATATTAATTCAAACCCCATTTAAAAACATCCAAAATGACTAAAATATGAATATTATATGAGATAGGGTTGTAATATCATCAACAAATAAAATTTAGACTACTTGGAAATTTATTTTAAACATTATCAACTAGATTTATCCATATTTAATCTATTTAATTTTATTTTTGGTAATAAGATTCTAAATTTTAAATTGTTATAAATAATTACTTATGTATTGTGAATTGTCAATAATTGGATAAATTATAAAATTTTAGACCATATAAATTTTATATTATAATTTTTAATTATTTTTGTGATTTTTAAACTATTTTATAATATGTTATTTTTATAAAATAACAATAGTGTCAATTTTGACACCATTCATTTATTTGAATTTAAATAAACTCCCGACAAATGAAATGTTCGAAATAAAAGTTTTTATAGCTTTATAACATGTCATAGTAATCTTGAAAATTCGTTTATCATATTAAATATCTCATATAATATTTATTTTAATATTTTTGAAACCGTATATTTGATATTTCAATCTATAAAATAATTTCAACATCACTATTGTGTCACCTTTAATAATAATTATTTAATCCCTAAAAATTCTAAATAAATTCACATGATCTAGATAATTTTAATAGTTTGCTGGATACTATTAATTTTATAATATTCATTAAGTTTATCACCAAATTAGATTATTATACTTATAAGAATTAAGAAAGTGACATGTTGTCACTTTCTTTGGTTTTAATAATAATTAAATTATTTTCATAGAAAATAGTCCATTAAATTACTCTAATCCGACCCTTAGGTGATATGGGTTTACTTTTAGTCATCCATTTTGATTTTAGCATGTGTTAGGATAATTTTATAATCTTATGTTTACTCTTAATTACCCGATTTACCTTTAACTGTAGTAAATAAAAATTACCGTAATTACTATTCATAATGTCAAAAAAATAAAAGTAACCTATTAACATAATTTGGACCCACTGAATCCAAATATGGAATCCATTTTTCAAAATTCAAAACACATTATTTGATGTAATTAATTTAAAATTAATCCCATTGGTAAGAAAACAGGTTTAAAAAGATAAAACATTGTCAAAGATTGAAATGATTTTACCTATGATTTCAATTTAAAATCAATGATAATGACATAAATTATATTAAATGGTAAAAATATATTCTATTTATAATTTTAAATAATTAAATATTATAATTTAACCATATAAATTATTGGGATGAAAAAAGTTGTTTTTAATTAAAATATAGCGTGTTTTTTCTATTCATTAAAATATGAAAGTTATCAGAATAATATGAAAAATTTATCCAAAAGTAAATTTTTATATCCTAATTCCAAAGAATAATTTTATTTTGTAATATTTAACTTTTAAACATGTCAAAAAATATATTTAAATTTAGTTCACCATCCAAAGGCGGAAAAACTGTATTTTTTGAAAAATACTAATTTTACCCGAAAAAGTTATTTTGTTCAAATAACATGTTTTAGAAAATGTGTAAGATGAATAATAATGTTATAAAATTCAAAATGTAGTTAATACTATTCATAACAGCTAGTTTATAATATTATAATAATATATCATTGTCTGGGGAAACTCGGTATTAAGTACTTCACACGCTATCAAGGAAGGTCGTGATTGCGTGTAATGCAAGCCAAGCTAGTGTTGCGTGCAGTAAAAGATTCCTTTGCGTATAACATATGATATTAAAAAAATTTATTTCTCATAAAATCTCAGGGTGTTACATTCTACCTCCCTTAAAATGAATTTCACCCTCGAAATTCGTCACTTCGTAAAGAACAAACGAGGATACCTCTCCCTCATCATATCCTGAAGCTCCCATGTAGCTTCTTCTAATTGGTGGTTCCTCCATAAAACATTCACCATGCGAGTGGTCCTGTTCTGTAGTATGTTTTCGCTACAATCCAGAATCTCTATCAGTTTTTCTTCATAAGAATGATCTTTCTCTAGCGGTACAACTTCTCAGATTATTACATGTGAAGGATCAGGTATGTACTTTCTCAGGAGAGATACATGGAACACATCGTGAACTTGAGAGAGATTCGGTGGAAGTGTCAATCAGTAAGATACCTTCCCAACACGATCCATTATTTCAAAAGGACCTATATACCTGGGGCCGAGCTTGCCCTTTTTTCCAAATCTCATTACTCTCTTCCAAGGATATATTCGTAAGAACACTTTATCACCCATTTCAAACTATAGGTCTTTTCGTCGGTTGTCGGCATTAATTTTTTTGTCGCCTCAGAGCTTCTCTTATGTGTTGTTGAATAAATCTGACCCTTTGTGCCATCTCATCAACAAGATCAAGTCCTAATAGCTTTCTTTCCCCAACTTCATCTCAGCAAGTTTGAGTTATGCATTTCTTTCCATAGAAAGCTTCATAAGGAGCCATCTGAATACTAGAGTGAAATCTATTATTATAAGAAAATTCCACCAAAGGAAGGTGTTGATCCCAACCACCTTTGAAATCCATAGATAAATCTCTCAACATGTCTTCTAGAGTTTGAATTTTCCTCTTAGACTGACCGTCTGTCTGAGGATGATAAGCAGTGATGAAACTCAATTCTGTATCTAGAGTATGCTAAAGACTTCGCCAAAACATCGAGGTAAACCTCGAATCCAGATCAGATATAATGGAAAGTGGTACCCCATGCAATCCTACCACTTCCTTTACATATATCCTGGCAAGCTGATCCAGGGATAAATCTTCTCTAATAGGAATGAAGAGTTCCAACTTCGTAAGATGATCAACTGTGACCCAGATAGCATTATTGCCTTTGGATGTTTTAGGAAGTCTGGTGACAAAGTCCATAGTGATGTTTTCCCATTTCCATTCATGTATGGGTAATGGTTGTAAAATCTCCTTAGACATATATCTCTCCGCTTTAACTTTCTGACAAACCAAGCATCGAGAGACATATTCAGCAACATCCCTTTTTCATGCCTTCCCACCAGAAGTACTCTTTCAGGTCCCTATTCATCTTCGTACTTCTAGGATGAATAGAGAATGAAGAACTATGAGCCTCATCTAGTATCTCCGTCTTTAATTCTAGGATGGGAGGAACACAAACCTGATTCCTGAACCTTATTATTTCATCACAATCAATGTGGAATTCAAGAACATTTTTCACTTTCTTTTGTAACTCTACATCCTCTTTCTGTGCCTCTTTAATCTTCACATGCATAGATGGTTAAACATTCATTTGAAAAAGATATGATTTTCCCATTCCATTATAATTCCAAGATCCATCCTTCATAAATCCATAAATATTGGATATTTTGAGATCCTCATCATGGATAAGCTAGCTTGGTCTTGTCGAATTAATGCATCTTCCACCTTGTTCGCTTTCCCAGGGTGGTAATGAATTGAGAATTCGTAATCTTTAAACAGATCCAACCATCTTCTATGGCGCATATTCAACTCCTTTTGTGTGAAAATATACTTCAAAATTTTATGATCTGTATAAATATCACACCTTTCACCGTAAAGTTAATGCCTCTAAATATTTAACGCAAAGATTACCACAGCTAATTCCAAATCTTGAGTTTGGTAATTTTGCTCATTGATTTTCATGTGCCATGAGGCATAAGATATCACCATATCATTTTTAATGAGAACACACCCCAATACCTTCTTGGATGCATTAATGTAGATCACAAACCTTTCTCCACTACAAGCGAGTGTGAGAACAGGTGCACTGGATAACCCTCTTTTCAACTCCTTGAAATTCTCTTCACACTCCTCCGACCACACGAACATAACTACTTTTCAAGTCAACCTAGTCAGTGTATTAGATAACCTTGAAAAATATTTCACAAAACGTTAATAATATCCTGCCAGACCATGAGAACTTCGGATCTCAGTTATTGTTTTTGGTCTTGACCATCTTTCGATAACCTCTGTTTTTGTTGGATCCACAGATATCCCCTCTTTTGAGATTAGGTGACCTCAAAATGAAACTTTTTGAAGCCAAAATTCACACTTGGTAAATTTGGCATAAAGATTCTCCTTTCTCAGGGTCTTCAATAAAATTATCAATTGATCTTCATGTTCTTTTTTTCCCTTTGAATAGACAACAATATCATCTATATAGACTACCACAAACTGATCAAGATAGTCTCTAAAGACTCTTTTCATCAGATCCATGAAGATAGCAGGGGCATTAGTAAGACCAAATGGAATCACTATAAATTTATAGTGTCTATACCATGTACGGAACACCATCTTTGGTATATCCTCCCTTTTGACCCTTAATTGATGATACCATGAATACAGATCAATCTTGGAAAAGTATTGAGCTCCGCGTAGCTGATCAAACAAGTCATCAATGCGCGGGAGAGGATATTTGTTCTTGATAGTGATCTTGTTAAGTTCTCGATAATCAATGCAGAGTCGCATTGATCGATCTTTCTTATTAACAAACAGAACGTGCACTCCCCAAGGTGACAAACTTGGGAATATGAATCCCTTATCAAGATTATTTTGGAGTTAATTATTCAATTCCTGTAACACAATTGGGACCATTATATAAGGAGTCTATGAAATAGGCATAGAAACTGGTATGATTTCTATTGAAAACTCAACTTCACGATTTGGTGGAAGACCTGGAAATTCCTTCGGAAAGACATCATCAAACTCCCTTACAATGGGTGTATTCTTAATTGTGAGTTTCTTTCCAACCATTTGAGATAAATAACCATAATTTAGTGGAATCAAGACCCATAAGATGGAAGAAATTTCCATTGGAATGTTATGTTATTCCTTTCATCGATAGATGATCGTAGATTGATCGAGAATATTAAATGTGACTTCCCTTATTTGGAAATTGATATGATCCCCATATAAAGAAAGCCAATCCATGCTAATAATCACATCAAATTCCCCTATTGGAAGGATCACAAGATTTGTAGGAATCACTTTCCCACAAACTTCAATGGGAGAAGAATTGTAAACTTTTGATGTGACTGTTGTGCCATTAGGGGTCGTCACAGCTAACTTAACATCTAATTGTTGAGGTAATAAAGCGATACCCTTAGAAAATTCTTCATAAATAGAATAGTGGGTGGATCTAGAATCAAATATAACATTTTCTACTTTAGAGTGTATGGTAAGTGTACCTTTCACCACTTTCGTTATCATACTCCACATCGTTGATAGTAATTGCATGTGACTTTCCTTTGTATTTGTCCTTAAGAGTTTGTTGACGTCGATCATCTTCAACAACCCATGGATTTGGGAATTGATTGGCATAATTCCCCATACTCTTACACTTGAAACATTGAAGTGTAGGAGGTGCATTCTGTGTATCCCTTTCTTTTTTCGCATCATTAGACATCTTCTTCCAATTATTTCGAAATTCAATTTCATGATGACCTTCTTTTCCACACATAAAACATTTTCTTGTCCCTTTAAGATAATTCCCTCCATGTTTCATTCCACAATTTGAGCATAAAGGAAAACTCATATTCTATTCAGTGCGGTCTTTAGATTTTCCTTTGAATTCCATTTTCCTCATCTTATCAAACACATTTGAATGATGGGTTACTCCAATATCCATCTCAACCTTGAGAGCACATAGAACAATTTACTCATTGCAATTGAATTCCCTTATGGCTAATGCCATTCAAAGACTTGGTTTTAAGCCACTAAAGAATCAATTGATTTTACTCTCAGGTTGGATAATAATTCTGGAAGCGTACCATGAAAGTCTTGTAAAATTTTCTTCGTAGGTACAAACAGATTCATCATCCTTTTGCTTCAGTTCAAGAAACTCATTCTCCATCTTTGTTCGACGAATACGAGGGAAGTACTTATTGAAAAATAAGTTCTTGAACTCATCCCATTCCATAGACTCAATTTCATCTCTTCGCCTTGTATTCTTGATAACATTCCACCATTCATCAGCATCACCTTCCAAACAATACACTACTAAGATGACTTTTTTAGGTTCAGAACATTGTATAACTGAAAATATCTTTTCAGTGGTGCTAATCCATTGTTCAGCCACTAATGGATCAGAAGACCCGCTGAATGAAGGTGGGCACTGCCTCATGATGGATTCCATAGAATGTTGCTCTTTCCTTTGCTCGTTTGGAAGTACTTAATGATTCATAGCTTGAGAATGTTTTATGAGCACGGCTAAAAGATTTTTCATTCTGTATCCCATAACGTTTGGTTGCTCAGGGGGACAATCATTACATTTCCCATCGCATTCCGTATTAACACGGTTCCTTCGGGTTCCAGGCATTGACTAAAACCAAGAACAATAGTGTGATCAACACTAATTATAATAGGAATACAACATAATCAGTAATAAAATTTCACACTTTAGGTCTTATCATAGGTTATTCATGGCCATTTATAAAAAACTTGTATTGTGTTCTATGCGTAGACATATCCTTAGATTTCTTACTAAGGCTTTCACATCTTAGTTTCCAAAGGTTGACTATACCTTTCCTAGGATACCAAATATGATGAAACATTATTTACATACGTTGTTATTACTTCATAATTGAGGAATACTTATTAAAACATATAACAAAACCATGAAAGGACCGTATATGTATAATGTCTTTAGAAATTGGGAAACAAAAACAACTAGTTCATAAATCGTCTACATTGTCTCCCATTTATTTCATCATATTTATAGTCACTTTTGGAATATCTCACTTAATACCCTTCTTCCAAACCCGGGGAAAAGAAAACATACAAAAGGGTGAGCTAAAATGCTCAATAAGGGTAAACAAATGAAATATCCATCATATCATATTCATAAGAACATAACATTCTGAAAATCTTAACCTGCAAAAGAGATCATAATATGTTAACATAGGATAAATAATAGAAATGAAAATGCAATACCAATAAACATAACATAAAACATGAAACTTTGTGGAATACACACACAATCATAAAAAATCATTTCTTATTAGTCAGGACTCATTTCCAAGACTATCTTAGCGGACAAAGTCCATTTCTGAACTGAGTTCTCTCCTCGTTCTAGTCCTGTATCACTAAACTCGTTTAACTTGCCGTTCCAGCCATGTCTATCTCATGAGATATAAATAATTACCTAATGCATGTGAGGGAGATATTTGTCCCACCCATCTCATAATGAAACTGTTCTTATGTGTTCCACAAAATCAAAAATCCTACATCATAGAATAACCCATTTAATAAAAATGGGATTCATAAACATCATGCCATCATAACATAATCCATAAAAGAACATCATAAAATTATTTCACCATAACATAATGAAATCAATGTAATAATAGGGATATAAACATAACCCAATATTATCTTATATGGAAAATAATTTTGATAAAACACTTGAACTCCATTCTTGAGGAAAATATCCTTTCTACTTCAATTTTTTTCCTTTCTTAACATGTCATACAATTTTTTACTAAAAAAAGTTTATTAAAAATAAAACTGAAATCTTGTAAAGTAATCTTCATTTAAATATTGTTTTATGAAATCATAAATATCCATTCATGCCGTATAAGTTAAAAAAACATTCTTCTCGTACATTGGCAGGAAAAGTCAAAAAGTACCTTGTACTAAAAACGAAAAAAGATTCCTTTCATATCTTTTACAAAAAACTCACCAAAGGGTAAAATTGGATTTAAAAAATTTTATGAGGATTGAGATAATATTACATATTGACGAAACATGGATGTGGATGATAAATATTCCCTTGTAAATTCTGAAGTATAAACAATCTCGGATAAAAATGATATTGCGAGATTTTCCCTTACCTTAGGTCCGATAAGCTTTGTACATGTTCGAAACTCCTGTACAATGATTTAAATAATGTTATTGACTTATTCTAGAATCATAACCATTGTTATGATATCATATATGGTCATATTCTTATCTTTTTATTAGTAATATTTCATTGCTACATGTTATTCGGGTGTTCATTCCTTTATGTTCTTATGTTTGTTTTATCGAATAAATTCTTATTCCTATTTTTATGCTATATATTACTCTTTTAAATAATGGTATTAGTGTAATATATATCATATTTATTCATTCTGTTAATTTATATAATCGTTATTCAATAAAGATCATGTAGAACGAGTCGCATCACATCGTGGAGACGGTATGCCCTACGTACGCACGAGTGGTGATATCATTCCCATTTTTATATGAATGGAATTGGAGTTGATGACAAAATATTTCAGAATCAGTATCATGTTTTAATAAGTTATTCCTTACACCATTATAACCATCAAAGCATGGTGGTGGTGGAAAATAGATTACACCACGGCGTGGAGACGGTATTCCTTACGTACACACACACGGATATTTCATTTTCGGTAGGATTGATAGAAGGTAAAATATGGTTGTTTAATATTTATAATAACATATAAGTATGTGAGTGATACTGATGTTATTAATTTATGATGAAAAAAATAAATAAGAAGAAGTAGAAGAAGATATAAATTGGAATGAATCGGTAAAGGTATATTACCTCTTCTTTGACACGCCTCTTCTTAACACTCTCTTTGGGCACTAAATATGGACTTTGAAGAAGACTGGGACCTCTAGGATGTTTATAGGGAAGTTAAGAAGAGAAATTGGCAGGGTTTTTCCATGATTTAATGCTCAAAGTTGTGTATAGAGTAGAGGGAGGAGGTTCCCTTTTATAAGGGTGGAGAGGGGCACCTTTGGGAACCTCAAAAATATTAATTTATATTAAATCAAACCCCACATAAAAAAAATCAAAAAATGACTCAAATCCGAAGATTAGATGAGATAGGGTTTTTATATCATCATCCAATAAAATTTAGACAAGTTGGAAATTTATTTTAAACATCATCAACTTGATTTATCCATATTTAATCTATTTAATTTTATTTGTGTTAATAAGATTCTATATTGTAATTTGATATAAATAATTACTTACTTATTGTGAATTGGCCATAATTGGATAAATTATGAAATATTCGACCAAAGAAATTTTAATTTATAATTTTTAAATATTTTTGTGATTTGTAAACCATTTTATAATATGTTATTTTTATAAAATAACAATAGTGTCAATTTTGACACTATTCATTAATTTGAATTTAAATAAAATCTATAAAGTAGATATGTTCGAAATAAAAGATTTAATAGCTTCCTAACATGTCATATTAATCTATAAAATTCTTGTATCATATTAAATAGTTCATATAATATTAATTTTAAAATTTTTAAAACCATTTATTTGATATTTCAATCCATAAAATAATTTCAACATCACCATTGGGTCACCTTAAATGATAATTATTTAATCCCTAAAAATTATAAATAAATTCAAATTATGTATATAATTTTATTATATTTCTTTAGACTATTCATTTTCGAATATTCATTTAGTTTATCACTAAAATAAAATTATTATACTTATAAGATTTAAGAAAGTGGCATGTTGTCACTTTCTTTGGTTTTAATAATAATTAAATTATTTTCATGGAATGAAGTCCATTAAATGAATCTGATCCGACCCTTAGGTGATATGGGTAGACATTTAGTCATCCAATAGGATTGTGGCAGGTTTCAGTGTAATTTTATAATCTTATGTTTACCCATAATTACCTGATTTACCTTTAATTGTAGTAAATAAAAATTACCGTAGTTACTATTCATAATGTCAAAAAAATAAAAGTAACCTATTAACATAATTTGGACCTACTGAATCAAAATATGGAATCCATTTTTCAAAATTCAAAACAGAAAAGTTGTAGTAATTAATTTAAAATTAATCTCATTGTTAAGAAAACGAGTTTTAACAGTTAAAACATTGTCAAAGATTGAAATGATTTTACCTATGATTTCAATGTAAAACCAATGCTAATGACATAAATTATATTAAATGGTAAAACTATATTCTATTTATACTTTCAAATCATTAAATATTACAATTTAACCATATAAAGTATTGAGATGAAAAAAGTTTTTTTTAATTAAAATATAGCGTGTGTTTACTATTCATTAAAATATGAAAGCTATCAGAACAATATGAAAAATTTACCCAAAGCAAATTTTTATATCCTGATTCCAAATAATAATTTTATTTCGTCAAATTGAACTTATAAACATTTCAAAAACTAGATTTAATGTTGATGCGCCATCAAAAGGCGGAAAAACTGCATTTTTTGAAAACAACTTATTTTACTTGAAAAATTTATTTTGTTCACATACCATGTTTTAGAAAATGTTTAAGATGAACAATAAAGTTATAAAATTAAAAATTTAGTTAATACTATTCATAACAGCTAGTTTATAATATTGTAATAATATATCATTGTCTGGTGAAACTCGGTATTGCGTACTACACAAGCTATCGAGGAATGACGTGATAGCGTGTAATGAAAGCCAAGCTAGTGTTGTGTGAAGTGAAAGATTTCTTTGCATATAACATAAGATATTAAGAAATACATTTCTTATAAAATCATAGGGTGTTACATTATCCCTCTGTATGTTGTGGGTTTGAATTGACGTTTTATTAAATACTGAAGAATCTATGATAAGTTTAAAATAGCGATAAATATTTATTGTAGTTTGGTAAACTATACCACCCAAAAACATTAGTATACTATGTATGATAGATTACAATACATTCACCCACACATCCAAATGAACTCTCATATAGTATAACATAAAAACCAAACCATTAAATTTTTAGATTGAATATGGTCAACTAAATTCTAAAAAAAATTAACAAGGTTTTAAAATTGAATAATTGTTTCACTTGTAAAAAGTGTATTTTTAGTAAAGTCATGATATGGGTTAAAAATGCATATTTTCTGAAAAATGGGTTTTATAAAATTCTGTGAATAAATAATAAAAAATTTATACTTCATTTTTTGACAATATAAATATAAATTTAAAATTTTAATTTAATAAATATCATAGTTACAATTTTAAAGATTTTTGAAAAATAATAATTTTTTGATAAATTGTTAAAATATATTGATTTTTATTAAAGTCTCCATTTTAATTTAAATCATTTAAAAAATTATATTTTGGTTAATATTTTTTAAAAGAAAAATTATTTCATTATTAATATGAATATTCTAATTTAGGGAATTTGAATTTTTTTATGATTTTGTTATAAAAACATTCATACTTCAGAATTTTTTTTAAAAAACTGATTTTTTCCATGTTTTTAAAGTTAACTATGAAATATAATTCAAAAAATTATAAGAATTTAATCATGAAAAAATGGTTCCCATATTTAGGACCAATATGATCATATGTTTTAAATAAATATCATTTTTTTGGTAATTATCAATATTAACAATAATATATATTTGTTTTTATGGTAATGGTGAATTAGGATATCGATATTAAAAATAAAAATATAAGGTCCAAAAAATATATACATTTTATTTTTATTGGATGAATATTATTGATCCATAATCTAGACAAATTAAAAAAGGGATATATTATTTCCCAAACCGTTGATTATAATATTGATATTATTTTATGTAAATATATATTCAAAAATGACACTCCTTTATTTTAATATATATTATATTTTGTGATTGGGTTGAAATATTTTAACATTTTAATTATTATTATAAAGATAATTTATCTTGATGGTTGTTTTAATTAAATTTGATGAACTAATTACCTTTAATTCTAATGAAAGAGCAACAATTTTTTTGTAAAAGTAGTAAAATAAACAAGTATGTGATTTCAAAAACACTAAAGGTAATAGTTTTTTGTTGAGTTCAACTTTCCAATGTGTAATGAATATATATATAACATAATATATATGTTTTAAATGATTATTTTTTTTCCATCTCCATCATACTTGTTTAACTCAAATTATGTTAATAGTTCATAAAATAGAAATAATTGAAATCTATTTAAAATAGAGGGCATTAAAATATTTAATAATTATAAAAATATTTAATGTCATAGTTAACCTCTTTAATTTTTTATTTTATTATTCTATTGTTGTTAGTTATTTTGGATGAGGTTTGGGTCAAGTTCTCCGTGAAAATTTTTGTGTTTTAAAGTTTTTGGGTGAGTTTTGGTCATGTTCATGGTTTGGGTGAATGGATTGAGGGTAATTTGTGTGGCCTATAAATGTTGAGTGTGTTTCCAGTTGTTTTTATTCTTACATTTTTATAATTTTATATATTTTTCTTGATTTGGGAAAAAATGTATGATTCCAAGGATTTATAATGAAACTTTTTTTTTGTGTTGAGGGAATGGAGAACATTTTGTGCATGGTTAGAGGAAACCATCTATAAAGAATGAAAGGAGTTCTGTAATTTTTGACAAAAACAATTTTCATAGTTCCCCAAACAGTGCACTCAAACCAAGAGAGTGTCCTCCTTCTGTAGTAGGGTGTGCATGGTCGGCTCGTGGTTTGGAATATTATGTGGCTAAAACGCACAAAATTCTTAAGTCATTAAAAATGTAAAATATCATTCCTTACCCATTGTAGTTTAAACTCCAATTACCATATTTTTCAATCCATCACATTTGTGTTGCCCTATGAGAGAAATTTTTGGATTCCTACTTCCTCCCACATGGATTATAGGTTCTATTCCTTTAAATTTAGGACAGATTCCTCCTTGGGTAATTATTCTTGTCCCTTCTTTATCCATATTTTTTTCTTAGTTTTTCTTATTGAGGTTTCCCATTGGTCGAACCCAAGGATGCTGATTTGATAAATTGGGTTGATTATTTTGTTGTTATTGTGTCTGGTTTGTTAGTCGAACATAGTTCTTCCTTTCCCAAATATTTTTTTATGTGGACACATCATTGAGGAAGTTGTTTTTTTAAATTCCTTTCTAAATCATACCATTTTATTCTTGATCATTTCACATTACCTTATGCATGTGTTATACAGTATTTTGATTTTTTTGTATTACATTTTTGGTTGTTTCCATGTTGGTAATTTGGTAAGAAGTAAGTTTTCAAATATGTTTCTCAATGTTGCCTATACATGTACTCTTTTCAATGTGTTTGATAAAATTTAGTTTATATTTAAAAAAATGGTATATCATTGGTTGTTGTTGGTATTGATTAAGAATCAGTAACTTGATTTGTTTATAAAATTGGTTTTGTGTGTGGTATTTGGTGAATTTTATAGATCAGTGATTATATGTGGTTTATTTAGATTGATAGAAACACAAATTGTGATCCTTTTATTCTTTTGGTACACATATATGGGTTTTTACAAAATTTCTATTTGGTATGATCATATCCATATGTCTATAAGTTGTAGCTATATATAGGAACACAAATTAATAAGTCAATTCATAATGAAAACCATGTTTTCCAAATTCCACGCATATTTTTCTTTCTCATATTTGACATTCACCTTCTTCCAATGGTTTTCTAAAATTCCAATAGTTCATCAATGGTTTCTTTGGTTTCCAAATGATCTCAATTGTGGTTTCTCAAACTTATTTCATATTTTTATCCCATTTGTAATTTTTAATGTCTGTTTTGATATCAAAATGTAATGAAATACTCGTTTTCACCTTCCACATATATGTGGTGTTTCAACTGAACCATGGAAATAGTTAGAAAATGGATTTGGGTTTGAAATGGGAAAACATTGTTGGTACTTTATTACCTTTTTGAAGTTGGTTTGTAAAATCATGTGATGATCAGGCCATATTAGCACCATGGATGATCTTTTATGTGATGGTATATCTATTGTGTTCTCTTCAAAGAGACAGGCAACACATATATAGTGTCAGTGTTTCAGAGAAGAAATAATGGTGGTTGTGTGTTTTCTTTGAGCCACCCATGCGAGGAACTCCCCACTCACTCTGTTATAATATCATTGGTTTTCTAGTAATCATCTAGAGGTTTGAGTGATGTTTTCTTTTTTAGCTCGATTCGATGGGTCTGTACCCCCTGAATATTATCGTTATCTGGTTGGGACATTCCATTGAATTAGATAGTTTATAGAGTATTGTTGGTTATTGAATATAAAATGGTAGGTGATCCCGAACTGAGTACATCCAAGGAATTCTTCTTGATACGTTTAGGATATTTTCCATGATGAACTATATGTATATTCTGTATTATTTTTATGCACCTCGTAGACCTTCTATACTAGTTTTTTGTATGTGTGTTCTATCACATTAATTTTTAGAATTTACTTGGATACCTATCTTGGTTGATAATTTTATTATTGGATTTATAAATATTATTTTTCTGAAAAAGAAAAACTTTTTTGAAATTAATTTTTCTGTTTAGTTTATTAAATGATATTTTTTTTCTAGGTGTATATTAAACAATAATTTATGGAATGTTTTTGGAATGTAAATCTATAGTCTCTATGGTTATTATATACTGATCTATTGTATTTTCAAACACTTATTATTACACTCTACATAGATAGACCTGATATGTTTTTCTGGTTCTGATTTTCTTTGGGGAATTTTAGTCTTTTTCTTGCTGGTGACCATGTGGTCACACAGAGATTGTCCCATTAGGGTTCTGGTCCAAATCATACTATTATTTTTCAGTTGACATATTATTTAGTCTTATTTTGGATCCTTCTATCATATTTATTTTGATCAATGTATTATAGTTTGATGTGGTGTGGAATTTTTATATTATTTTTTCATGAATATTTTTGGGTGGAATCATTGACACTCGATTTATCACTAATTCCCATCACTAGTCTCCTTCCTAGGAGGATTGGGAATTCTTCTCCAGCATTGTCTCATAGTGGATCAGAATTAACCTTGACCTAGTTCATGAAAAAATGGAATCAGAGAATCCCTTTATCACTTGGGGTGTCAGGTAATTTTGGAATTATGATTTTTTGGTCTTCGAAGTTAGGTCATATGTTAGGGAATAATCACCACCACAAATGATGAAACTTGAGTTATAAAGGGTTGTCTGGGGTTTCGAGCCCTTTTTTGGGTGTGTGGAAAAAGGACTACAATATAGGTTAACTAGTGTTGTCATGTAGACTTAGGAGGAGTATTCACACATGTGGAGTCTAAATGCATTACTAAGGGTCCTCATAGTGGTTGGTGATTTCTTTAGGGAATGGTCCACTAAACAATGTAACAAGGTTTAATATTTCCATTTGTTCCTCATTCTAGGTATTTGGTGAGAGATGGGTTGCAGTTTTATTGTTGTCGGTATGGGTTAGTTTTGAAATGAGAAATGGGTTTCATGTAAAAATATTTATCAAAATAAAAGTTATTTAATGGGGTTTTTAAATAAGAATGTGGTATTTAGGGTCGGATAATATTATATAGGTGAGTTGGGTATTTTGAATAGTGGTATTTGGTATTAAAAAAGTGCACCTGGGGACAAGAAGTCTAAATATGGAATAGAAAATTATGGGTTCTAAAATAGGATTTACTTTTTTCTATGATATATTGGGAATATGTGTTTGGTTTCTTGATTTGGGATGTTATTTTTGGTTGATTTTTTTTATTTGGATGTCCGATTTGTTTATATGTTTTTATATTATATATATTATTATTCCCATAAAAGATAAATTGTTTTCTAGTAAGTTTCACCTAGTTTTTTACTTTCCTAGACTCTTAGTGGAGTGGTGGAGTCGTTCTATTATCACATGTTTCAAATTTTATGATATCATGTTCAATTAGACGTTTTAGAGTTATTTGAGAATGTTTAAGGGTCTTCAGGTCATCAGGAACTCCTAATGCTTTGAGAGAGTATGTTATATTGGGTTCATTTGGAGGTTCAGCATTGGATCAATGGAAGGTGATCATCCCTTCATCGTTGTAGGTCTGGATAATGTGGGGGTTGTTTAAAAAAACATAGATTTTATGGTTCCTGATAGAGGATGTATAGGAAGGGAATGTGGAAGAGTCCTTGGGTCTCCAGCATGATCAATGGATGGTGATGTATTATTTTGATCAATTAATGTATTTGGTCCCTTTCTCTCAAGATATATAATTATATGATATATTGAGAGATTTCATCTTCATTATTGGACAATGTCCATTGATCAATGAGCCTGTTCATTTTCCCAGTGAGGTTCAATTCGGGAGGCTAGTGAATAAAGCACTTCAACTCAAGGTGGTTCCTTGAATGCACTCTATAGAAGATGGTGATTCTTTGTTCCTTACAATTCATGATGGTTCCCCATAAAGTAAGAGGCATATTCCATAACAACCTTTTTTGAGGGGTTTTCTTCATCGTCTCCTACTTTACATTCCTAAGACTGTTCCTTCATGTGCTCCCACTACGGCAAGATCGAGCACTCAAAACAATCTTTTCATAATCCTATGAAGGTGTTTGATTGATGTGGCCATTTAGTTCAAATGAATAAATTATATTATTGTAACTTCTAGTAGATACAGTCTCGGTTATAGGGTGTATGCTCTTGACTATGGGGAAATAAATTCTTTATGGCATTAGGGCTCCAACCAGTGGCCTCGGAGTGATGCTCTTCAAACTGTCAAGAATCATCAGTGGTGTGGGGAACCTTATTTCATCTTTTGTATCCACCATCTGTGTAGAGATATTTTAAATGTTTGGGTAGTAGTTTAATTTCCATTGTATGTTTCACCTTCTATTTTAAAAGTCTCGATGGCCTCTTCTTAATATGGTTCCTTTTGTTAAAAAATTATTGATTGTTAAATTCTCTAGTGGGTTTGGTGTGGTGATTTTTGGATGTGAATCTAACATTGATATACTCTCTCAAGTTGTTAATTTTTTTTGATTTAAATAATATTTGATAAGAATTATTCTTGAAGATTATCAGGTCTTGTGTAATTGATCAACTTTGTTTCACCTCTTGGATTGGTTTGGGTTCACTCTTGTTTAGTTTACCCTTTATATTCGGGATTTTTTGTTCAGGTGGGAGTTCCTGGTGTTTTTTTGTGTTTTTTGTGTTGGTTATTTCTATGTTGGTTATATTACATTTATAGTCCTCATGTTTACATCGATGTTCTAATTGGTTTATAAATGGCATAGACACCACCAGGGATCTTTTTATTGTCTCTTCTGGTGTTGTTCGGTGCTACTGGGGTACTTATGGTTGGGAGAAACCCTTTTAACTATTTATTCTTGTGATTCTCTTCATGTGTTTTTATATCTTGTTTTTCAGGTGTGACATATCTAGAGAAATATCACACGATAGCTCATGCTTACATTTGGATTCATTCCATTTCATTCAGGTTTGAGATCATGTTGTAGCTATCATTTGGATGTGAGGCTCTTTAGGGGATGAAAGTTTTTGTGTTTGGGTGAATTTTCAGACCATAAACATGTAATTCATTTATTTTATTATTTTCTATTGTTTATTATTTTTTCTTTGTTTGGGTTCAGTTATTATTATTATTTTTATTTTTTGAGATTCTATGTGAGTTTTTGTTGTGGGAACAATTTATGTACATGCTTTGTGTGTAAAACATGTGGCCTATAAATTTTGATGGAATTTTATATTTTTTATTATTATTACATAGTTAAACTTGCATGGAATATGCATGGTATGGTAAAAATCATGTCAGTGGAAGGTGTAATTGTGTTAATTATCTGTGTATAATGATAGAGTATCACAACATTCACATGATTAGAGGAAACCGTGTGGTAATCATGTAAGGGGTTCTGATATTTTTGACAGAAACATTTTTCACAATGGTTCCCAATTCCCATAATCATGGGACCAAACCATGGAGGTGTTCTCCTTCTCTTATAGGGTGCCCACAGTTGGCACACAATTTGGAAAACTGGGAGGTCAAACTCTGTGACTTTCCCATGTCAATAAAATTTTGAAATTATCTTCTTCACGCTTTCTTTTTTGACACCAAAACCCCTATTTTTCTTTTAATATAATTCATAATAACCTAGGGGTGCCATGGGTTGATTCCACCTTCCAATCCCTTTAATTTTAGGTGATAGTATTTCATATTTTTAATAGATATATCCATGGGTAAATATTCTCCTCCCTTATTCTTACTTCTTCTTCTTGTTTCTTGGTTTTCTATGGTGTTGTTTTCTCTTTGGTAAAACACTATGATGTGGTTTGGATAATTTGGGTTGATTATTTTATTTTAGTTTGTGTGGTTTAATCGTCTGTTTTAGTTCTTCCATACATGAATGTTTTGTTACGTGCACATGTCATTTAGGTAGGTGTTTCTGACTATTTTCTTTCTGAAGCTTACCATATTGTGCTTGAGTATATCTAATTACATTCTAAATGTGCTATTCATTCACTTGAGGTATTTGTATAAATTTTTTGGTGTTTTATATGTTCTAATTTTGGTGTAATATGGTATTTAAAATATGTCCCTCAATTATTCCTATATCTGTGTGCTATTAAAAGAGTAAAATAAAATTCCATCCACCTTTTAATATAAAATTGCATAACTTTGGTTGGGCTTAATCTTTCTTAAGAATCATTAACATGACTTGTTTGTAAATTTGGTTTCATGTGTGGAATTTGGATACATTATTGATTTTTTGTTTATGTGTGACTACTTATGATTGGTGGTAATGAAACTAGTTGTCCTTTTAATCAGTTTTTGGGATGAATGTATGGTTTTTATAGATATTACATTAGATGTGAGTAGGTAAATAGGTGGAAAGGGAGAACTTATTGACCAGAACAAAAATAAATATGGTATTTCATAACGAATACGAGATATTTTAAATTCTTTTCTTTATTTCCTTGTCCTCTTTAGCCCTCCCCTTCTCCAAATGGTTGTTCTAAAATTCCAATAGTTCTTAAATGGTTTACTTGTTTTACATATGATCTCAATTGTCATATCTCAAATGAGATTTCAAATGTTTTGAATATTTAGAATCTTTGAGGAGGGGTTTGATATGTAAATGAATTTAAATACATATTTGAAACTTTCTAAGTATAATTGGTTTTCCAAAATGACCTTGGAAATGATTTGGGAATGGATTTGGGTTTGAAATGGAAATGTCCGGGTCGCTAATTTATAACATTTTAGAAAAAGGTTTGAAGACTCATATGACATACAGGCTCGGTTGGAACTTGGTTGATATATTGTGTGATTGGTACCTCTATGTTGATCCCTCCAATTATAGGGTCATTTCATAGGTGTTGTTAGTGTTTGTGAATAGAACGTACAATGGGTTTGGTTTTAAGTTGAGCCAGACATTTGAGGACATACCCAAACTTCATGTATAAATATAATGGTATTTATGGGCATCATTTAGATGTTAATTTGATTAATTCTTATCAAACATCATTATATGGGGTGGAACCCCCGAGATTTACCTAGAGGATAGGTTGGACATGACACTGGTTTGACTAGTTTAGAGAGGGTAGTTGGTTATTGACTATACAGATGCACCATACACCATCATATGAGTCAGAACATAGTACATCAAAGGATTTAATATAGATATGTTTAAAAATTTCAATAATTATTTACCTATATATTCTATATAATCTTTTCACAATTGATTTACCTAATCATCAAGTTTATAAATGTGTGTTTGGTAACCATTATTTTTAGTAATGTTTTGGTTACCTGAATTGGAACTTTGTTTTCAAGTTGGGATTATGGAACTATTTTTTCTAACATCAAAATATTTCCTGAAAATGGAATGATGGGGTTTTTTCTATATATGATAAAAACTATTTTATAAATATATTTAAAAATATTATTTATAGAATTTTTCAGGAAAATAATGTATCGATTCTGTGGTTCTTACCTACTAAGTTGTTGTATGATCACACCCTACTTGTTCCATTCCATTTTAGTAGACTTGATATATTTTTCAGGTTTAGGATTACCTT
Organism: Viscum album; assembly: GCA_963277665.1. Classification (NCBI taxonomy): domain Eukaryota; kingdom Viridiplantae; phylum Streptophyta; class Magnoliopsida; order Santalales; family Viscaceae; genus Viscum; species Viscum album. Next base: position 913,981,358 of record OY728162.1, on the reverse strand, counting down.
ATAGTGGGTTGGTCTTGTGTTTGGTGGTGAATAATAGGTCACCCGGTGATCGTTTCAGTGGTGATATTTTCTTAGTATTACTATTATTTTTCAGTTTCTAGTATGTTCAGTTGTATTTTGTATCCTTCTGTTATATTTATTTTGACCATTGGATAATAGTTTTCTACTTTATAACATATTTTGATTAATTTTTCATAGGTTTTTTTCCATATAAACCATTCCCACTTGATTTATCATTGATATCTAGTTCTAGTTGCTAGCCCTAGAGGATTGAGAACACCAATAGGGTCCTGTGACAGACCCGGTTGGATATCAGGTTGAATGGAATCCTGACCTAGTTTGTGAAATTTAGCTTGAGAAATTAGGATATTATATGGTTTATAGTTTCATCAATATTTTATTTATAATCCAATTATTAATGTGTAAGTAAACTTATCAACCTTTAATAATGAAAAATTCATTACCATAATTATGGTTAAGATAGGATATCCAAGAGGTTAAACAATAAGATAACACTTAAAATAAGATATATACCAACCAATTTTATTGGATGGTTAATATTAAACCATATAATCTATATCATTGATTGCATGAAATTTTAGAAAAATTTAGCATGAGTCAGAAACATATTATATAATAATAAATCACATATTTAAAAACAGAGAATTAATGATATTTTATAATACTAAATATTTAAATAAATGTTTTAAAATATATATGAAAAACCATATTTATCAAAATTAATGGAATAATTAGGAAAATATCAATCATGTTCCATTTATGGGTCCTTTATCCTTTTATACTTGCAATTGTGACCCTTAAATATTTGGAATCATTGACAAAACATTAATTATCACAAGGATAATTAGGGGTTAAAACAAATAGAAAAAGGTTAACACAATACATAAACATTTATACGTATTATTTCATGATACAATTTTGAAATATACTAATCTTATCAGTAAAATAATTAAATTTGGAGTCCACATGATTATAAATATTAATATGTATTAATAGTGTGATTAATTAAAAAGTGCCCCCTTACTTATAAAAGTTTATATCCTACCCTATATTCAAAAAAAATATATTTCTTCTCAAAAAAAATAACTAAAATTAAACCATAATTTCATAACTCACAAAATCCTAGTATTATATTATTTCAAAGTTATCACCCCTTTATGTCTTCAATTGTATGAAAAATGATACTTCTCTACCAAGAAGTATAACTCTCAAATGAGTATTTAACATTTTAATTCATTTAAATATCATCATTATATACATGGTATAAATTATAAAATAATTATTTTTGTATCATCAATATAATGGATGTATATTATAGAAACCATTATCCATATTCTATTTATCCTATAAAAGGTGAAGACATCACTCGTTTGTATGTTTGACTTATAGTCTTCACATATCCATGGAATTTTTATTCATCAACACTGTACAAGGATGGTTATAACGATAGATTTAATAAACATATATATGTTATGATATTATTATTTTTTGGTAATGACGAACTCTTATTTACCACCCTCTCATTCCATCCATTAAAAAATTGAAGGGGTATTTATGTACACATAATAAATAACATATCCATGAGTAATATAAATCATTTTTCTCTGTATAAAATTTATGGATAACAATAAATATATATTTAAATAATATTTATGATAGTAATACCATGTTAAACATGATGTAGATTGTAAAAACGGTGTTAATATACATGGGCTGGAACTGTAAACTATAATATGCTATGTCAACCATAATCTAAAAATGATAATGTGTTTGGCCATGATGAACAACCATATTATTGTACCATTCACGTGATAATTTGATACAAAATCCAGTGATGTTCCATCATCAATTACCTCATGTAGATAATTATATATTTTGGGAAAGTGAAACTGGGACAACCACCATTACAAGTAGCATATTTTTCACTACATCCCCTGATAAAGGAGGCGAGGGGAATGAAGTTGTTAACAGAATATCACAAATGTTTGATTGTTGTATTTCTCAAAATAAAATCTACTAACTCATGGTGTACTCAATGAATATCTGAAACAACCAATTATGCACCTGGATACTCATGTTTCAATGCAGCTGACACCCTCAACCCCATAGTAATCCAAAATCTAATCTTGCAATAAGTAGTGTGAAATGAAATGTTGGGAATTTATGTATGAAGATGAAAATATATCAAAGAAAATATTATATTTTACCATCTTATATTCATAGGCCATCAAATCAGAAATAATGGAAACCCTCCCATGATAAGACACCACTATAAATGGAAATCCAAGAGAATGCCTCATTAAAAGTGGAATTGATCTTTGGCTCAATTAATGTCATTCACTTAATGTATCCCTTCTTCGATGATGAGTTTGTCTATGAAGAAAATTTTCTATCATGTGATTAGGGAGTCAGAGGAAGTGGGGACAAGACCCAAGGAAATAGAGGAAGGTATATCCACAACATAAGACAAATTTTGGATGATCTCTTTCTTGAACCCTTGTTATTGAAGAAACATACAAAATAGACCTTCATCGGACCCAATATTAAATGAAAATCCCCCTTCTCTTTCTAGAAGCCACTCTTTTTAGATCATTTTGGAATAACCACTAGAATAAAAAGAAGTTTCTAATCTATTTCGATAAGTAGAAATAACTTCACAGTCCAACCCATAATGAAGATGAGAACCTCTTTTCTCAAGGTTCGATCTATCTATATCCAATGTTTCCCACTAAAGTCCTCGAAAAACAACATCCCAATATCGGGAAGAATATAACATTAGACCATATGTACAACAACCCATAGTTTACATACATTGTTAATACTTCAAAATTGAAGCACACTTATTACAACATATGACAAAACCACAAAGGACCGTATAGGTATAGTGTCTTTAGAAACTGGGAAACATAAACAACTGGTTCATAAATCTTCAACAGTGTCTCCCATTTATTTCATCATATCTAGGGTCCCTTTTAGCATATTCTACTTAATATCCATCTTCCTGACCTGGGGAAAAGAAAACATAAAAGGGTGAGCTCAAATGCTCAGCAAGGGCAAATAAAGGAAATAAAAATCATATCATATCATTTTGTAAATCATAACCTGCAAAAGAGATCATATAATCTTAACATGGAATAAATCATAGAAGTTAAAATGAGATCCCCATATTCATAACATAAAACTTGAAACTTTGTGGCATGCACACATAATCATGGAAAATCATTTCTTGTTAGTCATGACTCATTGCTAAGACTATCTTAGTGGACAAAGTCCCTTTCTAAACCGAGTCACCCTCGTTCCAGTCCTGTTTCACTGAACCGGTATAACCTACCATTCCAGCCATGTCTATCTCATGAGATATAAAACCTTTACCCAATGCATTGGAGGGAGATATAGGTCCCACCCATCTTATAATGAATCCTTTATTATGTGTGCCACATAATCATAAAACATACATCATCGCATAACACATGTAACAAAAATGGGATTCTTGAAACATCATGACATAATAAATCAATTCATATATGATAAAGGAATTCATAAAAATAATTCCATCACAACATGATCAAATCAATGTAATAATAGGGATAAAAACAGAAACCTTTATTATCTTAGATGGAAAATAATTTTGAAAATCACTTGAACTCCATTCTTGAGGAAAATATCCTTTCTTCTTCAAAAACATTTTTCCTTTCATAACATGTCATAAAACTTTATAATAAAAGAATTTGATTAAAAATAAACTTGATAACTTGTAAAGGAAGCTTCTTGGAAATAATGTTTTAAAAATCCATTCATGCCGTATAAGTTAAAAAAAACATTCTTCATACTTTTGTCGGAAAAGTCAAAAAGTACCTCGTACGACAAAATATACCTTTCATACATATTACTAAAAACTCACTGAAGGGTAAAAATGGATTTAAACAATTGTAGGTGGATGGAAATAATATTACATATTGATGAAACATGGATGTGGATGATAAAATACACCCCAGTAAATACTTACGAATAAACAATCTCAGATAAAAATGAGATTGTGATATTTCCCTTACCTTAGGTCCGATTTTCTTTCTATGTGTCTGAAGCTCTTGTATAATGGTTTAAATAATGTTATTGACTTATTCCAGAATCATACATATTTATATGATATCATATATGGTCATATTCTTAGCTTCTTGTTAGTAATATTTCATTGTTACTTGTTACTCGGGTCTTTATTGCCTTTTGTTCTTATGCGTGTTTTGCCGAATACATTCTTATTCTTCTTTTAAGGTTATAGATACCTTATATACAGAATGGTATTAGTGTAACATATATCATATTTATTCATTCAATTATATAATTACTATGTAATGATGATCATGTAGAACGAGTCGCATCACATCGTGGAGACGGTATTCCGTACGTACGCACGAGTGATGATATCGTTCCTATGATCGTGGAACTGTATTGGAGTATATATATATTATTTCAGTATCAATATTACTTTATAATAATAATAAATAGTTACTCGTTACACCATTATACCCATCCTTGTAATGTGATGGTGGAAAAATAGATTACACCACGGCGTGGAGACGGTATTCCGTACGTACGCACGCGCGGTGATTTGATTTTTCCATGGGATGGATAGAAGGTGAATTAGGGTTGTTTCATATTTATAATAACATATCAGTATGTAAGTAATACTGATGTTATTACTTTATCATGAAACAACTAAAGAAGAAGAAGTTGAAGAAGAAAGAAATTGGAAAGATCGGTAATGGATATTACCTCTTCTTTGGAACGCCTCTTTGAATCCTCCACTTAGGGAACTAAGATTGGTCTTTGAAGAAGACCAGGACCTCTAGGATTATTCTAGGGAAGTGGAGAGGAGAAAATGTCAGGGGTTGTCCGAGCATGAGTGCTCAAATTGGTGTGAGGAGGAGGGGGAGGATGTGCCCTTTTATAAGGGAGGAGAGGGGCACCTTAGGAATATCTCGAAATATTATTTTATATTAAAGTCAAAATCGGTTTATAATGGTTCCAAAGGGTCTTATTTCGAAGATAAAGTGGGGCTGGGTCGAAATCCTATCATCCAATAGGATTTAGACAAGTTTAGGGTATTTTTTTAACCTTATCAATTAGATTTAACTCTAAGTTAAATAATTTAACTTTTACCATGTCTTTTTGTTTTCTTTCACTATATGGTTAATACACTTACTATAACATGCCAAACGAACCCCAAATTGTTTATTATTAATATATATATCCTTATCTATGTCATTTGGCCGAACCTTATATTTTTAGGAATAAAATAACAATTAATAATATAATATTTGATTTAAAAACTATTTTGTGTCAATTTTGACACTATTTGATATATGATTTTTGTGAAAGTCATAACATAATTATATGTTCAAACCAAGTTGATTAAATCAACACTAATATATCATAGTAACCTAGAAAATTAGTGGAATTCATAAAAAGTCTCAAATTACATTTACTTTGGTGTTTATAACATCAATTATGTCAATATTTCATTAATAAGATAATTACTGCATCATCATTGTGTCATAAATAAATTAAATTATTTAATGTCTAAAAATTACAAATAAAATATAATTATGTAGGAACTCTTTATAGATTTCTAATGAATATTTATAGTCGAATTTATCTTATGTATAACCCCATATTACAAATGATTTACTTATTAAACATTGATTTTAACTATTTGAACCCTTGTTTAAATAAATTAATAATAAATGTCCTAATCTAATCCAAGTGGGCCTAAATGGTCATATTTTTATTCCTAAGTTTGTCTTTGGTCGAATTACACTTGTCCAATAGAATTAGGACATGTTTTAGGGTAATATTAATATCATATTTACCCTTAGTTACCCTATTTACTATTAACTGTGGTAAAAATAGTAAAAAGTTACTATTCACCAAAAAATTATTTTTATCTCATTGAACCACATTTTACTTACTGATATCAACCGTGTGTGTCGGATTTTTGAAATTCCATTCACAGAAGCGGTAAAATTATGTTTTATGCAAAATTCAGTTTTTAACCTACCACTTAGTGGTTTCACTATTCATCAAAAATTGAATGTTTTCAGAAAAATACCAAAATTTCACCCTAGGCTAATTTCGATATTCTGAGTCCAAAAATGAAGTCCATTTTGAAAAATAAAATTAATAAAATTTCAAAAAGTGGTTATTACTATTCATAACGGCTAGTTTTAATAGCATATTGTTGTTTAGTGAAACTCGGTATTGCGTACGACACAAGCTATCGAGGAAGGTCACGATTGCGTGTAAAGCAAGACAAGCAAGTGTTGTGTAGAAAAAGATTCCTTTGATGATTCATATAACATAAAAGTCTCGGGTGTTACATTCTACCCCCCTTAAAAAGAATTTCGCCCTCGAAATTCGTCACTTTGTAACAAACAAATGAGGATTCTTCTCCCTCATCATATCCTCAAGCTCCCATGTAGCTTCTTAAAGTTGGTGGTTCCTCCATAAAACTTTCACCAATCGAGTGGTCTTGTTTTGTAGGACTTTTTCGCTACGATCCAGAATCTCTATCGGTTGTTCTTCATAAGAAAGATCTTGCTCCAGCGGTACAACTTCTGAGCTGAGTACATGTGAAGGATCAGGTATGTACTTTCTCAGGAGAGATACATGGAACACATCGTGAACTTGAGAGAGATTCGATGGAAGCGCCAATCGGTAAGCTACCTTCCCGACACGATCCAGTATTTCGAAAGGACCGATATATCTAGGGCTCAACTTCCCCTTCTTTCCAAATCTCATAACCCTCTTCCAGGGAGATATTCTTAAGAACACTTTATCACCCACTTCAAACTCTAGGTCTTTTCTTCGGTTGTCGGCATAACTTTTCTGTCGACTCTGAGATGCTCTTATGTGTTGTTGAATAGATCTGACCTTTTCTGCCATTTCATCAATGAGATTAGGTCCTAATAGATTTCTTTCCCCAACTTCATCCCAGCAAGTTGGAGTCCTGCATTTCTTTCCATAAAGAGCTTCATAAGGAGCCATCTGAATACTGGAGTGAAAGCTATTATTATAAGAAAATTCCACCAAAGGTAGGTGTTGATCCCAACCTCCTTTGAAATCCATAGAGAAAGCTCTCAACATATCTTCTAGGGTTTGAATTGTTCTCTCAGACTGACCGTCTGTCTGGGGATGATAAGCAGTGCTGAAACTCAACTCTGTATCCAGAGTATGGTGAAGACTTCGCCAGAACTTCGAGGTAAATCTCGGATCCCGATCAGATATAATAGAAAGTGGTACTCCATGCAATCTTACCACGTCCTTTACATATATCCTGGCAAGCTGATCTAGAGAGAAATCCTCTCTAATAGCAATGAAGTGTGCAGACTTTGTAAGACGATCAACTATGACCCATATAGCATTATTGCCTTTGGATGTTTTAGGAAGTCCTGTGACAAAGTCCATAGTGATGTTTTCCCATTTCCATTCGGGTATGGGTAATGGTTGTAACATCCCCTTAGACTTCTGTCTCTCACCTTTAACTTGTTGAAAAACCAAGCATCGAGAGACATATTCAGCAACATATCTTTTCATGCCATCCCACCAGAAGTACTCTTTCAGGTCCCTATACATCTTCGTGCTTCCAGGATGAATAGAGAATGAAGAACTATGAGCCTCATCCAGCAGCTCCTTCTTTAATTCGGGGATGGGAGGAACACAAACCCGATTCCTGAACTTTATTATCCCATCACAATCAAGGTTGAATTCAGGAACATTTCTCACCTTCCTTTGTAACTCTACATCTTCTTTCTGTGCCTCTTTAATCTTCACATGTATAGATGGGTGAACATTCATTTGAGAAAGATAAGATTTTTCTCCTTCCATTATAATTCCAAGATCCATCCTTTGTAAATCCATAAATATTGGATCTTTTTTGATCCTCATCATGGATAAACTAGCATGGTCTTGTCGACTTAATGCATCTGCCACCTTGTTTGCTTTCCCAGGGTGGTAATGGATTGAGCAGTCATAATCCTTAATCAGCTCCAACCATCTTCTTTGGCGCATATTCAGCTCCTTTTGTGTGAAAATATACTTTAAACTTTTATGATCAGTATAAATATCACACCTTTCACCATAAAGGTAATGCCTCCAAATCTTTAATGCAAAGATTACCGCAGCCAACTCCAAATCATGTGTTGGGTAATTTTGCTCATGGATTTTCAACTGTCGTGAGGCATAAGCTATCACCATATCGTTTTGCATAAGAACACACCCCAATCCCTTCCTGGATGCATCACTGTAGATCACAAACCTTTCTCCACTACAAGGCAGTGTGAGCACAGGTGCACTGGATAACCTTCTTTTCAACTCCTTGAAATTATCTTCACATTCCTCTGTCCAGACAAACTTAACTCCTTTCCGAGTCAACTTTGTGAGTGGATTAGATAATCGTGAAAAATCTTTTACAAAACGTTGATAATATCCAGCCAAACCAAGAAAACTTCGAATCTTAGTTACTGTTGTTGGTCTTGACCATCTTTCGATAAACTCTGTTTTTTCAGGATCCACAGATATCCCCTCTTTTGAGATTATGTGACCCAAAAATGCAACTTTTTGAAGCCAAAATTCACACTTGGTAAATTTGGCATAAAGCTTCTCCTTTCTCAGGGTCTTCAATATAATTCTCAAGTGATCTTCATGTTCTTACTTGCTCTTTGAATAGACAAGAATATCGTCTATATAGACTACCACAAATTGATCAAGATAGTCTCTAAATACTCTATTCATTAGATCCATGAAGATAGCAGGGGCATTAGTAAGACCAAATGGCATCACTATAAATTCATAGTGTCCATACCTTGTACGGAAAGCCGTCTTTGGTATATCCTCCCTTTTGACCCTTAATTAATGATACCCTGAACGAAGATAAATCTTGGAAAAGTATTGAGCTCCGCGTAGTTGGTCAAATAAGTCATCAATGCGTGGGAGAGGATATTTGTTCTTGATAGTGATCTTGTTAAGTTCTCGATAATCAATGCAGAGTCTCATTGATCCATCTTTCTTCTTAACAAATAGAACAGGTGCTCCCCAAGGTAACGCACTAGGGCGTATGAATCCCTTATCAAGATTCTCTTGGAGTTGCTTCTTCAATTCCTGCAACTCAATTGGGGCCATTCTATAAGGTGTCTTTGAAATTGGCAAAGCGCCCGGTACGAGTTCTATTGAAAACTCAACTTCACGATTTGGTGGAAAACCCGGTAATTCCTCCGGAAAGACATCATAAAACTCCCGTACAATGGGCATATTATTAATCGTGAGTTTCTCACCAACCATTTGAGATAAATAACCTTCATTTAGTGGAATCAATACCCATAAGATGGAAGAAATTTCCACAGGAAGGTTATGTTCATCCTTGCATTGATAGACGATCGTAGATTGATCTGGAAGATGAAATGTGACTTCCCTTCTTTGGCAATTGATATGAGCTCCATGTAGAGAAAGCCAATCCATGCCAAGAATCACATCAAATTCCACTAAAGGAAGGATCACAATATTTGCAGGAAGCACTTTCCCACAAACTTCGATCGGAGAAGAATTATAAACATTTGATGCGACTGTTGTGCCATTAGGTGTTGTCACAGCTAACTCAACATCTAATTGTTGAGGTAATACGGTGATACCATTAGAAAATTTTTCAGAAATAAAATAGTGGTTGGATCCAGAATCAAATAAAAAATTTTCTACTTTAGAGTGTATGGTAAGTGTACCTTTCACCACTTCGTTATCGTACTCCACATTGCTGATAGAAATTGCATGTGACTTTCCTTTGTCATTAGCCTTAAGATTTTGTTGACGTCGACCATCATCATCAACCCTTGGATTTGGGCATTGATTGGCATAATGCCCCATCTCCTTGCACTTGAAACATTGAAGTGTAGTAGGTTCATTCTGTGTATCCCTTCCTTTGTTTGCGTCATTAGACATCTTCTTCCCATTATCACAGCATTCAAATGCCCGATGACATTCCTTTCCACATTTAAAACATTTACTTGTCCTTTTAAGACAACTCCCTCCATGTTTTTTTCCACACTTTGAGCATAAGGAAAAGCTCATCTTCTTTTCCGTGTGCTCTTTAGATTTTTCTTTGAATTCCATCTTCCTCTTCTTATCAAACCCATGTGACTGATGGGTTATTCCAATCTCCATCTCGACTTTGAGAGCACATCGAATGATTTCCTCATAGCTATTGAAGTCCCTTATGGCTAACGCCCTTAGAAGACTTGGTTTTAAGCCACTAAAGAATCGATCGATCTTACTCTCAGGTTGGATAATAATACCAGAAACGTACCTTGAAAGTCTTGTAAAATTTGCTTCATAGGTACCAACAGATTCATCATCCCTTTGCTTCATTTCAAGGAACTCTTTCTCCATCTTTGTTCGGAGAATACGAGGGAAGTACTTATTGAAAAATAAGTTCTTGAACTCGTCCCATTCCATAGACTCAATTTCATCCCTTTGCCTCGTATTCTTAATAAGATTCCACCATTGATCAGCATCTCCTTCTAAACGATACACTGCTAGGATGACTTTATCATGTTCAGAACATTGAAGAATTGAAAATATCTTTTCAGTAGTACAAATCCATTGTTCAGTAACTAATGGATCAGTAGACCCACTGAAAGAAGGTGGACGCTGCCTCATGAAGGATTCAACAGAATGTTGCTCCTTCCTTTGCTCGTTTGGAAGTCCTTCATGATTCATAGCTTGAGAAAGTTGTGTGAGCATGGCTACAAGATTTTGCATTCCAGCTCCCATATCATTGGGTTGCTCAGGGGGACAATCATTGCATTGCCCATCGCATTCCGCATTAACTTGGTTCCTTCGGGTTCCAGCCATTGACTAAAACCAAGAAGAATAGTGTGATCAACACTAATTATAATAGGAAAACCACATAATTGAAGAATAAAATTTCATACTTAAGGTTTTATCCTAGGGTATTCATGGCCATTTCTAAAACACTAAGATTGTGTTCTATGCTTAGACTTATCCTTAGGGTTCGTACTAAGGCTTTCACATCCTAGTTTCCAAAGGTTGACTATACCTTTCCTCTGATACCAACTATAACGACCCATACTTTACATACATTGTTAATACTTCAAAATTGAAGCACACTTATTACAACATATGACAAAACCACAAAGGACCGTATAGGTATAGTGTCTTTAGAAACTGGGAAACATAAACAACTGGTTCATAAATCTTCTACAGTGTCTCCCATTTATTTCATCATATCTAGGGTCCCTTTTAGCATATTCTACTTAATATCCATCTTCCTGACCTGGGGAAAAGAAAACATAAAAGTGTGAGCTCAAATGCTCAGAAAGGGAAAATAAAGGAAATAAAAATCATATCATATCTTTTTGAAAATCATAACCTGCAAAAGAGATCATAAAATCTTAACATGGAATAAATCATAGAAGTGAAAATGAGATCCCCATATTCATAACATAAAACTTGAAACTTTGTGGCATTCACACATAATCATGGAAAATCATTTCTTGTTAGTCATGACTCATTGCCAAGACTATCTTAGTGGACAAAGTCCCTTTCTGAACTGAGTCACCCTCGTTCCAGTCCTGTTTCACTAAACCGGTATAACCTACCATTCCAGCCATGTCTATCTCATGAGATATAAAACCTTTAACCAATGCATTGGAGGGAGATATAGGTCCCACCCATCTTATAATGAATCCTTTCTTATGTGTGCCACATAATCATAAAACATACATCATCGCATAACACATGTAACAAAAATGGGATTCTTGAAACATCATGACATCATAAATCAATTCATATATGATAAAGGAATTCATAAAAATAATTCCATCACAACATGATCAAATCAATGTAATAATAGCGATAAAAACAGAACCCTTTATTATCATAGATGGAAAATAATTTTGAAAATCACTTGAACTCCATTCTTGAGGAAAATGTCCTTTCTTCTTCAAAAACCTTTTTCCTTTCATAACATGTCATACAACCTTAAAATAAAAGAAGTTGATTAAAAATAAACATGAAAACTTATAAAGGAAGCTTCTTGGAAATAATGTTTTAAAAATCCATTCATGCCGTATAAGTTAAAAAAAACATTCTTCGTACTTTTGTCGGAAAAGTCAAAAAGTACCCCGTACGACAAAATATTCCTTTCATACATATTACTAAAAACTCACCGAAGGGTAAAAATGGATTTAAACAATTGTAGGTGGATGGAAATAATATTACATATTGATGAAACATGGATGTGGATGATAAAATACAGCCCAGTAAATACTTACGAATAAAAAATCTCGGATAAAAATGAGATTGTGATATTTCCCTTACCTTAGGTCCGATTTGCTTTGTATGTGTCCGAAGATCCTGTATAATGGTTTAAATAATGTTATTGACTTATTCCAGAATCATACATATTTATATGATATCATATATGGTCATATTCTTAGCTTCTTGTTAGTAATATTTCATTGTTACTTGTCACTCGGGTCTTTTTTGCCTTTTGTTCTTATGCGTGTTTTGACGAATACATTCTTATTATTCATTTAAGGTTATAGATACCTTATATCCAGAATGGTATTAGTGTAAAATAGATCATATTTATTCATTCAATTATATAATTACTATGTAATGATGATCATGTAGAATGAGTCGCATCACATCGTGGAGACGGTATTCCGTACGTACGCACGATTGATGATATCGTTCCTATGATCGTGGAACTGTATTGGAGTATATATATATTATTTCAGTATCAATATTACTTTATAATAATCATAAATAGTTACTCATTACACCATTATACCCATCCTTGTAAAGTGATGGTGGAAAAATAGATTACACCACGGCGTGGAGACGGTATTCCGTACGTACGCACGCGCGGTGATTTCATTTTTCCGTGGGATGGATAGAAGGTGAATTAGGGTTGTTTCATATTTATAATAACATATCAGTATGTAAGTAATACTGATGTTATTACTTTATCATGAAACAACTAATGAAGAAGAAGTTGAAGAAGAAAGAAATTGGAAAGATTGGTAATGGATATTACCTCTTCTTTGGAACGCCTCTTTGAATCCTCCACTTAGGGAACTATGATTGGTCTTTGAAGAAGACCAGGACCTCTAGGATTATTCTAGGGAAGTGGAGAGGAGAATATGGCAGGGGTTGGCCGAGCTTGAGTGCTCAAATTGGTGTGAGGAGGAGGGGGAGGATGTGCCATTTTATAAGAGAGGAGAGGGGCACCTTAGGAATATCTCAAAATATTATTTTATATTAAAGTCAAAATTGGTTTATAATGGTTCCAAAGGGTCTTATTTCGAAGCTAAAGTGGGGATGGGTCGAAATCCTATCAACAAATAGGATTTAGACAAGTTTAGGGTATTTTTTTAACCTTATCAATTAGATTTAACTCTAAGTTAAATAATTTAACTTTTACCATGTCTTTTTGTTTTCTTTCACAATATGGTTAATACACTTACTATAACATGCCAAACGAACCCCAAATTGTTTATTATTAATATATATATCCTTATCTAAGTCATTTGGCCGAACCTTAGATTTTAAGGAACAAAATAACAATTAATAATATAATATTTGATTTAAAAACTATTTTGTGTCAATTTTGACACTATTTGATATATGATTTTTGTGAAAGTCATAACAGAATTATATGTTCGAACCAAGTTGATTAAATCAACAATAATATATCATAGTAACCTATAAAATTATTGGAATTCATAAAAAGTCTCAAATTACATTTATTTTGGTGTTTATAACATCAATTATGTCAATATTTCATTAATAAGATAATTACTGCATCATCATTGTGTCATAAATAAATTAAAATATTTAATGTCTAAAAATTACAAATAAAATATCATTATGTAGGAAATATTTATAGATTTCTAATGAATATTTATAGTCGAATTTATCTTATGTATAACCCCATATTAAAAATGATTTACTTATTAAACATTGATTTTAACTATTTTAACCCTTCTTTAAATAAATTAATAATAAATGTCCTAATCTAATCCAAGTGGGCCTAAATGGTCATATTTTTATTCCTAAGTTTGACTTTGGTCGAATTAAACTTGTCCAATAGAATTAGGACATGTGTTAGGGTAATATTAATATCATATTTACCCTTAGTTACCCTATTTACTATTAACTGTGGTAAAAATAGTAAAAAGTTAATATTCACCAAAATATTATTTTTATCTCATTGAACCACATTTTACTTACTGATATCAACCGTGTCTATCGGTTTTTGAAATTCCATTCATAGAAGCGGTAAAATTAATTTTTATGCAAAATTCAGTTTTTAACCTACCACTTAGTGGTTTCACTATTCATCAAAAATTGAAAGTTTTCAGAAAAATACCAAAATTTCGCCCTAGGCTAATTTCGATATTCTGAGTCCAAAAATGAAGTCCATTTTGAAAAATAAAATTTATAAAATTTCAAAAAGTTGTTATTACTATTCATAACGGCTAGTTTTAATAGCATATTGTTGTTTAGTGAAACTCGATATTGCGTACGACACAAGCTATCGAGGAAGGTCACGATTGCGTGTAAAGCAAGCCAAGCAAGTGTTGTGTAGAAAAAGATTCCTTTGATGATTCATATAACATAAAAGTCTCTGGTGTTACAATATGCATGATATCATGAAGAAACAAGCCTTGGAACCAGAAAAACAATAAATCCTAGGTTCCCTCATCTTATCAAAAGTTTTCCTATAAGAATTCGAAGAATCACTATTTATCCCCTAGGAATTTTATGAAAAAAGTGTTCATCGCTGAAGTCTATTAGACAGATAACGATCTTGAAAAATTACAAGAGGTTTTCTCATTCACATATTAAGATGAAGATTCAATTATGCAACGACACATCATTCTAGTTAATTTATTAATAAGATTAAACAATGTTGTTATCTGAATGGTTCTCATTAATAGGGGATCTAGGGTTAATCTCAATCCAACGGGAACACATTATCAACTGGGTTGTAATTAGGATAACCTAATATCTTCATCCAGAACCCTAAAAAGATATTTTAAAAGTGGTCTATTGTCTTTTGAAAAACTAAGAATAATATTATTTTTGGACACCTTGTGAGTGCGATAGAATTTCTAGTCCTTCAAGAAAATACTATCTTCAATGTCCAACTTCAGAGGAATTAGTTTCATCAACAAGCGACAATTCCCTTATCACACCATAAATTCATAATTTTTTTCATTAATGATAAAATTTGATGTTTCAAACTGGTAATACCCAATTAAAATTCTATGAGTCTCATTACATTGGATTCTATATTCTACCAATGAAAAGGGAAATGAACATTGGTCAATTGTATTGATTGGGTCACCACCCCAAATGGTATGGAAATGATCCCAGTTGACCCATTAATATGAATTAGTATGGACTATTTTCTACCAATCAACAAAATTGATCAGATGAGTACATATTTAGACACAAGTTCACTAGGCATTAGGATTTAATTCTTGAAAATTGCATCTAAAATCATTAAAATATATACTGAACCATAGAGATAACGGTCGAATATCTTATGTAAATTTTTTCAAACTACCATTAGTGATACAGAAAATTATTGGCACACCCAATAATGAAGAAAAGGATTTCACATCACCCAAAGATGGAAATGTCACTCCTCCATCCCTCACTCACTCCTATTTGGATTTTTAACGGAATCCCCCACAATTATCTAGGTCAAAAAAAGTCACTAAAACTTACAAATATTAAGATATCGACTCTTATCCTCACCCCGACGAACTCATACCAAGACTTTTTTCCAAATCAGAACAAGAGGAAGAAGATGAAGAGGAGGAAGAGTTTTAGGATGAGGAGGGGGATCGTAGGTAAACTCCTCCAATATTTTAGGACGGTGTCTGTACCACCATTGATTACCTGAGTAAAATAGAACTGGTTAAAAAAGAATATTCACAGACCACCAGGGCCATTGCATCTATGTCTTCCGAGAAATAATAGGTATACACATCCTTCCTATGGAAATATCAAGATGTATTATACTAGAACTACAAAGATGTTTCCAGCCTCAATCCTACGGTTGTTGAACCCAACATGGGCCAATTAAAAGATCACAAAGGTTATAAAAATTTAGCCAGATGGACATACAAGTTAGATGTTTCCCAAATAAGGGATACATTGGAATAGCTCATCCAATCCAGATTTATTCTAGAGGTCCAATATCACATGTGTTTGGAAAATATAGTCCACATAAAAATGAAAAATGGACAAATAAGAGTCTGCATCAATTTCAGAGATGTCAACCTATACTCCCTAAAACATGTTTTCCCAGTCGTGGTCACAGAACTACTTGTCGATTCAACATCTAGATATTAGGTTCTCTATTTCATGGATGGATATTCAATATAAAAATGAACCCATGGAAAAGTGATTTTGGAATTATATAGGTGATGTTTCCTAGATTCAATGAATTCTATAATGAAATTGAAGTCGACTCCGAAAAGAAAAAGGCTATCCTTGGCATGTCACCTCATCAAAGCCTTTCCGTCTTGAGAGGAAATCTAGGAAACTTAGCCTAAATTTGGAACATCCTTGCCATCCATGCTCGAAAATGTTTTCCATTCACTAGGTTGATGAAAAATGGAGTAACATATCAATGGATAGATGATTGTAATGATGGATTTACAGTATTTTGAAATATCTTTTAATCCCTCCAGTGCTGATTCCATCTGTTAAACTAAGTCCACTTATTTTGTATGTGATATAATTAGAGCTATAACTAGGTTCCTTCCTCATAGAAAATAATGAAACCAACTGTGAAAATATTCATTATTAAATCAGTCAAACCATGCTCATTGATAAGAAACATTACTTTGATATCGATAAGATCTATCTGAATCTTATTTTTGAAGTCAAAATATTGAGACACTACTTATAGCATCACAAGGTCCATTTGATCTCAAAGAAACCCACTAAAATAAATTATAATCAATCCAATGTTGACCAGACATCTTCCTTGGTGGGTAGTCATCATTTAGCAGTTTGACCTTCATTCTGTGCCTTGTAAAGTTGTTAATGGAATGGGGTTCACTGATTTTCTCGAAGAACCCCATTAAGAATAAATGACTTAATTGGATATTGATTTAACCAATCAAATAATTTTTTCCCTCTTTAATAGGACCCCTAGATATGGTAGATTCATGTTGAAAGTATATCTAGAAGCCCAAGCGGAAAAAAGGATGGAAGACCACAATCTCAACATAGTGGGGCTAGGATTTGTACTCATATATTCAAAAAAGGCAATCCTAATATATTTTTTCCTACTGACGGTGGGATACATTAACAAAGAAGAAAAATTTTAAGATATCATTTAAGGGATATATTTGGTAATTCAAATAAAAATAATATAGTTTAAGATAAAATGAAATTCGAAAACAATGGTCAAGAATGTTAATAGATATTATGATACTAAAAATCGAGAGATAGTACCCTTATTAAACAATGTATAAAGAATAATGGAGGAATTCCCTTTAGAGAAAATAGTAACTCGTGTACCCAAATAAAAAAAAAGATGACTCATTGGAAAATGAAACCACATATTTGGATAATCAAGAATATGATAAAAAATTCATTAACATTTTGCACCATTGGTTGGTCTCCTAATTCGTTCAGGCCAACACAGATGAAATCGATGAGATTAGACCCATCTGTGAGCCTGATTTTCATACCACTAGTAGGATGACACCCATTGTAGACTACCATGAAAAGGTTGAATAACCCCTATATTAAAAAGGTTGAGAGACAATACAAAGATTATAAATTAAATTTTTTCTGTATAATGACATAAATCAACAAAAGGTCCTATATAAGTAGTGGTTTGATGGGGTCATTGTCACACCCCGACATTTTAAATTATTTTATTTTATTATTTCTTGGTTTCAGTTAGTGTCGTCAAGGTGCGGGTTGAGTGTATGTTTAATTTTTTTTGACATTTGATGTTTTTGGTGAGTTTCAGATCGGTGCACGAGCACTGCACGGTTGGCGGTAACCATGTGGTCAGCCCAGTTGACCCTTCGGCTACCAATTACTTAATATAATAATATTTTATTAGAATGAAATAAATTTAATTTTTAAGATATAATAATAACAACATTGTTGTATAGATAAAAATGTTTTTTTAATTAAAATTAGTAATGATATTGTTATCATTAAAATGGTTGTAAATATAATTATTATTTCATAGTTATTAATTTTGTTATTATTTAAAATAAAATGAATATAAATATGATCATCATTATGATTATTTATTATTATTATTATTATTATCATTATGAAAATTAATGGCGTTATGATTATTAAAAAAATTATTATAAATATTTTCATAAATATTTTGTTATTATTATTGCTATTTAAATTGTTATAATTATTATAATTATTATTATAATAATTATTATTATAAACATCCACTTTTTTTATATGTTATTTTTATTGATTTTATTTTTTATGGGTTTTAAAAGCCCCTTTTTTTATCAATCACACTCACACCACTATCCCCATAAACCCCCCACACACACCCCATTCCCCTTCTCTCACGCCTCCCCAATGTTTTTATATCTTATGCGCTACCTCTCTCCTTTCCCCCCTCTTTACACCATTAATTCATTTTTTTATTCACTCTCTCCAATCACTCCCCTCATTATTTTACCAATCACGCACCTACCTCTCTCTACTCACCCATCTCCCCCTAATTATCCCTCACGCATCCCCCTTTCTCTCCAATTTAATTCTTTTATTATTATTATTATTAATCTTTCACCCCTATCTCCAATCAAATTTCTCCCTTCCCACTTTTATCATCCACGCCTCTCCCCTCATTTTTATCCATCATTCCACCCCTCCCTCTCTCTTCCTATTAATAATTATTTTTATTTTATTTTATTCCCTCACACCACTCTCTCCCCCAATTTATTCCCTCTTTCTTTTTAGCAATCACGTTCACCCCTCCCTATAACCCATCACGCTCATCTCACCCTTTTTCCCTCATGTGGCCCTCTTCCCCTTACCCTCTCAAGAATGCCTCCCCCCCCTCCAACGCTCCTTCTGATGGCTCCTCCTCCATCTAGCACCTGCTTCTCCCTCCGGTGATTCCTTCCGGTGACTTCTATTCCGCTTTCTCTCCTCTTCTCAATCATTTTTTAGGGTTTTCATGTGGGGTTTATTGTTGGTCGAACCTTAAATGTTAGGTTTAATATGTTTCTTATGTTTACTTTTTATTTAGGGTGTGAGTTTTGTCCGCGGGACGTCGTTCTTCCTCTGGTTGATTTTTTATTCTAATCGCATGAGGTTTCTGTAGGTGTTTCCATGTTTTTATATCTTAAAGTCTTTCCTTTGATTCTTTCCATTTTAAATAAATTTATAAAATAGTTTCACAGCTCTATGGCATGCTTAATTAAATTATTATTGAAAATTTGGAATTTATTTGATTTGTTAAAAATAGGTTTTAAATGAGTTTTATTGTAAATTTCATAGCTTTATGATATCTAGAAACCTTGTTTGAATTGCTTATGTTTATTTAAGAAGGAATTGATCTTTTATAAAATGTATCTCCATTATTATGTTGAAACTACATTTTTTTATTAATGAACTTGGCTTGGTTGTTTTATGACTTATTTATTATGTTAAAACACTTTTATAAAGATTTAATAAATTCAATGTTTTATTTAGAGTTCCGTTAAAATAATTGGGGTAAGTGGTGGTTTTTGAGGCAATACATTAAAATGTTTTCTTGGTGTGCATTTAATTTCAAAAGAGGATTTAGGGTGTGTATGGTTTCATTTTGGTATAGCATACTAAGCATGTTAATATGTGTTGGAAAATATTTAATGTTTTTTATGGATTGTTTTATGTTCTATAATTAAAGTAGGTTTCCAGTTAGGGTTTTAAGGTAATTGGTGTTTTCTTGGAAGTTTAGTTTTTTTAAATGGATTTTAGTTTTCAAAGAAAGATGGCCCCATTGAGTGGTTTATAAAGAGTATTTTAAATGTGGGTTCACAAAGTGTTTCTTTAAGTGTTTTGGAAATCATGGTTTATAATGTGTTCCTTAAGATTTGGTCATTCGGTTTGAAACATGTTTTGGTGTGGGTCAAAAAAAGGTAAAATCATGTTTGATAATTGTAAAGTGTTTGAATGTGGGTTTAGAACATGGGAGCCCATTTAGCATTATAAATTTAAGTGTGGTTTTTTCAAGATATTTTGAATAAATGTGTGTTCCTGGTTGGAAACCTTAAATGTTTTTTTAGAAAATGGTTTCGATATGATCATGTTGTGACGACCCTTTTGGAACATTGTTTAATGTGAATGATTGAACACATATATGAGGTTCTCATGTCTAGTGTAACTCTTTATGGGTGAATGTATAGGAAGCATCCATGTTTGAGGAAGGAAAGTGCGGTGACATGAGTCACGCGTGCGAGGGACTTCCTACCTACACAGTATTATTATAACCACCATGGGTTCCTGGACATCTTATAGATTATTGAGTGACGGTTTCTCACCAGCCCCGATTAGATGGGTTGGTGCCCCCTGGTATATAGAGAGTCTAGGTGGTATTTTCCTCTGATTTTTTCGTGAGGGTGATCAGTGGGTTATAGACTATGGGGATTCACCATACGCTGGCATGTGGTTCCGAACCAATTGCGTCTAGGGGTTGTCTAAGGATGTTCAGGATCTCCCATGGTTACATCTTGTATTGATTGCTTATTTTTTTGTCACACTGGTTTTTTGGCTCATATTGGTTCTTTATTTTTCTCATACATTGATTTATTTTCAGAATGTATTATTTACCTGTCTCCCTTTTGCACAACCCTGATATCACTTGTTTGGTTTTACTTAAAAAATGATAAACTGTTTTTGAAATAATATATGGCATGAGTTGGTCCTCATTGTTGTAAATAGGTGTTATATTGTTTAAATAGGAATACCTTATTTTAAAAATTGTATTTCCAAACTTGTGTCATCGGACAACTTTGGCTAAGGAACCACTTTGATTCAGTGGTTTACTTTTGGCATCCCTACAGAGCATATTTGTGCTCATGCCTATCCTTTACCATTTTAGTTGCGGGTTCAGATGTTGTTCAGGCTTTTTCTTAGTGCTGGTCATGTGGGAGTAGTTTTGGGATTTTTGTTGGAGGTGACCAAGGGGTCACAAGGAGATTGTTTTAGCGGGGCCTTGTTTCTAATTTTGTTATTTTTAGTGATACTTTGTATCTGGATCAGTTCTTTGTTTATTTGAGTTTTAGTTGCTGTTTTGCTGCATGCTCTGTTTGTTCTATTTATTTATCTAGTCCTAGTTTTATCTCTTGGGATTAAATCATTTTCTCATGTATACGTTGATGCCCAGCACTAGTTGCCATCCCGTGGGGATCGAGAATGCCCTTCGGGCCATGTGGGGGACCAGCTCGGGTGACCGGTTCAGGGTCGATCCGAGTTGGTTCGTGACACTCCTTATCCGGTGTATTGATGGAGATGTGACCATTGTTGTTATGAAGGACGTTCATAGTAGACAATGTAGTTCCCACCAATCCATATCAAGGCTTTCCCATCAAATTTGAGGCCCTAGATACTACTGGTCCACTTTAACAAAGTATTGTAATAAAATTTCCAAAAGATCCATTCCTCTTAGGCTCAGGCTAATTTCATTCATCAATGCCCAGAGTTACTTAACATAGACATCTACACCTACTCATTCTCTATATGTGAAATAGATGATGTGGGACTATATCCTCCAAATACGGCTAATAAAATGAATTATATTCTCCTAGAAACTGACTTCTTAACAAGTTGTCAAGAGGCCATAACCCTCAATGTTTTAGGGGAAAAAAATTCAACAATGTGAAAGAAAACATCATCACTATATTTTGTGTCCCATATAGAATAATGATAGAAAAAACTCCAATTTTAATTCTTCTAAATTGGAGGAACTATATCAAGAGTATGACACCATGTCTAAATCATTCATCCAGCTACCATGAAGTGTATAATAGACTAATATAGGCCTTTAAAAAACCAATTCAATATACTCTATAAGATGGTATAAAAAGATAAGAATTATTGGTTGGATCATATCCTCAATGATCTATGGGATTAATAGACCACGGCCCACAATTCAACCCTGGTAACACAATACTCATTGGTATATGTGATAGATGTTGTCCTGACCATCTAGGTTCAATTTCCCTCACATAGTATTGTTATATATGATAAGATATCAACATATGAGAAATCTATATATTGGAAAGATGAATTGGAGAGACTCGAGGAAAATATATTGCATACCTTCATAAATTTTTAGGATCACCAAAATTGGATTGCATGAGCATTTAATAAAATGATTCACTAGTGTTCTATCCTCAAAGGAGAGATGGTGTTGGTTCTGAAGACTCTAATGATACTTGAAATGAATCCTCCAAATCCAGCACCCATGTAAGTGGAACCATATTCAATACATAATTTATACTACAATGGAGATTATTCCATGATCTCAATGGATGGATAGGTCATTATGGATCCCACCGAAAAAAGGTTCTTGATGAAGTATTTTGTGTTACCATATAGTGTGTCATCCTAACCACATGATGTTAAACTACATAGTGCATCATCCTCACTGAATGAAATTAAAATGAATATTTCATCATCCTCATTATATGATGTTAAAATACATTGTTCATAATCCTTACAACATTAGGTTAATCTATAGGATTCATTTTCATGGATGTATGAAATTAAAACTATGTAGCATCGTGGGTCCAAACATCATGACCTTAAGCAAGGAATTATCATCCTCACTACATGGGGTTAAAGTTCATGGTACTATGGTATCCCTATCCAAGAGAGAATCACCTTAGGATTCAATAATTTACCATTAAATGTTCTTGGACAACATATGGCATGATTAACATTCCATGTGATATGTAGAGACACATAGATGTCATATATCGGGTCACAAACCCCCGAAAATTATAAATTCTTCCTCTTTGGGTATGGGATTAATGTGGGAATGGATTTGTTTTTAAAGGACTATGTGCAGTTGGATTTACATTCTATGTGATACATTGTGATGCCTGAACCATATATACTAGGCCCAACCAAATATTATAGGAAATATTTCCCCCAACGTGTGTATTTGAACTACACAGAGAGTTCCCATTCAGAACTATGTGTGCCTTGATTACAATTAAAAAAAGATACTTATTGACACTTAGATCTCCAATTGGGGTCCAGTCATGATGAAGGATAAAAAATTTCATCCTCAATGTGTATGATTCAGATATTCACATGGATCCCCCTCTCTCAAGAACTACATGTAGCTTGATTCCCATCATATTAGTTATATAGTGACACCTAGACCCAACATCTTGGTCCCAGCCCCAAAAACATGAAAATTTACTCCCAATGTATTGATATGACATGTTCATAGATATACCATTCAGAAATATGTATGGTTTTCTTTCTATTCATGCAGGATATGTAATGATGTATAGAAGTCCATTATTTGTCTCATCCACCACATATTAAAAAGCATTATTTCACTCGTTCTAATGCCACTGTTTCATGGAATGAACCATTACATCAATTATTTCCCACACAAATAAAAACATAATTTGGATTAAGATGTTTGATAGGGGATTCCTCACATGAACAAGGTATATTAATCCACATAATGGATGATATATTCCTAGTATAAGAACATTAAAAGGTACATCAATTTGTCATGCCGCATGAAATAAAACTGCATGGGTTTTATAGAACTACGTGTGGTTTAATTTCTACCATAGTAAGATACATAATGATGCCCAGATCATTAACATGCTTCTAAACACAATATTTCCTCTTCCTGTTAGGGATCCTACGTCTTTATTGTATGGAATTAAACATCATAGTTCCTCAATAACTACTTATTGATTTATTCTCATGGCGATGAGATACGTAATTACTCCTAGATCTGGTATCCTTGTCCCAACCATATAGAAAAAATGATCATATCTCCATTAAAAAACATTATGTAGAGGATCTCATATTCAGGTTCCTCATTCAAGGATCCATCAAAGAAACATAAATTACCCCTATGTATGAGTCATATCTATATAGAGAATTTACAATTCTAGGGATAATCATGGACTAATGTTTCTTACATAGACGAACACATCCCTACCATTCATCAAACTATGTGCCTCGAGCTATTTCAGATCTTCATCAGCATGCCCAACCATCAAAAGTGGACTTCCAGTGTACAAAGGAAACAATTTCTTGACTATGCATAATATAACCTAGTTCACACTCTATAGGCCACCTAGAAAATAGGAATGTCAACCAAATTAAATTCCATTCCCTGGAGATTCATTTCATATCTATGTATTCCCCAATGGATTTCTTTCCCTATATCATTTCTCATGATCCAAGAATCCCTTGAACCATGGTTTACAATTTCCTCCCCCTGAAATTTGGATTATGTCAAACCTACCCAACCCGATTAGCCTCTAGTTACTCATGGTTTCTATGAAAACTGGTCCAACATGTATGAACAGAAACTACAAGACCCAATGTCACCCCCACCATATAAAATTAAACTACATGGACAATGTCCTAATAATATTACATAAAAACATGATGGTATTAAGAGATATGTGGGTATTTATTCCTTCCAAGACATAGTATATAGTGACACCAGAATTTTAAATATTGATTCTAGCTACAATTAAAATAAAAAT
Source organism: Viscum album (assembly GCA_963277665.1). Lineage (NCBI taxonomy): Eukaryota > Viridiplantae > Streptophyta > Magnoliopsida > Santalales > Viscaceae > Viscum > Viscum album. Next base: position 913,956,507 of record OY728162.1, on the reverse strand, counting down.
CACTTTTCATGAAGGATTATTTAAACCTACACCAGAAAATTTCAAATAATTATGTCTTTCCTGATGCCTATTATTACATGATGTCTAGTGATACATAAACCTTATATCTTGTGTCCATCCATGAGATAAAAATGTCCCATCATTTTTTATTTATGGTCCAAACCATCTTGATAAATTTCAAGGCACACCAATGGTTTTTTCCATCCATTTTTCTATCCATGAGATAGATCTGCATGAGAGAGTCTAATATGAGTGTCACACCATTGTTGATATTGTATTTAAAAAATCCCTTTTACTTGTAAATGGGTTAGACCCTCATGAGGGTCCTCCTCGGAACCTCATATAGATTTATTATTATTTTGAAAAGATATTTAGTGATGCATGGACCTCATGTCTTAGGTCTAGCCATCTAAAACATTATTTTATACATTTGGGTTAGTATAATGTAAGGAGAATTTATCTACATATTCTTGGGAAATTGTGGCATGGAAGGCCCCTTTAATGTTTAGGGACTGTCCTTAACAAACAAAATTCTATGTCTGGAAATGAATAAATACCCATAACCCTCTCTGGCCATTATAAATGGAGGGCTACTATCTTGAGGACACCATCATTTGACCATGTACAATATTTCATTGTCATCATTGCATAAGTTTCCCATAAACAAGTCCATTTAATCAAAAAAATTATCCCCTTGAGTGACTTTTCCTACATCTATTCACCTTTTTTTTGGGTTTATGTCCCACGTCAGTCATTGGATTAGGAAAACACATATCTTCCATTTTACAACAATTTATATGTTCATTCATGATGATGATACAACATTCCTGGCCTGATTACCTTGAAAATGGAAAATATTCTTTCAAATGGTCATATAAATGTAACCATGAATCTTATGTCTCGAATTTCCTAGCCATATGACGTTAAAATCCACCATCCACATCCTTGTTTCCTGACATCAATCAACCCAATGCTTCAACCCTCCTTCACACTTTCTATGTTCAAGTGGGAGGGGATTTTCATTCATGGCCATCGATGATACAATATCCCACTTGGTTTTCATATATCATATAATTAAAAAGACACCACTCATGGTCTTAGGAAATCCAAATTTTTTTAATATTATTTATCCATAAGAAATAGATGGGCATTGTCTTGGGGAAACCATTGTTTTACTATGCATAATATGCCTCAATTGGCTCTGCATAAGTCTCCCAAAAAATGACATGTCAACTAAATGAAAATTCATCTGTAGGAGAGGCTTTTCCTACCACTTTACACCCTAGGAACATCATGTTGGAATCAATTATTAAAGTTACTCCTCACATACTTTCTCGATATCATGTCTTATATTCGTAAACCAAAAAATTAGGTCAGGAAAAAAACACACATTAATTTTCCATTCTCGGCCAATAAGCCCTATTGAGACTCTCTTCCCATAATTGAAGGTCAAAACTATTCGACCTAAAACATAAGTGGAATTAGTTTGGTCTTCATGACTCAAAACTTATGACAACAAACATAAAGAAAACTCTCCATGGTGAAAACCTGCAAAGGGAGCACTGGGAATAAGTTGAGTATCATCTATAAATACTTCTGATTCCCATGGTCTAGGAAAAAATTGAGAAATTAAAAATTGGAACAAAGATTGTATGTTTGAAATCCTGCAAATGGTGGCCTATTAAATAGTCATGTTAAGCCAGCTAAGCCCGCACCACCATGGAATTAGGGGGAAAATAGGGATATAAATTAAAAGACAAATCATTTGTGGGGTTTTTCAAGTAACCCTAAAAAAACTTTGTTTTCTGAGTCCCTCAGTTTAGAAATTTTTTTTATCATTATATGATAATTTCAATTTGATTATCCAATATTTTGATTAAACTCAATCTCTAGTGGGGATTACATTCAAAATGAGACCAACTATACTTTATTACATTATAGGAAAAGGTAATGGACACACACTGGAAAGAAAATGAGTATTCATTTATCTATTAAATTGGAAATGAGGGCGCATAAAAAACATGAAGCCTATATCAATTACTACTAAAATAAGATAGCATGGAGAAACCTAAATGGATATAATGAAACTCGGATTGATTTAATCCTCAAAATGACAACAGTACAATGTGGAAAATCAAGGGTTTATTCTAATGTGGTCCTCCTCTCAGCTTAGGCTTTATCTGTGGTACGTATTTCAGAAACTATGGCTCTGAGATCTCATCCTATCTCTTTTTTGGCTTAAAAATTAGGACTCATTGATGATAATAGTGCCATTATCCAAGATATAAAAGCCTTGAATTCCTATATCTTTTCAAATTTGATCATATGATATTGATTATTTACCAACCAAGTGGTGTAGTGCAATTGTTATATCTTGTATGGATTCTATTGAATGATGGGAGGAATTAAACAATGTAAGGTCCCCTTCACAAGTGACTATGTCTTCTTGAGCTATGATAATCAAATGGATAAGTATGTGCATATTCCAATAGTTATGTTCACCTAAGACTAAATCAATAAAATGTTGATGAAGGGTGTCCTCCTTATTAGTAAAGTCTGCTAAAGTGGTCTCTATAATGATCATGTATACTTGATTCCATTCTTGACTATGAACTGACTGTTGTTCACTAGTAGTATTAGATTATAGATCTCGTTCCTCTTGTTCCATGGGTATATAATCACGAAATATTTCTATGGAAGGTAGGCTTCATAAATATTGAAAATCAAGTTGGAAATTCCTTACCTCTATAGGTGGTTCGATCTCAGATTCTAAACATATAAGGTTGTCTTCAATTTCAAGAATGCCCTATGTTTTTTTACATTCACCTGCCTCAGTGGGATTATCAACAACATAAGCCAATAATATATGGTAATATTCAATATCTAATGAAACAGAACGTGAGGATGAACCACCCTCTGGCCACCTCTAATTAAAAAATATTTTCTTCATCTGGAATGAGTGGAAAGAGATGGTTCAAGGCGTTGAAGACCAGAAGCAAGTAACGTTTTGTACACATGTAGAAATGACCTCACTGTTTCTCTATCAAGGTAGTAAAGAACCCACATCCGAGCACACTCCCATAATAATTTACTTTATAATAATGTGGGATAGATAAGGATTTCTATTCTAGAATCCTCACACATCATTGACCATTATTACAGATGGATCACACAATGAGTTTCCCTCTTGATCATGGTAATGGGTAAAAATTATACCTGATGCATGAATAAATATTTCATAGAAAAAATATATGTGGTGTAATGATCATAAATGGTTTTTATATCTACTCGAGCAGTTAAGATTTTGTCTTGTACTGTAATAATATAAGAATGTTCTTCTAAACAAACCCATTCATTATCCACCACTCCTCTATGGGGGGAAGGGTAAGGCATAAAATAAATTGTGAAAATTCATTCAACAGCTTGACCACACCATAAAAAACAAAGGATTTGGGGTGAACAATGATAATGTCAAGAATATAAGGATAAAACACACAATGAATAATTTTTCTGGTATGCTTATATTCATAGAATAAATAATGCTCCACCATTCAACCAAAAAAAATTGTAATTGACCTATAAAATGATGAGAATATCTTCCCTCAAGTATCTGACGCAACATTTCCTAAATGTAATCAAGGGAGGGATGACCATGATGATTTGATGTCCAAATACCAAAGTGACCTCCATCATTAGTGTGAAAATTGATTTAGTAGTATATACTCCATAGGGATTGAAAATCCATCTACTCAGGAATAATGAATAAAAACCTTTTAGACTGAGTTCAAGTGATATGTTTAAACAAACCTTGTATACCCACATGGTGTATTGACCAACTCATGGAAATCATAGAATGAACCTTAGATGTATCATTACTATTTGGTTGGTTGATTAATGCTATATATATATTTGGACATAAAATTATATATTAAAAAACTTAATCCAATCATTAAATGGGATGAGTGAGTGAGCATGAAGAGGTTGACCAATTAATATCTCTATTATAACTACCAAATCTCTTTATAATGGAGATAATTTCATGACATTCTCCCAAGTATGGGAAATGATAAAAAATTCATCATACATATTAACAATGATGGGGAATCTCAATATCATGTAGTTATCCCAAAAACTAATCCCTACTTCACAATAAGATAAGTGGAATGTATTGGTGTTAGAATACCTGAGATTGAGTAGTTCGAGTAGCATCTCAGTTGGTGAATAAATTGAAATATGAGAAACCAACGCTACTTAGTAAATGTTGACGACTTCATATTTTTTGAAAATTATCAAGCAGTTATGATGAACCTAGAACACCAATTCCAATTACTATAAGAATCTTTCTCTAGATTGTACATCTCATTTGGAACTCCACCATCCATTGGGATTATTTTGTGAGAGATTGGGAGATTGACAGGTACTCCATGATGAATAATTCTAAAGACTCATATGGTTTGTGATGATTTCTTTGGGTCCACATAGAGTCATGAGTAAGATGATGTTCTCTCAACCCAAAACAGACATGATTTTTCCTATAGTAGAAATGTACTCTTTAGCATGCTCTTGATAAATCTTTGAAAAATAAGAGGAAATAACATGGTAATCCTATGGAATGTTAACATCATATTTGAGTCCAAAGATACAAATTGATAATCATCTTGATAATGGGTAGGCCATAAGGTTTGGTCGAATGAGGTTTTTTTAGAACACCCTCTTGAGGGGTAATGCAAGATTGAAGATAATACTCAACATTCCCAACCATGGTTGTTATTATCTTTGCCACATTTTTGGATGTGGATGAAAGGGCCATTGTTTTAACTATAATGGATAACCCAAATTGTGAGAAACTCATTTGAGAAAATACAAAGGGATTCATAGTAAAACCTAAAATACTATGACACATGCTGAACTATATCCAACACAAAACAACATTTCACAATGGTGTTGGATCATGAAGCATTGTCCTACAAACCAATGGTCTATGAGACTCTCTATACACGATTCATCAAGCTGCTATGTGGAAGATGAAGACATATCTTTCATAGTTTTGACATTCAGTTCTTGATTATAAATCTCAGATCATAAAAAAGATTAGAACAAAGGAGAATGTATGTAGAAGTAGTATGTAGTCGAGAGAGTCTTTAATAATTCTGAGTTCACTGAGAGAATCAATAAATGAAATATTAAATGGACCCCCAATTTTTTTGTCTGGTCCCCTCTTTCAGGTCTATATACATACCGTAAACTAGTTCGAAAAAGGAAAAAATTATACATCGGAATATCTTCTATTTCATCCTGATCAGAACCCATTATGATGGGGAAATTTGTTGGGTCCTAAAATCTTTACAAACATTACTGAAATAATTTTGTTAATTTAGAAGAGGGTATAAAGGAAGACCATAAGAATTTTGAATAAAATATTCAATGGGAAATTACTACAAAGCGTAAATTCCTTCATATATATCTGCTAAACATTACATTATGCCACTACATGAACCACCAATGAACTATGTTGTCAGTGGTATTATGTGGATTCATTGGAAACCTTACATGAAACAATTTTGTTTCATGAAAAAATGATGATTTTTGACTCCATTAAAAAAATATTTTGTGGGATAATCTGGTACCCTTGAAACAAACATACGAATATAAAAAAATTTAGGGATAATATGTTATTTTAGTCCCAAAAAACAAGTACCTGATCAACTATGTAGTTTTTGGGACAAGGTGCCATCACCAGCACTCTCTAATAACGCCGCTCACTGACTATGTCATTTGTAGTCTAGGAGTGCTCCACGAGCTCCTACGAAAGAATATATATATCCCACAATCGTCTAGTGACCATAGAATTTCCTGGGGCCTCTATTACTATATAAATAAACCATTATAGGGACTGAGCATATGGAGAATCCACACATAAATTTACAAATAGAATATATTCGAACAATGAATCTGTAAAAAATAGGGCTCTTCAAGGATTCCCAAAAGTTATATCCCACTGAATAGTATTAAAGAGTACATGATAAATCATTTAGTGATCCGCGAACCCAAATTACCTTATGAACACAATCTCTTAATGTAGAAAACCAATTATCCCTTTGCATATGGGAATCACACCTATAAAATCTCTATGTAGGTGGAACCATGATCCGCCTATGACATCACTATGCAGGAGGAACTGGAACTCTTATAGAAAATCAATATGCTATAAGATATTGGTTCTACATAGAAAAATACTATGTGGGTAGAACCAATGTCCGTGTAACAAAATGTTTCTTGGACTATACTCTCACCAACATAGAAATAAGATACGCATAGGGAACCCATTACTATGTAAGAACATTCTACACTAAATGGGCCATCATAGTGAATTCTACCCTCCATCACCCATCATTTTGTTCCATTGTATCTTTGGTCCCCATGTTGGCCCCTCCATGAACTAGTCTAATTTTTTTGGCTATGGCCCTTTGAAAATACCCATGACATGTATGATAAAATTACCAATAACATCAGCGTGTCACTTCTTGTTCCATACCCATGGTTAGTGGAGTTGTTAGGGTGACCCTAAAGATAGAGAAGACCCTATGAATAACCTCGGTTTAGCACTCCCATGGTAATAAAGATTATATACTTGGGGTGCTAATGTGATCCTCAATATTATGATCACTATGAGAAAGGATCACACCTACCTTTACCATTTATAGGGAATTAGATCCTTCCCCCACCCAAAACCAATTTCAGGGAACTCCTGCCAAGTTAATACCCTTTCCTTTCTAAAGGGAGGTATAACTTTTGATTCACTTTTACCCCACCTAGATCGTAACTAGATGAATCAATAGATGTGACTAGCTAGGGTATGATAATAAAAGAGAATACGAGAAAACTCAATTCCCTCTCCCACTCCCTTTGGTTTTTAACACATCAGCCATTAATAGACATATTCGGTTGAGAAATCATCAAGCCTACTGTTTCCTCTTATTTTTCACACCAAATATTACTCATATGGTCATAGAGGTTAATTGCATTCATGACATCTTATCATCTAAAAATCTAGAATTGTCTCCCTATATGGTATGATCCCCAATCATATCATCTCAAATGGTACTTCTCCCAAGATATAAGACCCAAATTCAATCCAAATAGGAAGCTTTCTTGTGTTTTCCCCATTCATGCACAAATCTCAATTGGCCATTCTCCACAGGCGTAAGTCCAAAATCTTACAAAAAGCATGGATATTTATTCCCAACTAATTGGGATATGTATGAAGTCTCCATGATGTCAAAAAAAACATTTATATCCATTTTATTTATCATTGGACAATATCCCTAGAAAAATCAGGAGCCAATCTAGGAAACTAAATCTATTATGGGCCCCTCAGGTCACCTCCCCCTAAGTCCCACACCGTCTCGGACAATGAACCCTTTACCTAGACATTATTTCTGCATGTCATTAAACTACATGGTTGTGTTTTTGTCACACGACCTTAAATGTTTTCGTGTCTAGTTTAGTGGAACGAAATTATGTGGGTTTTAATTTATCTCATAAGGAGACGTTGTAAGACCATTTTATGGGTTTGATACCTACATCAAAACAACTCTCATCACCATGGATGATGGTAAAATCTAGATCACCACACTATTATACATAAAACTAGTTCCCAGTTAATAAAATAATCAAGGAATATTTGATTTATCTATAAAAGGTACAATTAATGGAGAATCTCAGATACATACCAAATGTTCTAAAACCATGTGTAATCATAATGGTCAGTTTCCTCATGGTAATATAAGGATTCACACATTTGATTGAACCAAGGATTAAAGAACATAGCTTAAATCTATAAGAGAGTCATATCACATAAAATAGTTCCACACAAATATGTGTGGTGAGGCCGAATTTCAATCCCCTCAACCAATGTGAGTTCATTAGTGTTGTAAGATTTGTTAACCAATGAACGCCTTCTATTGAAACCAAGGACCATGAATACTGGATGTGATTGTTTTTGGGTTTTTCTAACTCCTTGAAAAAATCTTTTAGGGACCATTCGAATATGTTATACCCAACATCCTGGAATGCATTTAATATAACCCCTAAAATGAATCCACTCATTCTTAATTGGTTTTCTGGGAAGTGATAATGATAAAACAAGCATGAATGACTATACTATGACACCTGTTTCATGATATAAAAATTAAATATTACTCAGTACTAGTCAGACCATCACATTCTACAGCTAAAACCCCTCATGATTAGAAACCATATTGTTATATTTTTATTCGTTCATTGAATGAAATTAAATGTTATGAAAACTCATAAGGGATTACTAGAGAATATGTATAAGCATTCAAAACAAAAACAACACGTTATATTTGATTAATTACAATGGTTGGAGAGATAGAAACTATAAAATGATTACATTAGTAGTCCAAGGATAGTGGTTATTTAACACCATTGGTATAAGATATAGGGTTTCACATCCCAAATACATGACCATTTAAGTAGTCATAGGACATTATAGATATATTGGATTCTCACATTACATTTAAATCATTAAATACAACATAATACCATAATAATAGTCTAATTTATTCTTGTATATCCCTAAAATCATTCATACATCCCATATTGGTAACTAGAATAATGAAAATCAAAATGTATATTGAGATTAGATGCATCATAAGGGATATAAAATGGGAAAATATATCTTAAAAAAAATAAATAATGAATAATATGGAATATTTAAACAATAATCACATATTTCAAATAATTAAAATCATAATAATTGAACATATCCCTATATGACATAAAAACATAAATAATCCAATGGACCACAATAAATAGTTTCATAATTTTATAATGAGTAAAGGAAGGAATAAAAATCCTAACATTGAGGCCTCATTCTATGAAATAATACATAAATAAGTATTAAGAATGTGGTGTACCAAAAAAATTATATCTCATTGGACCTTCTGATTCTTCATGGGAACATAAATGGCGCCACCCATTACATACTGACTCTATTTCATTAATCATATAAAAAATTAATAATCATTCTATACTGAATCAACATAAAACCACATATAAAAATATAAAACATGAAATATTAATAGTATACCCTAAAATTAAATATAATACATGATAATTATAAAAGGAGGCTTATATGGTGGATGTCATCGTTAACGTATATCCCTAATAGCGAAGAAGATTAATAAAAGTATTTTTACAAATATTGAAATAATTTTAAAATATCATTGGATCATTTTTTATTTAAAAACATATTTATATTCAAATAAATTATTTACAATAGAAAAATATCTAGAATATTGGGGGAAATAGTTCCTTTGAAAATAACATTTGAAACATGTAAGGGATGCTTTTAAAAATATAATATCTCTGAATATGGGGAAATTCATTCATGGGGTAAGAATTAAAAATGAGTCAATTCACACCTTCTGTAAAAATATTTTTTTCCATAAATGAAAAAATACTATTATACAACATTTTTATAGTAGAAAAAAATTGGAAAAATTAATATTAATTGATAATTGAAGATTATTAAAAAAAATAGTGAAAGCATTTTTAACTAAATATTGCCTTGGATGAAAAATATTCTCATTTGAATAGAAAGGCCATGTTTGTTTTCCTTAATGTTTTTTATAATTTGAGAACATAGATAGTCGAAGATGAATAGAATACCTGTAAACTGTAGAGAAAACTAGATAATAATAAACATTATAGTGTTTAAAATTGAAATAGTGTATAATTTCAGTCAATATAAATATAAATATAATCAATATTCAGAAAAATGATATTGAAGAATAAAACCATACCTCATGTTTGACATGATTCATAAGTGATTTCAACATTATTTATAATAAATTTATAAATACTATACCTCTATACATGATTGATATTCATTCATATAACACTCGTGGTTAACATATTGTATATTTTTAACTATTAATTAAAAAGCATTCTTTATCATTATCATTTTTTGGGTTAGATACATTATTTTTCCTATATGTTTTGATTAGGTAGTTAAATTTCTTACATCATGTTCATGGTAGAATAATATATTAAATATAATCCGGATATAAGTGTATTTGGAATTATTTATATACATATTTATAAGCATCATATAAAGAAGGAAAATAAAAATGAATCTCATCACTTAGTAAATATTATAGTCTACACATAAACATGAGATATGTTGTAATATTTTGAATGAAGTCACAATTACATATTAAATATCATGTATATTTATTAGATCCATATTTATAACCATCCATGTATTGTGGTGGTGAGAAAACTCATTACGCCACATCATATATATCGTTCAATGATTATTTAATTTTTCAAAGGATGAAAAGATGGTATTGAAATGGTTTTCCCATAATTAAAATCTTGGAATTTAAAATTATTTATTAATTATGTTAGTATTAGTAAAACCTATTTTTAATATGTAATAGAAAAAATGAACTTTAAAAGGGTCATTAAATGAGATTTTCCCTTATTTGATGGATCTCCGTTGGAGTGCACCAAAATCCCTGACATGCTAGTATTCAGAGAAAATAAAAATATTAGTAAATAAGTGTAGAGATCCGAAGCTTAACGTACATGGACATTACATTACTTTTTCGGAATACTTAGTACATAACAAAAACACACACACAAGGATCGTAATAGTTTAGTGTCTTTGGAAACTCTGAACGTAATCTTCTAATCGTGGTGAAAGATCTTCAATATCTCCCATAAAGATCTTCCCCCTTTTTTTTACCTAGAACCTTTCTTTATATCCTCGGGAAAAGAAAACATAAAATGGTGAGCTCAAATGCTCAGTAAGGGTAAACAAAAGAAATATCAATCACATCATATACATAAGAACATAGCTTCTGGAAATCTTAACCTGCAAAAGAGCTCATAATATCATAACATGGGATAAATCATAGAAGTGAAAATGAGATCCCCATAATCATAACATGAAACTTGAAACTTTGTGGCATGCACACATAATCATGGAAAATCATTTCTTGTTAGTCATGACTCATTGCCAAGACTATCTTAGTGGACAAAGTCCCTTTCTGAATCGAGTAACCCTCGTTTCAGTCCTGTTTCACTGAACCGGTATAACCTACCATTCCAGCCATGTCTATCTCATGAGATATAAAATCTTTACCCAATGCATTGTAGGGAGATATAGGTCCCACCCATCTTTTAATGAATCTTTTCTTATGTGTGCCACATAATCATAAAACATACATCATCGCATAACACATGTAACAAAAATGGGATTCTTGAAACATCATGACATCATAAATCAATTCATATAAGATAAAGGAATTCATAAAAATAATTCCATCACAACATGATCAAATCAATTTAATAATAGGGATAAAAACAGAACCCTTTATTATCTTAGATGGAAAATAATTTTGATAAAACACTTGAACTCCATTCTTGAGGAAAATATCCTTTCTTCTTCAAAAACATTTTTCCTTTCATAACATGTCATACAAATTTAAAATAAAAGAAGTTGATTAAAAATAAACTTGAATAATTTTAAAGGAATCTTCTTGGAAATAATGTTTTAAAAATCCATTCATGTCGTATAAGTTAAAAAAAACATTCTTCGTACTTTTGTCGGAAAAGTCAAAAAGTACCTCGTACGAAAAACGACAAAAGATTCCTTTCATTTATTTTACTAAAAACTCACCGAAGGGTAAAAATGGATATAAACAATTGTAGGTGGATAGAAATAATATTACATATCTATTAAACATGTATGTGGATGATAAAATACACCCCAGTAAATACTTACGAATAAACAATCTCGGATAAAAATGAGATTGTGATATTTCCCTTACCTTAGGTCTGATTTGCTTCGTATGTGTCCGAACCTCCTGTATAATGATTTAAATAATTTCATTGACTTATTACAGAATCATATTCATTGTTATGATATCATATATGGTTCACTTATGACATTATATTACCCGTTCTTTTGTAAATTCCATGTTAAAGAAGCGTTTTGGGTAAAATCGTTTCATTTATCGTAGGTGTTTTGACTTTTTGTTCTTGACATTATTATTAATTATATCATGATTTACTTACATACAGAATATAAAATATAATTTATATATCATATATATTCAGTATATATATATATATAATAGATAGATAAATGAAATGAAAAACACCGTTCATGGAGACGGTAGTCCGTACGTACGCATGAACACTGTTTTTGTTTCTTTATTGTCTTGAATGGAAGTAAGTAGATGACATACATATATAAATATATACATAAATCCAGTATCATTATTATGTCATATATTTCATTAGTACTTATTATATATACTTTATAATCATTCATGAATGGTTAATCATTCAGAATGAATCTCATCGCGTCGTGGAGACGGTATTCCGTACGTACGCACGAGCGATGATATCATTTCCATAATTATTGAATTGAATTGGAGTGGATTATACAATATATCAGAATCAATATGATGTTGTAATAACTATGTATAGTTATTCTTTACACCATTATACCCATCCTTGTAAGGTGGTGGTGGAAAATAGATTACACCACGGCGTGGAGACGGTATTCCGTACGTACGCACGCGCGGTGATTTCTTTTTCCGTAGGATGGATAGATGGTGAAATAGGGTTGTTTCATACTTATAATAACATATCAGTATATGAGTGATACTTATGTTATTACTTCATAATGAAACAACCTAAGAAGAAGAAGTGGAAGAAGAAATAAAGATGAAAGAATTGGTAACGGTAATTACCTCTTCTTTGAAGCGCCTCTTTGAGACCTCCTCTTAGGGCACTAAAATTGGTCTTTGAGGAAGAACAGAACCTCTAGGATGTTTCTAGGGAAGTGGAGAAGAGATTTTGGCAGGGGTTGGCCGAGCTTGAGTGCTCAAATTGGTGTGAGGAGGAGGGGGAGGAGGTGTCCTTTTATAAGGGAGGAGAGGGGCACCATAGGAATATCTCAAAATATTATTTTATATTAATGTCAAAATCGGTTTATAATGGTTCCAAAGGGTCTTATTTCGAAGCTAAAGTGGGTATGGGTAGAAATCATATCAACCAATAGGATTTAGACAAGTTTAGGGTATTAGTTTAACCTTATCAATTAGATTTAACTCTAAGTTAAATAATTTAACTTTTACCGTGTCTTTTTGTTTTCTTTCACTATATGGTTAATACACTTACTATAACATGCCAAAAGAACCCCAAATTGTTTATTATTAATACATATATCCTTATCTAAGTCATTTTGCCGAACCTTAGATTTTTATGAATAAAATAACAATTAATAATATAATATTTGATTTAAAAACTATTTTGTGTCAATTTTGAAACTATTTGATATATGATTTTTGTGAAAGTCATAACAGAATTATATGTTCGAACAAAGTTGATTCAATCAACATTAATATATCATAGTAACCTAGAAAATTATTGGAATTCATAAAAAGTCTCAAATTACATTCATTTGATCATTTATAACATCAATTATGTTAATATTTCCTTAAAAGGGTAATTACTGCATCATCATTGTGTCATAAATAAATTAATATATTTAAAGTCTAAAAATTATAAATAAAATATCATTATGTAGGAAATCGTTTTAGCTTTCTAATGAATATTTATAGTCTAATTTATCTTATGTATAACCCCATATTATAAATGATTTACTTATTAAATTGTGATTTTAACTATTTTAACCCTTCTTTAAATAAATTAATAATAAATGTCCTAATCTAATCCAAGTGGGCCTAAATGGTCATATTTTATTCATAAGGTTGTTTTTGGTCGAATTACACTTATCCAATAGAATTAGGGCATGTGTTAGGGTAATAATAATATCATATTTACCCTTAGTTACCCTATTTACTATTAACCGTGGTAAAAAAAAAGTAAAAAGTTACTATTCACCAAAAATTATTTTCATCTCATTGAACCACATTTTAGTCCTTGATATTAACCGTGTCTCTCGGATTTTCAAAATTCCATTCACAGAAGCGGTAAAATTAAGTTTTATGAAAAATTCAGTTTTTTAACTACCACTTAGTGATTTTACTATTCATCGAAAATTGAAAGTTTTCAGAAAAATACCAAAAATTAGGCCTAAGATATATTTGATATTATGAACTCAAAAATGATGTCTATTTTACCAAATTCAAAACATATCAGTTGGATTAACTAATTTAAAAATTAATTCTCTTCGTCAAAACAAATAGCGTGTTTTTAAGAGATAATAACTATCAAAAGTTTGACACTAGTTTATAACTGGTTTCAATGTGAAATTACATCCAATGACCAACATTATATTAAATTGTAAAAATATATTCTAAATAAACTTTAAAACCACTCAAATTAATAATTTATCACTATTAATTATTTCGATTAAAAAACGTTGTTTTTAATTAAAATTTAGTAATTTTCACTATTCATCAGAATATGAAAGTTATCCGAAAAGTACCAAAATTTCACCCTAAGCTAATTTCGATATTACGAATCCAAAAATGAATTCCATTTTGAAAAATAAAATTTACAAAATTTCAAAAAGTGGTTATTACTATTCATAACGGCTAGTTTTAATAATATCTTAATAGCATATCGTTGTTTAGTGAAACTCGGTGTTGCGTACAACACACGCAATCGTGGAAGGTCGCAATTGCGTATAATTCAAGCCAGGTAAGAGATGTGTATTGTGAAAACTTCTTTTTGGTGTAGTGTTTAACACAAGACATTAATAAAATTAAAAAGAATATTTTTCATAAAATCTCGGGCTGTTACATTCTACCCCCCTTAAAATGAATTTCTCCCTCGAAATTCGTCGGGGTTATAGATAGTTTACTATTCGAAAGTTTATTTAATAGAAACCCACATCGTAAAAAGGAATACCAAAACTTAGCTTTAAAAACTAAAGTATGAAATGTAACGATTACCCAAATAAACTAATCACTGGGTTTCCACATAGGTGAAAATATGGATATGGAAGAGAAATATAACCATCATGTTCTGATGGAGAGTGGTAGAGAACATTGCTATGGAAAATCCAGTAATCACAAATCCATAAATTTTTTATGATCTAAGGTACCATAAGATTCATTAGGTATAAGATCACTAGGACAACATTTTTGGTTTTCAAGATCATTTCCCTAAAGTTGAAAATTTGAATTAGAATAAATACTTTTTTTATTTTGGTACAATCTCACTGTTGTTCATGCCTTGAACAATTTCCACTTCATCCCTTAAATAAATGAAGTTGAATTTGTTATTCGTGAAGTGTTAGAAGATCATGTGATAGAATGACGGGTCATTCCTTCAAACAAAAGGTTAGCAAGAATTATATACATAAGTCGATCCATAGTGAGATTAATCATATATGGTTCCTAAAATGGACTTTATACTTCATATATCATACTGCTTAATATAATAAAACTTGTTTCTAATAAACCGGGACAACCTGTAGGCCAGTGGTAGGCGATAAAGGCCAGTCGCACTTCGGTTGTGGGTTTGATTCCTACAGCCTTGTCCGACGCGATGGGTTGTCGCCCGTCCTGCAGGTTGTCCTTTTTCTAAAACTATATTACTATAACATCCCAACAATAATATCGAGAAAACTTTGATCCTTAAACAATACTAACTTATTTCCAACATAATCCATTCCAATCTTTAGGCTTATCCATAACACTGCAGTACACTCTCATAACATAGTGAAAATGATTACCAGAGATTTAACACCATCGTCGATCCCCATATATCATAAGATATGTTTTGTTGGTCACATTCCAAACATTCAAAGTCCTTAATCATGTATTCTCTTGAATGCCCATTGAAGCTTAGTGAAAACATGAATGCAGTTAAAAGTTAACACTTTCCAAATACCAAAATCCTCAAAATTCTATATACTCAAACCATGATATCACTTAGTCCTTATATAAATCATGAGCTCATGAATACTGTCTAACATTTCATTTTCTCCTTATCCCTTCAATATGCGCATATCATCTGCTTTCCAAAAATATCTGAATAACCATTCATGGTTACTGGTACCATTAATCATAAACTTTCAAAACTTAAGGAAAGACAACAGTGTAACAATCCTTAGATGTCTCTTTATTCCATAGTACCATGAGATTACTAATACAACATTACACATGATAAACATGTAATCATTCCACTACATTCTTAAACCATTGACCGAGCATCAACAATTCTTTCATCTCACATATCATTTGTAGTCTCTTCATCATCATCAAAATAAATACTACCCATACGACCATACTGATTCTCTTCATGAGACTTTCCCTTAGGGCATTGGTTTTCATAATGCCCGTACATTCCACATTTAAAACATTTAACCATTGTTGATGTCGTAGCAATACCATTATCCTCATCTCTGGTGTTAACTGAACCTTTTCCTTTGCACTTACTGGCTTTGTGTCCTTCTTTTCCACACCCAAATCATCTTCCAGTTCCCTTGAAACATTCTCCTTGATGCCTCTTCCCACATGAATTACATAGGGGAAATTGAACTTTCTTTCCGTTATGATCATCATGAAACTCCATCTTTCTCTTATTAGCCGAGTCCGGAAACTTACCAAATTTTACTTTATTGATCATATTATGAGATTGCTGATTCGGCATAATAATGATGTTTGGACTTCCAAATCCCATATCATTCCATTGTCCATTATATCTTCCATTATCGTGAATCATCTTGTTTCCAGCCATTTTCTAAAACCCAAAAAGAATAGTGTTAGAGGAAAAAATCATAATAAAGGGGGAGTAACTTCAATATCTAACATATTAGGTTAAATTCTAAGATCGTTAGCGCAATTCTAGGACTATAACCTATATGTATACTTAACCTTAGGGACATCCCTAGACATACCTTAGAAATATCTCTAGGGATCTCACTAAAGTTCTCGCATCCTAGTTTCCAAAGGTTGACTAAACCTTTCCTCTGATACCAACTATAACGGTCTGGAATTACATCCAGTGGACTATAGTTGATACCTATCAGGGCACTCCATGGGTGGCTACACCCCCTGGGCGGGACACACCACCATCCCCAGTGGCATCCATTTCCACATGAAGCCCTTGGGCGGAGAGCCATGCTTCGTCCAACGCTCACATGTGAGAGTTCCCAAGGATCGGATACATTCCTACCTCCTTTGCCTCTGATACCAACTGTAGAGACCCAAAGCTTAACGTACATGGACAATACATTACTTTTTCGGAATACTTAGTACATAACAAAAACACACACACAAGGATCGTAATAGTTTAGTGTCTTTGGAAACTCGGAACGTAATCTTCTAATCGTGGTGATAGATCTTCAATATCTCCCATAAAGATCTTCCCCTTTTTTTACCTAGAACCTTTATTTATATCCTAGGGAAAAGAAAACATAAAAGGGTGAGCTCAAATGCTCAGTAAGGGTAAACAAAAGAAATATCAATCACATCATATACATAAGAACATAGCTTTTGGAAATCTTAACCTGCAAAAGAGCTCATAATATCATAACATGGGATAAATAATATAAGTGAAAATGAGATCCCCATAATCATAACATGAAACTTGAAACTTTGTGGCATGCACACATAATCATGGAAAATCATTTCTTTTTAGTCATGACTCATTGCCAAGACTATCATAGTGGACAAAGTCCCTTTCTGAATCGAGTAACCCTCGTTTCAGTCCTGTTTCACTGAACCGGTATAACCTACCATTCCAGCCATGTCTATCTCATGAGATATAAAATCTTTACCCAATGCATTGGAGGGAGATATAGGTCCCACCCATCTTATAATGAATCCTTTCTTATGTGTGCCACATAATCATAAAACATACATCATCGCATAACACATGTAAAAAAAATGGGATTCTTGAAACATCATGACATCATAAATCAATTCATATAAGATAAAGGAATTCATAAAAATAATTCCATCACAACATGATCAAATCAATGTAATAATAGGGATAAAAACAGAACCCTTTATTATCTTAGATGGAAAATAATTTTGATAAAACACTTGAACTCCATTCTTGAGGAAAATATCCTTTCTTCTTCAAAAACATTTTTCCTTTCATAACATGTCATAAAAATTTAAAATAAAAGAAGTTGATTAAAAATAAACTTGAATACTTTTAAAGGAATCTTCTTGGAAAGAATGTTTTATAAATCCATTCATGTCGTATAAGTTAAAAAAACATTCTTCGTACTTTTGTCGGAAAAGTCAAAAAGTACCTCGTACGAAAAACGACAGAAGATTCCTTTCATTTATTTTACTAAAAATTCACCGAAGGGTAAAAATGGATTTAAACAATTGTAGGTGGATAGAAATAATATTACATATCTATGAAACATGGATGTGGATGATAAAATACACCCTATTAAATACTTACGAATAAACAATCTCGGATAAAAATGAGATTGTGATATTTCCCTTACCTTAGGTCCGATTTGCTTCGTATGTGTCCGAACCTCCTGTATAATGATTTAAATAATGTCATTGACTTATTACAGAATCATATTCATTGTTATGATATCATATATGGTTCACTTATGACATTATATTACCCGTTCTTTTGTAAATTCCATGTTAAAGAAGCGTTTTGGGTAAAATCGTTTCATTTATTGTAGGTGTTTTGACTTTTTGTTCATGACATTATTATTACTTATATCATGATTTACTTACATCCAGAATATAAAATATGATTTACATATCATATATATTCAGTATATATATATATATATAATAGATAGATAAATGAAATGAAAAACACCGTTCATGGAGACGGTAGTCCGTACGTACGCATGAACACTGTTTTTCTTTCTTTATTGTCTTGAATGGAAGTAATTAGATGACATACATATATATATATATACATAAATCCAGTATCATTACTATGTCATATATTTCATTAGTACTTATTATATATACTTTATAATCATTCATGAATGGTTAATCATTAAGAATGAATCTCATCGCGTCGTGGAGACGGTATTCCGTACGTACGCACGAGCGATGATACCATTTCCATAATTATTGAATTGAATTGGAGTGGATTATACAATATATAAGAATCAATATGATGTTGTAATAACTATGTATAGTTATTCTTTACACCATTATACCCATCCTTGTAAGATGGTGGTGGAAAATAAATTACACCACGGCGTGGAGACGGTATTCCGTACGTACGCACGCGCGGTGATTTCTTTTTCCGTAGGATGGATAGATGGTGAAATAGGGTTGTTTCATACTTATAATAACATATCAGTATATGAGTGATACTGATTTTATTACTTCATAATGAAACAACCTAAGAATAAGAAGTGGAAGAAGAAATAAAGATGAAAGAATTGGTAACGGTAATTACCTCTTCTTTGAAGCGCCTCTTTGAGACCTCCTCTTAGGGCACTAAAATTGGTCTTTGAGGAAGACCAGAACCTCTAGGATGTTTCTAGGGAAGTGGAGAAGAGATTTTGGCAGGGTTTGGCCGAGCTTGAGTGCTCAAATTTGTGTGAGGAGGAGGGGGAGGAGGTGTCCTTTTATAAGGGAGGAGAGGGGCACCTTAGGAATATCTCAAAATATTATTTTATATTAATGTCAAAATCGGTTAACAATGGTTCCAAAGGGTCTTATTTAGAAGCTAAAGTGGGGATGGGTCGAAAGCCTATCAACCAATAGGATTTAGACAAGTTTAGGGTATTATTTTAACCTTATCAATTAGATTTAACTCTAAGTTAAATAATTTAACTTTTACCGTGTCTTTTTGTTTTCTTTCACTATATGGTTAATACACTTACTATAACATGCCAAACGAACCCCAAAATGTTTATTATTAATACATATATCCTTATCTAAGTCATTTTTCTGAACCTTAGATTTTTAGGAATAAAATAACAATTAATAATATAATATTTGATTTAAAAACTATTTTGTGTCAATTTTGACACAATTTGATATATGATTTTTGTGAAAGTCATAACAGAATTATATGTTCGAAAAAAGTTGATTAAATCAACATTAATATATCATAGTAAACTAGAAAATTAGTGGAATTCATAAAAAGTCTCAAATTACATTCATTTGAGCATTTATAACATCAATTATGTTAATATTTCCTTAAAAGGGTAATTACTGCATCATCATTGTGTCATTAATAAATTAATTTATTTAAAGTCTAAAAATTATAATTAAAATATCATTATGTAGGAAATCTTTTTAGATTTCTAATGAATATTTATAGTCTAATTTATCTTATGTATAACCCCATATTAAAAATGATTTACTTATTAAATTTTGATTTTAACTATTTTAACCCTTCTTTAAATAAATTAATAATAAATGTCCTAATCTAATCCAAGTGGGCCTAAATGGTCATCTTTTATTCATAAGGTTGTTTTTGGTCGAATTACACTTATCAAATAGAATTAGGACATGTGTTAGGGTAATAATAATATCATATTTACCCTTAGTTACCCTATTTTCTATTAACCGTGGTAAAAAAAATTAAAAAGTTACTATTCACCAAAAATTATTTTCATCTCATTGAACCACATTTTAGTCCTTGATATTAACCGTGTCTCTCGGATTTTCAAAATTCCATTCACAGAAGCGGTAAAATTAAGTTTTATGAAAAATTCAGTTTTTTAACTACCACTTAGTGATTTCACTATTCATCGAAGATTGAAAGTTTTCAGAAAAATACCAAAAATTAGGCCTAAGATATATTTGATATTATGAACTCAAAAATGATGTCTATTTTACCAAATTCAAAACATATCAGCTGGATTAACTAATTTAAAAATTAATTCTCGTCGTCAAAACAAATAGCGTGTTTTTAAGAGATAATAACTATCAAAAGTTTGACACTAGTTTATAACTGGTTTAAATGTGAAATTACATTCAATGACCAACATTATATTAAATTGTAAAAATATATTCTAAATATACTTTAAAACCACTCAAATTAATAATTTATCACTATTAATTATTTCGATTAAAAAAAGTTGTTTTTAATTAAAATTTAGTAATTTTCACTATTCATCATAATATGAAAGTTATCCGAAAAGTACCAAAATTTCACCCTAAGCTAATTTCGATATTACGAATCCAAAAATGAATTCCATTTTGAAAAATAAAATTTACAACATTTCAAAAAGTGGTTATTACTATTCATAACGGCTAGTTTTAATAATATCTTAATAGCATATCGTTGTTTAGCGAAACTCGATGTTGCGTACAACACACGCTATCGTGGAAGGTCGCGATTGCGTATAATTCAAGCCAGGTCAGAGATGTGTATTGTGAAAGCTCATTTTGGTGTAGCGTATAACACAAGACATTAATAAAATTAAAAAGAATATTTTTCATAAAATCTCGGGCTGTTACAATAAGGAATGTAATATAGGAAGTTTTTTTATTTATTGTTTGATATAGATTTATCAATGTTTTTGAATAAGGTTCTAGAATAGGATCCCTTTTATAAGTGAGAAACAAGACACACTTATAATGACATTAATTATTTAAACAATAAATAATAATTTTCTTGTGAATGTGGAAAAAAATGTACATGATATATATCATATGTTTAGATAAGGTATATTTTTTTTTTAAAAAGTAATATCATGAAAAAAATATTTTATATTTTTTCCTTATCTCTTTTTTTATCCCCTAGTAAACCTATTTTTACACTAACAGTGCTAAATTTTTGACTATTTCATCTATTCATTATAATGAATAAAAAAGTTGAAATTGTTAAATAATTACTATTTTAATGATTAAAAATATAGAAACTATTTTAAATTGGTAAATTTTTATAATTGATAGTTATCTATTTTAATATAAGTGGGGAAAACAAATGAAAATGCTTCTCATAAAATGAATATTTTAAATATAAAATCATTTTATAGTAAATTAATGTATAATTTATATAATAATGGAATTAATAAGATTGTTGTAAATAAACGGGGATAAATTTTTCTTTCAAACCAATCCATAAACTATGATATTTTTAAATACATGACAAAAATGGAAGAACTAAACCAAATTTTTATCTATGTTGAAACATTGCATATGTTTCCAATAAGTAACGAATATATTTCATGGATAAACAAATATATTTTTATATAAATTAAATTTATGAATAAATATATAATTTTTCTATAAAAATGTTTTATTAAACATTAATGACATTATTACGTCATTATAATGTCTTAAAAGATATATATTATTTAAAAGTGAACATTTTCACTATTCTCTCAAAAATAATATATTTTTCAAAATTACTGAGAATTCACCCTAGGATATATTTGACATAATGAATTGAAAAAATAGATAAATTTTATCTTAACCAATTAATAATATTTTTGAATTATTGTTTTAGTCACATTATTGTATAAGTTTATATGAATTGCATAAATGATTCATTGTTTAAAAAAGCTCACATATGATTTTTGAATCTCAGGGGTTACCTTCTTCCCCATTTAAAAAATTTCATCCTAAAAATGTGTATAGTATCAGTCATATAATTATGTGGGTTGTTATTAATACTCAATTATTCATATTTCTGTGTCACTTATGATATCCAATAATTTATCTGAATTGACATTACCTACCGATTCATCTGATTCCTCAACACTTGTTCTCTATTATAGGGAATCAAGATATGCTCTTCACTGTAAGATTAATAATGATCCAATTATATCTCTATAAAGATCATCACCATCATTGGTTTGGTGTTTTACATCCATAATACTAATATAATGAACACATAATTATTTTTAGAGAGGATTGGGGGAATTTCAACATGATAATACATAAAACCTATTATTTATGTAATTTCAAAGGGCCTGGTGTACTAATGAAATTGTTCCGCTTTCTGTATGAATTATATAACACATTTCCATTGTGACAAAATTAGGAAAACCGTATCTTCTAATTTAAATTATAAATCATTCCATCATTTATTATGATTAATTATTTGAATACATTTAACTACATTAATCTGATTCCAAATTGTAATCTCTTTCATTGTTGTCCCCTCAAAAAGATATAGGACTATATGATTCCAATTAAAATATTCATTCTAAAAAGTTCGAATAAGAATAAAATTTTTATATAGTTCCACGTATAATGGGATTTTAATTATTGAATAAAATATATTAATATAATCCAATTTCACCAATGGTAAATATTGACATCACATTCCATGAAAGTTATGTGAACATGACATTGTTTTTTATAATTTTCCATTCATATTACCCTTCAATTTGAAGTTGATATGCAGTTCTAAAATGTTTCTCAATGTCTAGATGCTTATAAAGACCCTTCTAAAATTATATTTATACTATAGTCAATGATGAGGTACATTCAAAATTTGTGCACCATGAAGTATATAAATTACCTTAATATAGATTCCCATGAGGTTATTAATTTCAATATCATATCTAATAGTTATTAAATAGTAGAAATTGGTTTCATGGTCAATAATGAATCCTATTTTATCTTTATTTCTAATATTCATTTACAATCTAATAGAATTTTCAATAATAATATCATAATATTTTCCATGATTGAATATATATATGTTACATGATTACTTTATAGTTTTTTATCTTATTTTAAACCTATTGAGAATATATGAAAATTGATGGTTACTATGTCATTTCCCATTACATTTTATCCCTCTAAAACTATTCTATCAAATCACAATAAATTTTTCTACTATTAGGGTGCATAGATAAATTTGAGATGTAGAATTCACGTAATACTTCTCTTTTCAGATCTATCCCAGATGAAACACATACCCTCCTTCTAAATATCAATATACCATCTTCATAGATGAAATATAAAAAATACATATCATTCATGATATTATTTGTTTTAATATTCTTATCATTTTGATGGGAATTTTTAATTTTCCCTAATGTAGATGTCTTGGGAATAATTTAGAATATATGTGATGTTTCCCATTCCATAATAATTCTTGTAATAAAATTTATATGTAAATGAATATAATATCATTTTTAATACTCATTATAGTAAAAACCCTATGATATTTCCTACACAATTAATTTTTCACTCATTTTCCATCCTCAGGAGGTAGTGTATTAAGAAATATAAATCCCCTAGAATTTCTAACAATCATTTTGACTCCTATTAATCTATCTCTATGGGAAGATGTATTTATGAATTTTGTGATCTGTATATATTTAGCATCTTTACCCACAAATGTAATTCTTTAATATCATCAATAAAATCACTACCACTTATATCTCATAATATTGTATTTTATAACATAGTTCATTAATCATTAATTGTCTTGATACATATTTAGTGAATCTAATATTCTATATAAGGATAAATCTTTGTCATTTTTATTAATCATTATATATCAAAAATCCAATTCTTTTGGATGGTAATGTCTATATAGATTCATTGAGTAAACTCTATACTATTTCATTAAAAAATTTATTAATTTCATGAGGTAAATAAAAATAACCCATTTACATGTTTACACGGTTAACAACTTCACTGATCAATTAATGTGTATGGAAAATATTCAATAATAACCTTCCAATCCAATGGAACTATGTACCATAGTTATATTTAGTGTTTTTTCAATTCTATAAGTAAAAAAATAATTATCGTATAAAATGATACTACATCATTGGACATAATATTTCCATGAACGGAATCTACATGAAAACAGAATTTTTATTTTCCAATCTTTTTATATTACTCAAATTCTCTATAAGTTTTAAAAATGATTCAAATATTACTCTCACTCTCATCCTAGAATTTAAAATATATCAACATTTCATTAATATACACCAATTTTTTATCAAGATATTTTTTTAATATTTTTTTCATCATATCCATTATCACATAGGGTGTATATCTCAATCAAAATAGAATTAATATAATTATTATCAAAAGAAACGTATATAAAATTTTATTGATTTCATATCTTCCATATTTACTATCCATTGATGATACACATAAAAATATATTATTTTGAAAATTTTTTATCTCATTGAGGATTATGAAATAAGTATTGAATGTGGGGCAGACGATACATGTTATTTATGGTAATTATATTTATTTTACTTTAATCATTGAATAAAATTATAGACTTATATATATTTTTAACAAAAATAATAGGGATCCCCATCGAAAAACACATGTGTTGTACCGATACTCTATCAGAAAATCCCTATAGATTTTCATTCAATTCCACTAAACCAACAGATGTTATCCTATTTAAAGTCTAGTATATATGATCTTTATTAGGGTTGATATTAATGGAAAACTCAACTTCTTGATCTGGTGTGGGTCTAGGTTGTTCTTCATGAAACAGATCATTTTATTCCTACAAAAAATTCCACATCCTCTATTATTAGGATATATATCGAAATCATATGTTGTGTCTTATCTTATTCTATAATAATTTCATTGTCGAGAGTAGATGGAGGTGGTTTCAGAAATGATTTATATTACATTGTATTCCATATGAGTATAAGGGATTCCATATCTTTATCATAAATTATATTATAATTCTCTTAGAAATAAATATTCCCCAAATAATTTGAAATAAAATTTATGAAAATGATTCTATCAATGTTAACCAAAGGTAATGTAATAATGTTTCCAAATTAGGTATTTCTATGTGGTATATTGGGGAAATAATTTTATATCCTTAACAAAATCCATATTGTTTTTGTATTTTCAACTAACAATTTTATAGGGGTATGTGTGAACCCTAAACAAGTCCAATGACATACAAATACGACATATAAAAAACCCAATGAACTAGCCTGTTACAAATACCGCTCACCGTAAAAACCATGAACTGAGCCCAATAAGTTTTTTCACTTTTTAAAATTCAAATTTCAAAATAAGAACATCAAAAATTGCATTCCATGTGCCATCCCTCTTCACACACCCCATCATCGCATAATATCATCCATTACCATTAAAGAAATCCACCTCATGAGGCATATCCATACTCATCGCAACATAAGCATCGTCTTTCTTCCATTGAAACTGTTGTCACCTAGTTCAAACACCATAGACATCATCATTATCACCGTCAGCCACCTCTCCATCATTTTCCACTAGCACCAAACATCCTCTCCGACTTTGATCCTCTACTGCAACATCATTGCAGTACATCCACCCCAAAATTCAAATGCAATCAACATCATCATATCAGCACCTCTATCTCATATTAATGCCACCAATGACCAAACATGAGAACGAAACAACCAATAAAGATCACAAACAACCATCAAGGAACAACCATAAAGATAAACCAAAATAGGGGAAATATCTTTGAATGTATCCTAATCAATAGGAAACTGAGAATGAAACCCAAAAAAGAGGAAAACAAAGTATGACCGATATGGGGAACACCTTGACCACTAAAATACAAGACCCAAAACCCTTGTGTATCTATTTATTTAAATCCAACATATAGTAGAGAGGTTGTGTTATAGGTCAGAGAAGGTGAGGCATCTATAGAATCATTCCTAAGAAGAAACCCTATAATGAAAACCCAAAAATAAAATGATGAAACTCAGATTGAAACCCAAACAGGAAGAACTAAATCTGGTAGCACCTTGAAATCTAATGTCTGCCAAACCACATGACCAAAACCCCTATATATCCCTTAATCCAAATCCAATAGGATTTTTTTGAGAACTCTTTTCTTAATATTCTAGAGAAATAACTACTTTTTATTAGAATATGAGGAATTTATAATAGAGTTTAAACACCCCCAATAAAATTTACCATTAAATAAATTTAATTGTATTTTCAATGTATGATTTATAATATATTTAAGAACATCAACCTCAGATATAATGATCACATAATAATGGCTTCATCCCTTGGCCATTTCTGTGGAAAATTCCCTTAAAACATGTTGAATTCATTGGAATTACTCCCATCATATTATAGTTTAATCATTAAACAATGGAATATTTTTTCCTTTTATAATCATAAGCCTAATGTCATTTTTCTCCTCACATGAATAAAAATAACATTCCCATAAAGAAAGCTCCACATTGTTTTATTCGATATTTCTTTATATATATTAATTCCACCCTTCAGTTTTTCCCTTATTCCATATTTCCTTTTCCAAAGTGATCAGCTTATTGATACATTTATTATTTTACCTAGGAAACAATAGACATGTAGATATTAATTTTACATTATTGAATATAATAATTTATCCTCATATACAAAAAAAATTATTCAATACTAATACTCTTTGAATGCTAGGATTTTTCCCATCAATGATATTGTCAATAATAATCATTAATTTATACATAAAATCCACAAAATGATTTTTTAACCTTTTAACAATATATTCATATTCATTAATGATTTCTTATTCTTATTTCTGTATAATGTGAAATTCCCTCTCTATATGACCACTTTGTTCATGAGGAAATTATTTTTCAAAAAAAAATCCCCTCAAATGTTCTCCACTCCATAATATTTATTTTCTATGACTCTATAGACTTCTATATTGATGATCATGATTTTTAAACACATAATTTAAGATGATACACTACAAAAATAACATTATCGCTTTCACTAGATCCCAAAGTAAGGAACTTCTTCTTTATGGACATGATCTGCTACCCATCTACTAATAGATTAGTTTTCCCATTGAATGATGGAGGTTTCTAACACGATAAATGGTAAATAATTATTTAACCGTGTTAGGGTTCAATAATATTATTTTTACTTGATTTCATTATTAGTCCTACCCTGAGTAAGGTATCCCAATATAACTTCGATTTATGCATTTCTATCCCTAGGACCATCTCCATCTTTATTATCTATCCCGAGAGTGAAATTCATATATATATTGTGTGCATTAATTTGGTATATATTCCTTTTTAGGCACCATTTGAAAATATTGGCATAAAAATTTTAATCAAAAACATTATTAATATTAAATAATTTTATTTAATTCTATTTTTTTTAAAATACCAATAATAGAAAACAGTTTCAATGATAATAAAAAAATAATAATCTTAGTATCTTTAGGAATGTAAAATATTAAAAAAAAATTAAATATTCTTTATAATGGTTCATAAACCATGTCAGAACCAACCAAACCATACCGCCTCGATTATCTATCAAGGTGTACTATCCTAGTCCCACTCAACAATCACTAGTGACAATTGATTTAATACCTAATCCACCCCATATAGTGTTTTCACCACTAGGGGCATATATTCCATAACCACATCCACTATCTAGTTTCTAGAAAGATATTTCTTTCACATGAATAACCACACCATTTTAATTTAAAAAAACATTATGATACTATTTAATATTTAATCATATTATTTTACTATGTTTTAGGTTTATGTCCTCAAATCTATGTTTTCTTAAATCAGTTACCAAGGATTAAACAAACCCTTTTAAATAATAAATGAAACACCCATATTATAGTAGTTGGACTCCATTTTTTATTTTTCTACAGTGGCATATGATACCAGGGATAACATATATAAGGGTTTATTAGTTTAGTAGTCTTGGAATACTATATAAATACCGGATTCACCCATTATTTTAGTGTACATGAAATATGATATAATTATATAGTGATAAAATTATCATATAGTCTAGTATATTCTTGAAATTAGTCAAAAATCTATTTTTAGAAACCCAGGGATTGGAAGACATAATAATTATTTATCTTAGATGGAAAATAATAGAGAGAACATGATTAAAGCTGTCATAGAATAAATAAATATTGAATAATATAAAATATATTAAAAAAATAATCTAAAATTTAATGTAACAAATATACGCAATTTGAAATATATTCATTAATTATATAAAACATAATCTCATAGATAACAAAAACTATTTTACTATTGAAAACAGTCATGATGTCGAACATCATAATATTACCTACAAGTTCACATTACAAGATATCATATATACATAGGTACACCATACTCCTAGTACTGAGACTAGTTTTTATCATTAATCCTAAAAATTAATCAAGGTTCTATAATGGAACCTCTACCATCACTTACTATATAAAATTAATTCAACATGAGAAATAAATGAATTATAAATCAAAAAATGATCAACATAAACATTCGTATTAAAAAACATAATATTTTTTAATATTTTCCCATTAAATAAAATATATCAACATAATCAAAATCCATAAATAGTAATATGGAGGATGATATCATTATATATTATCTCAACTAAATCATAATATTCATTAAATTATTTTTACATAGATGAAAAAACTTTTAAAATATCAGTGGAATATTTCATGAGGAAAATGAAAATATCAATTCGAAATTGAATAGTTAAAATCCAAAAAATTATAAAATATTACATAAATTAATTTACATGTAAAATACCATGGATTCATATAATTGGAGAATAGGTGAATATATATATATAATGGAGATAAATTCATTTCGTAAGGATGGTTTTAAAATAATTATTTTGTTTACACCTTTGGTAAAAAGTTACTTTTTTAGAAAATGACAAGAAGAATCAATTTAATATTTTTCATAAAATGTCAATAATGGGTATCAATGATATTAATAAATCATTTTATAATATTAAAATAACTCATTATGACATTTTAAATTGAATATAGACATGAATGTTAATTTTTTCTGTAAGAATAGTAAGATAGAGTTGTATTTACATAAAAATATTATCATGGATATTTGAATATTTAAATAGAGGAAAATGAAATGAAATCAAAAGAAAATCATATATAACTAAAAAATAATAAATAATATGTAGTTCAAAGGTAAAATAAGACATAATTTTCTTCAATTTATATTTAAACATAATTAATCTCTTATAAAATGGTAATTGAAGAATAAACAGCTTCCATAGGTCAAATTTACTTAGTATATTATTTTATGGTCTTGTTAAATAAATTTAGATTTATTATAGAAATATACCTGGTGAATATTTATACATATAAAACTATACATGGTTTAATTTTAAAATTTTATTACTCCTTCATTTACAGTATTTCATTATTATCATTATTTCTAGTGTTAACTGCTTCATTTTTCATGTATGTTTCGATCTAGAAGTTATCATCCAAAAATATTAAACATGGTTCTATTATATATTGAACTTTAGTGATGATATAAATATAATATATTTTACCTATGTATAAATTTTAAATAATCCATTATTGCATAATATAGAAAATGTCTTGCTTCGATTCATGGTTGTGGTAGTTCACACATTTACAGAAGTCCAGTTATCATTTTTTAATGACTGGTAGGATAAAAAGGTAAATTATATATTATATTTTCATATAAATAATTATATTATAAATTTCACATATATTCATTAGTAATATATTTTCAAAAGCCTACATATATTAGTTATGAAAAAATTAAACATCTATTTTGAGATAGTAGTAAAAAAAATTAAAATGACTGTTGTTTTAATTTTACTTTTAATGGAATGTAGGAGAAAAATGATAATTATATTATAATAATAAAATAAGTATATTAAAAGAAGATGATTCATTTTTTTATTTTGGATATAATATAATTAAAATTATTATAAGAAAAAAAATACATTTAAAGAGATGGTAACTAAGATTATGTCAACATAGTGGGACCTTATTTTTCTATTAGCTGAAGATATCATAGGATGGTCTGAATGGAATAAATTAATCTATGAAACATAACGAATGAATAGAGGATGGTTTTTGGGAGAGGTTTTAGCACGCTATAGTGTATAATATTTGTGAACAAGAAAGTAGAAGCTGTGATTTTTTAGAATTATGTGGAGGTATTCATATGGAATTACATAAAAGAATAAGATTAAATTAAGTTATTTTTATAAGAAATTAGAAAAAATTGTCAAAGAAGTAAACAAAGAGTTAAGATAAGGTTGAAATACCATCATCTAATAACATTTATACAAATTTATCTGGAATTATGAATCATATATCTTAGTTTAACCACCCCACAACAAACACGTCTTAACTATAATCAAGGTATTTGTTTTACTATTTTCACTCTTCATTGCGACCAATAATTAAATTTTCTATCTTGATCAAACCTATTGTTTTCCACCTAGATAGTGGTAATACTATAGTTTCACCTTATTTCCACTTTAGAAGGGCCATGGTTTAGAAACTAGTTCTGAGTAGGCATATCAAACAAACATGAGATATGAGAATAAGGTACTTTTACACATTAACACATCTCCAAACACATGATAAAAAGGAAATGTGGATAAATTATTAATCAAATGAACAAAAAACATCTAACCCCGCATTATGGTATAAAAATAGAGTATAAAAATGGTAATGAGGAAAAATAAAAATACACAAGTGTCGTAAACGAGTGTAAAAATTTATCAAAAGGTGATCCCATATAAATTAAACTCTTGGATTCGTCCATGATATTTTTAAAAAATATAAGCTCCAGCTTCCCCTATTCAATCGAGAACATGATTGAATGGTGTGTAAACTACATAAGACTAGATTTTTTTGGCAAATCATGGGTAGGGTTATTTATTAATATACCTATATAGAACCCCTTAATCGTAAAAAACATCTAAGATAATTATATTAAACAATCAAATCAATTCAAAAAATAATAATGATAAATCCAATCATTTCATTAAAGAAGATTCAAGGTCCTAGAATACGATCATGGACACACTTCTAGACATGGAATTCTTCTTGAGGCTCCCTTGTAACACTCTCCTCGAAGAATTTACTTTTCAGGGAACTTTAACACTATTGGAAATAATATGACATGTCATACAAATAAGTACATTCCATGTTCAATCATATATTGAAACATAGGAGAAGTCGATACATGGATTTCAGATCTAACCCATGGACAATGTGGGACTCCGCACCCCAACTTGAAAAACCAATTGTGAATGGTATAACAAGCCAGGGATATCAGATGTTATATACCATACCCTTCCTATGGAATAATGAGATAGTGGATTAAACCATATGAATCATTGAGAGATAACTGACTCTATATTGAAATAACTGTTTTATGAGACCACTAATTCTACACATAGGACGAGATACTACACTGTACCCTTATATGGACATACCAAGTGATTGTCCCAATGTATAAAAATGATGAAAAATAGGGAAAATGGATATAAATTACCCTATATGGATTTCAATTTGTGTTTATGGTAAAATAATTTGTCCACTTATGTATGGTTCTTCAAGAGTCTACGATTCAATACACTTAAAAATTCTCAATCTGTGTACCCTGAATAGAATGTGTCTCTCTACCAACATAGGGATCACATGTTGTGTTGAATAGGAATATAGTATTTTTATATTTATCTTCCTCTTAATCCCTAGGAATCACATGGTGTGATATAAAATGTATATCTACTTATGAACAATATTATGTTTCAATCATACATTTTCAGAATAATAATATAATCATTTGTCTTCATCATCTGTTTTTAAACCATTAACTGCAGTGCAAATATTTCCCGAACAACTCAATACCAGGTTGACCAAAATCTTTTCCTCAGAAATATCTATATTTTGGACACACATTTTTTAGAAATCACTAGTCACTACATCTCTATATTACTGGCACTATCCAGATCCTGAAGCCATAATTACCTGCATGACTACCAAATTTCCCTCTTCATTAGTATATATACATCATATCTCTGATCCTTGGACTAAATATTTATAAACAATTTTAGTAAGAACCCAAAAGTTGTATGATGAACTGTGTTAATAGAAATTGTAGAATCACGAGAAAAAGGAATACCATTAAAGAGAATATATATATGTGAGGCAGAAAGGAATTAAAAAAAGGGATGATAATAGATGTGGATGGGCTAGTCTTAAACATTTTCATCAACAAAATAATAAGTTATTCTGGTGGTTCAAAAATAATAATAATCACCAAATTCAGGGGATAAAATTAAATCATAACTCTACCTAATAAAAAATGATATGTGAATTAGTTCTAAATGAATTAATACATATTATTCTTAAATAATTAATAGTGGAAGATAATACAAATGAATAAAAATACCTGCCTCCAATTTAGATCTATTATTGGTGATGTACATATCAGTATTTATTTAATTGAAGAGATCTATTATATTCATCCTTGTCCCTGTGAATTTAAAAAAATCATTTTTCATTGATTTTACCTATGAAATATCTCTCAATGATGGTACACTAAATCCTATTAATCTCCAAGGGTTATATGACTATGACTTGATATTTTAAATATTGATTTTTATTATGGAATGCTTTTAGTTTATTTATATTATTAGAAAATTAATAAAAAAAATTAATATAATACAATTATTTTATCTAATGTCCCTATATAATCTGTAATGCAAAAAAACCTCGATTCCCTCTAAATATATACTCCACATGGGAAAAAAATTCATTCTAGAATTAATGGTGGTCCTAGATTCTTGAACCAAGGAACAATTTAGGATATATTCCATTATATTCGAAAATCTACAAAATGGTGATATATTATATATTATATTTTAAATATATCCATACTGAGGACCCAAATATCCCATAATATCATGAAAACTATATATCTATCTCTAAATATAATATTTAAAATATTTCAATGTTTTATAATTCAAAAATTGAGTCATTACTTTCTATCCACCTTTATAGATAGTCTACTTGAAATGAAAAAACATTAGTAAGAAACCATGATTTTTTAAAATATATATTTTCAAATAAATCAAATCATTATGATATTATACATTTAAATAAACACTAATTTTATCTTTTATAACATATATCATTAGTATTACATTACATTATATTCAGCACATAATTTTGAAAAAACATGAGAAACTATTAATAATATAATCTAAATAAGGTTGTAATTACCTAGACATTATAAAATGTATAATTAATAAAAAATCAACAATTTAAAGAGAAGTATTTTTATATAAATAAACATATTTATATAAATGATATTATGTTTCTTGTAATTCTTTTATATGTTTAAAAAATAGAAATTTCGAAAAGGAAAATGTTTTTTTAAACATTTTTGTGAACAATAATAAAACAACCCTTTATTACTTTCAAGAAATTAAATTTATAAAATAAAATTATCTTTTTATATCATCATGTCAAAATTATCTGAGGGTGAATTTTTGGAATTGTTTGAAAAGATAATTTTTTTAAAGAATTGTGAAAAATATATGTTTTTATTAAAAATTGCTTTATCATTTAATAAATTTATGCTTATTTTTTATTTTATTGTGTGTTTTAAAGTAAAATTAATTCAATTATGTATAAATTAATATGATTATGGTAATTATAATAATTTTATTTTCTAAAATTTTTTATGATATAAAAACTTTTTAAATATTTTGAACATTTTCTCTTTTAAAAACTAATTTTTCGCCATGTCTGTGGGTTTATTGGAAAATTAAGCCTTTCTAATTATGTGAATTTATTTTTGTAAAATTTATTCTATATTTTTAATAATCATTTTTAATAATAGTTAAACATTAGAACTTTATTTTTGACATTAATGAATAGTAAAAGTAGTGACAAACTATTTACACCGGTTAAGGTGTAGATGGGTTTACCACGATATTAAACTAAGAACATAATACTAAAAATAAATAAACTTGTAAAATACCCAATTTATGTCCATATATAGAACAAATAATATTCACATTTCATGAATGAACAATTATGGATCCTTTTGGCATGTGGATGACATGTGGATAATTTTTTCTTTTCAAAAATTACATGTCTTCCACTCTCCTCACTTATCAAATGCGACCACTACTCCTCTCCTATTAAAACATATAAATAAAATTTTGGAAATTTTATTTCCAAATAACATACTTAATTACTTTGATTGATTATATAATTCTTATTTTGGAGAGAAATATAACCTCAGAATCCATTTGATGAATCCAAATAAATTTTTATAAAGAAGAGGTAGCATACATAACAAATATTTTAATTTTTTCCCTCCAGGTACATAAAATCTTATTAAAAATTAATATTTAAATAAAATTTATATGTTAAAATTTATTATGTGTTTTTATTTCTATTTCATAACCTAAATCCTTTTCACCTTCCAACAAATGGTATTTGAAATCACCATTTGTGTGTACAACATAGTATCAACCCGCAAACTAATGTTATTTTCATTCCATCAGCACATCCCAAAGAAATATATAATGATGGGTTTAATATTTTTATAACATTTTTATTATATTATTATAATTATTTTATAATCATATTTCTTATATATTGTCACATTCCATTCTATGGGGGATATAATAACGTAATTTGTCTCAATGGAGGACTACCACATCACGAAGTGATGTGATTATTGTTTTCACTAGGGATTTTCATGGAATGTAATAATAGTATAATTATTTATTATATGTGAAATATACGATAGAAAATTAGATTTTAATCAATTATAATATTTACCTTTCATTCATTTCATTCATTAGAAAAATGAAAACAACATTCATGTGTACGTACGACTTACAATCTCCATGAATGATATTTTTTTCTATATCTGACATTAATTGAATAATATAAAAACATGTATAATGAATATATATGATTTGTATATCTTTTTAAAAATTATATAAATTATTTAACCGTACTCAATGAAAGATGACTGTAATTTGAAAATCAAAAACATGAATGAAAAACAATGAAATTATTTCCTAAAACATAATTATAAAAGGAATTTTTAACAATGGAGAAATGAAAAATAATTGAAAATCATACATAATGTGAGAATATGAGTGTGGTTATGTAATAAATATATAATAAAATGATATTTTCTATAAATTAGTCCCAAAAATGTACAAAGTGTTGAAATATTTTGGTAATTTCCCATCAACTTTGATGATCACACCAACATTTGTGTGTTGATAAAGATAAATTTATGTGAATTTAAAAAATATGATTTTAATTAGAATATTTTTTTAATTCGATAATAATTCAAATTCATTAAATTTGTGTGAGGTTATTTGATTAAGTATTTTGGACATGATGGAAAGTAATCTAAAAATACTATTCATACAAAATTTTTTAGGTGAAACTTTAGGATTGGAAAACCAACATTTGGAATAAATCCTATAGTTCCTAAATAATACACTATTGTAAATATTTTGATATGAAATACTATATTTATTATAATCCATAAATTTGAAGAAAAAACCTATTGTTCATTAAATGTACTTTTCTAAATAACTTTATGTTGTCAAACATACTCTTGGATTCCAAAACTATGTAGAGAAACCTTACCATTGACTTGGTAAATGATAGAGTCTTAAATTAATGATATTTTATGTTTTTTTAGAAATAGTCTCTCTATAATTAAATATCTCTTTAATTATGTTTTATTATTGATTGAAAGGATCATAATCAATAGATTAAATAATTCCCATTTATAAGGGATGTTATAAATATATTTTAATGATTTGGTTTCAAATATTGGAGATTTAATATCTATAATAGCTTCAGATCATTATGAACTAATAAAATTAAAAACAAAAAAAATTTACTGAGATATTCATCTTCTTAATATGCAGATATTATAAAAAATAAACCGTTGTACACTTCAAAATAATAGTGTATAAGTAACTTCAGAGCTACACATTGGAGATATACATGTTTTGATCTAGTTGATAAAATTTTGACTATTGTTATTTTTAATTATGTATATTATTTCTAATCCCCTTATTTATTTCGATAACACGTTTTTTAGAGCTACACTTTAGATACTTTCTTTTTTATTCATGTGCATGGTGATTTCTCTATAATTATTTTAAGAACTCTTAATAACATCAAAGATTATATTTTTTCATTGTTGTTCTTTATTTAATATCAAATACATCAGTCAGTTGCTACTGTAATAGTATTAAAAATTATTTTTTCTTAATCAAATCAGTATTTATTCATTAATTGGAGTATCAAATTTTTAGACTCAGTCCTGAAGAAAATAATCTACGTTGGATACAATTTGGTGGGTTTGCAGTTACTAGTGAATGGACCAGAAGGCCATATATAAGAATTATTTTAAAAAATATCATCTACCTATGCTCCATTGTAGAAATATATAGTAGAAGAACATACTATTGTAAATTACCATAATCACAGAGAGAGCATTGGGGGAGTGGTCTAGGGTGTCTCTATGCCCAGAACTATTATACATCACGGTGTTCTATGGATTATTTATTTCTGCTACTAACTCATCTTTAAGAGAGAATAAATGAATCTCTACATATCAAGAGGGATGTTCTGAATTTGTTAAAGTTTTTAATGGATCCCAAATCACCGCCACATGTGTCTTCATTATCTTCGTTTCTACCTATGAAGTCGTATCGAAGGCCGACCATTGATTGCATATATCCTTTCTTAATAAGTCCATGATCATTATAACCGATGATATCAATGGAATCAAATATTGTGGGTCTTGTTTAATAACAATTTTATATATTTATTATAACAATCATGAGGTAGAGATTTTTACGAATTAATGTCTCAAAATGGAAGATCTTAGATAAGGTATTTCAATGATCCATTATCTTTACAATAATGGTTATAATTTTGGGTGATTGAAAGAAAAAATTATTATTTATTGGAAAAATATTG
This sequence comes from Viscum album, assembly GCA_963277665.1. Lineage (NCBI taxonomy): Eukaryota > Viridiplantae > Streptophyta > Magnoliopsida > Santalales > Viscaceae > Viscum > Viscum album. The sequence continues at coordinate 913,918,797 of OY728162.1, read as the reverse complement.
TGATGTTAGTTTCTTTAAATGTTATTAAGACTTATGAAATTCCTAAGGTTGATCTAAAAAATGATACATTGATCAAGAAAAATAATGTGATCTTAATTCCGAAGCAATGAATTTTTATTGAAATTGGAATAGGGACTAATGAGATCAATCCATTTTTTCAATGTGCTAAAGCATATGATATATGGAATACTATTTCTATGTCCTCTGATGGAATAGATAATATCAGAAAACTAAGATTCAATATTTCATATTTTATGTTTGATATTTTTAGAATATATGAATATGACAAAATAACTTAGATGAATGATAGGATGGCATATTTAATCAATGTTGTTTATACATTAGGAACTCAAATTATAGTAATAGACCAGGCTTGAAATGTACATAGATTCTTACATTATATGTGGAATGAAAAATATGTGTGGATATATATAAATTTATAGTTTTTATAGAATAAAAAATAAAATAACTGTTTGGAAATTTGATGATGTATGAAGTTAAAATGTAAGATGATGATGAAAAAAATATCAAATATAATTAACTATCTCTTTAAACTACTATGTATGAATCAACATATTCAATTTATATGAATTCCCATAATTATTTACTTGATCTTCCTGAAATATTTGAAAAAATTCCCAAAAAAATGAAAACATATGCTATGGATGAAAATTAAAAGGTCAAAAATAGTCTAACAATCCTTTAATCAATAATATAGGTAAAGATAATTATAAAATAAAGGGAGTGAAAATTATTAATGATATGTGGAGTGATTATTTTAGTTCAAATGAGTAATCTACTATGACCTCAAAGGATGATCATTAAAATCAAATGGTATGTCTTATGGATCATGCTAATGAGGTACAATATTCGTATTCTCAAAGCTATAATTCTGAAAAACATTCTTATCATTAACTAAATAAGTATTTTTGAATTCATGAAGAAAAATTTTAATCATTATTTAATGATCATAAAAAACCTATAAAATCCTATGATACTATTTTATTTGATAATGATTTTTTATCAAAACACAGTAAGGATTTAAAATATATTTGTTTCAATATTTATTATATTCCCCCTAAAAATAAAATTAAATAATTAGTTACTGAATTTTTATTAATTAAAACAAGAATATGTTATACGAATTTATGGAGGAAATTTTTAAAATCAAAATCTTGGTAAAAATTTTACAAAGAAAATAAATTAGGACTAGTTGTAGTTGGGAAAACCTAAATTATATAGGTACCTTTTTTTCATGGTTAAAATACTAAAATCATGTCAATTTTTAAATATTTTTATTATGGTATTAGTGGATAATATTTAAATGAATGTTATTTTTTGAGAACATTATTTTTTTATGTAAATAATTTTTATTGTTAAAAATAATTATCTAACATTAATAGTTGAAGCTCTGATCTAAATAAATATACTTTATGACCTAAAAAATTAATTGCTAACACTAATTAATCCAAAATAATATGAGTACCAAAATGAACTGATATATTAATTTTTTATTGAAAAAAATGTGAAACTGCATTGTGAAATCATTGGGTAGTCGTATAAATGGTGTTTGTAAATTTCAATTTTACAAAGTAGTGGTCAACTATGAAGTAGTTCTTTATTGAAAAAATCCTTAGAATGTGAATTAGTATCCCATAAATTATTTCATTTCCATTTCAATTTAAATTACATTCACTATTTTATATAGGGGAGATAAATATTTTATGGTTAACTAAAAAATATTTTCTCACTATCACAAAGTTAAAATTTGTTTTAAATTACTCAATATTGATGTATATGAAATGTATTATAAAATATTAAAAAAACATTAAACATTGTTTTTTATATATACCTCTCATAAAAGATGATCTCTATATAATATATTAATTTTTAAATTATCTAAATAGGTTTTTGAATAAATTTATTCATAGTTTAATCATTCTACCTGTGTTTGTCTTATAATTTTTATTCATTTGAATAATTTGTTCATATTGAATATTTATCTTCTACAAAAATGGACTTTAAAAATTTAAATTTAAAAATGGTTATTTTATGTGTTTATCTCAATAATATGAAGATTATCTTCTAGATTGATCGAATGAAACATGTTGTCTTCCTCTTTGGAACCGTATAATATTCATCTAAGAAACTCTTAAATTTTTTACCATTACTCTTAGTAATACTAATTTCAAATACTTCTAAATAAACACGTATGAAGCAATATGAAGGGACCAAGAACTCCATTTTTAGTGAAATGTATTTCATAGAAGAAAACACTAGGTAATATTTCTTCTAATATGTTAATAGAACCATTGGATTGTTCTGTTACGGATTTTTTTAAATATATTATGTAAAAGATAAGGATTTCGTTGATAAACCATTCAACCATTTAAATTGGGAATGATAATTCAGATGGAGTGACATAGAGGAGAATGTATTAATAAGTCAAATATTCTTGACTTGAAATCATTTTTAGATAAATAAATTTTATCCTCATTGATGCTTCATAGATCTATAGATGTGCAAAGCATAATAGAAAAATTATCAAGAGTTTTAGATAATATATCTAAAAATGTTTGAAGTTTAGAAAGATCATATGACCTGTATAACTATTCCTAAAAACTCAAACAACTCATAAAATCTATATCTTAATTAAGTTAAATATCATATATCTTATTATTTAAATTTTTTTTCTCAATTTTCAAAAAATTTATGTTTCTTTTCTTTTTTATGTAACAAAAATGGAGAGAAAGATAGAATAAGTTTATGTGAAATATTTGATAAAAAATAGAAGGAATTTATGATATATTAATTTATTATAAGTTCATTCATGTTTTTTGGGATAATTTTTTTAAATCAGGATAGATCATCCCCAAAAACATATTCAGAAATATGATGAAATGTTCTCTTAATTTATTTATTTATATTTGTAAAATATTTCAATTTTTTTTAAATTTAAATTTTTTATGTGCTATGTGATCATAAAAATGGATGAATACTAATCAAGTTTCAATTCACTAATTTTTTTTAATTTCATTAAGGTTTGGGTTATCAAAAAACCCTTATTTTATTCCATAATGAAATATATTTTAATTGACTTTCTATAAGATGATATTAAATATAATATTAATTATTAATCTAGTATCATTCACATGTGTAATATAACTGGGAGGACAATTTATTAAGTATTTTAGATGTGATTGAATGTAAATTGGAAACATTTTCCATACTGTACGTATGTTAGTAGAACATATGGTTTAGAAACCCCACATTTGGAATAAATCATATGGATCATCAAAACCTATGCTATTGGGATTGTATGGGAAAACAACCCTCTATTTTTAAGAAACCCTACATTTTAGGAACAATCATAGGTTTTATTTACCCAACCATTATAATAAAACATATGTTTTCAACTATAAATTTTGATTTTATCACAATGTATAGAAACTCTATTTTTGAATTGGACAATAATGGAGTTTTAAATTAGTGATATTTTATAGGTTTTTACATCTATCTTTTCAGAAGAAACTATCTTTTCATATCCATTTTACAACCCATTCAAAGTCTCATACACAATGGATTAATTCCATCAAATTAATAACAGAAGATATGACTCCATTTCAAGGATTTGTATTCAAATATTCAAGATTTAATAGGCGGTATTTATGGATCTATTTTTTCAATGTGTTTTTTAAACATCAGAATAAATACTAATACATTCATCTTCTAAAAATACATATATTCTTAAAAATAAATATCAATGTTTTTTTGAATAATAATTTGTCAATTAATTCAGAGCTACACATTTAAGATATATATGTTTTTATTTAGTTGATCGAATTTCCATTTTTAGTGTGGTTTTTAATATATCAAATTGTAAAATATAATTCTTAATTTTGGAAAAGCGATTTTCAGAGTTTCACATTATAGGAATATAGTTCTACTCATCTTCTTGATGTTTCCTATATAATAATTTTAACAAATCCTATGAAATATTGATGACTAGTTTACTATTCTTCTGATTTATTGATGATAAAATACATCTTCCAGTTTCTTCTACTACTATAATAGGAATCTTCTTTCTCAATGAAATTAATACCAATTGATATATTGGAGCATCATCATCTCAATCATAGTCATAGAGAATTAATATCTGCATCTTGGACTAAGATATTGTTTTTTGGTTCTTTGTGAATGAACAATAAGGCCATGAAAAACACTTATTGTAAAGGAATCAAATTCATATACTCAGTTGTAGAATTCCTCGATTAATGGGAATAAGATTGAAAACTTCCAAGATCACGGGGACACCATTGGTGGGGTGGACTCGAGATAATTATAGTAGCACTGGTGATGCAACTTTTGGTGATCATCTTATCACCATAATGGGACAACTCACTCTGGTTATTAATAATAACCTTACTTGTATGGAGGCCCCTGATCCACAATGCGAAAGATAAATGTTATACTGCTTCATGAGGGAACAACCACCTAAATAAAATGGGATTAAAAATACATTAATGGGTGAGAAATGGATAAATTCCTTAGAGAAAATATTTCATGCATTGGGGAGTAGTGAAAGGAATAATATTGTCATGGAAGTTTATCGCCTCACGGAACAAAAAAAATCAATGGTGGTCAAAAATCCAAAACAAAAAGGAAGATTATGAAGTATCAAACATAGAATAGATATTGTTTAAATAGATTTTCTTAGAAAAATACTTTCCTCATGACCATCGAGCGGATATGGAAAGATAACTTATGAGTTTGAGGAAAAAGGAATATGAGAATGTCACAAAGTATGAGGCTAAATTTACAAGGTTAGTAAGGAATGAAATAGATTATACACATAACACAAGGAGTAATATTGATCGATTCTTTTTTTGGTTAAAACCATTTCTCCGTCAAGAATTAGTCTCACAATCCTTCTCATCAAATAAAGATATTGAGTCATGCAATATCAAGACAGAAAATGAATTATTTTTGTCTTACAACTTTATAGTAAATTAAGAGAAAAAGAGATCTATTGAACACTCTATAAATAGAAATAAGGGGAAGAAGAGAAAAGTTGAATATCCATCCAGCAATAAATGTGGGAAGAAACACCCTGGTACTTTCCTGAATAGAATGAGTGTTTGTTACAAGTGTGGTGAAAAAGGTAACCAAGCTTGTGATTGTAAGGGGAAGAAAGAGGATATCAATGTTGAATGCTACAATGGTAGAGAAAAGTGGAATTATGAAAATGAATGTCCTAAGATCCAAGGGAACTTACCTCAGAAATGGACAAGGGAGAATGGAAAAGCTTTTGCGATCACTATTGCTAAAGTTGAAGCTCTGAAACACATGGTGGAAGGTAATTTCATGGTTTCCTCATATTTATCCAATGCATTATTTGATTTTGGATCATCTCATTGTTTCATATGTTCCCAGTTTTCTAAGAAAATTAGATTTCTTATATTTGTCTTAACAAGGGAGTTGTCAGTCAAAACACCTATGGGAAGTATCATTGGAATAAATTTTTGTGAATCAGTTCCCATTAGGGCTAATAAATGTTATTTATCTACTGTTCTCTTAATCATAACCATGATTGAATTTTCATATAATACATGGAATGGACTGGATTTTAGAACATGATCTGAAAATTTATTATAAGAAGAATGAGGTTACAATTTTCGATGATGATAAAGAGTACCATATCATTAGAGAAGAAACATCACCACCTGATTCTTATCTAGATCCACCACCAGTAGCTCTACTAAATTCCATTATTGGGGAAGAAGAGAATAAAAAATCTATGGGTGAGGAAATGAATGTTCGAATAGAAGAAATACCTATTGTACAAGAATATGTTGATGTGTTTCCAGGGGATATACTTGAACATCCTCTAGAATGAGAAATTGTGTTTACCATTGATTTAATTCCTGGTTCAAGGTCCATATCGAAGACCCCTTATAGAATAGCCATTGTGGAATTAGTGGAACTAAAAAAACAACTATAGTAATTGAGTAATAAGGGATTTATTATCTCTACTGTTTCTCCATGGGGATCTCTTGTCCTTTTTTTAAGAAGAAAGACAAATCTATGAGGTTGTGCATCGACAACAGGGAGATCAATTCTATAACAATAATGAAAAATTATCCCCTACGTTATATTGATGATTTATTCGACCAAATAAATGGAGCTCAATATTTTTCAATGATTTCCCTTCGATCAAGATATCATCAGTTGTGTGATGAAGGAATACATTCTAAAAACAACATTTCGAATAAGTTACAAGCATTACGAGTTTACAGTAACAGCTTATGGATTGACTAATGCACCCTCTATCTTCAGGGATCTAATGAATAAAGTTTTCAAGGAATATCTTGATGACTTTGTAGTGGTATTTATTGATAATATATTGGTATACTTTAGAAGCTAGGAAGATCATAAAAATTACTTGATCACTATTCTGAAAACCCTTAGAAGAAATCAATTGTATTGGAAGTTTAGCAAGTGGGAATTCATGCTTTATGAGATTTTTTTTGGCCATATTTCCTCTAAGGATGGAATCTCTGTTGATCCTTAAAATACTAGGGCCATCCAATAATGGTTAGCACCGATGAGTATAACTGAGGAATGCAGTTTTATTGGTTTAGCAGGTTATTATCGATGTTTCATCCAGAACATTGCCCGGTTCGCAAACCAATTAACCATGATCACATGTAAAGGGTTAAATCTGGTTGGAAAAAATCATGTGAAGAATATTTTGATGAACTAAAGATAAGATTAGTCAATTATTTTCTCTTGACACTAACATCAGGGAATGATGGGTTTTTTATTTATTGTGATGCTTAAATGAATGGACTTGGTTGTGTCCTCATGCATAATTGTAGAGTTATCACTTATGCATCACAATAACTAAACATTCTTGAGAAAAACTATCCTACCTAGGATCTTGAGTTACCAGCTATAATATTTGCTCTAAAAATATGGAGACACTATCTCTATGGTAAAAATTGTGATATTTATACTGATCACAAGAGTTTGAAGTATATTTTCTCACAAAAAGAACTCATCATGAGGCAAAGAAGTTGGCTTGAACTACTCCCGGATTATGATTGCACTATACACTACATCCCATGGAAGGAAAATATGTTGGCAGAAAATTTCGGTAGAAAGTATTAGGGAGTTTTGTACAAGACAAGACTTGAAGGTAACCTATTTTTATGGATATAGTAAAGATGGATATGTGAATAACCATGGAAGGTGAAACATCAATAATTTTTCAAATGTTTGCCAAACCATCGGTACCTGAAAGTATAAAGAGTTCTCAGCATCATGATGAGAAGTTTCAAATGAATATTAATGGTATGAATGATGGGAGATTGAGTGAATTCATATATAAAGATAGAATTTTGAAATTTGGGAAGTGGATTTGGGTTCCAAACATACCTGATATAAAAATGGAATTACTAGATGATGCACATAGCTCCAATTTCTCTATACACCTTGGGATCACCAAGATGTTTTGAGATTTGAAGGACATTTTTAGTGGGACTACCTGACGAGAGAAATTTCAGATTTTGTGTCAAGATGTATGGTTTTTCATCAAGTTAATACTATAAGACAACAGCCTAGAGGACTCATGAAAACTCTTCCTATAACTGAGTGGAAATGGGATAATATTACGATGGACTTCACCATGGGGCTACTAAAATCTCCTAGATGGAATGATGAAATATGGGTCATTATTGATCGTCTTACAAACTCAAGAACATTTTATTGATATAAGAGAAGATTTACCACTTGAATGTCTGGAATGACTATATATTAATAATGTTGTAAGACTCCATGATGTACCCCTGCCGATTATTTCTAATCGTGATCCCCATCTTACATCAAGATTCTAGAAAAGTCTTTAGAAGGCCTTGGATACTGAACTCAGTTTGAGAACTTCCTACCACCCTCAAACCGATGGACAATTGGAATGGACTATTCAAACCAGAGACGACATGTTGAGATCTTTCTCACATGACTTTATAGGTATATGGGATCAGTATTTACCTCTGGTAGATTTTTTCATATAAAAATAAATTCCATTAAAGTATTCAGATGGAACCAAATGAGAAATTATATAAAAAGAGATGTCAAACACCAACTTGTTGGGATGATGTTGGTGAAAGAAAACTTGTAGGCCAAGAACTTGTTAAGGAAACAATGGAAAATGTGAAGATTATCTAAATCCACATCAAAACATATCAAATTAGGAAAAAATTCTATGGAGATAATCAGAGAAAGGATTTGGATGTTCATATAGGAGATAATGTTTTCTTGACGTTATCTCCATGTAAGGGTGTTGTACGATTATGTAAGAAGAGTAAATTTAGTCCAAGTTACATCAGAACTTTTGAAATTCTAGAACAAATTGGGGTTGTACCCTATCGTTTGACAATGCCTCCAAGTCTCTCCAAAGTTCATGATGTGTTTCACGTATCACTATTGAAAAAATACATGTCTGACCCAACACATGTACTCACCTATGAGGAAATTGACCTGGAACCTTATCTTTATTATTGTGAAGAGCCTGTCAAAATTCTTGATATCAGATAACAAGTGTTGAGAGACTCGAAGACTTGTCTGGTAAAAGTTCTATACAGAAACCATAAAATAGAAGAGGCAACATGAGATCCTGAGGAACATATGATGAAGAACCACCTGAATCTTTTTATATAGTAATAATCTAGAAATTTCGTGGATGAAATTATTTTAATGATTGGAGAATGTAACAGCACAATCTTCCACGGTATGTTTTCCTTCTAATAATGCAGTAGCTTGCATTGTACGCAACATGGAGTTTTAACACACCACGACCAATCAAACTATCTGTTATGAATATTAATACAATCTTTTTGAAATTTTATAAATTTTGTTTTTCAAAATGGACTTCATTTATGGATTTGAAATATCAAAATTAGCTTAGGGAGATTTTTTCATATGTTTCTGAAAACTTTCAATTTTTGATAAATAGTGAAAAACACTATGTTATTGTTTAAAATGGAATTTTATTTAAATAATTAGTTAATGTATTTTAATTTATTTGAGGTTGAAATAGATACATAATACCTATATATGTTCAATTTAATTCATTACAGTCATTTTATAATAAGTTTATATATATATTTTTTTATTGAAATTTTTACCCTCTTTTACCCACCTTCTAGGAGCATTTGAAATTTTTTCATAAAACATAATTATACCTCTTTTGTGAGTTGAATTTCAAAAATACTAGAGACAAGTTTAACGTGAATAAGTAATATTTTGTTCAATAAGATGAAAATAATTTTTGGTGAATAGTAACTTTTGACTTTTATTTACCACGGTTAAAAGTAAATAGGGTAGTTAAAGGTAAAAAGTATATTCTAATTACCCTAACACATGTCCTAACTCTATCGGATAAGTGTAATTCGACCAAAAACAAACTTATGAATAAAATATCATCCTTTTGGTCCACTTCGATTATTTTAGGACATTTATTATTATTTTGTTTAAAGAATAGTTAGAAGTGTTAAATTCATAGTTTTATAACAAAACCATTTTTATATAGGGTTATACAGAATATAAATTCGATTAAAAATGTTTATTATAAATATAAAGATATTTCCTAGATAATTTTATTTTATTTATAATTTTTTGACAGTTAATAATTTATTTTATTTATGACACAATGATGATGTAGTAATTTCCTTATTAATGAAATATTAAAATAATTGATATTATAAATATCCAAATAAATGTAAATTTAGACTTCATATTAATTAAAATAATTTTATATGGTAATATGAAATGTTAAGGTTGATTAAATAAATCTTATTCTGAGTGATAATGTTTTTATGGATTTATGAAAAATAAAATACTAAATAGTGTCAAAATTGACATAATTAATTTTTTAAAACAAATACTATATTATTAATTGATATAATCTTAATAAAAATATAAGGTAAAAAAAGACTTAGATAAGGTTATATATATTAATATTGAACCACGTGGTGTTCTCTTGGTAGTTTTTAGTAAATTTATTAACCATATCATATAAAAATACAAAGAGACATGGTAAATGTTAAACTATTTATCTAAGAGTTAAATCTAAAGGATAAGTTTAATATGGTGACCTACACCTGTCTAAAACCTATTGGTTGAGAGGTTTTCTTCCCATACCCAACTTATCCTCAAAATAAATTATTTTTGAGCCATCTTAATATGAAATGATTTTATTATAAAATAATATTTCAAGCTTTTCCTAAATTGACCCTCACCTGCCTTATAAAAGGGTACATCACTTTATCTTAATTTTTCACCTCCAAAGCCATTTGGCTCGGCCAAACCCAGACTAAATATCCACCAAACATCTTTCACATCATCCAAGATTCCTTACATTGATTACAAAGAAAACCTATGGATATCTTTTGATAAACTCAAAAAGAAACACCCGAAAAAGATGTAATAATTTCACCACTCTCATTCACATTATTTTCTTCTTCCACTTACTATTTATTTGTTGTTTCCATATAAAAATAATAACACTAGTAACTTATACATACTATTATTTTACTATACATATGGTGAAAAAAATATTTTTTATTCTATCAATCCTATAAATGATAGTCACCATACGTGCGTGCGTACAGCTTACCGTCTCCACGTCTTGCTGTAGTTTGTTATTCAAACACTTCATTATTTGGATGGGTATAATAATGAGTATAAAAGATTTAAATAATAAATATAACATGATAAAAATTCTGTATACATTATATATTGTCCAATTGCATACGATTTGGCCATCAATATAATGGTATTGTCACTCGGGCGTATGTAGGGTTTACCGTCTCCACGAACGCGACGAGATTCATTCCCCATCATAATCATTCAAGAATAATTTTCATTTTATGATTAAGAATAATGTTTATGAACATAATATCATTCAGTATATGAATCAAATATATCCTATACATAACAATCATGGCTTATGTAACCAAGCATATAAAGGAAAACAAATAAGTTAACACCCGAAATGATGATACTACAAAAATATTATTAACAGAGCAATATTAGAGGATCATATATGATATCATATTTATGTATATAGTTATTGTATAATATAATAGCAATTTTTTAACTATTATAAAGGAATTTAACATAAAATCGACTATGTAAAGGTAGAAGGTAAGGGATAATTCCACAATATCTTCGTTATCTAAGGTTGTTCATACATGAGTATCGAAAGGGATCTCTTCATAATCCACATTTGTGTTCCTTAAAAATATATTTAAAAACATTTTAAATATTTACTACACTATGGGTTAATTTAATTTATACCAATTTTTGGATTTTTAAAAAAAATTTATAAACGAATCTTTTAGTCATTTTCCAGACAAGGTCTTTTACGACCTTTTCGACAAAATTAAGGAAAGAATATTTTTTTAACTTACACAGCGTGTGTGGCTATTTTCACTCATTATAACACCTTTGAAGCTTTCCTTGCATGATTATAAGAATATTTTCAAAATAAATTTTTTCTTTTATTATTACATGTATTCAAAATTATTTCAATATAGAATGAGTTATTTCTCTCAAAAAGTATTGATTTCATCAATGTCAACATTCTTTAATGGATTTTAAACTAGTTTGAAGTTGATTTATTATGATAAAAATATATTATATGGTATTGATGTTTTTCTAATATATTTTACTATGGATGTGTCATTTTTATATCATTCATTATTTATGGATAAAGTATTTATATTTCGTATTCTAGGTTTAATACAAATATTTATTTTATGTGTAATCCTTTTCATATGAGGAATGAATTGAACATAGTAAGTGACTGTTGGAGACTGCTATAGCTCCTCGATGCATCGGTAGGTATTAGGAGACAAACTAGTGTCTTTGAACAAGTCCTAGACAAAATATTATTTGTATTCATGGAACAAGGCCTTGACAATGTGGTTATGAAGTCTAGAATTATGCATTCCATAATTATGAAATTGGCTATTGATATTGCATGTGATTATTCGACTAGTAGAATATCCATGTGAATATGTAAATGGATTTATTTGATTTATATTAGAAATATGATATAGAAGGTTTTTTAAAAGGTTTATGTTTTATTCTTATACATTTCCTTAATTGTTTATGCATATTTATTAATGTTTCCGCTATATTGTTATCCTTACTCAGTATTTGAGCTCACCCCTTTCTATGGTTTATTTTTCCCAGTATGAGAAAAATTATATTGTGACTGACCTATATGGATAGCCTAAGGTATATGAGTGTGGTAAATGGATACAATGTTTTTTGTTGTATTTAATTTCATAAAGTAATGTACAACTTATGAATGTATCTTGTACTACCATCGCTACAAAATTGATCGATCTTTTGGGATTTGATCCCTTTTGATCATTCCAATGTTATCTAATAATGCACCAACTATGGGTTACTGGGGTCAGGGTGTTATAGAACATACCATACATGTTGAATCATCCCAAAAATAATTCCTCACTCAATGAAATTAATTATTATCACATGCCCGACCACCCCCTGTATGGTACAGACTAAGGGGCATAATCCCATAGTAATAAAACAAAATATATCCCCCTAATATGGGACAATAGCCAATGCATAACCTAATCGAGTGCATCAATCATTCCTAGAAGATTCACTCACTATTGATGGTATCCATATTAAGATTTAAATATTAGGGTGATCCAAATGATACCCACTGATCATCATATCACATATACATGTATAGTAATACTTCACACAACATGCATCACTCGAGTCACCCAAGGATAAATCTCTTACATAAAAACTCATGGTTCATAATGGAGTCCACATTGAGGACCTCCCTTTCCATACAATGTAAATGGGTTTTGAGGTCTCCATAATAATAACATACCAACCATTCAATATAAATAAGGAAATAAGGTTATCTAGGAGAGTTTTCATAATAAACACTTTCTGCATTTTCACAAAATTTTCAAACAGGCTAGGAACACCTTTTTCCAAAGAACCAGAACTACCTTTTCCAAAAGGGGGTAAAAATACCCCATGATCCATCTTATAGTCATTTATATAATTACATGATAACACTCATATAAAATTTTAATCCAAATCCATTTTCATCAATGTTCCAAATGGGCGACACACCACCATCATTTTCCAAAAATATTTTTTGAATGGAGAATGCACACTTCTTTTAAATATAAAACCTCTTTGAGAACCAATTCATGGAACCCAAACCATAATTTCACATTTTAAAAATATATTTAACAATACAAACCATGCTTAAGTTATCATAAATCACATGATAATGTTAACCATTAGATTAATGAAACAATTGGTGTGCATAACATAATAATACAATGTCATTTATCATATGATAAGGAAAAAATAACCACTATTCATACCATAAAATTTATCAAAATTTCAAAAATCACTACATAACATATGTGTAATTTTAATAATAATGAATAAAATGAATTATGAATTTAAAAGGAAAGTGAAAAGTGAAATATACCTCAGTCTCATGGTGCTTCAACAAACACACACAAAATCTCACCATGATGGTTCTAAGAGAAAATATGTTTGAAGAGGAACCCTGAACAAAGAAAACACCCAATATATGTCAATGGAAATAAAAAACTATGCTCAACATGATCATGTGGAATGTTAAAAACTATAGAAAATGGATGAAATAATAATAGAGATAAGAGATGAGATGATTACATTGAGAAATGTAGCCTAAACCTTGATGAAAACATAGATCCAGACCATGGGATATAGATGAAGCTTGGTGAAGAAGGGGGAATCGCCTCTAGGGTCGAACAGACTAGGGGAAAGAGAAGTGGTGTAATTTTTTTTAAAATACCAAAAGGGGTAGAGATTGAATTTCATAAAATTTCTATATATGGGTAGATCGTAAAATTCTTATGAACAATTTACCAAAATGTGCACTAACCATGTGCCACTTAATGGACACACTTGGGAATCTACAAGGGATGGATACATGGGTTGAAAAAAATGAACCAAACATGCCGAACACTGCTAGAACTAGATAGAACCACCCCAAATGATTTTCGTATGGTTTCAAAAATGGTGTTCTATGATTTTACCACCAACACATAAGCCAAAATGTTACCAGGGCTGATCCACAAGTTTTACGAAACATTTTTCCAACTTTTCACAGGCTAATTTCATTATAAAAACTCAAATTTTCAACCAAAATCTCTTATAGGAAGCTATTAAATATGCTCAGAACCAAATATAAACATAATATCTCTTCAAAATCTGAACTCATCACCCCATTAAATCTCGAGAAAATAGAAATCCAAGAATAAATCGGAAGAAATCATGGAAAGATAAATCTAGGACTGAATATTCTCACAACTATTACTGTTTCCCCACTAGAAAATCAACAATATTTTCTGGTAGATCGATTAAAAAGTAAAAATTTTCTCCATCCACATAATACAACTTCTTATCCTAGGTACATATCAACTATATCCAAATATGACATATGTCACTAACCTAAAAAATATAACAAACCAAAAGGACCTCCCAACAAAACAAAAGCAAAAATAGATCCATAACCTTCCCAATGATTCATCCTATGATATAATTAGTCACACTATAAAACCCAAAAAATTTCACAAACCAAAAGTAACTCAGAATCAAATTATGTTAAAAAGTAGATACTTTTTACTAGATTTCATCTAAAACCATACGGTATTCCCACATAAGAGGCCTGAACAAACTCCCACCATTAGAAACCAAATAACACAAATAAAATCTAGATGAAAACCTGGTGAGACCCATAGGGATTATCCCCACAATAAAGATCCAATGATTCTAGGATGAACCAAATAACTTTTTCCAAACAACTGAAAACCCTTTTCCACAAGGGGATGTGTAGTAGGGAGGCAAAAAAGAGCCACCCCACACCACTAGACTCACATGGGAATAAACTATATTTTCTTACCCTCCCCCCCCCCCAACATTAGAGATGATAGCTGAAACAGAGTTCTGCACACTCCCTGGACATTCCTGACTATGTGAAAATCTTCAATCCAGAGCCTATGGTTGATGCCTTGATATTTGGAGCATCTTATGCACCCTAGTTTAGAACTAATGATTCATGGTTTTAATTAATTCTATTGGTTCCCCAAGAAACCATATCACACCCCAGACAAAACATCTCACATAACCACCTTCACCCAAATAGATACTTACAAGATACATGAATAATAACCACCTTCATCCAAATGAAGAAAAAAAAATAAAAAAGGAACACATAGAAAACACAACCACATAGAAAAGAACAATTTATAATTTCACAATAAGGAAATTAACATTAATTGAAACAATAGTTCTCAAAATATACACATCTTCAAATTATATTTAAAATAAAAGAGAACATAATTGGAAACAACTAACATAACCAAAGGACAGACTACAATATAAAGAGAATATAAAAAATCAAAAGCATCACTATACTTATATGAACTTCCTCCACATCACATCCCTAAAACACCATAACAAAACTATTGTAATGTGGCCTAGGTGGCCAGAAATATGATAGGGCATTGCAGAACATGGTTACGATGGCTTTTTAAGACATGACATTCCACCTTGATGGAACAATATAATTCATTTCCTAGAAGAAGCTGGTGAAAGATATCAAGGACATTTAATTTTATGAACATCACCATCATCTTTAGGCAACTTATCCATTTTATTTACTGGAATTTTTCTCACTTCATCTAGGAACAAAAGGGTGGAAGACTTCCTTAAGAAATCCCACTATTAAGAATTAAACATGAACAAATTACCTCACCACATTTGAAAAAGAGGTTAAATTGAACTCTGACACCGTTGAATGTAAATCATGGGGATGTCCAAACTAAACATGTCATCCTTTCTTGAATCCATCCTCCACATTCCCTATATGATAAGGAAATAGATACATAAAATGACCATATAACTCCAACAATATTACTTCACCTTCCTAAAAAACACACATCTCTATTCTCTTTCTCACCATCACCATCATAGAAAAATATTGAAAGATGAATGAAGACTTTAAGAACTCCTATTTAGGAACATGATGAGGATTGTTCCGAGAGACTAACTTCCACCAGATCCACATAATGCATTCAATAATAAATGTTAAAAAATAACCTTTAATGACATAGGGAACACAATGGGGATAATGCTCCTTTCGATTTACCTCATCCACTCTTCTTGTTTGATAAGATCATCTTAACCATAAAGAGAGGAGGATTTAACATCTGAAACTCAAGATCAAAGTACTTAGTTTGATCAACTAAAATGACTTCTAATAGAGAATCACCCATAGGAGTATCATGAATATCCATTAAATATCAATGGGAGTGTACACTATAAAACAACACAACGAAAGGATAAATCAAAACCAACTCATCAATATGGGTCCTCCAACTCCAAAAACCACATGAAAACCTCCTTCAAAACATATAAAAACAAACCACACAGCCATTATCTATGAAAATACCACAATTTTCCGCCTAATAATATTTTTGAATGATAAAAAACATGGTGGGTTACACACTCACCCATGGTATTCCTTAATGTGTAACTTAAAAGAACATTCATATGCCAATTTTAGCACATATAAACTCATTCCATACTCGGAACTCATCCAACCACATCATCGTCAATCTACTTCCCACACATATCCATGCAAGTGATCACCCAAGGAAATAAAAAAGTTTAAAAAACACTTCCACATTCAAAACAAAACACTCAAACCACACTTTCGATCCACTTTTCAATTCAAATTGAATATTTTTTTCAAAAGTGCACGAATCTCCATTTGAAAAATGATTATCAAACATTACACAATAACCCCTTTTACCTTTTCTAAATAAAAAATGATATATTTGAATCCAAAACCCCATTCTAGATCATTAAAAATATTTTTCAGCAGCACAAAAAATTTAATTCCATGAATAAAATATTATTGAATTATATATTCTAATTAATTAATAAAAATAAAGTCGAAAACTATTTCCCCATAATTAATAAATTAATCCATTTTCTCTTTAAAATATAGTTCTCACTATTCCCAAACAAGAGTTCTCAATGTAGTTTAAAAAACATGGGTAACCCAAAGAAAGTCACACTGGGAAACTAGTTGGGATGGGATACATTTATATATTGTTGGAAGCCATGTTATAATCCCACCACCATCATATAGAGTATTATAGTAACATATCCCTATGTTCATATGGATTTTCTGGCACTAGGAGAACACATAGACCACTATCCCAACTATCTTTCTGTATCCCAAATAAAAAACTATCCAAAATAACCAACGTGACAAAATAAAACCAAATATCCTATATCAACATAAGTCATGGTATAGAAATTGTTGGTCAGACAATCTATTATATATATGTATGTGATTGGATTCACAATTATCAAAAAACATGTATAGATTCAATCAAATCCAACACCTGACCTGGCCTAAGATAAGCCCCGAAGGAAACTACTGATCACCAAGAGATGGAATACAGTTACAAGGAATAGACAGAGTAATCATGTGAATGATTTAGCCTAATATAAATAAACCAAAAATTAAAAATAAGTGGAATACAACAATATAAATTTTATTACCAAACGGTACATCAATTATACATTACATGAAAATACAAAATAATAAACAAACAAAATACATGGAAAATACCAAACTGAACCTAGAAACCCCAAAATCTCTATTTAACAAAAAGGGACACTGTATAATCCATAATAAACCATTACCCAATGTGATCCATCCAGAGATAGAACTAGGAATAGAATCTAAAAACATGAACATACTATATACGTGGCTATTTATACTCTGTAGGGATACCTGAATAATCTATTCCTAATGAATTTAATTTAAAAAAATTAACTTCAAGATTGAAATACAATATATAAATGTAATATTTTCCACACATATTTCCATATTAAAAAATCATTTCCATTTACCCATTTCATTTTAAAATCCATGTTATTTTTTAAGAAGCAACAAGTTACATTTCGAGGGGGAATGTGATTGTTTCATTTCAATCCCCGAAAAAGGGAGAGTAAAAACTTTATAATAAAATGTTATTCTATAAACCATTAAAATCCAATTAATAACTTTCAAGATAATTACACTACACAGGCGAGATATAAAATAATCACATAATAATGGAATTAGAAGTAAGTATAGATAAGTAATCAACCAATCATGCATGTCATTCATCTGTTATAACATATATGTTCCAATAAACATGGTTGAACCTAGGAGATCCTAAATAATCTCGAACATTCTATTAATGTTGGCTAATCCCAAAAAACAGACTTCACTAGATGACATAAATAATTCCCACACTCATGGACATCCCCTATATTGTACACACCATGGGGAATTATCCCATTGAAATAAAAGAGAATATATCACCCTACTATGGGCCACTATCCAGTGTGTAACCTAAGATAGTGCGTCAATCATTCTCAAAAAATACACTCACTATGTGAGGATCCCATATCATGGTATAAATTAGTGTGTGAGTAAACCAATGCCAATTAAGAATCCAATCACATACACATATATAATAATAATTCACACAACATGAATCACTCGAGTTACCCCAATGATCAATCATGTTCCATAAAATTCATAGTTCACAAATGATTACACACTAAGGACCCCCATTCAATACAAGGTAAATGGGTCAGAAGTACTCCATTATAATGATTTACCACCAATTCAATATAAACAATTCTAGAAGGTTACCCTATATAGTTTTCATAATAATCTCTTTCACTATTTTCCAAAAAAAATTTAATGAGGCTCAAACACCATTTTCTAAAGAACAAAAACTACATTTTCCAAAAAAGGGGTACAATTACGACATTTTCCATTTCCAAATAATTTATTAAATTCCACTTTAAGTCTCACATTAAATTTTCAAGACGTATCAATTTTCCTCAGTGTTCCAAATAGGCCACACCCAACTATTACACGCCAATCCATTTTTTAAAATCCAAATACACACAAACAGTTCCATTTTTACATAACAATTAAAAAAAATGACCATATTGCACGCCAAACAATTTATCCAAATATCACAATTGACTATTTATAATATAACGAAGGTGAAAAAATATTGAAATCAATTAATCTTGAATTATAATGGTATGTTAAAAGGAAACTGTACCCTAATATCCCGATGCTTCAGCAAAAGACACTGGAAATCACACCATGAGGGTTTTAATAGCCATGATCTATGAAGAGGAACCAAAAACACACAAACCCCCATCTTAAATTAAGGGAAATAAAACCCCTATATCTACATGACAATGTGGAATGGTAAATACAACATAAAATGGAATAAAGTGGAAAAGGGATAATATAGGAGAATACTACCTTGAGAAATATTAGCCCAAACCTTGAAGTAAATATATATGCACACCATGGGAGGGAAGAGGGAGCTTAGAGGGAAAGGGGAAACACACATAGGATCACATGAACTAGGGGTGATAAAGGGGATGTTTTTTATAAAATTCCAAATTTCATGAAGTTATAATTTCATAACAAATTATATTTAAGAATCTAGCATGGTTTGGCCTCATGGTTTCTAAAATCATTCACCAACCGTGAACACCTTACAGGACACACCTGAGAACATAAACGGGATGGCCACATGGTTTCCAAATCATGCAGCAGTAATTATAAGAAGCACTTATCTAAGACAGATCCCCCCCAATTAATCTTTCTGCATGGTATGAAAAAATGTGCTAAATTCATGTTCCATGCTTCTTCAACCAAAAAATATGTGACACAGTTACTTACACTGATCCAAAATTTTTACCAAACTTTCCACCAACCATGAAGTAACAACTACCAATCATAAAAACTAATATTTTTTACCAAACAATTTTAATTAAACTAAAGAATATATTCAAGACCAAAAATATTCAAAATACATCTTCCTAATCTAAACTCATCATATCTGGAACTCGAGAGAAAAACTAAGATCCAAGATTAAATAACATTCATGCAGAAAGTGATTGTGTAGTGGAAGGAGACACAGGTCCGAAAATAGTGAGGGGTAAAATCCTTATTACATATTTAGTAGTTATTGGTTTATTTGATACTAGTTCACCCTACTCATTTTTATCTACATGTTTTCTTGATATTATTAAACATACAATGGAACTTATTCCATTTATAATGGGTTTAGTGACTCATCCTGGGAAGAGGATAGAGCTTGGTTTATGGTGTCCCTGTTTGTTAATGATTGTTAATATATATTCGGTCTTGGAATTTCTCATTCTTGATCTGGATCTGTTTTACGTAATCAATGGTATCGATTTTCTAGTCACTCATAGAAATGAGGTTTACAATTATCATTGACGTTTTTTGTTTGTTACTACATATGATATCCCTCATGTGTTTTAGTGGAAGTGGGACTCAATATCAGATTATTTAGAGACTTCCTGTCCAAATCTCTAGAGTTTTTTGTCTATTGTTTCATTTGATCTTATTGAAGATTCTCTATTTGTTGACCATCCTATTCATTTTTGAAATTTTATTAACATTTTCCTAAATGATTTCCAAGGTCTTCCTTCAAATATAGCGGTAGAGTTCATAGTTCACCGAGTTCTAGGTATGAAATTGATATCAATACATTATTATCATTTGGAACATGCAGATCTGAAATAAATCAAGATTTATTTGCATGAGCAATTGGAAAATGAATTCTTTCTCTATAGTGTTTCACTTTGGGAAACCCCTGTTCTCTTTTCAAACAATACCTACTGTTCACTTCAGTTGTGTGGGTAATATCAGAAGATGAACCAGGTCATAGTGAAGAACAAATATCATTATCCTCATGTGGATGATTTTTTGATCAGTTAAATGGGGAAAATTGGTTCTTAAAGTGTGATCTTTTTTCAGGTTATCATCAACTCGGTGTCTTGAAGATTGATATACAAAAAGAATTTAAGAGAAGGTATGGCCAATATTAATATCTTGTGATGCCTTTTGGCCAGACTAATTCTAATTTAGTTTTAATGGATTTGATGAATTTAGTTTTTCATAAATATATTGACACATTATTGGTATTTTTCATGGATGATATTGTGGCTTATTCAAAATCGATGCTTGATAGTAAGCACCATCTCATCATGGTTCTTGTAATTTTGAGAAGTCACCATTTGTAGAGAAATATTTAGTTTTTGGATTCAATAAGTTATGTTCTTAGGGAAAATATATATTGACATGGATTATCAATTGATCCATATAAGGTGAATATTGCTTTATCATGGAAGGATCCACAAAATGTTTTTGAGATATGAAGGATCCTTGGTATTGTTGGATACTGTAGATGAACTATTAAGGATTTATATAATATGGTGTCACGATTGACTAATCTTACCCAAGAGGTAGTAAAATAAAGCATGGATGTGAAGTTTCAGTCTTCTTTTGATGAACTGAAATTAATTTTTACATTAAATCCTATTCTGATCTTACCTGATCCAAGTTAGGGTTATGGGGTGTTTTGGGTTGCTTCTGGTGTTGGTTTGGTAAACATGCATTTGTATAATTTCCATGTCGTAGATTACAGATCTACCAATCTTTGAACACATGAGTCTAATTATCCTACTCATGATTCAGATATTTATATTATTATGAATACAAAAAAAATTTGGCGGACCAATATTTTTAAGTAGTGGTTTGCAGTACTTTCTAATCATAAGATTTTGAGTTATATCTTCTCCAAAAAATACAAGAATCCTAGATAGTCATTGTGGAAGAAACACCATTAATCATTTTACATCAATATCTCATAGACCCCAAGGATGGAAAATATTGGTACAAACTCTTTTAGTAGGAATGTAACATCACAGGTTGTTGTTGAATCGAAGGAGGAGGGGAATATTATTATCATTTTTCACTACTTATCATCTAGATTATTTGGAGGATTCATGGGTTATGGTTTTAACAAGTGTTTAGTTATCATCATATTACATGGAGACTGTTTTAATGATCCAAAATTAGGTTATTGAGTTCATAAAAATTTGATAAATCCTTTATGGTGGGGTGACCATTTCAGGTTAGTCTCCCTATTCAGATGGTATACTCCACTTTAGGAAGTGGGTTATCATCCTAGAATTAATGAAGAGTTTAATATAGTTTCATTATTAAATATTTTTGTGTTCCATCCATCTAGTAAATAATAATATGTATTATGATATTTGTTTATGAATTTGGTTTCTGGGTACGAAGCATGAAATTTTAGATTATGTGTCCAACTATTACACCTACCAATTGATAAAGGTGGGGAAATTGAATCCCACTGGTCTACTTCAGCCTCTTTCTGTATCAGTCTAAAAATTAGATGAGGTATTCAGGGATTTCATGTTGGATTACCATGGAATCTATGAGAGAGAAATGATATCTGGGTGGTTTTTTATCAGTTGATAATTCCGGCTCATTTCATTTTTATCAAGGATACAAATATGTTTGAAGAACTGGGTCAGCTATATTTTTAATATATTGTGAGGTTACAATCGAGTCCTTATTCTATTGTTTCTGATAGGCATTGTTGGTTTACCTTAAGGTTATGAAGGATTATCTAATAAGAAATGGGAACTCATGTCTAGTTGAGCATAGATTACCATCAATAGAGATATGGTCAAATGGATCATGTGATTCAAATATTATAGGACATGCTTTGTGCCTATGTCTAATATTTTAGTGGATCATAAGATCTCCATAGAGGACTAGTTGAGTTTGTATAGAATAATAACTCTCAATCTTGGATAAGAATGTATCCATTCAAGGAATTTTATGGTCACCCATGTATATCACCACTTTATTGAGAAGTGGGGGGAGAAGTGTCTTTAGTTTCTATAAGAATTGTCACGACCCGTCCTCGGGGCCCGTGTCGTGACTACCCAAGCCCGCCTTCCATAGGCCAGGGGCTGGCGACTAGCACCAAGGCGTAAATCCCAACAAAAAGGGAAGGCAGTGCCTTTAAAAATTAAACAAGCACCACAGAGTAAGCAAGCGGAAAAGTAAAGACTAAGTAAAAACGGTACAAGCTGTGCTGAAAGTAAAAGGGGCTGGAAATATAAGCCCAACTGTAAAGTACAACTGAAATGAAAAACAACAACTGAAAGGAAAAACTGCAGCGTCGAGCCGTCCTATGGAAGTCCCACCTGAAAGGTGGGTACAGATAGCCTCCACTGCTCCTCGGGTCCACCTGACCGCTCCGAGTACGTCCCGCCCAGTGGTCCACCTCCAGGTACCGTCCTGCTCCGCACGCCTCCACCACGATCAGCGTTGTCCGTCGTCTACAACCAACACAACGTAGTGCGGGCATAGCCCGTACAGGGGTGAGTATAAGCTACTCAGTAGGGACCCCGAGACCCCCGAAGGTCTCCCGAAATCCACAAAGGATAATCCAGAAAGGAAAGATACAATCACGAAGTAACATCTGACACGGCTTAGGTATATGCCCATACATATACCTAAGTCATCAATTCCCATTCGGCTCCAACGTCCGAGCCCAAGTACAACTCAGTCCACACAGGAAAGAAAAACGTATACCCACACAGGATAGCTCTACACAATCCACAAAGAATAGTAAACAGTAAATACACAAAGGATAGCTCAACAAAATCCACAAAGGAGAGGAACACAAGATTCAGCTCACACAGGTATACTTCTTCAGATGACGATAAAGATGATCACTGATCCATCTAAGTCGTCGGACCCACAATGGATCGATAGGTAATTATCCCCCGCAATGACCCACACAGGATCGGGCACACACAGGACCTGTAAGTGCTGGCTCACACAGAACCGCTGAGCGCTGACCCACACAGGATCGGACCCACACAGGATCGGGCCCACACAGGACCTGTAGCACTGATCCACGTAGGATCGATGAGTGCAGTAGTCGTCGCAGTCTATTGAGGATCTCTGCACAGTCGTCACCGCAGTCCACTGAGGATCTCTGCACGGTCGTCGTCAGTGTCCACGGAGGATCTCTGCACAGTCATCGCTGTCGAAGAAGTAGTCGCAGCACGCACTAGGGTTCCCACACACAGTAAGCTCGTTCGGAAGGGTCCGCCCCACGAGCCGAGAGGCTAATACGTCAACTGACACAAAGTCCGAAATTGATGTATCCAAAAGTTCCGTATCGTCAACAGGAACTCAACGTCGCAGACGGCGCGTCAATCGGACGCCCGATCTGAGAGTTATTGGCTTTTTCGTCCCAGGGGCCCGGTTGGTTTTTAAGGCAAAACCAACCCGACCGTACTACACCTGCGTCCAAACCTCGGGCGGAGTGAACCAAAAGATCTGTCTCACTTAGAGGAAAACAACAAAGCTGACGACACGTCAATCGGACGCCCGTAGCTCAAGATATGAGCGTTTCCGCTCCGAAGGCCCGGTTGGTTTCGTGTGCGAACCAACCCGGCCGAACACAAAGTATTCTGAAACCTTGAGTGCAATATACCGAAACGACCGTCTCGATCCAAGGATCATGTTTCCGCTGACAGCGGGTTGTTTGGAGGCCCGTAGCTCAGGATACGGTCATTTGAATGAAAATCGTCCGAAGACGAGGGGTCCGGGCCCGGGCCGACCCGGCCCGACCCCCCTGGGTCGGCCGAACCCGGTCCGACCCGGTCCAACCCGGTCCGACCCGGTCCGCCCCGGTCGGACCGGTCTAGCTCGGCCAACCCGGCACGACTAGGCCGAGCGGCCGACGCGGGGGGAGCCACCGCCCCGCGTGACACCCCCGAGGCACCCGCGGGGTGTCGGCCAGACCACCGGACGCAGCTGAAGTCGTGTCCCGAGTGACGTGGGGGGGAGCCGCCGCCCCCTCGTGACACCCGCCGGACACCCGTGGGGTGTCTCCCTGGCGCCGGACGCGGCTTCTGCTGCGTCCCGCGAGAACCGTCGCCGCGGCCTGTGCCGCGGCCGTCTCGTCCGGCGGCGCGCCGGGCGTCGCCGCCGCCGCCGTGCCAGTGACCCACGCCGCCGCAGGCTTTCGCGGGCCGCCAGAGTCGCTCTGGTGGCCCATTTTTCTTCCCGTCTGTGTCGTTGCTCCTCCCAGGACTCGTTCTTCACTGCGGGATCATCAAACATCCTTTGCGGCACGTTCCGTCGTCGCCCGTCAGATCCACACAAGAACGAAGAACGGCAGAGGGTTGTCGGTCCGTGTTCATTTGGCCCACACCCTCCGCGTTAGTTATAAACAACGAGAGAAATTAAAGTTCAACACATGAACGCATATCCGAAACAATTTTTAATGAAATAAAATTGTTTCATAAAACGGGTTCCTTATTTGAACGGAAACAACAATTTTAATAATTTTAAAATTGTTCACAAAACCAATTCTTTAACTTTTTTTGAAGAAACATTTACGGGAATATAAAAAAAGGGGGTAATTTCCAAAATAAATTCCTACGTCTCAGTCGTCGCGCATGATCGTTCATCGCGGAATTGCTCGTCACGGAAGAGGGGGATCGTCGCCTCGTCGCGGGAAGGCATCGCGTCGTCACGAAATCTGGAGTTGAGTCAGCGAACTCAACAGACCAAGAACAACAGATTTAAATTATAAATAATTAAGTCTCTGTTTCGTTTTAAACCCAAAATATCTTTTAGAAGAAACCCGAAATCACTCACCTAAAACGGTTGGTGATCGGAGATCGGGGCGGGGAAGAACGTCTCAGATTTGGGCGTCGTCGATTTCCGCGGATGACGGCGTTCTTCACGTTCTTCGCGTTCTTCGCCAAGGAGAAAGAATATACAAGGATTCTGTCTCAATGAGTAATCCTAAAAAAAAGAGATGTTGGTCTTATTTTATTATTATGCCAACAAACGAAAACGGGTAAGAAACGACCCATCAATTCATTGAATTAGTTCAACGAAAGAAACAACTCATTTAATTTATGAAATAAACCACCCAACTAAATGGTCTGTTAAGAAAATTAAGAAAACACATTAGTTGACTTTCATAATGATGGGTTTTCACGGGTGCGTTACTTAGCGGAAAGAAACGGTGGGGCTCGTGCAGGCCCCACCTCACAAATATCCTACCAATAGGGTAGGATATTTTTGGATAGCATCCTATCCAGATCAACTCAGTTTAAGACATCTTTAAGTGGCTTCAAGTGGCTTCCAAGTGGCTTAAGTGAAATAAAATAAAGTTGTCGTAAAATTATTTTATTTCTTAACTTTAAGACCGAAAATTAAAAAGCACACCCGAGCAAGCGCAACTCCGGCAGAGGTGTTTCTATGAGAATACTGGCGCTGCGATTTCATCGGTGCCCTCAGAATTCGATTCCGGGCACCAGTTCAAATGTTAGAAAAACCTGCTCGTCCGTTCACTGAACGTACCCGAGCCAAACTTCGGAAAATGATTCCGGGCACACCGGGCCTCGGAATCAGGTGCCGTCAGAAACTGCGCTCATGTAAAATTCCAAAGAAAATTACGAAAAAAATTTCCTTGAAATTTACGGGTCTTTACATTACTCCCACCTCAGGGCTTTACGTCCCCGTAAAGATATATCAAAAACTAGGGAATCAAATGTGGGTACTGAGCATGCATATGAGCCTCCCGCTCTAATGTGCTCTCCTGGAGGTTCCTGTGCTGCCATCTGATGCGCACAAGAGGAATAGATCACCCACGTAGGACCCGCTTTTGTCGATCCTCTATCTCCACCGAGACCTCCGCAAAAGTCGCCCCATCATCCACGTCTAGCTCCCCATAGTCAGTGATGTGTGTTGGGTCATGCACGTATCTCCTCAGCTGGGATACGTGGAAGACGTCGTGCACCCGGTGCAATTGAGGTGGCAGAGCCAGGCGATAAGCCACCTCGCCAACCCTGCAGAGGACCTGGAAAGGCCCGATGAAGCGTGGAGACAACTTGCCGCCTCGGCCAAATCTCCGCAAACAACGTCGAGGCGAGACCCGCAAGAAGACGTGGTCACCATCCTCGAACTCTAGTGGCCTCCACCTCCTATCAGCATATGACTTCTGCCGGCTCTGTGCTATCCTCATCCGCTCCTGGATGACCTGGACCTTCTCTGTCGTGGCCCGGACCATGTCTGGTCCCACAAGTGCTGACTCCCCAGGGTCTGTCCAGCACAAAGGAGATCTGCAAGGCCTGCCGTACAATGCCTCGTATGGTGCCATCCCGATGGTGGAGTGGTAGCTGTTGTTGTATGCGAACTCCACCAAGGGTAGGTGGTCCTCCCAGCTGCAACCAAAGTCAAGGACAAATGCGTGGAGAATGTCCTCGAGAGTCTGAATGGCTCTTTCCGTCTGACCATCCGTCTGAGGGTGAAAGGCGGTGCTCAGATGTAGCTGCATCCTGAACGCCTCCTACAACCCCTTCCAAAGCCGGGAAGTAAAGCGAGCGTCCCAATCAGAGATGATAGTCGATGGCACACCGTGAAGCCGTACAATCTTCTGGACGTAGAGACGCCCCGATATCTCCACTGAGCCCTGCTCTCGGATGGGTAAGAAGTGTGACGACTTGGTGAGTCGGTCAACAATCACCCAAATGGAGTCGTGACCTCTGGAAGTGCGTGGAAGTCCAGTCACGAAGTCCATAGATATCTCGTCCCACTTCAACTCCGGGACCTCCAAGGGCTGTAGGAAGCCTACTGGTACCTGATGCTCTGCCTTCACCTGCTCGTAGGTGAGGCACCGTGAAACGAACTCTGCCACAGTCTTCTTCATGCCCGGCCACCAGTGCTGTCATCTGAGGTCCTGGTACATCTTCGCCACTCTTGGATGTACCGCCAAAGGAGAAGTGTGAAACTCTCTCAACACCTCCTCTCGTAAAGCAAATGGTACCAGGGTACGTCCTCTGAAAAGGATGTCGTGATCTGCTCCAAGGGAGAAACCATCAGGTGCCTGTCCCGAGGATATCTGTGCACGCCGCGTCTCACAGTCAGCATCCTCACGCTGTGCCTCTCTGACCTGCTGCAGTAGTGGAGGGGTGTCTGTGAGAGACTGAAGGAAGTCTGATCCGTCTCTATCCACGAAGGATATCTGCAAAGTGGCTAGCTTCTCTGTCACCTCCTCAAGTAGCTGGATGCCCGTCCTCCTGCTGAGGGAATCAGCTACCACGTTCCCCTTCCCAGGAGTATAGACTATCTCAAAGTCATAGTCCTGGAAGAACTCAAGCCATCGCCGCTGTCTCAGGTTCAGGTACTTCTGAGAGAAGATGCACCTGAGACTCTGATGGTCAGAAAAGATTGTAAAGTGCTCACCCATCAGATAGTGCCACCATGACTTTAGGGAGAAGACCATTTCTGCTAACTCCAGGTCATGAGTAGCATAGTTCTTCTCATGAAACCTCAAATGACGTGATCCATAGTCAATCACGGCCCGCTCTTGCATCAGGACACACCCGAGTCTGGTCCCTGATGTATCGAAGAAGACTGCGTATCCAACTCCCTACTCAGGAAACCTCAAGATAGGTGCGCTGGTCAACCTTTGCCTCAGCTCATGGACGCTCTGCTGACATCTGTCTGACCACACGAAGGGCTTCCCCTTCTACATCAACGCTGAGAGTGGGGCCACAACTCTGGAGAAGTCCGGCACAAATCTCTGATAGTATCCGGCTAGGCCCAAGAAACTCCGCACCTCTGTCACGCTCTTGGGTGGCTCCCAAGCTAGCACTACCTCGATCTTCGCGGGATCCATTGCAACTCCTGCCTCAAAAATGACGTGCCCCAAGAAGTGGACCTTGCGTAACCAGAACTGGCACTTTGAGAGCTTGCCATAAATCTGGTGCTCTCGGAGTGTGTCTAGTACAACCCGCAGGTGGTAGGTGTGCTCCTCCTCTGTCGTCGAGTACACCAAAATGTCGTCGATGAAGACCACGACAAATTGATTGAGGTATGGCTGGAACATCCTGTTCATGAGGCTCATGAACACCGCTGGAGCGTTGGTTACGCCAAAAGGCATAACCAAGAACTCATAGTGGCCATACCGGCACCTGAAGGCCGTCTTCTGCACGTCCTCGTCTCGAACTCTGAGCTGATGATAGCCTGAACTGAGGTCTATCTTCGAAAACCACCGTGCTCCTTTGAGCTGATCGAAGAGGTCATCAATCCTCGGTAGCGGATACTTGTTCCTCACTGTCACTTGGTTCAGGTGACGATAATCGACACATAGTCGCAAGCTCCCGTCCGCCTTCTTGGCGAACAAAATCGGGGAAGCCTAGGGTGAAACACTGGGTCGGATGAACCCCTTGCCCTGCAAGTCCTCCAACTATACCCGTAGCTCTCGAAGATCGGTGGGGGCCATCCGATATGCTGGAGTGGATATCGGGGCTGTCCCGGGGTACAGATCAATATAAAAGTCTACCTCTCTGCGAGGAGGTAGCCCTGGAATGTCGTCGGGGAAGACGTCTGCATACTGATCCACCACTCCAGGAAAACTAGGACTCTGCACGTCAACTGCTCCAAGGATGAGGCTAGCCAACCGATGAGTGATGGGCTGCCCTCTCCTCTGCGGGAGTCCCTCTTATGCTGCGAAGGCTCCCTTCTCGCCGGTGAAGGTGAACCTGCTCCTGTCGGTGCGCACACATCGCACCTTGCCCCTAAAGTAGTCATTCTATGCATGGACCGTAGATAACCAATTCATGCCCAAGATGACGTCATAAGGCCTCGACGCCGCTACAAGAAGATCCCAGCCGAAGCTCTCGCCTCCTAGAGTAAGCTCACACTTCCGTAACCAGTGCGTAATCATCGAGTCTGCTACTGTAGGAGTCTCTAGCCGTAAGGATCGAGCCAACGGCTCTGTCGGAATCTCTGAGCTCCGAACAAGGGCAGTGGCTATGAAAGAGTGACTCGGTCCTGTGTCTATAAGAACTGCAGCAAGGGTGGAATAGACACAGATCATACCTCTAATCATCTTTGGTGCGCCGTGGTCGTAGGCCTCTGTTGCCTGGAGCTGATCCTGTCTCTGCCCATCAGCTCCCTATGGTCAGGGTGGGCCTCATGGTGGTGGTGGTGGCAGAGCCTCAAAGCGTCGCCCACCACCTGCTGCTCGGCCAGCTCCTCTGCCTCATCCGCCTCTTCCCTGAGGACCGCCATGGTCGACCCTCTGCCTCTGCCTGGGTGGCCCCTCCACCGTCTGCTGCTCCTCGGTATGACGGGATGGGCAGTCACGAGCCATGTGGCCCTTCCCACCGCACGAGTAGCACTGCCTGCCTCTCGGAAGGCTGGGTCCGCGCTGTGTGCCCCGTACTGCTGAGCCAGTGTCCCGAGGTCGTCTGCTGGAAGGTATGGTCTGCATGGAACCCTGAGTCATCCGTCGGCTACCTGCTACCAAAGACTCCGCCACCTGCCACCCTGCGGTAGGTCTAGCTGTGGACTCAGCTAGGAAGCTCTCGATCAGAAGGGCTCGCTCCATCACTCCTTCCAGGGTCGGTATGTTGAGGGAGATCAGCGATGCCCTGATCTTGTGTCTCAAAACCTGCTCAAAGGTCTGGGCCCAGATGAAGGGGTCCCGTAACATGTCTGTCGAGTAGCGAGAAAGGTCGGTGAACCTCGCCGCGTACTGGGCGACCGTCAAGCTGCCCTACCGCAGTTGAAGAAGCTCTTGAATGCGCACCGCATGGAGGGTGGCTGAGACGATCTCTGAGCGGAAGAGGCTCTCGAAGTCCGTCCAGATGTGGGAGGCCTCATCGTGTACCTGGAGCATCAAGCTCCACTATCTCCCTGCTGCTGCGTGCAGTAGGCTCGCCGCGAGGATCACATGAGGTCTGCTGGTTTCCTCAATAGCCTGAAAACTCGGACGACCGCCTCCAGCCACTCCTCGGTGGCCTGGGGGTCCGTCTCCCCACGGAACCTGGGTGGTCGCTGGCGCTGGAACTCATGCAGAGCTTCGAGGCGTTGTGTGTCGTCAGCTGCCAGTGCTGGAAGCATCGGGGGCTCGGCGGGTAAAGGTACCGCCGGTGCCTCTGCTGTCAACGGGCCCTGTACCGAGGCCTCGTCACTCGGCGGGCTATCATCGCGCTCTACTCTCGGAACCCTAGCTGGATGCTATTGTCGGGCCATTCTGAAAAGTAAACAAGTGCGCCACGGTCAGAACAATATACCTGGTGAGCTGACCCAAGTAATCACAAAGAAAACATGAAACACACATGCAATCAATGTTTTCGTGCATTAAGTCGGGAATCAGAAATCAGGGTCCTGGTGTATGGATACGTCAGCCGCCGCACCAACACTGGACTCCCTGGACTGATAACCATACTCAATACGCTAAACACTATTGCTCCACATAGAAGAAAGATCAGAGTTTTCGGTAGAACTGACCCCTTTGATACCAATTTGTCACGACCCGTCCTCGGGGCCCGTGCCGTGACTACCCCAAACCCGCCATCCATAGGCCAGGGGATGGTGACTAGCACCAAGGAGTAAATCCCAACAAAATGGGATGGCATTGCCTTTAAAAAGTAAACAAGCACCATAGAGTAAGAAAGCCGAAAAGTAAACACTAAGTAAAAACGGTACAAGCTATGCTGAAAGTAAAAGGGGCCGGAAATACAAGCCCAACTGTAAAGTACAACTGAAAGAAAAAACGACAACTGAATGGAAAAACTGAAGTGTCGAGCCGTCCTCTGGAAGTCCCCCCCTGAAGGGTGGGTAAAGATAGCCTCCACTGCTCCTCGGGTCCACCTGACCGCTCCGAGTACATCCCGCCCAGTGGTCCACCTCCAGGTACCATCCTGCTCCGCACGCCTCCATCACGATCAGCGATGTCCGTCGTCTGCAACCAACACAACGTAGTAAGGGCATAGCCCGTGCAGGGGTGAGTATAAGCTACTCAGTAGGGACCCCGAGACCCCCGAAGGTCTCCTGAAATACACAAAGGATAATCCACAAAGGAAATATACAATCACGAAGTTACATTTGACACGGCTTAGGTATATGCCCATACATATACCTAAGTCATCAATTCCCGTTCGGCTCCAACGTCCGAGCCCAAGTACAACTCAGTCCACACAGGAAAGCAAAATGTATACCCACACATGATTGCTCAATACAATCCACAAAGAAGAGTAAACAGTAAATCCACACAGGATTGCTCAACACAATCCACAAAGTAGAGGAACACATGATTCAGCTCACACATGTATACTTCTTCAGATGACGATAAAGATGATCACTGATCCATCTAAGTCAACAGACCCACAAAGGATCGATAGGTAACTAACCCCCGCAATGACCCACACAGGATCGGGCCCACACCGGACCTGTAGGCGCTGGCTCACATAGAACCGCTGAGTGCTGACCCACACAGGATCAGACCCACACAGGATCGGGCCCACACAGGACCTGTAGCACTGATCCACATAGGATCGCTGAGTGCAGTAGTCGTCGCAGTCCACTGAGGATCTCTGCACAGTCGTCACTGCACTCCACTGAGGATCTCTGCATGGTCGTCGTCGGTGTCCACAGAGGATCTCTGCACAGTCGTCGCTGTCGAAGAAGCAGTCGCAGCCAGCACTAGGGTTCCCGCACACAGCAAGCTCTTTCGGGAGGGTCCGCCCCACGATCCGAGAGGCTAATACATAAACTGACACAAAGCCCAAATTTGATGTATTCAAAAGTTCTATATCATCAACAGGAACTCAACGTCGCAGACGGCGCGTCAATCGGACGCCCGGTATGAAGTTATTGGCTTTTTCGTCCCAGGGGCTTGGTTGGTTTTTAAGGCAAAACCAACCCTACCGTACTCCACATGCATCCAAACCTCAGGTTAAGTGATCCAAAAGATCCGTCTCGCTTAGAGGAAAACAACAAAGCTGACGACACGTCAATCGGACATCCGTAGCTCAAGATATGAGCGTTTCGGCTTCGAAGGCCCGGTTGGTTTCGTGTACGAACCAACCCGTCCGAACTCAAAGTATTCCGAAACCTTGACTGTGATATACCGAAATGACTGTCTCGATCCAAGGATCGCGTTGCCGCTGACGGCGGGTCGTTTGGAGGCCCGTAGCTCAGGATACGACCATTTGAACGAAAATCGTCCGAAGACGGGGGGTCCGGGCCCGGGCCGACCCGGCCCGACCCCCCCTAGGTCGGCCGCCCCCGGTCCGACCCGGTCCGACCCGGTCGGACCAGTCTGGCTCGGCCAGCCTGGCCCGGCTCGGCCGAGCGGCCGAGTGGCCGACGCGGGGGGAGCTGCCGCCCCGCGTGACACCCCCGCGGCACCCGCGGGGTGTCGGCCAAACAACCGGACGCGGCTGAATCCGCGTCCCGAGTTATGCGGGGGGGAGCCGCCGCCCCCACGTGACAAACGCGAGACACCCGCCGGACACCCGCGGGGTGTCTCCCTGGCGCCGGACGCGGCTTCAGCCGCCTCCCGCGAGTGTCGCCGCCGCGGCCGGTGCTGCAGCGGTCTCGTCCAGTGGCACACCGGTCGCCGGCGCCGCCGTGCCGGCGACCCGCACCACCGCCAGCTTCTGCGGGCCGCCAGAGTCGCTCTGGTGGCCCTTTTGTCTTCCCGTCAGCGCCGTTGCTCCTCCCGGGACTCGTTCTTCACTGCGGGATCATCAAACATCCGTTGCGGCATGTTCCGTCGTCGCCCGTCAACTCCGCACAAGAACGAAGAACGACGGAGGGTTATCGCGCCATGTTCGTTTGGCCCGCACCCTCCACATTAGATATAAACAACGAGAGAAATTAATGTTCAACACATGAACTCATATCTGAAACAAGTTTTAATGAAATAAAATTGTTTCATAAAACGGGTTCCTTATTTGAACGGAAACAACAATTTTAATAATTTTAAAATTGTTCACAAAACCAGTTCTTTAACTTTTTTTTGAAGAAACATTTACGAGAATATAAAAAAAGGGGGTAATTTCCAATATAAATCCCTACCTCGTAGTCGTCGCGCGTGAGCGTTCTTCGCGGAATTGCTCGTCGCGGAAGAGGTGGATCGTCGCCTCGTCGTGGGAAGGCGTCGCGTCGTCGCGGAATCCGGCGTTGAGTCGGCGAACTCAACAGACCAAGAACAACAGATTTAAATTATAAATAATTAAATCTGTGTTTCGTTTTAAACCCAACGGAGCATTTAGAAGAAACCTGAAATCACTCACCTCAAACGGTTGGTGATCGGAGATCGGGGCGGGGAAGAACATCTCGGATTTGGGCATCGTCGATTTCCGCAGATGACGGCGTTCTTCGCGTTCTTCGCGTTCTTCTGGAAGGAGAAAGAAGATACAAGGATTCTGTCTCAATGAGTAATCCTAAAAAAAGAGAGGTTGGTCTTATATTATTATTATGCCACCAAACGAAAACGGGTAAGAAACGACCCATCAATTCGATGAATTAATTCAACGAAAGAAACAGCTCATTTAATTTATGAAATATACCACCCAATTAAATGACCTGTTAAGAAATTAAGAAAACGCGTCAGTTGACTTTCATAATGACGGGTTTTCGCGGGTGCATTAGTTAGCAGAAAGAAACGGCGGGGCTCGTGCGGGCCCCACCTCACAAATATCCTACCAAGAGGGTAGGATATTTCTGGATAGCATCCTATCCAGATCAACTCAGTTTAAGACGTCTTTAAGTGGCTTCAAGTCGCTTCCAAGTGGCTTAAGTGAAATAAAATAAAGTTGTTGTAAAATTTTTTATTTCATAACATTAAGCCCGAAAATTAAAAAACACACCCGAGAAAACGCAACTCCGGATGAGGCATTTCTAGGCGAATACCGGTGCTGCGATTTCATCGGTGCCCTCAGAATTCGATTCCGGGAATCGGTTCAAAAGTTAGAAAAACCCGCTCATCCGTTCACTGAACGTACCTGAGCCAAACTTCGGAAAATGATTCCAGGCACACCGGGCCTCAGAATTAGGTGCCGTCAGAAACTGCGCTCTTGTAAAATTCCAAAGAAAATTAAGAAAAACATTTCCTTGAAATTTATGGGTCTTTACAAGAATGGTCTATGGGACATCAGAAATGATCCAGAATGTTCATTGACATTTGGATATAGAACAGAGTCTATAGAAATGTTATATGTATCAACAAAATTTTCCTTTGGTGTTCTCCATTGGTGAAGTTGTTTTTTGAATGATTCTCCACAGGTGGGTCACTGTCATCTTGGAAGACAAGGAGAATTGGATCCATGATATATTGGATCATTTCCGGTCCATGAGAGACTCGGTTGGGATTCTAATCAGTTAGCAATGTAGATTTAGTTGGTCGATGAACGTGATGTTTTTCAATTATATGTGATGAGGAAGTACAATCCTACTCCCAATCACGTTCTGAATTTGGAATAAGTTGATTTTGAGCCACATTCTTCAGGATTAGAGGTACTAGTTCAGATCGTTGACTCTAAAGTGAAATTCTATTCTAGGAAGTTTATTTTGTTAATCAGAGTACTATAGACACATATATCAGATTCTCATAATGTTGGTAATGAGTTTCATTGATGATACAACTATGGAATCATCTTTCTCTATTATTACATCTTCTACACGACTTCTCGAGGATGAAAAATATCTATAGTGGGGAGTTTGAAACATGTAATTACTAATCTATCAGGCATGTCATTAACCTCAACACTGTTTTCATTCTCTCTTTGTATTTATTGAGACCATAATGGCTTAACAGGATAACTATAATATTGATGTCAGATATTTGTTGGAATATTAGATTTAATCGGATTATTTTTTAGGTTCGTGGAGGAATTTACGCCATGTAACTAAGTTACATGGCATGTAAGATTAAGTAATATTTTTTAATCTAAGGAGGTGGATTTCTCAACGTACCTGAACACTCTAGACTTTACAATGTGTAAATTAATTACATGTTTTGTAAATCAATAATAAAGGAATATTTAGGGCACCATTCAGGTTTGGGTGACAATTCGGCTACATGTTTTCTATTTCCCTTGACCCAAAAGTCATATATGGTGATTTATTGAGACACAATTCCTTATTGAATGATCTGATCGGTGTTCGTTCTTTATTTTGGTTATGGTGCATCTCTTTGGGTAAGTGATCGATCTGCATCTTCATTGACTTCGATCATAGTATAACCCTTAGTTTTCATTATCAGATATGTTGGTTTATGTTGGTGTTTTCTCTCATCTTCATTCATGATCAATTGTGTGGTATCATTTCTTGATTCCATTCATTTGTTTGTTGTTGTACGGCGAGCATTCTTCCTTGAGGAATATGGGTTTACTACTTCCACCGACCCTTTGTTTCCTAAATGGGATCAATATTGTGATGTGGATTTTATTATAGGGCCTTCATAGTTGTTGTTGGTTTTTTTCGTTCATAGATCTCGTTATGTGCATTTGAAAATTGAGTTACAGTGTAGGTGGTTCCACATATATCGTATGTTGATGAATGTTTTTGTTCTTTCATTACAAAATACTTTGTACATAGAATCGACATTACTGTTTTGTTTCTATTAAAGAGGGTTATGAATGAAAATGTTTTTTTGGTTATTGATATATGAAATGTAAAGTGATATTTTCAAATCATCGAAATAGAAAATGGGAATTTTTTTTCAAATAATTTAAATGAATTGAGAAAATGAGCACATAGTTTACCTTGGGTAATTAGGTTGAAGGTTTTTAATGAGGCCATTATCCGTGTTATTTGATTATTTGGTGGTTTTATCATGGGGATTTGTTATTATTGCAATTCCCATTGAACTAGGGGACCAATGTTGAAATTTGGGGTGGGATACTCATGGGGTATTCTTCCTATTCTTAGGAGTGTGTTCTCGGAAACAGATTGTGCTTTGGATTTATAATGATATGAGTAATCTTCTTGTCTGACCTATAGCGGTCCTTGGTTCAAATAACTATGATTCTATTTTATACATCTTGGATTTTTTTAGCCCTGATATGCATGTTTATTCTTGAGATATATTATGTCGAGAATATTATTTTAAATTGATACACATTTTTTTTTAGAACTATGATAAACAAAAAATATTTACCATGTTATCCATAAAACTCTATTACAACTTATCATGTTATATTTTAATGAAAAATATTCTAGAATAATTATAATACCGACATATTCTGGTGAACACCTATGTGGGATCCTACTAAGACCGCTATCTTACTCCCTACGCACCTCTTTGAGGGTTTGTAGACCATTGTATGACTTTTTTTGAAAGGAAAGACAAGGATCTATAGTGTGGTGGTGAAGTTTTGTGACAGCTGGGTAGGGTAGATGGTGGCCAGATGGTTGGATTTTTTCCACACCATTTTATGGAGTAGAAAATTTGGTTTTGGTCCCTTATAGGTAGACTTGTCCTTTGGAGTTCTATTTACATTAACAATTGATTTACTTCCAATATTGTATCACTATTATGGAATATATTTATTATTAATCTTCTATCTCTTTAATTTCCATGTATTTATATATGAAATGTGTTTATATATTTTGGGATAAATCATTCCCTCTGATTTGTTTGATCGACGATGAGGTGTTTTTCACCAGTCCATGGGGATTGGGAATTCCCTTCAGATATGTGACAGATCGGGTGCCGGTATTGAGGGTAACCCAAGTCGGTTCGTTACATATCACAAAAATAAATTTCCAACACATAATTTAAATGAAATTATATTTACAATAAAAATAAATGAAAAATGCACTATGTTTCTGAAATTTAAAACATTGGCTTATACAATTACATAAGTACAAATTATTATATAGATCCAAAAACATAAATCATTCATTTGTACTTTTATCCTAGCCCCAACTCATGCTATTTCCAAACCAACCACCCATGATGGAGAAACAAAACACAGCTATATAAGAAAAAAAATCTTATTTTAGTAATAATATATAGAAGTAAATTAACAAAAAGAGTTAATTTGAAACTAAACATTGAGTCATATTAGGAACATTTTATATCTGATTGATTTTCAGTTGATTCGTACCCTTTTGTCCATTTCTTGTTCATATTAAGGAATTATCAATATTAAAATTAATTAAATAATTTTAAGATAAATACTCTGGGGTGATTCCTAGTGGTTGCGTCTTATGGTGGTGTTTGAGGGTCTCGATTATTAGCCTCCCTATGAGAATAATGGTATGTTTTCATTGTTTTATTCCCCTCCCCAGACTGATGTAATATAAATAACTATAAGAAAAAAATAATATGTAAATATATTAATTTTTATCATATATAATGATGATAAAACAATCTATGATCATTTTCTTAGTTTTGGTGAAGTGTTGTTCATTTTAATCTAAAAGACACTAATATATTGAAAATATGCGCATGGAGTCATACCAGAAATAACGTGTGTTGGACTGACATGAGGATTTTTTTTAGAAATCCCAAATGAAGTATGAGTTTTTTCTTAAGGTAAAAATAATCTGAATGATTTTTCTTGGTTTTGAAGACGTCGCCCGTCTTTTTATACTAAAATTCCATTTTAAACTGGAAACACACACTTTGACTCATACCGATCACCTAGTGAATTAGTTTTCTAAGATATTAATCCATACATTTCCCAAATTACATATGAATGTTTTTTTTCAGAATTATCATTAAAATATTAGCATGTTTTCTCAATTTTTAGTGATTTAAACTTTTTGTACTAAAATGTCGATTTTAAACTAATAACAGACACATTGAGTCATAATGGTCACATTGTGCATCAGATTGTGGTACAAATGATTCTTAAACATTAAAATAATTTATGGATAATTAAACCAATGTATCAAAACCATCTAAATGTGATTTTTTAGTTTTCAGTAAGTCACTTTTACTTTTTACAAAAACTGATTTCAATGTAAAATAAAAACAGTCTCTTAGAGTTATACTAGTTACACTGTGAATCAAGATGATATGAACATGATTCTGAAATGTACGAAATGAAAAATGAATAATTTTCCTAAAGTATAAAAAATGATTTCTTTTTCTTGAGTTTGATTTTTTTAGACACTTTTTTACTAAAATTAAATTTCAGATTGGAAACACACACTCTGGAACATACCGATCACATAATGTATCCATCTGAATGGAGACCAATTTCTAGACATCAAAAATTACTTATGATTATTTGTAGTAAATTATCAAGAAAATATGAGTTTTTATTAGTTTTTTTAGTGACACATTGTGTACAAAAATATAGATTTTATTGTGATAAAAAAGACTTTGAATAATACAAGGAACATCATGAATCAGATTGAGGTGAAGATGATTCCTACTCATAAAAAAAATTTAAGAACCATTTTTTAATGTATCAAAAAATAATTAATGTTTTTCTATTTTTTAATTATCTCATTATCCTTTTTTTCTAATGTTGATATAAATTTTAAATAAAAT
Source organism: Viscum album (assembly GCA_963277665.1). Lineage (NCBI taxonomy): Eukaryota > Viridiplantae > Streptophyta > Magnoliopsida > Santalales > Viscaceae > Viscum > Viscum album. The sequence goes on along the minus strand of OY728162.1, from coordinate 913,879,384 downwards.
GATGCTCTTAGAGTCATACCGTTCAAACCGTGCATCAAATTGAGGTGTGGATAATTCCAACACATCTCAAATGACATATGTATAAATTTCGTATATTATCAAGACAATCAAAATTATTTTTCACCATTTAGAGAATGTCACATTCCTTTTTTTACTAAGATGCCATTTTAAACTTGAAACACATAGTTTGACTCATAATGATCACATCATGTAACAATTTGATGTGAGACTAATTCCCACATTTCTAAAATGATTTTTGATTTTGTTTATAAATTATCAATATAATCGAAGAATTTGTGCTCAATTTTTAGTGCCTGACACTTTTTGAACAAAAATATCGATTTTAAATGGATAATTGTTACTTTGAGTCATACCATGAACATTTTTTATAGGATTGAGGTGTGCCAGATTCCTACACATAAAAAATTACTTATGGATTGTATCTTAATTTATAAAAATAATTCGAATTCATTTTCTGAGTTTTGAGTATTTCATTTTTCCATTTTATTAAAATTCAGGTCAATTTTATATAAAAACATGCAATTAGATACACACCGGTCACACCATGCATTTTATTGAGGTGTGGCTGATTCTAAAATGACCCAAATAACATGTGAATAATCTTACTAAATTATAAAAAAAATGTTTTTTCTCATTTCTGAATATGCCACCTATCATTTTTCATAAAATTTCAATTTTAAATGGAAACATGTACTTTGATTCATATCGATCACATCGTATATCAATTAGATGAGATTCCATTTCCAATAGATCAAAAATGATTTTTGAAACAATGTACTAAATTATCAATAAATTATGAGGGCGATTGATTGTTTTTAATTGAGGGACACTTTTTGACTTAAAATTTTGATTTTAATGTGACAACATATACATTGCATCTTATCCGGAACATACTATATATGATTATGGTGTGGCTGATTCTTAGACATCAAAAATGTATTATAGATCATTTTATATTAGTTTTATAGTAATTTAAATCTGTTTTAAAAGTTATGATTATGTCAGTTTTCCTTTTTACTATAATTAAGGTAAATCCTAAATAGAAGAATCAATTTTAGTCATACCAATCACATCACGTGTCAGATTGAGGTGTCGCAGATTCCTACAGGTCCCAAAGTCTCAGAAAATACTAATCGTAAATATTACTGAGATATTTATTTTGTTATTTATTAAACTACTGAAACTACATATTGACTCATTGTTCTTAGCCAAAAAAACCTTTCCCATTTTCAAAATCTAGAAGTGTAGAGGAATATCGTTTTCCAATTATATCACGAGAAATAACCATAACTGGAACACAATCTTCCTATATTCAATTTTTTTTTTTCAAGAAAGTTCATTTTGTAATGAAAATCGATTCAATATGCAGTTCGTGTTGTTTGATTATTAATTACAATGGAAATAATCATAACATTGGAAGAAAGGATCACTTTACCTATTTTGTGGAATGTTGCAGATAAGTGAAGGTGAAATATGACTTCCAAAATGATATATCATAAAAAATAAGTATGAGATAAAAATGATAATGAAATTAACATAAAAGATAAAGATAAAATGGTATAAAATTTAATTAAATAATAATTAGGAATTCACCTTTTCATGATGGTTGTATTAATCCATTGTGAATTTTCTTATTTTCATTATCTTAGCTACAGTCTGAAATTCCAATCTATCACGAGCATTAGAAGCATTAAAAAAACCACCCCATGATAAAAATAATAGTTTACATATATCAGAAAAAATTATTATATGATTAATGAATAAAATTTAAAATAATCATAATTATGAAAAATTAAATTATTTCAATGGATAATTATTTTTATATAAGAACTTCAAGATTAACAATTTCATATTAGACAATAAATTAATTCTATAGGCAATGATTTTTTTGTGAAAACATTTAGATTACCTATGTGATTGAGGACAGGTTGCATTGCTTCACTACCTATAAACAAAAGTGGGGGGAACATGAAATAATGTCATAAATGCAACACTAAAAGGGTGAAAAGGTATTAAGGGAGAATAATATTTCAGATTTTTTATAGTGTAGGAAGAAATAACAGATAGATAAACCACCCCATCTCGAAAAAATATTCCAAATATATATGAAATTTTTTATGTAAATAATGCTAATAAATAAATGAGTTAAATATTAATAAGAAATAATAAATTCATTATATGGGAAATCATTTTACTCTGAAAACATCAATATTATCTTTTTGATTGATAAGTGGTGACAACATTGCTCTTCCTTCAAATGTTGTGGAAGGATTATGAAGGAATGTGATAGATGTAACACTGAAGGGGTGAAAATATTTTTAGGGATAATAATTATATATAAGGTTTTGTGTAGAAATAAATGAAAGATAGATAAACCAACCCAAATGGAACATAATAATCCATCTGTAAAAGAAAAAATTTATTATCTAAGTAACAAAAAAAGAACTAAATTAAACACAAATATAAAAAAATAAATTCATTCTACGAAAACAATTTACAGTAAAATAATCAAGATTACCTCCGTGACTGAGTAGAGGTGGGTTTTTTGTTCTCTTACAAAGAAACGTAATAGAAATTTATAAACGTAACACTACATGGGTGAAAAGGTTTTGGGGGAGAATATATCTGTTGAAATTTTGTAGTATAAAATAATAAATAATGCATAAAATATTATAAAATAAAATAACTCTTCAAGAAGTAATCAAAATTAAATCAATGTTTTATTATTTAATTTTTCAGTAAGATAGAGATAGTAAATTGGAACATTAAATTTAGATGTTCCCTAAGGGTTTATTTTATTATAGTTTGTTCTTATGAGGGATTGGTAACATCATCATGTACAGAAGACACTATCTACAAGTGTAGTAAAAAATTTAAATTATATTATATTAATTTAGTAAAAAACCCATAATATTATATTAAATAAAATAGTATACTTAAAAACACTTTTACCTTCACATTGAATTCTATTTATTTTCTAATGGCCTTACTGATTTGGATCCTCTATAAGAATCCAAATCCCCTCTTGGTGGTTTCTTCTAACATAAAAGTAACTGTGTAAATTGGGATAGGCATGAATTGACTATGATCTCCCAATGAAATCATCATAATTAATTAAATTTTCATTTGACACAACATTTGTTGTATTCACCAGCAAGACAGTCGACCATTTCATTTTTTCTAGATCTGACACAAAAAATACATACAGTACTTTTGATTTCATTATGAACTACTAATCTTTTTACCCATATATAGTAAAATTATCCTTCATAAATCCCATTTCATATACTTCCACTACACTCATATTGTCGACCCATTTCCAATGGAGAATCAAAACATCAAATAATGTATAATCCAACTCATATATCTATTCAATAAAACCAAATTATGAAATATTTTATTAGATTAGATTTTATCCATCGGACCAAATATGTTCATCACTTTCACAACATGGGTAACACCATTTTTTCATCAAAATACAGTCATAGTGTTCTTTTGTAAGGAACATATAACAATTTATTACAAAATCATTGTATCAAATGACATTTTCATTTTGTCCCTTGTCTATACATTGAAGACATTAAGAAATTGAATTATGAATTTAAGATAACTACTTATAAATTAAATCTTGGAACCATCCTATAAACTATTAATTTTTTATTTTAGATATCTATTATTCATCCCTTGATGGATTCAAATATACATGAATTTATTTATAGGATTTCATTCATGGATAAACATCTCAACTATTATGTGAAATTTAAATTTGTTCTTGCTCTCACTATATTATGGTAATTATAACAACAGATATTCTATAAATACCTTCCCCATCAGGTTTTTTAATGTTCTAAGACTTTTGTAGATTGATAATATCAACATGTGATTGGGAATTATTACATAATTCAATAGCATCATCAGTAATATATCATTCTTTAATACAACCTTATCTCGATTTTGATTCTTCCAATGCCCTTTCAAAATATGCATATATCATTCACTATGGAACTTTTATCTGTTATGGACATGAGAACATAGTTTAACCTCTTTAACAAAGTTAACCATCTAGAAAACCATTATATCAAATAATGATGGTCGAAAAACATATCTAATTCACAAATTATGATTGAAACATCCTTATTCATGATTAGAAACTTCATTTGTTCACTAACATTATGGTATAAGGATTTGAAAAAGAAGGATATTCTAGTTTATGAATGTCATACATATTACGGTATAACGAAATGAAATGAAATAAGAATTACAATATTAAATCAAAACATAAAAATCAGGTGATTTTGGTCCTTGAAATGTCATATTAGTCATTTTAAAGAAATTTTTGATATTTTATTAATACCCATATGAAACATATAAACTAATAACGAAAATGAAAAATATAAATTTTTCCTATCTTGATTGAGTGTAAGCTATTAGAGGAAGAAAATGCTTCCCTTTACCCCTCATTGGTGCCATGTCTCCCATTATCCCCATGTCAATAATGTTTAACCTAGCCTTGATACCATAATTATTTTTTCAATAAAAATTTTGTAATATTAAACTAACATTATAAAATCCATTTTTTTCTTTATACATGTCATTGAGAAAATATTTTACATAGAAACTATTCCAATGCAGTAATCAAAAGAAAATTAATCACATCCTCCCACATAATTTTTATGGTTTTTCTAAAATGGATTACCTAAAATAGTGAAAATATGTTTTACATTATTGAATAAGTGATCACCGTCTATTGGATACATTGTTGTACCATCTTTGATATAACCATTAAATACTATCATCCTTGGTCTGTATATATGTCATTGAGGTAAAAGACTTTGATTCCCTAAAAACACTACCTTTGAGGAATGTTTCCACCAAATAGAGATTATGTTTTTTTCATAAATTAGACACCTCAAAAATAATTTAATTCTATAGCCCTATAAATATCCAATAAAATTGTAGTAATTTATCATCTCATATAACATCACCCCCAATGTATATTCGTCACTTTTACGAGCATCATACATTGAAACACTCATATCCCATATCAATTTCCCTTATGGGATAAATGGATCCAAAATAGACATCAATATCATTACTGAGTTTCTTTGGTGTAAATATAAGCAGAGAAAATATAATTTATTTGTTCTTTATGCATAACCATGGAGTAAAGTTATAATTTACCAATATGACAAGCCTTGTACTTTGTGTACTACCCTACACACCAAAATGATTTATTACATCTGTGGATAAAAAATGATTAATGTTTCTCAAATCATTTCCAAATTTAGGATACTCATAATCAATTTTCAAATAATGATTATAATCTGCAAGATGATGTAGTTTCCCATAATTAATTCTGGTATTTTCTTGCCAGGTCAATTTCTTCATGGTATTTGTCATCCACATAGTCCTATAAACCATGGAATTATAGGAATTTACCACACTGATTTTGAAGGAAAATTTTCATTTTTCTTGTATCGATCCATATAAAACTTAAGGAATTTTATGACAAATTGATAGTTCTTGAAAAAAAATTATTCATTTGGAAAACATATATTTTTAAGAAATAACTCCCATTGAAAATAACATTATATTTTCATCATATGTAAAACATGATATTTAAATTTATTTTAGAAACATATAATTTATGAGACCAAGTAGTTTTGTAAATATGGCATCACTCCATCCACTACCATATTTCAAATTATATCACTTCAATACAGCTACCAATGTAGGGTATTTTGTACAACCGGTATACCATGGTAATTCATTAAATCTATAAATCTTCTCAAACTACATTGGAAAATCACTAATGTCTTCTTCAAAGTCCATTTTCATTTCCTCCATGAGATATCCACCATCATTGTTTCCATTATTTATCTCAAATGATTCATAAAATGAAGTTTCAACACAATTTGTTTGCACATTAAGTTCTTCACCATGATTATTTCAACATATATAGATCTGATCTATTCTGTGAAAAATTAATTATTCTTAAAACTCTTCTAGACTAATATATCATTAATAATTACAATGTAAACCCAGATAAATTATTATATTAGGGTTTTATTCATTCTCTATTGAAAACTGATTGAACTATTTAACTCCATATTCATACTCCTTATTCAGAAAATTAGCATGCATCAATTTTAAATTAATATGCACCCTAATGAGATTATAAAATATTATATTTATAAAAAATATATAATATAGTCATTATCAAAATTGAAATCCATAGATAATTCTATTAAGGGGAACACAACATTTGATGTTTTCAAATATGTTTTGTATGATTTGAAGGAAATGGGTAACTGAATTCAATAAAACTATTATTCCACTATGGTTGGTGTTATCCTCCAAATTAATTTAAAGTAGAATGTTATAGTCAACTGTCATCCTCATCAACTCATCTTCTAAATAGTTATCACTACATTTTGTTTTTTGGCACTCATCCTCCCTATCTTATGGGAATGAACCTATTCTTATTGAAATACACATATAAGGAGTTATCTATTTGATAACTACCCTTCATAGTAGTACATGTAACAGAAAAGATATGAGGGATGAGCCTTGTGAAACAAATTTCAATAATAACTATTCTTGATATGATGTTGTTGGGGTTGATATTATAATGCATTGTGCTATCCAAATGGGTAAATGCCTCCCATTGGTGATAATTACACCATTGAAACTAGTTATTAACATATATCCTATTGAATGTGATATTAATGGTTAATACATGATCTTATATGTGTTTCAAGGGGTCTCAATGGTTGAGGCCAAAAAAATATTTTCTAACAGGTTGAACACAAAAAAATTTCTATGTAGACAAAGTGGAGGATTTATAAACAAATTTTATTTCCATGGTCACTATGGGTTATATGGTTATTTTGGCTACATATTAGTAAAATTTTGTCATAGTGATGCAATAAATATTAATTTTGGAAGATAAATATGTTTTAAATTTAATGGGAGTTGACCCACTATTACAAAATTAGTTTCAATGTGAAATGAATCTTCATAAGTAAAATTGGAAGATGAATTTTAACCATTGAATGAACTCTATTTAAATATATTTGAAAAATATATTTGTATATTATACTTGTGTAATATAGAGTTTTATAATATATATTTTTGTATTGTATAATATACATATATATATATATATATTTATTTTCATTATTATATTATATATATTTATTTTTCTTATATATATATATATATTTTCATATATTTTTATAATATAATATATATTTGGGTTTTATAATACATATACATATATATATATATATCTGTATAAAATATTTTTGTAATATATTAATATATATATAAAATATTTATTTATTTTCATATAAATAATATATATATTCATTTTTCATAATACACATTTTTATGGTTCTGTGTGTATATTTAAATATAAATATATTTTAAATTTACCATTACATATATATATATGTTTATTTTGGAATGTGTAAGGTGAGGTAGAAATGCTCCCTGCATTTATTCCAGGGTCACTATGGTCGAGTCTAACAACAAGATAATTTCTTTTTTGGTGTTGCCTATGTGTAGAAGGGTGGTGGTGGTCGGCTGTGATGGCTGGAGTGAGGAATTTGGGGGGGGGTCCTGTTTTGAAAGAGGGAGTAGTGTAGTTGAGATTTTTTATACTTAAAAATTATTAAAAATTTTAAGGGGTTGAAGATCTTAAGAAGTTGGAGTCAGTGGTGTTGGGCTGGGTGGTTTTCATACAATTGACAAGCGGTGAGGGTGGGGAGTGAATGGAATTAAATCCCTATATACTTTCTAACAAACAACTACAGTAAACATTATTGACCACATGGATATAATGTTGGTAAATAAAGAGTGATGATAAAATAAAAAATGCAAATAGATATTTCTAGACAAGCAATCAATGTGTGAGGAGTAGGGGGAGATAATAAGATACATTATATTGAGGCTTTAAATTGTTTGAGTGAAAGTAGATGTATTGAAAATTGGTAAAAAAAATTGATCCTTATATTCGTACAATGCTTCATTCAATTGATCCTTGGATTTGAGCCTTGAAATTGTTTTAGCCTTGATTGAAGCCTTGATTTGAGCTTCGATTCACTAAGGAGGAGCTCTGGTAGAAGGAGGCTATCACATAATGCTTTAGTTATTATGACGAGTTCATGAATAGTTAGGGTTAATTAAATATAAAAGGACACTTTTATCAACTCTTCCAAAAATGCATTGATAAAGATCCCTTTTATCAACAACAAATTAATTAGTACTATTAATGATAGAGCTTTACTTGCGCTAAAAAAGAACTAATAAAATCAATCTTTATCAGCGCTAATGTTATACCCCTGATAAAGATAAAATTTATCTATAGTATTTTCGTGCTAATAAATCTCAATCTTTATCACCACTAAAAAGGTGCATATAAATATTTCTTTTTTCAGGGCTTATTAATTAAGTACTGAAAAAGGATTTATAATTATAATTATTAATATAATTTTTTATATACGTTTATATAATTATAAATATTTTACAAAAAATATAAATATATATATAGTAAATATAATCTTTATTTTAATATATTTATTATAATTTTATAAATATTCAAATATATAATCATTTATTAATAGTTATATAAATAAATTTTAATAACATAATATTTATATCATTATATATATTTATATAATTATATATGTATTTAATAAATATATATAAATATAAATATATTAAATATATTCACTATTTAAAAAAATGAATTATAATTTTAACATTACTTAAATATATAAAATTATTTATCTAAATTATATTATTTATTTTACAATAATTAATATTTGTTATTTATAATTATAAATATATAAATATGTAAAACTAGTGAATATACATTTATAAATATATTTATTAATAAATATTTTTTACAAGTATAATTTTATCCTTTGTAAGGAATATTTAATCGTAAGTGCATGCATGTTAAAATTGCGTGAAATAGAATAAATAAAAATGAGTACACTTTAATAAAATTGAAATAATAGATATGTTTTATTAATTAAATAAAAATTAACAAAAAATATGGATACATATTTAAATAAATATGAATACATATTGAAAATAATATAATGTTTTAAATAAATATATATGAAATAAACAATGAATATTTATTAAATTAAATAAACGTGTTTGTATGTGTTGTATATGAAAATGCATTATTTAGGTTTATGTGAAATCAATTTAACACACGTTTTATCTATGTTAAATTGAAAAATAAGATGATATTCTATTATTTCCATTAATCGATGCAATTAATTAGTATTCATAAAACATACAAATTTTTAATTATAAACCATTACTTAGTAAAAATATCAATTTTCAATATAAAGATTTAATATTTTGTGCTGTACAAATAACATTTGTATATATATATATATATAATATGATATTTATTAACAATATCAATAATAATTTAATTAAAAAAATGTCTAATATTTTTCTCATTTTACTTATTATTAATTTTCATTTGTTTAATTTTCATTTTACATACATCTGTTTATTTAATGTATACTATTTATTGGTAATTATAAAATTAATATTAATATCAATTTATTCATTTTTATCAATAATTATTATTTAATTAAAATTTTAATATTTTTTTAGTAAACACATTTGTTTTTCATTAAATTATTCAATTTAGTCAGCCCATTATCAGTAAAAAAAATAGATAAAGAATCCCTTTATGGGAGCTAAAAATGAACGGCTGATAAAGGGTACCCTTTATCAGTGCTAATAAAATGGGTAGATAAAGTGTAATTTTATTATCACTAAACATGGCTAGAAAATGGTACCCTTTACTCGTGCTATTTATGGCGATGATAAAGGGATCCATTATAAGATGTTTTTTTGTAGCGCTGATAAAGGCCAGTGTTTTTAATGGCCTGTTTTTTAGTAGTGAAATCTTATTCTCCAAGATTTTCTCTAGAATCATCCTAAAACTTCACTGAGTACATAAGGACTTCATCTTTGATGATCATCATGAACAAGTATAAGAAGGGATGAATGATCCATGTTTTATTAAAATGATCAATGTTGTTGTATTATTCATACTAAAAAGAATCCACAAGTACCCATAGTGGCCATAATGAAATTATAGTGCCACCATCCACATATATTCGATACTCAAACTCATGCCTGGGGATATCTTGACCTATTAAATATCATCAATAACCACTTCACCTCTTTCAACTAGTAAAATTGGTCATTGATCATTAGATGTGGTTAAATATTCTTAATAGTCTCATGATTATAGCAATGTTTATCTACATATAACATCAAGATCTAATAATCCTTATTGGTGAACAATACTATGACTAATTGTAGGGTCATCATGGGTTTAATAAATCACTTCCCTCCATAGATCCTCCAAGTATGAATTTACCTCTCTCATCATTACTTTATTCAATTGATATATTTACATATATATTGGGTTAATCAAGTTGTGTACGTATATATAGGAGTAGATCTCTCCATAGGTTGATAAGCCTGAAAATACCTTAGGGAATACAATATCACAATCCTTCAATATTATAGTAAATATATGTCTTATAGAACATACTACTCCAACGACCAAATATAGAAACAATTGAAAAATTAATTGTATCCACCTACCGATGATTCCATCAAACTCTGATTTAGATTTTTGGAATAAAGGAAAATTTAATCCCATCAACTAGGTAACATGGTATACTATGCCTAAAATAATAAATCAATGCATTAACATTAGATTGTTATTCCATAACTAATATTACATAATAAATTCTCATTGTGGATATGAATATATCCCTTCAAAAATATATATATATATTTCATCTGTTAAGTCTCATTTCCAGTGGAAGTTACTGATCCAAAAATCTTATTAAAAGTAGTATCAAATCCCAATAGTAACTCTAATATATCTAAAGTAATATTGTGTTATTATAGAAGACATTCAGAAATGAATTTCTGGATTCTGACTCTATCTTTCAAAAAAATGGTTTTCAAAAGAGAAAATAGACATTGTACTTCAAATAAAACATATAGCCACTGGGACATAATGAACCATAGCCTACATGTTTCAATGTCCCTGATGACTAGCTCACGAAGACGTGAGTGGAAAACCTGAGGGTGGTGGTAGTGAAAAAATATCATAACATCAACTCCCTATTGCAGTTATCTTAGAGCACCTCACACGCATGCTTCCCTAGAGACCTCCTTACTCAACTTGATGCATCGACATTTGAAACCCATCGAATATCTCTAGGGCAACTAGATGGTGGGTTGATAAAAAACCCACATGATATTTTCCCTTATATTATAGTAGAATCACTACATACCACTTTGATAACAAAGACCACATTAAGAACCCTGAATGGATAACACCCAATCCTGACATACCCACCATAGTCTCTTAATGTTCTAATATCCTTGAGTCAGATATATAAAAACATATACTCATGTATTTTCTCTTTGGAATACACATCCAAATATAATTTTTTAAAATTTCCCTATAATTAATCACTCTACAATGAAGGTATCCTCTAATATATAATTTTAAGAATTAATGAAAATATATACCCCCCAATATTAGACATCTCTTTAATAGCCACAGTCAACAATCATTGCTTTGAATGAATCGATCACAATCCATATATATGGAATTCCTTGATATATTTGTAAACCTTGATTCGTACTATGAAATTGTCATTTTTTCCATTTAGTGCCCTTGTAAATCTTTGATATATATAGCCAATATTATATCTAGATATATATTCTATATGAATCTATGCACTATCATTGTACAAGTGAGAGTTTCTTTATTGTTCATCTGTATCAACCATATCCACCATCGCCCTATTCAACCATTACAGTTCCACTCCACTTGGATGACCATCTTGTCGATAGATTTCCAGAAATGGAAAATCTCTCTAACTATTAAATCTAGCCTACCCTATACTACAAGGAGGGTTTAGATTACTATTAAACCAGGGAATTATTTCCCTTTATACTAATAAATTATGAATAAATTGCACACTTCTTATTTTAGTACTACTAGAATAATTAACATATTAATGAATAAAGGTACTTTCATAAATCCATGTAAATTTTTTTCTTTTCTACAGGCTAGGGTTTTGATTCCTTATCCTTAACTAGACTATAATCGTAATAATTATAAAAATCAAAGCTTTATGTCATTGTGAGTGTTTCAAGAAATAGCCATGAGACACCATGGTCAAAAGAGAATATGTTGGAAGCTGAAACAAGAAAGAACTATAAAACATGTCCCATTCTAGTATGATTTATTTATAAATGTATTCCCTATAACTATTTCCTATATGTAATTATTAAACAATAAATATATAATGGTCTTTGTGAATGGATACACAAGAATCCACACAAATAACTGGGTTTCCCATCGTAATATTTAATCTCAAGACTCTTTAACACTATTTCCCCACATCACAAACCAATATTCAGAGATTCATTGTATCCGAACAATTATATTAATACAAATCTACTATAATGCCACTCTTGTTGGAGTTGGTGGCCTAGAACCAACTACTTTGTAATTTATTATTTAATAAATACCTTATTTTATCTTTATTGTTCTTCCATGTGACAATACTTGTGGTAATTTACCAAGGATAGATGATGCATTAAAGGGTAATAGAGGATCCCTACTATGATGGGAACCCAAAAGTCCCATAACCATATTCTTGAATATATGTTCTATGGCCGGATGATGTTATTTGAGGGGAAAAAATAAAATTTTCCATTAAGGGTGAGGACTCATAAATCATTGAGGATCCTTCTCATGGTGTTCACACAAGGTAATATCCAAGATGATATTATGATAATGAGACCCGCCAACATGAAATTTGCATTTCGTAGTGTCATTGGATTTTCCTTTCTGCGGATGTGTGTATTGGTCCTTATAGATTAAGAATATTATTAATAGGTATTACAACTCACACAGTAAGATGTGTTGACAAAAATTGTGATGACACAATGTTCGCACTGAGGTAGGATATGTTGGGCGCGTCATGAGTAATATTGCATTAATAAATAATGCATGAACGGATTTTTCCCATATATTCTAAAACTGAAGTAGATATATCATTCCCTTTTATGGAATTTATATAGCGTAAACAAATCCATGGTCATGGTAAGGAATGGGCATGTTCAATTCGGAAAATTCAACGAATGAATAATCGATCACATGGGTTAAAGGAACTAGAATTAAACCCTCTTGATTTAAGATATGAAGACAAAGGGATTACATTATATGGTATGCATTTGTAGGAGGCAACACATCATTGCATCGTTAAATTCTTTCTCTATGGGTTCCTTGGAATGTTTCTAGATGCTAACCTATTAGTTTAGGCAGGCTCCGCCTAATGCCACTAAGAAAGAGATCTAGAGGGTCACACAATACTTGTGTCAAAGTATTTCAGTTAAATATTAATTTATCAAGTTGAATAAATATTATTCTTGTTTTTGGTTTATTAATTATTCAAGGATACCAGATCACATTTATTTCGACGCTATTTATTTGAGAGAAGATATTGTGGGATAAATAATATATTTATTAGCTATTAATGCAGTGTTATTTATTATGTTAACAAATATCCATTATTCATGGTATAATTAATGTTGTGGGTGAAATACCAAAAATGGAAAATAAAAAAGTGCACACAATGTATATTAATATACATGATTTAACACCCCAAGATTTAATAGTACATTATTTTCTTTAAAGTAATTCAATAGCTTGCGCTAAATGCAACCCCGAGTTTGAGCGCACCACGACTTACCAAACTTGTCGTTCAAAAGAATTTATTAAAATTATTAACTAAATTTTGAATTTTATATACTTTATATAATTTTAGAATCTATATTATGGGTTTCCCAGACATAATATAAGTACAAATTCATTTTTTCAAATAAAAGAATTATTTTTCAAAAAATTATATTTTACCACCTTCTAATGGAAACCCATTTTAAAACCAATATTTGAAAATTTTTTATATTAAATTTAATTAAATTAAATTAATTTTTAGAATCGGGGAATAAAAATTTATTTTTAACATATTTTTGGAATTTTTTGATAACTTTCATATTTTGATGAATACTGAAAAATACTAAATTTTAATTGAAAAAAACATATTTAATAGAAATAATTTATTGGGTTAGACTATGAATTTGAATGGTTTTTAAGTATAATTAGATTATATTTTTATCATTTAACATAATGTAGGTCATTATCAGTAATTTCACATTAAAATTTGATATAAACACATGTAAATCTTTTGATAGTTTTTACTTTTTAAAAACACGCTTTTCGGTTTCCACTACAAAAATTAATTTTAAATTATTTAATTAAACTTATATGTTTTTAATTTGGTAAAATAGAATTAATTTTTGAATTTGGAATATCAAAATTAGCTTAGGATTAATTTTTGGTATTTTTCTGAAAACATTCAATTTTTGATGAATAGTGAAAAACGTTGCATTATAGTTTAAAACCAATATTTTATTCAGATAATTATTTATATTATTTAAATTTATTTTATGTCAAAAATGGATATATAATACCTATATAAGTTCAATGGAATTTATTGGAGTCATTTTATAATAAAATTAGATATATAAAATTTTATTGAACTTGTTACCGTCTTTTACCCAACTTCTAGGAGCATTTGCAAATTTTCATAAAACATAATTTTACCTCTTCTGTGAGTTGAATTTCAAAAATCCGAGAGATGCGGTAGAAATCAGTAAGTAAAATTTGATTAAATAAGATGAAAATGATTTTTTTGGTGAATAGTATCTTTTGACTATTATTTATCACGGTTAAAATTAAATAGTGTAATTATGGGTAAAAATGGTAATATAATTATCCTAAAACATTTCTTAATTCTATTAGATAAGTGTAATTAGACCAAAAACAACACGAGGGATAAAATATTATCCTCTTTGGTTTACTTGGATTAGATTAGGTTATTTATTATTATTTTATTTAAAGAAGAGTTAAAAGAATAAAATTCAATGTTTAATAACTAAACCATTTTTAATATAGGATTATAAATAAGATAAATTAAATTATAAATATTAATTAGAAATAGAAAAATATTTTCTACATAATTGAATTTTATTTATAATTTTTAGACATTATATATTTAAATTTATTTACGACACAATGATGATGCAGTAATTACCTTATTAATGAAAGACTAAAATAATTGAAATTATAAATATCCAAATAAATTTAATTTGAGAATTTTGATGAATCCCACTAATTATCTAGGTTAATATGATATGTTACTGTTCATTAAATAATTTTTTTTTTCGAAATAATCATGTTGTTATGATTTTCACAAAAAACAAATAGTAAATAATGTCAAAATTGATATAAATGAGTTGTTAAAAAATATACTATATTTTTGGTTGATATAATATTCCAAAAAATCAAAGGTTCGGACAAAGGGCTTAAATAATATTATATATGTCATTAAATAACCACTTGAGATTCTCTAAGAAGTCTATTGTATGTTTATTAACAAAATAGTGTAAGAATACAAGAAAATACGGTAAAAGATAAAATACTTATCTAAGAGTTAAATCTAAACGATAAGGTTCAAATGGTAACATAAAATTGTCTAAAACCTATTGGTTGAGTGGTTTGTGACCTATCCCTACCTTATCTTCCAAATAAATCATTTTAGAGACATTTGAAACTGAAAATGAATTTATCATAAAATAATATTTCAAGGTTTTCCTATAGTGACCCTCACATCTCTTATAAAAAGATACTTCATCTTCTCTTAATATTACACCTCTAAAGTGATTTGGATCTCCCAAACCCTGCCCAAATATACTCCCAACTCACCTCACATCAACCTAGAGTCCTTACATTGATAATAAATCCAACATAAGGAGCCCTTTTGATCAACTCAAAAGGAAACACCTGAGGAAGAGGTAATAATTTCACCACCCTCTTTCATGTTCTTTTCTTCAACCAATTCCTCTTTCATATTTGTTTACATACAAAAATAATAACCCTAGTTCCTTCTACATACTTTGATGTTATTATTAATATTTTACAACTCTATTCATTATTCTATCCATCCTACAAATGAAAAAGTCACCATACGTACGTACGTATAAGTTACCGTCTCTACGCCATGGTGTAGTTTATTATTCAAACAATTCATTATTCGGTTGGGTATAATAATGACTGTAAATGATGTAAATAATAAATATAACATTAATCTCATGACCCAACCCCCGGGGCCCATACCGTGACTAGCCCATGCCCGCCTTCTATAGGACAGGGGCTGTAGACTAGCATCAAAATGTGTATTACCTAAAACTGGGAAGGCATTGCCTTTGTATCTGGTAAACAGATGTAATCAAGCACACAAAAGGATAAGAAACAAGTAAACTATAAAGAAAAAAGAGTGCTGAATGTAAGAGGGGCAAGAATAAAAACCCAATAGTAAAGGTACAAGTAAAACTGAAATACAATACAACTGAAGAAAGAGAACAATACCTACTATGCCATCCTCAAAGGTTCATACCTGAAGGGTAGGTACAGATCGCCTCCTCAGCACTCCACATCTGTTCATCTCCTATGCGTACTGACATGCCGTATGGTCCAACTCTCAGCACCGTCCAGTCCTGGTACCCTCGTCCTCAGTCAGCGCTGTCTGTCATCTTTACCAAACACAACAAGGCGTGGGTATAACCCATGCAGGGGTGAGTATAACGATACTCAATAGGGACCCCAAGACCCTCAAGGTCTCTCAAAATCCACAAAGGATAAACCAATAGCAAGAAATCAACTGAAAAACCTAAATAGGTATATTTCCATACATATAACTAAGTAATCAAGTATGCCAATCTCAATCATGTGGAAACTCAGAGTCCAACTCAAAATCACAAGACCAACTCTTCCATAAAGTAAGGAGTACCACGAAGGAAAGTACCACATATGTATTCCACACAGAAGAATACCACCAAGGTATTACCAAAAAGGAACGTAGCACATAGGTACAAAATCATCTCAGAACAGGTATATCTTAGGTATAGTAGTATAGATGATTTGATGTAACTACCGAATCATCTTACTCTGTTAAGAGGCAGACCCACGAAGGATCCTAAATCATTATCAGACCCACGGAGGATCGTAGTACATCGTCAGACCCACACATGATCCTAGTACCTCGTCAGACCCACATGAAATCCTATTACATCGCTAGACCCACATAGGATCCTAGTACATCGTCAGTACATCGTCAGACACACACATGATCCAAGTACATCTTCCGTACGTCGTCAGCCCCACACATGATCCTAGTACATCGTCAGTACGTCCTCAAACCCACACAGGATCCTAGTACATCATCATTACATCGTAAGACCCACACAGGATCCTAGTACATGATTAGTAAGTCTTCAGACCCTCACAGGATCCTAGTACATCTTCAGTACATCTTCAGACCCACACATGATCCTAGTACATTGTAAGTACATCGTCAGACCCACACAGTATCCTAGTACACCATCAGTTCTTCTTCAGACCCACACAAGATCCTAGTACATCGAAAGTATGTCTTCAGAACCACACAGGATCATAGTACATTATCACAGCCAACTACAAGATTCCCACACTAATCTTTCTCGTCTCCAGGAGGGTCCGCTCCTCAAGGCACTGGTCGATACTCCAACTTCCACGAAGTCCCACGAAGAAGTATCCCAAAGTAACTCCACATCATAGGGGTCTCAATGCAATAGAATGTGCATCAAAAGGATGCTCAGTCATTATTTTATTAACTTTTTAGTCCCGAGGGCCCGGTTGGATTCATGATCAATCCAACCAAACTGTTCTCCAACATTATCCAAATCTCTAGTGGGGTATCCCAAATGGACCGTCTCGCTCCAAGGTTTCCAGCATCGTAGATGATTCGTCAAACAGACACCTGGTGCTAATGTTATGACCAAAATGGTGGAAATGGGTCGAAGATGGTCCGGGTCCGGTCCACCCTAGTCTGTCGACCCAGCTCAGACCATGTTGGGTGGCCTGGCCCGCGGGGCGGCGCCGGGGGCCACCTGGTGGCACGGGGGAAGCGGGGCCACGCAAGGGCCGTGGGGAGGCACTGGGGTCGCTCTGTAGCGCGGGGGCATGGGGGCACGTGGGGTCCGAGACGCATTGCGGGGGTTGTGGGGAAGCGTGGGGGACATGCTACAGTTGTCCACCATAGAAGACCGGATGGCCGGTCGTCCCCAACAGGCGATGGGGTCACACATCGCGCTACCACGGCGCAAGCCTCTGTTCTCTTCCATCAGGATGCTTGGTTGCACCGACGCCTTCATTGTGGCCAGACGTGGTGGCGACTGCCATTCTCGTTCCCCATAAGTGTTGGTTGATGTCCTCCTCCATCGCGAAGAACACAAAAATTAATCACAATAATTTCAAAGATTCCAGGTAATGTTTGTTTGGCCCACACTCTCCGAATTAGAGTGGTTGCAAGGGGCTATAATTTTTCTTGATTTACGATGAATTTTTATGAACGGGTAAGTGGGGAAATTTAAAACAACCACCCTACCTCAAAGGTTAGTTGATGTTGGCACGAGAAGGAATTTGAAGATGTCGACATTTTTTTGCACCCGCCACATGCCCCCGATCTCGAACTCATTCGTCAATTCATCGGATAATCACTCTTCGAAGGAGGTTGGTCTTAGTTGGAGTGTTGTTCTCCACGCTTTCCCCTTCACATTTTCCAACCAAATCCTCTCAAATGAATGAGGTTCCAATATAATTTAAATTTACTAGATTAATTTTGTTGGCACATTGGCATAATTAATTGGTTCAATTCATTGACTCAAATAAATTAATAGTTTTGGAATAATTAAATTTGGAGGGAGTCCATGGGTTAACTCTAAATTAATGAGGGTGTTTAAGGGGTTTCTCCCATTAAGGGGGTTCGGGTGGTCCCCACCACTAGAAATTTAAAATGGGGGTTTTAGACTTGGTGGTCCCCACCTCCATAACAAACATGTGGGAGGTTTTAGTTCAGGTGGTCCCCACCTTTATAACATACATGTGAGAGGTTTTAGATAAGCTTGTACCCACCATTATAACATCCACATGGGAGGTTTCAACAAATAAAAATGTTAAACATATTTATTTTATTCTTTCACAAAAGATACAAAAACTAACATTCACCTGCGACAAACTGTTGTCGAGGTGATAGTCTCCTTAAGCGAATACTGGCACTGCGAGTTCAACGATGTCCTTAGATTTCAATTCTGAGCACCGGTTCAAAAGCTACAGAAACTTTCTTGCACGTTTACTCAACGTACCCAAAAAAATGTTTAGAAATTTATTCCGGGCACACCAGGCCTCGGAATCACGGGCCGCTAATTTTTTCGGACTCATAAAATTACCATATAATTAAAAATATTAACAAGGAAATTCTAGTTCATTACAAGGATAATGATTCTGTATATATGATATATCATCCAATTACATAAGATTTCACCAACAATGTAATGATATTGTCGCTTGTGCGTACGTACAGAGTACTGTCTACACGAACATGATGAGATTTATTCCCCATAGTAATCATTCAAGAATAATTTTCAATTTATGAGTAAAAATATTGTTTATGGGCCTAATTTAATTTGGCATATGAATAAAATAAATCATATATATAAAAATCATGGCTTACGTAACCAAGAATATAAAGGAAAACGAATCAGTTAACACCTGAAATGATGATACTACTGAAATATTGTTAACAAATCAATATTAGAAGATCATATATGATACCATATTTATGTATTTGGTTATTGTATAATTTAAAAACAACTGTTTCACCATTATACATGAGGTTAGAATACCCTATACTAAGTAAAAGTACTAGGTAAGGGGTTTTCATCTCACTTTTATTCTTGTGACATTCATGCTATATTTTCCACCATTAACTTCTCTGTGGTGTATGTACTGCCCATGATTTTATTTTTTTCATAATACAATATTATATATGGGTATTTACATCATAATTGTGGTTTCCTTCATTCAAGGGGTGTATATTTTGTATGTTACCAAATCAGTAAGGTAATTTCAAATTTCAATTTCCACTCATTCGGTTCTACACAAACTTCATTGATTAATTTACTCCGAGATTATGTGTGAAATAAATAATATATACTTATTTAGTAATTTCCACTCCAGTTTTTGTGGATATACTTATGATGAAAATAATCACTCTATTGATAATTTCTCATGTCATCGATACAAACATGATAAGAGTAATTTTAACTCAGTTTATATTCATTGAGTTAAACATCCATGTCATTGGTGTTGTTTTTACAAGAATATGTGTAAATGTCCTATAATTGATTTACACTCAAAATACTATCATATTGAGTGTATTTATATTTTTCACACATAATTATGTAATTTATTTATCCTTAACCTAAGGATATGGTCTTTATAATGTAATTCATTTTAACTTACATTCCACTGATACTTCATTATTGTTATGTTCCAATTCACATTTATTTGGTTTATATACTGTATATTGACATAGTATATAATGAATCCTTTTATTCTCATGATATTATAATGTTTTTATTACCTAAAATATTTTTATTCAAGTGTCTCTCATTTGGTTAGAATCTCTAACTAAAATATCATTTTAAATGTTTTAAAAATTTATTCTTTTATATCTTTCTCATAAATGTCCATGTTTTGAAAATGGATTTAAGGATTTATTTATATTGAAATTACTGTTTTAAAATTTAAATTAATTTTAAAAGTTTCAATGTGTTATGAGACAATTTGATTAAAAAGTCTATCTTAAACAGATTCTTGATAAATAGTGAGACTTTTAAATGTGTTCCTGAAAAAGTGATATTTTCCTCAAATATTTTACTGATTATTTTCAACTATGTCAACATCCATTATGGAATATTATCCTTCATCGAGTTTGATTTATTATTATACAAATCTGCCATACTATATTGAAGGTTTTGTGATATGCTTGACTATAGATGTGTTAGTTTTATATCATTCATGGTTTATAGATAATGTATTGATATTTTGTATGATAGTTTTAATACAGATGTGTATGTTATGTTTAAACCTTCTCATATGAGAAATGCATTGGACTTAGTAAGTAACAGGTGGAGCCCGATATAGCTCCTAGATGGGTTGGTAGGTCTCATGATAAAAAATAGTGTCTTGGAACAAGGCCTTGATAAAATCTTATTTTTAGTCTGGCCACAAGGCCTTGACTATGTGGTTATGAAGTCTGGAATTATGCATTCCATCATTATGAAATTGGCTATTGATATTAAATTTGATTATTCGACTATTTGAATATCCATGTGAATAAGTAAATGAATTATTTGATATATCTTTTCCATAATATGTTGAATTTTATGTTTAAAAGGCTTGTGTTCTTGTCTTATACATTGCCTTAAATTTTTTTCATTATTTATGGTAGTTTCCACTATATTATTATCCTTACTGAGCATCTGAGCTCACCCCTTTCTTGTGTTTAATTTTTTCCAGGATGCAAAGAAGTATATTATGATTAACCTACAAAAATAGGCTAATGTATATAAGAGTGTTCAAAGGGGACACAATGATGTTTTTTATTTTATGATGTAATATAATACTTATGTATATATCTAGTACATCCAATGACACTAAACTGATTTGTCTTTCGAGGCATGATTCCTTGTATCATGCCAATGTTATGTAATAATGAATTGAATCTAGGTAACTGTGTTCAGGGTATTATAGTTGGTATTAGAGGAAGTTTAGTAATACCTTGGAAGCTATATTTCGAAAGAAACTCTTATTTAGAAACACTACCCTAAGATAGAAATCAAGGACTAGTATAGGAGAACATCCAGAAATTTTGTTAATGTAAATATTATGTGGGTCTTCCAAGAAAAACATCCTTGTATGGAAACGAGTATGTAGAGGCAGCTCTGGCACAGTTGCACATAGGAGTGAAAAATCTGAAACGGAGTTTTGGGCTTCACCCGAAGTATCCTGGTACACGATAACGGGCCTTGCTGCACTCTTTGTTATGATACACCTAGGGGATATTATTTTGATAAGTCACATTTACTTTACAAACCGATTTTATGGATTTTAATATATAATGAGAATAAATAAATTTGGATAATCCTAAGGTGTTTTAGATTAAAAATATATTCTTATGATATTCTATAAATGATTTTATGACTCACATTATTCTTTTTCTTGTTGGTCAACAACTATATTGAAAGGAAGTAATAGTAATATAGAAAATGATGTACAATGTGGTCACTGTGGTGGAAATGTGCAACAAAATGGATTGTTGATAGGTGTAAAAGATATCATGTTCATGCCCAGTCAGTTTTCCAAAAATATGATCAACAACATAAATATTAACCCACTCCAAAACTCAAAAAAGAAGATAAAGGTGGTGAATGATAAGAGCTCCAGTAGTGGAGACTTTGGAGAAAATAAAGATCAATTTTCATCATATAGGAAATGTGGAAGGAGACACCTAGAAAAGTGTCTTAATAGAACAAATAAATGCTTTATGTATGGGAAAGAGGGACATAAAGTAAAGAATTGTCTGGGAAAATGAAGAGTACTATGGAAGAAAATAAAAATGATCCTAGGAATCGATTTATAGTAATTTTCCATAAATGTAGGGGACTTGGGAATTACCCGAGTGAATGACGTTTTCTTTCATATAACATCTTGGTTAAGTATGAACCTATGTGAACATAAATTTATGGATAAATGTTTAAAAGTATTAGTGCTCTTTGTATATGGGATTACTTTGGAACACATTTCTATAGTATGTCTAAAACTATAGTTTTTTATCTGAAAATTCTAGTTTTGGAAAAATTATATTTTCTATTATAATTATAAATAACAATTTGGTTTTATATGAACCTTGAATTTGAGGAAATTACATGTTATTAAATTTTGGGATGAAAATGTGAGGTATGAGATAACATTTGTAGTGAAATTATGATATGGTTATTTTGAAGAATTTTTCTCATTTTAGGAATTTTATAAAATATTGTTTTTGAAAAAGGACAACATGGAGACTATGTGACAACCCATCACGTCGGATAAAGCTAAGAGAATCGAATCCACAACCAGAGTGCGATTGGGATTTATCGATTACCACTGCACTACATGAAGTCTCTGGTTTGTGTGACTAATTCTATTTAGTTAAATGATTTTATTGATCAATAAAAAGTTGATTTGTGATCTTATGTCTTATCAAATAGATATCCTTAGAATATGAAATTTATATTGTGATTAACTGATAAATGTTATTTGGGAAGACGTTCGCTTTGTTGTGAACACTATATTTCTAAGGAAAATAAAATACTATGAGATTTGATTTGAGGAGTAAAGATGGATTTTTTTCTTTGTATTTATTGTGTATTTATAGTGATTGGGGTTATTTATTTAATTGATTAACCTATCATAGAGAATATGTGATTATGTTAATTACATTATGTATGTGACTTTAAGAGTAGTCGATGTTATTTGGTGATACAATTTAACGTGGAAGACTACATAATCATATTAGTCTATGTTTTGGGCTTCAATATTAGTTTGGATTATATTTAATGATTATAAGGACAATTGTTTATTGAATGGTATTATTGAACTTTGGGTACTATTTTTAATTTTATAAATTAAGATTATCATTATTTTTCTCTAAAGGATTATCCTTTTTTGGGGATCATCTCATCTTGTAATAACAATTTTTGTTTTGGTTAATCTCTAAAGATAAATTAAATATATAGTTTATCCTTTGTGGATCAGGTCATTCTCTAGAATTTTATTCTCTTGCTTTACGTGTGACTAAGTCATCTTCAATATTCATCGTTTGGAAAAAATATGAGTTAGTGGAAAAATATTATTAATGGATGAAACTCCACTTAAAAATTAAGTATATATCTTTATGTTGTTAGTCAATATCATAAATAAATTCCTCAACTTTATGAAATGGAACTTAAAACAAAAAAAACATTGTCCGTTTACTTTTCCTAATGGGTAACTAATGAACGTTTATCCCATTACAAGTTTGTGGTTTTCTTGTTGTCAACTTTCTCCTGATCATGTTTTCTATCACCCTCCATCAGAACTTAACACTTAGTTTATCTTAAATATCCATGCTTTCCTACATGTAATCCTTGTATGTCTTATCTTAGGTGACCATTGTACTTCTCTTTCATTCTTTTAAAGTGATAGTTTTATTGAATATTTTTCCGATGTGGGACTTTCATAGAAGATCCCAAGAACAATTTTATAATTGTGAGGATGCAATTTCCAAAAGGGGTGAAGAATATAAGACCCCAATATTTCATAGTAAATTTTTTTTAAAGTAATTCCATAGCTTACGCTACACGCAACACCAAGTTTGAGCGTACCACAACTAAACAAACTAGTCCTTCAAAAGCGATTTTGAATAGTATTAACTGAATTTGGAAATTTATATACTCCATCTAATTTTATAATCAATATTATGTGTTTCATAGACATAATATAAGAACAAATTCATTTTTTCAGATAAAATAAGTATTTTTATAAAACTGTAATTTTACCACCTTCTATTGGAAAACCATTTTTAAAACCAATATTTGAAACTTATATATATTCAATTTAATGAAATTATATATTTTTAAGAATCGGGACATAAAAATTTATTTTGAATAAATTATTGGAATTTTTTAATAACTTTCATATTTTGATAAATAATGACAAAATACTAAATTTTAATTGAAAACAACATTTTTAATAGAAATAATTTATAGGGTATGATTTTTCAGTTGAATGGTTTGGAAGTATAATTTGGTTATATTTTTATCATTTAATACAATTTAGGTCACTATAAGTAATTTCACATTTAAATTTGACATAAACACATTTCAATCATTTGATAGTTTTTACTTTTTAAAAACCTTCTGTTTTCGGTTTCCACAATGGGAATAAATTTTAAATTAATTAATGAAACATATATGTTTTTATTTTGGTAAAATAGGAATCATTTTTGAATTTGGAATATCAAAATTATTTTAGGGTTAATGTTTGTAATTTTTTTAAAACATTCAATTTTTGATGAATAGTAAAAAACACTGCGTTAAAGTTTAAAACCGACGTTTTATTTAAATAATTATTTATTTTATTTAAATTTATTTTAAGTAAAAATATATATATAATACCTATATAATTTCAATTCAATTAATTATAGTCATTTAATAATAAAATTATAGGTATATAATTTTATTGAACTTTTTACCGTCTTTTACCCGCCTTTTAGGAGCATTTGCAAATTTGAAAAAAACATAATTTTACCACTTTTGTGAGTTGAATTTAAAAAATCTGAGTGAAATGGTTGACAAAAATATGTAAAAGGTGGTTCAATATGATGAAAATTATTTTTGGTGAATAGTAACTTTTGACTTTTATTTACCACAGTTAAAAGTAAATAGGGTAATTAAGGGTAAAAATGATATTATAATTACCCTAACACATTCCATAATTCTATTGTATAAGTTTAATTTGACCAAAAAAACCATAGGAAGAAAATATGATCCACTTTGGTCAACATAGATGAGATCATGTCATTTATTATTATTTTATTTAAAGAAGAGTTAAAAGAGTTAAATTCAATGTTTAATAACTAAACCATTTTTAATATAGGGTTATACATAATATAAATTCGACTATAAATATTCATTATAAATATATAAATATTTCCCACATAATGGTATTTTATATATAATTTTTAGACATTAAATAATTAAATTTATTCAAGACACAATGATGATGCGGTAATTACTTTATTAATGAAAGATTAAAATAATTGAAATTCTAAAAATAAAAATAAATGTAATTTGAAATTTTTGATAAATTAAAATAATTTTATAGGTTAATGAGACATTTTAGTGTTGATTAAATAATTTGTTTTTTGAATTTATCATGCTGTTATGATTTTCACAAAAACCAAATACAAAATAATGTCAAAAATGACATAAATGAGTTTTTAAAACAAATACTATATTGTTGGTTGATATAACTTTCCAAAAAATTTATGGTATGGAAAAATGACTTATAAAATGTTATATATGTCATTAATTAACTACTTGTGGTTTTTGTGGAAGTTTTGAGTAAGTTTATTTACCATATACTGTTAGAATACAAGAAGACACGGTAAAAGTTAAACTCTTTAACTAAGAGTTAAATCTAAAAGATAAGGTTAAAATTGTAACCTAAACTTTTCAAACACATATTAGTTGAGAGTTTTTTGACCCATACCCACCTTATCTTAGAAATAAATTTTTTCAGAGAAATTAGAAATTGAAAATGATTTTATTAAAAAATAACATTTCAAGGTTTTCCTAAAGTGTCCCTCACCACTCTTACAAAAGGGTACTTCCCCTTCTCTTAATTTCACACCTCCAAATCCATATTACATGGAAATCCCCAGCAAAAATATCCTCCCCAATTCCCTTAAATCAACCTAGAGTCATTATTTTGATCAGAAATCCAACTTAAGGATCCCATTTGATCAACTCGAATGGAAACACTCAAGGAAGAGGTAATAATTTCACCACCCTCTTTCAAGTTCTTTTCTTCTTCCACTTCCTCTTTATTTTTTGTTTCCATAACAAAATAATATCTCTAGTACCTTCTATAATCTATTATGTTATTATAAATATTTTATAACCATATTCATTATTCTATGCATCCTATAAATGACAAATGACAAAGTCAACATACGTTTGTACGTACGACTTACCGTCTCCACGTCGTGGTGTAGTTTGTTATTCAAACACTTCATTATTTGGATGGGTATAATAATGAGTATAACTGATTTAAATAATAAATATTACATGATAATTATTCTGTATATATGAAATACCATCCAATTACATATGATTTCAACATCAATATAATGATATTGTCCCTCGTGTGTACGTACGGATTACCGTCTCTTCCAACATGATGAGATTCATTCCCCATCATAATAATTCAAACATTATTTTCATTTTATGATTAAAAATAATGTTTATGAACATAATATCATTATGTATATGAATAAATATAAAGTAATGCGAATTAGTTATCACATAAAACGAAGATACTACTGAAATATTATTAACAAAGAAACCTTAGAATATCATATATGATATCATATTTTTTGTATTTGGTTCGTGAATAATTTAATAACAATTATTTCACCATTATAAAGTAGGTTAACATAACCTATACTAAGGAAAAGTACAGGGTAAGGGTTTTTCATCTCACTTTTATTCCTATGAGATTCATGTTATATTTGCCACTATTAACTATTGTGTGGTGTATGTACAGACCATGATTATATTTTTTGCATAATATACTATAATTTATGGGTATTTACATCATCACTTGATGATCCTTCTTTCATGGGGTATATGTTTCGTATCTTACCAAATCGGTAAGAGAATTTCAAATTTCAATTTCCACTTATTCATTTCTATGAAAACTTCATTGATTAATTTAATCCAAGATTATGTTTTAAATCACTAATTATTTAGTTATTTAATAATTTCCACTCCCCTTTGTGTGAATATACTTTTGATACACATAATCAATCCATTTATAAATTCTCAAGTCATTGATATAAACTTGATAATAGTAGTTTTAACTCAATTTACATTCATCGAGTTAAACATCGAAGTCATTGGTGTTGTTTTTACAAGAATATGTGTGAATATCCCCTAATTGATTACCCTGAATATCCAATCATATTGAGAGTATTTATATTTTTCACACATAATTATTTCATTTATTTATCCTTAACCTAAGGATATGGTCTTTATATATGAATTCATCTCAACTTACATTCCATTGAGACATATTTGTTGGTATGCGCCAATTCACTTTTATTTGGTTTATAAACTTTTATTTGACATAGTATATCATGAATACCTTTATTCTCCTAATATTATAATGTTTTTATTACCTAAAATATTTTTATTCAAGCGTCTCTCATTTGGTTAATAACTTTAACTAAAATATCATTTTAAAATTTTTAAAAATTTATACTTCTAAATCTTTCTCATTAATGACCATGTTTAAAAAAAATTTTAAAGGTTTTATTTATATAAACATTCATGTTTTAAAATTGAAATTCATTTTAAATGTTTCAAAGTGGTATGTGACACTTTGATTCAAAAATCTATTTTAAACAGCTCCTTGGTAAATAGTGAGACTTTTAAATGTTTTCATGAAAAAGTGATATTTTCCTCAATGATTTTTACTGATCATTTCAAACTATGTCAACATCCTTAATAGGATATTATTCTTGATCGAGGTTGATTTATTATGATACAAATCTTCCATACTGTATTGATGGTTTTGTGATATGTTTGACTGTGGATGTGTTATTTTTATACTGTTTTAGGTAAATAGATAAATTATTGACATTTCGCATGCAAGTTTTAATACGAATGTTTATGTTATGTTTAAACATTTTCATATGAGGAATTAATTGGAAATATTAATTGATGGGTGGAGCCCGCTATAGCTGTTTGATTAATCAGTATGTCTAATAAGAAAAACTAGTGTCTTGGCCCAAGGCCTTGACAAAATCTTATTTGTAGTCTTGGCCCAAGGCCTTGAATATGTGGTTATGAAGTCTGGCATTATGCATTCCATCATTATGAAATTTGCTAATGATATTACATGTAATTATTCAACAAGTTGAATATCCATTTGAATATGTAAATGGAATTATTTGTTTTATCATTTCCATATTATGTTGAAGTTTATGTTTAAAAGGATTGTGTTCTATTCTTAAACATTTCCTTAAAACTTTGTTCTTTTTTAAGACAGTTTCCTCTATATTGTTATCCTTACTGAGCATCTGATCTCACCCCTTTCTTCTGTTTTATTTTTCCCAGGATACAAAGAAATATATTATGATTAACCTTTAGGAATATGATAAGGGATATAAGAGTGCTCAAAGGGGACACAATGTTATTGTTTTTATTTTATGATGTAATTTAAAACATAGGTATGTATCTAGTACGTCCAAGAATACTGAACTGGTCGATCTTTCAGGACATGATTCCTTGTATCATGCCAATGTTATGTAATCATTCACCGATTCTGATTAACTGAGGTCAGGGCATTACACATTCCATGTAATGATTATAGGGTTTTGTGAGAAAACATATTATTTATTTAATTAAATTATATTAGTTTTAATTTGTTTGGCTCATGTCAATTAATAATAAAAGACAACTGTTATTATTAGACATGGGTTCTTACTAAGAATTAAATTAAATGAATAAATGCTTTCAGTTAATTAATTAATTTTATTATTCTAATAAATTAAAATCCAAATTATATAATTCTCTTTAGCGTTGAAATTTTGGGTGGTGTTGCACAATGGATCTAAAAAATATCTCAACCCAAGAGAGAATTATTGTTCCACCAAGAACGATCTCAAGTTATGAAAGAGATCCTCCTCCAACGGATCAAGGAGATCTCTTTGGAAGTGTCTCTCAAGGTGATTGAAGGAGGATATCGCATGAGATGGATCTTCTATGCTAGAAGCAATAGATCCATTCGGTTATGTTTAGTGATATGTGGATCATGATGTGGATCACCGCTGGAGGAAGCCTACACATGGATTATACAACCCAATGATGGATAACATTGAATCTAGACCAACAACATTTATTAAGACAAAATTCCTACAAAATAATTCTAGCCTTTAAATTAAATTAATTAGAAACAACATATGATGATCCTCTATATGGTTCCTGAACTCCCTTCCTTTCTTTATTTCTTCATTCTATTCAAAAGATCTGATGTTATATTATCATGATGGATCTTGGATTGATCGTTGTTAATGGAATTATTAATGTTGGGTACACCAAACAATGAACTTCCGATGTGCTTGGAACCTAAAAGTGGTATCTGATGGTTCAAATAATTTTTTATAATAATTTTGTTTTTTGTTAATGACTTACCCATTTAATAATTTAGTTGTTTCAATCCAAGTTAATAGTTCCGCAAATTTGAATCTTGATATCTATTCCTTCTCTTTTGTTTCTGCTTCACCTTACATAAATAATCTTTTAATTATAATTTTGGTTAAAATAAAATAGCAGATCTCATTCGGATGTGACAAATCTTCAAGTTTGTAAAACACCAGAACACATGGATTGTATTCTGCAGTACATGTTGTGTAGTCATTATTCAATGCATCAGGCCAGTCTTCCAATCCAAGTAATGTATTTTAGACTTCCTAAGTCTTAAATAACTCCGTGTTTTGACTAGGAATAGGTGGAACGAGGTTTCCAGATTACCCTCAGTGTAGTCCACTAGATATGGAGTGTAGTCCCTTCAGGTTAGGGTTAGACCGTGTATCCTGTACATGGCTTACACAGCTTGAATCCATGTAATGTGAATACTACACGACTAGTGGCCCACTGAACATGCCGTGTACTCTGATAATTTTTTAAGTATATCTACATGTCATGACCCCATGAATGTAATTAGGATAGATAGTGAATAATAGTTACACCGTGTAGTTATCCAAATTAGGCAGATTTGTTAAGATTTATTATTATATTATATAAACACATGAAACATGTACGATAGTGCATGAGAAATTCTAAAGCACACCCCATGATAGGTTATATATATATGTGTGTGTGTTTTTAATTTAACATCTGGCTAATGTTCATTTCTACTCATTGGATATTAATGAATTGGAATTCACCATGTTTCCTCCAAGGAACATGTTACGTACAGAGATAATTTTAAATGAATTTATTTGTTTAAAATTATAATGGACGAGAATCTCAAAGAAATTCAAAAAAGATTTTATGATAAAATGATTGATTAATTCAAGATAATTAATGGATTCGATTGTGATTTATCATAAACAAGAATGATTAATGAATTGAATGCTAGTTTTATTTATGGGTAAATATTATTGCATGTACGGATGATCATGATCTAGATCATGTACATTGTATGTGAATGGTTTATTTTAATTAATCTATTTAAATTATATTTTTTGGCTTAAGATCCTTCTCCTCGTTAATATGTAGGTCCCGCTTTCCCATGGTTTCTCTTATATAAAACACACCATTACCCACCACCTGTGTGTGAGATAAATGAATATGTAATGGATGTAGCTCCCATGATAGTGGAGGCGACTCAAGTTATGAGCCAAGGTGAAACTAATCCAAGGAGATACAAATGTGGACAGGTGGAAAGCTGTAACCACAAACCCAAAATATTCAAGGTGTGTTTCCCCCAGTTCTTGGCTTAGTTTTTCAGCTAGTAGATAAACTAACCAATAGAATATGATCATGATAATACCATTTATTTTATTTATTTCACTTTCATGGTTTATTTATTGTTGG
Organism: Viscum album; assembly: GCA_963277665.1. NCBI lineage: Eukaryota > Viridiplantae > Streptophyta > Magnoliopsida > Santalales > Viscaceae > Viscum > Viscum album. Next base: position 913,847,869 of record OY728162.1, on the reverse strand, counting down.
TGTGTTGTGACGATCAGCCAATTAATGAATTAAACTAGCATGAAATATGGAACTAAAATAAGAACAGATTATGCGTAAATATTATCTTAGACATTGTTAATCACTTAATAATATCCCACTAAATATTAAAAATCATGTAATCCTAGGTAATAAAATGTAAATTTATGTATAACAATAAAATATCTCAATGAAATACGATGTTGGTATAGCCTTCCATAATCTTGGTTAGAATCAAAACATAGTTCAAAGTGCTTGACCAACCCTAGTTGGGGTGCTTTCAATTATCGAGGAATTAAAATTCATGTTTTTCGGTTGACATGAATTGGTTTACATCAAGGGTTCACTGCCATAGTAGGACATGCTGTGACCAAGAGGCAACGTTTGGGGAAATCCAAAATAAAAGGGTTTCATTATTAGGGAGTCCACTCAGCTAATCAAGGAACTACGAGTTAATGCAGTTTCCATTTGGAATACATACCTAAAACACTTCACATTTCTTGAACAACCATAGTTAGTTTAATTCTATGTGAAATAAACATCATTTTCACTAGAATATTCATAAAACCAAATATTTCGAAGTTAATGGTGAGGATATTGGATTTCGATAACATAGTGGGAGACTAAAAAGTATTAATTTATTTATTTGTCTATGTTTTATCATGATATAGTACAAAAATATTTTATCATTTTAATTTTTAGAAATGGAAAGGAAAATGAATTCAAAAATATCATTGAAAACCACACTCCAGAAGGAAATCCTTCTCATCGACACCAATTTCCATGAATAACATAGGCATTTACACGCCATCCTTCTCCACGAGAGGAAATTGTATTTATTGAAGGAGCCTATTCCAGTTGCACCTAGAAAAGAGGATAGTGATGATGAACTATCTATCTATATGAAACATATGGATGATTCCACTGATTTCCACTACATTATGCAACCATCCATGTATAATGAGCTCTCAATGAAAAATGAAAACATGGATTCATATAGCATGATGCCTCACCTTATGGATCTCTAATAAGAGAAGGTGAGATAGGAGAAATATGTGATCTCCAACGCTTGGTTTACAACTAATCTTGGAGATTCTATGACATTTGGGCCACATATAGTCATGTTTATTGGCTACATTGATTTCCTGGACTTCTTATGGATTATGTTCCCAGATGAGTTGTGTACAGATCTCATCCTATCATCACTACCCATGACCTTCACTAGATTTTTTGTCAACTACAACATGAGAAACAACAATGAGAGTGTATTGAAACTTCTCACCTTAATTTTCGAGGTATATAAGGACAGGGGAGAGAAAAAACCCATAGTAAATATGGTGAATATGAAAATAAATGTCAAAAAAATGGGGCAAGGATTCATAAATGGTTTGATGCCCCAGAGCACCTTACCTCAATGAAGGGGAAGATCCAAAGGAAGTTCAAGGAATGAGATGTGGTATGTTTTTTATGTGGAAATCCCGGACACTAGAAGAGGAACATCACCCAGAATCATGGGGACACTAAATGTGTGTTCGTTATCGAGGTAAATCTTTCAATTTATACACATAGGGTATTAGATATAGCTTGTGGGGCTCACATCTGTATTCAAATGTCGGAACAAAGTGGATTTAGAATGATTTACAGAGGAGAGGTGGATCATAAAGCTACCAATGTCACGAGGATGGGTACATTAGCCATTGGCGATTACAATCTCACATTTCCAACTAGGAAGATTTTGGTTTTACATAACTATAATTATGTGCCTAGTGTTACCAAGAATATAATTTATGTATCACGTTTGGATATAGATGGATTTATTTACATGTTTGGAAATAATGGTTGTTCCTTTTATAAGAAAATTTTATGTTATGTTATGGAACATTTAAATAATGTTTTGTATGTATTAAATTACGAAAATAAAGTGTTGGAAATCAATAATGAAACAATCTCACATGACTCATACATGACCCAGTTGTGGCATCGCCGTCTCAGTCAAGTAAATGAGAAGTGCTTGTCAAATCTCTGCCAAGATGGTTATTTTAGACTCTATTGAGCTAAAACCACATGATAGATGTTCCACTTGTGTACAAGGTAAAAGGAACAAGACTCCTTTCGCTGGATAGTGTGAAAGGGACAAAGAGCTTCTAGGATTGGTTCACATAGTTGTGTGTGGACAATTTCTAGAAGAAACTAGTGGTGGATATTCTTACTTCATTACTATTACTGATGACTTGAGTAGATATAGATATGTCTACATAATAACGTATAATATAGAGTTCTTAGATAATTTTATGGAATTAAAGAATGAATTTGAGAATTAGCTTGGTAAGAAGATAAAGAAACATCGATAGGTTCAAGGTGGAGAATATCTGAACCAAGAGTTCATCGACCTTGTTAGGGATTCTGGATTTTTATCTCAACTCACTCCTCCTTAAACCCTGTACCATCTATGGAAGAAAATGTAATTCGATCTATGATATGAAATGGAATGAAACCCATTCTATCACACACACATGTATGGGGATGTGAGGTGTTTGTTAAGGCCTTATCGAGAAACAAACTAGCACCCTGAGGCATGAAGTGTATCTTTATAGGATATCCCAAGTAAATAAATGGATAATACCTCTATAACCCTTATGACAAGAAACTAACTATTTCCAAACAAGCCATATATTTGAGAGGTATCACATCCACAATATGGATAGTGTGAGCATGATTTACATCGAAAAATATAATTCTCATGATACAAAGGATTTCATACATGAAAAAGTTCCTCAGGTCCCCGTGGAAGAGGTTTTAGAAACACAACTACTTCGTAGGATCTCAAGAGAGGTAAGGGAACTGGATAGATTTGGTTTCCTAGTCATTGGGGATGGTAAATCATTATTGTTGGACCATGATGATCATCTCTCTGATAAAGAAGCTTTAGAGAGATCAGAAGTTGCAAGATGGCTAGAAGCTATGAAATATGATATGGATTCCTTGTATCAGAACAATGTATGGGTACCGTTCGATGATCAAGTTGATGTAAATACTATTAGACGAAAATGGGTATGCAAGAGAATTTTGGACATAAAAGGTCAAGTTAGCACCTATAAATCAAGGATAGTGGATAATGGATTCTGGCAGCATCAATGAATTGTATATGATGAAACCTTCTCTCCAGTTTCCATGTTTTAATACATAAAAGTCATACATTCCATAACAGCTCACCATGACTATGAGATTTAGATGATGTATATCAAAACAGAATTCCATAATGAGAACCTTTAAGAAGATGTCCATATGACACAACCAGAAGAGTTTGTGACACCAGGTGAAGCCAAATGGGTTTTCAAGTTGCAAAAATCCATTTATGGATTAAAGCAAGAATCCAGGTCATGAAACATTCTATTTCATGATTCCAAAAAAAATTGTTTTCATTGGGAATGAATATGATTTATGTGTTTATAAGCATTTTAATGGGAATGAGTTCATTATCCTAGTATAATATGTTGATGAAATATTACTTATTGAAAACGATGTACCAGTATTATAGTCACTTAAGGGAAAGATGAAAGATTGTTTCTCTATGAAGGACTTAGGTGAAGAGGCCTACATTCTAGGGATCAAGATCATCCGTGATAGATAAAAGAGTTTTCTTAGACTAAGACAGGGTAAATATTGACTAGATACTAAAGAGATTTAGTATGGAACAATCCATGAGGGGATTGGTTCCAATGTCACACGACCTATAACATTATAAGAGAATGTGTCCTCAGACACAATAGGAGAAAGATAGGATAAGTAATATCACATATGCTTCGGCTATAGGATATATCATGTATTATATTTAATGTATCAGGATTGATGTTTCCTATTAACTAAGAATGGTAGGTAGATATCACCCAGATCTAGGATAACAACATTGGAATATTGTTATGAAAATCCTTAAGTATCTGATAATAACATAAGATATGTTAATTGTGTGTGGAGGAGATGAGGATCTTATCATCAGTGGGTATGTTGATGCTAGTGTTCAGATAGATCAGAACTATTTGGAGTCACAATCAGGATATGTTTTAAATCTCAATGGAGGATCTATGAGCTAAAAAGTTCAAAGTAGCTAGTTTTCGTCAATTCTATAGCAGAGTCTGAAAATATAGCAGCTTCTAATGCTACCAAGGAAGTCATATGGATTCTGAACATTTTCCAGGATCTTCATGTGGTTCCTAACAGTTAAGATCCTATCACATTGATTTGTGATAATTCTACAGTGGTGGCTCTTGCAAAAGAACCAAGGTAACATCAACGGAAAAAGCACATTATACGAAAGTATCACCTATTGTGGGATTTATATCAAAGTGGTGAAGTTACAGTGAGAAGAGTGTAAATTGAAGAAAACATGGAAGACCCCATGACTAAAGACCTATCTTAGCAGAAGCATGAATTCATATGATATCTTGTGGGTTAAAGGCTGTTAGTAGTATTCTTTAGTCCAAGTGGGAGTCTATTAGAGTTGGTGTCCTAGAAACAACTACATTTTACTTTATTTATTAACAAATAACTTATTAGATTTGGATTGTTCTTCTACATGACAATGCATATGATAATTTTATAAGGATAACTGTTTCATTAAAGGATCATCGAGGATCCCTACTATGATGAGAACTCGGAACTGCAATAACATTGTTCTTGAATATATGTTCTATAGCCAGATGATGTTATTTGAGGGATAAAAATAATACATTCCATTAGGTGTGAGGACTCATAAATCATTAAGTCACATTTAAATGTTTTGTACCCTTGGTAATATCTAGGAGGATATTATGAGAATGAGACCCGCAAGCCGAAAATCCACATTTCATAGTGTCATTGGAAGTTCCTATATGTGGAATTGTGTATTGGTCCTTAGAAATGAAAATTATTATTAATGGGTATTACAACTGACGTACATATATGTATTAAAGAAAATTATAACGACACAATATTTATAACAAGTTAAGATATGTTAGGAGCGTTATGAGTAGTACTACATTAATAGGGATTTGTCCCTATTGTTCCATAATAGAAGTAGATATCTTCAGCCCTATGATGGAATTGATATAGCCTAAACAAATCAATTACCATGATAAGGAATTTGAATGTTAAATTCATGAAATTATAAAAAATAATAACCGAGCACATGGGTTGATGGCACTAGCATGAAACCCTCTTGACTCGAGATATCGAGACAAATGTGTTACATGACATGGAAAGCATTCATACGAGGTGACACGTTATTGCGGCATTAACTTATTTATATATGGTTGCCTTGAAGTTTTTCTGTACGCTAACCCTAGAATTTAGGCTAGCTCCACCTAATCCCACTAATAAAGAGGCCTAGAGGGTCATACACTATGTGTGTCCATGTATCTCTACTAAATATTAATTTACAAAGTTGAATAAAGATTGTTCCCTATTGTGATTTAAAAATTATTTAAGTATGCCAGATCACATTTATTTTGACACTAGTTATTCGAGACAAAATATTGTGGGTGAAATAATATATTTATTATAAATTAATAGAGTTAAATTTATTTGAGAAATAAATAGCCATTATTCAAGGTCTAATAAATGTGGTTATGGAAATAATGAAAATAGAAAAATAAAAGTACACACCGTGAATATTAATATAAATGTAGTGTAATTTTTAAAGGGATTTTTTATAAATAATATTATATATTTCATTAATTAATATTAGGTTTAATTACCTGGGTGCATGTTAAGTAATAATAATAGTCAAATGTTATTATTATACATGGGATCTTACTAGGAATTAAATGAAATTAATAAATGATTTTGGGTAATTAATTTATTTTATTATTCTAAGTAATTTAAATCCAAATTATTATAATTTCCATTAGCCCATAAATTTCTGTTGGTGGTGCACAACAGATATAAAAATTTTGTCAAGCAAAGAGTGAATTATTTTTTCACCAAGAATGCTCCCAAGGTATGAGAGAGATCATGCTTTACCAGATCAAGGATAACACTTTTGAAGAGGCTCTTATGGTGATCACAGGGGGACATCACAAGAAAAGGATCTCCCATGATAGCACTCAGAGATCCCTTCAGCGATTTCTGGAGATAGATGTAGCACGTGTGGATCACCGCTAGAGGAATTCTACTCTTTTCTTATAGGACACAATGACATATCACATCAGATCGTAACTAAAAACATCAATGGAGAGACAATCCCATCAAGTTAATTCACGTCTTTTAATAAAATTAATTATAACCAACATATGATGATACTCTATATTATTCTTGGAATACCTTATTTTTCTTTTTTTAATTGTTCTATTCCAATGATCCGAAATTTTATTAGCATGATGGATCTCATATTGATTGTTGTTAACAGAAAAATTAATGTTCGATACACCCACCAACTCACTTCTGCTATGCCCAGAACCTACAACTCTATCATTACTAAACCCACTGGGTCCCACATGACTGGTTGTAACTAATGGTGGAACCCCATGACCACTTTCAATAGTCCAAGGTATAGGGACAATCATTTATTAGGTGTTTCACACACATGGGAGGCCATAGCCAAATGATGATTTAAACTCACACACTCCCCCATACCCTAGTATAATATAGAATGGAAAAGAAATAATAGTAGATATTTTTGTATAAATTCTAATCCATGATAATACTATTGTAAAATAGTATGAAAATGAGAATCAAAACAAACCCAAGATGAACAATACCATAATGGTGTTGGACCGATTGGAAAAAGTGAAAAAATACAAAAATGGAACTCTAGGATCTATCTATAGTTTGTACAGTATAAATAGTCTCCACCATATCATAATCCCCCTATTAAACCATAAAAAAGAATTATATATAAATAAATAATTAATTGTATTGGTTTATCCCATATATGGTGAATATAAGCACACCCGGTAGGACTCTCCAAAATAAATATACATAACATCAAATTGTTTAATCTCGAAATCACTATATGTTTTTTAAATAATAATGAAAAAAAACCACAATATACCCAATGGAAGATTCTATTTTTTTTTAAATTCACGAAATCACTAAAAACCTAGGTATTATTCTCAAAGCTCCAAGGTAATACTCAGATATGATAACTCATTAATAATGAATTACCAGCATTAATGGAACTCATATGAGAGCACTCACTCCAAAGGTGTTTGTTTTTTATGAAAAAAATAAAACACATATTATATCATTAAAATGATAAGGTTAACAACTAGTTCCAATGGGGTATAAGTTGATAAAATTTGTAAAACTCACTATGAAAGAGTTTACGTTCCCTGAAAGTTTGATATGGGATAATGGACCCTACCTTGGGAAGATTTGGATTTTGGATCACACCCTAAGCCTATGAGAGCGATTCCATAATCTATTTAGAACTACCCCATAGAGGTGATTAGACATCCTACTATCAAGTTAATATTCCATGCTATACCCTCATAGGGATGGTTCATGGAAATTTACCGATGCATAAATGTTTCCAGGAAGATGGAAAAGGGGATTGATCTTACATTCGATATAGTACACACTATGTTTGATGTATATACAGTGTTTGCTACATTGTATGGTCTTACCTCTATTAGTGTCCAAGTACCCTTACCTCAATTGTACAAGTTATGCCCCAGTATAGGGGTCATATGGTGTGTGGAATATGAAGATGACAATGGGATATTTATCTTCTCCAATTTATAACAGTGCCTACATGTCTTTTGGTCTTCCAAAATACATGATGTATAGATATTATTTTTCCAATATCTTCATATCCTCATACATCATCAATTTTTTGAAACATTTTATAATACCAAATATCTTGATCAAAATTCTATGAACTACAAGGATGAGGAAATTATTATCACCATGATATATATTCCACAAAAAATTTTCAGATATCACAACTAATAACTATCACAGATAAAACACACTGTTCATCACACAAAACCCCCTTCACCTACACCACAATAAAATTTCTATCATATTCATTACACCTCCATTACATATCTAATCCTAGAAACAATCCCACATAAAGAATATGTATCAATAATTGGAAATCATAATATGAAGTGGTTTCATTGAATTACTTAAAACATCAAAAAAATGAATCTCTAATATGAATTTCCGTAGGAAATTGGAATAAAATAAAGGAACACAAAAGTGAGAATAAATGATGTTGGATATGTTTGTCTTACTGAACATCTGTAATGAATGATTGAATTTTTTTTGGGTTTCATAAATAATTATCAACACCTAATTCAATAAATAAAAATTCATCAATAGGAAACCAATGAAGAATCAACCACATATAAATTAAAAATGATTAAATTAATTTTCATGAAAAATAAATAAATGGGGGTGATAAACCAAAAATTAAATAGACCTGGCTCATATTTTGATCAATTTTTTGTGATGAATATATTGGATTCAATGTGGGTTTTTAGAGATACAATGTTCGCCATTGTACATGATCATTGATAATAGAATTTGACATCGATTATCAAATAGAATAAAACCCATGAAAATAGTCATTCTACAAACTACCGTTGGATCTTGTACCTTATTCCAACTAATCACTCCACTTATAACATAGAATATAAGAAACATATTCTTTTGCTGTATCATGTTGATTAATGTTCTATTGTAGATGAGGAATATGTATTTCTCTTGAGGAAGTGGTAGGCTAAAGAAAATATACCTATAATATTTCATCCATTATCCATCCATCAATATAGAATCCCTAAGGTATTTTTATAAGTTTGTATTCTTAATAGACGAATGATCCTATGGAAAACACTTTAAAACCTAAATGAAAAAATATTTTCATATACAAAATATAAAACTAATGTCAATTAAATTGAATAACTTGATCCTAAAATCGACATAAATGATTTGCCAACTACATGATGACTAAAATTTGTAAAACAGTGTGAGGGTCTCCAACACGCATGTCTCAATATGTTGATAAAATTATGTCAACCGATCATCAATAACCCACTTTTTGTTCATATAATGGGATTGGATAAGTTTATTTCATTTCATTTCACTACTCTATATGATTAGAAAAATTCACTTATTATGTCATCATGTAATCTCATGGAAGAAAGTTAACTTATAAGAGAGTGTTCCATTCAAGAAATATGGTTTTATCAGTAGTAATTTTCCCTGAAGAAATCATAGAAATGTTGGGCTTGACTTGAGATATCCATTGAGAGACTCATTCAAGAATCATCCAAGAATTTCAAGCTATCTAATCTCTTAATGAAGGATAATATTAAATCAATAGTAACTCCATCAAATTCATGTAGATCATATGTATAACATCACATTCACATGGATCATGTTCAAACAATGATTCAAAAAATGAAAAGCACTACTGAATTAGTTGTAACACATAAATATGGGGGAAACCCCATCAAAATAGTGATGGGTTTTTTTTCCTGGTATCCCCTTCCAAGGCCACTAAATATAGATCATAGTGATTTGAAAATGGATAATGGGGAACCTCATCCACCTGGGCTAAGGGGGTTTTGCACAACCTCAACCCAAAAAGAGAATGATCCATTTATATTTATGAGGTCAACATCAAGATGGACCCTTTGAGTTCATCTAGCCCTATGACCTAGAATTTTCAATGGGCTCACATATGACTAAATTGTTTGTAGATTACTACCAAATCACAATTCCTCAAAATACTCCTATGAAATAAATAAATTGGAGGATAAAAAATCATAGTGGTTATAAGAAAAATAAATATTTCATGAGTAAAACTACTCTAAAAGATCATAACCCACCCCCTTAGACATCCCATGATTAGACAGCCCTCCTATCATTATGGATCTAATTAGACACTTTACATAGATTATATATCAGTGAATGTCATTAGTAACACCAATGTAGGGACTATGTAATGTGAAAAAAATATAAGGGAATGAGAAGAGGTTGATTAAAAAAACAGTCTACTTGGAAATGACTGAAGAAGGTGTGTGTACTAAAAACAAGAGAATTTATACTATTCAAGGGACCCCATCCTATTCTCCAATGCCAACTCCTCATCGAGCATCAACCAAGGAAAAGGGTATTGGTAGGACCACATTTACATCATCCATAAGATTATATTCAAAATATAATACATAATGAAATATTGACTAATTATTAGGAATATATAAATTAGTTGATAAAGGTCAATGTAGGCATATTATTTGGAAACATCATTGCATGATATGTTCTTAAAGAAGATACCTTTGTCACACATCCAACTAATTTAACTCAAAAGATCGTATTCATCATAATAATCTATGTAGAGTTAGATAAGGTTCTCAATGTGGGATACCGTAAAACAATATACTTATAACCCATGGTAGTGAGATATCAGGAGTTCCCCCCATTTGGGGTGAAACTAGAGATATTTCATTCATATTTACTATCATAGCCAATGCTGGTCATCAGTTGTTGGTATAAGCATGGACATCCTTGATATCCTATCCACATATTCCCTATTTTAGGCTCTCTATTATCTGACCATTCACCCATTACCTTCCATACTATTAACTCATTGGAAGAATGACTGGATGTTATGTAAGGTCGATGTGAACTAGTATGACCAGAGGGGAAGCCTTACCCTTAACGGGTGTACATAACACTTCGGAAATTTTTTTTTCATAATTATATGTTTCCTAGGTTCAATAGTTTGAGGGAACAAAAATAACATTTTATTAACTCTTTCTCCTGATTTAGTCCCATGATGGTAGATCTTGAGTAGTAAGATGCAACAAACATCTGGTATTTCATTCAGACCATAGAGGGCCTGGCCTTTGATCAATATACATATTTACCATATAGATTAATCAAAGTTTGGGAAGTCCTTTTCTAACTATTTCTTTATAAATTTGTCACAACTCTCTAAAGGAAAATAATACATTAATTCTAAAATTGAGAACATAAATTAAACTATATTGTCTCATATTTTATTAGTATGTTGAAAGATTTGACTTACTCCCAAAACCTAAAACATTCATCAAGGGGAATTTTTGGGTCTCTTAATAGAAAACCATTATGTTGATCTGAAAACTAAACTTATCTTGGTATTATATCTATATGGATTCTTTATGTAGGTTCTCAGAGGGTGGAGGTTTAAATTTTGAGAACTAATGCTAAATCTAGACTAGTGATAGTGGATTAATGAAATATAATGGGAAGAGTGGAAACAATGGATGTCACATTAAAATTAGTATCTTCTCAAGATATAGGTCCAAACACTACGCCTCATCATAAAAATCCACCACTATAATAGAAATATAGTAAAAAATACCCCCATCGAGATGAGGTAAAGGTGCAGAGACCCTCCTAATTCAATAATTTTACAATCAATATTTTTTCATTTAGTAATGAATTTTTTTAGGATACTATATATAATCCATAGAAAATAATTAATGAGATATTCATAACCCAATATGATCAATAATATTAGTATTTAAAATTTACTAAACTAATTCCCCATTCACTGAAAATTGTGGATCATCATATAGGATTGTTTTTTATTTAATGAAATCCCATAAAAGATTATTGTTGTTTGGAATGTGATCTGAGGAAACCCACTAACACAAGTGGAATGTGGTTCTTCTTCCATTCTAAAATAAGAAGGTTAATAGAAATAAAATATGAGTAAGTGTTTATAAAATAATAATTATTGGATTACTAGAAAAAAATCATGATCATGTAATAATACAAGGATAGTTAAAAAACATCTATTCACCCAGTATCTTCTGTCGTGGTATATAAATATCCAATAATAGTGTTGTCTTCCTAGAGTCTATCTTCCCAGAGGGGACATAAACTAGGTGATAAAAATCATGTACACAAAGATGATAATATATAGATGGAAAATCTGAACCTAAATATCATAGATGTCATACCTCTAATCCCATTATAATGGGAATCATCCCAAAAAATGGTACCATGGAAATTGTCTTACAAGGAATAATACTCATAAAACAAGGAAAAATATTTTGTTCTATTAACAACATTCACCTAGTGGATCCCTTTTTAAATTATGAGAATTATTATAAAAACGATTTCCCTATGAAAAATCATGGAACCATAGGAATAGATGCTTGGGATAAAGGTGGAAAGGGATGATTTTTTCATGATTGAGCTCAATATTGTAGCCACATTCTACACATATCCATTTACTATTTCGGGACTCATAGAATTATCCTTTGGAGAGAACATGAATAAAATAAAAACTCAACTTTCATTACTAAATATCTTCTGGGATAGATTATTTTGTAATATCAACTAGAAGTGGTGAAACAGTATTGTCATCCTAGGCATGTAGGGATAAAAGGTCAGGCTAATCCAATAGAAAAACCTTTTCCTAACTTCTATGCGACCAACTAAATCATCTTCCCAAGTCACATCATACTATAATGTTCTTATTATGGAACATATCCATATTTGTAGGGGAAATACATTGACTAAGGAGTATAATTTCCTTATGAAGTTGGATAATGCTCCTCGAAAGAATTCAATTATATATTCTCTTAACCTACCGAATGAAGATCGGGAAGCACATGCAGTTACACTAATAAGAACTCAAGATTTCAAATCCTATGCCAATACTACTATGGTATAGCGGATAGATATCGAAGATGTGGAATTTCGTACTATCATCTTTTTATAGTACACTTTCATTTATAAAATGACTAATATGGCTCTTTTATGTATCATGAATATTATATGCCATTTCTTTTAGAGGATATTTTATTGTTAAGGGATCAATGTTCAATCTCATTTGAATATGAGTTCTTTTTTAGTTGGCTGTGTGGTGAAGCTGACATGATTCCCTCTCCTCTAACGCTCTTAGTGTATGACCTGAGTGAAAAAATGTTCCTTATATTATTCATAGAATGAATTTTGGTAACCTAAATAACTCTTTCAAAGAAGGAGGATCCAAAACATATACTCTTCAAGGTGGATATGACCATTGAAAATAATTAGGATAATAATTATTTCTTGAATGATAATCATGATGTAATATAGTATACTTATATAGAAATTATAGGCCTCCAACCCTATATAGATTTCCAACACCTAGGTATTTAGGATGACTATCATGGCTATATGAAGGGATCCCGATGGACACATGAGACCCATACTACTAAATTTGAAACTGATTTTGATAAGATCATCAATTACAACTTTATTCACGATGTTCAATAACTAAAATGGATTGAATATATTTCCACATTCTAGAAGAATAATTGTTGAATCAGTGTTTTCATCGGTTTCAAATATCTTAAAGGGTACATTCTAAAAGAAGAAATCCCATTTTAAATTAAAGAACATCATAATGATGTGGTTGCTGGATACCAGCAAATATTTCTCATGGATGGCTATTTAGGGTCCAAAAAACTCTAGATATACCCTAAATAGAATGATGAATATTATTTTAGGTAACCCAAAAGATTATATTTCAACATGGTTATTCTTTATTTTATGAAGAATGTTGGTGATACATAATCATCTTCCATGAAAAACGTAATTATACCCTTTCTAGGAAATTATTTTGAGTGCTATGTTGATGATCTGTTAGTAAAACATCTACAACATTCATACTATATTACTGATATTGAGACCATTTTTAACATTCCTCAATATCATATCCTAAAATGAACCCATTGAAGTGTTCCATTGGTTTTAACATAAAATTTTTTCATGTTTTATTAGTAATCTATAATGGTATTGATTATGATACTAAGATTAAAAAAATTCTTTGATATTTTACTTCCTTAAAAGCTGAATTGATCTTAGAGGACTATAATGATGACTTTCCTACATTTTAATATTTATAGAAAATATTACATGAAAAGTCATTCCATTAAATAAGTTGGTGAAATAATGGGAAACATATCATTGTCATGATGATTATCATAAGCTATTCAATAGTCTGTAGAAGTATTTTTTCAATCGACCATTTCTAATTCCATAAGTTAAAGGAAATATTTTCATATTATTTTTTATAAATTTATAGTGATCTCTTAGTAATTTACTAAAACAAAATAATGATGCTAAAAATAAAATCACTCTCCATTATCTTAGTAGAACTATTCTAAATACCAAAATTATTATTTTGATATAAATATAAACTCTCCATCATTTATTAGTGTAGTTTACAAATTGAGGAACTATATGCAGCATCATGAGGTCCATTTCATCTCCCAAACTGACCTTCTCAAGTACATCTTCATATGACCTTTATTTAATGGTTTTTTATCATAGTGGGTAGTCGTCCTTCTATAGATTGATAACTTGTTCATTAAACTTAAGGTAACAATGGAAAAAGATTTGGGTTATTTTATAGCATATCAACCTAAGTTAGAACTAATGACTATGAGTATAAAACTATAGATGAATATATATTTTATCTCCAAGAATCACTCAGAACATAAGAGATGAATTTCAATGGTGGGTTCATATTCTAGATGGGAATGAGGATAGAAGTCCTAATGTTAAAAAATGTCGGATAGAGTGTCATTTCTATTTCTCCTTTGAAGGTTTTACTACCTTAATATTACATATTATCTGAAGGATTCACCCATAATGTGAAATTATACCAAGACCTTATTGTAGTCATAGAAAATATGATCAATTTTCTAGTGACCTATATAATCAAAAAATGTTACTCAGATATGGTAATAAAGTTGGTCCACAGTGATTACACAATTAAAAAAGATAATTTAATTCACTTGGATTTTTTCCATGGGATGGTAGAAATATTTCAAATGTAGCCAACATTATGTCACCAAGAGAATTCATAAAATTATCAAGAAGAAATATTGGAAATTGAAACTGATGATTTGGCATATATGGATAGATATGAAACCTTTCATATGAATTGTACAACACCAAAAAGAATCAATGTTTGTTCAGAAGAGCATAGAAGAGATCAGCATGGATGATTCTACCCACGAACCCATTAAAATACTAAATATCTAGATGATTCCCCTCTTGACCTACCTTTAGGGTGGGATTATTCCATCATACATATCCAAGAAAAAAAACTTTTATGATGGATAATTCAATATTAATATATATGTCAATGGGGTTCATTAGAAGCCCTCTATAAATTATTCATTGACAAAGTTCCTTTTAGATGAATTGATATAGACTAGACAATATGTATTATATGATAATACAATGAAAATGAATATGGTTCTCACTATATAATAACCAAGATTTATCACCAAATTAGGAATCATTGATATTTCTGGCCTTTGATGATAATGGATTATACACAATTCACCGAAAAGAATCACCCCTATCAAGTGATTGATAATTTTATCGATTAATCCCCAATGTTTTATTGTAATAAAAACTACTCTTTTTTGTTATACATGGTATGGATGTAGTGAAACCATATCCTCCTGCAACATCCATGTAGTCTAAATAAAGTATAAATTCTATTGAATTCATCTCTAAATGGTTTGAAGAAATACCATTCAATGAAGTCAGGGAAAAATAATTATGAATTTCTTGATTTCCAACGTCATCAAAATGTTTTGTGTCCCATATATAATACTGATGAAAAAAACAAATACATTTATTTATGTGAATTTAAAAGGCTATATGGGGAGTATAACATTGAATCCAACCATTCATCCTAGTATCATGTAGTGGAAAATGGATATATAGATTCCTTCAATAAAAAACAATAGAAAATAATCAATAAAATGGTGGATAATTACAAGGAATCCTGGACCAATTATATTTTACATAACAGGTGGTACAACTATAACACCACCTTTTCTACTCTTCAAGAGACCTCATATTCACTTGTATAATGGAAAGAATAATTTTTTCCCCTAGAATTAAAATTCCTTTCACATCATTTTTATATTCAAGATAAATTTTCCATATAAGTTGAATCCAAGAAAGGTTGGTTGGATATGAATGGTATGATAAAAAAATAATTCATAAATTGAAACATTTATAGGTTTACCAAAACTGAATATCTCTAGAATTCAGAAATAAAGATCACCATCACCCATGCCTTTATAGAAAACTCAATGATACCTGATGGTTTTGGTCAACAGGAACCAAATAACACATTGGAAGAAAAAATATATGCTTGATCTAAAATGAGAAGGACCCCTAATCATCTATAAATTATATTCCAATGAAGGATAATTGTTGATCCCCATGGATGGTGAGCATAGTACACCCCGTAATAATGTCAAATTTCTCAAGAAATATTTTATGTGATTAAAAAAATATTGTTCCAGTCATGTGACCTAGATGTAAAAAAAATAGTCATCCTTATGACATGATGTTAAACTACACAAAATGGTCCTTTTTCAGGGCCCTAAATGGCATGACACATACCTTGATAAACAAAAGACATTAAATTGATTGAAAATTTCTTTAGCACATAATGTTAAAAATTACTCTCACCCAATGAATGTTGAATACTTCCATAGGGAACCAAGCCTAAGAATCCTCATAAACAATAATGGGATGATTTTTAGATGGGATTATTTCTTAAATCCTAGGGAATCTCACATAGGTAAAACCAAAATCCCTTGTTTTCCTGATTCACTGACACATTGGTCTTTGACCAAAGAACCTCCAAGGAACATTGAACTTCCTCTCAATATGGAAATAATCTATGTGTTTGAGTTCCCATTTTTCATTATATAAAACCACATATTTCCTTGACCTCTCAATAGAGGTCAAATTTTTATTGTGTTACACATTCAATATACTAAATTTCAATGAATGATTCACATCAAATAAGTTAATCCCTCATTATTCCTTATTTCTCACCTCGAGCATAGATTACATGTCCTTAATAATTCTAGTAAGGGACTCCTATAATGGTTAGGTCACTTCACAATCCAAACAACACATTATGAATCATTGATTATTTTATTCCAAATATGTTCATACAATGTGAAACCACATAAATTTTTCCACTGTCAGATGGCCACACATCTCTGTCCTATGGCATTAAAATTCATGGTATATGTCCATAGAATATGTTATAAATTGTGTTTTGTTGAGGTAATTTCCTAAAAAACCCCATTATAGGTCATAGACTCTCATCACACCATGAATTTAAAATTATTTGGGGATTAATTCTCATTTTAATGAGATACATAGTGAAACCCTATTTCTATATCATGGTCCAAACCTAATATGTTAAAAATACTCCCACCAATTTAGTACTACATATCCTTTTATTTTGTATTTGATGAGATATAAATTTATTCTTGGATTATTCACCTGGGATAAGAAAAAAAATCCCCCAATCTCATATATATAAGCCAGATCTTTCTGGGATAGTCAAACATGGTTTCACATTCCATTCTTAAACTCCTATTGAAAAAATCCACCTCCATGTATATAGAACAGACCTATAAAAGGAACTCTATTTAAAAACATTTCATTTCATGGTTCTCATACAAATGTGATACATTAGGAAATCTAGGTTCCTTAACCCATACACATCCATATGTCAAAATAAATAACATTCCCCTATGTATGAATTCAAATTTCTGAGAGAAATTATCCATATTTATATAACTATGTATGTCTTGACTCTCATCCAAATGAGATACACAATGAATTATGAATTCTTCTTA
Organism: Viscum album; assembly: GCA_963277665.1. Taxonomy (NCBI): domain Eukaryota; kingdom Viridiplantae; phylum Streptophyta; class Magnoliopsida; order Santalales; family Viscaceae; genus Viscum; species Viscum album. The sequence goes on along the minus strand of OY728162.1, from coordinate 913,830,212 downwards.
TAAGTCTCATTTATAAACAAAACACCAATTACCTAATCCTACATATTATCCATGTATATATAAAACAACCTAGGTTCAGTAACATCCTTCATTGGATTAAATTCCTTCATCTTTATCTATACATTTTCTATTAAAAAATGACCCATTATGTCAACAAAAACATAGATAACTAAAAGAATCATTTACTTATTAGTGAATAAGAATCAAACTCCAAAGGGAAAATTGGTTTTTACTATCTATAACATGCTATGATTTGTCTCTATATAATGTGTTTCCTAAATGTCTCAGGTTATCCATACGTATCTTCATCTTTAGGAGGAAACCTTTTTATCTCTGTATACCCTGAAAACAATTTAGAGGAATCCACTTCTAAAATTTGGTCTATGATCACCACCTTTTTTGTTTTTCCCATGTTATCTTATTAGATCCAATTACTACTAATGTCATGATTTGTGACATTTACATCATTACCCTAATGTCTCGGATATTCCAAACAACTTTTGGTCACCACAGATATATTGTATGGTTTTTGGTATGGTTCCCTCAACATATGATAAAAAAATTAGAAAAACCAATGGAATCCATCCCAAAACAATGTTTTTTTAATTAAAAAAATTCCTATGATATCCTATTGTTTTTCATGATGATCATGGATCACTTGATCATAATGTTATTGGAGTATTCTTTTGATTCACATTATCCAAATGTTGCATGAATAAATCCAATGATTCATTGGTCAATCATGCATGAACTAACACGATTTAGTGTAGCTTTCATAGTGTATTATTTACTTACATATGGGATAGACCTACATAGGGAACCATTATCATAATTTTTTTATGTGGCATTATTCTTATTCCAATGTGATATATAGTGATGCATGGATTTTTCATTCTTGGCCCACCCACTATAAGAAAATTGTGGTCTGATATGTGAAAGGAATTATATAATGAGTTCCTCACACTATGAAAATAATTATTAGTGAAAAATATGGCCTTTATTTCAAATCATATTTTAGTAGGAAGGTTCCCCCATAAGGGAAATGCTGGAAGATATTCCTCCCATCATACAAGTTGGATGAATACCCTATTTTCCTAAACCATACTCAATTATCATGGGAAACATTAATTTCCGTAGAACATCCATGGATATTAGTGCTATAAACATATGAATCTTAAAGAATCCTTTTTTGACAATTTATAATATTCGTATATCTGTCATTTCATAATAAGTTCCCATAATGTGTTTCCCCACCAAAAGAAACCATCATTCATAATAGATAATTCCTTCGTATCTATATTCATTAACATCAATATAATAAATTATCCCTTGGAAACAGGAACCCTAAATATTAATTTAGTACATTCCATATTTTATCCTCTCTATATTTGAATTCACTAGGGTTATGTTTTATGTTCCCTCTCCCAAAATCTAATAATATATTTATGTATTCTTGACATGAATAAATTTTCTAGTTAATTTATGGTCATAATTGATTGAACTAAAAAACATGATGGACTTGTATAGCTTGAAAGACCTTTAGAACCAAGTGGATGGCGAAGTAAAATTCATATGGGTGATAACCCAGAAAGGGGGGCATGAACACCGGTCAAGTCATTCCTTTATGTCTAATTAACATCAAATTCTGTAAAAAAATTATGGAAATTATATAAATGTAATAATAGTTGTGGAGCACATAATATGACCCCATCAATAGTAAAATTATTATCTCTGGGTCCCTCAAACTAGGAATAATTACGAGTGAAGAAACATATTCTCATGAAATTTCAGTTCATATATTCATAAATCGTAATATAACATTATTTTTTCACTCAAATAAACCAACTATGCAGTTGAGGTGATGGTAATTATAGCTATACCCATCCATGAGCCTTGAAAACAAAAAATTAAATAGATTAATTAACCATAAATGTTGATAATTATGACTGGTGTTTTTACTCAATATTTGAATGATTCAGGATATCATGGAATTAACCATCTGAAACACTATAAACTTATGTAAAGAGAAAAATACAAATAAAATAACAATTGAGAACAATAATGTTTTTGTTCTCTGTAAAAAATTTTCATTGAGTAACATCTACATTATAGAGTCTCTCCTTAATATTTTTGAGTATTTATAGGCAATTGAAAAACCTATAATGAATATTTTCCAGCATTGTTTAGACACGTTTTCTTAATTAAGGTATCTAGAACGTGAATTTCTATCTGATGGATTCAACCCAATAATTCTTCCATGATAGGTGGTCTTTCAATAAGGAAACATAAGCCTCGTATTCTCATTCAACTATAGAAAATAAAATGAACTAATGATGAAGTTTTTATTCATCAGCAGCCAAATTATGATTCTCAGTATCATCATATTTCAAAGATTCCATATGATTATTAGGAAGATCAAAATTGATAAGATATGATTTTTTATTAGATAAATCCTCCTAAGAAATCATAACAATATATATGGGTTTAAGAAAATGCTGGTAAAAGAACCCACTTACACCCATGATAAGGATTATTTCAAGAAGGATGTCTAATTTATGAATAATATTTTCTAAATGTGTTTTCATGACGATTATGCAAACATTGTGCCATTCTAACTTTCATATGGTCTAATGTTTTATGACAATAATATGATCTAGACCCTATTCATCCAAAACTGCCAGTATATAGTCTGGGTAAAAAATTCAATACTGATAGGGTTTATCCAAATTTTGATGTATTTATGAGAAATTCATCCATTAGCACTTCCTATATAATTTAGGGAATGGGATAGTCTGTTTGTTGCCTATCATTGATGTGTCTGAAACCCATTTATGTAAAACAATTTTTTGTGGTTAAACTAGTAGTGTTATCAATAACATTTCTCTCTCAAATAATCATAGAATTGGGGTAGAATGAAGATTACAATCCCCAAGAATTACAATAATTCATACAAATATGATTTTATTCAATAAAAAATCGGATTTGTATGCATGAAATTGAAGGAACCTAGTGAAGATAGTGTATTATTCAGTTGTTGGACTAGTTTCCCCAACATTCCACCAGGATAATATTCCTCCCTTGTTTTTGGATAACCTAATATAGATTTAATGGAAAATCTGAAGTCTAAAAATTATCCACCATTTTAATTTCCTCATTCATAATCATCCACCATAGTTAGCGGTGGATGATTGGGTGTGATTACATTTAAGTCTTGATTTGGGTTAAGGATGCAACATGTTCTAAAAATAAAAATTTTCTAATGAACCTATCAGGAGGATACGGTTGTAAAATAGTCACCACATCTATCCAAGTAGCTAGAATCCAATCACAAAATGTGATGACGTATGTCATTTCATCATAAGTTCTTATTCCATTATTTATCACTTCTATAGATGGTTCCATATAAGGAACTAGCTAAAATCTTATGTGACCCCTTAATAGATTAATAATACTATTAACACTTAGGTATGATTGGATAATATAAAATATTTTCAGTGGTGTGGGACAAAAAATATATTGTGGAATCATCATGATATTCTAATACTCATAACTTTGTATGTGTTCACTACCTAGCTTATATAAATTGGAATGGTCTTATTATAAGATATAGGTATCTTCTCACCTATATATGACCCAAGATGTTAAAATAAAAGAAATGGTGGGTCCATATTGATCGATGGTTTGTCCCTCTTATAATTTATTCCCTATCATCAATGTACGGAGCCTGACACTAGTATAAGCAACGTGTGAATGAAGGAACCATCCACTATTAAAAAATGGACAACAATCCTCTAATGCAAGTTTTTAGAGATATATATGGTTGGATCCTATATCCCTACATGGTATGTTGGACTACATTGAGAGTGACCCTATATCAACATGGAATAAGGTAAAATTGTTGAGAAGGATGAGTTCGAGTCTACCGATCCTTCTCCCTCGAGCCACTAGCTTGTGTGAAAAACTTTACTAAATAATTTAATGGAATCAGTGAACTGATGTGAAGGGAATTACCCAATTACTTTTCTTCCACATTTATTATATAACTCACTAATGAAGAAACATATGCAGTTTCTTGACATGGTTTTTATATAGAATGGAACTCATATTACATAATACCAATAATGGTAATCCCCTATAAGTGGTTGATATTCAAAAAATATGTATATCTTGACTTCTCTATGAAAATGGTGAAATGTGTTAGTTCTCATACAACAATTTCGGATTAATTTTGGGAAAGAAACCAAATAGTGAGTATGTTAGGAACAGAGAATTCCATACGTCTTTGTATAAGGTGATAACCTCTAAAATATTAGGAAACACCACAGAATTTTAATGCACATTAAATTATCCGGAGAATTCATCATAAAACTACATCTAGATTGAAAATCTCGCATCATGATCCACCCTGTTGTGGAATTTACACATGATAGATATTAAAATGGATGGATAATCATTAACAACACACTATAAGGATATGTCCTGAAATTTCAATTTGGTTGGAGCCCATAAGGTACTATTTATAATGAATGCATTTCATTGAATTGATTTAGATGTTATATGGCCTGGAAGAGAGATTTTCTATAGAAAAAAATCATAGGGAGCTATAAACAATGTATATAGAAGGTTTTGGTCATTTGTTGGGATTGTATCACTGACATGTATCCTGATGTTGTATAGAGGTAGTGTGTCAGGTTGTTGATATTCCATAATCATTAGTGAAGGAAGAATCTTTGGAATACCGTCTTAAGGAATGATATAGTATCATGGGATGAATTTGGTACTTCAATAATTAATAGTTAACTTCTCAATTATAATCATCAAATAGGATGGAGACTTCGGGTCATGACTCATTTCCTTTGAGAAAATAAAAAAATGTATGATAATTTTTTGATGTGTAATACAACCCTTCACTTTGTGTATATAATTTTACCATGAAGTGATGTAATTTGTTCATGGGGATAATAATTCATGGATGGAAAGGCTTTAGTATGCCGAAAATAGTGTTCCCAAAGGGAAATTCTATGCAGGGGAAGATGAAATGGTAGATGATCTAAACAATTCATGAATCACCTTTAGTTCTATAGGTGACAAATGAGACATTATAACATTTTTTTACATATGTGGGATCACATATGGGTCCACATGAACCTCAAAAAGGACTCAACTAGTATGAATTATTAATCAGAAGTGACCCATCTTCATTATGATCAGATCCTATTCTGATAGGGGTAATTATTTTTTCCTAGTAAAGACAAAAACAATATATGAAATTAATTTTGATTTTTTTAAAATTTAAAAATAAAATTAAATAATATATTCATAGAAAATTAATCATTAAAGCAACTAAAAACAAATAAAAGTTTGTCCCTTAAACATAGATCACACATTAAGAGAGACCACTACTCTATATGGTGCTCTAGGAAATGAATAGTTTTTGTCTGATGGAGTTGAGATACTACCCCTTTCAAATAAATTTCAATTTTACGGTAAATTTTGGTGGAATTAGGCCCCTCCAAAGATAAATTACAATTCTTATCTCCCTAAATGAATGATATTTTTCATATGTGCGGGTAGGTTTTGAGATCATGCCTCCTCCCAAAAAACGATTTCATTTTTCCTTTAAGGTTTGAGGACTCTTTTCAAATCCTATAAATAGAAAATAATTTTCTTAGAGATTCTATAATTCAATTCCCCTACAAAAAAAATCATTCATTTTAAGAATGAGGCGTCATGTTAACTACCATATAGATTACATCCAAATTTATAGTGTGAGGTGGTCAGCATATGACCTTACAAGAAACAAAATACTTTACATATGATATATTTATTACTAAACCACTTGTCCTAGGTTATATTTTGTAGCCAACTTTCCATCATGAAAATACAGTTATTTACAAAGCCTATAAATAACTTGTATTCTAAATAATGAATACATAATATGGATATAAGAACAATAGTGAAGACTAGACATGTCTTCTGTTGGAAATTCACCTACAAAATATTATGAGGGAGACCCCAAAAAGTTATCCTTCTTGAGAGGACCTTCCTAGACACATATAATGGGTTCCCCTGTGCCTACAATTGAATATCACCATGAAGTATTCCCCTTAAAAGAAGAATACCGCTCTTGATCTCTCACCCCAAATAGAAAAATGAAGTACATGAAATTGGCTATCCTTAGGGTATTTTTCCATTCCATACATTCTTACTACATTTTGTATATAGTTTGGCCCCATTTTGGACCATTCATGAACATTCAAAATAACTTCATTTACCTCTAATAAAAACAAGGAATTGTGTTATTAAGTCATCCACCATTATATATTTATTCATTTGTCCTTAAGAAAATATAATGTAATGTGTCCCCCATCAAGTTTTTCATTCCATGGTTATATATGTCTTACAGTAAACCTCTTTTGTAGGAAATATACAAATAATGTATATAGTCTTCCACTCCCATGGTAAAGAGGATCTCAGCCTCAGGGATTGTGGGTGGTGGATTAGCTGTTCAGGATGGGACAAATGATTTATTAAATGTAAATAGAATTGGATAAATATTTACCATTATAGTATGCCATCTCAACCTCACCATCCCATCCATCAATCGAAAGGGAAATCACTTGTGAATCCCTTATCAATTAATCCCTTAGTATTTCCTTTTGGACTCCTAGACCATCAATACCCTCAACCACATCCTCCATCGAATGAAGGAAATTTGGATGATTTAGACATATTACAATCCATCTTAATTCTCATAGAAGCATCACCCATGTGTGATATATTCTAGTAGAAATCATGAAATCATCACGATTAAATCTTATATTGGTCTCCTACTCGGTATAAGACCCAATCATTTTATCGCTCATCAAAACACCACATTCCCTTAGAGAAAAATATTTAATTTTATAAATTTCTAATGAAGAAACCACTATGCCCCCATTAACGTGTTTGCTGCCACAATTCCATAATATCTTTTATTATATTCATGTTCTAAGGGGATATGAATGAATGAAACATAACGTTTGAACCCGAAATTCCAAATACACCATTTCCTTTATTTGTAAATATTCCTAATAATATAACTCCTCCAACCCGGTGGACAATAAAGATTATGGGAACTCCTCATATCATCGTAATTAGCCTATAATTTTCATTATTAGTTGTGTTAATAAAACTATATTCTATGATATAGAATCCTAATTGGGCTATTTTGGCATATGTACCACTCAAACATTTTTTGATGTCGCAATCCCCTAGATGTCCATACCTCAAGACCTTTAACTGAATGTTCTAGTAATTGTAACATGAGCCAAATAAGTTGTATGTGTATCATTAAATGGAATAGAACTACATGGGCATTGATTACTCTCAGGAGGATATGTAGTATTCCCCAATAATGTACCCCATCGGAACATAAAAAATAATCCCATTTCCACAGATAATGCTAAATTCCAAGGCTCCTTAAAGTGTGGAAGAAAACTATCATTACAAAAAAAAATATTACCATAATGGAGAACCTTTGATACATACATATGGTTCACTCGATGGATATTGTTAAAGGCATATAGATAGTTCCATTTATGGATGACCTTGGATATATACAGATGGTTTCCCATTAAGGAATGTCTCTTTTTTTAATATATATGGGGAAAAAATTCCATATAGATAATTTTAAAAGGAATTCAATTTCAGGGATTAAATTTATAAGAGCGTCTAAGAGTATGAAATAATTCCCTCTATAAAGGGTGTTATGATCCTGATCTTCCATCCTCTCGACCAATGTGATTTGTTAACTGAAATTGGTAAAATTACCTATTTACCACATGTACTTGTAATTCAAGTCCATCATACATAATTATTTTGTTAATTTTTGGGTATTTTATATTTAAAAAAATAAACTAGTTGGAAACTGTCCTTCTATTAACATGTGTGAAACAAAAATTGTGAACCAGACATGAATGATTATGAAACAATAATCAATCCCCCCACAATCAATCCACATGTCCTATTTGTTTCAGAAAAAAAGGGTATACGAGAATGTTCAATGGATAGTTCATTAATATTTGTTCATTATTATTATGATAAAAAAGCTTGAAATAATTGATTAAATAATTAATTAATTATGTGAATTTGTCTTAATATCTATCCAATTAATCTTGAAAATACCCATCATAAATCCATTCAAAGAAAATATGTGACATGTCCAATAAATAAAGATAATTAAAATAAATTAATTGATCAATTTTAACTCAATATTGTATTTATTACATTGTCAAACATAACTATTTCCAACATTTTAATTTTATTTTATTGTAGAAAATAGTAATTTTAATGTAATTTAATTATTATTATTTTAGGAGTCTATAAATTCTTTACTTATGATCTACGTACTATGTTACTCAATTTAAGTGTACCCTAGATTAACTATTTGGGATTCATCACATACCTTATAAAGACTGTTGTATGTGTACTAATAATCTAGATGATGTTTATGATACTTTATATGAGTTTTGTAATTCGACCAAAGGAAACAGTGTGTTATTTAGACATGGGATCACATGACATGTAGTCTGGCTACAAATCAGGTGTTTTTATAGAAATATGTTTATTTAACCCACTAAATTACTCATGATATTTTTCCCTGATATGAATAAATGAATGACACACTATTTACACAATATATAATCCATGTGTTATATTAATTACATTTGTTTCTTGCCTCACGCCATCAGGATATACATTTCAGACCACATTTTTAACTTGAATATTGACACTAAACCATGTAAAATTCATGAAATGTATTCTAGTTACACACCATGTACATAAAAATACATGTACCTAATTGGCCTGATTTACTTGTGGTGTGAAATAAATGAAACATTTATATTAACAACTCAAGGTGTAATGTGTCAAATTACACTTTTAGGTCTAGTCAACTTTTTTACACATTCTGTACTCCAGCTACATAACATGTAACATAGTATCACTATCCAGAACCCTTGGATATTCTCAATGTCATTACTGGTCATTATTCATCTATTTATAAACCATTACAAAAATATGAATCTTGAACAATGTAATTAAAATAATGATACAATATTAATGAAAAATCAGATTTAAGAATGAATAATATATAAATAAATTACCTCTTCAATATTTCCAATTTAGATCTACAATAAAAAAAATTATTATATATTTAAAATGTTACCTCTCTAGTACCATATGAAATTTTCAAGTGTCGGGTAAGTGAATGAATGGGTGAATAACCATAAATAATTTTTATATCAAATAAACAATCTCCAAATGCACAAGATATAAACATAATGAAATATAATGTTCGTTTGTCAAATATTGTCAAAGAAAAGATTTGAACCCCTATAGAGGATAATTTTCATATTAAATGTATAATTAATTTAAATATTATTATAATAATGATTACCTAGTATTATGAGAATTCTTTGATTATGAAGTTGATCATCCATAAACCCTTTTTGGAATATATTCATTTCACTGGGAGAATCCAAAGGTAGAATTCCTCTATAGTTGATCCAAATGAACTCCTTTGATCTCTTAATGCCATAAATTTATTGACTACTCCTTGTGAGGTAGATCGATCATCCTATTTTTTCATCTTGACCAGTTTTAGATCATTCGAGCATTAATAATTTTTTCTCATTCAAGAGAAGTGGGGATAAAGAGGGATATAATTAAGAAGTCTACTATGCACAATGATTCCCAATTATTGATAAACCATGTACAATTGACATAAAAATATATTTATAGAATTAGGATTTCGGTAAAAATATAATTTAATTGAATAATAATCCTTAAATAATATAATAAATAATTCTATTCCCCATTCAAAAATAATGTTATTAATAATATAATTTTTTGAAATATGTTAACTGGAATATTGCAAAATATTATTTTATGAGCTTGTAAATTTATATTTATCATAATTTAAATTTTTTTATGCTTTCCCTTTTCAATATTTATCAAATACCTAGATTAATATTCACTAAATATAAAATAAATAAATATTTTGCTTGTAATATGGGAAAAAATATTTATGAAACATTTATATGATTAAATAATTTATTTTGTAATGAGTAAATAATAATTTATTACCATGAGAATCTTAGAGATCAATAAAACATAAATTAAATTATTACATAGATTAAAAAATAATATTGATTCCACTAAATAAATTCAAATAGTATTCAATAATGATCAATAAAAAACATAGTGTATAGCCCTATGATATTTGTTCTTGATGGCAGTAGACTTCTCTAATGTTCTGGATTAATATCTACAGATTTTTCATGTAACACATGAAAATGAAAATAATATCACCATGTTTACAACGTTATTCAAACTCTTACTATGTAATATAATTTTATTTTCACACTATCTTTTCAATAAGGTATCACCACTATTCCCTTAACCTATATTCATGACATATCATTACATCATAATCTTACTTCAAATAGTAGACCATGGATCCTCCCCATGGCCTCCAAAAAGTATTATAAAAGATTTTAAATAGTACAGAAATGGAAGATAAGGGTAAAATGGGGAGTATCCCAACAAAAAAATAGATAGATATCAAAATTACCCTTTCCAACCATGACCCCTTCCACGAAACAAGACTCATCTCTTGGCTCGACCACCCCTTCTGAATCCTCCTAGACCCCTAGGATGTCACCCCCTTTACCATTACTTCGGGATTTGGTGTGTACCATATTCATTTCCCACTGACTCATAAGCCATAGTTGCACTTTGGTAACCCACCAAAGGAAAACAATCATCAGCAGAAACATGATCACCATCACCAACTTGAGCAGCCTCAATAAGCACTTTAGAAGAAGATTTCCCAACTTGAGCCTCTAGAGAATCAACCTGCTTGAAAGAAGAGGTATTAGAAACTGCAAGGGGTCTGATACCTTTTCTGTCCAGACTCTCCCAATAAAAAGCATAAAATTTTGGAGAATTAATATCATCAAGCATGGTGATGATATTAATCTTCATAGTATCATGTTTTGGTGGTTCTACATTCACAATGTCTGTCACAAAGAGTGCATGAGCAGTTTGCCCAAAAATCTCCGAAACAACGTTCCCAGCAAAAGATGCAGGAAAGCACTGCACATGCTGACGGTTATTTGGGGAAATGGAGGGAAATTCCTTCATAATAATCCCAGTGGAATTGTCCGATGGCTGGCCCAACCTAAGGCCATTATTAGTAGATGCATCATCAACAGAGGACTGTACAGTCTAGTCCTGAATAGTCAACCTTGTGGAAATATAAGACAGCACAAGAAATTCCTTCATCATAGTAACAGAATCTAGTGATAGGCCTGACCTCAAGCCCTTAGAAATAGAAGAATCAGAATCAAATGACTTCACAATCAAGTCCTTCATAACATTATAAGTATTCGATGACTGGCCCAACATAAGTCTTTTAGAAGTAGAAGACCCCTCCAAAGCAACATAATTTCCAGGGGCACAACCTGCACAGAAGAGGTATTACAGAACCCCATCCCTTCCAAAGGGGCATTAACATGCACCCCATGATGAGAGGCAATATTCGAAGAGGGACCAACAGAGTTCTCTCCAATGGTTGGATTCCATTTAGAAAAGGATTTCTCTTCCATGAGAACAGTAGGGTCAAACTCATAACCACTATCAGGATCATATCCCCATTTCAAAGGCTTCCCATGAATCAATGTGGTAAAATCATCATGAGTGGGGGCAGTTCTAACCGCAAGAACATGCCGCACCTCCCCACCACATTCAGCAACACCACCTGAAGTCCCTTTCCCAGTCACAACATCAGCAAAAGATACAAAACCCCCAGCACATGGCCTCAAACTCCCCATGGTTGGTAGAGGTGAAGCCACCACCACACCACCAGGGGTGTTTCTTATTTCATTATTAGATAAAGGGGGAGCATAACCCTACTTGAATTTAAACATGTATTTTTCAACAAAATGCTCATGCCTCTTATAATTAGAGTATCAAAGCCCCTGATTATAGTTCATCTTGACATGCCCAATAGCCATGTAATTAAAACCAAACTCAGGTAAATGCTCATACTCAGTATTCAATTCGAATTTAAATTCACCAGCAAGCAGATAAACTGTCTCAACAAATGTAAAATCCATATTAAATTCCACTTTAATATGGGCAAAGTGACCATACCTGATCAAACATGTCTCCTTATCAATTTTAATGGGTGAACCAATTGAATGGGAAACATCCCATAGGATTCTCGGGTGACAAAAAACCTTGTTGAGGCCATTCACACGAATCCAAGATTGAAAAACTATATTATTTTCATGTAAGGGATCAAACCAGGGTTCCCAATTATGGAACCTCAGAACCCCCAACCTAGGATTGACAAAGCCAGAACTCCTAGCCTTAAATTTCATCTCACTGGACTGAAAAAAATATGAAAACAATTCATTCCAAGAGAGATGTGGATCCTATCACTGAAACCCCAGGCATATTGGAGATGCTTCTGAAGATCATCAACTATTTGAGGAGTGATTTCCTTGCGAACTCAATCGAGCAACAATTGAATGCTTACCATATTCAATATGCTCTTTAAAGATACTGGCGTTTTCTTCAACCGCAGAATGCACACCATTACGTGAGACCCTTGTATTATGAGCATCAATGCGAGGAATAGAGAAAAACCTTTCAGGGCCCACTGAGTGTGAATTATCCATCCGAACATGCTCTTCTTGGAGAGGATTACAAATCCCCTTCAAAGGAGCCACATAAGAAACCACAACACGATTCAAACCAGAACCACCATTGATATTCCGCTGAGGGACAACCAAAATTTCCAAAGGGTTGAAAAGACCAATCAAAGAGGAATCAATCACAAAACCAATACATAGATTTCATTTCTAAAGAGAGAGACTCTCTCTACCCCATCCATCATCAGTGTATTCATTCCACAATAATCTTAAATACACCTTTTATTACACCCTTGAAAGAGAATTTAACATGATAAATCAATTTCAATAATATGTATGAGATATTAGCATCTATAAACTATAAGGGATAGACCATTCAATGACATTTAAATTAACATAATTTCATTCTTGATGAACCCAAAATCTCCGACATCATCCTAATCTTAATCTTCATGATGTAAGAAATACATCTATTTCATGATTCCTTATCTGAATTAATATTAATATTAATATATTAGAAAATTTTCACACACTCAGGGATTGGGATATCTAAAGACATATAAATATGAAAAATTCAAACATGTGGTTATGTCCTCATAATATATCTCTAATATTATTTACAATTGAAAACATAATGAGAAGAATCCTCATCTGAGTATGAGTGATCACGCCTAACAGTGACCATTTTATGTGTCCTATAATAGAATGTTTTATTTCTATTGAACTATATTTATGAAAATAATAATTCCATTTCTATGCTTCTATCCTATAGGGGTGTATTTTTGTTATTACAGATGGGATAGATATTCTAGGAAACTATTACATTAAATTCATAGATGTTAAGGAATATTACGAGTCAAGATGTATTATTAAAATTCAAATCAACCAAGATACAGGTAATGTATTGTATAATGAATTGTATCTGGAACACTAACCCAAACTGTACGCATTTATTTTTTTGTTATAGTGAACAAATATTGAGAGTGAATAATACACTATTAGTATGGGTTTCAATTTTTTCCATAATATCTATATCACCTTGTATTTTTTGATGGGTGACCAAGATATAGTTATCATGAAAATCAATTTTCAGTAGTCTACATTAGAGGAGGTTATTTTTTTTACAATCACACTACAAAGTTTATGAAAAAGTATTCCATTATACTGATTGTGTCTAATATTTTACTACCCCAAAATCATGATATAGATGAAAAAGGAATCATATGGGAACCCCTTGCTGATTTAGAATAGAGAATATGGATATCTTCATGGTTCACTATAGAGTGATATCTGCTGCTTCAATTTATGGGGATCATAGAGAGGTGAAACATCTTATTTTGCGATATATAACGGTAGGGGCCTTGAAATACACTCTTTTAGACGAAATTATAGATTTTATGTCCTATTTTATGGAGTATATCTACCATTGAATGCTATCGACATGTTATGGTAAGATAAATCAAATCTATTTTTGAGTAGTGAAATCCATCCATTGTAATTGAACCGACTTTGAGAAAGTCATATAGATGAAAAATATGGATTGATTCCCACTCTATTTTATCCATAGAAATATAAATAATCAGTTATTTCCGGTGTTTGAAAAGGAGGAACATGGAGAACAGAAGATTGTAATAATGATGTCCAATCAAATTACAAGGCTGTACTAATTTTACCCCAATAATAAATTATTAAACAATATAATTCACCCATTAGTGAAATGATTTCTAAATACACACAACTATCATTCCTTAGACTATATATATTCCCTAACATTCAAAATTATCACGTCTCATTATTGTATCAAGAATAAAAATCATAGGTCTCTATCGATAGATGTCATATTGATAGGTCATCTTCATTCAAACATCCAATAATTTCTTTTCAATATATGTTGATTCCATCCACCAGATAGTGGTAATGATAAAATATGTTATCCAGATTAGGAAGTTCCAAATCATCAATCAATTTGGTATCTATCAAATAATTATCATAGTCAATAGTAAAAATGATTGATACCCTTAAATAGTAATGTTTTACAGCACATCCCATCGTCATGAATGAGTTAACGGATAGATTGATGAATTAAATAATATTATCTCCAATAATATATAAAATATGGTAGATATGAAAATATAGAGAAATACTAGTAATTCATCAAATTACTTATGGTTATATTTTAATATGAATCCTAATTTCACTCATTTGATACCATAGACCTTATAATTTGGAATAAAAATCTTGTTACAAAATGAATTTAGTCCACCAACCCTCCAGATAATGTATTCAGTACCAATTTATAAATAATGAGTGGCAACTCATCAAACTAGCTGCATTCAAAACATTCCCTAGAATTTTTTGATCTATCTGATTTGAGTATCTCATTCATTAAATAAAAACATTAATAATTCCTTACATTACTATGGTGATTTTGTGAGGGAAATATTAATTTAAATGGTACCAAGAAGAAAAAAACTAAATTTATAACCCATATATAAAGGACACATTTCCATGCACATGGTCTATATAATGGTGCATATTTATTGATCGCAAAAAAATTAGGAACATATCTCTCCACCCACCAATGTCATCATTTCAAAAAAGGTGAAATTCATATTCTAAAAAAACACACACAATTCTTGATAAATATAATAAAACTATGGGTTATGTATCCTTAACACTAAATGTTATGTTTCATTGAAATTTGAGTCACAAAACGATGCTAAAATACAGAGAATATTTTCAATTATCACAAGATTAGACACTATGGACAATCAAATAATTGAACTAATTTTTGTCTATATGGAACAATAACTACCACATGAAATTAAGCTATGTTATACTTTATCCATCATATTATTAAAAGGTTCATACAAAAAGATTTCATGACTTTTTTAAAAAATTAATTTAATATTATTTATATTTTTTATTTAAACCATCAATGAATATTTTTTATATTAATGCACTATGTTTTAAATATGTAATAAAAAAATTAATCATCATCTACACATGAAACAAATATTATCATGAGGTATATGGTACAGTAGGTATTTATTGTATTACGAATAATAAAATTCCCTTCAATAGCTTGCATCACAGGCAAGATCGAGTTTTTACTGAACTACAATATACTATTAATATGATTATTAAAGTATTATTATAGCTACAAAATAGCTATTGAAATGGATGTAATGAATAGTAGTAACTATTTTTTAATAATATTATCTTCACATGTATATAAAATGAATCATTTTATTATTAATTAGTAGGATGGAATGTATGAACCATTTGAAAATAATGAAATTACATATCTAAGAAAAATATTTTTCTATGTACAAGCATAATATTAACTTAATAAATTAATCAATCTACTTTTGATTAATTTTTTAAATAAATTTTATATTTTCTATATTAAATAAATATTTTTTATACTCATCATAAAGATATTATAGCAATATGATAAGAATATGTCCAATTTTATGAATAAAAGTTATATTCTTCCAAAAGTCAATTTTATTGAATTTTAATGGCTAAAAAATTTAAAATATGATTATCAACACATATAATATTTATTTGAAAAATTATACTTCATTTTTTAAGTGGAAATTAAAAATTATTTTTCGGTTTATTTTTGTAAATTTTCTAGGAAGATTAA
Source organism: Viscum album (assembly GCA_963277665.1). NCBI lineage: Eukaryota > Viridiplantae > Streptophyta > Magnoliopsida > Santalales > Viscaceae > Viscum > Viscum album. Next base: position 913,813,859 of record OY728162.1, on the reverse strand, counting down.
TTTTTTGATGAATAATAAATGAAATTGAATTTTAATTAAAAACATATTTTTCTTATAATTTCTTAATAAGGATAATTTTTATGCTTATAAATATAAATTAGTTAAATAATATATAAATTAATCCAATTTAGGTTATTCAGTTCAATTTAACATTGATATTTGATATAAAAATAGACCAATCATCTGTGTAATTTTACTTTAAAAACACGTGTTGTCATACTATCTACAGAATTAAATTTGAATTTATTTCTAACACATAATTTATTAGAATTTTTTAAATTATATACTATATTTGTTTTACAAATAATATGTAATTTTAAATATTTTTACCATGGGTTTTTGTAATAAATAATTTTTATTAAAATTAAAATTAATTACAATGATAAAGAGACAAATTTTCATAACAATAGATTAAACCATACACTTAAAGGGAAAAAATGACCTAGAAACATGTCCAAAATATATTTCATCGAAATATTTTGACCCTATAAAACATTCTCAGTAATTTGTTTCATTATTTAATCCACATATCATAGGAAAAACTTTGGTGTAATTATATTTCAAAAAATTTACAAAAATACCACTCATCATTCACTATAAAAAATATCTCACCCTTCCCACTTATTCACGCATCTCAAGACATTTTTTTTCATTAAAAACTTCTCAAATAAGCTACCAAAATACCTAAATTCATCTTAGTAGAATATGTTTTGGCGTAGATCTATCCAAGGAATCACTTTTATGGAATACAATAGTAGTTACCCAAAAAAGATGTAAAATCCTTTCTCAAGATCCATTGTTTTATTAACTTTATCCACCACCCTAAACTCTTATTTTTCTATTTATATATAATAAACTATTTATCCTAATTTGTTGATGCTCCTTTTTCATCACATTATCTAAACGAATGGAATGAAAAATGACTTAGCACAAATTGATTCATCCTTTGAAGAAAGCATCAAAAATCGAAAAAGGCATGAACAAAGCTTCAAAGGCACACGGGTCGCGCAAGTCCACTTTCACGACGCCTGGTGGTCGCGCAAGTGACTTGATCTCCCTAAAGGATAACTGACCGGGGACTTCTCCAGCCTATAAATAGACCCTGTGAGCCCCCCAATGAAAGAGGAATTTTTTCAGAAACTCAGATTTGAGCTCCCGGATCCCTATACTTTTATCAGAGCTTCCGAAACACTTATAAGGTAATTTATTACCTAGAACAGAATATCTAATGAGGGGGAGGAAGGCCTAAGTGTTGAAACTCATCAACACTTGTGCGCCTGAGTGGCCATCCCTTAAGTGAAATGGCCACACTTGCGCGCTGCCTAACTCCTTCAATAGAACTTGCGCGCCACTATTCTGGAAGAACCTCAAGATGATTCTAAAGGCTTTAACAAAGTATCGCCCACGTATTACCCTACAGGTTAACGGTCGCGCAGTACCGATGTGTCGTGCAGGTATACCTATGTGGCGAGGACTTGCACTTCCACACAATACCTGCGCGCCTGCCAGGACTTGCACGCCCCTTCTTTTTTGGGTGCCCTACTTGCCCATTTCACCCATCTTACGCAATTCCACCTCTCCTCTTCAAGATTCAGTCTTCAAGCCACTCTTCAAAGCCATTTATGGCATGATTTCTTGATTTTTCTTCCTTATCTAAAAGGAACTCTGTGGAATATCTCTCAAAACCTAGTGATTTACACATCTTTATGTCACTAAATATTGATATTTCATTCATTCATCCTCATCCTTTAAGATTAGAGAACTCATTAACATGGGCCTCCTTTTCAGGAGTAAGTCCCAATCTCAAATATGGGCCTCCTTTTAAGGAATAAGCCCCAGCCATAATTCTCAAATTTGGGCATCCTCTTTAGGAGTAAGACCCAAGTCCTCATTAACCTGGGCCTCATTTTCAGGAGTAAATCCCAGTCTTAAGTCTCAAATATGGGCATTCTCTTTAAGAGTAATCCCCAATTCCCCTAATCTGGGCATCCTTTTCAAGAGTAATCCCCAATAAGAAAATTCCCAAATATGGTAATACTTTTCTGGAGTAATCCCCAATCATAATTATCTTAACCTGGGTATCCTTTTCAGGAATAAGCCCCAAATATAATTCTCTTAACTTGGGCCTCCTTTTCAGAAATAAGCCCTAGTCATAATCATTAACCCGGGCCTCCATTTCAGGAGTAATCCCCAGTCTCAAATATGGCCATCCTCTTCAGGAGTAAGCCCGAAGTCCCTTAATTTTTCAAGTCTCTTAACATGGGATTCCTTTTAAGGAGTAAGCCCCAGTCTCAAATATTGGCATCCTTTTCAAGAGTAAGCCCCAAGTCCCTTAATTATTCAAGTCTCTTAACCTGGGCTTCCTTTTCAGGAGTAAGCCCCAGTCTTATTTTCTCTTAACCAGTCCTAATTTACCTTTGATCTGGGATTCCTTATCAGGAGTAAAACCCAATCATAATTCCTCTCCTAATTTGGGACTCCTTTTCAGGAGTAAGCCCCAAGCTAGAGTATTCAAATCTACATAATTCACATATACCTTTATGGACCATGTTCCTGGATTTCTTCCCTGAAGTAAATCCTAATCTTCATTTATCTGGGCAGTCATACATACATAAGTCCCACATTATTTCTTATAACTACATCTATCATGGCACAATTGTTTTATTTTTACCAATACCTCTTGTTTCTCACACCGAACATGACTCGCGTGAGCTTAGAGTGTAAAAGTAATTATGACATCCTTATTTGAGCCATCAATCATAAACATCATACTCCCTTACTCGAACTACGTGGGTTCTGATTCCTTTTCTAAAGAAAGGATACGTATGCAGCCCATCTGCAGGTTCGATCCCAACTCTGAAATAATCCATGTCCTTCTGAATAACAATAAACTTCAAGTGCCCCACTTAGTGGCTTTAAAACCAGCATGGTCATCATAATGACCAAGAGACTTCTATATAAATGTGTCGAAGGATACCATTGACCAAGAATCTCTAATAAATACAGACGATTCTCTATCGATGAAGAACCTCGAATACATATAAAATATTTTCTAAATTTCCTACATATTTAATCATTGATTGTCAGATCTAAAGGAAAGATCATTTTATACATGGTAATTTAATAAGGATTCATGAACATAACTTAAATCTATAAAGAGAGTCCCGAAGTAGACAATAGTTCCCCTAAAAAAGGTGTGATGATTCCGACCTCCCATCCTCTTGACCAATGAAAATTCCTATGCCTCATCAATCCACAAAAGAATGAGCACATACCTTTGGAAAGTGGGTCCAAATGGATGTTTCAGGTTCTACAAACAAACCCGTTAGAAACCGATTGGAATGTTTGAATCTTCCATCAAGGAGGTCATCCCCGAATTCTGAGGGAAACAAAAAATGGTGAACCCGAGGTGAATCCTTAACCAAGTTAAAATGATGTTTTACCTACTTTTTAGGCCCCTATTTAAAACTCAATGAGAGGGACAACAAAAAAAATCATTGACATATGTGCTCATCCAAAAGATGTAGTGGCTGCTCTTATCTTGATTATGTATGTTATATCAAACAGACACTCTTTTCCAAGATCTTCTGCATTTCTAGAATGGCTTCTCTCAAGTTCACTCTTGTGAATACCACTGCTGCGAATGACACTACTGCTACTCCTACTAGATCGTCGTCTGTTCTGAGGATGACATCACCTACTCAGCGTCTTCAACGTTGGGTATCAAATGCGCTGATTAAGGAGTACCATCAACACGATACCATCCCAACTCTAGAGGATGCCCGACAAGCCCTCCAAGTGAAAAACTCACACCGGTTGTCCAAAAAACGACGACCAATGATCAAGAAGCAAGCGGTGCTAACCACCGTCTCCAACTGTTTTGGGTCGCTATCCCCGGAACATAATCCCCATTCACTCCCATATTCTGGGGAGGTGAATGAGCAGGTCCCTCAGGGCCTTAATTCAATGAAGCAGGAGTCCTTCCTGAGGGATTCTATCAAAAATCTCCGGCATACTCGTGCGGTAGTATTCCCTCAACATGATGAGGGTGCCGACTCTGGGGGTTTGGATCAGGTTCCTCGAACCCGAGCAGGAAAGATGAATCGCCAGAGGCGAAGTCCGGTTAACAGTGAGAAGATTCTCATCTCTTCCATCTATGGAGAAGTCCACCAACCTAACTTAGTGGCTAGCAATGAGCAGGCACACACACATTCCCGTTTTAATTCCGCTGTCCAGCAGACTCGTCTGGCAGCATCACGCCAATCCCACCAGAAACATTCGGTGGAGTACTGTAGGCAGGAACATGCACCTGTTTATACATCTTCATCTAGTCAGTAGGCTCGTTTTACTACATGTGATAGAGCTCGTCAACCACGTTCGGCGAAGTGCAATCAGTAGGAACATACACCTTCTATTATTAATCAAGCCTACAAATAGTCATGCTTGGTAGCATTCAGAGAAGTTAGTTGGAAAGCCCCGACAACAAACAGGATGCAAACTGAACTCTCTGACCCCACACTTGAGTACTGTCAGGATTCACTAACAGGAAAAGGAGGATAGGAGCAGGTACATATGCCTACTCCAATCATGGAATAGACGTATATCCCTATTCCAACAGCTGAAGTCACCAAGAATATTCTATCAATGGTGAATGTGCAGAAGAAAATTCCTGCTCATATCCTGGATGCCTGTCAGGATATTATAACAGCTTCAGTGGAATATCAGGGAAAGACACATTAATCTATCCCTACCAGTGGAGTGACACATCAACAGTTCACTCTGGAACAGAGACAAACATCTATTCTAGTCCAAGAGGTTTGTGGGGCATACTCATCCATATAATACGGACAACCATGTCAGGCACATACACCTGATTTGAGTAGATATTGTCAGCCTAACTTGGCCATTTTTCCAAATCGGGCACATACACCTGCTCAGAGCAGCCATTTTCGTCAACAATTGGTTTCCAAAGCGAGTAAGAAGGTGTCTATGAAAAAGACCTGCCCATCACAGTTAGGATATCAAGAGCCAATATTTAACAAGGCCTTGCTCGATGATGGAGTTCTTGAAGCCCTCAGACAGTTATCTGTTGGAATTCAAGATTCTACTCCCTCATTTCCCAATAGTGGGAACATTAATTACAAAGGTATTCAACAGACACTTCCTCATTAAGTCTTTCTTTATGACAATTCGGTCGATCTCGAAGTTCCATCTTCAGATGAGAGCCACAGGAACCCTCTATGTGGTCAGAAGTCCAAGGAGCAAGAGATATCATCTTTTTCCATAACCCATTATGGTGGTCCTCCCCATGATGATGAATTTCGTTGTAAATGTCCTCTCCACAGTAGTGATGCACATTGCCCAGTAAATGCACCAGTGGAAAATGTAGTGCCAAGAAAGCTCTCTTATCTTGAGGCACTAGAAAATGCGAAACCAGTCATGTATGATGTTTCATCGCTGGTAGGTGAAGTACATTCTCAATCACAAGATAGCCCATGGTATAGGTCATTCTATGAACCACCCTAAAGTCATGCATCTTCTAGTTTAATTAGTGATTTCTCTACCAATCCTATTGAATCCAATTAAGCAACAAGGAATCACCAGCTTTGGTCAAAACATGTATAATAATCTTCATCAAATGATAAAGTGGAAATGCTGAACCTGAGAAACCAACTTGTGAAAGGTGAAGTGCCAGTCATGTTTTTGTCTCTTGCTAACTCTAAGTATCACATTCCGGAAATGTTGACGGAAGATGGAATTCATGATATTCGTCTCAACATACGGAAAAATATTTGTCAGTTGAAAAAGAAATTATTATCTTATGATGAAATGAAAATAATCTTAAGATAATAGAAGGGTTACAATGTCATATTGATTTGGCATCTCTATCAGTCTCTTGATATTCGAAGGCTGAAAAGCAGTAGAGAACCCTTAAACATTCATGCCTTAGCGCACTATGAAGATTGCATCAGTTAATTGCCAATGCCCCATCTGGCATTCATGTGAGAGGATTGGGTGTTCATGGAGCACTACATTTCATGGTGCTCTCTAGTCAACAAAGCCCGCCGAAAATGGTCTCATGCAATGTTATTGCCCATGGCCGGCCACAGTCAATGGACTTTGTTTGTAATCAAAAGCTTGCCCAAGAACAGGCCTCAACTAGTTCCTCTCACAATCAAGAATACAGAGAATTTTTTTTGAATTACTCATGCATCAAGCAAACGAGAATATTGAACAGGCCTCTCTTTTGGAGCAGGCACATCACCAAGTGACAGAAGTTTCAGAAATCATCCAACGGTCTTTTGAACCGGGTGATAAAAGTGGATGTCGATTGATGCATCCAACTAATATCCAGATGAAGGTCCGCAAGATCAGAAGATCTTTTAAGAAAGTCTCAGACATAGCATGTCAAGAGCCACCCCAGCTAGCCAGACTGGGGACTCTTTTAAACCAACCCTTGGAATCAACAAATAGGATTTGAGCAGTTGAGCTAGAACAACAGGAACATCCCCAGTCCACCGGACTGGAGACTTTTCCAAATCATCAATCCCCTCCTTGGAGAAATTTGGTCTTTTCTCGATTGGGGAAGAACCCTCAAGAGGAATAAAGAGCCAAATTATCAGGAGATTCCCTCCAAATTACGGTTCGTCAAGAAGTTCTTGAGGGATCGAATCAACAAAAGGAAATGTCTCATCAAAGACATGGAAGAAGACAATATCACAGAAATGCTAATAGAAGGGATGCGATGCATTATACATCAATCAATGTCATCAATGTTGTTGTTGCTGATCCACCAGATGAGGCTCACTCAGGGGACGTAGATGAAGAGGTTCCTGCTAAAAAAGATGTACACACCGACACAAATGAAGAAGGTGTTCGTACATGAAATCAAAGGGTTACTCAGAACCTAGGTAATCCTTCAAGTAACCCACGCCCCCCTCTCCTAAAAGGATCCAACAAATGGAGGGGAAAGAATCAGGTTATATATCCTCCCTCTGGAGAAGGCTAATCGCTCTCACTAGAGAAATGTTTTGCAAAACAGGAGGAAGAAATGAAGGAATTAAGGAGGTTGAATGCAGAACTACTTCATGGTAGTCTTCTTCTTAATCATGCTGGATTCAGTCAGCCAAGGGAGTTTGTTGCATCTACTGAGGAGGATCAAAAATATCCTCCTTTATCAGTACACCCTCATAGGTTTAATCCTATGGGTCAAGTGCAACAACAATTGGCAGGGCTGCCATCAGTTGCAATACCAACCACCACATCTGTCCTAGTTCTAGTCATTGCACCTACCCAAGACCAAGTTCAATAGGATGTTTCTCAAAAGATAATAACTACCATTGAGTCATTAACAGCATGGTTAGAAACTATGGAAGGAAATGTGCACATGTTCAACCAGAAAAGAAAGTTTTCCCTAAATGCGTAGATTCAATCTCTCCTCCATCCAGTTTTGGAAACCCTGTATTCCCAATTTTCAATGGATCAGGCGACCCTGAACAGAATTTGACACATTACGTGTCTTTTTTTGATCCTATGATGGGATCTCCAGAGCAGAAAAAAGCAGTAAACCTCAGATGCTTTGTACGGACTTTGCAAGGACCAGCCTTTGTCTGGTATACAAGCTTGCAGTCCCGGTCAATTACTGGATGGGAAGATCTGTGTCAAAAATTCCTTTTTCAGTTCAGCTAAACATTGCCAAAGACAACAGCTTTTGATCTTACAATCTGTAAGCAAAGGGAGAATGAAAGGGTCTCATATTTCATTGCTCGCTGGAAGAGATTAAAATATTCCCTAAGATTAGCACTCCCTCATGAAGAGTTGTTTCCAATCTCTGTGGAAAATTTTTGTGATGAGTTACGCACGCCATTGATCCCTGTGAAATACACAGGAGGGTTTCGAGGCCTTATTTCAATTGCTCAGAAGATTTAAGATTCCCTTATACATGCTAAGGCTAAATCTCGTGTAATTCCATCAACTCCTGGAAGGAGAATGGGTAATGTAGAGACTGCTACAATTATGCTAAACAAGCACCTATACCTGCTTCTAATTCAAAACCTTCATCTTCATAAAGGTCTCCACCTCCTGAGTGCCAACAACTAAGGCCATTTTGTCAAGATAATCAAAGAGATCAAAGACGAAAACAATTTGAGGATTTAAAAAGAAAAGTTTACTCTTTCAGAAATGAACAAGTTCCTGGTTAGTTCATTTCGGATCTTGAAAATAATTTGGTTCAATTGCCAATTCCCAAGAGGCCAAACAAGGAATGAGATGAAGATTGTCCCAATTATTTCCCTTTTCATAAAATGTTGGGGCATCCCATCCAGGAGTGTTTTCTCTTCAAAGACCTCCTGCAAAAGATGGTCAACTCAGGAAAAGTAAAACTAAAAGGTTCTTCAGCTTAGGTTTCATGTGTTACTTCTACAGTTCTAGAGAAGGAAGGAGAATGGCAAGAATTCAAAAGCTAAAATTCACAGAAGTATGATTATTGGATGGTCAGAAAGACAATCGACCGAACTCATGCTGTTTTGCGAACACAATTAAAGAATTAGATTGTGTCTTATGCCATGAATGTTGTGGAAAACCCCTCTTCATCCATGGGAAAAGTCCTCAATGAAACATCATGATTCAAAGAAAGAAAAAGAATCTGAAGAAGATGAGTTTGTGTCAAAGCCTAAGTTTTCTTTGACTCTGGCAGACTTCATGCCATCTACTTCAAATCCATGGGCACCGCCCCACCAAACGACACAGCCTAAACAGACTAATCAGACAGAGTCCTCATCAGACGAGGAGTTAATCTTCGGTTCTATTAATATGATTCAATTAACGGATCCATATGTCAGTCGCAGTTTCGATTTCGATGAGCCTGAATTCCCTGTATCAAACAGGGGAATCAGAGGAAGATCCAGAGGCTCAGGATGCAGGGGAAGACATGGATCTTTCAGAAGCTACTATTCCAATTCTACCGATGCTATAACTATGTACGCAACAGAAAATCATGGTAGAGCCCTTCAGCGAGCTCAGAAAGAACAATAAAGTTTATCTACAAATATCAAATTCAGTCTTGGCGGAGTTATTTTCGAAGACCGGTTGAAGGTTCCATATTCTTCCTCTCAGCAAGTAAATGGATTTAATCGGTCTAATCTTCCAAAACCAGGAATGTTTCCAACTCCAATCCTAATAAAAGATGCATAAGCTTATAAAGCATCTGATTCCAAGGTACCTACTGGACCACATTTTCTTGTTGGGGAACAAAGACCTCTAGATCAAAAGTATGATGTATTAAAACACTTGGCACAAGTACCTGCCATGTTATCATTTCTGGATGCTCTGAATCTGTCAAATGATCTTCGGGAAGCACTCATCGAGGCTTTGTCAAGTCCTCAGGAGTTTTAAACTGAAATTGTTGTAGCTAAAGTCTATCACATAGAGAATAATCCTGCAGAATTCCATGGAATAATATCTTTTACTGATGAATATGAAGATGATGTTGTGCATGGGAATAGTATACCTTTGTACTTATTTGGAAAGGTCAATGGAACAGACATTCGAAGAGCTTTCATTGACAATGGTTCAGGAGTCAACCTCATTCCCATTCGTACACTTCGTTAATTGGGCCTCACAGAATCTGATTTATCTCCTTCTACCATGATGTTACAAGGATATGATAAAAATGAACAAGAACCACTAGGCGAAGTTACACTCAGAACTCAGTTTGGAAATCTTGTATCTAATTCGTATTTCATGGTTGTTGATCAAGACTCAGCTTACAACATCTTGCTTGGAAGACCCTGGCTACATCAACATGCAGCTATCCCTTCATCATACCATCAATGTCTCAAATATTGTTTCGATGGTCATGTTGGGACATTGTATGGTGATAAGGCCCCATTCAAGACATGTGAGTCTCAATACATTGAGGCGGAATTATATCACATGAAGGGAAGAGAGAAATCCACTACAAATAAGATTACCAAAGTTAATGCTCCATATGGTTTGGAGAATATTCCAGTAAATCCATTTACACATGTGATTACAGATTATGTGTTTCCAATCAGTCAAATTGACAAGATAGACCCAGATCAAAATACTCTTATGCAAAGATCCATAATGTCAATTATGGTAATCAAGCCAGACAACATGGGAGAAATTGGTAACACACCAAGCAGTGATGAATGCACAAATGGTGACGTCTTCATTTCATCTGCTGAAATCCAACAAGTCTATACATCACCAACCAGGCCAGAAGTAGTGATAGCGACATCAGAGGTGAACAATGATGTTGATTCTCAATCCATCATCTCCTCTTTGTTACCAAAAAAGACCCTTCATCATCAATCAGGTCAGAAATGGAATCTTCTTCTTCAAGATATGAAAATTTTGACATCTCTTCTAATCATGAAAATTCTTCTTTATCATCTACTATGAAAGTATAAACCGAAGAAATAACATATGATGAAGAAGAAGATGAAGATCTCAGAGATTCTCTTCCAGCATTTGAAGAGGGTATCTCTACCACTGTGGATGAACTCATAGAAATAAATCTGGGTACAAAAGGAGATCTATGCCCCACTTTAATCAGTGCGGCCATGACTCTTTAAGAGCAAGAGATGTATATTTATTTTCTAATGCAAAATAGAGATATATTTTCTTGAAACTATACAGAAATTCTCGGGCTTGATCCTAATGTTGCTACTCATCATTTAGGATTACCAGAAGAACATTGAGGATTTAAGCAAGCCGCAAGAAGAACACACCCAACTTATGCTTCCAAAATTTAAGCTGAAGTGGATAATCTTATAAAAGCTAACTTTGTCAGAGAAGTTCATTATCTGAAGTGATTGGAAAATATTGTCCCTGCAAAGAAGAAGAATAGAAAAATTATAGTTTTATTCGATTTCAGATATCTTAATCGGCATTGTCCTACGGATGATTTCCCAGTTCCGATTACAGAACTTTGAATTGATGCAAAAGCTGGATATGAAGCACATTCCTTCATGGATGGATATTCCAGATATAATCAGACTTGAATGGCCCCAGAAGACGAGGAATCCATAGCCTTTAGAGCCCCTCAGGGTGTGTTTTGCTACCGGGTAATGCCCATTGGATTAAATAATGTAGGTGAAACATATCAGCGTGCCATGCATCGTATCTTCAAACCCTTCATAGAAAAGTTTTTTTAATGGTATTTAGACGATTTGGTGGTTATATAAGGCCCCAGCCTTAAACCTTACTTAATCTTGAGTTATTACAAGATTACACATTGAGGATCTTTTCAGGTTTAGAGTTTTAGAGAATTAGATCATGAATCATGCATTACATTCCACATTTAAACAAAGTGGTTACATAAAAGACAGTATTCATTCTTCCCATCAACGAAAACACATTTAAAATATAACACAGATTCATTCTTGACACATCCTTGATACTATCATCACATCATGTACCTTTCCCTTGACCTGTGAAAAGCATTTCAAAAACATGGGATGAGCATAAAAAGCTCAGTAAGAGTTATAAAAATATGGAAAGGAAACATGAGTTCATATATACATTAGAATGAAATCACACTTTACCCATAAAACATAGGCATATCAAATCATGAATAAATCAGAGAAAACATAAGACATAAAGGTAACTTGAGGCATTCATAACATTCTTACGTAGGGAGTAACCCTCTTGGTTACGCTTGGAATACCCATCACAGTATATTCCCTAAATCTCTTCGGATAAACCTTAACGTTTCACTCCTTCGCGTTACCCAATGCATTGGAGAGCTATATCGGGCTCACACGCCCTTAGTTTATCACGGAACCACCCGTTTTCATAACAATACCCAAGAACCATCACATAAATGTATCAAATAAAACATGCATAAAGGAAACATAACATTTCCACATTTCAATCACAATATAACATTTTAGTATATTGAAATAATGAATCGATTCAAAAAGAAGCCATTTCCAAAACCATTTAAAACATTTAATAAAGAGATTTTTTAATCAAAGTGTCTCATACCTCCTTGATGATTAAAATTTTAAACCATTAATATCCATATAAATAAATCCTTAAAACCATTTTGAAAACATGGATATTAATAAGAACAAATAATTAAAACATTTAAAATGATATTTTGGTTAAAGGGGTTTTACCAAAATTAGAGAAACTTGAATACAATAATTGAGGAATAACATTTAGTCAGAACCTTATAATATCATGAGAATAAATGGATTCATGATATAATACTCCAACAGACAGTATATACACTATATAAGAGACAATTGGTGCATAACAACAATGAACCCTCAATAGAAATGTCAAATGTGATGAAATCCCTTATAAAGAAGGTATCTTTAAATTAAAGACAAATCAATCTCAAAAATATGTGTGAAAAATATAAATACACCCAATATAAGTGGATGTTAAGTGTAAAACAATAAAAGGTCATTCACACATATTCAATGGATGTCATATTCAATGACTACATGTTGAACCCAATGAAATCGAAATTGGGTTAAAAAGTTCCCTTGACAGCCTAACGGAATCACATTAAAATGAGTTGATGAGAGATAAAAAGTGTATCTCATCACTTGGACATAAAATTTACATCAATAAGGATATATGTGAACATATCCCAACATAACAATATGTAAATTAAAAGACCCAACAAAATAAGTCTTTTAAAAAAGAGGAGGGTGAAAGTTTCCCTTACCGACATGGGTATCTTTCAAAACATACACCCCATGAAAGAAGGACAATAGAACATTGATGTAAATACTCATAAACGAAAGTATATTACACAAAGAGTAGAATAATGGGTAGTACATAAACCAATCAATGGAATTTTTGGCAAATGTAGCATAAATATCACGGGAATAAAAGTGAGATGAAAAATCCCTTAAGAAAACTCGGCAGCCTAAAGGCGCCACATAAATCTTTCGAATATGGATTGACGAGATCAAATAGGGTATCTAATCACATTAAAATAAAATCTTCATCAAGAGGAATATAAAAGTACATCCCCCAACAATACAAATAGGATCTTAAAAGAAGTGACATAAAGGGGAGTACTTAAAAAGAAAGAGAGAGGTTAGATCTCTTACGAAAGTTCGGCAGCCTAACGGCGCCACTCAAAACATCCAAAATAGATTGATGAGAGAGAATAGGGTCTCTCATCACATGAACATAAAAATTAAAGTAAGTTTAATAGAAAAGATCATCCCAATAACAAGAAAGATGAGCTTTTAAAGGAATGACATAAAAGTGTGTACTTAAAAAGAAAGAGAGGAGTAGGATCCCTTACCTCGGGTCCGACTTGACTCGATCGTTCTTTAATCTCCTGAATAATAAACTTGAGTTAATTTATACTTCCTTAAGAACCTTTTTCATGTTAATTATTCCTTTTATATCACTTATTACCATGTCATAAACATTATGTAATCATTTAAGTTAATAATATTTGTTTTGCCGATATTTGGTTCTTAAGTCGAAAGTGGACTTCTTACAATTACATGTTGTTTGTGTGGCCAAATGTTTATTATATCCAGAATTGTATTCATGATTTAGATATCATATATGTCATATATATCCAGTACATGCATGCATTTATAACATTACATAATCATTTAGAGGTAAGAAATGAAATGCACCGTTCATGGAGACGGTAAGCCGTACGTACGCATGAACGCTAATTTCATTTCTATATCGTATTTTATAGAATGGAATAATAATGATATAAATGTATATTATACTTCTAGTATAATAACATATATAATATCATAGTTCCATCCTTTATACGTCCCACATATGGTTTTTAACGAATCAAATCACTTTGAGGGGGCGGTAATCCGCACTTCCTTAAATGAAGATATCGCGTTTACCCATAATGGAAACCATAAAGGTATGACCAAAATGAAATAAACAGTAGCTTAAGGAAAACATAAACATATTATATATAATATATAAAAATAGTGACATCATAATGGCCACCTTTGAAGGTGTTAAATGAGTATTGAACAATCAGCGTTTCGGGAGGCAGAATTTCACCATCCCCGGAAACCGTATGTTCTTTAACCATTTGATGTAGTTGTGTGAGAGTGTAGCTCGAATAAATCTTATAACAACATCCTAGTATATTTATGATACTGGTGTTGTTACAAAAGATGTAAATAAAAAGAGTTTAGGGGGTTGGATAAGCAAAATAAAATAAATGAACACGAGAGAATGAATTACCTTTAAAAGTGTAACTCCTTTTGATTTGAGCCTAAAGGCTTTCTTTGGAAAGATTCTGACCAAAGGGAATCCTCTAGGATGAGGAGAGAGATGTGGAGAGAGTAAATGGGCAGGGTATTACCGAGCCAAAGGCTTGAGGAGGGTGTGAAATGAGGTAGAGGTGGGGGCCTTTTATAAGAGGAGAGGAGGGGCACTTTTAGAAATCATGAAACTATTATTTTATTTTCAAAAGTGTTTCGAATTTATAAGGTCCCACATTGATATATTTAGAAGATACGATGATAAGGCTTCTAAATATTCCCATCCAATAGTTTTTGGACAAGTGTAGGTATTAGAGTTTATATTATATTTTCATTTTATTTAAACTGTTCATTAATGACATCATCGTTGCATCATCATGATGTCATAATTAAATTAATTTATTTAATGTCTAAAAATTATAACAAAAATATCCTGATGTAGGAAAGCTTTTTATCTTTCCAAAGAGTATTTATAGTCAAAAATATGATTAGTATAACCCCTTCTAAAATTTTGTTTAGTAAAACAATTTATGTTAGTGTCATTTTCACCTTTATTTAAAAAAAAGGCATTAATGTCATTATCTCACCCAAGAGGCTCCATAGGGTCCCCTAAATCAACCCATGGGTTGTATTGGTAGTCCAGGACTCATACAATAGGGGTAGGACAAGTGTCATTGTGTTTTCATATTTTTTATAATATCATTTTTACCTTAAATTACACTAATTACCTCTAATCGCGATTAATGAAAAACAATTACTATTCACCAAAAATTTATTTTCATCCCATTGAACCACATTTTACATACTAATGACAACCATGTATATCTGATTTTCAAAATTCAATACACATTATTGGTAAACATTCATTTAACTGAAAAATCAGTTTTCTTGATTACCACTTAGTGGTTTCACTATTCATCAAAAATTGAAGTTTTTCAGAAAAATCCCAAAAATTCACCCTAAGCTATATTTGATAATCCGAATTCAAAAATGAAGTCTATTTTACAAAATTCAAAACATATAAGTCACATTAATTAATTTAATAATTAATTACCACTGTCAGAGAAAATAGCGTGTTTTTATGAAACAATAAGTATCAAAAGATTGTCACTGGTTTAAGTCTGATTTCAAAGTGAAATTAATTACAATGACCACTATTAGATTTAATGGTAAAAATATATTCTAATTTCACTTTAAAACCAATTCATAAGATAATCTAATCATATAAATAAATTAGATTAAAAAGAGATTTTGAATTAAAATACAACATTTTACACTATTCATTAAAAAAATGAACTTTATCGGAAAGATACCAAAAAAATACACAAAGTAAATTTTGATGTCCCGATTCTTAATAAGAGTTTTATTTGGTCCAAAAGAATGTTTTAGAGTGAACAAAACTATATTTAATAATGGTTCAACATCAAAAGGTGATAAGTGAACCTTTAGTGAAAACTAGGGCATATACGCCTAAAATTGAATTCTTTCTGTATTTTAAGCCTCTATCCTTTATTGGATAAATGTAAAAACATTTAAAACATATATAGTCATATTTTAGTTATTTCAATCCATTCCCGCCATTACAACGGCTACATGTTAACTACCATTTAAAATAATATTATTTTATTATTAGAGTGCAACATAAGATTCCCAAGAAACTCATTGTTGCGTGTTGGGTATGCCATCGAGCATAGAATTCCCTTTAAAGTCATATCAAAATTTTATTCCCAAATATGGATAAATATGAAAATGTCATATTCTTTATTTACCTGGGGTGTTACAGGTTAAATACAAACAACGTTCTAATCACTTGGATTATTTTGATGTCATATTCCGCAAGCTTCGACAACATAATTTGAAGATCAACCCCTTAAAATGTGCTTTTGGGGAAACCTCATGAAACTTTCTCGGCTTTGTTGTACACCATCGTGGTATTGAAGTCGATCCTGAGAACACCAAGTCAATCCTTGGTATGTCACCTCCTCAAAATTTGAAAGAATTAAGAGGGCACCAAGGACACTTAGCCTATATTCAGCGTTTCATCGCCAACTTGGCAGGAAAAATTTTATACTTCACCAAATTGATGAAGAAGGGAGTCACTTACCAGTGGACCGAATAATGTCAAGAAGCATTCAATATTCTCATGAAATACCTCTTCAGTCCATTGGTAGTCATGCCACTTGTTGAAGGAATACCACTTATCCTCTACGTGACAGCTCTAGAGCGATCATTGGGTGCCTTTCTTGCTCAAAAGAATGATTCTAGGAATGAAAATAGCCTCTACTATCTCTGTCGGACTATGCTTGAAGCAGAAAACCGATATTCATGTATTTAGAAGTACTTCCTGGCATTAATCATTGCAGTTCAAAAGTTTAGACACAACCAGCAACATCACGAGGTCCAATTGGTATCTTGAAAATACCTGCTCAAATTCGTCCTTCATCGTCCAATTCTCATAGGATGTTTGGAAAAGTGGGAAGTTATTTTGCAGCAATTCGATATTCAGTTTGTGTCTCAAAAGCTGATAAAGGGCCAAGATCTGGCTGATTTCTTGGCTGAACACCCATCAGTGGAAGACACATCTTCAGATATTGAACTCCCTGATGATGAAGTCTTCTCTATTCAAGAAATTCCTCAAGCATGGGAAATGTACTTTGATGGTGCTTCTATAATTCCAACAAGGAGGAAAATGGAAAATCCTAAATTCAACAAATTTTTCTTAGGAATTGTGAACATTTCTCCAGAAAAGGTAGTGTTACCTTATTTCTTCTTATTGTGGGAAGGTGTTACCAATAATGAAGCAGAATACCAAGATCTCATCATTGGCTTGGAATTAGCGCTTCAAGCACAAGTAAATCACATAAAGGTGAAAGGTGATTCAGACCTGGTAATCAAACAAGTCAATCGGGATTATGCCATCAGAAAAGAAGAACTAATCCCTTTGTATGATTATGTCAGAGAGTTAATGGCAGAATTCCCTTCGGAACCGACATTTTCTTATGTCCCAAGATCACAAAATGCTCAAGCTAATGCACTGGCTAATATAGCTAGAGCTCTGGCAGATCCAAATTGGGACGAGAAAACCATCAGTATTGCCCAACATCGTGCAATTTCACCTTATGATCGAATCAGAACAGAGTAAATTAATAAAATTAGTTCCATTCTTGAACCGTATGGTCATACTACATGATGGATATCACCTATTAGGGAATACATTCAAAATGAAACACTTCCACCTGATAGAGCCGAGAAAGAACAAATATGGCGACGTGTGGTCAATTTTACTCTTTATGATAGCCCAGATCACCTAGAGAAAATTCTCTACAAATATGGTTTTGATGGAGTTCTATTCAGAATTATTGATGGGGAAGAGACAATGGCTGTCATGAAATAAGTGCATGCATGATTCTATGGTGCCCACCAATCTGGACATAGATTGTTTATCAGATTCGAAGGCTTGGATAATTTTGGCCTTCAATGATACAATATTGTGTTGATTTCTCAAAGAAATTTCATTCATGCCAAGTACATGCCAATTTCATTCATCAATATCCAGAGTTTCTTCATACAGCTAAATAATCATGGCCATTTTCCACATGGGGAATGGATGTGGTGGGACCTTACCCATCAGCTACGGCCAAGCAGTTTAAGTAAATTCTTACTACTAATGACTTATTTTCCAAATGGGTAGAGGCAATACCTCTCAAGGATGTCAGTTCTAAATTCATTGTTTGCTTCATCAATCCTAACATCATTACCAGATTTGGTGTCCCTCATACCATATTGACGGACAATGGCACCAACTTCTCTTCATCCGAGGTGATGAAGTTGTATCAAGAATACAACATCAAATCCAACCATTCATCTCTGTATCATGCAGCGGCCAATGGCCAGATAGAAGCCTTCAACAAGACTCTGTCAAATATACTACAAAAGATGGTGGATAAAGATAAGAAGTCATGTCCTGATAAACTCTTTCATGCTTTATGGGATTATCAAACTACCCCCCACACTGCAACGCGGTCAACCCCATATTCATTGGTATATGGAACAAAAGCAGTCCTTCCAATTGAAGTTCAACTACCCTCACATAGATTTTCCATTTGTGATCAATCATCTAAAGATGAACATTCTCAAAATCGATTGCATGAATTATAATTATTAGATGAGAAAATATAGTGCACTTTGCACCACTTGGAAGTCTAACAGAATTGAATAACACGAGCTTTTAACAAAAAAGTTCATCTTCATTCACTCACTCTGGGAGAATTGGTATTAGTTCTCATAACTCCAATGATAATAGGAAAGAAACCTCCCAAGC
Organism: Viscum album; assembly: GCA_963277665.1. NCBI lineage: Eukaryota > Viridiplantae > Streptophyta > Magnoliopsida > Santalales > Viscaceae > Viscum > Viscum album. The sequence continues at coordinate 913,795,292 of OY728162.1, read as the reverse complement.
TTGAGACAAAATGGGAAGGGACTTACTCAATACATCGGGTCTAATCCAATGGGGCTTATTCATTAATCTTTAATTCATTGTCACCAAGAACAACTTGATCACTAATTCATTATTTAATTTAACTACGTGGACTTTGATCCTTGCCTTCCAGGCTAGGTACGTAGGAAACCTCTCAAGTTTCAAGCCCAAAACCAATCTCTTCACATCGGTTCACCTCCATCTCATACGATGTTGATTCGTGAAACCACCCCTAGAATCAATATCTTTACATTGGTTCACTTTCATCCTTGTTATATGATGTTAAACTATACAACAGTATTTTCCAGTATGAAAATAAAATAAAATATTCTTTGATACCCTCACCGGAGAGGGAACCATTATTTACTTTGATTTTTTAATGATGTTTCATTTAAAAGACTACGTTCATACATGGGAATGGCCAAACCTTTTATCTTGGGTTAAACCATCATTGCTCTAAAGTCCCCTTTCACCCATCACATGCACGAACCAAATCTGTACAGAGGGTATTTCTAGAACTACGTGGGCTTGATTCCCATCCTTATGGGATACGTAGGAAAGTTCGAGTGTCCCTCGAATCCAACCCCAAATATTTTGGGCCTAACCCCAAATTCCACTTACAGTCCCCTAGTTGAAAATCCCCCACGAAAACACACACTGTGTATTTCTTTTAATGATCCAACCTCTATGACCCTAACCTAAGATCTCTAATCCTTTTGTCCCATACGATGTTAAATTGTTGTTCAAGAACTACGTATGGCTTGATTCCCATCCTTATGGGATACGTAGTGAAGTCTAACATTCCAATTCAGAACCCCACCACAACATGATTATGGTTAGCATTGATCTGTGTATCTTTGTATACATGGGACAATAACCATATTTATGTGTCATAATCCTAACCATAAATATTTTCAGATCTTCATAACCCTTTTCTTGACTTCTATTCACAAAAATGTCAAACTTCTGAGAGTTATTTTGCCTGACTATGCAGCACGTTCCCTTAGGCGGCCTTGCATAAATAGTCTACAAAACAGTCTTTTCAGCCAAAAGATACTATTATTTGACTATGCAGCCAATGCCCTTAGGTGGCCCTGCATAATTCAACCCCCTAACGGGTTTGTTAAATACTGGTAACTTCATTCTTGGGAATAAACCCTCTTTTGTCCTTGTTGGTCTTAAATGACAGTATGTAGGGATCCACAAAAGTATCCATCCTTAACATATTTGTCCCATATAATTTTTCATTATCTGAAAGTATTCATGTCTATGGTTTAGATTCTCCTACCCAACGTTTGGGTCAGTCCTTCGTAGGAGTAATATCCATCCAGTTCTTCGATAATATTGTTTGGAAATATCTTCTCCATATTCAAGTACCTCTTTCCATACATCAAACTCAATTATTTGGAAAATTTGAATCTCCATAAACGTTCACTGGCATTTAGCACTAGGAAAGTAAATTTCTGAGAGTTCTTTTTCATGACTATGCAGCACGTGCCCATAGGCGGCCAAGCAAAAACAGTCTACATAACAGACTTGTTAGCAAAAAGATACTATTTATTTGACTATGAAACCAATGCCCTTAGGTGGCCCTGCATAATTCAACCCCCTAATGGGTTTGTTAAATAATGGTAACTTCATTCTTGGGAACTACTTCTTCTAATGCCTTTTAGTTGTTTTTCATATCATTCCTCAAATCCAAATATTCTTAAGTCATAGTTTACATTTTTTACCTCATAGTTGAGTATGGTACTATGTTTTCCCATGAGTTGTCAAGGAATTGAGTCAATTCTAATTCATTTGGCCAAAGCTATTTTGATCTTAAATATTAGCCTCTTTATGTACGGCATGCATAACTTTAAGCTGCCCACAAAAAGAAAGGTAACTTTGAATAAAAGTCAAGTTCCAGCTCACTAAACATAAATTTTTTATGATTTAGGTAATATTGAGTAATTAAAATGTTCAATGTTTGTAGGTTTATTTACATTAATCCTTGTAAAAATCAAACTGTGCTTACTAGGACCATTGGCATAGGTAAAATTTAAAGCCGGTAGGTGGAAAATATGTGCACAAGTGATTGAAGATGAAAACATTCATTCCATTTGATGTACCAGAATTAGATAGACATCCATAGATTGGAGTCTCTTATCTTTTCTAGGAAATTACAAAAGAATTTAAACATAAGTCTTCAATTGATGAACCGCATCTCGAGCTTCATCAGCAGCTACTTGAAGCTCATGCACTCGACCAACATCACTCTTTTCAGCCTGATGGAGTGCTTTCTTGGCATCCGCAATGGTCTTCATACCATTCGTTTGAACTCCCTCTAGTGAATTATTTAGTTGGTCACGTTTCCTAGTAACATCATTTAACTTTTACTAAAGGTGAATCTTCTGGACAACTTTTTCTTTGATCTTATGCTTTAGCTCTTTCATCCTAGCAGCATAGTCAGCCTCAGCTCGAGATACAACAACCTCAAATTCTCTGATGTTGACTGACAGTTTTACCCTGGTCAGATCTTCACGACACTTTTCCTTCTGCTCCCTCCAAAAGATGACTTGGTTCACCACGGTATGTATCTCTTGGTATCCAAAACTGCCAAGACCTAGCATGATGAACTGGGACTAAAAGCGAGGGATCTTTGATGAAAGCTCTTCTAAAGGCACCTCAGATATGATTTTCCATATGTTCTTAAATGCCTTGCGTCGTGAGAATCTGAGTGCCTTAAGCACCTCTGGGTTTGATTCAACAACATCATCACAGGGGGCCATGTAATCTGGGATTAATACACTTAAGGAAGTGCCATGTTCTGCTTCTTCCCCCTGACCCTGGTTTCTTCACCTTCTACTGCTGTTTGGGATGAAGTTCAAACCTCACCTCTAGTTCTAACCATTGAAGTTGATAGCCCTGTTTGATCAATTAAAAGTATGGTTAGTTTCATAGAACAATGTGTGTTGGTTGTTTATCTTGAAAACTATGTCCGATCATTACCTAATAGTAGATTAGCAGCCTGAGTAGACTCCTCCCAATCTTTCCCAGTTTCAACATGATCCTCAAGATGGGTCTCAGGAGGGTTTACTGGGTTTAGCTCTACTTGAGATAATGCTTCTACAATGGTAGGGTTGACATCAAGGTCTACACCCTCTTCAGGAATTGGTAGTTCATTAGCTTCTATGGATGGAACTGCATATTATTTTCTGACATGATTAGAAGTGTAAATTATAAGACAATTTAATAGGCGAAGGATAACACTCATGCACAAGGTCTTCAAAATCACATTATAACTTAGCATGATCATAAAATTCTTCAAAAGACATTCCACGATCCATCATTTCATCCAATGATATTTCAGAATCCTGGTTAGTCTTAGTAGTGGGATCATTTGATGTATCCCCTTGGCGACCCTCATTCTGCGGCCCTTGACCCTGGACAGCTTCTTCAGGAAGGATGACAGATTTAGTTGTTGTGGCCGCCAATGATTCTTTTGCAGGTTCTTCTCTAGTTGTAACCGCAACAGGAGTAGTACTGGGAATAGATGTTGGCTCTTTTTCAAAAGCATCCAGGTCATCTTGAATTTGCATTTATTCCACAACACCCTCTGTGGTCTTCAAATGAGGATCAGTCCTTTCCCACATAGGGGAAATTGATGAAGCCCCTGTAATACTAGGGTAAATGCGAAACATTTTCATGGGTATAGACTCAAGATTATCTGGAGGACTTACCGCTGCTAATGAAGTGTTTAGCTGTGGACTTCCTCCTTCACTGCCTTTTCTTCTTTGGTTTATTGGGATTATCTACAGTCTCCCTTATTGGCACTTGGATTGGTGAGTGGAAGTCCGTTTCCAGCTCCTCATTCATGGCCTGCTGGCCTAGAGATATCTCGACTAGTTCGCGAGGAGATTCAGCAGTAGCCCCGATGGCAGTACCCCCAGGGCTATACTGTGACGAAGGAACCTCAGTTCCCTTCTTTGCAAGCTGCAAGATGAAGAAAATAACTTCCATAAGTAACAAAGCTTCGACTGGAATCAAGTTGTAATGAAAATAAGGAAATAAAACATACATCTTCAGGATCCACATAATCGTGGCACTCCTCATCAGTCCCCTCAGCGGCGCCATGATCAATCAATTCCTTCACCCTCCTGGTGATAGGAACGGACTCATCAGTGGTGTATATGAGCATTTCCAGCTCTCTGATGTAATCCCGCACTTCATTGTGGTTATCCTCATATTGGAGATTTGTAAAGCCAGAAGATTCCCTATTCCAGGAAGTTGTAGGCCCACACACAAATCCATCCAGGAGGTCTCGATACCACAGTATAAACTCTGCCATAACTGGACAGCCTCTGGTCTTAGATATGAAGGCTGCGAGGAAGGTCCTACAATCTTTGACTTCAATTTCTTCCCAACTCGTGCAACTATAGATAGTGAATAAGAAAATAATATTTATTGCTTTATAAAGTAGCAGTGATTAAATTACCACAATGAAGTAACTCACCAGGAGTTGATGGAGTGGGTCTTTTAATTCTAGTCGGAGGATTATATCGGGCACAGAACCACTTTTACACTGGTTGTGCCTCATCATCCTCATCATGGGAATCTGATGAATCAGTTCTAGAGGAGGAATCTGTCGAATCAGCTTCAGGTGGGGAAGCATCACCTTCATGAGGAAGGGTTTCTTTCTCTATAGTCCTCTTCTGTTTCCCCACTTGATAAACTGGGTGATTTTGTACTCCATTTGGGTATGATTCTATCCAGTGTTCAGCAAAATATGTAGTCAAATTATGTGCCACTTTTTCAACTGGTAGATCAAATACTCCCCCAGTCTTCTTCCATTGACATCAGCAGCCATAGTTGCCTAGAAACCATCGTATGTTGCTATAAGCTGAAATGTACTCGAGGATATACAACAATCTGTTGTAGAAATTTTAATTGACATGCAAATATAAATGGATCATATACATCGAATATAATTTCCTCATCAATTCTGGAAACTAGCACACCATCTTTTCATGCTATCATGTATGCACTCAAATACAAGTGGGTTGTTCCATCATCAAAAAACCACCAGGTTGGAAGATTTCCATAGGGAATGAAGTTCAATTCCATAAACATGATCAGCCTCACTTTTATGTCATAAGCATTAACATCTAATGGAGCAACTCCAGAGAATTCTTGCACTGACGGCATGAATGAACTTCCAGAAATTTGTAATCCATTCTGTACATTGTAAGTCCTGAAGTGAGTGGTGATCCATCCCCATAAAACATGGAATGGTCCCCCTATTCTTAAAGGAGATTTACCCATGATGGCATGATGTTAACTCCTGTGAATCTTTTATAAAATGGGGGTAGACAACCCAACCATTTTTCCCTCAGCAAACATTGCCGCATTGATGAAGGTCACTGGCCTGACGCCTACCTTAGAATCCTTGACTGGCAATAGATAAACGTTGAGCCACATTGCCAAGAAGCCTTCTAGATGAGTCTTCTTTGGGATCCTTTGATTAACCTCATATCCCCACTTCTCAAACTCTCATACTTCTAGAGTTGGCTAGAATGTGCCAGGAGCACCCCTCTTCTCAGGTTTTGGGCAGGTGGAAGGACGTTTGGGCCTCTTATCCGTGGATTTATTTTTATTGGATCCTTTTTCTTTTGGCTCCTTCTCCTTTGGCTCCCTCTCTTACATCTCAATAAGAAATATATCCATCCATTACTCCGGATGAATATCCTTTCTAGAATGAGTTAATGAGGTCTCTGAATCATTCCATGTCACCTTGGTAGGAAAAAATTCATCATACATGTCGTCCAAAATTGGAGCCTCTGAGATCTTATGGACATCCCACAGACTGATGCCTACTTCTCCATGAGTTAGATGGAATGAATTAGTTCCTGGGCTCCAGTGGCTGAGTATCTCTGGTACAATGTTTTCATGTCTGTAAACATATGTTTTCCCAACCCAAATAGCTTCGTATATCACCACTCTTTTCAGATCCTTGACAATCTCTTCACAGGTTTGTCACACCCAGTATGCCCACATCCATGTTGGCTTTATGCCTCCCCCAGGACGGAAGTCCCAAATTTTATTCCAACCTTTGGATTGATACATCTAAGCATTTCGGAAGATTGAAGGATGACAATGTGGTTGCATCTCAGTTGTATGAGGTTTCAGAACTGGCATACAAGGGCTATGATGAATCATATGGGCCTTCTCCACTCTTCTAGCAGTTAGAAATACTCCTCCACATGAGATATTTATTGAACAAAAGTTGGTGTAATTTTGAATCAATGAAAATGGGAGATAGTTCTTTGATTCTGGAATAGTAACTTCTCACAGATTACTGTAGTCATACAAAGGAAAATAAATGCTTTGGGGGAAGTATCGATGATATTTCTTCAGATACTTAGCCAAATCCGGAAGAGTGATAATTTTGACGGTATAATAATCATGGACAATGATGTTCATCATATCATCAATCCGCTTTCTAGCCAGTTCATCAGCTATTCTGGTTCTAAGAGTCATTGATTCAGCACAAAAGTTAAGTAAATTAACTTTTACATAAGTTGATTTTTCATAAAATTTGTGAAGGAATTTAAAAAAAACGGCAAAGGCATTAAAGCGCACAAGTCTAAAGTTGGCGCACAAGTATGGATGTGCCGCGCAAGTGTTAAATGTGCCGCGCAAGTTTCTGTTGCGCACGTATCACCATGCAAGTCTTATTACCTTGAAAGTAGTGCGACGGAAAAGAAACAGTGGAAAACAAGAGACTTGTGCGGTGAAAGTGACCTGCGTGGTGAGAGCATGAGAATCAAGATATTAGATGCTATGCACGACAAAGGACAAAGTATTTATAGGCCAGGATACCCACCTGCGCGCTTACAGCAGGAGTGCTCCAGCCCTGCGCAACTCACACTTGCGCACCGCCCTCTCGCCATCAACACTTGCGCGCCACATTTCCTTTGTTTTTCTTCATTTCCTCAGAGACAAATCCTCATTTCTTTCGGATCCAAGTCGGAGGGGGGACTTTTGTTGACGATCATTTTTCATAAAATTGTATAAACGAATGGAAAGTAAAATTACTTAGCACAAATTGATTCATCCTTTGAAGAAAACATAAAAAATCGACAAAGGCCTGAACAAAGCTTCAAAGGCACAAGGGTCGTGCAAGTTCCATCACCATCGTGCAAGTCCACTTGCGCGATGCCTAATGGTAGCACAAGTGACTTGCGCGCCCTAAAGGATAACTGCCCGGGGTCTTCTCCAGCATATAAATAGACCCTGTGTTCCCCCCATTGAAAGAGGAATTTTTCTAGAAACTCAGATTTGAGCTCCCGACGCCCTAGTCTCTTCTCAAATCTTACGAAACACTTCTAAGGTAATTTCATACCTAGAACGGAAGATCTAAAGAGGGGGAGGAAGGCCTAAGTGTTACAACTCATCAAAAATTGCACGCCTGAGTGGCCATCCCTTATAAAAAATGGCCACACTTGCGCGTCGCCTAACTCCTTCAATAGAACTTGTGTGCCACTATTCTGGAAGAACCTCAAGATGATTCTAAAGGCTTTAACCAAGAGTCGCTCAAGTATTACCCTGCTGGTTAACCGTCGCACATGTACCCATGTGTCGCGCAGGTATACCTGTTTGACCAGGGCTTGTGCGCCCACGTAGTACCTGTGCGCCTGCCAGGACTTGCGCGCCCCAACTTTTTTGGGTTCCCTTCTTGCCCATTTCACCCCTCTTATGAAATTACACCTCTCCTATTCATGATTCAGTCTTGAAGACACTCTTAAAAGCCATTTATGGCATGATTTCTTGATTTGGATTCCTTATCTGAAAGGAACACTGTGAAATATCTCTCAAAACCTAGTGATTTACACATCTTTATGTCACTAAATATTGATATTTCATTCATTCAACATCATCCTTTAATATGAGAGAACTCATTAACCCAGGCCTCCTTTCCAGGAGTAAGCCCCAGTCTCAAATATGGGCCTCCATTTCAGGAATAACCCCAGTCATAATTCTCAAACATGGGCATCCTCCTTAGGAGTAAGCCCCATGTTCTCATTAACCTGGGCCCCCTTTTCAGGAGTAAATCCCAGTCTTAACTCTCAAATATGGGCATCCTCCTTTGGAGTAAGCCCCAAGTCCCCTAATCTGGGCATCCTTTTCAAGAGTAAGACCCAATCTTAAAATTCTCAAATATGGGCATCCTTTTTAGGTGTAATCCCCAACAATTATTCTCTTAACCTGGGCCTCCTTTTCAGGAATAATCCCCAACCATAATTCTCTTATCCTGGGCCTCCTTTTTAGGAATAATCCCCAGTCAAAATCATTATCTTCGGCCTAATTTTCAAGAGTATGCCACAGTCTCAAATATGGGCATCCTTTTCAAGAGTAAGCCCGATGTCTCTTAAATTTTCAAGTCTCTTAACCTCAGATTCCTTTTCAAGAGTAAGCCCCAGTCTTACTTTCTCTTAACCAGTCCTAATTTAGCTTTGATCTGGGATTCCTTCTTTGTAGTAAAACCCAATCATAAGTCCTCTCCTAATTTGGGCTTCTTTTTCAAGAGTAAGCCCCAAGTTATTGTATTCAAATCTCCATAAGGCACATATACCTTTATGGACCCTTTTCCTGGATTTCCTCCCTGATGTAAATCCAAATCTTCATTTATCTGGGCAGTCATACATACATAAGTACCACATTATTTCTTATGATTACATCTTTCATGGAAACATTGTCTGATTTTTACCAATACCTCTTGTTTCTCACACCGAACATGACTCATGCGAGCTTAGAGTGTAAAAGTAATTATGACATCCTTATTTGAGCCATATATCATTAACATCATACTCCCTTACTCAAACTACGTGGGTTATGATTCCTATTCTAAACAAAGGATACGTAGGAAGCCCATCTGCGGGTTCGATCCCAACTCTGAAATAATCCATGTCCTTCTGAATAACAATAAACTTCAAGTGCCCCACTGAGTGGCTTTAAAACCATCATGGTCATCATAATGACCAAGGGACTTCTATATAAATGTGTCGAAGAATACCATTGACCAAGAATCTATAATAAATACAGATGATTCTCTATCGATGAAGAACCTCGAATACATATAAATTATTCTCTAAATTTCCTACATATTTAATCATTGATTGTCAGATCTGAAGGAAAGCTCATTTTATACATGGTAATCAAATATGGATTAACGAACATAACTTAAATCTATAAAGAGAGTCCTAGAGTAGACAATAATTCCCCTTAAAAGGTGTGATGAGTCTAAAATCCCATACTCTTGACCAATGCAAATTCTTAAGCCTCATCAGTCCACAAACTAATGAGCACCTACCTTTGGAAAGTGGGTCTAAATGGATGTGGAATCATTGGATGTTTCCGGTTCTATGAACAAACCCATTAGAAACCGATTGGAATGTTTGAATCTCCCATTAAGGTGGTCATCCCCGAATTCCGAGGGAAACATAAATATAATTATATGATTTAAATATAATTTCTCTACATACACTTAAGCGCACTTCCATATAATGGCTAATGAACTTATAGTTCATGTGTATGGAAAACCACCGCCTCACAAAACAATGTTGTTTAATTTCAATTTTTCAAATATAATGGATAGAAATTATGATGAAAAATTTATTTTAATATTATATATAAGATATTTATTATTTATATATTTTATATATTTATTTTGTTAAATATAACTTCATGTTAAACTTTTTTTGTAAATATGATAATTCTATTTTTGTGGCTGTGGACTACTAAAATTCATGCACACTCTACATGAAATGTATTAAGGATTTTTTTAGTGATATTATATATATATATGAAAACAAAATTCTAATTAAATTTTATTATTTACATATACATATATTTAATTTAATTTTCCATCATTATGACAAGAAAAAAAGAAACAATGTTCATGCTTATGTATGACCTACCATCTCAATGAATGGTGTTTTCTATTTCATATATATATATATTTAATACATTATAAATAATATATTTATACTAAATATATGATATATAAATACTCTTTAAAATTGAGGAAATAATTAAATCCTAATATATATTTTCTCAACGATGGTGTGGAAAAACGTGCGCTACCTGACAATTGATTAGAGAAGATTGGATTATACATAATCACTCATATAAAGTGTACCATTTTTGTATTGAAACACCCAAAGGTTCCATATCCAGCGACACGTGGACCTGCTTTCCTAATGCAGGCGTTCGCCAGGTGATTTGGCCAGCGACGCATAAGAACTCACATTGGTCGAGAAGATGGGAAATCAGGATCATCGCACACTTTTGGGGGGAATTATTGCATATTCCAGGACTCTCTTATCGATTCAAGATGTATTCATATGTTCGTGAATCATTGGATTATACCCAAGAATAGTATCCACAGATTACTCCTTATTGGGAATGGTCAACTGAACGCAGGGATTCAGAATCATTTAGGCCCAAGGTTTACCATCCCTCATTGGATTAATGACTCTGAGGAGTTTGGACTCATTGAGACGACAATGGTTTGAATCCCCCTAACTGGGAGCTCTAGAGTTTATTTTCATCCATGTGAGACAGATAACGAATTGAGTATCTGGATCAAACCCATGATACGATCTTCCTACGTATCCTCGTGGGAGGAATCAGAATCCACAATGTTTGGGTTTGGCTGGGGCTTATACCCCGAGGCAGCCCAAGGTGGTATGGGGCATGCACTATGAGGCGGACCAAGGTGTTGGTGAACCTACATGAAGGAGGTCAGAATGACCGGTTGTTGGGCTTGAACCTCAGGGAGGCTTCCTACGTACCCTGCCTAGGAGATAGGTATAAAAGTCCTAATAGTTCGGGCAGAGGGTGTCGGCGAGCCGACGTGAAGATGGACCTTGGTCCGATGGGAGTTGGGATTGATCCTCGAAAGGCTTCCTATGTACCATGACATGAAATGGATCAAAGACCCCGTATTTTAGATGGAGAAATATAGTTTAATGTCATTCGAGACATGGGTGTTGTCATGTTTGATGCTTACTCTAAGACCACGTGAGTTATGCTCAGTGTGAGAAATAAGAGGTAGCAGGGAATTGATGATCACGTCGCGAAGGGTGCGTTCATGGGAAGAGAAATGGGGCTTATGCATGGATTGAGGCCCGAGGAAGTAGAGATTGGGACTTAATCTAGTATGGAGGCCCAAATTGGTGACAAACCCTAATGGAAGAGGGATTTGGGACTGAAGAAAGGAGGAGTGTAGGCACCACCTCTTGTAATAATAACTAGGGGCTTACACCAGGATGGTTTCCCTAAGAGATTGGGACTTAATCCAGGATGGAGGCCTGGTCACTCCCAGAAGAGGGTAGAAGTGCTCACCGTTGTCATCAAAAGGAAACACAAGAAGGGTCCCCCAATCCTAGTGAGTGGAGAGGAAGAAAGGGGACTCCAGGGCTTGGACCCTACACTACCTTGGGTATGTGAACCTAGAAATGGTTCTGGAACCCGCTCAAGGGCCAGAGCAACCCCTCTGTCCTCACCTACCATGGTTATGTGAACTCAACAACGAGTGCTGATATTCCTGAAGGTTACATCATACGGATCCGGTGGATTGGGTAATGGCCTCGGCTCGAGGCCAATGAATAGGACAATGAGGGGATTTCGAATGATCAGTCTAGATTGGAAGGATTTTATCTGACTCGGGAAATGGGAACACTAATGGAGTTGGCGGGCCACATGGGTGTATGAGGAGTGGCACCCTCCACATAAGGGGGTGCTACGTGGCTGGAGAGGCCATCCAAATATTAGGGTGGTATGCAGACTGATAGGTATCCCGCGTACCAGGGTGGTACGTGGCTTCGGGTTTGGCCCGCGTACCAGGTTGGTACATGGGGGAGTCAACACGAGCAGCGGCGGCCAGGGGAGATGCCTGTTGGGTTTTCATCAGTCAGGGATTTTCCCACATAGGATGGTGATACACGGTGCATAGGATCGAAAAGGGGCATAGACTCCCTGGTCCGTGGGGAGTACATCCGTGGAGGGGTCCCGGCTTCGGAATCTTCTTGTTTTTTGTTATTTTAAATTATTCGGTTCACCAAGTTGTTATGCTTTTTTCGGTTCCTTATTAATTCGTTTCTAGTTTCATAACTGTCATGAATTGGAACTTTGATGTTTACAAAATTATATGCTCCTTCCTCTAAAATCCTTCCACCTGAGTCTAATCTCCTTCTTTTCATTCTTCCCCCCGATGTCCTTTTATAGTGGGGTGGGGGGGGAGAGATGAATCTATGGTTATGCAGCACCTTTTGCGGAGGCCCATTATCAAAACCCATGTTTACAGATGACTTGGTGAATCCACAACTCGCGGGGCATTGAATTCACCTCACCCACGAACCAAATCGGTTTGAGGGGTGCTTCGCGGATACGCATGGCTCTGCCTCTATTCTGCGAATGACGACGTACGAGGTCCGGGCCGGTTTCTGCGTCTTGCTGCTGTGGCAGTTCATGATGGCGGACCGCCCTGGTTACCATCATGCTTCGCGCCCGAAGAGGGTCCTTGCCTCCGTTCTGCGAACAACAGCGGTCCGCGGAGGGGGTGGCTTGTTGAACCGTCCACGTACCGTCAATATTGGACTGGTACACGGACTGGTCCATCTTTTTCCAACCTTAGATTATTCTCCACATTTTTCCCAATTCCTAGAGGGAAATTAGGTAGAATCCTCCCTTGAATTAAGGGATTATCATTCTCCTTTGCAGATTTTTTAGGATTCTAAAAATTCCCCCCAGTAGAATGATATCCAATCGAAACGAAGAGGAGACTATTCCGATGTAGAGTGGTCCTAAAACGTGGATAGATTGGGTTAGGGGAGTGGACCCGGTATGGGACCACACCTATAAATAAGGAGGCCCCTACCCTTTTTCTTTTACTAGATTCCTCGTGAACATGGAGATCTTTCTTTTTCGTCTCCACATGTTTGATCCATCGCAAAACTCCTTATCCACGAACCAGCTACCATTTCCGTGAACCATTCCTCGTTCACGCCTGCCTTCACCAGCAGACCAATTTCTCAGCTGTGAACTGACATTTTTAATCAATTAAAACTTAAGTTAAGATGAGCCATGTTGGAACCCTCTACATGGTTTTGATGGTCCGCGGACATGAAATCATCCCGAATCTGAAAGTTTGTTAGGTCTTCCGAACATAAACATTTAAATCTGGGTTTGAGATTCTGTTGAGCAGCCTGGTTCGCAGTTTTCTGGCCAATGCTCAACGGGCCAGAGTACTGCAAACTTCATCCACATAGGGTTGGTTCACAGGATGTAGCCATCACTAACCACCTTTTGAGGCATGCTCACAGCCCTCGTCATGAAGGATCCTTGACGGATTCCTTTTCCAAATACATGGTAATTTATTTGTCCTAATTTTACTATTTCGAACTAACCATTTTCCGGGATTTTATAATGTAGAGAGAAAATATGGTTCCTCCTCGACCTACACCCAGGCTTACTGCTGAGCCTCTTCCAATTGGTCCAGAGATATTTCTAGCTATGATCCATAGATCCGAGATCATTAAAGAGGACCCTAACCAAAATATCATTCTCGACGATGGTGTTTTGAAGGACTTGATCTCTCCCGAAATTATGGGATATCCGTTATCGAATCGTCTTCCGCTTTATGGTTTCGGCCTTCAAGATGATGTCACTATACCCCCCCCCCCCCATCTTTTCAGGTCTTCTGTCCCCTTGTTTGGAAGCATTGCCGAAGTGTGCTCAAGTGATCCTCACCCAGTCAGGAGAGATGATCTTTGATTCTGATACAAAAGAAACTATTAATTTGAGAGGCTCTATTAGGACTCAATGAGATCAGTACACTCAAAAATTCTCCCGAGAGGCCGTCCTCAAGAGTTATCCATCCTTGATCAACCTTGACCAAGTGGATCCTGATGCGGGATGGATTCCAAGGTGGGATCTTCGGTCTAGTGGGATTTTCCCATATGAACGGGCCTGGGCCTTCTGGGTCCATTACCATTTCCAGGAATTTCTCGAGGCACTGGAAGCTGTAAATATATACATTGTGGTGTGGGCTTCCCAGTTTGCTGTTTACCCACCATCTTCATTCCTGTATGACTTTCTCAGTCAATGGTGTTTGGGCACTAACACTTTCCACCTTTCCCATGGTGAAGTTGGTATTTTTATGGGACATCTACCAACTGGGAGGACATCCGATCATTGGTGAGATGTATGATGAGTTTCTACCCACTCCGGACTCATGGGACGATGTTGAACCGGTGCCTTCGTTGGTGAGGGATCTGCTGGTAATGGCGGAGCAGTCACTGGGTCATCCCTTGCACGCCCGCTCTATTATTCCCTATAGCACCTGAATATGGTTATTTCTAAAGTCCACCGGTCCTGTCCCGAAGATCAGGCGCCCGATGTCTCATCCTTCTCAACAATCACAATCTATCCCAGGTTCCTACTAGGCTGTTCTGAAGGCGGGCAACTATCTTTCATGGGGTTATGAGGTGCGCCCTAGTGTTCCACCTATGCTTAGTCTGGCTAGTATTCTCTCCATGTTTTTGAGAGGGTGTCTATTCCCATCTTGAGATATCAACCCAGGTGTCAGGGCCTACACCCTAATGATGGCAGCTGAACTGGAGGCAGGTCATCCGGTGAATCTGGTCATGCCCACTATGGCTCGTATTTACATGTTATGGAGCCACATGTAAGAGGCCGGGTCACCCTATCATATGAGTGGGCCATTTCAATTCTTATATGGCTGGGTAGAGGGTCATTAACACTGTTATGAGTATCGTCATGACACAATCATCCCGCTTCCTACCCTTCAGCCTACCCTGCTTGATATAGCTGAAGTTCGTCTGAAGTCTCTCATCTTTGATGAGGTTGTCAAGCGTGTGAATGACTTTTCCCAGTTTTCATTCACTCCCAATGCCAATCCTCATAGCATCGTGGTGGAAGACTGCAGGGGGATCTTAGAAGAGCGTTCTTACATTATTTCACTACGGGGTGGGTTTTTATCAGCGCAGGTTGATGAGGATTCTCTGGGTGAGTTATATGCCGCATATAATTTTTCTCTCTAGTTTGGATACATGAAAATATTGCTTTCCCTTCCCCATTCTTGGACCTGAAGACTGCATCCGGCCATTCTCCTTCAACGGTGGTTGATGTTGATGCGTGAGGGATCTGGCATAAGGATACCCTTTCCTGACATAGGAGAGGATTCCAATCTATCATTGGAGTATGGGGTAATGTCGATAAAGAATTATCCAAGTGGGATCTTGGGAAATTATATCATGAAATTTCCAAAATTTGGGGTTACTACAGTAGATGCACTTACCACACCTTCCTTGTTGGCTTTGAGGGAGGACTGATTGATGGATCGTAGGTCGAATCGGATCAGGGGATCTTCCTCTTTCAACCACTCTCCGGACGAAGTTCAGACAGATCCCATCATTTTGGATATAAATGAGGATGATCCAGTGACTTCGGGCCCCCATGATGTAATTCTCAAAGCTTCACCAGTTGATGTTGGACTTACCAGCTCAACTCCCAAGCACAAATCAGGGTTAGAGGCTTCTGACCCTCCATTTTCAAGACCATATCCTAGTGCACACATGTCTGTACTGGCCGCAATGCTAGACTTCATTTCGGTGTTATCTAGCAAGGATACCAAAGATCCTCGTGTCATGCCAGACCACCAAGCGGTGTGAAGGTGCGCATGGACCCGGATTTTTGAGATTGTTTCGGAAACTCCTCTGGATGAGATGGTGACTAAAACTACAACCCTTCAGCAACTCTTCTTAGGCTTGGGCTCAGGTGGGTTCAAATATCGGCAACATCATTTCCTTGCCTTCCAGGCTGTCATTTCCTATGGGAAGTTTGCCACTAGTGAACACAGACTTTCTCACCTTGTTTCCTCTTAATGCGGAACCTGAGCCTTTGAGGAAGCTACGATGAATCTCCATCAGCTGATAGCACTAGAGGTGAGCTATTAAGACCAGGCGACTGTCCCATCTACCGAGCTGCTTGAATGCGAAGCTTGAGTAGCGATGCTGAGGGATTAGTTGTCGTCTCTGGCTGGTGACCTTTAAGCTACCAGGAAATGGATCAACAATCCTCAAACGACGGTGAGGAAAACTCATTCGGTGGCTGATGTTGAGGCTAGGGAGAAGGTCGTGCTGGAGTAAACTTGAAACAAACTTCGCCGCATGGTTTCCGATCTGATGGATAGAGCATGTCAGGACCCTTTGTGATTTCCAGAGCTATTTCTATACATTCTGTTTTACCTCTTTTGTTGCGGAAAAGGAGAGACTCCGGCTTGTGGACATCCTCCCTTTTTTTCCAAATGTAATACAATCTACTGTCAATCTCTCCTTGTTGTGAAATTTTATTGTTACCAGAACAATTGTTGTATGAATAAAAACACACCGAATCAGAGTTAATCATAATTTAGGAAAATGATAAAATAGAAACAAAATCTAATTTTTTCCTGGACCATGGGATCCAGCGAGCATAGTTTTTCTATTGATAGGGTTTTATAGAAAGACCCCCACAAACATTTTTTCTATTTCGTCCATAACCTAATTCTTTCCTGAACCCATTTGGTGTGGACCCAGCAGTTATATCCCGGCATTTTCTTAGGTCGACCTTATGTGGTTTTTGGCCTAACAGTCAATGCGCCTCTTTTTGTGAGCGGTTTAAAGTCCTGCTAACAAGTCTATTATTACTAATGTTTTAGGTAGAACAACATTGAACAGATATGGTGGGGCAAGGGCCTCGATGAGGTTTGGTTGATTAAAATATGTCTCAATACCATTCAGATGCACGTGGGGAGAACATGTTTAGATTTAAACAACATGCAGGTCATGTCTCAAGGCATGGGAGCCGCATCGGCATGCAGAAGTAGGAAAGAGTTACCTATGGAATACTTGAATTTGTTAGACAGGCCATGGTAAATCAACATGCAAAGCCGCTGAGGGCATGGTATGAATAGTCTTGCAATGGCGTCCATAAGTCAATGACTATGAATTTATGATGGTCTATGGACTTCATGGAAGTCCAGATTATAGAAACCACCATGGGTGGCATGAAGAATTTTGAAAAACAACCAGGGGTGGCTCGGAAAGGGTATGTGATGTCTGAAAGGGATTGGGAACATCTACGTGAATCAGGAATGTGGACAAAGGATCCTTGTCCTACGCATTTAGTCAGTGTAAAGGATGGTTGGAGCTTGGTGTAGTTTAATGTCATGCAGTTGGGGCATTCTTTAAAATGGGACGACTTCTTGTGGTTCTCGGTAATCTTGTCAGAGGCGTTCCAACATATTGAGGTAGGGTTGTAAAAGAGGTTGGTAAATAGAAGCTCAGAGGGTTTCTGAATCCCGTGATGGATATGGGGGCTCATAGGCCTAGAGGCATACAGAGAGAAGCACTACCTGAGGAAATCTTTCCTTTGGTAGATGATCTAGGGGCGATCAATATGTAGATCCACTGAGGGCATGGTATGCATTGTCATGCAATGGTGTCCATAGGTCAATATTCTCCGGATAGTCGAGCAACATCAAGGAAGTAGAGAATCGGGACCACTAGGGGAGACTTACAAGGGTTCTTCTCTTTCTATGTATAGAGTATGGTTTATGAAAAGTGGGTGCCTGAATGTAGGAGAAACATCTAGGATCAACTTCCCGGGAATGGGTAACGTCATCCCTTCTCAAGCAGGTGTGAGACAATGGTTTGTGATGGTCTAGCCCATGCACTGAGGGACAGAGGAAGACCTCTATTTATAATTGAACCCGTGAAGAATTTGACCACGTAGTTTAACGTCATGTAGTAAGGATGAAGGGAATTTTTATTATTAGTAAATCTATGCAGATTAACGTCATGTGGTGAGGATGGAAGGAATTTTAAATTCCATGCAGTTTAACGTCATCCGGTAAGGATGGATTCTATATAGTTTAATGTCATGCGGTAAAGACGACTTCCATTCATTTTAACTCCATTCTGTAAAGATAGATTCTATGTAGTTTAACGTCATGCGGTAAGGATGGATTCTGTGTTGTTTAATGTCATGCGGTAAAGACGGGGATCATTATTAAATAAAATGTGCAGTTTAACGTCATGAAGCAACGACGGGGGGTGGGGGGGATTTTTAAACCAGTGAAAATTATTGTAGTTGGAGACATTTCCCTGGATGTTTAATGCTTGGTCTTTGTAGCATCACGCCAAGCGACAAAGACATGTTCCGTGCAGTTTTATGCATCATGCTATAAGGATGTAGTTGCAAAGGCCAATCTTGATTAGAATTTGACTAGGCTCGAATATCTCGGCATGTGCAAGACATGGAGAGGTGTTGATGGTGTAAATCGTGGTTCCAGGGCTTCTTTGATCAGGAAAGATGATATGGGGCTCTAAGGACAGTAAGTGTACAGGGCTAGGAAGAGTATCGCCTGAGAAAATCTTGCCTTTGGTATATGGGCCAGGGGCTATCAATATGCTGATCCAATGAGGGCATGGTATGCATAGTCATACAAAGGTGTCCACGGGTCGATAACTTTCCACTCCTGATGGCCATGAATGATTACGAAGATCAGCAATTATTCAAGTCGCGGAATCTGATGTATGTAGAATATGCATCCAAACGTTCCACGTGTACTCCCATTCCGTTTCACTGTATATCTTGGGTAGTTCACGACGTAGTCCATGCAGTTTAACGTCATGTAGTGAGGACAAGGATGAAGCGATGTGAGAAGGGGACTATGTGCAGTTTAACATCATGCGGTATGGATGAGGGGTATATATACCTATGTTTTCTTTTATTGGCGGCTGGGCTAGGAGATAAAATCCCAGCATCGCTACGTATCCTATGAGGGAAGGAATCAAGCCTCACGTAGTTATTTTGGGGGATACACCACGTGAGGGTCTAGTCTGTACGGGGGAAAGGAGGATTTTTAGCATTATTTGGGGTGGCGGGCCAGGATGTGGAATTCTGGTGTCACTACGTATCCTGTGAGGGCAGGAATCAAGATGTACATAGTTCATTAAAAGATAATACACCTCATATAGGTCTAGTTTGTACATGGGGGAAAGGGTATTTTTAACTTTATTCGGGGATGGCTGGGCCAGGATACAAAATCTTGGCATCAGTACGTATCCTTTATAGGGAAGAATCAAGTTGTATGTAGTACTTTAAAAGATAATAAACCCTAGGTAGGTCTTGTCCATACACAGGGGAACGGGAACTTTTAACTTTATCCGGTGATGTGTGGGCCCGAATACAGAATCCTAGTGTCCCTATGTATCCTGCAAGGGCAATAATCAAGCCATACATAGTTCTTTAAAAGATAATATACCCCATGCAGGTCTGGTCCATACACGGGGGAAAGGGAATTTTTAACTTTATTCGGGGATGGCTGGGCCAGGATATAGAATCCTGGCATTGCTACGTATCCTGCAAAGGCAAGAATCAAGCTGTACGTAGTTCTTTAAAAGATAATACACCTTATGCCGGTCTGGTCCGTACAGGGGGAAAAGGGAATTTTTAACTTTATCCAGGGATGGCTGGTCCAGGATACAGAATCCTGGCGTCTCTACGTATCCTGCAAGGGAAAGAATCAAGTCGTACATAGTTCTTTAAAAGATAATACACCTCATATAGGTCTTGTTCGTACATGGGGGAAAGGGCATTTTTAACTTTATCTTGGGATGGATGGGCCAGGATACAAAATCTTGGAATCTCTACATATCCTGAAAGGACAAAAATCAATCCATACATAGTTCTCTGAAATCCGGGCAGTTTAACATCATGCGGTGAGGACAAAATACTCTTAGTATAGGGTCATAGAGTTTGGACCATTGGGGCTTGGATGTTTAACGTCCTGCATCTCGGATGACAGGCACTTGGCAGTTTAACGTCCTACAGCTCGGACAAAAATTTCTTGGTAGTTTATCGGCCTGCATCTCAGACGACAACTGCTTGGTAGATTAACGTCCTTCAGCTCGGACGATAGGCTCTTGGCAGTTTAAAGTCCTGCATCTCAGATGACAGGCACTTGGCAGCTTAACGTCCTATAGCTCGGATGACAGGTGCTTGGCAGTTTAACATCCTGCATATCGAACAACAACTGCTTTTGGTTATGCGAAATACATCTTTAGAAATATCACATTCGTAGGAGCGGTAGTGAACTGCTCATCCATGGAGATCAGAGCATATGATCCATTGGAGTAGACTTTGTGTATAACATATGGTCCCTCCCACTTGGGATCTAGCTTTGGAGGTTTCTTTCTGGGTATCATTGGGTTCTGGAAGACCAACACCAATTCTACTTCCATGAAAGACCGAAGACGAACCTTTTTATTTGAAGGCTCGTGTAATCTGGATCAGATATACTTCCAGATGGTGAAAAGTGTGCAACCACTTCTCATCTATCTATTTTAATTCACATATCCATTTTTTCGATTGCTCATTGTTGGATAACTGATCACAAATGGCAACACAGAGCGAGGGAAATTGGATCTCAATGGGCAGGACTACTTCTATTCTGTATACTAATGCGTACGGAGTAGCCCGAGTAGCGAGTCAGCTTGTGGTTCAATAAGACCACAATGCATGAAAAAGATTATCCATCCATGATTTCTTGTCTTTGTCCACCATTTTTTGGATAATGTTGGAAAGGGTCTTGTTGAAAGCCTATATCTGTTTGTTGGCCATTGCATGGTAGCGGGATGAGTGGTTATCCTTGATACCATATTGTTGGTATAGTTTCTCTAATTCAACATAGCATAAATTGGTGCCATTATCCGTCAGTATGGTATGAGGGATGCCAAATCTGGTAATGATATTGGCTTTCACAAAGCTGACATTGTTGTTTTTCCCCGACTTCCTTGAGGGGTACAACTTCTAACCATTTGGAAAAGAAGTTGGTTGCTGTAAGAATATACATCAGTTGTTTGGCTGCGGTGGGAGGATATGGTCCCACGACGTCCATTCCCTATTTGAAAAATGGCCAGGAGTACTTTCCCTAATGAATTAACTTCTAGGTTTGGTTAATGAAGTTGACATGTATTTTTGAAGGAGTGGCATTTTGTGGTAAAGTGCTCGCAATATCGTGCCATGGTGGGCCAATAGTACCAAACACTTCAGACCTGATGGGAAAGCTTAGACCCCGACTGATGTACTCCATTTACTCCGGCATGCACTTCAGTCATTACGGCATCAGTTTCTTCTCCATCAATGCATCCAAGGAGGACTCCATCGAGGCTTGTTTCCAGAGGACCTCTTGCTGACCCGCACCACCATATAGGAAAAATTTGATTGCCCTTCTCTGTATTTTCTCCCATTCAAGCCTGTCTGATTGAAGTTCTCCCCTTTGAAGGTAGTTTTCAATGGTGGTCATCCAACCGGTGGAAGGAGCATAGGGTCCACGGACAGGACAGACTTCGTTGATTTCATCCATCTTAGTCTGAACAAATGGCAAGACCATTCGACGATGAGCAATACTGATAGTTGTTTCATACAGGTCTAGGTCAGCTAGGGCTGTGGCCGCATTAGCTAATGTATCGGCCTGGGCATTTTGAGACCGGGGAATATAGGTCAATGTTAGTTCTGTGGAGATTTTCTCCATTAACCCTCGGACATGGTCAAGTAGGGGAATCGGCTCCTCCTTTTTAATATCATAGTCGCCATTGACATTCTTGATGAAAAGTTCCGAGACACCTTTTACCATAAGGTGATGTACTTGTGCCTGGAGTGTGAGCTCCAGAACTGCAATGGGGGCTTGATACTCCGCCTCATTCTTTGTACATCCTTCTGACAGGAGGAAGGAATATGGAAATACTGCCTTTTCTGGGGACACAAGTATTATCCCCAGACCCACCTTGTTAAATTTGGGATCCTCCATCCTCTTCCTGGTTGGGCTTTAGGATGCGTCGTCGAAGCACATTTCCCATGTTGGGAACTTCTCTTGAATCGAGAAGATGTCTTCTTCATGTTTCTTGACGTCTGGTGCGGTGGTCCCTATCGAGGGGTGCTCTGCCAGAAAATTTGCTAATGCATATCCTTTGATGGCCTTCTGAGGCACAAACCAGATGTCAAACTATTTCAGGATGACTGCCCATCGGGATAGGAGCCTGTTCAGCATTGGGCGGCTGAGGATATACTTGATCAGGTTACTACATGAGACCAAATGGACCTCATGATGCTACAGATAATGTCCCAATTTTTTAACTACAAAGACTAAGTCCAAACAAATCTTCTGGATGTTTGAGTATCGAGTTTCAGCATTGATCATGGTTTGACTGAGGTAATAGATATTTTTTTCACTACCAGTGTCATTTTTCGGTGCGAGGAAGGCCCCTAGTGACCGTTCTAGGGCCGCCACGTATAAGATAAGGGGTCTCCAATCCATTGGAGGCATGAGAACCGGGGGCATAAGAGGTACTTCTTTAGGCTGTCGAATGCCTTTTGAAAATCATCTGTCCATTAGTACGTAACCCCCTTCTTCATTAACATGGTGAATGGAAAACATTTACCTGACAAGTTGGCTATGAACCGCCTAATATAGGCCATGTGTCCTTGGAATCCTCTCAACTCAGTTATATTGCAGGTAGGTGGTAAGCCAAGGATATCCCTTGTGTTTTGAGGGTCGAATTCGATGCCACAATGGCGTATGATGAAGCCAAGGAATTTTTACCATAGGTAACCCCGAAGTCGCATTTCAAGGGGTTCATCTTCAGGATATGTTGTCTGTGTTCATTGAAAACAGTTTCAAAGTCTAACAGGTGATCTTATCACTTTCTTGATTTGACCACCAAGTCATCCAAGTAGCATTCGATGAATCTCCACAGGAATGGTTTAACGATAAAAAGCATGGCGTGTTGATATGTGGTGCCCACATTCTTGAGACCAAAGGTCATGACCCTGTAACAGAATAGTCCTTGAGTGGTCCTGAAGGTAGTGACATCTTTGTATTCTCGGGCCATCCTGATTTGATTATACCCATAATAGTCATCCATGAAGGAGAGAGACTCATACTCAGCCATTACGTTGATTAATAACTCATTGATCGGGACCGGGAAATCACCATTCAGGAAATGCCGATTGAGATCTCTAAAATCAATGCAGACGTAGATTTGTCCATTATTTTTCTTGACAGGGACAATGTTGGCTAGCCAGATGGTGTATTGGACCTCCTGAATGAAGCCTGCTTTAATTAGATTGTCTACTTCAGCCTCTATTTTGGCCGCATGTGTGGGGTGTGTCCTTCTGGCAGCTTTTTTTAGCCCTGATGGTCTTTTGGCAGACCTAGGTGGTGTGTTTCCACTTCGGGATCAATTCTCGGAATTTTTGAGTAACTCCGGGAAAAAACATCCCAATTTTTCTTCAGGAAATATTTATATACCTCATGTTCCTTGGGAGACATGGCTGTACTAATGTGAGTGGGCATCAGGTCTTCCTCAGTACCCAGGTTGATTTCCCTGAGCTCATCCACAGTGGTGGAGATACCTTCCTCAAATGCGGGAGGTGCATCCTTGGTATCTTCCTTCTCTTCTTCCTCCACATTCTAATCTTTTTTATCTGATGGGGAGAGAGTTCCCAGCATGGTCTATTGGGAGTCAGGAGGCAAGGAATCATGGGAATCCCCGCTCAACTATTCTCCCCTAAATTGAGGGTTAGTGGAAGTTTTCGTATTTTCATGCTCGATCATTATGGCTGAAGTCATGAGTACAGCTGAGTGTGTGTCCGGGCTTGAACCCCCGCACTCAACATGGTTGATGGTAAGTATGTAGTCTCTTCCAAGCTACCTGATGGGGTCATCAGGAACCATTTCCAATACATTTAGAGCAGGGATCCTGTCAACACCATCGAACGAAGGCTTCTTTTTATTTTTCATATAAAACCCAACATCAATATAGTGTGACTCGGAGAGCTCGAAAGGGGCCTTTTCAGCATGCAATGTCCCACTTTGTCCATTGACACAATACTTAATACACTAGTGGTAGGATGATTGAATGGCCATGTGCTTTTGGAGCCACGACCTTACCAGTAGGGCATTGAATTTTTTGTTCTACCGGACCACCATGAATTCTGAGTAGGCCACAAGGTTGCCAAAATGGGTTTTTAGCTTGATTTGTAACATTGGTTTCTATTCACTCTTGTCGTAACCCAACAGAGTTGTGGCTTAGGGTATTAGATCATCCTCACAGTAGCCTAACCTACGAAGATTTCGTAGGGGAAGGAGTTTAACTCCAAATCCATTGTCAAGGGCTTTCCGGATCTCGACATCATTTAATGTACTAGACACATATTGTGGTTTTATGTGTCCTTGCATGATGGTA
Source organism: Viscum album (assembly GCA_963277665.1). Classification (NCBI taxonomy): domain Eukaryota; kingdom Viridiplantae; phylum Streptophyta; class Magnoliopsida; order Santalales; family Viscaceae; genus Viscum; species Viscum album. Next base: position 913,770,915 of record OY728162.1, on the reverse strand, counting down.
TCTTCATCCTGATCGGTGAAGGAAATCACTACATTGAACTCAATCGGACTAGTCTCCATTGGGTAAATCTCAGTGGCGACAACCTCAGCTTGAAACTCATGGGGGAAGAGCAAGGCTTCTACAAGCGCCTCCCTCAGATCTGCTAACAAACTCAGGGAATCTAGGATTGACAGCTTGGCTGGTACTGACGACAGTGGCTTAATGATATCATATTTCTGCACTAGCATCCGATGCTTCTCCACTGGTGGGAGAGTTTTATTAGGCACATTATGAGCTGAAGTATGTGATGATGAGGGACCGTCCATGGTGTCGGAGGTCGACGGTGTTCCCACGTTCTAGGGTCTCGGCTCGGCCAGACTGTTTGTGCGCACTAGGTAGCAAGACACCTGTTCCTCCTCTAATGGGTACCGCAGAATGACGGGGCCAGAGTGGCTGCTTGTGGAGGCCGAGAGATATTATTTCTTCTGTTGAGTCTGTTGAAGGGCTCTCCGACAGGTTTCCATGATATTAACGGTTTGGGCTGGGGTAAAACCATACGGTTGGTTTCAGCTGTGACTGCGCCTCCCCAAGTATCCCCTACTTCTGTGACTCTTCTTCCCATCCCCTTGTGTTGGATCTCGGGGTTGTAAGTATACCCTTAGTCAGGGAATAACTCCATTATATGGACAACGTTGATGGAACCAAATAATATTTCCTCATCCTGTGACAGATCAACCTGGTCGGTTGTCTTTGATGGTGCTGTTTGGGGGGGCGGTGCATGTGGCGCCATGTTTGGGTGAAAAAAATCCGACATTTTCAGGGCTAACTTCAGCCTCATTGTGGATTGATCCTCTTTAACATGTCTCCTATATTTTCGATTATGGCTGGATGACCGGTTCGTGGAGGGTTCTGAGGCCGATATTGTCAAGTGTGTGACATTAGGGGCTGTTGGCGGCAACATCGGCTGCTGTAATTGAGCTCAGAGTATGCCCTGAGCTCGATTGACAGTCTTCCGTCTCATCCAGCAATCTTATTTCTTCCCCTTCTTGCTGGTGACTTCCTGACATCCCTCCCCTTTATTGGAGTCGGTGATAGAAATTTAAGTTACATGTACTGGGGGTGGTGTCAACTCGACCTTCCCGGAGTCTACCATCCTTTGTAGGAGGTCTTTGAAGGTGAAGAATTCCCGAATATTGTGCCTCAGTATTCTATGGTAGAGACAGTAGTCGAGCCTATCATAACAGCCAACTTCATTGGGCTTCCTTGGTTCCGAGGGGTGGAGAAAATTGCAATTCATAGCGGTGATGATGTAGCCGCAGACTTGGTCCTCTCGGAACGAGTATACATTGTGTCTTCGTTCCTCAAACTGGTTACACTTCAATCCACTCTGATCATCCTACATGGGTGTAGGCGACCGTTGATACATAGGGGGCCCTTGATGATTTATTGAAGGCCTAAGCGGTGGATTATGTGCAAGGGATAACTTGAGCGTGGTAGAGGACACTTCAGCACTAATTGTTCTCATTACAGGAGCCTGTGAGGCTATTCAGGACTTCAGATTAGTCTGCTACAGGGAGTCTTAAATTCTCTGGGCAATGGTAGAGAGATTGCGGAAGCCAGTGGTGCACTCCACTGGTATGAGTGGAGTTCACAGCACATCCAGAATGTTATCGATGCATATGGCAAGCATATCGTCTTGGAGCATTGGCCTATTCAGAGAGTAGGTTAGACTCTTCCATCTAGCGAAGAAATCCGATACCCTCTCGTTCTCCCTCTATTTTCAATTCATGAGGTCGCTGACCGTTGTTTTAGGCAGTGCTGAGATGAAGTGGAACATGAACTGCTATCGAAGGTCTTCCCAGCTTTTTATTGACCGAGCGAGCATATTCGTATACAAGACAAAGGCATATCTTTGCAAGGTCTGTACGAAGCATCTGTGTTTCACTGCATCATGTTGTTCCGATGTTCCCATCATAGGGTCGCAATAAGACACTTAGTGCATCAAATGATGTCTAGATCACATGATCCATTGAAAATATGGAATATAGGGCTCCCAAAATTGGGTGGGGGTGGCGTGTTGCTCACCCAATCTGGGTAGGGCTTCCTCTCTGGCTGTATCGAAGCGCGTCGACCTTCCATTGCTTTTAATAGAGCTGTTAGTGCCTTGATTTTTTTGGCGAGACCCTGGTTGACATCCTGTTTGGACCTATATTAGGCAGGTGTAGCCCGAGGCATTGCTTGAGGATCCGGCTCGGCTGGCACCAAGGGTGAATATTCCATTTGTGGCGCCTTTAAAGGGTTTATAGCCACTCATTCCGGTTGCTTCCTAAGTTGAGGGAAGTCTTGGTATTCATCTGGATCCATATACAAGTAGTTGGATGGGCCAGGTGCCTCATTGGGCGAGAGCCCTGATCGTGCTTCATTTTCCAGGGCAAACCTTGGACTTTGAGGTGCACTTACTAGGAGTGCAAGGTGTGTCTCTTCTTGGGAAGCACTTTCAGTAGGAACCGAGTAGCACTGCATTAATCCCCCTCAATTCTTTAATTTCCTCTTCCTGCCGAGCGAATCTATCCTTGAGCATAAGTGGCTCATTTTTATCGAGTGAAGGGGATGGGTTAAGGGTAACCAGTCCATTGTTCTTATCCTTTTTGGGAGCTCACAGGGTAATCAGAAGATGGTTAGCTAGAGGGGCTCCATATTTAGGGCGGCCCGCTAGTTCTGGGTGTTCACACCTGGTGGTTCATTGTGAGTCAGAGCCTGAGTGAAACCATCATCTCCCGATCCATCCGGATTTGCATCATTTCTAATGTCACCTATGGGGTTAACCTATATGGTGTTTATGGATGCATATCGTAGGGTGGAGGAGATTTCATACAGCAAATAAGAATAGGATCTCCCTTGCCTTTTACTGGTCTTCCCTTTCCTGTCCCGAGATTGCTTTTGGACTCCTTGACGAAGGGTGACGCGGAGAGTTCTTTGATGCGTCCTTACGGTACACCTCCCTATTGAAGGGGATGATGAATCAAAGGATGGGATAGGGCTGGAACCTCCCCTCATGGCTTTCCACCCTAGGAAAGGGAATACTGATTCTTGTAACACCCCAAGATTTCAAAGTGTGTTATTTTTTCAAAATAATTCAATAACTTTCACTACACGCAACACCGAGTTAAAGCGCACCATGACTTACCAAATAAGCTGTTCAAAAGAGGTTATGAATTGTATTAACTAAATTTTAACCTTTATATAATCCCTATAATATTAGAATTCATATTATGAGTTTCTTAGACATAATGTAAGAACAAATTCATTTTCAGTATTTCACTTTTACCAACTTTTAATAGTGAAAACCTTTTTAAATACAATATTTTAAACTTTATTATATTCAATTTGACTAAATAAATTTACTTTTTAGAATAGGTACATTAAAAATTTTAAAATTAAACATCCCAAGCTTCCACGATATGTTTCCCTTTGAATAATTCAATTGCGTGCATTGTACGCAACTTCGAGATTCTAACACACCACAACCAATCAAACTAGCCGTTATGAATATTAATACCTACCTTTTAAAATTTTAGAAATTTTATCTCTCAAAATTTACTTCATTTTTGGATTCGGAGTATCGAATTTAGCCTAAGGTGAAATTTTGGTACTTTTCGGATAACAATCATATTTTGATTAATAGTGAAAATTACTAAATTTAAATTAAAAACAACTTTTTTATCGAAATAATTAATAGTGATAAATTATGAATTTGAGTAGATTTAAATTATATTTTGAAAATATTTTTACCATTTAATACAATGTTGGTCATTGGAGATAATTTCACAGTTAAACCGAACATAAACAAGTATCAATCTTTTGATAGTTATTATATCTTAAAAACACGCTTTTTTTGACAGGGGGAAATAATTTTAAATTAATTTCTGCCACTTATGTGTTTTGAATTTGGAAAAATGTATTCCATATTTGGAATCAGGATTTTTAAATTGTGTAAATAGGTAACTTTTATTTTTAGACATTTTGAATAATTACTTCGGTAAATATTTTATTTAACATGGTTAAAAGGTAAATCTGGTAAATAAGGGTTAATAAAATATATTATAATAATAAAAAATTACCCTAAAACGTGTGTAATCCTTATTGGTTGATATATGTTCGACCATGGGCATATTTGCGTCAATTTTGGGACCCCATGGTGCCACTTTTAAGTTAGAGTGACACTTTATTTTAATTAAGTTAAAATGAATACAAAAAATGTTAGAAGCATATATCTATTAGGAAAACAATTTTTACATAGGGTTATATATGTTTGATTTTAGACTATAAATATTCATTAGAAATATAAAAAGATTTCCTAAATAATGATAAATTTTTATATTTTTTAGATATTAAATGATTTAATTTATTTATGACACAATGATGATCCAGTAATTTCCATAATAGTGAAAATTAAAATAATTGATATTATAAATACCCAAATAAATATAATTTTAGACTTTTAATGAATTTCACTAATTTTATAGGATAATATGACATATTAGGATTTATTTAATTGACATTTTTATAAGTAATAATTCTTTATAAGTTAAAAAAAAATCAACTATTGAATAGTGTCAAAATTGACATAAAAGAGTTTTTTAAAAAAATATTATATTATTAATTGATATTAAATTCTTAAAAATCTATGGTTCGGTCCACAGACTTATATAATGATAGGTGTATCATTAATGGACCATTTAAGGGTCTCTTGGTTGTATATAGTAAGTTTATTAACTATATAATATAAAAATCCAAAGTGACATGTTAAATGTCAAACTAATTAACTAAGAGTTAAAACTAAACGATAAGGTTAATATGGTAAACCAAACCTATCTAAATTATATTGGTTGAATGGTTTTAGACCTATACCCACGTTAAAATTTGAATAATAAACTTTGTATCCATTATAAACTGAATATGAATTTATTATAAATTAATATTTCTAGCTTTTCCAAAGGTTCCCCTCACCCCTCTTATAAAAGGGAACTCCCCCTTCTCATTACATCACACCTTCAAAGCCTTTTGGTTCGGCCAAAATCAAACCCAAATACTCTCTCAACTTCCCTCACTACAACCTAGAGGCCTTTTATTGATCAGTAAGCCAACCTAAGGAGCCCTTTTGATCAAATCAAAAGGAAGAACATGAAGAAGAGGTAATGTTTTCACAACCCCTTTTCAAATTCATTTCTTCTTCCACTTCTTCTTTCTTTGTTATTACCATTATAAAATAATAAATCCAGTATCTTATATATACTGTGATGTTATTATAAATATGGTTCAACAATATTCAGTATTCTATCCACCCTTTGAATAACATTTCACCATACGTGCGTACGTACGACTTACCGTCTCCACGTCGTGGTGTAATTGTTATTCAATATATTATTATTTGGATGGGTATAATAATGATGTGTAATTCATGTAAATAATAAATATAACATTATAATGATTCTTTATATATGATATACTATCCAATTATATATTATTTTAATATCAAAATAATTATATTGTCGCTCGTGCGTACGTACGGACTACCGTCTCTACGAACGCGAAGAGATTCATTCTCCATCGTATCCATTCAAGTATAATTATCATTTTATGATTTAAAAATAATGTTTAAGGAATTTATATCATTATTGATATGAATAAAATACAACCTATCAATGAAAATCATGGATTACGTTACAAAACATATAAAATAAAACGAGTAAGTTAACACTAGAAACGATGATAATACTAAGATATTATTAACAAAGCAATGATAAAAGATCATATATGATATCATATTAATATATATGATTCTTGTATAATTAAATAACAATTATTTCACCATTATACAGGAGGTTAACCTACCCCAACCAAGTAAAAGTACAATGTAAAGGTTTATTTCGCAATCTCTTCATTATCCGAGGTTGTTTATACGTAATAATCAACTGGGATTTCTTTATCATCCACATCCATGTTTCTTCAAAATGTATTTCAAAATTTTTGTACTATTTACAATGAATATGGGTTAAATTAATTTATATCCTTATGTTTTTTAAAGTAATCTTTCCATCGTTTTCCAAACAAGGCACTTTTTACCTTTCGACAAATTTAAGGTAAGAATTTTTTTTAACTTATACGGTGGGTGTGGCTATTTACCGCCGTTATAAAATCGTAAAAGCATCCCTTACAAGATTATAAAAATATATTAAAATTAAATGTTTTATTTTATAATTATGTGACTTTTAAATGATTTCAAAATGAATATATTAAGAATTTTTGAAAGGTACCCTTTATCAAGATCATAATTTTAAATGTTTTAAAGATTTATCTTTCTAAATATTTTTAATTAATGTCCATGTTATCAAAATGATTTTAAGGACTTATTTATATGGACATGAAGGTTTTGAAATGATATTTATTTTCAAAAGTTTCAAAGTGGTATGTGACACTTTGATTCAAAAATCTCTTTTAAATTTCTTCCTTTATAAATGTGTGACTTTTCAATGATTTCAAGGAAAGAGATATTTCTCTCAAATAGTTTTGATTTCATCTATGTCAACATCCTTTGATGGATTTTAAGCTTATTTGAGGTTGATTTATTATGATACAAAACTTCTATATTGTATTGAAGGTTTTGTGATATGTTTGACTGTGGATGTTCTATTTTTATACCATTCATAGTTTATGGTGCAAGTATTGACATTTCGTATGCTAGTTTTAATACGAATGTTTATGTTATGTTTAATCTTTTTCATGTGGGAATGCATTAGACTTAATATGTGACGGGTGGAGCCCGCTATAGCTCCTCGCTGCATCGGTAGGTCTCATGAGACTAACTAGTGTCTTGGAACAAGGCCTTGGAAAAATCTTATTTGTAGTCATGGCACGAGGCCTTGGCTATGTGGTTATGATAGTCTGGAATTATGTATTCTATAATTATGAAAGTGGTTATTGATATTTCATGTGATTATTCGATTAGTAGAATATCCACGTGAATAAGTAAATTGAATTATTTAATTTTATTTTTACCATACTATGTAGAAGTTCAAGTTTAAAAGGATTTTGTTTTAGTTATACATTGCCTTAAATGTTTATTCTTATTTATGAAAGTTTCCGCTATAATGTTATATTTACTGGGTATTTGAGTTCACCCCTTTTCTATGTTTTATTTTTCCCAGGGTTTGATGATGTAAATTATGAATGACCTTCATGGATAGTATGTGGGGATATGAGTGTAGAATATGAAGAAAAGATGTTTTTTTAGTTTTCATTTTTATGATGTAATGTAAGACTTATGAATATATCTAGTGTTTCCAAGGATACGAAACCAATTGGTCTTTAGAGATTTGATCCTTCTTGTAATCATGCCAATGTTATGAAATAATGCACCGACTCTAGGTAACTGGGGTCGGGGTGTTACTGTTGGTATCAGAGGAAGTTTAGTACAAACCTTGAAGCTAGATTTAGATAAACTCAGATTAAAGCACATAAATTTAAGAAGGACTTTGAGTATTAGTATAGCAGAACTTCCTAAATTTTGGTATTGTAAAGATTTTGTATGTTTTCTGAGAAATACATACCTATCTGGATACGAGCAGGTAGAGGCGGCTCTGGCACATATGTACCTAGGGGTAAAACCTGAAAACCCCGCTTTGAGCTAGACTCGAACGAGAACTGGTGCACGACAACAGGCCTTGCTGCACTCTTGGTTACGAAACACCTGGGGGATATGCTTAGGATAACTCTCATTTTCATTAAAAATCATTATGAAGGGTTTATGAGTATATAATTCTCAAAGAAAACATTTTTATGATTATAAATTATATCCATAAATAGTTCAATTTATGTTAAGTGTTTTATAAGTATGGGATAATGTATTTTGATTCATAAACTAATCTAGTGTATTCCATTGTTTAGAAATGGCACCCAGTATAAGGAATGAGAACTCAAGCAATGCACACGATCCAAAGAGAAAGAAGGATCATATCTTTCATGGTCTTAAGCCAGAATTTATAAGAGAAATAGTCTCCCATGTATTATCATCATATGAAGAAATAAGATCATGTGTTGATAAGATAAGTAAAGATTTTACTGAGTCCTATGACTTTGAAGGGAAGCAAGAGAAGAAAAGGATGGGAGAGAGAATGATGTTTAAAGGGAAGAGGGAATAGATGAATTTTCCATATGTGATAACTGTGGGAAGAAACACTCTGTAACTTACCTGAAAGGAATGGGAGTTTGTTATATGTATGGAGGAAAAGGGCACAATTTACCTGAATGTAAGGATAAGAAAATGGTTTCAAATGTACAATGATTCATTTGCATGAAGTTTTGACACTACGGGAACCTATGTCCCAGTCATCAGACTATGCCTCAAATGATGCTATTGGATAATAATCAAGTTATGATACTACCACAGATGAAGAGGAATGATTAGAGTTCTTGTGTTGATTATGTCATTTGAGTGTTGTATCAAAAATTTACTTGTAATAATAATTATGGAGTATATAAGGATTGTACTACAATACTATTTCATTAAGGACTTTAGATTGTGCGGAACAATGAGAAGTGACTCAATAGCAGGATAAATTTTTGGAAAATATATGGTTAAGAGAATGATAAACCATAATATAGTTCTGATATTGAGGTAGTGATTTTGGAATAATACATGATTGATTTGGATAAATTATATTGGATATTCTTGACTACCTTGAAACTGATTAATGATTTGTATATTCCGTCACTGTTGGGGTTTAAAACATTTTTGGATTGAAGGAGTATATCTATTATTCTTTAAGGAACAAGGGATCATTAATGTAATCAATAAGGTTTTATGGAAATTCATGATGTTGTAATGTTTTAAAGGAATACATGATGAAGATGTTCACATGTTATTACGCGAAAAAAGGATTTTTATTGTGTTTACCTTCCTTATAAATTTTTGACTGAAGTATTTTGGATAGTTCTAGTTTGGATTATTTTGGATTGCCATAAAAGGACAACCCGGAGGTCGGATGGAAACACGTCGCGTTCGGTAAGGCCGCGAGACTTCACCCCACAACCGAAGGGCGACAAGGGTGTATCACCTACCACTGACCCATGTGATGTCCTGGTTTGAATAATGTCATTTTTTAATGGTTCTTCTAGATGAATTATAAATTCATTTTTTAACCCTATACGAATAGGATAAATATAATATATTTTTTTACGTTCTATTATATTTTAGTGTGAAAGATGAGTTTGTGGTAGAAATTAGTTAAAGGATGGAACTATACTTGTCAAGAATATATTTTTTCTTCTTCTCTTATTCTATGAATAAATTAATTCTTATACTTTATTTATGGAATCCTAAAACCAAAAATGGGTTATCCTAATACCCTATGTTTTGTTGAACCGATGGTATTTTAAATCATCATAGATTGATGAATTTAAGGCCCTCAATTTTACACATGTTTGTGATTGATGACCTCAATAACTACCTATAAATATTTACATTTTCCTCCAATTATATGACTCTAATTTCCACCAATGTTCTCCGAATAGAGATCATAATTTGGTGGTGACCCTTTCATTTCTCTTTTCCTCTTATTAAGAATATATTTTATCAACCCAATTTCTGATGTGGGTTTTCCCACAATGATATTCATTATATTCAACCTTTTATTTTCGAAGAAAAATTTCAAATTCCTAGGATGCAATTTATTTAAGGAGGAGAAAATGTAACACCCCAAGATTTCATAGTGTGTTATTTCTTCAAAATAATTCAATAACTTACACTACATGCAACACCGAGTTCAAGCGCACCATGACTTACCAAACAAGCCGTTCAAAAGAGGTTATGAATAGTATTAACTAAATTTTATACTTCATATAATCCCTATAATTATATAATCCATATTATTAGTTCCTTAGACATAATGTAAGAACAAAATCATTTTCAGTATTTGAATTTTACTATCTTTTAATAGTGAAAACCTTTTAAATCCAATATTTTAAACTTTTATATATTCAATTTGACTACATAAATTTACTTTTTAGAATGGGTACATCAAAACAATTTTACAATTAAACATCCCAAGATTCCACAGTACGTTTCCCTTTGAATAATGCAATGGCATGCATTGTACGCAACTTCGAGATTCTAACACACCACAACCAATCAAACTGGCCATTATGAATAGTAATACCTACCTTTTAAAATTTTAGAAATTTTATCTCTCAAAATCTACCTCATTTTTGGATTCGGAGTATCTAATTTATCCTAAGGTGTGATTTTGGTACTTTTCGGACAACTTTCATATTTTGAATAATAGTGAAAATTACTTAATTTTAATTAAAAACAACTTTTTTAATCAAAATAATTAACAGTGATAAATTATGAATTTGAGTGGTTTTAAAGTATATTTAGAATATATTTTTACCATTTAATTCAATGTTGGTCATTGGACATAATTTCACAATTAAACCGAACATAAACAAGTATCAATCTTTTGATAGTTATTATATCTTAAAAACATGCTTTTTGTTTTGACAGCGGGAATTAATTTTAAATTAATTTCAACCACTTATGTGTTTTTAATTTGGAAAAATGGATTCCATATTTGGAATCAGGATGTTCAAATTGTGTAAATAGGTAACTTTTATTTTTAGAGATTTTGAATAATTACTTCGGTAAATATTTTATTTACCATGGTTAAAGGGTAAATCCGGTAAATAAGGGTTAAAAAAATATAATATAATAATAGAAAATTACCCTAAAACGTGTGATAACTTTATTGGTTGATACATGTTAGACCATGGGAATCTTTGGGTCAATTTTGGGACCCCATGGTGCCACTTGTAAGTGATAGTAACACTTTATTTTAATTAAGATAAAATGAATACAAAAATGATACAAGCATATATCTTTTAGAAACATTTTTTTTACATAGGGTTATATATGTTGGATTTTCGACTATAAATATTAATTAGAAATATAAAAATCTTTCCAACAAAATAATAATTTATTTATAATTTTTAGATATTAAATGATTTAATTTATTTATGACACAATGATGATCTAGTAATTACCATAATAGTGAAAATTAAAATAATTGATATTATAAATACCCAAATAAATATAATTTGAGACTTTTAATAAATTAAACTAATTTTATAGGATAATATGACATATTAGGATTGAATTAATTTACATTTTTAGATATAATCATTCCATTATAAGTTTAACAAAAATCAACTATTGAATAGTGTCAAAATTGACATAAATGAGTATTTAAAACAAAGATTATATTATTAATTGATATTAAATTCCTAAAAATTTAATGATCAGACAAGAGACTTATATCATGATAGGTGTATCATTAATGGACCACATGGGGGTCTCTTGGTTGTATATAGTAAGTTTATTAACTATATAACATATAATACAAAGTGACATGGTAAATGTCAAACTAATTAACTAAGAGTTAAAACTAAAAGATAAGGTTAATATAGTAACACAAACCTGTATAAATTCTATTGGTTGAATGGTTTTAGTCCTATACCAACATTAAAATTTGAATTATTAACTTTGGAGCCATTAGAAACAGAATATGAATTTATTATAAATTAATCTTTCTAGCTTTTCCAAAGGTGCCCCTCACCCCTCTTATAAAAGGGAACTCCCCCTTCTCATTACTTCACACCATCAAAGCCTTTTGGTTCGGCCAAACTCTGCCCAAATACACTCTAAACTTCCCTCACTACAACCTAGAGGACATAGTTTGATCATAAAGCCATCCTAAGGATCCCTTTTGATCAAATCAAATGGAAGAAACCGAAGAAGAGATAATGTTTTCACTACCCTTTTCAAATTCATTTCTTCTTCCACTTCTTATTTCTTTGTTATTACCATTATAAAATAATAAATATAGTATCTTATATATATTGTGATGTTATTATAAATATGGTACAACCATATTCAGTATTCTATCCACCCTTTGAATAACATTTCACCATACGTGCGTATGTACAACTTACCGTCTCCACGTCATGGTGTAATTGTTATTCAATATATTATTATATGGATGGGTATAATAATGATGTTTAACTCATGTAAATAATAAATATAACATGACAATGATTCTGTATATATGATATAATATACAATTATATATTATTTTAATATCAAAATAATGATATTGTCGCTCATGCGTACGTACGGACTACCGTCTCCACGAACACGATGAGATTCATTCTCCATCGTATCCGTTCAAGTATAATTATCATTTGATGATTTAAAAATAATGTTTAATGACTTGATGTAATTCTATATATGAATAAGATACAACATATCCATGACAAACATGGCTTACATAACAAAACATATAAAAGAAAACGAATAAGTTAACACCAGAAACGACGATAATACTAAGATATTATTAACAAAGCAATGTCAAAAGATCATATATGATATCATATTAATAAATATTATTCTTGTATAATTTAATAACAATAATTTCACCATTATAAAGGAGGTTAACCTACCCCAACCATGGAAAAGTACAAGGTAAGGGTTTATTTCACAATCTCTTCATTATCCGAGGTTGTTTATACGTAATAATCTACTGGGATTTCTTTATCATCCACATCAATGTTTCTTCGAAATGTATTTAAAAACATTTTTACTATTTACAAAGAATATGGGTTAATTTCATTTATACCCTTATGTGTTTTTAATGTAATCTTTCTGTCGTTTTCCAAACAAGGCACTTTTTACCTTTCGACAAATTTAAGGTAAGAATGTTTTTTTAACTTATACTCGTGGTGCGGCTATTTACCGCCGTTATAAAATTGTCAAATATTACCTTTCAAGATTATAAGAATATTTTAAATGTAAATGTTTTATTTTATCATTATGTGACTTTTAAATGATTTCAAAATGAATATTTTGTGAATTTTAGAAAGGTACTCTTTATCAAGATCATAATTTTAAATGTTTTAAAGATTTATCTTTTCTAAATATTTTTAATTAATGTACATGTTTTCTAAATGACTTTAAGGACTTATTTATATGGACATGTAGGTTTTGAAATGATATTTATTTTCAAAAGATTCAAAGCGGTATGTGACACATTGATTCAAAAATCTCTTTTAAATTACTTCCTTTATAAATGTGTGACTTTTCAATGATTTCGAGGAAAGAGATATTTATCTCAAATAGTTTTGATTTCATCTATGTCAACATCCTTTGATGGATTTTATGCTTATTTGAAGTTGATTTATTATGATACAAAACTTCTATATTATATTGAAGGTTTCGTGATATGTTTGATTGTGGATGTGCTATTTTTATACCATTCATAGTTTGTGGTGAAAGTATTGACATTTCGTTTTATAGTTTTAATAGGAATTTTTATGTTATGTTTAAACCTTTTCATATGGGATTGCATTGCACTTAATATGTGATGGGTGGAGCCCTCTATAGCTCCTCGATGCATCGGTAGGTCTAATGAGAAAAACTAGTGTCTTGGCACAACGCCTTGGACAAATCTTATTTGTAGTATTGGAACGAGGCATTGGCTATGTGGTTATGATAGTCTAGCATTATGCATTACATCATTATGAATGTGGTTATTAATATTGCATGTTATTATTCAATTAGTAGAATATCCATGTGAATAAGTAAATGGCATTATTTCATTTTATTTCTACCATACTATGTTGAAGTTCATGTTTAAAAGGATTTTTTTTAGTTATACATTGCCTTAAATGTTTATTCTTATTTATGAAAGTTTCCGCTATATTGTTATCCTTACTTGGAATTTGAGCTCACCCCTTTTTTATGTTTTATTTTTCCCAGTGTAAGAAGAAGTAAATTATGAATGACCTGCATGGATAGTATATGGGGATATGAGTGTGGAATATGATGAAAAGATATTGTTGTCGTTTTCATTTTTATGATGTAATGTAAGAATTATGAATATATCTAGCGTTTCCAAGGATACTAAACCAATCGGTCTTTCGAGATTTGATCCTTCTTGTGATCATGCCATTGTTATGTAATAATGCACCGACTCTAGGTAACTGGGGTCGGGGCGTTACAATTCTCGTGGGGGAGGTCGTTGTCAAGGTGGTAAAAATGCCCCGAGCATTGAGGGATGGGGTTGGCTCCGTTCCTTGGACATTGATTCTCTTCCCGTTTTTATTGGTCGTACTGGGTCATTTTTTGTGAAAAATGCCCCCAACCCTGAAGGCTGTGGTTGACCCTGGATTGTGGCAGTGGCTGCTACTATCGCTACCTGCCTGATCTTGTGTTCCCCCACTTGAGGGTGATCGGGATTTGATGTCGAGTTCACCTACGAATCAATCCCCTCCGGTGAAGCAGACAATGACCACTAAATGGACTCTCTGGGGTGAAAGGCATGTTGTATTCTTTCAGTAGCCTCATTGAGGAGATCTTGAATGGACTGTTCCCGTCGGGCCTAACGATTCTGGGACATACTCAAGCCATGTCTATGTTGGGTGTGTCGCTATTCTTGAATAGGGACCCCACTCGATTGCTTCCATGATGTGATGATGTTGTAAGACATTATGCTGGACGGGTTCTTTTGTGCGGGGAGAGGAGTGAAATGCATACCTCCATGTTCACCCCATCCTCTGATATGGACTCTCGCGAGAGCGTCACCAATGACGCAGTGCATATGGTGAAGTGCGCGGAGGTAGGATATCTCAATGTTTCCTATACGCCACTGAGGTCATTGTTTCCGTGCCGAAGGAAGAGCTTCCAGGTCGATGTGACGCAAGAGGTCTCCTATTGTCTTGACATGGCCTAAATACCCATATTAGGTTTGGAAGCTCGATTTCAGCTGGTGGAGGGTTACCCATATATTGGAGTGGATTTCGTGCACACATTCTTGTTTCAACTTTTTGGGTATGTCGAATTGAGAGGTGGTTGTGTGCCAAAACATTACCAGTACGTCATCTGTGGACAATCGTTTCCTCAGGTGAAACATTTTGGCATACTCCTCTGCTAGTGATTCCCCTACCTGTTTGGCCCAACTGAGACTCTTACCGATAGTGTGGTTGGAGGTAGTGGGGCCGGTAGGTATTGAATAATCATGTGGGAGATTCCGAGGTGGTTCAGAAGATGAACGTGGCCCTGAAACATCTCATGATTAATGAAGGGTGTAGTTGGTGACTAGTTGAGAATCTGACATGCTCGACCCCGTCCTTCTGAGTGCCTCAGTATATGAGGGCTTTTCTGTTCTTGATTTAGCAAGGGGAAGACCTTCCTGTCGATATGATATGTCACTGCGGAGAGGACCTTTGCAAGGGTGGCCGCAATGTAGAGGACTACCATTATAGTTTCCGAAGAGAGAGAACCTGTGGGGTAAACCATGGGGAGGGCCTTTATAACGTACCGCAATGAGGGGAGGGCCTTCTCATTGATCAGCGTCTAGGCATGGAGGGCCTCCGCTATCCATCTTGAAATGGAGAGGGCTACTATTTCTACTTGACGCCTCACTATATAGGGGACTTTTGCAGTGCATACCCTGAAGAGGACCTCCAAGGAGTATCGCTGTGAGGGGAGGACCTTCTGGCTTCGTAGCGTTGTTATGGAGAGGGCCTTCGCAACAACTGCCATTATGGTGAGGACAATGATCATGGTTTGACATTCTATGTGTATGCTGGGGGGGGGACCTTCAAGACACACTGCGACAAGGGGAGGACCTTTTTGTTGTTTAGGGTCATTACTGGGAAGAACATTGCAATGGTGGCTGTGGTGGCGAGGAATTCCATCAATGTTTTTGCAATGGCGAGGACTACCATCACAGCTGCCGCGTGGAGAATATCTCCAGGGTACACCCTAGGGAGGGCCTTCAGAATGCACCACAATGAGGGGAGGGCATTCTCATTGCTTGAAGTCTCTACGGGAAGGACGTCTGTTATCAGGGTGGTTAGGACTACCATCGTGATCTGATGCTCGGCTGTACTGAGTGTTGTTGCAACGTAACCCATGGGGAGGACCTTTAGGGCATTCCACGACAAGAGGAGGGCCTTCTTGTTGTGATGAGATGTCACTGTGTGGAGGGCCTCTTCAGTAGTGACTTTGATAGAGAGGACTACTATCTAAATCCATGATCCCACTACACAGAGATTTTTTTCAGTGTATACCCCAGGGAGGACCTTCCGGGTGGACCGCAGCAAGTGGAGGGCCTTCTTGCTACTCGATCTTCTGGTCATGAAGAGGGATTCCATGACTCTCATAATAAGATAAACTCTCATGATAGATCATTATATGCTCGTGGGGGGGGGGGGTGCAGATGCTATGGGGAGGACCTTCAGAGCTACTGGTAGCTATATGGAGGGGAGGACCTTCGCAACATGTACTGCCACTCCCATAAAATTGTAAAAGGTGGGAAGGGTTTTGAGCCTTTGATTTGTTCTTAGCGGCATTGGAAACACCAGCTTCCAGTAGAGCGGAGTCGTGAACTTGCTCTTTATTTTCTGGCTGCCTTTGGAACGTTCGTGGAGCATTCTTGCAGGCAGCAGGGAACATCTGCTATTGATAATGGTCGTCACCTTTGGGTCCCTTTCTAATTGGGTCTTGTGATGATGTCGGGATATTCTGACAATCATCTTGACTTTTAGTAGGGAAATATGCTCTCTCTGGAGCATCCACCATGATGGATGGGTGTCCCCCAGTTGGAACGAGTGAAGCTGCTTGATCTGGTTGCCCTTGTATCGCGGAATATGGCTGACGACCCTCCTAGGCGGAAGCAGGGATGCAAATCTGCTCCAAGGCGGTTACCTCGTCTCTTAGATGAGTTTCCTCAATTGGGGAGATGGGCTCACGAGTCCAAGTCCTTGCTGTTTCCACTGATGCAATTACATTCTTACAAGTCTGTAAGATATGATCTGGGATCGATACCTTCCTGAATGGGCCGATGACATTCAATTTTTATTGATTTTTGATAACCCTTCTTTCATGGGATGAGGGGGAACCCTTATGAGGCCCGTAGGCTCAGAGATTACATGGCCCGTAGGATTAAGAGATTACATGACCTGAAGGTCTTATGAAATTCAACCAGACTATCTACAAGGAACTAACCCTTCCTAGCATCTTCATCATGATAGCAGCTCTCCACCTTTTGAATGACCATCTGGCTAGGATTCCCGTGCAAGCACAGGCTGGTACCGATGGCATAACCATACCCTCTCATTCTGATAATCCATTTGGCTCTGCTTTGGTGAGTGCACCTAATCTGAATCCTCTTCTGGGGATTCTCCTTTTTTGTAGTATTTCTAGGGCCTGAATTCATGTGGCCCGAAGGCCTTGGGGTGGCCCTAAGGCCTTAAGGTGGCCCGAAAGCCCATTCCGAATATGCAGAGAGACATATTTGGCTGGAATGGGTATGAAGGCCCATTCCGGTATCGGAGTTGGAATATCCTGCTCCGGTCCTCCGATGGTATGTGGGTACTGCAATTATCCTATGTCTAGGTAGGTGAACGAGTCTGCCCTTGTGCCGGGATATGCCGGTTTATCTCTCTGTTTTCCACCACACCAGGATGGCAGTCTTTCACTACTGGAAAACTAACCATTACCAACGGTTTGGAACCATTGGTATAGGCCTCCAAACCGTTGGTATAGCCTATACCAACAGTTTGGAGAACCGTAGCCAAGTAAGCCGTTGCGATAGGTCTATACAAACGGTTTTCAAAAAACCGTTGGTATAGGTAATATGAAATCTATACCAACGGTTTTGATGAACTGTTGGGAAAGGGGAGGGAAAGAGGACCCTTTCCCAATGGTTTTGGTGAACCGTTGGGAAAGAGGACCCTTTCCCAATGGTTTTGGTGAACCGTTGGGAAAGGGGAGGGAAAAGGGACCCTTTCCCAACGGTTTTGGTGAACCGTTGGGAAAGAGGACCCTTTCCCAACGGTTTTGATGAACCGTTGGGAAAGGGGAGGGAAAGAGGGACCCTTTCCCAACGGTTTTGGTGAACCGTTGGGAAAGGGGATGGAAAAGGGACCCTTTCCCAACGGTTTTGGTGAACCGTTGGGAAAGGGTAGCTATACCAATGGTTTTTACAAACCGTTGGTATAGAAGTGTTGGGAAAGATCATCTTTCCAGTAGTGTTTACTTGCATCCGTATGGAGCTGGACCTGCATATGTTGGTTTCCCACCGTATTGAGCCGATGGCATTTGTTGGTAGGGATATGTGCCTTCCTATTAATTGCTGCCACATATGGATGGAAGACTTTGTTGATCGCCCCCATATATGGATGGTAGGTGTCAGGAGCACCTTCCAGAAGCTGGTCCTGCAGGCACTGGTTCGCCACCAAGTCTAGTTGGTGGGCTTCACAACCCTGGGCAGGGAGAGGTCCCTACTGGGTAGGTGCTATCTCGTGTGGGTGAAAAGCTTTATGGAGCTTGGCGGGGATGCGTGCCTACTTGTATGATGCCGTCATGTCTGGATGGCGGTATTTGGAGGAGCGGACATGTGTATGTGCCTGCTCGAAATATGTCCCCGTGATTGGGAAGCGGATCTCCTCCTCAGGGACAAGGGTGATGACCTATCCCTGGTTGTATGTTTACCATCGTTGTCGTGCGATTTGAGAGGCTGATGCTCGGGGAGCATGGGCCTGGATGCTTGGGGAGACATCCTCTTTTGCATGAGGATATTGAGTTGTGGCATAACCGCAACGACATCTTCCGGCGGGGGCCTTAGAACGAAACCCCCATTCAGCGGGGATGAAGTCTTCAGTGTCGACCTCATCCGCATCCCTAAGGTAAGGGAGGTATGCATTGTCTCGTTCTGGGGAAAGACTCCCGAAATGGTTTGAGATGGCAACAAGAGCCGTCTGGATATGCTTTTGCGGCTACTGCTCGGCAGGCGATCGATAGGTCTTAGCATATTGGTGGGCCTGCATGGCCGCCTCCACCGTATGGAGAGTACCTTTCCTATAGTAAACTCAGATCAATGTATCCGAGACCCAGTGTTGAAGATGCTAGGTAGGTGATAGGGTCGTTCGTTGGTGAGGATGTCCGGTCATGGCATTTTTTGAAGTACGCATCTGTGTGTTCCTCCGTGATGCCATTGGATCGAAGGGAGTTCTGAGTGGTACCTGTAATATATTTTATCAAATACAAACATCAAACCCATGAAAGAAGAATCTCATGATCCCATGCGTAATTAATTAACTTTCATGGACCTCTTTGTGAGTATAAGGGGGAACAAAGTGGAATTTGGTTAAATCAGTCATGCTTGGTTAAAGATTCACGTTGGGTTCATCGTTTTTTGTTTCTTGACGATGGTGTGGAAAAACATGCACTACCCTATGGTTGATTAGAGAAGGTTAGATTCTTCGTAATCATTCATATCTGGTGTACTGTTTTCATCATGAAATGCCCAACGGTTCCATATCCGGTGACACAAGGACCTGCTTTCAAAAGGCAGGCATTCGCTAGGTGATTTGGCCAGCAAAGCTGAAGAACTCACATTGGACGAGAGGATGGGTAGTCGGGCTCATCGCACCCTTTTGGGGGGAATTATTGCATGTTATGGAACTCTCTTATATATTTAAGACATATTCACATGTTTGTGAATATTTAGTTTATACCCAAGCATAGTATCCACGAAGTACTTCTTGTTGGAAATGGTCAGCTGAACGTAGGGATTTAGAATCATTTAGGCCTGAGGTTTACCATCCCTCATTCAATTAATGACTCCGAGGAATTTGGTCATTGAGACGACACTGGTTTGAAGCCCCATAACTGGATGATCTAGAGTTTATTGTCATCCAGGGGGGACAGATACCAACTCAAGCGTTTAGATCGAACCCATGATATGGGATTCCTACATATCCTTGTGGGAGAAATCATAATCCACATAGTTCGGGTTGGGTTGGGGCTTACACCCCAAGGTAGCCCAAGGTGGTATGGGGCTAACACTATGAGGTTGCCCAAGGTGTTGGTGAACTGACATGAAGGAGGCCAGAATGGCCAGTTGTTGTTCTTGAACCTTTGGAAGGCTTCCTACGTACCCCGCCAAGGAGTCAGGGATCAATGTCCACGTAGTTCAGGCCGAGGGTGTCCACGAGACAAAGTGAAGATGGACCTTGGTCTGACGGGAGTTGGGCTTGAACCTCGTAATGCTTCCTACATACCATTCCTTGACATGGATCAAAGACCTCATAGTTCCGAAGGCAAAAAACAGTTTAACGTCATGTGGGATGGGGGTGTTGTCATGGTCGATGCTTACTCTAATCCCAGGTGAGTCCTTCTTGGTGTGAGAAATAAGAGGCAGTAGGGACCTATCGATCACATCGAGAAGGCTGCATCTGTGGGAAGCAAAATGGGTTTTACGCATGGATAGCAACCCGGGGAAGTGGATATTGGGACATACTCTAGGATGGAGGCCCGAATTGGTGACAAACCCTAATGGGAGTGGGATTTGGGACCAATGAAAGTATAGGTGTAGGCATCACCTCCTGCAATAAGAACTAGGGGTTTACACCAGGATGGTTGCCCCAATAGATTGGGACATACTCGAGGATGGCGGTTCGGTCACTCCCATAAGAGGGGATAAGAGCTCACCATTGGCGTCAAAAGGAAACGCAAGAGGGGTCCCTCCAATCCTGGTGAGTGGGAAGGCATAAAGGGGACTCCCGGGCTCAAACCCTACACTACCTTGGGTATGTGGACCTAGGAATGTGTCAGGAACCCGCTCAAGGGCCGGAGTGACCCATTTTTCCTCGCCTACCATGGGTATGTGAACTCAAAGCGGCACACTGATATGCCTGAAGGTTAAATCATATAGATCTGGTGGCTTCGGTAAATTCCTCGGCTCGAGGACGATGAATAGGACAATGAGGGGATTGCGAAGGATCAGGCCAGATTGGATGGATTTTATCTAAATCAGGGAATGGGAACACTGAAGGAGTTGGCGGGCCAGGTGGGTGTATGAGGAGTGGCACCCTTCGCATATGGGGGGGGGGATGCTACGTGGCAGGAGAGGTCGTCCGCATAACATGGTGGTATGCGGACTGATAGATAGCCCGCCTCCCAGGGCGGTACACAGTTTCGGGTTCGGCTTGTGTACCTGGTTGGTACGCGGGGGAGTCCACGCGAGCCGCAACGGCCAGGGGCGATGTTGGTAGGTGGTTTTTCAGTCAGGGCTTTGCCCGCGCAGGAGGGCGAAACATGGTTCATAGGTTCTAAAAAGGTTCATAGTCTCCCTGGTCCACGGGGAGTACATCCTTAGAGGGGCCCTCACTTCGCGGTCTTTTTTTTGTTATTTTAAGTTCATGGTTCACCAAGTTGTTATGCGTTTTTTGGTTCCTTATTAATTCATTTCCAGTTTCATACATGTCGTGAATTGGAACTGCGCTGTTTGAGAAATCTAAAGCTCCTTCCTCCGAAATCCTTCCACCTGAATCTGATCTCCTTCTTTTCTTTCTCCCACCCGATGTTGTTTTATAGAAGGGGGGGGGGGGAGAGAAGTATTTGTGGTTATGCGACACCTTTTGCAGAGGCCCATTAACAAAAACCCGGTTTATAGAAGAATTAGTCAATCCGAAACTCGCGGGGCATTGAATACTTCTCACTTGTGAACCAAATTGGTTTGGGGGGTGCTTCACGGCTGTACAAGGCTCCGCCTCTATTCCGCGAATGACAGCGTACGCAGTCCGGGCCAATTGCCGCAACTTGCTTCTGGGGCAGTTCGTGATGGTGGACCGACCTGGTGCCCATCCTACTTCACGCCCGTAGATGGTCCCCACCTTTTTTCTGTGAATGAATGCGGTCTGCGGAGGGGGTGGCTTGCTGAACCGGCTGCATACCATCAATATTGTACCGGTATGTGGACCGGTCTGTCTTTTTCCAATTTTTGAGTATTCTACACATTTTTTCACAATTCCTAGAGAGAAATTGGGTAGAATCCTCTCTTTAATTAAGGGGATTATCATTCTCCTTTGTGGATTTTTCAAGACCGTGCATATATGTTATATGATCAAGAATAAGAAGTTGACAAACATCTGATAAACAAAGCAGTCATTAGACAAAAAGTTGTTTTAACGTAAAATTGTTAATATAAAGGTAATATAATGTCATAAGTGACTCATATATGGAATTATATCTAGTAATATGTTTCATTGTAAGATTTATATTAAAAATATATTTATTAAATAATAGTTTGAATGAGTACACATAAATTCATGACTTATGTTTCGGATTCTCTCATCTAACATTTTATATCAGTGAGATACATTCCATGTTCACCATTCATTTATGTAGTGGGGTTTATATACCACCCTTGAATTTATTATATGAATATTATAATTAAACTTGAGGATATTTACAAATAAATTTTATGATATTTCATTCAAGGGGTTTATTTTTCTAATGTTACAAAATCGGTAATGTAATTTTCTCCCAATTTTCTTTCATTGAGATACATGCCTTGATAGACACCTATAATATTCAATGGGGTATATATATTACCCACATGAATTATATAAAATGAATATAATCATTTTTATGATAGTTTAACATTAATGAATTTTTATTCATTCATTGTGTATGATTCAATGTTACCAATGTGGTAATAGATTATTGTAGTAATCTCATCAATTATTGAGATTATGTTTGATTATGCTGCCATTAATGAAATAAAATGACCCATATCTCTATAAAACCCATGAATATTCTCATCCTAATATTGTTCATGTTATATAAAATTAATTATACCATTTTCACTATTTGGTACATAAGATAATTACAAATTTTTTTTTATGAAAATCAGAACATATTCATTCTTTCAGTCCGAATAAATATTTTGTTTTATAAAAATGTATAAATAATTATTTTAATATTATTTTAAAATGTCTATAATACATATTTACCCATGATTTAAATATAATTTTTTTAGATGAATATTCATTTCATTTTTTTGATTGAGGCACTTTTCAAAATATATACTGTGCAAAAGGAATGTTTGACATTTACAAATTTATTTTCCTTTATTGTCATCCTTACATTGAATATTCCTTTTTAATTTTATGAGATTTGTATTTAAGGTAAATTATTTTCAAAATATCCTAGACATTCATTGTTTTTAAAGTTATTTTCTATAAAAAATAATTTCAAAAATTATGTATGATTCATGATATGTATTTATTGATTATCCCAATAATTAATGAATAAATATATTTATAACTCAGGAACAATTATGGGGTGGAATTAATTTTAATGGGGGCATAACATAACTACAAGATATTCTAAAAAATATTTTTTAAAATTAATTTAATCTTTTGGATAATTTAAATTTCACACAACACTTCCTATAGATTTGTTATATTATATTAAATCCCCATGTTTATATTGCATTATATATAACACCAAGTTAATAGTGATATTAAAAAACACATGGATTATTTTGTGGTGCACAAAAAACTATGTTTGTCTTTTATTACAAACAAAATTTATTCCCTTCAATAGGTTACGTTACACATAAGGCTGAGTTTTTTCCAAACTACAATATAATATTAATATAATTATTAAAATATTAATATAGCTACCACCTAACTATTGAAATGGAATTTAAAAAAAATATTAACTAAATTTTGAATATATGATCTACACATGTATATAAAATTAATCATTTGGTTATAAATTAGTAGGATGGAATGTAAGAACTATTTTAAAATAAATAAATTACTTTTCTAAGAAAACAATGTTTCTAGGTACAATCACAATTTTCGGTTAATAGATTAAACAAAAAACTTTTGATTAATGTTTTTAATAAAAATTTTAAATAATATATATTTTTTATATTTCATATACCCCTAAAATATATTTTATATCTACAAGATAATAATAAATCAAATTATATAAAAAAAGTTGAGTTTTTTAAAAACGTAAATTTTCGAAATTATAACAGAGAAAAATATTAAATATTTTTTTGACACTTTAATATTCTTTTATTTGAAAAATAATCCTAATTTTTGTGTTAGTAAAAAAAATTTGATTTGGGTGAATTATTTTTTATGTGAGGTTTTAGGTGTTAAAAAATTGTTATTAATACTGAATTTTCATTCAAAACTACTTTTTCATCTACTCTATATATAAGGATGAATTATGTTTTTGATTTGATTAAAAGCTCAATTATATTAATTAAAAATAAATTAATATAATATATTTTACTTGGATAAATTTATATTTTAACTTAGATATAAAATCCTAATAATATTTGAACATTTTTTACATTAAAAACATACTTCGATATCCTTTCTACAACATTCAATTTGATTGATTTCCTACCAATTTTAATGTTTGAGTTTTAAAAAATGGAATATATATTTTGAATCATATTTATTTATAATTTCAAACAAGTTCAAATGTTGTTTTCTTAAAAATAATATTGACTGTAATTGACATTAATTACATCGATTAAGATGAAATTTGTTTAACAAGGGACTAAAAAATACATTTAAGGGAAAAATTTTGTATGAACATTTCAAAAAAAAAATTATTGACTTATATTGACCATTATATCCCATTGATATAATATTTTCTTTATTTAAACCACTTTTCATAGTAAAAACATGGGTGTAATTCACTTTTAAAAAATTTACAAGAATGACACTCGTTCTTTGCTATAATAGTTTAATCACCCCTCCCACTTATTCACACCGATAAATCCATTTTTGTCACAAACATTATGATAAATTAAGATCCCATAATTCCTACCTTAATCATATAATCCTCCCTTTGGGAATAAATTCGACCAAGGAATCAATTTTCTACAAACCAAGAGGAGTTACCCATGAAAAAGGTAACTTGCACCCTCAAGATCCTTTATTTTATTTCCATCATATACCCCTACAATCCTATTACTATTTTATTATATAAAAACATATGTATTATATTCAAATAGAGATATCTTTATTTTATGGGTTTTATCTACACTTACACACACTTCCATCTACTGGGTAACAAAGATAACATTTTTTTGTATGATGAACCGCCGTCTCATGAAACAATATTGTTTGTTTTTTATTTACCACCTCCCCTGTTTAGGGATTTAGATAAAACATATGTATTTGTATTATATATATTAGATATTTATTATTTAGTTACTATTTATTTGTTTTTATGTAAAACAAAACTTCATGCAATCAATTTTGTGAAAATACTATAACATTGTTTATGGACGTGCAGACTACCACCTCTTCAAAGCAATATGATTCATTTACATTATACAAATAATATATTAAGGGTGGGTATAGTGAAAGTATATGATATATATGAAAATATTATGATAATTTAATTATATATATATATATTATTCACTTTTCTTTCACTATGATAGGAAAATAGAAATAACA
This sequence comes from Viscum album, assembly GCA_963277665.1. NCBI lineage: Eukaryota > Viridiplantae > Streptophyta > Magnoliopsida > Santalales > Viscaceae > Viscum > Viscum album. Next base: position 913,745,535 of record OY728162.1, on the reverse strand, counting down.
TTTATGCTTATGTATGACTTACCATCTCAGTGAACGGTGCATTCCATTTCCTATATCGAAATTTTATATATTATTATAAATACATTTTTTGTGATGATTTATAATTTATAAATCATGTTTTATATTCTGGAAATAATTAAATCATGATCTATGTAAGAGGATCAATAATAACAAGTAATAAGAGGTATGATAAACAAAGTGGTTATAAACAGAAATGTTGCTTTAACATAGACTTGTTAATGAATGGGTAATATATTTTAAAAAGATAATAAAATATGGTATTATTTATAGGAACATGTAATTTTGGAATCATTATACTAAGAATTTGTTTTTTATACAGGAGGTTCGAACATGAACAAAGATAGTCAATAGATAATTTAAGGGTTTTCATATCTCACTTTCTATATTTGTGTGATATAGCCTTGTTAACAACTTGTTCCATTTGTGTGGTTTATATTATTCCAAAGAATGTATTACATGAATATTATACTTAATCTTATGTATATTTACATATCCATTTTATGATACTAATATCATTGGGTTTATGTTTCACATGTTAACAAATTTGATAAGTAATTTTTTACCAAATTTCATTCATTGTGATACATTCCATATTATCCTCCTATGTTATTATATGGGTTTTATATACATCCATTTGACATGTTAAATTATGAATCTGCATATTTTAATGATATTTTATGCTTCATGTAATTTTATTCTTTTATGGGGAGTATGATGTAATTTTTACCAAACTGGTAATAATTTATTGCAAAAATATCATAATTTATTAGGATTGTTTGTGATTATGATTCCATTGATGAAATCATATGGCCCATATCTCATAATAACCCATGAAGTTTCACCTCCTGTTTTTATTCAGGTTATATCCATGTAATGGTTTCATTTTCCACACTTTGGATATTAAGATAATTATTAAATGTTATTATAAAAATCCTACTTTATTTATCCATTTCGATAAAAATATGTATTCTTTAGAAACTGGGGTTTCTAAAAAAATCAGAATTTTTTTAATATTATCCTACAATGTTTGAAGAAAATATTTACGAATTATTTACCTTTAAAAAAATTCAAAATGGAATCAACCTGTAATTTTCTAATTGAGGCACTTTTCTAAACATCTATGGTTAAAAAGGAATTTTCAGAAAGTGAAGATATTTATTTCATCATGGGCATCTTTATATTGATGTTTCCAATATATATTTATAAGAACATTTTTTGAAGCATTATATTCATCATATTATGGAAAATAATTATTTTGAAAATGTTTTCAATGATAAGGTATTTCAAAATGATTTTTTATTTAAGAGGTGTTTTAAATGATTTTTAAATATTAATTTAATTGTTTTAAATTATATTTTTAAATATGTATTATATTTAAAAAGTGTTTTAAATATTTTCTATATTCCATTTTGAGATTATAATTTTATATTCATAAAAAATAGTTTCCTAAAGGTTTTATGTTTTAAAATTACATTTTTGACAAAAATTGATATTTTACCCAAGAAATGTTTTGGGTGAAATCGTAGGGCTTTCATTATAAGAAAATTATTTTTGAGATGGTTTTATGAAAAGTATTTTCAATGAATGGATATTTCAATTAAGAAATGATCCATTGATCTTTCTAAATATATCTCCATCTAAGATGAAATACTTTGTTATATTTCATACATTACTGAAGAAATGATCCAATAATACTATTAATATTCATCCTTGATGGTTAATGTTTAAATAGAATGATTTTTATGATACCTGTTCATCTTCCACATGCCATATGCATTCTAAAACCCTTTATTTTCATAAGATATTCATTGATTAAATGATTATGACTCATATCACTTTTCTATATTCCATGTTATGATAAAATGCTATGATACCCATTTAATTTATTGGGTTATGATATGATTTTATGAAACAAAACTCTATTTATGGGTCATGATATGAGTAAACTTTTATTAACTCATGGCACAAGAATTTAGGAATTTATTATATGATGGGTGGGACCTATGTGTCCCTATTATTAATTGGATAAAGTTTTATATCCCATGAGATAATTATGAGAATGAATTCAATGGTATTGTTCCACTATACATGATGGGGAATACCGATCCAGTATGAATAGATGGGGAAACATGATTCTCTATTGGGAGTTTTGGATTCCTGATCCCTTAAATGAAAATGATTGCGATTGGGGATGGTTTTGTGTCTCTCCCAATAGGTGTGTTCCCCATGAAGTTCCCTTTTATTTTTTTGGAAAGGATCCTATAATTATTGGGAATTATGTTACATGTTTATGAGTATGCCACATAATATATGTATTATACCATTGATATGATCACATGGTTCATGTTCATGATTATTTTATAAATTCATGTCATATAAACTACTAATCGTAATTCAATGGCTTATGAATACGATGTTTTTATAAAGGTTATGATATTAAAATATTACGATCATGTTCTCATACCCTTTTGATTAATTTATGGATATGTATTTACTTTACATAGTTGTACTCATAATTTAGGATCACCCTTTTTTATGCTTCCTTTACAAATGATATGAGTAAAGGTTTCATGTATGAGTAATATAAGAGAATATCATTATATAGTATTTTTAATATCTTCCACTAAATAATATGAATGTGTTCAACACTTCCAAATTCACTAAACTATTACGATAACCGGTCTTTTATTTTTTTAATGTGTTAAATATTATTATAAAAAGATTGAATATCTATGTATGTTATTCTTAGGTCACTACAACCAAAAAATGGATAAGAGATATCGTATAATTTGTAAACCACATAAATATAATGGAGATAACACCTGAGAAAATAAAAACATTATAGTGTTACTCATCACCTGCCACACCACCCCTACTAACTAAGTCTAAAATTATTCTTATTATATTGTATATATTGTGAAAAATAGATTCCTTTACCTACTTGAAACATAAAATTCCCATGAAATTACATCATGGTGTTTAAGGGATATATTATATTCATATAGACCAAACTATCGATTCCTAATGTCGTGATAATTGTTCCATTAGAAGTCCTCTAATATATGGGAAAATCATTGCATTAGTTTCACCTAGTTTTGGATTTGTGATTAGATAATCACACATTGATGACATGTTTTATTTTTTCTTCATTAATTAGGTCACCATTTCCATTTTCCCTACTGAAATATGCATAATCAAGATCATTAAGGGGAATTCATCGATATGAATATCATGTTTATTTATTCATTATTAATTTTAAATATAGAGACACCGGGTTCACTTATCCATAGACAAATTTTTTTAAAAATCCACAACTGCTGTACAACATCACCAATTCATGCTCGGTTTTCCCACATTTGGTGAATTCTAGGATATCAAAACCCACAATAAATAACTATTTATTTTTGAATATTTTTTAATTCTAAATACTTTTATGTTTTTATTTATTAACCTTCAAAAAATTTTAGATCTCCTATTACCCATGTATTTTCTATGTGCTTAATTCAATATTCTCCGATCTCATTCATTTTTATCCACTACTTACATGGAAGGTAACATGGATACATTTAATGAGTTTATTTTTTATAAATGAAAGAATAATCATATTTAAAACATAATTTAAATTAATAAATGATAATATATCATTTTTTATTTCACTAAAAAATTGAAATGACGTTTGTTTATGAATGGACTACCGCCTCCATGGAGCAATGCGATTATTTTTCATAACCACATCAAAAGAATGGTATATAAAAGTGTATTTAAATAAATAAAATGGTTTATATTAAATTATTTTCATATAGTAATGTTAATATATTTCTTATCACCTATCCAAAATGATCATTTGATAATAGAAATTTAAATCATGCAAATGTATGGCCTACCATATTCATGATCATAACATAGTTCATTTTTCATGAAAATCATCCATTATTTATATTAAATATAAAGTCCATATATTTTCATAAGATGTAATTAAATCTATTTGGGTGAATATCTATCACATAGTAATAATATCCATTCTAGAATCATTTATGATTTGTGTATTTTGAGATTATGTATTCAATATTGTTATTTTATGAATGGTATTCAACATCTCACAAAAAGATATTCTCACGTAGAACACCTCTTATGTATAACCTAAATAATCATTTCCTCAACACCTTGGTACAGATACAAAATAATGAGTATGCTCAATTAATCAGTAATGGTAAATATTACTAATATCAATCCATGATCATATGAAAGTAAAAGATATAAATAATTTTATGTGATCCAGAACATAAATTACGATGTACATAACCGATATTTCATAGATGAAAAACATGTACTATGGCACAAAAGGTATCATTTAAAAAAACATGGACCATAAATGTAAGATATATTCATAAATAAATCATAAACCATAATCCCAATCATAAAAGTAGTTCACCATCACAAATATAGAAAAACACTCATATGTAAAGGTTAACTAACAAAATTATCAACATAGTGGGTTCAGACAAACATATTTCCCATACTAGATCACGATGCACTTTTTTATATTGTGGAACAGTCCCATTAACATTTATTCCACATTTATCTCTCGAGTTATTAAGGATTACCAAATTCATTATAGGGAGATATATCTTCCATATATCATATAATAAAAAACCAAACTTATGGGAATCATAATATCATAATAAAATCATCATATAGAAATACAATAAACTAAATGGGTTTCAGAAAAATTTCATCAATGCCTAAACCATGTAAAATGAATGGGTCTCAAAAAAATTTCAATATATAATAATTCATTCAAAACTAATGTGATTCCTAAAAATAATTCCATAATAAACATAAACCATCCAGAGAATGAATAATGATGGTATCATTTGATCATATCCCCAGTAAAACATAAGTAACATAAAATAATGTTTTCTTTAATGGGAAATTATTATGAAATATCAGTTAACATAATTTTTAGAAAATTATTATTCACATTTTAGTTTTTTTTAATAGTATGAAAATTTAAAATAATAATATTTTATTTGAAAAGAATCTTCTAATATTAAATAGAAAATTTTCAAGAATAAATTCCTCAATATGGTAGAAAAATTTTCTTATTCCATATAATTTATATAAACAGTCCTTCCGTATTTTTTTCGGGAAAGTCAAAAAGTACTTTGATTGGAAAATGATAAAATGATTCCATTCAAAATGTTTAGTAAAAATCAATTATTCATAAAAATTACATTAAATTATTTTTGGATAATAATAGAGATATTTTTAAAAACCTTTTTAGAAATAATGGACTATGAAGAGTAATATTCCATGGTGTAGTCTTAAATTAAAAGAATCACAAATAAAGTGGAAATTTTTAAATAAATCCTTTACTCAAACCTTTAAATTAATAAATCATGTTAAAAACTCATTTTTAATAAATACGGTATTATTATAAATTTATTCTATATCGTTAATTAAATCAGACCATTTATTATTTATTTATAATATCCTCTCACCAATTTTTTAAGAGTTTGTCATTAAAATTAGTATTTTGGGTGGTGATTCTTTCTTTTTCCAAGCATGTTTCATTTTGGTATTATTGGTCCTTATAATTTGATCTTGATCTCATAACATAAAAAATAATAATAACGCTATAAAAATCATATAATAAATATATATAATAATAATTCATCGAATGCATTAATATAATAAATTATTACATTGTACATGGATATGGTACACCATATATAAAAATGAACACTGTTTTAATTTTTCAATTGAAGGAAAAAAGGTAATTAATAATTAATATTTCCTATATCATTATTATTTCATATATAAAATATATATAATAAAAAAATCCATCACATCATAAATATATAAATGATGATTAGGATAAATGAATTGTATCGCCCCTAGAGACAGTAAGACGTACGCAAGCATGATCGATATATTTACTTCCTATTTTATGGGAATGAGTATGTATAATAGTGTTTTAATAATTATAATAAAATTAAATCATATTTATGAAACTAAATATATTATTTAAATTAAAAAATAATAAATTTTTAGGATTTATATAAATGTAGGAAAACAATGTTATCAGATTGACTAATTTACATTACATCGAAATGTCTCCATTGTATCTCTTATAAAAAACACAAGTTTTGGACTTTTAAGAATACCAAAACCTTTATAATGTTCATTGGGAAATATAGAATTGTAATTAGTGGATACTTCTCAAGATTAAATGAAAAATGTGTTGTAAATAAGTGATGTAGGTAGAGCCCTTTTATAATTTAGGTGAGGATCCCTTTTGTACATATCAAAATATTATATTATAACAAATTCATGTCCCACCCATATAACAAAAATTACTATGGATTATAATATAAGATAATTTAATGTTGTAATATCATCAACAAATATTTTTGACAGATGATTTTGTGTTGTTTTTAACTTTATAATTTTATTTAACCCTTCAATAACCAATTTTAAATTTAAATATGGTATCAAATTTTTCAATAAAAAAATGATATAATTTTTATCTATATGTTTTAAATTGGATGATAAATAGAAAAATTATGAATTTTCATACAACATAATAATAATGTTTTATTTTTTCATTTTTTATGATTATTAAATAATTTAATAAAACATTGATCCCATTAAATATCATTATTGTCAATTTTGATAATATTATCTATTATAACTATTAGATAAATAAAGATAAAATTTAAAATTATAAAAACCTAATTTGTTATATATTGAACATTTTAAAGAGAGGTAGAAAATTTTTGGACCACCTCAAATATATCAAATTATATTACTATTAATTTTATTAATATCATTTATTTTATTTATTTAATAATTGTATAATAACAGCATCACTATTCTATAAGATTATAATGTGATTATTTACTCCAAAAAATTATAAATAAATAAACATGATGAATAAAATTTAGTTATATTTCCAAATAAATATTATAACATAACCTCCAGATAAACCCATATTAAACATGTCATATTTATTAAAAACATGAATCTGCCATCTTTGACTTTTCTATAAATAATATATTACAAATGTCACAATATCATCCATGTGGCCGCAAAAGGACATCAATTTTCTCTCAGATTACTATGGTTAGACATTATTCAACCAATATAAATTATAAAATTGTTATGTTTTTTATAGTCCATATTATACTATATTAACCCTCAATTATCTGACTTACCATTTACCATGTTAACAAAATTTACTAGGGTTATTATTAAAATGGACAAAATTATAATGTAAAATATTTAGTAAATTTAGACCCAGTGAATCCAAATATGGAATTAAATTTTTAAAAATTAAAACATGGTAATTTTAGAATTAAATATAAAATAAAACTTTCAAAACATATAAAAAACTATTCTTATTAAAAAATTATCTTTTTAAAATATAATGTTTTTTACTAAATTCATTTATAAAATAGAAATTAAATCATAATTGATTTATTTTAAATAAAATTACATAATTAAAATTTAAATCTAAACAAAAAAATAATTTCACATTTTAAATACATAACAAGGAAATACAGTTCTCAATGAAAATCAGTATTTTTCGCAATTCCTTGAAAAATAAATGTTTTCTAAAAATTCTAAAAAATTAATTTTACTAAAACATATAAATTATGAATTTGAAAATGAAATAAATTTTCTAAAATAATTTTTATGTAAATTATAGAAATTTATTTTCTCTTATAAAAATAAGGAAAACTAATTTTGGAAGGAAATGTATTTTTAAAAAATATAATGACTTTTCTGGACATTATGTGATCATTTTCTAAGAACATTCTAAAAAAATAATAATGATTCACACCATTATATTTATTTATATATTATATAATTATATAAATTTACTCTGATTTAATGATATGTTTATAACTGTTATTAAATAATTTAATAGAATTTTAGGATTCACATAAACTTGTTATTGTGTGCAACACAAGGTATCAACCAAATTAAAATATTTAAATATTGTTTTTATAAATTTCACGTGGTTTTATATCCTACCACAATAAAATTAATTTTGCCACTAAAATTCATTTCTTGGATATAAGATGTGGATGATACCACTTCCTCAAAAATTTCATAGGTTTCAACATAGCTTCCTTAAATTAGTTCCTTAACCACAAAACAATGACTAAATGAGCGGTCTTGTTTTGTATAACATTCTATCAATGATACATAATCTCTACAAGTTATTATTCAAAATAAATTTCTTTCTCTAGAGGTATGACATTAGGTTGTTGTTCATGTGAAGTATCCAATATGTACTTCCTCTCACGAGATACATGGAACACATTGTGAACGTGAGAGAGATATGGTGGATGTTTGAAATCATAATCTACTATACCAATATTTTCATGTATTACAATGGAAGTAATATACATAGGGTTAGGTTTTACCATATTTTTTCCATAGGTAAATTCATAAAAATAACTTCTAACAAACATTAAATTCTAGATCGCATAGGTGATTATCAGCATACAATTTCATTCAATTTTTTTGTCCTTATATGTTTTTGAATGAATATAATGTTCTTTGCTATCTCACCCCCCTTCTCATGTCCAAATATATTTAATTATACATCTTTAATATAGTATATTAGTGGTATAGAATTCATTTTATAAAGGGTTTCATAATGATCGACATTAATTATTGAGTGAAAGATATTGTTTCAAGAAAACTCTACTAGGTAGAGGTATAAATAATAATCACATTATGAATCCATAGAAAAAAAGTCAATCATATCCAATTGAGTATGAAATATTATCTTAGATTGGCCATTTGAAGTGATGAAACTCAACTCTATATGAATACCATGCTATGAAATTCTCCAAAACATTTATGTATCCTTCAGATCTGATTCATATGAAATTTCATATTGTAGTCCATGAACCCTTACCACAACCTTGAAAATAATTTTGGAATGGGGTCCATTGGAATATATTATCTGAATGATGTGTTCATACATTACAAGGTGGTTAAATTCATCCAAAATTCCCTTAATAGAAGAAATAAGATACACCCTAATGGTTACTAATATATTACTCATATTTCCATAAAGTATAATGAAATTTCCCAGTGAATATATTTCACATACATACAAAAAATTGTTTTATTTCAACAACTATCTAATAATAATTCCCTAATCATTATAAAATAAAATAATATAAAAACCTAAAAAAAATTCAACACATAATAATATTATAGTACCTATAACCATTTTCTTTTTCATTCATGGATACATATACACGTTTTCAAGTTAATTATCTCATTATTTATTTTAAATGATCTGTTCTTATACAAAAATAGTATCATTGGGAGAATAGGTTCATCCTTCTACTATTAAATTATAAACTATTATTTCATTATTCTAGGATCCCTAATAATATGTAAATCATCTAAAGGATAATTGATAATATCATTTTAAATGTATCACTCATACAAAATCATACATGAAACACCCAAAAACGGATGGGAGAATAAGCATTACCTTATTATCATTATCCACTTCATCCATGTTGATTTCATAATTTTTCACTTTTTCTATTTTCTTCAGAGGTTGTTCTAACTTTTCATCTTTATTATGCATATAATTAAGGCATTGAATCACATTATTCCTAAAAATCATACACATGAAACATTTGTGAGTGTGTGTTCCATTAGTTTTCATCCTCTAATCCATTTTAATAAATGGCCATTAATCACGAGTCAACATTAATGAGTTGTATGACCAATCATTACACATTTAAATAATCTCCCATATTCCTTAAAAAAATCCCTTCAGGTTTCTTCCAACATTTTTCAAATTTATAATAATAGAATTTATTTTAACCATGCGATCTATTCATGTTTTCTTTAGTTCCATTGTTTATTTTGTTATCAAAACAATGGGAATGGTGGGAATCTCCTGTTTTAATTTATACATTAAATTCATATTGAATGATTTTTTCAAAGATACTAAGGTATCATATATCCATTTAATTTGAATTACTTGATCTTATACCACCAATGTATCAATAAATATTAAATTTCAAGCTAACATTTAAACATGACATATATTATGAAATACTTGTAAAAAAATTCATAGGTGCCAATCTATTAATCATAATTTTTCATTATATCAAGAAAATGATTCACCAAAATTTTATGTATAATAAGAGTAATTAAATTAATGAAAAATATTCTATTAATTTCATCCCATTCAATGGATTCAATATCATTCACTTTCCATATATTCTTGATAATATTCTTCTATTTTTTTCACTTTCTAGATGACATACATCAAGGAATAATATTTCATGTCCAGAGCAGTGACAGACACGAAATATTTTTTCATTAGTTTTGATCCATCACTCATCCTTTAGTGGATCAAAATACCCACTAAAAGAAAGTGGATGTTAACCCATGAATTATTGATGAATATGTGGTTTCCTATTATGATCATTTTGAAATCTACCATGATTCATAGCTTGATAATTTTTTGTTAGAATAGCTTCAATATTATTCATTCCAAAACCCATAATGTTTGGTTTAGTAGGGGGTTATTCATTAAAAATTTAGTCCCACTCCACAATAACATGGTTTATTTGGGTAATATCCATTGACTAAACTATAAACCAAAATGCTACACACACGAATCAAAGTGGGTAACCAAAAAATTTTGACATTTCATTTATCGAATGACCAAATCATGAAAAAATATTATACGATCCCTTAGGTTTAATGTTTTTAATTCATGGTCATAATCAAATAATCAGGGTTTTATCATATATATAGTCATATACCAAGGGTTTTTAAAAATATTTTGAAACCCCAATTTACAAAGACCTTCAAAAACCTACTCTGATACCAACTATATTTGGGGAAGATTTTCATAAAAATATATTATATTTATTTTTATGAATAATCAATAATCAATTATCCATACTATAACCATAATGGTTTCGAGTATTTGGATATTAGATATACAATATTTTTATTTTTTGAATGATCTTCAATTTCTCCCACAGAGGTCGTCATATATATTACTCCTTTTAGGGATAATGTACCTAACCAATTCATTGTCACCTGGGGATGGAAACATAATATATAATAACCTGATATTCTATATTATGGTAAACATTGTAGATTTCAATGCTTGATCATATGAAATAATAAGACAAGAATAAGGTTATTTGTTCATGTAAAAAATAAAATGTTCTGGACTAACATTCTAAGGATCATAAACATGATTCATGGAATAAACATTAACATTTCAAAAAACATGGGAAAAAATTAATAAATACACAAAAATCAATAATAAATCATAATATCATGTCATAAATTTTATTGTACCATCATAAATATGGAAAAAATTCACATGTCAAAATATATAATGAATTCTATCCACAAAGTGGATCTGTAGACACTAGTTTCCCATAGTAGATCATGGTGCACCTTTTTCCCATTGGGTATGAAGATGATTAACTTTTTTCCCATCGTAATCTCATAAGATATTATGATTTACACAATTTATTGGAGTGAAATATATGTCTAACCCAGCATATAAAAAACCATACTTATGTAATCCATAAGATAATAAAGCATTAAACATATCACAAATGAGGGATAAAATAGGTTTCATAAATTTTTCATCAATGCATAACACATGGAAATAGAAATGGGACATAAAAATATTTCACATTATCCCAAGTCATCAAAAAGTAATGGGATCCATAAACATCATGCCATCTTCAATATAAACCATCCATATAAAGACTAAGGATGGTATAATTGGATCATATCCCTATTAAATCATATGTACCCTCTAATAGTGTTTTCCTAGAATGAAAATAAAAGTTTATATTTTATAGTGAGTAGAAAATCCTTAAGGTTTCATGATTTTAGGTAAATACTCCCATGATGTATATGTTTAAAAAACATTCCATCTGTATTTTTGTTAAGAAAGTCACAAACTACCTTGTTTTGGAAATGATAAAAATATTCATTTAAATCCATTTAGTAAAAAATAAAACAAAGGTAAGAATAGATTTAAAAAAAATTAGGATATTGGTAAAACCATTTTTTGAAAACATGTATCAGGAAGAGAAATATTTCAATGTGGAATGTTAAATGTAAACAATCTTTAATAATAATGAGATTTTGAAATAATCCCTTAACTAAGTTATTTTATTTCATCATTCATCTTAAAAAATAAACTATATTGAATATCATTTTATTATAAATAAATTTTATTAACCTAATTATATTATAAAATTTATGTTTTACATATAACATATAATAAATTGTTTATTAATTTTATTTTGGTAAAATCACATTTCTGGGTGATAAATTCTTCATTTTCCAAGAATGTTTTAGTTAAAAAGTCGTTGTACATAAGCACTGATCATGGCCTCATCATTTCCTGAATTTCAATCATGTTTAAAAAATAATATTTAAAAAATTTATACATATTTATAATGATTCAAAGAATATGAATAATTAAAAATGAATTACACCGTTTTTGGGAGATGGTAGGCAATAAGTACGCAAGAATGCTATTATAGAATTTCAATTGATGGAATAAAATAATGATATATAATAAATAATATTTATAGAATAATTATTATATAATTTGTTTCATATATAATCATTAATCCAAACATAATAACCATCCATAATATATGGTGGTGAATAATGAATTGTATCTCTATGTAGAGACGGTAAGTTTTATGTACTCACGAGTGATAATTTCACATCTTGATTAATGTAAAAATGTGTCTAATTGAATTTAAGAAATCATAATAACATTTAAAAATACTAAGGATAAAATTTTTTTTCTTTATTTTAATAATAATAAATATACAGTAGGAAATTTAAAGTGGATAAAGAAATTTTTTGGTTAGAGAGACTACCTCTTCTTCAAATTGTTTCCTATGGATCTCCTCTAAATGTCACTATCATTGGACTTTTGATTAAATAATAATGTCTATAATGTGAATTTAAATTTTTATAAGATTATATGTTATGGTATGGTCAATATATAATTATAAATATGTTTTAATGAAGTTAGGTAGTAAGTTCTCTATTATAATTGATATAAGGGCCACTTTTGAACATTCTCATAATATTAAGTTATAATACATTTATTTTCCATGAAAATACAACCAAATGAACATGGATTAGAATCTAATATAACATAAGGTTTTATTTCCATTGTGAAATATAACTTATATAGGGTTTTTAGTGTCTTATACATTTCCATTTTGAGTATCACTTAAATATTGTATTTTAATTTAAACTGTGGTGTCAATTTTTTCCATATTACCAGGTTGTAATTTTTTACTCACATTGGGTCAATTTTACCAAAATTTCAAACATTATGAATTTTTCTAACAAATCATAATTATTTTGTACTTTTAAAAAAAGAATATAATTTATTAAAATATTAATTCCATAAAATAGCAATATGGTCTATTTTTATACTATTCAATATTTTGACTATTAAAAATATCATGAAAAAATGTAAAATTAGACAAAAAAATTAAATTATATCACTAAAATGTAAATTAAATCAAAATAATTAGAATATAATATTAAATATCTCAAACTTTATTACTTTGAATATTTCTAATATCATTTATCATATTTTTCTATTAATTGTATAATTACTCCATCGTCGTTCTGTAAGAATTTAGGGTAATTAGTTAATTCCTTAAAATTATATATAATTTGGAATCATAAAGTTTAATTTTTTATTTTTTATTAATTATATCTATAATGAAACATTTCATATACATATCCATATATAAAAATGTTATTGTTATCAAAAACATGAATGTAACACCTGTGAATTTTCCTTTAATAACCAATTCTAAATGCCAAAATATCATCCAGGTGGTCGAAAAAGGTCATAAATTTTAATATGGGAATATTATGGATAAATTTATTTATTAATAAAAAATTTAGGAGAGTGTTATTTTAATATTAAAGTCCTTATCAAAATATTTTATCCCGAATTTTCTAATTTACCATTTCCCCTGATAAAGACATTTATCATGGTTAGGATTTATATTGACGAAAAAAATATTTACTAAATTATATCCCTATGATACCAAATATGGAATCATATTTTTAAAATTTTAATCATAGAATTTGAATAATTTTATTTATTATAAAATCCTCAAAACACAAGGGAAAATAAATTTATTTTGAAAAATGCCTTTAAAAATCTAAAATCTTTTCATATAAAATTCAAGTATATAATCCACATAAAATTCAATAATTTTATTACTTCAAAAAAATAACAAATTTAAATTTTAAACTAATATAAACCTTAACTTCACCTCATAAATACATGAAAATAAAATAATGTTTTAAAAAATTCAATATTTTCACTATTCATTGAAAATAAATGTTTTCTAAAAATTATAAAAAATGAATCAATATGTAATTTTGAAATGAAGAATTAAAAAATTAAAAAAAATAAAAATAAAAATTCTAAAACTTATACAAATTATATTCCACTCATAAAAAGAATAAATAATCATTTTTTGAAAAATAATATTTTTAATGAATAATATAACATTATTATAAATTGTGTGATTATTTTATAATGACATATCAATATATTAATATTTACTATAAAAATTATATTTAGTAAATAAATTATTTATTTAAATTCATTTACTCTAGTTTAATAGGTAGGTTATAACAAAAATATATTATTTTTGTAATATTTTGGAATTCGTATAAAATTGTTGTTGCATGCAACAAAAGATGTCAAAGATATAAAATTATTTAAAAATATATTTCACAAAAATATCATTGTGGTAAATTAAAATAATAATATTGTTATAAATTAATGAAAAATATGAAATTATTATTTATCAGGATATTTTAAAATAGTGACATCTTAGATCAGTATTCATCCTATTGATGTAAATTTGACACAGAAGCCAGATATCATCCAAACATCTGGTGAATCATTAATTGAATAAGTAATTTTTCAAGACCTTATAATAACTGAGATAAAAAATAAAATGCTAAAAAAGTTTCATAATTGTGAAAATGACTATCATAAGTTTATTATTCTGTGGGATAATAAAAAACATGATGAGTATAACTCATGCTAAGTGGATGCATTTCAATTTCCATTTGATGAGGAATATTTTTATGTAAGAAAACTATATTAATTTAAGATTTATATAAAAATACCCCTTTACATTTCATACCATGAATTTATCACTTATAAAAGTATTTTTTTTTATTCTTTTGAGGTTATTATTATTCAAATATTTCTAATGTGGTAATATACATTTCACCAAAAAAATCTATTTTACTTGTTTCCTTCCAACTATAATTTTATTTCAGGGATTTTTTTTTAAAATTATTTTTTTATTAATAAGATAATGCTAAAAATGTAATTTATGACTATTTTTCTGTTCTTTTCTTTAAATTAATATTTGTATGTTGTGTTTTACATTCACAAAAAACAATAGAATGAATGTTCTATTTTAATGTATATAATCGAAATGAATTTTCTAGTATCCATAACCATTATTTTTATCTTGTATTACATTATAATATTTATTATTTTTACCAAATAAAAACCCTCATTCTATTTATCTGTTATATTGAAAATTGTTTTTAAATAAATTTGATAATTTTGTATTTTAAATGGGGTTCTAAATTATATAGTTTTATGATCAGAGAATGTTATTTTTATTTGAGTTTAAATATATTTTCTAATGTTTTATGATGAATGTGTTAAATTATAAACATTTTAATTCATGATATGGTCCTTAGACATTTTATATTAATAGTTGAGGCCAATTATAGCTCAAGGGTGAGCCTAATATAACTAATATTATTATTTCCCCCAAATATATCTATAATAAATTTGATAAGGATTATTTTCTTTGGAGTATTTAAATTGAAGTTTGTACTATGGTTATTACAATTTTTAAGGGTTATATATGAGTTTTATGAGAGGAAGACACACGAGACCTATACAGATTATCTATGTTCGTAAATATTTTTTCACTCAAATAATTTGATTTCAAAAAGAAATATAATGATATATGTTTATTGAAAAATTATTCCATTTTTGGGAAAATTTTATGATTTTATGAAAATTATTTTTTGTCGTTTTTATGTTTTCCACTATAAAAATACAATCTTCTTCTAATGTACCTCTCTTACTAAGAATTTTTTGCTCATCCAATGTCTTTAAAAATTTTTAATAGGGGTTAAGTATGGGAAAAGAAAATAATAATTTAACACGATAGTCTTGAATATTTTTGACAAAATGAATTCTTTCCTTATTTTAAATATTTTATATAGTTAAGAAGTAAATACTAATATGAAGTTTCCAAGTTTTTGTTTTTTGAAGTCGTTATGTATGATTTATAACCTCATTCTTAAAAAACATGAAACCATAAATGATCCAATAGTGTAAGATACTGAATTCATGATAGAAGAATCTTGATTAAGAAACTATTATGTTTGGGTCCTTATTGATGGTATTGATGATGGTTTATATATATTTAAAAGATAAGATAATTTCAATATCATTATGTTGAAATAGTTTACATTATGGATACTTTAATTATATTTAATTATTATATTACCATTTTTCTTCATATATACTATGTCAATTCATAATAATATTTTTTAGAGGAAATAGGAAAGCTTAAGTTGGAAGACACATAAAAGAAAATAAACATCAAAATCATCATCTCAAGATGATTTATAATGGAATATAATAGTTTGTTACAGTGATGGGACAATTGATACAAGCTATACATTGTTGTGGAATTCAGGGTAGGGAGTATCTGTATTTAACATGGTGGGAAATCATTATAATACAGAATCTCATGAGGCAACATCACTCATTATTTAGTGGAACATATGATGTTTTGGAAAGTAATGATGTATTAATTCAATGTAATATATATTGGATTTCATGAGATGTTTGTACCATCAAAAGGTAACTCATTTAAATTTATCATTTTTAATTCCAAACTGATCGATGGTTATAATAGGTTAATAATTCTAGAGTGAAAGATGATCCTCATTCCATGTAATTGGAAACACACGATAATAATTTCCTCTTGATATATTTCTATATATTTATTCTTCTCTATATATAAAAATTATTAATAGAATTGATGAAAAATTTATAAAATGAAATGGCCATGTTTGATTCCTATATTACAAGAATGGATTTGTACATATTGGATTTTTTGGGGATATTTATTGTAAAATTAATTTAATTCAATGGGGATAATTAAAATTTATATGAATATATTTGACTAAAGATAATTTAAAATATATGAGAAATTATTTTTTTGGGATAAATCTTTTGATATGGAGTTTTCTGATAATACTATGCCTTATTCTAATGAAATTATGAAGTGGTTATAAAGTGATAAAATGGTGTAAGATACATCAAATACATCAAGTTTTATGAAAAATATATCCCCATATTATTGCATGCTTGGTTAGAAGCATCATGGATAATTTAATATGAAATCGTTGAAGTGTTACTTATATTAAAAATTTGGTCATATTGCTGGGGATTTCATGGAAGAAATACTAAAGGATCCATTCATGGGGTAATAGATAACAATCTATCAGTGATATCATTTAAATTAAATTAGTTGGGTCATTATGGTAATTTTTTCTTCAATTTGTTATATAGATATAGAAATCATCAAGATCTGTAGAAAAAGGTTGTGGAAAAATATTTTTCTACTATACTAATTGATGTTGGGCCATAAAATGAAGTTGTGAAATGTATGTTATTTTTGTAATATAACTATTCATATACTCTATTTTAATCTAGATATTTTAATTCTTTTATATCATAGAAATTTCCATGTAAATTGAGAATATCACCTCATGAATGTTAATAATCTAGGATGAAGTATTAAATAAACCAAGATGTAATGAAATATTCCTATAATAATTAGTGGGTTGGTAATTCATGAATTATTTTTGAACATCCCATAGTTTAGTTTGAGATCATTTATTATATGTATATGCTTTTAGTTTATCATGATCATATAAATTAAATAATAAAAAACATTCTTTAATGATTTTATACCTTTGATATCAAATCATGAAGCTGAGAAATTGATTAAAGATTCAGGTGGATGTTTTAAATCTCGTGTTGTTGATAAGAAGGAAAATATTCCAATTAGTGATGTGCTAGTAGTGAACAAATACATTGATGTGTTTTTAGATATTTTCCTATTTTATTCCTGAATGGGAGGTTTATTTTAACATTTAATTTGAAACTGATTCTAATTATATTTCAAAATAACTTTATTTAATGTCTCAAGTAGAAATTTTATAAATAAGAAATAAATTGCAAGAGTTCATAGATAAAAAATCATTAAACCATGAACATCACCATGATGTAATATAGGTTTTTTTGTTAAAAAAAACATTATTCAATGAGACATTTTATAGATTATAGAGACCTGAATAACATCACTATTATTAAAAAAAATAAACTCACTTGAATAAATAATTTTTTTATCATCTCCAGGGAGCTTAGTATTTTCAAATTGTTTATTTGAGTTCTGATTACCATCGGCAGAAGGTGAAGGGGGATAAAATTCTATAAAAAAACTTTAAGACTATATTTAGGAATTATGTTTTTATAGTTACTCCATTTTAGTCTTCCAATGAACCAACTATATTTATGGACATTATTTAATCATTTTTCTATGAGTTCATGAATATGTTTTTGTTTTTTATATAAAATTTTGGTATAATATAAATTCCAAGTGTAATATGAAATAAATCTATTATTTTTGAAATCCATAAGAAAATTTAATTTATATTGGAAAATATTTTATTTGGAATTTTTGTAACAAATATTTTCATTCTATATACACTTTCATTCAAAATATGATATAATGGTATACCCGACTAATATAATGGATTTCTAAGAATGTTCAAGACCCAAAAATAACATAGATATTCATATTATTCTTACATTTGAGGGTTTCCTTATTGGTTTATGTAAAATATTTATTGGTTGTACAGCCCAACAAATATATTAACTAAAAATGGAATAAAAATAACCTAGAAATAACTATGTGATTCTTTAATTCCATAACTAAAAAAAGAGGAGTGAAAGTTATAGTTTTTTATCAGACTTCACGAAATTGTGAATTCTTCATCTATAGTGATTATTTATAGAGAGAACATAGTTTGATTCTAATAAATAATGAATAGGTAATTTCTCATTCTTTAGATCAGTTGAACCCTCATAAGTTATATTACCCTACACATGATAATGAATTATCTATTGTTGTTTTTTATATAAAAAAATAGAAAATCCATTTGTATGGTCTAAAGTGTGAAATTTATAATGATCAAAAAATTCTGAATTATATATTCATTTAGATTGAATTGAAATGAGATATAGAAGAATGATGTAACTGATCATGTTTTATGTTTTTGTGGATCATTGTAATGATAGAATTGAGAAACAAGAGTCATGTCCTTTGACATCATAAAATAATTACACCATAACCATTTTATGATTGCAAAGTTACCCTTTGGTTAGTGATTTGATAAATTTAATCCTAGGAAATGTGTATATTGGGACACCATATATTTATTTATGTTTTTAGTGTAGTACATATTATAAGAAAGAGTTAATAAAACTCATATGAAGGATCAGGATTTTCAGGTAAAAGGTATAATAGTATACATAGGGTATGTTTCATAGTTTTAATATTGACTAAAAAATTTCATTATGATTCAGAAAAAGATTACATATTCCTCGAGATTCCAAATTGAAAAAATATTTTTTCGGTGAAGATCGATGTTCTCCATTTTCCCTTCATCTTTTCCTCACTAAGATATATAGAGAATAAAGACAACATTTATGTTTGGATGAAATGAAAATATATATTTCTATGTTTAGCATGAATTATATGAATTTTCATTACGTAGATTTAAAATGAAAATTACCAAATGGAATTATTAAAATATTTCTAGTTCTAGAGTTGAAATGGAAAACACATATAAAAAACATTCATGGTTGGATTTTCAAATAATTCCCTAGAAAACAATGTCAATTTGGTAATTATTGACCAATAAAAAAAAATATACACAATTATTTACCTTTCAATATACTATTTATTTTTATTAGTTTTATTCTATGTTTCTAGAGGATATAATTAGGTTATTGGGAGTTCATCTCTTCATTGTATCAGACTATGAACCTAGGCTCTCATATAACTGTTCGAATGCACTTATAAAATATTTAGATACTCAATTAAGTTATAGTATAACTTTTTCATAATCAAAAAAACATTAATTATAAAAATATGATTCATGTTTGATATGATATAATTCATTCTGGTTCAATGTAGTACCCGTTATGTTGGTATGAACATGTTTTTATGGATATTTTTTCTTATAAAAAAAGTATTCATTCCAGTGTACAGAGGAAAAAATATAGATATTACTTAGAAAACAGTGTTGGACCCCCACTTTTGGGGATTATATCGAGGAACAGAAGTTTATTGGACTATATTTGAGAGGGGAAATTACATGTAAGGTAGACTTTATTAAGAAAAACATGGGGACATATTAGTGATAGTTACAATTTATGTGGTTAACATGAAGCCTGATCATTATTTCAAGGTATGTGGACATGTGTTTCTTAATTTATCTTTATAGAGATGTGTTAGGTGTGTTGGAAAAAATGGGAATATAATTTTATGGTTCTCTAGAACATTTTAAATCTTGAATAAAATTATATCAGTTCCCAACCAATTGACATTGTCTCTGAGTTTATCCCATGTATATATTGGTTTCCATGATAGGATGTTAAGGAAATATGTGCCAAATTTATATCATGTTTGGAAACCTAAAATAATTCATATAGAATAGATAATTTAATTTTATGAATTAAATATTTATATTATTAAAAGTATATATCATGCGGTGAAGAATAAAGTGATTAATTAGATTATCACCTTATAAAGAAAACATAGGGTTGAAAAACCAACATGGGAATATAAAAATTATTTGAGGGAAAGATATACCCACTCGTTTAATAATTGAATTAAATTTCAAGTTTTAAATTTGAAAAAAATGTGGTATTTTTTAAAATCATAGGTAATAGTGGAATAAATTAATTTCAGTTCGTTAATATCAAATAGATATTTATATTCTTTATCAAAATATAATGTATCTTGTTAAATCAAAATTGAAATATTTTTAATTAAAAGATTTTATTATAAGGTATTTATTTAACTTTATAACATCAAAATAGTCAATTTTCAATTTTAAATAGTTCATATCAAATTTTATATCATTATATAAAATTTTAATTGTAGTATATGTTTGGTATTTTTCAGATTTTGGTTCAGTGAATAGTAAAAAATATTTATTTTTCTACAAAATCCATTTATTTTTGTTAAATAAGTTATTTAAAAGTACTATTACATATTTGAAGTGATTTAATGTATCATAAGTAATCTTTGGTCATATTTAACCCACTTAGTTTTTATTTAGTTTTATATTATACATTTTTATATGTTCGTTGTTGGGTTTAAATATGATATTTTTATGAAAACTATTTTAATGGGCATAATGTTCCACCATTTTAATTAAATAGAATAATCCCTAATAAGGGATGATTAAAATAAAATTTACATATTATATATCATAAAATATTAATTATTATTCCAAAAAATGATTTTATCAATCTTTGATTTAATATAAAATCATGTTTTTCTTGAAAAATAAACATCTATAAAAACCACCTTTTCGACATGTCATTGGGTTTTGTTTTAAATTAAAAAATTACACTTTTATGAATTTAATTTTTTAAAACTAACAATATATTTTTAATAATAATGGTTTATATTATATAATAACATAATGATAATTTTCTCACCATAATTAATTATCAGAACAATTAAAAATATTTTGTACGGTTAAGGACAAAAAAATTTATCAGGGGTTAAACTAAACCCAGTAGTTTTAAATTTGCAGAAAACACTATTGAAAATATATTTAATGTATATATGTAGACTGTAACATGTTTTTGGCTGAATAATGGCCCATTTTAGATCATTTTGGGATTTAAGAAATATGGGTACACTTTTTGAAAAAATATACCACAGTGTTACTCACTTTACTAAAAAAGGTAAGATAATCTCCTCTAATCCTCACACCTTAAATTACCATTTTTTTGTTTGAATATGTCCCACTTATATTTCTTCACTCCCATATCATTACTTTGAGACCATGTATTTTTTTTTCATAAATCCATCCTTTGAGGTTTTTTGGTTCTTACCTAAGCAGGATGCCCGAAGAAGTGGTGTAATTATTAACTGAGCAGCTTTATGTTATTTCATCATCCCCATCATTATAATGTTATTAAATTATTATTATCATAACACTATTATCTTCTATATACTAATATTTTATTATATTAAATGAATATTCAAATTCCATTTCCTCTTCTGTAAAATTTAATATAAATTCATCAAATGTGTGTATGGAGAACTACCGCTTTACAAACTGATTCCATTCGTTCTTAGAATCACCACTCAATGATTATTGTTATTATTAATTTAATGTACATATATTATAATTGTAATATATTCAAAAATTTTGGGTTAATATATCACATATAATTACTTAGTTTCCATTCAGGGGGGGGTGTAATATTGTCGATTGTATTTACGGAAGACTACCACTTCATGATGTGATCTGATTGTTTTCACTAAAAATTTACATTGACTTTAAAAATAAATATTATAATGAATATTTGT
Source organism: Viscum album (assembly GCA_963277665.1). Lineage (NCBI taxonomy): Eukaryota > Viridiplantae > Streptophyta > Magnoliopsida > Santalales > Viscaceae > Viscum > Viscum album. Next base: position 913,722,682 of record OY728162.1, on the reverse strand, counting down.
GATATAAATTAAATAATTATGATATTAACTACATATTTATTACTCTTAAATTATAATATATCATTTTATTTCTTAGACTAAAATATCACAATGTTATTTGTGTATGTGTGTGATACCTCCCCCACGAAGTGACATGATTCTTTTCTAGTCACCACATAAAAAGAATGATATATTAGTGTATTTAATAAAATAATATGATATATATATGTCATTTTATTATCATTATTGAAATATAAAATATTACTTTGCACTATTCTATAATTATTTTTTAAAAATTCAAATGTTACTAATGGGTATGTATGACCTACCATCTGCATGATTGTAAAATATTTAATTTATCATTACCATATTTCAGTATTTGTTCTAAAAGAATAATTTGGGTATTAATATGGTAAATAATTCATTATTATTATTCGGGATATGCTGAAATAATTACCTCATAAAAAAATATTTAACATGCCGAAGTCATTTTGAAACATAATCCAAATATCATGGAAACATCTCATGTCAAAATAATTTATTATTTAATTATATGTGAGATTAAAAGAAGTCTAATTAATGGAAGAATAAACTAGAAATTGATCCTATGATTTTAAATTTTTATTTAAAATTATTATTTACTAAGATAAATAATTATGGTTACTATTGGAACTCTAGGTGAGTCACTTCGCCTCAATTTCCTTCCATCGAGGTATATGTTGATGGTATGAAACCATATTATTTTATAAAGTGTTTATATTTTCAATTTAACAAGTTGTATTGTGAATTTTAAAATTATCATCATATTTTATGTTTTTTGATTTTATTTTTTCATGGGGTTGCTTATTCCAATATTTCCAAAGTGATCATGGTTTTTTTATTAAAAATATATATTTTAATGATTTCCTTGTAACTATATTTTATTCTATCTCAACGATTTCAAAATGATATTATTTTTGACAAGATAATTTATAAAGGATATTTATTTCATTATTTAAATGTTTTTTAATGATTAATACTTGTATGGATTTTTGGACATTCTTCACAAATGAAAAAATTAATGTTCTATTACAACGTATACAGTGGAAATTACTTTTCCCACCACCATGACCATTATTTGAAGTTTAGTTTACTTTTAAATGTTTTTCATTATTTAAATAAATGTCATAGTTTTCATTTATTATGTAATTTGGTATTGAAAAGGCAGATTTAAAATGAATGGTTATATTATAATATAAAATGAATATTTATGTGATTTCTTTATTTCGATATCTGAAAGTGATATTCACAAATTTTTAAATGAGTTTTTTGGAATGTTTTATGATGAGAACCTGAAATAATAATTTTATTTCTACATTATATTGTCCTATAATATTTTTTATTTTGGGTTGAGCAGCATTATAGCTATATAGTGATCCTATTTTATCTTATACAATGGTTTTCACAAAATTTCACAAATGCATTTGAAAATTATAATGTTCTATAAAGATTGATGTTGGATGTTTTTTATAGTATTCTGATTTTCATATCCATTAATATTATTGTTTTCTGTATACCATGTTTGTAGAAACTTTTTCACATTATTTAAGAATTGTTAAATTGAAGGACTAATTCATTTTGAAAGTCATGATGAGTTTTCATGAACATATATCATAATTTATTTTGAAATTTTTATATTATAAGAAATTTGGATATTAATCAGAATAGTCAAAGTTCAAATTTTCTATATTTATGTATTAGTTGTAACCTAGTTTTGTAAAAATAATTTTTTAAAATGATCCTCAAATTAGAGAGAATTATATCATGACTTAAAACTCTAGATATTTTAATTTTTATTTATGGTTCCTTATTTTAATTGGAGTTATTGTGATCTTCTACAAATATTTTTTAATTTATTATTAATTCTTTTCCCTACTATTAATTGATTTTTCGTCCAATTCTCATGGGCTTTATGATACAATTATTTTTTTACCCTAAGTTTTGATTTTTTTTAACCCATCTACTACCTATGATTTTCTCATTCATCTACATGAAAAAATTTTCTGACCTTATTATAAGATCAATATCATTGGTGATATAGGCTAGAAATGTTCTCCTATTTTGATAATATATCAATACACCATTTATGGGGGTTGTTTTAAAGTTATGTTGACGTTTTTCTACACCCTAATCTTGGATCCTTATTTTGTATAACTCTAAAACCCTTGTTATATTGTGTTTGTATCAATTATTTAGACCCATGAAATGCGATATTGATCAGGTGGTGCATGGGAGAGATTTTTGAAGCAAAACAAATTGAATTATATTTTTTATGTTGATGCATTTTATGTAGGAATATTATTATGATATAGAAACATTATATATTATCATTTAATGTAATTATTGTTTTTTGGGTACATTGATCCATGTTTTATTATTACCAGATGTTTGGGCATGTGTATCCTATAAGACTCATTCTTCAGTATTGGTCACAAGTGTGTTCATGTGTAGCCCATGAGACCAATTACTATGTGTAGTTAGATGAGAGTGTCTGACTACTAAGACTCGTGATAGACAGGAATGTTTTTTCATATATTTGTGACATCTAATTTTGTGTGAATGTTTGGCCTTTGAAGAGTTTTCTTCTAGTAAAAAATTATAGGTTGTCCATCAAAGTTTGGATACTATTTTATGGGGGAATGTGTCACATGGTATGATGATAGCGATTGAACGAGACCCATTTCAAGGGTATGTTGACCATATTTCCTGACCTAAGGTAGTGATGGGGGTATAATAAACTATTCAAGTCACCTGAGATATTGGTTGGGAAAAATGAAAATGTGTCATAAACTATGATACAGATGGGACCTGATGGAAATATAACTTGACCCAATACTCATTGGAATTATGGGTTTTCAAAGATAGTTGAGGTGAAATTTTCATTCACCCTTGATCATTACATTTTTTGTTACCATTATTCAATCAGAGAACTAAATTAAGAATGACTGGGGTTCATTACTATTTTCTTAGGTCATAACTGCTTGAGGGACCATTGATAGTTTCTTGATTTAACATTTCCATCAGACATTGTCATACATATATTCTGATTTTTCACTTTTTTTAAGGATTAGTTGGAGGTATATTACTAGGATTATTATCACAACATTATTATATACCTCAATGTGCATAAAGATATCATGAATAGAGATCTTTGGAAGGACGAGGTCATGATGAAAGGCAGTTGAGATAATATATCATTATTTGGGAAGGATGTTATAGGAAATTCTATAGTGTGTTGTCACAAAATCATTTTTTACACTTATTTTTGTTTATTATAATATTTATTTATGGTCCCCCATTTGGGGTAAAGGGGTTATGCCATTCATGACTTTTGATAAATTCTATGTAATATATCAAAACATTGATATTATTCACCGATGTTATTTTATTCTCGGATTTTTATTTATACTTTCTCATGAGTATGTCATTTGACTTTTGATGTTGAATGTATAGTCTATCCACATATGAATTTTGTACCTTTTCAATATTTCCAAAACCTCTTCTATATGCGGAGATGAACATGAGTTCGAGTGGAACTCCACCCCATACATGGTGATTCACAAAGGGTCATGAAAAAATTTTATTTGTGGTTTTTTATATTTTCTATTATTTGATAATATATTTTGGAAAGTTAGAAAGGATTTACATAATTTGGAACAAAGAAATGGGGTTAGGTAAGTGTTAATAAAACTCTCATATGATTGGCCTATGAGTTACGTGGGATGGGAATGCTATTAAATATTTCGTTTTTGTTTAGTAAAAATACCTCAAGGTAACATTGTATTTTTTTCAGCTGATTGTATTTTTTGACAAAGAGTATTTACATTGTATGATGTGGAGTAAAGAGATATTGTTGACATGGTATATTAAAAAATATCATAAATATAGTAATTGATACCATGGAAGTAGTATAGAAAATTAGGTAAACAAGTTGACCCCATTTCCCAGTCCATTCCATATTTTTAGGGTCAATCTTTTTTATTTGGATTACTTTGAGAAATGTTTATTTACATGAAGATCTCAGATAAATATGGACAATGAATGAATTTTGTGAGAAAGGACTTTGTGAGGTGGGTTTTTAAAAGGATCAAAGAATGTACTTGGCGATCTATGAAAACAATGACGAGAATCGAGAAGGGAGAAGGTGAGGAAAAACGATAGTGGTGCATCAAGGTGGCACATCATTTTGATGGAGATCTTTACAATTATGAAGTGCATTGTGAATGGGAAATTTCGATAATGCTTCATGAAATAGGGATATTTATTTTGGAAATGAGGGATCTCCATGAAATGGAGCTGACAATGTTGTATGTTTCTGGAATTAGTGGAAAATGCCTGTAAATAGGCCTCTGACCCCTTCAAAAAAGAAATGAGAGTTAACAAAGAACAGAAGTCTCTAGAATTGAAATGGTTGTTTGTGAAGGGTGGTTCTTGTTGGGTAGTTTGTGGGGGGTGTCTCATGAAGTGTTGTTCAAAAGGGTGATATGAGGAGAAGTTTGTGAAGTCTGTAAATTCTAATCGAATGTTCAGAGCAACATCAATGTAAGGAAATTCAAGAAGGATAACTAAGATTAATAAAAAGGAATGAGCATTGATATGTCTAGTTTAGCTTCATGAAATATGTGATCTTTGTGAATACCAGGAGCTTCAAAAAGGAAGTTTGAGATTCATGAAAGGAGATGATTCACGACGTCCGCGTACATCATGAAAGTGGATTAGAAGGAATTTCCCAGTGCATCTGTGGTAAAGTGGTATTCATTTACTAGATCAAAGTGGAACTAAAACATAGTATCCATATAAAAATGAGGATGTATTCATTAGAGATAATGAATATATCTACAATTCTGTAAACTGTGGGTGAATCCCTTCCAAGAGGAATAAGCGATGGAAGAAGAAAAAAGTGATCCTTTTCACCGATAGTGAGCACAATAAAGTGACCCAATAAGTAACCCTTAGTAATGTAGTGAGAAGACCCTAATCCTTTAAATTCATTATGTATGGTCATAGAAGTGATCAAACACGAACAACATTATTTTAAGTGAGACTTAGTGAATTAAGGACAATTGGTACATATTCATTGTATTCTTCATCAATGTATCCCTGGGATGGTGAACCATGTAAATATCATTGTGTCATGTGAAAGATGTAATTTCAGTTCATAAATTTCTATGGGAGAAATAGGGAAGGGTTTTTTGTTTAACAATAAAATAAGATCTAAAGGGGAATTATTTTTAATTGGTCATGCCTCAATTCACCCCCTCCCTTAGGGAATTTGGCCAGGTGGATCAGACAATTTGTATCAGAGGAAAGGTTTAAAATCTAGTGATTATATCTTAGTAGATGAAATGGAGTTGGTCAATCACAAAGGAATAATGATATTTAATGGAAATAATTTTCTCTTGTGGAAGAATCGGATGTTGCACTACTCTCACTCAATATGAATGGATGTCATCACAATAGTTATGCATGGAATATCAGCCAATAACAATAGTGGTTCTTTAAGATGAGTAGAAAGAAGGTAACTTGATGATGATTCTAAAGTAATCAATGCTTTAGTGGGGATCCCTATCTAATGAAATTAATACAAAGGCAATGTCATGTATAACATCACATGTTATGTGGGAAAATATATTACATATATATGAATGTGATTCAAAGGATATAGAGGAAATGTTGTTGGTTTTCTAGAACAAATATAATGATATGAGAATGAACCCAAATGAATCTGCTGATGTATTCTATGAAAAGGTGAATTTTGTGGGGGAAGAAATGTGTGTTCTTATAGAATTCAATGAAGATATAAATATTTTGAAGCATATCTTGCGGAAACATCCACCTATGTTTAATACAAAAGTTTCAGTATTGGATGACAATGATTCAAAGGATACGAAATTGGATAACATACATAGTACCCTTAATGCATATAAAATGAAAAATCATGGAAATGTTGATGCGCAAAGGGGAAATACAATGATATGGAATTAAAGTACATAAATAAGCTCTCATTTGAATATGGACATGAAGATGAAGAAATAGATAAGGTGATGTCATTCAATTCAACAATTATTAAAAGGGGAAAATAGAAGTACAAAGGGAAACTTCAACATGATTGCTTTTAATGTGGAAAAGTTGGAAATCATGTAGTAATGTTCCCTAAGATGATTCAAGAAGATGATGAGGATAATGATGAAATTACCATGAAAACATCATCAGCCTACACGAAAGGAAAAAAATGTTTAAGATAAATATCTTCTAAAATAAGAGTCTTCTTTCCAAATAAGATAAGAGTTCAGGAGAATCTAAAGAAGATAAGTTAAATAATTACAAGGATCATAATGTAGAGGTTACGTTGGAGGTTGAGTTAATTTCCCAAATAATTGAAGAGAGAGATAATGAGTAAGGAGAAGTAGAGGGTAAAGACGGTGTTAAAGTAAGATTATAATTCTTTCTTGGGGAAATAGATATTTCGAGATCCAAAATGAAGAAAGTAAACAAATTGATCCCTAATGCCAAAATATATATTTTGTATCATTAAGAAGAGAATGATGATCAAAATAAAAAAATTGAAAAACTGATATCTTTAATGCTAGAGATATTAGATAAGGTTCTTTAGTACAAGATAAAAATTTATTAATCGAATAGGGAAATTAATAGTTTGACTCAAATTGGAAAATAACAAGTCAGATGTATCGATGAACTCAAAGAAGGGGTCATCAGTCTATGATGAAATATTATGAATCAAGAAATGTTTTTGACTATCAGTACAACATCTAGAGAGTAGATCCTTTAGGAAACCAAGAAAATTAAGGTGGATCATATGGGTCCAACCGAAAAAAAGTAATAGTCAAGTCCAAATGTAAATTCTAGTTTGAGGGTAGATAATAAAAGAGGTGTGATGATTTTGTCAGACCAAAAACACCAAATCCTAAATTGAATATTAACATGAGTATGAATAAGATTATGAATATTCATAGTAATCATGGAAAAAATAGTGATACAAAAGTGACAGTCAAGAATGAACATTGCATTTGGTTTTATTTCTTTTGAAAGATAAGAAAGTCAAAAAATATGTGTTCCATAGCCAGAAGATACCAATGGGAAGAAGAACAATAGTGGAATCCAAATATAGAGAAATAATATAGGAAATATTTAATGTTTTATTTTTTTGTAGGGGATTTATAAAAAATGGTCAGATACATTATATCAACCACGTAGAGGAATGTACCAAAGAAAAACTAAATTGGTAAGAAGCTGGAATTCAGTGAACCGGCAAGAGATATGGAAATGAAAAATTATTTTTCAGTGATGGAAGATGATGTTTTCTATAATACACTGGGGAAGGTCATTTATATCAATCTCTACCAGGTATAAAGTAAAAAACAAGGAGTAAAAACTAAAATATATTTTACCAAGCAGTGTTTGAAATGATTTCCTTTAAATCATCATATCACATTCGTATATGGATTATAGAAAGTGGATGTACCTCCCATATGACATGTAACATAGATTTGGTCACCATAATCCAGTGTGACAAGGATTGTATCGTATAATTTGGTAATGATGAAGATTTATTATTGTTGGCTTAGAAAAATCCTAGTTTCAGGGGAAAACATGAGACATGTTGTTATCTTAATTATTTAAGGTACCAGTTATAAATTTCTCTGTTTCAGTAAACTATGCAACTCAAGACATTCTAAAAACATTTCCATGAAATTATGTGTCATCAATGAAAATTGCGGTGTAGTTTTTTTTAGGGTTAGCATAAAAAATAGAATCTATACCTTATTAGTGGAGAATACTATATGTGATTTCTATCAATGGATGAATAATGTAAGTTATGTCATGAGCATCTTGTAAACGTGACCAAAACATCAATTGAAGATCTAGGGAAATATGACGCTTCTTGAGTCCTCCCTATATTACCAAGTGACCATACTCATATGATTGATTTCTTTCAATAATGGAAGGTCATTCGAAATACGTATACGAGAAAAGAGATGAGGTCAAAAAAATTCATGATTTTGTGCATATTGATGTTTTCAGACTGATGTCTCGAATAGCTATTGATGGGAGGAGATACTACGTTTTATTCATTGATGATTTTAGAAGAATTACATGGGTATCAATCACCACCCACAAGTCTGAGGTGTTTAATTGCATTACAAGATATTGACGCGAAGATGAAAAGATGCAAATTCTGAAAATCCAAAAGACCAAGACAGATAATGGATCCCAGTTCAAAAATTTCAATGTGGAGGATTATCTCAAGTTACATTGTATATGTCACTATGTTTCTGCAGTAAGAACTCCACAGCAGAATGATCTAGATGATAGAAGAAATTGTATTATCAACAACCTAGCTACAACAATTCCCATTGAGAAAGACCTCCTAGAAATATTTTGGGAAGTAGAAGAGAAAACATTAGTCTACCCATTGATTAGATAATTAATATGTCTGAAATAAGAGAAGACTCCATATGAGCTATGGTATAGAATGAAGCTGTCATTGAAGTAATTTCGAGACTATTGAAGTAAGGGTTTCATTCTCAACAAGGATAAACACCAGATGATTGAATCCCATGGAGATTAAGGGATATTTCATGGATAATCAAATAAAATCAATGGATATAAATTATTTATAAATCAGCTAGGAAAGGTAATTGAAATCCATGTTGTAACTATAGTGTAGAATTAAGAGAATATTCAGAACATACATGATCTGTCTATGAATAATAGTGATGTAGAAATAATAAGATTAGGGGAGATTTTATTTTAGGAGGCTAACTGAGAATAATACTCTGATGATGAGAAGGATGAGAGTAAATAATTATCTACACAGATACCAGCAAGATGAGATAAAATTGAATGACTGAACAAAATTGGTGATCAAATAGTACTAGTACCAAAAAGGATAATGATGACTGTAAAAAATCATAATACATATCATTGTTATAGACTACATGTTTTAATGAAAAATTTACCTATGAAAATTTCTATCAGGCTATGAATGAAGTGCTTGACCAAATTGAGAAAAATATAACATGTGATATTTTTTTGAGGCCAAAAGTAAGAATGTCATTGGGAATAAATGGGTACTTGACAACATGATGAATGAAGAAGGCACAATGATTCAAAAACAAAACACTACTAGTCTAAACAGGGTACTCTATGATTGAGGTTATTACTATGGATGAAACAGTTTCACCTATTCAATGATAAGAGACAATCTGATTGTTCATGGACATAGAAGTGAAAAGAAAGGTCATGGTAATCTAGATGGACGTAAAGTGAAAATTTCTAAATGAGGTTCTGGAAGAGGAATAGTATAATGAATATCTAGATGATTTTCTTTATTATTAATGATGATACAAATGTTTTTTTATTAAAGGAGTCTTCATATGGTTTGATGAAAGCATCGTGAGCATGGTATTCAAGGCCAGATCAGTTTCTAAACAATATAGGTTTTTAACATGGTGGGGTTTATTGAAATTTATATATCAACCATGATGGTAGTCACAATATGATGGTCCTAGTATATTTTAATGAAATAATATTTGGAGGATCATATGAATCATAGTGTAGATTTTTTTTTGAAATCATGTAATGTGATTTCAAAATGCCAAGGATTGGTGAACTGATGCTTTTCTTTGGTTTGGAAGTAACATATGGATAGAATGGTACTTTCATTTCTCAATATATATATGCCAAGGATGTTTTGATAAGATATGGAATAGGAAATTCAATGTAGATAAAGACTCCACTGGATAAACTGATGAAACTATCAAGGAATGATGATAAAAATGTAGATAATGTTATAGAATATAGGAAAATTATTGGTCGTAAACTGTAATTAACATCAATAGGACCTAATAATTTTATTCACATAACAATCAACATGATATAAAATTAATCTGAAGTAAAGACATATTAATATATTGAAAATAATACATTGGTATATGAAGGGAATAATGGATTTCAGTTTTATGTACAATGAAAAATTTCGGTAGGATTTATTGGGATATACAGATGTTGATTAGGCGAGTTCAGTATATGATTGGAAATAAACATTTTGTGTTTATTTTTATCATGGTGGATTGAGTATTTAATGGCTATGATAGAAACAATATTACAATCCCTTATTCACTAAATAATATGAATATATTGTGGCCACTAAAGCAATCACATAATTATTATGGATGAAGCAGGAGCTTGATGGTACTTGAGTTGAAGTGAATTATCCGATTAGAATCCATTGGGATAATTCATGTTCTATAAATCATAGCATAAATTATATTGATCACTAAAAAACATAGCACATTAAATTCATGTATCATTTTATTAAGGTGATGGTAAATTAAGGGTTTGTGAAGATGGAGTATGTTCCTACAACCCTACAGGTTGCTAATATTCTGATAAAGGCCTTACCCAAAGATGCATTTGAGAGGCATCGAATGGCATGGGGAGTTCATCAAACTCTATGCACCTGAAAATTTGTGGATTTGGGAACACCCCCTCTCCAATGAGTAATGATGTGTTTTTACATAATGCATTTATCAGTTTTCTTTACCCAATTATAGACCTCAAAAGTGTGTTCTTTAGGTTTGTTTATGAAGGGGGGGAAATTTTTATGGTATAAAATGACTTAGTTATGAAATGGGGAAAAGTGGATAGGTGGAGGAGATATATAGGAGGATAAGTGAGACATGGGAGTTTAAAATATGATGATACTAAATGTGATTGATCAAATTACATATATCCCAATCGATGGAGTTCATGATGAAATTAGTTGAGAGGTTACTGAAAGAATTGATCCATTTGTGACATTCCATACTACTCTTGTTTCTCACACAAAGCATGGCTCATGTGGGATTACTATATGTGTTGTGTAATTGTTTTATCCTTATATAAATTTCATGAATTGAGTGGTCATAGAAAATTGTTAGATCATTAATGGAGAATCAAAATGTGATTAATTGACAACAAACCCAAAGGGGGGGGGGGGGTGGGGTAGTACGAGAAATCCTTCAAGGTAACATTGCAGTATTTTTAGGTTAATTTCTTATGTTGACAAAGTATATTTCCATGGTATGTTGTGGATTCTATAGATATTGTTGACATGGTATGTTGACAACAATCCAAGATGATGGAATTGATGCCATGGAAGTAGTATAGAAAATTGCGTACACAAGGTGAAACTATTTTCCAATGGTTTTCCAAAATTTTGGGGTCAAATATTTAAGGTTTGGAATTCCTTGAGAAAAGTGGATTTTATTGAAGATTGTATGAAACTATTGAAAAGTTATTGATTTCTCATAGATGGTATTCACAAAGAGGGTTTCACAAAGGAGCCTCGTGAGTAGAGATTCATAGCTGTGTGATGTTTTGACAGTGATATCCACTATTACCAAGAAAATCACAAATGGGAAATTTTCAATGAGATTTACGAAATAGGGATCTTCATAGTAGAAAAGAGGAATATATGTGAAATAGTGATGATGTTGATAAAAGGTTCTGTAATTGGAGGAAAATGAATATAAATAAGCCTATACCCCCATCAGAAAATTAGAACGACTTAATGAATTTCTTAGTTATCTAGAATTCTGAAGGTGGTTCGTGAGGGGTTGTTTACGAAGGGTTGTTAAATAAGGGTGGTAGTGAAGGGTGGTTTGCATAGGGTATAAGTGAAGATGTTCATGAATGTTTTAAATTCCAACCTAATCTTCTATGAATTACAAATGATAGGAAATTCTCAAAGTCTTTGTAAGATTCGCAAACAGAATGAGATTCACAAATGTAAACTGTGCATCGAATAATAATTGAGTTTCATGAAAGGTAGGATATTTTCAAAGGTAGTTTGAGCTTTGTGAAAGGAGAAGCATCATGGTGGTAGCATGTATCATGAAAGTGGTTCATATGGAATATCCTAGTGCATCTGTGTTAAAGTGGTATTCATCTATTGGATTAAATTATAACTCCAATAGGGCATCCATGTACTACTAAGGATGTATTAAGCGGTGATAATTGAATTACCTACGTGTTCCTAAACTATGGATGAATCCCTTTTAAGAGTTTTGAGCGATTGAAGGGGAAGAAGATGATATTTTCCACTTGTAGTGATCTAGATAAAGAGACACATGGAGTGACCCTTGGGAATGAAGTGAGGAGACCCTAATACTTTTAAAGATAGTGATCCTAGGCATAGAAGTGATCTTTCCCAAACCACATTATTGTAAGTGAGAATTAGTGAATTTACTATAATCAGCACATCATTGTTGTATGTATCCTAGTGAGGGTGAACCAACTAGAAATCGTTCTGACTTGTGCATAATTTATTTTCTATTCATTCAATACTATGGGACAAAAAAGTGTGTTTTTTATAATAATGAATCAGGAACTAATGGTCAAATAATTTTAATTAGAACTAACTTGATTTACCCCCCTGTCAGTGTATTTGACCTAGTGGACCCAAAAGGTTTTTTTAATTTTTTTCTAATAAATAGCATGTAATTTTTATAGAGTTTATCATATTTGGTAGAATTCATGTGTCGGGACTAAGTAAAATTGATCACATTTCATAAAATCAATTTGTTCACTATTACTAGATGGCCATTTCATTATATTCCATGATTATTATTATATTTGGTTCTATAATATATTGTGTTGATATTTATGTTTGGTTAACATGCGAATTATTTTTTAAAATTTTTTATAAATATATGTGATATTAATGAATGGAAAACAAGGGTAGATCCTTATAATGCATTAGTAGGGTTATGAATTGTTAATTTTGGGTAGACTCCAAGATCAGGTTTTATATTTTTAGCAAATATATGTAAAAATAAACTGCTTAGATGATTTTTATAGATATTCTATTTTTACATTATCATTAAAGATAATACCATTTAGAATACATTGAAGTGTACTGTTGGAAGATGTAGTTGTGAATTCTCTCACTAGAGTAGACTTAATTTTTTCAACTAATGTGATTGATGGATTTAGTTGACCATTCCCATGTGTATAGTCTAGTGGTTCTGGTGGTAGAACCACTATAGCCAACATTCATAGCCTTGGTATGTGTTCAAAGTGTAGGAGTCCGTAAGAAAATGGTTGGTTGTTCTAGGTATATCTAGCTCTTGACTCGTTAGTCCTTCAAGGACCCAAGAGTCCATTATTATGTTGAGGAATAGAGTGAATCATCAATATGACTTTTTATCTACTAGGGACCCAGAATTATCAATGAGTAGGGTTAGTTGTGATTATACATTAAGGACCCACTAGGAGCTGCGTGAGGGGGGGATGAACTAGGTAAAAAGATATAAAGGTCATATATGATTGACCATTCAAGACCTATAATTCAAGGAATTCTTCTAGGGGAGCTATTTTTTTATTTATCAACAGTTTATAGTGCTTCAATAAGGAATGGTATTGGTTTTTACTTACTATTCTTATTTGACATAGTCACTTCACTCAACATTTATGTTGATGGGGGATAAGGTATAGAAGTCCCAAATGTTTGTAATTGGACTTTGACCATTGATAAGTAGTTTGGATAATATATTTAATTTCAATACATAACTTGGGGTTCTAACGAAGGATTTGACAATTATAATAGAACTAAAGAAGAAAAAATCATTAGTTTTTACATCAAACATCAAATGATTAATGAATGGGTAGTCCGTTTTTGCAGTGGGTAATTCTTTTAGTCAAGATAAAACAAAGTTAAATTATATTAAATAGATAGGGATTGGGTAATTAGAGCAGATCATGGTTTCTCCATCCCCCTCTATAGTTCTTGGAAGTCCACAATGTTTTAATTATGGATATAGTGGTCATTATCTCAATTTTTTCCAAGAACACGTGTCATTTATCAGGGCTATGGAAATATAGAACATATTGAAAAGTTCACTTTGATGTTGTTGTGGAAGGGATACCCTTATTGTGTGGTGTTAGAATGGAATATGATGTTTGGGTTTGAAAGGGTCCTCAACAGTATATTATAACCACATAGTCTTTTTCATCTGTGGTGATTATGTGCCTTAGAGGGAATTCATATGTTGTCGAGGAAGGTAAAGTGTATGTATTGGAATATGTTTGAACTATCATTGAAGAGTGGTCATTGACTAATAAAGGTATGGTTTTAATCACATATACTACATATTCTACATTTATTGATACTTGATATTCTTATTCATTTTTACCTACTAATGTTGTAATTGGATTTTGTTTAACTGCAGAATTATCATAAAAAAATTTATTTCAAGAAATTACCCTTGGTAAGAATGTGTATTATCATGAGGGATTTTAAGATATCCTATAGTAGTTTCTTACATTGTAAAACAATAGTATTTCATGATTCTAGAGATTAATAACATCATTGCGAACATCATCATGGTCTGGTTGACATGCTATAGGGAAAACATCAACTTATACATGAGATGTATATCCTATACTACCTTGATGTAGGAGAAGTTTATAATGAATTAAGAATAGAATATTTGAGTAGGTAGTGTAATACATAACCAATTCAAAATTAGAGCAATTACTGTATAGGTTTCTTGCTTATATCTAATGGAAGAGCTACAAGGGGAACTCTCCACATTTCCTCTAATTGTGTACCTATATGAGTATGACTTCCTAGATGACTTCTAAAAATTAAATAAACTAATTTATCCATGATTATAGATAAAAATTGTGTGTTTGGTCCTCTTAGACTATTTCTTATTGAAATTTGTAATAAGTAAAAAACATATATGGTTATCATCTAGCAACATGCCAAGTCTTCCATATAGTATGATTTTAAATTTTCTATTAAATCTATCCTCCAGTGATCACTTACCAGGTAATATAACTATTTTTCATGGTATCTCTAATCAATAATGTTTCTTATTAGTTCCTTTCACATATATTATTTTTAAAAATTTCATTCAATTTTTGAAAGAAAACTCACCCATTGAATACAATGGCCATGGATTTATCTTAGAAATTCAATTACCATTAGAATTGTTGACATACAATATTTTTTTCAATGGAATGAAGATATAAATAATTTTCATCATTATCCATTATGAAAATCTCACTCCTGAATTACCCAACGTACTCTATGTTTTTATGGGAGTATATCATCACGGAAAACATCAATACACTTATGAACATGATTTATGATACTCATTAATGAAAATACTAATAAATATTTATAAAGATACACAACCTCTGACATTAGAATCCAATAATATAATGAAATAAGGATTTTATATTGATTTTTCTATTCTCATAACCTCTTATATTAAAGACTAATAAGCAAGAAAAACTTGAGATGTTATCTCAATGTATTATGGGGGTCTTACCCCAATTAAAATATATTTTTTGTGACCTATAATAAAATATCATATGGATATAGAACATTATTAAAGTATTTTATTGTGTCACCTCTATGTTCTCATCATAGCCGTGAAGTTCCATTTCCTTTGAAACAGAATTAAATTTTCATTACATTATCAAAAGAAAATGTTATAGAGGGGGACAATAATTACATGATAAGAAGAATTAATTACAAATGAAAAAAATGTAATATAGTACAATGAATGTCTGTTCAAGGTTAATAATTCTATCATAATACCTCTTTCTCTTTGGATAACTGATATAAAATGTAGTACAACAACACTCATAGGAAACTCATGTATCTATTAAGATAGAAAATTCATAATGGGTTCAAAATAAATTAATCATATGATACTATAATTCACATAGAATCACCTCATTAAGATAAATCCCTAAAGGGGTAAAACATAAGAATTATTTGATTTATCATTTAGCATATTCTTAGATATTTAGAGAGGGAGACATAATAACTTTGGTAGAATAATGAAAATTTATAGTGTCTTGATTTCTCAGAAAAACAAAAAGATATTGAAATATTATTTGACTCTAAATGGAGTATCTTCATGTCTAAGAATCGTTAAAACACTTAATATGTACTAGATAATTGAAAACTACATGATTCTTTGGACACTTTTAGCTCATATATTTTCTATGGAGACAAAAAACACATCCTTATTGAGGCTTCAGATACATATGATATATCTGAAATCAGGAATATATATTACCCTTGACGACTATCTCATAATGTACTCTATACATATTGATCAAATCATTAGTTCACCTAAGATAATTCTATATAGACTTAACAAAAATTGAATAATGTTCTCTTAGATCTTATTGATATCTTCATATCAAGATCTGATAATTGGAAAAATCAATACTTGTACATTATATGGCATAATATATATATCCTACTTTGAAGCCTCTCAGATCTTCGTCATTATTGATATATAAAAATTATTTATTAGAACACATTCATCACATTCAATCATAATGATGTCAAGTTCTTGGACATATTCATAAAATTTAATATTTAATGACCAAGATTCATCCATTAATCCACAAACATACCATTCTTACTAATAATCACTTTTGAATTTCGTGGAGTCATAAAACCATTTGGTTGTATCCACAACTAAAAAACAATTCTATTGCCATAGTTTTAAACCATTAAATTGGTGTCCAAAACATTGGTTTTAAACTATGGCCATGTTTTTTTAAATCATGGTAACTAAATCTGTTTCAATAGGGATTGATCTATTATAAAAATTTAATACAGGGAAATAAGTGTCTATAAACATGGTTTACACCATGGAAATAGGAGGATATAGCAATAGTTAAATCTATGAAAATATGTAGTTATAGAAAAATTTTAAACCATGGAAATAGGTGGGTAGGGATACAATTTAGAAACATGGAATTAGGTTTTTATTTCCATGGTTTGATGACATACCAAAATCCTTAAAAAATATAAATTCTTTGGACGAGGGTTGATCCTTCGACATGTTCTATATTCCTCCTAGGAAATTACTTCTATTCTAATCACTACTATATGTGTATATATATTTATATATTTACATATCAATAAATAAATAATTAAATATAAATATAATTAATAACCCTTTTAAAAAACCTATTTCCATGGGTTAAACCGTGTAAATAGTTGGCTTTAGACATGATTTCCAACTATGGAAAAAATTGGCTATAATAGATATTTAAACCATGTAAATTGAAAGATATTTCCACACATTAATCAATAGAAATAGGAGGAAAGGTCTGAAATTTATACCATGAAATAGGTTATTATTTCCACTCTTTAAAAAATTTAAATATGTGGCTACGACCATGGTTTAATCGGTGGCAATTGGTGTGTATGGCCATAGTTTACTAAACTGTGGCAGTAAAATATCCCATTCAATTTTCAGAACTTTTTGAATTTTCCTGCAAAACCTATCCCCATAGTTTTATATAATCATCAATATATTTTTTCCAATAGGCATAGTTTTCAATAACCATTTCTATAGGCTACATATGGACACAATTTTCCAAAATGTGGCAATCAAATGTTTTGTTGTAGCCTATATTTCTAGTTGTGATCATAATCACATCATCTTGACGGTTCCCATTAACTAATGTTGTATTTAAATTTATCTATCAAATATCATTATCATGGACTGTTTTGATGGAATGAAAATTCTAACGGATCTAAAATTGGATACTATGGTAAATGTTTCATCAAATTCAATTCCATGAAATTTTCTAATCTCTTTATCCACTTGATTTGATTTATATAAAATTACATTACCTTACATGTCTATTTTTCTCTTGGTCACCTATTCACACTCAATTTTATACAATTAATTGTTAGAGTGATAAATATTTAACATGTTTCTGATACATGGAATCCATCTTAGAAATGATGGATTCATTCTATCATGAATCTTATAAGATCTATACAACCTCTTTGTAATAGAGGATAATTTTTTTAAACCCATATCGACCCACCATCATCAGGGAATATAAAACAATATTTCTATGGTTCCCTTACCTCAATGATGATCCAACACAATACCTGTGATTTTGTAACAAAATTTTCCCCATGGACCTATGAGATCTGTTCCAATAAAAATATTTATGTATAATGAGTATCAACTTCATTGAGGATAATAATTCTTCAACTATCATATTTTTGAATATTAACCCTCTTATGAAATAAATCCTTCCTTTGGACATTTTATTACCTGGCTAAATGGTTTTTTAGATATTATTACCTAGTTTCCTTATAATATATTATAAATCTACACTTTGTGGCTCAGGGTTCTAGTTGTTTCACAATATTTCATTGCCAAATGCCTTGTACCCCATACATGAACATGTAAAAAATGGGTTTCATTTAACTAAATATCTACAAATGTATACTATTATCCACTTTAGTTTTTATTGGATTAATACGTATGTTTTCATCTATATTTCATATCATCAAAATGATAATGGAAGGAATGTGTTACTCATCATTGACCTTACCATCTCATGTAGTACACAATTACTCAATTCACCCACTATATTATACTATGGAGTACAAGGTGGAGTGAGTTGAGATATATTCTAATACACTCATTGAAATATGATAATTCATTTTTATGATATTCACAACCATGATCTGATTAAGGAATATTTAACCTATTATAATGATTTTTCATAATTCAATTCATGAACTACATAAATTTCTCAAAGGACTCAGAATTATATAACACTTGGTAGTTATAACCATACCTTCTCAAGTGGCCAGTAATAGTTAGAATGTATGATTATCCACCTCAATATTCTACATGAAAAGGTAGACATACATCTTTTTATACCAATTTTATAATCATAATTTCATTTTCCACATGACAATGAAATAGTTGTTTGGTCATATTATCTTTTATACAAGAGTGACATCTTCTAAGTGGGGTAATCTCAAAAGATTATAAGTATCCATCTTGATAGATATTTCTATACTAATAATTTTAAAATGATCGTAGTGTTGATTTTAATGATAGGTGTTATATGAGGAAAGTGTATTTCATATAATATAAATTTCCATTTTTTGTTTTTTCAAATTTAATACACAATTTTCTATTATTCAATTGTTTTATACTATAACATATTATTTGATTAAAAAAATATTTCTTATCTCCAAAACTCAAAATAAATACATCAATATATAATCAATAAATAAAAATGATGTTCTTTTTAACACAATATTATATAAAAAGATTCTTCAAAACCAAGACCAAACATGTTGTAAATGTGATATAGAAGTCTTTAAAGGATATAACAACAATCCTCTCTACATTAGTAGCTTGTATATCTTACTAACCTCAGGAAAATCTATCTAATCTATTTATTTCTAGTATTGGGATACAAATTTGAGAACCACAAGAAATATATAATACCAAATATGTTGATATAAAAATATTACATTATGAAATGACTTCACCTGAAGCTTCCCATTTATTCTATGGATTTGTAAAATACATTTTCCAATAGTCCCACTTTCCACATAAAAATGACAGAACATCCTATAAATGTTTCTCCCTATGGTCCATCATCTTCATATAAGGATGGTTCGATATATCCTTATAAATAGAGTGTGTCTTCACCACCTTTTCCTGATTCATAATATTTCTATACATCCTAAGGACTATAGGTTTTTCATTCCCTATGTATTTTATAATATTATTAATAAGAGCAATAAGTTCATAATTTTCCTTCTCACTATTGATCGCATTATAATTCATAATAAAACTATGGATATTTATGGGTAGTAAAGGGAAAATTATTTTTGTACATGGGACATCAAGGATATTAAACTAGACGATTTATTGGAGCTCTATGTAGAAAATAAACTTGACTACGTGGGTCTCATTTGGGGGAAACACTCAAATAATGAATGGTAATAATGAATTGGAGATCTCATATCTATATAATGTCAACTTATCATGATATATATCATTATTGTTTGAAAAGAAACTATAAACATCCATATCAATTTATTTATAAAGATTTTCATTGGTCATAGAGGATATCATGAAACATTGGGAATCCATTACATCTTACACTTGCATTAAATAGATAGGTACTTATTTCCCACTAAACTCTAATATGTAAAGCCCCGACCCAAGATTACTAGAGTTGGTGCATTATTTTAATGCAATGTCATGATTCCAAAGAATCAAGTCCCAAAAGACAGATCGGTTTAGCAGTCTTGGAAAATAGATTATATACATGAACGTTAAATTACTCTTTCTAACAGACAAAAAAATAATCCATTGAGAACTCCATTTTTACTTAAGATAACCCTACATCTCATACATAAAACACTTCTTGGGGTCCTGGGAAAATAAAACATAAGAATGGGGTGAGGTCAGATGCTCAGTAAGGCTAAATAATTTAGCATAAGCTGTAGACATTTAAGGCAAGATGTGTAATAAAAACCACAGCCTTTTAAACATAAATTTGAACTAATATGGAAAAAATAAATCCAAAATTACTATATTAAGTTGAAAATGTATATTCTACGAGTCGAATAATCAAATTTAATAACTAATTTCATAATTCGGGATTGTATAATGCCGAACATTATGAAAAATTTTGTCAAGGCCTCAGCCAAGACGTCTAAAACAATGATTTAGGCCTCAACCAAAACCATATAACAAATTGGAAAAGTCCTCGACCAATTCCACATCTTGTTGTCTCATGAGATCAATCGATGCATCGAGGAGATATAACGGGCTCAAACCTTCACTTACTAAGTCTAATGCACTCCTCATATAAAAATGTTTAAACATAACATAAAATTCCTTATTAAAACAAGCATACGAAATGTAAAAACTTTATACATAAACCATAAATGGTATAAAAATAACACATCCACAGTCAAACATATCACGAAACCTTAAATTAAATATAGAATATTTTTTCCATAATAAATCAACCTCGATCAAGAATAATATCCCATAAAGGATGTCGATATAGTTGAAAATCATCAGTATGACTCTTTGAGAGAAATATCCCTTTTTAATGAAATAATTTTAAAATTCACCCAATTTATAAAGGAAGTCATTTAAAATATATTTTTGAATCAAAATTTCCCATACCACTTTGAGACTTTTTAATGGAATTAAAATTTTAAAACATTCATGTTCATATAAATAAATCCTTAAAATAATTTTGAAAACATTAATATTAATAACAATTGTGTAGAAGAATAAATCCTTAAAACATTTAAAGTTATTTTTTTCATTATATAGTCCCTTAAAAATAATAATTTTGATAAATATTTTATGAAACATGGGCAGGAATAATAAATATTTCCCAGTAAAAACATACACATAAACAATCTTGGATAATAATGAGATTGAGAAATTAACCCGTACCTTGCACTTTCTATAGGTCAAGGGTACTTTTAACCTTCTGTATAATGACCATAGTTTGTTATTAAATTATACCAAAACCATATTAATATTTATTTTATTATACATGATTCTTTTATGACTTTATACTAACCATTTTATAATGATTTCCATGTTAAATTAACATTTTAGGTAATAATCACTTTCTTTATATTACGTGTTTATACTTGTTATTCTCGATCTTATCATTTAGATCATGATTTAAATGACCCCATAATATAAACATTGACTTATATATCATATATATTTAGAATATAAATATTTATAATTGATGTATATATGAAATGGGAGGCACCATTTATGGAGACGGTAGGCCGTACATACGAATAAATGTTGTTTTCGTTTTCACATCATATTGAACAGAAGTAAGTGAATAAGATATATGTAAGTATATACATACATTCATATATACGCACACATATATATATCCACATTAGAATTATTATATAATATATTACATACTTATTACAAATATATATTTTTATAATCATCGTTCAATGGTGAACATGGAAATGAATCTCGTCGCGTCGCGGAGAAAGTAATCCATACGTACGCACGAGAGACACTATCATTATTTTGATATTAAAATAATATATAATTGGATGTTATATCATAAATACAGAATCATTAAAATGTTTTATTTATTATTTATATCAATTATACATCCTTATTATACCCATCCAATAGAATAATGTATTGAATAACAACTACACCCCGACGTGGAGACAGTAAGCTTTATGTATGCACGTATGGTGACCTGCCATTCATAGGATGGATATAATAATTAATATGGTTGTAAAATATTTATAATATAATTATAGTGTATATAATATACTGGATTTATTGTTTTACAATGGAAACCACAAGGAAAGAATTAGTGGAAGAAGAAAAGAACTTGAAAGAGGTGATGAAATATTTACATTTTCTTCGGGTTCTTTTTTTTATTTGATCAAAAGGGATCCCTAAGATAGCTTTCTGACCAAAAGAATTCCTTTAGGATGATGGGATGATATTTGAGAGTATATTGAGGCAGGGGATGGCCGATCCAAATGGATTTTAATGAGTCAATTTTAGATAAGGGGGAGTGACCTTTTATAAGAGGGGTGAGGAGCAACATAGGAAATGATTGAAATATTATTTTATAATAAAATAAAATTATGTTTATAATGGCTCAAAATTTATTTATTTCAAATATAATGTGGGTATGGGTTGAAATCCTCTCAGACAATAGGTTTTAGACAAGTTTAGGTTACCATTTTAACCTTATCTTTTAGATTTAACTCGAAGTTTAACAATTTAACTTTCACCATGTCTTCTAGTATTATTACACTATATGGTTAATAAAAATACTATAAACATCAAATATGACCTCAAGTGGTTAATTAATGGAATATATAATATTATTTATGCCCCTAGGACAATCCTCATATTTTTCAGAATATTATATCAACCAATAATATAGTATTTGTTTTAAAAATAATTTATGTCACTTTTGACACTATTTGGTATTTTGTTTTATTGAAAGTCGTAACAACCTTATCACTTCAAAAAAATTTATCTAAATTTTTTTAAAATTTCATATTACCATATAAAATTATTTAAATTCATCATAATTCTCAAATTACATTTATTTGGATTTTTATAATATCACTTTAATCTTTCATTAATAAGGTAAATAATTCATCATCATTGTGTCATAAATAAAATAAATCATTTAATGTATAAAAATTAAAAATAAAATACTATTATGAAGGAAATCGTTTTATATTTCTAATGAATATTTACAGTCGAATTTATCTTATGTATAACCCTATATTAAAATGTTTTAGTTATGAAAACATGAATTTAACACTTTTAACTCTTTTTTAAATTAAATAATAATAAATGTCCAAATCAAATCCCAGTGGACCTAAAGGGTCATATTTTATTATTAAGGTTATTCTTGGTCAAATTAAACTTCTTCAATAGAATTAGAACATGACTTAGGGAAATAATAATATCATTTTTACCTTTAATTAACCAATTTACTTTTAACCGTGATAAATAAAATTCAAAAGTAACTATTCACCAAATATTATTTTTATCTTATTGAACCACATTTTACTTACTGAAATCAACCATGTCTCACATATTATTGAAATTTAATTCACAAAAACGGTAAAATTATGTTTTATAGAAGTTGGCAAATGCTCCCAGGAGGTGGGTAAAAGACGGTAAAATGTTCAATAAATTTTTTATATATCTCAACTTATTATAAAATGATTACAAAGAAATACATTGAAAATATATTGGTATTATGTACCTATATTGACCGAAAATAAATTTAAATAAAATTAGTAATTATATAAATAAAAAGACGGTTTTAAAAAATAACTCAGTGTTTTTCACTATTCATCAAAAATTTAATGTTTTCAGAAAAGTTCTAAAAATTCTCCCTAATTTTTTTGATATTATTTATTCAAAAATGAAGTCTATTTTACCAAATTAAAAACATATATGTTTCATTTATATATTTAAAATTTATTCCAATTGTCCAAACAAATGAAATAGGTTTTAAAAAAATTAAAAACTATCAAAAGATTAATATGTGTTTATGTCAAATTTAAGTGTGAAATTACTTATAACGACCAAAATTATATTAAATGATAAAAATATGATCTAATTATACATCCAAGCCATTAAAATGTTTAATTGAACACACTAAATTATTTTTGTTAAAGAAGTTGTTTTCAGTTAAAATTTAGTAATTTTCATTATTCACCCAAATATGAAAGTTATCAGAAAACAACAAAAATTTATCGAAACTAAATTTTTATTACCCTATTATAATAAATAAGTATATTTTCTCAATTTTAATATCTAAATGGTTTAAATATTGGATTTAAAAATGGTTCTCTATTAAAAGGTGATAAAATTGATTTTTTTGAAAAATAATTATTTTATCCGAACAAAATGAATTTCTTCTTATATTACGTCTAAGAAACACATAGTATGGATATTAAAATTATATAGAGTATATAAGATTCAAAATTAAGTTAATACTATTTATAATCTCTTTTTTTAATGGCTAGTTTGGTAATTTTATTGTAAGCATGAACTCGGTGTTGTGTGTAGCGCAAGCTATTAAATAACATTAATGAGACAATGTACTATAAGATATTGGTGTGTTACATTCTCCCCTCCTTCAATAAATTTTTTCCTCCCAATTTGAAATTGTTCTTTGAAAATAAAAGGTTAAAAATAGATAATAACCTTTGTGGAAAACTCACATCGGAAATTGGGTTAATAAAATATAGTGTTAATAAGAGGGAAAGGGAAATGAAAATGTTTCCACCAAATTATGATTTAGATTAGGTGAAAATTGGTGGAAATTAGAAACACATAATTAGAGGGAAAATGTAAATATATATAGGGATTGATTGAGGTAATCAATCATAATATATCATCTAAATATATTGACATAACAAATCCATTATCAAATCCATTTTCAATACCAAATTACATAAAAAGAGTATGAGGTATTTATTTTCTTTTTAAAAAACATTTTGTCTTGTTAAGGAAGCCAATGATCAAATAAAACTTGTGGCGGTGGAAAAGTTCATTGTCACTGCATACGTTAAAAATACATTCTTTTTTTTGTCATTTAGTAAAATGCTTCATAGAAAAAGATTACCCTTGAAATTAAAATCCAAAGGGTTCTATACACCGTAGAAAAGAAAGTCGTTTAGAAATCAAAGGATGCCTCAATGAAAGAAGATTGAGACGAAGCCCCTTAACTAAACTTTAAGAATTAATTTAGTCATAGAATAAGAGAGGAATATATATATATATATATACTTGACAAGTAGAAATACATCATTTAACTAATTCCTACAACAAACTCATCTTTCACTCCAAAATATATCAAAAAATATATTCTATTTATCCTAATTATATAGAGTTCCAAAAATAATGAATTTATAATTCACCTTTCAGAACCTTTAAAAATGAAACTACGTTATTCAATCCAGGACATCAGGTAGGCAAGTGGTAGTTGATGCACCCTTGTCGCCCTTCAGTTGCGGGTTCATGTCTCACAGCCTTGTCGGACGCGACTGGTTGTCGCCCGACCTCTGGGTTTTTCTTTTCATGACAATACAAAAATAACCTTAACAATTGTATCCAATTTCAAACATAATCCATTCCAACTTTTATACTTATCCGAAATAATTCTATCCAAACCCCCAATCCAAAATTTATAAGGAAGTTAAACACAATGAAGATCCATTTTTCCATGTAATAACATGTGAACACCTTCATCATGTATTCTTTTAAAACATGGTAACAACCTAGATTACCATAAAATCTAATTGATTACATTCATGCTCCATTTTTCTTTATAGAATACTGGATATATTCCTTATATCCAAAATTTTGAATATTCCATCAATGATGAAATAAACAAACTATTAATCTGTTCCAATGATGTCAATAATATCCAATATAATTTATCCAAATCAACCATCTCTTATTTCAAAATCACAACCTCATTATCAGGACAATATTAAGGATTACCCTTCCTTCAACCATGTATTTTCCAAAAAGTGCAGTTTACTATTATATTACTTTTATTAGAACCATATAATATCAATTCCTTAATAAAATAGTACTGCATTACAATCCGTATTTATCTCTATAATTCATATAACCAGTATACTGTTGATACAACACTCAAATGAAATAATCCTATAAAAAAAGAACACTAGTAATTCCTCTTCATCTGAGGTAGTATCATAACATGATTATTATCCCATAGGATCATTTGCGTTATACTCTGATGATTGGGACATTGATTCGCGTAGTGTCCCAATGCCATGTAGATGATGCATTTTACATTTGAAACCTTTTTCTGACCCTTGAAATCACGTACATGGTGTCCTTTTTATCCACACTTATAACAAAATCCCATTCGCTTCAAGAATTCTCTTTGGTGATTCTTTCCACATTTATCACATATGGGAAAATCATTCTTTCTCCTCTTCTCTTTATCCATCTTTCTCTCTACCATCCTTTTCTTCTCTTTCATCCCTTCAAAGACATATGACTCAGATAATTATTTACATATCTTATTAAAACATGATATTATTTCTTCATCTTTTGAGAATACATGGGAGACCATTTCCCTTAAAAATATTGGCGTAATACCCTGTATTATATGATCATTATTACTCTTTGATCATACGTATTGTTGGAGTTCTCATTCCTTCTACTGGGCGCCATTTATAAACAATGGCATACACTAGGTTAGTTTATGAATCGAAATGAATAATTTCAAACTTATAAAATACATAACGTAAATTGAATAGTTTATGGATATAATCCATAATAATAATAATGTTTTCTTTGAGGAAGTGTTTTCTTCTAAATCCTTCAAAATGGCATGTAATGAAAATGTGAATTATCTTAAGCATATCCCCCAAGAGTGTCATAACCATGAGTGCAGCAAGGCCCATTTTTGTTCACCAGTTCCTGTTATAATCTATCTCAAAGTGGTGTTTTCGGGTTTTACCCCTAGATACATATGTGCTAGAGCTGCCTCTACCTACTCGTATCCAGATAGTGATGTATTGCATGGAAAACTCACAAAATCACTACATTAACAAAATTCTAGGAAGTTATCCTATACTAATCCTCACAGTTTATCTTAGGGTAGTGTTATCTAATCAAATTTAATCTAAATCTATTTCCAAGGTTATTACTAAAATTCCTCTGATGCCAACTGTAATGCCCCAACCCTATATTTCCATATTTGGTGCATTATTTTAATTCATTGGAAGGATTATAAAGAATCTTGTCTCGAAAGACCAATCAGTTTAGTTACTTGGAAAATAGATTACATATATGAACGTTGCATTATACTTTATAACGTAAAAAAATAATAATACTTTGAGAACGCCATTTTTCCCTTATCTTAACCATGCATCTCAAACATAAAACACTTCTAGGGATCCTAGGAAAATAAGAAATAATAAATGGGTGAGCTCAGATGCTCAGTAAGGGTAAATAATTTAGAAAAAGCTATAAACTTTTAAGGCAAGATGTGTAATAAAAACAACAGCCTTTTAAACATAAACTTGAAAATAATATGCAAAAAAGAAATCAATAATTAAAATATTAACATGAACATGGATATTATAAAAGTCAAATAATCACATGTAGTAACTAATTTTATAATAAGAGAATGCATAATATCAGACATTCTGAAACATTTTTGTCAAGGCCTCGACCAAGATGTCTAAAAAATGATTTAGGCCTCAGCCAAAACCATATATCAAATTGGGAAAGGGCTCGGCCAATTACACATGTAGTTGTCTAATGAAACCTACTGATGCATTTAGGAGCTATAGAGGGCTCCACCCATTACTTACTAAGTCCAATTCATTCCTCATATGAAAAGGATTAAACATAACACAAACATTCTTATTAAAACTAGAAAACGAAATTTCAATACTTTATACATACACCATGAATGGTATAAAAATAAAACATCCACAATAAAATATATCACAATACCTTAAATATAATATGGATGATTTTTATCATAATAAATCAACCTCGATCAATAATAATATCCAATAATGGATGTTGACATAGTTGAAAATAATCAGTAAAACTATTTGAGAGAAATATCCCATTTTCATGAAATAATTTTAAATGTCACACAATTTTTAATAGAATTCAATTAAAATAAATTTTTGAATCGAAGTGTCCCCTACCACTTTGAAATTTCTGAATAGAATTAATATTTTGAAACATTCATTTCTATATAAATAAATCAATAAAATAATTTTTGAAAACATAGACATTAATGAGAAAGGTTTAGAAGAATAAATCATTAAAAAAAATTAAAATGATTTATTAGTTAAAGTGTTCACTAAAAAGAATCCGTTTGAATTTTTTTTATGAAACATGGGCATGGATTATAAATATGTCCCATAAAAAATATACACATAAACAATCTCATATAATAATGAAATTGGGGAATTAACCCTTACCTTGCACTTTCCTTTGGTCGAGGGTACATTTATCCTCCTGTATAATGACCATAGTATGTTATTAAATTTTACCAGAACCGTATTTGTATTTATTATGTCATACATGATTAATTTATTAATTTATAATACCCATTTAATAATTATTTCCATGTTAAATTAACATTTTAGGTAATAATCACTTTCGTTATCGTATGTGTTTAACTTGTTATTCTTGATTGTATCATTTGGATCGTGATTCAAATGATCGCAGAATATAAACCTTCATTTATATATCATATATATTTAGAATATAAATATTTATAATAGATGTATATATGAAATGGAAGATACTCTTTATGAAGACGGTAGGTCGTACGTTTACATAATTGAAGTTTCCGTTTTCACATCGTATTGAGCGGAAGTAAGTGAGTAAGATATATGTAAGTACATACATACATACATACATACATACATACATACATACATAAATACATACATACATAGATACATACATACATATATATATCTAGTATAATTATTATTCCATATATTACATACTTATTAATAATATATAATTTTATAGTCATCGGTGAATGGTGAACATGGAAATGAATCTCATTGCACCGTGGAGACGATAATCCGTACGTACGCACGAGCGGCAATATCATTCTTTTGATATTAAAATCGAATATAATTGGATGGTATATAATATATAACGAATAATTAAAATGTTATATTTATTATTTACATCAATTATACATCATTATTAAACCCATCCAATATAATAATGTATTGAATAACAACTACACCACGTCGTGGTGACAGTAAGCCGTATGTATACACGTATGGTGACATGTAATTCCTAGGATGGATAGAATAATGAATATGGTTTTACCATGTTTATAATAACATTATTTTTTATATAATATACTATAGTTATTGTTTTACAATGGAAACAAAAAGGAAAGAAGAAGTGGAAGAAGAAAAGAACTTGAAAGAGGTGATGAAATATTTACCTCTTCTTCGGGTTCTTCCTTTTGATTTTATCAAAAAGTCTCCATAGATTAGATTTATAACAAAAATAATGCCTATAGGGCGAAGGGAGGATTGTTTATAGGATATTTGGGAAGGTTTTTCTGAGACAAATGGCTTTGATGGTGTGAATTTGAGAGAAGGGAGAGTGCCCTTTCATAAGAGGGGTGACGGACACCTAAGGAAAAGATTGAAATATTATTTTATAATAAAATCATATTCGGTTTATAATGGATCAAAATTGATTTATTTATAATATAAAGTGGGGATGGGTCAAAATACCTCAACCAATAGTTTTTAGACAAGTTTAGGTTAACATTTTAACATTATCTTTTAGATTTATCTTTAAGTTAAATAATTTATCTTTTACCGTGTCTTCTTGTATTATTACACTATATGGTTAATAAAAATACTATAAACATCAAAGAGAACCTCAAGTAGTTCATTTATTCCAAATATAATATTATTCAATCCGTTTGGATGAACCTTAGATTTTTAAGAAAATTATATCAACCAATAATATAGTATTTGTTTTAAAAATAATTTATCTCAATTTTGACACTATTTGGTATTTTGTTTTTGTGAAAGTCATAAAAACACTATCACTTAGAAAAAAAATTATCTAATAAACCCTCACTTGTCAAAATAACATATAAAATTAATGTAATTCATAAAAAGTCTCAAATTACATTTATTTGGATATTTATAATATCAATTATTTAAATCTTTCATTAATAAGGTAATTAATGCATCATCATTTTGTCATATATAAAATAAATAATTTAATTTATAAAAATTATAAATAAAATAAAAATATGTAGGAAATATTTTTATCATTTTATTGAATATTTATAGTGGACTTTATCTTATGTATGACCCTATATTAAAATGTTTTATTTACGAAAACTTGAGTTTAACACTTTTAACTCTTCTTTAAATTAAATAATATTAAATGTCCTAATCTAATCCAAAGGGATGTAAAGGGTCATATTTTATTCCGAACGTTTTTTCTGGTCAAATTACACTTATCCAATAGAATTAGGACATGTTTTAGGGTAATAATAATATCATTTTTACCTTTAATTACTCTATTTACTTTTAACTGTGGTAAATAAAAGTCAAAAAGTTACTATTCACCAAATATTAATTTTATCTTATTTAACCACATTTTACATACTGATATAAACCATGTCTCTCATATTTTTGAAATTAAATTCACAGAAGTGGTATAATTTAGTTTTATGAAAATTTTCCAATGCTCCTAGTAGGTGGGTAAAAGATAGTAAAAAGTTCATTAAAATTTTTATATATCTAAACATATTATAAAATAACTCCAATGAATTACATTGAAGATATATATGCATAATGACTCTATTTTGACCTAAAATAAATATAAATAAAATAAATAATTATTTAAATAAAAAGTTGGTTTTAAACAATAACTCAATGTTTTTCACTATTAATAAAAAATTGAATGTTTTCAGAAAAATACTAAATCTTCACCCTGTACTAATTTTGATAATTTGAATTCAAAAATGAAGTCTATTTTACCAAATTAAAAACATAGAAGTTTAATTTATTAATTTAAAATTAAATCATGTTTTCAAAAAATGTTTTTTTAAAAAAAGTAAAAACTATCAATATATTGATATGTGTTCATGTCAAATTTATGTGTGAAATTACTTACAATGACCAAAATTTTATTAAATGATAAAAATATAATATAATTATACTTATAAACCATTCAAATTTATAATTTAACACTATAAATTATTTTGATTAAAGAAGTTGTTTTCAGTTAAAATTTAGTAATTTTCAATATTCACCCTAATTATGAAATTTACCAGAAAACACAAAAAATTTATCAAAACTAAATTTTAATGTTCCGATTCTAAAGAAGAATTTTATTTTGTAAAATTGAATATATATAAGTTTCAAATATTATATTTAAAAAGGATTATCTATTAAAAGGCCGAAAAATTGCATTTTTTTTAAATACTTCTTTTATCTGAAAAAAATGAATTTGTTCTTATATTATGTCTAAGAAACACATAATATAGATATTAAAATTATATAGAGAATATAAGAGTCAAAATGCAGTTAATACTATCTATAAAATCATTTTTTGAACTACTAGTTTGGTAATATTGTGGTGCGCTCGAACTCGGTGTTGCTTGCAGTGAAAGCTATTAAATTACCTTAATGAGATAACGTAATATGAGATCTTTTGGTGTTAGATTCACCCCTCCAATAAATTGCGTCCTCTCAATATGAAATTTTTCTTCCAAAATTAAAGGTTTAAAATAGAGAAATACCTTTGTAGAAAACCCACAACGGACATTGGGTTAATAAAATATAGTCTTAATAAGAGGGAAATGGAAATGAAAAAGTTACCACCAAATTATGATTTTGATTAAGAGAACATTGGTGGAAATTAGAGACACACAATTGGAGGGAAAACGTAAATGTTTATATGGAGTGATGGATGTCATCAATAAAAATATATCATTTAAATACATTGACATGAAAAATCCATCATCAAAACCATTTTCAATACCAAAATATGTTAAAATATTATATGGTATTAATTTTCTTTTTTGAAAAAACATTTTGGCTTGTTTATAAAGACAATGATCAAATAAAACTCACGGTGGCGGAAAGGTATTTGTCACCACTTACGTCAAAAAAACATTTTGTTGTTTAGTAAAACGCTTCGTAGAAAATGATTCCCCTTGAAATGAAAATTCATAGAGTTTTATACACCATATAAATGAAATTCATTTATATATCAAAGGATGCCTCAATGAAATGGGATTGAGATGAATTCCATTAACTAAATTTTAAGAATTAATTTATTTATAGAATAAGAGAGTCACATATATATATATATATACTTGACAAGTAGAGTTACATCCTTTAACTAATTCCTACCACAAACTCACCTTTCACTACAAAATATTTCAGAAAAATATTCTATTTATCCTAATCGTATAGAGTTCCTAAAATAATGAATCTATAATTCACCTATCAGACCTTTTAAAAAACAAACTACATTATTCAATCCAAGGAATCAGGTAGGCCATTGGTAGGAGATGCACTATTGCTTCCCTTCGACTGCGAGTACAAGTCTCGCGGGCTTTCCAGACGCGACTGGTTGTCACCCGACCTCTGGGTTGTCCTTTTTATGACAATCCAAAAATAACCATAATAATTGTATCTAATTTCAAACTTATTCCATTCCAACATTTAGACTTATCCAAAATACTTCTATCCAAACTCATAGTCCAAAATTTATAAACATGTTAAATAAAATGAAGATATTTTTTTCACATAATAACATGTGAACACCTTCATCATGTATTCTTTTAAAACATGGTAACACCCTGAATTACCATAAAACCTTATTGATTACCTTGATGATCCCTTATTCTTTATAGAATATTTGATATATTCCTTATATAATTTTTTTTTTGAATATTCCATCTATGATGAAATAAACCAACTAATAATCAGTTCTAAAGAAGTCAATAATATCCAATATAATTTATCCAAATCAACCATCTCTTATTCCAAAATCACTACCTCATTATCAAGACCATATTAAGGATTAACTTTCCTTCAACCATGTATTTTCCAATATATTTATCTTACAATTAATTCACTTTTCATAGACCCAAATAATCACAAATCCTCAATATAATAGTACTGCAATACAATCCTTATTTATCTCCAAAATTCATATAACCAGTATATTGTTGACATAGAAATAAAATGAAATAATTCTATAATAACAACATAATAACTCTAGTCATTCTTCTTCATCTGAGGTAGTATCATATCTTGATTATTAACCAATGTTATCAGTTTAGGTATACTCTTATGACTGGGACATTGATTCGTGTAGTGTCCCAACGCCTTGTAGATGAAGCATTTTACATTTGAAACCTTTTTATTACCCTTGAAATCAAGTACTTGGTGTACTTTTTATCCACACTTATAAGAAACTCCCATTCCCTTCATGAATTTACCAAATTGATTCTTTCCACATTTATCACATATGGAAAATCCCTCTTTCCCCTCTTCACATTAACCCTCTTTCTCTCTAATATCCTTGTCTTCTCTTACTTCCCTTCAAAGTCATAAGACTCAGAAAACTATTTACTTATCTTATTAACACATGATATTATTTCATCATATGGTGAGAAAACATGGGAGACTACTTCCCTTATAAATGTTGGCTTAATACCTTGAAAGATATGATCCTTCTTACTCTTGGGATTATATGTATTGCTGGAGTTCTCATTCCTTCTACTGGGCGCCATTTCTAAACAATGGAATACACTAGATCGGTTTTTGAATCACAATGAATAATTCCAAACATGTAAAATACCTAATGTTAATTGAATAGTTTATGGATATAATCCATAATAATAATAATGTTTTCTTTGAGGATGTATTTACTCCTAAATCCCTCATAATGTCTTGTAATGAAAATGTGAATTATCCTAAGCATATTCCCTAGGAGTTTTGTAACAAAGAGTACATCAAGGACCGTTGTTATGCACCAGTTCCCGTTCGAGTCTAGGACTATGTGGTGTTTTCAGGTTTTACCCCTAGGTACATATGTCCTAGATCCACCTCTTCCTGATCATATCCAGATAGGGATGTATTGCTTGGAAAACTCAGAAAATCACTACCATACCAAAATTCTTGGAAGTTATTCAATACTAATCCTCAAAGTCTACCTTAGGGTTGTGTTCTTTAAAATTAGATTATCTAAATCTATTTCTAAGGTTGTTTCTAAACGTCCTCTAATAAAAACTGTAACACCCCGACCCTAGATTCCTAGAGTCGTTGCATTATTTTAATACATTGGGATGATTACAAATAATAAAGTACCGAAAGGCCAATTAGTTTATCAATCATGGAAAATATATTACATACATGAATGTTACATTACAATTTCTAACATACAACAAAAAAATAATCCATTGAGAACGCCATTGATCCCATCGATTAACCCTACATCTCAAACCTAAAACACTTCTTGGGATCCTGGGAAAATAAAACATAATAAAGGGGTGAGCTCAGATACTCAGTAAGGATATATAATTTATCAGAATCTATAATAATTTAAGGCAATATGTGTAATAAAAAACATACTTTTAAACAAAAACAAAAACATAATATAAAAAAAATTATAAATTACCATATTAACATGAACATTGATATTCTACTAGTCGAATAATAATATGTAATAACTAATTTCATAATGAGGGAATGCATAATGCCGGACATTTTGAAGCATTTATTCAAGACCTTGGCGAATACGTCTAAAAAATGATTTAGTCCTCATCCAAAACCATATATCAAATTTGGAAAGGTCTCGGCCACTTCAACATCTAGATTTCTCATGAGACCCACCGATTTATCGAGGAGCTATAGCGGGCTCCATCCGTCACTTTCTATGTCCAATTCATTCCTCATATGAAAAGTTTTAAACATAACATAAACATTAGTATTAAAACAAGAATATGAAATTTCAAAACATTATCCATAATCCATGAATTGTATAAAAATGAAATATGCACAGTCAAACATATCACAAAACTTTCAACACAATATGGAAGATTTTTATCATAATAAATCATCCTCGATCAATAATAATATCTAATAAAGGATGTTGACATAGTTGAAAATGATCAATAATACTCTTTGAGAGAAATATCCATTTTTTCATGAAATAATTTTAAAAGTGAAATAATTTATAAAGGAAGTCATTTAAAAGATATTTTTGAATCAAAGATTCCCATACCACATTGAATATTTTTAAAGTAATAAACATTTCAAAACATTCATGTCCATATAAATAAATCCATAAAATCATTTTGAAAACATGGACATTAATGAGAAAGGTTCAGAAGTATAAATCATTAAAACATTTAAAATGATTTTTTAGTTAAGGATAAACTTAAAAATAATCCTCTTGAAAACTATTTTATGAAACATGGGAATGGATTATAAATATGTCCCAGTAAAAACTTAAACATAAAAAATCCCGGATAATAATGAGATTGAGGAATTAAGCCTTACCTTGCACTTTCCTTTGGTCGAGGGTACGTTTAACCTTCTTTATAATGACCATAGTATGTTATTAAATTATAACATAATAATATGCATATATATTATATCATACATGATTCATTTATGACTTTATACTACCCATTTAATAGTTATTTCAATGTTAAATTAACATTTTAAGAAATAATCACTTTCTTTATCGTACGTGTTTTAACTTGTTATTCTTGATCGTATCATTTAGATCACGATTTAAATTATCCCAGAATATGAACCTTCTTTTAAAAATCAAATATATTTAGAATATAAATATTTATAATAGATGTATATATGAAGTGGAAGGCACCATTAATGGAGATGGTAGGTCGTACGTACGCATAAACGATGTTTCCATTTTCACATCGTATTGAATGGAAGTAAGTGAATAATATATATGTAAGTACATACATACATACACACACACACACACAAACACACATACACATATATATATATCTAGTATAATTATTATGACATATATTACATACTTATTAATAATATATATTTTTATAATCATCTTTGAATGGTGAACATTGAAATGAATCTCATTGCGTCGTGGAGACGGTAATTCGTACGTACACACGAGCGACAATATAGTTGTTTTGATATTAAAATCATATATAATTGGATGGTATATCATATATAAATAATAATTAACATGTTATATTTATTATATACATCAATTATACATCATTATTATACCCATCCAATATAAAATTGTATTGAATAACAACTACACCACGACCTGGAGACGGTAAGCCGTACATAGGAACGTATGGTGACATGTCATTCATAGGATGGATAGAATATTGAATATAGTTGTACCATATTTATAATTACATTACAGTATATATAAGACACTCGAGTTATTGTTTTCCAATGGGAACAACAAGGAAAGAAGAAGTGGAAGATGAAAATAACTTGAAAGAGGTAATGAAAAATTTACCTCTTCTTCGGGTTCTTCCTTTTGATATGATCAAAAGGGCTCCTTAAGTTAGCTTTTTGACTAAAGGAAGGCCTATAAGATTAAGGGATTATAGTTGGGATGATATTTGGGATGGTTTTAGAAAAGAAAAATGGCTCTGAAGGTGTGAATTCTAGAGAAGGGAGAGTGCCCTTTTATAAGAGGGGTATGGGATACCTTAGGAAAAGATTGAAATATTATTTTATAATAAAATCATATTCAGTTTATAATGGCTCAAAATTGATTTATTTAGAAGATAAAGTGGGTATAGATCTAAATACTCTCAAAAAATAGGTTTTAGAAATGTTTATGTTTCCATTTTAACCTTATCATTTATATTTAAATCCAAGTTAAATAATTTAACTTTTACTGTGTCTTCTTGTATTCTTCCACTATATGGTTAATAAACATACTATAAACATCCAATAAAACTTCAAGTGGTTCTTTAATGTCATATATAATATTATTTAAGCCCTTTTTCCGAACATTATTTTTTTTGGAATATTATATCGACCAATAATATAGTATTTGTTTTTAAAATTAATTTTTGTCAATTTTGATACTATTTGGTATTTTGTGTTTGTGAGAGCCATAAAAACCTTATCACATAGAAAACAATTTATCTAATCAACCCTAACATGACATATTAACCTAGAAAATTAGTGTAATTAATCAAAAGTCTCAAAATACATTTATTTGGATATTTATAATATAAATTATTTTAATATTTCATTAATTAGGTAATTACTGCATCATCATTGTGTCATAAATAAATTAAATTATTTAATGTCTAAAAATTATAAATAAAATACCATTATGTAGGAAATAATTTTATATTTCAAATTAATATTTATTGTCGAATTTATCTAATGTATATCCCTATATTAAAATGTTTTAGTTGTGAAAAATTGAATCTAACACTTTTAACGATTCTTTATATTAAATAATAATAAATGTCCTAATCTAATACAAGTGGACCTGAAGGGTCATTTTAAATTTCTAAGGTTGTTTTTTGTCTAATTACACATATAAAATAGAATTAGGACATGTTTTAGGGTAATCATATTTTCATTTTTACCTTCAATAACCCAATTTACTTTTAACCGTGGTAAATAAAAGTCAACATTTACTATTCACCAAAAATTATTTTTATCTTATTGAAACACATTTTACTTACTGATATCAACTAGGTCCCTCGTATTTTTGAAATTATATTTACAAAAGAGGTAAAATTATGTTTTCTGCAAATTTGCATATGCTCTTAGGAGGTTGGTAAAAGGCTGTAAAAAGTTCAAATATATTTTTATATATATCTAAACGTACTATAAAATGACACAAATAAATTACATTGAACATACATAGGTATTATGTATCTATTTGGACCTAAAATAAATTTAAATAAAATAAATAATTATTTATATAAAAAGATGGTTTTAAACAATAACTTAGTGTTATTCACTATTCATCAAAAATTGAAAGTTTTTAGAAAAATAATAAAAAATAACCGTAAGCTAATTTTGATATTCTGAATTCAAAAATGAAGTCTATTTTACCAAATTAAAAAGATATTAGTTTCATTTATTAATTTAAAATTAATTCATGTTGTCAAAACAAAAATAAAACGGGTTTTAAAAAAAGTAAAAACTATCAAAAGATTGATATGTGTTTATGTCAAATATAAGTGTGAAATTACTTATAATGACCAAATTTGTATTAAATGATAAAAATATGATCTAATTATACTTCCAAACCATTGAAATTTATACTTGAACACTATAAATTATTTTTATTAAAGAAGTTGTTTTCAGTTAAAATTTATAATTATCACTATTCACCCTAATATATAAGTTATCAGAAAAACGCCAAAAATATATCAAAAATATATTTTTACCTCCCCATTTTAAAGAAAAAATTTATTTTATCAAATTGAATATATGAAATTGTAAAATATTTGATTTAAAAAGGGTTCTCAATTAAAATTCTTTAAAATTTCATTTTTTGAGAAATACTTCTTTTATCTGAAATAAATGAATTTGTTCTGATATTATGTCTATTAAACACATAATATGGATGTTAAAATTATATAAACTATATAATATTCAAAATGAAGTTAATACTATTTATAACCTCTTTTTTTACTACTAGTTTGGTAATTTTGTGGTGTGCTCGAACTCGGTGTTGCATGTAGCGAAATCTATTAAATTACCTTAATGTGATAATGTAATAGGCGATCTTGGGGTGTTACATTATAAAAAAAATTCATGAAGTGGGGTTTCCAAGACAAAAATGTCTATTTTTGGTGTATTATAGAGTAAAATAACCTATATAATTCAAGGAAATTCATGCACGATAGAGTGTTATCCATCAATAGTATTTATTAAAATGATATTTTCCTGGTCATTTGATTTAATATTATAATTAATTATTAGACCAAAATTTTTCATTTTTCATTACCAATCAGAAAAATAAATTTTAATTAATTTGAATTCCATAGAACATTATTTTTTTAAAACTTTATATCACTCACTATTGTATTTGGAATATTAATTTCCTAGATATTATAGAACGATTGTCCATATTCCCCTTAACATAACATAAACATCATTATTCCATGTTATTTTATGGGTTTTAGGAATGTGTAACATCCCAAATACATTTACCCAAAAT
This sequence comes from Viscum album, assembly GCA_963277665.1. Classification (NCBI taxonomy): domain Eukaryota; kingdom Viridiplantae; phylum Streptophyta; class Magnoliopsida; order Santalales; family Viscaceae; genus Viscum; species Viscum album. Next base: position 913,683,536 of record OY728162.1, on the reverse strand, counting down.
ATCTTTGACTTTTGAGTGGTGTCACCAATACTAATGTCCGTGTAAAATATTTCCACAAACTCATGCCTCTTAGTTTTACCATTCAATAAATGAGAATTCAATCCTTAATTTGAACAAAATTGTGTGAACACAAAACATCAACCTAAATCATCCATAATAATTAATTGTACCCCAATATGGAAGGGTAAAGCACATGATAATATGAGTTATATTCTAAATTAATTTGTGGAATCATATACCGAAAGAATATTTTAGTTAATTTATTTTCATTTATTAGGTAGAAAATTTTATTTTATCTTGTTAAATACCTTCTTAATATGGTTTTTATTTTATATATGTTATTAAATATATATGATAAGAAATTTACTCATAATATGGAATTATTTTATTCTATCTATCATTATTATTAATGCATTTATTAGGTGATCATCATGCTTATGTAAACATATATAATTATCTAATAAATTGAAATAAATATAATATAAGTGGTATGATCATGTGATCCTCTATCAGTTTTTTATCTAGTAGATTATAAAATAACACTCAACAATAGGGGAAATACCATGAATCGTAGCTTGGTACATATTGTTGTCTTTTACATTGGCTCTTATATATCATCTAATTGCATTCCCATTGTATCATGGAATTATACCACCTTATTTCACCTTATATAATGATACACAATGATTATTTTACTCACACATGGGTGGGTAATCCAATGGATTGGATAATGGGGGATTACATAAAATAAATGTTTTTCATGGAGACCCTTATATAATATTGGGGAGTGTATAAAACATGTTCCATCATAATAATCATAATGAAACCTATGACATATGTCGGGATTGTCTAATATCATGATAATCTACACAATATGAAATAATATTACATTTACATTATTAATAATTATTATGACTTATTTATTAATTATGATAATTCACCTCAAATTAATAATGTTAAATAAATTTATATTCAGCCCATCCAAAAATTCATAGCTCACCTTCATATTTAATTTTAAACGATATGAATTTCATTTGTAATTAATTAAGTACACGTTAGTACATGGAATAAACATCATGTGTTTTTTCAAAATATTAACACAAATATTAATTTAATTTATAATTTTCAATCCTAAAATAAAGAATTTACCATCCAATAAATGACACTTGAAACACATGAAAATAGTTTTAATTATTTATTTAGTTTTTATCTCATTGATAAATTGGGCTCAATATCTTAAATAAACCACACAGTGTGTATAGTCTTCAATGTGTATCCGTATAAAACTCTTAGGTACTTAGTGAGTTGCTTATAAAAAATGAGGCCTTTATTCATGGTGTGTTTCCGGATATAAACAGTGTATGGAATCAGAGTCACATAGAATTTTATACCCATTCCTTTTATATAATAAATAGAATTATATGGAACACCATGTTTATTACCTTGAGAGGACATAAACTACATGTTTCTTACAGATGTAACATGTTGTGTGTTTCTTTATACTATGTGTGAGAATGTCCTAAAAACACACAAAACCACTTTTTTTAGATTATAAAAATGATTTCAAAAAATATATCCATGTATATCAAGAGTTATACACATAAGATCAATAATACCCATCGTGTATATAAGTAGTAAAAACCTTGTACTCTTCTTTTTTTAGAAGGAACCTTTGTCAACTCAAGATTTTGATTTAAATGTGTCTTCATTTACTGATTATGTGAGTAATTACACTTAATAGAAGACAGAATGATGTTTATCTATTAATAAATATTATCTATTTAGTTAAATAAACCAAAAGTGAATGAAAAAGTAAATAAATAATATGTAATTAAAATTTCACTATATTCCTACTCCGATAACATTTGTAGGCTTTGGGAACAGTTGAAGCATATTGGATGTCCATACCAAAAAAAATTCATTTTAATTTAAGTTGGATGAAATGTGAAAAAAAGTCTTGCAGAATGAAAACTATTAAAGATTAGACTAGTTAAATATGCTTGAACATGAAGAGCAGAATTCTCACATGTAATTTATAATTAATTTATAAGTCGATATAATATTACCTCAACTTGTAATTTCACTCTAATTTTTATCATATTGAATATATATCATTATGAAATAATATTACTATATTATATAATTTTATTATCCCATTAGTAGTGGTCCATACATGCTGCATAATATATAAACATTTTCCTAGAATTATGTGTTCTAGCAAGCCAAATATTGCTCACTTACACTATTCATGGTTAATCATATATTAGTAGGTAAAGAAGAAGTAATAACTGTTAGGGTTATATATATAAATTGATATATGAGGAAAAGATAGTAAATTATAGATATCTAGATATCTCTATAAGGCTTCAAATATTCCCTCTATATACAGTTTTCACTATAAGAGAGATTATGTACTGTGATATAATAAAATATTTATTATGGTTTCTTTACAGGAGTATAGTCACACACAATACCCATTACAAAATTATAATTATTAGTTATCCCCATGTATAATATTATTAATAATATTATTGTTAATCACATGACCTGTGATTAACAATATATACATGTATATAATAATCCTTTAAATAATTTCCCATCAGAATATTACACTTGGTCCACATTCTTCCAATAACATTTCCCAATCACTGAACAATGACTATTTATAGAACAAATATATAACATTTCATTATTTATTAATAAATGTAAATAAATATATAATATATTCACAAAACCATGAAAAAAAATATTTAATACTATTAATTACATATTTATTTACTTGAATAATTTTTTATTAAAACATGGGGATCAACCAAACCTGAATAATTATAAATTATTATAAGTTATTATATTCAATATTTTTTTACTGATAATGAAGGCAAACATTTTTTGAGAACCTCTAGGAATATTTTCTTATTTTAATTAGTTATAACCACTTAATGTCCATGTTTTTCATAAATAAACACGCTATGAAACTCACAATGAACGATGTTAATGTCAAAAAAAACATCCTTTTTAAAGAACTGAATACATCTAGTCCAACCCATTGCATGTTTCTGAATCCCATCATCCTTAGAGAAGAATAAGTTGAGGTCAAGAGTTTTTTGGTTGCTAAAATATCGAAGCATGTACGATTCATGACATGTAAGCTTAAGGTCATGAATGTGTGGTTTGCAATTTTATTTAGACCCCAAATCAATATCATCTAAATCAGTGACAGGTAGAAACCATCTATGATGATTCATCGACTGTGTGGATTCAGGAGCTATATGTAGCCATAAGAGATATAAATATCTTATATTGATAGATCATATATGTGGAATGGAAATGTGAGTAATCAATTAAGTGAGGCATTATCTATTTTATTATGATATGTGGATGGATAGACAATATGGATTGGTTAAGTGAAAACTAATACATGGTTATTTTTTAGAATGTGGTTCTTCTAGCTATGTCAAACCACCTACATGGAGATTTTGACCAGGATCATGAAAATAGCCATAAAAATTTTTGATGGTCCAAATCTATTATAATCAATGGACGATTCATCAAGGATAGTTATATACTTGATTTTATGTGTTGTCCATGTATGTAAAAATGTCAATGTGTATGAAATTTAATTGATATTCTTAATATTTAGAACTAAATATTTTATGAAGTAGAAAATATGATTGTACCACTTATATTCAATTGAGAATAAACCTAATTCACTTCATTCATTATTAGTTTCATTATCTCAATACTAGATATTCTGTAACCCTCCCCTTTAGAGTAATGGAACCCTTCTTAAAGTGGATCGAGTTTACCAATGCCGACCCCATCTTGGGTGCACCCCTTGTTTTGATGTAATGAGTCTTGGGGAGAATATTTATTCTATTTAGGGTATTCATTTCTTCTCTTAATTATTTATGTTAAAATTTAATTTCATAATGGTTTCTCCCTTTTTATGGAAATGGAAGTAAAATAATAATTTTTTAACCATATTATTAAAATAATGGTTGAAACGATCATCTATCATTTCTTTCTACAATGATAACAGTTTCCACATGATTTTAGGAACAGTATGTGATCTATGCCCATATTATGTATAGTATTATTATGATCATTTTATAATTATATTCATGGTGGAAAATGTAAAATAAAATAAACCTTGATTTGTTGTATTAACTATCATAATAATTAATGAAGAGTCATGTTGTATTGAATGTAGTGTTTCACAAAATTTGATGGTAATCAAATTGATGAAATGAACATGCCTAATTAAATGTGTTATTCCATGATACTATAATTGATAATGAATTCTTAGAATGATAATTTTGTTGAGAATGTTGGAAACAATAAATATACAAGTTAATTGAGAATAGATATTCTCATAGTTTGGTGAATCTAATAGAAATTATAAGATGATGTTTAACTTTTGAAATCTTGTTATAGGTTGATTCCTTAGGAATACCCTAGATGGTACCATTGAAAAATGAATTGGTTAATTGAAGATGGTATAGAAACTGTCTTTGTAATAAAGATATTTTTTGGCTTAAGATTCTAGTCATCCTGTGATGGCTGAGTGCCTTGAGTTTGGATTTGTTTGAACTTTTATATGTGTAATGGTTGAATTCCATGTTTTATGGACATGATTTACCTATAGGCTATTCTTGGTTGTCTCCTTCCTCTTTTTATATGTGAATCTAATGTGATATTCTCTATGTAATGTGGTATGGGGTGGGAAGTCACATATGTGGTATGATCTTAGGAAGGGATAGCTTGGGTTGGATGATGTGATGTGGGTGGTGAGGATCAAATGATGAGGTAGTGGTTGATCCCTATGATGGTGAGATTCATCGGGATTTTCATCTGGTTATCAGGTATGGAACTAGAGATTATGGAATGGGTAAATTATGGTATTAACCATCAATGTGGAAAGTATAGATAATTTCTTGAAATGAATATATTTAATAGATAATGACCATGTTTCATATTTTATCTATATTCCATTCCCCACTACTTGATGGAATTGGATGTTCTTGGTATCATATTCAATATTAGTTGTGGATTATGATGGTTTTCATAGAGTAACTAGATTATGGAATTATGATAATAATTAATAATAATTTTTATCCCGTGAGGGTGGTGTTTTTGGAATAAAAATGAGGATAAATTGTTAATCTTGTATAAGCATGGACTCTATTTGGATTATTACTGGAGGGAATGGACATCAAGATGATGGTTAATGAATCTATATTGAGATAATGTTCATTTTTAATTAAATTTATATTGAATTAATTAAGGTTAATAGATGATAGATATGAATGAAATGGTTATTGTAGCTCTTTTATATGCACGTGTACTTATACGATACTAGGTTTTTGTAGTAGGTGTTGGGAGTCTGAGTGATATATACCGCAGTTGTGTTTAAATCTACATTATTCCATTGTGTGGTTAATAGTTATATTATATCATGTATATTATGCTTTTTTATATTCTATCCCACCCATGTTGGTTAGGGAAGCTGACACTCAGTGGACTCTATGAGGAAATTTTCCCCAACATCTTGATGGGAGAATGGATAATTGATTGTCCCCCTATGGCCATATTCTCTTCTCTTAGTTTTATTATGTGATAGTAGGTATAGAAATTGGATTCTACATATGTGTGTATAGAGGGTGGAGATGGTTCATGGATATTCACACACATGTATTCATAAATATTATATCTAATGGACTATTATATGTAAGACGTGAATTCTTTTGGATAGCTTATCAAACCTTACTCGGTGTATGGTTACAATGGCTTGGGTAAAAATTCCTGATGTGTTACATGCAATATTGGTTATGGTGGATCCATTAAACTATTTAGCTATTATATAATGTGATGTGGTATAGATGATTTGATGATGTTATATAATAGGAGCATGTATTTATTCCATTCCCATGGGTCTTCTGTCTAGATTATTTTGGAGAGATATGTATGAGGACATGCAACACTGGGGTAGAGAGGAAAACTAGTGGGGAAGTAGGAGTGGCATACAACATATGTTTCATCGAAATATTATATATTCTCATGCATGTGATACTAAGTGATAGTTATTCATATTGAGGTTGAAAAAATAGTATATAGTTTAGGTAAGGAGTTTGTTTCACTATTGTTCACTTTGATTTTCCACGATTTCTTTATCTATTTCATGAGAGAATTAAGGGGGTCTATTGATTATAATGGTATCCTCAACCTAGTTATATGTAAAATATTTTCAATTTAATCTAGAGTAGTTTTCATATCAGGTTATATATTTCTTTCTTGTGGGTTTACAAGTTCTTTTATAGATTTATAGTCATTCTTGTGTTTCCATTTTTGTACATGATGTTTTCATTTCTATAGAAATAATGAAGTATGAAATTTAATGATTTAATTTTTAAAATAATTATACATATTTCTGATTAAGTTTTTATTTTCTTATATTTCTTACCTCTCTATTTAAAATTTTCTCTTTGATGGTAGTTTCTTGTAAATGTATTCTTATTATACCCTCCATATTATTCACCTACCCGTAGCCCACTTGTGGTGGGAAATGGGAAGTCAACATCACTCATCACTCATTTCCTTCCAAAAGGGGTAGGAATTTAGAAAAGGTTTAATGAAATAGTAGTATAAGAGGGATTTTCATGTTGAGGGATATGATGGAGTTTTTAGTTATGAATAAGTGAAATTTCATGGGTTTTTGGGAAACAGTGTCATATATGTATAGGGAGTGATGTAGAAATGAGAAACCACGTGAGAAACAGGTATTTAGAACCCCTAAAATAAAATAAACATAACACTATGTTTACTAAACCTTTTTTATAATGTTTTACTATATATAAGGTAGAGACATAATAAAAGATCATGCATAATTCTTATATGAACCTGTTTCAAAATATGTAGACCATAGTATATGATAATACCTTAAAAACACTAATTAATTAATTAATGTTTTTAATCCTATAATAACTTTTTAGGGGTATAAATGGTATTTCATTTATAATAATAGACACAAGTCTTTGAACTCATCAGGTTCATTCTAGATACTGTCATTAGTATGTGTGATAAGATTGCAATAATGTAGAGGATGATGTCAATGATATTTGGAGGGGGCACTTTGATATTTTCTGTGCAAGAGTCTTCTAAATTACAAGGGATATTTTTATGATTCAGTAAAATAATAATGATTTTATGTAGTTAATATAGATTTTATATTGATCTATTCTCATAGGGAGGACTAGATTAAATTTGATAGATGATTCTGTATGGATAAGTGAGATAGAGGTTGTTTCATATTCCTCAGGGATCATGAGGATTTGATAGTCTCATTAGAGAAACTATGAGTCCAATATTGATCATAGATTGTTTTTTCATCCATGAATATTCCATTTTAAACAAACTACTTACCATTCAACAAGGGAGTTCTAGCATGAAATAGTTTACTATCAATGTCAAGTCCCTTATATTCTATTCTTTTGAACTATTTCTATATGAGAAAGCTATGGAGAGTAATTTTGTGGAGGATTTCTATCTTGAGATTTAGTTCCAGGTCCCCACATTTATTATAATTACATACCAAGAGGTTATAGAAATATTATAGGTTATTGAGATAATTATAGAAAGACAAAGATCATTATTATATGGTAGTCCTTAGGATTCCTCACAGAGAAGGGATATGGTAAGGGCTCCTAGTTTAATTGAAAGAAGTTATTTTGGTCACCCCAGGGAAGGTACCAACCTTCATCATCTTATTTATATATGTTTGGTAGATCTCAGACCTCAAATGAGATATCCAATATGTGTTTTTCATTATATATGAATAGTTCATCAGTGGTGAGAGTGCGTAACCAATCTAATTATACATCCAGTACCTCATGTTCCATTGAAACATCTTTCCTGAGGTAGTAATAGTATGGGGTTTCCATTTGATATTAGTTGGGATAGAATTGAGTAGGTATAGGATAACACAAAGATGATGATATCCCTAAAAAATCATTTCATGTCCCCTAAGGTCGTCCAATGTAGGGTCAGAGAGTTTGTGAAGTTGGTCATGTTATTTTTCATGCATTATTATTTCTCGCTCCAGGTGAGCCATACATCATTCTTGGTACCCATCTGTTGTTTTTCAAAATAGGTTCTATCATTCATTTTTGATTCAGGATTTGCACACTCCATTATATGACCAACCCAAATATATTATTAGTGAATTTAGGTATAGAATATTACAATTACCATGGTGTTGAACATGTTAGTTTGAGGTTTAGCTAAATAATATGATGTATATAATGAGTGGGATCTCAATTTGGATTTTCACATGTCTTGTAAGGACATTATGTACTTACTAATACATCCATTAAATTTCATTCTTAGTTTGGATTGATTGAATTAAATGCCTGATATCATGTATTAATCCTAGAGTTAGGTTGTGTTCTATTATTCTCTTGGAGTTCTAGAGATTTTTAATGTTGACCATGACTCTCTCAGGATGCAGAGGCATATTCTATCTTTATCATCTTCAATGGATGAGTTAATGATGGCATCCTCATAGGATAACCAATCTGTGTTTCTTAGTGGAATATAAGGGTACCTTGATCACTTTTTATAGTTTTTTATAGATTTACCATGTCAATGGGATATCTATATTGGTATTGAGATATAATAGTTAAGTCTCAAATCATGATATCTCAATATATATTGGAACCTTATGAGCTGTCAGAGCAACAATTACAATATAATGATCTGTTACACTAATGTTTTCTTGGCCAATTGATTCACCACTGGGTGCACTCGTTTTGTTTGTTAAGAATTACGACGTAAGTTTATGAAGTTATATTAATTATAATTATTTAACCAAGTGACAGTGAAGATTCATTATCATATTCCATGGAATGTTGATTTATTCGATCAGATGAAGGGAGATAATTGTTTTCTGAAAATTTATTTTTTTTATGGGTATCATCAAATACATTTTGAGGTTAAGGATATACCAAAAATACTTTCTAGAATCATGACAATTTTTTTAGGACATTCGGTGTGACAAATCCTCTAGGTTTTCTCATGGAGTTGATAAAACCAATGTTCATAGTGTTCCTAATTATGTTTTCTTTTGTGATTTTAATCGATGAAAACGATGATCATAAAGGATCATGCACTCTTGATGATCTAACAATGTTAGACATCTTTGGGGTACCTAAAATAGAATATGATCAACACTTTAGTCCTTTATTTACCATCTGAAGCACATCATATTGAGGATTTATATCACCCTTAGAGTCCATTATTTAGATTTATTGTGATGTAGTATAGATCAGTTATTTTTTATTAGTCTCAAAAGTTATTTCCCCTTGAGTTTAACCATTCCACTCATGATCTTATGTCTATGGAAGATATAATTTCTTTGGATTTGAGGAAACAATACCTCATTCATGATCATTTTGTGATTTTTATTAACCATTAGTGCCTAAGGTATGTCATCACTCAGCCTGAATTTAACTAGTTTCAACATTATTACAATGAATTAGTGGATGATTAAAACATCAATATTTCAAATATAGAAAGAAAAATGATTTTTTAGATAATACGCTGAGTAAGAAGTCATTTTTGGATAATGTCTATGAATATGGGTATTCTTATAGAGTGATGGATGGACACTCAGTGATGCATCTAGATATGATATATTTTTGATGAATATGTTTTTTTCAGGTGAAATTTCAAGGATATTTATTGAAATTTTTATAGGATTACTAGTTTGGGTATTCGGAGGTGGTGTTCTAGAGATCCCGATTGGTTTTTTGAGAATTAACTATTTGTTGTTCTGAGGATGGATTACACTGGTTTTTGTTTTGTTAGTTGATTTTAATCCTAGCATCGATGCATGATATGGTTCTCAATGAGTTCTATAGTTACCTTTTTATGGTAAAACCTTATCTGAAAAATATGTATTATGTCTTGAAAGGTCATTTTTTTGTGTCTTTGATTGAAGTGTATGGTTTTTGAGTTTGTTTCTAGATTATTTGTTTGACAGAAGGTGATGGTTGAACGACGTGTTCTTGACGGTTTTCACCAACCATTCTATTTTCAATTATGGGAGTTGGAGGACTTATTGATGGTATTTTCTACTTGTAATCCTGATGATTATGGAGGATACGAGTCTATATTGGCGACAATGGGTCATTTATATATTTTATATGACTTTTTATTGAACTTGGAGTTGAGGTTAATGGATATTTAAGCAAGTACGTATTTGGAGGACGTGGTATGGCTCCCTAATGTCCTGAGAACGATCCTATTCGATCAGGATACCTGATATACATATTGGTTGTGCAGTGGTGTCCATCATTATTTTGGGTCTTTATTATGCCATACCATTTCTTTTTATTTACAGACAGATGTTTAGACATAATAAAAAATTTAGACTCTTGGAGGAAGGTTTCATTTTTGTTTCCTTATTTTTGGATGTTCATGGATGATGAACCTAGCTTTAGTTGAGTTTTCATACAATAATATTTTATAATTCATCATTTGTATAAATCAACTTGAAGCTTTGTATGGATAACCATTTCTTTCATTGTTGTGATAAACAAGGTTTTAGAGGTACCAATTCTATGCCAATAAAAACTATCAAATATTTCATAAATGTAATAGTTAATTCACAACAGATTAAGGGAAGCATAATATCATGAGTTTCACTATACATTTCATAAAAGGAGACATCTAGAGTTTGATTATGGAGATAAAGTGTTACTAATGGTGACTCCACTTCAGAGGCAATAGGGGATTGGTAATGTGTGTAAGCATTTTCCCAGGTATTTTGGGCCTTCCAAGGTTTTTGATCATGTTGTATCCATAGGGTATTGGATAACACTTCCCCTATATATGAAAATAATGCCTAATGTTTTTCACATTTCCATCTCCATAAATGATAAATACATGAATTATAGAGTCATAGATAATGTATGGCTGATGTAACTCCAAATTTAGAACTATAAATTATTATTTTAATATTTTTTATGATAGTTATTAAACAATTCATAGTCTTATACAAAAATAATAAACTAATATTTAAAATAATGAGAAAAACACCCATCTCTTCATCTATAAATACCACCTCTCACCACATATTCTACTCACATCTATCTATATTTTAAACATGTACAAATTCAACTCAAATATATTAATAGACCCCTCCCCTAGGTACATGATTTCTGGTCTCATTAAAACCACAAAACCCTTTCCCTATAGAGGTTCTTGAGGAAGAGATATTCAAGGGGTAAATTCCACTTTCCATTTCTCTTATTTTATTTTCATGTTATTTATTTTCTAATTCTCTCCTCCCATCCCCTCATACAAATGGAATGGTAACTTCTATAACATAGTTATATAATAATTTTATTAATTTTTTGGAATATTCAATCCTCAGTTCTTTCCCCTCTCATTTTGTTTAAGAAAAAATAAATCATCATCTGTGATGTTCTGATTTATCAGATTCAAGGATGATGGGTTCTAAATTTCTATTAATGCCAACAAGGATTGTAATAAAAAAATTTGGTTAAAAATAATTATAATATATGTATTATATAAAATTAATGTTCTATATTAATTATATATACATAATGTTACATAGTAATGAAAAACTATTTTTTCAGACAAAAAATCACCAAAAATAATCAAAAGAATTATGAATAGCATCATATCTAATGATTCATCCTCGTCCAAAATAAAAATATTAATTATATAACCATTATAAATTTTGGATGATCATTAATAAATTATAACATCAATTCAAAATTCATGATTTTATATTACAATAGATTCCATTCTCTTATACTAGAGTACCAATCATGAAATCCATGAAAATGAGCACTCTATAATGATGAAATTGAACACTAAAATGAAATAAAAAGGCCATAAATGAACTTAAAAAAATTATAATAAATCTGTTAAAAGAATAATATGTTATGAAATAATTAATTTTTGTTTTTATTTTATTATTCATTAAATTAATATCATGTGAAGCACCGTTTCAGACATAATTTAAGGGATTCTACCGGGATCCTTATTTTTTCTTCATGTTATTATTTTTCTCTCTTTAATCATATGTAATTATCTTTATATTAGTGAAAATCTTATAAATTCTTTTTATATGTTCCAAAATATTTTATTTAGAACATATCATAGTTTATTTGGGAAATCTATGTTTTAAAAAGGAATATTTCTAAAAATAAATCCGAATAAGATAGCCTAGTTAAAGCTAATTTAATTATTTATTAACCATTATAATGTACAATCCATAATCTATTTTTAGAGAGGAATGTTTTTATAAGAACACTCATTTTATTATAAAAAATTATTATGGTTCATTTTAGGTTTTATGAATACAATTAAAAAATTTTCATTTTAATGACTCTTTAATATTCTCCCATAAAGATGCATAAAAGTTTATTATTTATAAAGATTCCTAAACAGTCTTTTAAAATGATTTGACTGAAATTAAAAAATATTTATCAATAGATATGAAAATTTTAATTTAATAATTTATCTGTATTTTATAAATCATTTCATTCATGGAAGCTTTTTTGATACTCCCATTGGTAATGTCTCATAATATAATTATGAAACTCATTCATTTTCAAGTGTTACCCTTATGTTATTATTGATTCCATATATATGATTCTTAATGGGGAAAAGATATTCATGAAAATGTTAGGATGGGTGTGCCCATATATTGACCTAATTATTTGGGTAATTTTTATTATAATGAGTTTTCATATTGGGACAAGGTGTGAACATGATTCTTTTATGTGACTTTTTCAACCTTGTAATATAGACTTGATGGTTATCCTTGACTCATGTTTATGTCCTGTTATATATTGTTTAAAAATTAATATGATGCCATGTTTATATGTTCCCATATATTAATTTTATTATTCCTCGTGTTTATCCATTTTATATCCCTTTTATCCCATCATGTTATGCCTTATAACCCAGGTGTTATGTTTTATTCCAATGATTATTTCATTACTAGGATTTTTTAGCACATCCATTTTCTTTATGTATTCCTTAGGTTATCCCGTGATGATAAAGATGCTCAATGGATGTTGAGGATCAATATAAAGATTAAAAAAATTCTCTTTTAGGGATTTCTAATTATATACCTAATCTTACAATGGTATTAGACTTTAGGATCCATATCATGTCATTTAATGGTTAATTATGCTTAAAATCATGAAATGACCTGTGTAAAAGGATTTTATGGCTATAGTAATTGCCAAATGAAAGGATTAGTAATTTTTGGCATTATGACTAGAGAACTATACTGAAATCCTTAGGGATAATTATTAGTATGATAAAACATACCTAAAGTTTTTTTTATAGAGTAAGTGGTTTATCAAAGACATAAATACCTATATATATATTACAAGTGGGGTTGGTTATAAAAAATGTACAAAAGAGTAAAAATCCTGAAAGGGTGTTCTGAGAATGACTTGGGGTAACCTTGTATGCGACAACGGGCCTTACTGTGCACCTGGTTTTGAAATCCCATGGGATATACATTGGTAAATTTATAAGCTCATTATGAACCATTATTATAGAAAAAAACCCATACAAATATCTGTTAGGAAAATTATCATGTATAACCTATATTAAAACATAGGGAATCAGAAGTTATGATATACTTTTCATTTTCCAGTTTATCTGTTTATGTTCAATGTTTTCTTATTAAATATGTATTCATGCCCCCTAGTTGTACTGTCTTTTTATTAGTTAATGGATGTAGATAGAAGAACATGATACAAGAATATATGTGATAAGAAAATTAATGATTTATCTAATGATATGCCAAATGTTGTGGAAACAGGTACTCAAAAAAATATGATAGTACTTGCTCAGTTGTCTCAGGATATGAATAATAACATGAATTGTGGGAAACACCCACTTTATCCAAATTAAGATCAATTTTATTTCTAATTATTCATGTCAAAAAGGACTCCAATTTTTAGCGGATCTTATAATACCCACCTCATAGAATAATGGATTAAATCTATTTAGAATATATTATCTAAACTCCAATGCTCAAAGTAGGAGAATATTTGGCTGGAAAGTCATTATTTCAATGGGGAAGATGATCATTGGTGGACATTGATCCAGAAAAAAAATTACAAGGAGTAAATTGATTCCATGTAATGGGAATATTTTAAAAATATCCAAAAAATATTTTCCACATACCCTCCATTTCATGATGGAATGTAAATTCATTAGAATGAAAAATATGGAAGATGAGTATACCAGGGCATAAGAAGACACATCATAATAATTTAAAGATACACCTTAATATTTGTGATCAATTCCAATTAATGGTTGATATGTTATTTAACGGGCTGAAGATGAGTCTATGGAAAGAGCTGGCAATTTGAGACATTGATAGTTATGAGAAAATTCTCCATTATTCCCTTAAGGTTGAAATTAAGATCGAATAATCTCTGTGGTCTAATGGTCCTGGTAAAAAATAGGGGAAATTATGTTTATTATTGTGGATAAATCACATTATGGAAAGAAGACCCTACATCCCACTTGTCAAAAGTGTTGTATTAAGCATCCGAGAAACTGCTTAAATAGAACCAAGAGATGCTTAAAATATAGAAGATGAGGGAATGAAAATAATAAGTGATGAAGGGATATGAATAATCCCAAAAATTTGTAATAAGATATGAATTCTCAGATCAACACTTAGCCTATATTGAGAATCTTCATCTACATAGAACATGGGAATCATGCAATCAATTTCCCAAAGGCAAGGATCGTTAGAGGAAATAAATAAGAAAAGCCTCCAATGCATCAAGAAAGATCATATTCTATCTCTAATGATGATGAGGCTCCTGAAAATGATGTGGTTATAGGAATGATGATTATTCGTTCATGAATAGAGAAAATACTATTTCATTCTTGTTGAACACAATATTTATTATCTTCCAAGTTTAGTTGAAATATTTATAAACCCCAAAAAATTGGTGGATGAGATATTTTTGAGCAAAAAAAATGATCCAATTACAATATCCAATGATTATAGCTCCTCCTCGGTTAATTTTTGGGGAATGAACATCCCATAAAATCTTATCATAATCCCTTTGGTAAAGTTTGATTCCATATTGGGAATCGATTTTATATCTATATATTAGTCCAATATTAACTGTCAGGAAAGAGAGATCACTCTCCACACCCTGAAGCATCCTTCTATTTTTTACAAGTGTAAAGATAAAGGTGAATATTATTGAGAACCATCATCCAAATTGAGGATAATGGTTCTTCATGAGAAATCATATTTATCTAAAATGATTGAGACAAAGGAGAGAATCATGACTAAATAAATTCCAACTATGAGGGACCACACTGATGTATTCCATGAATAATTGTTTGGTCCTCCTCCTGATCAATTGGGTAATTTCTCAATTCAATTTATTCCTTAATATCATATATACTCAATGAACGTAAAATAATATCCACTGTTCATATGGGAGAACTAAAGAAGTAGTAAGAGGTTATTTTGGAACAGGGTTTTCTAAGATTGAATGCTTCTCTATGGGGATAGCTAGTCCTCTTTGTTAAGAAGAAGGATGGATCAATGTGCCACTTCATTTATTATAATGAGATCAAAAAAATCATGATAATCAACTAATATCCCCTAACATATATAGATGAAATTTATGATTATATATGTGGTTCAAGTTATTCCTCTAATGTGGAATTTCAGTTGGGATGTCACCAATTAATGGTAAGGAATGAAGATATCCCCAAAAACAATTAGAACAAAGTATATACAATATGAGATCATAGTGATTCCCTTTATACTAACAAATGATCTAGAAATATTTATGCACATATTTAATAGAGTATTCATATATTATCTTGAAAAAAAATTTGTTCATCATTATTTATGATATTCAAATATACTATAACAGCAAAGATTAACATGGGGATAATTTGAAAACATTTCTAAAGACATTGAGAAGGGAGAACCAATTTATAACATTAAAATAATTGTGAGTTTATGATGGAGGATGTATTAATAATGGGGCATGTAATCACTAGTATTTCAAAATATATAGATACTTCCCAGATAAAGGAAACTAAAGAGTTTCTCAAAGAAACATTCATAAGGGAGATCACCAGCGTCCTTGGTATTGCTGGGAACTACCAGCGATTTGTGATGAATTTTTCATGATTTAAAAAGGCTAAAACAAGATGGACCAGAAGTAAGAAAAATTATTCTAGACTATTGCATGTGAGGAATGCATTAAATATTTGAAAAAAATGAAAATCATTAAACCAATGGTCACATTACCAACTAGTGTGAAACTAATTATGGTGTAAAAATATGTGTAAAATTAGGTGGTATGATGTGTACTAATGAAAAATTAAAATGTGATAACCTATGCCTCAAGGAAGATTAAAATTAATGTGAAACAACTATCCCAAACCTGATTTAGAGTTTGGAGTTCTGATCTTTGCATAGAAAATATGGACGCATTATCTGTACAGGGAGAAGTGTGAGATATATATTAACCACAAGAGTCCTAAATATATATTCACACAATAGGATCTTAATATGTACAAGAGAATATGGTTATAACTCATAAAGGATTATGACTACTCAATCCACCAATATCCTAGTAAGGAAAATAATGTAGGGGATTCTTTATGTTGAATAAATCATGTATCTGAATAGTTTCTTTGAATTGAGAAGGTTATATTATTCCTAGAAATACAGAAGATGGACATAAGAATATTCATGTGAGGAAAATCATCATTCCATTCTCAAATTATTTCATCACATTCCCTTGAGAATAAAATAACGGATTCTCAAAGAAATGATTTCAAAATTTAGAAGAAGGTGAAATCCATGAGAAAAGAGAAAACGTCAATGATCAAAATATATGTGGAATGATTCCTGAGATTTGGGTCATGATTATGAATACCATCTGATCTAGAGATAATGTAGGATCTTTTAAATGTTTCACATCGCTCAATATCAACTATTCACCATGGTATCACACAAATGTATTGAGATATTATAGAGAGCTATTGGTGGGACAATATGATAATAGAGATCAGTGAGTATTCATAAAATTATCTTGTATGTCAATATGTGAAATCGTAAAGAAATATTCTAATGGGTGATGAAACAATTACCCATTCCAACATGGATATATGAAAACATCACCATAAGCATTGTCACTGGACTTCCAAAGAAATATAGAGGAAATAATTCTATATGGGTTCTGGTGGATTGTATTTTAAAGACATATCAATTTATCACAATTTGAGAAGAAATATCACTGGATCCAATTTCATGAATATAAATCAAATAAGTATTAAGGATACATAGATTACCACTATTGATTATATCTAAATGAGATCTGAGATTCACCTTCATGTTATTGAAACCTCTGCAGCATGATCTGAGAACTGTACTTTAATTCAGTACATACTATTATCCTTAAACGGGTGTCCAATTTGAGGGGATTATTTCGACACGTGGAAGAAATGTTGAGAGCATTTTCTTGGGACATCAAATTAGGATTGAACCAACATCTACCTCAGGTAGTGTTCTCTTAAAAAATAGATTCCACTTGAACATCCATAATGGATCCACATGAATCCATTTATCTAAATATATTTTTAACACATACATGCTATTATTAATATAGTGAACTTAAGATTCTTGTACTTGAAATGGTCAAATAAATGGAGGATAAGTTGAAAACTATTCAAAATCACATAAAGGTAGAAAAAATTAGAAAAAGTGTAATAAATACAATTATTAATGATACCATGAATTCAAGGATGGAGATATTGTATTCTTCAACAAATATCCATAGAATAGGATAATTGAATTTTCTTGGAAAGGCAAGCTATGTCCCTGGTTCTTCGCCAAGTTTGAGATCCTTGACCATGTAGGAGTTGTGGAATATCGACTAGAACTTCCACATACCACAACTCAAGTACATGATCTATTCCACATATCCATCTTCAGGAATTACATACATGATCCATCACTTGTAATTAATTTATATGGGTACAGTTGGAAAATGAGATATCATATGAGTAGTAGCCAACAGAGATCTTAGATCATAGAGATAAAGATTAATGCAAAAATACTACTCACCTAGTCAAAGTACTATAGGGGAACCATAAATATTAAGTGGAAACATGGGAACCTAAGGATGTGATTAGGAGAATTAGCCACACCTATTTTAAATATAAAATGTAAAACAAAATTATGAGGGTGAAATTTCATAAGGGGGGAAGAATGTAACCACCCAATATTTTTATCAATTAAAATTCCATTCATATAATTTTTTTATGTTTTATAATAAAAAACAATCAAACTAGGAACACAATAAAAACAATATAAATGATGAATGAGTGAAATAAGAGGTATTTATATATTTTAAAAAACCTATACCTAAGAAATATTATCATGACCATAAAAATATTAATATGACCCATATGAATAGTAAATAAGCCAAATTAACAGTAACCTTACCTTTGAATGTATAAATAAAATTGAAGAATCATATCAATGGTAATATGATAAAATTATATCATAGTAAAAGTATATTATTATTTTAGAAATTTCAAATTATGTGTTGATATTTTTATAAAACATAAGTGTTTATTTTCTATTTGATAATTAATATAATGTTTTAAAGGACAATTGAATTTAAAACAATTTACACACAAATTTATATTTCGTAATATTGTTGTTATAATATGATTTTATGAAAACTTAAGTAATTTTTGAATGTGTAGTTATAAATTTGAAATTGGCCATTCCTTAGTAAATGAAAAATTTATTGAAAATTAAATTACCCATATTTAGAAAATTATTTCATAAAATGGAGTTCTTTATTGGAATATACACATCACAAAATTGTTAGGGTAATTTTTTGGAATTTTTTATGAGAAAAGTGAGTTATTTTATGAGTAGTAAAATATGGTAATTTAAATTAAATGCTAAGTACATGAATTATGGAGTCATGTATGATGTATGGATAATTTTATGCCAAAATATCGAACTATCATTTATTATTTCATTATTTTTGATGATTAATCTCAAACTATTTGTAGTATTGAAAATAATAATAAACAAATGAGTAAAATAATGAGAAAACACCCTCTCCTATATGATAGATAACACCCCTCTCCACCTCTTATCCTCACACATCTAAGGTAATGATACCAGTTCAAATTCTACTTAAATATATTCCAATAAACCGGAAAAATATCATTGAGATATTGGAATCTTTTACAGACCAAAACCCCTACCCTAACAAATATTCTCATGTAGGATAATTTCAAGAGTTAAATTCGTCTTTCCTTTTCTATCAGTTTATATTTATGTTATTCCTTTAATTATTCTATCGTCACCTCCCCTCATACTAATGGAATGATAACTCTAGTACCATAAATGTAGTGTAATTTTTTAGGTTTATTCAATAATTTATCATAAATTATTTCCCCTCTCATTTGTTTTGAAAAAAATAAATACATCTTCCATGATGTGTAAATTTATTACATTCAAGGACAATGGGTTTTCAATTTCTATTAATGCCTTTGATTATAGTCAGAAAACCACTTCTATGGTTAAAAATAAATATAATATATGTATTATAGCCTATTTAATTTTATAGAATCATTATATACACATTATGTTTAATAATAAAATATAATAAAATCATAGTGAACAAAAACTACCCAAAATAATCCAAACTATTACCAAAATCATCTTATCAAATGATTTATCTTCACCTAGAACAACCAAATAATTAATACGAACACATAATTTTTTTATGACCCCTAAAAGCATTAAATATAAATTCTAGATATCTTTTTCAATTATACATGATCTGTCATACTCTTATTCAAGGGAACCGATGATGAAAACTATGAAAACGAGCACTCTCTAATGCTAAAATTGAACACCAAAAATCATAAAAAAGCCATAAATAGACATAAAAATTAAAATAAATAAATAAAATTCTGAAAAATCTATGAATTAATTTGTTAATGGATTTAATTTTATTAATAAATATAGTGTGATCAAGTATATAACCATTTTAGAAATTAGGTAAGGGTTTATACCTGGAAACTTGTTTCTCTATCGAGATACTCTCTCTCACTCTTTACTCCAATGTAAATAATCATTTATTTTTCTGTACCTCTTTTAATTTATATTTATATGTTCAAAACTCATATATCCATATCCTATAATAATTCTTTGATTGGGAAATGCATTTTTTAAAATGGATCTCGTCTCAAAAACTATAGGATAAGCAATCATGATTTAATGGAATTTCCCAATTTCTAACTTATTCTCGTGTTCTATCCAATATCACTTATTGGAGAACATTATTTTTAAAAATTAATCATTTTATCATGAAAAAATATCATTGTTACTTTTTTGTTTTGTGAAAACAATTAGACATTTTCATTTTAACTACTCTTTAATAATTTCCCATATAGACGCACAGAAGTGGATTATTTATAATTTTTCCAAAACACCCTTTTCAATTGTTTTAATTTCACTTTTTAACTATTTTTCATTAAATATTTCTATTTTCCTTTTATTAAGGTCCATGTTTGTTCTAAATCCATTCTTTCATGGAATCTTTTACGATATTTCTATTTGTAATACTTTATGGTATGATTGTGAAACCCATTCCTTTCTATGGGAAATTCTTAAGTAATGTTTGATTCCTTATATATTATTCTTAATGTGTAAAACATATTTGTTATCATTATATTATTGGCATGCCTAGACAGTGCTCCAATTCATTGGGTAATGTTTCACCTCTTGAGACATCATGTTGGGATAAGGAGTGAACCTAATTCCTTTATGAGACATTATACACCATGTTATATAGTCTTAGAGTATAGCGATGAATCATTTTTCGGTCAGGATATATATTGTTTGTGCATTCCTATTATGCCATTATTATATGTTCCTTTGTTATAAATTTCATTTTACCTTATTTTTATTCATGTTCCATGCCTTTTATGGCATAATGTTGTGCCTTCTAACCCATGATCTATATTTTATTACTAGAATTATTTCCTTACTCAGCTTTTTATATAATCAATTTTGTTCATGTATTCCCTCGGTTATCCTATACATATATAGGATCTCAAATTGAACCAAATTTATCAATATTTAAATCATCTAATATATGTTTTCATGGTGTTTAATTATGTTGCTCATCTTCTAAAGACACGAATCTTTATGACCAATAGATTGTAATTTGATGGATAATTAGGCTTAAAATCATGTAATGTTATATATAATTGGATATGGTAAATATAGAATAGATAGGATCAATATTTTTAAATGGTCACTCAATAACAATAGCTACTTGATGTTTAGATCATCTCATATAACATTTTTATCTTACAGATGCTGATATTTATGGTTTGTGATATGGTTGACTCATGTTTCTTGTTGTTAATCGTCCAATTTTTTAGATGTATCTACATTGGGAGAATTTTGTGGAGAATGTTGTTGTTTTTTCATGATTTTATACTTTTTTCCTTTGATGAGTTTTTTGAGCTCCGGAGATGGCATGATCATTGAGATTTTTTCCATTCAATAGCTATTCAGATAACCCCTTTTTATATCCTCTCAGGGTTCTGTTTTGGATTATTCTTTATGAAATGATTTGATATGTAACTAATGTAAGGGCCCATGTAAATATATTTTTGACCCATTATGTGTTTTTGAATCCCATGGTACTTAGAGGAGTTATAGTGTGGTTGTGGAGTTCTTTGGATTCTAAAATATTATATACGTATGAATTCAAAACACGTATGATTAATGACGTGAATGTGGAGTTCATGACTTAGGTGAGAGTCTAATTCATGGTCATTTTAATTAGATATGTGCATAAATTAACTCTGTGGATAGATTAGATATAATGATCATCTATGTGAGTAATCCCCCAAATTCTTGATCATCAATGTGACTCGTATATGATGATTGATTAGAAGCATAGATTAGCTATTCAAAATTGTTATCTAGGAATTTTTCTTAAATGGTGATTTCAAATATGTGAAATTTCCCATGTGGAGATTTCTTCCAGTTTCAGGGAAATGAACATGTTGACCTTACGACTACGAAAATAATGGTCCATCAAAGGAAAATTTATATACGATAATTAAATCAATGATTTTATTATACAAATGAGGATGTAAACTGGTCATTGTTCATGGAATCTAATGTGATCTATAAAAGTTGGAATTAAATCTTTTGTGATCAGGATAATTTGAATTTCTTATATTTGTCGACATATAAATGAAGTTACTCACCATATTTTCTACCTAGTTGTTTTATATCAATATCAGAGGTTCGATAACCCTTACCTTAGAGTTATGGAACCCATTTTATTGAAGACACGAGTTCTCCAACGACGATCTCATATTTCATGTGCACTATTTTTTTAGTTCAGTGAGTCGCATGGATCATCATTTCTTTAGGTATGGTGTTCATTAATTCTTCTAATTATTTAAATGAATTCATAATTTTTGTATGGTTTATCCCTTTGGAAGGAAATAGAATTAAAAAAATATTGACTTAACAATATTAAAATTGAATTGATTATAGAAAACATATGTTGTTTCATTCTACCCTGATGACGCTTTCACTCACCAATTTATAAATAGTGTGTGATAAATGAAATGATTTCGTATAATGATATATTTTACATTTTATCATGTTTTCCATGATAAAAATGTTAAATAATGTAAATTATTAATTAATTGATTAATTGTCTTAAATATTAAATAAAGATCATGTTACAGAGAATCTGGCATTTTATATAATTTTCTGGTAATCAAATTGATGCAATGAACATGATTATTTAAATATGTTCATCCATAATAATGGATATGATAAATAATCTGAATAATTATTATTATTCTTTATAATTATGATAATAGTAATAAAGTAATGTTAATTGAAAATTTTTCTTCTTATTGTTTAATGAAATTGTTTTTAAAGAAAATATAATTTTTCAAATTTTCGTGTCTTTCTATATATTATTGTATTAGGTTTCCCATTTTTTGAACCTATGAATAATGAATCATTTAATATAATATTGAATACTAATCAATTTTATAATAAGTATAACTTTATGGTCCTTAGTTTCCCATCTTCTTGAGAAGGTTGGGTTCCTTGTGTTTGTAGTCATAAGAGCTTATTTATTTGTAAACCCTAGATGTGTTGTTTTATGGTATATAATTCCCTATTGGTTGATCTTGTTTTTTTCAGAGTAATTTTTTATTTGATTCATATGTATTCCTTCCTTTGTGATGAGATATTTTTATGGGAGGCTCAGATGTGATATGATCCTTACATTTATGATCCTAGGTTGGTGATGCAATGTGTGCGGTGAGGCCCATATTATGTGGTGTGAGTTGATAATTGTGATGGAGAGATTCTACTGAATATTCATGAAGATGTCAAGTGTGGAACCGTAGATGAAGGAATTTTGTGTTTCTGGGATTATCCATTTCAATGATAATGATGAAATTTTTCATGAAATGAATCCGTTTAATGGTTTATGGTTGGGTTGATTATTTTATCTCCATTCATTACCCCACTTCCTGGGGCAACTAGATGTTCATGGTGGAATTTTTCCTATTGGTTGAAGTATAGGATGGATTTACTAGAGTAAAAGTATTATGTAATAATGTAAATAATGTTTAATAAATCATTACTACTGGGGTTGTTTTTTGGAATGAAAATCTTGAAAATTTATTAACCTTGAGAAGACGTGGGCTCAATTTGAATTTTTCATACCGAGCATGGAAATCATTTTGGTAGTTAATGAATGTATATTGAAATAATTTTAGTGGTTAATTTAATAACTAATGATATAATTAATGGATTTTTATGATAAAAAAGTGAAGATATAGTTATTGGAGCTATCTATAATTTTTGTGTGCTTATAAGATATTTGATCATAGTAGTGGCATATTTGAGTCCGAGAGACGTTAGCCAATGTCCTGTATATAACTAGGTTATATCCACAATGTGGTTGTGAAACATATTATAGCATTTATATTCTATTATTTAATTTTCTACAATACCGTTTTTCGTTAGAGAGATCGATACCTAGTTCACTTGAGTAGCATGTTTCCATAACATGTCGGTTCATGGTGGAATGAATGATGACACCCTCTTATCCCACTCTCTATTCGATGTAATATTATGGGTTGGTATGAATGACCAGTATTTTCCCTAAATATGTGTAAAGAGGGAAGTTATGTAATTTGATTATTTAAAGACATATAACCTGGATACTGTATCCATTGAATTATTATTTGTGTGACACGTATAGGTCATGATTTATTGTGGTACCTTACAAGGTGTATGTGTTGTAATGGATTGAGGAATAATACACGATGTCAGATACATGTCATACAAGATGTGGTTGATCCCGAAAACTACTTGGTTACAATATATGGTCATGTGATATGGAATGATATTTGGATTTTATTAATGAAGATCTAGTTTTGATTTCATTACCAGGTTTCTTTTGGATCGATTATTTTTTAGAGAGATGGATCAAGACCTGCACCACTAGGGCCGGGTGAACAAAAAGTGGTGAACCAGTAGGAGGGTACCATTTATTTTCATTACCATAATTTATTAAATCTTTCATGTTATACTTGGTTTGTGTTATCTATGGCGAGGTAGGGAACATGGTATACCTATTTTGGTGATGAGTTAAATTGATTATTATTTCATTAACGTTTACATGAGAGGTGTTGGGGACGATCTTCATGTGTATACTATTATTCTCATGAAATTTATTTTTAAAATATTAATATATTCATATGTTTTATGTGGGATATTGGGATGGATGATACTATTTTGTGGGTTTTTAGGAGTTTTTTGGGATTCTTGGTTGTTGTATTCATTTCCTTTTTGTAATTGTAGTTTTCCTTCCATTATTTATTATACCATACGATAGTGGATATTTCAAGGGGGTATATATATATATATTAGTATGTTTTGATTGGTGTATATGTCTTATCTCTCACTTCTTCATTCTATCGTAGTGGGAAACACATCCCATATGTGTTATTATTATACCATTGGTGCTAGTCGCCAACTTTGGGCCTACTGGAGGAAAGACTTGGGAAGGCACCACTCCCTTCACTCATTGTTTTCCACGGAGGTGTACACATTAGGGGAGGGGGTCACAACATCCATCCTCCCATGAATAATTACCAGGATATATAATTCATTTTCTTGGTATCTATAATTAGGTAGTTTTCATGCTAGGACATCAACCTACATAATTGATGTATCATTATGTGATTTTATTGAAATCAAAACACCAATTGAACACCATAGAAAACTGTTTATCCCTAACATTCCATTAAAATCAATTTCCTGATATATTATCTTCAATCAAAGAAGAAAACAAAAAAATACTTTCATTGATTATGCATTAATTATATATCTCTTATAACGTACCCAGCGTATCCTACCTCATCGTGAGAACAGATAATCATATTTTTCATCAAGGTATCTCCTTAATAATGAAACAATATAGATTAATGATAATATTAATGTCAAAGGCCCAACATAAACATCACGTGGTAAGAAAATCCATTGAAATATGTAAATGTGGAATTTCTATTGAGGAGTATTTTGTCACAGTCTTCTATCCTGAATATTAAAAAGGGTGTATACAATAAGAAGGTTTAAAAATGTTTTATTGGCCTCCTAACCTTGATATCATTAATTTTATATTTCCCATTAACTAATTTCAACATTATACTAAAACTATTTCATAAATAATAGCAGGACACCATTTGGATTTTATTTTAATAGGTAACTTCCATGACATTTCATAGGGGCATATATTACTAAGACATTATCACATTAAAATGTTATAAAGAGTTAAAATAATGATGATATATGGATATATAATTAAAAATAAAAAAATTACTAAATTATTATGCCATTTTGTTCCAGGGAACGAAATCCAACTATGAAAATATTGATGCCAACATCAATTCTATTGTTTATTGATCTTGGGATTGTATATGAGGTCCACAATGATTTTCATGGTGTTGTTTTTGGATACACGCTGATTCAAATGGATCATATAGTTGTTTGTGGGTCTAGTCATATATGACATGATTAAGGTAAATTAGAAATCCATTAATTGGAGTTCATTATTATGTTTTATACTATGATTTATTGGCACTATTTTATGTATGGAGATAGATTTTGCATATAAATAGACCATAAGTTCATGTGTTACATCATCTATCATTGATATGTGAATCATAGGCCATGGTTTTGGCTTGATTAATTCATTTATTTGCTTTTAGATGGATCATATTCTTCTATAATAAAATTTCATTGCTAATTCCATTATCAAAAAAATATTGGAGGTAAGTGATCTAGAAGAAAAGGCTTCATAACAGGAACGTTCATTGATGAGATTGTTAGATATGTGGTTCGTATATGAATCCATGGACTATGGGGTGAGAAAAAATTCATCCATGGTAGTCACATTCACAATGGTGGACTGTATAAAAGTATCCATGATTTAGATCCTAAAAGAAATGTAAATTTGGAATGGTTTGGAGTAAGAAAAAAATTTCTATGATATTTTCCCTATTGTAATGATGTCATATTTTTCTAGGGGATAGTTACTATTATTTCATATATAAATTTTTATTTTATAGATTAATTTAATTTATCTATATGGGTAATACACACATTTTTCATTAATTTTGATTGTGATATTATGAGAAATTTCTAGTGGAAAGGAATAGAGAGTCACATCATGATCTGTGCCTCTTATTATGTAACAGGTTATAGGATCAAGGAAGAGAACCAGTGTGTTATTTTATTACATCAAGAACATCATGTCCATTTTTGGTAGTTGGATAAGGTTATTAATTCCTTCAATAAAGGGTATCCACGAATCATGAAATGTTAAGATGCCATTTGGTTGATAGATGGTCAACTTATGAATGTGAAACATATCTTGAAAATTCAAGAGACTCATTATATAGATGATTTATTAAATAATTATTTTTTGGTGATTATAAAATTGCAACTGCTGTTTTTAGTGTTTTATAATAACAATGTACATATTTGACAAAAAAATTTATGGAATGGAATTTAAAAGAAATTATGGGATCTTTTGAATCTTTTTAGGTCATATTATCATATATCAAGGGATTGTCATTTGGGATAGAACAGATCATATAGGATATACTTCAATCAGGACTCATTGACTATCATATATTTCTATATGATCAAATAGACTTCATGGGGATCAAAAAAATAATTATTTCTATGATTCAATTTAAATGGAATTTTTTGAGGATTATTATGTTTGGTTGTGTCACCAACTATTTTATTTGAATAAATTTGTTGATAAAATAGTTAATGGGTTATATAGGTGGAGAAAGGTTAGTGTTGATAAAGTCCATATACTATCCATAGGATATGTAAATTTTACTTCACTTTGGGTGTTCAAGTATTATTCCATGCGACAACTTCATTTTGGAATCATAATATATAAAAGAAAGAGAATACAAAACTATAGATTGATCATGAGTATGTGTTTGACTATAAATTCATTAACTTGTGAATTTATTCATCATTTATAGAGTTCCCAATATAAATTTTAAAATTAAGCAACAAGGTGTTGAGGGGGAATATAGTACAAATGGTTCGAGTCGTGTAGTTGTATTGATATGTTTAATTAGAAACATAGAACTGGGAGTTTGATGTTCAATTGCATTATCCTGAGATTTATAAATAGGACCAATAGAAGAATATACTAAGGAGGATAGTTTTTTATAGGAAGGTATTTATAATAACCATTTTTCTAAGAAATATAATTTTGAGCCATGGGATGATTGAACTTTCTTTTGGGTTGGGATATAGAGTTTTAAGAAGATTAGGTTTTTTGTTAGAAATATTGTCTTATATCATGGGTAAGACAAGTTCGTTGTGTATGTCATTTTATAATTATGAAAAACATATGCGGAAGGGAAATAAAAATCACCCATGTTTAGGCATATTATCAAAAAATTAATAATGTAATTCCTCTAGTTTAACACAACTAATTTGTATCAGAACACATAGTGAAAGGGGAAGGTATGTCCAAAATGAACATAGTTCTATCCTTACTCTCATGTAGTGTTCATGTCACCTTTCAAGATTTGGGAATGTTAAATACCACCATGACCACACTGAACATCAACAGATTGATGTGATGGTAGTTTCATTTTTAAAAATGGTATATACATCCACTGGTATCTTGTTGGTACTAATAATCCATAATGGATGTATATGTGATGTTAAATAAAGGGGATTAATGCCAATAAACTTGGTTTTACCAATATTATTCTTTTCTAACTCACCCACTAACGAGTTCCATAACCCAAACATATCTCATAAGAACATAGAAATTAATTTTATTTAACCATTCTTCTACTTAGGGATTACAATTCATCTAATACCTATCATTGTTTGACCATTTAAAATATCAATACATAGAGAGATAGATATGTGTTGACTATTATTTCTCGAACCAAACCAAGATCTACCATTGATAGTGGTTAATGAAATAGTGTATGATGATGTTGTTATAACACATTAGAATTATTTTTTCTAGAGTATAATTCAAGATAACATTTTTTTTATTATTATAGAATTTGTTTTAGGGACCCGTGAAATTTTATTTTGATATTGTGATTTATTGGATAGATATGGAAATTTAGTCCAAATATTTCATTAATAATTTCATAGAAGATTCTTTAGGGTACTAGGAATGGACCAAATTAGACCATTTAGTGGGTCATTCAAAATTCAACATACAATAATTCATTCAAATTAATGTAAAATCTTACAAATCACGTGATACGGCTAAGAATTCATTTCACCAATGTGTCAATACCACCACCATCAACACATTGCCAAATTAAATATTAAGTCTCTTTTAATTTCAATCATCAATATAGAAATCCTCCATAGGCATTGCATCCCACCACCAGTGTAAGAAAAATGCACGTTTCAACCATTCTCACTATCGACCATCAACTAGAGGACCGTCAATGACGATCGTCCCACCGTAAAACATCATAATTTTTCCATCATCATCTAACCATCATAGAAAACATCATCATCATCATCACGACACCTTCATAGTAATCTAAAAAATCCAAAAAAAATACCATAACCAAACATATGAAAATAGAAACAAAAAAACAATTAAAACCATGCCTTGATGAATAAAAGTCACTAAGACACACATCCCAAAGCCTCAATGTAACCACTACTCTTGGTACAACATGGAGAGGTAAAGAGGAACATGATGCCATAATAGGGGTTTGAGTTGTAATGGACTCCTAACTCAGGCATAATTGAAGTAGAAAACATTACTAGTTGTATAAAAAATCATAGGCCCAATCAGTTAGCGCCAGGAGACACGCTGACAGCCGATCCACATAACCCAAAGCCTCTTTGTTAACACTAATCCTACTCCAATCAAGGGAGGATAATAGGAACATGAGTCCAGGGCATGGATTGAAATGAACATTGCTCTACAAGAAGAAACAATAGACAAGAGGACCAAAAGAGTCAATGAAGAAGATCCATATCATCGAGCATCAATGCAAAGAAGGAGAAATCCCAAAGAATAAATATCCTCTGTGAATGAGAAAGAAGCCAAGAGAAGAACTATAAAGAATTATGTACAAAGTGGTTATCCCTCACTACCAAGGAGGGATTGAGAAACCCTAGGAGGAAAGCCGAGAGAGGATAGGGTAGTCGGGTGATTGGAGCAGCATCCAAGAAAAGTCAATAGATCATATCAAATGGGTGATCAGGATAGATTTGGGAATTCAGTGTTGGTGAAATATTAACATTCACATAGATTAATTTGAGGTAGGGTGATCCATGAAATATATATCCATTGTAAATAATTTTGATCATAATAAGATATCATGTTTTTCTATGTATTGATACGTTCTTGATATTGATCGCATGTGGGTGTGTATAGCCCATGGGACCCATGTTTTGATATTGGTCAGATTTGTGTCCGTGCGTGTGTGTGCTTTTAAGTCACATGTATAAATTTGATAACATGGTCTTGGGTATGGATTGTGATACTATTTCTTAATATTATATGTTTTTTCTTTATGTATTATACTAAACATTGGTTTAATGTTTGGCCTTCAGAGTTTTTCATTTAGGTAGAAAATATTAAGTGTATCATTGTGGAAACGTTATCCTTAAAGAGGGATCATGAGTGACATTTGATCATTACATTGATGGAACCAGAAATATGGAATGGGTAAAATTATATATTGGAATGATCTAAGGTATTTTCTGGATATGAGGTCTAAGTGGACTTACATATGGTAGAGATAGTTATATTAAAATCATGTTGCCTAACCCATGATGGAAGTAGGACCTAATATCCTTATGAACTAACCTAATACTTGATTTCCTTGTCACTACTCCGAGATATATGTGGTGGTGTTGTGTTTAATCAGTCATAATGACTTATTTTATGACCATTCATTCTTCATGGGCCAAAAGAATTGATATTTGGGGTTCTCTCTTACATGGATAACACAAAACCTCTCCCCACATGAATGATTGTTGTTGGATTTCATAGTTAATTCTTATCATGGAATGAATCCATTAAGGATGTGTTGTAATGTTAATGTGGAATTACATTTCTAATACATGTTTTACACTCAAACACTATATGAGATATTTAATTAACATATAGACGTTATTATCAGGTATTAGTAAAAGGGAGTGGGCCTTTTGACAAAGATATTTTGAGAATAAGGTTAGTTTTTATAAGTGGTAATATGAAATAATTTGAGTGTTTCCATGATTTCAATACTTTAATTCAAACAATTTCTTATACTATATTTTACCTTCAATATTGGGGGTCCTTGGGTAATTCAATTCTGGAGTTCATATACTATCCATGTTAATGCATGTAGATTTGGTGTTATTCACATCGATTGAGTTATTCTTGGTTATTTATTTATACTTCTTCAGGTGTATAGTGTTAATTATTGGATTTTAAAGGTGTAGCCTCCACGATGAACACATACAGACCATATTTTCTAGTCAAATACGAATAACATATGGGGATATGAACATGAGGTCCTGTGGAACTCTATCCTAGACTGTATGATTTAGATCAAACCATTTCTTGAAAACATTACTTGTATTTATATATTGATGAATATGATAATGGTCAATTAAATAATAGTGGTAAAGAGAAAAAAGGGTAATTACCTGAACATGTTGATATAATGATTGATTTAAATAAAATAAAATGATTTAATGAGAATGGAATGATTTGATTGATTAAAAATATTCACTATGGAATCATCTAAATGCTATAAAGTCTATTAAGATTTTTGTTATATAAACTAGTTCTACAATAATATTAACACCTAGAGATATTAAAAGAGGAATACAATGTCATATTTCATGTATGAAAAGAATCACCATGATTAGAAGAAAATATAAAAACCTAAAATTTATGATATACTCCCCTAAAAATAATTTCAATTTCTTAAAATGATTGTGATTTATGCCACACTGGGTTTAAGAGAATTGTGATACTCTATTAAAATATTATTATCTAAACATGATCATTATAACCAATTTTCAATGTTAGAGGGTATAAATAGGAAAAAAAATTCTGAAAATTATATGATTTTCACATGAATAAAATATATTCACTGATTATATATTTATTATAAATAAAATTAAAATCATTTGAATGAAAAATAATTTTTTTATGAAAAACTATATTTTTCAATAATGTGTTATCAGAAAACATTTCAAACATAATTTAAAATTAATTTTAACATATTTATAAAATATATTAAAATAATATATTTTTTATCTTTTAAATATTATGGTCAAAATTATCTTTCTGGTACTTTTTTATATTTTTATGAAAAGATTAATTTTTTATGAATATTGAAAATAACTATTTTTTAAAAAACAACCTCTTCATTTAAATATTTTACAAAGTTATAACATATTTTAATATGGATTATATGTAAATGTTTATCAATTATATTAAAATTCTATGAAGTTTCATCTTTGGAATCAATTTCATGTTGAATTTTGAAATAATCATTTTAATCATTTTAATTGTTTTTATAAAACCTAATTTTCGACCAGTATATCAGATTAATTTTATTTTTAATTCTTCCACATATGATAATTGAATTGGTAATCAATGATTCCATATATATTATCCGAGTGAATAATATTACCTAATATGGTTAAATTAATTTTTTACCATACTAAATAGTGAAATCATTAATAATTAATTACTGTGGTTATGATAAAAAGTGATTTACTTTGAATTAATCTAAATAGTTAAATGTAAAATGTCATAAAAATTTATGGAATTCCAATTTGAATAAATATTTAGACCTTGTCTCATAAATTTATTTAGAAGGGCTTGTTTTGGAGGCTTCTAGTATAAGAAAAATTCAGGTATCACTTTTTCATTTCA
This sequence comes from Viscum album, assembly GCA_963277665.1. NCBI lineage: Eukaryota > Viridiplantae > Streptophyta > Magnoliopsida > Santalales > Viscaceae > Viscum > Viscum album. The sequence continues at coordinate 913,650,921 of OY728162.1, read as the reverse complement.
AAATGTCCACATGTATCGTCTCACCCAATTATAGAAGGGCACACACTCTCTTCTCATCTTCAAACTATAAAATATCATTAAATTTCAATAAAACAACCCAATCCATTTTCTAGTTTGATAAAAACATAATAGAGGCATTTTTATCTGTGATCCAATCGAGGAAGTATTTTTTAATAATCCTTACAATGTTCTCAAAAAAGATATAATATTATTATCATGAAAAATTGTTTTAATTATATTCCACCTTTTCAAATATTATTCAATAATTATAAAATTATAATGCCATTGTATACAATATAATATTATTTTGTTCTGTTAATGTAATATCTTATATCCATATCCCTTCCCATGAAATGGAAAATGAAATCGTCTGTTGTTTGTACTGTGGACTACCACCTTGGGAACCGATGTAAATATTTTTCCTTCACCATCAATAAAAGCATGATAAAATTATGGATTTATCATATTTATTTTATAATTAGGAAATTATAATAATATTGATGATATGATTCCACATATATCTTTTTACTTTCTCTTCCATGGGACGATACCATAGAGTCCGTTGTGTAGACTAAGTATTGTCTCCTCATTAAATGATATGATTTATTTTTAGTTATTATTTACATTGAAGTTTATAGGGATTTGTTATGAAATATTTTTTATTTTGGGACCTAAAAATACATCTTAAAATATAATGTCACATATAACTTCATACATTAAAATCTGTTGGATTGAAATAACTTCACTTGTGTGTACATGTGGACTACCACCTCTTTGTAATGATATGATTTGTTTTTCAATATATTTTTACATGTATAGTAATAAGGATAGATTTTATTAATATAAATTATATATATAAAACAATAAAATTTATGTCATGTGAAATTATATTTATTATCTATTTGTTCAATCCTTAGAGAAAAATGGATTCAAGGTTCATGCGCCCATATGACCAACCAGCTCCATGAATAGTGTATTACGTTTTCTATTTCTAAATTTTATAGATTAATAGAAATAAAAATATAACAAATATATTTGATATTTATATAATTTTTAATATTCTTTAGATTATGTATCCACGATCATTGTGAAAGTACCGAGATTATGGAATGAAAACATACATCCTAAATATAGGAATTATCACCAGAAACCATGATTTTAACAACGAATTATTATTAAATGGATGATAAAAGTACAAAAGTGAATAATATATGGAATTAGATATATGATTATGGTAAATAAATATATTTATAAGAACCATATATTTATTTTATATGAGGTTCCGACACAGAGTAATGATGTAAAACCTGTGGAAAGGGTTACATGCCTGACATTTGCTTCCATGAAACATATTCCATATTCACAAAATATTCAACTATGTGGATTATCTTCCAATAAGTTTTCTTTTTTACCATGATTCTCATTATTTTTTTTATATATAATGTTTAATTTTACATAATTTTCATCAAGGGTCTTATTTTTCAAAACAAAACATGGTGGTAAGGTTTTATTTCACAATCTTATTATCATTCAGGATTACTTATGTTTATATCTCCCATGAAAGAATTATATTATATTTACATAATAAAATTAATATATTTTCATCTCCTATGAAGTTTTATGAAATTTTTAATATAATTTTACCATTTTACACTGTTTTATAGTTATAATAATAAATACAATGTTTTCATGAAAATTTGACATCATTTCCCCCTCTCGTTGAAATTTATTTTTGTTCCCAAACCATGATTTCTAAAAAAAAATTTAAACTATTTTTAAAATTTTAGAAATGATTTAATAAAGGAATTTATACCCAGGTTCTACTTTAAAAAAATTGAGTGTAATATTCATTTCATTTTTACATTAATTCCCAATTGGGTTTCACAGAAAATATGAATGGAACTTTTGTTTTAATGTGTTTGACAGGAACATAATTATCGACCATAATATGAAATAACATATTGAAATATTATATTATATATTATTAAATGTAAATATTTAATGGTAGTATTTTTAAAATATTTGTTGACCTTTATGTTTTAAAATTTTCAAATTTAAAAATTTATTCTCCTAAAAAATGTTTTCAGTAACATTTTTAGTGTATTTCTGTTTTAAATAAATCATTTATTCTTCATAGGATCCATTGGTGTTATGTGTTATTTATTTCAACCTTATTATATTTTTTGATGGCTTATGATTAGTTGGATTTAGGATATTTAATTTTATTTCCACTCACCATATTAATGTCAATGGTTTAAGAGTGTAATGATTTATTTTGATATGTATTAACATTTCACATATTTTTTTATATTAATATTTATGATAATTATTTTTCACCACATAAAAATGAGGATTGAATTCAACTTATTATGTGACGTGTGGGACATAAAATTAAATACCCCCTCAATGCATTTATAGGTTTCATGAGACTAATATGTTTTAAAATTTAGATAGGGGTTTACCTAAAGTTTTAAAATTTTTCTTGAAAGGTCTTGATAGTCTATTTTAGATGTCTGTGATTATATATTCCCACATTATTATATTAGTCATTTATTTGCATGTGAAAATTTTATTACTCATAATATCCATGAATATGATTAAAGATCATGTGATTATTGATATGGATTTTTATGATCATTATTTATTCATTCCATATCATATTCATGTACCTATTTATTTAGAATGTGTTTCAATGTTTTATCATTACATATTGACTATGAATATTTATTGATTATAGACCCGAATGTATGCATACTCATACTAATAATTTTAACTCTCCCAATTTTTATATTTAATTTTCTATAGTTGGCCATGAACTGTTTTTTCATTGATATGCGAGGATTCACAAAGGGGAAATATGATGATCTAATAGAAAAAACATTTATTATTTTATGTTTTCAATAATAATTAGAATTTAATATATGTATATACTTCAGCATGAATACTAAACTATTAATTCCATTTGGATGTGATTCCTTCAATATTATTAAAATGTATGAAATTAAAATCAATCCCTAGAATAGTAAATTTGCAGTCCTTAATGTTGTGATCAAATAAAGGTTTAATATAAACCTTGGAATCTATATTTAAAAATACATAGATTACTAATCAGAACCATAATATTTACATTAAGGATAATAAAAGAAGAACATATTAATGATTTGGTAAGATAGATTTTATTTTCCATTCTTATCAGAACATCTATGTATAGAGACAAAAAGTTGGTACAATTGTACCAAGGGGTAATATCTCCAAAAAGGGTCCATTGGTCATTAACATGATAATCACATAGTACATGAAATCATTCCTTAATGTGAACCATGTATGTCACTTCTAGGAGATATGATTTGGTTAATTCAGATGAATTTTAAACCACATTATGAAGTATATGAAAAAAATTAATATTTTAAATCATTTCCTAGGATACCAATTTAATGATTATGAAATTATCTAGGCATAAATTTATCAATATACATTTAATGCCTCAGTAGTTTTGGGACCAGGCATGCTAAATAATATTTTAATATAATACAGTGTATTCCACTATTTAGAAATTAATCATAGCATAAATAATGAGAACTAAAACTATAAACACACTCCATGTAGTGATTTCCATCTTAATAAAGATAATGAAGTTGGAACAGGAGATGGAGTTGGAAATGAAAGTTATAATAATATTGGAAAACAATGTATCATTGAAGAATTTTATGATATATATATATATTCATATTATTTGAAACATATCAATATCTTGTGTTATATACGACACTAATATCATATCACATTACACATAATAATTAGTTTCTTTGATTTTGTAACTTGCACACAATATCAGGCTTCAACGAACAATGAAATAATATTATTTTAAATATGATCATTAAAAAAATTCATTAAATGTGAGGGTGTCATTAGTATTAAATAAGTTATGAATTATACATATAAATTTTATACTCAATATAAATTTATTTATAAATTCATAGTAAAAAATAAGTCACTTTTTAGTAAGGAAATTATTAATCAAAGGTATTTTTTTCGGTAAAAAATATTTTCATATATTTTTATGAGAAAATACTAATATTTTTTTCTATAACATAAAATGTGTTTAATATGATAAAAAAAAATTTTGAATCGTATTACTGAAATTAGAATAAGTTTAATTTTTAGGATTTATTGAAAACATGATTTTAGCATGAATAGTGAAAATAAAGAATTTTGTAAAATAATCATTTTGATTCAATAAATTAAATAATTAAAATTATAAATTATGTTTTAATGTAAAATATGTATTATTTAGTTCTATTTTACCCACATTATTACTTTATAATAAAATTTATACTTTATTTTAGTATACTTTATTTTGTTGTAAAAATGTGGTTTTTCTCATAATTATTTTTTAGTGCGCAATGTTTCCGCATTTCAATTAAAAAAAATTATAGCTAATTAATATGATTTTCTAAATGAAATTTAATTATTCAATTTTAAAAAAGAAAATTATTTATACTCATTCAATTTTTATTACTAAACATAGTGTTAATATAAAATCATATTGCGATTGAAAAATACACCTCTCGAAAACTCTTTTTTCATCATGTCTAAGTGTTTTATTTTAAATTTAATTGTTTAAAATATTAAAATATTTATATGAAATACAATATTAAATCATAATTTCAAAATTTTATTAGATTTAATTTTTTATAATTTTCTAAAAGGATAACTTTTTCGACGAATAGTGAACACTACTTGACTTTATTAAGAATTGTTATTTCTTTTAAATAAATTAATAATATCCAATTTTTAAGATGATTTTAAATTTTAAATTTGTAAAATTATAATTATTTAAATAAGATTTATTTCATTGAAAAATTTTAATACTTAGTTTTTATATAATCCATTGTAATATTTTAAAAATTCCCTCATTGAAAACTTGGTTTCAAATCACTTCTTTGAGACTAATTTTAATTTATATATTTTCACATATGTGAAGTGAATTTGTAATAATGGATTTATTATTTTTAATCCTCAAAATTTATATTACATATTATGTTCAAAATATTTATGTCCATAATTAATATTTAAAACTATAAATATTATTTATCATTGTTGATGTAAAAATGGGTTCACCTATGGGGGTATTCTAAGAAGATAAGGGTAAAATGAAAATATACCTTATAAAAATCCTATTTTATTGAAATATTTCCATATTATACTTAATAATATAAATTATATGTTATCAGGTGCTGTACTTTGTCATTCGGGGTTCTATGGTAAATATCGATGTAGTTTGCATATAGTTTTCTCCCCCCCATTTATAATAGGCCACCACCACCCTTAGGTTCAACAAAACTATATAACTATTAAAATATTCTAGAAACTAAAAAAATTCATTCCAAACATCCTTACCCATGTTATTGAGATTCTATTTCTCCAAAAAATATCAACAATATGGTCCATAAAAAGGGACCCAAAAGAGATTATTCTAATTGAAGACAATTATCTTAATTAGGATTCTTCTTTTTCATTATTTTTTTACACAAATATTTATGTATTAAAAAATAAAATAAAATAACCAAATTATATAACCCATAATTATATGTTGATAATTTAATTTTAAACCTATATAGATAACCTTTTCATTCAAATTGGAGAATAAATTGTTGTTCATGTACACAAAAGACTTCCTCTTCACGAACTGATGAAGTTCGTCTTCCATTACAACCATTGAAGGATGGATATAATAATGTGAAGTGCCCAGATCAGTGTGAATCACTGAGAGGGGGAGGGGGTGAATCAGTGATCCTTTAAAACTTTTTACTAATTGATTCTTTATCAATTAAACCTCTATGGCTTGTTAAGGCCTCGATCCACTCTTCCTGTATCTCTCAACCTTTCCTCGAATGATGCAATAAATGTAAAGGCACTAGACACAAGGATTTACAAGGTTCGGCACCAAAGGCCTACGGCCTTGCCATGTTGGTTATACGCCCCAACATGGTTTCTCCATTATAACTTGTTAGAATTACAATGGTCGATATAGCATCCCACTGTATCTCTCCTGAGTCCCACATGAGGGTCTTTATACTGCGTCCCACAGTGTTACCAGAGTCCAACTAGCCTGCTCCAGAATCCCATTGAAGACTTCTTCCACCCTGAGTCTCACACGGGGCTTCTCCTGGCTCCTCGAGTCACACGAGTAGCTCTTCTTCACTTTAAGCTTCTTCAAGTATCTTTAACAGTCTGGGATAAAGACTGCTTGCCTTGCTCTGTACCTATGATCACTTGAGTTTATCAGGTCTTCTCGTCTTGCTCAGGCTTTATCACCTTCTTCTAAGGATGACCTGGCCTCTCTCGAATTACTGAATACTCAGACAAATGATGTCTTTAACTTCAGTCTAGTCCAGTCTCAGTTCACATCAACTTCATGCACTGAGTGCATGGCAACTCTGCATCCTCATGCACTGACTGCATGGCCTTCTCAAATCTCTTCAAGATCTTCAAGTCTTGGACTCCTCAAATGCACACAACCAGATTTGGCTTTGTTCACGTTTGCATGTGCATGCATGCATGCATGCACTCCTCTTCTTCTCTTCTTGGTGCAGTAAACCCACAATGGGTGTAAATACTTTTAGCACACACACCTTCTTCCTTCTTCACACTTTGTTATTTTTGTTTACACACTCACAAGTGTGTTGTACTTTAGTGTGAGGGTCTCCTCTTTCTTCTTTCTTCTAAGTGTGTTCACTTCACTTAGTGCACACAAACTAGGTTCGGCCTTTTAGTTCTTTTGCACACACAAATGCCTATTCCCTTCTTCCCTTCTTGTACTCTTCCACTTTGCACACACACTTTGTTTTTCTCATTTAATCTTCAAGTGTGCACAACCACAAGGCTACGGGCTTCACTTGTTCAATTTGCACACAAAGGCACTAAGCCTTGGATTCTCCCTCTTTGAACAAGCTACTTCCCGTAGGGCCTTCTCTAATTCTTAAACACACTCAAAGTGTGGTCTTCCACTTCACTTGGCACACAAGGAACTAAGGCCTCGGGTCTTCTTTTCCACTTGGCACACACACACACTGCCTTCTTCTGTTTTTGCACACACAGCCCGAACTCCTTGGGTGCAAGGAAGTCATGCAAGTCTCGGGTGAAACCGGTGCAAGGCACGCAAGGCCACGGGTGGCCACTGCCGCGCAAGTGCTTACCGTGAAGGGGGCCGCGGTGTAGAGAGGGAGCGCGCAAGGTCGCGCTGCCCAACCTCTCCTTCCTGTCGCGCAAAGGGGTAGCGCGCAGGGGACTCACGAAGTCAAGGTTTGGCTTCGGGCTGCTGCCGCGCAAGTGGTGCGCGCAGGGGAGATCTTCGCGAGGCAGAGAGTGCACTCATGGGTCTTTAAAAATTCAGCGCATCAGCAAGCTTCTATGAGGGATCGAGCTCTCTTTTTATAGGCAAAGGAATGCCTCAAAACATCCGCGTGGTTATAAATTCAAACTCCTGAATATCTCGGGTTTTCAAGATTTTCCAAAATCTTGTTTCTCCTCTGTTTCACGCGGCTTAACTCATTTTTAATTTCCTCTACGTGCATGCGACTTAGAACGCATGCACGACCTTCCTTCGATCCAAAACATGCAAGCATAAACACCCAAACCTAGGCATCTTCGTCTTGCCTCGGCCGGATACCAATTTCTCCATATATTGCATGCAAGCCACTTTTTGTGCATGTTCGTGTTCAGTAGAGCCAGACGATCTCCATGGAGGTCTCGGTTTGCTCGGAGGTGGCCGGGAACTAAAAAACCATGCTCGGATGGCGCCTGGTTCGTCGGAGGTTCGCGGGAGACTTCGGACGAGCTTGAGGTTGAAGACGGTCTCGCAGCCGTTGGATCGGCGATTCAATTGATCTTCAACGGCCTGGATCAGAACAGGCCACGGCGGATTAGATGTGCGGCCGAGATCTGGCGTGCGATCAAACATGCGGCCAGGATCCGCTCCTCGACGTTTTTCCGCGTCCCACATCGAAACACGCTGCTGTTTTTCCTTGGTTTAACAAATTAGCGCTGCCATCCCCACTTCAATTGAATCTCCTCCCCTCTCGGTGCCGCACCGCGCCGAGTTCTCCCTGTGGGCGCGCTCTGCGCCCACCTCTGCTCCCCGCGGGCGCGCCACTGGCGCCCACTATGCTCCTTCAGGCTCGCGCTCTGGCGCCCATGCTGCGCAGGACCTGATCCCCTGCGTGGCTCGGCTTACACACGGCCGCGGCCTCTCGGTCTGGCCCCATGGGATCCCCCTTGGGCGTGGCGACCTCGAGTCCCACAAGTGCCTTGGGGTTGAACCCCTAAGGCTGGCCCTTGGTGGCGTCCTTTTGCTTGAGGAAACACTAGTACATTGTATACAAACAAAGTAACAAAGTCTAAATGCCAAATGCCACTTCTTCTTCTTCTAAGCCATTCTTTTCATTCCTTCTTCATGCTTCTTCCACAAACTTCCTCAATCTTCTTCTTCATTAGAATTCCTACAATGCTCTTCAATCATTGATTCATCACATAGGAATGGAATTCACGAAGGGTCTTCATCTTCAACTGAGCTCCTTAATCACATAATTCTTCAATGTGCTTCATTGATCTAATCAGAGATCAAATTGGAACTTTTTCAATTCACATGCACTATGTGTTAGTGCATGGACTTCATTAATCCACTACATCCACTTAGAAGTTGTGGATGGATCCCATTCACTTCCTCATGCATTGTCTTAACAATGCATGGCCTTCTAGAGCTTGTTGTGACATTGTATCCAGTTGATACAAGTTCTTGGGACTTAAAGATCAGTTCAACAATCGTCTGATATAATGATGATGTTCCATCATCATCCATTCTTCAAGTGGTGTAACTTAGTATCACCTTGATACAAGTATTGGAACATTAAGATCAGTTCTACAATCTTCTGATATTATGATGATGCTCCATCATCATCCATTCTTCGAGTGGTGAAACTTAGTATCATCTTGATACAAGTATTGAAACATTAAGATCAGTTCTTCAATCGTCTGATATTCATAGAGAATGTTTCAACCACAACATCCTATGTCACTTAGTGAATCTCTTAAGTGACATGCGTCTTAGTACCATGGCCATTCTCCATTCATCACCATCACCATCACAACCTTTGTCATTCACATATTGAAACTCCTTGACATCCATCCATTCATTCCTTGACAACAACATACCTCATTGACAACAAATGAAACACAATGCACTTCAATCCCCCACTTTGTATTTGTTGGCAATACACTAGAGCACATATGAATGGGTCAATATGTGTGCCAATATTTTCTCCCCCTTATTGGGAATCAAATGCAAAGGTGTGGTGTGGTTCTCTTCAAAAAGATCTCTTCCTCCCTTTGAAAAGAATTGTCTTGAAAATCACAAGAGAGGGATGATGTCACATGTTCACTTGAGCAATGAACCTTTAGTAAATCAGCTCTAAGTCTACTTGGGCTAACCCGGTGTAGAAAACAAGAGTGATGTAACCAAGGAACTCAATGATATCCATCATTCACTGTACATGTGTGATCATGCTTCATGGGTTTGAAATTTTTCAGATATAACAATAAATTGCTAAATCCTGCACATACTTCACAAGACTCATTAGAAAGTTCAGTGCAAAGATAAAGCTCCCCCTTTCATCCATTTGTCTTCAATCCATACTCCCCCTTAATTGACAAGATAAACTCAATTAAGAAACAAGGGATGAAAGTATGATTGGAATACCTTCACTTTTCTCAAGATGGTATTAAATCTCAGAGTCCCATCTTCTACAGATTGGCTCCCCCTCAAGGGGTGCTCTCCATTCTACCCAAACCACTCTCCAGTTGAGAATGATCATCATCTTCAATTCCCTGAAATGTTAGCACATGTAAATAAAAGTGATTAGGGAATAAGATGGAACCTCCTTGGTTCATCAATGTGAACAACAAGGTTGAGAAGATTCTCTCAATTGAGAAGTCCCATTTTCACCATTCTTCACACTTGCACATTTGATCTTCATTGATGATGTGCTGGTGTGGTTCTCAAAACATCTTCATGTGAAACCTTCCTCTTCCCTTTTGCTTTAGCAATTGCCAGATCTTCATCTTCAGCTCTTTTTAGATCTTTGGCAAGTTGCAACTGATGTGTCCACATGACTAGTAAGTCACTTGGAAGTGTGGCCTCAGTTTTGGAAGTTCCACATGGTTCCTTTAATGCTGTCAAGCTACCTCTCTTAGGCAACTTATTTTCAACCAATCCCTTCTGCTTCTTCTGGATTGATTGTTTGTTTGAGTCCAGTCAGTCTCTATTGAATTTCATGGATTGTTTACAAAGATCCATGATATGTCCTTTCTTTCCACAGTAGAAGCATGTTTTCGTGGTGGTCCTTCTGGATGCATCACCCTTCTTGGATTTAGACTCCAAGGACGTCTTTTCCTTTATCAAAATATTCTTGGGAGCATCTTCCACTTTCTTATGCTTGCTTACCAAGGATTCTTTCAGAGCCAGGTTCTGTGATCTTTTTTTCTTTTGAGCTCTGGATACAGTTGGAGACTGACATGTATCTTTTTGACCACTTTTGCAATCATCTCAGATGTTGTCAAGTAATCCAAATCTATTTGCAGTAAACAGATGTCTGTGGACCTGTGGATGCTGCTTCTTTCCTTCTGGCTTGCTCCCCCTTGGCATGGGCTTCCTTTGTGCTTTTACATTCAGTGGATTGCACCAACAATCCTTTGCACAGTGCCCATACTTATTACAACACCAAAATTGACCCACAAATCTTGACCTCTTGAGTCCTTTTGATTGTAGGGTACTTGTCTTGAATTGTTGTGCTGCTTCAGTAGAGCTCTCTTTCTTCATCTTCTTCATCCATACTTGTTTGGAATTATTCTTCCATCCTGCACTTTTTGTGGAAACACAATTAGAAGCATTAGTACAAGATGGGATGGATGGTACCATCCTTTTGGAAGATGTTGCCCTTTTATTAGAGGATGTCCTCCTTTTGGAATCATCCTTCTCAATGATCACTTGAGTAGCAACATTTCTCCTTTCAGCTGACTGGGTGGCTTCAGCTTTGGGTGATTGCAGATTTTTCAATATCACATCCAGTTCAAAGCATTTCATTTTGAGGGAGTTCTTCTCATCCTCAACCAATCTTAGCCTTCCTTCCCATTTATCTTCCAGCTGCTTCATCTGGTCTTCATGCACCTTATTCATTTCTAGCAATGAATTGTCAAGCTCCTTCACCATTTTGACTTTGTCTTCGAGTTGAGCATCTCTGACATTCATTGACACTTTGTGAAACTTCTCCAATGCATGGAAAACTTCATTGATCATTATCATAAAGATTTATTTCTCAGAAAGTCTTCTTTGCAATTCTTCAGCAGTGTCTTCATATCTTTCATTACAAAGATAAACAGTTTCATCTTTAGCCTTCAGCAGCTTTCTGAGAGTGTTGGTTATGCCAACCCTTTTAGCCAACTGATCTTCCATTGTATTGGCTTCTTCATCTAGCTGTAATTTTTCTTCTTGAAGATCAAGGATTCCTGTAGCTATACACATTGCCACTTCCTTGGGGACTGTGTTCTGAAGATATTCGATTGCACTTTGAAGATCATTCATTGTTCCAACTTCATCACAGCTAGGACATGCTTTCTTCATCTTCTTGGCCTGTTTCTTCTTTCTATTTTTCTGAGTCTTGGCAGATATCTCCATTTGAGGCTAGTCACTCATTTCCTCAAATCTGCACTTCATAAAGACTCCCTTGGATCTTTTAGAGGAAACCTCCCTCTGATACTAATTGAAGTTCCCAGATCAGTGTGAATCACTGAGAGGGGGAGGGGGTGAATCAGTGATCCTTTAAAACTTTTTACTAATTGATTCTTTATCAATTAAACCTCTATGGCTTGTTAATGCCTCGATCCACTCTTCTTGTATCTCTCAACCTTTCCTCGAATGATGCAGTAAATGTAAAGGCACTGGACACAAGGATTTACAAGGTTCGGCACCAAAGGCCTACGTCCTTGCCATGTTGGTTATACGCCCCAACATGGTTTCTCCATTATAACTTGTTAGAATTACAATGGTCGATACAACATCCCACCGTATCTCTCCTGAGTCCCATAGGAGGGTCTTTATACTGCGTCCCACAGTGTTACCAGAGTCCCACTGGCCTGCTCCAGAATCCCACTGAAGACTTCTTCCACCCTGAGTCTCATAGGGGGCTTCTCCTGGCTCCTCGAGTCACACGAGTAGCTCTTCTTCACTTTAAGCTTCTTCAAGTATCTTCAGCAGTCTGGGATAAAGACTGCTGGCCTTGCTCTGTACCTATGATCACTTGAGTTGATCAGGTCTTCTCGTCTTGCTCAGGCTTTATCACCTTCTTCTAAGGATGACCTGGCCTCTCTCGAATTACTGAATACTCAGACAAATGATGTCTTTAACTTAAGTCTAGTCCAGTCTCAGTTCACATCAACTTCATGCACTTAGTGCATGGCAACTCTGCATCCTCATGCACTGACTGCATGGCCTTCTCAAATCTCTTCAAGATCTTCAAGTCTTGGACTCCTCAAATGCACACAACCAGATTTGGCTTTGTTCACGTTTGCATGTGCATGCATGCATGCATGCACTCCCCTTCTTCTCTTCTTAGTGCAGTAAACCCACAATGGGTGTAAATACTTTTAGCACACTCACCTTCTTCCTTCTTCACACTTTGTTCTTTTTGTTTACACACTCACAAGTGTGTTGTACTTTAGTGTGAGGGTCTCCTCTTTCTTCCTTCTTCTAAGTGTGTTCACTTCACTTAGTGCACACAAACTAGGTTCGGCCTTTTAGTTCTTTTGCACACACAAATGCCTATGGGCTTCTTCCATTCTTGTACTCTTCCACTTTGCACACACACTTTGTTTTTATCTTTTAATCTTCAAGTGTGCACAACCACAAGGCTACGGGATTCACTTGTTCAATTTGCACACAAAGGCACTAAACCTTGGATTCTCCCTCTTTACACAAGCTACAGCCCGTAGGGCCTTCTCCAATTCTTAAACACACTCAAAGTGTGGTCTTCCACTTCACTTGGCACACAAGGCACTAAGGCCTCGGGTATTCTTTTCCACTTGGAACACACACACTGCCTTCTTCTGTTTTTGGACACACAGCCCGAACTCCTTGGGTGCAAGGAAGTCGTGCAAGTCTCGGGTGCAACCGGTGCAAGGCACGCAAGGCCACGGGTGGCCACTGCCGCGCAAGTGCTTACCGTGAAGGGGGCCGCGGTGCACAGAGGGAGCGCGCAAGGTCGCGCTGCCCAACCTCTCCTTCATGTCGCGCAAAGGGGTAGCGCGCAGGGGACTCACGAAGTCAAGGTTTGGCTTCGGGCTGCTGCCGCGCAAGTGGTGCGCGCAGGGGAGATCTTCGCGAGGCAGAGAGTGCACTCACGGGTCTTCAGAAATTCAGCGCATCAGCAAGCTTCTAAGAGGGCTCGGGCTCTCTTTTTATAGGCAAAGGAATGCCTCAAAACATCCGCGTGGTTATAAATTCAAACTCCCGAATATCTCGGGTTTTCAAGATTTTCCAAAATCTTGTTTCTCCTCTGTTTCACGCGGCTTAACTCATTTTTAATTTCCTCTACGTGCATGCGACTTAGAACGCATGCACGACCTTCCTTCGATCCAAAACATGCAAGCATAAACACCCAAACCTCGGCAACTTCGTCTTGCCTCGGCCGGATACCAATTTCTCCATATATTGCATGCAAGTCACTTTTTATGCATGTTCGTGTTCAGTAGAGCCAGACGATCTCCATGGAGGTCTCGGTTTGCTCGGAGGTGGCCGGGAACTCAAAAACCATGCTCGGATGGCGCCTGGTTCGTCGGAGGATCGCGGGAGACTTCGGACGAGCTCGGGGTTGAAGACGGTCTCGCAGCAGTTGGATGGGCGATTCAATTGATCTTCAACGGCCTGGATCAGAACAGGTCGCGGCGGATTAGATGTGCGGCCGAGATCTAGTGCGCGATCAAACATGCGGCCAGGATCCGCTCCTCGAGATTTTTCCGCGTCCCACATCGAAACGCGCTACTGTTTTTCCTTGGTTTAACAAAGTAGTGCAGCCATCCCCACTTCAATTGAATCTCCTCCCCTCTCGGTGCCGCCCCGCGCCGAGTTCTCCCTGCGGGCGCGCTATGCGCCCCCCTCTGCTCCCTGCGGGCGTGCCACTGGCGCCCACTATGCTCTTTCGGGCTCGCGCTCTGGCGTCCATGCTGCGCAGGACCTGATCCCCTGCATGGCTCGGCTTACACACGGTCGCGGCCTCTCGGGCTGGCCCCATGGGATCCCCCTTGGGCGTGGCGACCTCGAGTCCCACAAGTGCCTTGGGGATGAACCCTTAAGGCTGGCCCTTGGTGGCTTCCTTTTTTCTTGAGGAAACACTAGTACTTTGTATACAGACAAATTAACAAAGTGTAAATGCCAAATGCCACTTCTTCTTCTTCTATGCCATTCTTTTCATTCCATCTTCATGCTTCTTCCACAAACATCCTCAATCTTCTTCTTCAATAGAAATCCTACAATGCTCTTCAATCATTGATTCATCACTTAGGAATGGAATTCATGAAGGGTCTTCATCTTCAACTGAGCTCCTTAATCACATAATTCTTCAATGTGCTTCATTGATCTAATCAGAGATCAAATTGGAACTTTTTCAATTCACATGCACTATGTGTTAGTGCATGGACTTCATTAATCCACTTCGTCCACTTAGAAGTTGTGGATGGATCCCATTCACTTCCTCATGTATTGTCATAACAATGCATGGCCTTCTAGAGCTTGTTGTGGCATTGTATCCAGTTGATACAAGTTCTTGGAACTTAAAGATCAGTTCAACAATCGTCTGATATAATGATGATGTTCCATCATCATCCATTCTTCAAGTGGTGTAACTTAGTATCACCTTGATAAAAGTATTGGAACATTAAGATCAGTTCTACAATCGTCTGATATTATGATGATGCTCCATCATCATCCATTCTTCGAGTGGTGAAACTTAGTATCATCTTGATACAAGTATTGAAACATTAAGATCAGTTCTACAATCGTCTGATATTCATAGAGAATGTTTCAACCACAACATCCTATGTCACTTAGTGAATCTCCTAAGTGACATGCATCTTAGTACCATGGCCATTCTCCATTCATCACCATCACCATCACAACCTTTGTCATTCACATATTGAAACTCCTTGACATCCATCCATTCATTCCTAGACAACAACATACCTCATTGACAACAAATGCAACACAGTGCACTTCATAATGTATTTAACCTATATATATATATTATAGTTTTATCATTAATGAATGTTTGTAATTATTATATTAATTATACCTTCTATCTTCTAATTCCATATGGAATTTCATAAGGTCTCTCATGTGTACGACGGAGAACCATCTCGCGAATCGATGAGATTCATTTTCAGTAACATTTTACAAGAAATATGTTAATTAAACATTCAATGAATATAAATTATAGATATGAAAAAACAATTAATATATATTTTGAATCTTATATATACCATTATTTATTTTAATACATCGAGAAAATGGAAACAATTTACATTTGTATGTATGAGTTACCATACCCATAAATGATGTTTTAATTTTTTTTCTCTTAATCATTTTGATTACTATAAAAATGTACTTAAAGGATATATATTATATATATTTCATGGTTTAAATTATTTATATGATGGATCAATGATCAATTTAAGAGGAACAAATGAAAATAAAACCATACATGAAAAAAAAATCAATTATTGTCCAAAACTAGTCTTTCATATACAATTGATAATAAAAAGGTAATAAAAGTTCATAAGTAAATCATATATGTTATGATATATATAAATATGGTTCTATAATATTTTTATAATGAAATTGTATTTATTGAAATGTAATTTCAAACATGTACGTAGGAAGTCGAGATACAATATTGTATTTCATGTCTCTATTTTATTTTTTTGGAGCCCTAAAAATTAACCACTTGTTGGATTTCCTATACTGTATATACTGACCGATTTACAAGTCATAAAATGTTCCTAATTATTATTTTTTATATAAAATTTTTCATTTGATGTTATTCTTTAGTGGGTATACCATTTAAAAGTTTAGTCATGGGGTAAAGAATTATTGTCTCGTTTTTTACTTATACGAGACACATTATGTATTTACAACAAATATGTTTTGTGGGGTATATTGTTTCAATGAATTAATTTTATGCTATCTATACTAGAAAATATTATTATGTCTATATAAATTTCCATATATTTATTTTAGGGGGGCTACGGTTAAAATGTTTCCATACTAATAAGGGATGTTTGTCTCAATTTTCCTTCATTAACACATTTTTTATAATATAGACTTATCTTTTTTCATGAGGAGTATCTATAGCTCCATTGATAATTCATAACATGAATTTATTTGTTCTAATGATATTTTATTTTTTATTTAATATTATTCATTTTTGGGTAATAAAATTCATTTTTACCAATGTGGTAAAGATTTTGTGTTCGAATATTATCATTTATCAATATTTCTATTGATTATGATTCTAATTATAAAATCACATGACCCATATCCCAAAAAATTATAAAACATTTTATCCCTAGGTTGTTTCATGAGAATAAATGTTTTCCCTTCAGTTTTTATCAATATATAAAGAATATTTTAAAATAATAGTTTTATGATAAATCAACTTTTTTTCACTCTTTAGTGAAAAACTTTTTTTCATCCAAAACCATTTTTTATCGATGAATCATAAATATTTTTAGAATTCACTAAATTATCTATTAATGAATTTTTTTTATAATTTTTAACATTTTAATTTTATTAATTAATATTAAAATAATTTTGTACATAATTTCCATGTTAATTTTACTAAAAATTTGAATCAAATATTTTCATTAAAGTTTATGGAATGACTGATAGTTTCAAATATAATGAACAATATATGTCCTTAGGCTTCCATTATATTATTCAAAGTTTATTTTGATATAAATATATATTGAATAAATTTTCATTCTAATGTTTTTTCAAACTATAAATGATCTTTTCGTCAAAAATGGTATAAATAATTTTAAAATGTCCTGTTGTATTTTTCTATGGTCATTTTCAAAGAAAATAATTAAAAAAATAATGTTTTTAAAATTGGTTTTCAATGAAAAATTATTTTCCACAAGAATTGTTTGATGTGTACTTTAAAATTAATTTTCAATCTAAAGTGAAATCCATTGTTATTATATATGAATTATTGTGATTATGAATAAATGATTACATAACTGTTTTTTATCATAATGGTTAATGTTTATGATGGAATATTGTTTGTAAAACTGGTTTATACTCTATGGGTTATACAATTAAAAATGACTATGAAATATTCTTATTTTCACATGGAATAATAGGATGAAATGGTGAAATTGTTATAGAACCAGTCACATTTCAATATGTTATGATATGTTGAAATGTCTTTGAAACCAATTTCAATCAAGGGATATCATATGTTGATTTTTTTATGAATTGTTGCCATTATACATATGATCTACATTATGTGACTGTGGTAACATTATAACTAAGGACTATGGGTATAATATAACCATGATGAGTTGGACCTATATCCCCCTCCAACACGTTGGGGAACATATATATAATGACATATAGAGGAAAAGAATGGGGAGTGAACCATATTCATTAATGGAAATTTTATACCATTATGGTCTTAAGAGCGAACCTCAACTACTATAATAGTTTGGTGAGTGATCCCATTCATCACTGATATAATTGGAAGTGAGCCTTGACTAATAGGGAAATAATTTTTATTATTAGGTGTATTCAAAAAATACTTATCTTATGTTAATGTTATGCTCTCATGGATTAGGTTCCCTGATTCCAATAAGGTTCGTGTATTAATAATGGCCTAGAATAATTCATTATATCAATATTTTTATCTATCAAAAGGAGGATATAATTTTAAAATGTTAATCTTGTGATTTCATAGAATTATTATCAATTCATTCTAATGTTATTATTTATTTCTCACTTTCTTAACCTTAATTAGAATCTAATCTCACACTTTTGTTTATTTACATTCCCTAGGTTATAATGAACAGTTTTAAATAATGGTTGTTTGTGAATAGTTATAATGGTGAAAATATATGTGTGATATTTGGAATATCCTTCCACAATTTAGAATATTATGTTTTTAGTCTATAAATAAACTAAACTACTATGGTCTTTAGATGTGTTTTAGTGTAATTAAATGAATATTCAACTAAGAAGATGTAATATTTATGTATCAGATTCTTGTGTTTCCTTTACTTATATTAGGTTATTGGAAACTAAAATTTTGTTATGATGTAGCCTTCTAATACTCAACATGTTGAGAAAATGTTATTCCACCACATGTGTCAGTAAACTCCATCATTTAATTGAACTGTAAATTCATTTGGTGGTGATAAATGGATAATTTCATCTAAGAATATTTTTCTCTATCTCGGTAGCAATTAATAAGATAAAGTTGTCAGGGAATATGATCATCTCTCAAGAAATGTGGATCAATGGTGTTCATTGATTTATGTAATTATTAAGGATGTTTAAATACTATTCATGGAATGGAATGATTTTAATGATGTCTTATTGGAAATGTTTCTTCCTCATGAGAAACAAGTTTATTTTGGTATACAATTATTAACTATATAACAGAAATTTGAAAAAATGTATCTAATAATGAAGTAAACATTACATGGTTATTATGTAATGATACATACTATGTATATATTCAAAATATAAATCATGACCATTTTTATGGCTTAAATCCAATTATTCAAAAGTAACTAGTCTCCCAATGATTTTCATCATACGATGACATAGTATATTGTGCTATCAAAATAGAGAAATAATTATCCATGTATTATATATTAGAATATAAGAAAGACAAGAAAAGTATGATATAGAAAATTATAGGTAATGGGATTATGGGAATGAAAGATTTTCATCCATGTGATAACTGTGGAATTAAAAACATGAGTAATTTCTTGAAGTGAATCAAATTATGCTACATGTGTTGAGAGAGAGGTCAGTGTGATCATGATTCAAAGAGAAATAAATGTTTTTCCAATTTTCAATGTTTATAATTAATGTTGGAGGTTAAATATACATGTTTATAACCCAAGAATCTACGGAATATGAAAATGAAGAAGCTATGTTGTCTAGGTTATGAATATTCTATAAATATGGTCGAATTGGAATTATTAAAATGTTTAGGTGTTTATATTTATAAAAATAAATTTGGTAGTATTTTTTTAATGGTATTATGATTATAATATCCATTAAACCTATAAGTATTGTACTAAAAACATTTTTATTAATGATCTGAAAAATATGATGAATAGATTAAATAGAAAAAAATTGTGATTCTGTGGAAATTTTAACTTTTTGTAATGAAAATTATTGAGGGAAGAAAAAACATAATATGTTTTCATTTTTTATATAATAATCTCAAATATATGTTTATGGGATAGTATTACTTACCGTGAAATTATATTGTGATTTATATTACCTTTATAGTGGTTTAATACCTATTTGGATTTATGTAATATATTCAATAAACTATGATTCAATTTTTCGAAACATGCATGTTTTCATTAAGATATTATGGTGACCATGTTATTCAACTATTTGGTATGTTCCATCAATAAGTACTATATACTATTTGGGGAATATAATTTATTTTTGATTATTTAAATTTAGTGAAATACCTTCTAAATAATTGGGATCATTGTGTAGTAAGAAATATATTGGAATGGAATTGTGCTAAAAAATTCATATAATCAATTATGTTGAAATTTAGGTGTTCCTAGATAACTCTGGATAACCATTTTGGTATTGGAAAATATAGAAGAATTTAATTTTCATTATTTTATAGATTATATTTACTATCTAAAGATTATTTTAGTGTGGTATGTATTAAAAACTCAACTAGAATACTCATTTTCAGGAGATAAGTATAATATTATGGAGTAAAATGATTAAAGGATGATGTAATACATTTGAATAGATTATGTTTTATTATATTCTTATTCTAGTTGGTAATGTAATTCATCAAATCCTAGAGGAGGATCTTCTAACGATAATGTTATCCTATAATAATCTTTCTGATTTATCAAATGTTACCATAGCAACCCAAAAACTTATTTATTTATATAAATTATGTTTTATAGATAATTATATTTCTTGTGATCACTTATCTTTATCACTCTCCATAATTATTTATGATTTTCACTGATATCATTATCTTCACTTCCCCCCCAATATTATCCTATTAGGAATCGAAGTGCATAATATTAAAAATCACTATCATTCATTACTTTATCTTATATCATGAATATTTTTATTAATAATTTATATGGTGTAGTTTCTTAAAAAAGAAATATTTAGAGTTTAATCCCATAATTATTAGGATAAAGATTCAATTACAAGGATTTAATCTATTTATGGTGGATTGGATGAAACACCCATATATTTTAAAAGTGCAACATCGTGTTTGAATGAATTTAAAAAAAAACAGAAATGTAACTTTAGAATATAACACCATGAAAATTTATGATATTTTATTGTCAATAAAATTTAATCTCTTTGATTTCATATAATGCATTCGACACCAAGTATAAAGGTAACTAGATACTCTATTAAAATATTATTATTTAATGCTGACCATTATAAAATAGGTGTAACATTGGTGAATATGAATATGAATAACTAAATTATGAAACTTATTTGATTTGAATACATAAAATATTTATTCAATGGTTTTATATTGAATATAAATAATATAAGATTCATTTGAATGAAACAAAAATTTTTTATAAAAAAAATATTTTTCTCAGAGGTGGTTTATTATTTCTTTACACATAATATAAAAATCATTTTTATGACTACTATAAAATTTATATGCTACTATAATCTTCAATTTTGAAATCTACATATAAAAATTATCTTTTTGGTAATTTTATATTATTTTCTAAAAGGAATAATGTTTTAATGAATAGAACAAAATTCTAATTTTTCTAAAAATTTCCTTTTAATTTAACTAATAATAATAGATAAATTATGTTATATGTTTTTATAAAATAAAATTAGTTAAATTAAAGAAATATAAAACTACTTTTGGTAATGGAAATGAATTTCATTCTGAATTTTGATATAAAACCAATTTTATATTTTAATAGTTTATCATTGGAAAAGACATTTTTGGATGCATCTGAGGGTTTAATATTAAATTAAATTATTCCACTTAGATGTATTGAATTTAAAAAATGGGTAAATATTTTTATTCAAAACATATAATATTATATAATAATATAAAAATATTTTTTTGACCATATTTTATAGTGAACATAGTAAACATTAATTACACTGTTATTGTAAATATGATTTTACTAGGAGGATAAAATCAAAATATATGTGCTAAAATTACATAATAACATGTTAAACACACATTTAATTGCCTTATTTAGACCACATAATCTATATTTTGTGTTAGTAATGCATTTTGGAAGCTTATAAAATCTAATAAAACTTGGGTACAACTTTTTATTTTTATGAAGTCTAACTACGTTCTCTACCACACATATAAAAGGATAACAATACTTACCACTATGAAAACTCTCAAATACAATTTGATGAACCATTACAATCAGAAAAACCTTAATTACTCATTATAAAACCATGAGACTTGGTGAGTTTTTTTAAATTAATTTATATTTTTGATATTATTCATTTCACATAACACTAGAAATTTTTCTTATATATATATATATACTGAAACACTAAGTGGAACATTATTTTAACATGACACAAACATGGTTTAATGTACAGGAAATATCTGCATGGCTTGTGCTACATGTAATACCAACTTCGCTTGTGTTTCCAGCAAATACTGACTTGGTGTACATTACATGAAACACTAATGTAATTTCGAAACATAGGTGTATTTTTAAAAATTATATAATCAAGATAATTAATACCAAGAATTCAGACATAATAATATTAATAGTAATAAAAAAATTAAAATTTTTTTAAATGGTTTTTATGAATAAAACATATTGATAATGGAGGGTATAATGTTTTTCAAAATACTATAATCTCAAATGTACTATGATTTAGGACCTTATACAAAACAAAATTAAAACTATTTTTTACAAATATAGTAATTTAATTTGATAAAATTGAAATTATTTTAGAATTTGGAATTTAATAATTAGATTTAGTTGATTATTTATTATTTTTCTGAAAAACATCATTTTTTGATAAATAAAAAAAATTACTGCTCTTTAGTTAAAAACTGTCTTTTGATTTAAATAGTTATTAATGTTTAATTGAATTTTAAATTTTGTTTAAGGAATAATTAGATTAATTAAAAATATATTAATACAATTTATTTCATTATAATATATTTCACATTGAATTTTGAAATAATAAAATTTAACGGTTTAAATTAAAAACCAGCTTTCTCGCCACAACTGTGGGATTAACATCAATCTTTATTTTCACACATATGTGAAATAAATTTAAAAAAGATGAAATAATTTTTTTAATAAATATTATATATTGATTCTAATGATATAAAATAAATTTTTTATAAAAATATTTTTAGTAAATGTGATTAGAATTAATCACAACCATTAAGAGAAAATATAGTTTAATTTTGGACAAAACCATTCTATTAGGGGACCAAATGACCAGGCCTCTTGTCCAAAACCAATTGGATGTCCATATGATTTACATAAAACTTATATTAATTATGTTTTTGTTTTTCTTATGACTTTTTTAGGGAATAACCTGTGTACACATAACTTGTTTCAAATTATTCCAAATGAGTCCCTTTCCATCTATATAAAAGGCCACAACCACTCCCTATTCCTCACACCACTAAAGCCCCTTATCTCACCCAAAATATAATAAAATAAGCTCAAAATTACATACCCTACTCATTGAAACATCCAGTTTTGAATAATGTCTTCCAAGTAAGCCTTTTGGAAGAATCTATATAAAGATACCTGATTAATAGGTAACATCTTCCCTCAAGATCTCTTGTTTAGTTTCCATTATCCATCCCCAAAAGTCATTGTTTTTCAATGATTATATAACATAAAAACTATCCTAAATATAATTTGATGTTTTTATCTAACTATTGTGATGTACACTTACCCAAAATGCCATCTAATGGGTAACAAACATATTTTTTCTGAGTACGATGAAATACTTCCTCACAAAAGGATGATTTTTCATTTTTTCCATTACCACCTATAATTGTGGCAATTATGATAGAAATTCTATTATATATTTTATATTGGAAATTTATTATTTCTTTAAGATAATTTATTCCTTTTTATATAAAATATATTTTCTTACTTTGCATTTTACGTTAATGTGATAATTTTATTTGAGAAAGTTTGGAGTATCGCCCCTCAAAGCGATGTGATTTGGTCACACACTTCATAGAAAATATTAAGGATGAAGTTAGATAAATTGTATGTTATATATTACATAATAATAATATTTGAATAATTATATATATATATATATATATATATATATTTCACTTATAGAATTTCTTTTAGTATGATAATAAAAACAGAAGCACCGTTCATTCATACATAAGGCATACCGTCTCCATGAACGGTATATTCCATTTTGTAATTTTAAATATTATCTAGATTATTATAATAAAAATATTCTCTTTGTAAGTGATATTTATATCATTTTATACATTATGTAATAATTATATATTTATAAGGACCAATAATATAACAAGATAAGACACGTGTGAAGAATAATTCAAATATTACCCGAAGTGAAACATTAAAAAAGGATTATTAACAAAAATGTAATATAAGGCCAAAATAAAGGTATATATGTTATTATATATAAGAATATGGTTATTTGAAATTTTTATAAAAAAATTATATTCAATATATTAGTGGTTAGAATGTGTAAGATGAGAGTCAAGACCCAAGGTAAGTGAATTTCATCTCACCTTTTAATTTCTATGAGATACATTCTTTATTAACCACCCATTCATTTTTTGTTGTGAACATACATGCCATGGAAGAAATGTATAATTATTATACTTATATGTATGTTTATATAATTTTCCATTATATGATATTTATTTAATGGGATTAATTTTTCTAATTATACCAATTTGGTTAAGTAGGTTTGACTAAAATTGCCTTCGAGAAAGATGATTTTCTTATGAACCAATGATCATTAAAAAAGTGTATATGATTCCAATTGTCATTTTACATAACTAATTTACATATTTTCAGGATATTTTATGTCTAATTTTATTTATTTTCTTTAAATGAAGTGTGTGTTCCCAATTTACCAACTGGGAATATTGTATTGAAACAATCTCTTTATTTTTCGAGATTGTTAATGATTATGTTAAATTCAATGAAATATTATGATCCATATCTCAATAAAACTAATGATCATATTTATCCTCTATTTATTCAATATATATCCATATATTAGTACCATTTTATACTCTTTTATAATTCATAAAATGGTTTTGTGAAAAATCTTATCGTATCTCTCTCTTCGGTTATAAATTTGATTAATTTCAAAAACATGTATTAATAATTGTTTTCAAAAAAGTTTTCAAATGATAATTTAAAATATTTTCCATCGAAAAGTATTTTATTATTTTTTATGTTTTAAAATCTTTCTATATTATATTTCAATGTTATTTTCAATGAAATGTTTTTCAAAAATTTCCAATAAATATTTGTATGTTTCCAATGTATCCTTCCTGAAATGGGTTTCAAAAAATTTTCAATAAATATTTACATGTTTTAAAATGGTTTTCAAAGAAAATTATTTTAATAAGTGTTAATATTATTTTATACTCTTTCAATGAAAATTTTATTCAAAATAATATCTAGTCTTTTTTATATGTTTTCAAGGTATTGTCTATGAAAATTACTATAAAGGATTTTATGTATTAAAAATACCATTTCTATTAAGAAAGGACAGTATTCTGATAAAAAGTTTTTTAAATTTCATTTATAATTATTTTCCTTCTAAAGATAAAATCTAGTTATATTACCCATTCCCTTCTAGAAAATGATCTAAAGTTTCCATTTAAATCCTTTTTATGAATGGGTTGTGGTTAATTACACGGTATTTATGAAACCCATTTTTCTTCCATGGGGTACATATTAATGAAATTCATTTCTTTTCCAAATGATATATTCTTTTGAAATATTCTTATTTTCATTGGTTATTATTTGATGAAATTATTACGAATCCAATTACTCTTACTTATTTTATGATGTTATGAGATGATATTGTTTCCATTTTCATTTCATGTGTTATTACTTGATGTTTATAGAACCCATCTCTTTTCATGAGTCATGATATGATGAATGTTTTTCGAACATACATGTATGATTTCATTTTGTAATAGGTTTCACCAATATCTATCTCCAATTAATTGGGTAATGATAAATGTTTTATGAGCTCAATGGGTAGATAGGAGGAAATAACAAACCCGAAATAAGAGGGTAAACATGAGGAAATCTCAAGCCCAAAAAAGGTTAAAAGAGAGGAAATCCCAAGATCGAAACAAGTAGATAAATGGGAGGAATTCCCAATATTGAAACAAGAGGGTATATAAGAGGAAACCACAACTGTAAAACAAGAGGGTATACTAAAGGACATCCCAAACCCGAAACTAGAGGGTACACATGTGTATATACCAAACCAGAAACAAGAGGGTACACGAAAAGAATTCCAAAAACCCAAAAAATGTACATGGGGGGTAATTCCAATCCGAAATCAAGTACATGGGTGATTAACCTGGGTATAACAAGTTACTAAGTCCTTGGTATGATGCCTTAACATATGGCTTTCATACGTGTTTTTAATAATTCCTTATTCTATTCTAATGTTTGATTTCATGGATTATGTTAATTATTTTCTTATGATTCATGTCTATGAACTAACAATATTTATTATGATCTCTCGTATTTTAGATATGATCCTAAAATTTAATTCTGATGGTCAATATATTTGTGTTCATGTTATGATTACTCATTTTTTTATTTACCAGTTTTAAGCATCTATGTTCTCTCATTTATTATGTTTCCTTTCTCAAGGTTATGATGAAATGTTTTATGTATATATACTAAATGTGTAGATCATATTGGGAGATATTGAAGATTGTTCAGAAGAACATAATATTTTGTTTTCGTGTTTCAAAAGACACTATACAATTATATTCCTCAAGAATGTATTTTGGTGATGTACTAAATGTTCATTAAAAATTATGTACCACCCATGTATGTTAACACTGGGTTGTTATAGTTTCTATTCATTGAAGGATTGTTCAACCATTGAAAACTAGGATGTGAAAAATATTAGTGATATACCTAGTAATATTTATAAGGATATTTCTTTGGATTTACCCGAGGATAGATATTAGGTTAAGTTAACATTTAGGAAAATCTCATAGAATTTTCGTAAAGGATGTAGTAAATGGTTTCCTAGAAAAACATCCAAGTATTGATGAAACAATTTGATGTGGATCAGGAATAGTTGTACATTGGGGGTATCAAATCTTCTTATATGTTACATGCCTTTCTCGATGTATTATGGTACATGAAAATGGGCATTATAACACACTGGTTTTGATAATCCTGGGGGATACGCATTGGGAAATCACAAACCCTTTAAAAAAATCAAGATGGATCTAAATTGAATTTGGATATGAATAACATAAGATAAAAATAACATGTAATATATTAAGGAATATTTCATAATATAGACATTTTATATGTGAATTTTCATGATTACATGGTTCCCAATTATGATAACTATTTCTTACTCTCTGGTTTTGGTTTTAGCCAGTGGCTAGATCCATAAGGAACCATAATAATAGTGATTGAGATGGTAAAATCAATGGATTTCCTCATAAATATCTTATTTATATAGAGTAAGGAATAAAAAACCTCATTTATATACTCTGAAAACTTTCCCAATCTATGAATCATGATGAGTTTCAAACTGATAAAAGTGTAGAATAATGTATTGTTGAGTCCTTAATGAGGCATCATCCACCTTATCTCAATGGTTTATCTTATACAGTTTTTTTTGAACATTAGATTAGTACCAAAGAAAAGATATTTTCCATTCTCAAGTGTCTCAATTCTGAGAAGTACATTCTGGCTATTTGTCTGTTAGAAGGTTAAGCATACTAGTGGCATACACTATTCAAGAATACACAAAATAAAGATAAAAATTAATACATGGATTGGTATGAGAACAAAAACTTATTCACCAATATGTACATTAAAATTATTCTCCATAAAAACATGGAAAATTTGTTCCATGATTTGAAGTAAAAATATTACGATTGTATCAGTACTTATGTGTCTAATTCCACAAGACTTGTGGTTTAATCTTCTGATATTATCATCCAACATGAAAGTTAAATTTATAAGATCTTCAATGGCTTATTGACAGGTATCAGAAGGGAATTTCCAATATGATAATTTAGTAGCTATGAAGAGATTGTGTGTTGTAAAATCAAAGATGAAATGGAGGTAGGAGTTTTTTCAATCCCATGATTGTGAAAAGAAATAGAATATGGAATTGAATGGAAAATATAAAAACCATGGAGAAAAGAAAATGAGCCTTCCATTATGAAACAATTGTGGGAGTAAACATGGAGGGAATTGTATTAAGGAAACTAATAAATGTTTTATGCATTGAAGGGATGTTCATCGAGTGTATGAAGGTTGAACATATATGATTAAATTAGATGAAGATGAAAATAATGATAAATTTCAAATGAATTTACATCACATATTTAAATATTTAAATTTAATGGAGTTCTTCCATTAAAGTGACAAATACCATAATCCAAGGAATAACTTTAATGACAATACACTAAACACTATGAAGAAAAAGGTCAATGGGGAATCTTATGTGATCATAATGGATACAGTTAACCAAGAAAATTAATACGCACTTATCCATCCCTCCGTAGTTTTGAATGTTATGTCAGGTTTTTTATGAATAATCCCTATCAAATACTTATTGTTCATCCTTGGGTGATGTTTTATATTATTATCGCAATGTATAAGTATAAGGATGGTCCCATGATTATAATATAAATGTTTTTTTGATTAAGATAAGATCCTATTGAAGGTATAGATGGTGAATTATATTTTTTATGTTTTACAAGGTTAAATATTTTTTGACTATTTTTGTTATAGTTAAGAATAAGCTAGTAAGACTAAATTGTAATATTTACATATTAGGTTTAATCATATTGGATATCTTATCCAAACTACTTTGCGCTAATAATAATTGATGGGATGGAATATCATAGGGCTAATGATCTCTTAGTACATCTAGAATTCAAAAAAAGTACACCCTTCATTTTTAGAGGAACAGGTGAATTGGATCAATGAAATATGAAGGGTGATTTTATTATGAAATCATGCAGGTATATATTTTCATGAAAATTATTAATATAAATGAAAAAGTATCTTCTAGGAAAATATTTTTTCCTAGTAGATTCATTTATGATTAATGAAAACATTCCTTATGTCATTATGGATTTATGGCTTTCCGATTGTTAACTTTTTCCAAACCTTATTCTCAATCACTCTCCATCAAAACATGATGATAATATTTCTCTTCCATGTCAATGTTTTCACTTCCTGAATATGTTCTAATATGTGGGAATCTCATTATGAGTTACATTGGGAAAACATAATGGTTCCGACTTCCCCATTATAAGGGAAGATTTTGTATTCATTTTTACGATGTCAGTTGCAATGAACTAAACCTTAAAGTATTGAACCTTCAATAACCAAAAATAATTTAGGGGAAAAAATCCTTTTAAGGGGGGTAGAATGTAAAAAATTGATATTTTATGAATTTCTTGGAATTAATTTATATTTTGATATGTTTCAATTCAAGAGACACTAGAAATAGTTATTATATATATATATTGAAACACTATGTCAAACATTCCATTCACATGACATAGACTTGGCATGTGCTACATGAAATACTTTCATGTCATGCGCTACATGTAATGACAAGTTGGCTTGTGTTACACGCAATAATGATGTCTCATACATTACACACAACACTAATATTTATAGGAAACCTCATTTTCTAGCTAAAATAATTTAATCGAGATAATTATTAAAAACCCATTAGAAATTTTAATATGAATATTAAAAAATCTTTTAAAAATATTTTTTATAATTTTTTTATATAAATAAAACATATTTATAGTAAAAGATATAATTATTTTAAAAATACTATTTTTCACAAATGAATTATACTTCATGTCCTTCTATAAAAAATATAAAACAACATTTTGAAAAATATATAAATGTAATTTGATAAAATAAAATTCATTTTTGAATTTTTAATTCCAAAATAATATTGGGAAGAATGTTTGGGATTTTTTGGCAAACTTTGTTTTATGATGAATAGTGAAAATGATGTTTTTTAGTTGAAATATGTCTTCAAATTTATAAAATTATTAAGTATCAGTTGTATTTTAAATTTTTTTTAGGTCAAATTAGATCAATTATACAAGTATTTATACAATTTATGTTATTAAATTAAATTTCACATTTAAATTGATTATACTAAAATTAATAAACTTTGGAATTTTTTACATTAAAAATCACCTTTCTCCCAACATCTGTAAAATTATAATTAATCATAATTTTCCAACATATGTGTATTGAATTTTGAAAAACTAACATAAAAAACGTTAATCCTTATATTTATTAGTTTCAATTAAGAATAATTTAATTTTTTTCAGAAAATATTAATAAAAGTGAATAAAATTAATCACAACGATTAATGTCAAATTAATCTTCATTGAAGACTAAAACTTAATATTAGGGGCCCGAATAACTATGATATTTTTCAAAAATCAATTTTATGGCCATATTTAGGCCATGAAACACCCATTAAATATTTTTTTGGTTTTTTATGACTTTTTCTTCAGATGAACATGTGTACACCTATCTAGTTATTAAAAATTCTATGT
Source organism: Viscum album (assembly GCA_963277665.1). Lineage (NCBI taxonomy): Eukaryota > Viridiplantae > Streptophyta > Magnoliopsida > Santalales > Viscaceae > Viscum > Viscum album. The sequence continues at coordinate 913,620,769 of OY728162.1, read as the reverse complement.
CAGTACTTTTCCATCCCTATAAAAGGCCAAAAAACTCAATCTTACTCACTTCTATAAATCCACTTGGCACACCCAAACTATAATAATATAAGCTCCCAACATCCCTCACTTTATCCATTATTCCTCTCATTGGGAAGAAAGTCTTAAAAGGAAGCCCTTTGTCCCAAACCAAAAGTATTTTCCAGGATAATAGATAATGTATTCTCGCAAGAACTATAGTTTCATTTCCATTATCTACCCCCTAAATTATTTTCTTTTCATTGATTATATAACAAAACCAATATCCTGAATATAATATTATTTTTTATAAGAAAATATTTCTTCCTGAAAGTACACACACCTCCATCTAATGGGTAACGAACATACTGGTTCTCTGTACGATGAACTATTACCTCCTGAAATGTGATTGTTCACTTTTCCTTTACCACCTATCATGGTGTCCATTATGATAGAAACAATTTTATATATGTTATATATGTAATTTATTATTTATTTAAGATTTTGTATTCCTTTTTTCAAAACATATAGTATTTTTATCCCATGTGGTGTTAATACGATAATGTCGTTTGAGAAAATGTGGACTACCGCCCCATCAAAGAGATGTTATTCAGTCACACACTACATGGAAAGTATTAATGATGGGTTTTTTGAGATTATATAATATATATTATAGAAAAATTCTATAGGAATAATTATACATATTTATATACAAATCTTATTTACATACTTTCATTTAATACGACAATAAAAAAGGAAATAACGTTAATGTGTACAAACAACTTACCGTCTCCATGAACTGTGTATTCGATTTAAAACATATATATATTATATAGATTAGTATAATAAAAATATACTGGATATACATGAAATTAATATCATGTTTTACAATTTTTAATCAATATATTTGTATAAGGACCAAGGATATAAAATGTTAGGGAATATGCGAAGAAGAAATAAAATATTAATCGAACTGAAACCTCAACAAATGATTGTTTACAAGTGGGTAAAAAAGGTCATAATAAAATAAAATATGTTATTATATATATTAATATGGTTATTTAAAAATTTTATAATAAATTTATATTTATTATACAACTATTTTAAATGAGTATGTTGAGAGTGAAGACACAAGGTAATGGAATTTCATCTCACTTTTAATTTCTGTGAGATACATGATTTATTCAACACCCTTTCCTTTTTTGTGGTGTTTATACTTCTGATGGATTTAATATATTATTATTATAAATTGTGTAATTGGTATTCAAATACCCATTATATTATATATTTTTAAGGGGTCAATGGTTCAAATTTTACCAATTCAGTAATGTAGTTTTGGCTCCAATTACCTTCTTTTATATGAATGTTTAGTGATGAACCTATGTTCTCTAACGATGTGTATATGATTCAAATTTAAATTTTACATAATTAATAACATTATTTTAATTAATTTTTATACCTCTTGTAGTTTTTTTTTCTTACATGATGATTATGATCACAATTGACCATGTGGTATGATTTTATTGAAACAATTTTAGCGTTTTTCATGATTATTAATGATTATTCTTCCTTAGATGAAATCTTATGACCCATCTCACAATAAAACTAATGATATTCCTTATCCTTTTATATTGAATATATACACATCTATTAGTACCATTTAAACTTTATTTATGATAATTTAGAAATTTTTTTTGAGAAAAATCTAACAGTATATTTGTCTTCAGAAAGAAATAATTTTTATTTCAAAACTGTGGTTTGAAAAATGTTTTCAAAAACGTTTTCAAAACATTATTGAACATAATTTTAATGGTAAAATGATCTTAAAAATTCTTATGGGTTAAAATCATTCAATATAATTTTTAAAATCTCTTTTCAATGAAAATATTTTCAAAACCTGTTCAATCCTTATATATATGTTTTCAAAGTGTCATCAATGAAATGGTCTTAAATTTTTTTTTTCAATAGTTAATTATATTTTTTCAAAGTGTTTTGAAGGAAAATGTTGTAATATTTTTTGAAACTAACTTAATATGTTTTCATGTATAAATATTTTCAAAATTATTTTAGGTCATCATTATATGTTTTCAATGTATTTTCTATGAAAATAATTTTCAAATGGTTTTATGTATTAAAAATATTTTTTCAAAGAGGAAATGACATTTTCTTCAAAAGACATGTTTTTGAAATAATATTCAAAATTATTTTCCATCTAATATGAAATCAATTGATGTTAATAATTCCCTATAAGGAAATGATCTCATGGTTTCCTTTATATATTTTTTATGAATGAGTTTTTCTTAATGTCATGGTCCTTATGAAACTAGTTTCTTCTGTTGTGTTATATGTTTCTAAAATTAATTTCCTTTCCATGGGTTATATTCTTTTAAAACATGATTCTTCTCATGGGGTATGCTTTGATGAAATTATAATGAAACCAATCTCTTTTCTATAGGTTATGATGTGATGAAATGTTTTTGATTTACATTTCATTTTTTGGGTTACGATTTGATTTTTATAGAACCTATATATTTTCATGGGCCATGATATTATGAATATATTATGGAACATGCATGTATGATTTCATTATGTTACAGGTCAGATCTGTATCACCCTCCACTGCATTGGGTAATGATAACAGTTTTATGAGATCAAAGGGTACACAAGAAGAAATCCCTATCCAAAAACAAGATGGTAAACATGAGGAAATCCAAAGACAAAAACAAGAGGGTAAACATGAGTAAATCCCATGATCAAAACAAGAGTGTAAATGGTAGTAAATCACAATATCTAAATTACACAGTAAATGGGAGGAAATACAAATCCCAAAATAAGAGGATATGTTGGAGGATATCCCAAACCCAAACCTACAGGGTACACGAGAGGACATCCCAAAATCAAAACAAGAGGTACCATGATAGAACAACCGAATCCTAAGAAAAGAGGGTACATGGGAGGAAATTATATACCTAAAGAACTTACATGGGTTATTTAACCAAGACTAACTTGTTACGAAAGCATTGATAGGTTTCCTTGACATAAGGTTTTTTATATGTGTTTTCCACAATTCCATGTTGTATTCCTATATTATACTTTCATGTATTATTTTCATTATTTTCTTGAGATTAATGTATTATGAACCAAAAATCTCTATTATGATATGTGATATATATAGAATTATCCCAAAATATTATACTCATGTTCCATACCATTTTGATATTATTATGATTTTCTACTCCAAATGACTTTCTTATTTTTTAGATAAACCACTTTTAGGACAAGTGGGAACTGCACATTCCAATTCAAACATAGAAAACCATCCCAAAAGAATAATTCACAGTTCAAACATTTGAAAATAATGGAGAACATCCTCGATCCAATTGAAAAAATAAATCATATAACCATGAAACACATTTTAAGATTCAAAATTCAAATCGAAACATTCAATCATTGAACGTCGCACAGCCTAGGTAAGAAGAACCCCAAAACATGCGAGTCGTTAGAACCTTGAACCATGAAAGAAACAGGGGAACCCCTCTAATAACTACCTCAACATAGCCACAGGTCATGGGCCGGAATTAGTACCTCGTGGAGAGAATCAACATCACCCTTTTTGTACCAGGACGTCGGAAGAAGTTCCCACATACAACACTAAATAAATTTAGGAAAGGGACATGAAAACTACAGTCATGCCTCCTAGAACCCCAACCACTAGTAAAAACACATCCCAAAGCCACCATGAAATCCATCTCACCCAACTGACCTTGAAAAGATCAATGAACCTGAATGTCAGAGTAGCATGAGAGCTGACAAGATCATCATAATGAGCCACGATGAAGCCAACACCATTAATCCCATAGAGAATAGTATCATTGAACTAGAACAACAGAAAATTAGATGCAATGAAATTTGATGACCAAAATGAATAGTTAAACTGTTGATGAGAATAAACACTACTAACAAGATAGAGAACTAAATATTGAAAAATAAAACTAGGGATGAAACCCTGAAGAATGTTGGGGATGAACAATAAAAAGAAGACTCAAGACCTCCTACCGTATGGGCCATAAAACGTATGTAACCATCTCTCCAACTCTGACTTAAATAGGAGAGGTGGAAACCAGGGTCAGAGTTGGATTGGGTGGCCTGGAGTGAAACAGAACAAAGAAAACGACCGACTCTTATAGAGTGAGAAACCCTCCAACCACCGCACTGCAACTCCCAATGCCTCGATGTAAACACCACCCAAAATCCGTCTATGAGAGGGATAAAGCAACTTGTTCCCAGGAAGGGTATGATTATATGGGGAATCAACATCACATACCTTTGTCATAAGAGAAAGAAACTACAGAAAAATCCACCAACTGTGGGCACCAAAGGAGAGGACGAGTCCAAGAATGGAAGGTATAAGCCAGTAGCTTTGAACGAGGTCAAGAATGAAGGGGAGAATCTGATAACGGGCTTGGAAACCCTACAGGTTAGGAGAATCCGAGCATGGAGAGTGCTCTCCACAGAGATCTCTCCTTAGTAACTCTAATCTTATCACTTGTTGTTATGCTTTTCATTTTCATTACATCCCATTACAGATCATCTGAGATCATTCCTTTGTTATTTGTTTCTATTCTAGATAATATGGAACAAAAATTTAGGAAGAAATACTAATGTTTTATATATTGATGGAATATGTTGAAGATATTTCACTAGGATAGAATATTGTTTTCCATGTTTCTAGTGACACTAAACTATTATAGTCCTCATGCATGTATTTTTAAAATTTTCTAAATTTTTATCTAAAATGGATAATATCCATTAAATCTAAGCATGTTTCTCTGTAGTAATATTAAAATATAATAGACTACTTATATTGATGAAAAATCAAGTCTATGATGGATTTAGTTGTAATTTCAAACGAGTTCTCCGATGAAGAGTAAACATTCTTAATGTGCATATTTTTTTTATTTATACTTCTCACATAAATAAATTTTCAAAAAATTTGATTATTTAATAAAAATAGTATCTCTCATATACCTATATGTTATTATGTGAGTGTCTTGTCCAATAAATATACCCACTTCAGTAAAATGGATAAAAAATTCATCGATCAAGTGTACAATGGGCTACCTCCTCATGAACAAATGTAATTATTTTCCCTTGAAAAAAAATCAAGGATTCATGTATGGATAGATTATTATTTTTTATATGATAATTATGACATTATTATGATTATTTAACTATTAAAACACATATAATCTCTTAATTTCAATTCAATGGGTGATTTAATAATATTGCTCATATGTACAGTTGACAATGATTTATACCATTAGGTATGATGTCTGGTTAATTGGAAATATATATGGATTGAGTCTGACTCTTAGACCGTAGTTCATGCCTTGAGCACCAAGACCCGCCAGGTCCCCTGGTGTGTGCTATCCCAATGGGTTGGTTTCCTTAGTGATATTTCTCAGATGTGGGTAGACGTTTCACATGTCTACCGTGAAGCTATTCAGGTGGCGGATGCATTGGAAAAGCGGGCGCTCACTAATACTAGAGATATGTGGTCTTTCACGACCCCAGATTATTGTGCCTCACTGGTGGAGGCTGATAGGTGTGGGGTTATGCACACTCGTTTATGTAATAATCTCTTGTATGCTTGACTCTTTTTATTTTCTTTATTTAATTTCATTTGGTCCGGCATCCACCAGCTCATGGATTTCCTATTAGTATGTAATGATAAAGTAAAATAATTATTTGTTTTATTAATGACTAAAAAATAAATTTGAAAATATAATTTCTCATCTAAATTCTTATTATTTCGTGTTTTGGAAGCAAAATGGCACACATGCATACGTGTGGACTATATTCTCCCCATAGATATCTTATATGTTTTTCATTTTACATTTACATGGATTTTTATAAGGGTGTATTTTATTCTTTTAAATTACATAAGTAACATAATTATTAATATATATGAATTAATATTTATTTACCTCTCGTTTGATCCTTCTTGAAAAATTAAAACTTTGTTTATGTGTACGTATGGTGTACCGTCTTCCTGAATAGTATAATACATTAACAATATAAAAAATTAATAGATTAATATAAATAAATATATATTGAATATATAAAAAATATTATTATTTTTTTAACTTTTTATTTGATATATCCTTGATCATTTTAAGAGGAATTCAATTACAGAACCGAAACATACATGAAAATTTAAGCAATCATCACATGAAATAGTTATTTTATAAATAAATTATAAATAAAAGAGTAATAAAAGAATATATGTAAATCATAAATGGTATGCGAAATTATATTACAGCTCTATAATAGAATTATAATAATCAAATATCTATTATACTAGAGTATCATACATATATGAAGGATGTCGAACCAGATATAAGTGTTTCTCATATCAAATTTAGTTTTGTGAGAATTATCCATATTCATGGCCTATTACTTGGTGTGGTGAAAATAATACATATTTTGATAGGTTATATAAATAATGTATTAATATTAATTTCATTTAAATATTCATTTTCCAAAAATTCATTCATGGGGTTTAGAATTAAAAAGATAGCAAAGTGGTAAGGGTTTATTATATAATCTCATCATTATTCGAGATTGTTTATACCTATGTCTCCCATTAGAGAATTATTTGATATTTTTATAATAAAATAAATCTAATTTTTATCCTCTGGTATGTCATGATATTTTTTGTATAATAGATACATTTATATATTCATTAGAACTAGAAATAACAAGGATAATTGTTTTAATAAAATTTGACTTAATTTATCTCTTTGGTCGAAAATCCATTTTATTTAAGAAATATGTTTTTTAAATTGATATATTTTTTAATTATAGAAATGATTTAGTAAATACACTATCACCCATTATTTTGATTATATTTTTTTTGAATGAAATTTTCATGTATTATTTCATACTAATCCCATTTTGATTATACTAAAAATGAGAATAGAATCATAGTTTTAATGTGTACGTCATGAATGGAATTTTCCACCATCATGTGCACATAATGTTTTATATATTATTTTTAAAAACATAAAATTTTATTTTCTTAGTAATGTATTTTCATTATTTTATTTTAACATTTTATTTTAAAAAAAATTATATATGAAATGATATTTTCCCCAGAGTGGTTATAATTTTTTAATTTTTTTTTGTATTTTAATTTGATGTAAATCCCTTTCTTACATAAGATCAAATATGGATATGATTTGTTTATATAATAATAATACTTTATATTGAGGTTTTATGATCAATTTCAATGAGGATTTACAATTTTTTTATTGTTCTATTTGTTTGTGTAATTATATTAAGATTATGTTTATTTATTAGGTTATGTATTTGAATTTCATATTTATGTTTTAAAATAAAAATTCTTACGATTATTATAATTCACCACTTTCATATGTAGACTACATTTAAATTATTAGTTTATGGGGTGACCCAAAATTACATAGCCTCTCAATGTATCAACCAGAAACATGAGACAAACAATTAGCCAAATTAGATTGGTTTTTACACACAGTTTTATGTAGTCTTGTGAAAGGCTTGGATATAATGCTTTTGTTGTTTTTAATTATTATATCCTATATTATGAGAATAGTTATTGATTTCCTAGTGATTAAATTTCTATTTATAATATACATGGATAAGTTTTAGTATTGTGTGATTATTGATATGGATTTATTTTACAATAATTTAGTCCATCTATATCAAGTTCAAGTTGTTGTTTAAATGGAATGTTTTTTTATTATTTACCATTTTATGTTTACTATTCATATATATTTTTGAGATATTACACAATACACATCTTTACTAAAAATATTATCTCAACCCTATCTTTTGTTTTCTTTTATCTTTGAAATCTGGATGCATTTTATTATTGATATGCCTGGATATGTAATGGAGAATGTGGTATTATCAACAAAAAACCATTGGAGTATATTAGATTTTAAATTGTATTGTGTATTTATAGTATGTATTATGTTTACCAAGACTGGTAATATAATTGTTCCTTCTAGATGAAAATCCTTCTATTTGTTGTCGATGTAAAAAATAACCACTGACTTAAGGAAAATAAGGTCACAATTCGTATTTAAATGATAGGGTTTCTCAAAAAAATCAATATACCATGATAGATAATGTTTTTTATTACTAAAAATATGTTATCTAACAAAAAATTTAATATTTATAGAGGTGGTGATGTTTGAATATTATACTTCTATAGATGTTTATAAAATATGCGGTTTTAATATTCTATCAATTAATTAGTATAATTATCCCAAAATATTTAAAATGTCATTGATTCTAAGAGGTAAAATATATTTTATCCAATCATATAAAGAACCATTATATTGTAAATTATTCATAAATTGAAATAGTGTAATGAGAAAAGAATAGATGGATTGAAACTAATTTATTTACATAATACTGAAATGAAATTCATTTGTATATTATATAGAGGCATGGAAAATGTAAAAGATATGTGGTGTGTATGGAGACACTTGTTTACTCCAATTTTATTGAAAAATTATCAGTGAATGAAAAAGATCATATAAAAGTTATGGTTCATTGTATATATTCATTTTTAACTATGAAATATTTTAACAAGATTATTTTAGAAAGATTTGTTTTTACAAAGAATATTTTTTATAGCTGATATAGTTTTTGATACATAGAGTATAATCACAAAGCCCATATATATGATTATTTCAAGAAATTCAATCAATTAAAATGGAGAAGTTAATTATGTTAGTATTAATATGATTTTAGGAGAGGCAAACTAAATAAATATCCCTTATAGATGGTGAAATTATATAATAATTCCAATTATGTTGAAATTTTTTGTGATAGATGTGATCAAAATATACAATCCACAAATATGTGACTCACTATACAAATAAATTATTTATAATAAAATGTGAATTTTAAATATTAAATTATGAATTTTAATAAAGTAAAATAATAAATGGGTGTCACGACCCATCCTCGGGGCTCGTGCATTGACTACCTCAAGCTCACCTTCTATAGGCCAGAGGCTGGTGACTAGAACCAAAGGCGTAAATCCCTAACTGGGAAGGAATTACCTTTATAAAAGTAAACAAACACAATAGAGTACACAACTGATGTAAACAATAAGTAAAATGTGTGCAAAAGTTAGTGCGGAAAAGTAAATGGCCTAGTATACAACCCCAACTGTAAAGTACAATACAATTGAAAAACTAGTACAACTAAAGTAAAGCCAAACAACAACCACTGAGTCTTCCTTCAAGTATTCCACCAGAAGTGTGGGTACATATTGTCTCCTTAGCACCTCGAGTTCGTCCGTCTCTCCATGAGGTCCACCTCCGGGTACCGTCCAGCTTCTCAAATCTCCACCTCGATCAGTTTTGTCTGTTTTCTGCATCCAACACAACGTAGTGCAGTCAATTCCTATTCAGGGGTGAGTATACGATACCCAGTAGGGACCCCGAGACCCCCGATGGACACCCAGATTACACAATAGATAAACCACAGAAGAGAGATACATTCATGACATATCAACCAACCCTACTTAGGTATATGCCCAATCATATACATATGTTATAAACCACAGTACAGATCCAACTCTCGATCTCATGTATAACCCAATCCACACAAGAATGAAGTCAATCACATAGATGATAATTATTGAAAGTCTAGAATCATCTCACACAGGTATACATCTTTCGTATAGTGATAGAGATGATCAAATGTAGTCACTGATTCATCTAAGCTATCGGACCCACACATGATACAAGACTAGCTAAGCCGTCGAACCCACACAAGATACAAGACCAACTACTCTTCCAGACCCACACATGATACAAGTATAGAGGTCAAACTATCGAACCCACACAGGATACAAGAACATTAGTCATCCCCGTTGAATCCACAGATGATTCTAGTACAGTAGTCATCGCTGTCAAACCCACATAGGATTCCAGTACAGTAGTTGTCGCTGTCGAACCCACAGTGGATTCCAGTACAGTATTCGTCAATGTCGAACCCATGGAGGATTCCAGAATGAAAGTCGTCACTGTTGAACCCACGGAGGATTCCAGTACTTTAGTCATTGTTGACGAACCCACAGAGGATTCCAGTACAGTAGTCAACGCAGTCGAAGCCAGCTCTAGGGTTCTCACACACAACACACTTGATTTCGGGAGGGTTCGCTCCTCGATCCAAGGGGTCGATACATCAACTATCACGAAGTCCAGGGTTGATGTATCCCGAAGCCCCGTCTAATAAAAAGGAACCCAACACAAAAGACGACACGTCACTCGGATGTCTGGTCTGAGAGTTATTATATTTTCCGTTCCAGGGGCCCAGTTGGAATTACGCTTGTTCCAAACCCGGACATTTTCCAAATATGTCCAAAACTCAATTTCAGTATCTCAAAAGGATCAACTCATCGTAAGTGTCCAAGTGCAGTAGAGGGTGCGTCGATCAGACGCACGATCGTGAAGTTATTTGCATTTATACGAAACCATCCCGACCCGTCAGGCCCAGTGGGCTGGTGGGTCGGCCCATCCTGTCTCGGTGAGTCCGACCCAACTAAATGGGTCGGCCCATCCCGATAATGTGCGGCCCGTCCCGATGAGGCACGGTCTGGCCCATGGCAGGTGGCCCGACCCAGATGGGCACGCTGCTACTCTAATATGGTTCTTATAAATATTTCTTATAAACATTTCCTCACATATCACCCATGTTATTCAATCCTTACCCCTAATCTAAAATACAGTTTCAATGACATTTCTCGTGTTATCAATTATAAAAGGATCCCCCTATACCCCTTCAAAACCATGTTATCCAGGGAAAAGAATATTAAATACCATAACATTTTTAATCTCCCAAATCCTACATATATGTTTGGTGTCATCTTGTTCCTTTATTGAATCCTAAATCCTAAATTATGATAGAACCCATATAAAAAAGGTGAAAACTCTAGCATAAGTTAATGTAGATTTACCAAAGTTGGGAATAATGATAAGGGGTTTCCTTACATTGACACTTTCAATTATATATTGTTATGAATAATTTTTAATATGACGGGATAGTATGATAATTCTCTCTCAATCAATATTTTTTTATTCTCATATGGTTATTCTTGAGTTTTCCATATCCTATTACAGTTTTTATTCCCATTTTATTCAGAATTTACCTAATGAAATTCTTTTATATGAAAATTTCCATAATTATTTTGTTTATTCTAGTACGATTCTCCTCTATATCTATATTAATTTTTTGGTTTATTGGATTTTCGTATCTTTAATTTGATAAATAATTATGCAGTTTTTTATTTGGACCTAACATTATATAGATATGTTTAAAATGAATCATTTTATCATTTTATGTATGGTTCATTTTATAATGATTTTTACTCTATTTAGACTATTTTTAAAGGAATAAATTTTTATAATTCTTTATACAAAATAATTTTTTATTATACTTTTCAATTTTAAATATGAAATAACGTTAGAATTGATTCAATTTTTTCCAAGTAAATTTCAATTTTATATTTTTTATATATGAGTTTAAATTTTTTGTCAATTGTAAATAATTTACTCATAAAAAAATTATTATTTATTCTAGTTATCAATTTAAAAGATATGTAAAAGCCCCTAAATATTACATGATTATCACTGGGGTTATTATCTATTTATAAAATGAACCCTTTTTAGAGAGTTGTTGGCATCGATAAATTAGTTCAATTCACATTTCCAAATGTCCCATGATACTATCATCATAACGAAAACACATGAAATGTTTGATTAAATATAAATATAAATCCTCAATTAAAATAAGTAGACTATATTTCTATTTTCCTCAAGAATTATCACACACTACGAGATTTACATTCCTTAAAAATTATTCCCAATCTAGTGGTGTGGTTGTGAAAACCTTCCTTTGGACATAGTCTAGTGATATTAAAATTTTCTAATAAAATATTTCAATAGTTTAAATAACATTTTTTATTGTCCTATAAGAATATTTTGTGATTTTAAAACATCCTTCTACGGTGTATAAACCATAGAACAGGGTGTATTTAACTTTATTGGATTCTACTGGACTACTCACAGATCACACAAAAACATAAAAACACAATGATGTTACTTTTCCATGTCATGACACATCTTACCCTAAAGGAAAATTGACAATGTATGAAATCTAGTATAGCACTTTGGTCTATCTATATAACACTTTTCTCTCAATTCATAAAACTTCACAAAGTTAATGAAACACTCTTCCAACCAAACCAATTAGTTTTTTTCTCAACAAATCATTTTATGACCACCACTTAGAAAATAAATATCTATGTGATGTCCAATGCGGTCAGGCCATTATGTCATACAAGTCCACCATGCTTCATAATGAAATATAAAGCCAATTTTTCTATGTGGTTTATATTTAAGGAAAGATAATATTCAACACTTACAATTAATATGAAACCCCATTCAATAATAATGCGGTCGAAACATAAATGTTGGGTTATAATAGGCATGGACGATGCTCTCATATGCCAAGACTCTATGAACAGTTCTGAAATCACTCAAGTAAAAATAATGACTTCCAAACCATAGATGGAATTTCTAAAAGAACCATCATGAAGGGAATCAACAATGTAATACCATCATAAGGAATGAAAAATAAAAATGATACGTGATGCCCTTTCTATTTTTGGTACAGTGTGTCATTTTATGACCTCTTATATAAAAAATAAATACCTATACAGAATCCCCCATGTAGGAGCCCTGTTGCAAAACCCTTATGTGGAATACCCAATGTTAAATCCCCATTTTAGGCCCCATATGAGTAATCCCCTTTCTATATCCCCGTTCTGGTGACCTTTTGCAGAGCCCCTTGGTGGAAAACCATTGAGGATCTCCTTTGAGGGTCCCCCTATGTGGAAACCACTTTTTGGATCCCATACGATGAAGCCACATTATAGTGCCCTTATGTGTAATAGCCCACGTGGAAGCCTCTTTTTGGATCCCCCATACCAAATTCCCATTGTGGATACACTATTAGGAAGCCCCTTTGAGGATCCCATATTCATAAAACCCTTTGGAAGGATCATAAAAAGAGAATTCTATACAGAAATCCCTATGTGGATTTCCATATATAGGAATAGATACCATCACTAACCCCTAAGAAAAATGGAGATTCATTCTAGTATATTTTCACTCTAGGTCAAGGAAATTAATTATCTCATCCTATGCATCCATAAAATCCATCCTATTTAATACAGTGGGAAGAGATACAACTATAAAGATCCAAAAATATCATAAGTATATCTACATATAAGGGAAAATTTCTTATGCTACGAGTTGATATTCTTCCTTGGATTCCCCAACTACCTTGATTTGAATATTTCCTCATGTAACTCCATAAACCACATCAACTGAATCCTATTCCAAGTCAAACTAGATATGGATTCTCTTGAATGTGTCCCAAACTAACCATTTATTGGTATTCCCTCTTAGTATTCGTCACTAAATGAAATTATGCTATTGTGTACCCTATATGAAATATATAGGGTGACTCGTGTGAAATATCTAGAGTCATTATGTGTCAAGTGTAAGATTCCTCAATCAATGGTCATGAGATGACAAAAAAACCATGGTTAACTTTTTAGCTTTAAGGCCCAACCAAACCTATAAATCACCTTAAGTCAATATACTCTTAATCATTATGGAGATATAGTAAAATTCAAAGGTTTATTCCCTAACCAAACATCTAATCACTTCATATATAATTTCTACTCACAGATCCAAAAATATGGGTATCCTTTTACGTGTAAACCCTATCCAAATGTCCCAACAACTCTGAGTTGAGATTTTTATCATTGTTATAGAAATAAGAGAATCCTCAAATGTGTACTCGCCTTCCAAACCTATGAATCACAATGAGTCAATATACTCCAAATGGGTCCCTAAATGTGGGTATCCTCCTTTGTATAAGCCCTAACCAAACCTCCAATATACCATGAGTTTATATTCTTCTCCTTGTTCTAGAAACAATGGTATCCTATTAGGATTATTCCCCACAAAAACATTAAAATTAATTTGATAAAATATAATCCTAATGTGTCAAAAAACATAGAAATCTGTTTGGTTTAATCCCTAACAAATCCTCAAAATTACAATGAGTTGAGACTTTATACAAGCTTCCACAATCATATGAATCCTCCTAGATGTAATACATAATCAAAACTATAAATTAACATTAGTTGAAATTTTTCTCTTGGTGCCAAAAATATTGGAATCTTCTGAGGTGTAAACATTAAAATGACATCCAAATTATGATTATTTGAAATACACCTCATTGTTTCAAAAATATGGGCATCCACGTAGGTGATATCCCCAATAAAACATAAAAATTACTAGGAGTTTAGATTATCCACATGGTTCTTAAAATATTTCTATTCTCTGAGGTTTAATCCCCAACTAAAAAACCAAATTAGTATGAGTTGATATTCTCCTCACAGTTCATGAAATATTGGTATCCTCCTCGGTGTAATCTAATACCAAACCTCCAAATTACAAGGATTTCTGATTCTGCTCATGGTTCTCAAAAAATTGAAATCTTCCACGGTTTAAGCCTCAAAAAACATCTTATCATATGTTAATGTACCATGAGATGTATCTAATATTATAATTACTCTTATTTCTCACACCTAGAGTGATTCATGTTGGCTTAAATACCTGTAATGATCACCCCATTTGAATTTTGAATGTTTGTCCATTTTGTGTATCCAATCAATATATAATTCCCAACCATTCCATTAACCTATATGGGCTATGATTCTAATATTTATAAGGATATGTAGGATTACGATTCGAGGATTGAACACAATTTTATTCCCCCTCAAACCATTTTATTGAGACAATTCATTTTTTATTCCTATATTTAAAAGATAGGTTAGACGCCTCTTTGGGGTTCAATCCCGTCCCCAAAACACCAACTGACTCCTTATGTGACAATAAACTATATAGAGCCCTAACAAGAATATTTTTGCCAATGTATCCAAAATTAATAATAAAATATTGGTAATATCTAATGAATATAGTGAAATATATCAAACTCATGGTCTAGATCATATCATTAGCATTGGGTTAACCAGTCCCACAATATGATTTGGAATGTATTCCAGAATACATAATCAATATATAAGTGCATCTTAGAGTTTGAAATAATTCTCCTTATAAAGGGTGTGATAATCCAGAACTCCAATCATCATGGACAATGTATTTCTAATATTTCATTTGAATGTCCCAATGACATCTTTCTAGTGGAAACTAGGTAAGTATTAACTGAGAATTAGTGTAGGGGTGAAAGCCTTCAAGATATATCCTATGAACATAAATTTGAGATATTTTCATTAAATTTTATAATGAATCATTGTTTAATTAGACTATGATATGATATGAATTGTTTTTCATTAAATGGAAATTATATGTGTAGTTTATAATTATTTGATGCATGTTTAATGATTCGAATCTCATAAGATAATATAGGTTCTTGACCACCACAAGTTACGTTATCATGATAATGTATAAGAATTATTTTTATTAAATATGATAATATGAAAATGCATGGACATGATTGGGGTTAGATATGTTCATATGAAAATTCATGGGAGTGATTGAAATTATCCATATTCAAAAACAAATTCAAAAAAATTATTTTTATTAGCTAAATTTAAATGTTTATACATGGAAATTTTTTTGATCATCTATATTAATATGATAATTCATCCAAATTATTACAATTAGGTATTATAACAAGATTAAGAATGGCCATGATTTTGTTAAGAAATATTCATGATGTCTTGATTTTTTCCATAATTATGTACATATCACATTCCTCTGATAGGTTTCATGGATAATTATTATTCAATCACAATAACCCATTCCTACATAAAAAGATTTATGTCATACCAAATTACATGTTTTGTGACTCAATATTTATGATATATGATTTATTATGTATGATTTCCTATTTTTTAAAAATGTTCGATGAATATGTTGTCCTATCCACATGATCAAACTATTTTTACTTATGATAAATTACTAATATGTCTTAATATTACCCCTAACATGAATGTGAGGTCTCCCCTTACCTAGGAATTGAGTACATAGTATTTTATGAATAATGTTAAAAATTAACTTTATAGAAGAGGGTATAGTTTGGTGACACCATGGATAAATTTTTTACTTTGTTAAAAAATATTATTTTTAAATATCAAATATCCTATGACCAAAAAACATTTGTTTCTATTTTTTTTGGTTAAGTAACTTTTAAATTATAAAAATTTTGATACATATCAATGAATATTGATTAGTTCATATCATACAATAAAAAGTTTTACATACAAAATCTATCCTTTCGCACTGGATTTTGGAGTAGATGTCTTAAAAAATATTTATTATATGTTTGGGGTTTAATTATATTTTAGGAAAAAGAAATTAAAAATAATATGGTGCAAACTAAAAAATCCAATGAAAAATATAGAGTGTTGTATAAACAACATAAAATGAAATGAGGTGAAATGAATTTGTCAAAATTTTAGACTTCCTTGGATATCATTTCATTCTCACTTGATTTCTTGGTTTGATTTTTTTATATTGAAACTGAACATTTATTTTTTAGTATGTTTTGGGAGCCAAAAGTAAAAAAACATAACAAATAATATGATAAATTAATTAATTATTTTCCTATTGAGAAATCACATGGGATGTTAAATGCTGTGAAAACCCTCAGGAAAATGTTATATGCTATTATAAACCGAAAATGGATATTCAAAATGAATCCTTTAACATCATTTTTAATTTATATATTTATTTTTAATATCATTTCCTTGATATTTTAGGTTAAATTCCAAAAAAAAAATTTATTTATTGAGTTTTTTGTTCTGGGTGCATAGTTGGGGAATAGTTAATGATTACTATGTGGCATTCCCATGGAAAATAGAAACATAAATCATATTATCGAACCATGTTAGAGAACTATTTTTGGAACTGTGTGTCCAAATCATGAAATTTTTACCAAACGTTTCTAAATAATAAATCTAGGTTAGTGTACTTTTCTTTAACCCTTTCAACCAAATCATATGACCTAGCTATGTTTTTAAATTCATAAAAATCTTCTTCTATCATAGTATTATTTAGGACCATTTGTTCCCAAATATTCCCCACTCATGTGAGATATCTATAAAGAAAAGTAGTTTTGATCCACATTTTATCCTCTATAGGATTATTGAAACCTTCTCTTGATTCCTTTTTATTTTATAATTTTTAGACACTTGGTTTTTCCACTTTTTCTAATCAAACATCCTTCATTATTATTTCAATTTCACATTCTATATGTGGAATATTTTATAAATAATGGATATATGAGGGTGTTATTTTATCTTGTGGTATTGATTTATTTTGATTTTATTTCTTTCCTTTAGGCTGCATATGTTGTTTTAAAATGAATAAAAGATATTTCTTATAATTTATGATGTATTTTCCACCAATAATTCATTAAATTTAAAATTATTGACATATTGTGATTTTCAAACATTGGGAAGGGGATTGTAATTTATACTAGGAAATCAATTGATAAACTTGATTTGATAACCAAATTTATTTTTTGATAAAATGCCTTAATGACTATTTCATACAAATATTATTGTAAAACATTTTATGTCTATGATGATGTTTAATGGTCTCTCAATGTTAATAGAATTTTAATAATATACCTTTATATACTTAAATTGGGGCATCACTTAATGATATTTTCAGTAATTATAATTTGGTAATTTCATTTTTTATTTATATTTATTACATTCTTTATTTATTATTGTGATTTTTTTTGAAAGTTCAAATGATTTTATGTTGTATAATTAAGCATTTTAGTTTTTTTTTATTTATGTTTAATTATATGTTTGTAGTAATTGACTCAATGAATAAAAATTATTAGTTCCTAAATTAATTTCTTGATTCATGTTGCAATAATTTTATAGTGATGTGTTATCACTCTATAAAAGGAATTTCAATTAATCTAAAATCCATTTTTATGAAGGTTGTTGATGGATTAACCCTAGTTATTACATTTTGATAATAATGGTCTATTTGTCAATGAAATTCATTGAGAGGAGGTTAGGTGATGCTTTTATAATCCATTGAAATATATATCATTGTTTTATGTCTTAAACAATGACCCATATTTAGGTGTTCATGGGATATTAAGATATTGGGTAGGAAATAATTAGATTTTTCTACTAGTAAGGGACCATTGAACATATTATTGGGATACTCTAAAAAGGGATCTATATTTCTGTAACCATAGTTTCCAAAGGGAATGTCACGTGATACTTCTCTCTGTACTTTATTTCTTTAAATGACATATTTATTTATTTTTTGTTTGTTTCTTCCTTCCATTCCAATTAGATTCCATTAAAATTAATATTATCCCATCCATTCAATTTTAACTATTATGTTGCTCTTTCTTTTTTACATGAGTAACATTATTTCATTAAGAAGATGTTTTTCGATAGACACTTTATCCTTTAGTGAGATGGTAATATTATTGTATATTGGTGTTTAATGAATTTATTTTAATTACATTTATATCATAAAAAAATCACGTAATTGAATTAATTTTAAAGATTAATTATAAATGAAGGGTTTACTTAAAATACTGTATTATTATTATTTTCCAAAAATATTTTCCAAACTAGCATGAAAGGATTTAACATTGATGATTATGAATGTGCTGTGGGGAGTTTTTTTGTCGGGGTATATGCTCATACATATATGTACATCAGGTCCATGTTCATGTTCATATGGATTTTCATTGTGTAATCATCTTAATATTGGTCTCTCATGGATATGGTATTTTAGGATATTGGATGGTACTATTGGGAAAACATCATTTTTTAAATTAATATTCATGATCTTGATTTTAATCGAGTTCATTTATGTATTTTTTTGGGGTTCAATTTACCAGTTTTATTTAATATCATTTATATCGCGATGTGAACAAGTTTTTTATTTGTATTTTATTATAATTTTGTTTAGTTATTATTGTAACTTATTATTTGTCTCACATAGATACCCTATATACAAAAGTGTTATTCCATATTTTATTGGGAAATAAAAAATGTGGTTGTTTATATTTATTGGTAGAATATATAACATTGTTTGATTCCACAATAGTATGGAACTTGATTCCTAGACATTGGCACTATGAAAGAACCTAAATCCTTTCAATGAGTTGGATTATGTGATATTGTTGGTGACCTGGGCTCGTTCATGATAAAATCGAATTCGGTCACCCTCTATTATGTGGGTGTCTCTAGTTTATTTTCTGAGTAATATTATAACATTATCGGTAGGTAAGTGTAAATTCAACATAACTCTAGCTCATTCTATGCCTCAAGTTACAAGGTGTTCAGGATATAGTCAAAAAATTGATCTTTATCTTTAAACATTATGGTGTATCATGATCCATAAAATTTTTGTAATTAATTTTATTTACATTATATTGTGTTTTAGTTTTAATATGATCTATTATATATTATACAAGGAATTGAAGTGAAATATTTTATAATGGTTTTAAATATCATATTGAGAACATGCACATTAATATATCCTGGGAACCTAGTAGTTATTTTGTAGTTAGTCAATGGTCTACCAAACAATGAGTTCAAACTATAAGCTAACACTAAATCCAATTTATCACATGTTTTGGATTAATTTGACATCCATATTGAAATTTTTTAAATATGTTTTAATATTTTAGATGAGTTAAAAAGAGTTTTAAGACTTTTTTGTAATATTTTATAGATATTTGATGAGGCTTTTTATTGTAAAATATGGTTTACATGGGAAACATTTTATTTTGAAAATAATAAATAGTTTTTCCAAAATGATCTAAAATATTTTAAATTTTTTAGATTTCAAAAATGATTCAAGAAGTTGATTTATAAAATTTATATTTTTTTAGAGGATATTTAAATATGTAACTGTTTGAAAATATTAATTGAATTAAACATGATATATGGATTTATTAAAATATTTTAAAATGGAAATAATAAAATTAAAATCCTAATTTCATATAAAATTATCTTCGTTTAAAACATCTATGAGTTATTTGGATTCAAATATTTAAAATTCGTTTAAATGAATTTTTTCTTGCTTAATTATTTATAGAGGATAATTTTTCATAATAGAGAAATACTTCAATTGAAAATCATTGAGGAAAATTTTATATTGGATTTAGATGATTTTGAAATAGTGGAATGTTTTAATGATTTTAAAAATCAAAAAGAGGACTTATAACATATCTATTAGAGAAATCACTTCGTGGATGTCCTGGTTTTTAGTATTATTAAATTTTATGTTGTGGCTATGATTTTTTACTGTTGACTTTTTTTGGTTTTGTGTGCATTTAAATTTAATTTATGTATTCTAGAATGTTTTAATGAGGTATGTTAGTATAGGATATGGGACCTTCTATATATTCATATGTTTCTTTGATTGAGGGCGGTTCTTATAGTTTTCATCCATTACCATAATCTAGTTAGACTCATGAAGAAAAAATTCATCTAGGTATATGAGACTTACCTCAGAGATATTGATTTTTAATTCTTAATATTTCCCTATTTTAATTTCAATAGCTTAGGTTAGTGGTTAAGGACTCGATGAATCAGATATTTTTAAAAGAGTCTTTTGTTAAGACATATGATTATAATTTTCATCCTTGCCTGACAATGGTAGGGAATATCATTATCATTTTCTTGATGTTTGAATTTAATTATGAAAAGTTATCATATGATGGGATGTGCATTTTCCTCTTTATATTAATGATTCTCCTCATACTTTAATCATTTGTTCTATAATAAAGTTTTCCATGGGGTTATTATTTTTGGGTTATAAATTTAATTACATATAATTTTATTTATATTTATATTTCTAGTCATCATTGAGGATGATCATAATAGATTTTAAAATTTGAGTATGGGTAGTAGTCTGAGGAGCATGTTTTTTATGTCTCGCTACCTTCAATAATTTCTTTCTATACAAAATGGATTTCAATATTTTTTATTTTAATATGTTAGTTTATGTTGTTTTAATTTATGATTATCAATGTTTTTGCTTCTATTATAGAATATGTTATTTTTTCTAAGGATATCAGTATTATATGTAATTTTTAACATCAACTTGGACTCCATGTAGAATGTATATTAAATCCACGGGGTGTTAAAATAAATTTTATTATGTTTCTATCAATATTAGATGATTTTTATACCTAACATAGGACTTGTTTTATATTTTCTTATTAGTATTTGATGCTAATGTATTAGTTCAGTTACAGTTTTTGATATAGGGGTATCATTTTGAATTATAAATGTGATTTGATTTTCGTTTCCCCTCAACTACATTTTGGAAGTGGGGATGTTAAATATTCTTTCTTCCCCACGGTATATCCTTTTATGTTTCCATATTCACAGATCATTTGTAACTTTTAGGAGACAAAATTGCAATAATGGATATAATTATCACACAGAAACATCTATTTTCCATTTAAATATACTTATTTATTGATATTATGTTTCTTTATGGAATGTTATGAAAACTTTGATCCAACCTTATATGTTTTGAGTATATAATGTAATGTTCTTTGGTGGGACATGATTTTTTCTAACATTGTGTCCAGGTCATGGAAATCCCGCAACATTGATAAATGATTCTCACATAGTTAGTGAATCCATTTAATAAAAATATAGAAAACCCATGTTGTGTTTCCCAAAAGTGTCTATATATGGGCACACAAATGGAAAATTGTTTGTTAAACAATGTTGCAAAACCAAAGGTCCTACTTATGATATTATATTATTGAAATATCTAATATATGTATACATGATATTACACCTATTATTTCCCTCTTCCTTACGACCGGTGTGAGACTGTTGAGAAGAACCCTTGGTGATAACTTCCCATCCTCCACCATAGGATTGAGGCCTCTATTTTTAATTATATATATTTTTTTATGGTCAGATTCTATTTTCCCCTTGTTTACTACATTATCTTACTTTATTCCTATTTCTTCTTCACCCCCTATTTATGGGTGTACATCCCTATGTGGATGGGGTGATTTTTAACTTGTGATTTTTAATTCTACGATTTATATAACTCTCTATATTAAATTTTCCACCATTTTTCATTGATGGAAACGGATTTCCATTGGTTTAGAGAAGGTGGACACATATATAATTGTTTTTATTTAAAAACATTGATTCCATGAGTATTTATTTCCTTTATATGTGGATTTTCTGTTATATTTTTTTCTAAATATGTCCATAAATGATTTCAAAAACCACAAAATGTTTGAGATAAAACCTTAAAGAATAAATATTTTTTTTTATTATAAATATATTTTTAAAAAGTTGATTTATTCAAAAAAATATCAGTTGAAATATCAAAATAATTGAACATGGTTTCCAAATTAAATGTTGTATTTGTTAGGAGATATTTTTTGTAATTGAGCATTGTATATTTCATGGTTAGAAAGTATAATTATTAATTATTGGTTTTATTTATTTGATGTCAGCTAAATTTACATATGGAATATAGGATTTTAATTATTTATTTCAATATCTTGGGTTTTAAAAAAGGATACACTATGTTTGATTGGTTATATGATATACTAGATTGAGCTTAAACCAACATCCAATTAATATTATGTTACCATCATAACCAGGCAATTGGATTAGAGGGATGAAAATTATGAATTGTAATATGAATATATTTTTTACACAAATATATATAATAAATTTATTGGTGAAAAATTAATTATAATTTAATGTAAACCATTTTTAAAATAGACGGAAATAGTTTTTTGAAAAACATTTTAAATGTGAAAAAATATATTTCAAATAAATAAAGAAATAAATAAATATTATTATATTATATTAAGGAAATATATATGTAATATATTTATTCAAATTTATAACATTTATCTTATGTATTTCATATATATTATATAATAAGAAACCCTATTTTTTGAATAAAAGAAGAATTTTTTAAAGAAGAAAGTTTTGGCGCAATTTAAGGTGCACTTGTTTTAAATATAGTTTTTGAAAATTTTATAAGTTCTATTTCCCATAATTAAAATATTCATTGAAATATTATTATCAAAATTTACTTTGGTATAATTTTTTATTTTTTTATAATAAGTTTCATGTTTTGATTAAATGTGAAAAAAGCAATGCATTTTAATTGAGAACATCGATATCATCAAATTTAGTTATAGTGTTAAATTATGATTTAGAATTATTTTAAATTTTAATTATATCATTTTTATCATTTAATCTGATTTATGTTATGGTATTCGAGTTTACATTTAAATTCGATATAAAAACATTGTGGTCTTTTGGACGTTCTTAAATTAAAAACTCATTTTCTCATTCCTTCAGTGGGAATAATTTTTAACTAATTTTTGAAAATAAATAATTAATAATTTTTAAAAATAGATTCCATATATGGAAAATTATTTCTTAATCTTAGTAAATAAGTACCTTTAAATTTAGGACATTATGAATAGTAACGTTAGTAATATTTTTTAATCACCGTGGTTAAGGGTAAATATTTTAGTTATGTGTACAACAAATTTTATAATATTACCCTAAAAACTATAAACCTCTTACAGGATGAGCTATTTTAGATAAAAAAATTCCTTTGGATGGATTTATGTCTACTTAGAGGCTCTTAGAGGACTTAATCCCTTTTACAATATTTTAATCAATGAAAAGTCAATTTTGTCTCACTTTTTTGTAAGAAGTTAAAAAATTATATTGTTTTCTAAAGCTAATATATTTGACTATAAATATTAATTTTAATGATAAATGTTTTTTCCTTTATAAATATAATTTATTTATAATTTTTATGAATTAAATTATTAGATTAATGGCTTATACTGTGATAATGGAGTAATATTTTAATTAAATGAAATACCAAATAAACGATATCAGAAACACTAAATGGAAAATAATTTGAGTTGATTAATGAAATATAAGAACATTATAGATTACATTTTCATGTTACTGGGGTTTTATAATTATTTTTCTGTATTTATTTTTCTTTTATGGTAGTTGTAAAATATCAAATAATTAATTGTGCTGATTATGTCATTGTTGATATTCTAAAATAAATAATACTTTATTAAATGATATAAAAACCCGAAACAACTACATATTTTCCAACTAATTAGTATATGTCTATAAAAATCTTAATTGACTCATTTATTTATCATTATTAATATTTATAAATTTATATTATCCCTTCAAAGTGTAAATTACATGCTATCATGGTCAGAGTTAAAAGGGTCAAAACAAAATGATAATGACTATTAAATGATGAAAACATATCGAATTTCAATTTGATGATTAATATTACAACCCAAATGGCCTTATATATTAAATTAATATGTTATTATCCATTTTTCTTGTAAAATCAATTTATATTAATTTAATATTTCTATGAATTCCTAGAGTTCTCCTCCACTCTTCTATAAAAGGGAATCCAATCATCTATTTTCATTAAACTAAAAAACCTATTTATATTAGCCTAATTATACATTAATCCCTTCATATAACCCATGCCCACATTATATAAGACTTATTTTAGGTACAACATCCTTTATAGAGGAGATATGGTGTTCATGAAAGGAGAACGTCTGAAGAAGAGGTGTCGTTTTTAATTAAGTGTTTCTATTTTATTTCTTCTTCCACATACATCAAATATTTTTCTTACATAATAAAATAATAAATCCATTATCTAAAATATCAAAAGATTTATTATATTAATATATTTAATTAACTACATCTCCAATTCCATCAAATAGAAAAATAATTAATCGTTCATGCATATGTGTGAACTATTGACTCCACGAACCACTTTAATTTGTTTTCCATCACTCTATCCCAAGAATGACTATAATGATGGAATTAATATTTATATATTATATTAATTTAATATTTAACATTATAAGAGAATAATATATCAATTATGTTCTTACATTCCTTGTACATAAAAATAATATTATCATTCATGTGTATATGGGATCTATCACCTCCATAAACAGATCTGATTCATTTTTAATCACCACATCAGATGCATGATATATATAAAATTATAACTTAATGATTCATATGTTATTAATTATATTAATATAATTTTTGATAGATAAAATAAAACATACCTTGATTTTTTAATTCTCATTGATAATGGAAAATTTTACTCATGCGTACATACGACCTACCATCTCCCTGATTATAACATAGTTATTTTTTCATAACCATACATAATAGTTGGATTTAAATTTATTATTTATTTTTTTAAAAAAATTATTATTAAATGAATATTATTCTAGAGATGATGGAATGATGATATTTTTCACTATTGACAGTATAAAAATGTCATTTTGGACTCATGTATGGAATATCATCAACACGTCTTACATGAACATAACTAATTAAGTAACTATTATAACATGATAACATGATAACATGGTAATAGTTCATATAAAATAAATAATATACATGAAAAAGTTTAAAAGAATGTAAATTATTAAAATATGTTCATTATTTAGGAATAAAAAGGAAATATGTGATGAATTAGACATTAGGTATGGGACTCTTTAATGTAAACAATGTTTTTATTGATTTAAATATTTATTATTCTAAATCATTCTCAATCAAGTCAATTTTAATGAAATTGATTTAATGAAAGTATTTATATGTAGATTTATTATTTTATATTGTAATTTTTAGTTTCATTAAAATGTTTCAATGTCGTATGGGACTATTATATTGAATAACATATTTCTGAATGTTTCAAATGTATTTTCATAATGGATTCATTATTAAACAAAATTAAATGTTTTAAATTGGGTGAAAATGGAATTTTATGATTGAATTATTGAAATTGAATTATTTTATGTGTTATGATTATATAATGATACTTGTGCATTTGATGAGTGGTTGTGTGAACTCCGAAGGATGGGTGGTTCTGTGATAAACCATGAATGGGTGGTTCCATGATAAACCATGGTTGGTTGGTTATATTATAACCACCAATGCATTTGATTTCGATGTCGGTCGTATGTATATTACATTTATAAGAGTGACATATATAGAAGTTGGTTGTATGGTTATTCCATTTGTAAGAGTGGAATGTATGTAATTCGACATCATGGTTATTCCATTATAGTTTAATTATGTCCCAAGTTACCTACTTATCTTTTATATTATTTCTTATAAGTTTTCATGAAAATAATATGATTTTAAAATGGTAAAATAATGATATTTTTGAAATGAGGATATTTTTTATTTTAAAAAGGGGAATTGTTTAGGAATTTTTTAATGGATTTTCAGTAGACTAATGATTTTCATTCATTTAAGTCTCTTATTGAGATTTTGTGCACATCAGAAATTTTCAATTATTTTTTCTGAGGTTTTATGAAAGTGTTGATTCAAGGATAAGAGGAAGGAAAAAATTTAAATATATATATGCATAAGAAATCATAACTTGTTTTAATAAACATTTATTGAAGAAATCTATAATATATATAATTTCCATAGTGTAATTTTTTTGGTTCACTATATAATGGTTTCCCTACTTATCTAAAAATATAAACCTATAAGATATTTGGGAAAAGACTCTGATTTCCTATTTTAAAATAACTAGAAGAAGTTATGTTGGAGGTTGGGTCCTTAAATTTGGTATCATAGTAGGGTGTTGATAGATCTGTATATTTGGATGCTTTGTTAAGAGTTATGGATATCATCATGACTTTATAATTTTAAGAATGATCATATGTTCACTATCTTATTATCCCCTTTTGAGGATTTCTGTTATGAAAATTTATGGTGTCTAATTTTGTTTTGGAGACATTTATTTTTAGGTGAATATGGTTTATTACTTATTGGGGTGAAAAAAAGAATGTTTGGAGATAATTATTGAGGTTAAAACATGTTGTGGTTATTTTTTAGGAATTTATCATATTTTTATAAATTTATGTGATTTATATAGTTTTAGAAAAATAAAAACATCAGTGATGGGTGAAAACCAATCATTTCCAGCAAGGAGGCAGGAATAGAAACCCAACACTGATGTAAAAAAATGGTGCCACACCTACCACTAGCTTACATGATGTCCAGGTAAGTATACATATTTTATTATTTAGAAGATATTATGTATTAAGAATAATTTTATTTTGGGAAAATATATTTCATCGAAGAGATAATGATGGGATTGAAAAATGATTTTGGGATTATGTGAATAATGTTTTTAGTAGATGTTTTCTTTTTTGGGATCTCATTTGTAGTGAGGCACACAATATACTATGGGAAATTATTGGATATGAATTGTTTGAATTATTTTTTGGATGAATCTAAGATTTTATTCTAGACCTGTGGTGATTTAGGTGATTTATGGAAATAAATAACATATCATTGAAAAATTTTGATTAGTGAAATTACTTTTTTTAATTAAAATTCAATAGTAATTGATGTTATTTTGTGATAAAATACTATCCTGGAAGTCTCTATGTTCAAATCCATCATATTTTTGGGTTCTATCGAGGACTATAATATATGTTATTTAGGAATTTTAAGGATATTTATTTATTGATTTGTCTATGATGAACATTGAGTATTTCTATTTAATTTTGGATATTTATGTAGTTTTTCCTCATATAAAAGTCTATTTTTATTAATAATTATCACATATTAACCAAACCATTTTGATTTTTTCTATATTTGAAGATAGTAGAAATATATGGTAAATCATTTATGTATTATATTATTATCTTAAAGTTTATTCTAGTGCATTAGGAATAAAAAATTCATCTTGAACACTCTTTTTTCGGAAGAAATAGAGTTTCTTGTATAAATTTGTTAATGGATGAATCTATTATTGTAAATTATGTATATTTCCTTATATTTTTATCCTAATTATTTTAATAAATCCTGAACTATATGTTAAAAAAATCATGAAAAAAATCATTTCTATTTACATTACTTATTCAGAAATCAATATCATTTTAAACCATTATAGATTTATGGGTTTTTATTGTAAAATTTCTCAAAAATATTTTCTATCTCACTATACATCATAACATGATAATAAATATTTCTTCCAAATACATTTTTTCTTACATGGTACCGTGTTTTTTGTTATTGGAAGTTACCTTTATACATCTCTTTACTTATTTTATTGTGGAAGTTTCAATAATCCATTTTCTAATGTGGAACTTGAGTGAAGGTATTTTGAAAATTCAAACCCCTAATTTTTTATCCCAAGTTAAAATCATGAGGAAAATCATTATTATGGGTGTAGTGTAAAATCAGTATTTTTTGAAAGGAAACACTGTGTTTGATAGCGCACAAGATATGTTATATCGAGCTTAAACGATCAAGGAAATATTATTATGTTATTTTTTCCTCTAGAAATTGGGATGACCTCATTGGTTTAAGGTTCAAACATTCCAAGCGGTTTCTAACGGGTTTTTTTTATAGAACCAGAAACATAAAATGATTCCATATCCATTTAGACCTACTTTCCAAAGGTAGGTGCTCATTAATTGTAAACTGATGAGGCTTAAAAATTTTCATTGTTCGAGAGGGTGGGAGGTCAAACTCATCACACCCTTTTGGGGGGAATTATTGTTTACTCTAGGACTCTCTTTATAGATTTAAGTTATTTTAGTGGATCATAATTACATTACTAAGTATAAAAATGAGTTTTCCTTTAGATATGACAATATATGATTAATATGTATGAAATTTAGAGAATATATTTTATGTATTCAAGGTTATTCATCGATAGAGAATCATCTTTATTTGTTAGAGATTCTTAGTCAATGGTATCCTTCGATATAAGATCTCTTGGTTATTATGATAACCATACTGGTTTTAGAGACACTCAGCGGGGCACTTGAAGTTTATTGTCATTCAGAAGGACATGAATTATTTCAGAGTTGGGATCGTACCCGCAAGTGGGATACCAACGTATCCTTTGTTTTTATAAAAGGAATCATAATCCACATAGTTCGAGAAAAGATGTATGAGGTTTATGCATAATTGATGGGTCAAAGAAAGATTTCATTATTACTTTTACACGCTAAGATCTCTTGAGTTATGCTCGGTGTGAGAAACAAGAGGTATTGGTGAAACCAGAAAATTGTGCCATGAAAGATGTAATCATAAGAAATGATGTGGGGAATATGTTTGGATGACTCCCCAAATAGATGAAGATTGTGATTTACTTCAGGGAAGAAACCTAGTAACATGGTCCATAAAGGTATATGTACTTTAATAAGGATTTGGATACTCTAACATGGGGATTACTCCAAAATAATATGCCCAAATTATGGAGGACTTATGATTAGGTTTTATTCTTGAGAAGGAAGCTCAAAATCAAAAGTAAATTAAGACTGGTTAAGGGAAATTATGACTGGGGATTACTCCTAAGGAGGAGGCCCAGGTAAAAGGGATTTTAAAACAGGGGCTTACTCTTATGGAAGAGATCCAGGATAAGGGAATTTTAGAATTAAGGGACTTAGAACTGGGGATTATTCCCAAAAAGGAAGCCGAGGTTAAAGGAATTTAGAATAT
This sequence comes from Viscum album, assembly GCA_963277665.1. Taxonomy (NCBI): domain Eukaryota; kingdom Viridiplantae; phylum Streptophyta; class Magnoliopsida; order Santalales; family Viscaceae; genus Viscum; species Viscum album. The sequence goes on along the minus strand of OY728162.1, from coordinate 913,591,053 downwards.
AGGGATTACTCCTAAGGAGGATGCCGATATTTGGGAATTTATAACTGGGGATTACTCCTAAAAAGGATACCCAGGTTAGGGGACTAATGGTTGGGGATCACTCCTAAGGAGGATGCCCAGATTAAGAGAACATGGACTGGGGCTTACTTCTGAAAAGAAGGCCTAGGTTAAGGATTCTCTAATTTTTAAAGGATGGGGTTGAATGAATGAAATCTCTAACCTTTGTGAAATAAAGATGTATAAATCACTAGGTTTTGAGATATGTTCCACAGAATTCCTTTCAGATAAGGAAACCAACAAAGTAACCACGCCATAAATGGCTTTGAAGAGGGTTTTATAGGTTGAATCTTGAATAAGAGAGATGGATAGGTGTAAGAGAGGTGAAATGAGCAGGAAGGGAACACAAAAAAAGAGGGGCGTGCAAGTCCTGGTCGCGTAGGTGTATCTGCATGACACATGGGTAGTTGCACGACGATCAACCCTTAAGGTAATACTTGGGCGAGACATGGCTCAAGCCCTTAGTATTATCCCTAGGGGATTCCAGAAGGGTGGCACTCAAGTTCGGTTGATGGGGTAAGGCGGTGCGCAATTGTGGCCATTTTCCCTTAAGGTCTGGACACTTAGGCACGCAAGTGTTGATGAATTTCAACACCTAGGCCTTACTCCCCCTCTTTAGATCTTCCGTTCTAGGTATTAAATTACCTTAGAAGTGTTCGAAAGCTTTGATAAGTGACTAGCGCGCCAGGAGCTCAAATATGAGTCTCTGGAATTTTTCGTCCTTTCATGGGGGGCCCACTGGGGGTATTTATATGATGGTGAAGACCCTGGGAGAAATTCAAAGAGGGAACTCAAGTCACCTGCGCAAACACTAGGCGGCGTGCAAGTATACTTGTGAGACATTGGTGGAACTTTCATGACCCATGTGAAAATGAATCTTTCTTCATGCCTTTGTCAATTTTTGATGTTTTTTCAAAGGATGGATTTCTTTTTACTAGGGTATTTCCCTTTTTCAGTTGTTAGTCTTTGTGATGGAAAGGAGCGTCATCAAAAGTCCCCCCTTAGTGTTAGATATGAAAACAATGTGGATCTGACACTGAGGTAAAGAATAAAACCAAGGAACATGCGGCGCACAAGTGTTGAGCGTGCAGAAGGCGTCGTGCAAGTGCGAGTCATGCAGGCATCAGCGCAAAAGGGCTGCACACGCTGTCTTTCAGCATGTAGGGTTGAAGTCTGGCCTATATATGTGTGGTCATTCCTCACGCAAAGCACATAATTTCAAACATTCGAGCTCTCGCCACACAAGTTTCCTTATTCGCGAATGTTGGTCTATTTTCTGCTGTTTCATTGCTGTCACACTGCTGTAGACGTATTTGGACTTTCACAGTGATATCGGCGCGCCAATACTTGTGTGACACATTTATACTTGCGCGCCAATTTTCGGACTTGCGTGCCTTAATTCCTTATACATTTTTTCACTTTTCTTCACAAAATTTATGAAAAATCAACTTACTTAAGAGTTAATTATTAAAATGTTTTGCAGATTAAATGTCTACCAAGAGAATCGAAAGGGCTGACGAACTCGCTAGAAAGTGAATTGATGATATGATGAGCATAATTAGCCATGATTACTATGATATTTGTGACATCACTCTCCCAGATTTGGCTAAGAACATGAAGAAATATCATCTTAATTTCCCACAAAGCATCTACCTACCTCTGTATGGTCATGGTCATCTGCAAGGAGTCAATTTTCCAGATGCAAAGAACTATATTCATGAGATGAAACTACACTGCTACTCCTCTATTTCAGTTATGATGTGCATTAACATCAACAAAAATGGTGTGAACATTAAAATTTTTCTTCCATCCCAATTCCTTGCAGATATGAAAATAGTAAACCCATGGGCTGAAATGTTTTCTGATATCGGTTGGTGGAGAGAAGAAAAACATGGAATTAGAACAATATCTGAAAAGAGTTCTCTCTTCATATGGCTCTTTACTTCCAATGTTCGATTCTCAAATTCATGTGTCCATATTCTATGTCTCTTGGACAGAAACATAATCACAGTTTGATCAGTAGAAAATTTTCTCAAACCATACTCAAGAACATTCTTTTACAATTGTTCCAACAAGAGCTTGTATCACTGCATCTCTTATTGTATCTAGTTTAATGAATGAATTCCAGGTGGATGCTGATGAAGCTCGGAATGTTGTGAATAAAATGAAGATTTATGTTGAAAGTCTTTTGTAATTCGTGAAAAATATAAGAGACTCCAGTCTATGGATGTCCTTCTAACAATTGTGCATCAATGAAAAACACTTTCACCTTTAATCATTTGTGCATTCATTATTTTTCTATCTACTTTAGATTTTTTCCTAAGCTAATGGGCCTAGTAAGCATAGTTTGATTTTTTTTATGTTATTATAAATAACCATACAAACATTGAATCATTTAATTGCTCAATATTACCTAAATCATATGAAATGTATGTTTAGTGAGATGGAACTTGACTTTTATTCAGAGTTCCCTTGTCTTTTGTGGGCAGTTTAAAGTCATGCACATCAGACATAAAAAGGCTAATGTTTAAGGTCAAAATAGCTTTGATCGAATGGATTAAAATTATCTCAATTCCTTGACAATTTATCTAAAAACATATTACCATACTCATATATGAGGTAAAATATGTAAACTATTAGTTAAGAAATTTTGAATCTGAGGAATGATATGAAAAAGGGATAAAAGTTATAAAATTAAGTAGTTTCGAAAAATGAACTTACCACTATTTAACAAAACCATTATGGGGTTGAATTATGCAGGGCCACCTAAGGGAATTGGCGGCATAGTCAAATAATATTATCTTTTGGATAACAAGTCTGTTATGAAGACTGTTTATGCAAGGCCACCTAAGGGCACGTACTGCATAGTTAGGAAAAAGAACTCTTAGAAATTTAATTTTCTACAGCTAAAATGCCAATGGATTAATATGGAGAATCAAATTTTCCAAAGCATAGAGTTTGCAGTATAGAGAGAGGTACTTGAATATAGAGAAAATATTTCCCGACAAAATTGTCTATGAACTGGATGAATGTTAGTCCTACAAAGGTCTCACCCAAACATAGGGAAGGGAAATATAAACCATAGACTTGAATACTTTCAGATAATAAAAAAGAGTATGGGAAAAATATTTTAAGGATGAATATTTTATGCAGATCCTTACATATTGTCATTAAGACAACTAAAGACAAAAGAGGTTTTCATCCCAAGAATAAAGTTACCATTATTTAACAAGCCCGTTAGGGGGTTGAATTATGAAGGGCCACCTAAGGGAATTGGCTACATAGTCAAATAATTGTATCTTTTGGCGGACAAGTCTGTTATGTAGCATGTTTATTCAAGGCTGCCTAAGGGCACATGCTACATAGTCCGGAAAAAGAACTCTATGAAATTGGACATTTTTGTGACCATAAGTCAAGAAAACATTTATAGAGATCTGGATGTATTTAAGGTTAGAATTAAGAAACATGAAAATGGGTATTGTCTAATGCATGTAGAGATACACATACAAATGCTAACCATAATCATGTTGTGTCTCGGTCCTGAATTGAAATGTTTGACTTCACTAAGTATCCCATAAGGATATGAATCAATCCATACATAGTTCATGAAATAAAGTTTAACGTAATTTGGGACGAAAGTGTAGGAAATCTTAGTTTATGGTCAGATATTTCGGACCTCAACACAGTATGTGTTTTCACAGGGACTTTTCAGCCAGGGGACTGAAAGTGGAATTTGGGGTTAGGCCCAAAAGACATGGGGATGGATTCGAGGGACACTCAAACATTCCTACGTATCCCATAAGGATGAGAATCAAGACCACACAGTTCTATAAATAACCTATGTACATATTTGGTTCGTACAAGTGAAGGGTGAAAAGGGGACTTTAGTGCAATGATGGTTTGACCCAGGATAAAAGGTTCGGGCACTTCCATGTATGCACGTAGTATTTGGAATATAACATGATTGGAGATCAATGTAAATAATGATTACCTCTCAGTTGAGGTCATCAAATAATGTTGTAGTCTATTGTTGTACATGAAAAAAGTTTGGTACAGTTTAACGTCATATAGCAGGGACAAAGGTGAATCAATGTGAGAGATTTGTTTTGGGCTTGAACCTTGGGAGTTGTCCTATGTACCCAGTCTAGAAGTCAAGGATCAAATTCCACGTAGTTAAATTAAAGAATGAATTGGTGATCAAGTTGTTTTTGAGGACAATGATCTAAAAAGAAAGTGTTGGGACTTACGCATGGTTAGCGGCCCAGGGAAGGTGTTATGGTTGAAGTTTACTCTAAGCGCACTTGAGTCATACTCGATGTGAGAAACAAGACGTAGCAAGAACCTTAATTATTCCTATTTTAATTCTATGTAAGACATATGAAGAAACTATGCACTTTAATGTCTTGCAGTGAGGACAAAAGTACTGTACAGTTTAGTGTCCTGTAGTAGGGACAAAATACAGTTTAATGTCATGTAGGACGTATTTAGCTGACATTGTTCAGTTTTACGTCATGTAGGACAAATATGGGGACATAGTTTAATGTTATGTTGTACAATAATGGTGTTGTAGAGTTTAGGCTCTTGTATCTAAGACGATGGGGACAATACAGTTTAACGTCATGTTGGACGAAAAGGGGGACTGTGCAGTTTAATGTTATGCAGTAAGGACAAAAGAGAACACAGTTTAATGTCATGTTGGATGCATTTGGGATTTTTTCCACCATTTAACATCTTGTTGGACGATGACACAGTTTAACGTCATGTTGGACGTAAGGGACTTTTATACAGTTTAGCATCATGTAGATAAGACGTCACAATTTAACGTCATGTTGGACGAATAAGGGATTGTGAAGTTTAAAGTCATGTAGTAAGGACATAATAAGGGATGTATAGTTTAATGTCATATATAAAGGACGACAATTATGTAGTTTAACATCTTTATGGACATAAGGGATGCAAATAGTATAAGTTCGTATGCATGGACCGCATAGTTTAATGTCATATAGGACGATAGGGATGCAAATAGTTTAAGGTCATATTCATGGACCTTAGTTAAGCACTTTAACGTCTTGATGGGAGTAAGGTATGAAAATAGATTAAGGTCGTATATATGGACCCTAGTTATGCAATTTAATGTCTTTCAGGATGTAAGAGACTATGTAGTTTAAAGTTTTAGAGCAAGGACAACACAGTTTAATGTCATGTTGGACGATAAGGGTGCTAATAGTTTAAGGTCATATGCATGGACAATAGTTATGTAGTATAACGTCTTACTGGATGTAAGGGACTATGTAGTTTAAAGTCTTGTAGCAAGGACAACACAGTTTAACTTCATATTGGATGATATGGGTGCTAATAGTTTAATGTCATATGCCGGACCGTTAATGGTGTATTTTGTGTTTATACAATATGCTTCTTAAGAAATCTATCATTGGTTGGAGTAGTGATGAGTTCTCCATCCATTGAGATTAAATAATAAGCTCCATTGGAGTAGACCTTATGTATTGAGTAAGGTCCTTCTCATTTTGGCTCAAGTTTGGGAGGTTTCATTCCTGGTATCATTGTAGTTCTGAGAACCAATACGAATTATTCTTGAATAAATGAACGAAGATGAAATTGTTTGTTGAAATATCATGCAATTAGATTCTGATAGACTTCCAAGTGGTGCAGGGTGCACAATAGTTTCTAATCTAATCATTCCAATTCATCCAATCGCTTCTAAGATTGTTCATCTGTAGATTACTGATCACAAAAGGGTACTCTAAGAAATTGTAATTGAACCTTAATGGGAATGACTACTTCTATTCCATATACCAATGAATATGTGGTTGACCGCATTTCAGTGCATTTGGTGGTCTGATAAGACCATAAAGCATGAAAGGGATTATGAAGACATGACTTCTTATCTTTATCCACCATCTTTTTATGTATATTTTATTCTTGTTGACGACTTCTATCTGTCCATTGGCGACTGCATGATACTGAGGGGAATTGTTGGATTTGATGTTTTTTTTCATGATACAACTTCCTTACCTTAGATGAATAGAAGTCGGTGCCGTTGTCCATTAATATGGTATGAGGGACACCAAATGTGGTAATGATGTTAGACTTGATGAAGCAAACAATTCTTTTAGAATTGACTTCTTTGAGAGGTATTGCCTCTTCCCATTTGGAAAAGAAGTCAGTAGCAATAAGAATGTAATTAATCTTCTTGGATGTGGTTGAAGGATAAGGTCCCACTACATCCATTTCCCATGTGGAAAATGGCCACGGGTATTTATCTGTATTAAGAAACTCTGGGGGCTGATGAATGAAGTTGGAATGTACATGGAAAGAATCACACCACTTTGTGAAATCAGCACAATCTTGTGTCATTGAAGAAGAAAAGTATCCAAGCCTTCGAATTTGATTAGATAGTCTATGTCCAGACTGGTGGGCACCATAGACTCTTGCATGAACTTCTTTTATGATAGATATTGTCTCTTCACCGTCAATTCATGTCAAGAGAATTCCATCAAAACCTCTTTTGTAGATAATTTTTTCTAAGTGATCTGGGCTGTCATAAAGAGTAAAATTGACCACACGTCGCTAGATTTGTTCTTTCCCAGCTCTATCAGGTGGAAGTGTTCTATTTTGAAGGTATTCCATGATAGGTGTCATACATCCTGTAGTATGACCATATGGTTCGAGAATGGGACTAATTTCATTGATTTCCTCTATTCTGTATTGAACATAAGGTGAAATTGTACGACGGTGGGCAATACTGAGGATTGTCTCGTCCCTATTTGGATCTTCCAGTGTTGTGGTAATATTAGGCAGTGCATCAGCATGAGCATTTTTTGATCTCGGGACATAAGAAAATGTCGGTTCTGAAGGGAATTCCACCATTAACTCTCTTACATAATCATAAAAAGGGATTAGTTCTTCTTTTCTGATTTCATAATCACCATTGACTTGTTTGATTACGAGGTCTGAATCACCTTTCACCTTTAAGTGACTCACATGTGCTTGAAGCCCCAACTCCAATCCTGCAATGAGAGCTTTATATTCTACTTCATTATTTGTACCACCTCCAAACAATGAAAAGGAATAAGGTAGCACTGCCTTTTCTAGTGAAATGATCACAATTCCTAACCCATCTTTGTTGAATTTAAGATTTTCCATTTTCTTCCTTGTTGGACTTTTGGAAGCTCCATCAAAGCACATTTCCCATGATTGAAGATTATCTTGAATAGAAAATACTTCTTCATTAGGAAGTTCAATATTTGAAGATGTATCTTTTACTGAAGGATGTTCAGTAAGGAAATCAGCCAGAGCTTGTCCCTTTATTTCCTTTTCAGACAGATACTGGATATCAAATTGCTGTAAAATAACTGGCCACCTTGCCAGACGTCCTGTAAGCATTGGATGGATAAGGATGAATTTGAGCGTATTATTACGAGATACTAATTGGACCTCATGATGTTGCAGGTAGTGTCTCACATTCTGAACTGCAATGATTAATGCTAGGCAGCACTTCTCAATACCTGAATATCGGGTTTCTGCATCATGCATAGTCCGAATGAGATATTAGAGGTAGTTTTCATTCCCAGCATCATTCTTATGAGCAAGAAAGGCACCCATTCATTGCGCTAAAAGATGTCATATATAGGATAAGGTGTCTTCCTTCAACAGTTGGTATTAGCACCGGTGGACTCAAGAGATATTTCTTGAGAATATCGAATGCTTCTTGACATTCTTCATTCCACTGGTAAGTGACTCCCTTCTTCATCAATTTCTTGAAGGGTAGACTTTTGCCTTCAAAATTGGTGATGAGACGCCGAATATACGTTATGTTCCTTAAATTCCTCTCAATTAATTCAAATTTTGAAAAGGTGACATACCAAGTATTGACTTTTTCTTCTCAGGATTGACTTTAATACAATTATAGTGTACAAAAAAGAGGAGAAATTTTCCTGAGGTTACCCCAAAAGAACATTTTAAGGGGTTCATATTCAAATTATGTTGCCGAAGTTTGTGGAAAATGTATTCCAAATCAGCGATGTGATTAGAACATTTTCTAGATTTAACCACCAAATCGTCCACCTAACATTCAACAAACATCCCTAAAAAGGGTTTGAAGATACGATGCAGGGCACACTGATATGTTGCACCTGCATTCTTCAATCAAAAGGGCATTACCCAATAGCAGAACACACCTTGAGAGGGTCTGAAGACGGTAGATTCATCATCTTCTAATGCCATTCGGATTTGACTATATCTTGGATATTCATCCATGAAGGAAAGTGCTTTATAGCTAGCTGTTTCATCAATCAAGAGTTCTGTGATTGGAACTGGAAAATCATCCTTAGGGAAATGCCGATTAAGATCTCTAAAATCAATGCAAATTCTAATTTGTCCGTTCATCTTCTTCATAGGGACAATATTTGCCAACCACTTGGGATATTGAAATTCTCTGATGAAGTTAGCTTTGATATTCTTATCTACATCAGCTTCAATTTTGGAATCATAAGTTGGGTGTGTTCTTCTTGCGGCTTGTTTGAATCCTCAATGTTCTTCTCTAAAACCCAAATGATGAGTGGCAATATCAGGATCAATCCCTAAATCTATGTATAGTTCCAAGAAAATATATCTCTATTTTGCATTAAGAAATAAATATATATCTCTTTCTCTTCAATAGTCATGGATGCACTAAATAAAGTGGGGCATGTATCATCTTTTGTACCCAAATTTATTTCCTTGAGTTCATCCATAGTGGTAGAGATACCCTCTTAAAATGCTGGAGTATCATCCTTGAGATCTTCTTCTTCTTCTTCAACATGTGTTATCTCTTCTGCATCTACTTGCATAGTAGATGATGAAGTGGAATTTTCATGATTAGGAGATTATGTCATAATTTGAACATCTCAAAGAAGAGGCTTCCATTTCTGACCCAATTGATGATGAAGGGTCTTTCTTGGGTATTAAAGATAGATGATTGATTGAGAATCGATATCGTCCATCACCTATGACATTGTTATAACTTATTTTGGTCTATTTTATGATGTATGGACTTGCTGAATTTCAGCATATGAAATGAAAAGATCTCTATTTGGGCTTTCATCATTTCTTGGTGAATAACCAATTTCTCCCATGTCGTCTGGCGTGATTGTCATAATCGACATTATGGATGTTTCCATAAAAGTATTTGGATTTGGTTCTATTCTGTCAATTTGACTGATAAGCAAAACATAATCTATACTCACATGTGTAAATGGGTTTATTGGAATATTTTCCAAACCATATGGAGCATTAACTTTTTTAACCTCCCTTGTTGTGGATTTCTCCTTAGCCTTTATGTGATATCTTTCCGCCTCAATGTATTGAGATTCACATGTTTTGAGGGGGGATTTATCCCCACACAATGTCCCAAATTGACCATCGAAACAATATTTGAGACATTGAAGATTTGATGAAGGGATAACTGCATGTTGATGTAGCCATGGTCTTCCAAGAAAGATGTTGAAGGCTGAGTGTTGATCAACAACCATGAAATCTGAATTGGATACAAGATCTCCAAACTGAGTTCAGAGTGTAATCTCACCTAGTGGTTCTTGTTCATTTTATCATATCCTTGTAACATCATATTCGAAAGAGATAAATCAGATCCTATGAGGCCCAATCGATGATGTGTACGAATGGGGATGAGGTTGACTCATGAACCATTATCAATGAAAGCACTTCGGATGTCTACACCATTCACCTTGACAAATAAATACAAAGGTCTAATATTTCCATACATGACATCATCTTCATCTTCATCTGTGAAAGATATCACTGCATGGAATTCTGTAGGATTATTCTCAACATAGTAGGCTTCAGCCGCAGCAATTTCAGTTCCAAACTCATGAGGACTTGAGAAAGCTACAATGAGTGCCTCCCGAAGATCCTTGGATAGATTCAAGGCATCCAAAATTGATAACATGGCCGGTACTCGAGATAAATGTTTCAAGACATCATATTTTTGATCCAAAGGTCTGTGATTCCCAACAGTAACATGTGGTTTTGCAGGTACCTTAGAAGTTGATGCATTGGAAGTAGATTCATCTTGTATCGGGGTAGGAGTTGGAAATACTCGGCTTCGGAAGATTAGACTGATTAGGTCTATTTACCTTATGAGAGGAAGAATGTGGAACCTCTAACCGATCTTCCGGAATAACTGTGTCAAGACTGAATCTTCTTTCTGTGGAAGAACTTGCTTGTTCTTGTTGAGCTCGTTGAAGGGATCTGCCATGAGTTTCTTCCGCATACACAGTTCTAGCAGGGGTATAATTGGAAAATTGGCATCTTGGATATCCATGTCTTCCTCGGTATCCTAGACCTCTGGAACTCCCTCTAATTCCTCTATTTGATATAGGTAAGTCAGGCTCATCAAGATCGAAGCTATAACCGACATAAGGATCTATTAAATGAATCATATTAACAGAACCAAAGATCAATTCTTCATCCGATGAAGACTCTGCCTGATTATCCAATTTAGTTTGTGTCGTTTGGTGGGAGGGTACCCGTTTAGGCTTCGAAGTAGATGGCATAAAATATAGCCGAGTCAAAGACAATTTGTGCTTTGACACGATCTCATCTTCTTCAGATTTCCCTTCTTTCTATGAATTATCCCGTTTCATTGAGGATTTTTCCTCTGATGAAGAGGGTTTTGTTGTGTCATTCATGGAAGAAGACACCATTGGTTTCTTCAATTGTGTTCGCAAAACAGTATGATTTTGGTTGGACATTTTCTGACAATCCAATCATCATATTTTTGTGCATTGTTGTTCGTGACTTCTTGACACTCTCCCTCTTCCTCTGGATTTGTAGCAGTAGTACATTCTACCTGAGCTAAAGAACCCTTCAAATTGAATTTTCCTGAGTCCACCATCTTTTGTAGGAGGACTTTTAATACAAAACAGTCTTGAATGGGATGCCCTAACATCTGATGAAAGGGGAAATAATTGGGACGGTCTACATATCCTGGCTTGTTAGTCCTTTTGGGCCTTGGCAATTGAACCATGTTATTTTCCAGTGTCGAAATGAAGTAACCAAGAACATGATCATTTCAGAAAGAGTAAACATTACTCTTCAAATCCTCAAATTGTTTCCGTCTTTGATCTCTTTGATCATATTGACAAAATGACTTCTTTTTTTGATGCTCAAGAGGTGGAGCCCTTCGAGAAGTTGAAGTCCTTGAAGTAGAAGCAAGTACATGTGCTTGTTTAAGTATAATTGTAGCAGTCTATGCATTTCCCATTCTCATTCCTGAAGCTAATGGAATTACACGAGTTTTATCCTTATTCTTTGTAAGAGAGTCTTCAACATGCTGAGCAATCTAAGTAAGGTCTTGAAGCCATCGTATGTATTTTATAGGGATCAATGGCATGCATAATTCACCATGGAAATTTTTCACACATATTTGAAACAATTCCTCTTGAGGGAGTACTAAGCTCAGAGAATATGTTAATCCCTTCCAGTGAGAAATGAAATATGAAACCCTTTAATTCTCTCTTTTCTTACAGTTTGTAAGATAAAAAATTGTTATCTTTGACAAAGATGAGCTAAATTGATGAAGGAATCGTTGACCGAGATCCTTCCACCTAGTAATTGGTCGAGATTGCAAGATTGTATACTAGACAAAATCAAGCCCTTGTAATGATTGTAGAAAACACCGGATCATAACTGCATCATGTTTCTGAGGGGTTCCCATCATAGGATCACAACAAGAAACAAAATGAGTTAAGTGTTTCTCTGGGTCTCCCGAGCCGTTAAAGATTGGGAATGTGGTACTTGAAAAATTTGATGGGGGAGGAATTGCATCAACCCATTCAAGGTAGGCCATTTTCTCCAGTTGAACTAGTGCGTGTTTTCCTTCCATAGCATCCAACCGAGCTATTAGTGACTCAATAGTAGTTATTAACTTTTGAGAAACATCCGGTTGAGCTTGGACCTATGCAGGTGCAATAAATGGAGCTTGGACAGATGTGGTGGCTGGTACTACAACTGATGGTATCATTGCTAATTGTTTTTGCACTTGACCCATAGTATTAGACCTGTGAGGGTGTAATGGTAGAGGAGGATATTCTTGATCCATCTCATTAGCCACAAGAAATTCCCTTGGCTGACTGACTCCAACACGCTTTGGAGGAAGACTACCTTGAAGTAGTTCTGCGTTTAACCTCCTCAATTCTGTCATCTCATGCTCTTGTTGTGCGAATCTTTTATCTAATGAGAGTGATTGGCCTTCTCTATAGGAAGGGTATGTAACCTGGTTCATTCTTTTCCCCTTATTAGATCCCTTTTGGAGAGGGGGAAGTGGGTTACTTGAAGGATTACCTAAATTCTAGGAAATCCTTTTATTTCGTGTATGCGCACCTTCTTTATTTGTGTATGTGCATACAACTTCTTGAGCAGGAACCACTTCATCTGATCCCTATAAGTGAGCCTCATCTGGTGGATCAGAAACAACGGCATTGATGACATTAATTGATGTATAATTCATTGCATCACATCTATCGGCATTTCTGCGATATTGTCTTCTTTCATGTCATTGATGAGACATTTCCTTTTATCGATTTGATCCCTCAGGAACTTCTTGATAGAATGTAACTTAGAGGGAATCTCTTGATAATTTGGATCCTCATTCCTCTTGAGTATTCTTCCCTAATTGAGAGAAGACTGATTTTTTTTGAGGAAGATATTGATGATTTGAAAATTTCCCCAGTCCGGTGGACTAGGGCTGTTCCTGTTGTTCCCGCTCAAATCCTAGAATCCTATTTGTTGATTCTGAAGGTTGGGTTAAAAGAGTCCCCAGTCTGGCAAGGTGGGGGGGGAGGGGTTCTTGAGTTTCTACATCTGAGACCTTCGTGAAATATCTCCTGATCTTGCGGACTTTAGTCTGGAAATTGGCTGGAAACATCAACCTGCATCCACTTTTATCACCCAGCTCAAAACACTGTTGGATGATTTATGACACTTTTTGCACATGATGATGTTCTTTGTCCAAATGAGAGGCAATTTCAATATTCTCGTTTTCTTGATGCAGGAGTAATTCAACAACTTGTTCTCTATATTCTTGATTCTGAGAGGAACTGGTTGAGGCATGTTCTTGAGCGAGCCTTTTATTTCAAACAAATCCAATTGGATGTGGCCATCTATGGGAAATAATCTTACATGAGACCCTTTTCGGCGGGCTTTGTTGGCTAGAGAGTACAGTGAAATGTACTTCTCTATGAACACCCCATCGTCTGATATGAATACCAGATGGGGCATTGGAAATTAACTGGCGCAATCTTCTTAATGCGCTAAGGCATGAACACTGAAGGGCTCTCTACTGCTTTTCAGCCTTCGGATATCAAGAAACTGAGAGACATGCCAAATCAATTTGGCATTGTAACCCTTATATTATATTGACATGATTTTCATATTCATCAGAAGATAATATTTTCTTTTTTAATTCACAAAGAGTTTTCCACATGTTGAGAGGAATGTCTTGAATACAATATTTCGTCAACATCTCTGGAATGTTATACTGAGAGTCAGCCAATGGCCAAAACCTAGATAGAACATCCCCTTTCCACAGTTGTTTTCTCATATTCAGTAATTCCTCTTTATCGTTTGAGGATGATTCTTCTACCTGATTAGACCAAAGCTGGTGCTTCTTTGTTGATTTATCAGATTCAACAATATTAGTAGAGAATTCATTAATTAAATAAGAAGATTCATGATTTAGGGGTGATTTGGAGATTGACCTACAACCCAAGCTATCTTCTGGTTGAGAAATTATTTCACCTGCTATTGGTAAAACATCAAACATGATTGGCTTCACATTTGCAAGTGCGTTAAGATAAGAGGGCTTTCTATTTACTACATTGACCATTGGAGCATTTTCTAGGCAATTTGAATTACTACTGTGGAGAGGAATTTCGCAGCTAAATTCATCATCATGGGGAGGACCACCATGGTGGGTTACTACAAAAGAAAAAACATTCTTCTCCGTGATCATCTGGCCACACAGAGGGTTGTGATGACTCTCATCTAAAGATGATACTTCAAGATCGACTGAACTGTCATGAAGCAATACTTCATGAGGAAGTGTCTGATGCAGACCTTTAGAATTAATGTTCCCACTATTGGGAACTAAGGGAGTAGAATCCGGAATTCCAACAAATAATTGTCTCAGGGATTCAAGAACTCTAGCATCGAGTAAGGAATTATTACTGATTGGCTCTTGATTTCTTGATTGTGCTGGGTGGGTCCTCGTCTTAGACACCCTCTTACTCACTTTCGGAACCACTTGTTGAAGAAAGTGGTTATTATAGGTAGGTGTATGTACCTGCTCAAGATAAATGATTAGGTTAGGCTGATTATCTCTACTCAAATCAGGTGAATGTGCCTGACATAGTTGTCTGTATGATATGGAGGAGTATTCCCCACAATCATCTTGGAATGGAACAGAGGTGTGCGTATATTCTAGAGTAAAATTTTGATGTGTCACTCCACTAGTAGGGATAGATTTATGTTTCTTTCCCTGAGATGCTGCTGAAGCTGTTATAATATCTTGGCAAGCATCCAGAATATGAGCAGGGATTTGTTTCTGCTCTTCCACCATTGATAGAATATGCTTGGTGACTTCAGCTGTCGAAACAGGAATATACCTCCATTCCGTGCTTGGAGTAGGTGTGTCTTCCTCCTCCTGTCCTCTTTTTCCTGCCAGTGAATTCTGACAGTACTCATGTGTGGGTGCAGAGAGTTGAGTCTGCCTCCTGTTTGTCGCCGGAGCATTCCGACTGACTTATACGAATGCTACCAAACGAGACTATTAGTGGGCTTTATCAATACTAGTAGGTGTATGTGCCTTCTAATTGAACTCTGCCGAATGTGGTTGACGAGCTTCCTTCAATACTGACAGACGAGGCTGCTGGAAGGATTGATGAGTGTGAGCAGGTGTATGTGCCCTTTTACCAATTGTTAACACATTGGGTTGGTGGGCTCCATCGTATGTAGTCAGATGAGCCTGATGACTAGCTGATGATTTATAAATAAGTTCATGTTACTATTTATAGTACTCCGCTGAACTTTCCTGATGGGATTGGCGTGCTGCTGCCAGACTAGTCTGTTGGACAACATAATTAAAACAGACGGGTGTGTGTTCCTGTGCATTGCTTGCCACTAAGTTAAGTTGGTGGACTTCTCCAGAGATGGAAGAGATAAGGAACTTCTCACTGTTGAATGGTTTTCACCTCTGGTGGTTCTTCTTGCATGGTCGGGTTCGAGGAACCTGAGTCGAATGCCTGGAGACAACACCCTCATCATGTTGAGGGCGCATTGTCGCACGAGTCTCGCGATGATTTTTGATGGGAGCCCTAGGGAAGGACACCTATCTCCTTGAATTAAGGCAATGAGGGATATTCTCATTCACCTCCCCATAATACATGAGTGAATGGTAATTTCGTTCTAGGGATAACGACTCGAAACTGTTGGAGAATGTGGTTGGAAACACCTTCTTCTTGATCGCTGGTCGTCACTGTCCGGACGAACAGGGTGAATTATTGACTTGGAGGGCCTATCGAGCAACCTCCAGAGTCAGAATAGTACCATTTTGATAGTACTCTTTAACCAGCACATTGGATACCCAGCGTTGAAGATACTGAGTAGGTGATGTCTTCCTCAGAACAGACGATGATCTAGCAGGAGTAGCAGTAGAGACATTCACAACAAAGGTATTCACATGCGTGAACTTTAGGGAATCCATTTCTGTAACGCATAGGATCATGGAATAGGGTGCATGTTTGATATAACAGACGTAATAAAAATAAGTTCATCCACTACATCTTTTGGATGAGCACATATGTTATTGATTGTCTTGATGGACCTCTCATTGCATTTAAATAGGGGATAAACAAATACGCAAAACATCATTTTAACGTGGTTAAGGATTCACCTCGGGTTCACCATTTTTTTTCTCAGGAAATGGGGATGACCTCTTTTGTTTAAGGATCAAACATTCCATGCAGTTTCAAACGGGTTTGATCTTAGAACCGAAAACATCCAATGATTCCATATCCATTTGGTCCTACTTTTCAAAGGTAGGTGCTCATTAATTGTAAATTGATGAGTCTTAAGAATTTGCATTGGTCAAGAGGATGATAGGTCGAACTCATCACACCCTTTTGGTGGGAATTATTGTTTACTCCGGGACTCTCTTCAAATATTTAATTTATGTTCGTGAATCCTTATTACATTACCAAGTATAAAAATGAGTTTTCCATTAGATCTGACAATAAATGATTAATATGTATGAAATTTAGAGAATCTTTTAGATGTATTCGAGGTTCTTCATCGATAGACAATCATCAATATTTGTTAGATATTTTTAGTCAATGATATCCTTCGATACAAGATCTCTTTGTTATTATGATAACCATACTAGTTTTAAATCCACTCAGTGGGGCACTTGATTTTTATTGTCATTCAAACGGACATGAATTATTTCATAGTTGGGATTGTACACGAAGATGGGCTACCAACGTATCATATGTTTTTATAAAAATAATCATAACCCACGTAGTTCGAGAAATGAAGAATGAGGATTATGCATGATTGATGGATCAAATAAAAATGTCATGATTAATTTTACATTCTAAGATCATGTGTTTCTTTCTCGGTGTGAAAAACAAGAGGTATTAGTGAAACCAGACAATTTTTCCATGAAAGATTTAATCATAAGAAATGATGTGGGGCTTATGTATGGATGACTACCCAAATAGATGAAGATTGTGATTTACTTCAATGAAGAAACCTAGGAACATGGTCCATAATGGTATATGTACTTTAATAGAGATTTGGATACTCTAACTTGGGGCATACTCCTAAGGAAGATGCCCAAATTAGGGATGACTTATGATTAGGTTTTATTCCCAAGAAGGAAGCTCAAAATCAAAAATAAATTAATACTGGTTAAGGGAAATTATGAATGGGGCTTACTCTTAAGGATGAGGCCCAAGTAAAATGGATTTGAAAACTGGGTCTTACTCCTAAGGAAGAGGCCCAGGTTAAGGGAATTTTAGAATTAAGGGACTTAGAAATAGGGATCTTTCCCGACAAAGAATCCCAAGTTAAAGGAATTTAGAATTTGGGGCTTAGTCCAAAGGATGATGCCCAGGTAAGGGGACTTATGGTTGTGGCTTACTCCTAAGGAGGATGCCTAGATTAAGAGAACTTGTACTGGGGCATACTTCTGAAAAGAAGGCCTGGGTTAAGGATAATCCCATATTTAATGGATGAGTTTGAATGAATGAAATCTCTAACCTTAGTGACATAACGATGTGTAAATCACTAGGTTTTGAGAGATGTTCCATAGAATTACTTTTAGATAAGGAAACCAACAAAGCACCCACACCATAAATTTCTTTGAATAGGGGTTTGAAGGTTGAATCATGAATAAGAGAGGAAGATAGGCATAATAGAGGTTAAATGAGCAGGAAGGGCACCCAAAAAGAGAGGGGCGCGCAAGTCATGTGTGGGCGCACAAGTCCTGGTCGCGTAGGTGTACATGCGCGACAGATGGGTACTTTCGCGACGGTCAACCCTTAAGGTAATATTTGGTGAGCCTTGGCTCAAGCCCTTAGTATTATCCCCAGGGGATTCCCGAAGGGTGGTGCGCAAGTTCTATTGACGGGGTAAGGTGGCGTGCAAGTGTGGCCATTTTCCCTTAAGGGCTGGACACTTAGGCGCGCAAGTGTTGATGAGATTCAACACCTAGGCCTTACTCCCCCTCTTTAGATCTTCTATTCAAGGTAATAAATTACCTTATAAATATTCGGAATCTTTGAGAAGAGACTAGGGAGCCGGGATCTCAAATCTATGTTTCTAGAGTTTTTCCTCCTATAATGGGGGGCCCATCGAGGGTATTTATAGGTTAGTGAAGACCCTGGGCGAAATTCAAAGAGGGAGCGCAAGTCATCTACACGACAACTATGCGGCGCGCAAGTATAATTTCGCGAAATTGGTGGAACGTGCGTGATCCAAGTAAAAACGAATCATTCTTCATGACTTTTTCGATTTTTGATGTTTCTTCAAAGTATGAATCACTTTGGACAAGGGTATTTCCCTTTTTCAGTCGTTAGAGTTTATGACTGAAAGGAGCATCAACAGTTACCATTATGACCTAGCTAGTAGAATGGATGGAATGAATAGTATTAACATAATTATTAAAATATTGTTTACACACAGATAAATATAATTTATTCTCTGGTGGGAAATTAATTATAGAAAAAATCAAAACCCCTTTATAATAAAAAGGAATTTCATTTCTGAAAACCTCTTTAATTTTCACATGTATTTTTTATACAATAAACTAATAAATCAGTCTTTTTAAAATATATGAACTAAGAATATATATGTAATATATATAATTTAATGTTTTACATTGATATTATGTATTATATGAACATTATGTGATATGTAATTAAATCTTTTCAATAAAATAAGTATTTTAAAAAATGCAGTTTTATGTCCTTTTGATTTCCTACTTGTTTAATATCTATGTTTTTTACACTTTTATAAGATATGTTTCGAAAAATAAAATTCTTATTTTAATTTTTAGTATCAATATTTAATTTGGATTAATTTTTCATATTTTTCTAATAATTATAATGATTTTAGGAATTGTGAAAGAATAATTCCATTTAATTTATATATACATTTTCATAAAATTTATTTGTATTATAAAATTATATTTTTAATGGTTTTATTGTATAAATAGATATTTTTTATCATTTAATTCAATTTATCTCATTTTTAATAATTTTTCATTTGAATTGGATATAAAAACACTTGTGATGATTTTGACATTCTTACTTTGAATCCCATTTTCTTGATCTTTCAATGAGATTAATTTTAGGTTAAATTATTCAAATAATAATTTTTAAATTTTTAGAAATATATTCCAAATTTTTAATCATATGTTTCAAATGTAGAATATATTCCAATTTTATTTTTGGACATTATAAATAGTAACAATAGAAATATTTTTTTTCCGCTGTTAAGGGTAAATAGGGTAATTAAGGGTAAAAAATTATTATAAAATAACCCTAATAGTTATGCTAATTTTATTGGGTGAGTTATCATCAAAAAAATATTCATTGGGACATTTATATCCCAATGGTGTTTTATAAGGACATTAACCCTTTTATATAAGTTTAACCAAAGCATGTCAATTTGGTACACATTTCTTTATAACAAATTAATAATTTTTAATATTGGGGTATACAGGGTTTCTCTTAATATATAAATAGTATTTTTAAATATAAATTGTTTATATTTTTACTAATAATTTATTTTTAATTTTAAGATATAAATTATTATATTAAAGCATTGTACAATGATGATACAGTAATTGCTTAACTAATGGAAAAAAATGTCATCAATGACACATTTATATGTAATTATTTTTATAGTAACTATATAAACCCTTAATGTTTAAATTATATGATATCATGTTAATAGTTAAAATGGTTAAAACCACAACATAAGGATTAAGAAATAGTTAAAACATATCAAAATTTCATTGGATGAAAGAAATTCATACAATAATGAACATATATTATAAAGTAAATATTCTTTTGGATTATATATTCAATTTATGTCACACCCGGACTTTGTGTCGAGGCACATTTTTTATTTTTATTTTTATCCTATAATTTTATCTTCCTTTTTAAAAATTTCATACCAGAATGTGGGATGAGCCTAACATGAGTCGTGTGATTTTGCACAGATAATTGAGCGTCAGTTTGGCAATGCTTAATGCCTGGGCAGGGCATAGGAGAAACCATGTGGATTCGCCATTGTAACAGGTGGCCTGCCCGGTGCGCAGTTGGTTAATAAACCTAACAAAAATAAAACTAATATAGTAATATATATATATATATATTTGTTAGTATGATTATTATTATTAGAATATGTTAGAATTTCTTTTTAGGTTTTATTTTATTTTTATTTTCCATCTCTTTAGTTATATTATTTTTTTATTTAATTATTCACTTATTTATTTTTTTTCACCTCCTCTTTCTTTTTAAACCCCTTTATTATTCCATATTTTCTTTATTTCCTTTATTTACTTTTTTTCATCCTTATTTCCTCTCCTCGTGGGTACTATTTACTCAATCCTCTCTCCTATCCCCTCGCGGCACCCCTTGTGTCATGTGCAAACCACAAAAGCCGCCTCTCCCCACCTGCTCAACCAAACTCCCCTACTACTATCGTCCTGCCTTGCTCTAGCCGTCCCCACACCCGCCTACCTCGCCCCAAACAGCCTCACACTACATTGCGCCACCTCCTTCTCTACCCAGCCTTATGCCAAAACCCTGCTGCATAAACTCCTCATCGGACTAGTCGGCTCCTCCTCAGCCGGATCTTGCACAGGTGGTCCGCCCCTCTGTTTCTTCCCAGACGCACTGACCGCCCCACACCTCCTCTCGGCTGCACCCCCTTCCCCCATAGCCTCCTCCTTTATTCTCTTTTTTTTTTCTAGTGAAATTATTCTCTTTTGGTGAAAGATTTTAGTTGGATATTGTGTTGCAAGTATTTTATTCGTGATGAAATTATTTTATTTCCTTATTGTTAGGGTGTATTTGGGTTTTTTTTACTGCGTTGGAGTGAGGTGGTCATTGTGCACCAATTTTTGCGAAGCTGCGATACACCGATAGGTAATTACATGCATAAAGATTTACTGATTTATTGTGTTTCTTGTTTAATAAATTTGACATATTTATTTATTAGTTTCCAATGGATGAATTCAGTTTTATTTAGACTTTGTTGCACTTTTATTTTGGAAGTACATATTTATAAAATATGAGTGTCTGTCAAATTGGTGTAGTAATTTTGTTAAAATGTGCAGGAGTTGCAATTGTGTTTTTTCCGGGTGTCAGTGTGCATTTTGTTGTAAATAGGTTCTGTTGTGGTGTTTTTGGACTCATTTAGTAATACATTATATATATATATATATATTTAAAATTCCTAATGGAATTTTCCTAATGCTGATTTTTTTAGCTATGACCTTTTAAAAAAATTGTGCAACTTTTTATTTGACTGTTTGGATGATGTAGGTTCAGTTTTTAGCAAAATTACTGGTGTTTGTAATTTTTGAAGAATGTATTTTGTATGGAAAATGTGGAAAAACATGTAGATAACGCATTATGTGTTTTTCATATGTTTCTTGGTCAAGCAATGTGGCATGTTGACTTAATTGAGAACAAAATGGGAAGCCTAGGTATTAGGTGGGCGGACTAGGACTAGTGCACTAGTGATATAGAAGTGGTCTCAGCCCAGTTTCACTCAGTTGTTTTGATGATTACAACACTATAAAAACTAGGGGTGATGTTTGAGGACCACTAGGTTATGGATGTGTTTTCCTAATAGTGTCTCATGCACGAGAGTGTATGTTATTGTGGTTCTTATTCCTTGGTTCACCAAGACACGATGTTCTAGGGTCCCTTCAGTGCCAGTACCTATAGGGCCTCTCCCACTTTGGTTCTCTTGGATTACATCTCCCTTGAAAAAAACATATGGTGTAACCTTTCTGGTGTAATAAAAAAGTGTTGTTTTTCTTTCTAAACAGTTTTCCCTTAAAGTTGTCTTTCTTCAAATTATTTTATTTAAAATTGTTAAAGATTTTATTTTTGCTCCTGGTTTAAACATCCAATTTTTTTGTCAGTTAATATTTACATGTGGAATCTCTTATTGGTAACATCCTATTGAGCATTATATCACACCCTACTTACACCTATGGTTGTAAGTAGATTTGGGTTTGTATGATCCAAGTAAGTGTAAGGCTTTTGAAAGTGGTGGTTCAGGTTGTTAGCTAACACTAGGGCGTGGAATTGTGGAGAAGGAAAGTGGGTGGTGTCCTCCAGCCAGGGGTGGTTCTTGAGTTGGTTTTTGGCCACCATGTTTTGCTGTTGTTTGGGTTTTTTGTTGAACTTGTAACTAAAATCCTGGTTTGTGTTAAGGGTCGGTTTGGTTGAGATTTTTTAGTTTGTATTTTTTTATTTTATTTGTTGTTTTGTGCATGTTTTTCCCAATCAGGTAAATCATTCCCAAAGCATTGTTTTGATACCTGCACACTTGTGCCAACCCATGGGGATCGAGACCACCCATCAGACCTTGTCGCGAACTAGGTTGGGTGTCGATTGGATGGAAACCCCATTTGGTTCGTGACAAAATGTTATCAGAGGAGGTTTTGCCATCTGAGTTATTTTATATGGGATGAGTCTGGTTAGACAGGAGCTAGGATTATTAGGGTTCAAAATTCTAGTTACGAGTAGGGTGCCTGGCCAGCACACCTCGTGACAGACTTTGAGTCTCCATGGGGTTTCGGGATGCTTGCTTGACTTCTCTTCCTGGTGGGACATGCAGGCTGCAGACTGTGCATGGAATTTGTGGAGAGAAGAAGAATTTGGACACGATGTTACTTTTTCATGTTTGGTTTACTTATGATCACTTAATTTTATAGAAATTTGATTTTTCTTAAATATGGAATATTTATGATATTCTTTTATGACTGTGGCTCTTTGCAGCAAGATGCCTCCCTGGAGAGCTCACACGCACCCACGGGAGGAAGCCGTAGAGACTTTTCCCTCGCTGCTTGATCATAGATTGGTAGAAGCCGTGATCTAAGCTGTTCATGATTTAGGACAAGGGGCGACTCCTGCCACCACCCCTATTCCAGATATAGGAGATGAGTCTATCTCTAATAGGGATAAAGCTCAAGAATTCTTGAAGAGTAAAACTCCTTCATTCCAGGGTAGTTCAGAACCTCAAAAGGTAGGGGAATGGCATGAAAAGATATGGAATATGTTAAAATTCCATGACACGCCAAAGGAAGTCAGGGTAAAGTGTGCCACATTCTAGATAGAGGGTTCCAGTCACAAGTGGTGGGAATCTATGATTCAGGCTGGGAAGCATAAGTAGATGAGTTCGAAAGATTTCAAATCCATCTTCAATGAGCAGTGATGTCCCGAGTTCCTGGCCAATGCCAGATCCCGAGAGATCGTGGATCTCTCACAAGGGGATCAGATAGTTATTGAATATGAAATCTACTTTGCTGAGATAGTACGGTACGCACCTGCGATTGTTTCAACTAAATATTTGAAAGCTCATAAGCTCGAGGAGGACCTTCGAACAGAAATCCAATCTCAGGTTTTATTGTTCAGGTGGGAATCTTATGCATATGTGTTCAATTGTTCTTTCAGGGTTGAGGTTGACCAGAGAGGAAAGTAAGAGTTTTTTGGATCAGTGTCGGGGTTTGGTAGTGTTAGTTCATCTGAGAAAAATAAGAAGTGGGATGAGCATGGGAATAAGGTGAGTGGCAGCTTAGGACATCCTTTCTAGGAGACCTCATATATTGCTTCTGATATGAGGTTGGTTGTGTGCCATCAGTGTGGGAAGGTAGGTAACGTACGACTTGCATGTCCCACTCTACTCAAGCCTTTCTTTATTTGCATAATTTTGAGGCATGTGTAGCGCTTTTGTAGAGTGAAATTCCCTTATCAGAGTGGGGTAGGGTATGTAGATTTCGAGGGAATTCCAGTTCAGCTAGAGCCGACCAGGACTATGGGAACTCGGTTTGGTGGTCGTGGTGGCAGGACCGAATCATCCTCCATGAAAAGCCATGTCAGAGAAGATACATGAGCGAGCAATCATTCTCAGGTAGGGACCAGACAACTGCATGATATGGATCAGGTACCAGCGCGATCTGATGCAGGACCTTCGACTGTTCGAGGTACTATTCTTATTGCATCTTCATTGGATTCTGTCCTTTTTTATACTAGTGCATCTTACTCTTTTATATCTTCCCGTCTTTTGAACTTGTTGATCCTTCCATCTGAGATTTTATCTATTGAAATGGAGTTAGTAACACCTATGGGGAAGAAAAAGGAACAGGGTCTTAGGTGCCCGTCGTGCGCACTCTTTGTGTTAGGAGTCGAGATGGGGCGGTTCTCTTGGTCCTTGATATGGACCTATTTTATGTGATCCTGGGCCTTGACTGGATGGTGTGCTTTCAAGCACAAATTGACTGCTATCGGTGATGAGTCATTTTTATGGAAGCAGATGGTAGTCCTCATTTATTTCATGGAGAATGGGATCCTCCGTTGGGTCGCGTGGGACCTCCACTCCCTGAGTTGGGAAATCTTGTTTATCATTTATCGTCGCTCGCACTGGAGGATGATGGTGGTGTTTCTCAGGGTGGGTTACCTCGTGTAGTGGATGAGTTCCTAAAGGTCATCCCAGATGATTTTGCAGGCTTACCCTCAATGCAGGACGTGGATTTCTCAATTGAAATGGTGCTGGGAAGACAACCTATATCTATTCCCTCATATCACATGGACTCCATCGAATTGAGGGAACTAAATATACAAATGGGCGATTTGGAATCTATAGGATTCATTCGCTAGAGCATCTCTCCTTGGGCCGCCCAGTTTTATTCGCGAAGAAGGTCAGTGGAACCCTCCGGTTGTGCATCGATTTCTGAAAATTGAATAAGGTGACCATAAATAATAAATAACCTTTTCTCCAGATTAATGATTTTATTGACGAACTGAACGGGGAAAAGTGTTTCTCCAAAATTGACTTGTGTTTGGGATACCACCAGCTCATGGTGAGAGAAGCAGACATTCCGAAGACAACTTTCCGAAGAAGGTATGGTCACTTTGAGTATCTATTCATAATTTTCGGATTGACAAATGCTCTAGTGGTTTTCATGAAACTCCTGAATTGGGTGTTCCCAAATATCTGGTCTCATTTGTCATTATATTTGTGGATGAAATCATGGTTTATTCTAGATCTGAGGAGGAGCACGAGCATCACCTGTGGATTGTTTTGGGCACTCTGTGGGACCACCGCCTGTATGCCAAACTCTCGAAGTGCACATTTTGGATCAAGGATGTGATGTTTTTGGGGCATGTTGTTTCACAACAGGGGGTTTCTATGGATCCTGAGAAGATCAGTGCGGTTATGTTGTGGGAACAGCCAAGTAATGTGTTTGAGATCAGGAGGTTTCTTGGCCTAGTAAGCTATTATAGGGGTTTTGTTTGAGATTTCTCACAGCTTGCCTCCTCCATGACCACACTCACCTAGAGAGGGGTGAAGTGTGAATGGAGCCCTTAGTTTCAGGAATCCTTTGAGGAGTTGAAGTGGCAGATGACCACCTCAAATGTATTTCTCTTACTATAAACTGAGAAGGGCTATGTGGTTTATTGTGAAGCTTCAGGTACGGGCCATGGGTGTGTACTCATGAAAGATAATCATATAGTGTCTTATGGTTCTCTCCAGCTCCGGCCGGATGAGAAGAATTATCTGACTCATGACTTGGATTTGGAAGCAGTAATTCATGCCTTAAATACTTCGCATCATTACCTCTTCGGGGAGAAATTTGTCATCTATTATGACAATAATATCCTAGCATACTTTTCCTCTCAGAAGAATCGCAATCTGAGGCCGCATTGTTGGATCTCGTATCTGTAGGGATTTGATTTTGACATTGTCTATACTCCGGGAAAGGTAAATGTGGTGGCTAAAACTTTGAGCAGGAAGGTACTAGTGCAGGCATTGAGGATTTCAAGGGACAAATATACTTTTATGGGGTTCTTCACCGAGATGCACTCGGAGAATAGGGAGCAGAACAGAGGTAATTTATTTGATAGCATTCAATTGAATCCCGCTCTTCTAGAGTTGATTTAGTGGGAGGAACCCAGTGTTGATTTGTGTCAGTGATATATGAAGTTTCTTAATGTTAGGGAGACTCCTTTTCATTGGTCCTTGTCTCCCGAGAGGATCTTGTGCTTCAAGGGCCGTGCAGTGGTGACATTGTCTTTGTGGAAGGTGGTGATCCATGATAGCCACCAATCTCAGTTTGTCATCCATCCTGGTGCTAAAAAGATGTATTACAATGTTTTCACTAGTTCTGGTGGCCATGTATGATACGATATATAGACGACATTGTATCGAGATGATATACTTGTCAGCAGGTCAAAATAGAGCATCAAAGACTATCTGGACCGCTCTAGCCATTATCCATTCTTATCTAAAAGTGGGATGAGGTCTCTATGGAATTCATTATTGGATTTCCTCGTACTTTTTGGGGAATGAAAGATATTTGGGTAGTGATTGATCGTTTGGAAATGTCATCACACTTTATCCGAATCAGAGATACATCGAAGTTGGATGAGCTGGGCCATTTGTATGTTCAGTAAGTGGTCAGACATCATGGTGTGCTGTCAGTAGTTCTTTCTAATAGGGACCCCCACTTTACCACTCAGTTTTGTTGAGGCCTCCAGAAGGATTTTGGGATGCATATAATGATAAGCACGACAACCATCCTCAGACGTATGGCCAAACAGAGCAAGTGAATCAGATTCTGGATGACATTCTTTGCACATGTGTGTTGGATATTAGAGGTTTATGGGATACCCATTTGGGATTGGTCGAGTTTTCTTATAATAACTGTTACTGGTTCTCTATTAGGATGGATCCCTTTGAGGATCTCTACAATCAGCTTTGTTAGTCTCCTTTGTGTTGGGTTGAGGTAGGCGAGACCTCGCTCTTGGGGCCGAGCCTTGTTCAGGAGAAGTCAGAAAAGGTCATGTTGATTAGACTATGGTTGTTGATAGCCCAAATTCGCCACAAATCTTATGCAGATCAGAGGCATCAGGATCCTATGTTTTTAGTGGGGGACAAAGTGTTCTTGAAGGTGGCTCCTCGTTCCAGTCACCACTGCTTAGGGAAGCAGGAGAAGCTGACACTGAGGAATGTTGGGCCTTTTGAGATTACAGAGCGAATTGGAAAGGTGGCATACATGTTAGATTTACCTTTGTAGTTGATGTTTGTTCATGAAGTATTTCATGTATCCCAACTGAAAAATTAAAATCCAGATCTGTCACATGTGTTGAATTGGGAGGAGTTAGAGATTGAGCCATAGTTATCAGTGTTTGAGTGGCCTATACAGATAGTGGATTCTCAGGAAAATGTGCTTCATTGGATGTCTAATCCTTTGGTTCATATTATTTTGCATAATGGGATTAAAAAGAATGATACTTGGGAGTGGATTTCTTGGGTTCAAAAAAGTACCCATTTCTATTCTCTGATCACTCATCGAGTTGACTTTCCGAGGGAGGAATGTTTTCATGGTTGGGAGAATTTTTACACCGGGACTTCATATTGAGATATGTTTTTATTTTTTATTTTTATCCCATAATTTTATTTTCCTTTTTAAATATTTTTACAGGAATGTGGGCTGAGGCCATCATGAGTGGTGTGCTTTAGAACTGATAATTGAGCGTCAGTTTGGCAATGCTGAACGGGCGGGTAGGGCACAGGTGAAACCGTATGGCTTCGGCGGTGTAATGGGTGGCCTGCCCAGTGCTTAGTTGGCTAATAAACCTAAAAAAATAAAACTATTATAGTAATATATATACATATATACATATATATTTCCATTGTTATTATTATTGTTATTATTATTATTATTATTATTATTTTAGGTTAGAATTTTTTTTAGGTTTTCTTTTACTTTTTTTCCCATCTCTTTATTATTATTATTATTATTATTTATGTATAAATTTATTTATTATTTTTATCATTTCTTCTCTTTATTTTTAATCTCATTTATTTTTCCTTATTTTTCTTTTTTCTTTTTTTCCTTTTCTTTTTTTCCTTTTCTTTTTTTCCCTTCCTTATTTCCTCTCCAACTTTGGTGCTCTTGGATTACATCTCCCGTTGAGGCACCCCTTGTGTCCTGCACAAACCCTATGTGCAGCCCCTCTCCTCCTACTCGACCGGACTCCCCTGATGCTGCCATCTAGCCTCGCTCTGTCCATCACCACACCCACCTACCTAACCTCGACCAGACTGACACCGCGTTGCCCCCTCCTCCTTCTCTACCCAGCCTTGTGCCAAATCCCTATCGCACAACCTCGTCGTCGGGCCAGCCGGATCCTCCTCGGCATGATCTTGCACCAGCAGTCCACCCCTCTATTTCTGTCCAGCTGCTCCGAACGCCCCTTACCTCCTCTCAGTCGCACCCCCCTTCTCCCATATCCTCCTCCTTTATTTCCTTTTTTTCTAGTGAACTTATTCTCTTTTGGTGCAATATTTCATCAAGATTTATCATTCCAAATGGTTCATTCTTGATGAGATTTTTTTATTTCCTTTTCAGGGTGTTTTTGTGGTTTGTTTGGACTACGTTAGCATGCAATGGTCTTTGCAAACAATTTTTTTGAGAAGATGTGATACACCGTTAGTTGATTCCATGTTTAACGATTGATTGATTTATTGAGTTGCTCTATTTAATTAATTTAACATATTTATTTATTAGTTTCTAATGGGCATAGTCAGTTTTATTTGGAATTTTCTACAGATTTTTTTCGTAGTATATATTTATAAAATATGAGTGTCTTCCAAATTGATGTAGTAATTTTGTTAAAATATGCATGAGTTGCAGTTCTATTTTTGATGGGTGTCAGTGTGATTTGTGTTGTAAATAGGTTCTGTTGTGGTGGTGTTGGACTCCATGAGTCATTAATCTTATATAAACACACACACACACACACACACATACATTTTAAACTACTAAATGAATTTTTTCTAATTCTGATTATTTTAGCTATGACCGTTAAAAAAATTGTGCAACTAGTTATTTGACAGTGTGGATGATGAATGTAGAGTTTTGAACAAAATTAATGATGTTCGTAATTTTTTTGGAATTAATTTTTTATGGTAAGTGTGGCGCAACACATAGATAACACACTATGTGTTTTGTGCATGTAACTTTGTCAAGCAATGTGGTATGGTGACTTAATTGAGCACAAAATGGGAAGCCTGGTATTAAAAGTGCGGACTAGGTATAGTGTGCTAGAGATACGGAAGTGGCCTTGGCCCGGTTTCACTTAGCTGGGTTGATGATTAAAACACTAACAAAACTATGGTGATGTTTGGGGACCACAAGGTTATTGATGTGTTACCCTACTAGTGGATCATGCAAGAGAGCCTATGTTATTATGGTTCTTATTCCTTGGTTCACCGAGACACGATGTTCAACGGTCCCTTCAGTTATAGTAACTATAGTGCCTCTCCAACTTTGGTGCTCTTGGATTACATCTCACTTGACAACAACATATGGTGTAACCTTTGTGGTGTAATAAAAATAAATGTTTTTTTTCTTTCTAAACCATCTTCCATTGAAGTTTTCATTCTTTAAATTGTTTTATTTAAAATTGTTTAAGCTTTTATTTTTGTTCCTCGATTAAACATGAAATTGTATTGTTAGTTAATCTTTACATTGAATTCTCTTATTGGTGAAAAATTATTGAGGGTTATCTCACACCCTACTAACACCCTTGTGTGTAAGTATATTTTGTTTTGTCTAATGCAGGTAAGGGTAAGGCTTATGGATGTTATGGTTTAGGTTGTTAGCTGACACTGTGGAGTGGCATTGTGGAGATTGCAAGAGGGTGGGGTCCTCCAACCAGGGTTGGTTCATGAGTTGGTTTTTGGATTCCATGTTTTTCTATTGTTTGGGTTTGGTGTTGAAATTGTAACTAAAATCTTGGTTTGTGGTAAGGTCCCATTTGGTTGAGATTTTTTTGTTTGGATTTTTTTGTTTTTTGTTTTGTGTATTTTTTCATAATCGGGAAAATCATTCCCGAAGCATTGTTTTGATACCCGGGCACATGTGCTAGCCCATGGGGATTGGGAATGCCCCTCGGGCCTTGTCATGGACTGGGTTGGGTTTCGATTGGATGGAAACCCGATTTGTTTCATGAAAATTTATGTTAATTTTATATTTTAATATTTCCAAGAGTACCCCTCCCCTATTCTAAAATAGGGAACACATTATTCGCTTCTCTTCACACATAAAAACCAATATGGTTTTGTAAAAATAAATTACCCAAATCTCGTCATAATATCATTATCCACAATCTATATGAATTATTTTAGGCAGAACACCCTCTATAGAGGTGTTACAGTGTTAATCATAGGAGATCATCTGAAGAAGAGGTATCATTTTAAAGTAAGTGTTTCTATTTTATTTCATTTTCCATTGCCTTAAAATATTCTTCATGCATGATGAAATAATAATTATAGTTTCAAAAATATACTTTTATTTTAGTATTTTAATATAATCACCTACAGCCATATCCACTTCCATCAAATGGTAAATGAGTAAATCATTCATGTGTAGGTGCGAACAACTACCTCCAAGAACATATATAATATTTTTACCATCACCATATCTCAAGTCAATTTATCATTATTTAATTAATGATAAAATATTATATTCATGATATATTTATTATTATAATAGAATAATATATCAATTTCAGCCTTACTCTCACTGGACATAAAAAATGATAATGTCATTCTTGTGTTTGTGTGAATAATCACATCGCCTGACTGATGTGATTCATTTTTAATCACCACATGAATGGATGATATATATTAGTATATTTTAATGAATAATTTGATATTAATGACATTATGATCATTATGGAATTCTTTATTAATACAAAACATATTTCTGTAATGGTCATTAAAAAATGTAAATGTTACTCTTGCGTATGTAAGACCTACCATGTCAATAATTACAACATAGATTATTTTTCATAAACATAAATAATGGACGGATTTGAAATTATAATTTTGGTATAAATGATATTATTATTTAATGAATATTTTTCTCTTTATGATGGAATAAGGAACAATTTGACAATTTACACCATAACAAATTCATTTTTCACTCATGTGCTAAATATCATCAAAACGTCAAACAAGAACTTTAATAATTAATAACTATTATAACATGAAAACATAATAATAAGTGATATAAATGCGAAAGGGTTCTCATTAAAATAAATGTCTAACGTAAGTATCTTTTTTAGAAAAAATGGATAATGTGATGAATTCAACTCAAGGTAAGGGACTCTCTATGTAAAGCATTATTTTAAATGTTTTAAATTTTTATTCATCAACATATTTCTCATTCAATGATATAGATTCAAAATAATTCTAAAAATGGAATTAATATAACATTAATGTTTTAAACTTGTATGTTTTAGTTTATTTATAATGTTTTAAAGTGTTATGGGACTTGTTGAATTAAAAATATCTTTTAAAATGACTTAAATGGGTTTTGAAAATGTATTGGTTAATTAATAACATGAAATGTATTCGAATGGGTGAAAATTGAATTTTATGAGTAACTTTTGAAAATTGAATGATTTTATGTGTTTTGATTATATAACGGTAATAGGTTATGTAATTTGTAGATATATAATAAACCAAGAATGGATGGTTCTATGATAAACCAAGGGCATGTGGTTACGTTATAACCTCTAATTCATTGGGTACATAATTCAGTTTTATGGATAATTCATTATTACAGTGCCATGTATGGACGTTGACTGTATATTTATTCTATTTGTAAGAGTTTCATGTATGTAATTCGATCGTTTTATCACTTATATTCATTATTATGTGTTTTTAAGAAAAAATGATTTATTTTTAAAAGGAAAAGTAATGATCTTTTTGAAATTAAGATCACTTTTTAGAATATAATGATATGTTTTTTTGGAAATTATTAAATTGATTTTACTAGAATAATTATTTCCATTAATTTAAGTGTCTTACTAAGATTTTGTGCACATCCCATTTCTTCAAATTTTTTTCTGAAGGATTAGGGAAGTCATGGTTCAAGGATGATATCAATGGAAATTATTATGATATATATGTACATAAAATCATGTTTTATTTTAAGGAGTTTATTTTGGATGAAATGGATAGAAAATATAATTATTATCTTTTAATATATATGTTCAATATGAAATAAGTTTTCCTAATTATATAAAACTATAAACTTCTTTGATCTTGGGGAAAGGAATGTGATTTCTGGTTTCCCAATAACTAGAATATGTTATTCTTAAGGTTGGGTCCTTACAGATGGTATCTATATAGGGATTAGGCAATATTGGAGAATATTATATTTTCTTAAGAGCTACAGATATCATCATTAATTTATAATTTTATTATTTATCATATTTTTAGTGTATTATAATCCCATTTTTATGCATTTTGTTTTGAAATTTTATCGTGAATAATCATATTTTTAGAGGCATTTATTTTTTAGATAATTCTAATTTATTACTTATAGGGAAATAAAATGAATTTTATGAGATAATGGTTGAGTTTAAAACATGTTAATGTTTTTTTGATGAATTTATATTATTTTTGGAATTATATAATAATTTTATAGTTTTAGAAAAATGATATCCTACAGAATGTGTGACAACCCATCATATCTATCAAGTCTGGGGGAATTATATCCATAGTTGAAGGGTGGTAAGGGTGCATATCTTACCACTAAACTATTTAAAGTCATGTTTAGCATGAATTATTTTTATAGTTAGACAAGTTTATGAATTCAAAATTAGTTTTTTTGGTAAGATATGCTTTATCAAATAAATAAACATGGTACATGAAATTGATTTGGTGATTAAATGAATAATTTCTTTCTAGAAGGCGTACACTATTTTGGGAAATATTTTGTATTGAGGTAAATAGAATAATATGAGATTTTATTGGGGAAATATTTGTTTAAATATATTTTTTGTAGAACGTATGATTTTATTGTGTACTTTTTGTGATTTGAGTTTTTAATAGAGAAACATATAATATATTAGATAAATTTTTTTTAGGGTAATTACATTTGGTATGAGACTTAAGGTTAAGTTGATATTATTTAGGGATAAAATACAATATTGGAATTATATTTGATAAAATCATTATAATATTTATGTTTTAATAATAGTAAGGAATTTTTTTTTAATTTTATGGATTTTTATTTGTGGAATGGACTATGATTATTTTTGAGTATTACTATTGAATTTTGAAAATTAATGTATTTTTCACCACATAATGATTTTTAATTTTGGGGAATTATATTATATTATACTAACAATTTTGGATTTTATTAATGATTCCGGATACAAGAAATAGATTGTTAATATTTTATGTATTATTTGATTCAATTGATGTTGATTATAGTGCTTTAGGCATGAAAAAAAACATCTTGAACCCTCGTTGTTTGGAGAAAAATATGAATTTGTGGTTGAAATTCATTCAATGATAAAACTATACTTTTAAAGTAACTGTATTGAAATATTTTATTACTCTACGTAGAGAAATAATCCATCAACTCTAGGAAAGTAATCATGAAACAAAAACTTTAACTGTTTTCATTATATATTGAGAAATCATTATACTTTTATCCCATCACATATTTATGGATTTTTGACTGTTAACATTTTTATAAAAATGTTCTCTATAACTCTCCATAAAAATATATTTGTTGGTTTTTCAACTACATCCATTTTTTCCAAAATGGAACCCTCATATGTTTTATCGTAGGTGACATTTATACATCCCAATATTAATTTTAACATGGAAGTATCATTAATCCATTTTTCTTTGTGTGATTTTAAAAAATGTATTTTTTAAATAAAAAATAAAATTTTAGATACATAGTTAATGTTAAGTAGAAATAATTCTTTAAGGGGGTATGAGAATGTGATACACCATTTTTTTAAATGAAACACTATGTTCAATATTGATCATGATACACTACATTGAGGTTAAATGAATAGCTAAATATTAGTATGTTAACAATATAACTAAGCCATAATAATGGTGGAAAGTAAGAGTGTTTACTAGATTATGTAAATATGGTTCACATATTTATATATAACTAAATAATTTATGACCAATTATTTGTAAATGAATATAATAAACTTTTAAAAATAAAAGGAACTTTATTTATAAAAACTTTTAAAATATGAACATGTGTGTTTTATACCAATAAATTAATAGTTCAATATTTTTGGATTATATAATGAAATATATATAAAATATATTTAATTTATTTATTAAAATTAATATTATTTATTTAATATAGTATTTTTTCGTTTTAATCAATTTTCACATTGAAATTAGACATAAAAACATTGTGAACTTTTGGACGTTCTTACTTTAAAAACTCATTTTCTCGATCCGTCAATGGGATTAATTTGTAAATAAATTTGGAAAATTTTATTTTTTAAAAGTGGAAAAATTGAATCCATATATGGAATTATAAGGGTCAAATTTACTAAATAGAACCTTTTTTAGGACATTTTGAATAGTAAATTCAGTAATATTATTTATTACCACGGTTAATTGTAAATCATGTAATTAAGGGTAAAAAAATACTATACAATTACCCTATCACTAGTCTAAATTTTGTTGAATGAGTTATTGTTGAAAAAAATATATATTTGGATGATTTTTGTCTACTTGGATCCAATAGGAGGACATTATCCCTTCTATAGTATTTTGTTCAATGAATAGAAAATTTTTCAGAGTTTTTTTAACAAGTGAAACATTTTTAAAATGGGATTTTTTAGGGTGTATATTCAAATGTAAATAATATTTTGAAATAAAAGATGATTATATTTATCATTATATCTTATTTTTTTGGAAATAAATTATTTAATTAAATTCTCATACAATGATTATTTAATAATTCTTTATTTAGAAATAATATCAAATAAGTGACATTAAAAATAATAAAATAGATATAATTTTAAATTATAAATGTCATAATCATATTTTATTTATTAAATTAACATTTTTGTGTTATTGTTATGTATTTTTTTTTAATTTTTCTTATTATTATGTCATTTTTAAAAAGTCACGTAATGAATAGTGTTGAAATTTACATTTTTGATATTTTATAATAAATAAAATTTTATTAAATGATATAAAATTTCTAAAAATCCAAATTGTGTCCAACAAATTTTAATATGTCTAAATATGTGATTAATTACTAATTTAGTTATATTTATAATTATATATTAATTATATTAACCCACAATGTGTAAATTACATTATATAATGGAAATAGGTAAAAGGGTTAAAACAAAAGGATAAGTATTAAAAAGTACTCATAACACATATAATTTTAATTGGAAGAATAATATTATACCCAAAATGACACTGTCTTATGAATTAATAATTTTTGTTCCATTTTTTATTATAAAATAAATTATATTAATTTAATATTATAATTAATTCAATGAGTTCCCCTCCCCTCTTCTATAAAAGGGATCTTATTCTTCTATTTTATCCATCTGTTAAAAACAATTTTTATTAGCCAAAAACTACCCAAATACCTTCCTAGAATAACTCTCCACATTAAATAGCCCTTAGTTAAGGTATAAGACCATCAATATCGGTGTTAAGGTTTTAATCAGTGTATATCTTCTGAAGAAGAGGTGTCATTTTTAATTAAGTGTTTTTATTTTATTTCTTCATCCAATTTCATCAAATATTATTCTTCCCTAAAGAAATAATAAATCTAATATCCTAAATATAATTTTATTTTATTATGTTAATATAATCACCTAAATCCATATCAGATTCCATTAAATTTGAAATAAATTAATCATTTTTTCGTATATGTGAATTACCACCTCCACAAACTTATATAAATCGTTTTGAATAACTATATCTCAATACAGGTTTTAATAATGGAATTAATATTTATATATTATAATTATAAAATATTAATTATTGTATGATATTTATATGAAAACTAAATTCTTACATTCAATGAAAAAAAAAGATATTTTTATTCATTCATATGTGTGAACTATCACCTTCACAATGTGATGTCATTCGTTTTTAATCGCCACAACAGATGGATGATATATATATATATTGTTATATTATATTAATTTATATGATATTAATGATATTTTTATCCAATTATGATGATAAAATTATACTTACCCACTTTCTGTAATGATCTTTGAAATATGAAAATGTTACTCATGTGTACGTACAGCTTACCGTCTCCATTATTATAATATATTTCATTTTTCAAAACCATACATAATGGATGGATTTAAATGTATAATTTATTTAATAATGTGATTATTATTTAATGAATTCTATTTTTTTGATGATGGAATAATTACCACTTTGACTATTGATATTATACCAATTTCATTTTGGACTCATGTACAGAACATCATCAATATGTCGAACATGAACTAAAATAATTATGTTAATATTATAGGATTATACCATGGTATTTAGTCATAAAAAGGATTAAATGTTTTAAAATTTTCTCATAAATATAAAATAAAAAACTATGTTTCTTATTCTGGATTAAAAGTGACATTCGTGAAGAATCAGAATCTAGGTAAGGGACAATTTATGTAAAACATTATTTAAAATGATTTAATTATTTATTCCTATAAATCATTATCATTCATGTACAAGTTCTCAAAATGGTTTTAATAAATGCATTTATAAGGAAATTAATGTCTTAAAATCGTAATTTTTAGTTTATTTCAAATTTGTCAAAGTGTTATTGGATACATTGTTTTAAAAATATCGTTTACAATTTTTAAATGGGTTCTAAAAATAGATTGGTTATTCAAAAACATTATAATCTTTCTTAAGGTTCATAATATAAGTTTTTGAATAACTTGTTCAAGATTTCATGATATTATGTTTTATGATTATATCTTGGTACCTAGGAATTTTTTGGTAGTTTTGATGATAAAAGAATGATGGGTGGTTTAATGATACACCAAGGACGAGTAGATATGTTATGTCCTCCAATGCATTATGTCAGGATGTCGGTCGAATAATTATTCCATTTGATAGATTTACATGTATATATATATAGCATGGTTATTCCAATTTTGAGAGTAAATGAATGTAATTTTACCTCATGGTTATTCTATTATAGTTTATTTATTTTCCAAGTTACAGACATATCGTTTATAAGCTTATTTATGAGTTTTCATGAAAATAATTTTATTTTCAAAAGGAATGATAACGATATTTTAGAAATGATGATCTATTTTTCAATGTAAAAATTAATTTTTATGAGGAAATGTATTATGGGTTTTCATTGGACTATCGCTTTCCTTTATTTTATTTCTACTAATAAGATTTTGTGCTTATCCAATGTTTTAAAAATTGTTTCAAAAGGATTATGTAAGTTTTGGATCAATGATAAGATCAAGGGAAAACTGTGAATTTATACCAGAATAAGAAATCATGTTTTATATTAATTTTTTTATCTTATGTAGGTAATGAATACTATATATAAGTGACAACTTATGATGTATATGTTCACTATGTAAGATATTTCCTTAATTCTATAAAACATTAAACCAGTAAGATATTTGGAAAAAGAATGTTATTTAATGTTTTAAAATAACTTGAATATGTTTTTGATTATGTATGGTTCCTTACATTTATGTTACAATTGCTTTTTATTGGATATTTTTCCTTTTTATTTTTAATGTATTTATTCAAATATTCTTTTATTTTTGGTTTTAAAAATTTATTTCATGAATTGATTTATTATGAGGAAATAATGAGCAGTTTTCAAATTCGAATCAGGATTTGGAAATAACACATACTTTCTTTATCATTATGGAATTGTTGAATATAATATATATTAATGAGGATGGGATATTTAGGATGGTAATTTATGGAAAATGGGTGAGGGGATTCATTAACATTTCATTGATATTTATGTTATTGAATCAATACATTTTCACTTGGTTTTATATTCATGGTCAAGTGAACCCAGGATCTTTGGTAGGGATTGATCGGATAGTAATTCTAGACATGATTAATAATACCAATAATTATATTGTTATATAACACTAATATAGTGTAATATTCTAGGGAAACCCCAGTTTTCAAAGCATTGAGACTATATTTTTTAAAACTCTATGTACTGTAGAATTTTAGTTTTCAATCATAAGCATAAGACATGATTCTAGGATTTAATTGACAATTTTTACCATGGTATTCTACAATAAATTTTTTATATTTCAGTTATTATATACTGAATGATTTTTTAAAAAAATAAACCACTTTATGGTTAATAGGGAACCAGAAAAACAAACATGAGACTTCAAAATTCAAAATCTGACCCATATAATGATTTCAAAATTAATAGTGTTGAACAAAACACAATTAGAAACAACATACCTCATCGGTTAGCTAAACATATCAAACCTCACTAGCAGTAGGAACCTTGATCCCTTTTCCAATATAATGGACCCTCACATACCTGTAAGTACTTAGTTACCAACCTGAATGCCATCCATAATTTTTTTATTTGTCATATTAATGTCATATTTAATTTATTTTCATATGTTTTACCTTTATTTTCTTAGTGAATGACATTACTATTAATATTAAATATTTATTTCCATTTTATGGAGCAACATATTTAATTATATTCTTCTGAATTCCATTAAATCTTTAGTGGATAACATGTCGATTTATAAATATTATTTATTATCCATCTACTGTGGATGATATTGCTAATTATGTAACACCTTGATACATTATAATGTTTTTATCTTAAAATATTTATTATTCCATTGATATGTTGCATTATATGAAACACATTTTTTAAATAAATTACAATATATAATTAAAATATTATTATTTAAACCACAATTTTACAACATAACCATTAAAATTAGTATTATAAATATGAATAA
The DNA here is from genome assembly GCA_963277665.1 of Viscum album. Classification (NCBI taxonomy): domain Eukaryota; kingdom Viridiplantae; phylum Streptophyta; class Magnoliopsida; order Santalales; family Viscaceae; genus Viscum; species Viscum album. Next base: position 913,552,342 of record OY728162.1, on the reverse strand, counting down.
CCATATTTTTATAAATTTTTATATTTTTAATTTCTAACTAAATTAAATTAGTTAATTTATAACAAATATTTACTAAATAATTAGTGAGTTCATTTTATGTTTAAAAATAATTTTCATCAAAATGGAATTTTATTTATTTTCATTCATATAAATGATAATTAATTTATACCACTTATTGAAATTTAAATATTAGAAATGAAGATATGTTTTCAAATCATCATTTAAAAAATTATTATAATTAACTTTTTAATAATGGTTTGAAAATATTAAATTATCGATGAATACTAAAAAATACCAATTCGTATTGAAAATCATCATTTCATATAAAAAATTAAAAATGATATAGATAGTATTAGAATGTTTCTAAATTTAAAAGTCTTTAATGATTTATATTTTTGACAAAAATAATTTCATTAGTGTTCATTTGATGATAGATTTTGCTATAATAAAATTTTTTTTCATTAGTAACCATTTTTTATGGAAAATGTTTTTTAGCTAATTTTGCATGTTTAATTTTAATTTTAATTATGTTACATCTATGAATTGAATCATGAAAAATAGATTCTATATTTGAAATATATTGGGTAAAAACTGGTGGATTTTTCCTTTTATTTTTTTCATTATGAATAGATCAATTATATAATATTTTTCACCTCGGTAAGTATAAAATGCATAAATGGTGTTAAAACATTGGACTTAGGATTTAAAAATTTATCTATCACATCCACTTATCAAATTAGATGGGATTATATTGAAAACTAATATCCAAGTCACTAATATATGCATACATGTTGTCATATTAAATATATCATGAGCATTATAATATTTTAACATAAAATATAATATAATATGTCACCTTGTTTAATTTTATATCCCTGAAGATTTTATGTAAAGAAAAAAATGTTCTGTTTAGTTATAAATATTTATTTTATAGATATGTTATTATTAAACAAGATAACATATTTTTACATTTTTATTTATTAATTTATATAAATACAAATATGATGCCAACATATTATTTAATAAATTAATAAGAAAATAAAATTAAATATTTAAAAAAATACATAAAATAACAGAATATGGATGAAATATTCAGTTCCAATAACATATTATATTAATAAAACATATTAGAGATGTGTGAAAAGATTATATTGTAATTCCATATTTTTCTTCTCGTGATTAAAGTCAAATTAAATGAATAGTATTAGAAATTGAAATTTATATTTTATTATAATATTTTTCTTATTATAAAAAATAGGAACTAAGTCAAGGGGGATAATATATGGTCTAATATTTCATCCCTTGTCCATTTATTATACAATCTTCACCTCATAATAAAAATTATAATGTTTTCATATTTATAATGTTGTTACCATGATTATGGTTAAAAATGTAATGTATGAGGTTAATGAAAAGGATATGGTGTAAAATAAAACCAAAAACTAATATATAATTCATTTATAGATGAAATTTATTGCAAAACCGCTCTTAATTTTAAATCATATCTATTTTGTAGAATTAAAACTTTTAAATACATTAATTATATTTTAATATATATGTTTAGTGTTTGGAATTATTTAATTTCCCTCTATTTCAGAAAGACACCCCTTCTATATCCATTTCACCGCACATTTTATTAACTTTCAAAATCGAAACCCTTCCCAATTCACCTAAAAATATAACTAGCACCTATTTAGGGGGATATGGAAGTAACCAAAGGGAATTCCATGGGTCCTTAATAAGAGGTTTCATGGAATAATACTAAATAATTTGAAATCATCTTTACCGAATATTTTTAATTTCCATCTTCCTCTTCTTCTATTTACACATCCTCTATTGTAACCATCCCAAAATAATTATTTCAATATATTCAATATACCTATATATTTTTAGGATTTTCATAATACGATTTTCTATCCCTTCTCAATCCATGATAAATTGAAAACATCACTTCTACACACATAAAACTCACCATCTCCATGTAGGAATGTAATTTATTTTACTCCAACTCATTAAATTGATGGATATAGTGAAGTAATAATTGAATATATATATATATGTGATATTTATCACCAGTGTCCATATGTGGAATAAAACCTATAAAATTTTATATGATCCAATTTCATTTATGTTTTAATGAGATGGTAATAATGATAGATTTAATTATTATATAAGATATTACAAATATTTTTAGAAGATGAATTATTATATACAATTATTTCATTAAATTTTTCAAATAGTTAAAATAACATTCAATTATACATAAAACCTACAGTCTCCATGAATGTTGATATTCATTTTACTATCAGAACATATTTTATATGACTATAAGTATTTATATGTTGCATACATATGAAATTTATATCTTGAATAAAATTTTATAGATCAGATAACCATGATTAATGTACAAGGATGAAAACTATAAATTAAAAACCACATGAATATTATAATAATTAACACTAAAAGGAATCTATATTAATCATCATTTTAATGAAATAATTTTTAAATGGTATATGTGGATTATATATGATATTTTATGTATGTATATTTTTTTCAAAAAAATTGTGATAATTTTTAATTATTTATATTTTGTGGATAGAAAACATAAAATTCATGTATGATTGTATGTAAGTATTTCTTCACAAAAATTAGTTTTCTTGAGACATATGTTATATTCTGTAACTTTTTTCTTTTATTTGGTGTATATACTACCCATTGGAAATTATAGATCATGATTACCATTATATTCTTGGTATTTATGGTTTCTTTTGTATTTATTTATTTCATGGGGGTTATGAATCTGTTGTTTCTAATGTGGTAATGGTTTATATCAACATCTCATCATTATTTATGATTTATTATGATTATGAATCCACTTTTCAAGTAATTTTATGTTAATATAATAAACCTAATCAATTTTTGTATCCTATGAATATTTTCTAAAATAACTATTTTTCATTTAAATTTTCCCTTTTTGGTACTAATGATACTGGAATTATATATTTGGAAAAAAATTATGTTTTATTCCGTTGGGGATATTTTTTCTTCAATTACCTTATTTTAATTTAAATGTTTTTAAGATCATATTTGATTTTATTTAAATATTTTTTAATGTAATTTTAAATCATTTTTTCATTCTATAATAATATCTCATGGAAATAATCATTTAATTTGAAAAGCAATAACATAAATTATTACGAAAAATTTGATATGGTCTATTATTTTAATTAAAATGGAATGAAGGGTATTTCCCACCATAATGACCACAATTTTGTTTATGATTCCATTAATATTTTCCATGACTAATTTAGACGAATTGTTTTAAAAATATCATTGAATATTTTAGTTTTTAAATAATTAATTTCAATGTTTAAAAGGTATGATCATAAAGAATGATTGTAATTATAATTTTTTTTGTTATTTCTATTCCTAAAAAATGAATTCCAATTTTTTATTTATGCTTTTCTGGGATTATATGATAAATATAACATCTTTATTCTTTCTTTATATGGCGTTCGATCAATTTGACTTGGAATTTATTTACATTCTATATACTCTTTAATTCAATATGATATGTTTTTTAATTATAATCAATGTTTATTATGATGTTAGGTTTTTTCATGTGGTGAATTTATTTTTATTTTTCAGTGTGAGTGGGTCCCAAATTACATATCCCTTATATGCATAGAGAGGTCTCAAGAAACAAAATTATTTAGGTATTTGGTAGTATCTTTGTTTAGTTGTATAATCTATACTAGTATGAGTCATTTACTATATGTTAATGATGTATTGACAGGATTCCTCAATAATAAGATTAATATGAATGAAATTATGTATTTCATAATTATGAAATTGGTTATTTTTTCCATGTTATTATTTTAATAGTTATGATATAAATGGATAGGTTTCTAGATCATGTGATAATTTACATGGAATTGTTTGATAATCATTCATTACATCCATATTTGTCTTTATTATCATGATATTATTAAATAAAATTTGTTTTCAGTGATTTATCATGTCATATTTACTATTAATTATTAAATATTGATTCCAACACTATATGGAAATATTATTTAGAATTTTAGTTCACCTCATTCACATTTTTCATTTCCCCGTAATGAAACGATGAGTACAATGAATACAATGCAAGGATACACTAGAGATAAAAATGATGTTGTTGATGGAAATACAAAGTTCTGTTTTATGTTTTAAAATATAACAATGTATATAGTTTTCCAAGACTAATTTATTTTTCAGTCATTTGGGATGTAATTACTTGTATATTATCCACTATTTAATAAAGTGACAACAACATCTACGCCACTAGAGTTGTGGTCTTTGTTTTCATCATCTGACCATGTTTAGTAGAATCCTTGTAAACTATATTTTAAAAAAAGATATTATGAAACATAACCATATAAAAAACACAGAGTATATGTCTAAATGTTGATTAAAATCATAATTGGATTTGTATGGTAGAGATTCTATAGTTTTCCAAGAAACACATCACTATCAGGATACTATAAGTGTATGTGGTATTGCCACATGTTAATCGAGGGTAAATAACCCTCAAATGAGTATCTTAAATATACCTCTTCCATTATTCATTTATATTGTTATTAAACCCTTGTTTCCCCCTATTTTGAACCTCCCTAGGGATATTCATTTTTTAATCAACATTTTCAATAGGAACCATTATGATGAATGAGAGAACATAACATAGAGAAACCTAAGATCTTTAATGGTGATATGGGATAACCCTAAAATTTCATTCATTTATAAATATAAGGTCGACCATAGTTATTAAGGCATAAATACCCCCTTTTAGGATTTATTTTAATGGTGTTTAACAAGATTAAGAATGTTTTTTAGAGATATTTATTAGAGTAAAATTCTTTGGTTTAGTATAAATTTTAGTGATAAGGTATATTGAAGAATGTTGTTTTTTTTATATGGTAAAAAATTTAAAGATATTGATAAATTTTTGGGATTGTATGATCTTTTATTTTAATTTAATAAAAGTTAATTAAGATTATTATATTTTTTCGGAAAAAAATATATTGAATAGAATACCATGGTGGTTAAGAAGTAATTTAAGGATTGTATTTTATTTTTGAGTATGTTCATCATATTTTGGGAACTTATATTTTAATTATAATTATATTGATTTAGAAAAAGGAAAATCCATTGGACTGGAGAAGTCTCATCACATTTGAAAAGGCCACAGGGCTTAAGGCCACAACCAACATGTGATAAGGGTACATCCCTTACCACAATCATACGTGATATCCTAGTTAGTGTAGAATTTTTTCCCTCAAACTATTTAAAATTCACTAATTCAAATTGTTATTTTTATAAATATAACAAGATGCAATATTTTTGAATTATTGTGGTTTTTGTGTGATTGAAAATTTTTATGGGGATGTTTAGTATGGATGAGGTATATATAACTTTTTGTTTTAACATAAATTATTATTATGAAAAAAAATTATTGAATTATTGGATATATGTTCTAAATTGTATGAGATAAAATTCGATTTAAAACATTCTTTAAAAATGAGGAAACTGGTTTTATTTAGAATATTTTATTTTATATTTATAAAATAATCAATGTTAAAACATTGGTGTTTATATTCAATTTTGAGGTTAACAACATATTTCTTCATTGATATGTTTATTCGTTTATCTATTAACATAATTTTTTATAGCAATTTAGTTTTAAAAATGATTGGAGGAACATTGTGTTATACTATTATGGATTATGTGATCTATTAGATATTGAATATAAGACATTAGATAAGGAAAAATCATCTAAATACTCATAATTTGTAAAAATATATGAGTTTGTGGAAGTTTATTAAATATTAAATTATACAGGTTATGTATGTATATTTCATGAAATACAGAGTCTAGGTGGTTCAAGAATTCAATATATTTTGAAAATTATGTTCAAATAAAAATTATATCTTCTTGCATTCCTTTATGATTAATTTCTCATCATTTATCTTTAACTAATTTATGGGTTTGGCCTCATTAACTATCTCATGACCATGTTCCCTGTAATTTTCATAATATTCCTTGAATCCCATTATTCTTCTCCATCAGTAATTATTGAATTCAACTAATAATCACATCATCTAGGAACTTAATAATATATCAATTGAGGTAAATATTATGTTTCCATGTTCCCCTCTTCATTGAGTGTTTCATTAGTCCATTGTATGATAATAGTTTATAAAAAAGGTATTTAAAAAAAATTAATATATGGATGATTAAGATAAAATTATATTAGAGAACTTTATTTTCGTGGTAAAACATAACACCATGATATTTTTGAATATATTTCTAATTAAAAAAATTATATTTCATTGATATCTTGGGTTACACACAACACTATATTTAAATGAACTACAATGTAATATTAAAATTCTATTATATAGAATTGACTATTATAACATAACAGAAAAAAATTAATCATATAAATAAGAATAAAAAACAATTAATATATGAAAATAGATATTATATAATTAAAATAAATAAATTAATCTATAATAAATAAGTACACATTTTTTAGTGAAATGATTTCTTGACTAACAAATGTAATTTCTTCAAAAATTATTTGTATTAATTTTTTTCATGGAAATTTTAATTAATTTGAACCATTTCGATGAAGATTATTTTTTAAAAAAATTATAATAAACTTTTTTAACATATTCTTGTAGTTATTTTTTGATAAATTTATTAAATTTTTTATTTTTTGATGAATAACCTAAAATAATAATTTTTATTGAAAACCATTATTTATTTAAAACATTTAAACATTAAATTTCATTTATTTGTTTTAAAATTTATATTATTACATTTTAATTATTAATAATCCAATTAAGGTTAATGGAATTTATTTTTAAATAGGGGTTGGTTTAATATTATATTATTTCAGAGAATATTTTTTTTTCTAGAAAAATATATTTCATCATGTTTTATGGGATTACATTTAAATTAAATCTTACCACTTATTTTAATTTTATGTTGAATAAATTATTCAATATTTGGAATAAATAAGGTCAAATTTGGTAAATAATTCCATTTTAATTTTATTCATTGTGATTAGATACCTAGGTAAATATTTTCCACCTCAATAATAGTGAAATAGAAAAAATATGGTTAAAACTATGGGTTAAGGCTCTGAAATATAACTAACACATGCCTTTATCTTGAATTATCATTGGATTTTGTCATTTTAAATAAATTAATTAATATTTTGAGAACTGGTTTCATTTTTTTATTATGACATATCAATTATTTCAAGAAAATAATCAATAAAAATTTTCACTTTCTTGACATTAATATGTCTAAAATTTTTACATAAATATTAAAATAGGATTTTCCTAGATGTATATATTTATTTTGATGTTAAATTATTTTTTTGAGTATTATATATTTAATTTATTGTGAATGAAATAATTAAAATAAATGCTTATATGATGCCAACATAAGGTTTATTCTATTAATAGAAAACTGAAATAAATGAATTTAAAAATATTAAATTTATGAATTTTGGAAGAATTGCTTCATTTCAATTTTTTCACATATATGTATATTTAATATATTAATGATTTTATAACGGTTTATATTTTATCTCGATAATTCTATTGATTTATTTTATGTCTAATGAAACAAATTTTATCAAAAATATTATCAATTATATTTTATAAAAAAAGGTTTTTTAATAATTTTTTTAAAATCACAAAATCATGAGCTAGGTATTGGGGGATGTGCATGGTCTAAAATACCATACATTTTCCATTTATGAGACATTTTTGACCATATATGTAAAATTATAACTCCTTAATATTTAAATAGTTTTTATCCTCTAAAAGGATATTTATGGTTATTATTGGGGTTATATAGGAACCTTGAGATTTTAATTAATCGAAAATACAACATTTCAGATGAATATTCGATACCTTACACAGAACACACTTGAGTACCATAATATTCTCTTTTGATTGCAGACTAGGAACATAATCAAATAATTTGTTCAAATATCTTCAACTTCACCAATAAAAATATCCCCATTTAGTACTCTTCATAAACATACCATGTTTAAAAACATTCTTCATAACCTGGGGAGAGGAATCATAAATAATTGTTAGCTCAAATGATCAGTATGTGTTAAAAGGTAGATCATTAAATATACCATGATCATAAGGGTATGAATATATGAACAAAGCATATGAAAACCATATTATGTATATAAAATAGAGAATATTGAGTCATGGAATAAATATTTTAGTTAATAAGACATGAAACATACATAAATAAAAGAATATGATCTATGAGATTTTGACATGAGCATAAAACATATATGTATAGTGTAACACCCCAAGATTTCATAGTATGTACTTCTTCAAAACAATTCAATAACTTGCACTACATGCAACACCGAGTTCAAGCGCACCATGACTTACCAAACAAGTCGTTCAAAAGAGGTTATGAATAGTATTAACTAAATTTTTAACTTTATATAATCTTTATAATTTTATAATACCTATTATGAGTTTCATATACTTAATGTAAGAACAAATTCATTTTTTTTATTTTTCAAAAATGCACTTTTACCAACTTTTAATTGTGAACCCTTTTTAAATCCAATATTTTAAACATGTATATATTTGACTAAATAAAATTATTAATTAAAATGGGGACATCAAAAATTTACAATGTAACACCCCAAGATTCCACGGTATGCTTCTCTTTAAATAATACAGTAGCGTGTGTTGTACACAACTTTGAGTTCTAACACACACCAAAACCAATCAAAGTAGCAGTTATGAATAGTAATACCCACTTTATAAATTTTATAAATTTTATCTCTCAAAATGGAATTCATTTTTGGATTTGGAATATCTAATTTAGCCTAGGGTGAAATTTTTGTACTTTTTGGATTACTTTTATATTTTGATGAATTGTGAAAAATATTAAATTTTAATTAAAAACAACCATTTTAGTCAAAAAAATTAGTAGTGATAATTTATGAATTTGAGTGGTTTGAAAGTATATTTAGAATTCTTTTTTACCATTTAATAAAATTTTGGTCATTGGACATAATTTCACAATTAAACCGGACATAAACAAGTATCAATCTTTTGATAGTTATTATATCTTAAAAACACGCTTTTTGTTTTGACAGCGGGAATTAATTTTTAATTAATTTCTGCCACTTCTGTGTTTTGAAATTGGAAAACTGGATTCCTTATTTGGAATCAGGATGTCAAAATTTTGTAAATAGGTAACTTTTATTTTTAGATATTTTGATTAATTACTTCGGTAAATATTTTATTTACCATGGTTAAAGGGTAAATTCAGTAAATAATGGTTAAAAAATAATATTATCATAATAATAAGTTACCCTAAAACATATTCTAACCTTATTGGTGGATACATTTCCGACCATGGGAATCTTTGGGTCTATATTGGGACCCCATGGAGCCACTTGTAAGTGATAATGACACTTAATTTTAATTATGTTAAAATAAAAACAAAAATGATATAAGCATATATCTTTTAGAAAAACCATTTTTACATTGGGTTATATATGTTGGATTATCGACTATAAATATTCATTAGAAATATAAAGTGATTTAATACATAATTATATTTTATTTATAATCTTTAGACATTAAATAATTTAATTTATTTATGACACAATGATGATGGAGTAATTACCATAACAATGAAAAATTAAAATAATTGATAATATAAATACCCAAATATATATAATTTGAGTCTTTTTATGAATTACACTAATTTTCTAGCTTAATATGACTTGTTAGGAATGATATAATTAACTTTTTTCGAAGTAATAATTCTGTTATGAGTTTTACAAAAATCAACTATTGAATAGTGTCAAAATTGATATAAAAGACTTTTTGAAACAAATATTATATTATTAATTGATATTAAATTCATAAAAATATAAGGATCGTCCAAGAGACTTATATCATGATATTTGTATCATTAATGGACCACTTGGGGGTCGTTTGGATGTATATAGTATGTTTATTAACCATATAACATAAAAAATACAACGAGACTGTGTAAAAGTGAAACTAATTAACTAAGAGTTAATACATAAAGGTAAGGTTAATATAGTAACCTAAACCTGTCTAAATCCTATTAGTTGAGTGGTTTTCGACATATCCCCACCTTAACCTTTATATAATCCTCTTTTTAGCCATTATAAACCTAATATTAATTTATTATAAAATAAGATTTCTTGCGTTTCCAAATGTTCCCCTCACCCCTCTTATAAAAGGGCACTCTCCCTTCTCATTAATTCACACCATAAAAGCATTTTGGTTAGGCCAAAACCTGCCAAATTACTCTCTCAAATTCCATAAATTCATCCTAGAGGCCTTAGTTTGATCAGAAAGTCAACTTAGGGAGCCCTTTTGATCAAATCAAAAGGAAGAACCCGAAGAAGAGGTAATGTTTTCACCACCATCTTTCATGTTCCTTTCTTCATCAAATTCTTCTTTATTTGTTATTACTCTTCAAAAATAATAAATCCAGTATCTCCTATATACTGTGATGTTATTATAAATATGTTACATCCATTATTCTATCCATTATTTGAATGATATGTCACCATACATGCGTACGTACGGCTTACCGTCTCCACATCGTGGTGTAATTGTTATTCAATACATTATTATTTGGATGGGTATAATAATGATGTGTATTTTATGTCAATAATAAATATATAATTATAATGATTCTGTGTATATGATATACCATCCAATTATATATTATTTTAATATCAAAAGAATGATATTTTCGCTCGTGTATACGTACAGATTACCGTCTCCACGACGCGATGAGATTCATTTCCATGTTCACCATTCATCGACGATTATAAAAATATATATTACTAATAAGTATGTAATATATGAAATAATAATTCAACTGGAGATATATATATATATATATATATATAAGTATTTATGTACTTACATATATCATATTCACTAACTTCCATTCAATACTATATGAAAACAGAAACAACGTTTATGCGTACGTATGGACTACCGTCTCCATAAACGGTGTTTTCCGTTTCATATATATACATATTATACATATTTATATTCTAAATATTTATGATATATTTATCATGTTTTATATTCTGGACGTATTTATATCATGATCTACGTGATACAATCAAGAGTAACAAGTTAAAACACATATGATAAAGAAAGCGATTATTACACGAAATGTTAATTTAACATAGAAATTATTATTAAATGGGTAGTATAAAGTCATAAATGAATCATGTATGATATTATAAATATTAATATGGTTCTGGTATAATTTAATAACAAACTACGATCTTCGTACATGAGGTTAATCGTACTCTCGACTAAAGGAAAGTGCAAGGTAAGGGGTTTTCATCTCACTCCTTATTCCCATGAGATTCATGCCATACTGCCACTATTACCTTTTATGTGGTGTATGTACTGCCCATAATTATATTCATTATGTAATAATCTTTAATTTATGTTTATTTATATATTCATTTTATGATACCTCTTTCATGGGTTGTATGTTTCGTAAGTTACCAAATTGGTAAGGGTTAATTTCACAATCTCTTTATTATCCGAGGTTGTTTTTACTTAAGTATCTACTGGGAAATATTTATTATCCATGTACATGTTTTATGAAAGATTTTTCAAAGGGATTATTTTAAGGAACTTTTTACAAAAACATCATTTCAAATGTTTTAAATATTTATTCTTCTAAATATTTCTCATTTATGTCCTTGTCTTCAAAATGGTTTTTAAGGATTTATTTATATGGACATGAATGTTTTTAAAATGATAATTCCTTTCAAAAGTTTCAAACTTGTATGAGAAAATTTGATTCATAAATTTCTTTAAATGACTTATTTTATAAATTTTGTGACCTTTTAATGTTTTCATGAGAAGGGGTATTTCTCTCAAAGAGTTTTACAAATCATTTTCATCCATGTCAAAATTATTTAATGGATTTAAACCTTGTTTTGAAGTTGATTTATCATGATAAAAATATTCCATATTTTGTTGAAGGATTTGTGATATGTTTGACTGTTGATGTGTTATTTGTATACCATTCATGGTTTATGGGTAATGTATTGACATTTCTTATGCTAATTTTAATATGAATGCTTATGTTATGTTTAGAACTTTTCATAAGAGGAATGCATTTGACTTAAAATGTGACGGGTGGAGCCCACTATAGCTCCTCGATGCATCGGTAGGTCTCATGAGAAAAACTAGTGTCTTGGAATGAGGCCTTGACAAAATCTTATTTTTAGTCTTGGCACGAGGCCTTGGATATGTGGTTATGATAGTCTGGAAGTATGCATTCCATCATTATGAAAGTGGTTATTGATATTTAATGTGATTATTCGACAAGTAGAATATCTATGTGAATAATTAAATGGAATTATTTCATTTTATCTTTTCCATATTATGCTTAATTTTATGTTTAAAAGGATTTTGTTTTAGTTATACATTGCCTTAAATATTTATGATTATTTATGAAATTTCACGCTATATTGATTACCCTTACTGAGCATTTGAGCTCACCCCTTTCTATGTTTTATTTTTTCCAGGATTACTAGAATTGTATTGTGATTGATATGCAGGGTTAATAGAAGGGAATAATGGCATTCATAAAATATTATTTATGTTGTTTTGTATGTTATGAAGTGTAATTTAACATTCATGTATGTAATCTATTTTCCAAGACTGCTAAACTGATCGGTCCTTCAGGACTTGATTCCTTGTAATCATACCAATTTATTAAAATAATGCACCGACTCTAGGTAACTGGGGTCGGGGTGTTACAAATAGAATATATAATGTATACAAAATATTATATCTAGGCTACCCACCATGACATTTATAAAATTATAGGTATGTTCCAACCCTTCGTGTGCTAAAATCAAGCTTGGGACGACATCCAGTGACCTCTCTTTTAGGATTGGGACAATGTTCTGTGAACCATATAATGTTAGATAACATTAATCATTACCCAGTACATTGGATTGAAATTTTGTTCCCACCATTACAATACCCATACATATATTTTCCATACGTTCTTAGAACATTAATCATACTGTATCACGTGCTAAGAAATGGGTTTCATAAAAAATTTCATCGTAGAATAATCATACTGTATCACGTTTTTAAAATGACATGATGATTTCATTAATATTTTTTTTTAAAAAGATATCTCAGTTTAAAAAAGTCATTATTATGTCATTTTTAATAAATGTTTTAAAAAATGATTCTAGAAAACATGGTCTTGGAAGAAAAAATGCTTTAGAACAATAATTGTTTATTGTTAAATAATTTTTTTTGAAATCATGAGTATATAAGGAGATTAAAAATATGGTAATAAATTTATTATCTTGAAATAAAAATAGGATAATAAATTAAATTAATTTTTAGATATATTGAGTATAATATTATATTATAGGAAACATTATCATAAACAATATTGATAAACATTGAGAATGTAATGTAAAATCATTACCACTTTGATATCATTCAATCATAACCAAATTGATGGAATAAAAATAAATGAATCTCGTAGTATCATTAGGATAAATAAATTCAGGATATTGAATTTAAATGGGGCCTTTTGTTTACCTCATTAAATATCATAGTTCTATAACATAATCTTATGTCCTAAAGAATAATAATTTAGATAAAATTAACTTACGGATTTGGAAGCATTTGATCTATAAAATCTATGAAAGATATATCTCAAATTGGATAAATGAATACCGTAAATTTCAATTATATTTTTCATAAAATATATTCATGTGTAGTATATTTCCCACATAAATTAAATAGGCTTAAATATGTTAAGTGTCGCACAAAAATAAAAATAATGGAATGAAATCTGTTACCAATGTAGTAATATTTGGAATCATAAGCCCCTATAAGAGAAAAGTCTCTTGAAACATTTAATATTAGAAAATTGAGGGGATTAATGACATAAAAATTTCATAGGGTAAGTATATAACCACAAAAAAATAAACTACTTTTGAGTTTTCATATATCTATCTGAAATAGAAGAGATAAATAAATCCTTTACTCTAGGTCACAAATTCCATTATAATTAATCAAACCACATTTAAATAAATACTTGTATATTATAAATATATTGAAAACCCAAAACTACTTATATCACTCTATATATTATTTAAATATGTATTTTTTAACCATTTATTGACACTTCCACATTAAATTCATATTAGAGGAAATAACAGCATTATTTTTCATATATGTTTTGATTGGTTATTTTCAGTATTCTTATATTTATAATAGTTCCATAATTACTAGAATAATAATAATGAAAAATATCATATTTATAAATAATATAAAAATTTAATACCAACCATGAGAGATGGTTTTTTATAAATGATGTGTGTTATGATCATGGAGATAGTAGATCTTATATACACATGATTTACATTTCAATTTTTTCAATGATCATTATGGAAACAAAGTTTTTAATATATTATAAATATATAATAATAATTATATCACAAATATTATATTATATGACTAATATAAAAATTCATATCATCCATGTGGTGTAGTGATGAGAACATTTGAACCCCACTTCATGAAGGCAATAATCCAAATGTACACGAACATTGTTATCATATTTCAGAAAGTGAACATTAAAAAATAAAATGATATATTATTTTTTCAGAATGATAAATATTTCATGAAACTAATATTATGTTCATTTAGATCACATATATTAAGTATATTTATCTTTATTATCATCTATATAATCTATTAGTGAAAACGACTAGCACAACTTCTTGAGGCAGTAGTCCACAATACACATGGGTAACATTATCATATCACCAATAGAATGGATTGTAAAAAAAATTTATATGGTATAATAATTATAATGTTTAGATTATGTTAGAAATATAATAAATATAATTTATATACATTCTCATAAACAACTGTGAGAGTTGGTATTGAAAAAACGAATGATATTAGTTCACAAGGTAGTAGTCGACCATACATAGGAACGATGATTTCATAACCCATATGATCAATGTAAGGATTGGTTTAGGTCCAGAAAATAACATAAGAAAATCATATTATATGTATTATAATTATATTATTATGTAGTATTGCATTGATAATAATTTTAAGATGTGGAAGAAGAAATAACATAAAAACACTATTCAAAAATGTTACCTCTTCTTTGGGTACCTTTTATGGTTTTCCCCCAAAGCCATTATAGAATAGATTTATGAGAAACATAAGACTTATATAAATATATGGAAGATTATGAGATTTGTTTGGGTCATATATTGGATGAACACAAATGTTTTGATAGTTTGAAGAGAAGAGGAGAGGGGTGTCCCGTTATAACTGAGGTGAGTGGCACAATGGTAATTTTTTGAAACAAAAGTGTGTAACCAAGTTTTTATCATACCATAAGCCTCCCAAATAAAATATTATATATCATTATAAATGATTTTTTCAAATATTCTCTATAAAATAAATTATCGATATAATATTATGTCATTTTAATCCGTAATTTTTAGTTAAACTCTCTAAAAAACCATTTCTACCTTAATCACTATAAATATCATTTTAATGTTTTCACTATTAATTTTGATAAAACATTAATTAGAAATTATAATATAATATATATTATTATAACTCTAAATACTAATTCTATTTCAAAAACTTACAGTCACCGAAGTATAGAAATTTACATTAAAATCAATCCCCCAAAGGGGATGAGAATATCTGTTTTTCAATGAGTAAATGAATAAAAGATTATAGTGTATTTATTTAAAAATATAATTTCAATATGATTCAATGAAATTAAATTGAATTAATAATTTTTTTATTTATATATTTTTAAATTAAAAACTATTTAAAATATAATTATTATTTATAAATAATTAAATAAAAAAATTTAATTAAATTTCAATATTTATCATTATTCATCAAAAACATTAAACATTTAAAAAAATTAAAAATATCATGCTATATGATAATTTTTATATTATAATTTTAAACATTAAAATTCATTTGAAAAACTAGTTATATAATCTTTTAAAAAATTAATTTTAATATAAGTGAGAAAATAGAGACAAAATAAGTTTTTAGAAAAATATATTTTTTAAGCATAAAATCAGATTTATTATTATCTCATGTATTTAAATTACATAAAATGATTGTTAAATATTTAATTCAATATATATTTTATACGTTACATTAAAATCATTCAACTTTTTTTATTAATTGATTGAAGTAAAATACATTTGTATGCATAAAAATAGTTTTTCAAGATACTTTTTTCTTTATTTACAAATAGTTTTTATTTTATTTTATAATTACTTGGTATCTGAAGAATTTATTTTATATTTATTTTCAATACATGTTTTTTTAATAATTGTTTTAATCCTATCCATACCATCCATTCTAATTATTAGGAGATAATTGTTAAAATAATATTTAAATAGTCCATCACGTTTTGGTTAATATTAGTTTCACATGTATCAAAAGTTAAAATAGGTGTTACGTGTAAAAAATGATAAACTCAGTGATGTATGTAGTTATAAATAAATTCAGTGTTTCGCATAATGAAAAATAAGTAAATTATTAAATTAATTTGGAAAATACGTTTCAAAAAATATCATTTTCATCTATTCAACCACCCCCTCCTGAAAAATAATTTGTCCCTCAAAATTTTTATCGGTCTTCAACAGTTTAAAATTTGAAAATTCCATTATAAAATCCCACATTATAAAAATGATTAATAAAATAACCCCTTTAAAAGTGAATTGTTTCTCATAATTTATCTAGAATAAAAAATAAAAGGTATCTAAATAGTATAACATAGTTTGAAAGTGAAGACATTGACCTAGAAAAGAAATATAACACAAAAAATAATGAGCAAGAGTGATAGCGAAAAGTGATTATAATAAAGTAGGTAATCCATTGAATTTTAATTATTAAAAGGCCATAAAGAAAATAGGGATGAAAATTTTCATTAATATCACAATAAATAATGATAACTGATGTTGTTTATTCTAATATAGTTTTCAAATTATTATGGAATTCATTTTCCTTCTAGACTAAGAACATATGACAATTTACTAACTCGATATCTTTTAATTTCATAATCAAAATTTCAACTTTTTTTGTTCCTTGATGAATTTATAGTGCATCTTTTACATTATGAAATTAATTAATAATGTTCGAAGCACTAAATATGATCCATTAAATAATTATAATTCATCCCTTTTATTTGTAGTTAGAAAGTTTAACATATGTTATCCATTGCAGAAAAATGATCATATTTTGATGTAATATGTTATACTCTAAAACCTCATCCAATGATCAAAATAAATCATTCATAAATGGTTAACTATATAACCCATACTAAATATTAAAATCCAGAACATTATATATAAGGTCACTAGATTTCCAAAACAAACTTGTCATTAATCCCCAAAAAATATGAATTATCTCTTAATTGTTTCATAGAAAACATTAGAATACCTTTACTATATAAAATCATGGAACAAGGTAATGATTTTAATTACCTTAACCTTATTGAAAACATTAATTCTTCTAAATTACATAGATAAAACATATATTTATTGATATATTCTATAAATAAAAAGACATTGAAAACTCTAACAATGATATCCAAACAAAAGTTTTCAATGAAATAAAAATTAGATCCAAGATAATCAGTGTTATCCAATATAAGTTATCCACATCAATAATCTCTTTATCAAAACGAAACACCATTTTTACAAAATTATGATCAAATTAAGGGTATCATTACCAAAAACATGTGTTATTTAAAAAATTTAACCATTACTTTAAATTACTTTTCTATGTCATCAGTACCGTTCACCAAATTCGTTAAAATCTAATATGAAAATCTTACATATAACAATCCTTATATTTTCCATGATTAAAAACTCTTGAATTTCCATTAAAAATTTAATCATTCCTCCTACCACTTAATACATTAACCATGCTTTATTATGTTATTATTCAATACATACTTCCTTTAATATGTCATTCATAGTCTCTCCATCATCAATAAAAAATGCATTACTCAGAAATACATTATGATTGTCATCATGACATTTCCTCGAAGGGAATCTATTTTCATAATTCAGATAATTTCCAAATATAAACCATTGAACAGTCAATGGTACATTATAAAGTCCATTTTTATCTATTTCATTAACAAAAAATATTTTATTTTATTTTCAATTAACTACTTTGTATCCCACTTTTCCATAAAAATAAGATCTTACTTGTCATCTAATAAAATCTCTTTAGTTATTCTTCAAACATTTTCAACATATATGAAACTGAATCTTCTTTCCCTCATTGTCTCCACTACACAAACCCTTTGGGTATAATATCCTTATATTCTTTGGGGAGTCTGATATTTGGTTATAGTGATCATTGTAAATCATGTTCTATGATAATTGGTTAGGAATAATCACCACATCTTTTATATTAGTAAAAATCCCATTTGTCTTCCCATCATCAAATTGTATATCAAAATCAATGCTATCCTCAATCCTTTGGGATTCCACCATTTACTAAGACCAAAAATCATATATTGAGAGACATTACTCATATTTTAAAACAACATAATCATGAAAAAACACTTATTGGATTTCCAAATCATGAAACTTTATTTTAAATCTATGATACCATATTATTAACTGAGGTCATCCATGATCATATTCTATTTAAATCATTCGTGAGTTTTTATAAATAATTTGGGAATTTTAAAATCCTATCCCCTAGGAGGGTAAAATAAGGTGTGAAGAAAGGACCATTATCCTAAACCTAGGGATGATCGAGTCTAGCTCAATGTAACCTTTTGGGATTTTTACCCATATTTACCTCTTTTATAGATCAAAATCCATTTATAGTATTTATATTGGGATTTAATTTCATTCAAATCACTTTATCCACCCATACCAAAATTATATGATATTCTTATATTTATTGACTCGTCTTTAGACTTACCCTAGATACCCCCAAAATAAATTTCCATAGAAATATCCCTATGTATCCAACTAAATGTTTCTCATCTTGGTTTCTAGAGGTTATCTTATCCTTTCCTATGATACTTACTATATATGCAATGGAATTTTCATACATATATATTAAAAAAATTTAGATGAATATTTTGTATATTATATAACACACCCTTGAGGATCATAATATTTTATTTCCTTTGGATACTTGGTATACCACCAACTAATTTAGTGAAATGGCTCAAAATATACCATAAATATATTCGCATTTAGTACTCTTCATAAAAATACAGTACATAAAACAATTATTTCAAGACCTATGAAATAGAAACATCTTAAAGCATGAGCACAAATGCTCAACAAGGTTAAATAAGGGAGAAAAATATGAAAAACATTAAAATATGTGTATGCGAACATGAGCATAAAATAGTAATACTATACCCTACATATTAAAGATCTGAATCTTGAGTCATGGAATAAATATTGGTTGTCTGTAAGACATGAATAATAAAAAAAATCAAAGAATGATATCCTTAATAGAATATCATAAGAATAAGATAACAAAATTATAAACGTAAGGATATTAATCTTATATCAATGATACCAACCAATACATTCATAATATGTTAGGATTGGGATGACCACTAGTGTGCCTGTTATAGGGTTCATATGACTTCCCATGTACCATCTTTCTCTCTTAGGATATCATCTAATTTACCCTTTGAAAAACATATATCATTAATCATTACCATATCCATTAAGTGATGATATATGTTACACTATTAATATCATTGAAATTTTTTTATTTCAAATGATCCTAGAATTAATATCATATGAAACCCCATAAAATAAATGTGGTTTATAAGACTTTTCATCTAAATATAACACAAGGATAAGAAATAGATTTCATAATAATATCATCATTTAATCATTATAACCCCAAATGAATTGATATGTGCTTCATATAAATATTTTCATCATTAGGACATTCCAATCAACGATAAGAATATGAATTGTATCCTTGGATCACATCACCAGTAAATATTATGTAACATAAAAGTGTGTTATATAAGATGGAAAATGATTATGAATGAAAAATAAAATGGAAATTTTCTTTAGATTAATTAAATTTACTCTTTGAAAACACATTATTAAATATATTAATTTTTAATTTTATTTTATGTGAAAAAAAACAATCATTGAAAATTATACATTAAGATATAAAAATCATTTAAAACAATTTATGAGGAAAAATAATTTATACTTTAAAAATATTTTATAAAAAATACAACATTTTGAAAAAAAATTCTTTCCAAATAACGGTGATGTATTGTAATAAATCCTTAGAAAAATATAATGTTCATGGAAATGGTAAATTCTATTCTTATCATATACAGAGAGTCCTTTAATATTATTTGGTGAAAGATAAAATATCATTGTTTTTTAAAATATATTGAAAATTCTATTTATAATATTTTATAAATAGTTAAAATGAATTAAAATGTATTTAATAAATCATTTGAATAAAAAAATTTAGAAACCATCGTTTTGGATGATCAACTTCTGAAGAACACAACTTTTAATCTGTAACTCCATTTGAGCTCCGTGACCTGTCAAATTAATGCTTGAGAAATGAACTACATTTTTGTAAAAAAATTTCACGTCGATTATTAAATAACCTACTTCAAAAGTCACGAAAATATATTTTTCACGTCGGTTATTTAATAACCGACGTGAAAAATAAGTGAAAATTTTAATATGTTTTCCTTGAAAAGGATTTTTCACATCGGTTATTTAATAACTGAAGTTAAAAATCAATTTTCGTGGCTTTTCACGTCGGTTATATAATAACCGATGTGAAAAAGCAGATAAAATGGATTTTTAACGTCAATTCTTATATAACCGATGTGAAAAAACAGAGAAAATGTATTTTAACATCGGTTATATAGTAACCGACAAGAAAAATCGATTTTTAGATATTTTTACATCGGTTCTAAAAACCCGAAGTGAAAAATGGTGACGTAAAAAAAGGTTTTTGTACTACTGAGTAAAGATATTCTTGAGACTCTTGTGGTCAGTGAATACCACAAAGTGCTCTCCCATAAGATAGTGTCTCCAATAGCGTAAGGCATGAAAAATTTCTGCCGAATTCAGATCGTGCATAGGGTAGTTCCTCTCATTTGACCTCACCTGTAGAGACTCGTACGCAACAACTCCATATCCATACATAAGTACAACACCTAGTCTGATACCTGAAGCATCACAATTGATATTATAGCTCTTTCCCGGCTCTCGCAAGACTAGTATTGTTGCCGACATCAATCTTTCCTTCATCTCCTGAAAGGATGAATCACAAGAATCTCACCATAATAACTTCGCCCCCTTCTAGGTCAGACATTTGAAAGGTGCTGCTAGAGTCAAGAAGTCCTGAATGAAGTGTCTGTAGTATCCAGCCAGCCCAAAGAAACTCCATACCTAAAAAAAGTTCTTCGGCTACTCCCAGGAAACTATTGCTCTCACATTCTCTAGGTCTAATGATACTCCTTCCTCTGAGATGACGTGACCCAATAAGTGAATCTGATCCATCCAAAAGTGGCACTATGAGAGTTTAGCATAGAGCCGATGCTCTCTCAGTGTAGTCACAATGATCTCAAGATTTGTGGCATGGTCGTGTCGAGTGTGAGAGTACAGCAAGATATAATCCATGAATACCATGACAAAAGAGTCCATGTAAAGATGGAACACTCGGTTCATCAGAGCCATTAAAACTGCAGGAGCGTTCGTGAGACCGAACGGCATGACTGTATACTCATATAGACCATAACTGCTCCTAAAAGCTGTCAGAGGTATATCTGATGGTCTAACATGAAAATGATGAGAACCGGATCTCAATTAGATCTTAGAGAACACTTGGGCTCCTCGAAGCTGTTCGAAGAGGTCATCGATCCTTGGCATGTGATATCGGGTTTTGACCATCACCTTGTTCAGCTTCTGATAATCCACACAATGCCAAAAGGTACCGTCTACCTTTTTCACAAACAGTACAGGAGAACCCCAATGAGAAGTACTGGGTTGGATGAAACCCCTTTCTTGTAACTCCTCCAACTGCTTCTTGAGCTCCTGAAACTCAGGTGTAGCCATCCTATAAGGAGGAATGGACACTGGTGCTGCTCCTGGAATGAACTCAATAGAAAATTATACCTCACGCTCTGGAGGCAAACCCAAAAATTCCTTTGGGAAGACGTCCCTGGAATGATCCACCATTGGAGGAAAGTCTAACTGTGAAGTCCAAAGATCATCTAGATAAATACTAGCAATCTGGGATGTCACCCTTCCAAGCCCATGATGCTTGATTCCTGCTCGACTCGCCTGAACATCCCATTTGCCTCTATGAAGAAAAGATTCACCCTCTGGTGAAACGAAACTAACTCTGCAGAGATAACATTCGACGACTTACTCAAAGGGAACCAACCATTCTATCTCAAGGATGAGATCATAGCATGTCATCTCTAGGACATAGAGACCCCATAAGAAACGATACCCTACAACCTCGAGAGGGAACTCTCTGCACTGCTGTACACTAGATGTTATCATCTCCAAAGGTTTGTCTAATGTTAGTGAGTTGGCAGAAGAAAAGATACAGAGCCCAAGGCTCTCCACAACCGCAACATAGATAAATCTATGCATAGCACTAGTATCAAAAAGAGCTGAAGATAAAACTGAGGATACTAAAATCGTACCTCGTACAGTAGAAGGTCAGGGATCTTGCTCCTGATAGGTCTGCTCCATCGCCAAGGTCTGGCATACCTCGCGGCCCTGTGACCCTGCGTGAAAACTCTTAGCTGAACCTCCGTATTGGTGCTGAAGGACCGGTGACTGACTACTACGGCCTCGACCCTCACCTCAGCCCGAACGGCTGGAAGAACTCCAGTTCCCCGACTGGTGAGAAACTGGAGGTGCTGCTCTTGAACAAGGAGTCATGGAAGAACCCCCATCACCAGCAACTGGTGAGAAAACCTGGTAGAAAAGATGAATGTGACCCATCTTTGCATAGGATCAGAACTCCAATGGGTTCTTCTGGCACTAAAGACTCGTGTGCCCTGCCCTTACACACTGGTAGCATACTAGCTGGCTACCTGAAGATGTATATCGCCTCTTCGGATCACCGTGCGTAGGATCCCTATGTCAATTCCTGCTTTCAACTGGAGGGACACTAGATCTGGAAGCAAAACTGCCCTGGATCGCATCTCCAGAGTCTCTTAGATTGCGCTCTGCAATCAGGGCCTGGTAGACGATGGAAGTGATGGAAGTCAACTGGATGATATTCATCTGTGAGAGGATCTCCCGCCTGAGTCCATCCTCAAACATCCTTGCTATAAACAGCCCACTTCCATCCTGGAGGGGTGTTAAACACTACAGCTTAGTGACATGAGAGGAATGCTCCATGATGGATATAGTACCATGCTCTAGACTCATGAACTCCTGGGCTCGATCGGCCCTCAGGGTCTCTGCGTAGATGAAGTCGTAGAACACGCGATGGAACTCCTACCAACACATCACCTACTGATGACCCAACTGTGAGATCACGTCCCACCACCGCATGACGGAGTCTTAGAGTGTGAAGGTAGTGAACTTGACCCACCTCTATAGAGGCATCTCCATATTCTTGAGGATAGTCAGCATGGCTTCTGGCCATGACTCTGCAGCCTGTGGTCCTCCTTCCCCTGAGAAAGTAGGAGGATGATGCTACTGGAAATCCCGCGTCAAGTCTGCCATAGTCGTGGAAAGAGGTTTTGGTCCCTAAAAGTTCTGCATAATCCTCATAAAACCTTCCTTGAACAGCGCATCAGCACCTACAACTGGTATGACAGATGATGTTAAGGCTGGCCTGACTGGAGGATCGGAAGGGAATCCCTGATCAGC
The DNA here is from genome assembly GCA_963277665.1 of Viscum album. NCBI lineage: Eukaryota > Viridiplantae > Streptophyta > Magnoliopsida > Santalales > Viscaceae > Viscum > Viscum album. Next base: position 913,528,299 of record OY728162.1, on the reverse strand, counting down.
CATATCTGGCGTCTGCTCACTCCCTGGAAACTGACGTACAACCGGAGGAAATCTCGGAGGCATAGCTCTGAAAGATCAAAAAGATACCTTAGATTAGGAAAAAAATGACAGAGAACCAAGGAGTACAAAATGAAAACGGGAGAACGAAACACACAAGATTTACAAAACATGAATACATGACGTGTATAAACTCTACACAGCGTGTACTGAACTGCACTCCCATGCCCGTGTCTCCTTGCATGACTAACCCACATGGTCTTCTTAAACTGAGAATACATAACATGTTCCCTATGGACACAGCATGTTGTTGACAAGGTTTCAGCGACGCGTGTTATTAGTTACACGGCCGGCTACACAGCTGAGACTACACGGCGTGTTCCCAACAAACACGACGTGTACTTGAAGACTTTTCCCGATCCGTGTTGTTGGAGACATGGCCAAGTACATGGATGACCCTTACAAGACGTGTTCCGAACATACATAGCGTGTATATGAGGAGAGAACACCGTCCCGTGTTGTTCGTGACACGACCGGGTACCTGGAACAAGACCACACGGCGTGTTCCTTACAAACACGGCGTGTTCTACTTGAGCATCCTCGGCCCGTGTTTTTAGTGACACAGATGGGTACACGGCGTGTACCTACCGTACACAGCGTGTTCCAAAAGTTATTTCTACAATAGTGTGCCCCTGCTCACAAGTTCAGTGACACGGTCTAAAAACTACACGGCGTGTAGTCAAAAATTACACGTCGTGTATTCTGGATTTTTCTTGGAAGTAGCTCATAAACTGCACAGAAGGCCAGAAAACACAGAAAAAAGGAAAAGTGGTTCCAAATTCTGATTTGTGAGGGCCCATACTCCCCATGAATCAAAGCTTGGCATCTCCTACAGTCATAGACAAGAGAAAACATGATCATGATCCACCAATTTCCGATTCAAGAAGGCCTATAACACCTCAAGAATAAAAATTGGTGTTCATTTAAATAGAGTAGAATACAAATAATCCTTTAACAAGGAAGTAGAGATTCTATCAATCATCAATCACAACAACATGCATAATCTACACAAAGTCTGTCCCAACATCATGCAATTGCTAATGCACCATAGATGGCATGGAAAGAATGCATGACATGTGATTTCTACAAGTGCCTATATGATGCATGGGATGGAATACCCTCATCTCATCGGATTGCGATATAAATAGAACCACACTAGTCAAGACAATAACAACACAGAGCATGTGAATCACTCTAGGTGAAGTCATATCAACCGTAAAATCTCAAATCCAGAAAACTTCAATTTATGAGGTAGTATGGCTTTTCCATGTACACGGGTTAGCTACTCCCAAGAACAGTTTAATACCAAGTACTGAATCCATCCTATCCCTGGCTAAAGGCCCAAAAAATAACTCAAGAGAAAAGAAACCATCTTATACTACTTTGTAACTTTCTAGTTCCGGAAGCCACCTAGAGGCTCCCCGTACCCGGTTGGTCACATGGCCTTAAGCGCATTTCCCCAAACGCCAAAGGCTGCCGACAAGCAGTGAGGGCCTTGGGTGTTACAGTGGGGAAACTATGCCTTCATTTGCAGAGTACACAGGGGAAGTGAAAACAATAACAATAATTGGGGAAAAAGTAGACATCCATATAAGAGTAAACATCGGAAGAATGATAAATAAAAACCTAGAAAAAAAATATATGTAAATGATGTATGGTAGATGTATATATAGAAAAGTTACAAACAAGTCACAATGCTGAATACAGTACTAAACCAATGTACAATGGAAAATAGATGAACAACTCCCCAGCATCGCAAGCCTCGGCTCGGTCCCATGCTCTCTAGCTCCAGAGAAAGTCAAACACCTGAATTTGAAGGGATCTTGCCCTTATCTATAACTGCAACAACATAGTCTACTTGGGCCCAAAAGCATGGCCCAAACAGGATGCGAGACAAAGTCCCAATAGGCAAACACCCAAGATCTATGCCTAACAGTCAATGAATACATGGCGAGTAAAGTACAATAATTAGTAAACAGTAAGCAGTAAACGAGATAATACACAGTAGAAACAGTCCACAGATTCAGGAATATATTCTACAAACAAGAGACAGCTACTCATGAAAGTAGAACAAAAAGGTAACCTCTGGGTAGTTCTCACTGTATAACACCTAAAGTTCAACCTACAAGTACTAGCAACCCTATGATAGGAACACCATGTATCACCCCTCTGGTTAAGCTTAAGAATAGTCTCTCTGGGGAATCACTCACCGTCAATTCCCCCAACAGTCTCGTATGAAACTAAAGGCTCTATGGGGAAGCACTCAACGTCAATTCCCCCTGTGGCCCGCGTCGAGGAACTACAGACTCTCTGAGGTAGCACTCAACGTCAATTCCCCTTGTGGTCTCACATCGTAAATTAAAGACACTCTGGAGAAGCCCTTACATCCATTCTCACCTTGGTCTAAACACTAGGTTCTCCCAGCCCTGTGTAATTTAAACATGCATAGCACGCGTGTATCTCCCAAGTAAACCTCAAGAACTACTTGGATATCTTTCAAAGGCTCAGCAGCAAAACATCACAACAGTTCCACTATCCTCCAACTAGGAATGGAAACTGGAAAAATGCCTAAAAAGAAAAACATGCAAGGAAGAGCACATGAACATGGTATAAATTACCCAAATTTACAAGAATTTACCTCTACTCAAGAAATCAAGAAAAGTAGGCAATAACAAGGGAAAAACCGGAAAACATGGAATACCTCGTTCAAGGGTATTGGTTGAAATTTCATATAATATTCAACAACATCCTACAGAAAGTCAAAAAACACATATCTCGATCCTAGGAAATCGATATATGTGAATAATGACAACAGATTATCCTTACAACATCGTAGATCTGATAAAACGTCTAAAACACATAAAAAACGATAACTTGAGAAGGAGGCGGAATTGGAAACCAAGGCTCAAGAAGAAGGGAGAAATCACCGCTTTGATGCCAATGCAATCAACGGTGATCGAATCAGAGTATGTACCGAAAGGCATGGGCTCGTCGAAGATTCACGGATCCTCGACAATCTCAGATGAACGTAACCTAGAAGAAGACCTTTCTGTACATCAGGCGCGACCCCGGTCCGTTTAATGAAAAAAAAGAATGTACATGACATGTAATTTTAGATTACACGGAGTGTACAAGGTTTTTCCATACTCCACAAAAATAAGCCTCCACATCACCCCTACACACCGTGTGTGTGTCCCGGACATGGCCATCACACGGCTTTGAGAGGGAAAAGTGTACACGGCGTGTACTCATGAAGAACACGGCGTGCACTTCGAAAATTTCTAGAAACTCAATTTTTCTCAAAAACTCCAGAAGAAAGAAAGGTGTACCTGAAACAAATATCCGTGTTCTTACAAGTATCTTTAGATTTTAGTTTTTAGTTTTATGTTTTTAATAATTAATTAATTAATATTTTTAAATAATTTACATATTAATCCAATTTCATTTTATTTTTTTAACTTGTTTTAGTTTTTAATTTTAGTTTTATGTTTAGGGTTTCACTATTTGTTATTAATGTGTTCATTAATTACTTTAAATAATTTATAATTATTTTTTTCATTTAATAATTTATTTTATGTTTATTTAGATGATTTTTATTGAATAACTGTTGTATTTTATATTTTTGCATTGTCGATGAGATAGACAGTTCAATTCTCCAATCGATGCAATCATTATTTTTGTCATACTGGTACTTGAACTACAAGTGAGGCTATCACACCCCCTATTCTAATGCTACCAAAACCGATAGTCCTCCTCAAACTGACACATCCCCGGTTCTTTCTCCCTTATACCGATATCGAAAACCCCATATTCTTGCTACTGACACTGACATACTCTCGTATCATATCTCACTAACATTTCCCCTACCTCCACTAATTTGAAGAACCGATACTGACATGATCCTCAATACAATCTCAAACCAAAGGTTTAGACAGAATAATTCTTACCAATACATTCCAGGTCTAGAAACCTCTAGAGGGAACGACACTCTCCTTGTACAGATTTGAACTACAATCCTTTCCCGCTGGCTTTTCATGGTGGGATTGGAGTCACTATTGCCTACCCCCAGCACCACCTATGGAGTCTTCCGCCTGTCAATGTCCACACAACCTACTGGTCACCGACATCAAACATATACAGAATAGACCTCCATTATTCGCTTTTCCACAAGTTCTGAAGGTGGTGATGTCATCGTTTCTTTGGGGTGTCACAATGAATCAAGGTCGAGCCAAGGAGGAGCTTTAAACCACCAATGGAGTCTGTCGTTGGCTATGTGGGGAGGAGCCCATGCTTCCTTAGAAGTTTCTTGATGAAACTAGAAACCTTCCCCCATCACTCTATGTGGATGAGGATGGGAGGAGGAATGTGAAAATACAATAAAAAAACAAATTAATAGAAAAACATAATAATAATATAATAATAATAATTTTTATAATTATTTATTCAAAAACAATTAATATAAGATATAAAAGCTTATTAATTAACTAAAATATATAAAAATTAAAATTATTAATAATAATTTATAAATAAAATATGTTTAAATAAATCCAACGAATTAAAATATTAAACACTTTAATTATAATAAACCTTTTAATTATATTTATTCAAATTGACTATAACTTTTAACTATTTATTATATAATATTTTTTTATGAAAATATTAAAAATAATAATTTAATAATTTAATAATAATTAATAAATGATATATTTTAAATTAAAATAATAAACTAATAAATTGTTATTATTATTATTAAAAAATTTAATTATACTAATAAACTAATTAAATAAAATACTATGAATTATACTAATAACAATAATATTTTTAAACAAAACTATTTATGCTAAATGACTAAATAATAATCTAAACAATTAAATTATCTTAATAACCTTAATAATTATTAATATTAATAATTTAATAATTATAATGTAACTTCTACAGTTAATTAATTATAATAAGAATAATTTAATATTAAATAAATAGATATAAAATAATATAACAACATTAAATAATGTAAATATTTATTATGTTAATAATAAATTACATAAAATATTGATTTAACATCTTTATTCTAATTTTTTATATAAGTAAATATTTATTTTAACCGTTCTTTTTAACTTTTTTATCTTCTCTCTGTTTTTGTTGTAAAAATACGTATAATAAGACAAATGACGTCTAGGTTCATTTCAACCACTAGGAAAGAATTTAGTTACAAAGATAGATCTAAAACTTTGTGTGATTCATGTAAATAGTGCACATGTGCGGTGCAGAAGTAAACCACCAATATTTGTTGGTGGAAGGTGGTGGTTACAAGAATAAGATGAAAAGTCAATTTATAGGTCAATGCGGTGCAGTAGGAGAAGACCATACCATTCATTTCATTTTTGATTTGGAGAGATCATCATTGGAGGGTATCTTTATAGTCTTCTCGCGGAGCTGGAGCTACAGCAAGCAGGCACTAGAGGGTGTTCTTCCTTCCTCTGTTTTCTAAAAAAACAATCCTTTATAATCAAATGTTTTCCATATCTTTAATCAATATAAATTTCGGCTAGAAATAGTTTTAGTTTGTGTTGTTTAATTTTGGTGGTTAATTCTTTTCTCATCTTCAATTGTTTCTTCAAACAAATATGTAGATTCAATTGGTGATTCTGGATTTGTTTAATAAAATTGTTTTTTTTCATGACTCATTTACTTAAATTATTAAATCTCTAATCCTTTTGCTGGAATTATCAAGCTTTAATTTGTTTTTAAATATTAAGTTCCTTTCAACTGGATAAAATTAGTGAAATTTATTCTAGGATCTTTTATTAATATTATTAAAGTTGAGAGACTCCAGTAGTGGTGAACCTCTAGATTCACTTTCCATATAGATTAATCACCTATCGAGGGATAATAGTTGATGATTTTTGGAGGTATTTAATTCAATTAGAAACAATTCAGATGTTAGCTAATCAAACTAGTAAGGTTAGATTCCCTACGATTTTCTTTAGATTAGAAGTTTATCAGTTCTTACTGCCCTGCCTTAGTTCACAACTTTTCTGTTAGTTATTCATAGTTTAGTTTTATACTTAGTTATCATTAGAACCAAAATATTAAATTTTTTTACTAATTATTGATTACAAAAAACAAAAATACATTTAAAAGACTATACAAAGTTAACAAATAGAAATTTTACCCCACTGTTGACAATTGTTGAGTTGTTTTGAAAAGTATCAACATAAAATTTGTGAGCATAATTCCCTGTGGGTTTGAACATAGAAACGACAATATAGTATTAAGAAGGAAAACATAAAATTTAAAATTTTACTCAATTATAATGACGTTTGGGTCATGTCTTTTTCACCATTTCCAAGGAAGGATTTTTAGAACATTAATTTAAAAAAAACATTCAAAAAATCACATAGAGAAAACACCCAATTTTTTTGATAAATTAAAAACTATAAGAAAAACATCTTCTTTGATTCACTATTGTTTTTGTATACCTTTTTTCTGTATTTTTGGTTTTACTGATCTTCCATTATTGATAATTGTGTTTAATTTCATCTGTTGTTACATACTGAATGAGCACTGGATATACTATTTATAGTTTAGATCCACTGAACCTAGAAATAGACACACATATCCCTACTCATTGAAAGAAACATAAAACTAAAATAGAAAAATTAAATGAGGGAATTACTACTCCTAACAATCAACGTCCCCATCACCATGAAATATTAGATGAAGTGGAAAGGTCTATGATGAGGGAGTTCCAAATCCCTCGTGTTTCATGAAATCAATCTTCAGTTAGGTTAAAACTTACAACCATATTTGATGATCTGAAACTGTCCCACATTTCACTGCATCCAACATTCAATGGACTATCTAGTGAGGACTCAATAGCCTTCATTAGAGATTTCTATAACACAATCCAATAACTCCCTCTTCTAGGACTCATATAAATTGAGATGAAAATGTGAATCATTCTATTTTTCTTTAAAGGGAATGCTTGAAACTAGTTCTTTAGTCTAGATGAGAACATATTTGGTAACACATACCATGTTTAGAATTTGTTCACAATGAAATTTCATCACCAAATATTAGAAAGAGAACATAGAATTAATATCACCAGTATTTACAAAAAGGATTGAGAAGCAATCCATGAGGCCTCAGATACATCAAGGGACCTTCTTAAGAAGTGTCCTCATTATCTACTCCCATCCCACCTTTTCATGGGTACCTTCTATGAAGGGATGAACTCCTATGGTCAGAACATAGCTTACCAAGAAGCTAGGAAAAACCATAATGATTTGAAAGATGAGGTGTTAAGACAGATAGTCAATAATATTTACCTGAACTCCTAATATAAGACTTCAAGAAGACAAAGAGTGAATAGAAATCCAAATACTGGTTCTGGAATGTAAATGAATACACCATCTCAATTGGATTAAATCACCGATAAGCATCAATAATTAATAAACCACAATTCAAAACAATCTGGGAGTCATTTGGGATATCGATAAAACAACCAATAATATATTGAACAATTCTCATAATGTTGGATGTTCGGTGACACTAAAAATTGTTGTCCCAACATTGACATACCAACCAAGAAACAAGAAAATTTAAATTTTTTTTAACTATGGTCATAGGTTTCCTAGAAAGTAATATCCAATCTCCATAAATTATAACCAAGGCTATATAACCAATCCAAATATGTCCTTGAAAGAAGAAGTCGTAGTTAAGAAAACCGTTTCCCCTAATTATCAAAATCATCCTAGAATTTTTTTTTAAAAACAACCATGTGGTGAGTCTTCTAATGCTCAAGGAAACTATGATGGTCTTGTATCTTCAAAACTGGAACAAATGTAAAATATAATGGACTCTCAAGAAGATATATTTAAAACCCCACTAAATAAACATCAAGACTAATATGTGTATGATAAAATTTAAAATTATGCATGAATGTATAATATGGAAATAAAATTAGGCCAAATAGATAGAGACTATACTTCTTGGGATAAAAAAAGGCTACCAAAAAAACTATAATTAAAAATATAGAGAGATCCATGGATTTTTTCACTATAAGTGGGCTAAACACTCAATCTGAATGTAAAAAAACTCAGAAAATGGCCAAATTAGAAAATTTGAGAAATCTAGAAATAAAAATATAGTTTGATCAGAATTTAGAAATCAACAGAATAGATGTGAAAATTTATGAAACTCTGAATTATTCCCCTAAAACTCTTACTGGTAGTTCATCTAAAGATAATAAGAACAAACAAATGATAAAAATGATGAAGAGGATATGAATATGCCTTCTACTCTGAAAATCTATTCCCAACATATCCCTTCCCCAAATAAAATAAAATCTCAAAGAAACCCCAAGTCTGAATTTAGTTTGTTCATTGTGATTCTGAACATAATTAATGTGAACATTCCATTCATTCAGACATAAATTAAAATTCCATCTTACCTTAAATATTATAAGAAAATATTTCACCCAAAAAAACTTCAATAATTTTCTACCTGCAGCCTCACTAAAGAGAGTAGTGATGTACACTATAAAAATTCCACCTACACTCAAAGACACAAGTAGCTATTTAATACCCTTTACCTTAAGAAATTCTAGTCAACTAAAAATCCTTTGTGACTTAGGGGTTAGTATTAACCTTCTACCATACCCATTATTTCAGTAGTTGAGATTGGTTTATCTTCATACTACCAGAGTCATCCTTCAGTTGGATGACCAGTCATTCAATCATCTTGTGGGGAGGGTAGATGGATTTTTATTTGGTGTTGGGAGTCTTTTTCTTCCAACAAAATTCATAGTCTTAGACATGGAGTGTGACCAGGATATGGCCATCATTCTAGGTAGGCCCTTCCTGGCCACAAGTGGTGCTATAATAGATGTGTCTAAATGTGATATTTTTTTTATAATTTGGATAACAAAAAGAGGAATTTACAATTTTTAAAAATGTTAATGAACCATATTTCCATGAAAAAATGATCAAAGATAGAGTCCTTAGAAGCAGATAATGAACTGAAACATTTTTAAGAATCTACAAAAAACTATTGAATAAATCATTTAGGAAACTCAAAATAATGTATTTATTATTTCACTAAGTGAAACATATTCTCAAACACACATTCTGGATAATTTTCCATTATTGGAAAACACAATTATTTTTGAATCTTCTATAGATTTTCCATGTGCTTCTGAACTAAGTAACTTTTTGAGTAGCTATGTCTTTGATTTTGTTTTCACTAACACTATTGAAAATTCTAATGAATTAGAGGGGGGACTATGAAGAAAACTCAATTATATTTCTTTGTAAAATTTGTTAAATTCAATCTTGGAAAGTCTTGAGAGTGAGCTGTCCATCTTGGATAGCAGTACAATCCATTCTAAAACTGCATTAGAAATTGAAAATAATTCTTAATTCTAAACTCCATATAACTAATATGTTGATGTTCTTGGTCCTTCTAGTCCCAAGAGACTTCCTTTAAGTGAAACAACACCCATTCTTGAACAAAACCCACTTCTTCTCATTTGGAATATTCTTTTTTAGGAGACAATTCAACACTTCTTCTTATAATTATGTCTTAACTAAAATATAATCAGTAATAAATATTTTGACATGTCATGAGGAAATTTAAATCTTCCATTGTCGGGGCCATTTCTAATATTAAGGGTATTAGTACATCATTTATCATGAAAAACAATTCATATGAAATGAGACCATATGCCTAGGGTAGATTGTCAAATATGATTGAATCCAAAAATGAATACATTTTTTATAGAAGAACTAAATAAACTAATAGAAACTAGAATAATATATCCTATCTCTAATAGTACTTGAGTCAGCCTTTTCCATGTAGTCAATAATATTAGATGCTTCACTGTTGTTAAAAATTAAAGGAATAAAGAAAATAAAGTTGAAAAAGGCACCAAATGGGGAGTCCTAATATATTATAGGAAGATTAATTTTTCCATTAGGAAGGATCATTTTACAATTCCCTTCCTTGATCAAATTCTTGATAGGCTTATTTTGAATGAATTTTTCTATTTCCTGGATGGGTATTCTAGTTACAACCAGATTCCAGTTTCTTGAGAGGATCAGGAGAATAGTACTTCCATATTCCCCATTGGGTCATTTTAATTTTGGTGGATGAATTTTTAGTAGTGTGGATCCCATAATACCTTTCAACGGTTCCCTATGGTTATCTTTTATGACATGATAGAGTGGATCATTGGGGGTTTTATATATTAATTCTTCATTTTGGGTAGTACTTATGATACTTGTTTAGGAAATTTAATGTTAGTTTTGGAGATGTTTTTAGAGGAAACCCTATTTCTTAACTTGGGAAAATGTCAATTTTTGGTCACTGAATGAATTCTGCGTGGACATGAATTATCCAAGCTAGATTTTTTGGTAGACACTACCAAAATTGGAGTAATTAAAAAACTACTACCTCTTTAAAATGTAAAATCATTTTGAAGTTTTTTAGGGAACAAAAATTTATACATTGATATTTATCAAAGTTTTATCTAAAATCACTAATCCCATGTTTCCTTTATTGTTAAAGGATACACCCTTCCATTTTGATGAAAATTATTTAAAATAATTCAATAATCATAAGTAAATAATCACTACATCACCTATAATCAATACACCTAATTAGAAACTACCTATTTATTTAATTTGTGATGCTAGTGATATAGTTGTTGGTGCTATCCTAAGACAAAGGAGGGATATGAAGATACATGTGGTGTATTATTCTAGTAGATTTCCAGATGAGGCTCAAATAAATTTCACCAATATTGGAAATGAATTGTTAGATGTTGTGTTATCTCCTGAGAAGTTTATGTCATATCTACTTGGATCAACTTTTATTATTTTCACTAACCATGCTACCTTGAAGTACAAGCTATCTGAGAAAAAACCCAACCAAGGATGATCTGGTGGATTCTATTATTACATGATTTTGACATAGAAATTAGAGATATTTAGGTAACAAAAAAAATAGTTGTAGACCATCATTCTAGGATTCCTCACACTCCTACTGGAACCCCAAGTGAGAACAACTCTTCCTTTCATAGTGATAATTATTTACAATCTCTATTAGGAATTAAGTTTAGTTTGAATAATTTTCCATTTTTTTTGGAAATATGAGTCCTTCCAAAAAATTTGTCCAACAAGAAAATAATACAATTCATCTATGTACATAATTATTACCTTTTGGATAACCCCTTTTTGTTTAGGAGGTGTAATAATGAGATTTTAAGGTGTCGTGTGCCTGAGTGAAAAATATTCTACCTATTCTGGAGCGTTTTCACTCCTCACCATCCGGAGGTCACCCTGGTGGTGAAAGGATGGATCAAAAGGTCCTTCAATATTCTTTTTATTGGCCCAACCTATTAAAATATTCTAAGAGATTTTTTTTTAATTTGATTAGTGTAAAAGGTTTGGAAATATTGGTAGAAAACATGATTTACCCTAATTAGAATTCTGGGTTCCCTTTCCGTTATCTCATGGGAATGTGTATATTTTAGTGGTTGTATATTATGATTACAAATTGGATGAGACAATAACAATGAAAAACAATCAACCAAATAGTTCAATTGAGTTCTTCAAAAAGAATATATCTTCAATATTTGGAGTCCTAAAAACCATCATTACTAAAAATAGAACCCACTTTAAAAATTATACTTTTATGGATTTGATGGAAAATTATTGTTGATCTCATAAAAATAGTACTTTTTACCATCCACAGTCTAATGGATATGTGGAAATTTCAAATAGAGTGCTGAAACAGATTCTTTAGGGAATTGTATCTTATTCTATAAGAGACTGGTCAATCATATTGGATAAAGCATTATGGGAATATATAACATATATCAATATCCCAATATGCATGTCTCTATGTAGGCTGTTATTTGGGAAATGTTGTCATTTTTTTATGGAGTTGCACACATGTTATATTGGAAGAGTGATGGTGAGAGTAGACTGATGGAATTGAGTGAACATGATGAAATTATAGGAGAGTTTTATGACAATTATTGGATACAAAATATTGGTCCAAATTCATTCATGAATCTATATTTCAAAACAAAGAGTTCAAACCTAGACAGAAGGTCCTCCTCTTTAATTCAAGACTGAAACTCTTTCCATGAATGTTAAAATCCACATGGTCTGGACCATTAACTATGGTTAGAGTGCTTAACAATAGAGCTATTGAGATAATTGTAGAATATAATAATCCCATATAGGTTAATGGTAATAGAGTTGTGATTAATTTTGAAGGAAAACCATTGTTCTTGGATGCCTTAACTGTTCTTGATAACTGAACCAATATAAATTCTTACTGCAGAATTTAATTTTAGTTATTTGTGGGATTCAACCCATGGCCTTTCCTATTTTCAAATTTTTTTTCTTGTTTGAATTTACACTAAAGTGGTGTTTGGTAGCTCTGTTTTTCCTTGTGCTTTTTTCTTGCTCATAATTCTTGTTTTCTATGTTAGAATGTTGATTTTAGAGTAATTGAGGAGTGGAATTCCAATGCTGAAGCATAAATGAAAAAAATTTAATTTAGGGATGTACTTTACTCTTAATTCACATTTCAATTTTATTCTCCCTTTATTATAATTAATTTTATTTCTTAATCAAAATTTCACTGTTATTAGTGGGTCATTGCCTCACCTATTCACTTGATCCACCAATACACTACTGTCTATGACTCATTGGAGGATGTTTCAATGAATAAGTGAGTAGTTCATGGAAAACCTAAGACATGTGATTCTTCTAGAAAATCGGTTTATTTTATTAATGGTATGCTGTAAAATTGTTCAAAATATTTCTCCAATTTAAAGAAAAATATGTTTCATGTTTTTATGATTTCTGAAAATATTTTGATTCATTTATTACTTTCTTCAATGTTAATATTGCTTTGGTTGATGTTCTTTAAATTAAAATTGTGCATGTTCTTCCTTACTAGAAATTGTAGTTCATTATTATTTAAACCATCCATTACTAAAAATTAAGTGTGTTTCGGGGGGTACATATAAGTTATAATGTTATTTTTATTTAATCAACTTCATCTTCTAGGTGTATTGGTAAGTATTTTTCTACAATACTTAACATTTGTTTGACCCATGTTTTTCTGGACTACTATGACCAATACCCTATGTACTTTAATATTTTACATGAAATTGCTTGAGTTTAATTGAAAATATCTATTTACTAGATTTAATAATAATGCATGATTTTATATTAACCTACAATAATTTATTTTTTTATATAAATCACACTTTCTATGAACATCCCCGAGACCCTTCTAACATGTCATTAATCTACCTAATTGAATAAAATAGAACATTAAAAGTCATATTGTTCTTCTTCACATTTGAATTCAAAATTGGGGATAATGTTGGGTTTTAAGTGTGGGTAGGGGGTCAAAATTATTTTTTCTAGATTTTTTTTATTGAAAAATCATCAATTCACATTTCTACTTCAAACTTTTTTAAAAAATGATAATATTTTTCAAAATTATTTCACAATTTTGGGCTTCACAGTGTTTTTAAAATGGGTCTTGCTGAGGAAAAATTTCGTTTCTTGTAGTTGATAGCTGTTTTGAATATGAAATTATGTGGATTGATGCTTTTTGAGTGAACATTCTCAGTGAATTTATGAAATATTGGTTTAGGAACTATGATTAAGAGTGATTTAGTATTTTTTTTGAGTTCTGATCATAGCATTAAGATTTGGATGTCTAAATTTTATCTTAAGGGATTCAATTTTATTAAATTATAAAAAAATAACCGTAGTGGGACAATGTAACCTAATTTCAAATGGTAATTTGGGATCCTAGTGTGAATATTTAATACACAAGATGTTGGGTGTGTTTTTGTTAACTATATGCCTCTGGTAGATTGCCAAAGAATATTGAATCCAATCATCAATGAATTTGTGAGAGAAGAAGTAAATAAACTAATGGACACTAGAATAATTTATCTTATCCTTGACGGTACTTGAGTCATCCAAGTCCTATAAGTCCATAATAATGGATGTTTCACTATTGTGAAAAATGAAAAGAATAATTAAGTTCAAGTTATAAAATTCACCAATTGAGGAGTCTTAATATATCATAGGAAGCTTAATTTTTCTACTAGTAAGAACCATTTTCCAACCCCCTTCGTTAACCAAATTCTTGAGAGGGTTATAGTAAATGAATTTTTCTATTTCCTATATGGGTATTTTAGTTACAACCATATTCCAGTTGCTCAAGAGTATTAGAATAATAGTACATTCACATGCCCCTTTGGAACATTTTTCTTATGGTTGATGTCTTTTTGGTTGTGTGGAGCCCCATCTACCTTTCAATGCTGTATGATGGTTATTGTTTATAACATGATAGAGATGATCATTGGGGTTTTCATGGATGACTTATCCATTGTGGGTAGTACTTTTGATACTTTTTTAGTAAATTTGAAGTTAGTTTTGGAGATGTGTTTAGAGGCCAACCTATTTCTTAACTAGGGAAAATTTAAAATTTTTGTCACTGCATAAATTATCCAAGATATGTTTGGAGGTTGACACAACCAAAATTGGAGTAATTCAAAAACTACTACCTCTTCCGAATGTAAAACCTATTAGAAGTTTCTTAGGGAATGAAAATTTCTACAGGATAATTATCAATTATTTATCTAAAATCACTAAGCCCATGTGTCCTTTATTGGAAATGGATTCACCATTCCATTTTGATGAATTTTTTTAAAAATCATTCAATATTCTTATGTAAATAATCATTGTATCACCTATCATCAATTCACCTAATTAGAAACAACCTTTTTAATTAATGTGTGATGCTAGTGATATGGTTGTTGGTGCTATCCTAGGAAAGAGGAGGGATATTAAGATACATTTGTTGTATTATGCTAGAAAATTTCTAGATGGGGCTTAATAAAATTTCACCACTATTGGAAAGGAATTTTTATCTGTTGGGTTTTCTCTTGAGAAGTATAGTTAGTATCTACTAGGCTCAAATGTTATTATTTTCACTAATCATGCTACCTTGAAGTACATTATATCTATGAAAAAAAACCAAACCCATGTTTATTTGGTGGATTCTATTTGTATAGGAATTTGAAATATAATTAGTGATATGTAGGTAACTAAAAACATAGTTTTAGACCATTATTCTAGTATTCCTCACACTCCTACTGAAAACCCATGTGAGAAAAAACTATTCCTTTCCTGATGATAGTTTGAAGAATTTTCCAATTTTTTAGCATACGAGTCTTTCCAAAAAAATTCCCAAATAAAAGAGTACATTTAATCTCTGAAAATAATTATTACCTTTTCAATAACCCCTTGTTGTTTAGGATGTGTATTACCGGGATTCATATGTGATGTGTCCTTGAGGAAAAACAATTCTACCTAATCTGGAGAGTTGCCACTCCTCACCATGGGGAGTTCACCATAGTAGTGAAAGGACAGTTCAAAAAGTCCTTGAATATTATTTTTATTGGCCCACCCTATTCAAAGATGCTAGGAGATTTGTTTCTAAATGTTTTTTATGTGTCAAATGTTTTGAAATGTGGGAATAAAACATGATTTACTCTAATAAGATAAAGCTGAGATTTTTTAGGTTTGAGGGTTAGATTTCATGGTTCCCTTTCCATCATCTCATTGGAATGTGCACATTTGTGTTGTTGTAGATTATGATTCCAAATGGGTTGAGGCAGTATCACTGAACTACAATAAAGATAATAGTGAAATTGATTTTTTCAAAAAGAATATATCTTCAATATTTAGAGTCCTAAAATCTATAATTACTGAGAATGGAACTCATGTTAATAATTATATGTTTACAGATTTTAAGAAAAATTATCGTTGCTCTCATAAAAATCATACTTTTTAACATCCACGGTCCAATGGACAGGTTGAAATTTCAAATAGGGAGCTACAACAGATTCTTTAGAAAACTGTCTCTAATTCTATAAGAGACTGGTCATTCATGTTGGATAACGCTTTATGGGAATATATAACAGCTGTTAAGATCCCAATATGATTGTCTCCATATAGGCTGTTTTTTGGAAAATGCTATCATTTTCAGGTGGAGTTGCACACAAGTCTTATTGGAAAGATACGAACTTGAATTTTGATTTTAAGAATGATAGTGAGAGGAGTCAGCTGGAATTGAGTGCACATGATGAAATTATGGGAGATTATTATGAAAAATATAGGATATAAAAAAAGTTGTCCAAATTCTTTCAGGATTTTATCATTCCAAACAAAGAGTTCAAACCTAGACAGATTGTCCTCCCCTTTAAATCAAGGCTAAAAAACTTTCCAGAGAAGTTGAAATCTACGTGGTTTGGACCATTTACTATGGTTAGAGTGCTTAATAATGGAGTTGTTGATATAGTTTGAGAGGATAATAAACCCATATTGGTTAATGGTCATAGAGTTATGCATTATTTTTAAAGACAACCAAAGTGCTTGGATGTACTAACCGTGCTTGATAACTGAACCTAAATAATGTATAACTGAAGACTCTAATATAAGTTATTCATGGTATTCAACCAACTTTATTTCCTATTTTCACATTTTTCCTTGTTTTTATTTAGAATAAAGTGATTTTTTTCTTTCACTATTTTTTGTTGTGCGTTCTGTTCTTGCTTCTAATTCTTGTTTTCGGAGTAAAAATGTTGCTTCTAGAGTAATTGAGGAGTGGAATTTCCAGGCTGAATCATAAATGACTAAATTTCATTTAGGGATGTACTTTACTCGTAATTGTCATTCATTTTTCTGCTTCCTTTGTTGTCATTAATTTTATTTCAAAATCAAAATTTCACTACTATCGGTGAGTCATTAACTCACTTAATCACCTGATCCCCCAATACACTACAATTGATGACTCGATGGAGGATGTTTCAGTGAGTAAGTGAGTGGTTCTTGGAAAATCTACTACATGTGATGCTTTTTGAAAATATTTTTGTTTTATTACTGGTATGTTTTAAAATTCTGCTATATATGTCCCTGTGTTAAAGAAAAATATGCTGCATGATTTTTTGATTGCTAGAAATATATTTGATATGTGTATTACTTGCTGCAATGTTATTATTTCTTATGTTGTTGCGCTTTAAAATAAAAGTATGCAGTTCCTCCTTGCTGGAAATTGTAGTTCATTGATATTAAAACCATCCATTACTAAAAATAAAGTGGGGGGTACATGTAGGTTGGAATGTTATTTTTATTTATTATTCTTCTTTTTCAATGTGTATTAGTTTTTATTTTTCTACTATAATGAACATTTGTTTGATCCAAAATATTCTGAACTACACTACCAAATATACAGTGTACTTTATTATTTTACATTAATTTGCTTGAGCTTAATTGAAAATTTCTATTTACTAGATTTAATAATAATGAATGATCTTATATGAACTTGTTTTAAAGTAATTTTAATGGAAAAGACAAATTCTATGAACATCACTGAGACCCTTTTAACATGTCAGTAATATAATTAATAGAAAAAATTGAACTTCAAAATTCATATTGTTCTTCTTCACATTTGATTTCAACATTGGGGAAAAAGTTGGGTTTTAAGTGTGGGGGAGTGGTCAAACTACTTTTTTCTAAAATTTTCATCATTGAAAACACATCAATTCCCACTGCTAGTTCCTCCTTTTTAAAAAAATGGTTAAAAGTTTTCAAAATTCTTTCACAATTTAAGGCTTCACATTGTTTCTCAAATGGGTATTCCTTATGAAAAATTTCAACGCTGGTATTTGATAACTATTTTGAATATGAAATTATGAAAATTGATGATTGTTGAGTGAACATGCTTAGGTATTTAATGAAATTTTGGTTTAGGAACAATGTTTGAGATTGATTTAGGATACTTTTATTTGTTGATTTATGGTCATAACATTATGAACTGGAAGATTTAATTTTATCTTAAGGGATTCACTTTCATTAAATTATAAAAATATTACCATAGTGGGACAATGTGACCTCGTGTCAAATGGCAATTTGGGATCCCAGTGTGAATATTTAAGATGCAAGATATTGGTTGTGTTTCTGTTAATTATAATCCCTATTTACACTTTGAATAATTTCATTTTCACATTGCTCAATATAGGATACATGTCATGGAATGAATTAATAAAATATCTACGTTCAAAAATGATTTCTTTAAGGTGAGGGGAATGATGAACGAAAAATGATGAAGCAGTTTATTAGTATATATGGGAATCATTTAGGTTGTATCAATAGTGTGATTAAAAACTATTTTTGTTTTAACCTAGGTGTGATTTAATGTACAAATTTCATTTTGTTATGTTTTTAATTCCACTTCTTTATAACCTATTGTAACTCATAATCTTATAACTTGAGCTTAATTAAAATTAATTCATCAAGTGGTTCCACATATGAGGTATGAAACCTTCATTGGTAGTTTATTCAGTTCATTCTATTTTATTAGTAAAATTATGTTCTACGTGAGACATCTTTTCAAAATATATTATCAAAAGCCTATTGACATTTTTTTGTCCTCTGTTTTGAAACTGTTCGACATGATAGATTTCAAGAAATGTGATAAAAAAACACTTCTGTTTTTCAAAGTTAATAAAATATGTAATTGTTTGAGGAAAAAGAATGTTTAAGTGTGGGGGAATTTGATATGACTCTAATTAGAAATAGTTTACCACTTCTTTTTATTATGTTTTAAATTTTTTTACATTCTTTTTATACATTTGGATAAAAAAATATACTTTTGTAATTTTATAATAATATTTATTAAATTTTAAATTTTTATAACTAATTGTGTATTTTTAGTCTATAAAAAAGTTAAATTATCCTTACTGATTATTCTGGACTAATAATTCATTAATTAGTTTTTTTTGGTTTTAATATACTTCACTTTCTAATAATGTTAATTTTATATTAATTAATCAAGAAATAATTTTATTTTAATCAAATTAGTTTAGTTTTGAATTTAGTATTATATCTTTTAATCTAGACCGAATAAGATAAATTAATGTTATTAATTATCTTGTTAGTATACGTTAAATATTTTTGTTTTAATTTAATAAAAATACTGTGTTTTTAATTTAAATCCTCATCTATTTAACTAAATTAATTTATTTAGATTTTTAAATCATTAATTTCTATAATGTTTTAATTATATTTCTATAATTAAACAATTTAATTCAACAATAGTCGGTGACTCATTTCATACTTTTTAACTTTTTTTAGATTTTGAACCACTAGCAGTTGTCTTACAATCTCACCAACATTATGTTTTTTCTTCTATCAGTGAATCAATTAATCAACAACGTAAATTCCTTTCACTCACTATTTTCCCATCCATCAATTTATATAATAGAATTTTAAATCTAATATTTTTTTAATATTTCAATTTAGTTTAATTAAAATAATTTAATTAATTAACGTGTTTAATAATTATTTAATTCAATAAATTGAATGTTCATTTTCAATATAAATTTAAATCTAGTTACTTTTGTTTTAGTTTCAATTATTTAATTTGTAATTTTAGTTTTATGTTTTCTGTTTTATGTTATTAATATTTATTAAATTAATTATTAAAATTTATTGAAATATTTTTTCATTATCATTTTATTTTGTAATCATATTTTTAATTTTTATTTTTATTTTTTTGTTTTTAGTTTCATTTATTATTATTAATGTTTTGATTAATTACATTAAATAATTTACTTTTATGTTTTTAGTTTCATTCAATTAGTTATTTTAGTTTATATTGTAGGTTATTTTCACGAGTCACCGATGTATTATGTTTTTTATCACTACCGGTTAGACCGACAGTTTAATTCTCTCACCCATAGAGCCATTATTTTATTTATACCAATACATTGATGATCGGTGAGTCTGTCCCATCAGATAGTCTGCAGCTACAAATCAATTTCACGTCTCCTTGCACAGATCTGAACTCTAAGCCATTCCCACTTGTTGTTCACGGAGGAATATGAGCATCTTTTCCATACCTCCAACATCGTCGATGGATTATGATGCCTATCAATGTCCACAAAACACGTTGGTAACCTGTATGAACCATATTTGACCATGCCACCAGTGATGAAGGAGTTGATTCCACCGCAACTTTGGGGAGTCACTACGAATCAAGGAGAACCAAGGGGGAGCTTTACACCACCGTTGGTGTCTCTTGTTGGTTGTGTGGGGAGGTGCTCAAGCTAATCAATTACATAATAATATAATATAAAATATAAAAACCAATTGAATAGATAAAATATATAAAAACCAAAATACATAATAATAATTTCTATATAATTTTTTTAACTAAATCAAACTAATCAGAAAATTAAACACTCTAATAATAATATACATTTTAAATATATTTTTTCAATTTACCATTATCTATTAAATCATAAATTTAAAGCATCCTTATAATTTTTTAAAATACTAATGATAATAATTTAATAAATTAATAATAATCAGGAAAACATTTATTTTAAATATAAATAATTAAATTGAATCAAATTATAAATTATAATTATAATGATAAATTAATTGAATTAAATACTATGAACTAAAAGATTAATAATAATATTTTTCAATAAAATATTTAATATAAATTAATAAATAATATATATACATATATATATATATATTAAGGACCTTAATAATTAATAACATTAATAATATATTAATTACAATTTAACTTATTAATTTAAATAATTACAACAACAATAATTTGATATTAAATAAATAGTTATAAAAACATATAACAAAATTAAATAAAGTAAACATTAACTATGTAAATAATAAATATTTATTAAATAATAATTTTACATCTTTAATCTAATTTATTATATAGGTAATTATTTATTTTAACATTTCTTTTTATCTATTTTTACTTCTCCCTGTTTTTGTGGTGCAGATACATAAAAGAACCCAAATGATGTCTAGGTTTATTTCTACCACCAGGAAAGAAGTTTGTTGTTTTGGTCGGAGTAGATTAATCAAGAGGGGATTGGTGAATTGAGTAACTATAAAAATCCCTGTAAATTTTTTTAAAAAGATTTCCCCAAAGATTAAATATAGCCTAGTTAATAAAGGTTATATTGCTATAAGATTATGACTTTTTAAATAACTTCTTAGAAGATATATTAAGTCTCATAAATCTTAATTTGTGTTATTAATATTAATTTTGAAGTAATTCAAATAAAACAAGCCTGTTATAACATATATCAAAGACTAACTATCAAAGTTAAATTAGAGATTTCTGAATTATATTGTAAAGGAATAAATCATAGAAGACTAATTTAAGCACCACAAAAGATATGAAAAAAGTGGTTCAGTCTCAAGCTGAGGCATAATACACTTCACATGGTGATCACCTACCACCAAGCAGTTTATATAAATAAACATTGTTCCACACCCTGGATCGGGGTTCACTACAGTACTCAAACTGTCCAGGTCACACAGGGACCACTTCTATAGTTTTCGTGGGTATAAAATTACCAGGCCACACAAAGACCTCTTCCACACTTATCCGTGGGTATACACAAGAGTAAGAGAAAGGTCGAGTAAGGATATCTTGTATCCTTCAGTTTAATGCAAGAGACAGAGTGTGTTGTTCTACAGGTAGAAAATCTACTCAAAAGGTAATAAAAAGATACACAATAGAGAAAAACAACATGAAGATGGGTTTAGAGATGCTTTGAGTGTTTGTCTTTTCAGCTTTCGACTTCTAAGATGAAGCAGATACAGAGTTCAAGTCCATGTCTGTAAAACAGAGTGTCGCGATTCAGCTTGTGTTCTTCATAAGGTTCAACAGGGTAAAGATGTTCTCTAAGCTGCCAGTATGCTTCGTGTGTTCTTCAGTAGTGTCCAGTTTCATGCAGTGGTCCTTTCTTTTGAAACATTCTATAAGTGTGTTCTTTGTTATCGTGCTCACATCCTTGCTTTTTGTTTTGGTATCGCTCTCTTGATTCATGGTCACACTTCTCTTTTATCTTGGAAATACATGTGTTGGACCCGACAGGTTGCATGTATTCTGATCCTCGTACCTTGTATTGTCCGATGATATGTCTACAATGAAACATTAATTGTTCTAGTGCATTAAAATCATGAAATATGACCGTTAGAATTTAAATTGAAAGATAAAAAAATAGTTTAATAAAGGGTGTCACAGAAAGTCATGAAAACCATGTCTCTTTTTCATGGTGTCCATATTGATCATGGTGTCTAAGTGTCACTGTGTCTCATGGTCATGGTGTCTTGCTGTCATAATGTATTTTTCTTGGTGTCTTGTTCACAGTGTCCTTCACGGTGTCTCGTAGTCACGATGTCTTGCTTCACGGTGACTTTCTTCATGATGTTAGAAAGACATAGCCAGTGGTAGACTCACAGTGTCTCTGACTTTTCAATGTAACTGTGTTCAGACTTATGTATTGATGATAATAGAATGGAGTAGACTTAAGCATTTGTCAAAGAAGGTATTATTAAAGTAGATCAAAGATAGTATAAAGTAAGTAAACTGAATATAGTGCAATTAAGATCTTGTATGGCTCTTCTTAAACCATGAGAAAACTATAAACATAAATACACTTGATTGGATATAATTTATAGTAGTTAACTAGGTTGAATATGATTTCTGATCATTAAAACATGATTAATACATGAGTATTCCAACAATATCCACATTTTATATGATCAAAAATCATGTAAAGTTAAATTGTATATTAGATTGAACTATAGTGATAAATGGATAGCATATAAGAATTTCTCCCCCTTTTGGGATTATAAAAAAGATAGGATAAGAGAAGTCAAAAAGTTCGCATTCCATTAATAGAAAATAACTGACAGCACAAAACATAAGAGTAATACAAAATCAATTGAATCCCTATCAAAAAAATATTAATCATTGTTCTTCTTTATGGGTCTGCCTTCTCTTTTTTCCGTTAGAAACAGTGGCAGAAGAGAAATCCATAGGGGCAGAAGTCAAGGTAGAAGAAGGCAGAGAGGTGGATGATAAAGAGGTTAAAGGAAGGCCTGCAAATTCTGAGGGAGGAATGGTAGGAGCAGTAGAAGATCTAGGCAGTTGTTGATCAATAATCACGGGCCTGGTCTGACTTAGTGCTTGTCCGACAGAAATGGTGGTTGAGGCTAGGGCAGAGGTGAAGGTAGGTAGCCCAGGTCTGAGAGATGCAGCCGCTGGAGCAACAATGGCTGTACTCTGGACCTGAAGACAGGGCATCATGAGTTTGATGAAATGTGTAATGATCTCTCCACCATTCTTCATGGCTTTTTCAAAATCATCCATGTTCTCCAAAAACATTTCCAACAATACAGTAAACTCTCTGATCTTCTAGACTTGGGTCTGGAAAGCTTGAGTCATAAGTGGAATCCACAGATTTTTTACAAGGTACTTGAAATAGTTTTTCATATCGGTCTTGGAGAAGATTCTATTGAGTTATAAAACCACTTTCTTTGAAATCTCGTGCTGAGCATCATTAGAAATTTTGGAGTGAATTTGTACCAGGTCAATAACTCTATCACTGTTTTTGACAACTTAAGATAAAGAAGCCGTATTGAAACCACTAAGTACATTCTAAAGATCTTCTTTGACTACAGTTCTAAATAGATCAATATCCAAGGAGGGTTTAGAGGACTGACCAGAAGCATTGACAGCTATGTTCATAGATTTTATTTGATTCATCACCTTTTGATGACACCTCGTATACTCATCAGTGAGTTTATTATGATTGGCAACAATCTCTTTCATTACCATCAAAATTTTCTTGTTTCATTCAGCAATATTTTCATCCAAGGATGCTAGATAAGGTTGAATTTGAGACACACCAACCTATTGGTTTTGAGGAGAAACATGTTCTACAGTAGGAGCAACAGGCTCAAATCTCGAATGTATCTCTTTATACATGTCATAAACCATACTTCATAGGGTCTTCACTTCATTATTGAGAAGTTTATTTTCAACTCTTAATTCTTGAATCTCATGAAGCATCTTAGGTTGTATTTTCCAATTGATTTTCTCCAAAAATAGTGAGGCATCTCTCTCACTTAAATTTGTCACAGGATGAGGTTGGGTATTCATGAGTTTCTCAACTCCAGATAAGAGAGTAGCACCAAATTCCTTCATAACATACTTACTCACAAAAGACTGCTATTAAGATAAGGGTTCTAGAGTAGGGGTTGGTATAGGCTCAGGATCCTTCTTAGGTGTAATATTGGAGACTGATTTCAACTAAAATATAGGGGAAAGATCAAGTCTAGATGCTATAACCTGCTGAGAGTCATCCACATCATATAAAATGATAAATTTATACTGATTTTCTACAAGACTTTACTCAGTTGGATGTGAGGGTTCAATAGACTCAATATTTTGGGTTTCCTCCCCCTCAACAGGTGCCTCCTTCTCAGAACTGAGAGGCTTAGGATCTTGGTCTTATTCCACAGACTCAGCTCTATGTTCTTCACTCATTTACTATCTATCTAGCTGAAAAGCCAGCTCCATCTGTTATCTTACTGAAGGTATGATTTCAGGAACAGATTGTTCCATAGGGAGTTCCTCAAGATTTACCTCTTGAAAAATAGGTGGTTCCCCTACTGTAGTCTCTTCCATGGCATTCCATTCAGATTCTTTGACAACTGATTTTGTTTCAGCGTCAGGTTGAGTTTCTAGATTAACAGCTTCTTTTGGATCAGGGATGTCTTCTTCAAGAACTTTATGAGGAGCAGTTGACCTATCTTCCACAACAGTAACAACTTCCCTATGGGAAACTATAGCCTCTTATTCATTTTCAGCAGGATACTCAATAATCTCATCTGGTTCAAAACGAGGATACGAAATGTCTTTTGGTCTTGAGGGATAATCAACTATATTGATTTTCTCATAAACACTATCATTGTCTTCCACCCATGCCTTTTTCCATGGATTCTAGTTTATCTTCATTCTTTTGATAGTGTATTTTGAGTGACTGTACTCAGAGTCCTTAATTACATCCTTATTAGGTCCAACCATACCTTTGGAACGAATCATGGCTAGGATTAGCTAAGAGTAAAATATAGAAGATGAATTGGATGTGACTTTGATCAACTCGCACATATGGTGTATGATATACTTGAACAGGTTGATATTATTCCTATTTTTCATGAGGTGAATGAGAAACACATCTTGATATTTTAAAACAGAAAAATCACCATTTCTCGGACTAACCAAATTCTGTATAAACTTGAACAGCAGCCTTGATTCTCCATCTAATTCAGCAGCAATGACCCTCCTTTGGGTTCCATTTCCAGTTAAGGTTTTCAGGGCATCTTCTAAATCAAAGAATCCGGTTGAAGGTGGAGGTCCTCTCTGATAATCCTCATAGATGACTTTATGAGGTATCCTGAGGCATGCAACCCATAACCTCGAAGAGAATGAGAATCTCTAGCCATTGACCCAGCTTCATACAACATAACTATCACCATGATCGAAGGCGAATTGAACGTATTGGAAAAATTGAGCCACTGTCCTATGATAGATGGTTCTATCCTAATTCGAGAACCATTCTAACTAGCCTTCTTGTTCTAACTCTTTCAATACCAGAGACGTAAAATATAGAAGCCATTTGGGGAAATTCTCTTTCTCAGGTATGAAAACGTAGTTTACCAGATTTGGATTTAATGGTCCTTCCGGTGTCAGCTTAGGTTCAATCGTCTTCTTCTTCGTGCTGCGCTTCTTAGGAGTCGATGATGATAGACAGTTCATTCATGGAATTCACTGAAGTTTTGAGCGAGATAAGGGTTCCAGGGATGAAGAATGGTTTGAAAATAGTAGGTAGAAGAAGCCTCGACTGATGAATCGAGTGATACATTATTTTTATTATTATTTCGGAATACAAAACGTCAGCAAAATAAAAATGTGGGAAAATAAAAATGAGAAAAGGACAATTATTACAATATGGGTCTAAAAAAACCAAAATGAATTTTTACAATGAGACTATGTCTGGTCATTACGATGAGACAGTAAACGAGCTTCACGGTGATACCGTGACCAAACATCTCAGTGTGCATTACGGTGAGACAGTAAACGTCAGACAGTAAGTAGAAAATACAGACTGTGATACTGTAAGCATAAACCATTATGGTGAGATAGTAATCATGAGAGACAATAAGTGAGAAACCATAATCATGAAACAGTAAATTATAACATAGTAAGATATCGAAAAGTAAGACCTAAAATAGTAACTAGTAATGTGTCTATTTAAGATTTATCATTCCCAGTTCATGTATGATGTAGTCTATCCTCTCATAATTTAATGGTTTGGTGAATATATCAGAAAGTTGATATTCTGTACTAATGAATTCCAATGTGATATCAACTTTTTGATAATTATCTCTCAAAAAGTGATGTCTTACATCAATATGCTTTGTCCTAGAATGTGAAAAAGGATTCTTTGAGATGTCAATATCACTTGTGTTGTAACAATTTATGGGTAAATGTCTGAATTGTTATCCATAATCTAGTAATGCGTGTTTCATCGACAAAATATTTTCACAACAGTTACCAACAGGTATGTATTCAGCTTCTACAGTAGATAATGCAACAAAATTTTGTTTCGTACTACACCATGATACTAGTGACTTTCCTAGAAGGTGACATGTTCTAGAAGTGCTTTTTATATCTAACATAAAACCACCAATGTTTGCATCAGAATAATTAACTAATTCAAATGATTGTCTTTTAGGATAAAACAGTCCTAGATTGGGTGTATGCTTGAGGTATTTGAAAATTCTCATTACAACATTTAAATTATATTCGATAGGTTTTGATTGAAAATGAGCACACATACACACACTAAACATAATGTTAGGATGAATAGTAGTTATGTAAAGTAAACTTCGAATCATTCTTCTATAAGTGGTTTGATCAACTTATTTTCCATCTTCATCAAGATCCAACTTACAAGTGGTACTCACAGGTGTGTCACTACTTTTAGTTCCATCCAATACCAAACTTTTTGGAAGATCACTAGTATATTTAATTTGGGTTAAAACAATTCAATCATTATTTTGGAAGATTTGAAATCCAATAAATAATTTTATTTCACCCATTGAACTCATTTCAAATTCGTTTTGCATCATTTTAGAAAAATCAACACATAAATAATTCATCAAAGATCCAAAAATAATTTCATCTACATAGATTTGAACGACTGAAAAATCATTAGAAATTCGTTTTATAAAAAGGGTAGGATCATCTATTCCTTTTGTAAAACAATTAGAAATAAGAAAAGTATTCAATATATCATACAAATATGTTATATCTTTCTTTAAACCATATATTGATTTTTATAGTTTAAAAATATGATTTGGAAAATGTGTGTTTGTGAATCTAGTGGGGTGTTGTACAAAAACATCCTTAGCTATATACCCATTTAAGAAATCAATCATAACATCCATTTGATATAGAATTAAATTCAAATGTGCAGCATAGGAAAGAAGGATTCAGATGGCTTCATGTATGGCTACTGGTGCAATGCTATCCCCGTAGTAAATTCCTTCTTCTTGACTATATCCTTGTGCAACTAGTCTAGCATTGTTTCTAACTACTTAACCTGCTTCATCTACCTTATTTCTAAATACCCATGTAGTGCCTATGGTGGAAGTGTCCTTCTGCTTTCAATAAGTTTTTAAACATTGTTCCTATCAAACTGATTAATTTTTTCTTGCATAGACATCATCCAAAATTCATCATTGATAGCATCATTAATGTTTTTAGGTTCCAGTTGTGACAAGAAGACATTATGTTCAACCTGATTTCTAAGAGAATCTATAGTTTGACTTCCTTTGTCTAAGTCTCCATCAACAACATCTATGGGGTGGTTCTTAAGGGTTCTAACAGTTCTAGAAAAGTTTGACTAGTGATTTCATGTTCTTCAAGAAATTCAGGTTCATTGTGACTTGATTGTATGGAATTTTTAGTGTTGGAAGTTTTCACAGATTCTTTCATAGAAGAATTTTAGGGTTTTGAATTGATGTTCAGATTTGATACATCATCCTCCATATTTTCTAAGATGGATTTAGGCTCATGTGGATCTATTTCATCAAATTTGATATGAATAGATTTTTCCACACATTTAGTTCTTTTATTGAACAATCTATAGGATTAACTAGACATGGAATATCCTAAAAATATACCTTCATCACTTTTGCTTGAAATTTTTTCAAGATTGTATTTGGTATAAATAATATGGACTTTTCAACCAAAAACATTGAAGTATCTAACCTTGGGTTTTCTATTGTTCCATAATTCTTAAAGAGTCCTCTTATGAATATGTCTGATCAAAACTCTATTGATTATGTAGCATGTTGTATTGACAGCTTCAACCCAAAAATAAATAGGTAAGTCATATTCATTAAGAATTATTCTAGTAATCTCTTGCAGGGTTCTATTTATTCTCTCTACAACTCCATTTTGCTGAGGTGTTCTAGGGGCAGATGAATTGTGAGTATATCCACTTTTTCAGAAAAACGATTCATACTCTTGATTGTAAAACTCATGGCCATGATCACTTCTTAAGGATTTAAATCTATGTCCACTTATATTTTCTACACACTTGGTAGACTAGGTAAAATAAAAGAAAAATTCACTTTTGTGACCCATAAATAAGGTCCATGTATATCTAGAAAAGTAATTTATAAGAACATAAACATAGTTCTTCCCATTTTGACTAGAAACTCAAGATGGTCAAAAAAATCCATGTGAAACAGTTTGAGAGGATGAGAAGTTGACACTTCATTAATTGATTTGAAAGAAACTCTGTGTTGTTTTCCATTTTGATAGAGATTACACACTTTATAATTTTGAAACTGAAGTTTGGATAAGTCATTAACTTGGATTTTTCTAGATTTCTTTCTAAAGGAGTGAACATTACATTGTCCTAGTCTCCTATGATAGAGCCAAGATTCTTTATGAAATACACATAAGTATGAATCAATCTGAGAATCTAAAGAATCTCAATTAACGAAAGAATCATTTTAATTTCTTAATGCAGAAAATACTAATTCATCTTTATAATTGAATACATTAAAAGAATTATTTTCAAATTTAACATGAAATCAATCATCACATAATTCTGACATACTAAGAAGATTATATTATAAACCATTAGCAAATAGTACTGTAGAAATTAAAACTGAGTTAGAGTTACCGATTTGGCTAGGCCAATAATCTTTCCCTTAATATTTTCACAAAATGTGACAAGTCCTCCATCTACTTTTATCAGGTTATTGAAGCATGAGTAGCCTTTTATCATGTTCCTGGAACATCCACCGTCCAAGTACCATAGACTTTTTCAGGAGATCTTTAAGAAGTTTTCCTTCAAAATATTAGGCAAAAACAGATTTTGGTACCCATACTTGTTTGTGTCTAGTAATATTAGTGATAAGTGCTTTAAGAACCCATATTTTATTTATAGGTTTCTTATTAGAATTGTGTAAAGTATTTGAAAAATAAACTCTATTCAGTCCAAAAAATATTAAAACAGTATAACATGCATCATGAATTGAATTAGTTGATTTAAGTCTAGAGTTGGGAGTAAAAATATTTGTCATAGATCTTGAAACAAACATTGTTCTACAATGATTTCTTTTACCAGGCTGATAACCAATGCCGCTATTGTATTTTGGGGCAATCTGTTTTCCTAGAATTTGGGTAACCGTATTTTTACCATTAGAAAACATTTATAAATCACTCTTTAATTGCTCATTAGACATTTGAAACTCATAGTTTTCCATGAGTAGTTGATAATTTTTCTCCTTTTCTATAGTAAGTTCATATTTAACATTCACAGTGAGAGAATATTGTTTCTTCAATGGTTTATATTTGACATTTTATGCACTGTATGTCTCTTCAATCATGTTATAGTATTAAATAATTTCATCATTAGTCATTTTTTCGTAGTTACTTTCATCTTCAGAATAGTATGATTTCTGTATATAAGAGTCCAGTGTTACCTCAGATGTGTTTTTCATAAACACATATTGGCTTTGTTAGCCAATTCATCATGTGATGTCTTTGAGTCGGTTGAACTATCCTCAGAAGAACTCCAGGTTTCTTTTATTACCTATTTGTACCTCATGTATTTGTCCTCATATTTCATTTTGTACTTGAGACTTGGACAGTCATCCATTATATGTTCTTTGAGCTTATATTAATTGTAGACAAATTCATCAGTCCTCTCACTTCTTTTCCAGTCCTTCTTCCAGTTTCCTTTTTGGTCATATGTTCCCTTGATGTTAGGCTTTCTGAAAAATTTATTCTTTTTGTAAAACCATTTGAATCTTCTAGCTAGTTGAGACATCTCCTCATCATTATAAGATAATGATTGTTCACTGGTGGAGCTTTCTATAGAAGCTTCCAGTTTCCCTGTGTCTTTGTGCTTAGAGGTGGTGGTCTTGAATGCAATATATTTCCTCTTTTGATAAAGCTCCTCTTTATTGACTTTCAACTCTTCCTCACACATCATCATCTTCCCAATGAGTTCTTTTATAGGTAGTTTACTGATGTCATAAGATTCTATAATAGAGATAGAGTTTGCCCTCTATCTGTCAGGTAGACTTATAAGGATTCTCATGATCTATTCGTTGGAAGTGTCTTCTATTCCAAGAGAAATCATTGTCTTGATGATCTCATTTAACCTAAGATAAATGTTAGAAATAGTATCATCAGATTTCATTTTAAAATTATCATATTTTATGGTATAACTATTAAGTCTCATTTCTTTTACACTGGATGTTCCTTCATGTGAGACAGATAGGGTTTCCCAAATTTCATGGGCAGTCTTACAAGAAGAAATTATTTTAAACTCTTCATCTCCTATGGAGTAGTATATAGCAATCATAACTTTGTAGTTGTTATTTTTGGGAAGTTTTAATTGGTTCATCCCATGTGATTCTATCAAAAGTATGAATTTTGTATTCATATATAATGGATGACCAAATTTCAAAACTCATACTCTCTAAATGTATTTTCATTTTAATTTTCCTTTGAGCATAATTAGTTCCATTAAAGAATGGTGATATGTTGGTTGCAGCACCTTCCAATCTATTATCCATAATAAAATAAGACTTTAAAAGAGATATAAATTTACAATTAATAGAAATTTACAGATCTTTAAAGAAAAACTACAATCACTATTTATTAAGATTACACAGAGTCCTAATAACAACCCTTTGATACCAACTGTTGGTCGGAGTAGATTACTCAAGAGCGGAGGGATAAATTGAGTAACTATAAATTTTTTAGTAAAAAATATTTTTAAAAAGGATTCCCCAAAGATTAAAAAAACCTAGTTAATCAAGGTTATACTTTTATTAGAGTTTGACTATTTAAATAACTTCTTAGAAGATTTATTAAGCCTCAGAAATCTAAATTTTTGTTATTAATATTACTTTTGATGTTATTATGCTATGAAAAGACTGTTATAATTTCTTTCCAAGAATAACTATCAAAGTGAAATTAGAGATTTCTGAATTATATAATAATAAAATAAAGCATAGAAGACTAATTTATGAAACACCGTGGATATGGAACAAGTGGTTCAGTATCAAGCAGAGATCTAATCCAGTCCACTTGGTGATCACCTGCCACCAAGTAGTTTATATAAATAAACTTTCATCCACACCCTAGATCGGGGTTAATAACTATACTCAGACTGTCCCGATCACATAGGGGCCTCTTTCACATTTTTCGTGGGTATAAAATAACCAGTCCACATAGGGACCTCTTCCATAATTATCTGTGGGTTTACACAAGAGATAGATAATGTTTGAGTAAGGATATTGTGATCCTTCAGTTTAATGCAGGAGATAGAGTGTGTTGTTCTACCAGTACACACTCTTCTCAAAAGGTAATAATAGATACGAAATAGAGCAGAAATAAAAAGATGGGTTTAGAGATGCTCTGAGTTTTCTTCTTTTCATCTTTGGACTTCTGAGATGAAACAGATGAAAATTTTGAGTCCTTTTCTGTAAAATAATGTGTTGTGATTCAGGTTGTACTTTCTGTATGGATCAATAGGGCAAAGATGTTATTTAAGATTCAAAAATGCTTCTTGTGTTCTTCAGAAGTGTCGAGTTTCATGCAGTGGGCCTTTCTTTTGAAGCTTTCTCTAAGTATGTTCTTCGTTATCATGCTCACGTCCTTGATTTTTGTTTTTGTATCAATCTCTTGATTCTTGGTCACACATTGCTTTTATCTTGGAAATGCATGTGTTGGACCTAACAGGTTGCTTATATTCTGCACCTCGTACCTCGTACTATTCAATGATATGTCTACAAAGAAACATTAATTATGTCAGTTTATTAAAATCATCAAATATGACCGTTAGAAATTAAATTTAAAGACGAAAAAATAGTTTAACAAATGGTGTCACAATAAGTCATGAAAACAGTGTCTCCTTCACACGGTGTCTAGATTGATCATGGTCTCTGAGTTTCATGGTGTCTCATGGTCGTGTTTTCTTGTAGTCACGATGTATTATTCACGGTGTCTTTTTCATAGTGTATTGTTCACTGTGTCTTGTTTCACGGTGTCTTGCAGTCACAATGTCTTGCTTCACGGTGTTAGAAATATATAGCCAGTGGAAGACTCACAATGTATCAGACTTTTCAAAGTAATTGTGTTCATAATTAAGTAATGATGATAATAGAATGGATTAGACTTAATCATTTTTCAAATAAGGTATTATTTGAGTAGATAAAAGATAGCATAAAGTAAGTAAAATTAATATAGAGCAATTAAGATCTTTCATTTCTCTTCATAAACCAAGAGAAAATATTAAACCTAAATGCACATGATTGGATATAATTTATAGGAGTTGACTAGGTTGAATAAGATTCATGACCATTAAAACATGATTAATACATGAGGAGTCCAACAAGTTGCAAGGGTAAATCTAATACTACTTGTGATTCATTGAAATAGATCACGTGGGTGGTGAAGAAGTAAACGAAAAAATTATGTTACTAGAAGGCAGTGTTGACAAGTAGAAGATGAAAACATATTTAATAGGTGAAAGCAGATAAAGAGGTGAATAACTTACCATTCGTTCACTTTATGATGTTGAGAGCTGAGACGTGGGGATTCACTTCTTATAGTTATTATTAAGAAGGATATTGAGTAAGCATGCACTGTAGGGATTTCCTCCTCCCTATATTTCATTCAATTTTCATCAATTTTAATACATTGTTTTCCAGATCTATAATCAAAATGAATTTCATCTAGACATAATTTTTGTTTGTGGAGATTAATTTTGCTAGTTAAAACTTTTCCATATATTCAATTGATTCATCGAAAAAAGGTACCGATTCAACTAGAAATATTGAATTTCTTTCTTAAAATTTAAATTATTTTTGATCCTCATGTGCTTAAACTAATAAATCAATGATCCTTTGGTGAGAATGACAAAAGATTTATTTCGTTTCAAATAAATAATTTATTTATACTATATTAAATCAGTGAGATTTTTTTAGGATCTTTTATTCAAATAATGTTACATTTGAGAGACCCTAGTGGTGGTGAACCTCTACATTCACTTAGCTGATAAACTAATCACCTGGAAAGGATGATTAGTTGATCATTTTTAGGGGACATGAATTAAATTAGAAACAATTTAGATGTCTGTTAATCAAACAAGTAAGGTTATATTCACTGACTGTTCCTTCCATTATATGTTTATCTTTTATTACTTCCCTTCCATAGTTCACTTCTTTTCTGTTAGTTCTTCATCGTTCAGTTTTAGACATAGTTTATCTTTAGAAAAAAACTATTAATAAATATATTTACTAATTATTTATTATAAAAAACACAAAAACATATAAAAATATCATAATGTTAAAAAAAATGTTTAACGCACTTTTGAAAACATTGGGGGTTATATTGAATGTTTTAAAAGAAAATTTGTCATCATTCTTCCCTGCGGGTTTAAACCTACAAACCACTATATATTAGATAGTTGGTAAGAATAAATATTAAACTTTTACTCAATTAAAATGAAAATTGGGTCATGAAACCATCTCAAGAAATATCACACAATAAATCTGGAATATTTGAATTTAAAAAAAATCATTCAATGGAGGTCATAATGTCTCATTAGTATAGAAACATTTTACTCTATTGAATATGGGATTTCAAAACAATCACTAGATCCTTTGAAATGTTTATAAACTATATTTCAATAAATATTTACTTCTTCCAAGTATATTGAATAAAACATGAATAATATAATATATTTAATACTGTCACATTGATTAGTTAAATGTAGGATTCTTTTATGTGATGAAAAAACATGAAATGTAGGGTTAACAATATATGGTTCATCATATATGTAATGTTGATCTAAAATAAATTTTCTTCTTCAAATGTTGTTTTTTATAAGTGTAGGGTTCCTTAACCATACATTCCTAATATCACGGTGTCTGTGATCCATACATGTTAACTCAACCATAGGGTATCCATTCCTTATGTTTCTTATACAGATACACACATAGGGTAAGAAGATTGTTTCCAAAATATTTTTTTATCAGATCTAGAATACATAAAAAATATGTCTTATTGATCAATGAAATGAATATAATTCCAAAAATATATTTTGTAGAATAATTATTTCTAGAAATTCACATAAAATGAAATTAATTAGTAGCATAAATGTTTTTTTGTGAGAATCAAAACCAAAAAAAATATGAAATTATTGAATCAACACAAGATCAGCAATGTCGCCATTTTTTGTTGTTCAGAAAACCCACCTCAAAATAAATAGAATTTAAAAACAATTTAATGAAAATAATGGAAAATATTTATCCCCAATTTAATATATATAATATTTCTTTCATAATTTAAAATTCTCAATCATTAACCCTTTATATAATTGAATTTCGAAAAAACTTTCTTCTCTATTATACAGATCGAAATTTATTCTTTATTCCATGGTTTCAAAGATATATTTCACAAAATTTTTAATCATAATGATAACAAGAAAACTATAAACTTATCACACATAACATTAAAAATATATAATTATCCCAAAAAACATTAAAACTACAATATTCTCCCTTACAAAATTAAAACTATTAATTCATCATTCATTTTTATCAACAAAATGATAAGAGTAAAGATTATTTGAAATAAACTGAACACTAAATAATTACATATAGAAAATTAAATTAATTAAAAGATATTATTTTTTATTTTTTATTTTTTAACATATATATGTTTTTAAAATATATTCACAATTTTATTCATAAATAACATTTACATGAAATAAAATAATATTATTTTAACATATTGTAAAAAACTAATTTATGACATAATTAAATATTAATAATAAGTAAATTTAAGGTAACTAAGATAAAAAATTACGAAATAACTAATAAAACATATTTTAAATAAAAAGAATATATTAAAAATAGTAAGGATAACATAAAATGGAAATAAGATCGAAGGGTTAGAATGAAGTTGATGGTTCTTATGAACATTTAAAATATCAAATATTTCCACTTAAAACATCCAAAATGCTTGAAAATTATTCTAATATTTTTTTAACATCAATTTTTTATATGATGAAGAAGAATATTATTCAAGAAGAAATAGTTTCAGTTTATGAAGATTTATCTTAGTAATAGATCATCTTTTGAATAACTCAATATCACATTGAATTTTTAAATATAATGTTTCAAATTACACTTTTAACATTGAACAATCTTTCATATTCTCATGTTCCATTTTTGATGAATCTAGAACCATTTTATATTCAGATTCATTTATTAAATTCTCACATGTCTTTCTAGATTTATGCATCACAACCTGTACCTTACACATTTTCTTCATTAAAATTGATGACATTGAATAAAAGTTTTCTATATTTCATTTGAGATTAAGAGACTTCCAGTTCATCATGATTTTGAACATCCTTATTTCGATTGGAATACTTTTCAAGTGAATCTTAAACATACAAAATAGACTATTATTTTTTAAAGATTAGAAGGATTAATATTTATTCTTTTCTGAGAATGATTTTCATCTGTACATGAAGTACTTGACCACATTATCTTATTGTGATGAGTTTTTAGAAGCCTTGGAAGAATATATTTCAAAGAAGAATAAAGTTAAAAAATTTAGGTAGAAGTTGAAATGTTATGTTCTAAAGAAATTTCTCTAATGATTCATTTTCATTAGCTGAGAAATATAGAATAATCATTACATATTACATAAGAATAATATATGAGTTTTCATAAAAAAGTGATATTTTAAAAACACAAAATATAAATATATCTATAATTTTTAAAATATAAAAAATTTATTCCTCTTCACGAATTAAAATAAGTAATCTATTATTTAGAAAATTTTAAAAAAATGTTAAGAGATATTCTATGTATTTTAGTAAATCTGGTATAGAAATATCTACTAAGATTGGATTTAAAGGGAACATAAGAGTATTCATAAAATTTTGAAGGATATATTTATCCCCTGTATATAATATTTAATACACTTGATGAATAAAATATATATATGAAATAATTACTGGATTAGTGATATTAAGAAAGAGGATACATTTTTTGCATAAAACAATTCTCCAGAGATGTTCAACCCTTTGGTAGAGGATTCCATATCCCAATCAAGCAGCCACTGAAAAAATTAATGATGAAGTGTAGTGGTATATTCCTACAAAACATCAAGTGAAAGTTATTTTTGGTAACAATTTTCTTTCATGTCCAAATGTAATAAAAATTAAATTTTGAGATATCTAAACTTCTTTATTTGGAATAGGATTTCTAATATTCAAGTAAAATAATTATTTTGGGTAATAAACATTTTAAACACTAGAAATTTATGGTTTTATAATTAATCACTCATTCAAATTTACTCCATTAATACAAAAATAAAAAAATTTAACATTATATATGTTTTGTTTATTTAATCTAGGAAACAAATATTTATATAGTTTTGGTAATTATCTATTGATACCTATTCCCATTTTTCCACTACGTATTTTATTTTATCAGTGATTTGATTTAAATATTTTCAACATTTTATAAAAATACTATATTATAAATTAAAATAGTCATCTTCAGCCTATTATTCTATAATTATAGTAGCATTGAATCCACATGACATGTTTACTGAAATGGATTTGAAATCTATATTTTTTTTTGGAAAATTTTCATAATCTAATAGAATAGTATCATAAAATATTATAATTTCTCTATTTATTTATCTATAAATATTTATCTTTTAGAATATATTAATAGTAATTTTATTCATCATATGGATGTTTCTCCAAACTAATGTTTTGAGAGTAAGAATAATTTAACTCGTGATCAGTATGGGACATAAGACATACAATTTACTTTTTATGCCCAGTATCATAATCTATATAATATTCATCATGTGAGAGAGAATTATTACTACATACATCCTAAAAAACATTTTATCCTTTTATATTTTAATTGGATTTTCATTTTGATTTGATTAATGATCATTTATCCTTTGTATGACCTTTTTTCATACATTTAATGAATCTTTTTTCTTTATGACCATTATATTTATTTCTTTATATATTTTGAAATTTTTTTAAAAAATAGGATAACTATTTATAAAAAATGGATTATTTTAATGAGATGATTTATTCATAGAATATTTAAGAGTGTATTCTTCATGTTTTATATGATTTTATGCTTCATAATTTTTCTCATATTCATATATCATCAATCATACAATGAACTCATTAATATTTAATTTTTTCTCAAGTGTAGATTTTCGTCTAGCTGCATATATTCCATTGAACATAGAGGGTAAAACATGATTAATTTTAATGCTTTTTCTAATTGTGAGATTGGATATCACAAGCCATCAACATTATTGAGAATCTGTTTCAATCATCCATTCATTTGATTGATAGTTTCTTCCTTATAAATTATGAATTTTTGAATCATTAGATTCATAGTAGTGTACTGTAATTAAAAAATATCGATAGTTTATTTATAGGAAATTGAGATAGTATATCACATATTATATGATATAAGACTTCGAGATACTCGATTGAATTCATCAGTTCATAAACCACACATAATAGAATTATTTTTTTTTGAATTGTGATCATATCACATTTCTTACTCATTATCCAAATCATCTAATCCTTCCATAGGGATCTCATAATGCTTAAAATCATTCAAATGAACCCTTAATCACAGATTTTATAAATAAGAAATTATATGTTATTTACAACATCGATAATTACCACCATCAATGTAAGGAGTATATATTATTGACACACCTTTTGTAAAATTTTTCATTTCATGATTTATTCCTAATAATTCTTAACTTGGTCTTGTTAGAGCCAATAAGTATTTATTAGAGCCTTCTAATACCACTTATTGATATCATCTAGAACACATAGAATATTCCTGAATGAGTTTGGCCTTTGATATGAATTTTTATAATTGATTAGAGACAAAATTAATAATGTATTTCTAAAAAAGGAAATATATAAATAAACAACTTCCATTGATACCAAATTTTAGGTCAGGATGATGAATAAGAAAAATAAACAATACTTCTACTAATTTTCATCTTCAAAATTTTGATAGATTTATAAGACCTATCTTGTTATGTAATGAACATTTCCTTCTCTCTTAAATTAGAGTGAGGTGAAAAATTAAATAAAGGAAATGAACATAATGATGTATAGTGTCCTAGGGCACAAAGATCAAAAAGTCCACTCCACCAAGGCTCAACTCTATGGTCATGGTGATTTTCAAAAGTACGTCCTATTATCCAGTTAATATTAAAAAAAAATCTTTGTTCTTGTTGTTAAAACCATTATTTTATGTCTCTTTAATTCCTTCTAGTTATTTTACAAGATCCCATAAATCTACAGGTTAGTTCAAGAATCTGACACTTAACCATGATAGTGTCTGAGTAGTTGAAACTTGACTAAATCAATATAGATTTATTTTTTTTTTGTGAAAAAATGATAATCTTTACATTTATAATAAAAAATTATAGATGTATCCATATTTTCAATAATTCAAAACAGGAAATAGATAATCAAAGTCACATAGGATTTCATCAAATAGTGATAGAGGAAAAACAAGAAATATAAATAAAAATGTATTTCTCCAATGTGTACCTCGGAAGCAAATGACACACTTTTGTATTTCATGCACATATATAGAAATTTGACTATATAAAAATGGGGAATTATTCACACCAATTTACCAAGAGTAAAGGGAACTTATCCTATAAGAGGTCGAGATGGGATTCCAAAATTATGGAATTACTACAACTATTGTTGAATTTCCTAATGACATAGAGGAATGTAGTTTAATCATAGAAATGTTTTTATCAAATTAATTATTTGATTGTAGATCATCACAAAATTTCATATATTACATATTTTTTAGGAATATTATGTATTTACCTTGTACCATCATAAGGGATTTATTAATCAAAACACATAGTGGAAATCTCAATACAATAAGGATTTTTCATACATTTTCCATTATAAAACATAAAATTTCACTATTTGAGGAAATTATTCTTATAACTATGATTAAATTTTATCTAATAATTGGAATGAATTATACTTAAAAACAAAATTGAAAAATTTATTTCCATGTGAAGGAAATTAGGATTCATGATTATGATTTAGATTTCATTTCCTTTAGAGTAGAGATATAATAATATGAGCCCTATCTAGATACAAACCCAATTTCAGTTATGAAATAAATTATTATGGTAGAAGATAAGAAATAATTTATAAATTGAAAGGAAAATAAACCATTTTACAATTTTCCAATTTTAAAAGAAGTCAATGATGTATATTCTAGGGAAATATTTGGATATCCACCAGAACATGATATTGATTTTGTAACTCGTTTAATCCCTCAAAAAAAACCTATATCAATGAATCCTTATATAATGGGAATTTTTTAATAAATAAAACAAGATAAATATAAAATGTAGTTGAGTGAAAAGGGGTTTAATATATGGGTGTTTCCACATGGGGATCCCCTGTTATTTTTTCTAATAATAAATATATATTTAGGAGGATGTTCATTAATTATATGGAAATAATAGTTATTAATATAAATAACAAGTAACCAGATCCTCTAATTTTTGAGATGTTCTATCAACATCACAAAGACTAATATTTTTAGAATATCAAAAATCGTTATGGGTATCATCCATTTCATGTAATGAATGAATACATTCTAAAGAAACCATTTCATTAAAGGTATAGACCTTATGAATTTTTTATACCTTTTATTGGATTAAATAATTTACTATTTATTTTTATAGTTCTAATTAAAATACTATTACAATATTAACAAGATAATTTTTCCTGTTATTTTTTATGACATATTGATAAAATTGTAATGTAATTAGGATCATGAGAATCAATCTCTTATCATTCATAATATTGTTAGGGAAATGGAGTAATACATTAAGGTTTGGAAACTATAAATTCTATTTTTATATATTTTATTTTATTTTTCCATTTGGTTTGAAATGATGGAATCTCAATTGATCATGAAAAATATAATGTATTCTATTATTGGAATAAATAGTTGATCATAACAATGTACATTTCTTTATTCGAATGGAAGGTTAATATTAGTGATTTGTTAAAACAATTTCTTGAATGGGTATCCCATTATCTAAAAAATATGGAAAGGAGTTACATTGACATAGACAATGAAATGTTATGAATTAATTAAAAAATTGAATAGGATAATGTTGAATTATCAATGATTGAATATACCATTTGGAAATAATGTATTTGTGATATATGGTGATGTATAGAATAAGGGACTTGTTTCATTCCTTATACAGAATCATAAAGTTATTTATTTTGTACTGAGGTATTTTATATGTCGTGAAAGGATCAATAATACTCATTAACATGAGTTAGTAGACATAATAATTACTATAGAGATATAGATACATTGTTTCTATGTTTAAATTTGTTATATATACACAAACCATAAGATCCAAAATTACATATTTTAAATGAAAAATCTCAATATGAGGAAACTTTTATTGATTGATCTATAGAAGGTTTATGATATCTTAATACTTTACCACCCTGATAAGGAAAAAATGTTTATATGCATTGATAAAGAAATATGATGTTGTATTATAAAAAATTAGGACCGACCAAGAACCTCTGTCCATTTATTAAATGAGGATTAATATATGACTTGTTATGTAAGAGGAAATACCACTCATTTTTCAGTGAATTTCCAAACCATTTTTGTTGTAAATGATAAAAAAATTCACATATTGAGGATGATAATATTCAAAAAAACATTTCTTCAGGAACGATTGTAAATTGAAAATACATGTATATGATGATGGAATTATATAGTTTGGAAGAAAGATATGTGTTCCATCAATACATGAGATGAAAAAATAACTATCATAAGATTCTCATAGATTGATTTTCCTTTTACATTCTTTTAGAATAGGGAAGTATAAATATTTTAAGGAACATTAATCATTGGGTAATATGATGTGGAAAATATTTTTTATGTGTTAAGATATTTGGGTTTTCAACAGGTGAAGGATGAGATAAAACATCTCTGGGGATTAATGTTACCTTTACATATTTAAATGTCGATATGGGATGAAATTACTATAGAATTTATCGTTGTATTACCAAATAATCCTAGAAAAAATGATTCCATATGGGTTATTTATGGATTACTTACAAAATATTATCATTTTCTCAACATAAATTAATATTCACCTCTTTAGGGCCATAAGGGACTCTCTAATAATGAATTTGGAAGATGTAATGGTGAAAATACAAAAAATTTTATAGATCATGTTAGAGTAAGTAGATCCAAATTCTATAAAAATATTCAAGAGGTTCTGGATACTCATG
Organism: Viscum album; assembly: GCA_963277665.1. NCBI lineage: Eukaryota > Viridiplantae > Streptophyta > Magnoliopsida > Santalales > Viscaceae > Viscum > Viscum album. The sequence continues at coordinate 913,486,298 of OY728162.1, read as the reverse complement.
GTCACTTCATCATTGTCTAGCATCCTCAAAAATATTTTTAATACAAATGGATGATTCAAACATTTGAAGACCTTATGAGGTCCTTCTTACATGACTTGAAACTAATGTGGGATAATAGTTTACCTTTGGTGGATTTTACCTATAATAATAGCATCTATTCATGTATTTAAATGGTAACATTTGAAATAACATGCAGAAAGTGATGCTTCCCTATAATAGATTGCGACGTAGTTGGTGAATAAATCATATAGCCCAAGAAAATTTTTATGGGACTATATTAAATTAAAACACTATTCAAACCCATATAAATATATCTATATGAAGAAAATAGTTATTTGAATAAAACTGATGGAATGATTTGGAAGATTAAGTATGATATCATGTTTAATGGAGAGTATATCCATATAAGGGTAATATAATGATTAGTAATAATTTAAAACTTATCCTTAGGTATATTACGACTCTCAAACCTGAATTTTCAATTCCATTCTTTGATTAAAATCTTCTTTTGGTTCTTAGCTTTCTCTTGGTTTCCAGGTGTTCTGGGTTTGGAATTTTGGTTCCTCATGTGTTATTTATCTATGACCATTATCTTGGGGTAATGTATAGTATTTTTACTCCTCATTTTTCAATGGGATGGTGTGAGGTTGGGGTGTTTTGGAGTTGGATTCTTGGAACTACTAGTGGCACCCCTTGTGGGGTATGTTGTTGGGGTGGTTTATACACTTGAGTTGGATGAGTCTTGGGGTTGAAAGGTAGTTTTATTTATTGTATTATATCCACCTATAAATATCTTACCATCCCTACCTATGTTTTACCTAGTCCCACCATTAAATTGAAGGAGTTTGGACACTTTTTGAGTGGACAGAAGAGGGTATAAGGTTTGGGTGCACAGTTTACTAAACCGTGTGACCTTGTCCAGCTAACTAAAAATAGTAATAATTTCCAATTTTCCACTCCTGAGATTTATCCAAACTCACCCCTTTATTCCCCCATTCAACCATTTCATCCATGGAAGCCTCTTAATCTCACAAAAACCTCCCTTGGATCTCATTGTTGATTTGGTTTTTGATGGGGAAACATCAAGTTCTATTCAAGTATGTGCTTCTATATTTGATTTCCCTCCATTATTTAGGGTTTTCCCCTATCCTTGAGGTTACTTGTGTGAAAAATGTAGGTTTTATATCCTATGGTTATATCCTTGTTTTCTTGGTCTAATATGTTTTAGGCTCGATCTACCATCCTTGAGATGCGGTGATTGTGAGATTGAATTTTCGCACAAAGGATTCAATGTTTTAAAAATATTTGAATGTGATTCCATAGTTATGCATTCATTGTTACATATATTTCTTTGTTTATAATATTTTCATGTTTACCTCATTTTATTTGTGGTGTCAAAATTTGTTTTTAGGGTACTACTAATGAAAATTATGTTTAAGTGCCATTTTTATGTGAAATTGGAGGTTTTCCATTTAACGCTTTTATTGGTTCATTTGGGGATTCGCTATAACTAATTATTTGATTTTATTGAACATTGATAGGTATAAAAATAACTTATTTAATGTTTATCTCTATTGGTTGTTGCTGAGAAAATTTTGATATTGGAGTTTGTGAAACATATGAATTTTAAGTTCCATGTTTGTGTGAAAACAAAGTCTTTAAAATTTTATTGCTTCTTGGTTCATATGGTGTTTCCCTATAACTACTTAGTTGATTTTATTAAAACGTATTATGAATGAGAATAATATTTTTAAGGTTTATCTCATTTGGTTTTTAATGTGAAAATTTGTATATATGGTGATTGTGAAGCATATGAATTTTAAGTGCCATGTTTTTGTGAAAATGGAGGTTTTACAAAGATATCATTTTGTGGTTCCTATGGGGTTTCCCTATAACTGATTATCTAGTTTCATTCAAATGTATTGGGCTTCCATTTTTTGTTTTGACTTCTTAAAAGTGTGCACATGCTGTGAAAAGTAAGGATTTCATGTAGTTTTGGGTGCAAAACAATATGAGATTGTGTTTGACCCAATGGCCCTTAGGTTTTCTTGTTGTCTGAGGCATTCCCCCATAAAGAGTTAATGTAGGATTCATGTGCGGCCTGTGGTGAATAGTCATTTGATGATCCTTTAGTTGATCAAGATAAGGAGTTTCTTCTAGAGCATTAGAGATTGAGTTTACACCTCTTCTTTTTTTGATTATGTGGATCCCCTTGTAGAGGGAGAGTGGATGAGGGAGGTTGAAATAGACCTTAGTTTATTATGTTTTCTAATTCGTCAAATGTGAATGCAGTTCAGGGTTGTCAGTGTAGAATTATATCTTGAAGTGCTTTTGGGTCTTTTGTCATTCTCATTGAAGAAAGAGTTCATTTTATGCCTCCAGTGTCGAAAATCTGGCCAAGAGTGGCTGTTATGGCTGCTTGTTAGAATCATGTGTTTTTTGGGACTCAGCATAAGGTCCCTCTTGTAATGTTTTCTTTTAGCCATAATGGTCATGTTCTATGATTCCTTTTGATGTCGATTGTTCATTTTGATTTAAGCATCAACGTTATAAAAACTTATGTGAGTATCTAATTTTTCAAATGCATGTCTCCCTTTAGGGAATTGAATCATCTTATGTTTTAGAAGAAGGTATTTCTATGTGTCCTTTCATTTTGTTTTTTCCCATATGAAGAAACAAGGTGTGATTTTTTTGCATCTTCTAATACCTTGTTTCAGTGAAATATCATGTTAGGGTAAAGTGATTTTGGAATGTGTAATGTCATGGTGAACCCATTTGGGATCTAGGTATAGTGTTATGGAACTAAAAGAAGAAGTTTCATTCAGGGGGTTTCCAATGCCTAACTATGAGGATGAAAATGGTTCAATCAGTTGAGCTCCAACTATAGGTCTCAGAGTGAATAGTACACGTAGTCATGGGAAATTCTTGGGTCATTCAAACCCTTGTACAAAGTCATATCCTTAGTATGAAAGATGGGGATAGTTTAAACATCTGGTTTAATTATCTCGCTTTTCTTCCAATTCGATGGAAAGAGGTGGGTGGACCTCATTTCCATGATATCTCCCAACGTCATTCCCCCCTTGATTTCAATTGGGTTATGGAGAAGGATTTGATATTTGGCTAGAAAGGTTGAGCACACGGTTTGTCCACGATTAGTAGTGACTGTGTGCTAGGAGTCCATGCAAACAAAATGATTTTCCCGGATAGCACACGACTTTCTTAAACTATGTGGACTAACCATGAAATTGTGAAGACTATTTATATTATAGGGTCTTTTCTTGTCAGCCCATGATAGTCAGTTTAGATTTTTGGTTCTTATGGTGGGGAGACTCACTATGAGTCTTACATATGTTCTATTGAGAAACATTATATGGTTAGTTTACCCCTTTTAATGTGGATACCATTCAGGGGTTCCCCAATTGGTGTCCTGATTTTTCATTGAAATTAAGTTGTCACTTGTGGTTGAATTCTTGTTTGGGTGACCCCGTATTAGTGACTCAGTTTTGTAATTAGTGTTTTCTTTGTTAGAGGTATTCTCATTTGAGGCTATCAAGCCCCCAATTTCATACTTGGGTAAATGTGGGATTGGTGGACACCCAATGGTTTTGTTTAATTATGGTTGTGGTTGAATTATATGGGGTTTTCATTCGTTTCATATAATTTGTGTGGGTTTCAGGTTTGTGAGAGTATTCTCTTCCTTTGTCGGATCAACTAGAGGTGTTTGGCCTTTTAGAGGCAAGTGAAAATGTGGTAAGGTAGTCTATCTTGTTCTATCTTTGGGGTATTTTTTTACATCTAGTGTAGTTGTGGATCTCTAGGGGTGTAAATAGTTATGGTGGGGAGAATTTTCACACACGGATTTTCAATTACATGCTTTGATTCAAATCATATTTTGGTTCTTAGCTTTCTATTAGATTTTGGGTGTTACGGGTTTGAAATTTTGGTGCCTCTTGTGTTATTTATCTATGAACATAGCATTCCAAGTCAGTGATGGTATTTGGACTCCTATTTCTTCATGAAGATGGTTTGAGGTAATGGGGTTTTGGATTTGGATTCGTGGAACTCCTAGTGGCACCCTTTGTGGGGTATGTTGTTGTGGTGGTTTATACCATTGAGTTGGATGAGTCTTAGGGTGGAAAGGTGGGTTTATTTTGGGTATTATTTCCCCTATACTTTTCCTAACATTCCCTTAATGTTTTTCCTAGGCCCCCATGAAATTGAAAGATTTTGGGCACTTTTTGAGTGGATAGAAGGGGGCGTAAGGTTTAGGCGCACGGTTTGCTAAACCGTGCAAGCAAACCGTGCAGCCTTGTCTAGTTCATTAAAAATGTTTTTAATTTCCATGTTTGTCCTCCATGGATGTTGCCAAAATTTTCTTTTTATTCCCCCATTCTATCATTTTATCCATGTCAGCCTCTTAATCTCCCTGAAATTCCCTTGGAACCCTTTTTTGAATGGTTTTTTATGGGGAAACATCATGTTTTCTTCAAGTAAGTTCTTATATCATTGATTTATACCCATTATATAGTGTTTCATCCCATATCCTTGAGGTTCTATGTTCCTAAAAGGTATGGTTTAGAACCTAGGGGTTGATCCTTATTTTCTTGGTCCAATTTTATTTAGGCCCGATCTACCTTCCTTGAGGTGTGGCGGTGGTGCGATTGAATTTTCTCACAAATGATTCTATGTTTTAACAATCTTGGTAGGTGATTTCATGGTTATGAAATCCTTTTGACTTATCTTACCATGTTTATAAAACATTCATTTTTATATCAGTTGTTTTTTGGTGTGAAAATTGGTTTTATTGGAATTTGTGATCCAGATGAAATTTAAGTTCCTTTTTTTGTGAAATTGGGGGTTTTCCGTAGAAATATGTTATTGGTTCATTTTGGGTTTTCTGATAACTACTTAGTTTATTTTTTGAAATGTATAAGTTATTAAAATCATGTTTTGAATTTTTATCCCCTTTGGTTGTTTCTGGGTAAAACTTTTTAATGGTGTTTGTGAAGCATATGAGCTTTAAGTGCCATGTTATTGTGAGAATAAAGGTTTTACAAAGGTATTTCTTCTTGGTTCATAAAGATATACCCTATAACTACTTAGTAGATTTTATTTAAACATAATATGGATTAAAATTAGGTCTGTATGGTTAATATTATTTGGTTTGTTCTGCATTTTTCTAAATGCTGTTTGTGAAGAATATGAACATTAAGTTCCATGTTTAGGTGAAAATGGAGGTTTTACAAAGATATCATTTCTTATTTCCTATGGAGATTCCCTATAACTGATTTTTTGGTTTAATTGAAAGGTATTTGGCTGTCATATTTGTTTTGGGGACTTATAAGTTTGAACATGTTGTGTAATGTGGGGATTTCAAGGGGTTTTGTGTGCAAAAAATGCGAGATTTGTGAAGTTGTTTCATTGAAAATTAAAATGTTTGGTTGTGTGTTTTAAGTGGTATAAAGGTTGTATATCTACTATACTGTTTGTTTGTGACCAGTAGTGGTTTTTGTATATGAAAATGGATATATTTAGAATCTAAAATTGTTTGAGCACAAAGGGGGAATCTCAGGTACCTTGGTGGGTGGTTGTGCACTAGTACGCTTGTTATCCAGATGGGTTTTGTCCCTGTTTCACTTATCATTTTGGATAATGGAAACTCTAACTAAAAAATATGGATGATTTTTTGGGACAAATATTTTATGGGTATATTCCTAAGTGTGGTTAGTGCATTGGAAATTATTGTAACGTGGAAATTTTACACTGAGGTTCGTGGTACACGGGGCCCGAGACTATCTAGTGCCTAGGGGTGTCCTCGGTTTTAGTGCTCATAGGATTTGTGGTATTTACCCTTGTAATAGGTTTTTTATTGATGTAAATAACCATATATATCATTTATTATTCAGATATGTTAGAATTATGAAATTTATATTTGGAAAACTTTTTACAATTGAATGTTTCATTTCTTAGAAATTATCACTATTTTTCCTTAAATATTCAATTGCATGCTTTTTCACCTTGTATTGCATACACTTTAAGATATATGGGTTGTATCCTATTGTTATTAGTCTCAAACTCCACCTAAATCCCTTTGTTTTATGTATAATCCATTTTTTTTGACTTAGGTAAAGGCAATGCCTCAAGTGAAGGCACTTCGTGTTGTTCGTCCCCTCCTATGGTGCCGTGTTGTGGAGCAATTCTGGGGTAATGACCTCGTGTCATGGGGAGTATTTGTGGATTATTTACTACTTTTTTATTAATATTTTGGACTTTTTACTATTTTTAGACCAATTCATTAAATTCTAGATTTTCAATAAACCTGATTTGTTATGAATTTTTTCAGATTCAATTCATCGAATGATTTTGATGTTTTATGAAACCATATTCAGGTAAATCATTCCCAAACCAAAATAAATGATACATGGGTACTTGATCCAGACATTGGGGATATGGAATGCCCTTCGGGCCATTTCTAGGGTTATTTTTGGCACCGACTTTCATGTAGAAAAGATTCAGTTCATGAGAAGGACATTTGAACTTCTAGAAACAGTTGAATCTTTGGAATAGAATATGAGAATTCCACCTTGGATCTCTAAAGTACATGATGTGTTATATATCACTTAATTTATTAATTATATTTCATAACAAATTTATGATCTCACCTAGATAAAATATAATTGGAACATTCTTTATCAGACTGTAAAGCGCTTATCCATATTCAAGAAACATGAGACCAAGAATTGAGGGATCAGATGATTAAAACGGTAAACATAATTTGAAATTAATAATAACTTGGAGGAGGTGAGATGGGAACCTAAAAAATTATTATGAACTTCCAAAATCTATTCCTAAGGTGATACTATAAAAATAGAAGGGATGAGTTTTTTTTATGGGGGGGAGATTGTGTCAGTTAAGCTTTAATTATAGTTAGATTTTCATTTTATTGAAACAATAGGACATTAAACATAGTTTTATTAAAGAATTTAATTAAAAATTAAATTCTAAAATATTTTAAATTTAGTTTTCATAAAATAAATTCATTTTTTAAATAATCATATTAAAATTATCTTTGGGATAAATTTTAGGGTTTTTCAAAAATTAATTATTTTTAAGGGAATAGTGAAAAATACGACTTTTCAAATACTTAATTTCTTTTCATTAGGATAGGTAATTTAAAAGTACCAAATTTTTTTGGATTTGGTCATATATTTTTATAATTTCAATTTGATTTAGAATAATATAATCAATAATTGTCATAATTTTCATGTTAGATATTTTTTCATAAAAATTCATTTTTCAAAAAACAAATTCATTTCGTTTAACACATTTATATCAAAAATAATTTCATTAAAAGAATTAATATTAATATTGTAAAACGGATTCCATATCTGGAATCATAAGGTTAAAATTTGAACATATTTTTTTTATTTTTAGAAATTATTAATAGTAACTATAGTAAAATGAATCACATTAGGAAAGGGTAAATCAATTAATTAAAGTTAAATAATATTATAAGGCCTCAAACACTACCTAAAAAAATTCTGTTTAATTAATGGATAACTAATTATTCATCTTTAATATTAATTATTCTAAAATAATTTAATTTCAAGACCCTTGAATTTGATTATATCATTTACACTATATTATATGAATATATTGACAAGAATGTTGTATAATTTGTTTCAATATCTTTTCTATTGATAGGGGTTAAAAAAATTAAATTTGATTCAAAATTATTATTTGGGAATACATTATTAATTTTTATCATAGTAATATATTTAAAAATTTTAGTTATTAAATAATTAAATAAAATTCTTATGAAACAACAACACAATATTTATACAATTGGCAAACAAATAAAATAAATTATATTACAAATTCTAAAAGTAATATTTTTTTGGATAATTACAATGAAAATTTAATTATATATATAGGACATAATATAGATGGATTTTATATTTAAAGTTTATTTAAATAATATTTTTATGTCTTTAATGAAAAATTTAATATATTTTGTGAAAATTTACATTATTGATATACTATGAAAATGAATATTTTAATAAATAATTAAAAAATCATGAAAATCATAATACTTGACCAGTATGATAAAAAATTGTAATTTTTTTTCTCTTTTTCATTTATGGGTTAACCATTACCGTATAATTAAACTTATAAAAATTTATTATTAAATAATTCATTTCTATGATTAATGTTAACATTTATTAATGAATGCATTAAACAAAACGATAAGGTTTCAAATAAGACATAAACCAATTCAATTGGTTTTGGGTGAATTAGTTTGTACCATATCATATGTTATCTTCAATATCAGGTCCATATTGTTTAAATTTCACATGAATGTTCATTTATTATATTTAGATTGTTATATAAATTCCATGTGTGTCCTTTCCTTGGATACAAAAATGATCTAACAATCTTCCCCAATATACACCACCTAGAGCCTCTTGCCTTGATAAAACCCAAAACACCACATAAAATAATCATTAACATTGTTTTAATGTATTTTGAATTTCTAAAATACAAACCGTAGGTCCCTTAATAGATGATCTAAAGGATATATTTAGAAGTATTTTAATCATCGTTATTGTTTAATTTAAATTTCATTCATCCTAAACATCAAATTAATATATTATAAAATATATAAAAATAATACTTATAGTATCAATAATACATATATATGTTATTATGACTATGGATGAACTATTTTACATTTATTTTTTATCCTATAAATGTGAATACATCACTCAGGTGTATGTATGTCTTACCATCTCTATGTAGTGACACAAATCTATTTTAATCACCACATTACATGGATGGATATAAATATGGAAATAATGAATATGTATTATATTTATGAAATACATATTTTTTGTTATTTTAATACCATATATATCATCTTACATTCCCATCATTTGTAAAATAATGATGCCTCTTGTGCGTACATGTGGAATACCACCTCCATGAAATGATATGATAGAATTTCTATTTCTCATTTACCTGAAAGGTAATAAATAATTATTTAATTGATGTATAGGATAATTATATAATGATACATTTTTTGATACTATGAAACTATAATCAAAGAGAACAAAAACTTCCATGACAAAACATATATAAAAAAATTATGTAGTTAACACCCAAAACAATGATAAAAATTATTATTTTAAATGAAAGAGGATATGTTATATGAGAAACATATATGATATTAAAAATATTTTAATAGGTCTGTTAAAAATTGACAACATATTTATAACCATTATTCCAGTTTTTAAATTATGTTTAACTAAGGGGAAACCTAAGGTAATTGATTTCATCTCAATTTACACTCTATCATGAAATATTTGGTATTATGCACATATTTAATTATATTTTATGTATATACTACAGCTTTAATGTATTTAAAATTAATATATATTTAATAATTATTATTAAATATTCAATTTAAATTCTCATTAAGTAGATTTGTTAAAAATATAATCCAATATTATTTCAATTTTTTATCATGTATATTTTTCTTCAATCAATATATTTTTCAAATTTTTTTTAAAATAATCTTTTTTATTATTGAAATTATTTATTAAGAAAATTTAATTTTATCAATGAATTTTTACTTGGTTATAAAATAACATTTCTATTATTTTCTCATAATTTTCATTTTTTTACTTTCTTAATAAAAAGCCAAAATGAATAATTGTTTTTCTATATATGGTGTTAACAGAAAACCCTAAATCCATAATTATTTTATTCCATTTATATTTTTCAATATAATATAAATGTTTTTTCAAAATTAAAATCTTTATGAATAGATATTTTAAATAATTTGTTTCAATTTTATTATTTTAGAATCATTTATTTTAATAGAAACCCTACATTTCTGGTGGTCATCTCTCACCTCTTGATTAGTTTTATGGACATTTAATTTACATTAAACCATTCACTCTCTTATTATCATGGGATATTAAATTTATCACCAATTTAAACATTCATTTTGTAATGGATATGATTATTTTTTAAACCATATACCATTTCAACATGTAGTTCTTTACATTGAATTTTATTCGATTGAATGTATAAATATTTATAATATTTAATCATTATTAGATAAATATATTAATTCATATTTAATATTTTTTATGAGATAAATGGATCATTCATTATATGAGGAATTAATTACACATACGAATAAGAATTTCTCCAAAGAAAAAATAGTTGGCCAAAATTGTTAAATGGGTTTTTGGTGTATACTTACTCATATATTAATGTATCATTTCACAAGGAATTGATAGTATGGATATTATGATGTATGAGATCATAATGTACAACATTATGTATTTTCTTCATTAACTATTCAATTATTACAATCCACAAGATTTCTTTATTTATATTATACATTGGTTCACTTATTTCTCAATATATTGATTAAATGGAATGTGTTTCCAAAGAGTTACCTTTCCATTATAATTATTAATTATTTACTCATAATAAATTCTATTATACATAATAGTTATAGAGAATTTGAGATCACCCTTATTTTTTTCCATTGCATAGATTTTGAATAAAATATTTTGGAATGGTTTTCAAGGAATCATAAAATTTTCTTTTATAATGTTTCATACTATATTACCAATGTGAAATGTGCATTATGTGTGTAAACGTTTCTATAAAAAACTAAACTGATCGATCCTTTGATATTAGAGTCCTTATATCCATTCCATTGTAATAAATTAGACATCAGATATGGGTTACTAGAGTTGAGGATTTCATATTATTTCAATAGTGAAAACTATGAAGTATAAAATATCCAAATGAGAGTAAAATAATTATTCACACATAAAGATTTTAATGAGAGAAAACTTTTTTGCTCAGAGTTGATACATATGATAACCCTTCTCACATTACCACACATGGAAGGAAAAATTGTTGTTGATAATCTATGTTGGAAGGATCATGCTATATTATCGATGATTAGGAATGAAATAAACCCAATATACATAGGATTTTAATGGATGGAAAGTAAAATCATAGGGTATTGTGATAAATTAAATCATTAAAATGGATGTAAAACCATCAATTGATATGAAGATCAATAAGGTAGAGAAGGTGTAAGTGGAGTTATAATAGTTGATAAGGAATATTATTATGTTCATGTAACATAGTTAATGAATTATATGTTTTATAAAATGAATATTTTCTCTATTACTTCAGTAAATTAATATCGATATATTGGATTAGACACATAGCTCATTATTCTCTATTGGTCCAAGATTAACAATGATATCATGGTATTTGATTCATTATTTCTGGAGAGAAACAATGAATATGGATATGTTGTTATATATATCTAAATGTTCTGTATGTTGGGATGTTAAGACTAAATTGTAGAAGTGTAAAGGGATTATATAGCCAGTCAAAATATTTTTTTTGGAAATGTGGGAAAAAAACTTTTTTTTCAATATGGGACTTCCCAAGAAATCTATATGACATAAATACACTATGGTTATAATCAATCTCTATATAGTGATAAGGAATTTGATTACATTTCATTGATATTTCTTACTCAATCAATATATGAGGATATATATGAAAGAAGTGGCAGGATAGTGTGTATATAAACTCCCAATTATTTCTGATTGATATATAATATTTAAGTCAATGATCTTGAGAATTTATCAGCATGAAATGGATTCAGAGTTGAGAATTCAAAATAATTTAAATCATTTTAATTATTTTAAAATTTAAAGGACTAATAAAAATAAACATGATATTATAATATAATATTAAATATATTTCAATGGAGGATTTTATCAATACAATTCACTGGTAGAGTCCTCATGTAATAATAGTTCACATTATTTCATTCAAATGTTATAGTGTTAGCATTTACAACAGACTTTTCATAGTGATCCTAACTATTGGTATGGAGATCTAGGGAGTAAGAATTTGGGAGTATATATTTATAATGTTATTTTAGAGAATATTAAAATAATTCAACAAAACATTAATGACGATTAAAGCAAATTTAATGGAAATAATAAGAATCATTGACGATATTTAATTTCTGGAGATGGAGATGATTAATTAAAAAATATATCACCATGAATATGGTTAATTAGGTTCTAGGAAAATGGAATGTTCATCAACATGTATATTGAGAATTTTTAAAACCTAAAATGTGTGGGGGCTACTATATCTTATTATCTTAAACATCCACCAAACCTCTCCCAATGGCATGACTCCTTCCATCTTTCACTTTTGAAGAATCACATGACTATCCATTCACATGTGTTGAACTCTGTTGTATTACAACATGTACATGATCTCTCGTTTGAGGGGGAAAATATATAAATTTGTGATCAGAGTGATAAATTATTTCAAAAAAATACAAATTACACAATAAATATTCAATTGAGGATTAATAATATTAAGGGTGACACATTATAACACTAGGATGTAATGAGTAAGATGTACTCTCATTTTTTCCATAATTGTAATGTAAATTTGATGATAGATTTATTTTATGGGGGTTAAAATGTGACTTTATGATTTTACTATGTATTTTTTATTTAAATAAAAAACATTTTCAATTAGATTGATTATAATGAAACAATGATCTTAATTAAACCATAATACATTTTAATGATATTAAATCAGACATGGTAAGAAAAATAATAATTGATTATGACAATGTAATATAAAAATACATTAAAACATGAAAGAGTACCAAAAATAAGCAAATAAAAATACAATATATATAAAATCACAATCCTCAAAGTTATCGATGAACGTATTAACCTTGATTTCAACTTTGAAAATAAGGCAATGCTGTATAATAATAATTGAAAAGTTAATAGAGATTAAAATGAAGAGGATAAGTGATTCTAATAATGCATGTAAACATATATATTACAAAAATAATAAAGTTAGTTTATATAGAATTTGGAAATAAGGTTGTTAGAGATATGTTCATTGGATATACTTTCATGGGGAACCATGTTTGAAATGTGTATGTTGAATTTTTAAAATTAATAGTTAAAAAACTAAAATAATATTATTGAAAATATTAGATAATGAATTAAATATTATTTAATTAAAATATTTTTTTCATCTGTGACATTTTATTTTTATTAATATTTTTTTTTGAATATTTAATTGATGTATTTAAAAAATTAAAATATATAATTTCATATCAATTAATTGTTATAATTAAATAACTAATAATTAATAATTAATTTTACTAAGATTTAGTGATATTTATATAATAATAAAAATGATATACTTTAAGTAACTACTTATCATTATTATTGGTTATTTTTATTATTAATGCCCATTTTCTATCTCTTAATGCTTTTATAGAAGATGGGTAGATTCTGGATTAATTAAGTAAGATAGGATGCATCATTCCATACGAACCAATGTAGAGAAGGTGTGAATCCATCCAGATTGTAAAGCACTTTTTTGAATATTATAGGTACATCTAAGGGTTTTATTACCAATATCACATTCATTTCCAATTATTTATGACTAAATTTTTTATAGGTAAATTGTATTATCAATATCAATAAAACCAAATCATTATTCCTTTCCTCTAGTTATTCAAATTTTTTACATATCCTTTAAATAATTCACATTCCAGTTGGATCATAATTTACCTAAAGTGATTCTTGTAAGGGAAACTAACCTTACCTCAACATTTTTATTAAAAATAATCCTCATCCATATATAATTTTTTTAGAGTAATTGATTTCTATATGCATACACCTATGTGGACTTATAAACGATTTTTATTGGACGCCACTTTCCTATCAAAATTATTAAATGAATCCTTTGTTTATTTGTGTCATATTCAAATCGCATTCACTTTTTTTATAATTATGTTAAAGGAATATCACGTATTTTTTTCCCAAATAAATTAATTTTCCCATCATCTTCATTAGATTTCTGTAAATAACACCCACTCCATATTATCAATGTTTTCTATATAAATTTCAACTAAATTTTATATAAATTATTTTATTTTAAAAGAAAATGTTATCAACTATAAATGATTTTCTCTTTGAAAATTAAATACATGATATTATAGAAGTTTTTTAGATCTTTATAAAACTTCATTATTATTTCTTATAAATCTCCAATTTTATTCCATAATGATACCATCATCTTTTTTACTATTTATGTCTTATAACCAATTCCTTTCAATATTTCATAAAAGATGTTTAAGTCTCATAGATTAATGATTATATTATTGGATTCTGAATGTTTCATGATTTAATGGATCATATACATTTAAATTATTAATATGTCATGAGTTCACTGATATATATTTTCAATTCATGGGGTAATGATTAAATTCCCATGAAAAAATGCCTTATAATTTTTTCACATAGATTTGATCTCAATATAATGCATGGAATTTAAAGTTATTTACTATGTTCAAATGATAATTGGTGGAACCGATTAAGAATGTTGATGATCATATGATAATGAATTGGAATTATTCTGATTTTCACTATTCATAACACAACTCTTCAAAATTATTGTTATTAGAAAATATTCATATGATTGTTTATGGACATGATTGTGATTATCTTTATTCATAGGATAAAGCATAAAGATTATTCTAATAATCTATATCAATACTATATTGCATGGAATTTTCTATTAGATATAATATATTTGTTTTTTCTAATATTATAGTTTTATTACCACGTTAATATTTTATATTTAATTATCAATTACTATTAACTAAGGAAAATACATTGATTTGTTTATTGTTATGTTATCTTTGAGGCCTTATGTCATTACCCATGATATATTATCACTGATTTATTGGGTATGATTATCTTTTTTTGTGATCATGTATCATTGTAATGTTATTTAATACACATTATCATAATATATTCACTTATGATCATAGAGTTAAATCATACTTGTTCACACTTAATGAGAATCTATGCTCACCACTCCCAATGATATGAATAATAATGTAACATATTACATGTCTGGAGATGGGACTATTGTATAATCCTTATAAAAAAATGTTATTTATTATTGGAAAATAAATTTATATGTTTGGGTATCCAATGAAACTAAACCATGTGGTTTTGGTTCTTTTTATGAATTATTAAGACATGTTAATTTAACAATGATAATGATGTTAAATCAAAATTACTTATGATCTGGTCATCTCAATTAGTATCAAAGCATATGTAAAATGTTTTTCCACCTGATATTGATGTATGCTATATGGTCATTTCACATACAAAAAAAACTAAAATTTAATTTTTAGAGATACAGAGAATTTAGTAAACCCATTAACTATCAAAATCCATATAACTTCAATGAAACATACAATTTCCCATTAATAAAATGATTCCCAATTTTACAATAACTCTAAAACCTCTCCTATATAATTATCTACATGTGATACAAATATTTGTATAAAATTCATAATATTGTTTCATTATAACTCTGAAAAATGGAATCAGGTTATGTTTAAGTTTAAATTCATAGTAATGGAATACATAAGTTATATAAAATGATTATGATAAGTGAGAATAATATAATATTGTCGGTCTGAGAACATAAGAAATAAAAGTGAACACTACATAATGAAATCATACTAGAAAAACATGGATTATAGTTCATGGATCATAACATAATGATTTTGTTATAAATAAGTAAATAACATAGGACTATGGAATCCTAAAAATATGGATATATCAATGAACATGAAAGTATAATAATAATTCACAAATCACATACAACACAACATAAAAATTTTTATAGAGTCCCATAGTGGATTTTTTTTACTATGTGTTCCCATATATATACAATCATGAAATATAAATCCGTAAATATCATATTAGAGGAAACTATAGTTCTGAGGAAATCCATTACATAACAATATGTATGTGCATTTGTGTTCTATATAAGAAATCAAAAATAATTTCATAAAATAATTTTTGAAAAAATAAATTAATTACTTCAAGAATATTTCAAAAAAGTATTTTTATATTCCAACGGGGGAATGAAGAATTATTTTTTTCATTAGTTAAAATCTAATGTGAATAATAATAATGGTTATAGTATACACACAAATATTGAATAAACATTTATAACAGGATCTGTTAATCTACACATTCCAAACAGTTTCATATAATTGGACTTCAATAATTGGATAATATATGAAACAAGTTAAATCTATAAAAAAAATATAATTTAGAGGGAAATATACAAAACATAACTATATATAATATTCAATATTTATATTACATGAGTAAAATTACAAAATATATTCTTAATTCATTTTTAAAATGGGTATAAAAAACTTATAAGTAAACTCCAAAATTATTCAATGGGGAAGAAAAGGGGAGAAAATAAACCTGAATTTTAAAAATTGATCTAAATATTTAAGCATTTAATATATATGATGTTATAGATGAATCAATTATAAAGGAGTAAAAATGTGTGGGATCTACATTGGGGCTGTAGGACCCTATATCATAATATTGTGCACTTATTTTCACTTCATCATGAGTTTGTTCATCACCAGGGAAACTTACCACCATGGTGGGTCACTTCCACCCCCTTATAAAATGTTCTTTTTATCGGAGGGGGATGTATGGGGATTATATATTATGTACAACACCCCTCCATTCTCTAATGTGTGGCAGACACTCTTGCAGCCAATAAGCTGGGCCCGTAGGGTTACACTGTATTCATTGGGGATTCAAACAATCACCATCAGTGGTTTCCTATGAATCAGAGGCTTCCCTACCCACTCTAATAAATATTTTGGGATATAAATATGGGATTCAAGACCCTATATTACAATATTTTTCTCATTGGTTCACTACTTCATGGGTCTATTCTTCAGTAGAGCTTACTTCCCACCATGGTGGCTTACATACATCCCCCATCTAAAAAGGCCTTTTGATGAGAGGGGAGATTGATGGAGATAATTTATCATGACCAACATCCCCTATTAACACCCCTTATTCATGTATCCTTTACCCATAGTGAAAAACTACATTCAACTAGGATTCGGACAAGAAAAGATACTATTGGGATGAAATCATTCATATAAATTAAAAAAATTAAAAAATGAAATTTGATGGTATAGAAAAAAGAAAAGATTTATATAGAAATAACATGACATTTCTTTGTAACATTTGAGAAAGAAATCTATGCTTTACCTAATCATACCACAGATTCATCCAATGTAATTTCACCACCATATTTTCCTGCTTCATCTACCACTATTGTACATGCTCATGACCCTAGGATTTGATATTTTTAGGAGGTGTTGGTGATTCCAACAATATTGTATTAATTTAAAAATAATCATTTTACTCTAGGAATTTATTTATCACCTTGATTATCCTTGAGGGTGGATGGTTTCCTAACTGTGGATCCGTCGCTGATGGAGTTGGTCGACACCAAAGATTATCACTATTGGCCACTAGTGGTGAGATTCTATTGGGATGAGCCACTAATTTCTCTCCTCAATGTGTTAGAGAGTTCATAGAATATTTATATTCTATAAGTGGTGTCTCAAATCTCCCAAAAACCTTCTATTATTTTTTATCATAATGACTATGATAAAGCATCATCGTGGGAGGGGTGGATGTGTCGCGGTTCGAGGTTCTGTATTATTAGTTGGACTTGGGCTGCTCATATAGGTAAATATTTAATCTCATTATATGTTTATAAAAACATTCAAGGTATTACTCATCCATTGATATTAGCAATTAGTTGGGAGGTTATTTATGTGCTGATGAGGTCACGAGAAGACACAATTATTCTTCAGCACCCAAAATTTGTGTGGTTGTGGATATTCTAGAACCCTTTCTGGTGAACATTTTCTTTCATTCATGGGAGGAATTATATTTTAAGAAGCATGAATCATTATATAATACTCAATTTTTTTTGGTTTTGACACTTCCATAGACATTTAGGGATTTGTTTTCTAGAAAAGGCCATTGGATAAAGGTAAAAATTTGTATGGAGGTGTTCTGGCTAGTGGGTTATTTTGTATAGACGATGTCTCTACGATTCGTGATATTCTAGGTTATTATGAATATAAAATTTTGATCAACTAAAAAAGTTCTAGATATCCATTCACCTCCTTATCAAGGAGAACTTTTTTAATCAAAGGATTATTTTCTAGTGGAAGACCCATACATCCCCCTACTGAGACTTTTTTAACCAGGGACTAGGGACTCCTAGGGTTTTGAGGGAGACATGACTGAAATAGGATTCTCTGGATCTGGTGTGTCATGATGTTAAGATTTATTCCCCTAATGATACTCATAAAGAAGATGATGTCTAAGATCCTTTTGGTGGTATTGATTTTCTTTTCTACATCAAATCTTTCATATGTTAAATTTCTTTTACGATGTGTTTTCATTATATATCAAAGGGGAGGGTGATGGAATCACATGTTAGTCCATGTTCACTCCCAACAACATTATGTCCATATTCGATGAATATGAATATGAATAAGGTCCTTTAACTTTTGAGTTTGTGAAATGACTTTTCACTAATCATCAGTTAACTTCTATTAATGAGTCATATTTACTCTCTCCATCGTTATAGGGGACTCCAAACAACCACCATATCATTCTTCTCCTAGTAAGTGTCTAGGAAGAAATTATAATATATCTCCTTCATAAGGACCTATATTATTTTTTGAAATGAAAAGGGTTTGGGGATCTGGATAAATTTATATTCATTGTATCCATGTCCCAAAAAAACCACGAAAACATTCTGGTTATTTAAGATACAAATCAGATAGAGGATTCTATATCTAATTTTTTTAGAAAGATAATATTTGAAAGATTAATGTATATTTGTCCATGAAAGAATCACATTTGGGTCTTTTAGAGGATAAATTTATTTATTCTTAGTATATAACTACAAATGATTCTATAAAAGGATTGTCACTATTTTTCACATTTGTTTATACTATGTGTTATCTCATATAGTTGATGGAACTGATGCTTCCACACTATTATTTTGAACATGGTATCCTTTATGGTTTCTCACTTGTTATTTTAATAAAATTACAAACATGTAAGAATCAAATGGTTTTGTAGAATACACCATTAGACTGATCCATTATTTCAATGATTTATTGGATTCCAATAGCTTCATATACATGTATTTTCAAGGAAATCTATTCACATAGTGCAATAAAAAATATAGGAATGATATAATTTGGTGTAGTCAAGAATGATTTTTATCTAATCTTAATGAAATTTATTTTTTCCTATAGAATGATGTATTTCATCAACCTTGTGTCTAATCATATCAATATCTTCTTCATGTGCACCTTATGTGGATTATCATAAGTTTTTACAAGTTATTCTTCTTGCCTATCTTGGTTTAGGATGAAGTGTTCTTTGAGCTTCTTAAAAATTACTAGGAAACCCAATGAGGGGAGATACCAAGGTGATCCTTGTTAATAATATTAAGAGACTAATATGTCACTTTTAATAATGTAATTCCAATAGGCCCAATCATGAATATTCCTTACAGGAACTCAAGAAGAACAGTGGAGTGATGTAATAAAACCTTTAGGATAACTGGGATGATGACTAGTTTTGCATGATGATGGATTAACAAAATCTTATTTTTGGAAATCATACTGAATTAGAGATAGTTGACTGTGATATATTTAGGGCCATTTGGTTAAGGGAGGGATACATGAATATAATGTTCTTCCATTCCTATTTAAATGAAAATATTTCCATTAGAATGATCGATAACCTATTAGACGAGGAAATGGATGGAAAGGTAACAAAAAGGTGTTTTGTGGATCTTTTATCTGGCCCGAGACCACCAGGATACAAAATGTGCTCGACGGGATTCAAAAATACACTATTTTAGTATAGAATACTGAGTTTGGTGGATGGTCTTGATAACTATAGATGGAGGTCATTTCATATTATAATGTTAAATAGAATTCATCATTTCTCCAATCCCAAATAGTGAGCCAATTCCAGATGGATTTCTTGGGTAATTTTTTGTAGCCGCATGGGATTTAATCCATCTTCAGGTGATCAATATAGTTTAGGATCTCTTTCATGGGAGTAATCTCTTAAGAGTATTTTGTGCTTCGAATATGGTTATAAAAAAATCAATGATCCAACAAGAATTAACCAATATAATAAGATTATTTGAAAAATTTCTCTTATATGAATCATACAAGATAAATCAATAGAAGGTCAGACCCATTTAGAATAGTGACATGGGATAATTCGTGGATGGAGAATTCTAGGGGATATTGTGTAAGTGAAGGAAATGGTGGGTGATTATAGGAAATATATTGGAAATAATATCATGATAAATTTCAATATAGAGAAGGAATAAGATATGATGTAGTGGGGAATCATTTTGAAGGATACCAAATGATTTGGTTCTAGGGGATGGTCTCATAACATAATATTTAGATAAATAGAATCTATTTGTCTTTCCATCTCTCAAATGGGTATAATTTTTGGATTCATTAAATTTTCCTAGATTTTATACCAGGGAGATCCAGTCTCACTTAATTTATTTATTCTAGTAGAGAAGGATATGATGAGAAACCTATAAAGTGAAATTACATGGAGTATATTTATGTTCAAGAATAGGTCTAGAATTATAATGATCTTTGAATAAATGTTTTCTAATTACATTATATTCTTTATAAATGGTATGAAAAAATAAATTTAATGAGTTAATAGAATAATGAAAATGAATGGATGGTAGTGTAGGTATAGGATCATAATATATAAGACTTGCCTCATTATCTCAAAAGCATGATATAGACGACTTTATTGGATGATTTTAAAGAAATTATCCATTCAAAGAATGAAACTACCAATTTTCTATTCTGGGGATCCTATTTTGTATGGATATATTAAAAAATTTGATGTTCAAGCGTCTGGTCATTTGTTTTTCTGATAGAATTTGAAAGAAGAACTATAAGATTATCCCATTTGGGGGTAGGAAAACACCGGTTAATAATATCCTTAAAAAAATTCCAATGGATATTTGTACCATCATTAAGGCTCCCTAAGGAATTATCACGATATTGGGAAAAATAATGAAAAATATTGTAGGGGACCTCAAATCAGAGGTGATGTGCCACTGGGCATTGTGGAAAATAATAGAAATACCCATTATATAGGGAGGTGTCCACTTGAGAACCATGGAGAGGACCATGCATGGAATGTGGGGGAAATGGGTTGAAATTTTATCGAAGGGAAATATCTATGGAATAATTTCACATAGGATAGGTATGGTGCTGAATGGGGTAGATGGGTTCAACATCATGGATGAATCGAAAGATGATATTTTTTTATGATCATCCATTTTGAATCATTTGAGGATAGAGTGTGATGGGTCATTAAGATAGTGAATGTCAAATATTGGAAATAAAACTGGCCAATAACTATAATTTTCATTCCTAGATGTCTATTCATAAAGATTACTTTTAAATATGTGAATATACATCATAGATTTGTTTTGACCAGTGTCAGTGAGGATGTAAGGTCTATGTTTGATAGGAATATTTTTGTTGATGAACATGATAAGTGTGTGTCTTAGAGTGTGATTCAAGTCCATTATTAATTTGTAGATTATAGTTTGTTCATACATGGAGAGAGGGAGATTGATGAGTGGGATACAAAACTATGGTGATAGAATATCCCAAAGAAAAAACATTCATTTCTAGAGGATTCAAACAAGGAACATCCTAATTAGGATAATATTTAAAATAATTGAATATAGATTTCATGTCACATCATGTAATATGAGAAACCAAATTTTGAGATAACGGGAAACTTAGTTTTGAGGGTTAATGTGATAGATTTTCAGGAGAGATCATTGGAAAGAGGTTGGGTATTTCATTGTAGGGAGGGAGAATGTGTGACATCATTTATTCATGGATTCAATGTGCTAATAAACATCTTCACATGGTTAATAATAATTTTATGTTGTTTTTTCTATGTATTGGGTGATCTAGGAAGCTCTATATAGGGATTATGAAGGTATGGATTGCTCCCATCACTATCTCATAGTGCATATTCTATAGCTATTTAAAGAGCATTGTGTCTTTTTCCATGGAGGTGAAAATATGGATATCAGCAAGGGATTGTTAAATGGTTTTCTTATAATCCTATAGGTTGGGGCATATCTCAACAAGGAAGGCTGATTGAGTAATGTTTTCTTGGTTTTGTTTGAATGTTGAATTTGTATGGATTCTTTTCACAATGTCTGGTGAGAGGATGGGGTATTTTTTGTGATTTTGGGAGGTGGTGTTCT
Source organism: Viscum album (assembly GCA_963277665.1). Classification (NCBI taxonomy): domain Eukaryota; kingdom Viridiplantae; phylum Streptophyta; class Magnoliopsida; order Santalales; family Viscaceae; genus Viscum; species Viscum album. Next base: position 913,463,966 of record OY728162.1, on the reverse strand, counting down.
GTTTTAGTTCTTACTTTGGATCTAAAAATTATATGGAGTCAGAATTGAGAGTCGTGATAAGTGGTATCACACATTTCATGTTGTAATTTTTTTATTTTTGTTAATGAGACAAACTCAAAGATTCTAGTCTATTTTCTATTATTCTCCCATTAGTCGTTAAACATTGATCTATCAAACTTATATGGAGGAGAATTTTTCCATGGATCATATGGAAATAATGTTGATCCCATGTGAGAACCTCATTCTTTTTTATAGCATTGGATCTAAACTAAATGATTGTATCCGGATTTTCAGTGGTGATACCCATAGATTAAAACATTTTATTCCACACTGAGTTTCATCGTTCAGATAATAAAAATTTATTTTTGAGCGATTGAGGATAAAAATAGTCTTATATAAAATGAAATAACATTATTTATTCATTTCTAACTGTAATTATTATTTTTAAAATCATAAAATTTATAGAATAAAAATAATTTTGGAAATACATTTAAAGAAGAAGGTCATGGCTCATTATGAAAAATGGTTTTATAGTGGGATGGGAAGTCATACAATAAATATTAACATGATATTGTTTTCACATGTTATTAATGAATGTTCAAATAGAATTTTATTAAAAGGTTAAAACGTATTCCTTTTATATTATTATAATTTAATTAAAAGTCAATAAAAATTACATTAAATAATCATTTAGGTTAACAAAATAAAATTCATATAAATATATAAATATTATTTAAATGGATGAGAAATATTTTTTATAATAAAAATGTGATAATTCTAGGTCCACATAAAAGAAAATTTTTGGTTAAATTGTGATACAAATGGTATTGAATGTGTAAGAATACATGAAAATTATAAAAACTCAGAATATAAATTGTATTTATTTTATGAATAAATGTATTTTAAATTTATATATAACGATATACTCATACAAAACACATAAAAAAAAACAAAATTATTTCCTTAATTGAGATCATTGTATTAGCCGAAAACTAAAACCATTAAATTGATAAATACTATAAATGGGAAACATATTAGATAGAAAAACTAGATTAGGAAAATTTGGATCAACCCGATCTAATAGAATCATTTCCCCCAAAAATCACTAAAAAAAATAAAAAAATATGAGTGAAGAATTATAAATTTTATAAAATAAAATATAAAAACATGGTGATAAATATATTGAATGATGTATGATGGAATTTATAGATATTTATAAGAGGTAATATGACCATAGGAATTGTAATGCGACAGATGTAATAGTAAATTGACCTTTAAGAATATTATCTTGGCACTTGGGAATGGTAACCTAAATATTCGAATTGTAATATTTTTAAAAAAATAATAAAATCTAATATAAATTGAATTTATATTGATAAATTCAATAAAATATAAATATTATAATTACATGAAATTTGTATCGTTATTAAAAATCAATGAAACTATAAGAACAATAGTAATAAAATGCTTTTAATGTATTTTGTAAAAATAATATTATTTATTAATAATTAAAAATAAATTTATATAAAATTGTTATGGTAAAAATAATTCAAATTTTAGAATCATCATGCCAAAATTTCACAGGGGTGATTTTTTGATAATTATTGAAAATAAATCGATTTTGGCGAATAGTGAAAATATCTGTTTTTTTCGTAACCCATGTCTTTTAAGTTACATTATTCATTATGTAATTATGAATGAATCAATTCTATAACTATTTGATTAATGAAAAACATGTTTAATATGTTAAAATATTCTTGATATTTAATTTCGAAACCTAAAAAGTATTTTCAAAAGTCCACCAGTTTAAACTATTCCAAAAAATAAACATTGTTTTTAATTTTAACCTATATATTATTATACTAATAAATTTTATTTCTAAGGAAATAAAAATTCCACAACCAATGTTATTTTATTCCAATATATTTCATAGTATCAAACATATTACAATTTAATGGATTACCATTTATATGATAATTCAATCAATATTTTATCCTTAAAATACCCATATACTCATGTTTAAATTCCTAATCTCACTCCCCTTGAAAAACCACTAAACATCCACTAACCAATTTAAATGTTATTCCAAAAATATCCTCTCTTAGTCCCCTTATAAACCTTATGATGTTTTGGAGTAATAAAATTTTAAAACCCATGGTTTTTAGTTCCATTGAAAATAACAAACACTACAATGAGGGTATGTTTTCATGAAATTCTATTCTTGTTCTCCCTCTCTTCCATTTTTTATCTATTCCATTAAAAACCAAACCAATTGAAATTAATTAACTAAAATTTTACCATTATATTACTTATGAAACAAACAACTATGTGTATATTTACAACATAATTTTATTTCATACTTATTTTTTCTCCTTTATTGATAATATAACATCAACAGTCAGTTGGCTGCCCACTAGGACATTGCAAAATTTATAATTATCATAACCATTCTAGATCATCATAATACATTATTTATAATATGTAAATTTATAAATATTATTATTAAAAATATTATACTATTAATCCAAATAAACTTTATAAATATCAATATATAATCATCATTAAATCGAATGAATATGAGATAATTTAAGGTAAAATTATATCAAAAAATTTAACCACTAAAAATGGAATTAAAGAATGCAATCATATTATATTAATTAAAAAATAGATAAAAATGAAACTAATTCAATTATCATCCTATTTTTTTATTATTTTATTATTATCATCCAAGAGGCTAATATGTGATCAAATAAAGAATTATTTATTTTAATGTGAATCTCGAACCCAACTCACTCACTTTTCGGTTATCACCTCTTTCACATAATATTATTTTAGATATGTCAATAATAACTTTAATATGACATTTTTATATTAATTACATTTTCTATGTTTGTATATACATTGTTCGACCTTGTCAATGTAATGATTCAAAAAAATAAATTATCTTTCAAAGTGGTGTTTTTTTTAAAAACATCATTCAATCTACATGAGTTGTTCCTTATTTGAGAAAAATGTTCCTATTATACCATAATAGGTTTTGACAAATTCATTTTGTAACCAGAATGTTTGTTCATGAATATATTATGTAAAATATCTTTACAAAATCCGTTCTTTCAATGGATTAATTTCATTTCAACAATTCTCTAATTTCCTTGTGAAATGCATGATTATGAGCATTATATGTTGAGACACATGGGAACCGAATTATATATACATCCAATTCGTTTGGTATCGTGATATAACACATGATTTTATGTTTATTATATTTTAAGAAGATTATATCCTGGCGCACAATTATTATGTTATGATTTATGCATATCAATTACCTTAGAACATGATGATATCTCTATCCACTACTATGTGTGGTATTTGACAAATATATTATAATTTTTTACTTTTATGAATAATCCTAATTCCATGACATTTTTAAATGGGGTTTTTATTATTATAATAATGATCATATTCCATTCATATGATGTTGATTATTGTAGTTACCTATGGACACTTTATTCACATTTTATATTCTTTTTATGTTTTGCATCCCCTTACGAGGAATTTACATATCCCATTTCATTAATTTATATCCCTAGTTGGTTACTTGTAACAAGAATAATGTAAAATATTTTTGAAGGATGAATGGGAATGATTTATACAATAATTTAGGACTTATTTTTTATAATTGATGTATGGATCTAATTTTTTCATGCTAATAAAAAACTTGATCCTAGAAAATATTACTATTATTTTTTATAATCAAAATTATAATATTGTTATGTAAGAAAAAACGTGATTTTCTATAGTTTTTTCATATCACGGTTTAAATAATTTGGGAATTAAGACAACAAATTGATAGTGAACACCTATGGATATGTCTATGTAAAGGTACACATCCACTATTTTGGTAATATATTAGACCATGTAGTAGTAATGAAATGAAATACCAATCTGAATACTATAGGTGTATGTGGCTCTCATATAGTGATACCTCAGGCTAATAACCCTATGAAGTGAGTATTTAGTATCAACTCAATCGTCATTAGGATTATAATAGCGATCTCCTATTGTACATGTTTGAGTTGGTGCCCTAGAAACAAACTTCATTGTAGTTTATGATAAACCTAAATTCATTGTATGAATATTAATAAACACCTTGTCACATCATGATTGGTGATCTGTGTGGCATAGTATTTCATAATATCCTATGAATAGATGTATCACTAAAAGAAATATTGGATCCCTACTATGATGAGGACCTGAATGTGCCCTAACACCATTCTTGAATCATTATTATATGGCCAGATGGTATCATTTGAAGGGACACTAATGGTATATTCTATCATGGGTTGGGACACATAAAACATGGAGGCACCTTCCCATGGAGTGTGCCCTTGGTAATATCAAGGAGGATATTATGAGAACAAGACCTTCCAATAAGAAATCCACATTCAGTAGTGTTATTGGATGTTCCTATCTATGGACGTGTGTACTTATCCTTAGTCGTTAGGATTATTATTAATGGGTATTCTAACTCACATGCTTAGATGTATTGACGAAAACCATTAAAAATGATGCTCACGGTGAGGTAGGATATAATGGGTGCATCCCAAGTAATAATAAATTAATAAATAATGTTATAATCGAGTTTTCAATTCAATTGATGTAGATATTTCATGCCCTTTTATAGAAATGAAATCGTAAACCCAAGTCTATGTCTACGGTGTTCTATAAGAAAGATCAATTCTGAGAAGAAAATGCATGATAAATTGATAAGATGGGTTGATGGATCTTGCATGAAACCCACTCTATTAGAGATTTTGGGAAAATGGTATTATATTACATGGTAAGTGTTCTTATGAGGTTACATGTCATTGCGACATTAACTTCCTCCTCTTTGGTTCCTTAACTCATTACTAGACATTAATCTTAGACTTTAGTCAAACCCGCCTAATTTCAATGAGACAGAGGCCTAGAGAGTCACACACTATGTGTATCCAGTATCTCAATGAAATAATCTATTATTTATTTACCTAATTGAATAAATATTATTCCCATTTGTGGTATAATAATTATTCAAGTATGCCCGATTGTATTTATATCGTCACTAGTTATTTGACAGAATATATTGCAGACGAAATATTTATTTATCAGTGAATAATGCAGTTATATTAATTTGAAAAATGAATATTCATTATTAAAGGCCCAATGGATATTGAAAAGTATTGGCTAACCATGTTATGGTTATGCTGAGAAATAATATTAAATATTATTTTGTCAAATAATATTTAAATTTAATGATCAAGTTAAGAACATGTTATGGAAATAATAGCCTTACTATTATTATTTAACATGGGGTTCCACATGGAATAATAAAATATGAAATGGAACATGTGCTAATTATTTATTATTACCTGGTAAATTAAATTCCCAGTTTTGTTAATATTCTCTAATTAGCTAATGGTTCATTCCACCAGCTAACCAATTGTTGTGTGCTCAATATCCTGGGAGAAAATCTCTCAAGCTAAGAGATCTCTTACCTCTCCAAGAATGCTCTCAGGAAAAAGAGAGATCATCTTCCACTGAATCTCAGATAATGATTTGGAAGTGATTCTCAAGGATATCAAAGGTTTACATTTCAAAAAAAAAGATCTTCTACACTTGGACAAAGAGACTCCTTCAGAAATGTCCAGAGATACATGGAGAACATATGGATCACAACTACAGGAATCATATCATTGGATTCTGAATCCCATTGAAGTAACAACTCGGACATCTGGTTGAACACATCAATGAATAATGAATCACCTTGAAGAAAATTATTAAATTAAATTAAATTAACTATAAAAAATATGTCGATCCTCTTATCGGTTTCGAGTTCTCTAATTTGAATATTATATTTGATTCAATTTCCTGATACAGGAATTTATAAATGGTTTGATCCTAGATTAATTATTGATCATGGAAATTTTCAAAGTTAGGAACGCACCCATTCTACGCTTCTACTGCTCCTAGAACCAACAAGTTATATTAGATCAGGAATATTTTACTTTATAATTATTTAAAAAATTTGTAGATGATTTAAGATATAATAATATAGCATTTCAATTCATGTTTAATCATTCTGGTCATCTAATGTTTGAAATATGTTCTTGCTCTTTAATTACTAACAGATCTAACAGAAACGAAAAATATTAGGATTAAAATTAATTTGAGGATCTCATCAGGAGGCACCGATGATTCTCTCTAGTTAACACGATAGTACATGTTATGTATTCGGAAGTACACGTCATTTTATCTACCATACATGCCACATAATCAAGATCCCACACTATGTAGTTATGTTCAGCGCATTGGGAGTAATTCAAAAATTACTCAAGATGTGTGAATTAATGACATGTGGTGTAGTTAATTCTTACACAACATGTGGACCAGGATATTCCAGCACATGGTCAGCCAGACTACACACTGTGTTGTACACTAGACAGAGTGTGTAGTCCCTTTAGGTCAGAGTCAAGTCATGTATCACATACACAGATTTCCTGGATAGTGATCATTTATCATGGATTTAACATTGTGTGTTCCCCAATAGACATGTTGTACACTCTGAATATTTCCAAAGTACACATCACACACCATTTCCATAAGAAATTACTTCAGATTAATGGTCAGGATGGTATATGATGTGTAGTTGGATCAATATTTTTTTTACTTCTTCCATATTAATAACATTTAAATATTTATTATTATATTTTGTAACGCTTGAGACATGTACCTTCATGTGGGTGTAATACAGGGTCACAACATGTTATAGGTGTTTGATATATATATATATTTATAAATGTTTAATTAACATATGGGTAATGTTTAAAGATCACAACATCATTTATGAGTTTTATTACCATTATAATTCTACGTCCATTGTAAATTTCATAATGAATAATGTGTATAGTAGTATAATACATGCTAGGTATGTTTTTTGGGTATTCACTAGGTTTACTCCATGGTACATGTTATGTACAAGTTTATGGATGATAATCTTGTGGAAATTCATAAAATTAGTAAGATGAAAATATTTTTTAAATAAATATAATGATTAATCTATTTTATCATAATTTATCTTAATAAAAATGATTATAGGATTGAATGCTAGTTTTTTTAAATGCATAATTAATTTCATGTATGTGGATGATCATGAGCTAGACAATACCATTGTATGTGATTAGTTCCTTATTATTATTTTTATTTAATTAACATTCTTGTCAAGCATGCCTTCTCCTCATTAATATGTAGGGTCTGCGTTCCCATGGTTTATTTTATGTAAACCCCCTTTTACCCCTCACTTACATGTGAGTTAAAATCATATGTAATATATGGAGCTCCCTAGATAGTGTAGGAGGTTCATGTTAGGATCCAAGGTAAATCAAATCCAAGGAGATACAAAGCTGGAAAGCTCTAAATGAAATCCCTAAATGGTTCAAGGTGTTGCTCCCCTAGATCAGGGTTAGTTTATCAACCACCTGATAAAATTACTAATATTTAACTTTATGATCATACACATTATTTATTTCAGTATATTATAATATTATTCATTATGGATGTTTGATGTGATCACATAATTAATATACGAAAAATCATAAAATATGGAACTAAAATAAAATTCTTTTGTGTAAATATTGTCTATACATACTTAATCACTTAATTATATCCCACTGAATATTAAAAAGCATGTTAGAAGATAATGATTGGAAATTTATTAATAATGGATAATATACCTCAAATAAATATTAATTTGTTATAGCTTTCCATTACTTCTGATAGAATCAAACCATAGTACAAAGGTCTTGACAAACCCTAGTGGGGGTGATTTCAATTATCTAGGAATTATAATTTTAGGGTCGGGTTATCTAAACTTAGTTTACATTAAGGGTTTACTTCCCATGAAGGAATTGGTGAAACTAAGAGGAAAAGGTTGATTAAATCCAACGTTAAGGATTTATGGATTTGGGAGTCCACTCAACATATCAAGTATTTGTGAGTTAATGCAGTTGGTGTCTGGAATTCCTTTCTAAAAACATTAATGTTTTTTGAAAAACCCTAGTCGGGGTAATGCGAAGGGAAATATTCTTCCTCGCTACTCAAATGGCCCAGAAACAGGATATTCTAATGCCAATGGTGAGGGCTATTAACTTTCAACAAAATAGAGGGTGACTAATAGATATTAATTTATTTATTTTCTATATTTATCAAGATAAAATACCAAAACTCTATTCATATTATTTGTATAAACAACATCAAAAATTACATCAAATATATCATTGAGATCCATACTTGTGAAGGAAACAATTCTCACCAAATTTAATTTCTAGGAATGAAAACGGTGCTCTTATGTTATCCTAAACCATGAGAAGAAACATTATGAGATGAAAGATCCCTTAACAATTGTTTCTGGAAATGAGGTGAGTGATGATGAACTCTCTGTGTATGAGAAAAAACTCATTGATGCTTTGGATATTCAGTTCCTCATGCCATCATCACTGACCAATGTGCTTTTGAAGAAAAATGAGGAAATTTAGTCTTATAGCATGATGTATCACCTTCGGTATCTCTATAAAGAGAAGGGGAGATATGTTAGGTTTGAGATCTCCAATCCATTTTTCACTACTAAGCTTGCAGAGTTTGTGACAACTGGACCATATATAGTGAAGCTCATTTGATACATTTAGCATATAGATATGTTAGTGATTAAATTCTTGGATGAGTCGTATAAATATCTCAAAGTATCATCATTGTCTATGAACTTAAATTTTTTGATTCTAAATTATAATATAATCAATAATGAGAATAGTTCATCAGATCTTCTTACACTAATTCTCCAAGTTGATAAGGTCATGGGGTGCGGAAACCAGACACCCCTTATGGTGAATAGGAAGAGTAAGGACAATGAAAAGGGTCCTAAGATTTATAAACACTCTATAGCCCCCAAGAACTGTCTAACCAAGAATAAGAAGATCCTGAGGCTTGGAAAGGAAAAATGAAGAAGTATTCCTTTCTTGTGAAAATTCATCACACTAGAAGAGGAACAGCACCAAGAGGCAAGGGGAATCCAAATGTGAATTCATTTCCAAGTGAAATATTTCTATTTCTACACATTGGATATTAGATATATCTTGTGTGGATCAAATATGTATTAAAATGTTTGAACCATGTAGATTAAATAAAATTACTATTGGAGTGGTGGATCTGTGAGATTCCATCAGTGCAAGGCTGGCTACCCATGCCATGGATAACTGCCACTTCACATTGTTGAATATAATGATTTTGGTTCTTGAAGGCTGTTATTATGTACTTAGTGTTACATATAACATAATTTTTGTATCAGGTCTTGATACATAAGGATTTATTTTCACATTCAGAAATAAATGTTGAAAATTTTGTAAGGAAAACATATGTTATGGAATGGAACTATTAAATAATGGTCATAATGTATTAAATTACGAGAACCAAGTGTTGGTAATTGATAATGAACTATGTCTAAAAGACTCATAAAACACATAGTTCAAGCATCACTACCTTGGTCATGTTAATGAGAAGTGCCTCACAATGCCCTGTCAAGATGGTTATTTAGACTCATACAAGATAAAACCACATAATATTTGAAACACTTGTTTATAAAGGAAATTATCCAAAGCACCATCGGGTGGATATGGTGAAAAGGCCGTAGAGATTATCGTATTGGTATACACTGACGTATGTAGACAATTTTCAATAGAAACTAGAGGTGGACATTCATACATCATAACTTGTACTGATGACATGAGTATATATGGATATATTTACTTAATGAGGTATATGTTAGAGTCCCTTGAGAAATTCATGGAATTAAAGGGTGAAGTAGATAAACAACTTGGTAAGAAGATAAAAAAACGTCAATCAGATCAACGTAGAGAATATCATAACCAATAGATCATCGACCTTTTATGGGATTATGGGATTATATATCAACTCACTCTACCTAATATACCATAGTTGAATGGTGTTATTGAAAAGAGGAACCATAAATTGTTGTATATGGAATGGTTGATAATGATTCATGCAAATAATCCATTATCCTCTTGGGGATACACAATGAAAAATGCGGCAAACTCATTAAACCGAGTAACAACAAAGGCAGAAAATTGGATTCTATTTGAGATATAGAGTGGAAAGAAACCCACATTGTCACATACACATTTATGGGGATGTGAGTTGTTTGTTAAGTATTTCTAAGGGAAAAAACAATCACCACAAGTTACAAAGTGCATCTTGATAGGGTATCCTGAGGAAACAAGGGGATACTAGCTATACAACCCCTCAGACAAGAAAGTGATTATTTCCAGACATGCCTTATTTCATGAGAGGGAGAACAACCTCAAAAATTATAGTGGGAGAAAGATCGACTTTGATGAATTTTATGCTCAAGATACACTTGAGTTAGTATATGAACAAGTTCCACATGTCACTGGGGAAGAGGTAGTTCTTGAAACATAGGTATTTTATACTAGTAGAAGAGAGGTAAGGGATCCAAAGAAATATGATTTCTTTATCACTAATGATTGTGACTCGTTATTGTCAGATAGTGGTGATCTTATCTCATAAAAGGAAACAATAGAGTGCTCAGAAGAAGTAAGATGGCTAGATGTTAGGAATTATGAGATATACTCCTTATATTAGAACCATGTATAGGATCTAGTCGATGTGGTAGTTTATGTAACTTCTATTCATTGTAAATTGGTATTCAAGAATAAATTGGACATCAAAGTTCAATTTAGTACCTAAAAATCAAGTACAATGGCTAAATGTTTTAATCAACATCTAGGAATTGACTATGATGAATCCTTTTCACGGGTTTCTATGTTAAAATCCATAAAAATCATATATGTTTTTGAGTCTTTCCAAGACTATGAGATTTGGAATATGGATTAGAAAACTACATTCCTTAATAGAAATATTCATTAATAAATATATATAAAAAACTAGAAGGTTTTGTAACTATGGGTGAAGCTAAAAGGATATGCAAGTTGTAGAGATTCATTAATGGATTAAATAAAGAATTTAGACTATGGATCATTCGAGTTGATGAAGCCGTAATAGAATTTGGTTTCATTAATAATGAATGTGATCTATGTTTTTACAAGTAGTTTAATGGGAATATGGTCTTTATCCAAGTAGTGCATACTGACAACAAGTTTCTTATTGTGAAAGAAATACTAGTCTTGCTGTCAGTCATGGACTGTTTAAAAAATTTATTCTTCATGAAAGAATTAGGTGAAGCAGCCTACATTCTAGGGATCAAGATAATTCGTGATAAATACTATAGACTTCTTAGACTATGTAAGGCCCCAACATTAAACCTTACTTAATCTTGAGTTAATTCATGACTTCACATTGAGGATCATTTCATGTTTATAGTTTTACATAATTAGTCCATAATTTCTATGTAACATCTCATAATTTACAATGTTGACTATTCAACTCACTATCAATTTTTTTCAGAAAATAAAACTTCTCAAATAAAACAATAATTCTTTTCATGATAATAGTATTCCGGAATTCATCCATTCTCTTACCCTTCCTTATACCCTATGAAAAACATTTCAAAAACATGGGATGAGTATAAAAAGATCCATAGGGGATATAAGAAAAGAAAACATTAGTTCATGAATACAAACAAAGCCATGAAATCATTTTTTTACTCATAAAACATATTCTTTATAACATAACTCATGAAATCATAACATTTATGAATAATACATGGAAAAGATAAATAATTAAGGTAACTTGTGGCATCTAGAACATAATTAAATTGTATCTTTCAACGCCTTATAGTGAGTAAACATCATGGTTATTTATGGAATACCTATAAAAATATATTCCCTAGTTCTCTTAGGAGAAACATTAACATTTAAGTCCTTCACATTACCCAATGCATTAGAGATCTTTGACGGGCTCACCTTCCTTAGGTTTTTCACGGAACCACTCATATTTGGATTATCACATAACCAACCGTTAAATGTCCAAGTAAAATTACATAATTATAACACATAAAATATTGAAATTATCAACATTTCACTCATCAATCACAAAAAATAAATTCTAGATACAAAAATATTCAATACATTTCTAAATCCATTTAAAACATTTAATAATGATGTTTTTTAATCAATGTGTACCATATCAATTTGACAACTTTAATTAAATTAAAATTTTAAAACCATATTTTCTATATAAATAAATCCATATAAATATTTTGAAAACATAGAAATTAATGAGAAATATGTAGAAGCATAAATCTTTAAAAAATTTAAAAATATGTTTTAGTTAAAGAGTCCCTTACCATTTGATAGAATTAATGAATAAAAATAATTCAGTAATAACACTAAAAAAATTATAATATCATGAGAATAATTACATTGATTATGTAATATTTCAAATTGCATTATATATACAATTTAAAAGTGAAATGGTGTATAATGAATAAATAAGTCTCAATGGAATGTAAATTGATACGAAATATCTTAGAAAGATTGTATCATTACATTAAATATAAATAAATAACATAATAATTACTTAAAAATATAAATACACTCAATATAAGTGGATATTTAGTTTAAAAAAATCAGAGGTCATTCACACATATTCTTGGAAAAACAAAACCATTGGAAATGATATTTATCTCAATGAAATGAGATTGAGTTTAGATTTCCCTTACAATGTTTGTATAAATGACATAAGAATTTATTAATGTGGTGATTATGTGTAGAAATAGTATATAAACACAAATGTAAGTGAAAATTACATCATAATTAAATAAATTATGATCACACTCATAATAACTGCATAATTTAATCAATGAAGTATGTGTAAAACCCAATGAGTGGAAATTGGGTTTAGAAATTCACTTATTATGATCATTTTTTATCAATTAGATTGATTATGTGTATTAAATATAAATACACAGAAATGAAGTATAAATACAAAGTAATATATCAAAATTCATTTCCCACATAATCATAGCACCCCCTAATCAAGATGTAGGAGATCAACTCAATGAAGGGAAATTGGGTTAAAAAATTACATTACCTTGAATCCAACTTGTCCCGTTAATTAATTAATTTATTTAATAATAAATTGGGGTTACATTTTAATATCTTTATAGACTTTTTAAATTTTATTATTCATTTTATATCACTTTTTTAAATTTTATAACAATCACATAATTATTCAAGTTTATATCCATTGTTTTGTTGATGTTCTGTACTTGAGTAAACAATGATCTTGTTTAGATTAAAATTATCCATGTGGTCATAAGTCCATTATCTCTAGAATATTATTCATTAAATAAATATCATATATATTTAATATATATGTATTTATAATTTTCTATGAAATTTGGTTATGATAAATAAAATGCACCATTCATTGAGACGGTAGGCTGTACGTAAGCATAAACATTACATTCATTTTATTTTCATATTAAATGAATGAAAAATAAATGATACATAGTAATATTATAACTAAAATATTATATATATGTTATATATGTTACATAAGTTCATTTAATCCATCATTTATATGTTTCATGTATTCAATGAGTGAGTCATATAACTTTGAGGGTGTGGCAGTCCACACTTTCTCAAATGAAATTATTGTATTTACACATCATGGAAAGCATAAAGGTTTGTTGTAATTAAAAAGTACAAAATCATAGAGAAAAAATAAATATAATATATAAAATATATAAATATATTTAAATCATAATTTCTACCAGGATATGTGGTAGGAGACAATTGATCAATTATCATTTCTTGAGGAAGTAGTTCGACGTACAAAGAAATTGTATGTTCATGTGTATTAGATGGAAGTGTGTGTAAGTATACTTTGAATAATTCTTATAAAAACATCCTAGTATATTTATCATACTAGTTTTTCTATGTAATCACAGAATAATAAGACAATAGTGAGTGTCAAAGGAAAATAAATGAATGTAACTCGAGAGAAGACATTGCCTAAAAATCAGGTATCTTTTTTTATTTGATCCAAGAGGTTTTCTTGAATTTCTTTCTACCCAAGGTTAGAAATATAAGAAGACTGTAGGGATTATAGAAAACATAAGATATAGTAATTTTTTAAACTAAAAGGATTTGAAATTTTGAGACATAGAGTGTAAAAAAGCGACCTTTTATAAAAGAGGTGAGGGGAACTTCTGGAAGGTCATCAAATATTAATTTATTATACATTGAATTTTGATTAAAAATGGTCCAAAACTCATTTAATTTGAATATAAGACAATTTTTTTTCGACTACCAGTTATCCATTAATTTATAAACTAGGTTTGAATATTGTTTATCCTTATCTTTTTGGTTTAACCATTATTTAACCATTTTTATTCTTATTGTGATATCATGTTATTTACACATTATGGGTTAATGTAATTACCATATCATGTCAAACAACCCAAAAGATTCCATTTATAAAATATTTGGAATTATCTTAATAATATGGATCAATATTAAATTTATATGAATTTAATATCTTTTAATAAACTATTTTATATTTTATGTATTCAATTATGTCAATTTCGGTCACTATTCATACTTGATTTTTTTAAAAATTCATAACAACCTGATAAAATTGGAACAAAATTGAATCAATCATGAAATTTCATATTCACCATGAAAATTATTGGATCACATAAATTATATTAGAAAACATTTATTTTAATATTTAAATTTTTTTGAATCTTTTATTAATAAAGACATCACGGAATCATCATTGCGTCGTAATTAAATTTATTAATTTAATGTCTAATAATTATAAAAAAATATCATTATGTTTGAAATATTTTTATATTTTTAATTAAAATTCATATACTTTTATATCACTTATATAACCCCATAGAAAAAAATTTAGTAAGAAGATATATGTTTATATTAATTTTCTCTTTACTTTGAATTATTTATTATAACATGTCATTATCACACCCATGTGGCTCCATGGGGTCCTGAAATTGATCCATAGATTCCAATGTCCTAAAATATCTCATACAATAGGATTAGGACAAGTTTTAGTTTAGTTTTATATTATTAAAATATTATTTCTCTTTATTTTCAAGATTAACCCTTTAACCATGGTAAATAAAAATAAATACAGAAGTTACTATCCAACATGTCCAAAAATAAAATTTACTTATTTAAACAAATTGTAACTTATGATTACAAATATGGAATCCTTTTTTAGATATTCAATACAAATTTTTTTTAGAAATTAATCTAAAATTAAATATCGTTGTCAAAACCAAAAAGAGGGGTTTTATGATGTAAAAACTATCAAATGATTGAAACAAATTAATGTCCAATTTAAAAGTGAAGTTACTTCCAATGACCAAAATTGGATTAAATAATAAAAATTTAATCCATATAAACTTTAAAACCAATTAAAATTACAAGTTATCTACAAAAATTAATAATATGAAAAATGAGTTTTGAATTGAAATGATGTATTTTTCACTATTTGTTAAAACATGATCTTTATTAGAAAATTACCCAAAATTTAAAAAATGTAAATATTTATGTCCTCATTAAATATAAGAATTTTATTTTGTCAAATTGAAACAATAAAAGTCAAAAAAGTAAGATTTAAAAAGGGGTTCTCCTTAAAAAGGTAGTAAAACAATATTTTAAAAATATTAGAATATTTTATGCTTAAACATAGATTCATCAACATTTTAAGCCTCCAAAATTTATTCAATAATGTAATAACAATTAAAAAACTTGAATAATCATATTTTAGACAGTTCTATTCATTCCCACCAATACAATGACTAGGATTTAACTACCATTTAAAATAATAATTTTATAATTTTGGTATTTTTCAGTATAACTCAATGTTCTGTGCGACATAATATTTCATAGAAACCCGTTGCGTATTGAGTATTTTATCTGAGAGAGTGTCCCCATTAATGTAAAATTAATACCTTATTCATAAATATTAATATATATGGAAAAATATTATTTTATAAACACCTAGGATGTTACATCATTATCCCTTTTAGAAATTGCATCCTAAAAAAATTAAAATTATTCTTGGTAAGTTCAATGAAAATCAACCATCCGAATAAGAGTCAATAAAACAATCACATTAAAATATAGAAAGAGAAGTACAATGGTTACCAGAGATAACATATACTAGGTTTCCATGGAGGAAAATATGGATATGGAAGAAAAACTAAGTGTCACGTTTCGATGAAGAATGATTGTAAACATAATCAGGAGAAAGATAACAACTATAAAACAATTAATATGTGATGGGTTAAAATGCCTATGATTTCCATATTGTACAAGAAAATAGAAAACTTTTTGGATTAAATATCCTTTTCATACAATTGCGTAATTTATTTATGGGATTGACTATGAACATAAGGAAACATACATACTCATCATGTAGTGTTTCATCCATTAATAAATATCGACCAAAAACTCATCTTTTCTCCCAATGATTAGTATTAAAGATGACTTGGTCACACCTGAAATGATAAAATCATCTCCAAGAGAATCACATGATCCATAATATTTGAACTACATATTTCCTTTATCATTAGACATTAACCAATAAAAAATGGTTAGGTTAAGATCAGATAACCCCCAAAATGATTAATCAATTATATGGAGAAAGACTAATTTTAGCCTCTAAAGATCAACAAACAATACCCAAATTTCAACAAAGACCATTCAATAAACAATTGAACTTGAAATTCTTCAAAATAATCTAAACTAAGATGGAAACCAAAAATTCGTAAAGATTTGATCACATAGCCTTCCATGTAAAATATTTACATTTACCTTCAAATAACATCAACTACTCTTAAAGTCTCATAATTAAAAGTAATTAACCTAATTAGATATTCTCCATGATAGGTTAATCAATTCAAAAATAACTCGAATCTCTATATGTCCTCAATACAAACATATATTCTTACAAAATAATATTCAAACCTTACTCCTCAAATGAAATCCCATAGTATTAAATTTTTCCTTTGGCATATATTATTCCCAAATGAGAGAAAGTATTCCAAAATAACATTTTTCACTTAATCACCAAATCATTTTTCTATACTAAGGATATCTATTTGATAAAACATAAGTTCATAAATGATATAATGTCTTTGGTTGTGGTTTTTATTATTATGACCTTACTAGAAGTGATGAGTTTTCACCCATCTTGTGGGTTTTCCGTTATTATAAGACACAAAAATAACATTAACATGTTTTAAACTCAATGGTTTTCTTATATCTCTCATTTTTATACCAACTCATAATTACATCATCATATTATTTTTTGAAGACATATATATATATTGACATTTGTTTCACCTTCATATGATAAAATAAAACTATTCCCAATAGAAAGAACATCATTCCTTTATCACGGTGTTCACATGGTTTCATCATTATATTTTTCACAAAAATAGAAGGTCCATGCATTGAAACAATGATTTAGAGATAATTAAAAATCATTTGATTCCTTTATCCAAACAAACCTTGTACAACCTGGGTCATATGTGTGTTCACATAAATTACTTTTGGATAATAATCATGTATGACATATAATTTCAAAACATCTGATAAGACTTTATTTTTATAAAACAGCCGGACCAAGTTTGAGTTAAAACATTAAATAAATGGAGCTTTTAAAATACCAAATGTTTGGGCTGAAATATTATATCTTAAAAAAATATATATAAATAGTTTGTCCAAGGGTATCCTTCTTAATAACCATTTTCAAAATCAAAATATTCTTCAAAATATTTTGAGAAGGTAAAATATTTGAAAATCCTTGATAATATTAACCTTTCATGAAAATTTTATAATATTGAGATAATATTATTCAATAAAATACAACCCATGATCTATGATGGTATCTAGGTATAGTGGAGTTGTTTGATATGTGAAAAAACTACTTTCATGTGTGTTTTATGTTACAAAATGTTTCCCAACCATATAGTCATGACATTGCAATAATTAATGCAAACAAGTCATGAGGAAGAGATATGAATGATGGTTGAGATACTCCTTCCATCTGTTTCTGATACTCCATGATCTAAATATGATATAAAACAAGTATTTAACTGAAAGAATAGACATAGAGACTTACTATGTGTTTATCCAAAAAACCTAATTTATAATGTTTTGAAACCGGCCTCTGACACCAACTATAAAGCACCAAACATAAAAATTAATAAATCTTGAGGGAAGTCAAGAAATCAAATTGAGTATATTTTCAGGTTTATTGTTTTAACGAATTAAGCCATAATATTAACATAACAAATAAAAATTTCAATGTTGACTCCTCTACTCACTATCAGAATTGTTTCAAAAAACAAAACTCCTTAAGTAAAAAAAATTATTTTCTTGATAAAAAACTACCTCAATTCTTCAATTCTCTTACCCATCCTCACACCCTATGAAAAATATTTCAATAAAATGGGATGAGTATAGAAATCCCTGTAAAGGAGATAATGAAAGAAAAAAATCATAATGAATACATATAAATCAATGAAATCATACTTTTTACTCATAAAACATAATCTCTATAACATTCCTCCTAAAATCATATGATTTATGAATAACACAAAAAATAAAAAATCATAAAGCTATCTTATGTTATCCATAACATAATTACATTATATATTTCACAACAACATTGGGAGTAACATTCAGTGTTATGTATATAATAACCATCACATTATATTCCTTAAATATCCTAGGAGAAACTTTAACATTTTCTTATGTCCTATTACCTAAGGCATTGGAGAGCTATCATGGGCTCACCCACCCTAGGTTTATCACAGAACATCATATATTTGGTTTATCATGTAACCAACAATCAAATTTCCAAGTTCCATTACATAATTATAACACATAAAAGATTGAAATTATTATCATTTGAATCATCAATAACATGAAATAAATTAAATATATTGAAATATTCAATCCATTTCCAAAACAATTTAAAAAATTTAATAAAGGAAATTTTGAATAAACGTTTCCCATGCCACTTTGTGACTTTTAAAGAAATAATAATTTTAAAACATTAAGTTCCATATAAATAAATACATAAAAACAATTTTAACACATATACATTAATGAGAAATATTTATAAGAATAAAGTATTAAAACATTTAAAATGATGTTTGAGTTAAAGAGTCCCTTACCACTTTAGATAATACTTGAATAAAAATAATTAAATTATTATATGAAAAAAAAACTTATATTATCCTGAGAATAATTATTTTCATGATAAAATATTTCCGAGGGTAGTATATACCCCATAGAAAAATGAATTGATGCATAAAAAAATAAGTATCAATGAAATGTAAATTGATATGAAATCCCTTAGAAAGATCATATCATTAGATTAAGGATAAATAAATGACATAATTATGTGTGAAAAATATTGATAAACCCAATATGAGTTTATTTTCATTGTATATAAATCATAGGACATTCACACATATTCCTGAAAAAAAAACCAATGACATGGATATTTAACTCAATGAAATGAGATTGAGTTTAGATTTCCCTTAAAATGTTCTAATGAATGTTGTATGTATTTACCAATGGGGTGATTATGTGTAGAAATAGTATATCCTAAAAAAAGTTAAGTGGAAATTACAATATAATTAAATAAATAGTGATTCCACACATAATATTTTAATAATATAATCAATGATGTATCCATAAAACCCAATGAGTAGAAATTGAGATTAGAAATTCCCTTACAAAAATCATTTTGTTAATCAAATAGATCGATTATGTGTATTAAATATAAATCCCCCTAAAATAATGATAAATATAATATAATATATCAAAATTCATTTCCCACATAATCATAACACACCATAATCAAGAAGTATGCGATCAACCCAAAGAATGGAAATAGGGTTAAAAAGTTCATTTACTTTCAATCCAAATTCTCCTGTTCATTATTTAATTTCTGGAATAATAAACATAGGTTAATTTATAATGAATTTATATAATTTTTAAATTTTATTAATAATTCTATATCACTTATTACATTTTCATAACAATAAGATAATTATTCAAGTTAATATCAGTCATTTTGTCGATGTTTGGTTCTTGAGTAAAAAACAAGCTTGTTTTGATTCAAATTATACATATTGTCATAAGTCCATTATATCTAGAATATTATTCATGGTTTGAATATCATATATATAAATTAAATGTGTATTTATAATATTCTATAAAATTTTGATATACGAAATGAAATGCACTGTTCATGGAGATTATACATCATAGGTACGCACCAAAGTTAGTTTCATTTCATTGTCATATAAAAGGAATGAAAAATAAATGATACATATGAATATTATAATTCCTGTATAATATATATTTTTTATATGTTATATATGATCATTTATACCATCCTTTATATGTTACATGAATGGTATGAACGAGTCATATAACTTTTAATGGGTGGTAGTCTACACTTTCTCAATTGAAATTATCATTTATACACATTATGGAAAGCATAAAGGTATGCTGTAATTAAAAATTTCAGAAGAATAGAGAAAAAATAAATATAATAAATATCATATATAATATTGTTCTATCATAATGGCCACCCTGAGAGGTGGTAGGAGAAAATTGATCAATTACCATTTCGTGAGGCAGTAGATCGTCATACATAGAAACAATATGTTCATATCCATTAGATGGAGGTGTGTATATGTGTGGTTCAAATACATCTCATAAAAACATCTGAGTATTTTTGTTATACTAGTTTTGTTTTGTAATAAATGAATAATAATATCATAGGGAGTATATATGGAAAATAAAGGTAATGAACATGAGAGAAGATGTTACCTCCAATTAAGGTAATTTATTTTTATTTTAACGAAAAGGCTTTAGTCAATTGCCTTCGGCCAAAAGTAAGGACTATATAAAGAAGGGAGAGATTCAATAAAGAGTAATAGATAGATATCTTCCAAACTAAATGTCTTTTTAATGGTAAGATAAAGAGAATAAGAAGTGCCCTTCTATTGAAGAGGTGAGGGGTGCTTTAAGAAAGTCTTAAAATATTAATTTCTTATAAATTCAATTTTGATTTGAAATTTTCGGAAAAAAATTTAATTCGGAGATAATATGATGTTGGTTTGAATACCCATATTCTGATAACTTTTAGAAAAGTTTTAAATAATTTTTCCCTTATTAATTTGGTTTAACCCTTATTTTACCCTTTTTAATCAAATAGTGATACCATGTTATATACACATTCTATGTTAATTATCTACCATGTCATGTCAAACTACCCAAAAAATCTATTTATAAAATATATGGAATAATCATAACCATTTAGACGAATCTTATATTTTTAGTAATTTAATATTATTTAATATAATATTTTATATTTTATGTTATGAATTTTTTCATTTTTGGTCACTATTCATTCTGGACTTTTTAACAAATTCATAACAACCAAATTCATTCAAAAAAAACATTGAAACAATCCTAAAATCTCATATTCACCTAGAAAATTCTTGGATGACAAAAATTATGTCAAATAATCTTTATTTTAATATTTATAATATCATTTATTTGAATCTGTTATTAATGAAGCAATCAATACATTGTCATTGTGTTATGATTAAATTTGTTAATTTAATTTCTAAAAATTATAAATAAAATATCATGATATAGGAAATAGTTATATATATATATATAATGTCTATTTATATTGGAAGATATCACTTATATAATCCCATATAAAAATTGTTTTAGTAAGAAGATACTTGTTTATATCAATTTTCTCTTTAATTTAAATATGTTGTTAGAACATTTCATTATCACACCCATGTGGCTCTATGAGATCCTAAAATAAACCCAAGGATGCACATGGTAAACATATCTCATGCAATAGGATTTTGAAAAGTGTTAGTGTAGTTTTATATTATGGTAACAATATTTCTTAACCTTAATTTACCAGATTTACCCATTAACCATGGTAAATAAAAAGAATTCTTTTTGTAAAAATTGAAAAGTGGGTTTTTTAGAAATAAAAACTATTAAAAATATTGAAATTGTTTATGTACAATAGAAAATTGAAATTACTTACAATTTTCAAAATTGTATTAAATGATAAAATATTAATCCAGATACATGTTAAAACCAATTAGAATTATAATCTACCTACATATATAAATTATATGAAAAAGTTCTTTTGAATTAAAATGCAGTAATTTTCAATATTTATTAAAAAATTTATTTTATAAAAAAATTACAAAAATAAATAGAAAAAATAAATTTTTATGTCACATATATATAATATGCTTATATTTTTCAAATATAAAAAATTAAAGTAAAAAACAAGATTTAAAAAGGGTTCACCTTCAAATGGTAGTAAAATTTTCATTTAAAAACATTATAGTATTTTATACATAAAATTGGATTCATCCTTATCTTAAGGCTCTAAAAATTATTGGATAATGTAAAAATATTTAACAAACATTTATAATAATATTTTAGATAGATCTATTCATTTTCTCCAATAAAATGGATAGGCATTAACTACCATTTAAAATAATAATAATAATATTGTATTATTTCTCGGTATAACTCAACGTTGTGTACAACATAAGATTTCAAAGATACTGATTGTTGCGTATCGAGTATGCTATCAGAGAAAGTTCCCCCTTTAACATAAAATTAATATATTATTCATAAATATTACTATATATGAAAAATTATTATTCCATAAATATGTTGGATGTTAAAGACTATGTCAATGTACATACGTTGACCAAATACTGAAGAGATTTATTATGGAACAATCCAAGTGGTGTTGGTTCAACTGTCACATGGTATACATGATTCCAAGAAAATGTGTCCTCAAACATTACATGAGAATGATAGGATGAGTAAGATTAAATAATATTTAGTGATAGGATCGGTCATGTATGTGATGAGATGTACTGGAATTGATGTTGCCTATGCATTGACCATTGTAGGAAGATATCAAGAAGATCTAGGAGAACAACATTGGAATACTGTCAAGATTATACATATGTATCTAAGAATAACTATGGATATGTTCATGTTATTTAGAGGAGATAGGGATCTTTTAATCAGAGGGTATACTGAGGCTTGTTTTCAGACTGATCAGAATGATCTGAAGTCATAATCTGGACATCTTTCCTTTCTCAATGAAGGATCTGTGAGCTAGAAGAGTTCAAAGCAGCTAGTTTTCACTGATTCTAAAGCAGAGTCCGAATATATAGTGGCTTATTATGTAGCCAAATAATCCACCTAAATTCAAAAAAAATTTCAGGAGAATGATGAGGTATATACTAGTGGGGATCACATTACAATGTATTATGATAATACTTAATTGGTGGATTGTGCAAAGGAACGAAGGTCACATCAATCAAAATACCAAAAAATCCAAAAACATTACCTCTTAAGGTATTTCAATCAAATGGGTGAAGTTATCGTGAGAAGAGTGTATATGGAAGAGAACATGGAAGCTCCCTTGACTAAATGCTTATCTTAGTAGTATAATAAATATCACGTGAGAGATACCAGACTAAAGTATATTAGAAAGTGGCTCTAGTGAAAGTGGGAGTATGTTGGAGTTGTTTCCTAAGAAACCAAAATCATTATACTTAATGATAACCCTATATTCAATGGATGAATATTAATAAAATTGTTATCACATCCTGATTGTTCTTATGCATGATATTGTATGTTATAATTTCTTAAGAACATCTGTCACACTAAAAGATCATAGCAGATCCCTAGTATGATGAAAACTCCAAAGTGCCATGACAATATTCTTGAATATTTGTTCTATGGCCGGATGATATCATTTGATGGGACAGAAATGATACCGGCTATCATGGGTGGGGGACTCATGAATCATTGAGGCAGCTTCTCATGGTGTGCCCCTTGGTAATATCTAATTGAATTTTATGAGAACAAAACCATCTAATAGGAAATCCGCATTCAAAAGTGTCCTTGGAAGTTCCAATCTACGAACGTGTGTATTGGCCCTTAGAAATTAAGATTATTATTAATTAGTATCATGACTCAGGCACATAGATGTATTGAGTAAAATTGTGATGACATATGTTCACATCGAGGTAGGATATGTTAGGTGTTTCATGAGTAATGATTCATTAATAAATAATACAATAATAGATTTGTAACTTCTACAGAATTAGATATCTAAGGACCTCTAATGGAAACGATATAGACTAACTAAATCCATGGACACGGTGATCTCTTGAAAAGATCATTTTGGGGAAGTCAAAGAATGAGAAATCGAGCACATGGGATAATGGAACTTGCATTTAACCCACTTTATTGGAGATATTAGGAAAAGGGGATTATATTACATTGTAAACATTCATATGAGTTGACATGTCCTTGTGACATTAACTTATTTTTCTTGGGTGCCTTGACCCTTTACTAGACAATAATCATGGACTTTAGGCAAGTCAGCCTAACTCCACTGAAAAAGAGTCCTAGAGAGTCACACACTAAGTGTATCCAATATATTAGTGGAATAATATATTATTTTTTAAAAAAGTTGAATAAATATTTTTCTGAATTCTGGTGTAATTATTATTCATGTATTCCTGATTTCATTTATTTCATCTCTAGTTATTCAAGAGAATATAATGTGGGCTGAATATTTATTTATCAGTGATGAATTTTTTTATATTTAATTAATAAATAAATATTTATTATTAATGGTAAATTAGATATTGAGGAGGAATGGAGGACCATGTTACTGGTTCAGTGACAAATGATATTAAATATTATTTTGTTAAATAGTATTTAAATATAACATTATAGTTAAGAACATGACATGAAAATAAAAGCACTGCTATTATTATTTGTCATGTGGTTTCACATGGAATAAAAAATTGGCAATGGATCATGCACTAATTATTTATTATTTCATGGAAAATTAAATTACCTAGTATGTTATTATTATCAAATTAGCCAAGGGGTCATTTTACTAGATAACCAATGGTTTTCTTCACAACTTCCTTAGAGAAAATATCTTGAGCCTATATAACTCTTCCCTCACCAAGAATGTTGTCAATAATGAGAGGGATCCTATGCCTCTAGATCTAGGATAACTCTTTGGAAGCAATTCTTAAGGCGGTCAAAGGCGGACATCACAAGCAAATGGATCATCTGTGCTATCAGCCGAAGGCTCTATCCGTGACATATGAAGTTACATGGATCATGTGTGGATGATAGCTATAGAAATCAAATCCATGTATTATATATCGCAATGAATCCACACCATGGACCAGTGGTTGAACACATCAACGAAGAAAGAATCACTTTGGTGGTAATTATTTAATTTAATTAAATTAATTATATACCAAATATTTAGATACTATTAACGACTCTTTGTTCTCTCCTTTGTCTTTTATCCTTCAATCATTTCTATGGATACTAGAATTTATCATCCTATTGATCTGAGATTAATCATCGATCATAGAAATTTTCAATGATGGGTACAGGCCCATCATGGGCTTCCGCTGTGCCAGGAACCCATAGTACAACTATTTTATCACACATCGGGGATATTCTTAATTTAATAAAAAATACTGCAAAAACAAGTACTTATAACTTATCTTATTTTTTTAATTAATGTTTGAAAATGTTTAAAGTACAATATAATTGATTCATAAGTAATGAACAAGGATATATATAGGGGTCCCATAATAATTATCTTTGAAAGTAATTAATAATTTAAAATACTAGTTATTATACATGGTATAGTTACATATGATTGTTTCAATCCAATTCTCTTTTAAAAACATGTAGGAACCAATAGAATGAGGGAAACCAACCTGTGTGGAGATAAATGAAATTATTGTTTGAGAAACATTCTAAATTGGATAGGATGAGGAGTTCCAAACATCATTGTGATGCTTACCAAAATTTCTCATGTTGTAAAGAATAAATTGAACCATGTGGAACGTCTTATTTTCCCCCAAACAAAAAAACCAGCTACACAGCAAGCCCTTTTATAGAAATAACCTATAACATTTAGTAAATAATTTGAACCACTTTTCATCTTATAGTGGGTTAAATCAATATATAATTTCTTTTATATGATACATATTTTAGGTAAGAAGAAGGAGACTATGTTCATATATCATTTAGATGGATAGGATCATCAAATGTGGGAGTTAATAAAGAATATGAAGCAAAAAAATGAAATTAAAAAATGGATGGGGAAAATAATAATAATAAATTTATTTACATTTATTTCCCATTAAATCTTATAAACTAGTTTGAGAGATCATTTATACATCTTAAGAAAAATAAGGGTGAATATTTCATAACATATGATGAACCCTTCACAAGGCATTCATGATATTCCTTAGGTTTTGTTATCCAAATTGAAAAACAAATATATTTCATTGTGTAATAAGAACACAACTCCAAAAAACAGAATCTATCCTAGACATTGGTAGGTAAAAAGTGGTAGTATTATGTTCTCTCAAATTAGATATAGAGTTATGATTATGATTTAATTGACATGAGGATAAGAAAAAACAAATGGATATTCAAGTAGGGGGTAAACTAAAAAAAGTGGGAAAAATAAAATACCTCCCATATGTCAATGATATGTTATAAATCAACATGGTAATTTCATCAATGTTTTTATGAAATGCTTTTTGTGTGTGATTTAGAAGTCCAACAAGATCATTAATGTCAAGGAAAAATGAATAAACTGACCAACATGTTGGAGGAAAATAAGGAACCTCGAAATACACCACCCATGGTTTAATAATTCAAGTATAAGGAGAAATATAACTATATTAGCCAATGAACTAGACCATGGGTATTTAAGGGAATTTAACATCAACATCCACCAAATCCAAATAGGAAATTAAAATATTTTCCCATCACCACTACTGAGGTGGAACGTAAAAATGAGGACATACAAAGTACATTTTCTATTCAATAATTTATGGAAAAAGGTTTATTTGATACTCTTTCTAAACATTCTATTATTTCCCAATATTTTCCTGGAACTATTGAATAATATCCCTCAATACATGAAGTATATTTTTTTGGTAAAATCACTAATTCATATGATCAATGAATCCAAAATGATAAACTTTACTCTTATTAATATCGTCAAGAATGTTCTTCCAAATAATCATGTAATCATTCCATATAAGGAATATATTTCTATAAAAGGCATGTATTTAATCCATCTATACAGATCCCAAACCCACCATCAATAAAGTTATATACTATTGTATATTCATATCAATCAAATTCACCAATATAAATTCACTGAAGATCATAAATATCCACTAGAAGAACCCACAATGGCATTGGTGTTGATACATAGAGAAGAAGCATATCCTTCCCAAATGGTTGTGTCGATGGAAAGGAATGATGTTGATTCATTATAAAGGAATATATCAAAGTAATTTTTAATGAGATTCCCCAAAATCACCTATATCATAAGCTAGAGTTATCGATATAGTTGATACTTGGAGACTATTATCTCTAGATGATCAAATAGGATTCCCCTAATCAAAATAGGGGAGTAAATTAACTAGGTGAAACTGTATTAGAAAAATATAATCAAATGACTCACTGTATCATCTAGAGGTATAATAGTTATCTTTATCAAGAAAAAACATGGATCAATGTGGTTGTGTATCGATTAATTGGAGATCAAAAATGGAAACAATAAATTTTAGGTATCCCCTACCAAGGTTTGATGACATGTTTAATCAACATCAAGGACCTATGATATTCTGAATGTGAGATATTCAATCTAGATTTCATCAAATAAAGGTTCTGTAGGTTGATATTTAGATGAGATACTACTGTAAGTGGTTTAACAAATGTGAATTCATAATGATTCCCTTCATACTTACTAATGACCTAGTAATAATAATATATTATATAAACAGAGCGTTAGAGACATCCATAAATTTTTTTGATAGTATTTATTGATGACGTTCTTATTTAATCTAAAATAATGTTAGAAGATGAAGAGATTCTACAATTTGTGTTATATGTAATAAAAAAATGAGAGAATATATCCACTGATCAGAATGTGATACTTGGATAAAAAAATTCGCATTCATGGGAAGATGATCACAACTGATGGAATTTCTATACTCCCTTAATACATAAATGCAGTTGAAGAATGGAACAAACCCTCAAGTTTCATTGATATTCATAGATTTAACTGTTTAGATTATCATTACCAATGATGTTTAGTAAATATATCTTACATCGCTATCCCACTAATGAATATAACATCAAAATTGGTAATGTATGTATTATATAAGAATGTGAGGAATGACTTGAGAATATTAATAATATTTTTCTTTATAAGCCTAAACTCACAGAATTATCAAGTATAGAAGGGTTTTGGATATAATTTGAATCTTTAATGGAAGTATTTCATTATATACTCATGAAAAATGGAAAATTGATAGCCTATGAATCATGATAGTTGAAAAACCATGAGATGATCTACCAGATTCATAGTATGGATTAATATTTTTGATCTTATCCCTTTAAATTTTGAGGAACTATCTCAATGGTGAGATTTGTGATATATATAAGGATCATAAGAGTCTAATGTATATAATCTCATAAAAAGTGTAAAAACAATGTCAATAAATATGGTTATATCAGATCAAGGAAAATGTTTTCCCTATTGACCACCATTATTGGATGATGACTGATGTATATGATACTCTTAGAAAGAAATAATAGGCATCTATATCCTTCTAATAAATTTATAATTACCCTATAATAATTTATATGAAATGGATCAATCAGTAAATCATAATGGTAGCTCTCCCCAAATGATTTTCAAACCTTCTATCCAAGAGAAAATCAAGTACGAATAAAGGGATGATTTAGAGCTTCAAAATAATGTGATAGGAGTAACAGATGGGAAGCTTCATGAATTTTTCATTGATAAATATAGTGTGATTTAATTTGAAACAAGACACAATTTTCCTTAATCTACAATGATAAATGATGGGTTATTGGATAATACACATAACTAATCATTCTATATTCATAATATATTTTCTATTATTTATCATGATATTTGAGAAAACATATTGTTGGACAACATGAATAATGGGATCACAGAGTAAACTTATATGTTTATTGTATGTAAACAAGTTAAATAAGTTATAAAAATTTCTGAGGGGGTTATTATTATATTACTTATATACTTATGGAAACAACAAACCATCTCCTTGGACTTTTCATTGGTCTCTCTAATACATCCAAATTATAAAATATGATGTGTGTTATGGTGGATCAACTAATCAAGACTATTCACATAGTTTCAATTTAGGATTATCTATCTCCTGATCAACATCCCAGGATATAAAAAAATCGGTGAGGCTAAAATGGGCAGTACATTCGATCATTTCTGAACATGATCCTAGTCTCACCTCAAAATTATAAGGATATATCCAACATTATATAAATATTTAAATGATTCGTAGTATAAAATATCACCCTAAATGGATACCCATTAGGAAAGGAACATTTATAAACATTCCGAAATATAAAGATCCTAATCGATGGAATTTAATGGGGGATGGGATAGATATATATCATTAGTTGGGGTCTCATATAATAATAGCTTCTACTCAAATATTTATATATCCCCATTTTAGAATCTATATCTAAAGTCATGTAGAACATCTACAGGTTGGGATGAAGATTGAGAGATAATTCTACATGGACCTAATCTTGTTAAATAAATGATATAGATAGTTTAAATAATCATAAATCCTATAAATGTTTCTCAAAGTCAGGTGAAGGTCTATTTTCACATCCATAAAAGGTAAATGAAATTTGATGTTGGAGAAAAAAAATTCTTTTGGTTATCACTATGGAACACATTAATGTGGAGTAGAAAGGAATTATTTTACATAGGTACATTAGATCATTTGATATCCTTGATTGAATAGAAGCACTGACCCCTCATCATGAACTTCCACTAAACCTGGATCAATTTTCTGATGTGTTCCACATATCTGTCAAATGAAAGTACATTTATAAACCCTCAAATATACTAAATATAGTGGAGTAAAAATAGATAATGACCTCTTTTATGATGACCTACCAACGAATCTCTTTAACAATTGGGAAAAAGTTGTACAGAGCAAGAAAACTGAATTTATTAATGTATAGTGACAGAATAATAAATCTAATGAAACGAAAAGGGAACCTGGGGTAATAATTACGAAATATGTAGTCTAATATATTTTTATCTAATATAATATGATGGAATTTCTAGAATAAAATATCAAAAGGGGATTGAATTTAAAGACCTAGTAATTATAAATATTAATTTTTTCCAGATAAAAAGGTTTTATATTGTTATTTAGTATTATATAAAAATAACATAAAAAGAATCCAAAAATATTTTTTTCATGAATATAAATAATTATATTTATTATTAACTAAACCCATGAAAATTTAAAAAATTATAATGAGATAAAAATTAAAAAATAGACAGGAAAGATTAGAAAGTTTGAATCATCTCGATCTCTTATAATCATTGCCTCCATAATAAAAAAATGGAAAAGGAAATAAATATCAGCAAACAAGTCATAATTTTTGAGAAATAAGATATATAACCTTTTGATAAATTGTATTCAATGATATATGAAGTATAGAATATGTATTTAAATGATATAATATGAATTTTAAAATTATAATGTAACAAATAGAATAATAATGAGAATGTGATGAATATTTACATGATTTTTGAGAATAGCAACCGGACTGTTTGAAAAAGTAATTTTTATTCAAAATAATAATCATTCATATAAGTAATATTCAAATTTAGTTAGTTGTGAAAATAGTCAAATAAATATTTCAAAAAAATAAATATCATGATTTAAAAATAATAGAAATTATAAGGAAATATATAATAAACAGTATTTTATTATATATCATGAATAACATAATTTTTAATTTAATAATTTAAATTACATATGATATAATATAATTTTGATAAAAAAAATTTAATTTTTAATATCATTTAGCTGAATTTTCTAAATGGAGATTTTTTTGGTAATTTCCATATATACTTAAGGGTTTAAGTAAATAGTAAAAATACAATTTTTTCATAACCAACAAGTTTTAGATATCATAATTTATGACATAATAATAATGTAATCAATTTTATATTTTTATTCTCTCCAAAAAAAATTTATAATTTGATTTACTCTTGAAATTCAATTTGAAAACATAAAATGATGTTTCTATAGTCTAAAATATAAAAGGTCCCCCAAAATAATTATTGTTTTCAATTTTCTATATTATATTTTATTTGGATAATAAATCAGATATATAAAGTGATTAAATATAATTAAATCATATTATATTATTCAAATATATATCAAAAAGTAAAAAATATTTCTATTTAAAGGTTTTCCTTTTACATAATATTATGTTAAATATTTTATCTTTAAAATGGCGCTATCATCGAG
Source organism: Viscum album (assembly GCA_963277665.1). Lineage (NCBI taxonomy): Eukaryota > Viridiplantae > Streptophyta > Magnoliopsida > Santalales > Viscaceae > Viscum > Viscum album. The sequence continues at coordinate 913,432,378 of OY728162.1, read as the reverse complement.
TATAAATACACACCGATGAAAAAAAATCTATTACCAAGAAAAACATAGTTATATTCCAAATAAACCACTCTTAATCCCATTATAATACTTATGGACGTTTAAGAGTAAGGAATTATGAAAACACTTGTATTCTATCATCATAGAAATGAAGCAACATTTAGAGAAGCGTATGTTTTCATCAACCACTTTTCTCATTTTCCTCGTCTCTCCATCATTTTATGTTTTCAATTCAATCCGAAACCTTATGAAAATAGATTTTTAATATGTTAACATTATATTAAGGATTTTATTGTAATATAATTAATATATTTATCCCATATTTTTTTCATACTTCTCTTTCTCTTCATTTGACAATGTGCTGTAAACGATTGGCTAACCCCCAATTAAGAAATTCTTGATTCTCTATCAATCACTAACTTTAAATATAATAATATTAAATTGAATACAATAAAAAAATTTATAATTAGAATTATTTATAAAATTATGTAGGTAATATTGATTAACCATAGAAAGTAATAATGAAAAAACATAAAATTGAATAAAAAACGGGATATTTTAAGGAAAATATGATATCAAAATGAATAACCAAAAACCAAATAAATTAAAAAATAGAATTTAATTATTATAATTGATCAAGAGTTATAAAAAAGAGCACAATTAACATATATTCACAAGAATTAGTAGAAAATTTTTAATAATGAGGATTTAGAAAATCAATAAAAAAATATGGAATTATAGAAAATGGATTTTCAATCCCAACTCATTATATTTTGGGTTATCACCTATTTCGAGGTATTATCATTTCTAAATTTATAAAATTTATATAATGTTTCCATTATAAATAATTCCTTTTTTCAGGGGATATATATTACTCTACCTTATCATAATGATTTATAATACAAATACAAAATTTATCAAAGAGAGTTTATTTTTTAAAATCACAGTTTGACCCCACTTGAGTTCATTAATCATGAATGGGAAATAATATTTTACCTGAAAATATGAGTTATTATATTCACTTTATAACACATACTATTTTTTAATAATTTAGTATTTATGAAACAATTATGAAACCCATTCCATTATATTAGTCTATTTCATGACTACAATCATTCTCTTTCCTTATGAGATAAATGATTATTATAATTATATTATTTGATCAGTGGGGATGAATTTATATATCCAACTAATGCATCGGTTAAAGCAACATATATCATGAGATTATGTTTGTTATGAATTAACATGATGATATATTGTTTCAAAATTATAATTTAATGATGCATAATCATTTTTTCTTTATGAACATGATCCAAGAATTGTTCATAACATTGTATAGTATTTTAAAACTATGATTTGTTCTTTCATAATTATGAATATGCATCATTGAATTCGTATTTGAATTGTTTACCTCACGATTATGATGATGAACTATGAATTATGATATAATGATGATGAGTTTATTCACCCTTGTACTATTAATTCATGTCTCTCATTCCTTCTATGTTTTCCAGCCACAAACTGGGCTCCTATCTCGAACCAATAATAAATTTATATCCTCATATTATTATACATATTATTTATCATATGGGAGAAATTATGTGTAAAATTAATATGGTTTTAATTAAGCACTAGGTTTAATTATGCACAAGTGATGTATGGGGATAATTTGTACCAAATACTAAACATGTTGACTGTAGAACATATTAATACTTTGTTATTTGTCATAATAATAATATTATATTCATATTATAAAATGGTTGGTATCTATAGAAACCCAAATAATGAAATTTATTTAGAAAATATATTGGGTTTATGTGTGAAAATTATTACAATTTCCTTTGATGGAATATTATTCACACAAAATTTTGAATCGAAAGTAATATTAGAAAGATAACCCATTGTAGAAATATAAGGTATGAACTGTAAATACGCAGTGAAGTAATGATGAACATCATATGAAACAAAACTAAATATATATAAATGTGTAAATATTTGAGAACATGAATTTGATTTATATAATGGATAATTTGGAATTGAAGGGAAATAACTAAAAATAGAGGAGGAATTGAAATGAGACCCCTACAAAGAATGTAACTTATGAATTATAATAAATCCAACAAACGATATTGAGGTTTAAATCTAAATCCACATATACAATCATAATATTCCATATAAATCAATGGTTAGGATTCATGTACCTTTTGAGAAATATAGTCTATGATGAAAAGATATAACACAGTGAAAAGAATTACTCAAGGTTCCCCATAAGGGTTTGGTAATATATAAATACAAATAACATTGAAGGATATATAGAAATCAACTTTTAATTTAATTTAAGAAATAAATTTATGATAAAATATATCATTTGATACTATATACATCATATCAACGAAAAATTGGTTCATAATTTGAAACATGACTCAATGAATGGAAATAGAGACAAATAACCCTAAATAAGATTCTCTATTGGATGAATATACTATAAAATAATTTTTAATAGACTATTTTAACTTAATAACGATTTTTAATCCTAAATTAATTTTTACTAACCTCAATATTAATTCATTATAATCATTTATTACATAGTTATTACTAATTTTCAGCAAATTTTTATCACCATTTTTAATTAGTCTCTATTGTTCTTCATAGGTTTCAGGGAAATGGTTTTGGTCATCACTTCATATTAATATGTTCATCATATACATATTAATTATTTATAGTTATATATTTTAAGTATTTATTTATTTTTTCCATGGTTCATTTAGTGGACATTTGGGCATGGTTCATCAAGTTGACAAAAATAATAAAATTGTTTGGGAAATTTAAATTTATTTAAATGTGGAATATTAATAATGATTCAATTACCAATACATTAATTATTGAAAAAATAAATTTAATTTTTGTGTCATATATTTAATTTAATTATATTAATATATATATCTATAATAGAGACTATCACAAACCAACCTGGGTCGACCCTGAACCGTTCACCTGATCTAGTCCGCGACAAGTCCCGAGGGGTGCTCCTGATCCCCACATGATAGAAACTTGTGTCGGGAATAAAACTTTAACCGTTAGAAATGATTTTTTCCATGAAAAAAATATAAATAAGTAAATAATTAAATAAATAAAAACTAACGATAAAAATTAATTTAGCAGTATAATGAAAGTAAAACTTCTCATACCTCCACGTGATCTTCTAGGTCACTAGACAATCAAAGGCCACCTTGGTCCAATAATGAGGAACTCAGCCAAGAGAACCTGAGAAAAGAACACCTACAACTAAAAAAATATAATGGGCATGGTAATTATAATACCCAGTAGGGTTCCTAAGATAATCCACATAATCCAACATCTCCTTTACCAAAAATATCCATTAACACTAGTTCAATATGCAAATATAAATGTATTGTTTTCAGATTTTAAAATAAGAAACAAGTTTTTATCATTTAAAAGAAAATACCACATACATTAAGTACTATTTAAAATATAATTTTTTATCTTATAAACAAAACAAAAAACAAATGATACCAAATTTGGGCTAATGTAGAACAAGTATACAGTTCAAGCTAGATATAAACTAGTACAACAGAAATTAAATAAGCAATGAAAATAATTAAGTAAACTTGGTTGATCCTAAACATCCATAGAAGACACATGGACATAATAAGTTCAGAACCACCTATCGACATATGGTGATTCTCCTATTTCTATAACCAACTGGCCTACATAAAACTAACAAAATCTAGTGGAAATTCCCACCTGGCCTAACAACAAATCTAAGGGGTACCAACCAGTCCAATCGGGGTTGATCACCAACCATCACTAGATCATCTAAAAGATGCCAAAGAACCCATGGTGGTTATAAGAATACTGTGTAAGTAGGATTCCCTCGCAGACATGACTCATCACATCTCCCTTTCCTACCCTAAATAGAGATGTCAATATACGATAACCCATATGGGATATACCTCCTATAAATGTGGCCCATATTTATATACATACATTTCATATCACAATAAGGTTACAACTAGTCCACCATTCCAATTAACATTTACTGCATTTCATAAAATGCTCAATGTTTTCAACTAGGCATACTCTTTCTCCAACTCATAATCTATATTAAATGATAGTACAAACATTACCCTTGGGGTAAAAGTTCTAAATGGAACTCTAACTCATCATGTGTAAATACATTTTCCCAAAAAAACATACCAATACCACTTTTAAATTTAGAAAACCCAACTATCCCTTGTAAAAAATTCACCATAACCTACACCAAGAGTTGAATGGGAACACGGTTTCAAACACACACACCAAATAACTTTTCAAGTCCAAATGAATCAAAACCTTGAGGAATAAATTTAAACTCGTCCTCTTATAATTTACGATGAATCCCCCATCCTTTTGAATCTGAATAGTCTATTTGTGGAACCAAGGTTTTTAAGAAAAACACCATTTTATGTCACCATATTCATTTGGAGGCACCTCCATCGGTGCACCTAGTTTACCCATGGATGTGTCAATATCCAATAGAGCACCTAAATACCATGAAACGTTTTGAGAACCATATCTACAAATTCATTTTGTCAACCCCTCTATTTATTACACATATAAAAATGATTTATAACTTAAATATTCACTTAATACCACTACAAGGATTGGGAGTTCTAGTGTCTTGGAAAATTTGGAACATTAAATAACATCATTGGACATTAAAATACAACATATTTATTGAAATATTTCTTTTCATGACCACAACAATCCTTCCTACATAGCTTTCCATGGGATGACCTAGGAACATGCATAAGAGAAGGGTGAGATATAAAGACCTATAAGGGAGTAAACAAGATATAAAATGATGAATAAAATAAATTTTAGGAAATATGAATATCAATGGAGCCTAAAAGAAACATGAACATAATTGCAATATATAACATGATTATCATAACATGGAAATGTGGAAACAACACTTAAGATGGTATTTGGACGATCCATGGATCATTGCACATAGAGCATGAGTAAAACCTCCTTCGACATGTAATATAATTAGTAAACCCTCATTTCACTTTATCTATCATGATACTACTCTTTACCCAATTCATTGGAGTGCTATCAGGGCACACCTTTTTTAAACATTTCATTTGATGCATTCATGTGCCACGAGGATCATATAACATGAATTAATTAAACATCTTCATTTATTCCACAATATAAGAATATGTATTTCATACATTAAAATATATAATAAATAAGTAAATGTGAATAAGTTTGAATACCCTTGATAGAGAAATGGGCATTGTATTCACTACACAATGACCTGGTCTTGGAAAATCATGGCGCAATTTCAGAAACATAATGACATGACATTAGAATTCATAAAAATGGTTGATGAGAGATAAATGGGTGTCTCATAATATGTACATGAAATGGAATATATGTGGGTAATATATAAATATTTCCCAACATTTGTAATAAAATTTATATTCATAAAACAAAATAATTTCTAGAATGTAAATGAGAAGAGGGAAATTCCATTTAGAATTTTTGAATGGTAACGGGTGTACTTTGGAGGAATTAAGGAGAGATAAATGGGTCTATCCTCATTCAAAAATAAGCAGGGTATTATTGGGGAGGTTTGAAATCATACCCCAATATTTTTAATTGAATAGAAAAGGGTATAACATCATAATGAAATTTGGACCAAAATGAGAAAGGGAAAAATCCCTTACTTGGATGTGGGATCCCAAAGGCCTGGGAGGGGCTTGATAGAGGATTCATGGTAGCTTGGGTAACCTTGGGAGGATTCTAGAGATGGTAGGGAAAAGGTTTGTCTAGTTTCAATGGATTTGAGTGAAGAGGATGTGGGATATTGGGTGGGTTTATATAGGAAATGAGAGAGGATTCTTTATTATTTAGGTTTTGGGAACCATATATTAAACTAATCAAAAACACAAACCAAACCATGGTTTTTCCCATGGTTTTTCCCAAATGGGGTTGGAAAACATTATTTTATAATTAAAATGGCCGAACTTATTAAAATATTTGGTTTTCTTATGGGGAGGTGAGTCACACTCTCATGGAAATCAATTTAAAAAGTTAAAATGTCTTATAAGTATTGGATTGTCCACTAAATATTTTTAAAATAAATAAGAAAACTTTAAATCAAATTATTTTAATGAAAAAACATATATCGTCTGAACATAATGTTTATAGTATTTTATGACATCACTATTGGGTCATTATGATTTTATGAAACATATTATATATATAACAATATTTAATTTTTACCAAAACATTCAACTCTCTCAGAAAATTATGAAAATTTCATCGTTGGATAATATTGATGTCCTCATTAAAAAAATAATATTAATTTTATGTAAATATTTATCTAAATATATGAATTTTTACTTTTAAAATAACAATAGACAATTATCGAAAAATCTTGGGTTTGGATAAAAATGGCTTTCAAAACATTAAAAAATCACAATTATATTCATAAAAATAAAACAATAATTTATATTCAGTAAATAAGAATTTAGTAATAATAGTTTATTAAAATATTATTTAATTCATAAACTCATTAATTAATCAAAATAGATTTCTTAATTGAATATTAACTAAAAATACTATTTTCACTTGCAAAACTATTTACAAAGTAGCAATAATAAAATGAATGTATATACATTATTATATACAAAAATAATTCACATAATAATATTTTTATGGGCTTGTTACATAACCCATTATAACACTTGTGTACGACCGAAGGGTATGGTGTGCAATGGTGATAGACTCATGGGGTGGCTCAAATAACATCACTCGGGTGGTAATCTCTATCAATTTCCACTTCTCATGTAGGTGGTTTAATTCGATCCTAATTTATTGAATCTCAACATGGTATTGGTCAAGAGATAATCCCAATGATTCCACCTCCTTTCTGATATCTGAAAAGTGGGATTTTTATGGAGCAATTCTACGGGATGAGGCCATTATTTCCTTTTTTTGAGTAAATTGTATTTATTAAAGCCTTATATTTATTCTAATCTTGTGATCACTATTCAATGGATATATTTTCTTTGGTCAAAATTATTAATGGTAATCTTGAATCCTAAAACATAAAACCAAAGAATTTCATATTTTATATAACTATTGTTCATAATAAGAAACATAATTATATCAAGAAGAATTTCCATTAATAAAATATTGGGTCATTACAATCTTCTCCTCTTAAGAAATTTCACCCTCAAAATTTCCTTCTCCCACACTAAAATATATGTGGGTAACTATGCTTCATCACTTCCTACTATTCCCACATTTCCTCTTCAACCTTTTGGTTTCTCCACAACACCTTGACGAGGGTAATTGTCTTATTTCATAGAACTCTTTCTCTACGATCTAAGATCATCACCCCTTTCTCCTCATAGGAGAGTTAATTATGTAATGGAAATACCTCTACATTGATTTCAGGTGATGGGTCAGGTACATATTTCCCTAAGAGTGATACATGGAATACATCATGTACTTGAGATAGGTTCGGTGTGAGTGATAGTCGATAGGCTACCTCTCCAATGTGATAAAGGATATCAAAAGGACTAATGTACACTGGACTAAGCATTCCCTTCTTACCAAATATCATAACTCTCTTCCATGGTGATATGTGGAGGAATACCATATCTCTGACATCATTCAATAGGTCTCAAAGACGATTGTCATCATAGCTCTTTTGTCGATTCTGGGAATCTTTAATGTGTTGTTGGATGGTCTTAACCCTCTTCACCATTTCTTCGACCATTTCTGGACATAAGATTCTTCTCTCCCCATCTTCTACCCAACATGCCAGTGTTCTTCACCTCTTCCCATACAATCTTCATAAGGAGCCATTTTGATGCTTTAGTGGAAATTGTTGTTGTAATACAAATCAACGAGAGGAAGATGTTAATCCCAGCCTCCTTCGAAGTCCATTGAGCACCCTCTGAACATTTCCTCAAGTGGTTGGATAGTCTGCTCAGATTAGCCATCATTTGGAGGATAATAATATGTACTGAAGTAAAACATAATATCTAGATCATGTAGAAGACTCTTCCAAAACATAGAGTGGAATCTTGGATCTCGATTGGATACAATCTATAGTGGTACTCTATGAAGGCTTACCATGTCTCTAATTTATATCTGTTCTAGTTGATCCACTGAGAAATCCACCTGAATTGTAATGAACTGTGAATTCTTTGTAAGATGATCCAAAAGAATCTATATATCATTGTTTCCTTTATATTTCTTCGAAAGGAATGTGACAATTTCCATGGGGATTTTATCCCATTTCCATGTTGGTATAGGTAATGGTTGCATCATTCCCTTACACTTTTTCCTCTTATCCTTCACTTTCTGACATACCAGACAATTTGATGTATATTCAATGATATCATTCTTCATGATATCCCACCAATAATGCTATCATTTATCATGATAAATCTTTGTGTTTCCAGGGTGAATAGAGAAATTTAAACTATGTACATCATCCAAACGTTCTTTCTTTAACTCCGGATTCGATGGAACACATAGTCTTGACCCAAATCTCAAAATTCCTTCTTCATTGACATTGAACACTAGGGATTTTCCTTTTCTAATTGATTCCAACGTCATCTAAATTCCCATGTCATCATGTAGAACATCTATTAACCTTTCCAAAAGTGATGGTTGAGAAATCATTTGTGAATGGTTTGATGATTCTCCCTTCTTTATGATTCCCATGTTCGTCTTCATCATATATTAGAAGATTGGTTCCTTTTCAATTCTCATAAATGATAGAATCATTGGGTCATTTCTACTTAGAGAATATTCCACATTGATCTCTTTCCCCTTGTGGTAATGGATTGATCATTTATAGTCATTTCTCTCTTTCCCAGAAGTCACACTTATTGTACTTTGCATAGAGCTTCTCCTTTTGCAAGGTCTCTAGTGCAGTTCATAGATGATCCTCATGATCGTCCTTGGTTTTTGAGTATATTAGAATATCATCTATAAAGACAACCACAAATTTGTCAAGGTAGTCTCTAAAGACTATATTAATCAATTCCAAGATGATTTATGGAGCATTAGTGAGTCCAAAAGGCATTACTATGAATTCATAGTGCACGTACCTTGTACGAAAAGATGTCATGGGGATATCCTCCTTCTTCACCGTTACTTGGTAATATCTCGACCGAAAACCCACCTTGCATACGTATTATGCTCCATGTTGCGGATCAAACAAGCCATCAATTCGTGTAAGAGGATAAATTTTCTTTATCTTGATTTTATTTTGCTCTTGATAAACAAGTGAAATTCACATTGTCCTATACTTCATCTTGATGAAGAGGACTGGTTCACCCATGGGGAAGCACTTGGGTGTATAAACCCTTTATCCAAATTCTCTTGTAGTGGTTTCTTCAGCTACTCATGCTCCACAACATCAATTCTATATGGAGTCTTTGATATTTTATATTCCCTGGTTATGGGGTCAATTTATAATTCAAAATCACTTCTATGAGGAAGAATATGAAATTCCCCGAGAAACACTTCAGCAAATTCTATCATAATAGGCATGTCTTCAAGGATGGATTCTTCCTTAGACTCAATAATCTGAGCCCGATACACATACTCATTGGGTAATAAAATCGATGCTTGAGATGGTGGTGCTAAAAATATTCATCTTCCTCTTTGAAATTGTATATAATCAGGGGCCATATTTTTATATAAAGAGTGATTTCCCTTTCACGTCAATTTATGTCTGATCTATATAAGGAAAGCCAATCTAGGATGATAATTTCATAAAATTCCACCATTGGGAGTATGACAAGGTTCTTTGTAAATTTCATGCCACAAATTGTGACAAGGGATGATTTAAATTTATGGGTTTCAATGATTTAACCATTTTCTGTACTCACCGACATCTTTACATCAATTATTTGGGGTGGTGTTTGGATTGTTCGACTAAACGTTTGAGATAAAAAAGAATGTGCAGAACCAGAATCAAAAAGTATGTTCGGTATTCTTACTTGAATAACAAGCAAACCTTTCACCACTTTGTTGTCGGGGTTCACATCGGTGGTAGTAATGGAAAAATCTCATCCTTTCTACATTGGAGGTTGTTGGATGCCTCTGAAAACTCTTTTCTTAGGGTAATGGTTTGCATCATTCCCTGGTTCCTTATAGTTTATGAAATGAAAAAATCATTTAGAGTCAAAGGGATATTTCCTCTCCTCTGTCGCAGCTGTAGACCCCGGAAAACGCATTCCTGAAATTTTCCAAATGCTTCCATACACGACCAAGATCGTAGAACTTTTCTTAATCTTCGATTTGGTAGGTCGCAGGGCCGGAACGGAGCTACGGAATAGGAGTTATGGACATTTGAAGTTGGGCTGGAAATCTGGTTCGCGAAGCCCATTCGCGAAGCCCCCTCCGTGATCGCGGAGCGCCACCGTGAAGTAATGAGGCGAGAGGCTCCGCGAACCCGTTTGACGTTCGCGATGCACTGCGAAGACCCCTCGCGAAGCACAGATGCGAATCACCCGAGCATCGCGGTCCCGCGAAGCTCCTGAGGCGGTAACTCTCCGCGAACGAATTTGACGTTCGTGAGCCCTCCGCGAAACTCCAGAAGCGGTACCTCTCCGCCAACGAATTTGACGTTCGCGAGGGCGCCGCGAAGCACCTGAGGCGGCGCGGGAGGTCTGCTTCGCGACGCCCCTGCCTATAAATACCCAGCTCACCACCCTTCTCAGAGGACGACCACAACCACCTCGCCCCTTGGGCGGCCGAGCAGAGCTCCGCATTGCGGCTCCGCGATGCCATGCTCCGCGAGCAGCTTCCTTCGCGTCGCTCCTCCACGGGCTGAGACTCCGTGAGTCCATGCTCTGTGAGGCCATGATCCGCGAAGCTGCTTCGCGAGACCAAGCTCCGCAGGATCCCTTTTCTCCGCGAGACCATGCTTTGCAAAGCTGCTTCGCGATGACCTATCCTTTGCGAGGATCCTACCTTCGCGCCCACCGCTCCCCCACTCAGGGTCAGTGCAGGGCTACGGTCCCAGCCCTCCGGGCCAGTCCCTTTGCTACCGTCACAGACCCCCATTAAAAATGGAGAGTAGCACCGCAAACTTTTCGGGCCGGCATGCCGGGATTTTCCATTGCACTCTTATACGCTCCCACCTTCAACCTATGGAATACCATGATTTGATACACTCCTCCACACACCATGAAACACCTTGGGTTGATGTATTCCTCTTGGTTTGTTTCCTATGTCGTGAGTTGAGGTTCTCATCATCAATTCCCCGAGTACCTTGAGTCGAACCACTCCTCAGGCCACTCCTCCAAACCCAATCACTTGGCTCCTATGCCAGGTTGAACCAGAAAGGGTCGCCCTTGCGTAAGTCCCAACACCAACCATTTCTAGGCACCTTCTGCCTAATAGTTATTTCTACATGACTATAAACTGTAGAAACCCTTATGTTCCAATCATAGGATGCCACTTTCTCTAAATAATATATGCCTTATGCTCCCAGCATTATATGCCAACAGTCATTTCTACAAGACTCTAAACTGTAGTAATCCCTATCAAACAAATGATAGGATGCCCCTTGCTCCAAGAAAGAGATGCCTTATGCTCCTAGCATGAGATTCCAACAGTCCTACCTACAAGACTATAAAATGTATTATTCTCCCTATGTTCCAAACATAGGATGACTCTTGCTCCAAATAAGAGATGCCTTATGCTCCTAGCATGAGATGCTAATAGTCCTACCTACAAGACTCTAAACTGTTTTACGCCCTATGTTCCTAACGTAGGATGCCTCTTGTTCCAAACATGAGATTCCTTATGCTCCAAGCATAAGATGCTCGATGCCATGACTACAGTGGCATGATTCCAACGCCACTTGGCAGTATCCCTCTTGTGCACCAGTGCATAGGTGAAGGCCTCAATTCATCAGTGAGTTGGGATGCCCTCATGGCCGGACATGAGGAAGACATTACGGGCAGCTTCCTTGCGTAAGCCCCATTCACCAGTCCCGCTCCTTAGCGGCACCCGGGAAGCTCCTTGCATAAGCCCCATTCACCAGTGCCTCTCCTTAGCGGCACCGGGGAAGCTTCATTGCGTAAGCCCCATTCACCAGTGTCACTCCTTAGCGGCACCCGGGCAGCTTCATTGCGTAAGCCCCATTCACCAGTGTCGCTCCTTAGCAGCACCCGGGCAGCTTTCTAGCATAATCCCCTTTCAGCATTGCCGCTCCGTAGTGGCACCTGGGCAGCTTCCTAGCGTAAGCCCCATTCATCCTTGCCACTCCATAGTGGCACCCGGGCAGCTTCCTCACGTAAGCCCCATCCAATGTTGTGATCCCAATCAACGGTAAGACGCTGATATCCCTTTGCATCGGTAAGCCGTTGACAACCCTATGCAGAGGTAAGCCGTTGTGACCCAATCCAGCAGTAAGCCGTTGCGACCCCATTTAATGGTAATCTGTTCACATCCTTATCCAGCGGTAAGCCGTTATGACCCATTCTAGCGGTAAGCCGTTGAAACCCCCAATCGGCGGTAAGCCGTCATCAGAAGAACTACGTGGTCTTTGAACCATGTCAAGGCATGGTACGTAGGAAGCCTCTTCAAGGCTCAATCCTAGAACTATCGCCATCCTTTTCTATGGGCCTCCATCCTGGAGTATGTCCCAACACCATGGGTCATCTAACGTGTAAGACCCTCTTCGCTTCTCACGGACGCATCCTTCGCAATGTGATCGTCAGGTCCTTGCAACCTCTTGTTTCTCACACCGAGCATGACTCACGTGGGCTTAGAGTGAGCACCGACCCTGACCCCCACCCATAGCGAACTACAAGGACATTGATCCATGTCAAGGCATGATACGTAGGAATCCTCCAAGGGGTTCAAGCCCACCCGTCATTTATTCACGTCGGGTCCCATCCCCGTCCAGCATGATGTTAAACTGCATTCCGGTCCAATGGAAAGCCGTTGCGACCCATCCCATTTGAACTACGAGGACTTTGATCCATGTCAAGGCATAGTACGTAGGAAGCCTCCATGAGGTTCTAGCCACATTGCTCAGTGGTTCATTCACATCGAGTTTTCCCCCCATCCAGCATGACGTTAAACTGCACACCCATTCCTATTTGAACTACGAGGACATTGATCCATGTCAAGGCATGGTACGTAGGAAGCCTTCACGAGGTTCAAGCCCACCACTAGTGGACCCCTGAGTCAACTTTCACGTCGGTTCACCAATGAAACCCTTTGAACTACGAGGTCTTTGATCCATGTCATGGCATGGTACGTAGGAAGCCTCCCCAAGGTTCAATCCCATCTCTCATCGGACCAAGGTCCACCTTCACGTCGGTACGCTGATGATGCCCATCGGACCAAGGTCCACCTTCACGTCGGTTCGTTGACGACATTCATCGGGCCATGGTCCACCTTCACGTCGGTTAGCAGCACCATCCCAAACTACGTGTACTTTGATTCCCTTCCACGAGGATACGTAGGAAGCCTCTTCAAGGCTCAAGCCCAACTTCACTGTCACCCCTGCGATGGTCCCATTTCATTCCCCTCCACTTCATTCATCCATTCATCACCCCTTCGAACTACGTGGGTTTTGATCCCTGTCCTCTACATAGGGTACGTAGGAATCCTCCCAAAGGTTCAATCCCAACCAATGGTAATGTACCCCATCCTGGGGTGCACTTCCCCTGATCCGCCCTCAGTGGTGTTCAGATCAGCCATTACGGTGTGACATCTCCCCTCTACGGGGCACACCACCATCGATCCGTCTCTATGGGACATTTTGATCACCCTTATTTTGTCTCTGCAAGACGTTAAACTCACGGCCTACCATGTGATAAACATGAGATTCTTGAGGAAAACCTCAGATGGAATGCCTTTGGGATAACCGTCTTCGCAAGACGTTAAACATGCTGCATACCTCAGATACATGCCTCGTGTTATACACCCTTGAGATTCCCTTTCATGAGGAAGAATACAGGTTCCCCAATGTCCATGCACCCAGAGATTCCCTGACATGCCTGATGATGCCGTCTACTCCGACCGAAGGTCGCTACCATGTCAAGACCCCATGGAAAGTCTTGACGGAAGTAGTGTAATTAACCGGCGTCCATGAAGATATGGCACTGGGAATGAGATTCATGAACAACATATTAAATCTATGAGGGAGACCCGGACTAGGTGATGAGTTCTGAGGATGAATCCACAGAAGGAAGAACCGACATCCCATCATCCCGTTTCGATCAAGGAGAAGACGTACTTGAACAAGGAACTAATGCAGCCCACCTTTGGAAAGTGGGAATTCGGGGCAACAAGCAGCGCGTCCTCCACAGACGGATGTGCGCGCCCCAGCGAAAGCGTCGGAAACAGCAGCCGTGGGGTTTTCATGTTGGTAGTTAACGACTAGTTTCTCTTCTCTTCTACACCTAATGCATTTCCTTGTCCCCTTTAGAAAATTTCCAGGGGGCTTCTTTCCACACCTTTGGAAAGTGGGGTGCTGGATTTTCTTATCATCGTTGGATATATCCATCGGACCACCATAATTAAAGTCCACCATAGGCTTCTTATCCACATGATAGCTTTGGGATTTTTCTGATTTCCATTTAGACCTTGAGGGAACATCAAACAATTTCTTCATTTCTATTGAAGTCATGAATCTCTATGTAATTCTGTAGGATAGGTTTTAGCCCACCGAAGAAGCGATAAACCTTGCATTCGGGGGTAATGAAAAAGCAAAAGGCACATCATGCAGGCCTTGTGAAGTTTGCCTCCTACGTTCTGATGGATTCGTTATCATTCTTTATTGGGAGAAAATAAGGTCCTTTCCATCTTAATTCGGAGGGTGTGAAGAAAATATTTGTCTAAAACCATTTTCCATAAATCCGTCCATGCCAACACCTTGATCTCCTCCTTAGGCTTCATATTTTATCAATTTCCACCATTGATCGGCTTCACCATCCATACGATAGTACTCCAATAAAAACATATCTTGTTCACAACATTGAAGGATGGAAAAGATAATTTCAATGGAGTTGATCCATTTTTCGACAATTGAGGGATCAGATGATCTATTAAAAGTAGGAGACCTTTGTCTCATGAATGTCTCGATTGGTACTTGTTCTTTCTTGTGTGTGTGTGGGGGGGGGTGAAAATTCCACTTGACCCATGTTTATATTCAATGATTGAGTTATCTAAGAGAGTATCATGACAAAATTTTGTGATTTCCTCTCCCATTGGATTGGGAATCTCATTAGAATAGTCAAAACATTGATCTTCGCATCGATTGTTAGCCTAAGTACTACTATTACAGGCCATTTCCTATAATAAAATCAAAGTTAAGGGTAACACATAAAGGGTAATCCAAGGACAAAAAAGGATGACATATAAATTATTATTATTTCCATAACTTATCCTCCTCAAAATATTTTTTTGTTATTTTTATAAAATCCACTTTGAGGGTGAAGTGGGAACCGCGGGAAACCAATCAAATTTCAAAATCATGCCACAAAAAACAAAATTCAAATGCTAAGGCCATGTCATGGGCCAACACATCGCTGAAGATCACGCTGCCAGTGGGAAGTCATCGACTACCATGCCATCACTTTGGGCATCGCATCAACAACACCATCGATGTCGAAGCCGCCATTAACACATCAGCATCATCATGACTCATTGCCACTTCATCGTCATCAGATCACCATCGAGAGCCCACCGACCAACGCCCCACCACATCATCAAACTGCCATCACACTTCACACTTCGTCTTCACCATAGGACCTGTAATCTGAATCCACTAGAAGGAAACCCATCTCTGTTGTTGAAAACCGAAAACCATCAAAGCACCATCACCAGAGATTCAAACCATCATCACCAGAGACATATTCCACCCCGTCAATGACATATCACGATTTCACCCGCGAATCAAACCAAAATACAAAACCAGACCCTCATCATAGCATCTTGGAACATCATCAACTTTATCAAGGCTGAAAACCAGGAGGTCGTCCACACCTCGAACCTCAAATGTCGAACATCGAACCGACGCAAACATTAGGAATAATGAACCATAGTAAAACCAAAAATAGCGAGATGAACATAGCGACACCAGGATTCCATCGACCGCCCAAAAAACACTTCCCAAAACCTCCTAAAGGACCACCGTGCCAAACCGAACAGAGTAGGAACGATGGAGAAGGAGGCCATAGCAGAGTTCGTGGAGAGTTAGGGCCCCAGCATCGAACAAAAATCTAAACCAGAAATAAGCAACACCACAAAGAGAACTGCGAAAAAGAGAAGGAGGAGGAGGAGAAACAGTGAGCCTCTCTTTTGGGAAACCAATGCTCTCTCTTCCAGCACAACCCAAACCACCCCAAAGAAACCAGTGTACCAGAACAAGAAAAAATTTATATAATAGTGAGATTTCGTGCTCTCTTCCTTTACACATCCTATGAGTTTAAAACCTTCAATATATATTATCCATAATCTAATTCCCAATATTTACTCTTAGTGGCATTTTCTCCATAACAATAGTTCATACTAATCTTGTGAATTTACCAAAGCATATCCCTCAGGAGTGTTCTAACCAAGTGTGTAACAAGGCTCCTTGTCATGTACCATGTTACCACAAGTCAAGCCCATAACTCCTATTCAGAGTTTTCACTCCTTGTTACACCTATGACAGAGCCACCTCAACCTCCTCGTATCAAAATAGTGATTTTTTTTGATAAACCACTTACTCAATACTCACCAAAATTTTGGGATGTATTTATTATACTCATTCTTATCGTTAAGTTTACAATAGGATTTTTTAATCCTAATCCCAAAAAACTAAACCTATCCTCGGATACTAACTATGACAACCTTGCTCTTTATTACACAGATTAACATGATTTATTACATAAACAATCACTTATGAAAACTATGAGGTTCGGGAGGTCCAGTGTCTTGGGAAATAAGGAACATTATATAACATATTAGGACATGAGAACACAAAATCTTAATTGAAAACTTCCTTTTCTTGACCAATACATTCATTGGTACTTACCATTCCTTAGGATAACCTAAGGACATACCTAAGAAAACCGTGATTTATAAATACCATTAAGTAATAAGAAAAGATATAAAATGAAGAATACAATACATGTTAGGAAATAAGCATATAATTTGAGAATAAAAGAAACATGAACATAAAGGAAAGATATTGCATGGTTATCATAATATGGAAATGTGGCCGCATAAATTAACATGGTATTAACTTGATACAATGATCATTGAACATGGATCATGAGTATCCCTCCATGAACTTGTATTAGCATGAGTAAACCCTCATTGTATTTGACATATCATGATAGTAATCTTTACCCAATGCATTGGAGTGCTATCAGGGCACACCCTTGTTAATCATTTAACTTCATGCATATGTGTGCCACATGGATCATATAACATGGATTAATTAAACATCATAATTTATTCCACTATAAACGAATGTGGAATTCATACATGAAAATACATAATCAATAAGTAAATGGGCATAATGTTGAATACCCTTGATAAAGAAATGAGCATGGTATTCACTACACAATGACTCGGGCTTGGTAAATCAAGGTGAAATATCGGCAACATAACGACGTGACATTAGAATTAATAAAAAATAGTTGATGAAAGAGAAAAGGGGTATCTCATCATAAGTACATGAAATGGATAGTAAGAGGGTCATATAAAAACATGTATCAACATGGGTAATGGAATTTAGATTCAAAATACAAAATAATAGCTTGAATGTAAATGTGAAGAGAGAAATTCCTTGTGGAATTTTTGCAAGGTAATGAGTGTACATGGGAGTAAGTAATAATAGAGAAAGGGGCCTCTCATCATTCAAACATGAGGGAAGTATGGGGTAGGTTAAAAAATCAAACCCCAGTATTTTTAATTGAAATGAAAAGGACATACAAACATAATTAAATTTGGACAAAATGAGAAAGGACAAATCCCTTACATGGATGTGTGATCCCAAATGCTTAGGAGGCGATTGAGAGAGGCTTCTTGGGATATTGGGGCACCTTTGGAGGATTCTAGAGATAGGTGGGTAGAGGTTGTTTGAGCTCTACATGCTTTGAGTGAAGAGAAAGTGGGGGATAGGGAGGGTTTATATAGGAAAAGAGAGGAGATTCATTATTATTTAGGTTTTGGGCACCACACATTAAACTAATCAAAACCACATACATACCCACGGTTTTTCCCATGGTTTTCCCAAAGGGTAGTGTAAAATATTATTTTATAAGGCCACTAGAACTTTTCAAAATGGCAACTAATGATTTGTAAAATAAATCTAGAAAACCAAAAATCACATTAATATAATGCTAAAACATATATTGGACGAAAATAATGTATATATTATTTTATTACATCACTATTGAGTCATTATGATTTCATAAAACATATTATATATTTAAACAGTATTTAATTTCTACCCAAAAATTTGATTATTTCAGAAAATTATGAAAAATTCACCATTGGATAATTTCGACATCCCGATTCCAAAAATAATATTCATTTTATCGAAATATTTTTATAAAAATCTGAATTTTTAATTTTAAAATAAAAACTGACATTATTCAAAAATTCACGGGCTTTGTTAAAAATGGCTTTCAAACTTTAATAAATATCACAACTGTATTCATAAAAATTATATGATCATTTATAGTTAATAAAAATTAATTTAGTAAAAATATTTTATTAAAACATTATTCAATTCAAAAATCCATTAATTAATCAAAAATAAATTTCTTAATTGAATATTAACCAAACATACTATTTTCACATTAGAAACTATTTACATAGTAACAATAATAAAATGAATTTATATTATTTATTATATAGAAAAAGATGCACGTAATAATAGTGATACGGTCTTGTTACATAACCCCTTATAACACCTGTATAAGACCTAATGGAAAGGTGTGCGATGGTGACAGACTTTTGGGGTGGCTCAGATAACATCACTTGGGTGGTAATCTCTCTCAACTTCCACATCTCCTTTAGGTGGTTTCGTTCGAGCCTAATGGGTTGAAAATTGTCTTGGGCTTGTCAAAGAGAAAATCCCAATGACACCACCTATTTCATGCTCTCAGAAAAATGGGATTCTTATGGACCAATTTTACTGGACAAGACCATCGCTTCCTTTGTCTGAGAAAATTAGATTTGTTAATTCCCTATATTTATACAAATCATGTGATCATTGTTCAAAGACATTATTAGAAATGGTCACAATTCTTAATGTCATTTTAAAATACAAAAAACATAAAACCAACGAAGTGCATATTTTATATAACCATTTTCCATAATAATTCACTTAATTAGATCAAGAATAATTTCCATTAATGATATTTTGGGTTTTTACATTCATCACTCGATTTTAAAACTAAATCCAACCACCCCCTTATATGAAAGAACATAAAAATTCTTATTTGAAACATAAATACCTTTCCAAAATCACACCAAACCATATTCATTAAATCTTTCAAAAACTCTAAAGTGATTGAAAATTTAAAAAACAAAACAAACAATTTATAAAAAATTTATGAAAAAGTCAAATTGTATATTAAAAAATTTATAAAG
Organism: Viscum album; assembly: GCA_963277665.1. Classification (NCBI taxonomy): domain Eukaryota; kingdom Viridiplantae; phylum Streptophyta; class Magnoliopsida; order Santalales; family Viscaceae; genus Viscum; species Viscum album. Next base: position 913,412,722 of record OY728162.1, on the reverse strand, counting down.
ATATTAAATAATTTACAAAAAAATTAATAAATATAACAAATAATTTATACACAATTTTATAACAAACCCACATATTTATTAAAAATATTTATAAATCGGCAATACAATTTATAAATAATTCAATAAACAGACTGGAAAATTTATAAACAATTAATTTAAACTAGAAACACTATCACAGTCTATTGAAGAGTACATCGAATGTGTGTGTCAGACTCAAATCATTATCAAAATATCTTTTGACCTTCAGTGAACACATTTTTCATAAGCACACATAAACATGACCAAAGATAGTTCCTCAAAAATATTTCTAACAAATCCAACTAGCTTGAAAACACTACAGAATTTTAACTAAGTGTATTTTAATTGTTATAAATAAGTATAAAATTTAATTGAAAACACTCATGTATGAAGTGAACATAATAGGAAAGGAAAACGTGGTTTTACCTACCTCAAACAAGCACGTATGCGATGAAACCTTAAAAAAGAAGAATATGATGCCCCACTAACCAATGAATCACCATATTCTACTAGAAAAATACACCAAAAGACCCCAAGATTTTAGGGGTTGAAAACTTTAATAAAAAGATTGAAAAGGGAAATAAAACCACCACCATTGAGGTCATCAGACAGTAGAAATCACGTCGACTAGAGTGGGAATGGAAGGCTATCATCGTGTCACGCGACAGAGACTGCCAATAATGAGGGGAGGTCGTATGGATGGAGCAAGGAACCTAGAGGATGGATCATATAGGGTCGAGGGTGGTGGTCGGATGGAGTGGTGCTAGCTTAGTCTGGAGGTAGGCAAACTGATGGGGGGGGCGGCTGGAGTGTGGAGTTGTAGTGAGGCGAGGCTAGTTGCAGAGAGGTCGGGTAGATGAGGGGGAGTGAGGTTGAATCCATGGTGAGAGTCTAGGGGGTGAAGCAAGGGCAGTTGAGGGTCTTAGTGTGGGAGCCCAGCGCTGGGGAAGGCCGGAGCAGTGATTCAGAGAGGTGGAGGAGGGCCTCGGCACGGGGCACGTAGTGTGGAATGGGGTCGTAATGCCCTAGCCCCAGTTACCCAGAGTTGGTACATTATTACATATCATTGGCATGATCACAAGGGATCAAATCCCGAAAGTCTGGTCAGTTTAGTTGTCTTGGAAGTAATAGATACATTCATAAGTTTTACATTACATTAATAAATGAAAAACAACATCAACATTGTCTCCATTGACCACATATATATCCCTTAGACAATCCTCGTAGGCCAGTCATAATATACTTCTTCACATCATGGAAAAAATAAAACATAGAATGGGGTGAACACAGATGTTTATTAAGGATAACAATATAACGAAAACCATCATAAATAAGCTTAAATATTTAAGGAAATGTTTAATACTAAAACAAAAGTCTTTTGAAATTTAAATTCAGCATAATATGGCAATGATAAATCAAATAATTCCATTTACTTATTAACATGGATATTCTACTAGTAGGATAATTACATGTAATATCAATAGCTAATTTCGTAATGATGGAATGCATAATGCCAAACTTCATAACCACATAGTCAATGCCTTGTGTGAAGAAAGCCGATATGATTTTGTCAAGGACTTGTGCCAAGACACAAGTTTGTCTCATGAGACATACCGATGCATAAAAGAGCTATAGTGGGCTCCACCTATCACTTACTAAGTCCAATACATTTCTCAAATGAAAACGATTAAATATAACATAAACATTATCATTAAAACGAGCATACAAAATGTCAATACTTTATCCATAAACCATGAATGGTATAAAATTAAAATATCTATAGACAAAAATATCACAAAACCTTCAGCACAACATGCAATATTTGTATCATAATAAATCAACCTCGATCAAGAATAATATCCGCTAAAGGATGTTGACAAATTTGGAAATGATCATTAAAAATATTTGATAAAAATATCCCTTTTTCATGAAATAATTTATAAGTCATATAACGGAAGTAATTTAAATGTTAGATTTGAATTAAAGTGTCCCATAACACTTTTAAACTTTTCAAAGGAATTATCATTTTAAAAAAATCATGTCTATATAATAAAATACTTCAAACCATTTTGAAAACATGGACATTAATGAGAATGGTTAAGAAGAATAAATCTTTAAAACATTTAAAATTTTGATATAGTAAAAATTCCCTTAAAAATAATCTCTTTGGAAACACTTTTATGAAACATGGACATTGATAATAAATATGTACCACTAGATACTTATGTAAAAAAAACCTCATATAATAAAGAGATTGTGGAATTAACACTTACCATGCACTTTCCTTTGGTCGAGGGTGCATTTAACCACCTGTATAATGACCATTGTATGTTATCAAATTATACCAGAACCATATAAATATTTATTATATCATACATGATTCATTTATGACTTTATACTGCCCATTTAATAATGATTTCCTCGTTAAATTAACATTTTGGTTAATAATCGATTTCTTTATCGTACGTGTTTTAACTTCTTATTTTTGATCATATGATTTAGAAAATGATTTAAATACTTCCAGAATATAAAACATGAATTATATATAATATATATTTATAATATAAATATTTATAATAGACAGATATGTGAAATGGAAAGCACTATTTATGGAAACAGTAGGCTATATGTACGCATAAATGATATTTCCATTTTCTTATTGTATTGAATAGAAGTAAATGAATAAGATATTTGTAAGTACATAAACACACAGATATATATATATATATATATATCTTAAGTATCATTATTTTTTCATATATTACATATTTATTAATAATATATATTTTTATAATTATCATTGAATGTTGAACATGGGAATGAATCTCATCGCGTCGTGGAGACAGTAAACCGTACGTACGCACAGACGACAATATCATTATATTGATGGTGAAATAATATTTAATTGTATGGTATATCATATTTAAATAATCATTAAAATGTTATATTTATTATTTACATTATTTATACTCATTATTATACCCTTTCCAATATTGAATTGTTTGAATAAAATACTACACCACAACGTCGAGACTCTAAGACGTACGTACGCACGTATGGTGACTTTGTCATTTAGAGGATGGATAGAATAATTAATTTGGTTGAAAAATATTTATAATAAAATAATTTAATATAGGAGGTACTAGAGTTATTATTTTGGTATGGAAACAACAATGAAAGAGAAAGTGGAAGATGATAAGAAGTTGAAATATTGTGGTGAAATTATTACCTCTTCTTCGGGTGTTTCCTTTTGAATTGATCAAAAGGGTTCTATAGGTTTGCTTTATGATCAATGTAAGTACTCCAGCTTCATGTGAGGGATGTTGGGAGGAAATTTTTGCAGGTTTTGGCTGATCAAAATGGCTTTGGAGTTGTTATTTTGAGAGAAGGAAAAGTTCCCTTTTATAAGAGAGATGAGGGTCACTTTAGGAAAAGCTTGAAATATTATTTTATAATAAAATAACTTTCTGTTTCTAATGGCTCCATTTTTCTATCGAGGATAAGGTGGTTATGGGTATAAATAATAACAAACAATAGGTTTTATACATGTTTAGTTTACCAATGTAACCTTATCTATTAGATTTAACTCTTAGTTAAATAGTTTAACTTTTACCATGTCTTCTAGAATGCTTACACTATATGGGAAATAAACGTACTCTAAAATTCCAAGATAACCTAAAGTGGGTTTTTAATGAAATATATAATATTATTTAATCCCTTTGTCCTATCCTTAGATTTTTAGAAATATTATATCAACCAATAATATAGTATTTGTTTTAGAAATTAATTTATGTCAAGATTGACACTATTTGGTTTTTGGTTTTTGTGAAAGTCATCAAAACATGGTTACTTCAAAAAATATAAATCAAATCAACCCTAACTTGTCATTTTCACCTTTAAATTTCATGTATGTCAAAAAAAATTGAAATTATATTTATTTTAATATGTATAATACCATTTCTTTGATTTTTTCATTAATAAGGTAATTACTATATCATCATTATGTCGTAAATAAATTTAATTATTTAATGTCTTAAAATTATATATAAAACACCATGTTGTTGGAAATATTTTTATCTTTATAATGTATATTTATAGTCTAATTTATCTTATGAATAACCTTGTATTAAAAATTGTTTAGTTATTAAATTTTGAGTTTAATACTTTTAACTCATCTTTAAATAAAATAATAATAAATGTCCCAATCTAACCCATGTGGACCTAAAGTATCATATTTTATTCATAATTTATTTATGGTTGAATTAGACTTATACAATAGAATTAATACACTTGTTAGGGTAATTATAATATCATTTTTACCTTTAATTACCCTATTTACTGTTAACCGTAGTAAATAATAGTCAAAAGTTACTATTCACCAATAATTATTTTCATCTTATTGAACCAAATTTTACTTACTGATATTAACCATGTCTCTCATATTTTTTAAATTTAAGTCATAGAATCAGTAAAATTATGTTTTATGCAAATTTGCAAATGATCCTAGAAGGTGGGTAAAAAACATTAAAAAGTTCAACAAAATTTAATACATCTAATTTTATTATAAAATGACTCCAATGAATTACATTGAAATTATATAGGTATTATATCTCTATTTTTTTAATGTAAATTTAAATAAAATAAATTGTAATTTAAATAAAAATCCAATTTTAAATAATAACGTAGGGGTTTTCACTATTGATCAAAAAATGAATGTTTTCAGAAAAATACATAAAATTTACACTAATCTAATTTTGATATTTTGAATTCAAAAATTTAGTCTATTTTACAAAATTAAAAACATAAAAGTTTCATTTATTAATTTAAAATTAATTCTCGTTGTCAAAACCAAAGAGAGGGTATTAAAAAAGTAAAAACTATAAAAATATTGACATGTGTTTATGTCAAATTTAAATGTGAAATTATATATAATGACCTACATTGTATTAAATGATAAAAATATAATCTAATTATACATCCAAACTACACAAATGTATAATTAAAACTATAAATTATTTCGATTAAAAAAGTTATTTTCAATTAAAATTTATTATTTTTCAGTATTCATCAAAATATTGAAGTTATCAAAAATGTACCAAAAATTTATCCGAACTAAATTTTTATGTCAAAATTATAAAAAAGAACTTAATTTAATTAAATAGAATTTATAAAAGTGTCAAATATTTTTTTAAAGGTATTTCCATTAAATAGGCGGTAAAATTGTATTTTGTGAAAGATACTTCTTTTATCTGAAAAATTAAATTTTTCCTTATATAATGTGTAAGAAACAAAAAATATGAATGTTAAAATTATATAGGATATATATAAAATTCATAATGTAGTTAATAATACTCATAACCACTTTTTGAAATCCTAGTTTGGTAAGTCGTGGTGCGCTCAAACTCATTGTTTCTTGTAGAGCCAGTTATTAAATTACACTGATGAGATATCATACTATGAAATCTTAGGGTGTTAAATTCTATCATCCTTCCATAAATTGATTCCTCACAATTTGAAATTGTTCCTTAAAAATAAGTGGTAAAAAATAGAAAAATACCTTTGTGGAAAACCAACATCGGAAATTGGATTAATAAAATTTATTCTTAATAATCGAGAAATGGAAATGAAAAAGTCACCACCAAATTATGATCTCAATTAATAGAACTTTGGTGGAAATTGGAGACAAAATATTGGAGGAAAAAACTAAATATTTATCGAGAGAGATTGAGGTCATTAATCACAAACAAGTGAACAATTGAGGGCCTCAAATTAATCAATCTATAATGATTTAAAATATCATCAGTTCAACAAAACACAACGTATTAGGATAACACATTTTTGGTTGTAAGATCTCTTCTGACACGACCTCCTCCCCACAAAGTGTACCCCTCCTGGGCCGGCAATGTGAAAAGGGAGATAATGACCCCGAGTCCCGCCTCCAGTAGGCCCCGGGTTGGCGACTAGCACTGAGGGTATAATAACATACAAATGGGAGGCATTACCCTCTAAGAGAACACATGCAGAAGAGAGAGATAGAATAGACTCCAATCAACTCCAACTCAGAACTGAAATATAAAAGGAAACCAAGTACATGTATGAAATGTCATGCAAAAGTACTACAACTGAAAGGGGAAACTAAAAGTACCCAAAAGAAAGTAAAACGACAGTGACCACAAGCCTGGACTGCTCCTCCTCCAACCGCAAGCTAGTAGTAACCAGCTAGATCTCCAACCAGCTCCAAGTGACCTGAAAAACAGTTTATATGTACATAGGGTGAGTATAACAGTATACTAAGTAGGATCCTCCCCATGACTCTCATGCAAAAGTAAAGAAAGCATGCTAAAGCCCAGTGAACAACAAGTGAAACTAACTCATCACCTAAACAGGTATACTATGTTCCCAACCTCACCATGGCTACTCTCACCAAGTAACGCATACAATAATATAGCATATAGTAAAGAATATCAGGGTTACACCACTACTACTTCCCCACTGGTATGCCGCTTTTCCCCAAATACATACGTCATGTGCATCTCTTTCCAAAGGCTTGCCCGCAGACACCTGGGCTAAGCTCCACAATCTGCACCTCGTGCACCACAAAGGCTTTCCCGTAGACACATGGGCGAAGCACCACACCGTCCTCACAACCAAAAGTAACCAGGTAATTTCCAGGAGCCACCACAGCTCGCATAACGTGTATCATACGTCGGGTATAATACCTCAAGCCATTACAGCCCATACGCCGAGTAAGGATCCTCAAGCCATCATAGCCTATACACTTTACACCTATAGTAGTCCGTAGGATACTATATCCAGAATATATGTGTGTGAATAACCACAAGCCATTACAGCCCTCTACACACATATATGGGGTAACTAACCACTGTGCCTCATGGAACAAGTATCTACCAAGAGAAGAGAGCGGAGCCAAAGGGGGTAGTCAGCCATTCAACCTCCCATCAGAATGTTGGGGAAAACACCCCCACCCCAGGGCTCAGAATCCCCGGGGTGTCAGTTGCCCTTACCGACAGGGTGGAGTAGCGTATAGAAACAAAAAAAGTAAAAAATATTTAAGTAACTCACATCCACACTATGGGCATTACCTAGTCTTAGATACAACTGCAGCTAACGTCTCTCAGACTCCAGGCTGCTACTTCTAAGACTAGGTATCCTATAAGCACACAAACATTTGAAGAGATTTATTAGATTACTCCATTCTCATTTTATCAGTTCCACTGTACGTTAATTAATTCTTTAAACATTAATTAAGAATGAACAATTCCACATCAAACTAAATTGGCATCATATTCAAAAACATATGCTCCTTTTTAAGATTCACATCACCTTTAAATTCCAGCATCTCCATCCCCGTGGATTTTCACCATTTAATCAAACATTCATTACAGAATTACTTTTCCACATTCCCAGGCATTCTAGAAAAACATCCTATGCTTCTAAACACAATGGAGGCTCAACACGATGAATAGATATACTACCCGTCGAGTCATTGCCGCCTATAGAAAGAGCATATACCCATTATCCCTCGAGAGGCTAAACACGGAAAGCACGTGGCATACCCCGCGCGTCTTCGCCTCCTTCGGAAGAAGGTTAGCAAGACCAGCTTCCTTGAGAAGTGGGGAATAGCAAAGCATATTAACATTCAAGAAAACCACAAGCAACTAGTAACCACATCCATCCCATTCCATCACCCCTGGTGTCCTCCCCGACACCCATATGCATAAACTGATGCATCTCGCCACTCTAGGCGTCATCTGCTGCCATAACCACAAGGCCTCCATTCCTCCACATATCACAACAACCATCCAGGCTCACATCACAACACAAGTAGCAAGAAAACAAACATCACATCATGGGCTCTTGGCCCTTTAACAAACAAGAGGGTAACTCAGAACCCTTTTAGAAATTCCAACATAATCTGTTCTCTAATCCATATTGAATTGGCAAATTTGTTATTCGTAGGTTCCAATCATGGATACCTAATCAGAAAGCTATCACAATTAACCAATCATTCTTACTTCCCTAATTTGATTATCCTCAAATTAGAACAACTACAACAACGGCAATAACAAGATTAATTTACATGCCTCTTTATCTTTAGCCAGTTAATTAACAATTAATTCCGGCTTTACGTTCATTATCAATTTCTATCATGAACGAACAACAAATCAAAGAAAACATAGATATCACTATATCGAGGAAAACATGAGGCAAACCGTTATCACGGTATAAAGCAACAACATGCGATCAACAAATTCTTTTAATCTGGTTCAAGTATTTAATTAGGTCAATCTCATTGTGATCAAAAGGGATAAATCATGCTAATTCTACGATAGAACATATACAGTTAGAGAAACCATGAATCCCCTTCCTCAAACAGCTCCTCACGTTCTTTATCCACACAACAGGTCACGATCCTCCCCTCGCGACAACTACATCCACCGGAGGATGCTGTGGTATGACAGTACCAACCAACCCCAAGAAAACCCATTAGAATCTTGGAGAATACATGGTATAATCATGGAAAAGTGGATAGGAGAAGATGAACCCCAAAAGAACGACGATACAACATACCTTATATCGAAGATTGATCGACACAACTCAATTGCATTCAAAACAGAACAGAACCAATCCTCGGGGTAAAGATTGATTGTGAAACTCCTATGTAATGGATTGAAAGGTTCTAGTGTCTCTTAGCTGACAAAAAATGGAAAGAACAAGGGAGAATGATATCTCGTCCCTTTTTATGATTTAATGGGGCGACGGTTTAAGATCCGGTTAATTCTCCATTAAAAACGGATCGCATTAACCCACGCGGTTTGACAAGTAAAACATTCCAAGCATTAGGAATAATTAATATAGGATTTATTTCATTTGAAACGGCCTTAAGAGCCCTTAAAATAAGGCTTTAAATGTATTTTACGTCAAAAGAAGTGTCAAAAGGGGCAAAACTGTAGGAGTCTGGAAACACTGTTCACCCGCCGTTACTGTACATGGAACCGATCTGTGAAACTGATCTGTGAAACCGATCTGTGAAACCGATCTGTCACACCGATCTTTGAAACCGATCTGTCACACCGATCTATGAAATGGATCTGTCACACCGATCTGTGAAACTGATCTGTCACAACGATCTGTGAAACCGATCTGTGAAACCGATCTGTGAAACCGATCTGTGAAACCGATCTGTCACACCGATCTCTGAAACTGATCTGTCACACCGATCTATGAAACCGATCTGTCACACCGATCTGTGAAACTGATCTGTCAGACCGATCTGTGAAACCGATATTTGAAACTGATCTGTGAAACCGATCTGTGAAACCGATCTGTCACACCGATCTGTGAAACTGATTTGTCACACCGATCTGTGAAACCGATCTGTCACTGTTCATAAAACTGGAAACACTGTTCACAGAACCGAAAAAAATTTGGCAAAGTGTTGGGGATAAGTCCCCTTGACCTCCCAGAACACCTCCAACACCAACATTTCACAAAGTAATGGACCGGAGAGGTCCTGACCATTACATTAGATACCTCTCAAAACATTCTCATCCTCGAGAATTAAAAACCAACCCAGAAGAGAAGAGGGGTCTGAACAACCACCCCATAAGATACCTCTCAGGGAAAAAACCACCATGAGTTGTTCGAAAGCTGGAACAAAACTATGACATCCGGGAACAAACAATCCATACCCAAGCAATTCATTCACAACATCACATCAAAGGTACATAAATAAAACATGAAAAGTCTAACCCGAGAGGAAACATCATTACATGAAAGGAGTTAAACATTAAACAACTCTGGGTACTGAGCATGTATCTGTAACTCACGCTCCCAGGCACTCTCCTCCATGCCACCGTGTCGCCACAAGACACGAACTAAGGGGATAGAACTCCCACGCAACACTTTCTCCTTGCGGTCTTGGATCTCCACATGTCGCTCCTCGAAGGTTGCATCATCGTCAAAATCGATCTCTCCCAAATCGATAACATGAGATTCATTATGAAGATAACGGTGGAGTTGTGATACATGGAAAACATCATGTATCCGAATCATATGAGGGGGAAGTGCTACTGGATACGCCACATCTCCAACATGAGCAAACACATCAAAAGGCCCAACAAACCGGGGAGAAAGCTTACTTCCCCGACCAAACCTTCGCTGCCCACGACGGGGAGTCACCTTTAGAAACACATGACCACCAACATTAAACTTTAACGGTCTCCTTCTTTGATCAGCATATGATTTCTGACGATCATGTGTTGTCTTCATCCTCTCACGAATCACCTGAACCATCTCTGTTGTATTCTGCACTAGTTCTGGTCCGAGAATTGCTGACTCTCCGACCCCAGTCCAGCACAACGGAGAACGGCATGGCCGGCCATACAAGGCTTCAAACGGCGCCATACCGATGGTAGAGTGAAAACTATTATTGTAAGCGAACTATACCAAGGGTAAGTGCTTCACCCATGAACCTACAAAATCATGAACACAAGAGCGCATCATGTCTTCAAGATTCTGGATGGTTTACTCTGTCTGACCATCCGTTTGAGGATGAAAAGCAGTGCTAAGGTCGAGTTGAGAGCCAAAAGCATGCTCGAGATCTCTCCACACCCTAGAGGTAAAATGAGGATCTCGATCAGAAATGATCGTCTTAGGAACTCCGTGAAGCCTCACCACCTCCTCCAGATACTGCCTCGACAAAACCTCCACTGAGCTCGACTCCTTGATTGCTATGAAGTGGGCCGATTTAGTTAAACGATCCACTACCACCCATATAGAATCATGTCCTCCCGGAGCTCGAGGTAAACCTGTAACAAAGTCCATTGAGATGTCCTCCCACTTCCACTGAGGAATCTCTATGTGTTGGAGAAGACCACCAGGAACACGGTGTTCGGCCTTCACCTTCTGGCAGACTAAACATTGAGACACACACTCTGCAACCATACGTTTCAGCCCAGGCCACCAGAACTGACTCCTTAAGGACCGGTACATCTTCTTCACACCAGGATGTACTACCAAGGGTGAACTATGGAACTCTCAGAGAACCGTCTCGCGCATCGCCAAGGGAACAAACAGCCTTCCATGATACAACACTCGGTGTAGTTCATCCTCCGACCAACCATCAAGGGCATCCCCACAAACAACTCTATCTCTCCAAACTTCCACCTCTAGATCACCCAACTAAGACTCTTCCACCTTTTGCATCAGGGATGACTGCACCATCATCTAGAAAAGACAACCTCTACCCCCAACTTCTCCCATATCAAGATGTAATGCTGACAGTTCCCCCATTACTCTCCAAGAATCACTAGATTCACGCACAACATCATTAGGTGACTTTCGGCTTAGTGCATCAGCTACAACGTTCCCTTTTCCAGGTGTATACGATATTTCAATGTCGTATTCCTGCAAAAACTCCATCCACCGACGCTGCCTCAAGTTCAAGTCACGTTGGGAGAAAACATACCTCAAACTCTTATGATCGGTGAAAACCACAAAGTGCTCACCAATGAGGTAATTTCTCCACAAATTCAGAGCAAACACCACAGCTGCCAACCCAAGATCATGGGTGGCAGAGTTGCGTTCATGGGGACGCAATTGTCGGGACCCATAAGAAACAACTGACCTTTGCTGCATGAGAACACAGCCTAGCCCCAGATGTGAAGCATCACAGAAAACATCAAACTTGACTCCCTCCGCTGGAAGACAAAGGACTGGAGCACTTACCAACTTCTCCTTTAGATATTCGAAAGCTGCCTGACACTGATCAGTCCATATGAACGCTTGATCGTTCTTGGTCAAAGCTGCCAGAGGAGTCGCAACTCGGGAGAAATTGGCTACAAACCTCCTATAATAGCCTGCGAGACCAAGGAAACTTCGCACCTCTGACACGGTCTTGGGGGCTACCCATGACACCACTGCTTCTATCTTCGAAGGATCCACAACTACTCCCTGTTGGGACACAACATGCCCCAAGAAACTAACTTCTCGAGCCCAAAACTCATACTTGGACAACTTCCCAAACAACTGATGTTGGCGAAGAACTCCCAAAAAGGCTCATAGATGCTCTGCATGCTCTTCTTTAGATGTGGAGTACACAAGGATGTCATCGATGAAAACCACAACAAAGTTGTCCAGGAATTCACGGAACACAGCATTCATCAACCCCATGAAAACAGTTGGAGCATTCGTCATGCCGAATGGCATTACAACAAACTCATAATGCCCATGACGACAACGGAAAGCAGTCTTCGAGATATCCTCATCCTTTACACGCATCTGATAATATCATGACCGCAAGTCGATCTTTGAGAACCAACTGGAACCCTTCAGTTGATCGAATAGGTCATCAATCCATGGAAGAGGATAGCGATTCTTTATTGTCACTTTGTTTAATCGATGATAATTGACACACAACCGCAAACTGCCGTCTGCCTTTTTCACAAACAAAACTGGTGCACCCCACGGTGACACGCTTGGCCGAATAAAACCACACTGCAATAGACCATCAAGCTAAATACATAGCTCTCGTAACTCAGAAGGGGCCATCCTATACGGAGACATAGAGACAGGGGACGCTCCTGGCTGTAGCTCGATCCCAAACTCGATCTCTCGTCGAGGGGGTAAGGATACAACCTCTTTTGGAAAGACATCAGGGTACTCCTCTACGACCCTAGGAAACGCTAACTGTTGAACCTCTGAAGAACTCAGCATCATCCCAGCCATCATGGATGATAAGGATAAAACTCTTCTATGATTCATTCGAGGATCTCTCTCACCAAAAAACACCACTTCCTCTCCATCTTCATCAAAGAAAACGACCTTTTTCCTGTAGCAATCCACAATAGCCTGCACAGAATACAACCAATCCATGTCGAGGATGACATCATAGGGTTGTATTCGTAAACATAGGAAATCTCCCCAAGAGCGGTGCTTCCCCAACCCTAGCTCACAGTCTCTACATACTTCAAACAAGCTAGCTCGACCTCCAACTGGCGTAGTCAATGCCAAGGGCACTGGAAGCCTCTCAACCTCAAGTCCCAAAGTGTGGACAAGGGTAGGGGATATAAAGGAGTGTGTTGCTCCTGAATCAAACAAGGCATACACCAAGGTAGAAAACAAGCAAAGGGTACCTCGAACGACGTCTGGATCGCCTGGAGCTGGCAACGCTAGAGCATGAAGCTGACCACAACCACCTCCACAGCCTCTCTGACCCGGACGACGACCACCACCATGGTCGCGCTCTGCTCTCTGAGGATGGGGTGCGATGTGGGGTTGTCCCCTGCCAGCTCCATCTACCCTCTGGTGATCTAAAACTGGTGCAACCTGCTGCTGCTGCCTCGGCTGGAACTGCCTCAACGGAGGAACCTGGAGTGGAGCGCCTGGTGCACGATGACTGCTCTGAAAAGTCGGGCACTCCCGCTGCTGATGACCACGACCACCACAAGAAAAACAAGCGCTTGATCCCTTGGCATAGGCTTGAGAGTTTCCGCCTCCGTAGAAACGAGATGGGAAGGGCTGGGACCTACCCCTAGGTGAACGAAAACTCTTCTGTCCTGAAAACCGGGAACCCCGGACCACAGCTCTACTTCGTGAGGAATCATGACGATTCCCCTCTCGTGATGATCCGGTCCTATCCAAAGTCCTCTCAACAACCTCTTCCCTCGCCAGCACCTCAAGATATGTCTTCAGCATAAATGGGGTGACCTGGCGCTGGATCTCTGGACGCAAAGCCTCCTCGAAATGCCTTGCCATGGCCTCCTCATCTGGTAACAGGTCTGAAGCATATCGTAGAAGGTTCCTAAAATTAATTCCAAACTCTTGAACACTGGATCTCCCCTGTTGAAGGGTAAGAAGCTCTTGGTGACTGGACGCCTTCGCAGTCGAAGAAAGAAACTCGACTCTAAACCTGTCTCAAAACTCCTCCCATGAGATTGCTGACTCCTCACAATCCCCGAGGAACAAGAACCACCACTGTCTCGCTGCTCCACGCAACATAGTCACAACCAAGGACACCCATTGTTCCTTCCGAGCACGAATCAAACTGAAGCCTATCTCGACCTCCTCAAACCAGTCTTCTGTGATTGCATCTGAAACGGAGCCCTCGTACTTTTATAGACTCTGGCGCTGAAACTCTCGGAGTGTCTTCCTCCAAGTATCATCGTTGCCAACCTCTACCCGGCGGCGATCTGCTGGAGCAGCCTGCTGGGAACCTTCTGCGCAAACCTGACGAGGACGTCGACCTGGATCCATAGCTGTAAAATAACAACCGTTAGAGGTCCTAACCCTGGAATATGGAAGACTCAACATTAATTAATTAATTATTTTCTTTTATTAATTTTAGGTTACCTATCCCATGGTATACCCATTCAAACACAGGCGCAAAGAATAATGATGCATGATCCTTTCCTAGGTCTCTATCCTGCAACTAGTATCACTTTGTTTAGTAGCCATCGTAAACTTAAAGGTCCGTGCAATAGATCATAGGGGGCCCTGAACGCCTATGTCTCTACCGGTCTCCAGTGTTTACCCCACTTGCTAATCATGAATGACACTGTTGCCCTACCATCCCATGCATCCTCACCTGTGCCTAACTCCAAACCCCATCCTATCCCTCAACCAGACCTCTGATACCACTCTGACACGACCCCCTCCCCACAAAGTGTACCCCTCCTGGGCCGGCAATGTGAAAAGGTAGATAAGGACCCCCGAGTCCCGCCTCCAGTAGGCCCCGGGTTGGTGACTAGCACCGAGGGTATAATAACATACAAATGGGAGGCATTACCCTCTAAGAGAACACATGCAGAAGAGAGAGATAGAATAGACTCCAATCAACTCCAACTCAGAACTGAAATATAAACGGAAACCAAATACATATATGAAATGTCATGCAAAAGTACTACAACTGAAAAGGGAAACTAAACGTACCCAAAAGAAAGTAAAACGACAGCGACCACAAGCCCAAACAACTCCTCCTCCAACCGCAAGCTAGTAGTAACCAGCTTGATCTCCAACCTGCTCCAAGTGACCGGAAAAACAGTTTATATGTACATAGGGTGAGTATAACAGTATACTCAGGAGGATCCTCCCCAAGACTCTCGTGAAAAAAGTAAAGAAAGCATGCTAAAGCCCGGTGTACAACAAGTGAAACTAATTCGTCACCTAAACAGGTATACTATGTTCCCAACCTCACCATGGCTACTCTCACCAAGTAACGCATACAAGAATATAGCATATAGTAAAGAATATCAGGGGTACCCCGCAACTACTTCCCAACTGGTTTCCGGCTTTTCCCCAACGACATAGGTCATGTAAATCACTCTCCAAAGGCTTGCCCGCAGACACCTGGGCTAAGCTCCACAATCTGCACCTCGTGCACCACAAAGGCTTTCCCGCAGATACCTGGGCCGAAGCACCACACCGTCCTCACAACCAAAAGTAACCAGGTAATTTCCGGGAGCCACCACAGCTCGCATAACATGTATCATACGTCGGGTATAATACCTCAAGCCATTACAGCCCATACGCCGAGTAAGGATCCTCAAGCCATCATAGCCTATACACGTTACACCTATAGTAGTCCGTAGGATACTATATCCAGAATATATGTGTGTGAATAACGACAAGACATTACAGCCCTCTACACACATATATGGGGTAACTAACCACTGTGCCTCCTGGAACAAGTATCTACCAAGAGAAGAGAGCGGAGCCAAAGGGGGTAGTCAGCCATTCAACCTCCCATCAGAATGTTGGGGAAAACACCCCCACCCCAGGGCTCAGAATCCCCGGGGTGTCAGTTGCCCTTACCGACAGGGTGGAGTAGCGTATAGAAACACAAAAAGTACATAATATATAAGTAACTCACATCCACACTATGGGCATTAACTAGTCTTAGATACAACTGCAGTTAACGTCTCTCAGACTCCAGGCTGCTACTTCTAAGACTAGGTATCCTATAATCACACAAACATTTGAAGAGATTTATTAGATTACTCCATTATCATTTTATCAGTTCCAATGTACGTTAATTAATTCTTTAAGCATTAGTTAAGAATGAACAATTCCACATCAAACTGAATTGGCATCATATTCAAAAACAACTGCTCCTTTTTAAGATTCATATCACCTTTAAATTCCAGCATCTCTATCCTCATGGATTTTCACCATTTAATCAAAAATTCATTACAGAATTACTTTTCCACATTCCCAGGCATTCTAGAAAAACATCCTATGCTTCTAAACACAAAGGAGACTCAACACGATGAATAGATATACTACCCGTCGAGTCTTTGCCGCCTATTGAAAGTGCATATACCCATTCTCCCTCGAGAGGCTAAACACGGAAAGCACGTGGCATACCCCGCGCGTCTTCGCCTCCTTCCGAAGAAGGGTAGCAAGACTAGCTTCCTTGAGCAGTGGGGAAAAGCAAAGCAGATTAACATTCAAGAAAACCGCAAGAAACCAGTAACCACATCCATCCCATTCCATCACCCCTGGTGTCCTCCCCGACACCCATATGCATAAACTGATGCATCTCTCCACTCTAGGCGTCATCTGCTGCCATAACCACAAGGCCTCCATGCCTCCACATATCACAACAACCATCCAGGCTCACATCACCGCACAAGCAGTAGGAAAAAAAACATCGCATCATGGGCTCTTGACCCTTTAACAAACAAGAGGGTAACTCAGAACCCTTTTAGAAATTCCCACATAATCTGTTCTCTAATCCATATAGAATTGGAAGATTTTTTATTCGTAGGTTCCAATCATGTATACCTAATCAGCAAGCTATCACAATTAAACAATCATGCTTACTTCCCTAATTTGATTATCCTCAAATTAGAACAACTACAACAACTACAATAACCAGATTAATTTACATGCCTCTTTATCTTTAGCCAATTAATTAACAATTAATTCCGGCTTTACGGTCATTATCAATTTCTATCATGAACGAACAACTAATCAAATAAAACATAGATATCACTATATCTAGGAAAACATGAGGCAAACCGTTATCACGGTATAAAGAAACAACATGCGATCCACCAATTCTTTTAATCCAATTCAAGTATTTAATTAGGTCAATTTCATTGTGATCCAAAGGGATACATCATGATAATTCTACGATTGAACATATACAATTAGAGAAGCCATGAATCCCCTACCTCAAACAGCTCCTCACGTTCTTTATCCACACAACAGGTCACGATCCTCCCCTCGCGACAACTGCATCCACCGGAGGATGCTTCGGTACGACAGTACCAACCAACCCCAAGAAAACCCATTAGAATCTTGGAGAATACATGGTATAATCATTGAAAAGAGGATAGGAGAAGATGAACCCCAAAAGAACGACGATACAACATACCTCATATCGAAGATTGATCGACATAGCTCAGTTGCATTCAAAATAGAACAGAACCAATCCTCGGGGTAATGATTGATTGTGCAACTTCTATGGAAAGGATTGAAAGGTTCTAGTGTCTCTTAGTGGAGAAAAAATGGAAAGAACAAGGGAGAATGATATCTCGTCCCTTTTTAAGATTTAATGGGGCGACGATTTAAGATCTGGTTAATTCTCCAATAAAAATGGATCGCATTAACCCACGTGGTTTGACCAAGTAAAACATTCCAAGCCTTACGAATAATTAATATAGGATTTATGGCATTTGAAAAGGCCTTAAGATCCCTTAAAATAAGGCTTTAAATGTATTTTACGTCAAAAGAAATGTCAAAAGGGGAAAAACTGTAGGATTCTGGAAACACTGTTCACCCACTGTTACTGTACATGGAACCGATCTGTGAAACCGATCTGTGAAACCGATATGTGAAACCGATCTGTGAAACCGATCTGTCACACCGATCTGTGAAACCGATCTGTCACACCGATCAGTGAAACCGATCTGTCACACCGATCTGTGAAACCGATCTGTGAAACCGATCTGTGAAACTGATCTGTCACACCGATCTGTGAAACTGATCTGTCACACCGATCTGTGAAACCGATCGGTCACACCGATCTGTGAAACCGATCTGTCAGACCGATCTGTGAAACCGATCTGTGAAACCGATCTGGGAAACCGATCTGTCACACCGATCTGTGAAACCGATCTGTCACACCGATCTGTGAAACCGATCTGTCACACCGATCTGTGAAACCGATCTGTCACTGTTCATAAAACTGGAAACACTGTTCACCGAACCGAAAAAAAAATGGTAAAGTTTTGGGGATATGTCCCCTTGACCTCCCATAACACCTCCAACACCAACATTTCACAACGTAATGGACCGGAGAGGTCCGGGCCATTACATCATTCCCTAATGTTTAAGAATTACTTTATTCATACAATAAGAGAAAAAAATATACTAGACAATTATAGTTTCACCCTTGAACTAATTCCTACCACAAAATCATGTTTCACTCAAAAATATAATAGAATTACAAAATATTCTATTTATCATAATCATATATGGTTCAAAAAATAATTAATTTATAATTCATTTGTCAGATTATTTTAAAAAACTGCATTATACAAACTAGGACATCACGTAGGCCACTGGTAGGTGATGCACCCTTGTCACCTTTTGGTTGTGGGTTCAACTCTCACGGCCTTACCGGATGTGATTGGTTGTCGCCCGACCTCCAGGTTGTCCTTTTTATTACAATCCAAAAATTATCTCAAGAAATAATTTAACCATAACAATAGTATCCAATGTCAAACATAATAGATTCCATCCTATAGACTTATCCAAAATACTTCTATCCAAACCCACTGTCCAAAATTTACAAGTAAGGTAAACACAATGAAAATCCTTTTTCCACATAAAACATGTGAATACCTTCATCATGTATTCTTTTAAATCACTGAAACACCATGAATTACCATTAAACCTCATTGATTACATTAATGCTTCCATATTCCTTATAGAATACTGGATATACTCCATCTATCCAAACATATTGTAAACCACAAAAATTATGGAATATATGAATCATTAATCAGATTCAAGGTAGTCAAGAATATCCAATATAATTTATCCAGATCAATCATATATTATTAAAAAATCACTACCTCACTATTATAACCATATTATAGTTTATCTTTCTTTCAAACATATATTTTCCAAGAAAATTAACTAGATATTCAGTCACTTTTCTTTGTTTCACACAATCTCAAGTCCTTAATGAAATAGTATTACAGTACAATACTTATATACTCTATAATTATTATAACATGTACATCATTAATACAATTCTAAAATGACAAAATACTTTAATAACAACATAAGAACTCTAATCATTCCTCTTCATCATTAGCAGTATCATAACTTGGTTATTATTCAATAACAACATTTGGTGTGTACTCAGATGATTTGGGCATTGATTCGCGTAGTCTCCCAACTCCTTAATGATGAAGCATTATACATCTGAAACCTTTTTCTTACCCTTGAAATCATGTACTTGGTGTCCTTTTTCTCCACACTTATTACAAACACCCATTCCATCTTTCTCTCTTCCATTCGTTTCTTCTCTTGCTTCCCTTCAAAGCCATACAATTCAGAGGATTTTTTTACTTATCTTATTAAAAAATGATACTATTTCTTCATATGTTGAGAATACATGGGAGACTATTTCCCTTATAAATAATGGCTTAATACCCTGAGAGATATGATGCATCATAATCTTTTGATCATGCGTATTTTTGGTGTTCTCATTACTTCTACTAGGAACCGTTTCTAAACAATGTCATACACTTGGTTAGTTTATGAACCGAAATGCATAATTCCAAACTTGTAAAATACCTAAAATAAATTGAACAGATTTTTCATAAAATCTATAATCATAAAAAAATTTATTTGAGGGAGTATTTACTCCTAAATCGTTCATAATGGATTCTAAGGAAAAAGTGAATTATCCTAAGAATATCCCCCGAGAGTGTCGTAACCAAGAGTGAAGCATGGCCCATTATGGTGAACCAGGATCCCTAGGTCAAGCCCAAAACACTTTATCAGAGTTTTCACTCCTAGGTACATCTGTTCCAGAGCCGACTCTACCTACTCATATCCAGACTGGGATATATTTCATGGAAAATACATAAAATCGCTATATTACCAAAATTCCAGAATGTCCTTCTATACTATTCCACAAAGTCTATCTTAGGGTAATGTTATCTAATCAGAGTTTATCTAAATCTATTTCCAAGGTTATTGATAAACTTCCTCTGATACCAACTATAACGCCCCGAACCCAGTTACCTAGATTTGGAGCATTATTACATAACATTGGCATGATCACAAGGGATCAAATCCCAAAAGACAGATCAATTTAGTAGACTTTGAGGTACTAGAAACACTCATAAGTTTTAAATTACATAATAAAATGAATAACAACATCAACATTGTATTAATTGAACATATTCATATCCCTTAGAATATCCCTGCAGGTCAGCCATAATATACTTTTTCGCATCTGGGGAATAATAAAACGTATAAAGGTGTGAGATTAGATGCTCAGTGAGGATACAAATATAGCAAAAACATTCATCAGTAAGCATAAATATTTAAGGAAATGTATAAAACTAAAAAAAGCCTTTTAAACATAAAATTCATCATTATATGGAAAATATAAATCAAATAATTCCATTTTCTTATTCACATGGATATTATACTAGTCGAATAATCACCTGTAATATCAATAGATAATTTAATAATGATGGAATGCATAATACCAGAATTCGTAACCACATAGTCAATGCCTTGTGCCAAGACTAAAAATAATATTTTGTGAAGGCCTTGTGGCAAGACACTGGTCTGTCTCATGAGACCTACCGATGCATCGATGAGATATATCGGGCTCCACCCATCACATACTAAGTCCAATGGATTCCTTATATGAAAAGGTTTAAACAAAAAATAAACATTCATATTAAAATTATCTTATGAAATGACAATAATTTTTCCATAAAACATTAATTGTATAAAAATAAAACTACCAGAAACAAACATATCGCAAAACCATCAATAAAATATGAAATATTCGTATCATAATAAATCATCCTCAATCAATAATAATATCCCATTAAGGATGTTGACATAGTTGAAAATGATCATAAAAACTTTTGAGAGAAATGTGCCTTTTTAATGAAATCATTTAAATGTCATATAAATGAAGTCTTTTAAAAGATAGTTTTGAATCAAAGTGAACCATACCACTTTGAAACTTATGAATGGAATTAAAATTTAAAAACATTCATGTTCATATAAATAAATCCTTAAAACCATTTGGAAAACATGGAAGTTAATGAGAAAGGTTGAGAAGAATACATATTTAAAACATTTAAAATGTTGTTTTAGTAAAATTCCCCTTAATAATAATACATTTTAAAAAACTTTTATGAAACACAGACATGGATAATAAATATGTCCCAGTTGATACTTAAAAGAAAACAACCTTGGATTATAGAGAGATTGTGAAATTATCCCTTACCTTGCACTTTCCTTTGGTCGATGGTACATTTAAACTCCTTTATAATGACCATAGTATGTTATTTAATTATAGCAGAACCATATTCATATTTATTATATCAAACATGAATCATTTATTACATTATACTACCCCTTTTATAATGATTTCAATGTTAAATTAACATTTTGGGTAATAATCACTTACTTTATCGTACGTGTTTTAACTTTTTTTTTGATCATATCATTCAGATCATGATTTAAATACTTCTAGAATATAAAAAATGAGTTATATGTCATATATATTTATAATATAAATATTTATAATAGATATATATATATATGAAAAGTAAGGCACCATTTATGGTGATGGTAGGCCGTACGTACGCAAAAACACTGTTTCCATATTCATATCGTATTGAACGGAAGTAAGTGAATAAGATATAAGTAAGTGAACAAACACACACACACACACATATATATATATCTAGTATTATTATTATTTCATATATTACATACCTATTAATAATATATATTTTAATAATTATTCTTGAATGGTGAACGTGGGAATGAATCTTATCGCATCGTGGAGACGGTAATCCGTACGTAGGCACGAGCGACAATATCATTATATTGATGGTAAAATCATATGTAATTGGATAGTATATCATATATAAATAATAATTAAAATTTTATATTTTTTATTAGCATATGTTATTCTCCTTATTATACCCATCCAAATATTGAAGTGTTTGAATAACAAACTACACCATGACGTGGAGACGGTAAGCCGTACGTACGCACTTATGGTGACATTGTCATTTAGAGGATGGATAGAATAATTAATACGGTTTTAACTTATTTATAATAAAATAAAAGTATGTAAGAGGTACTAGAGTTATTATTTTGGTATGTAAACAACAATGAAAGAGGAAGTGGAAGATAAAAAGAACTTTAAAGAAGGTGTTGAAATTATTACCTCTTCTTCGGGTGTTTCTTTTGAGTTAATCAAAAAAGAATACCTAGGTCAGATTTATAATCAATTTAGAGAATCTAAGTTGATTTTGGGGAATTTTGGAGGTTATTTTTGAAGGGGTTGACAATGGAAAATATCTTTGGAGGTGTGATTTTGAGAGAAGGTGATGTTCCCTTTTATAAGAGAGGTGAGGGTCACTTTAGGAAAAGCTTGAAATAATATTTAATAATAAAAATATTTTCGGTTTATAATGTCTAAAAAATTATTTAGAGGATAAGATGGTTATGGGTCGATATACTCTCAAACATTAGGTTTTAGACAATTCAAGGTTAACATTTTAACCTTATCTTTTAGATTTAAATCTAAGTTGAATAGTTTATATTTTACCGTTTCTTCTTGTATTCTTACACTATATGGTTAATAAACAAAATATGAACTTTCAAGAGAACATAAAGTGGTTCATTAATGACATATATAATATTATTTAATCCCCTTTTGCGAACCATAGATTTTTAAGAATATTATATCAAACAATAATATAGTATTTGTTTTAAAAATTAATTTATGTCACTTTTCAAACTATTTGGTATTTGGTTTTGGTGAAAGCCATGAAGACTTGATTACATGGAAAGAGATACTTTGAATCAACCCTAGCATTTCATATTCACCTATTAAATTCTTGGATGTCATAAAAACGTTGAAATTATATTTATTTTAATATTTATAATACCATTTATTTGATTCTTTCCTTAATAAGGTTATTACAGCATCATAATTGTGTTATAAATTAATTTTAATATTTAATTTCTAAAAATTATAAATAAAATACCATGATGTATGAAATCGTTTTGTTTTTCTAATGAATATTTATAGCCAAATTTATCTTATGTATAACCCTATATTAAAAATGGTTTAGTTATTAAGCATTGAATTAAACACTTTTAACTCTTATTTAAATAAAATAATAATGAATGTCCCAATCTAATCCACGGGGGGCTAAAGGATCATATTTTATTCCTAAGTTTGTTTTTGTTCGAATTAAACTTATCCAATAATATTAGGGAATGTGTTAGGGTAGTTATAATATCATTTTTACCTTTAATTACCCAATTTTCTTTTAACATGTTAAATAGAAGTCAAAAGTTACTATTACCCAAAAATTATTTTTGTCTTATTGAACCACATTTTACGTACTGATATTAACTATGTGTCTCAAATTTTTGAAATTCAACTCAAAGTAGCAGTAAAATTAAGTTTTATGCAAATTTGCAAATGCTCCTCGAAGGTGGGTTAAAAATGTCAAAAAGTCAACAAAATTTCATATATCTAATTTTATTATAAAATGACTCCAATGAATTACATTGAACATATATAGGTATTAGTTATATATTTTTACTAAAAATAAATTTAAACAAAATAATGAATTATTTAAATAAAAAGTCGGTTTTAAATAATAACGTAGTGTTTTTCACTATTCATCAAAAAATTGAAAGTTTCAGAAAAACTCCAAAATTTTACCCTAAGATATTTTTGATATAATGAATTCAAAAATGAATTATATTTTTCTAAATTAAAAACATACAAGTTTAATTTATTAATTTCAAATTAATTCTCATTGTCAAAACCAAAAAGTGGGTTTTTAAAAAGTAAAAACTATCAAAAGATTAACATGTTTTTATATGAAATTTATATATGAAATTACATATAATGACCTAAATTTAATTAAATGATAAAAATATAATCTACTTATACATCTAAATCATTCAAATTTATAATTTAACACTATAAATTATTTCGATTAAAAATGTTGTTTTCAATTCAAATTTAGTATTTTTCAGAATTCATCAAAATATGAAAGTTATAAAAAAAGTACCAAAAATATATCCAAAATAATTTTTTATGTCCTGATTCTAAAGAAAAATTTAATTTCATTAAACTGAATATATAAAAGTGTCAGATATTTATTTTAAAAAATGATTCTCCATTAAAGAGGTGGTAAAATTGAATTTTTTAAAAAATACTTCTTTTATCTGAAAAATTGAATATATCCTCATATTATGTATAAGAAACACAAAAAATAAATGTAAAAATTATATAGGATATATATTTAATTCAAAATGCAGATAATAATATTCATATCCACTTTTGGAAGGACTAGTTTGGTTAGTCGTGGGGCGCTCGAACTCATTGTTTCATGTAGCACAAGTTATTGAATTTCTTTGAAAAGATAACATACTATGAAATAATGGGGTATTATATGGGGTTGTTTGGTAGATTATGGTTATGGTTTTTTTTTACTTTTATATAATAATAATAATAAGAAAAAAAATTATTATAATAAAAATAACAACATAAATAATAATTATAATAATATCAAGAATAATAATAGTAATACAAGTAATAAAAATAATAGTAATAAAAAAAATAATAATAATAATAAAATAAAAAATAAAAATAATACAATAATAACAATTATTGTTATAATAATGAGAATAATGACCTATTTCATGATACATGGGCCGACAACGCGGCTACCTCCAACCGCATGGTTACTGCACATAGGTCTGAAACCCATTATAGTTGTTAAAGGATTTTTTTTAAACTGGGACCAAACCTGGAACATGGTCTGAGAACCCAAAGCTAAGAAATAATTAAATAAAAACTAATTAAAAAAGTCAGGGTGTGACAATTCAACCCACCGCAGACACTTTTTGGCCCCAAAAAGTCACCCAGTCGAATAATAGACAAACCAAGAATCCATGAATGATTTAAACTGAAAGAAACCACAACAAAATGGATTGGGACAACATGAGATCATCCACCCCACCACAAGAACTCAACTAGTATAGAAATTTGACACACAAATATATCACCCTTTGAAAAGTGGGGTGATGTGGGAGCTCCCAACCAATCCAAACTAACTTCAATTGCACAAGAGAACACCACCTCTGCTAAAACTTGGTCCTCTCGACCAAGACCAAAACCCACCAACACAAGTGAAAACCCCCCAAGTAGAACGAACTCCTGGAAGGGAACCCAATAATAATGACAAATGTCAATCATTCCATAGGAACTTACATATCCAAACGAACAAAACTAAACTGACATCAACACCTATAATGGAAAAACACTTTTATGAAAAACACATGACTCAGAAAACCATATCCATGAAAATAGAACTGCATGGATTGTAAGGGAACGAGTCCGTCATAACCACACTACAAAACAATGAACTTAAAACAATGTAAAATCTTTAACTGTAGAAAAACAATAACTAAATGACTTTAAATGTTCTACTACCAACACAAAGAAAAAAATAGAACTGAAACTTTTCACCCCTGTAACTCTTGACTATGCACGAGTTTCACAACATGAAATATGGATAGGGATCTCATGGATGAAGAATCTCATTTGTTATAGTCAGTAACTATAATCCACCGGTCACAACTTATTCATTAAGCGATTCTTCCCATAGAAAATATCAAGATGACCCAGACACCCGCAACGATCACACATCTTCAAAGGGATGTAACATGATGGAATCTTGTGCCCTAAAATTCCACACTAACGGCACTCCATTGAATGGTAGGACGAACTGGAATAAAATACCACTATAGAGGAATCATTCGAAATTCTTCCCTCTGGCACACCCTGCTCTCTAAATAGGGAACCATCACAAGTAACTAAATACACTATATTTTCAACTATCTGCATTATGGGGACCAACTCAGATAAGAATACATCATCCACCAGCTTCTCAAATTGATCATCTTTTGAAGGGAGGATGCTCTCCATGATCTTTATTCAAACACCCCCATTTAAGAGAGTTGTCTTCATGAAATATTATGATGATACCTCTGAATAAAAGGACACATGCTTCTTAAAATGGTCAATGTATTCTTTCACCATCCATTCGGCTGGTTGAATACACAAGAGATATTCCATTTTCTTTATGTTCAACTCTTCAGTTATAAACCATCTAATGAAAAAAGATTTAAATACATCCCATGTCATCATAAAATGCAGTGTTGGTGAGGAAAAAAACTCACATTCATTTAGAGATGGACCTTCAAACGGACCCAAAATAGCACACACTCTGACATATTTAAGAGTTCCCAATATCTTGAAAATGCAGTTGACCTTTTCAAGACACTATGTTACCTCTAATTGACCTTGATCCCTATGAAGGATAGGAAATGTCCATACAGGACAAAAAACTAGGCATGAATTATATGAAATATTAGGGACCATTCTAGGTGGAATTTTCTAAACAACATATAATACATAAAGCCAAGAGATATATCAGCATGTAGATAAATCATTAAAAGTGCATTCATCCAAAACACTAGCTTCTCAAAAAACCAAAAAAATACAAACAAAAACTGAAATTCTTTTTCCAAAATACCATTTTCATTTTTGATTTCAAGACCTCCTTCTCTCAAGGAATATTTTTGGATATCAGCCCCACTTTTCAAACCAAATTCAATTTCCAAAATCATTTACCCTTTTTAAAATCACTTTAGAAAAACAAGGTCATGGATTTAATTCCATGTACACATCCTAGTAACACCATGAACTATTGAACAAGTCTTTATATTAATTCATCCATACACACCAACATAAACTTTCCATGCATCCCCTCACATGTGGAAACATTCATTAAGAGTACCCATGGTTTCACCCAAACTATTTCTCTACTAATTCCATAAAAACAAAAAAAATTATACCAAGATATTTTAGTTCTAAAACCCATTTCATGAATTTTAATGCTTTTCGAAGATATCATTCTCATTAAAAAACCCCTTTTTCATTTTCAAAATTTTACATACACAAACCAGAATAATGAAATCACTCAAATTTCATAAAAATACTAGTATGAGGGAATAGTTGTCAGGCATAACCTAGCGACATGGTAGTGGGCCATGCCCCATGTAAGCATTAACAACTCGGAGGAACATAAACCATGTAGTCGGGCTTCACATGGGTCACTACTCTATGTGAAATCCCTATGTAACATCATCTTGCCTCCATTATCATCCCCCAATCTAAAACAAAACAGAATGAGACTATGACTCAATTCCTGGACTACCCATGGAGACTCAGGGATCGGAACAAGCTAGGTTTCATGAAACCTTTCATGTACCTACCACCCGAGTCCTGACAGTTCTAATCTCCAACTTCCAGACACCATAAATAAAAAGGGCCTCCTCTTATACCATTTTGTTATGAACAAACCTTGGTCGACCCTGAACTGATCACCCGAGCTGGTCCGCGACATGTCCTGAGCGGAATTCCTGATCCCCAAGGGATGGAAACTACTGTTGGGTATCAAAATTTAACCATTGGGAACGATTTTTCTAATGAAAATAATATAATTAAATAAAGAAAAATAGATGATAAAAAATAAAACTAACAGTGGAAGGAATGTAAAACTGCACATGCCTCCTTGTGACCTTCTTGGTCACCACCCAACCAATGGATGACCATGCTAAAATAATGAGAAACTCATCCAAGAGAACCTGAGAAAAGGGGACCTTCAAATAAAATGACAGAATATGCATGAGCATTAAAATGCGCAGTATGGGTTCCTAGATAAACCACAAAATCCAACATTTCCTTTCCCGAAACAATCCATTAACAGATGTTTGAAATACAAATATAAACATAAGAGATTCACATTTTATAATAAGAAAAAAAAATTCACATTTAAAAGAAAATCCCACATACACTAACGACTATTTCCAACACCATTTTTCATCTTATAAACAAAACACAAAAAAATGATACCAAATTTGGGATAAAGTAAAGCAGGTATATAGTGCATGCTAGAAATAAACTAGTATAATATAAAATAAAAAAGAAGTGAAAATAATTAACCATGGATGATCCTAAAAATCCCTAGAAGACCAATGGCTATACTCAATTTAGAATCACCTTCCAGAATATGGTGAAGCTCTTATGTTTATAACCATCTAGTCACCTTTAAACTGACCAAATCTAGTGGAAAATTCTGCCTTTCCTGACAAAAAATCTTGGGGATACCAACCTGTCTAATAGGGTTTGATATTCAATACTCACCAAATAATCTAAAAGACTCCTAGGAATCAATGGTGGTAATAATAATAATGTGTTAGTAGGAGGCTCTCACATGTGTGACTCATCTCACCACACTTGCCTCCAACAAACACAGACACCAATATACGACAACCCCTATGGGATATCCCTCTTATAAAGGTTACCCATATTTATATACATACATTTCATATCACTCGATGGTGCCGACTAGGCCAGCATTCCATTTAACATTAAACCATTTCATAAATTCATAATGTTTCCAACTAGGCATACACTTTTTCAAACATACATTATCTTTTAAACGTTGGTACAAAAATTACTGTTAGGTTGAAAGTGAGAAACATTACTTTTACTCAACATGATTAAATAAATTTACCTAAAACATCGTACCAATACTACTTTTTAAATTTAAAAAGTCCAATGATCCCTTAAGGAAACATTCACCAAAACCCACACCTAGAGCCGAACGGGAATATAGTTTCAATCGCACAGTCCAAATAATTTTTAAAGTCACGATAAACCAAAACCTTGAGGAATAAATTTAAACCTATACTTTTAAAATTCACAATGAACAACCCATCCTTTAGAATATGAAATTTCATTTTTTGGAAACTTATTTTTTAAGAAAAACACCATTTTGTGTCACCAGCTTCATTTAGATGCACATCCATGTGTGCACCTAGTGCACCCATGGATGTGTCAATATCCAACGGAGCACCTAAAAACCATGCAACTATTCGAAAACCAACTCCACAAATTCATCACTTTCTTTTAAAACAAAAACTAACCACTCCCATTATTTGAAAGATCACAAAAAATCTTACTGGAAACATAAATCCCTTTCTAAACTCACACCAAATAATATTCATCACGTCTTTCAAAAACACTAAAGTGATTGAAACTCTGTAAAACAACCCAAAAATTTTATAAACGATTTTAAGAACAATACATATATTTTATTAAATATATTATAAAATGATGAAAAAATTTATATATTTTTTTGTAAATATACCAAATAATTTATAAACAATCTTATAGAGAAACCAAAAATTTATTAAAAATATTTATTAACTGACGAAACATTTTCTAAAAAAATTAATAAAAAGACCAAAAAATTTGCAAACAATTCATTCAAACTAGAAACACTGTCACAAACATTTGAAGAGTATATAAAAGGTGTGTTTCATGCTGAACATATTATCAAAACAACATTTTACATAAAATGAAGAAATATTTCGTAAGCTCGTGTAAAATGACCAGATATAGTGCATCAGAACTATTTTTAACAAAACCAACTATATTTAAAACACTATAGAAAACAAACTAAGTTTATTATGAAGGTGAGAAAAAAGTAAAAAAATTAATTAAAAACAATTATGTATTAAGAGGACTTAATAAGAAAGGAAAACATGTACTAACCTACCTAAAACAAGAACAGATGTGATAAAAACTTCAACATGGAGAAGATAACTCCCCACAGACAAATCTAAAACCCTAATCAACTAGAAAAATGCACTAAACAACTCCCATGATGTTAGAATTATCCACATAAATAAAAACACTGAAAAAGGAAAGAAAACTATCATAGGTGTGGTTGTCGAACCAGAGAACTCGCACTGTCTGGAGCGAGAGTGGGAGGCCACCATTGGGTCGCACGACAAGGACCACTAAAAATGAGGGAAGGTAATCTGGATAGAGAAACGAAGGGTGAGGTTGGATCTCATAGGGTAGAGGGAGGCAGTTGGCTGGAGTGGTGAAAGATTTCCCAGGTGGCTGGAGGCACGTCGAGGGGTGGTTTTCTGGAGTGTGGAGGTGAGGTGAGGCGAGGCTGGCTATGGAAAAGATGGGGTAGAGAGGGGGGAGCGAGGGTGAGCAAGGGGTGATAGGTAAAGCTAGGATGTGAGGCTGCAGAGGGCTGTAGTGTTGGAGGCCGACGGTGGTGAAGTCTAGAGCGATGATGATAAGAGGTGGAGGAGGGCCTATGCACGGGGCATGTAACACATAACAGGGGTGGGGGTGGTGGGATGTTTGGCCATATTAGGTTAAGGGTTTATTTTTTAATTTTCTCTTATAATAATATTAATAATAATAAACCCAAAGATAATAATGTCATTAATAACAATAATAATTATAATTATAATAAAAAAATGATTATAATAAAGATAATAATAACAAAAATAATAATAAAAAAATATAACAAATAATAAGAATAATAGATACAATTATAGAAATAATACAATAATAATAATAATAATAATGGTCAATTTCATGACACATGGGCCAACAGCGTGGCCACCGCCAACCGCACGGTGACCGCTTATGGGTCCAAAACCCAGTAAAATTTTTAAATGTCAAAAATATTAAACTGGGACCCTACCTGAACCATGGTGCAAGAACATGAGGCCAAGAAATAATAAAATAAAAACTAATTTAAATAATCAGGGTGTGATAAAAACCTATACCATCATTCACATATGTGATTAAATAACACAAATAAGTATGTTTCATAATAAATTAATGAGTATATTTATTATGTTATGTTAATATAATATAATAATTAAAAATAATAAAAAATCTATTCAAATGTTATTAAGGATGAAATTATAGTTTTTAAGAGTTTTATAATGAAAATAACATGAAAATATTATTTTATTTTATTACATAATTTGAAGAAATTATACTATTTCTTGCAACTCTTCTTCTATTTCAACGGACTTAAAGAATTCTCTTGAGACCAAAGCCTCAAGGGTGACAAAAATGTATTATTTAAGTGTATTGGATATTATTATTTTATAAATATATCCTTTATTATTGATTTATTCTATATTATATATTTTTTATATATTTTTTTTAAATAAGGGTATGAGTTTTGAAGGTGTCTGTGTTTACAAATAGTCCAATCATTTAGGTGCTAGGAAACCAGACCCCAACTTGCAGATTAAAGCCATAGGCCATCTGGTGGGGTTCCTATTGTTTTAGAATACATTATAATCCATCATTTAGTTTTTTGGTAAGGGGAAATGGTTTTATAACTTTTAGGAATACTAGATTACCAGTGGCAAGCAGTTGCACCAATTCCTAGAAGAAAGAATGGTGAGTTTTCATTCTAATTATATGCTAATTTCATATTCTATATAGTGATATGATCACACATCAATGTAAAATATAGACTTTACATTACATTCTCAGGTTTAATTTCTTATGTATTCATTGATCATTAATAAAATGATCATTTTTACAATGTTTCATAATTGAAATATGTTCTACCTCTGACAATGAGCCTTTCCTAGGTATGTTTTCTTGAATCATCATCTTAGAACTCTTCCATGTTAGGGATTTATGATATAATTTTTTTTATGAATCCAATGTATATTGGTGGATACATCTATTTTCTAATAATATCCTGTTGATCAGTGCTATAATTCTCATGAACGATGATGTTTCTGGGTAATACATTATAGAATAGTAATATTGAGATCTTCAAATTCTTGATTCTAAACATGAATCCATTTTCCGTTTATTGAATGGTGATGGATTTGTGATCATTTTCCTGACCGTATACCGTATTCTTCAAAAAAAATGAATTCAAAATCATTTATTTGATTGAAGATAGATTCTATGAATTCCAATTCCCCCATTAAAATGACTAGTAAACAAACTCTATTGATAGGTACCAAATTAAATGTTATTCTAGACTGATATTCATGACATTTTTTTCTCTGTATTTTCCATTATGTACTTCTTCATGATGATTATGAATACGAGTTAGGTCCCCATGACATTTGAGCTTCTTCTCCATTATTTGAAAAATAGTTCATTACTATATTCCATGATGAACATGTAGTACAAAATCAATTAATTTGACATAGAAATATCCTTAATATTTTGGTAACTCATATTAATTTGATTCCATGATACAATTTATGTGTTGGAATAGTTTTTTTATTCCTGATGGATGTTGATTTTTTTTTTGTGTTTCTATTTCCATGATACCCTTATATGTTCCTTATCCCATGAGAATTTATTGAGTTTCTAGTGAAATTATTGATTTTGATTCCCATGTAGTTATATAATGATAATATATTTTAAATGAAGCCATCTTATATTTATTTGAAAGTATTTACTGTATCATGAATTTTCATTCCATTGGAGGTTTGGTTCTTGTTATGTGTGATAGGTGATCCTTGTGATCTAATTATCCCTTAGAGTTATTGTGCATATAGTTTTTTATGACGTTAATGGTGGAGAAAAATGACCATGTATCATGGATTAAACATGTATCATTGTGGATTATGAGAACCGTTCCCAAACATGATGCATTGTGAATAATGAGTTTCATGATAACTCAATGCCTTTTTGTTATGGAGTAGTATTTCCAATTAATTCCTTGAGGATACTAAGTTACATGTTAAAAAACAAGTTTCAATTTATAATATGTATCAATATCAATGTTTTTCCTTCCATCATGGAGAGGAAACAGGTACAATTGGGGGTTTGTAGCATAATAGATTACGTAATTAAATTATAGTGTGATGTATATTTTTTATTCTTATTACAAGTATTTTATTTTCAAGGAAAAAATTTAATAAATATAATTTTTTTAGGGATTCCCTTTAGTTTTATTATTTGTTTTTATTAATTATACAACATTGGGGAATTTTGATTCATGTATAGAATTCATGTTTTTTTTATATGAGTAAGGGTAAGGGGTCGATGGAAGATGTTTGAGATGAGGATCATGAATCAGTGAGTGATTCCAAGATGTGCTATGATGTATATTAATGCCTTTTTATTTATTACCTTCTAACATGCATAAATTAGATTGTATTCCCACCTTATAATCCCTATTAACTTATTTTTTTGACTAGTATTCCATCTACAATGTTTAAACTGGTTCTCTCTGATTAATATATTTTATATTATTATTTTTTCTTTGATATGATATTGACTGTATTGTCTCCCAATGGATAAACTCCATACCATTACTTCTACTTTGAATCCCATTTCATATGGGGTGGTATGCATGAGGTTTTTTGGAATACTATCTCAGACCTTGTGGTTTTGCTTACGGAATTAGAAAA
Organism: Viscum album; assembly: GCA_963277665.1. Classification (NCBI taxonomy): domain Eukaryota; kingdom Viridiplantae; phylum Streptophyta; class Magnoliopsida; order Santalales; family Viscaceae; genus Viscum; species Viscum album. Next base: position 913,379,077 of record OY728162.1, on the reverse strand, counting down.
TGGTATCACTGGATAGTTGTTTTTTCAATAACCTGGTATATAGTAAACAAGAGTTAGTTATGTGAGACTCTGTTAAGGTGTATTACATGATCTTCTCCAGTGAATATGTAATAGAATTTCAAATCACTAGTAACATGAATCTAGTTAGTGGTTTTAGGGGATTATAGGTGTGTTCATGCATTATGAATAGGAAAATAGTTTCACATTCCTTATAATATATATAGATATTATTTTGATTTAATTTATTTCTTTAATTTAAATTCATAGTATCTTCTATACATATGAGATAGAATATCTATTTCATTATATATCTATTGTGTCGATGTTGTTGTGATATATCACTATTGTAATTAATAATATGAACAAGTGTCTAAATATATATATTTATGTATGTATGTGACCAAACATAAATGGATGATATCGTGGGAAGAACTTGGAGGGTTATTCCCTGGGATAAATTTAGACTCATATGAGAAACTTTGTGAGATCCCATGGACTGATTGTGATCCATCATAAATGTACTGAATAATATATTAGTGGTTCAAAAGATTCCAAATCATAGTTGAATGATATGACCAACTGCATTATAGGAGGGTGCTTTAGATTATGAATCTTCACCCACTCTAATAGTTTGAGTTGATGAACCACATTTTTCAAGTGTTTTCCATTTACTTCTTATCCAATAATAGGTAGTCACTAATAGTATGGATAGATACTCCTGAGATTAATAGAACATTTATCCTTTATCCTATCAGGGAATTAGAAGCCCTTAGGATGTAAAGGAATGAATATGGGTAGTCGAGAGGATTTTGTGTAAGTAGATAGAACATATGATAATAAATAAAATATTTTTAGAAAAAAAATTTAGGGAAATGTTTGATATTAGTGGGACAATGCAATTTAGGAAATAAAACATAGGGGTATCATGTGGGTGACATTTAAGGATCACCTTTTTAAGAGTTCATTCCAGGTACCATGAATTTGGATAGAGAATATGAGTTGTAGATTTTCCCATGGATAATGATAATTCATTCATAATCATAACACATTATAGTGTTAATATGCCTCAATTCCCTCTTGTCTTGAGATGAAGGATAGATGTCCATGAGTTTTGTGATCACACTTAGACCACAGTTGAGATTCCATGTCAAGAACATCAATATAAGGAATCATACTTATGTGATTCTCAAGGCCTTGCGAATGTGAATGGTCTGGGGTATGAATGCAAGATTATTCTTGTTTTATGATTCTTTACTTTTGAATATGGAACTCCCACAACTAACATGAGTAACACCTTTTATAGTTGGATTATGGAGTATTTTACATGAAAAATGGAAGTGGCATGCAAGTTTAGTTAAGAATGGATTCATTAGCACCCTTAAGGGGAGTACAATAGTGGTTCAAATATGGGAAAGTTGAAAACTGTTACAAATTTTACATAACACCTTATAACTCATATTGAAAGTGTAGAAACATGGGGAGTCTTCCATATTTCCCCCCTCGATCTTTCAGGCTGATTTTCCTCAGAGTCCTAGGATATATTTGAACTATGATCATGGTACCTAATTAGGGTCCATAGTAAGAGTTGTAGATAACAATAATACATTCTTGACATGATTCTCAGAGTTAGGGGCATAAATATGAGGAATTCTATGTTTTTTAGTAGATTAGACAAAAAAATATTATAGTGAGGGATTATCTACTATTTGAGGCATCATTTGTACCACCTATACATTATATACTACCTTAATTATTACTAGTGTATTATGTTCCTTCATATATACACAATTTTATGCAATAAATTTGTTACCATTTCCTATTTATATGATTTTCCATCCATTGATAAATACTTGGGAATGAACTTTGACCATATTCAGTTATGTATAATGTTTTTTATTTTAATTTTTAGTTATTTACATCTACTGTATTTCATGACACTATAGATTATGTTCTTAAATTCAATACTCAATATTTAATGCATGATATGATTTTGAGATCTATTTTATTTCTATCGGAAATATAAAATGTTTTATTTAATAATAGTCTATATTTATATGATTACTGGAGATTTAGAAATTGGACCAAGAATAGATGGTATATAAGTGAGTAAACTTTGGATAATCACGACATAGATTGTGGGGACAAAACTTTTGTGGGGACCAGTAATATCCATGTTGTTTTCTCATCCAGTCTTGTATCTCTATCAAGCATCATTTTTGGAAGACCTCACATGAACTCCCACTAATATGGGTTTTTAATTTGAGATATATCTCTTTTACGATGAATAAAAAATTTCATTAATAGCTTTTATTACAACACGAGTTGATATTAATAAAATAAAAGTAAAAATTCAAGGATATGGAGATGAAAAAATTTACAAACCCTTGTAAATCATTATGGTGTTTACCTATTATGTTTTCCATGAAGGTGGATGATAGAGAATGGATATGAATTTTTTATCAGAAACTAAAATAAGTTACATTTTCAAATATATATAATTTTCCAATGATTGATGACCTTTTTGATCATTTAAATAAATCCCAAAGGTTATCAATGGTAAATCAATTTTCATGATAACACCTGTTATGTTTTAGAGAGGAGTACATCTCGATGTTGGTGTTTCCCAAAATGCATAGGCTATATGAGTATATAGTGATTATTTTTTTTATTAAAAAATTGAATTTATAGTGTTCATGTATGAAAAAAAAAATATCTTCCTCCCATATAAGTTATCATTCTTCATGGTGGTTGTTGATTAAATCCTCATATACTAACTAATCTCAGAGAATCATACCAAACTTCTTTATATTTATAGAGTAAACTTCAAGAAAATAATAGTTATCTAAATTTATCAATGTGACGCTATTTGATATAGGTGGTGATGTTAATGGGGAATTTAGTTTCTATGATAGGTATATCTATGGATAATGAGAATTTAGAGGATGTGATGTTTGGCACACATCCCTATAACTTTTTCGGGATCAGGTATTTCATAGGATTGGTTAAATAATTTAATCATTTTATCTATGACATAAATAGATTTTTAGTACCCATTACAACATTGGTTTAAAGGGGGTATCTCTCAAATTGTTATACTAGTGTGACAAATATTTTCTCATATGGAAAAAGAGGATTACTATAGCTCTAGTGTCGATCATTCCTGATATTCGGATTGATTGATATATTTAATATGATGCATAATGAATTTTTTAAGGAGTAGTACTAATATAAAGGGAGATTGTGTTATTATATGGGTAATATCAGAAGTGACCCCATGTACTGAATTACCCTACTCATGACTTGGAGCTAGCAGTTTTGGTCTATTAATTTCCATATTGGTGATAATATTCATCAATGGTAGGTTTTTTATCTACACTAACCACAAGGTTTTTCATTATATATTTTAAAAAGGAAACTAAACCTAATGTTGAGTAACTGGGCATAATAACTATAGATATTTGGAATTAATAAGGATTATGAAATGTAGAATATTGAAATCATAACACATTCTCTTAGATATAATTTGTAGTTTTTAGAGGGTCATAGTGAGTGGCCTTATAGAATGAAGTGGGGCTAGATGATCAATTTGGATGAATGGGGAATTTATGAATATGTGTACAAGGGAATGAATAAATTTTCACTAGTAGTGGATACATATTATTATCTAGACCATGTATGGGATGGATAGAATACTGGCTCTAACTGTGTTGTGTTGCGGGAATGGCTAGTAAAATGTGACTCGATTACTAAGTGGTTGTTGGATAGAAATGATATCATCCTTATTCATGGGAGAAATTTATTCCATGTATCAATACTTTATGAGCTATGAGATACTGTGACACATCTGGTAGGAAGTATAATGTTGAAGTGGATAAGATGTTAAATGACTTCTCATGATGTTTTGGTGGCCAGGAAGAAGAGGGTAGTCGCACGATTATTATCCGAGTGCCTTTCCTTCCATTAGATTATGGATGAGAATAACTATCCTAGTGGGTTTTTCTCACCAATTATTATTACCCTATATAAGTGGTTGCAAGTCATGAATCATTTTGTGATAGGGTTAAGTAGCACCTTGAGTAGTCAAGATTTTTTATCGGTGATTTTAGACTAGTTGAAAAAATATGCCAATTTCAAACAATCAAGGAAACTCTCTCAGTAGAAGTGTTAAGGATGTTATTTTTATATGAGATAGTTCACTTATATAGAGTTACAATTATCATTATATCTTATATTGTTTCACATTACACATTTATATTTTGGTAGGTGTTATATAATTCTCTAGGGACATGGCTATGATTGAAAATAGTGTACAATCCTCATATAGATGTACAACAAAATAGGATAATTCACACATCAGATGTTGTGATTATTATTGGTACCCCATACACCATCAGGTCTTGTGTGATCCCTAATACATTATTTATTTCATATACAAAAATATTTTCTTATCTTAAATTATGATTGTTCATTTGAAGGATGTATATGATTGGTTGAGTCATTAATCTCCGTATTGTTCTTTCACATGTGAGGTAGCAGTTTTGGAACCTAGGATTAGTATAATAGACCTCCTAGATATTGGAATAGATATAGAAGAGGTTGATAAATTATCAAACCCAGTAGGATTATAACTCCAACCATATGAGTATACATTTTGAGTTTGATATAGTCAATTAGATCTTTCTGATAGTGACTCCTCGAGTAGGTCATTAATTTTTAGGAAGTAGTGGAAGATAACACTTCACTATGTTCGAATTTTCAATATCACCTATAACATTGGGATCATGGAAAATTGATTGGATATTCAAACTCTCAATCATAGTGAGCATGATTTGTTCAATGTGTTATAAATATAGAGATACATCCCTAATGATATTCATGTCATCAATTGTGGGGATGATTTGGTAGAGTGTGATATATCTTATTAGAAGAACCTAGTGGAGTTAGAAGACCACATATATAATTTCATTTGAGGGAAGTAAGTACGTGTTGATTGGATTAAAAAGATCAAAATCTGGATAAAGGAGCATACATAGGAGAGTAAGGTTGATTTTCATCCTTAATGGCCGGAGTTATTCAATTATAATATTTAATGGTACTAATTCATGATGATAAGTCCTTAGAGGGGTAGAATTATAAAATTTCCATTTTATTTTATTATATAGGGAATTATGAGTTTATTGATCTCTTTTAATAACCCAGGTAATGATAGACTAATTAATATTCAGGTTTATTAGTATTCATGAATTAGATAGTCATATTAAAAATAAAAATAATGATTTTTAAATCTAAAAGAATTAGTTTTATTATTTTTTATTCCTATTCGGGTTTTTTAAATGTTCAATATATAAATTATATAATTTTAATTCAAAAAAATTAATATTCTTCTTGAATCTAGCATATAAAAAATTAGCATAGGATGATGTTTTGAAAATTTTACAAAGTTGTAAAATTTTCAATTAATACTGAAAAATACTTATTTTTATTTAAAATATAATTTTATTTGATGTATTTATAGAGAAATATTCTATAATTTATTAGCTATAAAATTTACATAGTTAATTTATATTTGGAAAGATCCCATTTTTTCCTTGGAATTTTTTTTACTTGTTTTTTTTCATAAAAACAATTTTATACATAAAAGAAATGTTTCTGAGAAACATATTTTCATTACATTTTGGTGGGTTTAAAATTCAATTTAAAACTACAGAATATGATAATTTTATATTAAAAAACTATTTAAAATATTGAATTTTTTTCCAAATTATGTTAGTAGTTATATATTATTTCTAGTTAATAGGAATAATACCTATATTGAATAATAATCCACAGAGTAATGGTAAATATGGTAATTAATGTTAAAAATAATATGAATAAAAAAAAACATTTACCTCAAATATTCCATTTTCATATTAAATTATTTAATATTTTAAATTCCAAAATTCATTAAAAAAAAGTCAACTAGGTGCTATATTTATTTTATTTTTACCTTTATACTATTTAAGGAAAAGATAATGTCTAAAAGGACACTTTATTTCTTTTAATATTTATATTATTTTGTATCATAAAAAACTTTTTCACTCCAAAATATTCAATTTAGAGAAAATCAATTTTTTTTTTAAATCATTTTAACTTATATATAAAGTTTTATTATGATATCCTTACCATAAATGATTATGAAGTGCTGAAATAATATTTATTAAATTTGAATTAAAATTAAAAATAGGAATCTAAAAATAGTAGTTCTGATGCAATTTGAATGTATTATAGTGTTCAATAATTTTTTTTGTGAAATATATATATTTTTTATTTTTTAAGGATTATATTCTAATTCATTTTTTTCAAGATGTTTTCAATGGGAAATTATTTGAATTGTTCTAAAAATGAAAGTAATGGTATTTCATTACAAATAACTTCTTAATTATTGAATCAAAATTCATGAAAATCCTATATTTGGACATGTAATAGAGATATGGTTTATAATATCAACCATTTTCCATTTATCATCCAACTAATATTTTATTTAATCTCTCTTAACCCCTATATAATAATAAAAAATTGTTACGAGGATAATCTTTAAAAGTGTAAATGTCTATTCAAAACAAAAACATAAGGAGGAAATGATAACCTATAATTATAAAAATTTTATATAATGGTGTTATTTCAATAAATAAATTTACTATATTTCAAATAAATCAATTTCTATCAATTTTCCTATGATATTTAATTTATATTAAATTAATATTTGGACATGTTCTATGACTTCCCCTCCCTTCACTTATAAAGGGTGACATCCTCCCCACTACAATCCCCACATAAATATAATTTTGTATCATAAAATTAATTCCCAAATACCTTTCATATATCACTACCCATATATTAGATATCCCAAATAGATAAAAAATAATACCTTAAATGCTTTTGGTATAGTTCTCAAGTGGTTGTCTGATTAAGATATATAGTTCCTAACCATGTGTTTTAATTTTATTTTTCCATATACTATGATTAAAATTTTTTCAATCAATCTTACATTGTAAAATTTGTATCATCCATAATAATAGATGTTGTTAAATTTATTTTCTTATCGATATCTATATAATATTCCATGAAATGGTTAATGAGTTCATCATCTGTGTGTGCGATAGATTACTACATCACGAACCAATGTAATTCATTTTCCATCACCGCCTATCATGATTTATTAATATGGTGATTTTAATTTAAATATTTTATATTCATTAATTATATATCATTATATAAATTTTTTATATCATATATTTTATTAAATATCCATTCATTGAAAAATGATATCTTAATTAATGTATTCATTTGGATTAACACATCTATGATGCGATGAGATTAATTTTAATCAAAAAAATCACATATACTTTATATATAAGTGTATTTAAAGTAATAAAATGTTATTTATGATGAAATTAATATTATTTAATGATAAAACAATATTTATCTTTTTTCAATAATAGTCAATGAAAAATGGAAATGTTACTCATGCATACATACTACCTTTCTTCTCTATGATTGTATTTTAGTTCATATTTCATAACCATCATTCATGGTTGGTTATAAAATTAAAATTTATGTATTAAAATTAAAATTATTCTACAATCAATATTATGGGGATGATGAAATAGAGGACCATGTTATCATATTCAACCTATAAATTTTTTACTGATTATAAACTAAAAATCATCAAAAAGACATAATTAAACAGAAAGTATTACATATAACATGGTAATGAATAACATAAAAGTAATGATGACCTAAAAAACTATCCCATAAAATTCTATACTAAGAATATGTTTACAATTTTATATTATATTTAATATATATTATGAGTCATAATAATTTTATCGGAGACATTAATTCAAAACCTAATTTTATTGGATTTAAATATTTATTGTCAAAATTATTAACAATCATGTACATATCATTAAAAATGACTATACAATATATTTTATGTATATAAATTAATTATAAAATATATTTTAGGACTCTTTTACAAATTATTTTAACATATTTGAATGAATTATTTCTTACAGTACTTTTTACATTCATTACAAAAGAAAAAATAAATTTTCTATTTTAACGTGTGTGGTGTGAATGACTTTTCCCATCGTCACCACAATCACATGATGTTTATCTTAATTTATAATCATTCCAGATTTCATAAATTAAAACCTGTATTTTATTTTTTTTCTAATTTTTTACTAAAATATGGGATTTAAAATCAATGATTATTTCAATATTGAAATTATTTTTCAATTTTCATCAAAATAATTTTTCTAGGGTTTTATAATTTAAAGATTTGAGAATAAACTTTTTATTCATTATATGGTACATGATAACAATACCTGGTTTTCGGGTGATCAAGATACAACTTATATAATGAGATATGACCTGTTAGAGTTCATCATAAAGGATGAACCCGGTATAGATTTTATGATTGGGGAGCCCTCGAATAGATATCAAATGAATCAGGTATTGTCAATTAACATCATATGAAATAAATAGTAAGTTACCAATTTATTTTTCTCTGATGTGTTTAACATGAAACAATATATTTATGAAATAGTTTATAAATATAATACACTATGTTAATTTAAAGGGTTTTTATTTTATTTATATGGGTCCTTCAGGTTTTCACTGAGTAAAAAGTGTGTATCATTCATGTAAAAGATATTTATTTTATTTGTTCATGAAATATATCTATCTAGTTTATCATTTTATGTGTTATTATATTTTAAAATAGACATACTGATTTCATCTTTGTAAGTCCCTAGGTAATATTATTTTGTTATATGTATTTATATTTATATTCATAAGGTTTAAGGATGGATAAGAAAAAAAATAAGTTCAGTTGAAATTTATGATGATTTTCTATTAAAAGGAAATGAGTTACATTTTAAATGTTTTACATTGTGGGAAAAAAAAATATACTGTGTCTTAGTGTTCATATTTTAAAATATGGGGATTTATTTAAGATTTATGGATTAATTCTCTAAAATACTAAATAGTAAAGATCATTGAATTAAAACAATTAAAATATTGAATAAAATATCTATATTTTAAAAATTATAATGTCTTGGCCCATATATATGATTTTATATGATTGGTTTAGATGTTTTTTTTTCGTATAGTGTTAATATAATACCCTTGAAAGGCTCTACATAATTATTATGTAGAAATGATATATAATTTAAATTTTACCAGGTTGCTTCAGCATATCTATTTCTTTTAATAAAAGTTTTCCATATAGAAAACAAGGAAGAAGATCTTATAAGATATCATAGTGAAAATATTCTACCATTTCAATATCCCAAATATATTTGAATCTGAGATGAAAAAATATTTGTAGTTATATCATTTTTTAAACATCTTATAAATGGTGGTTTTTTCCATGTAAGAGAGAATAGGGATTTAACAAAAAAAAAATAACATATCGATTTTTAAGCACCTTAAGAAATAGAACTCTTTATATTTTAGTGGAACATCATATCAAGTGGTTCTGAATGATGGATTAATTATATAGAAATGTTATTTCAAGACATGCTATGTTCACAACATTTAAATGAAACTCTTAAAATTTATCATTTTAAAGGTGGATATGTTCAATATTGGTTATTAGTTATCATTAACAGATAGAGATGGAGATGAGATTTATTCCATGGAATGTGATGCATTTAATAAAAATTTAAGGAGAAATATTTATTTATGGTTGTTCATCTCAGAAAGGAAAAATAATTATTGTAATTGAAGAAAATATATATAAATATTCAGTAGTAGAATATGAAACAAATTTTATATTATTTTCCACATGTACAAATGATTTTTTGGCACCATTATAGTAAAAATAATATATTTTACTCTTGAATGCAACTATGTTTATGAAGATATTTTTCCATATAAAAATTTAAAATCTATAATAATATTTTTCATTGTGATGAGAGTATTGGGATGCATTTTCTAATATTTATATTCATTGAGATTTCTAGATTAATATACAATATATTTGGGATAAAATAGATAATAAAATATATATAAAGTCATAAGGTGAGATCCCAATATTTTACATGGGTATTGGAATCCATTTCATGGAATGTTTGATGGGATTTGGAATGTGTTTCTGGTCTAGTATGATTGGTCATATGGGTCGAGACTGTAATGAAGTGAATATTGGTCCATCCATGAGTGGGGTAATTGAGAGCCAACATCTGTTTAGATATTTTAATATTTATGATTTGGGACATTAAGATAAAATTTTTACAATGTTTTTATTATGGGTGGATATAATCATTATTGTAAACACAAATATTTCTCATTGATATTTGATACTAATATGATTGATGTTAGACCATCTAATCATATAGTGGCTGGTGTGTTACCTATTTATTAAAATTATAATAATGTGTTTTATGACTCTAGATCATTTCATTATTTTATATATGATAAATGTTTATGTATAATGGGAATATCACCAAATGAAAATAATATATAACTTTTAGTAAAATATATATGTGGATATTTTAATGAAACTAATATTTATAGTAATAATCCTTTTGTTATCAATGGGATGGACTTTCTTGAAAAGCTTTCATAAAATATCAGTGAAGAGTTTGATATTATTTTTTAGTAAGAATTATAAATTTTTAATTAGGATAAGATTTATTGAAGTTCTATGAAATTTATTTTAAATTATTTCATACATTTGATAACATATCAATAAGATGAAAAAATTATTAGAGATGACAGTGAATGATGCAAGGATCATGTTGTTGAAAATAAATAAGTTATTAAAATTATTAATATTCTAGAATCTAATGAATATATTTATATTTATAAAAATTAATATCATGGTGTCAAAACTAATTAAGAGGTTGAGTTTACTGGGGACATAATGCATGATACTAATTCAATTTCAAACCCCCTATATCAAATAGCTCAAGTAGATGTTTTGGAATTTAAAATGTAGTTATGTGATTTTATAGATAATGGTGTTATTCATCCTATCACTTCACCATGGGGTTATTGTATTTTATTTGTTAAAAGTAATGATTTTTTAATGAGGCATTTCATTTATTAAAGATCCATGAATAATTACAATGTTAAAAAATTGAATGTTTTTAATCATATAAATTATTTTAAGGATTATCTATAGGAATAATAATATCAATTTATGATTGATCTCTTGTTATGGTACCACAAGTTGATGGTTAAGGATGAAGATATTATAGAGACATTGTTTCAGAATATATATCAGCATGATGAGTATGTAGATAAGCCCTTACAGTTTTCTGAAATACTGTTTGTATTCATCAAACATATAAGTATGGATTTCCATGATATTTGGATATTTGTTGGGTTTTTGTTATTGAGGCTATGTTCTAATATTAAAAATTTTATAAGGATTATCAAGGAGAGATGATGATGTTTTTTTGAAACATTAAAAAAATATAACATATATTGAAAATTTAGTAATGGTATATTTTTGTTTCAAAAAACTTATTTCCATGAAAATATTATTGTAAAATAATGGAATAACTATTATTAATTATAAATCTAATGATATTAAGTAATTTCCATGGTTAAAAAAAGTCACATATATATTTTATCTTCTTATATTATTGAGATACTATTGGCGGTTTATTAACTTATATTTTTGGTTATCTATACCTATAACTAATATAACACAAAAGTATTTAAATTAATTTTAGTGGAAGAATGTGATGATTCTTTTCAATAACTAATAATCAAAATGGTGAATTCTCTAGTTTTTGAAATTCCCTCTAGAAATGTTGAAATTTCTTCCAAAAATGGTGTTTCATTGAATGAATGTATCTATTATCTGAGAAATAATGATTAACTAATATCTTCTATATCGATTCAACTTAAAAATCACAATTCAAATAATCCTACACATGATCTAGGATTAGATACTATGTTTGTATCCAAAAAAACGTGGGAGCCAGTTCTGTAGAGAAATATAGTGAAATATATATTCATCATTTAATTTTGAAGTATATGTTTAACACAAATGTTTTTACCATGAGGAAAAGAATATACTCAAAAGTAATTAAGGATTATGACAACATGAATCATTATAATACATGAAAATAAAAAAATAGATCATTTTCTAGTGAGTAAAAATATAAATCTAAATTTACCATTATACAAAGGGAACATCACCCTGGGGTTATTGATGTGATGAATTTTGGAAAAAAAATTTTGTATGTGAGAACTTCCATAGTTTTGTTTCATGTCACAATAAAATAATCTTGGTAAAAAATGATTATGTAAGCTCAAAAGGAAGACAATGTTTCACTCTAAAAGGTAAAATACATTATGGAGGATGTGTTTATGTAGTTTAATATTGATAAAGAAGGTGTTATCATAATTTTTAAAATATTATATGTGCCTTGTGATTCCTAGTTAGAGAGAGATTATTTATCGAATCTATTATTTTCCCATTATCAATTCATCCTTGAAGCACTAAGATAGAATGGTGACATTTGCTTTATTACTAGTGGAATGTAATTAAAACATATATTGATGACTTTACCATGAAATATTTTACTCTCCAATAGGTTAATATAAAATGGATATTTATAAAGAGGAAACATTTTCCATTTTGAGAGAATGGTTGGAAATAGTAAAATATATCCTTGGATTTTATAGATTTATTACAATGAAAAATCATAGTAATAATTCATTTTGAGTTATCTTGGACTAACTAACTCAATATAAAAATATACATCCCATTCAATATATAATTTAAATAGACCATCTTTAAAAAAATTATCATAATGAGATAGTCATGTTATATGGAGTTTCTCACTATAAAGTATATGATCATGATCCTAGATTGAATGAATTTTTTTTAGAATGGTCTTTATAATTCATTTGATATGAAATTAAATTTATGTAAACAATTTTCTACCTCAATTTGATTGAGAGTATGAGTGAATGGTTTAGTCCTTGAATGACATTCAATGTTATTATTCAATTGATTACCATGGATTTAAGGATCAAAATATTTATTTGGTATACTTTTATTATAAAAATGTACTATAATCAATTATGCTAAGGGAAAATTTTGAGTCATTATATGGAAATAGGAGATAAAAAATCAATATTTTGGATGAAGTATGAGAAAATAGGTTGATGGTACCAAAGTTGGTAGATCAAATGGTTTAGTAGGGGAAGAGGATTCTAGAAAATATGAAGAAAAACCCGAGGGGGCCATAATGTTTTGTGGATAACCTAATGATTTATCCTTCTTTTGAAGAAGGTGATTTGGTTTTCCATAATTTATGTCATTTGAAAAGTGTGATTTGTTTTGGTAAAAAGGTAAAAAAGTTCATAGATCACTAAACTGTGTGAAATCCCTGAGAATTTTGTATTAGTCTATTACGGAATGGCCTTACCCCTATGTTCATTTGAGGAATGGAATGTATTTCATGATTAAATGTTTAGGAAATATCTATCTGATTCATCTTATGTTTTGAGAAATGATTTATTTTAGTTCTATGATAACCATTCTTATGAGGAATAAACCCTTCTTATTTTTTACTATAAAGAGAAAGTGTCTCCAAATAAGTGAATTTTGGAGGTTACGACATCGTGGAAGGTTCATATGATTAAATAAAGAATATAAGAGTCTAAAAATGTGGACATAGAAAGATATCCCCGCTTGATTAAGAAACAAAAAAAAAATAAATGATGAAATCTATAGAAGGGGGGAATAATATAACCACCCTATTAATTCCAGAACAAATAATTTTAATTTTCATTAATATTTATGACCTATATAGTCAAATTCATTATAAAAACATTATGTCATTTTTAAACCAAGATGATTTTTTTTAATAAATTCCATAATTATATGGCAAGGTTATAAATTAAAAATAAATAATTATCCAATTTGAATTTGAAAATATTAATTCATTTTTTGAATTCTGAATAGAAAATTTATTTTTTGGTTGATGTTTTAATATTTTTATAAAAAGGATGATTATTCAATGAATAGTGAAGGATAATAATTTTTCTGAATACTGTATTTTAATTTACTGTTTTTAAACATTAATATATTTTTTCAATTAGTTTTAAAACTACATTAGTTATTTTTTATTAAACATAATGTAATTATGGTATATATAATGAATTATATACATAAAATTTCATTTCAAAACAGTTTTACACTAAAAGGGATAGTTTTCTATAATCCCTATTTTCCATAAGGTTTTTGGGGTTAATTATAAATACAAACATTCGAATTCTATATATTGACTCTTGAAAAATAAATTTCATATTTGGAATCATAAGGTCCAAATTTGGAAAATATTTTTCCTTTGTATTTAGTAATTCTAAATATTCACTTATATAAATAGTTTTAACCAGGATAAGGGTAAATCAGGAAATTAATTTTGAAAATTATATGATGTGAAATAAAATTCTCCTAAAACAATTTCATTTATCCTAATATTTGTGTTGATTTCGGCCATATCCATCCATATTTTGAAATGATGGCCATTGTGTGTGTAATTTCATTGATTTGGACCATTATTATATTTAAGCGATAGATAGTAGAAAAAATTGTCACTTTCTTTGTTTTAAATCGTATAATATATTTGATGGAGATAAAAACAACATATTTATTTTTACAATGAATAATTTGAAATATAATTTTTTTAATAATTTTTCCTTATTTAAAATTTTTATTGATGACATAAGATTCATATATCCTCATGAAAAAATACAATATTTATTGAATTCGTGTGAAAATAAAATAAATTACTTTAAAAATATTAACTGTTACATAATATGAATGAATTATTATCTTGTAAGATTTTTTATATATAAATATAATATTTTATGTATGAGTGAATGTATCGTATTATAATTCCTTTATATTTTTATCTTTTCAATTTAAAATCAATTAAGTAGTTCTAAAAATAAAATTAATGATATTTTATAATGTAAAATATTTTAATAAATTATTTAAGATTCCAAAAAATATATATTCAGCTTTCTGTTTCGAATATGGTTTAACATATCAACCAAAAATATTTTCTGCTCCTATTATACTTTTATATTAACTATCATAACCCCTAAAATGTAAAAGCTCATGTTACCAATGTAATAGTGGAGATGATGAATATGGTTTAAAAACAATTATGGATGAAATCATCTCATAAAAATTTCATAATGGGATTGGATAATAGTTTGTAAACTCATACTCACCCTATATTATAAAATACTAAATTAGGATAAAATTTTTAAAGGAAAATTAGTTTATAGTATATTAAATTTTTATGTCTTTCCAAGAGTTCCACTCCGTTCCATTTAAAAATGGATCCTCCTCTTATCATTCCATAACACATAAAAAGCTATATAGTAATATAAGTACCTAAAACAATACCTTACTTATTTTCCTACCCACATCATATATGCCCTATTTTTATCATAAAACCATCTTGGGGAGGATTTAGCTTTAAACATAATGTAATTATCTAAAGAAGATGTATAATTATTATCAAAGTGTTTCGATTTATTAATTCATATGTATCCTTCGGACATTATTCAAGTAGGTTGAAATAATAATAGCATTATAATCCATATAGTTAATTCTTTATGGAATGACCTATATCTATCTCTTATTCCATCAAATTGGAAACAAATATATAGTCCGTGTGTATAGTTGACGAGTGATACATGAGAAAATGTTATTCATTTTCCATCACTACTTAGAAACTATATTTATTATTAGAGATTTAAGGTAAATATAAGATATTCATAACCTATTTATCAATATTGAAAATTAATATATCACATATTTTATTAAATTGCCATTTATTGAAAAATTATTACGTCCTTCATTAATATATTTGGATTCTAACCTTCAAGAAGCCAATTGATTCGTTTTTCATCACTACATCATCTATCTACGATATATATGTGTTTTTGAATAAATAATGTGATATTTTTATATATTCCTCATTATAACATTTTTAAATAATTCATAACATCTTCCCATAGAGATTTTTGATAAATGGTAAGGTTTCCCATGTGTACATATGACCTACCATCTCCTTGATAATAATATACTTCATTCTTCATAACCATATTTCATATATAGTTTTAAAAGAATAATTTATGTATAAAAATGATAATAATTTCATGATTATTGTTTAGGATATTATGAAACTATGACCTCTTAGTCAACCTACCAATGTCATTTTGGTCCGAGGAAATGAAATTTGACAACACGCCCTATGTAATCATAATTGATTATGCATATCATGGAAAGAAATAAAATTAACAGAATATTTTAAGTGAAAATTTTTATTAAGTAATTATATAATTAACAGAAGTCTATTCTTCAGGATTATAATGAAAATATGTGGAGAATTGCACTAAGGGTAAGGGAACATTAACTAAACCACTCATTTTAGATGATTAAAATATGAATTTTCAAAAACATTTTCTTTCATTTATATATTTGTAAAAATATTTTATAAAGATATATATGTGGTCATAAAATAATTATACAAGGAACTTTAGGCATTTTTTTACAATATTTAAATGTATTTAAAAATGTAATGATTTTATGGAACATTTTAACATTCCCCTTAAAAGAAAAAATAAATGTTTCACTTTAATGTATATCGCATCAATGCCTTCTCTAATAGGAAAAACCATCATTTGATAGTGAATTAAAAATAATGAATTAATTTTTTCTCCAATGAAAATACACTTTTCCTTATTTATATGTAATTAGTTTCTATAAAGAAATTTTAAAAATGAACGGTTATATTGAAATCTAAAAATGTATTATATATGGTCTCAGAAGATTTTTTCAAGGTTTTTATAGTGAAATTGTTCAAGCGTAAATTTATTTTTATCATGACATGACTCTTGAGAATAATATATGTTTAAAATGTGTGCCTAATATATTATATATGATGGTATGACCCTAGATATCTCTCATGATAATGGGTGAGCCCAATATAGTTTATATGATTGGTGTTCCCCATTGTTGAACTCTAATTCATTGGGTACTATTTATTTTCTGATAGACTCAATGGAGGGAGTTAACTCAAAAGGTTTCTCATATGGATTAATTCAAGCACCATTTATTTATAAAATGAGTTACGAATACAATTCTATATGTTTCCTAAATGTTTTTTTATTACCTTACCATGGGTTTGAATTGTTTTCTTTGCGTAAAAAGTGTGTATTTTTCATATGTAAATGACCTATTTCATACACTCAAAGAATATGGTGATAAAAGTAAATATTTTATGGATTTATGTAAATATATTAGGAAAAATAATTCTTTTATGTCCCATATTTATCCAAAAACTCTATGAATTTTTTTTAAAGTGCATTGAGAACAAATAGATAAATATGGGACATAAAAGAATTATTTTTCCTAATATATTTACATAAAATGAGTTATGAATACAATTCTATATGTTTCCTGAATGTTTTTTATTACCTTACCATGGGTTTGAATTGTTTTCTTTGCGTAAAAAGTGTGTATTTTTCATATGTAAATGATCTATTCCATACACTCAAAGAATATGGTGATAAAAGTAAATATTTTATGGATTTATGTAAATATATTAGGAAAAATAATTCTTTTATGTCCCACATTTATCTATTTCTTCTCAATGCACTTTAAAAAAAAATTCATAGAGTTTTTGGATGGGTAAGAAAAAATGAGAAGTTAATTTGAATGTCATGAAAATTTATCATGAAATAAAAATGTGTTTAATTTTAAATGTATTATATTATAGAAATAGAAATTATTATTATTTGAATTCATTGATTTTTAAAATTTATGGTTTTTATACAATAGTTATGTAACATTTATATGAAACTATTAATAAATAATATACTATAATTATAAGAAAGAAAAATATTGACTAAAACCCCAAGAAAATGAAATTTTTAATAGATTTAAATTATATATAGAATATCTGTTATTATTAATTATTATATAATTATTAGATTATAATTTTTTAGTGCTTGGGGTTCGGGGATCGAAGATGAAAATATCGAGAAAGGTCGTGTCCTTAAGGTGGTTAGAAACTCTCCATTGGCTGGCCAGTTGAACCCACCCACCACCCGACGTGGTTCCAATTGGCCTGTGGACTGTAACATAACATACTAGACAATATGTACAGTTTCGTTATCTGGATAGTGGATGTGTTATACATCATGTAATTCTTTTAAACTCCATTATGTTCTAGTGAGGCCCACCATCTAGTCGGTGGGCCATGTCTAAGGGTGAAATTAATACACCAATCAATATTTAAAATACATGTGTATAGAAACACATTTAATATCCAATTACTAACATAATTACAATAAGATTAATTTGATAACATTACATAGGTCTTTATACCCTTAAATACATATACACTTACCTCTCAAACCACTGAACAACCTAGGAGGAAAGAATAGTGAATTTTCTTCATAGATTTATTCCAATTTCCTCCACGTCATTGTGTAATCAGAATTGATCAATTTGTCCTTGACTATTTGATAAATAATTAATCATTTATTCCAAAATTGTGAGGGGGTATCTTTTTTTGACAATTTTTCATAATAAAACCAATATCTATGTTAAACAACTGGTGTTTTTCTATTCTAGGTTTGCTAATCACCATCCAATTCATTATCTTGATAGTGGATAAAATATAGAACCATAATATACAGAATAATTCACAGTATAATAGTGGATACATCAATTTTTTAGTAACATACCCCTGATTGGAGCTATAAAAATAACGAATAATTATGTTTCATGAAATTAATTTCAGGAATGATCATTTTTATAAGATCTTTTATTTCATTATCTTCATGAATCTCAATTAAATTTATGAAATGATAATAAATTGATTATAATCGGATAGAACTGAGGCCCTATTCTAGAATACACAATTGATTCACATCCCATTCTTTATAAGATGGTGGATAAAATGATTTTTAATTCCACCCCTTGTAATAACAATGAATTTAAAATATTAAGGAGAATCCAAAGTATTTTATTCTAGAATTTTTTTGAAGATAGGTTATTCTCATATTTTTTACATTCTTACCAAATTCTTGATGATAAAAAAACTATGTTACATACCATTTGATTTGATCATATTCTCCATGGGGTTCAATATGGCTCAATAACTATTTATTTGCAAAATATAGTGTTCTTATAAATCATTATGGAATGAATATATGTATCATTTAGGGATCTATAATTCATTCGTTTCCATGGTATGATGAATGGGGTTGCATAGTTGTTTTTTATTGATATAAGTTTCTTGTGTTACTATGTTATTCTACGATACACTAGTATAGTCCTTGTTAGAAGATAATTAGAAGTGTATCCTATACAATTCGTTGTATTGATACACATATCATTATGTTATTCTACTACATTTATCATGATTCTTTACTATGTCAGATTACCAAGAATTTTGTTTTTTTCTATTATTATGCCATTTGAATTTTCTGATTGGTACAATTGATATGTTAACATAATTGTATGATTATCCATTTGAGGTATTGTGGTAATGAAGTGTGATGATGACGACGATGGAGCACAGATACCTTATCGTACATATAGAACTCAATGCCTTATGAATTTTGAGGGATGATCAGAGATGCAATTCCTTGTGGATAATATGAATTGTGTCTAATCGATGTCGTGTGGATACCAAGTAGCATGTAAACTAGATGAATTAATGATAGGGAGTGAGTTATTTATATCTGTGTGTATAGTTCTTATATATAATGACATATCTATTTATCATTCCTTCATAGTGTTTTTGTTCATATGACCGAGGGTTTGTGGCATATTTGTTAGCACATTCCCACTCGATACTTGTTTAATTTTTTTAATAATAGTTATCTGTTTTTTATTATCATGGAATACAAAGGTTATATTTTTTCATATTTTTTTATGATGCATTGTTGAAGTATTACTAGGTTTGGTAATCACAGAATGTATGTGGAATCTGATCCCTATGAATACATAATGTTTACGGGTCTGATCAAATTTAAGGGGATCACTAGATATTGTTGATCCAAGGGGCATGAATCTAGGTGTTTTACATGGGTTTACTCTCAATGATACTGATATTTATCTATTTATTAACTTTTTTCACTTATACTTGTATTTGGATCACCGCACTGGGATCCATGTTTAATTATTTATTAATACAGTAAACCGCCCTCTATGTTTTTTTCATGTAAACTATTATTATTAAATTTTGTATTAGATTTTATATAATTGGTATTGATATTAATGATATCGAGGGAATATTCTCCACACTTATAGTCTTTAAGCCCTCCCTGCTAGTCAATATCCTCTTACATATGGCGAGGCATTGATATGGTCATCTGCCACTCCATCAAAGACCTCATCATTCGATTCAGGGCATTACATCAAGAATTTGAGAAGGTTCTATTAGACAATGAATTACTTCACATGATTAGAAAGTAATCCAATTAAATGTGTGTTTTATAAGGGATGGTATAGGTGATTTTTATTAGCTAGAGGGGAAATATTTTTGTAAATATTAATCTAGTAATATAAAATGAACACCATTCAACCCCAATTGATCCAAAATAGGTAAACATTTACAAGGGATAAGGGGAGGTAAATATGTATCTATTCATCTCAGTTACATATTTATTATTGTGATGTTTTGGGAATTTTAAAATCGTCCATACCATTAAATACAATTTCATTTCATTTTCATGGTCATTCCAGTAATTTTTCTTAAAATTTAATAAATTTATTATAAAATGATTAAATTAAAATTAATATAAGTACTTATATTTAATTTATATTGATAAAATTCACTGAACATCATAATTCTCCAAATATATATTTCTTCAAAATAATCTATTTATTTCACGTTTTTCATGCATGAAAAATCAATTCACAAGAGAAGAAGAATAGGATTTGGTAATTAAATAGTTTTTAAAATTTAAACTAAAGTAATAAAATAAATTTATTTTATTTCCTCACATTATTTCCATATATAACCATTCCTAAGGATTATCAAATAAATTTCTTATCATGAAATCATATTTAAGATAATACTGTTAGTATTCTAACAATGTCCAGGCACCACATATGTATTTGGAAAATTAATGTGGCATACATCTATAAAAATAAAAATTAGAGACAAATATATTTATTATATAACATTTTTATATCTGATTTCAAGATTATACTAATTAATTTTTAATTATTATCTTAATGAAACCTATTTTTACTTTCTCATCGTTTTGATGAACTCTATCAATAGTAATGTATATTTTTTTATCATCATATAAAATTTAATTTATTTTTTTAGAGGATATTATGAGTATAAAATATTTATATATTTATATTAATGTCAAAAAGGTTATTAATATTTTAATTAACACGCAGAGAGAGATATATATATATTTATATCGTAATGGATTCGTAAATTTTGATGTAATTTTTAAAATTCGTTTTCTACCATTCACCAAAAAATCTTAAATTTTAGAAAATTAAAATACAATTGCAATAGGCTAGTTCTAATACAGTAAATCCGAAATTTATTTTAAATAAATTTATTATTATGATATTTTGGAATATCTTTTTAATAAATAACATAATAAATTACTTGTAAATTTTTTATAGTTAAATGGAATTATAAATATCTGTGTTATCAATCATCATCGAAAAAAAATAAAAAAATGAGAGTAATTATATTTTAATACAAAATAATGAATCTTATTTGGATAGTATAATAAGATTAAACTTTTAAAAAATAGAAGACTTTAAAAAATATCAAATTAAAAAATAATCTTTTTTTACATTAAATGGTTTTAACAACATCATGTTGAAATTAATTATTTATCAATTATTTATTGATAGAATTCATGAAATCATTCATTATAACCATTATAATTCTTAATAAAATAAATAAAATGTATTTTAAAACATAATTTGAATTAATTGTTATCATTTATAAGTTGATATTTTACCCTTTTATTATTATTTATAATGTTTTCAAACAATGTAATTTCAAAATGTATTAATGTATATTTTGGAATGTAATAAGTATTTTAGTGGACTATTTTAGTTCAGTGCTTCGAATAAAGTAATATATTAAACATGTAATTTATTTCCATGAATGATACATAATAAAATATCAGGTGGTTACATTCAACCCCCCTATACTATAGAACTATATTATGTCATGAAAAATTTATTTTTGTCTTGTTGAGAAAAATATCTAAGGGTTTAAATGAGATAGAATTGAATAAATATTAATTTATATTATAATATCAACCTCAATATATATTATAATACTATGAAACATCAATTATACATTAGAATATTAAAATGATTAGATTTTCATTTATCAAGACCATTTGTACGATATATGTCTCACTAGTTGGTTATATGATTATCTAGAGACCGATATTTTTCCGCTTTAGTTTCATCACCCTTTACACAACAAAATACAAGAAAATAAACTTCTATGATAATGTAAAAAATTTGGAATAAATAATTCCAATATAATGAAAATTGATAAGTAAGATGTGTTATCATATAAAACCATATTTTTACACAACTCAAATTTTTGTTCCCATATGACACATTTAATTAAAATTATAACTCATCCAATTCATACAGTATTTTGTTAATTATTATAATTTATTAGTTAAAAAACCCACAAAAACAAATTACCCAAAATTATCAATAACTTTCATACATTATGATTTTCCAAAAAATTATCGATACTAATAGTCCGAGAATCAACAAACCCTCTATCCTAAAACCAAATTAATTTAAACATCTATCAATATTATATTAATTATAAATAATTCAAAAAATATATTATCATGTTCTAAAAATAAATTGAATTTTCTTATCACATAATCACTTTTAACTCAAACATTTTATATATAATCCTCAACATAGAGTCCAAATATTAATTTAATCATTTTCCTAATTACCTTATATACCATAAAATCATATCACATGTAAACCTAATGGGATATATTTACATCAATAATTTATTTTTATTAAATACCCAACATAAATTTATGATATATCATACACTTTAAAATCAAATCATATAATACCTCCAATTGGGGTATCTATGCCTTCCAATTTATGATCAAACATAAAATTATTAACCCCTAGTTGTATTATAAAATCATAACATATATTCATTTAAAAACATCCCAATATCTAAAGTTATATTATCTCCCAATTGATATAAACTCTAACATCCCTAAACCACATTCAAAGATCTAGTTCTTTTCCCATATTCCTTATAAATTCGATTGTTATCAGCTAGTTTGACCAAAAACTAATAAAAAATAAGTATAATGGAAATAATTTTATTTTTAGTAACATAATAACTGATGATACTTAATGACTACATTTTTATGGAATTATGTAAAATAATAATAAAAAAATCTAATTTATTTCCCACAAAATGAACATTTTTGCACTAAACCAAGTGTTACATATTTTAAAATATGTTTCCAACATATCCTAGAAAATTATCAACACATAATACAAATATATACCTGAGAACCATAATCTCTTTCTTAATATATTTGTGAAATTTAATTATAATAATCATGATCTCACTCCTCTATTTATGGTAAATATGAGGAATAAAATGCAAGGATCATATTTGATTATAAGAATAATATGTAATTATGAAAAAAAAATCGCTTCATTTTAACACATTATAAGTGTTGCACCTAGATTTCAAGTTAAGGTAATTATATTATATTCAGGTGAAAATCATTCTTTTTGAATTTTCATTGGGTTTAACATAGCCATTTTTAAGAGTACCAGAGTTTTTTAGGAATTCGAATGGTTATGGAGAACCATGAAACATTCCTAGGTATATAGGAAGCTCATTTTTTTTCAAAAATGAGCTTCCATTGTTAGTTTATGATTAATAAAAAATATCCAAACATATCATAAAACATAGAAAAATGAGTTATTTTCATTTATTATGGTTTGAGTATGGTTTGTAAAACTGTGTGGATCCTGTAGTAACCTATAATGGGGCCAATCGTTTCCACACCTTTTTCCAAACCATGGGACCAAATATTGTGAAAACATATAGCTAATTCAAATATTAATGATATGATCCAATACATATTATATTGTTTTAATTATCCCACCCCACATTCTAGGTTATCGACCTAGGGGAAAATTTTATATAATGTGGACATCCCATCCTTTATATATATTAATTTTGATGTATCAACTGGTTTTGCGTTAAGAATAATCGTGGTATGAAATCATTCCTCATTATTATTCATTGTTCCCCTATATATCCCCTCTTTGTATGAATGGAATATTAAAATGGGGATGTTATCCCATAATATATGGGGTTTTAAGATGTAATTATATTCAATAAGATTAATTATGAAATTGTTATTTATATTCCAAATCCTTGTTCCTCATGGTTCAATCATCAGGAAACATTATTGTAAGTGATTTTTCTCCTATCATTTTTTTTATAAGTTTTTGAATTGTAGATTCATGATTGAGAAATTAATTTTTTATAGTTCTTCCTTGTAATTCCCCGACCCCAGTTACCCAGAGTCGGTGCATTATTATATAACATTGGAATGATCACAAAAAACATAAAGTTTTGAAAGAACGATTCGTTTAGTAGCCTTGGAATAACAAGATACATTCATAAAGTTTACATTACATCATAAAATGAAAACTACAACAATATAGTCTCCATAGTACACACTCTTATCCCCTCATACTATCCCTACAGGTCATTCATAAAATACTTCTTCACATCCTGGAAAAAATAAAACATAGAAAGGGGTGAGCTCAAATGCCCAGTAAGGATAACAATATAGCGGAAATGTTCATAAATAAGAGTAAACATATATGGAAATTTATAACTAAAAAAAATTCCTTTAAACTTGAACTTGAACATAATATAGCATAAATAAAATTAAATAATGAAATTTACTTATTCACATGGATAATCTACTAATTGAATAATCACATGTAATATCAATAACCACTTTCATAATGATGGAATGCATAATGCCAGACTATCATAAACACATAGCCAAGGCCTCATTCCAATAATACAAATAATATTTTTTTCAAGGCCTTGTTCCAAGACACTAGTTTGTCTCATGAGACCTACCGATGCATCGAGGAACTATAGCGGGCTCAACCCGTCACATAGTAAGTCCAATGCATTCCTCATATGAACAGGTTTAAACATAAAATAAACATTCGTATTAAAACTAGCATTCGAAATGTCAATACTTTCTTCATAAACCATGAATGGTATAAAAATAAAACATCCACAGTCAAACATATCACAAAACCATCAATAAAATATGGAAGTTTTGTATCATAATAAATCAACTCCAAATAAACTTAAAATCCATCAAAGTATATTGACATATATGAAATCAAAACTATTTGTGAGAAATATCCTTTTTCTTTGAAATCATTTAAAAATCACATAATTAGAAAATAAAACATTTACTTTGAAAATTTTCTTATAAGCTTGTAAAGGAATCTTCTAAGATTTTATTACGGTGGAAAATAGCCGCACCCGCCGTATAAGTTAAAAAACATTCTTACCTTAATTCTGTCAAAAAGGTTAAAAAGCACCTTGTTTGGAAAACGACAGAAAGATTCCTTTATAAACCACTTATAAAAATTCAAACAAGGGTATAAATGACATTAACCAGTATTCTTGTAAATAGTAAAAAAAAATTGAAATACATATTTAAGAAACATGGATGTGGGTGATAAAGAAGTCCCTGTAGATTATTACATATAAACAACCTCGGATAATGAAAAGATTGAGAAATAAACCCTTACCTCATACTTTTCCTTGGTTGGGGGTAGTTTAACCTCCTCTATAATGGTGAAATAATTTTTATTAAATTATACAAGAATCATATACCTTAATATGATATCATATATGATATTTTAACATTGTTTTGTTAATAATATCTTAATATTATTGTTGTTTCGGGTGTTAACTTACTCATTTTATTTTTTATGTTTTTTTATGTAAGATATGTTTGTTATGGATAGGTTGTATCTTATTCATATACATAATGATATTAAGTCCTTAAACATTATTATTAATCATCAAATGAGAAATAGAATTGAATGGATACGATGGAGAATTAATCTCATCGCGTTTGTGGAGACGGTAGTCCGTACGTACGCATTAGCGACAATATCATTCATTTGATATTAAAATAATATTTAATTGGATGTTATATCATATATACAGAATCATTATCATGTTATATTTATTATTTATATGCATTAAACATCATTATTATACTCATCCAAATAATAATGTTTTGAATAACAATTACACCACGATGTGGAGACGGTAATTCGTACGTACGCACGTATGGTGACATGTCATTAAAAGGATGGATAGAACACTGAAATATGGTTGTACCATGTTTATAATAACATCAAAGTATATATAATATACTGGATTTATTATTTTAGAATGGTTATTACAAATAAAGAATAATTGGAAGAAGAAAGGAACATGAAAAAGGGTGGTGAAATCATTACCTCTTCTTCGGGTTCTTCCTTTTGATTTGATCAAAAGGGCTCCGTAGGTTGGCTTTATGACTAAAGTAAGGCCTCTAGGATGAATTGAGGGAAGTTTATAGAGTATTTCGGTAGTGGATGGCCGATCCAAAAGGCTTTCAAGGTGTTAATTAATGAGAAGGGCGAGTTCCTTTTTATACGAGGGGTGAGGGAACCTTTGGAAAAGCTATAAATATTATTTTATAATAAATTCATATTCGGTTTCTAATGTATAAAAAATGTATTATTTAAATTTTAAGATGGGGATAGGTATAAAATAACTCAACCAATAGGATTTAGAATAGTTTGGGTTACTATATTAATGTTATCTTTAAGTATTAACTCTTAGTTAATTAGATTCACTTTTACAAAGTCTCTTTGTATTTTTATATTATATGGTTAATAAAAATACTATATACATCCAAGAGACCCCCATGTAGTCCATTATTGATAAAACTATCATGATATAAGTCTCTTGGACGAAACATTGATTTTTAGGAATTTAATATCAAATAATAATATAATATTTGTTTTAAAAACTCTTCTATGTCAATTTTCACACTATTCAATAATTGATTTTTGTAAAACTCATACTAGAATGATTAATTATAAAAAAGTTTATTAAATCAATACTACCATGTCATATTATCCTAGAAAATTATTGGTATTTATAGAAGGTCTAAAATGACATTTATTTGGGTATTTATAATATCAATTATTCTACTTTTTCATTAATTAGATAATTACTGCATCATCACTGTGTCATAAATAAATTAAATTATATAATGTATAAAAATTATAAATAAAATACCATTATGTAGGAAAGATTTTTATATTTATAATTAATATTTATAGTCTAAAATCCAACATATATAACCCTATGTAAAAATTGTTTTTCTAAAACATATATGGTTATTCCATTTTTGTATTTATTTTAACTTAATTAAAATAATGTGACCCTATCACTTACAAGTGGCTCTATGGGATCCCAAAATCAACCCAAAGATGGATATGGTAGGAAATGTATCCAAAAATAAGGTTAGTAAACGTTTTAGGTAAATTTAGTAATATTATAATACTAATTTTTAACCCTTATTTACCGGATTTACCATTTAACCATGATAAATAAAATATTTACCGAAGTAATTATTAAAAATGTCTAAAAATATAAGTTACCTATTTACAAAATTTGTACATCCTGATTCCAAATATGGAAACCATTTTTCCAAATTCAAAACACCGAAGTTGGATAAATTAATTTAAAATTAATTCCCGTCGTCAAAACAAAAAGCGTGTTTTTATGATATAATAACTATCAAAAGATTGATATTTGTTTATGTCCGGTTTAATTGGAAAATTATGTCCAATGTCCAAATTTGTATTCAATGGTAAAAATATATTCTAAATATAATTTAAAACCACTCAAATTCATAATTTATCACTATTAATTATTTCTATTAAAAATGTTGTTTTTAATTAAAATTTAGTAATTTTCACTATTCATCAAAATATGAGAGTTAACCGAAAAGTACCAAAATTTCACCCTAGGATAATTTTGATATTCTGAATCCAAAAATTAATTCCATTTTGGGAGATAATGTTTATAAAATTTCAAAAATTGGTTATTACTATTCATAACGGCTACTTTGATTGGTCGTGGTGTGTGTTAGAACTCGACGTTGCGTACAACACACACGACTGTATTATTCAAAGAGAAGCATATCGTAGATGCTTGGGGTGTTACATTCCTCATTTCCAATATCCTTTGATTCTAATTTTTTTATGGATATAATATGGGTTTTGATATTCCATGTTTTTTGAGGTGCGTGGTTTTTTAAAATTTCATCATTCGAAAAATATGTATTCTTGTTAATTTTAAAAAGGTTTTCAAATTTTTTTAAATAAAGGAATAATAATTCATGAAATTTCATTAACTTCACTAAATTTGATAAAATTAATTTTCTCCATTGGTATTATAAAATATTGATTACTTTTAAATCACCCATGTATGGTTAATTGAATGATTTAGAAACATAAAACTCGATTCAATTATTATATTGTAATTCTTCCTATTATATGAAGTGAAAAATAATGAATTTATTTGAAATTAAAAAGCTATTATCCCCCTATGTTGGTGTTCGGTCATGGAAACATGTGGTACTTTAGCATGGGTAAAATGGGGAAAACCACTCAAGGAATGGATTGTTTGGTATATGATTGATATACAATTAAAAAACTCAGTGCAAAATGATTGAGGAAAGGGGACAGTTAAAGGAGATGAAAATTAAACCATATGATCATTATAATAGGTCAAGGTATTTACTAGGTGTCCATTGAACACATATATATTGGGTGGATCCTTGCTAACCAGGATTAATTGTATTTAAGGGTTCTATTTCCAGGTTATTGCTCTTTTTGAAATGGTTATTTATTGATGATTTTTCTCAAAAATAATTTCAATTCCTTGTAATGATTTAATTATACGATTTTTTAATGTTTACAGTATATTTTTATTGAGAAAATGGTTATTTGTAAAAAATTTGTGAACTATTTAAAATCAGTGAATTTTATTAGGTTGATATAAATTATGAGAATTTATTTCATTAATTACTATGGTTAAATTTGAATAATTTATTTATCTTATAATGACTACTTATGAATCACTCCATGGGATCCAATGGGTGTTTTGTCTCTCACACCATGAAAACAAATTTGGGTGTGTGAAAATATTATATTATCTCACATAAATAATTGAATGGAGAATCATCGAGTAGGAATGTGTTTGTGTTAGTGGGGTGTGGGAGTTTTGTTATGAAATTGTGGGATGTTTCCCCACATCTCATATAGATATGAAGCTTCATTAATTTTTTATACTTCAGATTTCTTATATTGTTTTGGCACATGTCACACCATGTACTCGTTTTTTTTGTATATGACATTATTTTGGCATGTTGAATTAATTATATTTGATCCTTTTCCTCACCAATGTTATTATATTAATTTTTTTAATCATATACATAGGTATATATGAATTTCTAGAAGTTTATGTTCATTACCATGGGGTTGAGATTGAACATTCTCCATTTCTATAGGTCGAATCAGGTGTTTTGTTTTATTGACGACCCTAATTGGATGTTGAAAATATTTTATTCAAATAGGTTAACAATATTGATCACATTACTCTAGTATCTTTATATTCATATTGGTATGTTATTGGATATTTGGTTCTTAAGTGGTTTTCAATGATAATTTTTCGAGAAATCATGCATCATAACGAGCCTTAAGTTGAATAGGGAGTTTGTGGAGTGTGTATTCTGTGTTATGTTTTGATGTTTTATCAGTTCCTTGATTGAGATCTATTAGATAAAATTAATATATCTATTTCTCAGTGGTTCTCTTTCCTTCCTTTTTTGTATTACATTACATAGGTATAATACTTCCTAGTGTTCCTTAGAAAGGAGTTATAGAATATTTTCCATCATGAAACCAAAATTTTATTAGAATTTAATTGAAATGATAGTGAAAAAAATCCTTTCTATGGACCTAAATGTTGATCCTACATTGACAGAAGTTACTTAGTTATAACTATAAAATGTTATAGAAATATCCATCCCAAGAGGTTATCCAACAAAAACTGTAATCCTTCAATGGGATTCTAGATCATCATGAAGCAGAAGAATAGCTGAGGAATATTGATTTTTTTTTAATTTGTTAAATAAACATGCTCTGTTATGATAATGTGTATTCCCTTTATTATATATATCCCCTTTTAGAATATTTCGGTATACACTACTTCAAAAAAATTAGTATAATGATTTTCAGTAATAATATGTGATGACCGTTATATTCTAATATTTTACGTGTAAACCATTAATGATGTATAATTACAAGGAATTTCTCTCCATTCATATAGGTGATAGAAATATGAATATGTAAAAAAACCATTTTAATGAGATAGTTTATTTTCATTTTAAGGAGGTGTTAAATGATAGGTTATTGGGTCAATGTTTATAAATTTCCTTGTATGTAGATATATATTATTAACATTGTTTTCGAATTTTTTCCGCCTATACTAATGTTAGTTCATAGAGTAATGATGTAAAGTTACTTATCTCACTAACAAATATTTCTTTAAACCTATGGGGGTGAATTTGATTCGAGGGGATGCCCTCAGTCTGCACTATTACAGACCTGCTTAGTCCTAGAGGCCCTGCATGGAAAGTAACTCTTATTTGGAACAAAAATAATAATATTGATGATTATGATGAGTTTTAGTTTTGTTGAATCCCATGAAATGAAGAGTATGTAGATTGGAATTATCATGTAATGTGTTAGTTAATCTCTAAAGTGTTCTTACTCAACACCTTCATCGAAATATTTTAGTATTCTAATTTTTGGATACCTGTTTGGACTATCATTGAACTTTAGATGCCTTTACGATTCAAAACTACAAATATTCACTTAATGTGGAAGATGAGATCACAAAAAATATTTCTACATTTATCATTTTATTCTTCATTATAGATTAGCTTCATCAGGACATAATGTATTTATATTGAATTTTTAATCTTCAATATCCAATTTATTCCCAAAAATAACTTCTGGAATAATGATGCTAAATGTAGTTCAAGATTCTATGGTGGAAGGTGTTTTATGTATATTAATATTGAGAATAAAAATATTAATCTCATGGTTTTTAGGTATATATTTATTTTATAGTGGTTACTCATACATTTCTTATAGACCAGCCCTGTGTGTCTTATTAAACAACCAAGAAAACTCTTGGCTTTTTTGATGGAGTTAGAAATTCATCGTGGGAAGAAGAGGGATCATGGTTTTTTATATCCATCATGTTCATTATCTATGTATTAATATTATCTAGTTTTATATGTTTGAGTTCTCATGATATATCTTTTGGATGTAACTATATGGTTTGATTAGTTGATCTCCCATGAAGCTGAAATTGATTATTATCATCAGTGGGTATAATTTATTACATTTAGTGGGATATCTAGGGAATTTTTATTATATTTGTATTATAGGTCTAGTAAATCTATACATCCTCTACTAGGAAATGAAATATTTATATATTATTCAATGATTAATCATGGACAAGATCCCTCGGATTGAGTGATTTTGTAGTGGTAATTTTATTTCATGAGGTGCTTCTTGACAACTTCTACCACCAGATAGATATTTGGATTTCTCAATAGATATGGTTCTTGTTTTAAATCCAATATATATTCGTAATTATGGAATCACACAGGATGTTTTAAAATAGATTAACATTCTATTAGACTCTTTAATGGTGAATGGATTCATTCATCATAGTGTATCCACATGGAATACTCATATGAAAATTTCCATGAAGGATAATAGAACTCTTCTTATTTTAGATAATTTTTATAATCCTGACTAGTTAATTATTATGAACAATTATGATTTACCTCATATCAATGAAATGCACGACTAATTGAAAAGAGATACATAGGATTCAAAAATTGACCTTCGATCTAGATGTCTCAATATCATATTTTAGGTTTTTGATATTATGATGATCGCTTTCCGGAGAAAGAATTAACCCATAAAGAATATTTTTACTGTAGGGTGTGGAAAATTTAGTCATGGAATGAAAATTTTCCCACAATCACATCGTAGAAGGAAGCGAGTACTCATACAAGTATAGTAATGTAAATGTACTCCAATTGAGTAAAATATTTTTAGAAGAAACATTAAGGAATTCAAGTTTTCAAATATTTTCAAATGGAATGCATACCGACATTGAGAAAGGATTGCATACCTCCTGGATCATGAATCACCAATATACGGAACGATTCGCGAGGTGATAGCCTATGTAGCGACGGCCAGTGAACACGATGGACCACAAACATCATAGATGATGGAATCGTCTGTGAAAATTCCATTCACATACTGTCCCATGAATATAATGTTTCACGGATGAATCAAATCAACATGGTTCCACGAACCATGTTTGTGAACCACACAACCTCCGCAAACCCTAGATGACCAAGTCTTCCATGGGTCAAGATATCTTTTCATGGGCCTCTATAAATGGTGTCTCATGCCCCAAGATATGGTTGCCCCGATGCTATATAAAAGGATCACATAAGGAATTGAGAAAGGTTGGATGCCGAAATATTGAAGGGGGAAAAGGTTGGAAGAAAGAAATTGGTGAAGATTTAAACATCACTGTTGAATCATCGATGAAGCATGAATTGTGAACCACACTCTCTGCAGGACTAGCCAACCGCATTAAATGAAACAATGGAACTGAATAATAATAATATAACCACAGAACAAATCAGTGAATTGAAAACCTCTTAATTCTCAAAGATGAACTCCCTTCAAATGATAATACCACATACCCTTCTTCAAAATAGTGTTCTGTACAGCGTATCGCTAAAGGATTTAACACAGCACCACATACTACATTCGTACGCAGATGGAACACAAAGCGGTGAGATGGACCACATACCACTATGGTGCACAGTGGTCTATACCAATGCCTGTGTAACTCATCAGTATGTGGATGACCCCTCGTCCTGTATACCAATACGGTATGTACAACTTCCTCCAACATAAAAAAAGAAATCAGTACGTGGAATGGGGTGTTTCCAGGTATTATTTCTTCTGATTCTAACCTCACCCCTTCAATATTGTCCAGTCATCCATAATCTCTCTGCAAACTAGTCCCCCGGCATCAGGACAAAGACTCCTCTAAAGCCACCAGACCCATATGATCAGAACATTGGGTGCATTCACACGCCCCTTTAAGTCATCATACTCATGGTAAGCGGAGTCACAAAGGATCTTCCCAAAACCTTTCAGGCTTCGGGAATATCTATGGGTCTACATTCCCATGGAATCCTAGAGTCCAACTTTTGGATGCCACTGTGAACATCCCCGTTCTAGGGATTAAAAGTGATCACTTACATTTCAATACAATGAGAAATAGTGATCAGTCAAAGGGGTTATGTTCACTCCCCCATTTATGAGGATGAAACTCGTCCCCTTCCCAGAATGCATTCTATGGCACTCCCACATAGGTATGTCTCCGATCTTCTGAGGTCGGGCCACATGACCTTTAATGTCATCTCACATTAAAATGTTTATTTCTCCACACCATCACCCACTATCACCACGACCTCTTCCTTCTTAGGATCCCCATATCCATCCTACATGAGAGGAAGCATGTGGTTGTAGAGATCCCTCACATTCTCTTG
This sequence comes from Viscum album, assembly GCA_963277665.1. NCBI lineage: Eukaryota > Viridiplantae > Streptophyta > Magnoliopsida > Santalales > Viscaceae > Viscum > Viscum album. The sequence goes on along the minus strand of OY728162.1, from coordinate 913,345,183 downwards.
TCTCTCACACCGAGCATGACTCACATGGGCTTAGATGTTTCTGACAATTAATACATCCATGAAAATATGTAAGATGAGAACAATGATTCCAGATCAATACAAGATACATAGGATGCCTACATGAAGGCCCGAGCACAAAATAGTGGCCTTCCAAAAGGGGTCACCCAATATTTTTCCCCTCATTAGGTCACCATCCATGTATAAGCTCTAGAAAATATAAACTATTAGAACACTGATTTCTGATCGAATAGGATATGTAGGATGAATTCTTGAATGACCGAGCTCAAAAGGGTTCTCGTCCAAAAGGGTTCACCTATTATTGTCCCCTTAAATGGGCATCTTCCATGCATAATCCTCAGAAAATATGTACTACGAGAACTCTAATTATGAATAAACTAGGATATATAGGACACAAACTTGAAGGTCTATGTTCAAAAGGATTACCTTCAAAAAGGGTTCACCGAATCATGTTCCCCTCAAATGGGAAGCTTCCATGCATAACCCATTCAAATATGAACTATGAGAACATTGATTCATGACCAAACCAAGATATGTATAACACCTACATGAAGGCCTGATATCAAAAGGGGCCCTTCAAAAAGTCTTCACCCAATCATTTATTCTCAAATGGTAAGCTTCTACGCATACACCTCACACTATTCCAAACTATGTGGGTTCCGATTCCTCTATAGAGGATATGTAGGAAACCCATATTATGGGTCAGATCCCATCATCTAGTCACCTTTCCTCTCCCTGGATGAAGAAAAACTCCAGAGTTCCTTACTGTATGGATCAAGTTAGAATCAACTCTATAGAATCAAATATATGTATACATATGATGATCCTACGAACCAGGGTTAGCCCGTGGACACACTCTTTAGGAATTCTCTGTAAGAACACCTATTTTTCTAGACAGTCATTTTGAGCAGAAATTTGAATTTTTGCTGTTGGATGCTCATGAGGGGTAAAATAGCCATTTTCCCCTCCCATTTGATCTTGGATAATTTTTTCGACAACTCAGTTGGTCCCAGAATAGGGTGTTTACCCTAGGACAGGAGTTTGGAGGAAATCTGAGCTGTTCGAATTTTGGCGGAATATTTAATATTTAATATTATTAAATTAAATATTAAATTATTCTCTTAAGATCGTTTGGAAATAACTTTTAAATGGAGCATTGGATTGGGATTCCGTCTGCGATGTTGATTCAAGAATGGGGATTTTATACTAGAGAAGTCATAAACTCATGTCGGGCGCTGGGGCCGACCCGGGCCCCTTTTTCTTACTTTTCTTTTCTTCTTTTCTTTTCATTTCCCCCTCTTCCTTCCTACTCCACCTTGAGCATGCTCCATGTGTGCTTTTCCTTAGCAGTTTCCCATTGGAGATTTTGGAGATCGAGAAATAGGGAGAGTCAGAAGGCAAGAAGGCTACCGATTCGAAGCCCTTGATGCGCTGAGTCGACGTGCGGCATCCGTGGACCGTGAAATCAATCGAGGCTTCGGCGGTATCTGCCCAAAGGTAGGGTTGTTTAAGTTTTCTCCATAAATCCCTTTTAATAAAGTTTATTTATGTTTTAATGCTTTATATTTCTTGATTGTATTCCCATGGGGCTTGATCTGCTGTTTCGGGGGCGAAAACGGGCGAATCGGGCGTTTTTAGGGATTTCTCATCGGAAAACCCAATATACATGTTGTGTGTTCGAGAGGAACACGTTGTGTCTTCTTCCCATTAGATGAAGAATAATTTTTATTAATTACAATCTATGTACTTTGAGTACACGCCGTGTAGCGGGTGGCCGTGTGGCTGGCCGTGTGTAATAGAGCACAGAATAGTGGTTTTTTTGAAGTACACGCCGTATACAATAAAGTGCATGCCGTGTAGTGGTACATGGGCATGTGTTCGGGTGAAAATGGACACAGAATAAATTTTTTTCAATAGTACACACCGTGTACTATAATTTACATGTCGTGTACTTTAATGTACACACCGTGTACTATTACACTGGCAGGCCCAATGGGTTATGGCGATGTACTTCCCTCGTCTTAGTAATTTGGGGATATCTTGTGCCTCAGAAGTCAGAATTAGGTGAGTGAGTAGTCGATTCTGAGAGTTTTTCCACATATATCAAAATGGTGGACTCATTTTTACCTTTAGAGGTCATCTAAATGGAGTGTTGTGGGTTTTTATCTAAATGGAGGGGTTCTTCCTCCAGTTATCGAGCCCAGTCGTCACCTGAGGGTGAGACTGGGTGAGGTTGCTAGGTTGGGTGTTCGGACCAACTTAGTTGAGACCATTAATATGAGATGATCTGTGATATATCTCCCATATAATTTTCATTAAAGGATGTTCCCCTTGTGAGACGTGCCCTTCTCGCCTGAGAGGTCGTGAGACCAGATGCTTCTAAGGGTCCCTTGAGGGATGCCTTTATTGTGTGTTGAACTAGGGGGTCCTTGTAGGAACTTTCTCATGTTTTCTTTGAGAGGACCCCTGTTATGGGTTTCCTCTTTTCTTCCATTCGAGGATCCCCTGTAGGATTCCTCTTTGATATGGATCCCATGTAGGATTCCTTCTCTATGGTTATCTAGAAGATCTAGAGTTTGATGGCTCCTCGGTGTTTGACTTGAGGGACCCAATGGTTACCTGTTTTGTTTGACTAACCCTGAGATATTATATCAGTTTTGGGTGGAGATGGTGATCATGTGTCACCTAGAACCTGTGTCAATCTTGGAATCCCTTTGGGCTTTGTATGTATTGTTGGGTTGGGCTCTTGGGCCACCCGCACCTGTTTGTTTATATCTTACTTGGTTTGCTGATGCTGTAGTGGTTACCAGATGTGCTTCTTGGTTGGTCGCTTTTGAGCCTAACATGAGTCATCTTTCATGTTTATTTGGATGTATTCCTTGCCTTGTGTGCCTGAGTAGTAGGTGGATTGTTGTTTCAATTCCAACTGTTGTGCATTTTTGTGTACCGTTGTGCTACGAACCCATGTTGGGGGGTCGTGTGGCTGAGGCCTTGGCTGTATAAATACCAAAAATTGTATAGGTAATTAAAAGTGATAATAAACTACTATTTGGGATCACTGCTTGGATCCAGGACCTCCCCCGGGGTGTGTTCCTCTATTTATCCGTTTGGCCATGATACCCGAGGGTATTCAATGTTTATATTGTGCATTACTTTTTCCATGAGAGGAATTGTATATAATTACATTTTTATTCTTTGGGATCGTCCTGGTTACTTACGCATGAGGGAAGTATTATTTTTATCCTAAGGGTGTGGATATGTGCGTATTATATTAGCCTGAGGGCATGGGTACATTTTCCTGAGGGAAAGGTTACTTGATTCGCCTGAGGGCAAGGCATGAGGGCCAGGTTACTGATTCGCCTGAGGGCAAGGCCTGAGGGCATGGTTACTGATTCTCCTAAGGGAAAGGCCTGAGGGAAAGGTTTCTGATTCGCCTGAGAAAAAGGCCTAAGGTCATGGTTACTTATTTTCCTGAGGGCATGTTGATAGTTATCCTGAAGGAAAGGTTCTGATTAGCCTGAGGGCATGGTTCTGGTAACTTGTTCAGAGATAAATTTTTGGCATTGGCCGAAGTAGGTACATGTCAATCGAATTACAGACCCAAAGATCGTCTTAGTGTTACATGGATTGAGTGGTATGATGTCCAGTTCAATGCCCTTTCCCAGGATGTCCAGGAGATCAGGATTATGGTCTCATGGATCGACTGCGGATGTTGTTTCTTGTTATTTGAATCACTTAATCATGAATATTCATATTTATGTATATGTGTATAGGTATGGGACTATACATGTGTATGTATATAGATGTGGAAATATGTGGTGGCACTTTCCTAGTTGATCGGGATTACATACCCTGAGTTCAAATGTGGTTGCATGTTTGGTTTACTTCCTTTTGTTGTGTTCCAGCTAGGCTGAGCAAATTGCTGTTGGATACACTTTTAGCATAACAGTTATTGGTTTCTTGTCGGGGTTCCCTACTGAGATTATTTCTCACCCCTGCACATACACCTCGGTGTATGTGTAGGCCTTATGTCTGCTTTTTATGTTTCGAACGAGTTGCATGGTGGTTAGGGTTGAGGCCCAGTGTTTCATGATCGTGCGGAGCTGCTCGAGTGGTTCTACGAATCAGACTGCTGAAAATTGACAGTGTTTAGAGATCGGGTATGTGGATTGGCTCGGAGTTAGTAGCAGATCCCTTTACATTTACATTCAGTTTATTTTGTATATTTATCTGTATGGTCAGCCCGGTGGATGACCAGTGTTGTATTGTTTTTCATGGTTGTTCGGTCTTTTACAATATTTTACTATTACAACATGTTCTATTTCAGTTGTTTATTGCTTATGCACTCTATTTACTTTCCTCTATGCAAGATAAATTGTTATTTCTGTTGTTTTTTAATCTGATATGAGGTAATAGTCTCCCCACAATCACACCTTAGGCCCTCGCTGCTAATCGGCAGACTCTGGCGTACTGGGAGGCGCGCTTGAGGCCTAGTGGCGAACCGGCTCGGAGCACCGGTTTAGTGGCTTCCGGGTCGGGACGTTACAAAGTGGTATCAGACGAGTTTTCTTTCCTGATCTTTAATATTTGGGATATGGTGGACATGAGTATTAGGAATGTGTCGGATCCTGTGATGGATATCAGGATGGTGCGTCAAGAACACTTGTTCTGGTAAGAAGTCATGGTTTCCAGGTTTTGGGATTGCTGTTCGGATTTTGTGATGTTACAGTTGAATTTGATTTTCGCCTTGAGTGATGCACATGTTGTGTGGTGTTTTGATTTACTATGTATATATGGATCTTGGCCATTGGTAATATGCCGGGGTTAGATTTTGACTATTGGCCGACAAAGGCATGAGGCGTCTCATGCATCATACTAGGCACGTAGGATTCATAGCATATAGGCCTGCTAGTGTGTGTTTTTACTGACGACTGAGACCTTTGGGTCTGCTTACACATACTTTTTAATCTAATAGAAGGTTTTGTGGATCTATGTTGATGTATTTTTTTAGGCTGATGTCTCAGTCCTTAAGCACAAGTGGTGCAGTGACCCCAGTTGGTCTATGTGGCATGTGATGCCTTTTTGTTTAATCACTTAATCGGTGTTTTTTTTTCAAATCTGTGGTTATCTAGTCGAATTGAAGAGTAAGATGTCGATATATGCCAAGGATTTTCTTGTGAAATGGACGCCCTTGTGGTATTTCTATATATAGATACTTGATGAGTGTCAGTTCAGTTTCTCTTCTGCTTGGGTTGTAAACTCTAGAGAGTAGTTCCTTCTGAGGATACTCGGAGAGGATTAGAGCCCTTGTAGGTTGTGTTTTGGTTTTGACTCGAACCCTTGTAGGATTATGTCTATGTAGTTATAGGGAAACCTATGTGAGGATGGTTGACCCATGTTTGAATCCTGGTCAGGTTTTGCTGGATTTTAGCATGGCTCAGAGGGAGTTGGACACACCTTTGGTGAAATCTTAGTGTACTCCTATTAGAGATGATCATGTGCTATCTTGATTCGTCTTGAGTATGCTTAGATAGATTCAACCTTACATCAAGCTCTTTTTTTTCTTTCTTAATGTTCATCCCTATTGGGGTTGGATCCTTTTCAGGATGTGATCTCGAAGCAGTTTAAGGAAAGCCATATGGTGGGGAGTGAACTATTAGCCATTTGACGGTGGTTTTCCTCTTTCTGGTTAAACATCAGTGTTTTATGTGATCTTTTGAGCTTGGAGTATTTTTTTAAGATGACGATAAGGGTATTCTAATGGTTGGGAGTAACAAATCGGTCATAGGTGAATGTCTTCCATGTAGAAGAAGATTGTTCAGGCTATGAGGTAGGTCGTTGGATAGTCCAGATAGCTTGGTTGTGCAGATGATCGGTTGGGAGCATGGTTGTGGGTCCTTCAATGGGCTTCTTCGGGATGAGAAGGTTTATTATGGGATGTTTGTAAGAACCCGTGTTTGTCTGGACAGTCGTTTTGAGAAGAAATTTTAATTTTTGACGTTGGATGCTCGTGAGGGGTAAAATGGTCATTTTTCCCTAACATATGATCTCGGATAATTTTTCAGACAACTTCGTTGGTCCCATAATAGGGTTTTTACCCTAGGACAGGAGATTAGAGGAAATCTAAGTTGTTTGAATTTTGGCAGAATATTTAATATTTGATGTCAATAAATTAAATATTAAATTATTCACGTAGGTTCGTATGGAAATAAATTTTTAACAGATCATAGGATTGATATTCCATCTGCATCGTTGAGTCTGGAATGGGGATTTTAGCATAGAGAAGTCATAAACTCATGTTGGGCACCGGGGCCAGCCCGAGCCCCTTGTTCATCTTTTTTCTTCTTCTTTTCTTTTCTTTTCTCTCTATTCCTTCCTTCATGTAGATACCCAAAGATTGACGTACATAGAAACTACATTACTTTTTTGGAATACTTAATACATAACAAAAACAGACAGCAAAGGACCGTAATAGTTTAGTGTCTTTGGAAACTTGGAATATAATGTTCTAATCTTGGTGAAAGATCTTCAACATCTCCCATAATGATCTTCCTTTATTTACCTAAAACCTTTCTTTATATCCTGGGGAAAAGAAAACATATAAAGTGTGAGCTCAAATTCTCAGTATGGGTAAGAATGGATAAAATAAAACAAACCATATACATTTGATCATCAAAACATGAACATAATATTTAAACATCAAAATCTTGAGCAATGACATAAAACATGGCAGTACGTAAGGCATTGATCATAATGGATCATAAATCATGATAAAATTGCATGGAAATAAAACATGTAATTGTGGAAAACCATTAAGAACATGATATGATTTCCAAACTAGCCAAGGCATTTCTTCGAAGACCATCTTAGTGGACAAAGTCACTTTCTGAATCGAGTTCACTCCTCGTTCCAGTCCTGTAACACAAAACCGGATTAACTTACTATTCCATCCATGTCTATATCATGAGATATAAATCATTACCCAATGAATTAGAGGGAGATATAGGTCCCACCCATGTCATAAAGAAATCATTCTTATTTTTGCCACAAAATAAACATAACTCATTCATCATAACCTAAAGAATAAAATGGGTTTCATAAACATGATCCCATCATAAAATAATACATATAAAACAAATGGATATCATTTCATCATAAGAAAAGTGAAACCATGTAAATCATAGATACATTATACTTGAAGCATACACATTTGAAATAATTTCATCTTAAATGGAAAATGGTTTTGATAAAACACTTGAAATGAATTCTTGAGGGAAATATCCTTTCTTTTCAAAATCATTTTCTTTTCTCAAAAGGCCATGAAATTATTAAAAGGCTTTTTTAAAACTAATAATGCAATATTTTAGAGGATTCTTCATGAAAATGAGGCATTATGAAATTATAAAAATCCTTTCATGCCCTTTAAGTTAAAAATAACATTCTTCTCGTACTTTTCTCCGAAAAGTAAAAAAGTTCCATAAGTGGTAAACAAAAGAAAATTCCTTTCATAACATGTGGTAAATTTGAAAAATGTGTAAAAAGGACATTAGACATACATGATTTTTTTTATAAAACATAGACATGGATGATAACAATAACCCTAGTAAGTACTTACGAATGACAATCTCAGGAAAGAACGAGATTGTAATAGTTATCCCTTACCTTATTTCCAATTTCTTCCATATGTGTCTAAGACTCTTGTATAGTGGGTTTAAACATATTATTAACTTATGACAGAAACATAATAATATTTATGATATCATATAGGATTCACTTAATACTTTATATTATCCATTCATTTGTCAATTCCATGTTAAAGCAGCGTTTTGGGTAAAATCGTTTCATTTATTGTATGTGTTTTGAATTGTAATTAGTAATATGATTAATTAGATCATGATTACTTAATTCCAAAATATAAAACATGATTTATATATAATATATAATCAAAATATACATATATATAATAGATCAATAAATGGAAAGAAATACACCGTTCATGGAGATGGTAGGTCGTACGTACGCATGAACACTATTTTCGTTTCCTTATTGAATTAAATGGAATTAAGTAGATGACATAAATATATATTAATAAATCTAGTAGCATTATTATGTCATATATTTCATGATTACTTATTATATATACTTTATAATCATTCTTGAATTGGTAACATGGAAAATGGATCTCAACGCGTTGTGGAGACGATAATCCGTACGTACGCACGAGCGATGATATCGTTCCCATATATATTGAATGGAATTGGAGTGGATGATATAATATCTTAGAATAAGTATGATGTTATAACCATAATATATTGTTATTCTTTACACCATTATACCCATCCATGTAAGGTCGTGGGGGAAAACAGATTACACCACTGCGTGGATACAGTGTTCTGTACGTACGCACGCATAGTGATTTCGTTTTCTGTAGGATGGATAGAAAGTGAAATAGGGTTGTTTAATATTTATAATAACATATCAGTATATAATAAATACTTATTTTATTTCTTTATAATGAAAAAAAAATAAGAGTAAGTGGAAGAAGAAATAAATTTGAAAGAGTTGGTAGAAGAGATTACCTCTTCCTCGACGCACCTCCTTTAAACTTTTTCTTAGGGCACTAGAGTTGGTCTTTTGAGAAGACCAAAACCTTTATGATATAAAAAGAGTGGTTGAGAAGAGGAATTTTCAGGGTTTTTCTGATTTTCAAGGCTCAAATGGGTGTGAAGAGAAGAGGGAAGGGGTTCCCTTTTTATAAGGGAAGAGAGGTGAACCGTTGGAAAAACATAAAATATTATTTTATAATAAAGTCATATTCAGTTTATAATATTTGTTTTAAAAACTATTTTATGTCAATTTTGTCACTATTTGGTAATTGATTTTTGTGAAAATCATAACAACATGATTAGTTTGAAAAAATTTAATTGAATCAATACTAACATGTCATATTAACCTATAAAATTAGTGTTATTCATAAAAAGTCTCAAATTACATTTATTTGGGTATTTATAACTACAATTATATTAATATTTCATTAATATGGTAATTATTTCATCATCATTCTGTCACAGATATATTAAATTATTTAATGTCTAAAAATTAGAAATAAAATACCATTATATAGGAACTATTTTTAGATTTCTAATAAATATTTATAGTCGAATTTATCATATTTATAACCCTGTATTAAAAATATTTAGTTATTAAAATTTGATTTTAACAATTTTTACTCTTCTTTAAATAAAATAATAATAACTGTCCTAATCTAATCCAAGTGGACCTAAAGGGTAATAATTTATTCCTAAGGTTTATTTGGTCGAAATAAACATTTACAATAGAATTAACACATGTGTTAGGTGTAAAGACCCGTAAATTTCAAGGATTTTTTTTCATAATTTCATTGGAATTTTAAGAGTACGCAGTTTATGATGGCACCTGATTCCGAGGACCGGTGTGCCCAGAATCAATTTCTGAAATTTATCTTGGGTACGTTTAGTGAACGAACGAGCGGTTTTTCCTAACTTTTTAACTTGTGCTTAGAATCGAAATCCGAGGGCACCGATGGAATCACAGCACCAGTAATTACTTAGAAACACCTTTTCTTGAGTTGCGTTTACTCGGGTGAGGTTATTTAAAAAAAATGGGTTAACTGAGGAATGAAATAAAAATTTGTGCTATAATTTTAATTTTTTTTTCTAAGTAGTTTTAACCTATGCATGGATGTTGGAGTGGGGCCCACTACATCCTAACTCTATTTGGTAGGATAATAGTGAGGTAGGGCCCACACGAGCCCCACCCCTTCAAATTCTTTAAAACCACCCTCGTGCATTTAATTGTGTAACACACCTGTAACCCCTTTTTAATAGACAAGTCAACTCCCCCAATTTAATGGAATGTTAAAGGATCATCAGTTAATTTAATTAATTGAATGGGATCTTTTTAAAATTCAAAATTTAATAATGGCATGCATTTTTCTGAATAAAATAAGACAATTTCTTATTTTATTGGGGGTTGATTCGTTGTATGAAAGTAAGGAGAGAGCCCTTGCGCTCTGAAAAACATCTTCTTTCTCGACGAAGAACGTGAAGAATGCCGAGTTTACGATGAAGAACTCAGACACCGCAAGGTAATCGTCGTGCCATCTCCTCTCCTCTCTACAGCTGGTGATAGACGCCTTCTTTAAAGAACGACGACGCACCGCATCCTTCATCGGGCATGCACCGATGATGTATACGACACTGTCTTCCACGATGTTGTCTTCTGCGACACCATATTCCGCAATGTTGTCTTCCGCGATGCCATCTTCCGCGACGCCGTATTCCGCGACGTCGTCTTACGTGACGTCGTCTTCCGCGACGTCCTATTCCCTCAACGATCCTCGTTCGACGACTTCATCGAGGTAGGGGTTAATTTTGTTCGTGAATATTCTTTTTCGTTCATCATCTTTTATTTGGGGCCATCTGTTATCGTTATAAGAAGAGGAGGTTGGACCGCACAAACACGACCCATCCTCCTCCCCCTTTGTTGTTGAATTCGTTGCTGCTCGAAAGAAGGCGGCGTGGTGTAACAGCACCGCGCAGAATCAAGGAGGAACACGCCGAATAAGCGTGAAGTCATCGCGCCACACCGTTGAGGCTGAACAAAGCCACGACCGGAGTCGGGTCGCGGCGAAGGGGCGCGGCGCCGTCATGCCTCGCCGGACGAACCAAGGATGTGGCTTTTGGCCGCGACGGAGCAAGAGAGGGCAGCTGGAGCTACCGGCTACTAGCGCTGGAGGGCGGGACTAATAGGTCCCGCATGGTGCGCTGGCCAGCCGTTACGGCTGGCCAGATCTAGAATGACCGGGCGGTTTGACCCCCTTTCAGCGCAGCTGGGCGGACCCCCCAGCGGGTCCGCCGTTTCGTTCGAAGAGGTTGGCGGTCCCCCCCCCCTTCCGCGCTCACACGGTGTGCGGTGCCGGTGCCGTCCCGGACTAGCCGTGCCGGCTGGCCCAGCCGCAACAGGCCGGTCCGCACCCTAGTGGGCCGGACCAAGACCCGGGTCGGGTTGACCCGGTTCCGGCCAACCCAGGGGGTCTTGGGCCGGGTCGGTCCAGGCACAAAACCCCCTAATACCAGACAGGTTCGTTTAAATGCCCGTAACATGGGCTACAGACCTCAGATCGATGCACCATTAGTTTGCGATGCGATCCTTGGATCGAGTCAGTCGTTTCGCTATATTACACTCAAGGTTTCGGATAACCTTGGGTACGGCCAGGATGGTTCGAACACGAAACCAACCGGGCCCTCGGAGCGAAAACGCTTATAATTTGAGCTCCGGATGACTGATTGACGTGCCGTCGACTTTTTTGGATTCCTCTTAGCGAGATGGACCTTTTGGATTACTCCACTCGAGGTTTGGATGTAGATGGAGTGTGGTTGAGTTGGTTTAGACCTAAAAACCAACCGGGCCCCTGGAACAAAAATGCCAATAACTCTTAGACCAGGTGTCTGATTGACGTGCCGTCTGTCACGTTGTGTTCCTTTTGTCGAGACATAACTTTGGGATACATCAACTCCGGACTACGTGTCAGTTGATGTATCGACCTTCTTGGATCGTTGAGCGGACCCTCCCAGAATCGAGCATGGTGTGTGCGGGAACCTTAGAGCTGGCTGCGACAGCGACGACGATGACGACTGCACTGAAATCCTCCGTGGGGTCGGCAGCGATGACGAATGCACTGAAATCCTCCGTGGGTTCGGCAGCGAAGAAAACCATATTGGAATCCTTCATGGGTTCGATGGTGAAGTCTTTCGTACTGGAATCCTCCATGGGTTCGACGACGATGACAACCGTATTGGAATCCTCTGTGGGTTCGACGGTGAAGACTTTCGTACTGGAATCCTCCGTGGGTTCGACGACGATGACAACCGTATTGGAATCCTCCGTGGGTTCGACAGAGAAGACATTCGTACTGGAATCTTCCATGGGTTCAACAACGATGAAAATTGTTCTGGAATACTACGTGGGTTCGACGTGAGGAATTTCGTACTGGAATCCTCTGTGGCTTCGACGACGATGAAAACCGTACAGGAATCCTCGGTGGGTTCGGCGGTGACGACTACTGTACTTGTAGTATCCTATGTGGGCCTGACAGATTAGCTGGTCTAGTATCCTACGTGGGTCCCAGCTAGACGAATCAGTAACTACATCTGATCATCTCCTTTTTTCTTAGAAGTTATGTATACCTGTGTGAGCTGAGTCTTGACTTTCAATCATTACCTTCGATATGATTGACTTGCTATCGTAAGTGGATTGGATTGTGTTATCATGTGTGGATTGGTTGTGCTATCCTGTGTGGACTAGATCTTACCTGGGCACGGATTTTGGAGTCGAACTGAAATTTATGACTTAGGTATACGTTTGGGCATATAACTAAGTAGTGTTGGTTGTTACATCGTGATTGTATCTTTCCTTTGTAGATTATCCTTTGTGGATTCTGGGAGACCTTCGATGGTCTCGGGGTCCCCACTGAGTATCGCATACTCACCCCTACATGGGATATGCCCACAATTCGTTGTGTTGGATGCAGACGACGGACATCGTTGATCATGGTTGAGGCTTGTGGAGCAAGTCGGTACCTGGAGGTGGACCACTGGGTGGGACGTACACGGAGCGGACAGATGGACCCGTGGAGCTGAGGAGACTTTCTGTACCCACCCATCGGGTGGGAATTTTAGTGGACGGCTCGACGTTGCTGCTTTAATTTTCAGTTGATGTAATTTTGTTCCAGTTTTACTTTACTTTCAGTTTGGGTTTGTATTCTGGCCCACCTACTTTTCCACACATTCTTTTGCACCCAGTTTACTTAGTGTTTACATCTTATGGCTTACTCTGTGGTGATTGTTTACTTCATAAGGCAATGCCTTCCCCTTTTATCAGGATTTACTACTTTGTTTCTAGTCTCGAGCCCATGTCCTATGGATGGCGGGCTTGGGGTTGTAACAACACGGGTCCCGAGGACGGGTCGTGAAAAATTGGTATCAGAGGAGTTCAGTTCTATCGCAGAACTCATGACTCTTATCTTTCTTCTATGTGAGGCAATAGTGTTAAGGGTATTGCGTGTGGTTATCAGTTTAGAGAGTCCAGTGTTGGTGCGGCGGCCGATGTATCCGTACACCAGGACCCTGACTTCTAATTTCCCACTCAATGCACGAAAACATTGATTGCATGTGTGTTTCAAATGTTTTCATTGTGATTACTTTATGTCATCTCACCAGCTATACAGTTTTGACCATGGCACACCAGTTTCTTTTCAAGATGGCCCCATGACGGCATCCAGCTAGGGTTCAGAGCTTTGTGTGAGACGTCAACCCACCGAGCGATGAGGCCTCAGTGTAGGGCCATTTTACCGCAGAGGCACCGGCGGTACCTCTACCCGCCGAGCCACCTATGCCACCAGCCCCAGCCGATGAGAGTGCATGTCACCTTAGTGCACTGCATGAGTTTCAACATCAGATACTGGCTAGGTTCCGTGGGGAGACGGACCCTCATGAAGCCGAGGATTGGCTGGAGGCTGTAGTTCGAGTTTTTAGGTTAGTGGGGACACCAGATGACCTCATGGTGATCCTTGCAGCGAGCCTCCTACACGCGGCAACAGGAAGATGGTGGAGCATGATGCTCCAGGTGAAAGACGAGGCCTCTCTCCTCTGGGTGGACTTTGAGAACCTCTTCTGCTGAGAGTTCGTCCTAGCGACCCTCTGTGCGGTGCGCATTCAGGAGTTACTACAACTACCGCAGGGCAGCTTGACCGTGGCCCAGTACTCGGGGAGGTTTACTGACCTCTCATGCTACTCCACAGATATGGTACGAGACCCATTCTTCAGAGCCCGAAACTTCGATCAGGGACTGAGGCATGATATCAGGGCTTAGATGATCTCCCTCAACATTCCGACGCAGACATAGGTGTTGAAGAGACCCATTCTAGTGGAGAGTTTTCTTGCTGAGCAGCCACCAGCAGCGGGACCCTCCGCAGGATGAACTGTAGCAGAGTCTTCTTGAGCTGGCAGTAGATAGGTGATGCAGTGGTCCAAGCAGGGCAGACCATCAGATGGGAAATCTCAGGATGCATATTAGGTTGTGCGGGTCACACGAAGAAGATCCAGTTACACGAGGAGTAGGCAGTGCTATGCATGCAGCGGGTAGGGTCACATGGCTTCAGACTACCCGAGAAGAAGGCAATAGAGGGACCTCCCAGGAAGAGGTTCGATCATGGAGATCCACAGGGAGCAGGCGGGTGAGTCAGAGGAGCTGGCCGAGCAGTGGGTGGTGGGAGATGATTTGAGGCCCTACCACCACCACCACCAGGAAGACCACCCCGTCCGCAAGGAAAGGGTGGACAGGGGAGAGCTCAGCTTCAGGCAGTAGAGGCTTAAGACGATGGAGCTCCGGGAGCTGATGGACAGGAGCAAGACTAGTTTCAAGCATGGAGGCCTTTGTTATTTGAGCTTCTAGCTTTCTTTTTGTTGATGTTGTGGTTGTGTCTTTCTTTGTACTTTGAGCTATAGTAATAAAAGACACCTTTCTTTTTGGCGTTTACTTTCCTATCCTCTCTTTATGTTGTTACTAAGAGGTCACGGTTTAAAAACCGTTGACTTGACCCTCACTTTTGAGATACCTACTGGAGGAGACTCAGTGACCACACACTGATGCCGACAGTGTGACTCAACCCTTGGAGGTGAGAGTAAAGGTTGGATCATTTATTAGTAGCGTCGAGGCCTTACGAAATCATCCTTGGTATAGATTAGTATCATCCATGTCAGGATTGACTGTATTAGGCAAATAACGTGGTTCATCCTGGGGATGAGACCAGATTTCTCTTATCAGCCATGAAGAAATCTTAGCAGCTCTTGTATGACCAGAAAAGGTCCAAGTCATCCAAGAGAGGATGAGGACAGCTCAGAGCCGAAAAAATTCTTATGTGACCGGAGACAGATACCACTAGAGTTTGAGGATGGTGACCACATTTTCCTATGTGTCTCACCTCGACGTGGATTATGGAGTTTGGGCAGGGCAGCAAGCTATCTTCGCGCTTCATCGGACCCTTCATGGTCCTCAACAGGGTAGGCGAGGTGGTTTACCGCTTGACACATCCACCTCAGTTGCACCAGGTTTACAACAACTTCCACGTATCTTAGCTAAAGAGATAATTGCAATACCCGCCGCATATCATGGACCATTGGGAGATGGACTTGATGATGGGGTGACTTTTGCGGAGGTCTCGGTGGAGATCGAGGATCGACATGAGCGGGTCCTAAGTGGACGGTCGATTCCTCTAGTGCAAATCATGTTCCAGCATGAGAACCTTCATGAGAGCACATGGTAGCGGATGGCTCGGATACATGCTCAGTACCACTTTATTTCCCTAGTTTCTTATGTAGCTTTACGGGGACGTAAATCCCTAAGGTGGGAGTAATGTAAAACCCGTAAATTTCAAGGAATATTTTTTCTTAATTTCATTGTAATGTTACGAGAACGCAGCTTTTGGCGGCACCTTATTCTGGGGCCCGGTGTGCCTGAAATCAATTTTCGAAGCGTAGCTCAGGTACATTCAGTGAAAGAACGAGCGGGTTTTCCTAACCTTTGAACTAGTGCTCAGAATTGAAATATGAGGGAACTGATGAAATAACATCGACAGTAATTTCTTAGGAACACCTTTTCTAGAGTTACTTTTACCCGGGTGATGTTATTTAAAAAAATAGGTTAACTAAGGAATAAAATTAAAATTTGTGCTACAATTTTTATTTTCTATTCTATGTAGTTTTAAACTATTCATGGATGTTGGAGTGGGACCTACTACATCCTAACTCCATTTGGTTGGATAATAGTGAGGTCGGCCCACACGAGCCCCACCCCCTTCAAATTCCTTAAAACCTCCCTCGTGCATTTAATTGTGTAACACACCCACACCCCCCTTTTTAATTGACAAGTCAACTCCCCCAATTTAATGGACTGTTGAAGGAACTACAATTAATTTAATTAAATGAATGTGATATTTTTAAATTTCAAATTTTAATAATGGCATGCATGTGTGTGTATAAAATAAGACAATTTCTTATTTTATTTGGGGTTGATTCGTTGTGCGGAAGCAAGGAGAGAACCCTTGTGCTCTGAAGAAAATCTTCTTCCGCGACGAAGAACGTGAAGAACATCGAGTTTTTGACGAAGAACTCTGACACAGCAAGGGAACTGTCATTCCGTCTCCTCTCCTCTCCACAGTCGGTGTGAGATTACTTCTTCAAATAACGACGACGCACCGCATCCTTCATCGAGCGTGCACTGACGACGAATACGACGCCGTCTTCCGCGAAGCCGTCTTCTGCGACGCCGTCTTCCACGACGCCATCTTCCACGACTTCCATTTCCCGCGACGATCCTCGTTCGACGACATCATCGAGGTAGGGGATAATTTTGTTCGTGAATATTCTTTTTCGTTCATCATCTATTATTTGGGGCCTCCTCTTATCATTTTAACGGGAGGAGGTCAGACCTCACAAAAACGGCCGACCTTCCTCCCCCTTTGTTATTGAATTCGTTGCGGCTCGAACGAAGGCGGCGTGGTGCAACGACACCGCGTGGAATCAAGGAGGAACACAGCGAACAAGCACGGCGCCGTCGCGCCGCGACGTTGAGGCCGAACGAAGTCGCGATCGGAGTCAGGCTGCGGCCGGAGCAGGCCGCGGTAGAGGGACGCGACGACGTCGCACCATACCGGAAAAACCAAGGCCGCGGCCTTTGGCCGCGATCGAGCAAGGGAGGGCGGCCGGAGCTGTCGGGCGCTGGTGCTGGAGGGCGGGACCAACAGGTCCCATGTGGTGCGCTGGACGGCAGTTACGGCCGGCCAGATCCGGAATGACCGAGGGGTTTCACCCTCAGTCAGTGTAGCTTGGCGGACCACCCCAGTGGGTCTGCCGTTTTGTTCGAAGGGGGTGGCGGTTCCCCCCCTTCTGCGCTCACATGGCGCGTGATGCCCGCGCCGGGCTAGGCCGCCTGCGCCAGGCCAGTCCGGGCCGCCCGTGCCGGGCTAGCCCGCGCTGGCGGTGCCTGGTCGTGCCAGCTGGGCCGGCCCACGCCCTAGTAGGCCGGACACGGACCCGGGTCATGTCAACCCGGTTTAGGCCGACCCAGGGGGTCTGGGGCCTGGTCGGTCTGGGCCAAAAACCCCTTAAACCGGACAGGTTCATTTAAATGCCCTTAACATGGGATACAGACCTCTGATCGACGCATCGTCAGTTGTGATGCGATCGTTGGATTGAGAAGGTCATTTTGGTATATTACACTCTAGGTTTCGGAGATCTTTGTGTATGGATGGGTTGGTTCGAACCCGAAACCAACCGGGACCTCGGGGTAAAAACGCTTATAACTTGAGCTCCGGACGTCCGATTGTCGTGTCATTGACATTGTTGGATTAATCTTAGTGAGACGTACCTTTTGGATTAATCTTCTCGAGGTTTGAACGCAGATGGAGTGCGGTCGGGTTGGTTTTGACTTAAAAACCAACTGGGCCCCTGGAACGAAAAAGCCAATAACTCTCAGATCAGGCATCTAATTGACTCACCGTATGTCACGTTGTGTTCCTTTTGTTGAGACAGATATTTGGGATACATCAACTCCGGACTACGTGTCTGTTGATGTATCAACCCCCTTGGCTCATGGAGCAGACCCTCCCGGAATCGAGCATGCTGTGTGCGGGAACCCTAGAGCTGGCTGCGACTGCGACAGCAATGATGACTGCACTGAAATCCTCCATGGGTTCGGCAGAGACGACGACTGCACTAAAATCCACCGTGGGTTCGACATCTAAGACAACCGTATTGGAATCATCCATGGGTTCGACGGTTAAGACATTCGTACTGGAATCCTCCGTGGGTTCGACGATGGTGACAACCGTATTGGAATCCTCCGTGGGTTCAACAGTGAAGACATTCGTACTAGAATCCTCCGTGGGTTCGACGATGGTGACAATCGTATTGGAATCCTTCGTGGGTTCGACGGTGAAGACATTCGTACTGGAATCCTCCATGGGATCGATAATGGTAACAACCGTACATGAATCCTTCGTGGGATCAACGTGAATACTTTAGTACTAGAATCATCTGTGGGTTCGACAACGACGACAACAGTACGGGAATCTGCTGTGGGTTCGGCGGTGATGACTACTGTACATTTAGTATCCTACGTGGGCCCGACAGCTTTGCCGGTCTAGTATCCTATGTGGGTCCCAGCTAGATTAATTAGTAACTACATCTAATTATCTACTTTTTTCTTACAAATGATGTATACCTGTGTGAGCTGAGTCTTGACTTTCAATCATTATCTTTGATATGATTAACTTTCTATCCTAAGTTGATTGGATTCTGTTATCCTGTGTGGATTGGTTGTGCTATCCTATGTGTACTAGATCAAACATGGGCTTGGATGTTGGAGCCGAACTATAAATGATGACTTAGGTATATGTATGGGAATTTAATTAAGTAGTGTTGGTTGTTACTTCTTGATTGTATCTTTCCTTTGTGGATTATCCATTATGGATTCTGGGAGACCTTCGGGGGTCTCGGGGTCCCTACTGAGTAGTGTATACTCACCCCTGCACGGGATATGCACCCACTATGTTGTGTTGGATGTAGACGATGGACAACGCTGATCGTGGTTGAGGCTCGTGGAGAATGTTGGTACCTGGAGGAGGACCACTGTGCGGGATGTACACAGAGTGGACGGCTGGACCTGTGGAGCTGAGGAGACTATCTGTACCCACCCTTCATGTGGGACTTCCAGTGGACGGCTGGACGTTGTTGCTTTACTTTTCAGTTGCGGTACTTTCATTCCAGTTGTACTTTACTTTCAGTTTAGGTTTCTATTATGGCCCACTTACATTTCTGCACTTTCTTTTGCACCCATTTTACTTAGTGTTTACTTCTGCTGGCTTACTCTGTGGTGATAGTTTACTTTATAAGGCAATTCCTTCCCATTTTATCGGGATTTATGCCTTTTGTTCTAGTCGCCAGCCCCTGGCCAGTGGAAGGCGGGCTTGGGGTAGTCACGGCATGGGTCCTGTGGACAGGTCGTGACATTAGGGTAATAATAATTACATTTTTACCCTTAATTACCCTATATACTTTTAACCGTGGTAAATAAAATAAAAAAGTTATTATTCGCAAAAAAAATTATTGTTATCTTATTGTACGGCATTTTAATCCTTGATATTATCCATGTATCTCAGATTTTCGAAATTCCACTCACATAAGCGGTAAAATTATGTTTTATGTAAATTTTCAAATTCTCCTAGGAGGTGGGTAAAAGACGGTAAAAAGTTCAATAAAATTTTTATATATCTAAAATTATTATAAAATGACTCTAATTAATTACATTGAACTTATATAAGTATTATGTATCAATTTTGACCTAAAATATATATAAATAAAATAAATAATTATTTAAATAACAATTCTGTTTTTAAAAAGTAACCCAGTATTTTCACTATTCATCAACAATCGAATGTTTTCATAAATATACCAAAAATCCACCCTAGGATAATTTCGATATTCCACATCCAAAAATGAAGTCCATTTTGAAATATAAAATTTATAAAATTTCAAAATTTTGGTATTACTATTCATAACGGCTAGTTCATAATAATATTATAATAATATCTCATTTAGTGAAACTTGGTATTGTGTACTACACACGCTATTGAAGAAGGTCTTGATTTCATGTAATGAAAGCCATGTCAGGGCTGTGTGTAGTGAAAACTCTGTTTGGTGTTGTGTATAAAATAATCAAAACTTATTTTATTTAACATTAAACAAAATCTATACTTAATGTTGCATAGAATAATTTCCAAAAATGAACTTGAAATTGTGTGTAACACGAGCCAAGAATAGTTTTTCCTATACTGAGAGATAATATGGTGTTGCTTATAGAACAATATAATCTTGGTGTAGTGTATAATAGAAGACATGAATGAAATTAAAAATAATATATCTCACAAAATCTTGGGGTGTTACATTCTACCCCCCTTAAAATGAATTTCACCCTCGAAATTCGTCGGGGTTATAAATGGTTTACTACTTGAAATATTCTTTCATAGAAACCCACATCGTAAAAAGGAATACTAAAACTTCATTTTAAAAAGGGAAGTTAGAATCATAACAGTCACCCAATGTAACTCAACACTGGGTTTCCACATAGAACAACATAGGTGAAAATATGGATATGAAAGAGAAGTCTAACCATCATGTTCTAATGGAAAGTGGTAGAGAACATTGAAATGAAAAAGCCAACAATCAAAAAGCAATAAATTTGTGATGATTTACGGTACAATCTGATTCATCGGATATAAGGACACTAGGACAATCATTTTGGTTTGCAAGATCATTTCTCTAAATTTGATGAATAATTAAAAGAAATTCTTAGTTGTTTTTGGTATAATATCACTATTGTTTATTCCTTGAACAATTTATACATCATCTCTTAAGGAAATGAAGTTGAATTTGTCTTCCGTGAAGTGTTAGTAGATTATGCGATAGAATGATGGGTCATTCCATCTGTCTCAAACAAAAGGTTAGCAAAAGTTATCAAATATACATAAGTCCATCCATGGTGAGGTTAATCATATAATATTCCAAAAATAAACTTATACTTCATCTATCATACCTATTAATATAATAAAACTAGTTTCTACTAACCAGGAACTTCCTTAGGCCAGAGGTAGGTGCTAAAATCCTATCGAAATTTGGTTGTGGTTTTGATTCCCGCATCCTTGTCCGACGCAACGGGTTGTCACCCATCTTACAGGTTGTCATTTTTCTAAAACTATACTATTATAACATTCTAGAAATAATATCAAAATTTTCTACCCTTAAACAATACTATCTTATGTACAACTTAATGAATTAGAACCTTTTGGCTTATTGGAAATAATTCTGTCCAATCTCATAGTATACAGAAAATGACTACTAGAAAGGTCATCCACGAAGAATGTGAATACCATCATTTATCCCCCATATATCATAAGATATATCTTGTTGGTCACATTCCAAACATTTGAATTCCATAATAATTTATTCTCTTGAAAATGAATACCCATTGAACCTTAATGAAAACATGAATGATGTCCAATGTTAACTCTTTCCACATAACAAAATCCCAAAATTTATATATAATCAAACCATGATATCACTTTGTCCTTATATCAGTCATGATCTAATTAATAATATTCAAAATATTATTTTCTCTTTATCCATTCATTATGCGCATATCATCTTCTTTCCAAAAATATCTGAATTACCTCTCATGGTTACTGGTACCATTCAACATATACTTTCAAATACTTTAGGAAAAACCAAATTGTAACAATCCTTAGATGTTTCTTTATTCCATAGTAACATTAACATAACTCTTGGTAAAAATACAATCATTCCACTTCATTCTTAAACCATTGACCGAGATTCAAAAATTATTTCATCTCACATATAATTTTTTGTCTCTTTATCATCATCAACATAAATACTACCCATACGACCATGCATATTCTCTTCATGAGACATTCCGTTAGATAATTGTTTTGCATAATGCCCGTACATTCCACATTTAAAAAATTTAACCATTATTGATGTCTTCGAAATACCATGATCCTTGTACATGGTGTTAACTGATACTTTTCCTTTGCAATTACTGGCTTTGTGTCCTTCTTTTCCACACCCAAAGAATCTTCCATTTCCTTTGAAACATTCACCTTGATGTCTCTTCCCACATGATTCACATGAGTAAAATTGAACATTCTTTCCTCTATGATCATCATGAAACTCCATCTTTCTCTTATTTGCTGAGTCGGGAAACATACCAATGTTGAGATCATATTATGAGATTTCTTATTAGGCATAATAACGATATGTGGACTTCCAGATATAATTTCATTCTGTTTCTCCTAAAGAATATCATTCCATTGTCCATCATATCCTCTATTATCATGAATCTTCTTGTTTCCTACCATTTTCTAAAACCCAAAAAGAATAGTTTGTGAGGAGAAAATCATGCTAGGAAAACAACATAATAAAGGGGGATTACCTTCAATATATAACATCTTAGGTTTAATTCTAAGATCGTTACCGTAATTATAGGACTATAACTTATACGTATACTTATCCTTAGGGACATCCCTAGATATACCTTAAAAATATATCTAGGGATCTCACTAAAGTTCCCGCATCCTAGTTCCCAAAGTTTGTCTAAACATTTCCTCTAATAACAACTGTAGTGACCCAATGATTAACGTACATAGACATTACATTAGATTTGAGGCATACTTAATACATAGCAAAAACATACACAAATGGACTGTAATAGTTTAGTGTCTTTGGAAACTTGGAATATAATCTTCTATTATTGGTGAATGATCTTCAAAATATCCCATAAAGATCTTACTTTTTTTTACATAAATCCATTCTTTATATCCTGGGGAAAAGAAAACATATAAAGGGTGAGCTCAAATTCTCATTAAGGGTAAGCATGGGGAAAATAAAACAAACCATATACATTTGAACATCAAAACATGAACATAATATTTAAATATCAAAATCTTGTGAAATGAAGTAAAACATGGAACTACGTAAAGAATATATCAGAATGGATAATCAATCATGACATAATGGCAAGGGAATAAAACATATAATTGTGTAAAAACACTAATCACATGATATGAGTTCCATATTAGCCAAGGAATTGCTGCCAATACCATATTAGTGGATAGAGTCCCTTTATGAATCAAGTTCACTCTTCGTTCCTGTCCTGTAACACTGAACCGGATTAACTTACCATTCCATCCAGGTCTATCTCATGAGATATAAATCTTTACCTAATGTATTGAAGGGAGATATAGGTCCCATCCATCTCATTATGAAATCATTCTTACGTGTGCCACCACATAAACATAAATAATTCATCATAACCCAAAGAATAAAATGGGTTTCATAAACATCATCCCATCATAACATAATCCATATAAAACAAATGGATATCATTTCATCATAAGAAAATTAAAACAATTTAAATAATAGAGACATTATACTTGAAACATACACATATGAAATAATTTCATCTTAAATGGAAAATGGTTTTGATGAAACACTAGAAATGAATTCTTTAGGAAAATAACCTTTCTTTTCAAAATCATTTTCTTTTCTCAAAATGCCAGGAAATTTTTAAAAGAAAAGGATTTTGTTGAAAATATTCATGAAATCTTGTAGATGAAGCTTCATGAAAATTAGGAGTTATGAAACCGTAAAAATCCTCTCACGCCGTATAAGTTAAAAATAACATTCTTCTCGTACTTTTGTTGGAAAATCCAAAAAGTCCTTCGTGTGGTAAAAAAAGAAAAATTCCTTTCCTAACATGTGGTAAATTTTAAAAATGGGTAAAAAGGACATTAAACATACATGAATTTTGTTTTGAAAACATAGACATGAATGATAACAATAACCCCAGTAAGTACTGATGAATGACAATCTCAAAAAAGAACGAGATTTTAATAGTTATCCCTTACTTTATGTCCAATTTCTTCCGTATGTGTCCGATACTCATGAATAATGGGTTTAAACATATTATTAACTTGTAACAGAACCATATTAATATTTATGATATCATATATGATTCACTTACGACTTTATAATATCCGTTCATTTGTCAATTCTATGTTAAAGCAGCGTTTTGGGTAAAATCGTTTCATTTATTGTCCGTGGTTTGACTTGTAATTATTAATATGTGTACTTAGATCATGATTACATAATTCCAGAATATAAAACATGATTTATATATAATATATATTAAGTATATACATATATAAAATAGATCAATAAATGGAATGAAATACACCGTTCATGGAGACTGTAGGCCGTATGTAGGCATGAACATTGTTTTCATTTCTTTATCGAATTAAATGAAATTAACTAGATTAAATACATATATATAAATAAATCTAGTATCATTATTATGTCATATATTTCATTATTACTTATTATATATACTTTATAATCATTCTTGAATTGTTAACATGGAAAATGAATATCATCACGTCGTGGAGACGGTAATCCGTACGTACGCACGAGCGATGATATCGTTCCCATATATATTGAATGGAATTGGAGTGGATGATATAATTTCTTAGAATCAGTATGATTTCATAATAATAATATATATTTATTCTTTACACCATTATACCCATCCATAAAGATGGTGGTGGAAAACATATTAAACCACTGCGTGGAGACGGTATTCTGTACATACGCACGCGCGGTGATTAAGTTTTCTGTAGGATGGATAGAAGGTAAAATAGGGTTGTTTAATAATTATAATGACATATAAGTATATAATTAATTCTTATGTTATTACTTTATTATGAAACAACTAAAGAAGAAGAAGTAGAAGAAGAAAGAAACTTGAAAGAGTCGGTAGAAGAGATTACCTCTTCCACGACGCACCTCCTTTAAACGTCTTCTTAGGGCACTAGAGATGGTCTTTTGAGAAGACCCGAACCTCTATTATAAAAATATAGAGGTTGAGAAGATGAATTGGTAGGGTTTGGCCGAACTTCAAGGCTCAAAATGGTGTTAAGAGAAGAGGTAAGGGGATCCCTTTTTATAAGGGAGGAGACGAGCACCTTTTGAAAAACTTAAAATATTATTTTATAATAAAGTCATATTCGGTTTATAATAGCTCTAAATTGATTAATTTAGATCCTAAAGTGGGGATGAGTCGAAATCCTCTCAACGAATAAGTTTAAGGAAAGTTTAGGTTACTAGTTTAACCTTATCATTTATATTTAACTCTAAGATAAATAATTTATCTTTTATAGTGTCTTCTTCTTTTATTAAACTATATGGTTAATAAACATACTATAACATGACAAAAGAACCCCAAGTGGTTCATTATTAATATATATAACCTTATCTAAGTCATTTGGACGAACATTATATTTTTAGGAATATAATAACAATTAATAATATAATATTTGTTTTAAAAACTATTCTATGTCAATTTTGCCACTATTTGGTAATTGATTTTTTTGTGAAACTCATAACAACATGATTTGTTCTAGAAATGTTATTTGAATCAATAAAAATATGTCATATTAACCTATAAAATTATTGTAATTCATATAATGTCTCAAATTACATTTATTTGGGTATTTATAACATAAATTAGGTTAATATTTCATTAATAATGTAATTACTCCATCATCATTGTGTCAAAAATAAATTAAATTATTTAATGTCTAAAAATTATAAATAAAATACCATTATATAAAAAATATATTTATCATTCTAATGAGTATTTATATTCTAATTTATCTTATGTATAACCCTATATTAAAATTTTTTAGTTATTTAACATTGATTTTAATTATTTTAACTCTTCTTTAATGAAAAAAATATTAAGCGTCCTAATCTAATACAAGTGGACCTAAAGGGTAATATTTTTATTCCTAAGGTGGTTTTTGGTCGAATTACACTTGTCCAATAGAATTAGTACATGTGTTAGGGTAATAATAATATCATTTTTACCCTTAATTACTTTATTTACTTTTAACCGCGGTAAATAAAAATAAAAAGTAACTATTAACCAAAAATTAGATTTATTTTATTGAACCACATTTTACTCCTTGATATTAACTGTGTCTCTTGGATTTTCGAAATTCCACTCACAGAAGGGAAAAAGTTAAGTATTATGTAAATTTTCAAATTCTCCTAGGAGGTGGGTAAAAGACGGTGAAAAGTTCAATAAAGTTTTTAAATATCTAAAATTATTATAAAATGACTGTAATTAATTACATTGAACATATATTGGTATGATGTATCAATTTTGACCGAAAATAAATTAAAATAAAATAAATAAGTATTTAAATGAAAAGTCTAGTTTTAAATAGTAACCCAATGTTTTCAGTATTCATCAAAAATTTAATGTTTTTAGAAAAATATCAAAAATTCACCCTAAGCTAATTTCGATATTCCGAATCGAAAAATGATGTCCATTTTGAAAGATAAAATTTATAAAATTTCAAAATGTGGTTATTACTATTCATAATGGCTAGTTTATAATAATATTATAATAATATCTCGTTTAGTGAAACTTGGTATTGCGTACTACACACGCTGTCGAATAAGGTCTTGATTGCGTGTAATGAATGCCAAGCCAGGGCTGTGTGTAGTGAAAACACTTTTTGGTGTTGCGTATAACATAATAAAAACTTATTTCACTTATACATTAAACAAAATCTATACATAATGTTGCGTAGAATAATTTCCACAAAACGAACTTGAAATTGTGTGTAACACGAGCCATGAATAGTGTTGCGTATACTGCAAGCTAATATGGTGTTGCGTATAGTACAAGCTCATCTTGGTTTAGTGTATAATAGAAGACATCAAAGAAATTAAAAATAATATATCTCATAAACTTTCGGGGAGTTACACTCCACCTCCTTGCTCACTCTCCATGTGTGAGCCTCCTTGGCCATGTCCCATGAGAGATTTTGGAGATCTAGAAATAGGGAGTGATAAAAGGCAACAAGGGTACTGATTCGAAGCCCTCGACGCGCTGAGTCAGCGTGCGGTATCCGTGGACCACGAAATCAACCTAGGCTTCGGCGGGTTCCTCCCAATGTTAGGGACGGTTACTTTTTGACCATAGATCCCCTTTAAACAAGTTTTTCTATGTTTTTAAATCCTTATATTTCTTTATTTTAGGCCCATAGGGCTCGATCTGTTGTTTTGGGGGAGAAAACGAGTGAATTGGGCGTTTTTAGGGATTTCCCATCGGAAAACCCAGTATACAAGGCGTGTGTTCTAGAAGAACATGCTGTGTGTTCTTCCCGTTAGGGGAAGACGATATTTTCGTAAGTATACGTTGTGTAGTGGGTGGCGTTGTGGGTGGCTGTGTGGAATAGAACACGGAATAGTGGTTTTTTAAGTACACGCCATGTACAGTAATGTACACAATGTGTAGTGGTACATGGGCATGTGTTCGGGTGAAAACGGACATGGTGTAACTTTTTGTGAACATTACACCCCGTGTACCATAATGTTCATGCCTTGTACTATTACATAGGCAGGCCCAATGGGTTCTGGCCATGTACTTCCCCCCTTCTTAGTAATTTGGGGATATCTGATGCCTTAGAAGTTAGAATTGGGTGAGTGAGTAGTCGATTCTGAGCGTTTCTTCAAATAGATAGCAATGGTGGAATATTTTTGAAATTTAGAGGTTGTCTAAATGGAGTTTTTTGGTTTTATCTAAATGGAGGGGATCCTCCTCCAGTTATCGAGCTCAGTCGTCACATGAGGGTGAGACTTGGTGAGGTTTGTAGGTTGGGTGTTCGGAAAAACATAGTTGAGAACATTAATATGATATGAGATGTGGGCTATCTCTCGTAACTTTTTTTAGAGGATGTTCCCCTTGTGAGATGTGCCCTTCTGGCCTGAGAGGCCGTGAGACCGGATGCTTCTAAGGGTCCCCTGAGGTATGCCTTGCTTGTGTGCTAAACTAGGGAGTCCTTGTAGGAACTCTCTCATGTTTTCTTTGAGAGGACCCCTGTTATGGGTTGCCTATTTTGTTCTCCATTCGTGGATCCCATGTAGGATTCCTCTTTTATAAGGATCCCGTGTAGTATTACTTCTCTCTGGTTATCTAGAGGATCCCGAATATGATGAATCCTCGGTGTTTGACTTGAGGGACCCAAGGGGTTACCTGTTTTGTTTGACCGACCCTGAATTGTAATGTTGGGTTTGGGTGGATATGGTGATCAGTTGTCACCTAGAACCCATGTCAATCTGGTAATCCCTTTGGGCTTTTAATGTATTGTTGGGTTGGGATTTTGGGCCACCCGCACTTGTTTGTTTATATCTAACTTGGTTTGCTGATGCTGTAGTGGATACAAGAGGTGCTTCGTGGTTGGTGGCTGTTGAGCCTGACGCGAGGTGTCTTTACTGTTAGTTGGGATGTCTACCTAGCCTTTTGTGCCTGATTAGTATGTGTATTGGTGTTTAAATTTCATCTTTTGTGCATTTTTGTGTACTGTTGTGCTACAAACCCATGTTGGGGTGTCGTGTGGCTGAGGCCTTCGCTGTATAAATATCTAGAATTGAATAGGTAATTAAATGTGATAATAAACTGCTGTTCGGGATTGATTCATGGATCCAGGACCACCCCCGGTGTACGTTCCTCTATTTAGTAGTTTGGCTAGGATACCTGAGCGTATGCCAGGTTTATATTGTGCATTACTTTTTCCTTGAGATGAATTGTATATAATTTCACGTTAATGCTTTGGGCTCAGCCCAGTTACTTGTGCTTGAGGGAAATGTTATTTTTAGCCTGAGGGAATGGATATGTATGATTTATATTAGCTTGAGGGCATGGGTACATTCTCCTGAGGGCAAGGCCTGAGGGTAAGGTTACTTGATTCGCCTAAGGGCAAGGCCTAAGGGAAAGGTTACTGATTCACCTGAGGGTAAGGCCTGAGGGCAAGGTTACTGATTCTCCTGAGGGAAAGGCCTGAGGGAAAGGTTACTGATTCACCTGAGGTCATGGCCTGAGGGAAAGGTTACTTATTCTTTTGAGGGCATGTTGATATTTAGCCTGAGGGTATGGTTCTGATTAGCCTGAGGGAATGGTTTTGGTTAACTTGTTCAGAGATAAATTTCTGGTGTTGGCCGTAGTAGGTACATGTCGATGGAATTACGAACCCAGAGATCGACTTAATGATACATGACTCGAGTGGCAGGACGTCCTGCTCAATTCCCTTGCACAGGATGTCCAGGAGATCAGGATTATGGTCTCATGGATCGACTGCTGATGTTTTTATTGTTATTTGAATCACTTAATCATGAATATTCATATTTATGTATATGTGTATAGGTATGGGACTATACATGTGTACATATATAGATATGGACATCCGTGGTGGAACTTACCCAGTTGACAGGAATTACATTCCTTGAGTTCAACTGTGGTTGCATGTTTGGTTCAATTCATTTTGTTGTGTTCCATCTAGGCTGAGCACATTGCTGTTGCATACAATTTTAGCAGAACAGTTATTTTTTTCTTTTTGGGGTGCCCTATTGAGATTATTTCTCACCCCTGCACATACACCTCAGTGTACGTGTAGACCTTATGTCTGCTTTTTAGGTTGAACATGAGTTTCATGGTGGTTAGTGCTGAGGCCCAATATTGCATGATCGAGCGGAGTTGCTCGAGTGGTTCTACGGATCAGACTGCTGTAGTTCGATAGTGTTTGGAGATCGGGAACGTGGATTGGCTCGGAGGTAGTAGCAGAGCCCGGTACTTTTACTTTCAGATTCTTTTGTACTTGTATCTGTATGGTCGTCTCGGTGGGTTACCAGTGTTGTATTGGATTTCATGGTTGTTCGGGATTTTACAAAATTTTACTATTACAGCTTGTTCTATTTAAGTTGTTTATTTCTTCCACACTCTGTTTACTTTCCACTGTGTATGAAATATAGTTATTTCCGCTGTTTCCTTACTCATATATGATAAAATATTACCTCCACTATCACACCCTAGGCCCTTGCTGCTAGTCGGCAGCCTCTGGCAGACGGGTAGTGCTTGAGGCCTTGTGGTTAACCAAATTGGAGAGCCGGTTTAGTGGCTTCCGGGTCGGGACATTACATTAACCAAGAATTAATGAACATATAAACATGAGTTCAATCTATAATAGTGTCCTAGAATATGAATTAACTCATCCTAGAAGTGGTGAGGTGAGCTCGACTTCTAATCCTCTTGACCAATGGAGTCCTTATGTGTCATCGGCCAAACCCTTATTAATTGAGTGCCTACCTTCGGAAAGCAGGTCAATGAATCAAGGATACCAGGAATGTTGGGTGTTTCTGGATCCATTAATGATCCTATTGGAGACCATCTGGGGACGTTATATCAGAGGAGGACATATTTCACATGTACTAGACCCCATGAAATCGCATGTTGGGACCATCTTACTGTGGAATCTACATTGAAATATGAAATGGGTGAGTTGCCTAGTCTTAATGGGATTAATACAATATTCTTTTATAGGATAATGCCACAAAATGGGTCGAAACAAATGAAATGGTGCATTTTTTGAGAAATAGTCTCTGAAAAAAGAAATGGTTGATGATTATCATCAGACCATTTCCTCATGCGCCCCGAAAATGCACCACCTTGGAGGTAAAACAAAAATGGTGAACCCGACTTGAATCCCTAACCAAGGTGGAGGTTCTACCCCAATGATAACACAAACAAACGTATATTGCACGTTAGACCATTTTTTTCTCCCATTTATGCACGATGAGATCCACCGTGGAGGCAGAACAAAAATGGTAAAACTAAAGTGAATCGTTAACCAAGGTGGCGGTCTAACCCAAATCAAGCCCATTTTCCCAATAAAAGAGGAATGGAGAAGGGTTCAAGATGAATCATTAGATATCCATATGTTTAATATAATTCTAATTTTAGGATGATTTGTGGTCTCTCTGTCAAATATTTATTTTGCAGTTTCCCGTAGAGAAACCTTTGATCCAAATGACATGTCGACAACCGATGAAGACACACACATCAATGATCCCATAGGTGGTCAGGGAACAAACGAAGAGAAGGACCACCTTTCCTACCAAACGCCTTCAACACTGGTTATCCAACATGATGATCAAATATTATCACCGAAAGGGTACTCTCCCCATGGTGGGGGATGCGAGACATGCCCTCCAATCTGTGAAGACTTTCTAGCCGCCTCCTTAGCCATGGCCAGAACCCCAACACAAGGTGGGCCCAGTGGTTGTCTCAAACCATTTTGGGGGTCTGTCCCCAGATCGTGAAAATGATTACCTCCCTTATCTTAGGGAGGTAGCTGAATTTGATGCTAAAAACTTCATCTCAACTGTACATGGGTCCTACTCCCGGCCCCCCGCCAAAGAATGTCACCGCCGACATCAGACGACCAATCCTCCTTACGCTGAAGATGACTATAACACCCCATGATTTCATAGTAATTTATTTTGTTTAATGTAATTCAATAGCTTATCCTACACACAACACTGAGTTCGAGCACACCATTACTTACCAAACTAGCCATTCAAAAAGTGGTAAAGAATAAATTTAACATAATTATTTATTTTACAAACTCAATATAATTTATCATCCATATTATGAGATTTATAGACATAATATTAGAATAAATTCAATTTTTCAGATAAAAGAGGTATTTTTCAAAAAATGAAATTCTACAGCCTTTTAATGGAGAACCATTTTTAAATTCAATAATTAAAACATTTATATATTCAATTTGATGATATAACCTTCTTTATAATAATAGGGACTTAAAATTTTATTTTGGATAAATTTTTGGTGCTTTTCAGATAACATTCATATTTTGAGGAATTGTGAACAATACTCAAGTATAATTAAAAACAAAATTTTCAATCAAATAAAATTTATACTATTAAATTATATATTTGAATGATTTTGAGGTATAATTAGATTATATTTTTATCATTTAATCCAATTTCGGCCATTGGAAGTAATTTTACATTTAAATTGGACATAAACACAAATCAATCTTTTGATAGTTTTTATTTCTCAAAAACCCGCTTTTAGGTTCTGACAACTAGAATATTTTTTTAAATTAATTAAGAGAACTTCAATGATTTTAGTTTTGTGAAAGACAAATAATTTTTGAATTTTATATATCAAAATTATCATAGAGTTATTTTTTTGAAAACTTTCGATTTTTGATGAATAGTGAAAAACTCTACGTTATTGTATACAACTGAATTTTAATTTGAGTAATTATTGATTTTATTAAAATTTATTTGAAGTCAAAATAGATAAAAAAATACCTATATAAATTCAATGTAATTCATTGGATTCATTTTATAATAAGATTAGGTGTATAAAATTTTATAGAACTGTTTACCGTCTTTTACCGACCTTCTAGGGACATTTTCAAATTTGCATAAAATGTAATTTTACCATTTATATCAATGAAATTTCAAAAATCAGAGAGACATGGTTGAAATTAGTAAGTAAAACTTGGTTCAATAAGACAAATTTTTTTTAGTGAATAGTAACTTATGAATTTAATTTAACACGGTTAAAAGTAAATAGGGTAATTAATGGATAAAATGATATTATAAATACCCTGAAACATGTCCTAATTCAATTAAAAAAGTGTATTTTGACCAAAATCTACCACAGGAATAAAATATTATCCTTTTGATCTACTTGAATTAGATTAGAACATATATTAATATCTTATTTAAAATAGAGTTAAAAGTGTAAAATTCAATGTTTAATAACTTAAAATTTTTTAATACAGGGATATACATAAGATAAATTCTACTATAAATATTAATTAGAAAGATAAAAAAATTTCCTAAATCTTGATATTTTATTTATAATTTTTAGACATAAGATAATTAAATTTATTTATGATGCAATGATGATGTAGAAATTACCAAATTAAATAATGATTAAAATAATTGATATTATAAATATTAAAATAAATAAAAGTTGATACTTTTTAAGAATTAAAAGAATTTTATGGGTTACTATGACATTTTAGGGTTTATTTAATGAATTTATTTCTATGTAATCAAGTTGATATGACTTTATCAAAAACTAAATACTATATAGTTTCAAAATTGACATAATTGAGTTTTTAAAACAAATACTATTTTATTAAATTATATAATAGTCATAAAAATATATGTTTTGGAAAATGGACTTATATAATTATATATGAGTTATTAATGAACCACTTGGGGTTCTCTTGGTAGTTTATAGTAGGTTTATTAACCTTTTAATATAAAAATTCAAAGAGACATGGTAAATGTCAAACTATTTAACTAAGAGTTAAATCTAAATGATAAGGTTAATATGGTGACCTAAACCTATCTAAAGCATATTTTTTGAGAGGTTTTTGACCCATCCCCACCATATCCTCTAACTAAATCCATCTGGAACCATTATAAACAAAAAGTGAATTTATAATAAAATAATATTTCAAGATTTTCCTAAAGTGAGCCTCATCTCTCTTATAAAAGGGAACTTCCTCTTCTCTTAATTTCACACCTATAAATCCAATTTTATCAAAAAAACCATACCCAAATATCCTAAAAACATCCCTCACTACATATTATATTCCTTCCACTGATAAGAAAGCCTACCTAAGGATACCATTTGATTAAATCAAAAGTAATCACCCGAAGAAGTTGTAATAATTTCATCACCTCGTTCAAAGTTATATTCTTCTTCCACTGAACATTTCATTGTTTTTTCCATACCGAAATTATAACTCATGTACCTTATACATACTAGGATGTTATTATAAATATGGTATAATCATTTTCATTATTCTATCAATCCTATGAATGAGAATGTCACCATATGTGCGTACGTAAGGATTACCATCTCCACGAATGCGAAGAGATTCATTCCCCATCATAACCATTCAAGAAACTTTTTCATTTTATGATTAAAATTACTGTTTAATAACTTAATAAAATTCTGTATATGAATCAAATACATTGTTTTCATAACAAACCTAACTTATTTAACAAAACATATAAACAAAACGAATCAGTTAACACACGAAACAATGATAGTACTAATATATTATTAACAAATAAATATTAGAAGATCATATATGATATCATATATATGTATGTGTTTATTTTATAATTTAGTAAAAATTATTTAACAATTATACATGAGGTTAATGTACCCTCGACAAAAGAAACGTACAAGGTAAGGGGTTTTCATATATCTTTTTATTCCTGTGAGATTCATGATATATTACCACTATTTACTTTTTTGTGGTATATGTAATGACCATGATTGTATTATTTGTGTAATATACTATAATTTATGGGTATTTACGTCTTAATTTTTTGGTTCTTCTTTCATGGGGTTTATGCTTCATATTTTACCAAATGGGTAAGGGAATTTCTAATTTCGGTTTCGACACATTGTGTTTTATGCAAACATCATTAATTATTTTACTCCAAGATAATGTGTGAAATCATTATTTATTTATTTATGTAGCTATTTACACTCCCATTTGTGTGGATATACTTTTGATACTCATAATCACTCCATTGATAAATTCTAAAGTCATCAGTATGAACTTTATAAGAGTAATCTTAACTCAATTTCCATTCATTGAGTTAAACATCCAACTCATTGGTGTTGCTTTTATAAGAATATGTGTGAAGGTATTATGATTTATTTACACATAATATCTAATCATATTGAGTGTATTTATATTTTCCACACGTAATTATGTCATTGATTTATCCTTAACCAAAGGATACTGTCTTTATAAGGGATTTCATCTCAATTTACATTCAATTGAGACTTCTTTATTGTTATGCTCTAATTCACTCTTATATGGAGTATATACTATACTTTGACATAATATATCATTAATAAATTTATTCTAACGATATTGTAATGTTTTTTTACCCCAATTATTTGTATTCAATTGTCTCTCATTGGGTTAGGAACTCTAACCAAAACATCATTTTAAATTTTTTAATGATTTATTTTTCTAAATCTTTCGCATTGATGTCCATGTTTTAAAAATGGTTTTAAGGATTAATTTATATGGACATGAATGTTTTATAATTAATATTCCATTAAAATTTTCAATTTGGTATGGGACACATTGATTCAAAAATCTCTTTTAAACAGCTTCTTTGATAAATAGTGCGACTTTTAAATGATTTCAACAAAAAGGGGATATTTCTCCCAAATAGTTTTACTAATTTTCTTTATTTGTGTAAATAACATTAAATGTATTTTATTCATTATTGAGGTTGATTTATTATAAAAAAAATTTCATATTGTATTGAATGAGTTATGTTTGATTGTGGATTCGCTATTTTTATACAATTCTTGGTTTGTGGTTAAAATATTGACATTACGTATGCTAGTTTTAATAAAAAGGTTTTGATTATGTTACAACCATTTTATATGGGGAATTAATTGGACATAATAAGTGATGGGTGGAGCTCAATATATATCATCGATGCATCGTTAGGTCTCATGAGACAAACTACAATTTTGGAACAAGGCCTTGAAAAAAAAATTATTTGTTGTCTTGGCACGAGGCATTGACTACATGGTTATGATATCCGACATTATGCATTCCATCATTATGAAATTAGCTATTGATATTACATATGATTATTTGTGTTTTAAAATATCCATGCAAATAAGTAAATCGAATTATTTGATTTATATTTTCAATATTATGCTGAAATTTATTTTTAAAAGGCTTGTGTTCTAGTCTTATACATTTCCTTAAACATTTATGATTATTTATGTTAGTTTCTAATATATTTTTATCCTTACTGTGTATCTGATCTCACCCCTTTCATAGGTTTTATTTTTCCTAGGATGTGAAGAAGTATATTATGAATGACCTGTAGGAATAGGATAAGGGATATAAGAGTGTTTTAGAGGAGACACAATGTTTTTGTTTTTAATTTGATAATGTAATGTAAAACTTATGTATGTATCTAGTACTTCCAAGGCTACTAAAATAATCGGTCTTTCGAGACTTGATCTATTGTGATCATGCCCATGTTATGTAATAATGCACCAAATCTTGGTAACTAGGGTCAGGACATTAAAATTGGTATCAGAGGAATTATAGTACAAACCATAGAAGCTAGATTTAGAAAAACACTGATTAGAAAACCCTAACCTAAGATAGACATTGAGGATTAGTATATAAGAACCTTCAGAAAATTTGGTAATGTAAATATTATGTGGGTTTTCCATGAAATAAACTTATGTCTGGATACGAGCAAGTAGAGTCAACTCTGGCACAAATGTTCCTAGGGGTGAAAACTCCTACAAGGAAATTCGGGTTTGACCTAGGGTATCCAAGTGCATGACAACGGGCTTTGCTTCCCTCTTGGTTATGACACTCCTCGGGGATATGCGTATTCTAATTTACATTTTCATTACAAACCGATTTGAAGGATTTTAATATAAGATGAGAACACTTATCCTTGGTTAATCTTAAGGTGTTTTAGATTGAAAATAAGGTGTCATGATATTATCTAAATTCTTTAATGACCGACAATATGCTTTATTATGTTACTCAATGGATGGATTTCAAGGAAGTCATAGAAACATTGAACATTATGTGCAAGGTGGGAATGATGATGGAAATGAGAAACTAAATTGAATGTTGATAGGTATAAAAGATATCATGTTCATGCTGAAGCAGGATTCGTAAAACATGATCAACAATATAAACTTTAACCAACTCCCAAACTCATCAAAGATGATAAAGGTGGATAATGAAAAGAGGTCTCGTAGTGGAAACTATGGAGAAAAGTAATCTCAATTTCCATCATGCCAGAAATAAGGAAGGAGAAACCTAGGAAACTATATCAATAAAACAAATAAATGCTTTATGTGTTTGAAATAAGGACATAAAGTAAAGAATTACTAAGTAAAAGGAAGAGTATTATAGAATAAAAAAATGATCATAAGAATCCAATTATATCCATTTTCCATAAATGTATGGAACCTTGGAATTAACCGAGTTAATGCCCTATTCTATAGGATAACCTCTAGGTCAAGACAGAACCTATGTGGAAATAAATGGATGGATAAATGTTTAAAAGTATTAATGATATCTGATTATGGGATTACATTTGAAGACTATTCTCTTGTATGTGAAACCATGTAGTTTTTTATTTGAAAATGCTATTTGAGGAATAATTATATTTTGTTTTTTTGATATTGATATAAAAAACCATTTGGGTTTATATGATCCTTGAATTTGAGGAAATTATAGGGTTTTAATTTTTGGGATGAAAATGTGAGGTATGAGATAAAATTTTTGGTTAAATTATGTTATGCTTATTTTGAGTAATTTATATAATTTTGGGAATGTTGTGAAATATAGTTTTCGAAAAAGGACAACATGCAGACTGTGTGACAACCCATCACGTCGGACAATTCTGTGGGTATTGAACCCACAACCAAAAGGCGATTGGGATTTATCGCCTACCACTGGACTATGTGAAGTCCCTAGTTAGTTGGGATAATTATTTTTAGTTAAAGAAATTATTTGATAATTAATATGTTGATTTGGGATCTTATGTTTTATCAAATGGTTATCCTTAGTATAGGAAATTGATTTGGTGATTAAGTGGTAAATGTTATTTTAGAAGATGTACGCTCTATTGGGAACACTATATGCCTAAGGATGATATAATACTATATAATTTTCTTTGATGAGTAATGGTGGATTTTTATTATTTTTGATGATTCTATGTTTTTTATAGAGATTCAGGTTATTAATGTAAATGATTAACCTATTATAGGGAATATGGGATTTGGTTAATTACACTTCGATATGATACATTAAGAGTAGTTGGAGTTATTTGGAGTTAAATGATAAGATTTAAAATGAAATACTATGTGATTAAATTCTTCTGAGTTTTGGGTTTCAATATTAATGTAGATTATATTAAAGGATATTAAAAACAATTGTTTATTGAATGGTCTTTATTTAATTTTGGGTATTGTATGTTCGATTTTGGAAATAATGATTAGTATTTATTACTATAAAGGACTATCCATTTTGGGGATCATCTGATCTTATACTAACCATTTGGTTTTTGGTTAATCTATAAAGACAACGTAAATATATAGTTCATCCTTTTTGGATTATGTGATTCTCTAGAAGTTGATTCTAGTGCTTAAGGTGTGACCATGTTATCTTGAATACTCATCGTTTGGAGAAAAGATGAGTTTATGGTAGAAATTTATTAAAGTGTGAAACTATAATTAAAAAGTAAGTATATCTTTTTTTGTTATAAGTAAATCTTATAAATAAATTCCTCAACATTATGAAATGGAACTTAAAACAAAAAATGTTGTCTATTTACTATTCTTATTGGGAAACTAATGACCATTTAACCCATCACATGTTTGTGGTTTTAGTATTGTTAATAATCTCCCCATCTAGTTTTCTATCACTCTCCACTATAACATGGCACTTAAGTTTTCTCACATATCCATTTTTTTTCTGGAATGTAATCATAGTATGGGTTATAACAGGTGACCTTTGTACTTAAATTTATTTCTTTTAAAGTGATAGTTTTATTTAATCTTTTTCTGAGGTGGTACATTCAATGAAGTACCAAAGACCAATTTTAAAATTGTGAGGTTGTAATTTCCAAAAGTGGGGAATAATGTAACACCCAAAGATTTCACAGTATGTTATTTTCTTTAAATTAATTAAATAGCTTTCACTACACACAACACCGAGTTCGAGCGCACCACGACTTTCCAACACATGACATTAAAAAGGAGGTTATGAATAATATTAACATTACATTAAATTTAATATACTCCATATAATTTTAACATCCATATTATGTGTTTCTTAGACATAATATAAGAAAAAATTCAATTTCTCATATAAAAGAAGTATTTTTAAAAAAAATGCAATTTTACCCCCTTTTAATGCTGAACCATTTTTAAATCCAATGTATGAAACTTTTATATATTCAATTTGAAAATATAAAAGTCTTAATTAGGATGACAAAAAAAATTTCTTAGATAAATTTTTAGTGCTTTTCTAATAACATTAATATTTTGATGAATAATGAAAAATACTAAAGTTTAATTAAAAAAAATTAAATCAAAATAATTTATAGTGTTAAAATATATATTTGAATAGTTTTGAGGTATAATTAGATTATTGTTTAATAAATTAATATAATGTTTGTCATTGGATGTAATTTTACATTTAAATTTGACATAAACACATATTAATTTTTTAATAGCTTATATTTCCCAAAAACATACTTTCCGGTTTTCACAAAGGGAATATTTTTCTATATTGATTAGTACAACATATCTATTTTTTGTTTGGTGAAATAGATATCATTTTTGAATTTGAAATATCAAAATTATCTTATAGTGTATTTTTAATATTTTTCTGAAAACATTCGATTTTTAAGGAATAGGGAAAAACACTTCGTTATTGTTTAAAACTGAGTTTTTATTTAAATAAATATTTATTTTATTAAAAAAAATTTAAGTTAAAATAGATACATAATACCCATATAAATTCAATTTAATTCATTGGAGTCATTTTATAATAAGATTAGATATATAAAATTTTATTGTACTTTTTACGGTCTTTTAACCACCTTCTAGGCACATTTGCGAATTTGCATAAAATGTAATTTTACTACTTCTGTGAATAGAATTTTAAAAACCTTAGAAACATTGTTTTCATATGTAAGGAAAATTTGTTTCAATAAGATGAAAATAATCTTTTTTGAATAGTAACTTGTGAATTTTATTTACCATTGTTAAAAGTAAATAGTGTATTTAATGGTAAAAATGATATTATAATTACCCTAACACATGTCCTAGGTCTATTGTATATGTTTATTTTGTCTAAAATTAACCTTATAAATAAAATATGATCATTTTTATTCTTTTGGATTAAATTAGGACATTTATTATTATTTTATTTAAAGAAGAGTTAAAAGTGTAAAATTCTATGTTTAATAACTCAACCATTTGTAATATAGGGTAATAAATAAGATCAAATTGAATATAAATATTAATTAGAAATATAAAAATCATTCATAAACCATGATATTATATTTATAGTTTTTAGACAATATATAATTAAATTTGTTTATGATAGAATGATGATGAAATAATTACCTAATTAATGAAAGATTAACAAAATTTACAATATAAATATTAAAATAAACAAATATTTAGACTTTTAATGAATTTAAAAACTTTTTCAGGTTAATATGACATATTAGGGTTATATTTAATGATTTTTTTGATGAAATAAAGTCGATATGACTTTAAAAAAATCTGAATACTAAATAGTGTAAAATTGTTATAATTGAGTTTTTAAAACAAATACTATATTATTAAAATATATAATAGTCCTAAAAATATATGGTTCGTCCAAAGGAATGATATAATTATATATATGTTATTAATGAACCACTTGGGTCTCTCTTGGTAGTTTATAGTAATTTTATTAACCAAATAATATAAAAATACCAGGAGTCATGGTAAATGTCAAACTATTTAACTAAGAGTTAAATATAATAGATAAGGTTAATATGGTTCCTAATCCAGTCTAAAAACTATTGATTGAGAGGTATTAGGCCCATTCCCACCTTAACCTCTAAATAAATCCATTTGAGCCATTAGAAACCAAAAATGAATTTATAATAAAATAATATTCCAAGCTTTTCCTAAAGTGACCCTCACCTCTCCTATAAAAGGGTACATCCCATTCACTTAATTTCATACCTCCAAAGCTATTTGGATTTTACAAAATCTTCTCAAATATCCTCCCAACTACACTCAATTCATCCTAAAGGTATTAAATTTATTACAAAGCCAACCAAAGGAACCCTTTTTATCAAATTAAAAAAATCACCTGAAGAAGAGGTAACAATTTCATAACCTCTTTCAAAGTTATCTTCTTCTTCCACTTCCCCTTTATTTTTTTTATACATATCAAAATACTAAATCAAGTACCTTATACATACTATGATTTTATTATAAATATGTTACAAACATATTCACAATTTTATTAATCCTATGAATGAGAAGGTCACCATACGTGCGTACGTATGGATTATCGTATCCACAAATGCGATGATATTCATTCCCCATCGTAACCATTAAATAATAATTTTCATTTTATGATTAAAAATAATTTTTAAGAACTTAATAAAAAAAATTATATGAATAAAATACATCATATCCATAACAAACATGACTTACATAATAAAACATATAAAAGAAAACGAATTAGTTAACACCCGAAACAATGATACTACTAAACAATTATTAACAAAAAAAATATTAGAAGATCAAATATGTTGTTTTATTTATGTATGTGGTTATTGTATTATTTAATAAAAATCATTTAAAAATTATACATGAGGTTAACGTACCCATGACTAAGGTAAAGTACAAGGTAAGGGGTTTTCATCACTCTTTTTATTCCCGTGAGATTCATGCTATATTAACAATATTTCCATTTTGTTTTGTGTATGTAATGCCCATGAATTTATTATTTTTGTAATATACATTAATTTATGGGTATTTAAATCTTCATTGAATGATCCTTATTCCATGGGATATATGTTTTCTAAGTTACAAAATTGGTAAGGAAAATTCTAATTTTGATTTCCACTCATTGTGTTTTACACAAACATCATTGATTATTTTACTTCAAGTTTATGTGTGAAATAACTATTTTTTATTTATGTAGTAATTTACACACCCATTTGTGTGGATATACATTAGAGACTCAAAATCACTCCATTTATAAATTCTCATGTCATCGATATGAACTTTATAAGAGTAATCTTAACATAATTTCTATTCATTGAGTTTAACATCAAAGTCATTGGTGTAGTTTTTACCAGAATATGTGTGAATGTACAATGATTTACTTACACATAATATCCAACCATAATAAGTGTATTTATATTTTTCACAAATAATTTTGTCATTGATTGATCCTTAACCAATGTATACAGTCTTTATAAGGGATTTCATCTCAATTTACATTCCATTGATACTTGTTTGTTGTTATGCGCCAATTCACTTTTATATGGTGTATATACTATACTTTGAAAAAGTATATCATTAATACCTTCATTTTTATGATATTATAAGTATTTCATTACCTCAAATATGTTTATTCAAGCATCTCTCATTTGGTTTGGAACTCTAACTAAAATATCATTTTAAATATTTTAAATATTTATTCTTCTAAATCATTCTCATTGACTTCCATGCCTCAAAAATGGATTTAAGGATTTATTTATATAGACATTAATTTTTTATAATTCAGATTACTTTTAAAGTTTCAATGTGTTATGGGACACATTGATTCAAAAATCACTTTTAAACAACTTCTTTGATAAATAGTGTGACTTTTAAATGATTTCAAAGAAAAGGGGATATTTCTCCAAAAACATTTTTCAACATATTTTCATCTATGTCTATATAATTAATTATATTTTATTCTTGATTTATGTTGATTTATGATAAGACA
Source organism: Viscum album (assembly GCA_963277665.1). Lineage (NCBI taxonomy): Eukaryota > Viridiplantae > Streptophyta > Magnoliopsida > Santalales > Viscaceae > Viscum > Viscum album. The sequence goes on along the minus strand of OY728162.1, from coordinate 913,302,996 downwards.
ATTTTCTATATTTTATTGAATGTGTTATGTTTGACTATGGATGTGCTATTTTTATACCATTCATGTTTTGTAATAAAAATATTGAAATCTCATATGATAGTTTTAATACAAATGTTTAAATTATTTTCCAACATTATAATATGGAGATTGCATTGGACTTATTAAGTGATGGGTGGAACATGTTATAGCTCCTAGATGAATCATTTTTTCTCATGAGACAAACTAGTTTCTTGGCACAAGGCCTTGATAAAATTTTATTTCTAGTCTTGGCACGAGGCCTTGACTATGTGGTTATGATGTTCAAAATTATGAATTAAATCATTATGAAATTAGCTAGTGATATTACATGTGATTACTTGACTAGTAGATTATCTATGTGAATAAGTAAATGAAATTATATTATTTATAGTTTCCATATTATAGAGAATTTTATGGTTAAAAAGATTGTGTTTTAGTCTTATACATTTCCTTAAACATTTATGATTATATATGATAGTTTCCGCTATATTATTATTCTTGTGAGAATCTGAGCTTACCCCATTATTATATTTTATTTTTCATAAGATGTGAAAGTGTATATTATGACTGACCAGTAGGAATAAGCTAAGGGATATAAGAGTGCTTCAAAAGAGACACAATGTTTTTATTTCTTATTTGATAATGTAATGTAAAACTTATGTATATATATAGTACATCAAAGTCTACCGAACTAATTGGTCTTTCAAGACTTGATCTATTATGATTATGAAAATGTTATGTAATAATGCACCAACTCTGGGTAACCAGGGTCAGGGTGTTACATGGACCTTTTGCTGAGGGCACCTACTAAAGTCAAGGAGACATGGCCCCCTTGGGCTACCCACCACGAGAAGAGAATATATAATCAGAAACACGATATCTCCATATTTTCTATGGAGAAACTCTAACATACTAACATGGCAAAATTCAATGGGAAAACATATGACTATTCACCCTCCACTCAAACCCACCACAGAAATAGGGTGGCATAATATGTGTAAAACCATGTTCCTACTAATGCTTGTTGGTCATGCTGTACAGATAGAGCGTAAAAGTAAAAGTAGATGCATATATATTCCAATGCACAACAATCCTGTAAACTGTATAGGGCGAAAAACAGCTACATGCAGGCACAAATACACACTGATGAATTTCAATCTCGTCAACCAAATAAGACGACAACCAGCTATATGCAGGCACAAATAATTGTTGATGAATTTAATTCTCATCAACCAAATAAGGATGAAACCAGTTTCACGCAGGCAAAAATTTTTGCTGATGCATTTCAAGCTCGTCGACCAAATAGGATGACAACTACCTATACACAGGAAAAGATAACAACTGATGCATTTGAAGCATCCATCCAATTTTGGCGGCAACAACAAATTAGCAGAGTCAAATTTATGCTGATGCATACAGAGTTTGTGAGACAAATACAGTGGAAATACAGTAGATGAAAATCCACGGTCATGAATAGGAAGTCCACTAGTCAAATATAGTGGCAACCAGAGAAGACAACCAGTGGAAGACTTGTTCCTCTATCCCGACACAATTGAATTTCCATTATCTACTGGACACTCTTGGAGGAGCAAAGCAGGCACAAAATCTAACTCCAATATTGGAATTGGGCTCCATTCCCATTCCAACTAATGATGTATCACCACACTTCTTGGAAATTATGGAAGATTAGACTTCAATCCCAAACCATATAATCCAAACATTCCAAGACATTATTGCATTAGCCATAAATCTAAGAAACCGAGACCATTACCTGGTTTCCTCGAATAGAATGACTCACTCGCAAAATGAGTTAGTCACTCCGTAGTAGTAATGCATCCCAGCACCCGTCCAGGAGGGTCTACAAAAATATCACATGACACACACAAAACTGGATCAGGAACAAATACCAGTTCCAACATGGGGACACCAGTCCAATGTGGTGGCCTCTCTAGGGCTTGAATGTATCCCTACAAAAATTATGGATGTCCGTCATAATATCCTGGTGACATCATGGAAATCAACAAGATAGGTACCCATATATGAAGGTCGTTACCATGAGGAGATGGCCCTGGTTTCCTGAAAGAGAGTTCTCAAAAATGAAATGTGTCACAGGCAACCGGAAAATGAAGAACACATACATGATCCTTCTCTTTTGGAAGTTGGGGTTCCTGATACCCTCCAACATATATCAATAAAGGATCAAGACCATACCACTCCATTACCATATTATGGATGATGTAGTAACAGTTGCGAAGGCCCTCCCCGTAACGTCGCTACCAAAAACTCTGAAGGTCCTCCCTAGAGAACCCATCAGGGCTCACTTTGTGGGCCAGGAATGATCTATCACAATAGCCTATCTTATAAGGCATGTCAGGGTTGCCCTTCTCTAAACATAAAGATCAGACAAAAAGAAGATCCTACACTTTCTTCCATTTTCCCTGATGATCCTCCCAATGGTATATACAACAAATTTGGTTCTCCCTGTTGTTGGACATCAAGTCATGATTGTATTCCTCTCCATGATAACATTCATTGAAAAATCCCTCCCCGCCAAATTAGTTCCATTAATGTTCCTCCCCATAGTAACATCGAGAAATGAGAAGTTATTCCTCTCATTATAGTAAATCATAAAGGCCCTCCCCAGGTTTTTCAATGCAGAAATTCTCCCTACAGCCAGGTATCAAGTCATGATGGTATTCCTCACCATAATGATAGTCATTGCAAGGTCCATCCCCAAAATGGAAGTTTCTCTGAAGGTCCTAAACATAGAAACATCAAGAAACGTGATGTCCCTCCTCTCATTGTATCCTGCCCTGAGGGTCCTCCCCAAGGGATACGTAGTAATGAAATTTCTTACAGTCGGGCATCATGTTGCAATAATAGCCCTCGCCATTGGAGCACCAATTGTAAAGGTCCTCCCCGTAACCAAAATATATACTGAAAAAATAGTCCTCCACTGGCCAAAACAAATGCGAGAAATCCCTCCTATGTTGAGTCACATATAAAGATGGAGTTAGACACATCAAGCACTCTATCTATAACGGGTGATATTCTATCTCAACCAGAGAATGGATCGGGGCCACTCTCATCTTCTATGCCATCCCCGAGCAGTCCACAAATCGATAAGGCTCCCACCAACTAGGTTGCATGGAATGAAATTATTAAAAAGTATTCGAGCTGGGCATATCAAGTAGAGGATCCTCCAAAAGAACAACCGTAGGATATGTTACTTGTGATAAGACAACTATCTGAGGATAATATATCAGTGATATATAGGCATACTTCCACTTCTCACTTCGACATACCTATATAGTTGTCTAAAGAATGTATACATGACATTCACCGCAATATATGGACAACTCTTCATAAACTGAAATAAAAATTCCAACTACACGAAGGGCATTCAGACCATGTCAACACATTAGAGGAACTTCACTCTCTAATCAACCTATAATCCCTCTCATCCGCACTACAGCCACAATTAGGAAGGCGAAAGAAGAACCTTGAATTGGCTTGCCTCCACGCACTACATAATTTGTGTTGCCTCATTGGAGATTCCCCAAATGGAGTTCAAATTCATGTATGGGGATAAAAGAAAACCACATTAGAAATTTCATCTTGATATGTTATCACACAAAGGAAACAATCAAGTAAAACCCCTAATCAGGAGAGATGGAATACTCAGAAAAAACCAGCCCGGAGTAAGTCTCAAAAGAATCAGGATCTAAGAGATCAATCCATTTAAAATCATCTGATTCAGTCAACCAATAACTTCTATCAAGCTTCCCACCTAAGGGAAGAGACCCCGCAAGTATTTCTGATGTCATCAAGAGACCATAGACTTAGTACATTCCCAATTCCATACTCGAATCATACCAACATGGGAGTTCGTGAAATTGAAAAGGTTGTAATATTAGTGGTTACTGTTGTGATGGGGGAACAACCCCAGACCACAAGCCTGGTGAATTTTTAAATCAATGTGCCATTGTATGACCAACAAATCTAGGAAGTAGCGCATTATCGACAGAATGGGAGCAACCCCATACTATAGAGATGGGGCATTTTTACCTCATGTCCTCGCACAATGGAAGTCTGTCTTTTTTCATCTAGAAAAAACGATGGATAGATGTGTCACCATTTCCACCCCTTCTCATGGATCTTACCCCTTGAGAGAAATGTGCATTACAAGGTATGATCAAGGGTCCCTTCAGGTCAATCTTCTCCATGAAACCTGAATAATACTGTTGAATTGGAGGAGAAAGTCCAAAAAAGGACCCAGATAATCTTCCTACTATTTGGCACCGGGTGTACCACCCCCAATGTTGTATGCCTCAATGAACGTGGAAAATGTCAACCCCACCAATCTCAAAAGAAATGACACAGAGGGAGAGGAACAAAGGGTAGATGGTTCCCTACCAGACACATCCCATAATTTTCTTGATATTGTGCATTCCCGGAACCCAAGAGTGGTCCTAAATTTGGGTGCCCCCTCAGTTAATCTTACATTAACTCCCATGAGAAACCCAAAAAAGGAGAAGAATAAATCCACAGTTGTCTATGAAAAGCCTCATCCTTCCCCGGATAATGTGTCTCTCACCCTCCAGGAAAGGTTTTCCAGGAAGCAGGACGAAATGAAATATATCAGGTGAATTAATGATGAGCTACGTCATGGGAGCTACGTCACCATATGTGTTTCCTTGGTGTAATGTCATGAAGTGCTCCAAAAAGAGGTACCCTTTCCACAAGCACTCATCTCGGTGAATGAATCAATGCTATGAGGCCCATTTAATCCTGCATAGGGACCATCAACTTAATTAAATTTGACCCTGTAAAGACATGAAGACATTCGCCCACTGAGAAGGTAGCCATAATATATTCAGGTAAACCTACAAATGATACCTCCGACAGGGAATCAACCCCAATTCTAGCAGCACCAACATGCTTAGTATTGGATACTACCATAAAATCCCAAGATCAAGACCGGTAGTACTGGATTCATTGGTTCTTGAACACTATCAAGAAATTAATAGCTCAACTATAAGACATAGAGGGGTGGCATGCTCTAATACAGCTAGAGAGCAAACCCAACCCTGATTGGATAAACAATGTTCTTCCACTAAATTTTTTTCGAAACCCCAGATTTCCTATAGTCAATAGCTCGGTGGAACCTGAACAACATTTAATTCACTATGCCTCTCATAGTGACCCAATAATGGGAACTCTGGATTAGAATGAATTAGTAAAACATAGGTGGATTGTACGACACTTGCAGGTATCATCTTTTATATAGTATACTAGCTTTCTAGCCAATTCAATAACATGTTGGGTGGTCCTTTGGTGACATTTTCTCTTCTTGTTCAGTTCGACGCTACCTAAGACGATGGTCAATTATCTCTGAAATTACAAGCCGCAAGAAAACAGAAGTGTCTCAGACTTTATCGAGAGATGGAAAGTCCTAACGTTTTCCCCCAAGTGACCCCTTCCCCAATATGAAATGACCACCATGTGAATCGATAACCTACAAGATGAATTGAGAACACCACTCATCCTAGTGAAGTACACAAATGGTTTTATAGATTTCTTTTCCATTTACAAAGGAGGTAAGAGTCCTTTTCATAGACCAATCTAACGTCTCGAGTGGGCCCATTATCCCTAGGGAAAATAATGCGAAATGTTGAAATAGATTCTTTCATGCTTAAACAACCACCGACATATGATCCAGTTGTGATCCCCCCACCAAACTGTGTAGGTCCCCCTAGGCACCAACAAACAACCCCACCTCGGAAATATGTGAGACTATGTGAAAAAAGAAATTAGGTCAAAGAACTATTAAACAATTTATACTCATTCCGAGATGACTAGGTCCATGACTATTTCATAGCTATTATGAATTTCAAATTACTAAAGATACCAGAGCCAAAGAGAACCGATGATGTGGGTATCAACGACCGTCCAAATTATTGTCCCTATTAGCAGATAAAGGGAAAAACTATATAAAAATTCTTTTTTTTCACGGATCTTCTTCAAATGATGGTGGATTCCATGAATGTTAAGTTGATACCGCCACCAGCACAAGTGGTGCATGTTTCTACCTCATGACTCAAGAGAGTAATATGAATGGAAATTAGTTTCCTGTAAGGAGTAAATGTTTAATAATAGTATGACCTAGAAGATAGTCAACAAATTCCATGGAATACTCTAGGATCAATTGAAACAACCAACTATTCCCGAAAATAATCCTAATACAACACAACCATCCTCCTCGTCCCCAAAATCCTCTAAAAGATAGAAGGGTAGAATGCAGAAGCAAGAAGATGGGATGACACAAAAGCCGATGTATGTTTTGAAACATTCAGTGTTCATAACAATAGACATTGTACAAGGTGAACCACCCCGCAAAATGGTGCAACGGGCACCGACCCACCCAACGGTACAATAGGAACCGCCCTTCCAAACATTACTATCAGAAGGAGATAATTATATTGTAACATTGTCAGATAAAGAACTGGTCTTTGAATCCATTAATATCATTCACATGATGGAGCCCTTCTCGGATGGGGACTATGGCAACAAACCTGAATTCCCCGCACCCATTCAGAGAGACGAAGGATGAGGGTATAGAGGATGAAGGTTTCTTGAAAGGAACAATTATAGAGGGAGTCAAATTCCTAACCACACTTTATGTCAAACCATTAACATCATGGAAACTCGTGTAGGGACCCTCCAGCAGACACAACAAGAACCAGAATGATCCTATTCCCCCATAAGAAAAAAACCCAGCTCAATTATAGTGGAATATCCATCAAGGGAAGAAAAAATATCAAATTTCCCATGACATAAGGGCATACAGTTCTGCCAAACCATGGAATGGACACATCACCACCGGCCGCAATCAAATAAGAGAAACCCTCTATGTCTAAATCCAAAGACCCTAATGTGTTTGTGAAAGAGAAACCCTATGTCCGGAAAGCTCCAACCATTAGAGAAAAAATATGTTATTCTAAAGAAGTTGGATTAATTACCTGAAAAATTGACAATCATGGAAGCAGTAAGCCTATGTACAGATTTTAGGGAGGAACTCATCAAACCATTACTAAGTCCCTAGGAGTTTGAGGATGAAGTAGCAGCATCCGAAGTCTATCGTAAGGAGTGAAATCCTGAAGAATGACACATCATCTTCTCCTTAATATTCATGGATGAAGATTCCATCATGCAAGGGCACATCAAACCCATGTATGTGTACAACAAGATAAATGGAATTGATTTCTAGAGGATCTTCATTGAAAATGGATCTTTTGTTAACCTCATACCGCTGCAAATGCTTTTTCGACTAGGATACGATGATGAAAACATCAAACTTTGCACCACAACAGTGCTGGGATATGAAAAAGTCGAGCAGAAGATGTTTGGATGAATCAAGCATAAAAAATATCTTGGATACCCCATGTAAGATTTTGAGTTCATGTTAGTGCGACAAAGGAGGGCCTTAAACATCTTGTTAGGGAGGTATCAACTGTATTGACACAGTACAATTATTTTATCATTCCATAAGGGCACCAAATATTGAACTAATGAATAAAATGGGTCATTGCATGCTAATAAATCCCCGTTTTATACCTCTGGGTCGCATTATATTGACATATGGTTCTATGATTCAAAAGGAAAACATCCATAGAATGACGAAGTTGATTGAGTTACATCCCTTTGTGGATCAGAAATGGCCACCAACTATCCCCTCCAAAAACATGGGGAAGAGTATGTGTTACCCATAAACCAAGTTGATTGCCTATGTGCATGTATAAATGCAGACTCAACAGTCTACATGACCTCTGTTGCAGCCACCAAGTCGAAATATACAGGAGAATGGGCTGGCTTATTTGATGACAGAAAAAGCCAAACCAAAGATGCTCCCAGCCTATCCATGGGATCCCAAACATCCCTCACCTTATATATAATGTGAAAGATGATTTCACTCCTAACATTGAAGAGTTATTTTTTAGAATAGTATCTCCATCAGAAGAGGATGGAGAAGATTGTGAAGAAGTTGATGAATAAAAATAAATAGAAGAAGACATTAGATATTCCCCTCCTGTGTTTGAAGAAGGTGTCTTCAACACAATCAATGAACTTAAGAAGATAAACCTGGGATCCGAAAACGACCTGCAACACACTCTAATTAGTTTGTCTATGCTCGTCATGGAGGAAAAAGCATATAACTCCTTGTTACATAAATATTTATATATGTTTTCCTGGAATTACACAGAAATGATAATCCTTGATACTTAGGATTCCACTCATCATCCTAACTTACCAAAAAATCACTAGGGCTATAAGAAGGCATCCAAAAGGACCCACCTGATGCATGCTGTAAAAATAGATTCTAAATTTTACAAGATGATCATAGACCAATTCATACGGGAAGAATAGTATCCTTTCTCACTAGAGAACATAGTCCATATTAAAAAGAATAATAGATAGATTAAAATCTGCATTGAATTTAGGAAACTTAATATAAATATCGCAAAAGATGATTTCTTGGTCCCGATCACAGAATTGTTGATAGATGAGACCACCAAATTTGAAGCCCTATCCTTCATGGACATATATTATGGATACAATCAATTCTGGATGGACTAATGAGATGTGGGATCCACTGCTTTTTGGGCCCCTCAATGAGTGTTATGTTATAGGGTGATGCCCTTTGCTCTAAAAAATGTCGGCGCCACAAATTATTGTGCCATGAATAACATCTTCAATCCGTTATTGAAAACGTTCATCTACTACTATGTCAACGATCTGGTTGTTAAATCATGACAGTACTCAAACTATCTAGATGATCTTAAATCTTTCCTCAACACACTATGAAAACATAGTTTAAATATGAACCGCATAAAGTGCACCATTGGTGTTACCTATGTGAAATTCCTCAGCTTCATCGTACTCCATCATGACATTGACGTAGACCCTGAGAAGAGAAAATCCATCCTTGGAATGTCCCCAAATTGCAAACACACCGAGTAGATATGTCTCTAGGGACACATGGCCTACATTTGACAGTTTATAACCAACTTGGCAGGTAATTTATTTCCATTCACATAGATCATGATGAAAGGAGTTACATATTATTGGGGTAATGTACTCCATGAAGCATTTGAAAATCTCAAAATATATCTCCTGATCCCACAATTGATGATTCCACCATTTGAGAGGAGACCACTCATTTTGTACATAACAACCCTAGAATGGTCATTATGATCTTTCCTTATGAAGAAGAATGATTATTGTAGTGAGAACAACCTATATTACCTCAACCATATAATGATTGTTGCTAAATTATGTACTAAAAATTTGAAAGAACTTCCTAGACCTACTCTTCACTGTAGCAGGACCTATAGAAGGCACCACTCGGTACTATAGCATCTGGAACTATTCATCTATTTGGGCCTTTGGGCCACTGATTTGGGCATCGGGTCTTGCAAGGCATTCAGTCCACCCAAGCCCTTTGGGCTAGTTGATTCCCAGGGCCTTCGAGCCACCATAAGGCATTTGGGCCACCCCAAGGCCTTCGGCCACTTGAATTCAGATGTACCCATTTGACTACAAGGAACACGAGTTTACATGAGGATTCAGGGCAGACGCATTAACTAGAGCAGAGCTAACCATTTTTGGAAGAATGAGAGGGTATATCATTTCAATCAGTACGAGGCATGTGTAACTTTGTATTGCACAACTAGCCATCCTACCCTACGAAGGTAGAGTGCTGATATTATGAAATATACTAGGGATGAGAAGTTCCAAATTGTCTTGTCTGGGTGATTCCCTCTAAGACCTACGGGTCATGTAATTGTCTCTAAGGATTCAGTATTTTTAAGGGTTCCACCTCATCCCTTGAAAGGTATATTTTCAAAAATAATAAAAAATGAAGGCCTTCGGGCCATTCCGACCAATATATTGTACGTACCCCAGTTTACCATAAAATACCAGGTGTTAGTGGACTTCCAGGTAGATCACCCCTCATATGAAACATCACTATTGGATTCTGGACTTCGTGATGAAGAAGTTTTCTCCATCCAGGAGGACCCTCCGACATGAGAAATGTTATTCGATTTTTCTTCCCGAAGCTCGATAGGGAAAAGGATAGATGGTACCATGCTAAAAAAAGTGGTGCTAGGAATTATACTCATATCCCCCAAAAATTCCATCCTGGCTTAATCTTTCCTACTTTCAGAAGGGGAGTACAAATAATGAAGAAGAATATCAGGCCCTCATTGCTTTCCTAGAACAAGAACTTCATGTGCAATCCCAACACATAAAGATAAAGGGTGATTTAGAGCTAGTCATCAAATAGGTCAAGGGTGATTATCCCATTATGAAATAAGTATTGGACCCCTTGATGAACCATATTTGATAACTGATGGCAGAATTCCTCTCAAAACAGACATTCACCTATGTACCTCGGTCAAAAGATTCTTTAGTCAACCCTATGGAAAATACATTCACAACCATGGATAATCCAGACCGGGATAAAACTGGCATTAGCATTGCCCACCGCTGGATGGTCTTTTCATTTATCCTGTGAAATTCAGAGGAAATATATGAAATTAGCCCTGTTTCTAATCCTTATAGTCACACCACCTACTAGATAGCGACGATTACAAATTACCTTTAGATGGAGAACCTCCCACCAGATAGGGGTGGAAGAAAATAGGTATGATGAAGGGCAGTCAAATTTCTACTGTATAATGGGGTAAACCCCAAAAAGTTTCTCTACAAACGGGGCCTTCACAAAGTCCTTCTCAGTTTCATTGTTGGAGAGAAGACTACTGCCATCCTAAAATAAGTGCACGCTGGAGCATGTGGAGCACACCAATCAACAACCAAGCTCTCTCAAGAAATTCTATGGTCTGGGTACTTTTGTACCACTATGATACAAGATTGTGCAATATTCAGCATGATGTTCTATTCCTTCCAAGTTAATGCCAATTTTATACACCGACGCCCGGAGTTACTTAATGTAGCAATATACTCCTGGTCATTTGCTGCCTGGGGAATTGAAGTTATGGGACCATATCCTCCTGAAGATGCTAGACAATTCATGTTCATAATCACAATGATCGAATTGTTCAAAAAATGGGCCGAATCCATAACCCTCAATGAACATGGGGTGAAAACATCATTATCATTGTGGAAGCCAACATCATTAAGAGCTTTGGTGTCTCTTGTAGCACCCCAAACAGGTTATGGTCTGTTTCTCTTAAATACATTTTAGTTATAGCCTATATTTCAATAATCACCAAGCCTCTATGGAAAAAAACATGGTTACTTATAAGAGATAGCCATCACCTAGCCAAAAAACTGAAATTTGTTAGCTATGTGATTTGAATTTTAAAAATCTAACATACACGGTAGTGATCATGATGATAACTAGAGTCTGATAGAATTAACATAATTTTTGGTGAATAGTAACCTATACATATGAATTGTAACCTACCATTATGAATTGTAACATAACCTTCTGAATATTAATGTTACTCTTATGAATGGTATCTATGCCCTTGAATGTATAAATGAATTTAGGCACCTTACAAATGACGATGAATATTTTAAGTATTTATATTTTTCGATTAAATTATTATTTTAATTAAATATTTAATTAATCATATTTAAAAAATTATTTTTGAAAAATGGACTTCATTTTTGGATTCTACCCATCGAAAAATGGTTAGGGTGAAATTTTGGGATTTTTCTGAAATTCTTAAATTTTTTATGAATAGTAAAATCTGATAATTCGTAATAAATGCTAAATAATGGATTAATTGAGTCATTGATGATAATATATATATGTAAGCCCAATTTATTAGTATTAACATGATAAAATTACTATTCATGGTCATGGAATACTCACTACTGGTTGTCTTGAGAGTAAATAATAAATTAAAGATTATAATATTATGAAAACTCTTCTCCCCTCCACTATATAAACCACCCCTCACCCCCTCTTCCTCTCACACCACTCAAGCCTTGTGCCTTTCCAATATTATGGCCACGTTTATCCCCAACATCCTCCCCCACGTCCAAAATCTCTTAAAATCTTCAAAATACCAAAACCTCTCCCCTTAAGAGGTTCTCAATGGAGAAAGTCTCAAGAGGTAAATTCATCTTTCCAATTCCTTCAATTATTTTATGTCCTTTTATTTTGGTTTCTTTATTCAACATAATAGTATGATAAATTCATTAACATACAAGTAATATAATTTTTTCATACTAGGTGTATATTTCATTACCTTATCTCATTTCCACACAATTTATTTGAACGAATTGAAAGCACCATTTGAGATATGCTAATTTAGCACATTCAAGGACAAGAGTTAATCAATTTCTATTATAATATTTAATTCTGCTCATGAAACCATTTGCGTTATGGTTGAACCATATTATTATATATTTAATATATCCTGTTTTTAGTTCTGTAATCCTCTTGTGAAAATTGTATTAGGTTATAAAGTATAACATCTTCATTGTAATCAAACCCAACGTTTAGCCAAAACGGTTTTCACTAAGGTTATATATATATATATATATATATATATATATATATATATAATAATTCCACTTCTCTCTATGTAACAAAATTAAATTTAAAAAAATGTAATCTTCTGGATGTTCACTAATAGAATATAACTTCATTTTTTTACAAACACATCCATCATATATATTTATCCGAATATGAATATAAGTGAACTGATCATTTAAAACCAATTAAACAAATGAGCCCAAACAATGAAATTGGACCATATAACTAATTAAAAAGGAATTGAATAAACTAAAAATAGTTATAATAAATAATTTAAATATATTATTGGTTCTAGAAAAATGAATTAATAAGCCTAATGTGTTTATTCAGGTCTTAAATAACAAGTCAAGAACACCTTCAAGCATAAGGTAAGGGATCCTATGTCTCACTTTTGTTCATGAATCTCACCTATGTTGTGCCCTTTTATTTTTAATTCCTAATGATGGGGTATGTTTTCGCACCTCCCCCATAATTTACTTTTGACATATACAAAATTTAATACCCCTTTACCTCTCATTAATCTGTCGCAATAACACTTGTTACCAAGCCAAAATGGTAGTAAGGGGTTTCTCATCTCACTTTCATATGTGTGAGATTTTCATTGTTCGCCACTTATTTCTTGTATGTGGTATATGTTTACTTCCATTTGATATATAATAACATGATCCTATTTATATTAATGTTATTAAATGATTCATTTGAGGGTTATTATGTTCTGGTCATATGATTCGTCCAATTACTTTGTGGTAAGAGACAATGTCTCAAATACAATTTTGTTGTGACTAAATTTTTAGTGTGCACCTAATAATCCGTATGTGGTGTAACTAATAACCATTTGAGATCACTTTTCATTTGAAATTATATTTATATTAAATATCCATAGTCTCATATCATTTATATGTTTGTTTTCTAAACTGTATACCATTTTTCATACGGTGTTTATTTGGAAAGTTATTTTAATTATGGAAATATTGATGAATCTGTATACTCAACTATATGTGGATCTCGAAAAGGAATATTTCTATTATATTGAATAAATTTATAAATAATGTGTTGGACATGCAGTGGTGGGTTGTTCGATCTATAGACCCATGATGCATCAGTAGGTCTCATGAGATAAATCAGTCGGCGACAAACACTTCGAGCTTGTTTGCAAAAATCAGACGGGTTTCTACACATATAACTAAACCGTTTTAATGGTATTATGGTTTCATGTGCAATATACATGAAATCCAATTAATAATAATTAAATTTATTCATTATAAGTTATTATTATTATCCATGAGGTTTTCACTATGAAAAAAATCTTTGGATGCAGTTTCATTATCAGTTTATTAATGGTGTGAGTTTTTCAGCTATTCACCATGAAATATTGATTATGTCATATTGATTATGATTCACTAATTATTGTATTAATTCTTCCTCTATTTGTAACCCTTACTGAGTGTTTGATCTCACCCCTTTAATTATTTTCTTTCAATAGGTCCCAAAAAGGATATTGTTTATTGAGTTCTTGTGGATGCAGTTTTTAGTTTCATTATGTATTGTATTTTGTAAACTTTTCCAATGTAATTTGAGTAGCATCTATGTATCTAGTTTCATCATGACTACTAAACTGATTATTCCTTCAAGACATTCATTCCATATAACCATTCCAATATCACAAGTAATGCACTGGCTCCATCCCAGAGGGGTCGAGTTGTTACATCTCTCATATAATACAGACAAACAACGAGACTACTTTCTTCTCTGCTATGTTGGACAAGCTATACCAGGAGTATAGAATCAAATTCAACTGTTCTTTCGACTATAATGTGGAGACCAATAGTAATATAGAAGACTTCAACAATTCTCTGTTTAACATACTATAGAATATGGTAGATACGAATAAGAAATCATATCCATAGAAGATCCTTCATTCTTTACGGGCTTACAGGACCATGACCCACACTGCCTCCCAAGAGACCCTGTACACACTAGTATATGGGGAAGTGTTAGTTTTACCTATCAAAATTCATGTTACATCACTTTTTTTCCCTTCTCAATAAAATTTACATGGACGATAAATCCTAAAGATGATTTTATGAGTTAGAGTAGCTAGATGAAAAAGGAATCATACATTACACCATTCAGAAATCTACCAAAATCAGATTGCACGAGCCTTCAACAAAAAAAATTTCATTCGATCTTTCATTGATTGAGAAATGTAGTTAGTCTTTGGAAACCCTATTATACTCTATAAGAATCCCCCAAAGCTTGAACCAATGTGGGAAGGACCATATTTCAAACATTGGGTCTATTATAATGGAGCATACACCATGATATCGATGGATGTAGAACTCATCATGGCTCCCACAAATTCAAAGTTCCTGATGAAGTACTTCTCTTAATAGAAACACCCATTCCTTGGTCCAAAATCAATGAACCAAAACTGTGAGTTTTTCTCATGAGAATCAAGATGATAAAATGTATGGTGTTAACCCCATGGTCCAAACTCTAAGACCTTAAACTATGAGTAGTAATACTGTGATTTCATGGTCCAAACACTATGAAATTGTACCATGAGTTGTTTTCTTGAACAACAAGATGATACAATGTATGGTATTATCCCCATGGTCTAAACACTAAGACCTTATACTATTATTAGTAATATAGTGATGTCAGGGTCCAAACTCAAATAACAGAAACTATGAGTCATAGTCCTTTCCATATGACGTTAATTGGTAAGGAACATATACCTGAAACATGATATTAAACTATGACTCATTTCCCCACTGTAAGATGTTAAACTGCATGGTAGAAGAATCCGAATTTCCTGATGAAAAACTAAATTATATCTATTATAACTACATACAACATCATTCCTACCCTCGTAGGATACGTAGATATGCCTCAATACTTAATTTTGGACAAGCCCCCACAAAACAATTCAACTTTTATATCGTATATATCCCCACACCAGTGTGGGAAGGCCTCATCACTCCTTTTTTCTAATACAGAGTATTACTCACATGAGCTTAGGATCATGGGTAAGGATTCTCTTATGAAATCCCATTATAGAGAAGTATGGTAGACCTGTAACCCATAGAGAATGAAACAAAAATTTTCCTACACCCATGTCTGTGCTAGATCAGCATGGGGAACATTTGGAACTATGTATGGATTGATTCCTACTATTGCATTATACGTAGTGACAGCCGGATTTAGTATCCCAGCCCAAACATCAAAAATAAAATTAAAATCCATCTCATGTCTCTACACATAGACCGATCCATATTTGTATGGGGAACGTTTAGAACTACGTATGGATCAATTCCTAATCTTTCAGGATATGTATTGACGCCAGGATTTTCCATCTCTGCCCAGCCATCAAAAATAAAAAAAATCCCTCAGTTGTCCATACACATTGAATGAACTAGACCGGTATGGGGAATTTTTAGAACTATGTAGGCTTGATTCTTGCTCTTGCGGGATATGTAGTGACGCCCAGATTTGGCATATCTATCCTACCATCAAAAATAAAAAAATTCCCCCACATGTCCCTATACATCGACTTAGCAAGATATGTACAAGGAACATTCATAACTACATATGTCTAGATTGTTCCTCATGTAGGATATGTATTGATGCCCGGATTTGGCATCTCAGCCTATCCACCATAAAAAATTCCTTTTTCCCTATGAATATGATATACTTGTACGGGGAGACTTTGAAAGGTCCTAAATGCAGGACAAAAAACTATTAGATTCTTCTAGAGTTACATGTGGCCCAATTCTCATCATTATGGGATCTGACACATTCCCCTCAATCACGAGAAGTCAAAAGATCTTGATTCCCTGAATAAATATGAGTCAGATCAATGCTAATGTTCTAGTATTTCAAGGTTAATCCCAGTCTCGGTATTATTTATATTCCAATGAAAATCTTACCTATTTGTCAATCTCTTTATTTGGGAAGACTTGTATCCCCATAATCATTAATGGAAATCTTATATGGATGGATAGTGTCATGAATATACCTTTTTTTTGACTATGCACATCATGCCCTGGTGGATCTGCATATATTTCCCACAAAAACGGCCATAAATCAATGGAAAATTTTCCCCTAGGAGAGTCCTCTCCTATCTCAGTATGACCAATAACATCAAAGCCTTGTAACGTCCCTCCTGATTCAAGTTGCTCTCAAGACTATGGATTACACCTTCTATCATCACTCATGTATAAGGAATTCTAGAACATCCTAACTGCTATTAACTCAAATCTATTAAAGATCTATATGATTGAAAAATAGTCCTCATTGCATGACTCAGAACTACACTGCATCATGACATCACCGCACGATGTTAATCTACAACACCAAAATCGTCCTTTTTGTACGATGTTAAACCTCATAGAAATTGTTTAAGCCGAATGTTCCCACTAATGTTGATTTTTCTATTCGTATGTAATGACTCAAAATCCTCGTAATACCTTGTTTCTCACACCACACATAAGAAACGTGATCTTAAGGATATTATTGAGAAACCCACCATGAAATTATGTAAACAATAGTCTACAAGTTTGGTCCTAGTATCCCAAACCTAGGCATGTCACGATTCCCTTCCCTGTGAGGAACACCACATCCTGACCATGTGATGTTAAATAACTATGTTCCCCAAAGATGGGATGAACACCTCACCCTGAATATGAGGCAGATCTATGTAAGAGATACCTGACCCCAGGAGTAAATTACACCCAAATGTCCCCAGTATGTCTGGATACAGTCCTTACATACCTCAAACTCTGTTTTATGAGTGATCTTGATTCCCCATAATCATTCATATCCATCTGAGATGTAATTCCAGTGTCCTACAGAAACCATTGTCTTGACTATACACATCATGCCCTTTTGGTTCTTCATATGTTTCCAATGAAAATGGCCTTTAATCAATGGAAAATCCATCCCCAGGAGAGTCCTCTCCTATCTCAGTACGCCCAATGGCTTCTAAGACTCACACCATCTCTCATGATTCAAGGGCCCTCAATGTCATGGTTTACATTTTCCTTCCTACAATCATCCTGGATATATTAGAACATACAGGCCCGATTAATCTCTATTCTCATTTGAGGTTTCAAATGATACCCCTTCTATATGCATGGAATTTATCCTCAAACATAAGAATAATTCCACCACTCATTTCTGGGTTTCCCAAAAAAGATCAATTAAAATTCCCACTTTTTGTGTTCAGGTGCATCCCGTGTCAAAGGTCACATATCGTATTCATAAAGTTTCCAATCCTTATAATCCTTCATAGCCATTAGAGTTTGAAGGACAGTGTCCCAAGGACCAATTTGCTTGACTATGCACATTATATCCCGGAGGCTCTACATAAACCACCTACAAAATGGAAGTCAATCAAATGAAAATTCTTCCTCACAAAAGTCCTTTCTGGTTTTTGCATGCTCAAAAGACACTCGTTTACTATCACACCCTCATATTTGGAAAAAAAATGAATAATGGATTTCATAACTTCCTCTTTACAAATACCCCTAACATAAAAGGGGGTGGGGTGGCAGTCTAACCAAACTAACCATTCACCATCTCTCCCTTATGCAAGTATGAACTGAGCAGGAACGATTTCCCACTCAATGCTGATATGAATGTCCCTAATGTTTTTAGATAGCAATACTTAGGCCAGCCACTCGTTGTGGCTCCCAACATCAAAATAAATTTAATGTTTTGAAAAACCTACCAGTTAATTGAAGATGGAAGGCCAGTGTCCTGTGGACACCTTGGTTTGACTATGCACATTATGCCATAGTGGCTCTCCATATGTCGCCTAAAAAAAGACCATCAGTCGAAGGAATATTCATCCTCAAGAGAGTCCATTTCTACCTCAGTATTATTAAAACGAATTATAAGCCTCATGCATGTCCAGAATTAAAAAATTAAGGGTCAATACAAATCCCTAATCTATGTCTGATGGATATCAAAACATTCCCGATTGATGATCCTGAATTAGGGCCATTCCTCGTAAAGTATGGTCAAAGCTGTTCATACAAAACCATTAGCAATGAGTTGGATTATAAGTAATAAGAACTTACATTAAAAAGACGCCATACTTTCAAAGATAAAATCCATAGAAGGATCCTCTGGGTAAAATTCGAGTATCAGTTAGTTAAAAAACGTTGATCCGTCAAAAGTGATGGAAAACTTCTTTGGTCGAAAACCACTAAAGGGCGGCCAAAGATGAAGTCAAGTTATTCCCGCTAATCCTAGGCCAGGAATTCTTAAGAAAAAATAGGGTAATATTGAAAAATACATAAAATATCATGACGTGTTCCATAAAACCTTATCAATAATCGATCTATGCTTGCGGAGTCCCGTAGATAAGGCAAAAATTATAGCTCGAGTCGATTATTTTTGTTTACTTATCATGGTTTAAAATTAAAACCTGATTGAAGTTATTTTTATATGATTAATTGTGATCAACTAAAATGACATGAAAAAGAAAAAGGAAAAGGATTTAAAGGCTTTTCAGTTTCATTGAGTTCAACAATAAATGGAGGAACATCCCTAGTTCATAGTACCTTTAAAGTATCAAAAAAGGGGGAGAGTACATATCATGATGCGAGATGGAGCTAAAATGAGGCCCGGTTCACCCATTCTAGAAGGATGGAATGTGATTTTCATGGGATGTGAATCATTTTCTACAAAGTAGCTCTCTCCTACATTTTAACCATGACCATCAGACACACCTTCTCCAAAACAACATTAAGGTACAATAATTTCTTTTATATGGCTTCGTAGTTGGCATAGAAAGAGGAAAGTTCTCTCTCATCCTTTATCAATGGGACTCACACTCTAGAAACTATTCCTTTTGGGTGTTCACAAAATCATGACCCTTCTCCTCCTCATCCATTAGGTGATCTAATTCCTCTGAAACATCTCGGAAGGTTTCTACGTATTGATGGGAAGAATTGAACAAGGATAGCTTGTCCCTGCAGAGAGAAAGGCCTTCTCAGGAAATGACTATTTGGTAGATGAGGAGGTATAAGTGCCAATAAAAAATCAACCAGAACCATGATTAGTGAATAATCACCAAATGTTTTTAGTCTCATCAGAAAAATTGGTTGTAGGTGTCTCAACGACAAGAGCACAAAACTGGCACCAAGCCTTATTTTGCACTGCCTGGTGCCTCCCCGTGAGACCAGTCCCTTGATCCTAAAACACCGAAACGTGTATATAAGTAGTAAGTGACATCAAATTAGTGTGAAGGAACCCAATACAAGTCAACCATGAACTAGGGATCTCTTTGACTTCATATGGTTCAACTATTGGAGCCAGGTGCGGAGGACAAGCCACGACTTTCAGGACAACTGATGACACACTTCTTAGACTAGCCTCATTAAGGTCATGGGTATTATTTTCAAGAGGATAATAGTCCTAATAACTCCCACTAAGATAGGTTTTATAGAATAATCCCCTCTCAGATGCCTCTTATGGTGAACTGAGCATCTTTATAATGCATGTTCATGAACAGGTGGTGTATCCATCGTGGCAGCTACATGGACAAGAGTAGAAGGAATATTTGTTGCAATCTTCATAGTAGAAGGACTGTATGACATTGTCATTTTGGTAAGGACGAGGAAAGGAATGGTTAAAGGATTCTACACCCTTGAACTGGATCTCTCAGCACCACATTGAGGTAAGAGTCTTCCAACAGTTGGACATACCGCAACGACAGAAATGTGGGTCCCATTATGTTAGGAATGATAACGTCCATTGCATCCACTTCAATAATTATCATAATCCATTAAAGGACAAGAATTATGGGATGAGACTCTCCCCTTAATTGAACAGGTGGAAGAAGCACAGACTATTGAAGGCATTCGAAATTCCTAGAAAACCAATAGGGGGTATTGCTCACAAATTACTACTTAATCTATATCAGCATTGAGAATCCCATAAAAAGTGTGATAAGGTAAGATAATTCCTCCAATGAACCATCCTTGTAAACTCATAATGACCTATGAGGGGTAGGATTTGGTGAAAATGAGAAGCGAGAAGCATCATTCAGCAACCCAACCACATCAATAATGCTTAGACTCCTGTAACAAACAATGGAAATGTTGAGAGGAGTGGGTTGAAAGTCAGAATGAGGAACCTTTTCTGTATGATGATATTTATAATAAGGGATATGTTCTTCCATCCACCCATACAAGAATTGAAACTGTTTGCTGAGACGATGTGGGCTCTATGTTCCTATATTTTCCCCAACAACTCATAATGTCGGGATATGGTAGGAAGGGAAAAAAATTAATGGGCCAACACTATCCTAGCATTGCTTCCATCATCAATGTAAATAACTGATCTCTGATATATGCATCGTGGGATGGGAATATCCGTCCACTAAAAACCTGGAAAATAAACCTACTAATCTATGAATAAGAGATACGTATAGTTGAAGTTCATATCCCTATGTGGTATATCATCCTGCATCAAGGGTAGCACAATATATCCCTAGAGTCTTGTATGACTGACTGGATGGATGAGTTGAACTACAAAGAGCCTTCGTCTTATGTCAATTTTCCTTTAAGAATAATCCTATCCATGCTTCATATAGGATAAGAGAGATAGCCTATAAGGGATGTCCATGTTATGAATCTTCCATAACCATTAAACTCTTTGTCAATGGGGATATGTGGTCAGTGTTACTCCTAGTAGCAGTTGCTGAGATAAACTCATCACACATTTCTCCAATGATGGAAAGTCATCCAAGCTAGTGGATATCCCATAATCTGATTTCCTCCCCCCATGCAATAAGAGGATGGTGTTGGTTCTTGATCTCCAATGGCTCAACAACTCAAGAAGTATTTTTTCCTTGGGATAATACTGCAAACTGAGAAAATCAGGATGCCTGATACAAGCCCACCGCCTCCAACAAGTCAGGGGACTCCTAATAGGTGTGATGAACCTAGAATTCCTAGGAAAACTCTTGAAGAAATATCCTACCTTTCGCATCTGACGCTTTGTGTTCCACATGCCATTAGGAATTTCTTGGGAGATTTTTATAATGGAGTGGTGCTCTTGGGAGCCTAGTCTCAGGGAACCACCACGACACACACAATTTCCCTGAGTCCACTATGAACCTTTTAATATGAATACATTCTCTAGAATTAGAGTAGTGGTGGATTATCCTACTGAGGAAATTTTGGTGCAATCATGTCATTATGGTGCTTCTAAGAGGATGAAAGGGGTATCAGGGTCAGCCAATGACCGAGGAATGTTGTTTGGGAGGCCAATGTCGTAAAGTGTTATCTTTACAAATAGTGGGTTGGATATGAGCACTAGTGTCAAGAAATCATTTAAGAAGTTGTCACAAGTATTGATGTAGGCTTTATGATAATCCTTACTATACCCCACCATGGTCTCCCTTGTCTTCATCAATTTTATAATTGCCTATGAAGCAACCATTGTAGCCTACACAGGAAGATCCCAAAGCCAATAAAAATTCATTCCAATAAATGTTTTTGGATAAAAGGCTACAAAGAAATTTCTAAATGGATTGTAATATGTCCACATAATGAACCAGGTATTGATCTTGTAAATGGTACGTGGTAGGCACATTCTGTGTACTGCATGATGAGAAAAAGAAAGAGTCGCATAAGGCTATGGTACATGGAAACATTTCACTGTGTAGAACCATGGTATGTGAACCAAACGTGAGGCGTCGACCTACAGATCATTTTCTGTTAAACAGAATGGTTCATGGAATTTGGATTCTGTGAACCTAGGATTTGTTATGTCCATTTTCAATGTTTTGGGATTAAAATTTTTATGTTTAGATTATTAATTCTTAAAATTCGGTTTGCAGGATCAAGTTCATTATGCAAACACATAAGCAATGTAGTATTTTCTTCTGCGAGATCCAGATTTTTTAATTTATAATTCATCAATGTATTTCAGAAATTCCAAAATTAAGTTTTTAGACCGATTAATGTACAAAAGATCAGGCCGCGACACATACGAAGCGGTTCAGGAATAGGATTTTTTCAAGAAACATGGTACACAGATGCAGAGGAACGTATGGGAGTTGAGATAAATTTTTGTAACTAGAAATGGTAATATACAAATGAAATGGTCCCCTATATATAATTGTGGTGCCCTCCTATTGGACATATCAGTTCTACCACAAACCATTTCAGTTCAGGACCGCTTCTGCATCAGAATTGCTCCCTTTTCATTCCGAACAGACCCCATTCCTATGGGGGGGAATTTCTAGGGTGCTAAAAATTCCTCCAAGGGAAACAAATTATCCCACAGTCACTTCACAAAAGGAAGTGAGTACTCCTACATGTCTAGAATGTTAAATGGACTAAAATTGAGTTAAAAATTTCAGAATAATCTTGTAGAAATTCATGTATTAAATTGATTTAAAATGTCCCGTGTAACATCACTGGGAATGGTTTGCGTACCGCCTAGAAAAAAAATCATCATTACGCTAAACGATCAATATGTAATTGTCCTGTATAGTGATGTCCAGTGAACACGGTGGACTGTGAACCACGTCGCTAAAGGAATTGTGCATGAAAATGGCCATCCGCATACCATCTCTTGAACATAATGTTTCGAGGAAAAATCATAACAACTAGGTTCTGTGAACCATGATCGCATACCAGAAAGCCTCAGAAAACACTGATTTATCGAGTCTTACATGGGTCTGGATATCTCTTGATCGGCCTCCGCAAATGGTGTTGCGTTCCCATAGCTATGATTGCACTAATGCTCTAAAAAAGGAGCACAGAAGAATTCAGATTGGACGGATGACAAAAGATAGAAGGGGGCCCAGATGTTGGAAAAAAGAACTCTGAGAAGATTCCAAATTCATTCTTGAATCATCGATGAAGACCGCATTTCTAACCACACTCTCCATAGGTATATCTATCCGAGAACCATGAAACACAGTAAATAAATAATAATAATAATAGAACCACAAACATAATTGGGGAACCGAGAACCACCTCATTCTCGTGGATGAACTCTCTATGAATGGTAATCACCCGGACCCTCCTTTAAAATGGTGTTCCATGTAGTGTATCACAATGCAGATTTAACATAGTTCCACATACTACATCAGTACATCAATGGAACCCAAAGTGGGATGATGGACCATGTACGATAGTGGTGCATGGTGGTTTATAACCATGCCTGCATACCACATTGGTACGTAGATGGCCGTTCTGCCCACATACCACTACGGTATGTAGAGATTCCCCCATCTCACAAAAGAAATCCATATGCAGAATGGGGTGTTTTTTGTTATTATTTCATCGAGTTCCAACATAACCCCTCTGATTCTGTCTATTCCTCCATAATCCCTCTACGAAGCATTCCCCCAACATCAGGTCGAAGCCTCATCCTAATCCAATGGAGCCGTATGATCAGACCATTAGGTGCATCGACACTCCCCGTTGAGTCTACATACCCTTGGTAAGAGGAGTAATGAATTATATCCCCACAAAGGTTTAGGATCCCATAATATATGTGGGTATACATTCCCATGGTAACCTAGAGTCCATTCTTGAGATACTAATGTGAACCTACCCATTTTAGGAATAAAGGGTGTTCAGCTACTTTTCCATTTAAATAATAGTGGTGATTAGTCAAAGGGGTAATGTTTTCTCCTCCATTTGTCAAGGATGAAACTCCTCCCATTCCAAGAATGTGTTCTATGGCACTCCCACTGAGGTAAGTCCCCATTCATCCGAGGTTGAGCTGCATGACCTTTAATGTCATCTCACAATAAAAGGTTCATTGACCCAGGCCCTCACCCACCGTCGCCCCTACCACTTCCACAATAGGCTCTCTTCTCCAAATAACAGAAGAAGAAGCATGTGGTTGGTTGGATCCCTCACATGAACTTGTTTCTCACACCGAGCATGAATCGTGTGGGCATAGAGGTTTGCGACGATTACAACAACCACACAAATCTAAGATAAGAGAACTCTGATTCTTGATCCAATCAGGATACGTATGACTCCTACTTGATGGCCCAATCTCAAAAGGGTTCCCTTCCAAAATGGTTCACTAAATCATGTTCTCCTCAACAGGGTAGCTTACAAGAATAAGCCCCAGCAAATATGAACTACGATAACTCTAATTCCTGATCAAACAAGGGTATGTAGGATGCATTCATGAAGGACCGAGATCAATGGGTTTCCCATCCAAAACGTTTCAACCAATAATTTCCCATTAAATGAGAAACTACCATTCATATGCCCCAGAAAATATGAACTACGAGAAATCAGATTATTGATAAAACGAAGATACGTAGGAAGCCTACATGAAGGCCTGATCTCAAAAGGGTTCCCTTCAAAAGGGTTCACCGAATCATGTTTTATGCAAATGGGTAGCTTCCAAGCATAAACCATAACAAATATGAACTACAAAAACTATGATTCGTGATCAAACCAGGATACATAGGATGCCTACATGAAGGCTAGAGTTCAAAAGGGTGCCATTAAAAAAGGGTAAACACAATCATGTCTTCTCAAATGGAAATCTTCTATGTTTAAGCTACACATAATTCCGAACTATGTGGGTTCTGATTCCTCTCTTGAGGATACACAGGAATTCCATATTATGGATTCAATCCCAAAATCAAGTCACCTTATGTCCCCCTGGATGATGATAAAATCAATGGCACCTTATTGTATGGCTCTAGTTATCATCACCTATGTATCATCAAATAAATGTATACTTACGACGATCCTATGAACTAGGGGTAGCCCATGGACACAGTCTTTGAGAATGAACCAAGGATCCATGACATATAAACACCATACAAATCTATAAGAGAGTATCAAAATAAGAACTAACTCATATCAAAAGGGGTTTGGTGAGCTCGACATCTTATCATCTAGACCAATGATGTCCTTAATTGTCATTGGCCAAACCATTATTCAACGATAATCTTCCATTGGAAATAAGGTCCATGAATCAGGGATTCCAGAGCCATTGGGTGTTTATAGCTCCCCGAGTAAACTTGTTGGAGACCATCTGAGGATGTTTTTTCCTAGGAGGAGCAATTATGAAAATACTTTACCCGATGAAATCGCCCGGTGGGACCATTTTTCTGTGGCTTCTCTTTCACAATATGAAAGGGGTGAGTTACCGAGTCCCCGCAGGGTTAATCCAACCTTCCATTTAAGGATAATGGTACAAAATGGGTTGAAAAAATAATTAATGGTAAATTTTCACAGAAACCATCTCTGAAAAATGTGATAGGCGAGGATTCTAATCAGGCCATTTTCTCATGTGCCCTAGAAATGTGCCACCTCGGAGATAGAATATTTATGTAATTTCGTTAGACTAACTCCTTTTATGTATTTTTTCATTGATGAACAATATATTTAAATAATAAATTTATTCAACAGTTTTTGAATTCATGGTTAATATTCTAGTTTCTTCATGATATAAGGAAGATAATATGCTTTACCAAAAATCAATTTTTGGAATCATTATTTATAACAATCTATTTGTTAATTTTTATAAATTTATTTTATGGACTTTGGAGGTTATGTTCTCAAAACATGATAATCAAGAATATGGAATACTATTTTTATCTTATGTATATTACTGTTTTATTTCCATGGAATGTACCACATAACAACTTTTTTAATCATTGATTTTCGTTTTGTTGGTAGCATTATATAAAGACTTTCTATAGGATTTCTCAAATCATCCATCCTTATTGACTGTAATTAAACCAGATGGGTGATAGTTTTTTAAGATAATATGTTCTATACATCTATTTATGACTTGAAATGATGTGAGATGGTATATTGTAATATTAAATTATCTGAATCCATATGGGAATATACTTTTAATTGTGATGTCGTAGATTATGGTTGTGGATGTGTTATGATGTTGGGAGATCATATGATGGAAAATTGATCTCATTCGATTTTACCTCATGAGAAGAATCACCCACCTATAAACCTGGACTCATCAAAGTTATGTGTAGTCATAAATATTGGAAATATTAATTTTCCAAAATAATGTTCACATTCTCTCATGATTATATGAGTTTAATTTATATATTTTCCTAGAATTACTTGAAACTAATGTATGGGAGATGGGTAGAGTACCATCCTAACATTGACATTGATATTTATCACAACCGAGTAATGAGTAATTTTTTACAGATGATCTAAGAAGGGATTTTCATTCTCAATCAATAATGGAGTCATGGAATGAATGGGAACTCAGGGGACTATTTGATCAAATACACATAAAAGTGACATAAGTAGATATTGATAATCTATTATCAAATGTTGAGTTTATGTCATCTCTTCATGAGTTGATTATTTAGAGAAAATAACGAGATTATGATTTTATAAGTATATTAAATTTATTTATTGTGGGGAGACCATAAATAAATTTTCTATGTGTTCAGAATGTAATATATTCCTTAAAATTTAGTTTTTTATCCCAACATGTGTGAGAATGGTTATAATATTGGATACAAATTGATTTTATTGGGCCATTCACCATGGAACTATCATTATATATTATTAAATGATACCCTAGTTCTATTTCCTATGTCTGAAATGTGACATCACTGATTTTTCCAATCAATGTAAAACGTATTCTAAAATAAATATTGATCACCGATAATTTTTTTGGTATTTATAAATGTATTCCTATGAATGTGTGTATATGGTATGAGGTTTTCATTGATATCATAGTTTAACTAACATAGAATCTTGGATGAAATATTTAATTTTCATGGTGATCAATATATTGGCCACGTTTTCCCAATTCATTATGATTCTAGAGACCACTAATATAGGGGATTTTGGAACGATATATGTACATGTTATTATGAGGTTTTACGTTGTTTAAAATATAATAATATCTAATATGTACACCCAGTTTACCACTCAATATTGGGATGCAATCCTTAATGCAAGGTGATGTATATTATGTTTTACATGATTTACCACCATTAAACATATGAAAATCAAATTATTCCGATCAGATTTTGGAGGATATGCTTTATGATTTCATTATCGAGACTAGAGGTTCTTGGGATAAGAACGTAGGACTATTTGTGTTTTCTTATAACAATAGTTATCAATCATTTATTAAAAAGACCCCTTTGAGGATAATTATGGTCACCCATTCAAATGACCACTTTATAGGTACATGATGTGGATAAATCTATATTTGGATAAATAAATATAGAGTATATATGTGTGAATAAACACATTAAACATTTATGGTTGGTGACTCCTTAACGATTGTGAAAATCATTTGTAGATCATCAATGAATTACACTCAAAATAATTTGTTTTTGAATTTTCTTGATAATATAACCATGATTGGGTCACCATTGTTCTGGAGAAATAGTAAATGACGTCTATAAGATATATGTGACTATTTGAGTTAACTGAGTGCATTTTAATTTTAGCATGTTGTTAGGATTCTTTCCCCAGATTACTTTGATCCATGATTAATTTTTTGTGTATCTACTCAAGAAAGATCTTTCTTAACCTCCCCATTATTTAAATTGGAATAATCAGAATTGGGACTGAAAATATCACTTACATAGTGTCTAGTATAAAATGGTTGGTTCCTAGAAGTATTTATTGTACTGAAATTTTATTTACTATTCTCCTTAAATATTAAAATTCTATATTACTAGTCTCCCAAATCTTAAGGAGATTTTTTATGAGGGATCAATTTCTATTGGATCAGTGATTCCTAATATACTAATTTATTCGTTGTTATTTATTATTTATTTTATTGATATCATTTATTTTTCATGAATGGAATCTTACAATGTGAATTTTATATCTAATTTTTTGTTCTTTTCATGATAATGAGATAATTATCTTACATTTCTCATCAAATTTATAATTATTTATATTTTATTTCCTTGTGGAGATCAGTTCTAAAATGATTTTGGTATGTGATTTACATAATTTCAATTGATCTTGAAACTGATGAATCTAGAAATCAAAATATTTTAATTCATGCTTTAGTGTTCTTCTTTGTTTTATAGGGCCCTTAATTATTTGTTCTAATTGTTTTTTTGTGAGTATGGAAATTATATGTAATTCAAAATTGGTGATTTTATATAATTTCTTCATTTTATAATTTATGGAAGAATTATTATTTTAAAAAAGTAGTATCATTTCATGATTGAAATTTTTTATAATTATTTTAAAGTCATGATTTTGTATATCATTGATAAAAAGTATTTTTTCTCTTGTGTAGTTAATTTATGGTTTTTATCAAAGCTCCCATTAATTGTTATGTGAATGTTTTTGAATCATGAAATTGATTATAAATATGAAATTAGAATTCATCCCCTTGAATACAGTGAAAATCATGAATTTATTTGACAAGAAAAAGTTTCATCACCAAGTGTTGATTTTAGAAGATGTGAATATTTTGTAATTAAGAGGTGGATAGAATTTGTATATGAATGTTATGACTAATTTGTGTTTGTAGAAATGATACATGATTACAAAACTAGCTGAAAACTGTTTTGAGAATGGAGAATCTTATAGGAGTGGGCTCCTATCGAAAAGGATTGTGTACCACGTATTATGTGTAAACTAGGTGGGCTTTCAACAAAGTAATGGTATACGGATTGTATTGAACCACAACGAATGATATCGTAGAATTTAGATTCAAAGATTAATAACTTTTTGAAACTGGTTTTTATTAATTTTTTATATATTTGAATTATATTAAATTATTTATAATGATTTGAAAGGAAAATGGTAACATTAAAATTTCTTTACAAATTATTTAATTAATAATGGTTTTTGTGATCTGTTTAAAAAAAATATTAATGTCCATTAATTTATATAAATGATTAAAATGTAATTTATGATATTGTTTTAAAAAAGAAATTTTTTTATTCATATATATACAATTTAGGAAACAGTTGGGGTGATATTACTAAATATTTTTTCTCTCATCGTAAAAAAAACGGTTGTTGCGTATATCATGTTTATGAACGTGGTTAGTATTTGTGTTAGTGGGGTTTATTGATTTGGTGGTGTCATGGTAGGATAATGAGCCATTGTTCATATGGATATGTTTATAATTTATTTTTTTGATATTTGGTTTTAATTATTTTCATTGGGACATCTTATACCTCTTACTATTTTCTCTTTTACTATCTGAATAATTTTTGGAATGTTGATACACTTTTATTGGGGAAAATACTTTCACACATGGTTATATATACATTTGAGAAATCAATATCGATGGTGTATCATAATTCCCATTATAATTTCTATATCCTATAGGGATCATGAATACATTTTCAGCTGTTCTATGAGTTTGTTAGGGTATCACATTTTGGGATAACTGATATTAATTTACACCAATAATTCAATCACACTCCCGTCATAACATTACATTGTCGAACAAGTCCCATATTGAATTTATGCTACACCACAGTTCCTTATATATATCATCTCGAGAAATATAAAATAGTACTAATTCAATTTGAGGTATAAATAATTTAGGCCCATCCATCACCTCATTATAAATACATGCATATGTGTTTCACTTAATAAACCCTTAATAGATTCCTCATAGAATATTTATCTCGATAAATAAATTGGATTCATGGTAATTTCCTCAAAACATGATCATATACAATCCATTTAATGTTTATTGATGGTATCATTTGATCATGTCCCTGTTGAAGCATAATTTTATTTACATGAAGTCAATATATCTAAAATATATATGTATATAAATATTTTTTAGTTAATTAAATTCAAATAGAATCCTATTTGGCAAGATCAACAATATCATTAGTCAATACGATGAGTAAAATATAATAAAAAATCATTATAATGGAATTTATTGGGTATTAAATGAAACATAATTCCAATTAATAAAATTCATTTAGTGTCTTAGAGGAAAGGTGAAGTAAATTATAAAAACAACTTACATAATGCTTTAGGAACATGGTGGAAAAATATAATTCAGATTAAAAATCCATTACAAGGGGATGTAAATTTGAAATTAAAAACCAAAATTTTCAATGAAATAATTTTTTTAAATTTTATTTTACAATAATTGATGTTAATGATGAGAGATATAGTGAAATATGAAAATATAACTAAGTGGAATGAAATACATCAAGTTATTCTTATAAATCCAAATTTTTTTATTAAAACAAAAAATTCACAAAATCATCATGATAAAGTTTAAATTTTTATAAAAGGAAACATGATGTCGATGATTCAATATGAAAAAATTGATTATTAAATATATAAAAGGATTTCATACAATAAATATGGAAATGAAGAATGATTTCACACTTTTTTAACTCATGTACAACATAACTATTATGGAGAATTTTAAGAATATTAAATTTTAATTTCATAATGGAATTAAAATTAATTATAAAATTACCTTAAGAAATATTCAATGAATAAAAAGTAACATTTATAAAAAAATATAAAGAAAATAGACGTGAAATCAAATAATAGAAGACCATATTTAATAGATAAGATCAAATCCACTTATATAATACATTTTGGATGAGTTATGTACTATATTAATGTGGATGTGAAATAAGAGATTCTAAATAAATAAGTTTCAAGTTTATAAATAAATATATGGACTTCTGTAGCGGATGACTGCATAATTCTCCAAAATGGAATCTATCTAATAAAAAACTAAAATTCAAAGTGTGGATGGAATTAAAAATATAATTAAAAAGGACTGATTGATTTATAAATACATAGGGAAGGGAAATAACCACAAAATCACCAAATATGTAATTAAAAAAACTAGAAACTACCAAGGAAATGTTTTTATTTATATAATATAAAATATCTAATTGATGGAAAATACCTAATATTTTGGGAGAACAATAAAGAAATCCCTTAAAATTAACATATCATGTGAAGTATAATGTATCTAGAAATATATTTTGAAAATGAAATATAAATTAACATGAAATAAATAAAAATAAAACAAACAAAAAGTGTCTAAAATTTTCAAAATCACATAGTATAACAACTCAAACTATTATTAATAAATATTCCGCTTGATCTAATTTAATGTATTATTTTGTAAAATCGTTATATAACATATGAACTTCCTTGGTATTATGTTTTTGGATTCTAAAATAGTGTTATGAATTGTTACCATTTCTAATATATCCATTGAATAGAGACCACAAAATTAGTATAAATATAAGGCTGTAACAAATCTAATTTACTCAGACAAAGGAAGATATTGCCTCATCCAGTTGAATTTCTCCATATGAAGCCCATTTTTATGATCTAGGAAAGGATGTAGAGTGACCAGGCTTCTATATTGACCAATCCCAAGATGATCTTCAATACATTATTCTTGAATGGAAATGCCTATAGGAGAAGTGGATGTTCATAGAAATTACCACCTGGGCGATGTAAACTGAGCATCCCCAAGAGTCTTTTACCATCGCACACTTTACCCTTGGATATTATGTGGGAGTTTTAAGGGTTTATGTAACAATACCATAACACTATTATTATGTTCATTGTTTTTTTATATAGAATATACATTCATTTTATTTTTGTTACTTTGTAAATATATTTTAAAGATAAAATTGTATTTTTACTTAATATTAAATTAAGACATATATTTTGATGAATTAATGGATTTTTGAATTAAATAAAATTATAAAAAAATATTAATACTAAATTACTTTTTATTAAATATAAATAATCATAAATTTTTTTGTCAATACAATTGTAATTTTTTACGGTTTGAAAGCTATTTTTGTCAAAACACATCAATTTTCGATAAATTTCACTTTTTATTTTAAAAGTCAAAATTAAAATATTTAGAAAATTATTTAGATAAAATGAATATTATTTTTGTAATGAAGATGTTGAAATTATCCAACAGATAATTTTTTATAATTTTCTGAGGTAGTCGAATGTTTTGGTAAATATTAAATACCGTTTAAATATATAATATTTTTGATGACATCATAATGAACCATTAGTGATGAAATAAAATAATATAAAAAGGTTGTTTGGAAAATATATGTTTTAAATTTAAAATAATGTGATTTTAGTTTTTTTTGATTCATTTTATGGTGCATTAGTGGACCCTCCAAGAATTATACTACATTTTAACTTCTAAAATGATCTCCTTTAGAGTGAAACTCACCTCCACATATGAAAGATTAATATATTAATAATTTCAGCCATTTTCCATATAAACTAATTTTTTCTAATCCCCTTTGGAAAAACCCATGGTAAATAACCCTGGGATGGTTTTAGGTTTTGATGAGTTTAATGTGTTGTGTCCGAAACCTAAATAATAAATAATTCCCTCTCTTTTCCTATATAAACTCACCCAAGGTCCCACTTATATTCACTAAAAACCCTTCCATAACGTCCTTAATCTTACCCCCTCTCTCTAGTACCCTTTGAAGGCGCCCCAAGCTCAAATTAATCCTCTCTCAAGCCTCTCCCATGAGTTTGGATCAAACTTCCAAGTAAGGGATTTCTTCCTCTCTCATTTGTTTTTCAAATTTTCAATATATTATTATACCATTTTATTAAATTAAAAATATTGGGGTATTATTTCACATCTCCCCATACTTCCATCCTTATTTTTTAATGATTATATACCTCTTTATCCCTCATTAATGCCTCTAATGTATACCTATTTCTATGCTGAAATTCCTTAAATAATTTATCTCTTCTCATTTACATTCAAGCAATTCATTTGTATTAAGAATATAAATTCCATTAAAATGTTGTGAAATGAATCTATAGGACCCCTTAATTTAAATTTCATGTACATATGATGATACATGTATTTCTCTCTCACAAAACATTTTTATGAATTCTTATATCACACCGTTATGCTGCCAAAATTGCCCTTCCATTTTCCAAACCGATGTCATTATGTAGTGAATACCATGCCCATTTCTCTATAAAGGGTATTCACCATTATGAAAATTTACTTATTGATTATATTGTTTCGTTTATTAATTAAAAATTCCTTTATCATGGAATAAATGAATATTTTTAATTAATCTATGTTATATGATCCATGTGGCACACTGATGCATGAAATGAAATGATTAAGAAGGGTGCGCCCTGATAGTGCTCCAATGTATTGGGTAAAGATTAGTATTATGATACGTCAAGTACAATTAGGGTTTAATCATAATAATTTAATTTGAATGAGGGTTTACACATTCTCCATGTGCAATGAGCCTCATCTCATGCTAATATCATGTTAAATGTTGTTGCTACATTTCCAAGTTATGGTAATCATGTTATATTAGGTCTTTATGTTAATGTTTCACTTGTGTCCCATTGATGTGTCTATTTCCTAACATGTACTATATTAATCATGTTATTACTTGTTCTCTACCTTATTGGTCTTTATAGCTCACCATTTTTCTATCCATGTCCAAATCGTATCCCATACAATACAAAGTACGGAAGATTGTTGGGGTCATGTATAAGAATTAGTCAATAAAGATGTCGTGTTTTATGTTATATGTTGTTATGTAACGTTCATAATTTTGCAAGACACTAGACCTCTTGATCCTCAAATATGTCTTTAGTTCATGTTTATGTAATAAATCATGATTTTCTATGTAATAAAGTGCAGGGTTGTTATAGTAGGTATCAAAGGATAAGTTTAGTTATTTTTGGGATTGTGATTAGAAAACCGTAGTAAAAGCCCTAGGGATAATACTAAGTATAATAAAAACATCCCTAAACTTTGGTGAGTATTGAGTAAGTGTTTATCATGAAAATTCATCCCTATTTGGATACAAGATGTAAAGGTGGATTTGGCATATATTTATCTAGGGGTAAAACACAAAACGACTGCATTGAGCTAGACTCGAATGGGAATTGGTGCCTGACAACGGGCCTTGATGCACTCTTGGTTATGTAACTTCCTGGGGATATTATTTGGAAAATTCATAAGCATAGTGTAAACCATTATTAAGGGAATTAAGAAAGGAATTCCCATGATAATATATATTGTGATGTAGATTATGAATAAAATATATAAGTTAAGGAAATAAATGTAATTTATATGTTTTTTTGTCATTGGATTATCTTTCATTTGTAGCCCATAAATATTGTATATTTCGTTCCAATGGTCGGTAATAGGAGGACTAGGGATAACAGCTGATGAAAAGATCAATTTGATGATTGTTCTAATGAGATTCCAAATTCTATTGGAGAAGAAATTAAAACTTTTTAATGATACTATCTTATTTACCTCATTTTTTGAATAGAAACATGGGTCAAGAGGAACGTTCGACCCCCCCCCCCTCTAAGAAAGAACAAGCTACAATCGAGAGCTTCGTGAGACAAAGGCCTCCAACTTTTAATGGATCATCTAATCCCTCAATCGCCGGACAATAGACAAACTCCATTGAAAAGGAATCCTCCATACTTTAAAGTTCTCAATAACAGAGGGTACTTCTGGCTACTAATCATATGGAGGGTGAATCTAATCAATTGTGGACATTGATTAAAAAATACAAATCCTAAGGATGAGAATGAGGCATTTGAGTGGAAGGATTTCCATTAAACGTTTTTAATAATTATTTTTCTTTGAACCTCTACCAAAAATGGAAATGTGTGTCCTTAACCTCAAGAGAAAAAAGATGAAGAATACATCGAAGCGTATGAGGCATACTTCACAAGGCTTGCACGATACACCTCTGTCATTTTCCATACCCCCGAATGAAAGGTTGACCACTTCTTTGGTGGGATAAAACATGGCCTATGGAAATCCCTAGTGATCTGTGACATTGAGATCTATGATAAAATTTAATATTGTTCCTTTAAGGTCGAAATAGGGATTGGAAAATCTCAGGGGTATCATGGTGATAAGAAGTGTAAGTTGGACTTTAATTCTAGTGGTCTGATTGATAATTAAAATGGTTATATGAAAATTTAGCACCCACTTGAAAAAGGTGTGGAAAGAAGCTCCTCATAAATTTCCTATAGGGGATGAGTACATGATTTAGGCATGGAAGAGAAGGGTACCCGAACATTAACATATGACATGAGACAATCATGGAAATGAAGAATGATATGAATGATCCATTCTACCGTCAATGCATTGTTCATTGATTTAACTGCTAATAAAGGTGGAACATTGCAAAAACAGTTCCCCAAGACAAGGGTTTTGGAGGAAACCAAAAACCTCCAAGGTAGAAAGGGAGAGCTTTTTTCGATCACTAAAACCAAAGTGAACCCCGAAAACAAAGGGGTGATAGGTATGCTGGTTATTAATTCAAGAATAGTGAACACACTTTTTGATTATGGTTCAACACATTCTTTTATATCCAGATGTTTAAGTATAAAAATCCCAACACCACCACAAATCATAAAGTAAATATGATGGTGAGAATGAAAAATGGGGAAGTCATTATGTCCCATGAATATATCTCATCCCCTATCATAATTTTTGGATTTTGCTTCCCGGAAAACCACTTTATACACCCTTATGTGGAATTTTATTCCATTACAAACATGTATTGGCTTTCCTTATATAGAACCAACATAAACTGTCGTGAGAGGGAAATCACTCTCCATTTGGAAAATTGACCCCCAATTCTGTAAAAGTGCAAGGATGGGGATGAATATTCTATAGCACCATCATCTCATGTGTGGATATTACTTCCTTATGATTGTGAATATTTTTCTTAGATGATTGAGTCTAAGGAAGAAACAATCCTTGAAGACATGCCTATTGTGAGGGAATTTTCTGAAGTGTTTCTCGAGGAATTACAAGGTCTTACTCTTTGAAGAGATGTTGAATTATCAATTGATCTTATACCAGGGGAGTTGCCAATAACCAAGACAATTTATTTAATGGATATTGTTGAGCTTGAGGATCTAAATAAACAACTATAAGAGAGTTCGAATAAAGGGCTTATTCAACCAAGTGATTCACTATGGGGTGCACCGGTCCTCTTCGTCAAGAAGATGGATGGGTCAATGCTACTTTGCACTAATTTTCATGAGCTCAACAAAATCATGATAATGAAAAATTATCCACTCCGATGAATTGATGACTATATTTATCAGATACATGGAGAATAATAATTCTACAAGGTGGATTTTTGGTCGGGATATTACCATGTAAGGGTGAAGAAGGAGGATATCCCCAATACTAGTTTTCTTACATGGTACGGGAACTATGAATTCATATTAATGACTTTTGGACTCACTAATGATCCATCAATAATCATAGAATTTATTAATAGAGTCTATAGAGATTACATCTACAAATTTTTAGTAGTCTTTATAGATGATATTCCAATATAATCTGATCCTAA
Organism: Viscum album; assembly: GCA_963277665.1. Lineage (NCBI taxonomy): Eukaryota > Viridiplantae > Streptophyta > Magnoliopsida > Santalales > Viscaceae > Viscum > Viscum album. Next base: position 913,266,052 of record OY728162.1, on the reverse strand, counting down.
GGAAGGGCATGATGAGCATCTAAGCACAAAACTAGATACCTTGCGAAAGGAGAAGCTCTATGAAAAGTAATAAAAGTGTGTGTTCTAGTGAAGGAGGTCTCATTCTTGGTTCATATCATCACAAGAAATTGTATATATGTGGATACCTCCAATAATGTAGCAACTGAGGGATGGTCGAGGTAAAAAGTGGTAATGAACATCCATAGCTTACTAGGGTTAGTATGATATTATCACCTATTTGAGAGAATTTTATCATGATTGTCCAAAAAATCATAACAAGATAACTCAGAAGGGATTAAAGTTATCTTGGAGTGACTAATGCGAAGATAGCTTCATGGAGTTGAAAATTAGTCTTATCACTGTAATCATTGTCGCACTACCCACAAGTGAATAAGTTAGTGTTGTATTCAATGATGCTTTGAAAAGGGCATGGGCTGTGTGTTGATTCAAAATGGCAAAGTCAGTTCCTATGCTTCATTGAAATTTAATGTTCATGAGAATAACTAGTCAACACATGATCTGATGTTGGCTGCAATATTCATCACTTTAAAAATTTGGAGGCATTACCTCATTATGGGGAAGTGTGAACTATATATGGATCAAAAAATACTCAAGTATATATTCAAATGGAAATTGTTTAACATGCACCAACAAAGATGGTTAGAGCTGATCAATGACTATGAAAAAGCAAGACATTACTACCCTAGTAATGAGAATAAGGTGGCAACTGCTCTAAGTTTCAAAGGACTCATAGATTCTATCATTGATGAGAAATGAAATGTATCCAATCATCTTAGATTTGATGAATATGGAAATGTGAATCATAAAGAAAGGAACATCATCAATCCTTTCCCAAATGATTAATCAACAATCACTTTTTTAATGGTTAAAGGATCCTTATTAGGATGATGTAGGAATTCAGAAGAAAGTTGAAACTATCAAAAAATGGAAATCCTCATAGTTCTATGTTAATAAAGAAGGAATCGTGATATTTTGGACAAGAATATGTGTTCCATCAAATATAGAGTTAAAGAATGAACTTTTGGATGATGCACATAGTTCTAATTTCTCCATTCACCTAGGAAAAAATTGTAACGAGATATCTGAGAGAATTATTAGTGGGATAACATGAATAAGGAGATTGGAGTATACATCAATGAGTCTGGCTTGTCAACAAGTGATGTATGAGAGGAAGATGATTAAGGGGATGATTCAACCATTACCCATACTAGCATGGAAATGGGGGAACGTCACCCAATACTGTTTCACCGGACATCCACATACATTAAAAGGAAACAATTCTATCTTGGATGTTATATATTGACTTAAAAAATACTTCTCAATTCGTTGAAATTTGAGAGGATTTATCATTGGATCAAATGACATAGAAATATATCAGAGAAGTGGTAAGGCTCCCTGGAGAACCACTATCTACTATATCTGGTGGAGATATATGATTCGCCTCTATGTTTTGGAAGAGTATTCAACATGATCTGAATAATGAGATGAACATTAGTGTGGTTTACCATCCTCAAACTGATGGCCAATCTGAGCTGAATATCCAAACACTCCAGGACATGTTCAGAGCATGATCAAAGGACTTCAATGGAGGATGTGATCAACATCTTTCTATGGGTGAGTTCTCTTTAAATAACTATTTCCACTCATATATCCAAATGGCTCTTTATGAATCCCATTATGGGAAAAGGTGAAAACACCATCATGTGGGTTTGAATTTTGGGAGCAAAAACCCTGAGGTCCAAAAAATGGTCGATGAAATGGTGGGGATGGTAAGGCCATCCAGAAGAACATTAAAGATGCTCAGAGTGGACGAAAGAGATGTAATGATAATCATTGACGAAACCTAGAGTTTGATGTTGGAGATTTAGTATTCCTCTTCCTATCACTATGGAAGAGAGTTATGAGATTTGAGAGGAAGGTAAAGCCTAGTCCAAGCTACATCGACCTTTTTGAGATCCTTGATCACAGTGGAGCAATGGCCTATAATCTACTACTCCCACTGAACCTATCTCAAGTACATGATGTATTCCATGTATCACTTTTGAGGAAGTACATTCCCGACCCATTAGATGTACACAATCATGATGTGGTAACATTGGAAAATGGTCTCTCATACGAAGAGAATTCAGTAAAGTTCATAGATCGTAGATAAAAAATTCTACAAAATAAGACAATTCCCCTCATCAATGTGTTGTGGAAAAACCACAAGTTTAAAGAAGAAACATGGGAATAATAGGAATTGATGAAGAAGTGTTATCCTCATTTGTTTTAGTACGGTAAAAGGAAATTTTTAGGGTAAAATCTATTTTTGGGGGAAGATTGTAATGACCAAAAATTTTATTAATGAAAATAACAATTGATTTAATTAAATTTTTAATTATGTAAAATGGTTATATAACATATGAATTTCCATGGTATTAATTTTTTTTTGATTTTAAAATACAATTGAAAATTGTTACCGTTTCTAATTTGTCTGTTAAACAATGACCACATAATTAGTATAAATATAGGGCTTTAACAAATCCAATTTACCCAGAAAAAGGAAGTGATGTACTCATATAGTACAATTTCTCTATAATAAGACCATTTTTTGGAATATGGAAACTAGGTAGAATCAATGGACTTTACTCTTGACCAATCCCAAGATAAGATTTAATAAGTTAAGATTGAACAGAACCACCTACAGGAGATGTGGAAGTTAATAGAGATTACAACCTGAGCGATGTTATCTAAGCCTCCCTAAGAGTATGTCACCATCGAACACCTTACTCTTTGGTCTTATGCTGGTGTTTTAAGGGGTTATGTTACAAGACCCAAGAACTATGATTATGTGCATTAATTGTTTTTATAGAGAATATACATTCATGTTATTATTGTTACTTTGTAAAAATATTTTAAAGCACAAATATTTTTAATAGATATTATTCAGTTAAAAAATATATTTTGATGAATTAATAGATATTTTATTTAAATAATATTTTAATAAAATAATAATAATAAATGAATTTTTATTAAAAATGATATTAAAATTTTTTATGAATGCAATTGTAATTTTTATTATTGTTTGAAAGCTGTTTTTGTCAAAAACCAGAAATTTTTGTTAAATGCTGGTTCTTATATTAAAAGTAAAAATTCACATACTTATAAATTTATATAGATAAAAAGAATATTATTTTTGGAATTAGGATGTCGAAGTTATCCAACCATGAAATTTTCATTATTTTCTCAGACAGATGAATTTTTGGGTAAAAATTAAATACCATTTAAATATAAAATGTGTTTCATGACAACATAATGACTAAATAGTGATTAAATAAAACACTATAAAAGGTTTTTTGGACAATATATTTTTTATCTTTAAAATAATGTTATTTTATATTTTTTTTAATTTTATGGTGCCTTAGTGGACCCTCCAAGACTTATAAGACATTTTTACTTTTAAAATTATTTCCATGAGAGTGTGACTCACCTCCCCATAGAGAAGTCTAATATTTTAAGATGTTCGGAAATTGGACATATAAAATTATATTTTCCAATCCCCTTTGGTAGTGTCCATGGGAAAAACTGTTGGGTTTGTTTTAGGTTTTGATTAGTTGAATGTATGGTGTCCAAAACCTTAATAATAAATATTTCCCTCTCTTTTCCTATATAAACCCACCCAAGCTCCAACTTATCTTAACTCAAAACCCTTGGAGAACATCCATACTCTTACATCCCCTCTAAGGTATACTCTCAATGATCCCCAATCTCCAATTGAACCTCTATTAAGAATCTCTCAAGCCTTTGGATCACACTTCAAGTATATGATTTCTTCCTTTCTCATTTTTTTCCAAATTTCATTATGATGTTACACAAATTTTGTTTTCAATTGAAAATGACTGTTTATGAATTTTTACCTCACCCATACTTTCCTAAATAGATTTTAATGACGATATACTTCTTTATAAATTATTAATGCCTCCCATTACACTTGTTACCATGCTGAAATTCCGTAAATAATTTCTCTCTTCTCATTTAAAATCAATAAATTATTTTGTATTATGAATATAAATTCTAGTAAATAAGTTTGGAAATATATTTATAAGACACAATTAATTTAAATTTAATTTACATATGATGAGGGACCCATTTAACTATAATCAACCATTTTTATGAATTATTAAGTCACGTCGTTATGCTGCCGAAATTTCACTATGGTTTTCCAAGACAAACTCATTGGGTAGTGAATACCATGCCCATTTCTCTATCAAGGGTATTCACCTTTATCCATATTTACTTATTGATTATAGATTTACATGTTTTAATTACACATTCATATGTCATGGAATAAATGATGATGTCTAATGAATCCATGCTATATAATCCATGTCGCACACTTTTGCAAGAAATGAAATGATTAAGAAGGGTGCACACTGATAGCACTACAATTCCTTGGGTAAAGAATAGTATCATGATACATCAAGTGCAATGAGAGTTTACTCATGCTAATTCAAGTTTAATGGTGGTTTACTTATTCTACATGTGAAATGATCCCTAGATAATGCCAATAACATGTTTAATATTGTTTCCACATTTCCATGTTATGATAATCATGTTATATAATACCTTTATGTTCTTGTTTCTCTTGCACTGCATTGATATGCCTATTGCCTAACATGTACTATATTCTTCATGTTATTCCTTGTTTAGTACCTTGCTGGGATATATATCTCACCCTTTTTATGCATTTTCTCAGGTTATCCCTTGTAATGCTAAGTACGAAAGAATGTTGTGGTCATGTAAAAGAGGTTTTCAATAAAGATATTGTGTTTTATGATCTAAGTTATTATGTAAAATTCCAAATTTCCAAAGACACTAGACCTCGGGATCCAAAGAGTTGTCTTAGGTGATATTTTATGTAATAAATCTTGTTTATTTGTGAAATAATGAGTAGGGTTGTTATAAAGAGTAACATAATAAGTGATTAAATGATATTACTCAATGAAAGGAAACTGTTTTATGATTCCCCTTATGGGTTTGGTAAATTTAAAATCAAAATCACATGGAATTAGATAATGAAGTAAATATTAAAATATCTTCAATAAATTAGGATTTATGATAAAAAGGTAACAGATATCAATTTCATCTTATGAAATAATAATCGGTTAATAAGTTGAAATATATCTCAAGGAATGGAAATTTAGTTAATAAACAATCACCGTAGATTAATTATTCCTCATACATACATTAATTTTCAATATAATAAATTATTATTATATAATAATACATTTCAAAACAATATTCATGTTTATTAACTTATATATTAATACTTTATATTAATTTATGATATAGTAATCACTCATTTATAGATAATATTGATCTTTTGTTCTTAGTGGGTTTATTTGTTCCTCATTTTTTTAAAACTAATTTCATCATAACATCATGTTAATGAGTTAAGAATGTCTGTAATAGTCCAGGGATTGGAATAACTATCCCATAACGAGTTACTAAGTTCCAATTTCATTCCATGTGAGTTTTTAGTATTAATCCTCTATATGAAATATATTACGTGGTTATCTCAAAATATTACAATGAATATATTTTTATACATTAATAATTAATTAAAAATTAATATTATAAACCAATTATTTAAAAAAATGATACTAGTCATTAATTTTTCATATATAATATTGAAATTTATAGCTTCATTCTTATAGATAGTAATTTTTTCATAAACCAAAATTTTTTATAATTAACTAATTAGTATTATTATGAAGCCATATTAATATAATATCATCATTGTAGAAGAATAATTATTTTATATAGATGTTATTAAATATTTAGTTATAATATAATCGATGTTAATAGAATAATAAAATGAGAGGTAATTTTAAAATGTTTTCACATACAAAGAATAAACCATATCATCTCTTGTAATATTTCATTAAAATGAAGGAATTTGAAATTTCACATTACACCATGGGCTGATGAATATGCATTGGGATTACTAGGGTAGTTATATAATTGAAAATGGGAAGGATTTTCAGTTTTTATATCCTATAAGGTGTAGTGGAGGGGTCATTTTATAATCTATAGGCGTGTCATTATTGTAAATAAAAAACTATTAATATAAATGGAATATCATATTCAAGACAAGTTTTTCCTAAATGGATAGAATTTGGTAGGCTATATGGGGAGGTAGTCATTTCCCTCATCTAAATATTTACATATGATGTTGTGTGGTATTTTTTTGAAATCGGATATCATTATCATCAATAAATACCATTTAAATTCTTTTTAAAGAAAATTCTAATAATTTGGGTTTAAATTATTAAAATGATATTAGAATTCATAAATTTAAATTTTAATGTTTATATAAATTTTATAAATATATATAAACAACATGTAACATAAAAATTTTCCAAACCTTATTACAGAATTTTTTTTTTAATTTTTTTTATTTACCTTTTCTCCAACATTCAAATGAATTGTTTTATTACTTCTATATATTTATTAATAACTATACATCTATTAAAATTTAAAATAAATAAATTAAAAAAATAATATTTATTTTCCTTTGTTATTTTAATCTATAAATATTCATAGTTTATATTTAATCTCATTATTTTCATATCCTCACATTAAATATATTACTCTGATATATCTTAAATAGTGCAAGTATTGCCTGAGATTTTTTTATAATTTACTTATTATATTATAGTAAAATTTGGGGAAATAAATAATAAAATTTTTATCAAGTATATTTTTATTTAAATATGATCCTTGAAATTTCTCTATCTTAATGTCATATTTATTTTATAGACCTAGATTTCAAAATAACATTATATTCGATAGCATACACAACACAAAACACCAATCATTAACAACCATGAAATTTTATCAATTAAATATGCTTATTATAATATTATCTTTGAATTGGAGTTATGAATTAGATTTAGATATTATAAAATAGATATAAATTTTAAACTCATTTAAAATTTATTTATAAATTCCTTTGAAACAAGATCATAATTTCTAATAATGTCATTTTTTTTAGAAAAATATTTTTTATTCATAAATAATTTTTTAAATTTTTGTGATATAATATAATTAGAATTATTTTATGCATTCAGTAGTGGTATTTTATAAAAATGATTTAAATTTTGAACTTATAAAACCAATTTTTTGGTAAAAATTCCATATTATTTTGATTAGAATAAATATCCAATTAATGGAGAGAAAACCAATTTGATGCAAAAATATATTTTCAATTCATATAAAAAAATCACCAATTTTTAAATTGGATTCAATGTTTCATTATTTCATTTTTATTGACAATAATAAAATTTATTTGATCAAAATAGAAATTATTCTTTAATCTTGATTGAAAAATTATTTCTATTTAAAATTCAATTTTCTAAATAAATGTCCTTCATCACATTTTTTGGTTTTGTTTTAAAACAAATTTCTTCCCCTTATAAGAAATATAATTTAGCTGTATGAGTTATTTTTTTAATCATAATTTCATAATTTATTGTATAGATCAACATTACATTTGGTGATATTAAATATTTACCACATAAAAACATTTTACCCTAATAAAAGGGTAATTTTTGTTAACTATGGTTATAAATAATTTGAAATGGATTTAAAATATTCATATAATTTTATTTCAAAAATTTAGGTTACTGGAGATAGGCCAAACCATTCATACATTTCATGAAATGAAATTTTGGTGTTATTTGTTCTTTATAATGACCATTATATTGTGTTAGGTAATGAATAATTGCAAAATATAACATTCAAGATTTTTATATGTGTATTGGGTATTCATGAGGTTAAAAACAAGTAATGAATTATTATAGTGGTTTTTTTATATTTTTTTTATTATTTTACTTATTTATAAATTTAAGTGATAAAATAATTAAATTAAATTAATTATAAACATTGATAATGTTCTTGTGAAAGTATTATAAAAATATAGTGACTTATTTTAAAAACATACAATTTCATATTATTTTGGAGAGTTCTATTTTTGGATTTATTTTTTAGATATTTCGATATATATTGAATTACTGATTGATGAAACATTAATATTTGAATTATATTACAATCATGATATATATTGAATTACTGATTGATGAAACGTTTATATTTGGATGGGAGTATTTTTACTTATATAATAAATAAAAAAGAAATTTATCGATTCTTATCCATACAAACATGATTTTTTTCATTAATTTAATAAATTATAAGATTCAAAGGGTGCCCATTTCTTCACTTATAAATTGATTCCACCTATCCTCTCATTAAAATACCTCATGATACATATATATTGACCAAGATATACCCAAATCATATTCAATATTTATTCTCTAAAACTTATAGGTCTATGTCTCACATAAATTTCAGCATCCAATATACAATGGGTAAGAAGAATGTGGTCTTCAAAAGTAGATGTAAGCATATAAAATGAGTTTTTTCATTTTAATTGTTATTTGAAATCCATAAAATATTATAAAAAATAATTATATAGTATCATTAACATCTTCAGCATACATAAATTTTATTATGACTATGTTACAACACTTATTCTTAAATTTTAGCTCATATGGTGAATAAAAACATTTAATGTGTCATTTTTGGACTAACACCTCTAAAAAGTGATGTGTTTTATTTTCCTTCGCAACCTATAATTGATATTTAGAATTATGGATTAAATTATTATATAAAATATTTATGAAATTATTATAATTAAAGAGGGATAATATATCATCCATTTTCTTAATTGTCCAACCTTTGAAAAATGATTAAACCATTCATGGATAGGTGTGGAATACCACCTCCAGGGGGATAAATGATTAATTTCGCATTCTCTCCTTATTAGGAAAGTCATAATGATTAAATTAAAGAAAACATATGTCATGTATAACATAATTTTGATTATGAGAAATTAAATTATTACCTCATAAACTTATTTTATAGCCATTATAAAAAAACATCATCCATGTGTATGTTAGATGTATAGTCTCCATGAAATGATTTGGTTTATTTTTAATGACCCCATTATGTAGAGGATTATAAATGTGTTTGTAATGTAATAATATAATAAATATAATTTTTTTATATTTCTAGATATGATTTAATAATGCTTTTATTGTCTTTAGCCCACTATCCTATTTACTTTTGCAATTATGAACTGAACATCCTCATAATACAAGATAAGAAATTAACCAAATAAATAACAAAAAAGCCATTGAAAAAATAGAATAAATTATTTAATAATAATTTAATAATCTGAGAAAACATACATAACAAATTGAATTATTTATAAATTTGGATTGTATAGTAGTTAAATGAAATATATAACTAGTTAGACTTGAGGTAAGGGGGTTCATAACCCAATTTCATTACATCAGGTTATAATTCCAATTTATTGAATATGTTATGACATTATTAGGTGTGATTTGGCCAATGGTTGTGTTATTCTTTATTTCCACTTAGTTTTTGATGTTTTACAATTTTTTTACACTGTCAACACAATTATTAATTCTTGCTTCAATTATGTTTGTATTAGTGAGTAACTCAAGAGGGGGGTGAACTGAGTTCCCAATAAAAATATTGATTAAAAACTAGTTCAATTAAATTCCCCTCGTTAATTAAAATTTCCATGTTAATCAAACATATAGATCGATATAAGTTATAATATTTTAAAATATCCCTCAATGATTGATTAGTTCTTAGAGAAAATAATATGAAAATTATTCTAAGATTTAAAATCAATTTAAATAATAAAATATTTATATAATAACTAGTTACGATTAATCATTAATGTAGTGTTTTTATAGTTTAAAACAACTCATTTTGAAGCTTATAAATGAAATAAAAAAAATATCAGAATTAAAATAAGGGTTTTTACCTCCTGTCGAGACTTAATCATAGACAATTAGAAATAAACCACTACCAAGGATATTATATAAATATAATATTCATCCACAACCTTGATCATGTATAAAGACAACAACAACAAGTATTCCTGGACATATAGGGACCTCATCCAAAATAAAAATGGGAATAAAATAAACAAAATAAACACACAGGCCTCTTCGAAAACATCATAGGTAAACAAATGTAAATAGAGTGAAGAATAAATGTTTTATCTTCCAGATAATGAGCATGATATTGTGTGTGTTGATAAACAATATATAAAAACACACTATCCTAAATTAAGTGAAACAAATAGAGTAAAAATTATAATGATTTACAAATGATAGTGTTGCTACGTATAACATGCTAAAAAATCATGGGACTCCTCAGATGTAACATTGAGAGGTGATGGAGTCGTTTCTCTGAAAATAATTGTAAAATAGTTTGTCGTAATCTCTCTTTTTTCTGACATTATGAAAGGAATCGTATGATCGATGGACTTTTCACTATCATTATTAGATGTATTTTATAATGATGCATGTCAAGATCTTCATTAAATGAATCATTTGACCATGTGTTCTCACTCACATAGTATGCATGCATCCATCCCAAACAAGAGAGTGCCCTTTTGAATATATAGTGAAGCCAGATGGAGTGACCTATTTGAGGAACAATTATCAAAGTCTATTGTATCCTCATACATAGCTCAGACAAAATATTTAATTTTATTTATTGTGACTCGCGTTTGATGGTGGTTCAGGATGATGGTGAGTGATGTTGGCGGTGAGTCATCTAGTGTTAGTTTCTATTGAGTAGTGAATCATGTCCAGTGCTGACACATCTTAAAGGTGACTCATCTAATGATAGATAATCTTTAGTATGTAATCCTTTTTAAAAGTAAGTAATTTATTGAATTTAGTCATGTTTAATGGCGACTCATTCATGGTGGTGACTCATCTTCAAGGGTGATTCATTTTTGGCAGTGACTTGTATTTAATGGTGAGTCTTTTCGGGAGGTGATTCATCTTCAACGGTGAGTATTTTCCTGTGGTGTCACATCTTCAATTGTGAGTTGTTATTGTGATGACTCATCTTCAATGATGGTTCCTTTGAACACTTATCCATGTTTTCCCACACTAACGTGTATTATAAAATTCCATCATAAAATAGTGAAACCACTAAACACAATGTTACCAATATTTGTGATCCCTAAGACAACAAGGTGATGATAATATCCCCCTTCTGAATAATCAAAAATCATGAAATTTTATAAACCATGTACAGAATAAAACATGTCTTATTATAGAGCTTCTTAGAACATTAAAAATACAATATAAGGTTTTGAAAAAATTAAATAAAAAACAATATCAATGTTACTTAGAAAACATGATATGAAATGTATAGATTAAATACATATGGCATCAAAAGTATGGTATCAATGAATATCATTATTGATATTATCACGGATATGAAAAATAAATGCAATAGACAAACCAAATAATGTATCAAATGTTAACATAAAAATAGTAAAAAAATTCAAGGATTGCTCCCTCCCTTTTGGCATAAACTAAAAGCGAAAAAAGAGAAACCATAAATGAAAAAATAAGAATACGAATAATAGGAGAATATAAATATAAGGAAAAAATTAATTTTTGTATATCAAACAATAGATACAAAAAATAGTATAGAATTTCCAATAAAAAAGAGTTTGTTTCAACAATTCTCATAATGGATAGTGTGAATGAGGGTTCCATACCCTAATCAAGGGTAGAGGGAACAAAAGTAGAGGCTGGGGATAATGTAACTATGGGTGAGGCAATAAAAAAATCCGGTAGAAATGGAGGATCATGGATGATCATTATTCAAAGATGTTGGAAAAATTCATAGGGATTCATAATGAAGATCTAGAACCTCATTGGTAACGGTACATTAAGATCATTGGAAGTAGAAGATATGAAGAACATTAGACCAATTCTAAGAGGGGAGAGATGTACTGTCACTCGAATACCCTCTAAAGCTACAATTATTTTACCAGATACATGGGAAAATTGATTAGTTATATTGATGAAGTCCATGAGGACATTTACTCCCTTTTCATTACATAGATAAATTATTTTTCGTCTCGATAGAATTCTTATGAATATGAGTAATCACTATTAATTGAATAACTTGTTCCTTGAAAACATGTGTAACTATAGATATCCTGGGGATTTTGGAATGGAACGTGAATTATGATTTGGGATCATTCTTGGTATAGATCCTTGAAAGGTAATACTTTATAACCATTATAATAGCCTATTTATCATCTCTGAATTTGGAGAGGCATTCCTCGGTCATCTTATAGAAATGATTACTATTATTCCTAAGATGTCTCATACTCTCTAGAGGGATATTAGAAAAAACTCATGAAACAGCTCAAATATCCTCCCTAATAACCAATAAGATCATCTCAACATCCATGGAAGGAGTAGGAGGTGGATCACTAGAAGTATAAGGCACTGATGGAAAAGACTCTGACCTCTCAAGCAAGGAATTTATACATGATGAAAAATTAGTATTTATCTGATATATCAATAGTATCATTGATTCCAGCTCAATATAATGTATATTATTCTCTACCTACACTTCCTAAATATGATGCATCATAATAGGATAAATTTTGTGCATCAATAACTCAAACAGATATCTTTCATCTGTCACACAATTCATTGTTAATATAAGAGGATAATTCATCATATTACTAAAAAAGTCATAAAAGTATATTTACCTGAAAGAATCTATACCATATTTGAATACAATATCAATATGCACTAAGGTGAAAGCCTTTATAGGTTCATAAAGTCTATCAGTAGTTGCCTCTATAGGCTCAAATATAGTAGGAACATCTGAAACAAATCTATGTATATTTTTCATAGCATCTATATGATCAACCATGAATCCATTAGGATCCACATCTAGTTAAACTAGAATAGAAGGTTCACCATTCATTGGTAGAAAACTATAATCATCATCAGAATCAGAGTAGTCCAAGCCATGTCTCACAAAACTTGGGTACTAATCCTACTCTTCAAGAGTTGAACACCTACTCATGTAGAATATAATCCTCAATCTAAACAAATGTAGGATCAGCATTATCTCCAATAATAGGATAAAAAGGGATACTATCAATGCACGAGGATTACTCCCCCTCAACATATAGTCTCAGATCATCTCTAGAATCAATATCTATATATCATAAAAAACTTGGTCCCTCCTCAAACCTGGAGGCAACTAAAAATCTAAGAGAATAAAGATGTTCTAGAGGTATCTCAACATCTTGAACACCATTGTTTTTATTAGGATCATCATGATATGAACCACAATCACATCAATACCCACAATCATTTCCCTCATCTTATCCTTATTCATTTTAATCTCCATAATTTCAATTATCTTATACTTATTCAGAATGTAGTTCGTCTTCATCACCATTTTCATCATCGTTGTCACTTACATTTTCATCGCCATTTTCAACATATGATAAATCAACAACTTAGTGAGAATTTTTTAAAAACTCTTATTCTATTTCTCTATATAAACCTAGTTTTCTTCTAATTCTTCAATTCTATATCATAAGAGTTTGTCTATAAAAGGGAGAGATCCTGGTGGATTGGACAAATCAAAAGTGATAGTTGGAAGGCTCTTATGAAATCCAGGATCGCTACTTTCATCAACTAGGTGATTTTACTTGTTAATATAAGAATAACATTCCTATATATTATGTTCCTCATCTAATTATTAAACCAGTTCATCAGGATACATGCTAGGAACTATAATATTCTTCAACAATATATGATGGCCAACATGATTGAAACTGTCACGACCCGTCCTCAGAGCCTGTGCCGTGACTACCCCAAGCCCGCCTTCCAAAGGCCAGGGGCTAGAGACTAGCACCAAAGGCGTAAATCCCGATAACTAGGAAGGCATTGCCTTTATAAAAGTAACAAAACACCACAGAGTACAAGCGGAAGTAAAAAACTAAGTACAAAAGAAAGTGCTTAAAAGTAAATGGGCCAGAATACAACCCCAACTGAAAGTACAGCTACAACTGAACAAAAGTAAAATAGAAAAAGACAACAGCTGGAAGAACGGAAGTGGCTCCTGGGTCATCCTCCTCAGATCCTACCTGAAGGGTAGGTTCAGATGGCGCAGCTCCTGGATCGTCCACCACGGATCCTATCTGAAGGGTAGGTAAAGATAGCCTCCACAAAGCTCTCTCCCGTCAACCTCCTCCGAGTGTCGTCTCTCCGTGAAGTCCACCCCCGGATACTGACTCGTCGTGTAGTCCACCTCCGGGTACCGTCCAGTCCTCGAACACTCGGCCTCCATCAGCACTGCCCGTCATCTGCAACCAACACAACGTGGTGCGGGCATAGCCCGTGCAGGGGTGAGTATAATGATACTCAGTAGTCACCCCGAGACCCTAAAGGTCTCACTATAACCAACATGGATAACCACAAAGATGATCTCAACAGATAACCTCTACTTAGGTATATTCACAAAAATATACCTAAGTTATCAAGTAACCCATCTCAATCATGATAAAACACAAGTATTATGTAATAAATGGATGAACACTACCCAGGTATACGCCCATACATATACCTAAGTTATCAAGTGACTTATCTCAATCAAGAGGTAAACACAAAGGTCATAGACTCAGCTCAAACCAGGATTTTCATTATCGAAACTGGAACTGCTGAAGAGCCCTGTCTCTGGAGTGTATTGTGGTGCTGTCATGACTCCGAGGTAATGCTCACTAACCTAAGACTGCTGAGGTACTCCTCCTGTCGAGTACCGCAGGTCTTCCACCTCATACAGTAGTTCTCCTCCGCCATGGGTCTGCCGCCTCACATAGTAGTGCTCCCCCTCATAGCCTACAGAGGTACTCCTCCTGTCGATTACCTCGAGTCTGCCACCTCACACAGTAGTGCTACTCCAACATGGGTCTTCCACCTCACAATGTAGTGCTCCCCACTGGGCTATGCTAGTCACTCCGAATCGAATCAGACAAGCAGTCATCGGTCACAGCCAGCTACACGGTCTCCGTACTCTGTACGCTCGTCTCCGGGAGGGTCCTCTACACGAGCTATAGGTCGATACTACATGTATCTCAAAGTCCCACAAAGAAGTATCACAAAGGACCACCTCGTCATAGGGGTCTCAACGCAACAAATGACGCGTCAATCGGACGCCCGGTCTGTGAGTTATTAGCCTTTTTGTCCTAGGAGCCCGGTTGGTTTCATGTGCGAACCCACCCGGCCGTATCTCAAATGTACCCCGAACTCTCCTAGGGTATACTCAAATGGACCGTTTCTCAACGTGATCACCAACGCCGCTGACGGTTCGTCAAACAGACATCTGGTCTGAAAGTTATTAGATTTTCCCTTCCAAGGGCCCGGTTGGATTTCGGGTACAATCCAACTCAGGTATACTCCAACTATATACAAACCTCGGGTGAAGTATGCCAAATGTTCTGTCCCATCAAGAGGAAATCAATGAGACAGACAGCGCATCAATCGGACGCCCGGTCTGTGAGTTATTGGCTTTTTCGTTCAGGGGCCTGATTGGTTTCATGAGCAAACCAACCTGACTGCACTCCGAAGGCATACAAACCTCGAGTGGAGTAAGCCAAAAGTTCCATATCATCATGAGGAAATCAACGACACAGATGGCACGTCAATCGGACGCCCGGTCTGTGAGTTATTGGCCTTTTCTTTCCAGGGGCCCGGTTGGTTTCGTATCCGAACCAACCCAACTAAACCCAAAGTACTCCGAAACCTTGTGTGTAATATGTCAAAACGACCGTTTCGGTCCAAGAATTGCATCGCAACTGACATTGCATCGATCGGAGGTCCGTAGCCCATGTTATGGGCGAAATACCGAAGAGGTCCGAAAACGGGGGGGTCTCGGCCCAGACCGACCCGGCCCAACCCCCCTGGGTCGGCCAGAACCGGGTCGACCCGACCCGGGTCCGGGTCCAACCCGGTTGGGCGCGACCTGGCCCGGCTGGCGCGGCGCGGCCCGGTCTGGGCACGACCTGGCCCGGTCCGCCCAAGTCGGCCCGGCTTGGCCCGGTGGCTCGCTGGCTCGGCCAGCGAGCTGGTGCTCTGCGGACGCGGTGCGCACCGCGTCCCCCTAGATCCCGTGCGGCCGCAAGATTCACCTGTTCGCCGCCACAGCTAAAGTCGTGGCAATTTCTCCAGGCGGCCGACCGATGCCGGCTGCCGGCGACCCGCGCCGCTGTTGGTGTCCGCGGGCTACCAGAGTTTCTCCGGTGGTCCGTTTTTAATTCCATCTGCGCTGATGCTCATCCCAGGTGCCGTTCTTCACTGCGGAAACATCAAATCGTCTCTGCGGCCCATTCCATCAATGCCCAACGATCCGCACATCAAAATAAAAAACTATGGAGTCTTCCGTTCAACTTCGCGGTCCCAATTACGACCACACATTCATTTAGCCTCGACAGCGCAGCGCGACGGCGCCACACATCCTTGCCGCATCCCTCCAAGTTCTCGCGCAGTGCCGTCGCACTATGCCTCCATCTTCTGAACCGCAACAACACAACAACAAAGGGGGAGGAGGGTCGGCCGTGTTCATGCGGTCCAACCTCCTCCCGTTAAGATGATAACAACCGGCCCAAATAAGACGAGGAACGACAAAGGATGTTTCACAAACCAGAAGCAATAAACCCAACAGTTTTTCCGCAAACAAGAATTCCCAACCTGCAACATATTCTTCACAGATAAACTTGATGTTTAGTTGATCCATGTTCTTTGATTTAGAAGGATGTAGCATGGGGATCATTAACATTCACAAAACAATACCCTACCTCAACGTTGTCGTCGAACGCAACTTCGTCGTGGAATTAACCGTTGCAGAAAAAAGGATTGTCACGTCGCGGAAGGGGCGTCGCGGAAGAAGCGTCGTTGACGTCGCGGTACACGGCATCGCGTCGTCGATCTCTAAGGGTTCGGCGCTCTTCGTCGCCCTTCATCGGAGGCAAGCGTTCTTCGCGTTCCTCGCATTCTTCCCGAAGGAGGTTGAAGATCTTCAAGCTTTAGAGTTTCTCCAAATCCTCTAAACAAGCAACCCCTCCACCATGATTAAATAAGTCCTCCAAATATTTTATTATCAACAAAATAATTTGAAAAAAAAGATAAGAAACGAACAATTAATTCAAGAATTAATTGTAACGATTTAACTGCCCTATTAAATGTGGTGTTTCTTAACCAGAAAAACGTAAGGTTTTCTTTCATTAAAGAGGGGGGTTGCAGGTGCATTACATAGAGGGAATGAAATGGTGGGGCTCGTGTGGGTCCCACCTCACAAAATATCCTACCATGTGGGTAGGATATTGTGGGTCCCATTTAATCTGCTTAACATAGGTTAAGCTAGCATTATGTAAAATAAAATAATGTGTCGCACCACTTTTATTTTATTTCATAACTTAACCCAAAAAATATATAAAAACCACACCCGAGAACACACAACTTCGGAAAAGGTGTTTTTAAACAATTACTGTTGCTGTGATTCCATCGGTGCCCCCAGAATTTGATTCCGAGCACCGGTTTAAAAGTTAGAAAAACTCGCTCGTTCTTTCACTGTACGTACCCGAGATAAACTTCGGAAAAAGATTTCCGGCACACCGGGCCTCAGAATCAGGCGCCGTCAGAAACTGCGTTCTTGTAAAATTCCATAGAAAATTAAGAAAAAAAAATTCTTTGAAATTTTCGGGTCTTTACAGAAACCCTCATAAATATTTTAAATATCATCATCGCATGTCCTCTTCCTAGGGTTCCAATTAATATTAATTATCATAATAATTACTTTTTATAGTAAAAAACTAAAAAATTATCCTTGATTTCCTCTTCCCAATTAACAAAATATTTATCCTTCATCATTGCAGAAATGAACATATGGTAAATCAGGGAGATTCACATGGAAGTTTTATCGCACATATCCATCGTATGAAACACAATATAGAAAATAAAGTTGATTTTATCTCCCTTATTCATAATGTATATAATAAATACCTATTTATATCTCATTTTACTAAAATCAACATTCCTTTGGTACAACATGTCTAGAATTTAATTTAACAGCAAATGGAACATTTTGTATGACTTGGTTGAAGATAGTCTTTTGAGAGTTCCATCACATTTCTTCTCAACCAAAGAATTATCATGTTTAATGAATCTTATTAACTAATAATTTATGCGTTATAATCATTTATTACACCTTTTTGAGGGAATTCAATACATCTATCCCATTTTCTTAAAGAGATAAGAAATTTTTATCCGTTTATCCTACATTGAAACTAGTCTGTATTAACCCAGAAGATAAACAATACATTCTGATAGAACTGATGCCCAGACCAAGGATATAATGGCTTCTAATTATTCAAGAAGTTCTCTACGCATCCCTATTATTATATCATTTTAAAAACTAATGATTTGATTGACATCAACAAATATGTATTTACTTCTTTCCTAAGTACCACTGTATGATTCAACAGTTGGGCTTCTAAAGATCTGAAGCTTTTTTTCTCAATTATCCTCTTTTTTCAAAGTACAATTCTCTTACGTTGATGAATCAACTTCTTAATTCACTTAAACCATTATAAAGGAGTTAAATGATTCATGCAAGGTTGATTGATGGATAACAGTTTAGAGAGAAAGGGTCACATATATGGTTCCAGCACAAGGAATACTGAGAAACAAATTGGACTTAATTCTATTATTTATGTTATGTAGATATTAGATAAATTTGAAACCAATAAAATATATTAAAATAAAAAAATTCACCTGTAAAATAAAAAATATCTGCAACACGATATTCCAATGGAGGGTCATTAACAATGGTTGGTAATTACTAATGGTGGGTAAAATCCAATGGTGGTTAAACTATAATAGTGGGTAAACTCTAAAAGTGGGTAATCTAAAATGGTATTTAAAATTCAACAGTGGGTAAATTATAATGGTGATTCCAAAAAACTATATTTTATAGTAATTAATCATGACTAAATCAACTATGATGTAGTTCAATTTGTCAGAATTCACAAGCTTTGTATGAATATGAGCAAGATGATGTTTAATAAAAATTTATTCAAGAGATATATAAACCTCTTGAAAATGACCTTTTGAAAATTTTATGTCTTACATAAATGTGTTATGTTATATAGTGATACATAGGATTATTGGAGATGTTATAGAACTTGTGTTTTCACAATTTATAGAAACATGTCGAAATTGATATCTCTACACTTGTAATGCCTGTTTCATACACAAGAAATTTGAGCACAATTTCTACCTGAAGTTATTTATTAATTTAAAAAAATAGATAGTGAATCAAAATTTATTTTCTTATTACAAAATGAAACAAGAGGAATTCCCAAAATATGAATTTCTGTAGAGGTGGTATTTATATCTACCTAACAACCACCTAAATCAGCTTCAAAATAACTAATTCAAACTCCTGTCCTCTAGTAAAGAAAAATCAAAAATTTTTTCGTATACATGATATGTTTAAAAATTATTTTAACAGTAGAAAAATTTGACTCTTTTGGGTTTTATATAAAATGGGAACACATACAAATGCTAAATAGAATTTTAGTTTAGTTAATTTTCAATTATAGTAGACTTAAAATCATCCCATATAGAATTGGAATTATCTATTTATTTTTATATCTTCATCATGATTCAACTTATAGTTGTTCCTCATACGAGTGTCACTACATTTTGTTATATTCAAACCAATTTTTTTTAAAATATATTATGTATATTTAATTTTATTTAAAATAATTTCTTATTTATTTTGAAAAATATGAAAACTAAGAAATAATTTGAGTTACCCAATTAAATTCATTTCAATCTTAATTTAAAACATTTTGGAAAAGTTAGTAGATAAAGGAATTTTATAGGATCCAAAGAAAATAACATCTATATATATTTTAATACCTAAAAAATATTTTGAAATTACTCGTATTAAAAGGGTTGGATCGGCTATACCTTTCAAAAATCCTTTAAAAATAAGAAAAGAGATTATCCTATCATACCAAGATCTAGGATCTTGTTTTAATCCATATAAATATTTACATAATTTGAAAACATGATTAGTAAAGTGTGAGTTTTGATATCTTAGGTGTTGGTCTACAAAAACAGTATTGACTATATGACCATTAAAGAATTAAATTTTGACATGCATTCAATATAGTTTTAAATGTATATGTGCTCTATAAGAAAGAATTACTTGGATGGATTCATGTCTAGATATATGTGAAAAGGTTTCCTCATAGTCAATACCTTCTTTTTAACTATACCCTTGTGAAATATGTCTTTCCTTATTATATACTATTATTCAAGATTAATCAACCATGTCTCTAAACACACATTTAGTTCTTATAGTTAAGTCCTATTTGGGGCTACTAAAAAATTTTCAAATATTATTTCTCTCAAATTGATTATGTATTTATTGCATATCCATTAATCTTAATTCATCATGTATTGCATTAGTGATGTTCTTGGGTTCAAGATTTAACAAGATTTATTGATGTTCAACATGATTCCTTAGAGAAGCTCTAGTCCGTGTACCTCTATCTATGTGTCCAAATATAGAATATAAAGGTTCATATTTATGATTTCAAACATATATAGAAAAAGAGTGGCTAGTCAGCTCATGGAATTATACAGATTCTATTTTAGGTTCTAGAAGTTACTCAGAACTGGCTCATTCTTCTTCATGTTTTATAGAAGTATTGGTTGGATTTGAATTTATGTTCAAGGTTTATAAATCATCCTAATGATTTTAAAATATATTTTTAGGTTCATGTGTATTTTCATCACAAAACATGGCATTCATAGACTATTCCATAACATTGTTTCTTTTGTTAAAAACTGTATAGGATTTACTAACCATGGAAAATTCCTTCAGTGAACATGGATGAAAAAATTTCATGATTACCCTTACCGTTACAAATGAAAAAAAAGAACATAAAAAACATGAAAATAAATAACATTATGATTTCATTTATTCCAATGTTATTAGGGATTTTTCTTAATGTTTTGTCTAATTAAATCCCTCTTAATTTAATAATACACTGTATTCACGGACTCTTCCCAGATGTAGGTATGTAAGTCATTTTAATTTAGAATTTTAAACAATGGGGACAAGTCCAAAATAAACCTTTATAAGTTTGTTGAAACATGATTAATCTCCTATCATATATATGTAACATTCACTATTAAGGTAACATTTATTTTCATAGGACATCTTTAAACAGTATCCTTACTAAACAAGTTGATACTAAGAATGATTTTTTCTACCCAAATCGTTTTGTGTCAAGAATTTTTTTTTGAAATTAGGGCATCCGGAACACACATTTTATTAATGTTTTTAATGTAATTAGATTTCAATAATGTGTATATAGTGACTCAACCTTATTCCATTCCATAATCTTAAAATTATAGTCAAGAACTCACACCTCTTCACATTGATTATATTTCAAGTTCAGATTTTTTTAGAATTGGGAAATAATACATACCTAACTTTCATCCTTTATAGAGAATGGTTACAAAAAAAACAGTATAAATTTCCTTCAAAATATAAATATTTTCAAATAAAATAGGTTTTCTCTAAAAAAATATTCATAACATTTTACATGGATTCTTTCTTTTTCATGCTAATCCTTAAACAATGAAAATAATTTAAAAACATGGTATGAGAACAAAATGATCAGTAAAGGATAGGAATATAAATAAATAATAAATTAGTCTATAAATAATAGTAAAAGTATGGAATCATTTTCAAAAAGCCTTATTGTCACCCATATATACTTACTTTGTGAAACATGAGATTTCCACATTATTTCCATAGATCATAATTAAGATAAACAGATCCATAATATTATCATGGGGAATTAATTACAGAATATTGTAACACTCTCATCTACCATATTATTTGTAGCCATCATGGCTACCTTAAAATGTAACACTCAGGGATACCTTATATTGTAACAATCATAGTTACGCTTTGAGTAACCATACAGCCAACCTAAAACATACACATACCCAATGCCTATTAGGGAGATATATTTCCCAACAATCATTATAAAAAATTTCCAGGATCAAGAACATAATCCTAAATCATGAATAATTGCATAAAAACACTGCTTTTGAATTATGTAAAATAGAATTTTAAGAGAAGGTTTTAAAAGAAATTCCCCTTACTAATATCATATAATTGAAATAAGACTTAATGGAGTGGATGGAATAAGTATTCGCACTATAAATAAAAATAATTAAACATGATATATAAAAAATTCAACAAAAAATAATTTTATACCACATAATTAAGGAAATAGAAGGTTATCCCATGGAATGTAAATTGGGTTAAGAATTCCATTACCTCAAGTTCGTCTTACATCAAACATGCTTAAAACTTCTGTATAATGGTTGAAAGAGTGTCATTAATATTTTAATGAAACATATTCATGTTTATAACACCTTATATGTTAATTGAATAACATCATTTCACTCTTTAATTATTAGTATTTTGTTCCTCCCATTGTTTTAGGTCCGTTCTTTACATGATTTTCATTGGTAGTATGTATTTGATTTTCTTGTGATATGGAATTAAAATTCTTGATGTGGAATGAAACGGTATTTATATATTTATAGTTTATTAAATGATTCCTTAAATTATTTTGGTCATATGGTATGAAGGTGAATCATTATATTAATCCTTAATGATACCCTTTAAGATGATTTTGGTTGTTCTTTAATAATCTCGAACAAGTTTCATTATATAACATAATACTATATGAATATGTAAACTCAAGAACATAAAAGAGGATATATCATACACTTTAAAATCTATTTCAATAATTATTATGGTTTTATAAATATTTTTTATTTATTTAATGGAAACCTAAAACACATCATCCATGATGTCGGTAAAACGACACATCACAGATGATGTTTTTATTTTTAGAATAAGAGGAAGAGGAGAATAAGTAAACTGATTATTTTTTAATAAACATGAAAAATTAAAGAATATATAAGACACTAGATATTTAATTCCCCATGTATAAGGTTAGGAGGATATAGTATATTAAATGAAAATAATTGAAAATAAAACTAAAGAAAATGAAAGAGGATATTTACCTCTTGATCTCTTCTCCTTGATATCTTCTTTAATGCCCTTGGTTTTGGACATTTGGTTATACTAGTAGGTATTGGGCATAGTGGATAGACATGGTAATGTGATTTTTCATAATTTAGATAATTATCATAGCTTTAATGGTTTCAGAGGAAGATGGGTGGGGGTGAGGGTGGTATTTATAGTGAAAGTGGGGGAGTTTTTAATTAATTTCAACGGACCCATCATTTGTTGTTTTTAAAAAACCTTGGGCTTGTCCATGGTTTTTCCTATTCTATTGGACATTTGGGACACATCATATAATATTTTAATCCTCAAGAGTCTAGTGGAATTATCAAATTATTATTACATCTTTATGATGTCCTTAAACACCCGACCACATAAACAAATATTTTTTTTACTATTCACTGAAAATTCATCTATCTAAGAAATATCAGTTATAAACATCCTAACCATTTTTTTATGTTTGGAATTCAAAAATGAAATCCAATTTTTTAAAATAATTTTTCAAATTTTATTAATTAAATTTTTGAATAAAATCATATTTTATTCAAAAAATTACAATTTTAAAACTATTACACATTTTATGTCACCTTGAAAATTAATTAATATCTAATTATCTTATAATAATAAGAAAATAAAATAATAATACATTCTAAAATTAATATGGGTCATATTAATATTCATTTCACTATCCATAATGGTTTATTATTATTCAGTAAAAAACCAGTTAGTTCTATCAGACTCCAAATAACATACTAATCACAACGGTAGAAGACTGGGGTTTTGAAATTCAAATCATAAAATCAGAAAAATTATCTTTAATGGTTATTTTATAACATTACACTTTAAACAACTTTTCATTATGTAGATATTAATTGTTCTGGGCATTTCAATTTATTTTTATAAAACCATATGGTATTACATTATCCCCACCTTCTGAAAATCAGATCCTTGCAATTTTATATACTTAATAAAAAATTAATGATAGATTTCTCTCATCACATTTTCAGATTTACATATTTCTTCATAAACAATGTGGTTTCTCCCTAAGACCTTTACATAATGGATTAACTTATTCTATAATACTTTTTCTCTTCGATCAAGATCTGAACAAGTTACTGTTCATATGAAAGGGTCTCTTCTAGCTGAACAACTTCTAGGCTCAAAACATGGGGTGAAAGTGGCACATACATTCTCATCATAAAAACATAAAAAAATTGTTTTCTTGATATAAAATCTGAGGAAATTCTTATCAGTAGGAAACTCGTCAAACTCTCTCTATAATTTTATAAGGTCCAATTAACTATGGACTTATCTTCCCATTAATACCAAAAAACATAACACTTTTCCATTATGAGATTCTATGAAAAACATGGCCACCTAACTCAAAAGAAAATTCATTCCTCATGTTATTTTCATAACGTTTCTACCATTCCTAAGATGTCGTCATGTGTTTCTAGATTATCTTCACATTCTCAGCCACTTTCTCTACTAATTATAGTCATATCAACATCCTTTCCTTGACTTCATCACAAAATGATGGAGTTCGACTCTCATTCCATTATAATTCCTCAAAAAGTTCCATCTGTACACTGGAATGAAAACTGTTATAATAATATAATTCAACTAAAGATATATTTTGATCCCGACATCCCTATTAATTCATTTAACAAACTCGAAGAATATTGTCGATGTCTAAATCGTCCTTTCTGACAACCCATCTGATTGAGAATTAAAATCTATACTTATTAATATTTCTATTCCCAACGACATCAAATGGACCATCCAAAAATTATAAGTGAACCTGGGATCCCAATCAAATACAATGGAAATTGTAATTCCATGTAACCTGACATTCACTTTGAGGTACTTTCAAGAAATCTTATCAAAAGAAATTGTATCTAAAATATGAAAGAAATGTGAAGATTATGTAAGTCAGTCATCAATCACCCAAATCTCATTGTTACCTATAGATGTATTTGTTAGACCCACTATGCAGTGTATGGATACATTTTTCAACATCCACTCTAGTACTGGCATGGGATGAAACATCACCTTGGCTAACAGCCACTCTACTTTAACCTATTGAAATGTGAAACATTTCATGGTAAAATATGTAATATATATTTTCATTCCATCTCACTAGTAATACACTCAATAGACTCTATACATTGTTATAAGACCAGGATGAACTAAAAATGAGTAACATTGATCTTTTCACAAAAACAATTTCTTCATTTGGGAATCACAAGGCACACATAAAATTTCTCCAAATCTCAACACACAATCTTTATCAATGTGAAATTCAGGAAACATACCCATGTTAACCATTTCTACCATTCTCTGTAGCTTCCTGTCTGCCATTTGTGCTTTCATAACTGTATCTAACAAATCTTACTGCACAAAAACATGACAAAAACTTATTAATTTCATGCACTAACAACTTATAAGCCAAAATTCATGAAATCATAAATCAAAGGGGCTTGTTTCAGCCGTTACATAGTTATGGAATCATGATTTTTTTGACATAAGGCATCCACCACATTTTTTTCTTTTCTATTATGGTAACTGATCAGGAAACCATAATATATTATTATTTCATTCCATTTTCATTGAATAATGTTTAATTCCTTATGAGTGACTGTATACTTCAGACATTTATGGTTAATTTATATTTAAAATTTGTCCTCTTATAAATTATTCCTACATATTTTCAAAGAAAAAACTATAGCTTTTAATTCCAAATCATGTGTGAGATAAGTTAACTCATTGTATTTTAATTTAATTGAAGTATAAGCAATTTCCTGATCATAATGCATTAGAAAAATACCAAATCCCTTCAATGAAGCATCACTGTAGATGAAACAATCAAAATTTCTAGATAGCAGAGCCAAAACTGGAACATTCCCCAATCTCTTATTTAATTAATGAAATCATACATCACATTATTTTGTGTAAATATATTTAACCCGTTTTCACGTTATCATAGTTAGAGGGCTAGATAACCGTGAAAATTTTTTAACAAACTGTTGGCAATAACCTGCTAATCCATGAAAACTATGAATTTGTATAATATTTGTAGGCCTTGAAAATTCATCAACCACTTTTGGTTTCTCAGGATCTAATATTATTCCATACTTATTTAAAATGTTCCGGTGAAAAAAATCTATTTCCACAAGAAATCACAATTATAGAATTTTCCATATAGTTTATTTTCCATTAATGTTTCAGGAACAACCCTTATCAATTTTTCATGATCTCATTTAATTTCAAAAAATACCAAAATTTCATAAATAAACCCAAATAAAATATTATCCAAGAACTCATCACATAATTTTTTAATAAGATCCATGAATATAGAAGGTTCATTAGTTAAACAAAACTGTATAAAAACAAATTCCTAATGCCTATATCTAGTACAAAATATAGTATTTAGAATGTCTTCTTTATTTACATTTAGTTGATGGTAACCTGACCATAGGAAATCCTTTCAAAACTACTATACATCTTGGAGTTGATCAATCAAGTCCTTGATATGATGAAAATGATACATTTTTTAATAGTTATGTTATTCTAGACTCTATAATCAATGAAAAGACTCATGGAACCATCTTTTATTCTAATGAAAAAAATAAGAGCACCCAAGAATTATGTGATAAATATAATGAAGCCAATAATAAAAAAATCCTACAAAAGATTATTCAATTCAATAAGTTCCATTTGAGTGATTTGATATAGGGGTTTTGAAATTGGATAAGAATAAAAATATGTGTTAATTTTGAATTCAACTTACCTATCCGGTATAACACCTAGTAACTCATTAGAAAAAACATCTAGATATTCATTTACCACAGGCTCATCATTAATATGAACAGTTACCTAATTTGAAACAGTATGAGAAAGGCATGTTTCATTTCTATCTTTCAATAGTTTCATAGATTCTTAATATGTTATCAATTGTATGAGTTCATTATTGTATACAAACTGAAACACTATCTGAAGAACACCTTTCTTATCTATAATCAATCCTAACATGATATATAGAAAGCCAATCCATACCCAAAATGACATAAAGTATACTAAGGTAAAAAAAGGTTTTAGGTAATGTCTTCCCAAAGATAAAAATAGAAATAATATTATAACTACTCTTTGTTGTATTATTCCCCCTAATGTTTTAACAATAATTTTAGGTCTCATTTGTTGAATTTATATTTCTAATTTACCAAAACATTTCTCAGAAACAAATGAATTTGTGGACCTCTTATCAAAAAAATATTTAGAAACTTCTAAGTATACTAACTAGATACCTAATAAAACATCACTGAATGGCCTGAAGTCTATTTATGTAGTCATAAATGAGGTCACCACACCATTATTCATATAGTTTTCCTTCATTGTATCCCTCTTTGGGTAGGAATTTTCTAAATGAACCATCTCACCAAATTCTTAACACATTACAGTTTTTATATCAGCATTAGTCTAAGGATCATTTTCAATAAAATCTCAGGAAATATGTCCAAACATACCACATTGAAAAAACGTCTCGGTTTGAGTAAAGATTTCCCCTAAGTTTCTTCTTTCAACACTTTTCAGAAACTGGAAACATGTCATTCTTACGATCATATTTCATTGATTGATTATTACCCATTACTTTACATCTAGACCTCTTCTTATCCTTGTTGTCATATTGAATTTGTTCATCATTAAGCGCTATTTCTATCCTCTCGTCTCATCACAATATTTTCTCATAAATTTTGAACTCACATGATTCCAATGATCTCTGATATCCTATCATCAATCCTGAGTAAAAATGGTTAATTTTTCTATAAATATCCAAAATAAAATTTGAATCATACCTTTACAATTTGGTGATGTTTTCTTCATAAACCCCCTAAATTATCTTAATTTTTCTTCAATTCAAATAATGTTTTCTCCATCCTAATTCAGACCACCTTAATAATGTATTTTTCAAGGAAATGAATTTTAAATTCATCGTACTATATGGATTTGATCTTCTATATATCCTTGATATTATAAACCATTAACCACCATTGATCTACTTCACCTTCAAAGAGATAAATGGACGGACTTAAAATTTTATTATCTGAACATCCCATTACATTTAATATCACTTCTTGTTATTTAATCCATCCTTCGCCCACAACAGGGTCAGAAGATCCACTAAAATAGCGAGGGTGTTTCCTCATATAATGTTATACTGTCATCATGTTCCATTGTGGTATCTATGGATGCTATTTTTCATGGATGGAACTACCATTTATTTCTTTTGTTAGCTAAGATAGTACTGTCACAAGCTTATCAATTCCAATTAATACCATTCCATACCGTAGATTCAGAAGGATATCAGTCTATTAGTGCCTTTCTACTTCATCTTCCTTATTTCATCTATAGAAAACCATTCTAAAAAATCATATATTAGTTCAAATAAATTGGTACTATTTAAATTAAAAAACATTTAAAATTTACCATATATTAAAAAACCATTTATGGCATTATTTTAAAATTATCCTAACACATAATGTTATCTAAACTATCCCCATATACCATCTATACGGACCTGACCTTATTACATTACATAATCTTGAATTTTAGTCAACAATATTAAATGATTCCATAAATCATTTTGGCATTTCATTGATTCCATAAATCATTTTGGTTTTATATTACCAACATTAATAATTTGATAAATCTTAATGATATATGTTTACATCATTTTGGCGGTTCATTGATAATCATGAACTACTTTCTTTATATTACATAATATTATCTCCACGTGTAATATCCAGTACATGGAAGCTGATATATAATACAACTTAAAATATATTTCAACCATTAAAATGGTATTATAACTATTTTATAAGGAAGTAATGGAAATTTAAAACACATTATCCATGATGTCGGTAAATAGACACTTCATGGACAATGTTTTTATTTTTAGAGTAAGTGGAAGAGGAGAACAAGAAAATTGATGATTTTTTTGTTAAACAAGAAAACATCTATCATATATATTATTATGGATCCTTATATCTCCTTGGATAAGGGGAGGAGAAGATAGTATAGGATTAGAAAAAATTCAATAGAAAACTCACGAAAATGAATGACGATATTTACCTCTTGATTTCTTCCTGTTGAGATCTTCATTAAGGCCCTTGGTTTTGGCCTTTTGGTGAGACCAGAAGGTCTAAGACATTTAAAAGAGGAATGAGTAGATAATTTGGTATAATTAAGACAATTTTCAATGCTTTGGAGGTATGAGTGGAAGAGGGGGTGAGTGTGGTATTTATAGTGAATGTGGAGGATTTTTTTTAACAAATTTAAAGGACACCTCAATAGCGGCATTTTCAAAAAATGGGCTTGTACATGGTTTTTTCCTATTGAATTGTCCACTTTCAAAACATAAAATCATATTTTAATCCTCACGATTCATCCATACTTATTACATCACTGATACATCATTATGATGTCATTAAACACCCGAAAACAAAAAATTGTATTTTGTACTATTCATAAAAAATTCCACTCTCTCAAGAAAATCCCAAAAAAACACTCTTATATTTTATGATTTGTAGAATTTAAAATTGAAGTACATTTTTTGAAAATATTTTTCTAAATATGATTAATTTATTTTTTATGTAATATCATATTTTATTATAAAAATAAAAATTTTAAAAATGTGACTCATTTTATGTCACCTTCAAAAATTAATCAATATCTCATTATCTTATAACCATAAAAAAATATCAATACTTTTTATATTTGCAAGGGTCATATTACTATTCATTAAGGTATGTTAGTATTCACAAAAAAAACGTTGGTTCTATCAGATTCCAAATAACCTACTGATCACAACCGTAGATGACCGTTTTTCTAAATTCAAATCATATAAGTGAGGAAATTAGGATTAAAGAATATTTTATAACATTACACTAAAAACTAGATTATTATATAGTGATTCAATTTTTCATGCATTTTAATTTATTTTCAAAAAAACCTTGGGGTGTTACATTGTAAATAAAGACATTATTTTTTCTAGTTAAATAAAAATTAGTTGTTGGATTTCTAGAATTGGATTTAGGAATATGAGTTCTATTAAAGATTCTCCTAGGTCTATGTTGATATCCTAAACCAATAACATATTTAAGAGCAATTGTTTCCTAGTATTTGAGTGAGATTTTCACTAACATTAATGAATATCTCATGTTCATTCATCATTTTCTCGTTATAAAATTTCTATTCAGTATTGTCATTCAAGAATTTAGCATTATTTTCTATTTCTATATAAGAATTAAATTTAACACTTGTAGATAATGCACATTGTTTAATTATACTTTTTTATTTATCATTAATCTCATCGAAGTTATCTTAAATCATAATTAAATATTCATACATTTGTAATTTTGATATATCATCATCATTATGTTTATTTCCAAAATTACCAGAATTGATTATAGGAGAGATAATTACTACCTTAGATATGTTTTCATAAAGTACATATATGATTTGTTTGGATTTTATTTATGAGTTGAGTTTAAGTCATTGGAGGCGTCCTTAGAGGAACTCTAGGTTACTTTTATGTATTTCTTATATTTTTTATCGTTATTGTAATACATTTATTTTTAATTTAACTTGGGGATGTCAAACTTAACATGTTAATTTATTTTCTAGCTATGACAAGATCTGTCATTTTAAATATCATTTATTTTTTAGTATGTCTTACAATTACTTCTATTATCATACTTTCTCTTATATCTTTGTTTCCTGAGTAATTGTTTATTCTTGTAGAATTTTATAAACTACCTGTCCAGATGGGCCATTTCATCTTAACTATTAGTTGGTTGATCATCATCAGTGGATGTTTCAAGATGTACTTTTTTTTATCAATTAGTATTAAAGGTTATTGAAATGTTATTAGGTTTTTCTTAGTCTTCTCGATTAACCTAAATATATTCCACATACATCATATTCTTCTTAATAAATTCTTGGACCAGTAGTTTAATGATATCACAAAATTATCTTGTCAAAATTTATGTTTCCATCCACCTTTCTAGAAAACATATTAATAGTAATGTGACTTAATATTTCAATGAATGTAGATATCAGAAGGATGAAATTTTATTCACAATCTCAGTTGAAATTAGAGACACATAAAAAATCATCTCAATGAGTTTCATCTTGAATACAATATATTTATTTATACAACTATTCCATCTTATTTATTTCACATTATTTGGTTCTTCCTAAAAAATATTGACTGTGTCCCATATTTCATAAATTATTTTACTACGTGATATCCTATTATACTCTTGATCACCTAAATCATAGTAAATAATATTTTTATTTGTTGTTATGATAATGATTAATAGAATCATCAAAGTCCTTTCTAGTAATTTATAAAATTTATTTTAATCTTATATAGAAAACCATATATGAAAACTAATTATTTCAATATGAATTTTCATCTATATTTTAAAATGAGCACAATTATTAATTTAAATTAATGTTGGTATATTGGTATAAGATCCTTATTTTATATTTTGAATTTAATGAACAAAATTTAAAATTGATATAAGTTTAGGAGATTTAAAAAAATTAAAATCATTATTGAAATTATTCTAAAACATCTGATACTAAATGTTGATCAGATTATGTAACTAAGGTGGGGGTTGAAATTACTTCAAATTAGAAATTTTGTTGACAAATTTCACTTCAAATCCCTATATTTAATTAAATGTTCCTCTTTAATCAAAATAGTAGTCAATAAATGTTTTGATATTTTAATGGATTTCTTAAACGTTGATTAGTTCTTAGAGATAATAATATGAAAACTATTATAAACATTGAAATATATTTTGTTAATTTAATACTTATATAATCACTAGTTATGATAAACTATAATTTCATGTTTTTTTAATGTTTAAAAATAATTTTGTATCATATAAATGAAGAAAATAAAAAATCACTGAAAGAATTAAAACAAGGGGTCCAGTCTAAAGATGAGACCTAATCTCCAACACATGGAAATCATAAATTTAAAAGAATATTATTTAAATATATTATTGATCCAAAAATTGGATTGGGTATAAAGACAAAAACTACAAGAATTCTAAGCCACACAGGGACATTAACAACCCTTATAATAAAATAAACACATTTCATTCAGGTGCTTCTTCTACAACAGTGTGGGTAAAAAATGTAAGGAGGGTGAAGAAGATATATTGTATATTCGAGTTAAATTAAATGAGAAAGTTTTTGTTAATTAACAAGAAAAAACAACCCAATTATCTAAATTAAATAAACAAATAGAAAGTAAATGTATAATGATGTTAAAAATATATATTACCATAGTCTAATGTTATTTGAAGTCTTTAACCTCTTTAGATGTAGAAATGAGGGGAACATGAGTTTTTTATCTATATATTGAACTAAAATAGAGTGTGATAATATCTTTCTATTCTTATTGTATGAAGGGAATCATATGTTCTATGTGACATACTCTTCCACAGTCATGTGCATGTATGAATTTGACATGTATTGCACTTTAATAAATGGAACACCTGGTCATGTGTTCTCACTCAGTTAACATTCATGAATTCATACAACATATTAGAGTGACCACATTGAATATATATCACTTCAAGATGGATAATATTGTTCAAGAAATATTCATCTAGGATTTATGCATCCTTGTACATAACTCTGACATAGTCGATAATATTCATGGTAGGGACTCAAGTCTGGGGGTGAGTCAGGACAATTGTGAGACAGGCTAGAGGTAAGTCATCTAGAGATAGTTTACCATAATTTGTTACTCATTTTTAGTGATAAATCAACTAAATGGTGACTTTTATCAACGATGACTCATGTAACGGTATGTTATCTTAAGTGGTGACTCCATTCTATGAGTAGGTAATATCTGGAATTGAGTGGATCTTGATGGAAACTCATTCTTGGTGGTGACTCATTCTTAATTGTTAGCCTTTTCTGGTGGTGAATCATCTTCAACGGTTAGTATTTTCTTGGAGTGAAACATCTTAAATGGTGAACCTTTTATGGTGGTAACACATCTTCAATGGTGAGTCTTTTCTTATGGTGATCCATCTTCAATGGTGAGTATTTCGAACACCGTGAAAAATTAACCCAAATGTAATTAAAGTATTGAATGATATTATAAAACATTTAAACCCTTAAACACATAATTAACATGATTTTAGATCATTACAACGACTTGTTTCCAACAAATGATATGATATTTGTAAGGATTATTAATCTTAATATTATTTTAATGGTTCATGTTTCAGGTCATGCACTATGATTTCATTGTATGGTATAGATACTATACCAATAATGAAAATTGAAATATTAAATAATCTTAGTTTTTTGTATTTATAGATCTTTATGAAATTTTATTCCTTCAATTATTTTTTATTTTAATATTACCAAAGAGGTAAAATCATAATTTTACTACTTCAAATCAATTGAAGATTGTTTATCTTTGAGGTTCCTTCTATGTAAATTCTATTAACATAATTTTATGTAACAAATAAATATTCCCCCTACTATAATTTCATGGGTTTATTTGTTTTCCTTTAATATTACCCTCATTGATAAATAAAATGAACACATACAATATCTTTTTTTTATTTTGAAACAATTTTAAAGGGAAGTGAGAACCCTTTCAGAAGTACAGATTACATCCCAAATGATATGAATATTTTGTTGATGAACAATTGGATCTGATTAGAGTCAAACTCTATAAACATTATCTATAGTATATAGCTTACCTGATTTCTAGGATAGACCCTCAATATGTCTTCATAATTTTCCACAAATATGACCCGAGACTGCACATATTCCTCCAAGTAAATCTTCCCCATGATGAAGCCTCTAATCAAGATACGGTTCAACCTATCGATCCATTTACCATTCCCCTTTGTCATTTCAACTCTAAGAATTTTCCCCAACATTTGGTTGATGAATTATCATGTATCCATAATATTTATGACTCGATCCACCATTTCTTCAACTGAGTGAAGAAGAAGGTTCATGTGATTCGTCACCAAAGAAATATGTTTCTGATAGTCAAAATGAGTATCCGCCTCTGACTGAGGCCCATTAGTCTAAGAAGGTCAAACATCCTCACTCTACAGCCCAAGAGGGTGTGCAACCCCTTCCAGGGGAGGTTTAGCCACAAGGTTCACCTGACCAACCACTGCTTGAGAGACAGATGCCCTCACAGGCATGCCAGTACTTTTACATGTTTTCAAAGGAGGTTTAACTTTGTTTGTGGACCAAGTTACTAGAGGACTAGGCAGGTTGGAATAGTATTTACTTGGGGGTATCCTCCAAGTATGTTTTCCAAAGCCTTCTGAATCTATAATGATGTTTTTTCCCTTCCTTTTAGAGGATCTAAAATAATCCTCTAAAATCCCCACTTCTTTGGACTCACCAGGGGTGTCCGAAGTTGAATCATCCACTTGGAAGACCTCCCCTCACTTAGCATAATCCTCACCGAGACTGTCCTCCATCACAATAGCTTCACCGAGAGCATGACCCCCACCTTCTCCCAACACAACAAACTGGTTTTGAGAATTCTTGAAAATCCCTCCAGATTTTTCCTTCTTAGCATAGGAAGGTTAGTCCTACACGGCCTACACTGATATGGCTAGATCGCCTGTCTGTACAAATCCAAAACCCATGTATTAAAAATAAATTGGAGTTTCATCCAATACAAAGTTTTAGGGATCCTACCCCATGGATATTTCTGCATCAACTACCTCATTCAAGGAAGCTTCCTCAAGAGGAAGCAGCGGCACACCCATACCAACATCCAAGTGAACCTCCCTATCCTTGTTCCCTTCCACTTCATAAACCGAACCTGCCTTCTCGCTAACCCCAACCCTTCTATCAGGAAGATCTCTATAAGAATAGGGATTACCGAAGTCCGTTTTAAGGGGGTTGAAAATATCAGAGAATTTTAAGTTCAATTGAGCATCCATTGAAGCCTTCTAGGGAACCTCCATATCTGCAACCCTTGGATCAAAACCCACTGGTGCATTATCTCTCTGGAGCGTCTGATTATACACTTCTTCCACATTCAAGGTAACTCCCTCGGGCCCTACAGGGAATCCAGACTCACTTTGAGTAGCAGGAACCCCCCCCCCCCCATGATGAGAATGGCAACAATGACATACAAATTTTAAATTTCATAAGCGTTGACATGAAGAATAATAGTCTGACCATGATTCGAAAGTCATTTGTTGTCTACAGCGAAACTCCTCCCCAATTGTGATCCATATCCAATCTACCAAAGTCATAGAAACATCCACTTCCACACATATGTGTGGGGATATAGGGTGACACACTGAGTTGTTGTGGCTATCTGGCACAAGAAACACCTAACCTAATTTCCTAGCATTTAAATGATGGAGGGGTTTTGAATATGAAGGGGGAGACCAGGAAAAATTTCCCAATTTTCCGTTGTTGGAGTATCCCATTTTATATGGAAGTCATAGGACGATCGGAAATGGTAGAACCAATAGCCGTTGCAGGTGCAAGGAGCTCTGACCCAAGATTGAATTATGTCCACCTCCGACAAGAAGGGAACCATAAAATGGGGATTATCTAGAAGCCCGCCAGTAGAATGATCCTATAAGCCCCATACACCGAACACGAATGTATCAAAAGCATCGACTGATGGGCGTTTGTTCCTGAAATGGGCCACCAATGTTTTGTTAAGGAGCGTCGAAGCATCTGAGAACTCCGATAGTGAAAGAGGAAGATTAAGGCATCATGTTTTCAATTCATGGACTTTAGGAAAGGCTTAAATTTTGATTAAAATGTTCAAAATAATATTTTACTATTCTCCAATGATTTATTAACGTATTATTTTCACATTTTTATAAATAAGCTACTTTTTACCAATATTTGGACCAAAATAATTATTTTGAAATATATCACATGAAATATTTAAATATTTCAACATTACATCATAATTATCCATATTTTGAAAATAAAAATAATTTTACCAATATTTTTTTAATGATTATTTTTTAAATGTATAGAGATAAAATATAATTTTCAATTATTTTGAAAGCTAATTTTTCAATTTTATTTTCATGTTATTTTTATCTTTGTCAACATACTTTAACTATTCATATTCTTCACATGGAATATTTTAAATTTATTCCAACCATTTTCTTGCTATGGATGGATTTGGATGATTTTTGAAATGAATAAATAGAAATTGTTTTTTCTAGGATAGATGAAAACTATAATTAAATGAATGATTTTTCTAATTATTTGATGATTAAAATAATAACATCGATTTTTTGTATTCATATACAATACATAGAAATTTATTTTGACAAAGGGTGATACTTTTATATCTCATGATGATTGGTAAGCCCAATACATTATACAAAATGGTTGAGCATCATATAGCTCTATAAGTAATAGGGTAATGATTTCAATCATCAATGGAAATATGGATATAGTTAACCATGGTGGGATCTCCAATAAATTTACTAGAGATTTTGATATTTCTAGAACAATTTCATATAAGTTATTAAGATAATGTTAAAATATATGAACATGGGTTTTCAAGGATTGGAATATGTTTTAAATAGTTTCTTTGATCAAGATTTACATCACATGGCTTATGGTTATTGAGAATTAAGAATCTTTATTTTGTTAAATCATTATTTCATGTCACTTAGATAATAATAATTTTTTTTCATTTATTTTTGATATTAAATTATAATTCATATTTCATATTTTCTCAAAAAAAAATTACAGCATGTGTTTACCCTTGATAAAATTTTTATCTCACATTTCTTCTATTTATTTTCCCAGAGTTTTAAAGAGTCTTTTTTGTGTGGATTATCTTGAAGTGGTTCATGTTGGAGTTAATGATATCTTAAAATGGAATAATAAAATATGTCTATAGTGAGAGAAATATCAACTAAAAACAATGGTAATGTAATATAGTAGTTTTTCTGATTTATCTAAAACTATAAACCGAAGCAGTTCTTATGTATATATGTTATCAAAAATTTATTTTTTTTATTGTAATATTTTGTATGGTTATGGTTATGTCAAATTTATTTTTATCAAATCTATAAATGTAAAAACTATTTTTTAACACACAATATTATTGTCTAGGTTCATGGCTATTACATTTGTTGACTAAATAGGTTTTAGAATACAATAGGGAGTTGGATTTTCTTGGCTAAGGTAAACCTAAGAGATTTGAAAATTCTATTACCCTAGTTGTCTAGAGTTGGAGGTTACTCTATTATGTTGGCATAATATACAAGGATTAAAATCCAAAAGGACTGAATTGTTTTATAGTCATGGTAAACTTTATATATACTCTAAATTCACATTACATTTTAAAATATCAAATACACAAATAATCTCTTGAAAAAATCCTTTATTTCTATTATTGTATAACTACATATTAGTCACATAAATTTTCCTCAAATCATGGGATGAATATAAATATATGAAACAGTTGATCTCAAATTCCCAGTAAGGTTATGTGTATAATGTAAGCTATTACAAATCGATAATAATAAAAATTATTTTATGGTAAATAATTGACAACACGTTCAATTCAAATAATAGCATAGAATGAAATGTAGCGAGATATAATTTCAAATTAAAAATATCATGGATAATAATTACCTAACATATTATTAAGGAGGTAAATAATTATTGTATGTCAGGTACCTTAGTTATAGGATACATTTATCATAAATACCATTCATAGGACAATTTATCCTTTACGGATAAATACCCATTTAATTTGATCAATTTATTCTTTTCATGAGACTAGTGATGCATCATGGGGATTTTTAATATACGGTACCTAAACAGTATTTCATATAAAAATCAATACTCAAATATTAAATATTAAATTTATTTTATAAAAATGTTCTTTATCATTAAATTATTATAATTAGTAAAATATACGAGTTTAATATTATTTCTATACTTACAAAAATAATGTAATCACTATATGTAAAAATTATATATGAATTTGGAAATAAAAATATCTATGATACATGAATTTTAATATTTAATAGAAATATTATATCTAATGAATGATGAATATAGATAAATCATAGGGGTATTATGTACAACATAAAAACACATCTTGTGCAAGATATTAAAATATTCCTCTATGAATGAAAAGTGAGATAAATTCCCTCATCCACTAGTAATAATTGAAATCATATGCCCCAAAAAGATAATATTAAAAAAATTAAATTTGATCGAATAAATAAATATTTCTATATCATGTCAACGACGATGTATATGGTGAATAGTGTATGTGTCCCGTAGAAATAACTGTGAGATGAAAATCACTTATGTTAGGTTATACTTAATTCAAATGTGTTAAAACCTCCTGTATAATGGTTTAAAATTTGTTTTTATATTATTATAAAACCTTATATATATCTATAACATCTTATATGATCATTTTATATCATCTTACCACCCGTTCATCAATAATATTTAATAATTTTCAATATTTTAAGTGTTAATTTCCTTTTATCCCAACACATGTTTTATAATGAAAATCATGGTTATTTATAATATGATATAGATCCCTAATCTTCATAAATATATCAATATAATATAAAAAACTAAATACATTTTATAACCATTCTTTAATGTTTGATATGACACATTAAATTCATCACATCATGGATATGGTAGGTCATATGTATAGAGAAGGGATAATATCATTCCAATAATATTTAATGGTTAGACAAATTTATGATACATTAAATTTTCAAAATCAATATAATGGAATATTTACCATTTATATCCACTAAATCCATCATTATAACCATCATATAAATGTGGTGATGAAAA
Source organism: Viscum album (assembly GCA_963277665.1). Classification (NCBI taxonomy): domain Eukaryota; kingdom Viridiplantae; phylum Streptophyta; class Magnoliopsida; order Santalales; family Viscaceae; genus Viscum; species Viscum album. The sequence continues at coordinate 913,227,022 of OY728162.1, read as the reverse complement.
ACATATTACGACACATCTTGGAGATGAAAAGTCTTAAGTACGCACGTGTGGTCCATTGATTTTATCATAGGATGGATAAAATATCTAATATAGTTGTCCAATAATAATAAATAAACATAATAATTTGTATGATTTTGGAGTTAATATTTATTTTTGAAACAACACATGAAGAGTATTTAGAAGAAATAATAAATATGAACGAGTTAGTAAAGATGATTATGTATTCATCTTCAGACTTTATTTAGGCATATTTTTAAAGGATAAAGGGTTGGTATGTTTGAATGGCCTCGGCCTTCTTAAAATGGATATATATGTTGGTTATATAAACGGTTAGTAGTTGTTATATTTAGATATCTCTAAGTGGTGGAAATAAGTGAAGGATTTTCCTCTATAAATGAATTGAGGGAAACTTTTAAAAACACTCAAAATATTAAATAAATATAAATTGATTTCTAATTATAATTGGATCCAAGGATGATTAGTTTTATGATAAAATGAGTACGAGTCTGAATTCTCATATAAAATAATTTATAGGCACGTTAAGCTCACAATTCTAATGTTTTCTTTTAGTTTGAACCCTTATATATCCTCTTTTACATCAACCATGACAACATTGATTTTCCTCATTGAGGGTCAATATTGTTACAATAAAATTACAATAGTCCCATAAATGTTTCTTGATTTATATATTCAACCATATACTAATAAAAGGATATAATATAATACTTTTATGAAATTTAATCATTTATTAAAATATTATTTATTTTAAAAATTCATTAATGTAATTTTGATATTATTCAATACCTTGACTGTTAAAAATATCTATTCAAAAACATAACTTATAAGACAATATTATAATATCTCTTTAATTTGTGAAGTTAATCTATAAAATTTGTTGAAGAAATTTTTTTTATAAAATTTTATTTATTATAATATTTTTAAAATTATTTATTTTATTTTTCCATCAATTAAATAATTACTACATTAGTGTTGTGAAAGAATTTTTTGTGATTATTACTTCACTATGAATTAAAAATAAATTAACATGATTGATTCAATTTAGATTTTATTTCATAATAAATTTAACATTTAAATATATCTTCTAGATGACACCATAATAAAAATGTTATATTTGTTATAGTCATAAATGTGACATCTTTGACATTTCTGAAAAAAATATTATAAAGGTCATAATCAATTCCTAATGGAAAAGATAATCATATATTCAAACCATTAATTTTAATGAATAAAATAAATGATAAAATAATATCGTGGGAAGTGTTAGGGTAATTTTTTTATTCCTTATCATTTTTTACATATATTACCCAATTTAACATTTACAATGGTTAAAAAACTTACCGAAGATACTATTCATATTGCCAAAAATAAAAGAGACCTATTTACTAAATTTAAGCCTAATAAAAACAGATATTTATTCCATTTTTAAAAAATCACGTCAAAATATTTTTACAATTTCATTTAAAATGAATCCTGTAAAATAAAAAAGAAAATATTTTTCATGAAAAATGCATTTTTAAGCCTACAAATTTAATTATATATAAATTATGTTATTATGATAATTAAAATTAAATTAATTATATTATTTGAAAGTAATAATTAATATTTTGACATTGAAAAAATTGAAATATTATTTTTGATTTTTAATATTAATAAAATAATAGTTTTATAAAAATCTTTATATTTCACTATTTATATGAAAATCCAACTCTTTAGAAAATTCCTAAAACCTATCCATTTCATAATTATAATATAAAGATTTAAAAAATGAATTTAATTTTAAAAAATATATATAATTAATGTTTAAAAAATAAATTATATTTATTTGCACCAAAAAATTAATAAATATTAATTTTTGAAGAAAACATATATTAGTTGAATATAATGAAATTTAATTAAATTATGTGTTAATTTTGTAAGAATACAGAATTTTTGTGGAATATTATATTAATATATATTTAATACTATTTTCACCCACCAATATAAGGGCTAGATAATAATTATCTCATAATGATATTTTATTTTACATTTAAGACGTGTGTTGTGTGAAACGTATGATATCAATGAGATGAAAGATATTTAAAACGAGTCATACCATAAAATTTTGGGATTTTAGATTCCAACAAACTTTAATATATTTTATTCTCACAATTTTAAATCACACTTAAAAAACATAGGTTGATATTTTAAAATTACTTTTTTCGAAACCCACATCATAAAAATGGTTAATAAAACTCCCACTTGATAAGAGAAAAAATAATTTATTATGGTCAACTAAGATAACTCATACTAGGTTTCTATGTAGGAAAAAATTGACATGGAAGAGAGAAATAACTCCCAAGAACTGATGAGAGTGATTGAGAACATGGTCATGATAATATTTTTCATTAAAAAAATATTTATTATGTTATGGATAAAATATTATTATTTTCTCAGAAAGAAATGTATATCGAAAATTATTTTGTTCCAAAAGAATTTTCTTTTAGGTGAGGGATTATTTTACTATCTATAAAAATCTCATTATAAAATAAACCTACATTATTTCATTACACAATATAATCTCATCCATTGGTTGTACTTCGATTTATTTCCACATCATTACATAAACCTTGAGATGGATATTCAAGAAGACATTTTATGCCCGAAGAACTATTATCTAATTATCCACAAGTAAATCCTTCTACATTTAAATATTTACCAAAACAAAAATGGTTAGTTCATGATATCCAATATAACAAATCATAAATTAACCTCAAACAATAATATCCACTATTAAACTAAATTCATTCCTTAAATAGTTAACCATAAGACTCATTCAAAATAAATCATTCCCAAAATATAAAATGCTGGTTACTAAATTTAAAAAGAATCAACTTAACATTATATTTTTCTGAAAAAGTATAATGTAGCTCTTATTGTCACATAACTAATATATAAATACCTTAATCACCATTAATCCCTAAAAAAACAAACATTCCTCTAAAAACAAAATCACATGTTGTTGAATATATTCCATAAATACAAACATCTAATAATCTAAAAAAACAAAAGAAACCATCAAATCATTATCCACCTTCATGGTAACCAATAAAATCCCATAAAAATATCTTTATCATTATAATCTCAAAATCAATCTCATATTAAGTTAATATTTCTGAACCATGTGTATTTCTAATGATTAAATTTCCATATAATCACTTCTCCATGTTCATAGTTCTGTATATCCAAATCCATAAAGAAAAGGTATTTAAGAAATATGCTTATATGATTCATGATTCTTAAAATGAGAATGTAAAAAATAATTTTAAAATAGATTTCATGGATCCATATACACGAGAAAAGAAATGATCCTCCTTCAGTTGTATTAACAACAAATTCTTGAACTTGATCCCTTTTCTTCATGTAATGTATATTACCTCAATTATTGGGGACATTATTTCTATAGTTCTCCATATACATATAGTGTAAGCATTGAACATTGAAAAATTCTTTATTTCCCTTCCAGTCATGAGATTGATGGCTTCTTTCCCCACAATTGTAACAGACACTTTTTCATTTTAACCATATACCAGTGTTTTTCCTTACACAATTATCACATCTTAGAAAATCCTTATTAATTTTATTCTAATTATTCAACCGTTGATTTTCCATCATATTCTTTTATTTCTTAATTTCAATTTAATAATACTTAGCTAATTTTTTCTCTATCTGGAAATCACATGACATAATGCCCTCTTATAATGAGAAAACCTAATATATTACTTCCCATAAAATATTGTCTTAAAACCATAAAAGAAATTTATATTCTTACTCTTTGGATTTGAATTATTCTAGGATCCATATTAAAAAAAAATTCAGACACTATATTAATTCATAATAGTAAGAAACACAATTTTTAACATAAAAACTAGTGATATATAAAAAATAAATTGAAATTTTTTGAATAAAGAATCTCTATAATCAATTTTTTTTATTTTGATATATTTCCAAATTCTATCATATGGTTTTGTTCTCTAATATATATTTTCATAATCAATGTTTTAAAGGTTTCTACTAAACTTTCTCTAAAAACAACTGAAAAATCTCCCCTTCCAGCAGCCCAGAGGTGGTGGTTACATTATTACACTGGAATAATTTATAAGGAATCATACCCTAATGAACCAAATAGATTAATATTATTGTTCAAATAGTCACATAAATGAAATTAGCATTAAATTTTAAAATATAAAATACAGAAATATTTTCATCGAGAAATAAAATATCCCACTTAATGTATCCTAAAAAATCAATCACAAAACACATCCTTGTATCCTAGGGAAATTGTAAGTTAAGAAAGGGGTAATATCAAATTCTCATTATGGTGAGCATAAAGTAGAAGTAATCCTAAATCAATAATAATAAACCATGTGGAATGGTTAATAAATAGAAACTCATTACATTTAAATAATATCTTAGAATGAAATTAATACAGATATAATATCATAGTGATAATATCATGGATAATAACAACTGAAAAATTATTGAAGGAGATACCTAATTATTTTACATCATATTTCACATGCACATGATACCATTCCCATCAATTCCATCCACATGATAGTTGAATATTTATGGATAAAACCCCATTTAACTTGGCCAACTTATTTATCATATGAGACTACTAATCTGTAAATGATATATTCTATATAGGTTCCCCACCTGTTCTTTTATGTATAAAGAATTAAAAATATATAAAATAATAAATTTAATTCATAAAAAACATTCCTTATCATGAAATATCTATGTCTATAAAAAGAAAGTTATTTAACATTATTTTTAGAGTTACTCAAATAAAGTGACTACCAAATGTAATTTTTTTACAACTAATAAAATAAATAGATCAATTATACTAGAATATAGATATTTAATAGAAATTTAAATTCTGATAAATTTTTATCATAAATAAATAAAAGGTTATATATGTACACAATATATACTAAATTAGTTGCTTAATATTAAATTATTCCACAATGAATGAAAATTGATATTAATTCACTTACCACAATGTAAAAGTTGAATCGTATGACCCATGAGAAAATAAAATTCCACAAAACATTAAATATCATGAGAATAAATAAATACATGACATATTATGTCAATTCGGTAGTATATACACCACAAAAAAATAAGTTTTGAACAAATGATATGTCCTACAAAAATAAATGTGACATGGCTATCCATTACATAATGTTAGACTTCCTTCAAATGTGTTAAAACCTAATGTATAATGGTATTAAATATTCTATTAATTTATTATATGACATTATTTTTTATTTATCACATCTTATATTATCCTTTTGTAAAATAGTACCACCCATTCATTAATATTATTTCATTATTTTCTGTACCACGAGTGTTAACTTCTTTATTTTATGATGAATGTTTTCTCATAAATGTCCTATTTATCCTAGATAGTATGTAGACAAATAATATCCATAATGTTATTTATATCATATTTAATCATTAAATATATTTTTTGATTTTTTTTTGAATTTACGATATGGAATTTCAATCACATAGTGTCATGGAGACGATATAACTGACGTACGCACAAGCAATGGTCTCATTACTTTATTTGGTAATGGGTAGGGAAATATATGATAACATTAATTTAAATAATCAATATCAATTAATACATACCATATATTTCCATTATTTTCATCACTATTTCTATTCTATTATAGTGGTAATGAAAAACCAATTACACCATGGGGCGAAGAAGGTATGTTGTACATATACATGTGTGATGCTTTTCTATTTTGTAGGATGGATAAAATGGTAAAGATGGTTGTACCATAATTAATATAATGTTTGAGAATATATATGATACTATATTTATTTAATTATAATAAAAAATATGTGTATGATATATAATAATAAATAAACATGAAAGAGTTTGTAATGAAGATTACCCCTTCCTGGACGGACTTTCATTACACCTCTTCTTAAGGGAAATAGGGTTGGCCTTTTGGATGGTACATAACCTCGGGAACATTTATAATCATTTTTTGAAGATAAATTAATATGATGTTCTGGGAAATATAGATGACATTTTTACTAATGAAGTTAATGTGGGGGTTCCCTTTTCTGATTAATGTGCAGGGCTCTTTTGGAAACAATAAAAATAAAAAATTAATATAAATAAATTCTCAATTAAAAATTGTTCCAAAAAAAATTATTTTAAAATTATAATTATATGTGTCGTAATACTATCATTTCATAATTTTTAAAAAACTTTAGGATTCAATCTTACCCTTATAATTTAGTTTTAACCCATATTTAACCTATTTAATTTATACCATGACAGCATAATTTTTACTCATTAAGTGCAATATTTTTACTATAATATTCCAAATACCCATAATTGTATAATTTTTTTTCATTTATAATATATCATAATTACATGTAAATTATCATATTTTCATGAATTTTATATTAATAATAAAACATTATTTACTTTAAATTTTCATTGATGTAAATTTTTACACTATTAATTACATAGGCTTTTAAAAATATCAATACAAATATATAAATTCAAAATAGAAATTAATACATCCCCAATAGGTTATGATCATTTATTAAAATAATTTATGTAATTATTTAGCTCAAATTGTTTTTATTTTAATACTTTTAATATCATTTATTCATCCTTTCCATTAATTAAAAAATTACTACATCAGTGTAGTAAATGCATTTAAGGTAATTATTTATTTGGAATAAAATTAATATAAATTACCTAGATGACAATAATTCATTTATATTTAAAAATAATATTTATAGTCAAATATATCATGTTGATCGAACCATATTAAAAATTCTATACGTATTTAAATCATGAATGTTACATCTTTGACATTTCTTGAAATAAAATATTTTAAGGTTCATAATCAAATACTAACGTCAGAAAATGGTCATATATCTGTAATATGAATTCTTATGGAATTCCATTACTCATCCCAAAAAAAATGATTGAATGTGTAAGGCTCATTTTCTATTCCTTATAATTTTATTTTTAATAAACATAACCCAAATTCCCTTATACCTTGGTAAAAAATTATCATGGTTACTATTCATATTAGTGAAAAATAAAAGTGGCATATTTGCTAAATATTGAAATTATAAATAAAAATATGGAATCCATTTTTTAAAATTCATATAACCGGTTTTTAGTAATTGAATTTAAAATTGATCAAGAAAAATGAAACGTAAAATAGTTTTCTTGAAAATACATTTTAAGCCTAAAAATGTAATCATACCAAAATAACGACTATAGATGATTAAAATTAAAATAAATGGATTATATGTTAATAATTAGTAATTATGTTACTTTTAAATAATATTCAAACGATTCATTTTTTTAATATAAGTAAATAATATTTTTATAAAATTTTGTATTTTTTACTAATCACTGGAAAATCATTTTTTGGAAATATTTACGAAAAATCACCAAATCATAATTTTTTTTGTTACTTAAAAAATAGAGATAATTTTATCTACTAAATTTTATAATGTTTCGAAGATTAATTATATTTATTTTATTATAGAATTCAATAAAAATATCTTTTAAAAGAAAGAATACATTAGAAAAATAAAATGACTTTTATAAAAATTATGTTTTTATTTCAAAAGGAAAAATAAATTTTTATTGAATAAGGCCATAATATATATTTTATACTTTATTTAATCATGTTAACACCATACAATTTGAATGTTAAGTGAGAATGATCACATAATAATAGTTCATTCTACATTTATGTTAAGTATAGCGTACATCATAAGCTATCAAAGATATTAAAAGATTTAAAAAGAAACATACCATAATATATTAGGGTATTACATGATTTGGATATTATTATGGGATTATAATAATAAGGTTGATCCTATGTTTAATAGATAAATATAAACTTTTATTGTTATAAGGTATTATACAAAAAGGTGATCTGAATTGTTTATTGGGTTTTAGGAATGATACTCAATTATGATAATAATGGTCAATTAAATATTTAGTTAACCATGTTATTTGAAAAGTTATTTCATGACACAGTAATGTTTTTGGAGAAATTTATAACCCATTTGAGGATACAATTTTAAGTTAAAATTCATTCACGTCATTTTGGTGAAGTTTAATACATTATATGATTATATAAATAGTATATTTAATATCACAAAAATCATATGTTGAGCAGTTTTTCAATTTACCAACATATTCAATGATATATTTTAAAATTTTGGTTTTATTATTAATTTTTTTATATTATTGTTTCATATTTTCATATAAAGGTTTTTTGTATTATATTATCATGTGGAAACCAATATAATGATAATAATGATAAGAAGAATAGATTTCCATCATTTTTTAAGACATATAGTCAATTAGAACATGATTATTTTGAATCAAGAATTAAATATTAGTACTAGTCATTAAAATTAGAAGATGATACAATGTTGTAAACTAATTGAAACATGAAACCAAAGGAATTAAATAAAGCCTATATATTTACTTACCATCACAGTCTATATGGTAACGAAATTCAAAAAATCTACGAAAATGATATTGAAGTAAAATATTTATCATACTATCTTTATTTATAATTAATTTTTTATTTTATTAATTATTATTTTTTTCTCATTAACAATATATTGATCATTCAATTTCTTGGGATCAATGTTTTCTATCACTTCCCATAATTATTTAGAGATTAATTTCCTCCTCCAGATCCATATTTTTACTTATGAGAGAAATTATACTATTTATAAAACTATTAATGTGTTATTCAACATAACCATCATATATTTCCTTACAACTATTCATAAATATAATTTAACTAACCATTTTATATTGTGGCCTTTAAAAAATTTATTTTCAAATGATAAACATATGATTACAAATTTTCTGAAAAAAAATCAAGGATTTACTTTTTTAAGTTAGTGATAATTTAGTATCCCAGTGTTTTATAAATATACTATGTGTTATAGAAAAAAAAATTGAAATAGTGATTTTAATATCTAATAATTATTTTCCTTTAAATATTATTGATACAATCTTGGAATTTAATTTGTGGGTATAAATAAGTGTTACCAAATATTGAAATATATATAATTATATTTACATAAAAACACAAACACACACAATGATATATATATATATATATATATATATATATATCCTACTCAATAAAAAGATATTAATGAATTCAAAGGATATAAGAACCAAATTTTTAGAAATATCATTTTATGCTTAAAATATAATTTTTTTTTTCAAAACTGGGTTTTCGACAAGTTCTTATTGTTTATATTCAAATAAATTTATCACACTTATTGAAATTGAGATTGATAAAAATATTTACATATTTTAATTAAAATTATTTAAGTTGGTAAAGAAGTATACATTTTTCCATTATAATAAATAGTAATTATAGAAAAATGTAACAATATAGTACGGGATAAAATGGGTTAAATATGGTTAATAATATTGTTAATAGTATTTAAACTACCCTAAAAATTTAGTTTAATGATTCTAATACATGGAGTTTGGACACTTTATTATTTTATTCTATGTAACATCTGTTTTTTAATATTTTTATGATATAGTCCTTTATAAAAAGAATAAGTACAAAATGTCACATCGAAGATTTTAATATATCTAATAACATATAACAAGGATTTAAAAAAGTAATAATTGTTTATAAATCATTATTTCTATTAATAATAAATATAATTTTATGATGAAAATTTATTTTCAATTTTATGAGTTGAAATAATTAAATTAATTTCTTACAAAACAAAAATTTTGTTCTTGTGAAATAAGTAAAAAAATAATAATTCATTCCAAAAAAATAATTATTTTTTCTCATGAGTTATGATGTTACATGAATTTTTCAGATAAATATAATACATTGGTGAATTTTTATAAGTTTATATTAAAATATACTATCCTGATATGTTTATCACTTAATTATTTGAATTGTTTATAAAATGAATTTAATTATATTTTATGTAATTTCATTTTTAATTAAAATATTCAAAAATAATAAATTTTTATAATTGGAAAATTGAATGAGAAATTATTACACAATGCAACCATTTTACACTAATTTTTCACTTGTTCTTTTATAGTAAATTTAATAACCCATAAAAAGTAAAAACATAAATATCACGATAATTATCAAAAGTGTTAGCATGGGTAAAAAATATAGAAAAAGATTTCAACAACACCCTAAAACTGTATAAATTATATTTCATGGGATTATATATACTTAATTAAATCATATAGTATAAATATATCATTGATATTCCACAAGAACATGAAAAATAATATATTTAAATTTTACAATTTACGTAATTCCAAGGGTGCCCTTACCCTTACATATAATGAGACACCAACTCCAATACTCATCAAACTTCATGATTTTTTTGATTGATATATATATTCTGAAACATCATAGAATGACTTATAAAAAATTTCTCGAGATCCTATTGTTTTGTAAAGATAAAAATTAATGTCTTAATTTGTAAGTAGATGGTGGTATACTAATGAGGATATAATCATCTTAACGAAGAATTTTCATTTCACATCATTTTTAATATACTTGCAACATTCTCAAAAAATAATGATACAACACCATCAATGTATAAAAAAACACTAATGATTTTATAACTATGTTAAACCCCCTTTTCATCTCATATTTCATCCAATAGAGTACAAAAAATCGTTCATGCGAATGTTTGGAATAACACCTCCTTGAAAGTATGGGTTTATTTCCATTACTACATCTCAAGAATGTTTATAAAAATGGATTTATTTTATATATATATATATATATTACTAATTAAATTATTATAATACTAGAAATATAATATGGAAAATATTTTGTAGTCATTATATCCATTGAAATATGATAACATTGTTTGTACTTACATTTGGAATGAAAACACCAAAGCAATCCAATTCATTTTTTATTTTAAAAATACACATATGATCATAAATATAGAAATAATTAATAAATATGACATTTATAAGATATTTATGATTATATAAATATAAATTGTTATAAAAATAATTTATTTTCCCCTTGTTCGAGAAAAAAATCATTCACACGTACTTATTAACTACCATATCTATATTACATCAGTATTCATTATTCATGTATAACATAAATTGTTGGATTTAAATGTGTATATAATATATATGTATATATATATATAATATGTAAAAAAAATTATTATTCTATTGATTATTGAAAAATGAACTATTTGACCATGGTTAAACTACCAATGTAATTTTTTCAATTATGAATCAATTTTCTTCAAAACACCTAATTTGGACCTAATAGATTATGTAATTATGTATTCCATCCACAAAAATGAAAAAAAGTTGTTAATTATAATTTAATAATAATTAAAATGAATCTTAGGAAATTAAATAATTTGTATATGTTTATTATAAAAGAGATAATGGAAATATATAACTAGTATGTACTTGAGTTAAGTCATGATAACTAAATTTTCATTCATTGAGATATACTTTTTCATTATTTGAAATTTGATTCCATGATAATTTTTAATTTTTTTACTAATTTTGTTATTTTATACTTTTACATTTTATTTTTTTTCAATTTTTACACATAATAATTTCATTGATTGAATCTAACTTAAATTCAACTATTTTTGTTAAGATTATTTGTCCCATTATCAATTCCTTGAGACATGATGCATGTTGTGAACTGTTGTTTTTTTGTTTAGTATAATTATTACACCATCAAATAATATTTTAAAATTATTTCAATTATTTCAAATTATTTACATATCTATATCATATCCTTTCTTTCAATGTCATTTGATTTGAATATTACTGAATCAGTAAGGGTTTTAATTTAAAATCTCATTTCTTTTCTAGATTATTTATCTTCACATTTCCTTTGTGGGGAATTTCATGATATTAAATTCATGAACCACTTCTGTAATGTAATTTCTTGTTATTTTTTTTACATTTCCAATAATTTATTACAATGAATGATTTTTTAAAATAGACATTATTTGCTCTTTCATCGATAAAAAATTTATTCTAAGAATATATTTTCCTCAAAATATTATCAATGGTTATTTTAATATTCTATAATGGATTTTTAAATAAATTTTACACCATTTTTTATATCCTCAAATTTTGTTTAAAAAATAATCTTTTCATTTTATGAGTAAGTTATTTTTTACTAACGTTGTGAATAAACTCTTTGTTTCAATAAAAGAACACAAACACCTTCTCCTAATGTCATATAAATTCCATTTTATGTATCTTCAATTATTTTTTAACTTTTTTATTTCAAACCAAAATTATTTTGTCAATATTGTTTTAATATTTTGAACATAATGGTATAGAAATATGCAGGTATTTTCCCATATATTAAAATATTTTTTTTAAAATTTTCAAAATGGTAGTATTCATATATATATTTACAAATTTAATTATCCCTACACTTAAAATGGATTATGATTCTATGTTACCATCCATTTATATATTTGAATGGATTTTGGATGATTATTTTAATTTTGTTATCATGAATATTGTTTCTTTTACATTGTAAATTCAAGATATTAAATAGATAATGTTTTTTAATAAATTTTCTTAATGAAAATGAAACATTCCATGTGTTATACTCAGTTAAGATACATGGAACTTATTTAAAATAGTTTTTGAGGTTGATATAACTCAGGATGATGGGTGTGAATGATATTTTTTATAAAATAGGTTAGCATGATATAAAACTCCAATGCATTGGGTAATTATTATTTTTCTTTAATGGAAAGAAAAACAGAGTTTGTTGAGGAGGATTCCATGTAGATTTTACTATGAACCAGTTATTTCTAAAATGAGTGAACAAGGGGGATGAAGTTAATGTTCCAAGATACGAAGTTTTTCTCTCTATACTTGCTATAAGTTTTTAATGGTTTCATTGATAATGAATGACTCCACATGGATTATGATTCTTATTCTAATGATTATTTTATTTGTTAAATCATTATACCATGAAACATATTTAATGTTCCATGATTTATTTGGTATTTATTATCTAATTTTATCCTCATGAATGTGGAATTGTTCTCAAACAATAGTGCACATCTTGAGTTTAACTTATTGTGTATTTGAGATTACCCTTCTTGTGTTTCTTCCCCCCAATTTATATTGAATGATTTAAATAAGACATAGATACAAGGGTTTAATTTCGGAATTGATAAAAACATAATATGGAATAATAAAATCTTTTTATAGTGAATAAAAGTCTCACTTAATGACCTTAGAACCGTTATGTATGAGTTTGACGAAATTCTCAAAATAAATGTAAATGTTCCTTCGATATATATGTGATAAAGTATTTATATTTGATCTTCTAATGGTTTAAAATCATGTAGTAATATATAATTTATTAGGATCAAATAAAAAAATATAAATATTATTTTTTATGCATAAAATTCAAGTATATCATTTCTTGGTTATTACAATCAATGACACCCATTTTTCATTTATAAGGCTTAAATTTCTGTGCACAAACACATACAAAAACATTCACATTGATATTTAACAAAAATTAATTTTTTTACGAAGAGGATATTTTGGGTATATTTTCATGATATTTTTCTCTTAATTTTGAGATAAAAATTTCATAAAATTTAATTTTATATTTATTAATCGATGATGTTTGAAAAATTATAGAATATTTAAATACTCTTTTTTTTACCAAAAAAAATAACCACCCTATTTTGACACTTATAATAAATAAACACTATGATAATTCTGACATCTTGGATTCAAAATGGATTTTAAAATTATCAAATTGAAATTATTAATTCTTATAATTTATATTTCTAATAAAATATAAACATAATGAAAATTGATTTAAAACAATGAAATCATAAATATTATGTTTTCAAAAAATTATTTCATATAAATCAATAATTTATTGAGATGTAATGTTTTTTTCATATTGAAACATTTTATTAGTATAATAATTTAGTATCGTTGTGTTAAAAAATATATACAGTAATTTTAAAATATATTTTTTGAAATTTAATTGATTTTAGAATAAAATAGATCTAATTACCACCAATAAAATTTTAATATTTTTCAATTTATTTGTGTTAGAATAAATAAAATAAATCCTAATACATATAATAATATGTATATAATTAAAATTAAAAAAAATTATAATAGATCCAATTAATTAATTATTATATTTTAATTTAATTGATGTTACACTTTTATCGTAATTTTCATAATGACTCAATCATTCTGTTTACTAAATGAATTAATTATTAAAATAAATTGTAATAATATATTGTGTGGTGTTTTTTAGTTCATTTTTATATTTAACACATGATATTGAACACATTTTATAATATATAGAAAAATATATTCTAATATAATAGAATGTTAGAAATCAACTCTCGAAAAACATTTGAGATAGAGCTTTCAGATACACATGTTAAAATTAGTTGAAATAAAAAAAATTATATATGTTTAGAATTTCATTTTTTATGACGTTATAAATATTTTTTTAATTTTTATTGTGAAAATAAAAATTTCTTGATTTACGTATGGATATCTATATTTGTGCTAAAAACTAAATTGGGTTTTCTTTAAAAATATTCTTATTAGATTATAGATCTGGATAAAAGAATAAATATATTTTTTATTATCTCAGGAAACATTGAATTATGCACGAATAAATTTATTAAAAAAATATCTTTGTAAAAAACTATAGTTTAGATGAAATTCATAGAATCATGATATTGAATATAGAGCCATATTTCTTTAAAATATGAAAAAACTATCTATATCTATATTAATAACTTGTTCTCAAAGAGAAAAATGTTTAAATTTTTTCCATATGTGATGTACTTCATGGCGAGTTTCGATATATGGTATTTAATGGATTATGTATCTAATTTGTTATCAAAATCCGGTAACTAAATATGTGAAATTTTAATGTGAGTTATTTTTAGCGGATTTTTATTAGTTAAAGACACAATGGAATGATTTTCTAGTGTTATTGAAAAAATAAAACAAATAACAATGATAATATTAATGTGATCTTCTTAAACAATAAATAAAATCCCATATTTTCCCTTTAATAATGAAAATAGATAATAACTTGGTTAAATAGTTTGACACCATTAGATTCATCTCATTCTCGAAGAGAATTATAAAAATTCCCTATATAATTATACAAATTCCATGGCTAAGCAATAGACCATGTAATAAGACAGTAAAAAATGAGAACGGAATGACAAAATGAACCAAAATAAATTCATTGAGATCGTAATATGAATCTTCAAATTAGATGTGGTTTTCAGAATTCAATTAATAGAAAAATATAATTTCATATAAAACTGAATATTGTTATAATGAATTAAAATATTGGGTATAGATATGTGAAATGGTAGAAGAGTTGAATTTGATTTAGAAATATGATATATTATTGTAAGTGTAACTTAAAAAATATTAGAATGTTATCATGTTGATGTGGGTTTTCCAATGAAACACAGTGTGGAATGATAATTTTTAGGTATAATAGATCAAATTTTATGCTATTAAATCTATCAAACATTTTCTATACATATTGATTATATCATTTATGAAATATATAGGTAAAAAATTAATTGAATTAGTTATATCATATATATCATATTTTACTATAATGTGATAAGTAAGTATTCATTATAAGGTTTTTTGAATAATGAATAGTAGCAAGTGGGTTACATTGGTAAACCATATGGTTTTTATTAGATAATGATGGTTCTGGAGTATTAATATTTTTAAAGAAATTATATTTCATTATAGACGTATTATAAGAATTTTATAAAAAATATATAAATCCTTATTAAGAAAATTAGTTAAATCAGTGAAAAGTTGATATAAATCTATAGGATGTAAGAGATGTAAAAAATCACTCCCTGTTATTATGTATTTTGATAAAAAAATATCTTTAAATAAATAAAGGTATTTTGATGAAATTTATATCTACTGGAGAAAAAATATTGATTTTTCAGGGAGTGCTCCGATGATTGTATTGTTGTGTATTTAATTTGCGAGCACAAGAATATGTATATTTTTCATAATAGAGAATATATATATGAGTTTCTTAAGATGATTTGAATATATGAATCATGTGGGGTATCTAATTCTATAGAATTTGGGACCACAATTTCTATGAATGAAGTGCGGTGGAATTTATAAATAAATTATTTTTAAAGGTTTATTAGAATAAAACCCTACAAGAAATTTCAATGAATCGATATTGTGTTTTTTGTTACTATTTTGGAATTATTATAATGTAATCCTAATGGGTTGTAACTTATGGTTATGAAATAGATATTGTGTTATTTCAATGTGAATCATTATTATTAATTATTTTATTATAATGGAACATAATTTAATACTTGTTGATTTTCTAATGATGATTGGCATGGTGATGTTGGATTTTTTATGTCATCTTTTTTAGGTGCTTTAATTATTTGGGGACCATACATTGAATGACGCTCTATGTAAAAGAAAAGATTCCCACTAAGCATAAAATACTTTTTTTTTTGTGTTTTAGAATTAGAAGATACAAATATAAAATTATATTTGACAAAATAACCATATTATATCATTTATAATTTATCACACCAAATGAGTATTGTGTATGAAAAAATAGTGTAATTAATATTTCATAAAAATAAGATAATTTTTTGGGTTCAATAAAAAATTTTATTCACCAAAGCATCAACATAGATATGTTGTAATGTGTAATGTCGTAATTTCAATGTGATTTAATATAGTCAAAATTTGTTTTTTTCTTGATAAATCCTCTAATAATGGATATCATTCACAACATGAAAGGTTTTTAGGAGAGATATATCTACCATCACAACATATGTTAACTAAATTATTTTTAATCTACCAATATATTAATTTTTTTTACCAATTCTATTGGAAAATTTTGTTTACATCTCACAATGTGGGAGTGGAGTGACTAAATTATATGTGTTGGTGAACATAATGGTGATTAATAGAGAGGATGATGTAACCTACATGTGGAGAGAATAGTTGTTGGTCATTATTTTTTGGATATTTTCTCACATTTGAGATGTGATTTTTCTTTAAAAAATCCTATATAATTTCTCACATTTTTAATATGTATCTAAAAATGAAAATGGAGAGATTTATGAGCTAATGGAAATTCGAAATCCCTCATGATGTGAATTAAAAATAGGGGAGTAGTTAGAATGTGTAAATGGATATTGTGTGAATTTAATATTTATCATTACACCAAGAGTTCTAGAACTCTCATTAAAATAATTACAGTAAATGATGTTGTCTTTAGGCAATACACACATTAGTATAATTTTATGAATTTTTTAACATAATTAATTAATGAGTTTGTATTTTGATTCTATATTATATAACATTCTACACACTCAATCTGGATTGATAAGGTGGGAAATGATTTTTATGTAATGGAAAGGATATATTATGGAAGAAAAATTTATATTATTATGATCAATAGATTATTTAATGGTTTATGTAATTTTTTCTAAAACAAATTATAAAAAATAACATTTAAATGAAGTTCACGTAAATTAGTTCACTAAATGAAGGTGGGGAGGATAAAATTTTAATTTTTCATCCCAATTATTCCATGGTTTAATTAATTAAATTTCTATAGAGATGTTAGATGTTCTTCAAGGTTATCGATAGGTGGAAACTAAAAAAATCCATAATGAGAATAAAGAAAAAGGTCTTGGTTGATCCCATAGTAAAATAGAAAATTATAATGAATGATGACCTATAAGGTAATTCACATAGAGATAAAAATTTCTATTTCTAATGTAATGAGAAATTTCGAATATTAATGTATATATTGTTTGTATAAAAAAAGCGATATTATTTTTTGTGTAAAACAGAATGTTGAAAATATGGAGATAAATAGAATTTAATGAGAAAATTTCAAATATTTTAATAAATGAATCATTTAGTAGGAAAAAATATAACATAAAGACTAAATCATTATTACATGTACATATATTATATAACAAATATGATATGTGACAAAACATCATATCAGATAGTATACTTTAAAAAAGTTTTTACAGAGCTATTTGGATGGATTTGGGGTGAAGATAAATACTGTACACTTCATACACCATTGAAAAAACGTTTATATGGTGCTAAATATTAATCCATATAATAAAAAATTATTTCCTCTATCACATATATTGTATAATAAAATCTAGTCTCTCTGAAAACATTGTTCATATGATGTGCTGTAATGAATTGGGACAATATGGCAATAACTTTCAGACCAAAGTGATTCAAAAATTCATATAATGTGTATGTGTATGTATCATGTTGATTTTACATTCAATTACTTTGTTTTCCCTACATTATATTTTTTTCATGGATTCTTGTTTTATTAGACATACCAATAATAATATTTGAGATTTATTGAATTTGGTGACAAAGGATTAACCACTTTTTATGGTTGAACAACTCAAGCCTATTTCTCGCATCATATGAAACTATTATTTAATATAATTTATTTTAAAAATGTACTAACACCTCAATCATATATATATAAATATATGAATTTCTGTTTAGTTATTCAATCTACTCAGGCATTATATGAAATAGCTATCCATGTTCGAGGAAATTAATTTATTGAATTTTTATATGCATCCACAACCACCAATTCCAATTCATGATTAATTCTCTTAATAAAATAATTGGATTAATAATTATAATTTAGGTCCTTTACTATTATGATAAGAATGATATCAGTTATTTACCTATATAATCTACACATATTACATATATCCTCATGCACATTAATAATTTTTTTACATTAAATTATTTCATTTGACACTACATTATTTTCATCTTAATATTTCATCATTTTCCTTTTAATTTATATCTATCTCAGTGTTTCAGAGAAATAATTTGTATACCAAAATTATATTTCTTAAAAAAATAGAAATCATATAGTCAATAAATTCCTTCAAATAAATATATACTAATTATATGTACCAAAATTGATCAAAATCATAAATTTCATTTTTATTTTTATAAACTCATGTAATTATATTATATATTCTTATTCGAGTTTCAACTTTTATTCATAGTGATTTTACCTCTAGCACTAGTATCAAACTGATTATTCTTTTACGCACTATATTATATGATGTTTTCAATAAATCCAATCCATGTTTCAATCAAGAATCTTGATTTTAAGAAGATGTATAAATTTCTATACCATTAATTTTATCACTAAATTTTATATTCTATAGACCTTGTGTCCCTAATGTAAATTTTCACTTATTCATCAGATAATTATCTAGACACATTTTTCAACTGAAATGTTCCTACTATGTAAATGATGGGTTATTCATTCTAATAACAACTTATTAGAGTTAATCAATTATTTTATAAAAATGTACATTTAGATTCATGAATCATAATATCATGTGAGTATATAACCTATTTGTTTTAAATAAATAATTATATCATTTCATTATTCATCTTGTCACAATTATCATGAATCTAATTTAAATAAAAAATATTCCAATATAATTATCAATCATATTTGGAACCTATCATGACATTTGGTGTGCTAATTTAATCTATCAGGGACTTATTATACATGTATGTATCCATATGTTTCTATTCATGATTAAAAAACAAAAATATAGTTTATAAAATATTTCACTTTATCCTGATTTTGAACTCCATTTCAATTTATTTTTCTTTTTCTTCATTATCTTCATTGTCATCTTTATCACTAAAGGCATTGTTAAAACAACTGTTTCTACCAAGGAATTCACGATCCGCATCATCAAATATAACATCCTATTCCTTTTTTAATTCATGTTAACAAGTGGAAACTTAATATTTGTATATTATCATTCCCATTATTGGTATTTTTCTATTTTCCATTAGAGAAATATGTTCTATTACAACTATTGAAAAAAATTCCCTTATAAATTTCAATTTTATTTCTCATCCAAATTCCCCTCATGAATAAAAATTATGAAAATGACTGATAATGTAAAATATGTCCACAATTGAAAAATTTAATGGATTTTATACATTATATTATCATTTGAAATTTTTAAAACATTTGGTAAAACAAATTAATTTTTTGATATTTTGATAAATCACAATTTCATTATCATGAGACCACATTATTTAAATGACCATTATAATATTCATGGATTTTAATGATATCTACATTTTAAATATATCAGTCTTCTTTCGATGAATAAACTTATTTATATTATAAGATTTCATGCTCCAATTGACTTTTTCCATATTTAAAATAATCTTAGTCAGTGTCCCCTAATGAATATATCATGAAATCAAATATTTTTTTGTAAAGTCCCCATTAATTTATTCACCATGAATGATTATCTAAAGTCCTTACCCAAATGAGAGGGTAAGAGATAGAGATCCACACATCCTCATGTCCACCACCCCATGTGACAGTGGTTGTCGACTAGCATAGTGAGTCAAAATTGTTCTATGGGAAAAAATACTCCTGGTAGAAATAGGGATACACCATAAACATAGAAAATCATAAATCAAATACTATAAAACAGACCATATAAACTACGAAATATTTCTATATAATATCATATATCATAAAATACATACATAATAAACTAAAATACACCCATTTTGGTAGGTTGAACAATGTGAATTTAGAGAATAAAATAAACTAAAATATATCCTTAATAATCTAAATTATTTTTTAGAATTTCATTCATCCCACAGTTGGACCTTCCCAGTTTCTAGATACATTGAATTTTCCCTTTACAAGATCCTTGGAAATTAAGTCTACACATTCATATTTATAGTGTTGGTATATTCCTTGTTGGATAAAACCAATGTGTCCCTAACATACATTCTCATGATATAGTCTTATATTTCAAAATAATTATTTATTTTTTTAATTTAAATTGTCATGAAATGAATCATCCCTTACAAACCAAGTAGTGATTGACCTCATCTCTACCTCCTTCAGTAATAAAATGTAATTATATTTGAAGTTGATCATGATGGTATTCTACTGTCCCTATATGGTAATTGGTATACTTCGCAATGACGCACCACACACACCTCTGGTGGCCTCAAAATTTTCAACCATTAGGGTTATCTTGGTAGTGCTTCAGTCGTCGGTAGTTCCCGCCCCAGTGACATTCGAACCTATATCCTTGTCAGTTATCCCTAAATATTACTCTCTATAAAAGGTGCCTAATCTGCTTCACTCTTAGAGGGGTTTATCCTTTAAGGATTCCCTCTGTGGAAGGCCCTCCGCGAGGCTTCTACCTTGGGTTTTAGAGGTTACCATCATCACTACAAAGACTCATTCAGAGGGTTCTACCCCTTATCTTTTCATCATGTCAGATGCCTTCCATGATGCCTCACAGGGTCCCTTTTGGCCTCTCATGGCTACATTCGGTGATGATCATCCTATGCTACCGTTTACCCACAATATTGTCTGTTCTTGGGATTTGGCTGCTCTAGATAAGGTCATGTTCATGAATTGGAAGTCCTTCTTCATTGTACTGAGCTCATATGATGATTTTATCTTAGCGTTGTCTTTCACTCCTAGGGTAAGGGGTAGTTGGAAGTTCACATTGACGAGGTGGGATATAGAGATCAATTATGGAAGAGATTCTTTGCGGGAAATGGTTTGGATCTCTATTCCTAGTTTCTCTATCCCCAACTAGAATGGGGGTCTTCTTCAGGATATTGGTGACTCTCTTCGACACTACGTGTGTGTGGATTCTGGGATGCCACACATATAAGATTCATCCATGGCTAGAATCTGCCTGGACAAGGACCTAAATTCTCTATTTCTAGATCATACCCTTCACTGTGTTCAATATATATTCGATTTGTCCAAGTCCCTTGTCTATCAATCTATGTCATACTTCTCCTCCTTCTACCATATCCACAGCCACTCACTCTCTATTTGTAGCAGGAGGTGTTAGGAGGATTTTGGGAAGCTTGTCACACCGGCTCTGAGAAAACATGCTTTTCAAGCTCCACCCATGTGGTTTGTCTTTACCTCAACACTTCCTCATCAGTCTAGGATGAATAATATTCCCCTTTTTAGACACCTTAGATTAGGTGGTTGTTCTGGTTTCCTTGGAGTCTCTCTATCCAGTAAATTCTTCTACTTATGTTTCTATTGAGACTTCCTACATGGCCTTGGTCCCTTACAAGGCATCAAGCTATCTAGCATCCACTATCCCATTTTAGGCATGTTTTGACTTCTCATGGATCACTGAAGAAAATAATCTCTTTAGGGTTCCCTTGGACTCTCTTAATCCTTTCGAAGATGTAGAATATCATAGGGGAATGGCCTCTATCTCCACAACACCTTATCATTAAGATATTCCCTCTTAGAGTGAATTCCCATTGGATCTCTTGGGGACAGGGTATCCAGCCTCAACCTGCCACTTCTTCATGCTATGGTTCCTCTCCAGCATAAGGGTGCTACTGAGGAGGGCCTCTTGTATTCCTACTTGGTTAGACCCTCCATCCATACCTATACTATTGTAAGTTAAATTGCTGTGAAGGCCCCTATAGTTCACGAGCCCTCTATTGAGCCAGGATTATCCAATAAAGCTTAGGTGTTATCTTCCTATCTACCAACGTCTTCTCCCTTAAATTTATATGGGACAATACCAGATACCATTCCACTATTCGGAGACAACCCTCTTCTTAAAGCTTAGTGGTCAAGAATCATGGGTCCAGTACTAGGCCTAGCCTATTTTAATTATATCTATACTCATATGGAACACTGGCTTCATGGAAGCCCGATTGAAATATTATTATATCTCTAGTGATGTTTGTTACAAACAGATCTCTTTAGTTACGATGATGGAACCAAAAAAAAGCCCACAGAAAAATTGACGGGTTCACCCGCACGATAAGGATGTTTGGATTCTTGCATGCTGTAGGTTTTAGTTCACACATTTGGATATTTTAGAATACGACCATTAGTGTGAGCGAGGTACAATATTTGGACCAGTTTATCATTATTGAGATAAGGTATTGCATGCAAATATTCATTTTCTCTTTAGTGCATGCTAGTTGTTACATCTGACATTGAGTGTTTTTGTGGAGCGATCTGAAGGCCTTTGATCATGGGAATCTCCCCTAGTTTGTGGGGGGTATTTGAATGTGGTGATATATCTCGATGAGGAGAAGGGAAGGGGGCCACTTACCTAACATGCTAGCCTAGAGTTCGATCAATTCCTATCCAGCAAAGGGTTGTTGGATATGGGGTTTTCAGGGAGGTGCTTTACTTGGTGAAACAACCAGAGAGGTTCTTTTTGAGCCAATTAGGGTTCATTAGGACTTTTCCATTCCATTATGATTTCCAAATCACAAACACTTTATCATAAGACAATTTGTTTTTGCTAAGGATTATTTTTTATAAGGAAAATTTCCCTTCTCTAAGGAAAAGTTTATCTTTATCATTGTTTTCATTGATCATTTAATATTATCTCTAAATCTAACTCATTTTACTCCTTACCCTAAAAATCATTTTCAAATCGAAAATCATGGATTCTTATAAACCCTTGGATATAGAGTATTCTATTTTCAGACTCCGAATTCTTTGAAATTAAGATTATGAATTCTCTAAAATTAAGACTCTAAATTCTCTAAAATCTAGATCCAAATTCTTTGAAATTCAGACTCTGAATTCTATGAAATTTAGTATTCGAATTCTTTGAAATTCAGACTCTTAATTCTTAGAAATTTTGACTCCAAATTATCTAAAATTTAGACTCTGAATTCTCTAAAATTCAGACTCCGAATTCTGTAAAATTCAGACTCCAAATTTTTTGAAATTCAGACTTTGAATTCTCTGAAATTTAGACATTGAATTCATCATATATAAAACTTCTAATTTTTCATAACTCATATTATAAAATCCTTATAATTTAGACTCTGAAGTACTCAGAATTTGAACTCTGAATTTCTCAGAATTTAGACTGTGAATTCCCAAGAATTCAGATTCCAAATTCATTGGAATTGAAACTCCAAAATCTATAGAATTCATGTTACAAATTCCTTGGAAAATAGAATCTGAATATCCATGTCTTATAGACATTTAATGTTTATTTGGTTATATTAAAAATTAAAATTTTTCTATAGACTCTGAAAAATAGATTTTTTTATGAAATTTCAATTTCCTTATACTTATTGTGAAACGATGTCGTACAATATGTTTACAACTAACCATTGTTTGAGTTACACATGTATAGGTTCTTCCAAGATTCAAGGAAAAATATTACCATTTGAAGAGGGAGCTGACCATCGGAGATGTTACTATAAATAGTAGCTCATTTGAGGGAGTTCATAATAGAGAATTATCTATTGATCACTCTAGATATTACATGCTACTGCAATGATTTCTTGAGAGAGAGAATATCAAGATTTCTTCCTATGAAACATCTTGTTTATCTTTCATTGTGTGACTCTAATTATTGACAAATAAAATCAAGGGCTTCCAAGTATAGTAAGATAGATGTTCTAACTACCATAAAGTTCGTGAATTTCTAGAGATAAGAAGATAGAGGTGTCGATTACCTTAAAGATCGAGGACTTTTGGGGATAGAATGACAGAGGTTCCAACTACCTTACAGATCGAGAGATTTCTGGGATAGAAAGACAGATTCAATTGGAAAAAAATTGAAAATAAATATTTATGGAATGGAATGTAAAATATAAAAATATTCAAGTCTAGCTACAAGATTATAAGGTTCTTCATAGTCAATACCTTCTTTTTGATTATAGCCTTTAGAAACTAGTCTAGCATTATTTCTTACTATTATTCCATTTTCATCACACTTATTTCCGAAGACCCAATTTACTCCAATAAAAGATGTTTACATAGTTCATTCAACCATGGTCCAGACATTGTTCGTTTAAATTTTATTGAGCTCATCTTGCATGGATATTATCCAATCATCTTCACTTAAAGCGTCATCCATGACTTTTGGTTCTAATTGTAAAAGGAATGCTAGATGTTCTACTTCACTTCATAAGGATCTTGTAGTTCTTATAGGATGATTTACATCACCAATGATACTATCACTAAGAAGATTGTTAAGAATCAACTGATTTGGGTTTTTTAAAACATGTTCATCAACATATTGAATGAAATATTTTGGGATAAATGATTCAAAAATATTTTCTTGAACATTTTCCTTATCCAAAGAATATTCTATCAATAGTTGAAAAACAGTTTTTGAAAACACATCTGAAGATGCAGGTTGGGGTTATTTAATGAAATGGTCTAGTTTCATAAAATTTAACATGTATTGTTTCTTCAATAGTATATTTATTTTAATTAAAAACTCTATACTCCATAGAATTTGTGGAGTAGACAAGGAATATTCATTCATTAAATTTGTGTGAGACGTACTGTAAATTATATTTATTATTAATAATTAATACTTTTCAACCAAATACCTTGAAGTAGGATAGTCATGGTTTTCTACCATTCCACAATTCATAAGGGGTTTTGTTAAGAAAAGGTTTAATAAAAACTTTATTTATTTTATAGAAAGATGTACTTATGGATTCATCCTAGAAGTGTTTTTCAAATAATATTCAATAAACATGGTTGCGGTTATCTCTTGAAGAATTTGATTTCATTTTCAACAACATCATTTTGTTTAGCTGTTCTTGGAGCTGAGATATTAGGAGTAATGCCTTTTTCTACTACAAAATTTTTCAGGAAAAAAAATTTGAAATTCCCCTCCATGATCACTATGAATAGTTATCATTGGAAGATTTTTACCATTTTTAACTTGGGCTCTAAAAATTTTTAAATAAAAAAACACATCAGACTTATTTTCATGAAAATAAACCCATTTAAATCTAGTGTAATCATAAAATAATGAAAATACATAATATTTTCTTCTAATACTACCAGTTTGTGTTGGACCAAGAAGATCTATATGCACCAACTATAATGCATCATATGCTGTGACTTCACCAATTGATTTAAAACATGACTTATGTTTCTCGCCATATTGACAAGGATCACAATCTTTTGACGAATCAAATCTATGTTCTAGAAAATCCTTAACAAGATTTTTTTATAAGAGTTTTCATAGGTTCCTAATGTTACAGTGCACTAATCTTTTATTCCATAACCAAGATTGATCTTCCATTACACTAAGGCAAGGAAGATATTGGCTTTTATGGAATTATATGTTTAGTGTGTATACATTCTATAACTAATGGGAGGAAAGTATAAACTCTACCTTGGAATTGTGCACTATGAATTTATCATTCATAAAATTAAAAAGGCACCCTTCATCACATAATTGACTTATGAAAATGAGGTTGTGCTTAAGACCCTAAACAAATAAAAA
The DNA here is from genome assembly GCA_963277665.1 of Viscum album. Lineage (NCBI taxonomy): Eukaryota > Viridiplantae > Streptophyta > Magnoliopsida > Santalales > Viscaceae > Viscum > Viscum album. The sequence goes on along the minus strand of OY728162.1, from coordinate 913,200,529 downwards.
ATTTGAAATTAAAGTTTTTCCAAGAAGAACAATGATACATATTCCAAAAATTTCCCCCAAACCATTATCTCTGAATGTTACATTTCCTCCATTAGTTTGGTAATATTTTAAAAAATGTTTTTGTTTCCAGTCATATTCTTGGAACATCCACCATCTATATACCATGTATTTCTGTTGGTAAAATCTTAATTTTACTAAAAATAAAGGAGTTAGGATTTTAAAATCCAAATTTTATTAGATCTAGAAGTTTCAAATACTAAAATTTAGCAATAAACATTTTCATTGAAAAATATGATTTATAAAAACCAAAAGACTGAGTTTTTTTAAATATTTGTTTTTCTCTCTATGTCCACCACACCGAAATTTATTGAAAAAATGGATCTACTTGGGTAACAAAATATTTATTACTAAAAACCGGTTTATAATGAGTTTAAACAAGTACATGAATATTTCTTAAGTGAAGAATTTGGGAATACATCTTGTCAAATTTTTCCTTCCCAGATGAAAAGTTTTACAAGAATTTCCATAGGGAATATATTTTTGGCATTAGTTTTGTAACAAAATTTTTATCATAAAAACATTAGTTTTAGCACTAGAGTTAAACTCTAAAATATTTTTCTTAGAAATTACATCTTCAAGATCCTTATAATGTTTATCCATATTATAATTATGTTCCTCAAGATTTTTGGAAATAAATTTAAAATAAAATCTTTTCTAATAATGATATTCAGAAAGATTTGATACTTATTTGGTTAAAATAGATAATAAATAATATTACTTATCAACATTTTTATTGAGTTTAGAATTTTCATTCTCAAGAAGTTTAACAATCCTAGACACTTCTTCATAAGAAGTTAATATATTATCTTCTGATGAGGAAGATTCATCATATAATGATTCATAATATTTTTCATCTATATAATTTTCATTTAATGATACATTAGTAGTAGATTTGGAATTGTGAACCTTGTCCTTTAGAAAATAATTTTAAATGGGTAGTTTGGCTAGTAGACCAAACTTCATCTGACCAGAAGATTCATACACTGAATATTTATCTAAAGAGTAACTACCACTGGCACTCCAGGTGTCATTAGCCTTCAATAATTTCTTAGACTTATTCTTGTAATGCTTTATTATATTTCTCTCAGAATGCTTTTCCTTCCGATCTTTTCTTATAAGCATTTTAAAATCTGGCCTTATATGCTCTGATCTTTTTCATTCATAGAAAGAGACTTCTAATCCTTTCTTGTCTTTTATTTATTTCTTCTTATATCTATACAGAATGTATTTATTTCTGACTATCTTGTTCCTCTTTCGAGAAAGATTAGATAGCATATTCTCACAATTTTCTCTTTCACTAAATTCAGATAAAACAAAGACATTATTAGAATTATATCCTATAACCATTTTTAAAGACATGACATTAGTATTAGTAAAAGAAAAACTTCCATTGACATTCTTATTCATTGTTCATATCATCACCTCTTTTCATTCTTGTCTCATGTTGAAGACGAGTTCCAAAAAGCTCATAAAGAGTAATTTTAGATACTTTCCAATTCTCATCAATAAATGTTCTTTTTGTATTCCCATTCATTAGAAATAATATCAATAATCATTCCTACAAGAGCTTCATCATCTAAACCATTTTCTCCCATAGATTTTAAGCTATTCAAAATAGTCATAAATCATTGTTTCACTTTGAATACTTGTTCTCTATAATGAAATAAGAATCCATGATATTATGCTGTTAACATTGCTCTTTTAGTTTCTATCACATTAGATGTACCAAAATGAGTGACCTCAAGTTTCATCCTAATGTAGTTTGTAGCTTCACAAGAATAAATTTGACTATATATATTACTGGTCATGCAACACAATAGAGTATTGCATACATTTTAGTTTAGTTATTATTCTGAATTTTCTTGGTTGGTGAATGTTTTGAATTCCTTGTCAGGAATTTTGTAATCTCCAGTAGGCATGAAAATGGTGTCAACTACAGTATTAAAAGAAAAAGTCTTCATATGATCTCTCAATTACTCTTAATAATTACCATCCAATATATGTGGTCTAGTAGTATTTATTTTTTCAATCGAACTGGCATTCATTCATACCATTAAATAAGAAAAACAATTTTCCACAAAATACCTGTTAATAGAAAAGGTTTGTAAACAGAGATTAAAATCCTATAAGAAAAACATAATCAAGAAAACTTAAGAAAGAAAATATAGAACCTGGAAAACTTGATCCATGAAACTTATATGTGAATATACATAATTCAAATACCTCCTCCAATACCAAGTATTGACTCAAGATTTTAGAAGCATCAAAATTATATTAATCAGAAAACATATTCTATTTCAATGATTATGGACTAATTTTTCAGGCATGAGGTCAATTTTAAATCCTTCAACATCGAATATTATGCTCACAGGAGGTCGTTCAAGGAAATCACTATGTGGTCTCGGATGAAAATTGAAAAGTTGAGAATAATTAATGACTTTCAAGATAAAGTGAAGGATGCTTTTTATACTTGAGATATCAAGATCAATGATCTTAATTCATGTTTCAATGATATTATTTATCTCAAAAAAACTATTCGGATGTAAGAATTCAGGGATCTTAATGGGAAACATAATGCAGTTGCTATCAATCTGAAAAGGGAAAGGAATCTCATAATTGTGTTTGATGAAAAGTTTAGTAAGAAAGAAGAGCTTTTGAAGACTAAGGGATAAATTCTTATGGCCCAGGAAGAAATGGTCAAAGCTCTGGAGAAGAAAAATTAAGATCAGGATTATCATCACAAATGTTTTGAAGAGGATCATAATAAGCTTAAAAAGATGAAGACCAATGTCAAGAATCTCATTCTGAAGGAAAAAGAAGTAAGATTCATTCCATAAATACGATCTTTTATCGTATTTCCTTTCTTTTACATGTTTTTCCAATCATAATGAAAAATTTGGTTGTTCTTCATTTGTTTTTTTATATAGTACTAATATTTCAGGTATCATTTTTTTCCATTCCCTCTATTATTTTTTTAAAATTACTAAGGGGGAGAAAGGATTGATAGACAGAATACCAAGTAAGGAAGATAATTCTTTAGGTAAGGGGGATTCTATCTAAGGGGGAGTTTATATCAAAGAATATTTCCATATGAACGAAAAAATCAAAATATCCTTAAATAAGTAAAGAATAAAATCCTTATGGATTTAAAAACCTATGAGAGACTAAGTTGTATTCACTGTGATCTATATGTAATGGGAACTGAGTTTTTCGTTTAGGTTAATAAAGAAAAATCTAAGTCATTATATTCTTTTTCTTAAGGATGTATGTACATTCAAAAAAGGGAGATATTGTTGAGTCAATAATGTTTTTCTTATGGATTTTCAAATCCTATATTTTTTGAAAATTACAGAAACTTTATCTTAAGTCAAATTTTTTTCCCTAAGGATTATTTCCATAAGGAAAATTTCCCTTCTCTAAGGAAATTTTCATCCTAATCTTTGTTTTATTTGTTAATTTCATAGTCTCTCTAAATCTAAATCATTTTATTCCTAAGTATAAAAATTTGTTTCCCATCTAAAATATCAGAATCTAATAATTCCTTGGATATAGAGTATTTTATTTTCAGACTATGAATTCTCTAGAATTCAGAATGTGAATATTTGATATTTGGACTCTGAATTCTTTGAAATTTAGCCTCTGAATTTGTTGAAATTCGGACTCTGAATTCTCTGAAATTCGGACTCTGAATTCTATAAAATTCCAACTATGAATTCTCAAAATTAAAACTCCGAATTATCTGAAATTAGGACTCTGAATTCAATAAAATTCTGATTCCAAATTCTCTAAAATTCAGACTCCGAATTCATTGAAATTCAGACTTCAAATTCACTAAAATTATCACTCAGAATTCACTAAAATTCAGACTCTGAATACCAAAAAATTCCAATTCCAAATTCCTTAGAATTCATATTCCAAATTACTAAATATTTGGACTCTGAATTACTCAGAATTTAGACTCCAAATTCTTCATAAATCAAAATCTAAATTCCTTAGAATTCAGATTCCAAATTCATTGGAATTAAAACATTGAAATCTATAGAATTGAGGTTCCAAATTATTTGGAAAACAAAATCCAAATATCTATGTCATATAGACTCTGAATGCTTATTTGGTTAGATTTCAAATTTTATTTTTTCGTAGAATTTTAACAATAGTTTTGGTTAAGATATTTTATTTTCCTGATACTTGTTGTGAAATGATGTCTTAAAACCTGTTTCTAACTAACCGTTGTTTGAGTTACACAAGTATATGTCCCTACAAGATTCATGAAAAAATATGGGAGTTGGAGGAGGGAGTCAACCATTGGGGAACTTCTTATAAATATGAGCTCATTTTAATGATCTCATAATCGTTAATTAACTGTTGATCACTCTAGAGATTTCCTACTGCGGATGTGATTTATAGTGAGAGAGACTCTCATGCTTTGTGCGTATTGAACATCTTGTTCAGATTTCCTTGTGTGACTCCCATTGTTGATGAGTAAAATCAATGGATTCTAGGTAAATAAAGATAGAGGTGTTGACTACCTTAATATTCATGGACTTCCCGGGATAGGAAGACAGAGGTGGCGTCTACCTTAATGTTCGAGGACTTATAGGGATAGGGAGACAGATGTGCTGACTACCTTAATGATCGAGGGATTGTAGGGATAGGAAGAAAAATTATTATATTCCTATCGAGGTATTACCCTAGTGTGGGTAAGACATAATTTCTTGACATTATAAATCATGGGACCTTTATCCAAGGGTGTTGGATACCCTACTCTTTGGGATAAAATATTTCATGCTTGTTACTTGTTTTGGTTTAAGTTTATTTCCACTATATTCTGAATAAATAAGAAAGTATAATCCTCTTTTACATTATTATTATTTTATATACTCTTATAAATAATATTATATTAAATTTAAGGTATAATCTTTTCTGAATTAATATTTTCTTATGTTTCCTTTCGAAAACCATATTTCCAAAACCTAGAAAGTTTGCCTTATAGAACTATTTTACAGATTGTGAATTTACCTTGATTAACTTTTTTAAACAAATTTTTTTAAGCTCAAAAACCAAAGTTTTTAAACATAAAATCCACCCACTCTTCTAATTGAGAATCTACATGATTATTTAGATCCTACAGATCTCATATCACTTTGTGTCAGCTAGATCACTGCCTGGATAATGTCCCTGTTATCTCTACCTTTCGGAATGTGAAGGTCACTCACTAGTCGAGTAGATTTTAAGACCAATCACCTCTTCATTTTGATATCCTTTCTAACCTTGATAATATCATTGTCATGGATTTATCTCCCCTAATGGAAAAGTATCCATATTTTCTTGACACAATTGGTTACTAATGGAATAGGTGCATGAATGGGAATGTGAGGGAATTATTATAAAACAAATTAAGCCATCTCCTAGAGGATCTTCAAGGGTGGGTCAGTTCCCAGCCAACCCTGATGTGTGATATGGATGGATTATGTTGGAGATTGATCACCTAGAATCCATCTTGGATGTGGAATGTAATGAGGATATGTTTGGGGATATGGGCGTAAAGAAGGATGTTTTGGTGACATGCTACATAGGGAGGAACATGGGACCTATGATGAATCAAGGGTGAGCTTGCTTCATGGGGGGAATGGAACAATTATTTTTTAGGAAATAATCAAGAAACTATAGAGGCATGAAAGTCCCAATTTAAGGATGGATGATGGTTCCTACACAAATTATCAAGAAACATTGGGCATCTTACCAGAGGCCTTCTTCAGGAGTGTACTTTTTGGAGCTAATACTAGGATGGTAGAGGGGTACCCACAGGGCCATGGAGCCATCACTGACATCATACCGTTGGTACTTTAGGATCATGACCATGCTCTTCATGAGACCTTATTACTGGTGGATGAAATATTTCTGGCTGTTATGAATCTGAACTTAGATAGTGCCACGACCTAGATGGGTTTACTTGCACTTTTTATCAATCCATTTAGATTTTGGTCAAGGATGATGATGTTCTCGCAATCCATGTATTCTTTCAAGGGGTACTCTACCTCATTCCACCAGATCAACCTCCATGGATCTCATTCCCAGAGTAAAAACTCCCCCCCATTCCATCATTATCACCTTGTGACAATGATAAGATTCTCATACAAGATCCTTTATTCAATACGTAATACTAGATTTAGCCCTAATCTTCATTAATGGGTCTCTTTTGATCATCATAGCTTCATTTAACATAGATCCATTCAAGGGGTGATTGTGCTAGGATCAGAGATCATTGAAGGCATTGGCATACGAGTTCATCGTGAAAACATGGTGGTCATGATAGACATCGATAAATGCTATGACAGAGAGGATTGGGAATTAATCATCTTGGTCTTCACAGGTACATGCTTATATACATGGTTTGTGGATCTTATCTTCCGCTGCTTTAAATATTCATTGATTTCTTTCTGCTTTATGGTCTATAATTGGGGTTTCTTCAATGATGTTCGATGACTGTAGTAGGGGTATCCACTCCCAACGAGCCACTCTGTTCTATCACAGGATGTCCTCACTATTTTCATCAACATGGCTATTTCCCTGGGATCCATCAGGACCTATTGGTGAATGTCTAGTCCTAGAATAATCTCTCATATGATGTTTGGAGACAATTATATTATCATTATGAATTCAGGTATGTGGTTTGTTAGAGGGTTTAACAAGATTCTATAAGACTATTGTCAATGTTTTTGGAAGGCTGTCAATCACACCAATAGAACATTCTATGTTCTGAAGTGATGCTTGGATAGCAGGGTGGGTTTCGTGAGCATGAGGTTTGGCATGCGATGAGGCTATTTTTTCATGGAGTATCTTAGTGCCCCAATCTCCCGTAGTAGGATGTGTATTATCTTAATTGAAATGATTTTTGGGAATATGACCGAATGAATTTTGAACTGTAAGAACCACTTCCAATATTTGGTTGGTAGGATCACCCTAGAGAACTAAATCTTATCTTTTATAACTTTCCACTCAGTCGTGACCTCTAAGGTTCCAAAGGGTGTGATCACAATGATTTACTCTACCCTTTTCACTTTAATCTGGGATGAACATGATATGGGGAGGAAACAATTTTTGTCATGTGATAGGCTTTCATGTCTAGTGCAATAGGGGGGCATCAGTGTCAATAGCATCTCTGATACGTTATGTGGAATGCATGCAAAGATAACAGGGGTGGTCATCGAGGGGAACACTATTTGGGGTATGTATAAGGATGCATGATCTACTGAAGGAGGAAACAGTTCTAATTCTCACTAGTTTCTACTTCTTATACCTATTATCTCCCACATGTACACCCTACAACCTTTTTCCAGATGGATCGTGGGTTGGGGACATCTCCTTTTGGCACCACAACTCTGTTGGATATATTATTGTATTTCTAGGTTGCCCGATCAACCATATCACTTTCAATGAGTAAACTAGGAACCTGGAGTTCACTAGTGATGTGTTGGACAATAATAAATGTCATGATTTTGATATTATTGATCCCTCAAATGAACAATATTGTTTTTTTTTCATTGAATCTTCTTCAGGGACATTCTCTTCTATGGATTACAAGAGGGTGTCTACATGTGTGAACTAGAAGTATCCATGGGTCTCGACTATTTGGTCTAATGAAGTTCCTTCTAAATTAAATTTTCTTATCTGGAGCATTAGGAATAGAGAACTATCTATGAACAACAATGTGAAACATTCAGGTATCAACCTATTCTCCCATTATATGGGTTGTAGGGCCCCCATTAAGGAAAATGTTGCCCAATGATTTTTTAGCAGTGGATGGGCTTGCTAGGTGTGATGTTATTTTGATGATTTTGCAAGATTTTCTACTGTATCTTTTAGGAAAATTTACCTTCTCCTTCAGCGGTTTCCTGGTGGTGGGGAAGGTAGATTTGTGAGGAACACCGAGGCCATGATTCGTTCCTCAATATGTTGGTGTATTTGGATTTCACGAAACCAAGCTAGGCATGAGGGGATTCAGTTATCTAGTAAGAATATAGTGGTAAAGACCATTTTTATCCTCCTTGATATGGTTTAGTCCTGCAAAAAATGGTCTGAATCCCCCACTATTCCCCCTATTCAAGAAGGCCTTCTAGAGTGGTTCTCACCAAAGCCTATTCACTAAGTTACTTGGCTTCACCACAATCATAGATTAATACTCAAAATTGTACGCTATTTCTCTTCGAATGTTAGGAAATGTAATGGTGTGGCTCTGGATCTCATAGGGCATGTCATCCTTTCCTTTTCTTCTCATTTTGGTAGAGGTCTTTCTCTCTTCGATAAGGCTATGTCTATGTTCATGGGACTACAGATATGCAGGCACCAAATTTTCAATCTTGATGCAATTGAGTCAGATTGTTTTGTGCTTCATGACTCTTTGCATGGTATGTGTATTACCCCTAGTCAGTTAACTATATACTAAGGATACTCATGAACATAATAAATAATGACACTGTCCTTTTTCACACATGGTGGGAGGGGAACACCGTTTCTGATTATATGACCTCGATGACAGTGCAATGTCTTCATGTTTTTTTCACATAGATGTGTCTTCCTTCCATATTTAAGTAAGGAACCTGATTAGAGGTGTTCCTCTAGGCCTACGTTACATTAGCCCTTCGTATCCCCTTCCTTCCTTGTGGGATTCTCTCTTTGGCATAATTCCTTGTACCATCCCTTTTAGATTATTAATGAAATGAAGATGAAGATGATATAAAAAAAATGATGTTTGAAGTAAACATAAGGAGAAATACATAATTACAAATATTATAAATGTCATCCTAATATATATAGTCCCATCCAACCATACATTAACCATATTCTATATTTGGAGAACAATTTTATGCTCCACAATTATGGACATGTCTTCATGTATGTTAGTCATCCATATTCAAAACTATGGGGAAAACCACACTACTCCATGATGACTTAATATCTAGCACTAGGGAAATATATATATCACACATGATAAAACAATATCTAGCTCTGGTGTAATTCAGAATCCACATTTTCCTCTGATGTTGAAATCACAACCTTCTTATAATAAAGGTGGAACTCCCCTTTAAGGGTTCAACTAGTCGTGTTAGATAAATTGGATTCCTTCAAACCAGTCAGTGATTTACCTTGCATGAATCCACATGCAAGCCATTATATAGAATGTAAAACGAATTTCATAACAAGAATGGTTTGACATGATATAATGAATCCAACATGCATATCACAGTAAGAAAGGGTCTCATGGTACCCAGAACAGCCACATGAGAATCCTATCATGTAATAGTCTCATGAATACACACACTCAATATAAAAATAATGTAATAGAATATAATTTATATGTAATGTCCATAAAATGGTATGGAATTTCTATCCCAAATTTATAAATTCAATTAGTTATGAATCAATACTTAGAAAAGTCCCATGAATGAAATTCCATATAACCAATCCAATTTCATCTCATAAGGGGTTATTGAATCATGATTCATGCATAGAAATGTATCATTTGATTATATATAGACCAACTTATCCAATGAGATATTCCACAAATTAGTAATCTAAATATATTCAATGTAATGTTTTAAATTCACTAGATTCACCATAAATCTATCATAATCACATGAATTATTCATTTGATCATGATAGTCTCCAAGGTTCTTTCCAATATAGTGTTGATCTATAATTTTACCCAATAGAGGTGTGGGATTTGGAAAAAGTAGGTGAATGATACTATTTGGGAGCAAGAAGCATAATCTATTCTTGGAATTCTGAATAATGGGGAAGGAGAGGTAAAATTTCAATTAGCGAGCGATAATATTGATGTTTTATATGAGTGAGAGTCAAAAATATGTTGTATAATATAAAAAATTCAAGTTATTTAATTTTTTTTATTAATGCCCCTAATGAAAAGGACATCCTGAAACCAGCAGTTGAAATGTGGTTTCCTTCTATATTTCCAATAGATATAGGAAGAAATTGGGGATATTTGATTTTTTCCACTAGGTGGAAGGGAGATTTTTATCTATTACTAGTTCAGACTCAAGACCTTTCTATGGTATTTCAACCTTTAATGGCTAGCCGAAATCATTGTACTATACAGCTAGGGGCGCACAAGTAGCTCTAACTCTTTGTTGGTTCCCCAAAATCCTTTAAGTCTGATTCTATAACACCAAAAACCATAACATTACATTGATCAATAAATATCATAATAAATATATACAAAAAATGTAATTAAATATATCTTCTAAATTCAAGGATTTCACCCATCTCACTGTATAATGACTTTTTATCCCAAAGAAGTTTCATTACTGGTATATCTTGAATAACAACGGAATTTACACAAACAAATCATAACCTTGATCCCATGACTCCCTGTTCTTTAATTAATATCCCAAATAAACTCTGAAAAATAGTGTAACCATTCCCCATAACATCTTATCGATCGATCTGGTTTATTATCCCCATTTTTTGCATTAAAAACGATGCTTATGGATCCAACTCATTGTCCTCTATATCGATCACACACACATGATTAACATGATGAATTTGAAGATGGGACACATTTATCTTGTTACATATATTATGATAATATATAGTTAGTTCCAATTTTTAGCAAATTATTGTAATAGGATTGATAATTTCCAATGATCGTACAAAATATGGAACCAATTTCCACTCTTTATATAAATTTTGATTCCCCAAATGTGGGGACACCTATATAAATGCATGATTTCCCATAGAAAACTCTTAGGATCATCACCTAAAGTTAACATATGATTTTTTATGTACTTTGAGTAGTCAATAATCACTTTTGAACAAATTAGATCTAATCAGAGATATCGTGTACCATACAATTCATGAAAACAACTACCTCAGCTATATCCTTATTATATAGATGTAATTGACATGATTCCCTATAAATAGTATCAATCTATTCCATCTAAATTGATGTCTGGTAACTATAATTTCAAACAAATTATTAGAATTTCAAATAATAAACACATTCTCCATCAAACTCTTTGATGAATTCAAGAAGAATATCCGTTAAAATAATTATTTCCCCCATCGTATACCCATTAATTTGAGTATAATTCAATATACTCAACATCAACTATGTTCCCATGACATTCCATATTCCTTGAGAAAACCATGATGTGAAATCAGTATCCTAGTAAGATACTATTCCCATGGCAACTCCTTGTAATCACACTATCTCTCAAAAATAGAGTATGATCAACTAATTTATTTTACGGTTATCTCTAATTAAATTTAAATTTACCACAATTTATAGTAAATCATACAAGAACCATATAGTCTATAAGATTATTATTCTATTAGTAAATATTGTATCATATTTCGTCGTCTCCTCCCCCTACCACATATTATTATGAATATTCAATAGGAAACTACATGTTCAATTGTGTTGGAATGTAAACCTATAAAATATATGAAAATAGAATAAAAAACCAAAAACATCCATCAATATTCCTTTCCACTAGAATAATCATCTAATATAATTATTTTTCTACAATCAACTGGAGTACAACACCCGAATAAAATCATGAGAGTTAAATATCAAAACATCCCTCATAGAATCATGATCTAGAACTCGTGCTTGAATATAGAAAACAATATATCTCTATTATGTTCTTCCTTAAATTGAGTTTTTCCTCAAAGATAGGTCCCATATCAATAATAACATGGAATCCAACTCTTCGTGTACTTTCACCCAGTCTACCAATGAATAAATGGTAATTGGGGGGGGGATATGTCACCACAAAATGGAACTTAGATACACCCATTATCTAAATAGAAAACAGTCTCATAAATTTAAATTCAGCCACTAAATGATTAACATTGAGCTATTAATACATCCTACTAAGATATTTTTTAATATAATTACAATTTCTAGAAGAATAATTTATCAATATATCATTGTTTTGTTGATACTCAACATAATTCCTCTACCAAAGGATCAAGTTCCATTGAGATAAGTTATATAACAGGAGTGTACTATCTATATAGATAATTATCCTCTTGATGAAAAGGTAGTGTGTCAATTATTTTAATGTATGGACCACTTTTTCAATTTCTAGATAATTAGTAGGTAAATTTTTCTCACGGGTTCATATCTAAAGATACCCATAAAAAATACATGATTTCTCTACAGAAAAACATCTCCGAAAAAAACTAGTGGAATCAACATAAACCACATATCCAATTCCAATATCATTGACGATTAAATATATAGATGAAATAAATATCTCAATATTCTATTGATAGGATGATTAACACCAATATATCAACTCAAAAATTACCCAGTTATTATTATGATCCCTCAATGGAGAAAAACGTGATTATTCATGATGAATCTATTATAAGTCACCAGAAAACCTAGAAAACCCAACATCTCAAAAAAATCACAGGGTATTCCAAAGACATTCCTAAATCTTAAATCTATAAATTAACTAAACTTGAAACCCTATAAATAACCTTCCAATGGATGAAATCCTATTGGATCTGAAATTGAAACATCTAATTTTTGGATTAGAGATAATGTTCTCTACAAGTACTGAATACACTCTCAATGTGTCTTTCATGTATATTTGGTGTTTGTGAGTATGTCAAAATATAATTAATCAATTAAATAACAATTGAGACAATATTTTCATGGAATATTGATTTCATGTTTTAAATAAAAACCACAGATTCATTCCTTAACTAGAATATAATGAAGTAGTTCTCAATCAATTTATACATAAACCTATGTAATTTAATGTAAATATCCTAATCTATGACCAAATTCTAATGGTTGATTTATCAAAAGTAAATCTTGAAGAACCATTAGGCTCCCCTCAACTAATCAATTAAATCATCATTCTTTAGATATGGGTACTAGTTTTATACTATAACCTAATTCAACATTATATATTCCACACTAATTGAAGGATCCAAGCCAATTTTTTTGCTATAATAAATTGATAAGTAGAAGGATAGTTTCCCCATAAAATAAATCCCTATAAATCTATATCCTATTTCCAAAACATTATTTCCTTTAACATATATAGTTTTATATGACCTATAGTAATTTTTATAACATCTTTTATTCATATGAGTTCGATTATGAATTCAATTTACCTATCCAGAGTATGTCTTGAGAAATCATCTAGACATATTTCCTAATAATATCGCACAAAAAGAGGAAAAGAGGTGGTATCAATTATGTGACCGACACTGAAAACCAACACAAAAAACAATCTATAATATATGCAAAATAACTTTGGTCTGGTCTCATTCTACATACTCCAACTTCTCTTCTATCTATACAAACAATATTTATCCCCCATATGTGTATTAATGGATACTCATTTTTTGTAGTAATATTTCCCCCTCTAACTAGTCAACCAACCTTGAATGAAAATCACAAAATATGTAGTCATCTATTAGATCAAAAAATATAAAAACTTCCACAACTATAAACTAAAAATATACATTCTAGAAATATTTACAGATACTCTACCTTATTCCTAAATGGTATATCTAGTGAAAGAAATTTATAAGACAACTTAACAGATATATCTAACTAATTAATGACATGAGTAGATATAAAATAATGCTATTATAAATTATAAAACATTATAGTAGAGAACATATAGGAAATCTAAATAATGTATTAAATGGTTGATGGTCCCCTTATATTATTATCTATAATATGATACATTGTGTACAACTTACCTATTTTGGATCTGAGGAACTACCATAGAATTCGATGAATCTCTGTGGCCATAAAATTATTTGACATAGGAATCATCTTCTAAGGTCTATAAATTTTCCATGAACTGATATTTAGGAACCCACCATGTTTTATAAAAATAATAACTATTGATGACCCTCCTTCTATAATTAATTTAAATTTATAATATAGATAGGAAAACAAGAGATTAATCCCTTTCCATTGAAAATTGTAACAATGAATGAATCACCTTCGATAAAGGTTGTTGGAGATCCTATTTTTTACTCATGTTAACTACCTCTATCTTATAACATGTTCTCTAACTACCTACTCAGAACACTAAGAATGTAACCTACTACATTGGTTGTGATGCCACCATTGAATCCAGTATGTGGTTGAAGAATACCTTATTCATTTTCATAATCTATTCCAATATAAATTTTATGTGATGTTTGAATCTCACCATATTAATTATTCAAGTATGAGTTCATAATATATAATAATAGAAATGGACTAAGGTCAATCAAAGACATCCATGTACCCTTTGAACCATTCATAGAAAATTAGGGAGATAAATAAATCATTACAATAAAATAAAGAGAAAAAATTGCTATTGTCATTGTACCCTATTGAAGAAAAAAAAGTACAGATAAAAGATTCAATTTTTACAAAAAAACACCTAAAAGGTAAAAATTTTCAATTTATTTTAATTTAGACCATTTTCCCCAAACTATTTCTTGATGCTCAACTACTCGTCATGGGTACCTGAAGAATTAATGAAACCATCATATCCATTCAACCATCTTAAGATTCCACTAGATTAATGATTCCCATGATTAATTCACTCTATTTCTCATTATCCTAGTTCCCTCACATACCCTATAATGATAGATGATTCCGATTATATAAGTCTCATCAATAATCAAACATCCACGTGTAAGGTCACCTATCACAGATGTTCTAGATTATGGGTTTATCATTTATATATTATATTAATGATATATTAACAATTATAAAAAATAATAGTTTTTATAACTTATTACATAACCAACCATTGAATAATGATAATGATGTTCATTGGTACAACATTTTACCGGCTCATGAAGCGATGCGATCCTTTTTTATTACAACATAAAATATATGATAAAAATAAGTGTATTTAAAAAAATAATTTGATATTTATGATATAATTATCATTCTATAAATATAATATTACATCTATATTCTTTTCAAATAGATTATTGAATATAGAAACTTTACTTATTTGTATGCATGACCTACCGTCTCAATGATTGTATGAAAGTTAATTTTAAATAACCATATCACATGGTTTTTTTTAATATTATAAATAATTTATAAAATATATAATTAATTAATTATTTTCATTCTATATGACATATAATAGATACCCCTTTGATCATGACAAACACAAAGACATCATTTGGAAATTTTGAACCAAACATCCTCAAAACACCTTATGTGGGAAAAAATTATTATGTAATTAAATTTTCATAAAAATAAATGAGTAAAATGGTTTATGAATAAGGTATTAAATAAAATATAATAATTTGGAGAAAAATTTATTTATATATGGTTATTATATAAGAAATAAAGTAAAAACAAAACAATTATGGATATAGGATTGGCGTTTCATTAGTCAGTTTACCGTAATTGGTGTATATTAATTATTTATTAAATATATTATGAAAATATTATATGGGGAATGAATATTTTTATTTTATGTTTAATTTAGAATTTATTATTTTTATATTCATTCATTACTCATATATTTGTTAATTATTAATTCCCATATATATGTTAGGATATTTTTAAGGTAGTTTTCCTCAATTCTCTTCAATAAAGATAATTTTAATTTTATATAAAAAATTTATTTTGTACAGTATATATAATGAATCACTGAATAAGTTATCATGAATTTCTCATAAACCATGGAATATTATATTACCATTGTCTTACTTTATTTTCTTTAGGATTCAAATGTTCACAAAGTGGTTAGGGTATATTCTTCAATCTCATTTAAATTAGGATTATTGATGCTTGAGTTTCCATTGAAAAATAATAATTAACCATTGTATAAAAAATCCCTTTATTTTTATTCTCCATCATTTTAATGATTTTTTCCTATAGTTATACCATATTTTTCTCTTTTGTACCTATAATGATTTTGGAAATAGTTTTATCAAAATCCATATTTACATCACTTTTCAATCCAAATGGATTTTTTCTTAAAATCCATTTTTAAATTAAATTTTTTAAAATATCCCATTATTTATTAAATAAATTTTTTCTTATGCTTCAGTTTTTAACAAATATTTTAATAGTAATATTATTGTTTCATTCCAGATTACGAGCATTGGAATTTTTTAATAAATGGTGAAATGAATATTCTTTTAACTAGTATATTATATACCAAATTTCCCTCAATCATGACCAATCAATGAGTTGAGGCTTGACTTACGTGTATCTATGGATCTTTTCGAAGAAAAAAAATTCTTCATTATTTTGTGAATTTATTGTATGTGGTGTAATGGATATCTCGAAACCTCTATTTTCTTTTGTCTGTGACCATTATCTCTCTAACTCGATTTCACTCTCTCATTAATGTTTTGAAATGACTAAAAATTATGTTTATATGTCTCGAACATATATACTGAGATTATTATCAATTCGATTTATTGTTTAATAAATTAATACTATTCTTTTCTTATATTGCTTCATTATGAGGTCTTCTTTGATTACTTTATGTGTAGAGATTTTGTAACCCATTTTACTTAAATGGGTAATTCTTATATATATTCTTAATGACTGATTTCATTATTTTTTGAACACATAAGAATATTCATGTTATGATTGTTGGGTCGGAGGTGATGGCAAGAGGGGGGGTGATTTTCCTTTTTAAAAATAATTAATAATTTAAAACAAATTTAAATGCAGTGGAAAGTAAAATGGCAAGACACAATTGATAACGGAGTTCGGCTTTAAACTCAAGCCTACGTCTCCGCTCCCAACTCAACCGTTGGGATATTTATACGACCGCTTGCTTTTTAATGGTTATAGCAAGAAACCCACTAGCCGTTTTAAGGTAGGCTAGATCACCTTCTTACAGCTTTCTTTTTTATTATGGTTGTAGCAAGAAACCCAAATTGAAAGAAGGAAGAAAACGGGTGGTTGGTTTTAATACAAACCCAATTAAGAACTAAAAAATTGAAGTAAATAAGTTAGAACAAACTAGAGGAAGCCTTGAGCGCCAAGAGGTGAGTGTAGTTGATGTAGAGGCAGCCCAAGCTTCAAGTATGGCAATTGGATCTCAAGTAGCCTTTGAGAATTGTCGTAGGAGCCTCAAATGATCAAAATAGCTTTGGTATGCTTCGGTATATGATCGGTAGTCTTCCCGGCATCCATGGACGTCTATTTATAGGAGAAATACTCCCAAATACTTCAAAATAGCCGTTGGAGGGATTTAGGAGCCGTTGGGGATCAAGTGGGCCAGCCTGGTCAAAGCCTAACGGCTAGTTTGACTGAGCACACCGGCTGGCCGGTGCTGATCCACCGGCTGGCCGGTGCACCAGACAGAAGCAAGGGATTTCTGTCTGGCTCCACCGGCTGACCGGTGCTGAGACACCGGCTGGCCGGTGGTCTGGACAGAAGCATGCCATTCTGTCTGGGTTCCACCGGCTGGCCGGTGGTCAGGCACCGGCTGGCCGGTGGTCAGGCACCGGCTGGCCGGTGGTCTGGACAGAAGGCATGCCATTCTGTCTGGACCCATCGGTTGGCCGGTGGCCAGACACCGGCTGACCGGTGGCACCTGGCAGAGGGCAAGGCCTTCTGCCTGGTCCACCGGCTGGCCGATGGGCTGGATCCGGCTGGCCGGTGCCCTTACCGGCTGGCCGGTGGTTTCACACTGGCTGGCCGGTGGACTTAAACAGTCCATTTTAAAATCTTCTTGGGCCAGCTTCTAGGCACCCTATTTCCTATCATCAAAAACACTTGAAACAATATTAGATCACGATGAGAGTGATTGTGATCATTAAAATCCAAGAGAGTGGGGTACAACAATCTCCCCCTATTTTGATGATCACAATCACAAAAAAGAAATCTTTTAAAAAAAGGGTATGAAAGCTTTAAAAAAGGGTATGTCAATTGAAAACTTAAATAAACAATTTGAACTTGGAAAACTTAGAGACGTTCAAAATATAATGATCATGAAAGCATTGAAATACTGAGAAAGGGTCATTTTTTGAAATTGCAACCAAATGCCATTTTTTAAAGAAATCAATTGAAAACAATAACTTAAAATAACTATGTAATAGAGAGGTTTTCTCCCCCTTTGGGATTATCAAAATAGGAGGAAAAGTATGAAATAAAAATACTAATAAGTAATGACAAAAAGGATGGATAGATAAGATAACTTGAATTCCATAAAAGACGAAACGATACATAGGAAGTTCAAAAAACAAATACAAATACAAGCCAAAAACAGGAACGGCTCTATTCACTCCTAGAGGGCCGAGAGTGACGGCGACGCCTGAAGGTCGGAGGAGCCGGAGGAGCCTGGACCGCCTCAAAGCGACGATCAAGAGAATCGATCCGTGAGTGGAGCTGATCAAACTGAGAGCTGAAGTAAGAGAACTGAAGGTCGAGCCGCGTCTCAATCTGATCCTGGAAGCATAGGAACTGATCAGCCGTCACCGGCAAGCCACCATCATCAGCAGGAGGGGGCACAGCCTCAGCAGGATCAGGTGCAGCATCACCCTCTCCAGCCTCCTCATCAGCAGCAGCATCAGCCTCACCTTCGCTGTCACCACTTCCTTCCTCTTCATCATCATCACTATCCTCACTGTCTGAAAGAGGATAGGCAGCAGCAATAGCAGGAGGCATGGCATTGGCAGGAGGATGGGAATGAGTCTGAGGAGAGTAGGACTTGAGAAGACCATCCTTGTCCACAATCCATTCCTGACGCCAAGGGTGCCAACGGATGTTCATTCGTTGCACCATCATAAAATTCACTATGCTATCCTTCGTTGGCTGCTCGAAGGAAGTAGCATGAAGAGGCACATCAAGAAAGGAAAAGATTTTAGTCAAGAGGCATCCGTAGGGTAGAGTTTTGGACCGGCGCGGGTGCTCAGCCACATAAGTCATGGCCCGGAACAGAAACCGGACCAAATTGAAGTGAATGCCTCTGGTGATAAAAGAGAGAAGATAAATATCAATGAATTTGACATTATCATGATCCCCGATACGGGGCGCAAG
Source organism: Viscum album (assembly GCA_963277665.1). NCBI lineage: Eukaryota > Viridiplantae > Streptophyta > Magnoliopsida > Santalales > Viscaceae > Viscum > Viscum album. Next base: position 913,181,448 of record OY728162.1, on the reverse strand, counting down.
GGAAGTTTGAATGAGGCGCTCAATAATACGATGATTAGGAGAGAGCTGGGAGAGCTTGACAATGGGATTTGAGGGCTGCCATGTGAGATGCTCAAGGGCTACGGCTATATCAAACTCACGGTCCCGAGGAAACTCCCCCTGAGCAAAAGCATGGGGTCCAACATGAGGAACCCCGAGCATCCGGGCAATCTCCAAAGAAGTGATAGTGATGGGTTGCCCAAGAGCAGTGGAGGAGATGGTATCAATGTCATCAGAAACGGACCACGTCAAATGAGCATAGAACTCTTTGACAAGAAGAGGATAAATGACATCCTTTTTGGGTGGCTCAAAAAATGAATGCCAATGTTGATACTCAATAATTGAAAAATGCTCGAGACGAGCAGAAGAAAGCCAAGGATAGTCAATTACTCTACCCGGAAAAATGACTTTGTCATGCCAAATGTCCGGGAGTTGAGGGATTGAAGGAGGAGGAGGAGCTTCTTGAGCGATTCCCTTGCCTTTGCGTGTAGAGCGAGGACCCATGATTGGCAAAAGGAAGACAAAAGAGAGAGATTGAGAGAAGAGGGAGCTTGAGAGAGCAAGGAGGAGGTTAGGGCAAGGAGGGAGAGGCTGGCTGGACAAGGCGCACGAGAAGGAGAGAAAGAATATAGAAAAAAGAGAGAAGGGTTTAATTTTAACCCTTCCTCCGGCCGGCCCATATAGCAAAACCCGACACCACCGGTTAACCGGTGATGTACCACCGGTTGACCGGTGGTATTGAAAATCATAAAAAAAAATTAAAATAAAATAAAAAAGAAAGAGTTTAAATATCTTAAAGAGAAATATAAGCAAGCCAAATTGAGTCAAATATATAATAGTGCTCATTGACGAATCATGCCTAACTCCCCCTTAATAAATTCAAAACGTTCAACCGGGAGCGGTTTGGTAAAGATATCAGCTAACTGAAAATCAGTGGAAATGAAGTCCAAAGTGATATCTCCTTTTTGAAAATGGTCACGAAGGAAATGATGCCTTAAGTCTATGTGCTTTGTCCTAGAATGTTGTATTGGATTCTTAGAGATACTAATGGCACTATTGTTGTCACACCGAATAGGGACATGATCATAGGAAAGACCATAATCCAAGAGAGTGTGTTGCATCCAAATAATTTGGGCACAACAATTGCCAGCGGCTACATACTCGGCCTCGGCAGTAGAAAGAGCAACACAATTTTGCTTTTTGCTACTCCATGAAACAAGGGACTTGCCTAGCAGATGACAGGTTCCACTAGTACTCTTACGATCTAATTGACATCCGCCAAAATCAGCATCCGAATAAGAAGATAGTTCAAAAGAAGTATTTGAGGGATAAAATAAACCAAGATTTTTGGATCCATTTAAATACTTAAAAATTCTTTTGACCGATTTAAGATGGGATTCTTTAGGATTGGCTTGAAAACGAGCACAAAGGCAAACACTAAACATGATGTCAGGACGGGTCGCAGTTAGGTAAAGTAGACTCCCGATCATACTCCTATAAAGATTGTTATCCACCGGTTTCCCGGCTTCGTCTAACGTAAGCTTACATGAAGTACTCATGGGTGTACTAATTTCCTTTACTTGATCCATACCAAAACGATTTAGAAGCTCGTTTGTGTATTTGCTTTGGCTTAGAGAAATACCTTTTGAATTTTGAATGATTTGAAAACCAAGAAAAAATTTCAATTCTCCCATAAAACTCATTTCAAATTCTTTTCTCATTAAATCTGAAAAATCAGTACAAAGATATTCTTTGGTAGAACCAAAGATAACATCATCAACATAAATTTGGACTATTAAAAGATCTTTTGAAGTGTGTTTTAAAAAGAGGGTACAATCGGCTTGACCCATTTTAAAATCATTTTCTAAAAGAAATTTTGTTAACCGTTCATACCAAGCCCGAGGGGCTTGCTTTAAGCCATAAAGAGCCTTGGTTAACTTAAAAACATGATTTGGAAATTTTGGATCTTCAAAACTGGTAGGTTGTTCAATAAAGATTTTTTCAGAAATAAAACCATTTAAAAAAGCACTTTTAACATCCATTTGAAAAAGCTTAAAATTTAAGTGGGCGGCGAATGCCAACAAGATCCTAATGGATTCTAACCTAGAAACGGGGGCAAAGGTTTCACCATAATCGATTCCTTCTTCTTGATTATAGCCCTTTTGTTACTAGGCGAGCCTTGTTCCGGTTTATGTTTCCTTGATCATCAAGTTTGTTCCTAAAAACCCATTTAGTGCCAATAATTGGATGATCACTGGGTCTTTCACAAAGAGTCCAAACATTATTTTGAGAGAATTGATTTAGTTCCTCTTGCATTGCAAGAACCCAATTCTCATCATTAATGGAATCATTAACGGTTTGAGGTTCTAGGTGAGAAATGAAGGCTTGATGTTCAACTTCATTGAGGATAGATCTTCTAGTTCGAGTACCGGCTTGAAGGTCACCTATGACATTTTCTAAAGAATGGTCTCTAGAAGGTTTCCAAACCTTAGGCAAGGTGGAAGGCGAAGAAGGTGAAGAGGGTTCATGATGGTCATCCTCCTTGGGAGGAGAAGAGGAATCATTCAAATGAAGCTTATCAAGCTTATCTTCAACATCCTCAATGACCGGGTGAGGTTTTGGAAGAGTTTCATCAAATTTGACATGAGATGATTCTTCGATGGTTTTTGAACGTTTATTGAAGACATGATAGGCTTTGCTTGAGTTTGAGTACCCAAGAAAAATACCTTCATCGGATTTGGCATCAAATTTCCCGAGGTTATCTTTTGTGTTAAGGATAAAGCATTTACACACAAACACTTTAAAATAACCAAATTTGGGAAATTTGCCTTTCCAAAGTTCATAGGGGGTTTTCTTAAGAAGGGGTCTTACAAGGACTCTATTAATAGTATAACAAGTAGTGTTTACCGCCTCGGCCCAAAAATATTGAGGGAGGTCGAATTCACTAAGGAGGGTTCGAGCGATTTCTTGGAGAGTTCGGTTTCTCCTTTCAACCACTACATTTTGTTGTGGAGTCCTAGGGGCAGAGAAGGTGTGATTGTATCCTTGAGAGGAACACAATTCATCGAATTCTTTGTTCTCGAATTCACCACCATGATCACTACGAAGAGATATGATTTTATATCCTTTCTCGTTTTCTACTTTCCTAGAGAATTTCAAAAAGGGTTTACAAGCATCATTATTATGGGCTAAAAAGAAAACCCAAGTAAAACGAGAAAAGTCATCAACAATAACTAAGGTATAGGATTTTCCACCTAAGCTTGCTACGGGAGTCGGACCAAAAATATCAAGATGAAGGAGTTCAAGAGATTTTGAGGTGGAGACTTCCTTCTTAGATTTGAAAGAAGACTTGTGTTTCTTACCAAGTTGGCATGGCTCACAAATCAAATATTTCTTAAATTTAAGTTTAGGAAGGTCACGAATGAGCTTGTTCTTATTAAGCTTTAGAAGTGAATGAGAGCTACAATGCCCCAATATTCTATGCCAAAGCCAAGACTCATTGTCAAGAGCACTTAAACATTTAACATTTTGGCTAGCTAGAGATTTTAAATCAATAATGAAAACATTTTGAAAACGGGAAGCAGAAAATATCAACTTGTTTTGAAAATCAAACACATTGCATAAATCATTTTGAAAATTTACTGAAAAACCACTATCACAAAGTTGACTAATGCTAATTAAATTATGCTTTAAACCTTTAACTAATAAAACATCTTTAATAAAAGAGGAGCTACCAAAACCAATGGTACCTATTCCGACGATCTTGCTTTTTGAGTTATCACCAAAGGTGACATATCCTCCATCGAATTCTTCAAGTGAGTTGAACTCGGAGGGATCGCCACACATGTGCCTTGAGCAACCGCTGTCGAGATACCACGAGCCTTTAGAGGTCCTACTCTTTTGGCGTTTATCCTACAAAATCAAGAAAGAAGAGATTTTGGTACCCATATAAGTTTGGGTCCGGAAAGATTATCTAAAAGAGACTTTTGAACCCGTAAAGTTCTAGAGGGATTCCTTCTATGATACTCATCCGAGTAGGTAATGGATTTGGGTCTTCCATACCTACAATTTTTACAATCACGTTCATAAATCATGTGACCGGTCTTTTTACAATAATTACAAAATTTTTATTGAGAGCTTCCCCTTACAAAAGTAGTGGGTGCCCTAGAAAAAGTGGATTGCTTGTTATAGCTAAGTCCATGTGTGGTTCTAGCCGAATGCTGAGAACCTAGAAATTTAGTTAAGTTTTGTTCACCTTGGGTGAACTTGGCAAGACATTCCTTCAAATCCTTAATGGTAGAATTTAAAGAATCTACATTTGGAATATTTTTGACTTTAAGGGCAAGCTCCTCATTCTCTTTGAGAAGTTTGTCTTTTTCGGAAATAAGAGTTTTGTTTTTCTTTTTCAAGGTCAAAAATTTAGAGGTAAGTTCGTGAAAACCTTCCTCTAATTGATCTCTTGCATTTTGGAGTTCTTCATAAGACATATCATTATCAAAAGAAGAAGATGAGGAAGAAGAGTGAGAAGAAGAGTGAGAAGAGGATACCTCATCAAATGCCATTAGGCATTTTCCACCTTCATCGCTTGAGTCGCTTGAAGACATGGAGTCATCACTTGCACTCCATGTTGATGCTTTGAAGGCCTTCTTGTTTTTCTTTTGTTTTAACCTTTTCTTGAAAATGGGGCACTCCGGTTTGATGTGGCCTTTCTTTCCACATTCAAAGCAAGTGATTTCTTTCTCCGACTTTGGCTCTTCCTTTCTTGCCTTTTGAAATTTCTTCTTTTTCTTCATGAACTTGCTCATTTTCCTTGCTAGTTGAGCCATCTCGGATTCACTATCATCGGAGGAGCTTTCTTCCTTTGACTTGAAAGCTATGTTATTTTTCTCCTTGAAGATCTTTCCTTCTTTATCGGCTTTCCTCTTCATGGTAATCTCATAAGTCATGAGTGACCCTATGAGTTCTTCAACCGGCATCTTCTTGACATCTTTCGCTTCTGGGATTGCCGTCACCTTTGGTGCCCAAGAGCTTGGTAGGACCCAAAGAATTTTCTTGACCATTGTTTCTGCTGAAACATCATCACCAAGGGACTTTCTCCCATTGCAAACATCAGTAAAACGAGTAAACATTTCGGTGATTGACTCGTGTGGGTTCATTGTGAAACTCTCAAAGTCTTGACGATACATATCTAACCTAGTGTCTTTGACTTTGTTAGTGCCCTCATGGGTCACTTCCAATAGTTTCCAAATTTCGTGTGAGGTGGTGCAAGTAGAAATATGATTAAACTTATTACGGTCTAACCCACAATGAAGAGCATTCATGGCTTTGCCATCAAGCTCAAAATTGGCAATGTCTTCGGGGGTCCATTTAGATTCATCCTTACTAGAAAGAGTGTAGACTTGCATAACAATTCTATATATAGGATAGCCAATGCTTCTAAGAAAAGTAATCATTCGTGTTTTCCAATATGTGTAATCGGTTCCATCGAAGTATGAAGCCCGAGTCATGGAATACCCTTCGGGTGCTTGTGAAAAAGAAGCCATCACTATGGATTTTTCGTTTGTAACCGGTTAAGGTATTACACAAACGCTCCCTATGATACCAAATGTTGGGTCGGAGGTGATGGCAAGAGGGGGGTGAATTTCCTTTTTAAAAATAATTAATAATTTAAAACAAATTTAAATGCAGCGGAAAGTAAAATGGAAAGACACAATTGATAACGGAGTTCGGCTTTAAACTCAAGCCTATGTCTCCGCTCCCAACTCAACCGTTGGGAGATTTATACGACCGCTTGCTTTTTAATGGTTATAGCAAGAAACCCACTAGCCGTTTTAAGGTAGGCTAGATCACCTTCTTACAACTTGCTTTTTTATTATGGTTGTAGCAAGAAACCCAAATTGAAAGAAGGAAGAAAACGGGTGGTTTGTTTTAATACAAACCCAATTAAGAACTAAACAATTGAAGTAAATAAGTTAGAACAAACTAGAGGAATCCTTGAGCGCCAAGAGGTGAGTGTAGTTGATGTAGAGGCAGCCAAAGCTTCAAGGATGGCAATTGGATCTCAAGTAGCCTTTGAGAATTGTCGTAGGAGCCTCAAATGATCAAAATAGCTTTGGTATGGTTCAGTATATGATCGGTAGTCTTCCCGGAATCCATGGACGTCTATTTATAGGAGAAATACTCCCAAATACTTCAAAATAGTCGTTGGAGGGCTTTAGGAGCCGTTGGGGATCAAGTGGGCCAGCCTGGTCAAAGCCTAACAGCTAGTTTGACTGAGCACACCGGCTGGCCGGTGCTGATCCACCGGCTGGCCGGTGCACCAGACAGAAGCAAGGGATTTCTGTCTGGCTCCACCGGCTGACCGGTGCTGAGACACCGGCTGGCCGGTGGTCAGGACAGAAGCATGCCATTCTGTCTGGGTTCCACCGGCTGGCCGGTGGTCAGGCACCGGCTGGCCGGTGGTCTGGACAGAAGGCATGCCATTCTGTCTGGACCCACCAGTCGGCCGGTGGCCAGACACCGGCTGACCGGTGGCACCTGGCAGAGGGCAAGGCCTTCTTCTTGGTCCACCGGCTGGCCGATGGGCTGGATCCGGCTGGCCGGTGCCCTTACAGGCTGGCCGGTGGTCTCACACTGGCTGGCCGGTGGACTTAAACAGTCCATTTTAAAATCTTCTTGGGACAGCTTCTAGGCACCCTATTTCCTATCATCAAAAACACTTGAAACAATATTAGATCACGATGATAGTGATTGTGATCATTAAAATCCAAGAGAGTGGGGTACAACAATGATGAGTGAACCCATATAGCACTCTAATACATTGGGAGAATCATTAGTCTATTTAGATGTCATGTATGGGAATCCAGAGTAAATCTAACCCATTAAGAAACTTTTTTATACCATGAGATATTTTCTATGAATTTTTTATTATTGTTTATTTATTATTATATGTTGATTCCCAACATCCTATGATTCAATGTTTTTATAATACCATGTTATTATTATTACTTTTTAAATTGTTGTTGTTATTTTTGATGTTATTTTCTTATTGTATATATGTCTACATACATGTTTATATATGTATATATATATATGTGTGTATAAATATATATATGTTTATATACGTTTATTTATAAGTGTATATGTTTATATGTGAAAATATATATATATGTTTATATATGTTTAGATATAGGTGTATATGTCTATATACGTATGTATATATATGTGTGTGTGCGTGTGTTTATTATTTTAAAATTAAATGTTTTGATTACAATAATAATTATTATAATAAACTAATTTTTTTATTATTATAATTATTACAATGTTTTATTTTTATTATTAAGATTATTTATTTATTTATTCCATCATATTATTATTATTATTATTTTTATAGTATTTCTATTTTATTATTTTCATTATAGTTTTTTATTATTATTATCATTATACATATTATTATTAAATTTATTATTATTATTATCTTATATATATATATATGTACCTTTTTTTTAGAAAACCCTAACCCTATTTACCATACCCAGCCACCTACCCCCTTCCCCCCTTTCTCTTCTGTGCGGCGCCCCCCCTCCTCTGTGCACCAGCCCAGCCCGACGATTTTCTCCTCCCCCTGCTTCACGTCCTGTGTGGCCCTCCCCTCGTTGGCACCCGCCCTACCGCCCGCCTCAGGTGCACCACCCCGTGCGCACCCCCTCTGTCCGGCGGCCTATCCCGGTGGCCCCCTCCTCATGTCCGGCCCCCTGCCCGACCTCCTTTCGGCTCTAGGCTCCCACTCAGCCAAAGCATGCCGCCGCTCGACCACCGGCCTCCAAGTGACTCCCGGCCGTCGTCGCTCTCGACCTTCGCTGACCCCGCTGCCCGCTGACCGCACCTCCAGCAACGCCGCTGCCGCCAGCCGCACCTCCGGCTACCTCGCTGCCGCCGGCCGCACCTCTGGCGACCCCGCTGCCCACTGGCCGCACCTCCAGCGACCCCGCTACCCGCATTCTCCAGTGAGCCCCCACTCCGGCCAATAGCCTCCGGTCGCCCCGTCGGTGTTCCCTAGCCCTGCCGGCGCCCCGCTCCGCTCCGGTACCGCCCTGTCGGTGTCCCCTACCCCTTTCCGGAACTTCGGTCGGCTCCGCCGCACCTTCGTCCAGCCGCATACCATCTTTCCGAGGCCCAGCTGGCTGCAACCACCTTGCACCGGCCATCGGTGCACCCTGTAATCATTGTGTGACCCCCGATGGTCTCCCTGCAAGTGTGAGCCACCTCATTTGACTGGCGCGTGACCTCGTGTGTCGAGCACGTCTCTGTGCCAAGGTAAGTTTTGTGTTGTTTTTTTTATTTGTGTTTTTTTATATCCTGTTTGGTTGTTTTGGTTGTATGGTGTTGTTGCAGCATGTTGGCGGAATAATTCCGCAATGCTAAGGTCTCCAGCTTGTGTGCGCATATGCGCCTGTGCGAGGTGTTTTGCGTCGTCGAATTCGGGTTGCGAATCGAGGTAGGTCTCCCACTACACTCGCCTGTAAATTTAGAAATTTATTTATTCCTTTTCATTTCATTATTTTTCAGTAAATTTAAAGTTGTATTAGAAAATTATTACTAAAATGGCAACTTTATAAATTTGAAAACTGTTTACTTCTTACATCACATTGAAAATACCTCTCTTGGACAAATTTTTGTGGTTTTCATGTGATATTGTCATACGTGTACTTTATGAAATGTGTAAGTCACACTAGACTGTGTTTTGATATGGTTTTTGGTGTGTATAAAATGATGGGTGTATCATTTATGGAAATGGTGTTTTCTTGAAAACATGGATAGAAGAAATGTTGTTTGGACTTTAAAATGGATTTTGGAATTTTTCAGTGGTGGTTTGGCTTTCCTTAAATGGGTTTCTAAGTATGTTTTTCTGGTTTTCAACATGATGGCGTGTGTCATATCTTTTGGAAACACTTTGATATTAAATGGTTTAAATTTAAATGATGTGGCAGCCCGGTTGGCACTTTATTTATTGTGAACTGACTACATGTATATATATATATACGTACTTATGGGCATCTCTACAGGGGGACTTCCCTTCGAGTATTGTCATGTAGCGGTGTCCGTGTAAGGGGTTGGCAAGTGCGATGAGGTGAGTCAAGCGTGCGGGGGCCTCCCACTTACACAGTATTATTAAAACCATTGTGGCTTCATGTGCGTCTTTTAGAGAATCGAGTGATGGTTTCTATCTATCCCCGATTAGACGGGTCAGTCCCCCCTGTGTAGGAAGGCCTTGTGGGGCGTTCCACTAGTTGGCTGTTAGGGCAGCCAGTTGGTTATTGGCTGTGGAGTACGATGTCGGTAGGTAGTCTGAACCCGAGTACGTCCATGGGTTTTTTAGGGATGTTTAAGATCACCCATGGTTACTTGATGTTCCTTTATTGTTTACATTCTATTGTTCTTTACATCTTATACTATTATACTTTCTGAAAATAGTTTTCAAATGAAGATGTGTTATTCTCTTTGTGAAAAATTAGAATATGTAACACTTATTTCTCCTTTAGAATAAATTTTGCACCAATGAACGGAATTCAACTTTTGAAAAAGAATAAGGGTAATGTCTTGTGTTTTGATCTTCAAGTGAATCATTATGAAATATTACTTTTATACATTGTAGTCCAAACCTATATTTTGTAGATTCTTTATTTACTGGCAGTGCTTTGGGATTTGTTGTTAGGATCACCTAATGAGTACTTTTTTGTGCTCACACCTATATTTTACCATTTCAGTTGCAGGTTACTTGTGTTTGGGTTTTCGTGGTTTGAGATGCTCAGTGATGGAGTGGCCTTTGTGTTTAGTTGGGTGGTGACCACGAGGTCACGTGGAGGTATGGTTGTTGTGTAGTTTTATTTCTATTGTTAGTGTTGTCTGTTTTGTTTGTTTGTTTTTCTTTTACATATCCTGGATTGTTTGGGATAAATCGTTCCCAATGATTAAAACTGGATGCTCGGGACTAGTTTCCATCCTGGGGGGATTGAGAACGCCCCTCGAGACTTGCCGCGGACCGGCTCGGGTGACCGGTTCAGGGTCGACCAGGGCTGGTTCGTGACAAATTGACTAGTGGGAGAAATTATACATTTTTTTATCTTTATTTACATATCTTATTATTCTATTAGGTTGATGGATCCCTCAATTATAAGAAATGGATCATGAAATAAACAATTCATAAATTTTTGATAAATTGATGGCCTTCTGTCAGAAAAGGTTTATAAAATTATCTCTAAAATGTAAGATCCTTCTAAAACCATATTTACACTTACCTATATTGTTCGCCTAATGTTGAAACCTATTTTCCTATTATATAATTTGACATTCATACTTGAATTTCCCTCTTTTTATAATGATGTTTTTTAAACCAGTTTGAAATCTGGGTTTTGCAAAATGGAATTTTCAATTATCAAACCCTTGATTGCTAATAAGATGTTTCAATTGGGAGGGATAAATTTTTTCAAGGTGTAATAATTTATCAACATTATATATTAAAATAAACCAATGTTCTGTATTGTATAATACATACAATAACCCAATTAAATGAACTTTTATATACTAGTAAAATATTATTATATAAACATGACCATTATAAAAATTCCATAAAAATTAGTTATATGAATAGGACTAACTAAATTATTATATATTAACATATAATTATCCTACTTAATAAGAAATTAATTTTAAATTTTTAAGAAATAAGTACACAATTTTTAATATTAACATTTTATTCTATAAAAAAATATCTCCTCCAAAAATGATATAAATTTAAATTTACAACAAAATATTATAATTTTTATAAAGAAAAATTTGAAATAAAATTTTATAAAATGGATAAATTTTGTGAAATAATATTTTAAAAATTATTATATCTTGGTTTTTTTACTTTTTATAAAATGAATAATTATACTACAAATATTGAAAAATATCTCTTTTTTTAAAAGAATCATTTATTATCAATAAATAATGTAATTTAAAATAATATTTATGATTATGATTTTATTATAATTTAAGAAATGTTTTATTTATTCAGACTTTAACTAATAAATTTCATTTAAAAATCACTATTTATGATTTTTGTATAACCATATATTTATTCTTAAGAATAATTTCTTTGTAAACTATTTTTATGTGAATATAGTTTATAAATTTTAATTTGATAAAATTAGTCTAATTAAATAAATATTAAAATATAATTCATTAATTATACATTAATTATAACAATTTAATTTAATATATTCGCTATGGATAGTCATAGAGTTAATATCAGATCTTTAATTTCATGAAAAATGAATTTTTTATAAAACCGTTTCAACACATTTTATGGGTTTAATTTTGAATTTCATTCTACCAATTCTGAGAATTAAATTTTATAAAATTCACTTAATATTTTTAATAATCGTAATTTTATTAGTTAATTACTTCAACTTAATTTTTATTCATACTGAATTGAAAAATTAGTAAACAAATGTCACCATAATGAAAAACAAAAACAGAAAAAGTGAGTGGCCTTAGATTTGAATAGAAATACATGTTTAAAAAAATTATAATTTACTATTGGAGGTTTCTATATTCCATATACCCCCATTAGTATTCTATTTATCAAATTTTTAGGCACTTTTCTTGTGAATTACAACCCATGGTGGAATAGATTTTAGTATTTAAAAAACACCACTCCGCATCAATTATAAACGGGGAACCCTGCTCCTCATTATTTTATTTTTCCAAAACCTTGTGGTTATCATAATACCTATCCAGGCACATTCATTTAAATTTATAACCTTGTTATAAAATCATTTTTTTAGAAATCTAATCTATGAAAGATTAATTATACTCTTAATGTGGTTGTTCGAAGAAGAGGTATTGTTCATAAATAATAAATTTTATTTTGATTTTTCTTCCACATCATTAAAATTTTAAATGATGATGATAATATTATAAATTATATTTCTTTAATATTCATAGATTTTATTATGTTAATGTAATAACTTACCTCAATACCCTCTTCCATTGAATTGAAAATAAAACCATCATCCACGTTTAAGGAGAACTACCACCTTGCGAATCAATGTAATTTTCATTCTATAATTTCTCCTCACAGAAGATAAAAATTATATATTTAATGTATATTTATGATATCAATGTCATTAAATTTTTTTTTAAATTATTATGTCATATAACAGTAAAAATTATAATGAATTGATCCTTACTAATTTCATTCGAGTATAAGATGCACTACCACCGATTGAAGCTTTATGATTAATTTTTTATTTATTCATCACATAGATGGTATATATAAGTGTATTTGTATAAATAATATTATATTTAATATATAATTATAATTATTTACGGATAAAATATTAATTTCATTCATTCCATCATGATTGTTAGAAAATGGAAACATCACTCATGCTTAAATACAAAATACTATCTCCATGATTGTAACATAGTTCATTTTCAATAAAATTATTTCATGGTTGGTTTTAAAAGTATAATTTAGGTATTAAAATGATACTAATTTCTTGAATATTATTTGTGTTTTGATGGATAAATGACCCATTTGACCATGGTCAATGCACTTATTCCCTTTTAAATTTACGAACTAAACGCCCTCATAACAACTATCATGGACAAAACTAACAATGTAATTAAAAGTTTCAATAATATAAATGATTAAAATAGTTTTCGTGTAAGGTATTATACTGAGAAAAGGTTTGTGTTAAAAAATTATGATTATTATACTATATATAAAGTTCATACATGACATTTTTGAACTCAGATTATGGGATTTGATAACCCCGTTTATTTTAATTGGGTAATATTACTTATTTATTTACTATCTCATTCAAATAATTTTTGTATAATGACTATTATAATTTTATTTTGTATTATCATATTTTTTATAGAATTGATTTTAGTATACATATCCGACTCATTTATGAATTCTCACATCAACGTTATGATCCTTGTAATGGATATTGTCTAAATTTCCCTTCAAATATATATATATTAAATTTTGTTTCTAATATTCCACAATTATTTATTAAAATAATTTCACCCATTTTTTAATTTTTTCAATATGTTTTTAAAAGTAACAATCTTTTTTCATTCCAAACAATAATTTTTTTCATTATTTAGAAAATAGTAAATGTAATGTTTGTAATATTGTGTGTCATGATCAGAATTTCTCACCATCTCGAATCATCAATGTATTGAACATTACATTCCAAGTTTCCAATTTTGTTTTCAAAAATAAAATACTTAATAATTGAGATATTTTTTTATTTAAATTAAGGTATCTCTTTAAACAACCATTTTATTCAGGATATGACCATTCTCTCACTAACACCCATTCTCCCTCTTTAATGTTATGAAATTCTTTTAAATTATATATTTTTGACACTCACATATATACCTAGCTAATTATACATTATATTTATTGGTTAATAAATGACATAGGGTTATTTATCAAATCCATCCTTATAAATTTTCATTTGATTATGATATGAGGAAATATTATGAAAAGAAATTTCATTGAATGAGTAATTATTAGGTTTTTTCCTTGTGATTGATTCATTTTTATGGCTCACAATATCTTGTACATGATATGAATTTTCTGCCTATGTAGTTATCCAATTCATTGGGTAAATATTTTTTCTCAAGATAAATATTTTTTGAGATTAGGGAGTAAACCTAATCCATTAAGGTGCTTCTTCACCATGTGATAATGTCAAGGAAATAAGAGTTGAATCTTATTTATCCCTTGTTAGCTATTTCAAACACACATCCTATATTTCCATGATCTTATAATACCCTCTTATTTATGTGATAACTCTATGTGATTACTCATGGGACTTATTGTTTATGATATCATTTTATACCTTTAACATATATGTTATTTTCCATTTCCATATTTATTCCATTATAGGGAATTTTATCTCACCCATTTCATTTATTTATTCCCCTAGACATCCTACCATGGTTTAGTAGCTCAAGGTTTTTTTGAGATCATTTTGGATTTTAAAATAGTATACATTTAATATATTTTTATTATGTACCTAGTATTTCGAATACAACAATCCCTTTGATCCTTATCTTTTTGTTAATTTATGTTCATGTTAAATATAAAAGGCATACTCTTTATTACACTTTATTTCGTGATTTATTACATAAAATTACATATTCTACAACTCAGAAGATATATAAGTCAAGTGAATTTGGAAATTAGTTACATTATATAAAAAAATAAAATAAGTAATACACCATGTTAATTTAAAACCTCTATAACATGTTCATAATATTCCTTTTTACTTAAAACATCATTGGATAACTTGGGAATATACATAAAAGAGAGGTGATCTATAATTCCCATTAAGGGAATAAACATGTAATATCATAAGGAAATTAATACATGTTAGAAAATATTCATATTAATGCAGAATATAAGGAGTGATAATTATAAACATGAACAATGAGGCATAATATATCATTATAACATAAAGGCAACATGGGTAATGTGGAAAACATGTAAAATACTACATCATAAACATAGGTTAAGGATAACATCCATGATATCGTGATGGAAATATTTCAATAAAGGAATTACGTTTCCCATATCCTGAAATATAGTCCCATGAGACTAAGCATTACCCATTTATATAGAGGTATATATAATTCTGGGAATACTTGTCACTTTCATTTCATACTCAGGATTGTGTGTTCCACACAGATCAAACATCATGGATTCATTCGTCATCATATTTAATTATATGATCAAGGAGTGTAGAATAAATACATTAAAGTCACAATTCAATGAATATTGTGTGGATAATGGTAAAAAACAATTATAGTAAATGTGTATGGTATTCAATATATAGTTTTTTGGCATGGAAAATCTCTATGAAATTTCGACCGCATAACGTCATTAATTAAAAATTCATAAAAAAGTTTGATGGGAGATAAATGGGTGTCTTGTAATTTTTATATCAAATTGGCAGAAATTGGGACATTGATGGAAAAATCACAACACTATGAATTGTAATTATATAGAATAAAATAATAGTGACTATTTAATATAGAGGAGAATGAGTGGATCACTTACCTTGAGAGGGTGAATCCAACATATTGGGAGGGGCTTCTTGAGAGCATGGGGGAATCATGAAAGGAATCTAGAGAGGTAATTTTAGATTGAAGATGAACACCATGGATTTTCTAAATAAGATCATTTTCAGTTTTAAAAAAGAATTTACATTTATTGAGAAATGATGGGTTTTTTAAGAATAGTTGGAGAACCACTATAAAAAGTAAATGTGACGTCATAAAATTTATATTTTCATTTATATTTAATAATAAATATTTAATAATAATATTGTCAAACCATATTATTTATTTTAAAAAATTATTAAATTCATTAAAATTAATTATTTTATTAAATTTATATATTACAGGAAAAACAATTTGTGTTTTATTATATAAAAATAAAAAACATTTATAAACTAATGATTAAAACAAAATATAAATATCATTATTTTGAAAATAAAAAATTAATATTTATATTGTCATGGTATCCATTCATATCCCTTTAATACACCATCAAATAAACTAAGGGTAAGGCATTTGAAAATGAGACATTCAGGAGGTGGTTCGATGTACATGGTATGAGTCACAATCTCGATGAACTGGAAATTCTCTTGTAAACTATTTTTCACATTCTTATGTTTTTTATATCAAATTATTCTATTTAATTTTTTATCTACAATCTATGATCTTCACTAGATACTCATCATATAAAATTTAATTCTCTAATGGTAACACTTGTGGATTAAGTACATATTAGGGGTCTGATTTTTACTTCCTAAAGAGGGATATAGGGAATACAACATGTACTTGAAATATGTTATCTATGAGTTCTAGTAATTAATCCACCACTCCAATGAAATCAACGATCTCAAAGGTATATATGTATCTAGGACAATGCATTCCATTTATAACCAATCCGAAGAATTTATTCCATGGAGATATGTGTTGGAATACCAGGCCTAAAATATCAAACTCTAGGTCTCACCAATGATTTTCAACAAATATCTTTTGTTAACTCTAAGAATACTTGAGGTGGTTTTGAGGGGCCTTTTCCTTTTCTACCATTTCATCGACCATTTCAGTACGTAGAAGTCTTCATTTCGTAACAACATCCTAGCATGTAGGTGTTCTGCACCTTTCTCATAAAAGGGATTAATAAGGGCCCATTTGGTTCTTGACTAAAATATGTTAATTTATAAAACATTATCCCATGGAATATGTTGGTCCAATCCTCCATTAAAGTAAATTGATAATTCTCTCATCGTTTCTTTGAGTTTTGGGATAGTCTGATCTTATTAGCAATCAATTTGAGGGTGATATGCAATGATAAAGTTCAACTGAGTGTTTTGAGCATATTTGGGACTCTTAAAAAACATGGAGGTAAATCTTGGAGGTAGATTAGATAATATTGATATTTTTGTTACATAAAACATCAATACTACTATGATTTTTTTTCTTTTCATGTTGATCCAGTGAGAAGTCCTCTCGAATCAAAATGATATGTGACGACATTTTAAAAGCATACACCACAACCCAGATTTCATTATTTCTTCTTGATTTCTTCAAATTTCTCGTGAAAAAGTTCAAAATTATTTTTTTATATTTCCATGTAGGTGTGCCTAATGGTTTCATCATTTCCTTGTATTGTTTTCTGTTCAATTTCACATGGTGGCATATAATAAATAGTGATTTATATTCCTTAATCTCTTACTTCATATTGTCCCCCCAATAGTGATATCGGATATCTTGATATACCTTTGTGCATCATGGGTATACAAAGAAGGATGAACTATGGTAATCATCAAATAAATCCAAATTTTAGCTTAAGATATTATAGTACCTATAGTTGAGACCCAAATCATTAAACGTCTTATTAAATGAAATTAGACTATGGAGATTTAACATTTCGTAATTTTTCCACTTTCTTCTGAATTTCCACCTAACCTATTGGAAATTTTTTTATCTTCTATATAATAGATGGTTCGATAATAATTTCTGAATAAATTAATTATTTTCCTTCCTTTAGGATTCCCATGTCCCCCCTTATAAAATTGGCGAATATTGGATCCCCAAAATTTCTGACCAATGATAAAATTACAGGATCATTTCAACTTAGAGTTTCTTTCAATTTATTTGATTTCATAGTATGGTAGTGATTAGGGATGTGATTTTACAAGATGATCACTTTACACACTCATTGGATCATATTCATCTCTTTCAATTCCTTTATATAACTGAAGATTTTTTTATTAGTATATATCTCACACTTACCCCCAAATAGATAATACCTCCATATTTTCAATATAATGATCAAAAAAACTAATTCCATATCATTAATTATGTAGTTATATTCATGAACATTCAATTTACTTTAATCATATGTTATCACATATTCATTTTCCATTAACCCACATTCTGATCCCTTATTCAAAACATTACTGAATACCCTGAGTAGATATCCACCTCTCCGTAGTGTGAGTAAATGTGTAGAGATAAGAGTCTATTCCAACTACTTGAATCCATATACACAGTCATCATTATTGTAAAAAATTAATCCATTAAAAATTATCTTCGTTAAATGTTATTATAATCATGATAAATATTTCATTAATCGATGACAGTACCCATAAAATCCTAGGAAACTATAGGTATCAGTCATAGATATTTTCATTTTCAATCATTCAATTGTTTATGTATTTAAAGGGTATATAGATATCTCATTTCTTGTGATGATATACTCTAATAAAGATACATCCTTGAACTAGAACTCACAGTTTTTGTACATAGAATAATGAATCTCTATTCATAAGGTCGTTATCATAGTTCTCAGACGATCCTCATGTTAGTCCACTATTTTGGAGTATACTGGACTATAATAAATAATACTACCAAATAATTGTCAAGGTAATCTATTAATACTCTATTAACTATATCCTTAATGATTATTATAGAATTATTTAGTTCAAATTTAATTACTATGAACTCATAGTTCTCGTACATTGTATGAAAAGCAGCCTTTGGGATATTCTCCTTCTCTACCCTAACTTGGTAATATCCCAACTGTAGTTCCACCATGGAGAAGTATTTTTCTACACATAGAGAATAAAATAATTCTTCAATTCAGGAAATATTATAAGTTTTCTTTTTAATTGATTTTGTATAGATCATGATAACCAATGAAATGGTGAATTTAACCATCCCTCTTCTTGATAAATAGGACTATTTCACTCCATAGTAAATAACACAGTTGAATAAAAACATTATCAAAATTATACTATAGTTTTTTCTTCGCCTCATCAATTTCCACCAAATGCATTGTATATGAAGTCTTGGATAATAGAAGTGTCATAAAGAAGAAGCTCAATTTAAAAATAAACCACTATATTTTTCGTAAGTCCGTAAAATTATTTAGGAAAGAAATTAGGGTATTCCCTCATAATAAGCATGTATTCAAGGATAATTATTTGCCTATGATAAATAATTTGAGAAATATATTATTTCTTATAGGGAAATGATATCCATTATTGATATTAATTTGATATATATTATCCATCCTCCTCATTTCAGTTATACATAACAATTAGATAATTTTTGATATAGATAGTGATTTCCTTATCATAACAATTTGTATTAGCTCTATATAGGGAAATCCAATTCATATTAAGAAATACGTCAAATTTCACCAAAGTTATAATGACAAGGATTAATGTGATGTTCAACCCAAAAATTTTTATTGGGGAGAAATTATATACATGGGATGAAATAATATCCCCATTTTCATTTTTCACCAACACCACTACATCAACATTTTGTGGTTGTACTTTAATTACTCTGTTAAACTTTAGTGATATGATGGAATGCGTAAAACCATAATGAAAAGAGGTTTTAAATTTTATTGAATGAATAAATAGTGAACTCATCCCCACATAATTATTGTGATCCACCATATGAAAAAAATTTCCCTTTCAACCTTGGATGTTTTTGGTTTTCATCAAAAACCCTTAGATTAGTGCATTAGTTTGAAGAGGGCCATGGTTCCTTGCAGTTGAAGAAATAAAAAATCTGGAGATTTTGGACTATTGAATATCTCTCCTATAATTCATTATTGGATTTCCATTATCAGCATTATCTAGCTATGTAACCTTCCTTCCCATACCCAAATCATTTCATCATCCCCTTAGGTAATTTTAATGGTTCTTCTTTTTGCACGTTTGAGAACTTGTATGATAAAATTTTTTAGAACCCTTTTCCTTATACATCTATCCTTCAAAACTAAACTCCAAATACAACTTCTTATCCCCATGATACCGTTGAGATTAAAAAATATCAATTTAATCATTTAGGGAACTTATTAACATTTCCTCATCGTTATCAAACTCTCATATCATAAGGCATTTTTAGAAAATTAGTTTCAGTCTATTAAATAAGTGGTCGACCATTCACTCTAGGGTATCAAAGAATTAAGAGAAATTTCATGAAATTATTGTGATGATTTCCTCATACACCCCATTAGATAATATATCATTATTTATGGGATAATTTAAATTCCTTTCCATTTTATGATGAAGAGTTTAAGACAATTATTACCAATTTTTTTGGAATTTCTTCCACCCCATCGCTTAGATGTCATCATAACGCATCAAATTCCTGATCAATGTCCACCACATATCAACTTCTCCATTCATACGATAAAAATCCATTAAAACAATTTATTACTATGAACATTGAATGATGAATAATATCGTATCAAAAGAATTTTATCCATTATTTCTTGATTAAGTGATCATATAACCCATTAAAGATCAGGGGCCTTTTTTTCCTGATGCTCTTAATTGAAACATTTTCATTCTTGGGGGGGAGAACATAATCATGAGGGTTTAAATTAAAAACCTAAGTTTGATGACATATTATCATTATAATATTCAATATTCCCACTCCCATTGGGTTGGGCATCTCATTGGGACAATCATACCATTACCTGTCACATTGAGTGATTACTAGATTCCTCCTATTTCCCACCAATGGGAAGAATAAATAGGAAATTATTTATAATTATTACAAAATAATTAAACACAAAAGGGGAAACCAATGTCAATTAAAGGATAAATTAAAAATAACACATTCTTCTATAAAATATTTCTTTCTATGATTCAATCTATGTTATCCATGATCTATAACCTAATGAAAAATTTCATGGGAATTTTTTTCCCTTAATAATTGTTTATAATGAGATTATTAATATACCAGTACATATCCCATGGGAGTGTCAACCCATGTGGGAAGAAAGTCCCATTTTCATTCACCAGTTCTCATATGTGTCTAGATCAACATGGTGTTTTGGGGTTTTACCACTATGTGCTT
Organism: Viscum album; assembly: GCA_963277665.1. NCBI lineage: Eukaryota > Viridiplantae > Streptophyta > Magnoliopsida > Santalales > Viscaceae > Viscum > Viscum album. The sequence continues at coordinate 913,160,964 of OY728162.1, read as the reverse complement.
CTCTGCTTGATCCAAATTTACTTGTAGTATCCATACAGGGATGTATTTACATAATAAACCACTAACTCACCAATTATAAAGATTTAGGGATTTTTAATATAATAATAATTATCCCTAAATCTTTAACTAGTGTTTTATAATCCTAATCTTGAAAATAAATGAACATTTCATTTGATACCATCTATGAAAACCTTAATCTTTATTACACATTATTTCTTAATTTATTACATAAAAGTACACATAAAAAAACAAAAAAGATCTAAATTATATTGTATTTGTTAATTAGGAACATTACATAACAAAAAACAATGAATACGACATCTTTATTTGTAACCACATTAACATGTTCATAATATTCATTCATATATAAACATAGAAGGGATAACCTGGGGACATACATAAGAGAGGAGTGAGATATAAATCCATGTAATGGAATAAAAATGGAATAACAAGTAGAAAGTAAAACATGTTAGACAATAGGTTTATCAATGGGTCATAAATGGAGTTAGAATCAGAAACATGAACAATTAGGCATGAAATTCCATGATAATATAGAGGCAATATAAGAATAGTGTCAAAACATAAAAAATGAAACCTAAACATAGGTCAAGGATAAATACAAAGGAATAAAGATAGAAAAAGTCCCATGAAGGATTCATGTTTACTCACTATCCCAAAATGGAATCCCATTATACTATACATTACCCAATTCATTGGATAACTATATATCTTTTGGTGCACCAGTCATTTTCATTTCATTCTCATGCCTATGTGTACCACATACATCAACCAACATGGATTCCTTAATCGCCAAATTTTATTATACAATTATGTATTCTTGAAAAAATACATATATGTCCCAATTCAATGAATTAAAAGCGTATAATGATGAACAAACTTGGTAGAAAATGTGTATGGTATTCACTACAAATTGTTTTTGGTTTTGAGACCCATAATGAAATTTCACCAGCATAACCACATCAAATAAAATTTCATAAAATTTCTTGGTGAGAAGGATAAGGGTCCATTATAATTTTTATATAAAATGGGTATTAATAGGTGCATGGGAATAAATATCACCTCATTAGGAATTGGAAATAGATGGAATAAGATTATAAAGAAACATTAATAAATAAGAAATTAATAGGATCACATACCTTGAGAGTGTGACACCAAATTCATGGGAGGAGATTGTTAAGAGATTTGTGGAACCATAAGATTATTATAGAGAGGGTAGGGTAGAATAAGGGTGTTCTAGAAGTATTTTAAAAATATTTTGTACTTTCACCTCTGGAATAATAATCGACATTTATTAAAAAATGGTGGTTTATTTTTGAAAATAACAGTTTTTTGACCCACTATAAAAATAAAATTTGACATCATACAAATTATATGATCCTTTAAATATAATAAAAATTATATTTTATTAAAATATAATTTATTTCAAACATAAATTATTTCATTAACATAAATACCTTAATTGAATTTGAATATTTCTTCCAAATACAATTTCTGTTTTATTGTATAAAAATCAAAACCTATTATAAATTAACAATAAGAAGAAAATATTAACATTATTTTATTGAAATTAAAAAATAAATATTTTTATTTTTATCGTCCTGATACATATCCCTTTAATACACTATGAAAATTCTAATGGGTAATGTGTAAAATGGTGAGACTTTCATGGGGTGGATCCACATATATGGTTTGGGTAGTGATCTTGATGAGCTTGAACATCTCCCATAAATGGTTTCTCTCATGCTTAAGTTATTGGATCTTAGCATGGTCTTGTTGAAGTGAAAATCCAAGTGATTCTATCTCCCTCATAATCTCTATTAAATGGGCTTCATAGGGTATGTTCATACTGGATGATGAAATCACATCCTTTTTCTGTATCAATTAGATTTATTAATACCCTCTATTTATACTAATCATGACATAAATATTCAATAATAATATAATCAATGTTAATGATGCTAAATGATATATTAAATCTTATAGGATATAATAAAACCAAAGAAGAGATTATTTTTTATAAAATCATAATACATTATAACACATTTAATTAAATAGAAAGGGGAATTTTATATATAATAGATTAGGTCATTACATTAAAAAAGATTAATAGTATGTGTAAAAGGAATGGGTCAATATACATTATTTTTATTATTATTTTAGTAAAATGTTCTTATGAAAAATCTAAAATCCACCATCAAACCCCAAACAATCAAATGGTCATCAATCTAAAAATTGGGATTTTGGATCCTCCTAAGACACACCCTAAAATTTTATTCTATATATTTTAATTTTTTTATTATTAGATATTTTAATAATATATTAAAATTAATGATAAAATTTCATCTATAAAAATATAAATAAAACCCATTACAATTTTATCTGAATGATGTTCACCCAAAACACTATGTAAGATTTATAACCCACACATCATCTTTTGAATATCAATAAACACTCTAAATGTAGGGAAGAAAAGTATAAAATATGACTCTACTTTAGGTATTTCATAGTGGATCATGGATTCCACTCGAATATGTAGGATTAAATTCCTATTTGGGTTCATGGTTAATGAAACAGAAAATAAAATAGAATAATAATTCTAAATATAACACCATTTAATCATTTATTAAATAAGAAATCAACCAGGTTCATGAAGAAAACAATCCAGAGTCTCTCTAAAAATATATTATAGAAATTACAAGAAATAGTTTTATAAAAAACATCTCTGGAAGCAAAAAATATGATTTGGTATAAAATACATGTAAATTTAAAAATACCAATTAATATTATTTTTAGAAATTGAAAACATTTCATATCTAAGAAATTATAAACTGAAATAATTTACTAATTTCCAAAAACCCTTTTTTTAAATTCACCCCTCAGGAAAAACATCACACATTTATTTTACATTTAACTCATTTAATCATGTTAGTCCTGAAATTCAAATCATTGTATAATTATTATCCGGTGAATTATAGTATGTCAATGATTGATACTAGTGTAAAATATTTAAAAGTGGAGAATGTGACTTATTATAAATCCCTAAAATAAATTCTAAATACTGAAAATATTGGGATTTAAAAGAAAATTAATTTATAAGAGAACTCCCTTTGCAATCAAGCTATAGTGCATCTACTTTTGTTGAATGAGGGGACGATATGTGAAATCATCATGAACCTATAAAAAACTCTTTAAAATGTATGTACCATATCATTAAATATAAAACATAATGATATAAATATTTTTTCATCTTAATATATTCAAAAAATAATAATTCACAATAATAAAATTGAAATATAATGTCCTAGAAAATTTCAAGAACTAGGATGGGATGTCGTCCAACCAGACACGAAACCTAAATCATGTCATGGCCCGAAGGGTATTCCCAATCCCCAAAGGTTAGAAACTAGTGTCTGGGTATAAATAATATACATTAAGAACAGTTTCACACATTTATATATTCATAAACAACCCACAATGTAACAAATCATAAGAACAAATAACCATAACCAATAACCATAAATAAACAACATAAAAAAATATCGGAAACAATGTTTACAAAAATAAACTAAAAAATAGAAATACATCAATGTAATGGGAAATTGAAAAATATCAGAAAACATCCATGAATCAAGATAGACATCACCCTAAAGCCACCACCACAAACACCTAGATGATGTGGAACACTACAAACTAGATATATCATCTCCATAATACATCTCACATGTACCTGGGTCCTACATGAAAAATTCTACAAACACCCAAACATTTTTGTAGGGTGTGAGAAAAATCCCATCATGATACAACCATAATAAAAATATTGCAATCTATAACATTATAATACACATCAACATGAACATTTTCATAAGAATATTTTAAAAATCTCAAATAAACATTTTGAGGAAACCATTTTTAGGTTAACCATGTTTTAAAAGAATTTTTTTTCAAGATATGCTTTATTTTAAAAAAAAGTACACATTTTTTACCATATACTGACAAATAGAACCACATAATATGTTTATAATATCATAAGATAGCACCATGAGAAAATACACAAGGGTAATAAGCACACGTGGAACTCTAGAAACATCAATCCTCGGTGATCAAAATCATCCAACTCTACTACCAACAAAGTTTTCATGGATGATCCACTAGGGAAAATCTCATCCAATATTCATGTGGTACAATGTAATTACTAGGATTGATCCACTAGGTAGTATATCATCCCAATTTCTAGTGGCCTCTGATCATATCACTTTTGTTGTAGCATAATAATTTCTAGATGAATCTAGGCTATTTCCACATCCAATTTAGCTATTGTACTAGTTCTAGTTCACTAATCTTGATACCAAAGATTCCATTTATTCTCAAATTTCTTATGAAATAACACATTCACATAAACATGCCATGCATCACAAAAATACCATTAAATCATCGTTTTCTATAACAAACCCACATTCAATTTCCAAGGATCCCTAAAAACCATTTCAAAATACATTTCTTAGTATGTAAACATTTTATGAATCCCATTTGGAAATACCTTAAAAAACACATTTAGTATCCAACCATTTCTATACGAATACCCCCTTTCAAATAAACATTCACATCTAGATCATTTGATTACATGCTTCATAACATTCTCTCAATCCAATTGGTCATTTAAGGTTCACAATAACAAACCCATCATTCTTCAAAACCCATTTTCTTGGAAAAACCAATTTTAATACATTCTCAATATTAATTATCATTGTCAATAAATTTCACACATTTCTCAAAATTCATAGAACATATTCAAGACATACCACAATGAATCGTAGAATAAATATATCCAATTTTATTTAGAAAACTAATTTTCATCACATGTGCATCATAAAACCATTCCAAAACAGGTTTCACACCACATAAAGAAATTATAGAACACATTTATCATTTCATAAAATCCAGCTAGACACATCTAACAATATAAAATAATCAAACCAACTTCCTCACACATCAAAACATTCATATATCAGTGTGGAACCACCACCACACCACCAAAATATCATATGATGGAATGAAAAAAAACTTAACAAAAATATTTTCCCCAAAAAGACAATATGAAACCACTTTAGGTCAATCATCCCACTGGAAAATAATTACTCAAGATTGAGAGAAGGGGAACCCTAGATTGAGGGAAAATTACAGAGTAAATGGATTTAATTGATTATTTTATAATGAAGCGGGGACAAACCCACTAAATTATTGAGGTTGAATGGCTTCATGAAATATTAGATGAGAATTCCATGTATGAAAATATAAAATCGGGTGGATGTGAGGTGATTTAGTGTTAATATGGAATATAGAAATGGAAATTTTCCACTTTTTAAGTATTTGTACAAGTCCCAAGGTTTTTTATGGTTTTACAAAGAGAGAGGAAACAATGCCCCACACATTTTCTAAGATAAATAGACACATGGTTAGTACACACTATTTGATAAACAACAAGCCAACCGTATGTTCTCCACTATCCAAAAATGTATTTTTTATATGGTTTTCTGGGCAAGATTGCATGATCTCCCCTAACTGTGATCCAACTATGTTCCACCAGCTTCCCTGCTCAAATTCTCTATTTTCACCAAAAATATATACGCATCCAAAATGTATGAAAATAATACTAAATACATTTTGGAACCTCAAAACAAAATCACAGACGTGAATATTATTCCCACTATGAAAATTTTTTGTCCTAAAAAACTATGCATAAAGCGTGATTGTTGGAAATAAAATGGATACCACTCATTAACCCAAGACTTCCATTCCCAAGTCTCATTCTAATCACTACCATGATTAAAAATAACTATATTTAGTAGCATATAGTTTCCATGTCACACTTTGTCTAATGAATCTACAATCGACACTGACCTCTCAAACATTTATATATCATGTCCCAAGACCAAATCCCCCCAATTAATCCCTTGGGATGATAATGGTTGTTATATTTCAACGTATATACATTAAACATGTCCTGAATTGATGTCAAATGTGAGGGAAAACATAACTTGTATTCCACCTTACCAACACTCATTGTAATCTCAAATGGTCCAATAAAACTTAGAGTTTGCTTTCTGTGCATTCCAAAATGACGACGACCCATGTGATGTTCCGCATTCACAAAAACTCAATCACCCATAGAAAAATCAATTTTTATGGGCCTTTAATTGGAATTGGACTTATAATGGCTTTGATGTCACAAAAAAATTCCACATGATCAAATTAACATTATCATAAGCTTCTTATACATGTCTTGATCCAAAAAAGGAGGTCTCATCAACCTCAACCCAACACGAAATAGATAGACATGTCCGGCCATAATGTTTCTCAAAAAGATTCATTCAAATTGATGATTAGTAACTATCATTATATGAATTCTCATCCATTCCCAAATATTTTCCCCCTAAACCACCAAAATCCAGCAAACATTCCCAGAGAATTTCCTCCAAAATTTGATTCTCCCTCTCGGTATAACAATTCTTCTGAGGATGGTATGTCATACTCAACATGTAATATAGCCCCATCACCATCTAAAGGACTTCCCAAATCCACAAGGTAAAATAAGGGCCCCTTCTAGAAACCATTTCTGACATCACACCATGAAGCCTTACAACCTACTAAATATAATACCAACCCAACTCATCCACTTTGGCTGAAGCCAAAATTGTAATTAAATGGGATGATTTTTTGAAACAATCAGTCAATCGCCGAAAAGAATTTATCCCCTTGGATGTAAGGGGTAATCAAACAATAAAATGCATGGTGACCTCATCCCACTTCTAGGCTACAATAGGTAGTGGAAGAAGAAAGTTCGTGGGACTCTGGTTTTCTAATTTAACCTTATATCATGTACGAAATCATGATACGATGTTAGATATATCTCCCCTTATACCTGGACACTATAACTACTGATGAATGTCCGAATACATCATGGTGAAACCAAGATGAATGCCCAACTAAAACTAGTGGCTATCATATATATCCATCTTCATCATAGACGATGACCCCAAAATCTACTTCTAAAGCATAAATCTCTATTAAGAGACAACAACCACTTGCAATGTGTCTCCAAACTATTTAAAAACTACATATATCACTAGAATAGATTATCACCTAGTTTATTTTGATAAATCAATTCCATAAAAGAACGTGTTAACTGAACACTGGATAGGAACGCACCTCCACAATGTTCCTTGGTCTCTAAGTGCATTATAGAATAGACACCCATAAATGTTCACTCATTACTTGACTCTTTCAATGATGAATTGGGACATTCTTACACAAAGCATAAGCCACCGCATTTCCTTTTATGATGGTATACACTATATCAAATTTGAACCCCTCAAGATACTATACACAATGTCATTTCCTCATATTAAAATATTTATTTGGTGGAAATTTTTTACGAGCTCTTATAATCTAAATAAACTATAGAATTATATTCAAAACGATAGTGGCCCCACATATTTAAGTCATTAATTACATTGCCTACCTTAAAAACATGGGATGGGTAGAATTGTTTCATGCTCAAAGAGTTGGAGTGACCATATCAACCACATGGTCATTGTGAATGTTGACACACCCTAGAACGATACCTCAAGAATCTCACTAAACAAAATTTCCCCTTCTAAATGATGGAACAATAAAAATAGTGGCAGTGATCAACCACTACATTAGATCCTCAAAGGATGCTCGAAACTCTAACATCCATTAAAAATTTCCACCCTTATAGGTAAGTGTGGTAATGGAAGTAGGATTATAATAGAAATCCCAAACAATCAACCTATAATACCCTGCCACGACAAAAAATCTTTTAATCTGAAATCAATATTTGGGTACACACATGAAATTAATACATTGATCTTATCCAGGACTACAAAATAACCTTGTTCCAATATTAGATAGCCTAGAAACATCACATCCATGATCCAGAAGGTGGACATAGAGAACATATCACTTAGATTATTATCCTAATGAGTTACCCACACAAACCTTGCATTCTTATCATCCTCCTACTTAGTACAAGAATAGATCATGATTCCATAACCAAATTTCACAAAAAAGGATACAAATTACATGTGGGAAAACCTATTCATAAGTGCCTTAAAGACATAAAAATCATTTTTTAAACCAAAAGGCATGACCAAATAATGAAAATGATCGTAACTTCTTAGGAACGATATTTTTGGGGCATCCACATCTCTAACTTCAACTCAGCAATACCATGCATTCTAGTAAATCTTATCAAACTACCTTCCTCCTTTTGTTGACTGAAATGGTAATCAATTTGTGGTAAGGGATACTTGATCTTAAACATTACAATATTCAACTTCCGATAATCAATACACAACCATATATATCCATCTTCCTTTTTCGCAAAAAAAAATTAGGGAATCACAAGGAGCGATGATCTTGTGAATGATTCTTTTATATTTGAAATATTAGTATTTTACCTCCAATTATCTACACATTATGGGGGACTGATGATAAAAGGGAATATATATGTTGTTTTTTCTCAATATAACATCATTTGAGATATCCAAATCCATCTCTAGAGGAAACTCCAAAATATCCCCAAGAAAACCCACTAGGAACTCAACCACCACATCAGGTAATCTACTCTCTAGAGAACCATCATCATCCACCAACATGAGGAACAAGATCTGAAAAGTTAGGATGCTTAAATCTTGAAGTGGGTGTCCAGTATGACCCAACCAGTGATCCCATTATTGATGGAAAACAAATGTACTACCATCTGGCACAACAAAAATTACTCACCCATGATATCAATCGATGTAAACCAGAAAATGACCTATTCAATCTATTATAAGAATCACATAAAATATGGTCATCTCCAAACTGAGAAAATGATACTCCAACTTGACCCCTAACACAATGAGTGCATAAGTTGGACACCTAAAACCATGGTCTCAACACATACTATGATGTGTTACCAACACCATTTCATAAAACATAAGATCATTTGAATATAATAGAACATCCACAATATGTGTATAAATAAAATAACATGAATCACCTATATCAAAGTGAACCATATATTAAAATTATGAAATAATACTGGTTCCTTGAAATTTAAAATAATCAACATCTGATTCCACTAGTGCTCAATCCACTACATGAAGTCTTCTCATCTCTGCATTATGCTAAGAAGGACCACAATACTATAGTGAAACCCTAAAGTGAATAGTCCATTAAGATGCTGCATCCATACTGCACCAACCCCCAAAAGAATAACCAACATTCATGGATGGTTCTGATAGTAATTACATAAATTTTGAATCCATAGAGCTCACACTACTATGATATAGTCACACCATTCTATAAAATCACTATAAGGGACCAATAACCCCACCTTGGTGACAAGGAAATTGTGGAGATGAACACATGTGTCACGTGCATCCTACCTTACCATGCTGATGGTGTATGACTGATCCAAAACCAAAAGTCACAAATGAAGACAACCAAGAAGGATTTTATGAGCTACCACCACCCTTATTCCCCTGGTCATCCAATTTATGCTTCTTCATTTAATAACATCCACTTTTAACTACATAAACTACACAAGAGAAACTGAACATTCCTCCATGATCCATTTAAAAAATCATGTAATGATAAACCACATCAACATAAGTTTTAATCATGAACAATAAAACCTAAAAACAGATCCCTATACGAAACCCTATATAATACTTCTGATCCCTCATACGGTCATTAGAAATGACCTCATGTGCATACCAAACTAGAACAGAAAATAGGATAGCATACACTATCATGGAACAGTCTCCTAAGCTATGCTCTATAAGCTCCCAAGATCGAGTTAAGTCCAGAATCTTAGGACAATACATCTTGATCAAGAAAACATTGAAATCATCCCAAATCATCTACCCATTCTTTTCAGCATGAACCACTGTGTCCCACCACTTCTAACTATGACCTTCCAATATAAACAAATCAAACTTCATGTTGACTATCTTAGGATGTTTATGAAATATAGAAATCCGTTCAATCTTATCAATAAATTCCTATGATTTATGAGGTTCCCTCATACATTTATATAATTATTTTTTTCTTGATTAAATCCTAATCGTTTTGCTTTATAGGACCCAGTCCATCTTCTTTGACCTAAATAGGGCCATATCCCACTACTTTTCACAAAACATATATACACCAAACCACATCTTCCAAAATCCTCTGATCAATTGGTGAGGTAAAAATATTTCCTACCTCTTCTCATTGGCTTGCCACAGTTATACAATCATTCATTTCACTAAAACATGAATCAACAAGGAAAAACCATCAATACAACCACCAACACATATTCTGAAAATTTTTTGGAGTAAAAACAAATCTCAAAAACTTTCAAGAATCAAACAATCCAAAAACAACATAATAACAATTAAACCGAACCACTCCACCCTACCTAGTGTCTATATAGAGTCTACAACTTTTACGTCTCACCTAGAGGATATGTCAAACCAAAATTCCCAATATCCCATGGTGACTTGAGTCCTCTCAAAAAGTGCACTAGATAGAAACCATACAGTAAACTAAGAACTCAATGCTCCATAATCCTAACTCCGGTCTATCCAGATACTTCCCCCAAATAACTTGATCCAAAAAGTGAATTGCATTCTATGATACCATTTTTTCACATACCATGATTGGATTCCATCAAACTCGAAACTCGACCCGTCAGATGGCATGGACCAAAGGGAATTCCCAATCCCCAAGAGATGTAAATTATTTCTTCAATATAAAAAATATACTTTAGGAATAATTTCATGCATTTATATAATCATAAAAAACCAAAAATTTTAAGCATCCCAATAAAAAATAACAAAAACAAAATGAGGTATAAAAAATTTCAGATTCCATGTTTACAAATTTAACCCAAATCCAAAAGTACAACAGTGAAACTGAAAAAAAATATTACTACCCTATAAACCTCCATAAAATAAGATGGAAATCACCATCAATCCGCCACCACCAACACCTTCAGAAAGAGAACACTAGAAACTGAATCCCCAATCACCATGATACATCTAGCATATATCTGGTTCAAATATAACAAAGTATACATACACCCCAAGTTATATGAAAGATGTGATATAAAGCATAGTATGATGAAACCCAAAATAAAATATTACATACTATAATATTATTTGACAAATCAACATGAAAAGTTCCATAAGAATATATCAATAAAATAAAAAAATAATTTAAGTAAAGCATTTGATATGAAACTGACTATTAAAGGAAAAAAAAGTTTATTCAAATAGGGTCTATTGAAATTAAAGTACATGAGTTCTCCCATATACCAATTAATAATAGAGTATCATATGAGAATCATATCATAAGAGAGATCCTTGAGAAAATCTTGAAGGGTAACTAGCACATGTGGAACTCCAGAAATCTCAATCCTTGGTGATCAAAATACACCAATTCAAGCCCCAATATAGTTCTCATTCACAATCCACTTGAGTGGATGTCATCCAAATTTCTAGTATTCCAACAAAATTATCATGCATGATACACTTGAGTGGATATAATCCATAGTTATGGTGGTCTACAATCATATAAATTATTTAGTAACTGTTGTAGTGTAAATAATTCTACATGAATTAGAGCCAATTCAACTTAGTAGCCTACTCCAATACAGGTTCATGTTTTATAACCAAAATTATCATGATTTTTGTTGTACTGAAATTTCCTTTCCCATGTCATAAAAGAAAAAATTTCACATAAACATTCCAATCATAAAAACACCCCAAGTAAATCACTATTTTCAATAACAAAACCACTTTCCATATCATGCGTACACTAAATCCATTTAAAAATACATTTTACACCACATGAACATTTTATGAAACCCATTCTGAAATAAAAAATGAATAACACATTTGGGATCCAACCATTTCCATGTGAAAACCCCTTTAAAATACACATTCTTATCAAGACCATTTTATGACACACTTCATACGAACTTCACAAGCTCAAGATGCATTTAAGGTGTACAAAAATGAATCCAACTTTCTTAAAAAACCATTTCTCAGGGAAATCCCACATTTAACACATTCTCAACATTAAATATCCTTGAAAATATATTTCTCAACTTTCACACAAGGCATAGATCATATTTCAGGAAAAACACAATTAAAGAAAAATGATATATAACAAATTTAATTTAGAAAACCCATTTTCGTCACATGTTCAACATAAAACCATTACAAAAAATTCTTATCACCATATATAATATTCATATAATGCATTTAATTATTCAACATAGATAGAAAAAATCCTCCTATAAATTAATGTCTTGTAACAACCCACCTCACACTTGGAAACATCTATAAATCTATGAGATACCACAAGCACACCACCACAAGACCCAATAAAGGAAATATCAAACAATAATCATCAATATATTCCCCAGAATCACAATATTGAACCCCATTAGGTCAAAAATCATGATAGAAAATAAAAAATCAAGAATGAGGGAAGAGAATCCCCCGATATGTGGGGGACATAAGTGGAAAATTACTTAACTGATGATTTCATGAAGAACTGGGGTCAAAACAATAAAAGGATTGAGGATCCCAGCTTTTAATAAATTCTCTAGGGGATCCCATGGATTAAAATCCAAACTGAGGTATATGGTAGGAATTTTATGGTTAAAATCTATGAATGTGGAAATGTAATTTTCCACTTTATAATGACTCGAACAAGTCACACAGTTTTCTCACATGGTATTCCAAACCATGTGGCAATCGCAGCCCCCTCACTATCCAGGAGTAAAAGATGGATAGTTAGCATAGACTATTTGCCAAATCATGCTACATCCGTGTTATATGTAGCTTTAGTAAACCAAATCAACCCCATATAAATAAGATAAAACATTCATGGTGGGTGTATGATAGTGAATGGTACCTCCTCCTTTTTTGGTTTCCACATTCCAACATGTTTTTTATTCTCCTGTTATTTAATGAAATATATCGAGTAAATGTAGTATCCAAAGTGAATTTCATAGTTTAATTTTATTTGAACCATATTAAAACATGATGAATCAATATCAAAATGTTACCAATTAATATAAGTATATACTATCTTGGATACCTATGGAAAAAACATGGATCTCCTCATGTCGTCTATCAAAACAATTTCAACTTGGTTAGGGATCTCTATATATTCCTCATATGATGTGTCTTATTTTTAGATATCATCCTCTATGATGAAAATGTAGTTTTCATAATATGAAAATTTAAATTAATGAGAAGTGAAATTTAATTTATTTTCAATAAAATTAAATAATAATGATTTTATGAAATTATAATCTCCATATGATGGTTTATCTTCAATTTCTTTTTTAGTTGATAGAAATTGTAATAGTTTAGTGGTATTTGATAGAGGCCTAAAGTGAGGTACTATCATTATTTCTTCAAACTCCACTAATTGGTTTGTTTATTCTTCCATGGATAGAGAGAGATAAAACAGTTCAGATTCATCATTAACAATGGTTATGAAATTATTAATTTAAATTTACTTCAATTTAATCAAATATTTATTAGAATCATACTGATCAATCATTGATCATCAGCATGTGATTCTTTATTATCACATTTCACTAGATCTTCATAGGAGGTTTGGATATGGATAATGAGATGGTTGGGCAGATGATTTTCTTTATGTATGGCCTCAATCCCTTGAACATCTATAATAAAATTTTGAGAGATTAAGGATGATTAGTTTTTTCCTTATACAATTACTAATAAATATATAGAATGAAGTAGTAGAACATAATAATTAATCATAACATTTTAAAAATATAGGAATTTTCTTGTTCTCCCTAAAGTCTACTTTAAATTCATGAAATTATTTATTTCTAAATATAATTAAATTAATTCGAATAAAAATGAATCTTATCCACGAAATATGAACCTATATAAAAAATTAATGTTACCTAAAAACAAAAAACTACAAAAAATCATAAAAAAACAAAATAGTACCCATGATCATCATGAAACTATAAAATTTCCCGAAGTAATGGAAATCCCATAACTAGTTAAATGGAGGTCCATTACAGAAGAGAAATCTAGGAACATACACAACTCAAATACATGAGTTACACATATAATATATCCATTACACTATTAAAAAATTAATAATGGAAATAAATCAAAATAAAATGAAACCTTATAGGATACCAGTTTATTACACCATGTGGTAAATGAACAATCCCCAACCAGATTAAGACATGACCATATTCATGCCACTATAGATGCAAGAGGTTATAGAGGAGCTATGTTGTCATGAATGGTGATATGTGAATACTATTCCCTAGGCAACATTAAAAAATTTAAAAAAATTAAAAATACATATATAGAGAAATATGTTCATAGAAAATGATGAACAACATATTAATAAAATAACAAATGACATACATGCCATACACAATAATCCCGAGCACCCCAAGTGTGGTAGGCTATCCATTGGGTAATAAATAAATAAAGTAAATGGATACAATACCCCCAACAACTTAGAGTATATTATTTCATCATATCTATCCCCATTTTCCACATGTATCACACCCCAATACAAGGCCCTTTGCATTAGATAAATCCATGACTATGACTTCTTTATGTGAATCAACATTAGCAGGGAAGCTGGTACTATAAACCATGTAGTACAATACATATTTACTTATCATAAATACATAGTTACACATAAATGTATTCCATAACAATAATATAAATTTTTAAGTAAATAATCATGTAATATTTCATTATGCACTAACCAATCATCCATGAACTCGGATTCTACTAGCTTATGCACCAACGTGGAATGATAATCGTAAGTAATTATTTCATTACATAGATAACAATATTATTTCCACACATCAATTAATTGACTCATCCAATGATCCAATGTATACATCCCACAATCAATAAACAAGTTAATGGATGAAGTTCAAGGAAAATCATGATTTTAAAACATTGACCTAATTCAAAAATATTGGGATTCCATAATTCTTCTTGTTTCCCTAAAATGAGGCTCTATAAGAATACATATTTCATACATATATACCCAATATCCTGTTATGTTGAATTATAAATTCCACATGTCGATTATGTAGGAGAAATAAAAACCCTCTAATCATAATGGTTGTGGTCCCCCTCTACGGGGTTAAATAGTTGAGTTAGAAAATCACGGAAAATTTCAAAAATAATAGAGGGTGTATGCATGAATATATACACATGCCACATTATGTAATTTTATATGAATTTCACAAATACAAAGGACTCATTTGAATCAATCATATAACCATAATTGTATAAAAGTAATAAATGGTCTCATGGGCCAGAAACACCCACATATGAATCATATAATGAAAGGTTCTCCTAGAAACACACATTGGACCAACAATTTCATTAAATAAAATTAATATATAATGGTCATAAAATTTTAATGACATATTACTTGAGGATTATGAATTCTAAAATCCATTAATCTCCTGAAATATCAAGGCCACATAAGTATTACACTAAACCACTCACAATTAATCATATGAATGTTTCTAAAATGAATATTAAATAAAATTAATATATAATGGTCATAAAATTTTAATGACATATTACTTGAGGATTATGAATTCTAAAATCCATTAATCTCCTGAAATATCAAGGCCACATAAGTATTACACTAAACCACTCACAATTAATCATATGAATGTTTCTAAAATGAATATTAAATAAGATGAATATGACATGGGCTTAGAGACATGTAAACATACCCAATGAGATCTTCTAGGAATAGTAGATCAATATCCATTACTAGGGAGGATAGATAATCTTCATATATGAGGTATTTCCATAAAAACCAATAATTATATATTATATATTATGATATTCCATGATTCAAGGAAACATAGATTTTATGTATTATAAATATCATGATATGATATATATTTATCTAGAATGTATTGAAATTATAATATTTAAGACAACTTATATATCAAATATTGAAACACCATAGAGAGGGTAAGGAGAGAAGAAGTTTTTTCAAAAAGGAGGTCATAATGAAATTTTGAATGAATGAGAGTTAATAAAAGAGAAGATAATGTAAATAATATGAACTCAATAATGATTTTGAGAATGCAATCAATGACTCTGATTTTTCGGAACTGCTAATATTTTGGTGGGATAAACTGATGGGCCATTGGATTCCATCGAGTTGGCTGGAAGCTATAGGAGAATGAATGGGAACCCACCTTAGTAAATGGATAGGGGGTATCCTTATACCAATTTTATAGTGAAACATAGTTTTTTTATACTCTAACACCACCTCTAGTGGCTAGTCAATTGAATTGTATTGGCTATAATATTCTAGAGAAGTAAATTCATTATTTCGTTTGGTTCCTCTACTTATTCACTTAAAATTCGTAGTGTTCGGAATCATCCAAAAAATACTAAATTCACTAAAAACAACCACGATCAAAAAAAAACAAACCTAATCTACCTTTTAAATTCAACGATCATGTAGAATTTTGAATTATTTATCCATATCATAAGATATATTTCTCAATATTTTATCAATAATTATTGATTTATCCATTGATTCATCATCATTAAATTGATTACCAATTGTATTAGGACTAATAAAAATCCCCCCATTTTCTGATTTATTAATATCATGTAATTTATTGTACAATTAATTCTTTTTTTTAGAGATGAAAAAATATGTATAATACTTATTTTTGAGAGATGATAGTGATAAAATGTGATATTATACATCCTATTAGAGTTTATTCTAGTCCAATAAAACAAACTATTTTAAGAGTTTATATATATTTAAACAATTCATTGTAAAATTATGAATTTTAATCAATAATAAAAAGATACATGGAATCATTAAATCCTTCAAAATATGATTTCATTTTCAATCAAACATGTTATAACTGATATTATTGAAATAATTAATTCAATAATGGGGAACATATAAATAATATCCTTGTGAGTTTCCCTAGTTTGGATAAAAATTTATGATTCTTTCCATATATAAAAATATGATAACTCTAGAGACCTTAATTAAATATGAAAAGGGTTAAATAATATAATCAATATATCCAGTCAAATATAAAAAATGGAATTTCATCTAAAAACATCTTATAAACTACTACAAAAACACATTATTATTCATCTTATTAAAAAAATTAAGTAATTATAAACTATGAATATATAAAAAATCGTTTCCTTTGAAATATGAGGTATATAGTTTCCTCAGTGTCCAGGAGACATGAATTTCCAATGCTTATAAAGATTCATCTATTGTACCATTATATGGCTTCAATATAAGTCCACAAATTGTTTTCCTATTTAATGATTTATTTTGGGGGTTCAAGTATGTTTTCATAATAATTCACTTTAGGTTTACTATTTTCATCATCTATAGAAACTCCAAATAGTTCCCACAACCCTAAAAATATAAGGTAATATTTTCCAAATATTTGTTTCAAGTTGGGTTTTAGACACAATGGCACTTAGGATCTCACATAGGTTGATATTATGCGATGTTAAGATCATTACACCCTTTTGGGGGAATTATTTCATATCTCAGGACTTTCTTATAGACCTATGATATGATCATGAATCTCTTCCAAGGAATTCACAATCCTCGATATGAAAACAGTTACCCCAATTCTTATTATTTTACCATGACCATGTGGTGATGGTAAAAAATGTGTGAAATATAGATTTTACCTCATTATCTTATTCCCATAATATTCTTTAGTTTATATCCATGTCAGGGCACTCTCAAGTTTGTCTCCATCTAGGGTTGTGGTTAGTGCGTTAGAGGCAAGATTGTTTTTCTATAAGGAATCCTATGTCTCATCTGAGAAAATGAATAATAAACCATGAAGGATGTTTAATATAGTTTTTGGTTGTATGAAAAAACTATAAAATTCATTTTAATATAATTCATAAAGAACATTATTATACTGCTCCAGCCTTGATGAGATTTCCTATGTATCCTTTTAAGGTAGTAATAAAATTCAACATAGTATATGTTGTGGGTTTATATTTCATAAAAATGAAACAATAGATTCGTTGGGTATGACATATGGAAAAAAGGATACCTTGAATTTAATTGTTGAGATTATTACCCTTTTAGGAAAGTAGAAATGTAATTAAGATTACGTCAAAATAGGGGGACCACACTGAGGTAATTCTCATTATTCTATTGGTATAATCATCATGAATCTATACGCCTATATGATTCATGATCATTGTGAGGGATAAGAGATAGTATACGATTATATGCATCACATGAGGGAAAATATGGGCCATACACATTAAGGATTCCCTTCACGAGGTATGATTACAACTCTCATGAAGAATATGGTATGGAGATTGGTCCTCGGGATGGTGTCCTATGTATCCTATTTCATATAGAAATTAGATTCCTAATCGTTTAGATCAGTCCTTACCCACTGATAGGTTAAAGGTAAATAAATTTTTTTTCATATAATATATATAAAAGGATTATCGTTTATAATCCAACCTATCATCCATTGTGGGATGAGGAAGTATGATAAGATCATTAGAGGGTCTTGGTCTTATGATCCAAGTTCATTGGAATATGGTAGAACATATACAAGGTTGGATTCATTTTTTAGCATGGTCCTTAGGAGGGTGTCCTATGTATCATTTTTGGAAATGAATTTGACTTCTAATACATTTTGATTCTCACTAAACCATTAATGGGTTGGGTAAGGTAATTACATTCAAAGGAATTCTTATTATCTCAAATATTTTGGAATTCTAAGTGCTTATACTAGGACGATCTCCCATTATACCTCAGACCTTCTGGTGGCATTTTATGTATCATGTTTAGGAATGAATCGGAGTTCTCATAGTTTAGTTTCACTCCCTATCAAATTAAGGGGATATTATTTGTGATTACACGAAAAATAAACATTGTTATCCTCGAGGTTTAGAAAAATGGTGGCTTATAAAAGGATAGATCCCCATTAGATATTAGGCCTTATGAATTAGTCTTACATCACTTTTTTATAAATGACCTAGAGTTATTATAGTTTAATATCACTCCCTAAGACACTGATGGGTTTGGATAAGTTTTTACAATCAATAGAATCATTTTTAAACATAATGTTTACGAAATAATCCGAATTATTATAGGGTGTATGCCTATTAGTTCATGTGATTTTAGATGGAATCCTACATGTCATGTTTGTATAGGAATTATATTTCTCATAGTTCAATTTTACTCCCTATCCCACTGATGGGATAGGATTAGTGATTGCACTAGATGGAGTCATTGTTATATTTGAGGTTTAAGAATGATATGGACTTATAATATGATGGATTTATATAGGATCATATATAATATATATCTTCATATTGATAAAGAAAAATTATTCCATTAAAACAACGGTTGAATATGTCTAGTTTGACACCAATGGGGTCCTAAAGCATGAACATATTGGGTCACATGAGTTCCTAAACCTATCCATTTTGCGATAAAACCCTTAAAAAGGGGATAAGTAGTTAAATTTTCTTGTCTAATGGTTTATAAATCCTATGTCCAAGTTTTTCATTCAGAAAACGATTAAATGTCTTCGATTTATTACCTGAAAAAATATGTGTATCTTACCAGCACGTCTTGATTTACTACTTGTCATGTGCTTATCATCTACCTCAACATGTCATGATTGTTTTCCTAACATTTCATGAGTTTCTATGAAACATGTATTTATTTTCTTCCCAATGTGTTTAGGGTTTCATATCGACAAGGTAGACATGCCCAATGATTTTTGTCTAAAATTTCCAAGGGGATTTGTATGATAAAGATGCCATCTACATGGGATCTCACTAACCAATAATGACATTTCCAAGGTAATTATCATGATCAAAGAAGACATGTTCAGGGACTTTCACATGATTAATTTACTTGTCTAGGGTGACTTCCCAGGATCAAAATATCTTGTATGAGATGTCTACGCCTGATGAACATGACTTGTTTGAGACGTCTTTGCATTATCAAATCGGAATTATCAAGGGAATTTATACTGGTTAAATAAAATGTACAATATTTATTCCCATGATAAAAGTAACTTGCTACATTATTTATTCACCTGAACAAATAATATATGTCTTGGGCCATTCACATTATTAACATAATTTTTTTGATGTTTTTTCATAATGAACTCACATGTACAAGATATCATCACATGATCATTCTGAGTTTTCCAGGATGTCTTAAAAAGATCGAATGTAATTATCTGAGGCCTATCATGGGATAAAACTGACACTTTGAATGATGCATGAGAAATCACAAGACTAATGGAGAGTCATGTGATTTTTTGATCTTAAGAGAGTAATGTGGCGGGGTCTTCCAATTAGATATTGGATCAGGCACACATCTAAGTGTTGATGTTGCATGTCAAACATGATAATTCCATAAACAAATGGGTAGTGGTGAAAATATCAATAGGTGTTCATATCTATGGGTTCAAGCTAATATTGATTATCTAAGGGTTGTCTTGGTGATAGTTGGTCATTTCCATGGATTCACATGCATGAAAAAAAACATACATGATGTGGGTTCCCTTATGATGGAATCTCATGATGCTCAATTTCTAATGATATTCATCTGAACTCAAGGTGAAATTATAACGGTGTCTATGAACATGTCAAGGGAAATCATATTATACCCGAACACATGTAAGTCAGATTTCATGGAATATGGGTAACATGGAAGATGGTTAATATCATGGCCACACACCCTAGGGGTTGTATAGTTTATTTCATGTCTAGGGTCAATTTTTTTTCATAGCAAAGATACATTCCGAGGACAGATCCCAGGAAAATTGTGTATGACTATAGACAGCAGCATGGATATCCAAAATTCCCATGGGCCTACACTGAATGGATGAAAACATATATCCTGATAATATAGGGTTTATGTGATTTTAATTTTTTTAATGGGAAATCTTGTTCTTATGGTTATCATCCAATAGAATCTCGTAATGGCTGCACGTGGTGCATTCTCAAGATGGGTTTATCTTGATTACCTAGTGGTATCCTATGAATAAAATATCCATCTCTCCTCCTCCTATGTTTCCATTCTCCGATTCTCCCTTCATTTTCTATCCTCCCCCTCCCTCTCATGTTTGTGCCTTTTTTATGGTAGTAGGTGTTTATATAGGTAATGGTTTAATGAAGGTAGTGCCTATTTCCATGGGGAAGACACCAGATCCTCCATATTGAGGTGATTGGGGTTTTTTATCAACATCATGTGATTGTGAGATGGATATTCATGATGGAATTACTAACTGCTACTAAGGAATCACATTTTCACCTCCATGGAGTCACATGATCCCTATCTATTCATGTAATGCTTCTATAAACTACCACTAACGGTTTAGAGTGATGGATTTTGGGGCCTTAGAAAATCCAATAAAATACCTGGGAAAAACCTATTGAAGGCTTCAGGTGTGATAATAAAAAATAAAATTCAAAAATATGATACCCTTATTAATGGTGAGTTACATTCCTTTTTACACGAATCCATGATATCTGATAATGTTTTCGTATGAGTGTCAGACATTGATCAAATAATTCACTGAAACTATTATGGTGGATTTGTGTGATTGGACTATATGTGTGGGGTCTATTTTTGATCATTGTTTATATGTATGTTATGGTTTTAATTATCATTCTAATCATTCACAGAGTGTTATAGAACATATCCATATATGGATTGATGTGATTTCCTCAAGGGCATCACATGATCTGTTAGATTGTCCATAGATAAACAATATACCTTCATCAGTGGATTCATGTGAGCAAATAAATCAAATGAAGATAGTGGAGAAATATTATGTGGGCTCATTTTTATGTTATCTACGTGATTCAAGAATGGTTTTAATGATCATCAATTTTTTGATCCCAAATAAAATCATGGGAAAACTCGATCGTCTAAAGAGACACATGAATTTAAATGGAGTTCCATACATGCCTTAGAGACATCGATCTAATTATGTAATCCTTGGTATGATTCATCAATGAATGTTTATAAACACTTGATTTTATGGTTTATTGTATCATGGTTTCAAAAACACCAATGAAGGATTTCATCTACCACTCAGGATGAAATACTAGCAGTTGGCAGTGCAGATGGTGAGTAGGATTTTGAAGATGACGTATGGGCACGATCAAAAAACTCATTTTTAATTTATCAAGTGGATTTGGTAATATATGTAAATTGATAATATAAGAACATTTATGTACTCATACCACATCCCATGATGACCTCTTAGGTTCTCTGGATCTACCTAATAAGGATAGGAATGTCATCTGTTGATCAACCCAAAATTGGGGTTAGCACCCACAACACATTTACCCATACCTTTGTCGGCCATGCCCACAAATTTCATTTCCCTAATATTAATAATAATTCATTACTTGTGTTCTAACTATGAGATATATTCTCACCCACACCCTCACTAATTTGTTGGGTAGTTATCTTGCTATCGGGTGATGGTTGGGTTGACTGCCACATGTGCCCATGGATGAGATGGCCAGTTGATAAGCCAAATAGGACAATTATTTTGTCTTAGGAAATGTTCATAAAATGTTTAGTATAATTATCTATGAAAAATGGATATAAAGAACTACAATATAATCCCTTATAAAATGAAGCCAAATCCAATTCCACATCCCTCAAGATAATGAATGCATTATTTTCATTGTGTTTATACTTTTATATTATCTAACAGAAAAGTGTCTAGTATATAATTATGGTCATAAAAAAATTCCCCCACCCCCAGAATATTATTTATTTATAACCACATATATATGATTCTAAGGTAAACGTAGATCAGAATATGCTGTACAAGAACACATCAAAGGCCTCCAATCACCACTTAGAGGGTATTCTTGACTCAAGGAATTTTACTTTCTCAAATGAATATCCTATATATTCACAAGAACGATGATAATTTTAAGTAATTGGGTTTCCAAAATGAATAAAAGAAAATTGAGGAATGGATATAATAAATTGTAGTTTAGGAAGACATTCTATGTTGGAAAAGGATTGTTATGAAAATGGTTTTGTGTTTGGAACCATGATAAGAGGCTTGGACATCACAATGTACTATAAGTGAATAATAATACTGTCGTACATGGTTCTGGGATGAAGGAATCCCATTCTGATCAAACTCATTCATAGGGGACAAAGTCTCATGAATTAATTACTCTATGATGACTATCCCTATGTACATCTATCTTGTATGTAGGAAGGGTAATGTCATTTTGTGGGAGAAAGCATGGTTTGTGGACTTGGATTTGGTTGAAATATTGCATGAATTTGGATCTCTTTCTACATTACAGTCCACACAATGTCGTCCACACTGAGCAGATAATGTACATGTCATATGGAACAAGACTTATAGAGTTTTAAGGGATTATGGGACTGGGGTACCCTTAGGAATGTCCCAAAAAATAGATATATGCTCCATTTTTGGAATAGAATAGTAAAACTAGTTAGCGTAGATTTATTTTTTTCTAGGGAAAAATATTGGACCTAAATTATTTTTATCTTTTCAATTTAAGCCCTGTAATTTTTCGAAGCTTCACATGTGGAAATCATAGAGTGCATGGGATTTGATATTTCTCAAGCTATACTTGTACCATTTTTTACCTAACAACTATTGTGCCATTTCTATTTTATAAATTCTTATTATTTCCTGGATCACACAAAGTTCATGTCCATTATGTAGAGACTCAACTTTTTCTTCGGATTCCATTTTATGGATTTTATCAATGAAGGCATTGTGACTCATTCATGTTTTTTTATGGTCTTACAACCTTGACCATTTTTTTCTATAGTATATGATCTTCCTACGCAGACCATCCATCATAGATGTATTGAACCTTTCATGAAGTGATTTTCTTCATGTAGTTTAATATCAGATGGTAAATATTTCATCTATGTTGTATAACATCGTCAGTTAAGGGGATCATATATCCAATTTAACAGATGTCGTAAAAATAAAATTCAGTTTATTTTAATGACTTATATGATGGAATTGAGATGTTGTGTAGTGTAGAGTTTTTCTTCCTGGACATAGGGTTCTAGTAGATTAATGTATTTCTATGAGGAATTGAAATCATGATATGGATATCAATCCAATAGGGATAGTTAGAATATGGGTTGTGTCAATAACATTTCCATAAGTTTTAATAGATTAATATTTAATGGGGAATACATACCAAAGATTAAATAAACACCCTAAGGTTCTTAGTTCTACTATAGTGTTGTAGGGAATCATGAGTGGATTTGGGATGAATTACCAGGGATGACCCAAAACACTCTATGGTGTTGAGTTTGGCCACAATGTTAGTATTGATCATGATTATTATAGTTCCTTTACTTTATTGGGAAGATTCCACAAGTTGTTATGTCATATTCATAGATAAATGGTCTCTTAGGAATTAGATTCTTGGTCAAGTTGAGGTGTCTCGACTCTTTTCCATGGGCCATAAATGATTATTCGATAATCAAATATCAATTTGATGAAGTTGTAAGTGGATAAATAGATAAACAAGGTTGTTTTTGGAACCCTAAAGTTTATTACCTTTTATTTGGGAGGCTCAAGACCTATCCTATATGGTTTTGAGTAACATTTTTTTTCCTATAAAACGTTTATGGAATTGTAAATTGCATTACTTATTTGAAAAAAAATAATATTACATGGTGACATTGGGTCAAGGATGTATAATATGCTTGAACTGTCTATTTATGGGTATTACAAACCATGGTATATGAGAATCCGGTATCACTAAATGTTGTAAGTGGTGGGAATTATAACACCATTTGTAATAGTGGATTCCCATATTCCACATTGTTAAGAAAAAAACTCATGCATTTAAGGGGGGACCTTTTGGGACAAAACGAACCTTTTTTATTTTAGAATACGCATTTTCAGCATACTATATAGAAGAACCAAGAGAAAGGGAGACCAATGACAGTGGGATTTCAATAGAAGGACATCAACTTGGGAACAGATTGCTTCAACTCAGAATTCAATGTTATTATGGTAGATTATATAATATTTAATATTCAAGAGGACATTGAGCACCCTAAAAGTTGTGGCGCTACATATTGGAAACATTATAGTAGTGTGGTGATGTGAAAAGTTATTGCTATAACTTTATCCATAACCTGTTAGTCTAGAAAAAATGAATGGTATTTTATGAGGGACATATAGTGGGGCATATGAGATTTATTCCATGACTCTTTATTGTTTGTGTTTTTATAAACACTAGTGATGAAGAGTCTATGGAACAAAGACTTGACATTTTCTCAGCTCGCCGATTGTGGGATTTCATCTTGACATGTTTAATGTTTCTTTAAATAGAATTTTTTTGTTGTTGTGATTTTGACTGTAAATGGAAAAAATTTAATATCATACATATTTTAAAAGGGTTAATGTATTTATATGTGATGATGCAAGTGATCCTTATATGAGGGGAATTTTAGAAAAAATCATATTTTTGAAATCCTGGGTGAAGAGCACTCCAACATCATTTTTATGGAAATTTAAAATGTTCATAAATCATTCCTCAATGTTAGAGGATCATGTGTAATGTTATTGAACAATCATATCTTAGATGGGCCAAAACACCATAAGGTTTTGAGTTCCACCGTAGTGACATGAAGGAACACACGGATCCAAAAGCTCACCCAACCAGGATATAATGTATGTGGTTAGTGGGTGAAAGACCATATATAAATACAACTCTAACATGATCAAATATAAATATATCTTCTCCTTTATTGGGGATGTAAAAGAAATTTGGTATCCTCAGTTACTCATTTCATAAAGTGTGATTCATGGATTAATTTTCATGAAAGAGGAAAAATTCACACCATAATATGGATGACTGGGGTTAATATATTATAGTCCATTGAAAAGGAAATATTATGGGTAGTAGAATGGTTACATTTACATTATGTAGTGGGGATGTATCTATCTTACATTTTACTTTGATTTGATGATGTTGTTTTCCTTATATTTTACCATCATGGGGTATGGATGTAAGAACATATGTGTAAATGTGCTAGATTTTACTATGGAAAAATGTCAATAGTCAAGTCAATTTAGATGTAGGAATAATATTTTCTCCATAAATAGGATTATTGATGTAACGCCCCGACCCCAGCTACCCAGAGTCGGTGCGTTACTTCGTAACATTGGCATGATCACAAAAGATCAAGTCTCGAAAGAACGATTAGTTTAGTAGCCTTGGAAACACTAGATACATTCATAAATGTTACATTACATCATAAAGTGAAAAACTAATAACAAAGTCTTCATAGTCCACACTCATATCCTCTTCTGACTATCCCTGCAGTTCATTCATAAAATACTTCTTCACATCCTGGAAAATATTAAAACATTGAAAGGGGTGAGCTCAGATGCTCAGTAAGGATAACAATAATGCGGAAGCATTCATAAATAAACATTAACATTTAAGGCAATGTATAACTAAAACAAAAGCCTTTTAAACATGAACTTCAACATAATATGGCAAAACTAAAATGAGATAATGCCATATACAAATTCACATGGATATTCTACTGGTCGAATAATCACATGTAATATCAATAACCCCTTTCATAATGATGGAATGCATAATGCCAGACTATCATAACCACGTAGCCAAGGCCTCGTGCCAAGACCACAAATAAGATTTTGTCAAGGCCTCGTGCCAAGACACTAGTTTGTCTCATGAGACCTGCCGATGCAATTTTTTTTAGAAGATACTTAAGTTTAAAATTGCTCAAATATACTCGAGTGTTTTTCTGAAAACATTAAGCAAGCTTCTGAAATCAAAATAACTAATTCTGAGACTGCTCGACTAATTACAGGCCATGATGGGTCCACGCCCAATCCCTTCCTGTCTACCACACTCGAGAGTCGGGTTTTATGAAAACATTTTTAAGCTTGCATTAAATACGTATACATTTGCACTGGATTTTCATATATTGGAGAGAAATATCTCTTTTTTGAAATCATTTATAAATCACATAATTATAAAATAAAACCTTTTGAATAAACGTAAAAGTCAAAGGGGTTTATACACCGTATAAAAGAAATTTGTGTATAAAACAAAATATGCCTCAATGAAAGGAGATTGAGACGATATCCTTAAAAAGATCATTTTTAAAATAAAATAGATATATTATGTGTATTCACTATAGGTACACATAATGAAAGTAAAAATAAAAAATAGTACATAATAACATCATGACATAATTTGAAAGTAGGAGATTAACCCAAAGAATGGAAGTTGGGTTATGAAATTCCCTTACCTCGTGTCTGACTTGACTCAACCGTTCTTTAACCTCCTGAATAATAAACTAGAGTTAATATATACCTTATTAAGAACCATTTTCAATTTCATTATCCTTATTATATCACTTATTACAATGATATGAACATTATGTAATTATTTAAGTTAATAACGGTCGTTTTGTCGATCTTTGGTACTTGAGTCAACAATAAGCTTCTTATAATTACAAGTTGTTTATGTGGTGAAATATCCATTATATCCAGAATTATATTCATGATTTAGATGTCATATATATCTTATATATCCAGTATATACATTCATTTATAATATTACATAACATTTAGAGGTAAGAAATGAAATGCACCGTTCATGGAGACGGTAAGCCGTACGTACGCATGAACGCTACTTTCATTTCAATTTCATATTTAATGGAACTAAATCATAATGATATAAATGTATAATATAATTCCAGTATAATATAGTGTATAATACCATTTACTCCATCCTTTATACATCCCACATATGGCATTAACGATTCAAATCACATTGAGGGGGCGGTAGTCCGCACTTCCTAAAATGAAATTATCGCGTTTACCCATAATGGAAATCATAAAGTATGCCATAAATGATAAATACAGAAGAATAAGGAAAACATAAACATAATATATGTATCATATATGAAAATAGTGTCATCAAAATGGCCACCATTATAGGTGTTAAAAGAATTTGAACAATCATCGTTTCGGGAGGCAGAATTTCGCCATCCACGGAAACCGTATGTTCTTTAACCATTTGATGTAGTTGTGTGAGAGTGTAGCTCAAATAAATCTTATAACAACATCCTAGTATATTGAAGATACTGGTTTTGTTACAAAAGAAGTAAATAAAAAGAGTTTAGGGGGTTGGAGAAGAAAAATAAAACAAAACAACATTATAAAAGACATTACCTCAAAATCGGGTAACTCTTTTTGATTTGAGCCAAAGGCTTCCTTGGGAAGAGTTCTGCCCAAAGTGAGGCTTCTAGGAGTAAGGGAGAAATGTTGGGAGAGTATTTGGGCAGAGTTTGGCCGAGGCAAATGGCTTGAAAGTGTAAATGAGGTGGGAGAGGTGGGGGCCTTTTATAAGTGGAGAGGAGGGGCACTTTTGGAATGATTGAAATGTTACATTATTTCAAAATGCTTTTCGGATTCTAAAGGTCCCACACTTATATAATTCTAGCCTAAGGTGATAAGGTTTCGAAATCTCCTCATCCAATAGGCTTTGGACAAGTTTAAGCCTTGGATTTTTCATTATCGTCTCATTTTATTTAAATCGTTAAATAATGAGGTCATCGCCACATTATAATTATGTCATAAATAATTTAATTTATTTAATGTCTAAAAATTATAAAACAAATACTATGATGTATCAAATCTTTTTAGCTTTCTAATGAATATTTATAGTCAAAATTTTGACTTGTGTAACCCTACTTAAAAATTGTTTTAGTAAAACAATTTATGTTAGTGTCATTTTCACTTTAACATTAAATAAAAAGTAATTTATGTTATTTCCCAACAAAAGTGGATCCATGGGGTCCCCAAGTTAGGCCATGGCTTGTCTTGGTCGGCCATGACACAACCAATGAGGTTGGGACATGTGTCTAGGTCATTTAATATTATTAAAGTATTATTTATACCTTAAACCACACTAATTACCACTAATCGCGATTAAAACTTAATAAGTTACTATTCACCAAAAAATTATTTTTATCCCATTGAACCACATTTTACTTCTTAATGACAACCATGTATGTCGGATTTTTGAAAATCAAATCACAGAAGTGGTAATATTTCATTTAAACGAAAAATCAGTTATTTAACTACCACTTAGTGGTTTCACTATTCATCAAAAATTGAAGTTTTTCAGAACAATGCCAAAATTTCACCCTAAGCTATAATTGATATTCCGAATTAAAAAATGATGTCTATTTTACAAAATTCCAAACATATAAGTTGCATTAATTAATTTTATAATTAATTCCCGTTGTTACGACAAATAGCGTGTTTTCAAGAAACAATTTATATCAAAAGATTGGCAATTGTTTATGTCCAATTTCAATGTTAAATTAATTATAATGACCACCATTGGATAAAATGGTAAAAATATATTCTAATTATATTTTAAAACCACTAAATAGTATAATTTATCACTATAAATTATTTTGATTAAAAAAGTTGTTTTTAAGTATTTTTCATTATTCATAAAAAATAGAAGTGCTCAGAAAAATACAAAAAATTCAACATAGGCTAATTTCGATATTAGGAATACAAAAATGAATTCCATTTTGAAATATAAAATTTCTATAATTTTAAAAAGTGGTTATTACTATTCATAACGGCTACTTTGATTTGTCGCGGTGTTTTAGAACTCGAAGTTGCGTACAACACACGCTATTACTTTATTCGAAGTGAAACGTATCGTGGAAGCTTGGGGTGTTACATTCTCCCCTCCTTCAATAAATTGCGTCCTCGCAATTTGAAATTTTTCTTTGATAATAAAAGGTTGAAAATAGAAAACACCTTTTAGGAAAACCCACATCAGAAATAAGATTAATAAAATTTAGCCTTAATAATAGGGAAATGGAAATAAGAAAGTCACCACCAAATTATGATCTCGATAAGGAGAACATTGGTGGCAATTAGAGACATATAATTGGAGGAAAAACGTAAATATTTATAGGGAGCGATTGGGGTCATCAATCACAATCAACTGTCAAATTGAGGGCCTCAAAGCCTTCAATCTATGTTGATTTAAAATATCATCAGTTCAGCAGGACATAAGGTATTAGGATAACACATTTTTTTTTGTTTTAATATCCCTTTACTAAAGTTTAAGAATTAATTTATTCATTGAATAACATATAGGTATATATATATTTATGCTTGACAATTAGAGTTTCAACCTTCAACTCACCTTTCACTCAAAAAGATAATAGAACCCAAAAATATTATACTTATCCTATTTGTATAAGGTTCCAAATGTTAACACATACCATTTAGATTAGTAAAATTATTTTTTAATAACCAGGGACTTCCTGTAGGCTAGTGGTAGGAAATAAAGGCCTGTCGCACTTTGATTGTGGGTTCGATTCCTACAGCTTTGTCCGACGCGACGGTTTATGCCCCACCCTGCAGGTTGTCCTTTTCCTAAAACTATAGTATTATAATACTCCAAAAAAAATCTTCATAAATTTTTTAACCTTTAACCATACTATCCAAAGATCAACTTAATCCACTCCAACCATTATAGTTATCCAAAATAACTCTGTCCAGACTTTCTCTAAAATGTCTCTTAATTCCAAAATCAATTGTAGCATCAGATTCCCCATACAAAGAAAAGTTTCTCTTATTGTCACATACTAAAAATATGATTACCTTAATCATATTACCTTAATAAAAAAGTACTGCAGTAGAATATTTATATATATCACATTATTCTTATAACCAGAATATAATCCTTGAGTCAAAAAGCACCAATACATTAATTATTCCGCTTCAACTGTAGTAATAGCATAAGATTGTCCTTGATCCCTTGGCCTTTTCTGAGGTAAGTTTCCTTGACGCTTAGGACATTCATTTGCATAATGACCCATTCCTCTACAATTGTAGCATTCAACTTTGACAGCCTCTTTCTTTCCCTTTTTCCCTTTATCTGTCTCTTGTTCCACCGTTCTCTTCTTCTCTTGCTTTACTTTGTTGTCATAAGACTTAGAGAATTCCTTTTCTGTCTTGATAGCACATGAGACTATATCTTCGTATGATGAGAAGGATTGTGATACCAAAGATCGACGGAGAAATGGTTTTAACCCATCAAAGAAACGATCAATCTTACTCCTTGGGTTACGTATATAATCGGCAGCATGCCTCGCTAACCTTGTAAAGTTAGCCTCATACTTTGCGACATTCTCATCCTCCTTCTGCCTCAGACTCAGAAATTGCCTTTCCATATCTGCTCGATGGTCACGAGGAAAGTATTTTTCTAAGAAAATATCTTTGAACTCCCTCCATTCCATATTCGATACGTCATCATCTTCCTTTGTGTTTTGAATCAGCGACCACCACTGATCGGCATCTCCAGTGAGGCGGTAAACTGCCATGACAACCTTCTCCCTTTCACTACTCCCCAAGGCATGGAATATTTTCTCTAAGGAATTTATCGATTGCTCAGCTACTATAGGATTTGTACTCCCATTGAAGGTTGGTGGTTGTTACCTCATGAAGCGGTCTAGCATTGATCCTCCACATTGCGGATCAGGGTGCTCCATACGAGTAAGGTTGTTATTCATAACCTACGTGAGTTGTCCCTGTATGGTAATAAGTTGATCAGCACCAGTTGTATCTCCAGGTCCACAATAATTATCTTGAGCAAGAGGGCAATCCCTACACGGAGTTCGTGCATTGATACAGTTTCCATTCCTTCTACTAGGCGCCATTTCTAAACAATGGCATAAACTAGATTAGTTTATGAATCAAAATACATAATTCCATACTTGTAAAATACTTAACATAAATTGAACTATTTATGGATATAATCCATAATCATAAAAAGGTTTTATTTGAGGAAGTATATACTCATAACCGTTCATAGTGGTTTGTAAAGAAAATGAGAATTATCCTAAGCATATCCCCCGGGAGTGTCGTAACCAAGAGTGCAGCAAGGCCCGTTGTCATGCAACAGTTCCCGTTCGAGTCTAGCTCAAAGCAGTGTTTTCGGGTTTTACCCCTAGGTACATCTGTGCCAGAGCCGCTTCTACCTGCTCGTATCCAGACAGGGATGTATTGCTCGGAAAACTCACAAAATCTCTACAATACCAAAATTCTACGATGTTCTTCTATACTAATCCTCAAAGTCTATCTTCGGGCTATGTGCTCTAATCAGAGTTTATCTAAATCTAGCTTCCAAGGTTAGTACTAAACTGCCTCTGATACCAACTGTAACGCCCCGACCCCAGCTACCCAGAGTCGGTGCGTTACTTCGTAACATTGGCATGATCACAAAAGATCAAGTCTCGAAAGACCGATTAGTTTAGTAGCCTTGGAAACATTAGATACATTCATAAATGTTACATTACATCATAAAGTGAAAAACTAATAACAAAGTCTTCATAGTCCACACTCATATCCTCTTCTGACTATCCCTGCAGTTCATTCATAAAATACTTCTTCACATACTGGAAAATATTAAAACATTGAAAGGGTGAGCTCAGATGCTCAGTAAGGATAACAATAATGCGGAAGCTTTCATAAATAAACATTAACATTTAAGGCAATGTATAACTAAAACAAAAGCCTTTTAAACATGAACTTCAACATAATATGGCAAAAGTAAAATGAGATAATGCCATTTACTAATTCACATGGATATTCTACTGGTCGAATAATCACATGTAATATCAATAACCCCTTTCATAATGATGGAATGCATAATGACAGACTATCATAACCACGTAGCCAAGGCCTCGTGCCAAGACCACAAATAAGATTTTTTCAAGGCCTCGTGCCAAGACACTAGTTTGTCTCATGAGACCTGCCGATGCAATTTTTTTTAGAAGATACTTAAGTTTAAAATTGCTCAAATATACTCCAGTGTTTTTCTGAAAACATTAAGCAAGCTTCTGAAATCAAAATAACTAATTCTGAGACTGCTCGACTAATTACAGGCCATGATGGGTCCACGCCCAATCCCTTCCTGTCTACCACACTCGAGAGTCGGGTTTTATGAAAACATTTTTAAGCTTGCATTAAATACGTATACATTTGCACTGGATTTTCATATATTGGAGAGAAATATCTCTTTTTTGAAATCATTTATAAATCACATAATTATAAAAGAAAACCTTTTGAATAAACGTAAAAGTCAAAGGGGTTTATACACCGTATAAATGAAATTTGTGTATAAAACAAAATATGCCTCAATGAAAGGAGATTGAGACGAAGTCCTTAAAAAGATCATTTTTAAAATAAAATAGATATATTATGTGTATTCACTATAGGTACACATAATGAAAGTAAAAATAAAAAATAGTACATAATAACATCATGACATAATTTGAAAGTAGGAGATTAACCCAAAGAATGGAAGTTGGGTTATGAAATTCCCTTACCTCGTGTCTGACTTGACTCAACCGTTCTTTAACCTCCTGAATAATAAACTAGAGTTAATATATACCTTATTAAGAACCATTTTCAATTTCATTATCCTTATTATATCACTTATTACAATGATATGAACATTATGTAATTATTTAAGTTAATAACGGTCGTTTTGTCGATCTTTGGTACTTGAGTCAACAATAAGCTTCTTATAATTACAAGTTGTTTATGTGGTGAAATATCCATTATATCCAGAATTATATTCATGATTTAGATGTCATATATATCTTATATATCCAGTATATACATTCATTTATAATATTACGTAACATTTAGAGGTAAGAAATGAAATGCACCGTTCATGGAGACGGTAAGCCGTACGTACGCATGAACGCTACTTTCATTTCAATTTCATATTTAATGGAACTAAATCATAATGATATAAATGTATAATATAATTCCAGTATAATATAGTGTATAATACCATTTACTCCATCCTTTATACATCCCACATATGGCATTAACGATTCAAATCACTTTGAGGGGGCGGTAGTCCGCACTTCCTAAAATGAAATTATCGCGTTTACCCATAACGGAAATCATAAAGTATGCCATAAATGATAAATACAGAAGAATAAGGAAAACATAAACATAATATATGTATCATATATGAAAATATTGTCATCAAAATGGCCACCATTATAGGTGTTAAGAGAATTTGAACAATCATCGTTTCGGGAGGCAGAATTTCGCCATCCACGGAAACCGTATGTTCTTTAACCATTTGATGTAGTTGTGTGAGAGTGTAGCTCAAATAAATCTTATAAAAACATACTAGTATATTTAAGATACTGGTGTTGTTACAAAATAAGTAAATAAAAAGAGTTTAGGGGGTTGGAGAAGAAAAATAAAACAAAACAACATTATAAAAGACATTACCTCAAAATCGGGTAACTCTTTTTGATTTGAGCCAAAGGCTTCCTTGGGAAGAGTTCTGCCCAAAGTGAGGCTTCTAGGAATAAGGGAGAAATGTTGGGAGAGTATTTGGGCAGAGTATGTCCGAGCCAAATGGCTTGAAAGTGTAAATGAGGTGGGAGAGGTGGGGGCCTTTTATAAGTGGAGAGGAGGGGCACTTTTGGAAACATTGAAATGTTACATTATTTCAAAATGCTTTTCGGATTCTAAAGATCCCACACTTATATAATTCGAGGCTAAGGTGATAAGGTTTCGAAATCTCCTCATACAATAGGATTTGGACAAGTTTATGCCTTGGATTTTGCATTATCGTCTCATTTTATTTAAATCGTTAAATAATGAGGTCATCGCCACATCATAATTATGTCATAAATAATTTAATTTATTTAATGTCTAAAAATTATAAAACAAATACTATGATGTAGAAAATCTTTTTATCTTTCTAATGAATATTTATAGTCAAAATTTTGACTTGTGTAACCCAACTTAAAAATTGTTTTAGTAAAACAATTTATGTTAGTGTCATTTTCACTTTAACATTAAATAAAAAGTAATTTATGTTATTTCCCAACAAAAGTGGATCCATGGGGTCCCCAAGATAGGCCATGGCTTGTCTTGGTCGTCCATGACACAACCAATGAGGTTGGGACATGTGTCTAGGTCATTTAATATTATTAAAGTATTATTTATACCTTAAACCACACTAATTACCACTAATCGCGATTAAAACTTAATAAGTTACTATTCACCAAAAAATTATTTTTATCCCATTGAACCACATTTTACTTATTAATGATAACCATGTATGTCGGATTTTTGAAAATCAAATCACAGAAGTGGTAATATTTCATTTAAACGAAAAATCAGTTATTTAACTACCACTTAGTGGTTTCACTATTCATCAAAAATTGAAGTTTTTCAGAACAATGCCAAAATTTCACCCTAAGCTATAATTGATATTCCGAATTCAAAAATGATGTCTATTTTACAAAATTCCAAACATATAAGTTGCATCAATTAATTTTATAATTAATTCCCGCTGTTACGACAAATAGCGTGTTTTCAAGAAACAATTTATATCAAAAGATTGGCAATTGTTTATGTCCAATTTCAATGTTAAATTAATTCTAATGACCACCATTGGATAAAATGGTAAAAATATATTCTAATTATACTTTAAAACCACTAAATAGTATAATTTATCACTATAAATTATTTTGATTAAAAAAGTTGTTTTTAAGTATTTTTCATTATTCATAAAAAATAGAAGTGCTCAGAAAAATACCAAAAATTCAACATAGGATAATTTCGATATTAGGAATACAAAAATGAATTCCATTTTGAAATATAAAATTTCTATAATTTTAAAAAGTGGTTATTACTATTCATAACGGCTACTTTGATTTGTTGCGGTGTTTTAGAACTCGAAGTTGCGTACAACACACGCTATTACATTATTCGAAGTGAAACGTACCGTGGAAGCTTGGGGTGTTACAATTGATAAGTATACATATGTTCTAGCCATTCTTTCATAGATTTATATCTTATACAAGAAATTCTTACAAAGATAAGACTCGTGTATAGGCAGAGAAAGTCTGTATCACTTGACCCTATCTAAAAAGAGTTATATTCATTTTTCATTGGTGGAAATCCTTGGGATTCCACATGCATATTTCACAGGAATGAATCATTCAATAATCATATCCTTTAAAGAGATCCCTCAATAATGATTTGGCTTTTATTCATGGTAGAGGGTAATTTTATCTACTTCCTATAGTGAGTCCCAACATCATTGTCGGCTAAGGGTTCCTCTATATACATTTGTCTTATACATAGGGATAATTAATTCCCATATTTAATTTTAAAATGGAGGTGAAAAATTCACCCTACCACAAATTCATGGATAGGATGGACAACTCAAATTAGTTTTAGCTCTTATATGATAAACTGTATGTCATTAAGTTTAATGTAATATAACTTGGAAATTATCATGATATTTATTTTCATGAGACTAGGATGTGGGAATAATGTTTAATGTCATGTGACTATGAAATTTTTTTCCATCCAAGACATGTATTGGTTTCACCAGCCAAAGTGGCCTACTATGTTTGCTAATATCATAGGTGGCTTTCTGAACATTATAAAAAATAAGTATTTTTCATTTTATTATGCTACAAGTGAGTAAAATAGGGGGAATATTTGAGGGGGTAAAAAACATATTGTTGAAAAGGATGTGTACATGAATATGAATCTCAAGGGGGAACATGATTGGTGCGTTGGAAACCCATGTCTAGGGATGAAATTAGAAATTTAGGAATCACTATGTGTCTCAAAATTGTGGGAATCAATCCACTCATAGTTCTAAGATTGTTCCCTTCATAGTTTCATCATATATGTAGGGGTTAATTTTTATTATTATAAATGTTGTGGATGGACCCACGATTAGTGATATGATTGTCACTATGTATCATGTACTAATTATTATCATTCCATGCATAATTGTTCTAAGAATGTCCCCCATGAATGTCTTACCAATGCGATGGTAGGGGAACATTTTTATAGTGTGTCTATAACCATGATTGGGGATCTAGGTGTCGCTACCTATCATGTTATTGTATGAATGAATCCATGATTAGTTATTAAATTCAAATATCTCCATGCATTTTTGACCTGATACATATCGGGGGATTTTTACATTCAATATGCTTGGACCTATGATTAAATATTTGAGAATCACTAAATATCTTATAATAATATAAATAAATCTAAAAATTGCTCTTGAATGGATAAGTGTCTATCAAGGATTGACCCATAAAAAGAGGGAATCATTTTTTCAATTGATGTTGTGGCTATAACCATGATAAAATATCATGTCATCGGTACATATCCAATAGTAATATGAATGATTCAACATGTAGTTCTTTAAGATAAAAAACTCAATGCAAGTATGACCCATATGAAGAGGGGGGATTTATTTCCAATTATGTTAAAGATAGACCTAGTATTGGATATTTGGGAATCAATATATATATTATAGTTATATGAATCCAGCCACATGATGTTATTGAATTCAAAACTATCCATGTTGGTATGACCCATACATAGAGGTGTAGGAATTATTTCATTTATATTATGGATGGACCCATGATTGGATATCTAAGTTTAACTATGTATTATATAGTAATTAGAATAAATACATACATAGTACATGAATGGAAAACACCCCATTCATTCCTAAACAATAGATGGAGGGTGATATTTTTCAAATTTCATTATTTTTAAACCATATATTGGACATTATTACAACAGTACGTATAATACGATAATAGTAATCAATGAGAAAAAACTTTCTGAATGTAAAACTCTCTACGTAAGTATGATGCTTATACAAGGGGGTGATTTTATCTGTTTATGTTGTGGTAGGACATAAGATTAGAGATATAGGAATCAATAAATATTTTAAATAAATAGGAATCAATCCACATATAGTTATTTAATTTAAAAATCCCTATTCATGTATGACCAATATGAAGAGGGTCCAATTTTTCCGTTTATGCAATGAATGGAGAAGGATTATCGATCAAAGCATCACTATATATTGTAACACCATACGTTTTTATGGAATATTTTCTAAATGAATTATATTTTCATTTATGTATTGAAATTAACATTGTCAAATATTTTACATCACATGGGACGAACATGGCGTACATTACATGGAACATGAACTTCGCATATGTTACACAGAACATCGACTTGGTGTACATTACACACGACACTGAAGTTTCTATATAACATAAAATTATTATTAATATTATTTACATGAGATAATTATAATCTATCCACTAAACTTATTATTATGAATAATAATAACTTCTTTTCAAATATTGGTTATAATTTTTTATATAAGTAAAATATATTGATAACGAAAGATATGATATTTTATGTTATCCTTTTTTGTTTAAAAGTACCATTATCTCAAATAAACAGGTTTTAATAATAAAATTAATTTTAGACACACTAATAAATTTAATTTTATAAAAAAACACCATTTTTGAATTTAAAATGTTAAAATTATCATAGGGTGAATTTTTGGTATTTTTCTGAGAAACATCATTTTTTGATGAATAGTCAAAAAATACTACTTTATGATTAAAAACTGCATTTTTGATCAAATAATTATTAATGATAAATTTTTTTTTTTTTTTAAGATGAAATAATATCATTTATACATATATTAATAAAATTTTGGTCATTATATACAATTTAACACTGAAATTGAACATAATAACCTAATAACATTTTGATATTCTTTTTCCTTTAAAAACCTATAATTTCTCCCTATCCTCGGGATTAACATTGATATTAATTTTGTTGGTTTGGTGAACTTAATTTTTAAAAATAGATATAAAAAATTTTAATTAGTATAATATTTATAGTATAATTAGATCATCTTTATTTCAGACCAAAAGGATTAGTAAATGCGATTAAAATTAATCACAACGATTAAGGTTAAACAAAGCATAATTATGGGATAAACCTTATATTCGGGCCAAATGACCTCTAAAATTATCCAAACCCCATTTTTTGGCCACTAATAAGACATAAAACATCCATTATTTACATAGGAGTTTTTTTTTAATTTTCTTATTTATGAACATGAGTACACAAAACTTGTTTTTGAAAATTCAATCTGAGTCCTTTTCATATCTTATTAAAGGCCACCACCTCACCCACTTCATTACATCTCTTAAACATATTTTTTGGATAATCCCTTCCAAAAACATTTCCCTGAAATCCTCCCATTATCATAGGTTACTTATATTTGGAGAAAAAAAATCCAAGGAACAATTTTTCCAGAAACCAAAAAGAGTTTCCAGATTATGATTTAATTTTATCTCTCAATTCCTTTTTTTTCCTTTCATCACCCCTCCAATTTATTTTTTCCATGATTTTATAAGAACCCCAATATCATAAATATACTAGGATTTTTTAATGATAAGTTTTGAAAACACACTTACACACACAACCATCTAATGGATAACAAACACACTTCTTATATGTTTGTCATACAACGACATCACTAAACGATGATTGTTCAATTTTCCTTTCCACTTCTATTGGTTGAAATTATGGTGGAAAATATATTTATATATGTTATATATATATATATATATATTTTATCTTGTTAATTAATTTTATAAAAAACATATTTTTACTTTCTATTGTGTGTTAATATGATAATTTATTTTTAGGATGTGTTGACTAAACCCCCTCAACGTGATTTGAATCATTTATAAACTATGTGAAATGAATTATGGATGGGTTTGGTGTTACATAATAGGTAATTATTAAATAATAATTTCTCATATCTATTAATATTTAAGAATTAGATATTAATTTTACATTAAATGGAATTATATGACCAATAGCATACTCAATGTGTAACAATGGGTTTCTCTGAAATCTTATGTTTCACATAAGACTGAGTTATACCGAAAATATGATACCTCTATTAATGGTGAGTTACATTACTTTTTACGTGAATCCATGATATATGATAATGTTTTCGTATGAGTGTCAGACTTTGATCAAATAATTCCCTGAAACTATTATGGTGGATTTGTGTGATTGGACTATATGTGTGGGGTCTATTTTTGATCATTGTTTATATGTATGTTATGGTTTTAATTATCATTCTAATCATTCACAGAGTGTTATAGAACATATCCATATATGGATTGATGTGATTTCCTCAAGGGCATCACATGATCTGTTAGATTGTCCATAGAGAAACAATATACCTTCATCAGTGGATTCATGTGAGAAAATAAATCAAATGAAGATAGTGGAGAAATCTTATGTGGGCTCATTTTTATGTTATCTACGTGATTCAAGAATGGTTTTCATGATCATCAATTTTTTGATCCCAAATAAAATCATGGGAAAACTCGATCCTCTAAAGAGACACATGAATTTAAATGGAGTTCCATACATGCCTTAGAGACATCGATCTAATTATGTAATCCTTGGTATGATTCATCAATGAATGTTTATAAACACTTGAGTTTATGGTTTATTGTCTCATGGTTTCAAAAACACCAATGAAGGATTTCATCTACCACTTAGGATGAAATACCAGCAGTTGGCAGTGCAGATGGTGAGTGGGATTTTGAAGATGACGTATGGGCACGATCAAACAACTCATTTTTAATTTATCAAGTGGATTTGGTAATATATGTAAATTGATAATATAAGAACATTTATGTACTCATACCACATCCCATGATGTCCTCTTAGGTTCTCTGGATCTACCTAATAAGGCTAGGCATGTCATCTGTTGATCAACCCAAAATTGGGGTTAGCACCCACAACACATTTACCCATACCTTTGTCGGCCATGCCCACAAATTTCATTTCCCCAATATTAATAATAATACATTACTTGTGTTCTAACTATGAGATATATTCTCACCCACACCCTCACTACTTTGTTGGGTAGTTATCTTGCTATCGGGTGATGGTTGGGTTGACTGCCACATGTGCCCATGGATGAGATGGCCAGTTGATAAGCCAAATAGGACAATTATTTTGTCTTAGGAAATGTTCATAAAATGTTTAGTATAATTATCTATGAAAAATGGATATAAAGAACTAAAATATAATCCCTTATAAAATGAATCCAAATCCAATTCCACATCCCTCGTGATAATGAATGCAGTATTTTCATTGTGTTTATACTTCTATATTATCTAACAGAAAAGTGTCTAGTATATAATTATGGTCATAAAAAAATTCCCCCACCCCCAGAATATTATTTATTTATAACCAAATATATATGATTCTAAGGTAAACGTAGATAAGAATATGATGTATAAGAACACATCAAAGTCCTCCAATCACCACTTAGAGGGTATTCTTGACTCAAGGAATTTTACTTTCTCAAATGAATATCCTATAGATTCACAAGAACGATGATAATTTTAAGGAATTGGGTTTCCAAAATGAATAAAAGAAAATTGAGGAATGGATATAATAAATTGTAGTTTAGGCAGACATTCTATGTTGGAAAAGGATTGTTATGAAAATGGTTTTGTGTTTGGAACCATGATAAGAGGCTTGGACATCACAATGTACTATAAGTGAATAAGAATAATGTCATACATGGTTCTGGGATGAAGGAATCCCATTCTGATCAAACTCATTCATAGGGGACAATGTCTCATGAATTAATTACTCTATGATGACTATCCCTATGTACATCTATCTTGTATGTAGGAAGGGTAATGTCATTTTGTGGGAGAAAGCATGGCTTGTGGACTTGGATTTGGTTGAAATATTGCATGAATTTGGATCTCTTTCTACATTACAGTCCACACAATGTCGTCCACACTGAGCAGATAGTGTACATGTCATATGGAACAAGCCTTATAGTGTTCTAAGGGATTATGGGACTGGGGTACCCTTAGGAATGTCCCAATAAATAGATATATGCTCCATTTTTGGAATAGAATAGTAAAACTAGTTAGTGTAGATTTATTTTTTTTCTAGGGAAAAATATTGGACCTAAAATATTTTTATCTTTTCAATTTAAGCCCTGGAATTTTTCGAAGCTTCACATGTGGAAATCATAGAGTGCATGGGATTTGATATTTCTCAAGCTATACTTGTACCATTTTTTACCTAACAACTATTGTGCCATTTCTATTTTATAAATTCTTATTATTTTCTGGATCACACAAAGTTTATGTCCATTATGTAGAGACTCAACATTTTCTTCGGATTCTATTTTATGGATTTTATCAATGAAAGCATTGTGACTCATTCATGTTTTTTTATGGTCTTACAACCTTGACCATTTTT
Source organism: Viscum album (assembly GCA_963277665.1). NCBI lineage: Eukaryota > Viridiplantae > Streptophyta > Magnoliopsida > Santalales > Viscaceae > Viscum > Viscum album. The sequence continues at coordinate 913,118,549 of OY728162.1, read as the reverse complement.
TTTCTATAGTATATGATCTTCCTACGCAGACCATCCATCATAGATGTATTGAACCATTCATGAAGTGATTTTATTCATATAGTTTAATATCAGATGGTAAATATTTCATCTATGTTGTATAACATCGTCAGTTAAGGGGATCATATATCCAATTTAACAGATGTCGTAAAAATAAAATTCAGTTTATTTTAATGAATTATATGATGGAATTGGGATGTTGTGCAGTGTAGAGTTTTTCTTCCTGGACATAGGGTTCCAGTAGATTAATGTATTTCTATGAGGAATTGAAATCATGATATGGATATCAATCAGATAGGGATAGTTAGAATATGGGTTGTGTCAATAACATTTCCATAAGTTTTAATAGATTAATATTTAATGGGGAATACATACCAAAGATTAAATAAACACCCTAAGGTTCTTAGTTCTACTATAGTGTTGTAGGGAATCAAGAGTGGATTTGGGATGAATTACCAGGGATGACCCAAAACACTCTATGGTGTTGAGTTTGGCCACAATGTTAGTATTGATCATGATTATTATAGTTCCTTTACTTTATTGGGAAGATTCCACAAGTTGTTATGTCATATTCATAGATAAATGGTCTCTTAGGAATTACATTCTTGGTCAAGTTGAGGTGTCTCGACTCTTTTCCACGGGCCATAAATGATTATTCGATAATCAAATATCAATTTGACGAAGTTGGAAGTGGATAAATAGATAAAAAAGGTTGTTTTGGGAACCCTAAAGTTTATTACCTTTTTATTTGGGAGGCTCAAGACCTATCCTATATGGTTTTGAGTAACATTTTTTTCCTATAAAACGTTTATGGAATTGTACATTGCATTACTTATTTGAAAAAAAATAATAGTACATGGTGACATTGGGTCAAGGATGTATAATATGCTTCAACTGTCTATTTATGGGTATTACAAATCATGGTATATGAGAATCCGGTATCACTAAATGTTGTAAGTGGTGGGAATTATAACACCATTTGTAATAGTGGATTCCCATATTCCACATTGTTAAGAAAAAACTCATGCATTTAAGGGGGTACCTTTTGGGACAAAACGAACCTTTTTTATTTTAGAATACGCATTTTCAGCATACTATATAGAAGAACCAAGAGCAAGGGAGACCAATGACAGTGGGATTTCAATAGAAGGACATCAACTTGGGAACGGATTGCTTCAACTCAGAATTCAATGTTATTATGGTAGATTATATAATATTTAATATTCAAGAGGACATTGAGCACCCTAAAAGTTGTCGCGCTACATATTGGAAACATTATAGTAGTGTGGTGATGTGAAAAGTTATTACTATAACTTTATCCATAACCTGTTAGTCTAGAAAAAATGAATGGTATTTTATGAGGGCCATATAGTGGGACATATGAGATTTATTCCATGACTCTTTATTGTTTGTGTTTTTATATACACTAGTGATGAAGAGTCTATGGAACAAAGACTTGACATTTTCTCAACTCGCCGATTGTGGGATTTCATCTTGACATGTTTAATGTTTCTTTAAATAGAATTTTTTTGTTGTTGTGATTTTGACTGTAAATGGAAAAAATTTAATCTCATACATATTTTTAAAGGGTTAATGTATGTATATGTGATGATGCAAGTGATCCTTATATGAGGGGAATTTTAGAAAAAATCATATTTTTGAAATCCTGGGTGAAGAGCACTCCAACATCATTTTTATGGAAATTTAAAATGTTCATAAATCATTCATCAATGTTCTAGGATCATGTGAAATGTTATTGAACAATCATATCTTAGATGGACCAAAACACCATAAGGTTTTGAGTTCCACCATAGTGACATGAAGGAACACACGGATCCAAAAGCTCACCCTACCAGGATATAATGTATGTGGTTAGTGGGTGAAAGACCATATATAAATACACCTCTAACATGATCAAATATAAATATATCTTCTCCTTTATTGGGGATGTAAAAGAAATTTGGTATCCTCAGCTACTCATTTCATAAAGTGTGATTCATGGATTAATTTTGATAAAAGAGGAAAAATTCACACAATAATATGGATGACTGGGGTTAATATATTATAGTCCATTGAAAAGGACATATTATGGGTAGTATAATGGTTACATTTACATTATGTAGTGGGGTTGTATCTATCTTACATTTTACTTTGATTTGATGATGTTGTTTTCCTTATATTTTACCATCATGGGGTATGGATGTAAGAACATATGTGTAAATGTGCTAGATTTTACTATGGAAAAATGTCAATAGTCAAGTCAATTTAGATGTAGGAATAATATTTTCTCCATAAATAGGATTATTGATAAGTATACATATGTTCTAGCCATTCTTTCATAGATTTATATCTTATACAAGAAATTCGTACAAAGATAAGACTCGTGTATAGGCAGAGAAAGTCTGTATCACTTGACCCTATCTAAAAAGAGTTATATTCATTTTTCATTGGTGGAAATCCTTGGGATTCCACATGCATATTTCACAGGAATGAATCATTCAATAATCATATCCTTTAAAGAGATCCCTCAATAATGATTTGGATTTTATTCATGGTAGAGGGTAATTTTATCTACTTCCTATAGTGTGTCCCAACATCATTGTCGGCTAATGGTTCCTCTATATACATTTGTCTTATACATAGAGATAATTAATTCCCATATTTAATTTTAAAATGGAGTTGAAAAATTAACCCTACCACAAATTCATGGATAGGATGGACAACTCAAATTAGTTTTAGCTCTTATATGATAAACTGTATGTCATTATGTTTAATGTAATACAACTTGGAAATCATCATGATATTTATTTTCATGAGACTATGATGTGGGAATAATGTTTAATGTCATGTGACTATGAAATCTTTTTCCATCCAAGACATGTATTGGTTTCACCAGCCAAAGTGTCCTACTATGTTTGCTAATATCATATGTGGCTTTCTGAACATTATAAAAAATAAGTATTTTTCATTTGATTATGCTACAAGTGAGTAAAATAGGGGGAATATTTGAGGGGGTAAAAAACATATTGTTGAAAAGGATGTGTAAATGAATATGAATCTCAAGGGGGAACATGATTGGTGCGTTGGAAACCCATGTCTAGGGCTGAAATTAGAAATTCAGGAATCACTATGTGTCTCGAAATTGTGGGAATCAATCCACTCATAGTTCTAAGATTGTTCCCTTCATAGTTTCATAATATATGTAGGGGTTAATTTTTATTATTATAAATGTTGTGGATGGACCCACGATTAGTGATATGAGTGTCACTATGTATCATGTACTAATTATTATCATTCCATGCATAATTGTTCTAAGAATGTCCCCCATGAATGTCTTACCAATGCGATGGTAGGGGAACATTTTTATAGTGTGTCTATAACCATGATTGGGGATCTAGGTGTCGCTACCTATCATGTTATTGTATGAATGAATCCATGATTAGTTATTAAATTCAAATATCTCCATGCATTTTTGACCTGATACATATCGGGGGATTTTTACATTAAATATGCTTGGACCTATGATTAAATATTTGAGAATCACTAAATATCTTATAATAATATAAATAAATCTAAAAATTGCTCTTGAATGGATAAGTGTATATCAAGGATTGACCCATAAAAAGAGGGAATCATTTTTTCAATTGATGTTGTGGCTATAACCATGATAAAATATCATGTCATCGGTACATATCCAATAGTAATATGAATGATTCAACATGTAGGTCTTTAAGATAAAAAACTCAATGCATGTATGACCCATATGAAGAGGGGGGATTTATTTCCAATTATGTTAAAGATAGACCTAGTATTGGATATTTGTGAATCAATATATATATTATAGTTATATGAATCCAGCCACATGATGTTATTGAATTCAAAACTATCCACGTTGGTATGACCCATACATAGAGGGGTAGGAATTATTTCATTTATATTATGGATGGACACATGATTGGATATCTAAGTTTAACTATGTATTATATAGTAATTAGAATAAATACATACATAGTACATGAATAGAAAACACCCCATTCATTCCTAAACAATAGATGGAGGGTGATATTTTTCAAATTTCATTATTTTTAAACCATATATTGGACATTATTACAACAGTACGTATAATACGATAATAATAATCAATGAGAAAAAACTTTCTGAATGTAAAACTCTCTACGTAAGTATGATACTTATACAAGGGGGTGATTTTATCTGTTTATGTTGTGGTAGGACATAAGATTAGAGATATAGGAATCAATAAATATTTTAGATAAATAGGAATCAATCCACATATAGTTATTTAATTTAAAAATCCTTATTCATGTATAACCAATATGAAGAGGGTCCCATTTTTCCGTTTATGCAATGAATGGAGAAGGATTATAGATCAAAGCATCACTATATATTGTAACACCATACGTTTTTATGGAATATTTTATAAATGAATTATATTTTCATTTATGTATTGAAATTAACATTGTCAAATATTTTACATCACATGGGACGAACATGGCATACATTACATGGAACATGAACTTCGCATATGTTACATAGAACATCGACTTGGTGTACATTACACACGACACTGAAGTTTCTATAAAACATAATATTATTATTAATATTATTTACATGAGATAATTATAATCTATCCACTAAAATTATTATTATGAATAATAATAACTTCTTTTCAAATATTGGTTATAATTTTTTAGATAAGTAAAATATATTGATAATGAAAGATATGATGTTTTATGTTATCCTTTTTTGTTTAAAAGTACCATTATCTCAAATAAACAGGTTTTAATAATAAAATTAATTTTAGACACACTAGTAAATTTAATTTTATAAAAAAACACCATTTTTGAATTTAAAATGTTAAAATTATCATAGGGTGAATTTTTTGTATTTTTCTGAGAAACATCATTTTTTGATGAATAGTCAAAAAATACTACTTTATGATTAAAAACTGCATTTTTGATCAAATAATTATTAATGATAAATTTTATTTTATTTTTTTAAGATGAAATAATATCATTTATACATATATTAATAAAATTTTGGTCATTATATACAATTTAACACTGAAATTGAACATAATAACCTAATAAAAATTGATATTCTTTTTCCTTTAAAAACCTATAATTTCTCCCTATCCTCGGGATTAACATTGATATTAATTTTGTTGGTTTGGTGAACTTAATTTTTAAAAATAGATATAAAAAATTTTAATTAGTATAATATTTAGAGTATAATTAGATCATCTTTATTTCAGACCAAAAGGATTAGTAAATGCGATTAAAATTAATCACAACGATTAAGGTTAAACAAAGCATAATTATGGGATAAACCTTATATTCGGGCCAAATTACCTATACAATTATCCAAACCCAATTTTTTGGCCACTAATAAGACATAAAACATCCATTATTTACATAGGAGTTTTTTTTAATTTTCTTATTTGTGAACATGAGTACACAAAACTTGTTTTTGAAAATTCAATCTGAGTCCTTTTCATATCTTATTAAAGGCCACCACCTCACCCACTTCATTACACCTCTTAAACATATTTTTTGGATAATCCCTTCCAAAAATATTTCCCTGAAATCCTCCCATTATCATAGGTTACTTATATTTGGAGAAAAAAAATCCAAGGAACAATTTTTCCAGAAACCAAAAAGAGTTTCCAGATTATGACTTAATTTTATCTCTCAATTCCTTTTTTTCCTTTCATCACCCCTCCAATTTATTTTTTCCAAGATTTTATAAGAACCCCAATATCATAAATATACTAGGATTTTATAAGTTTTGAAAACACACTTACACACACAACCATCTAATGGATAACAAACACACTTCTTATATGTATGTCATACAACGACATCACTAAACGATGACTGTTCAATTTTCCTTTCCACCTCTATTGGTGGACATTATGGTGGAAAATATATTTATATATGTTATATATATATATATATATTATCTTGTTAATTAATTTTATAAAAAATATATTTTTACTTTCTATTGTGTGTTAATATGATAATTTAATTTTAGGATGTGTGGACTAAACCCCCTCAACGTGATTTGAATCATTTATACACTATGTGAAATGAATTATGTATGGGTTTGGTGTAACATAATAGGTAATTATTAAATAATAATTTCTCATATCTATTAATATTTAAGAATTAGATATTAATTTTACATTAAATGGAATTATATGTCCAATAGCATACTCAATGTGTAACAATGGGTTTCTCTGAAATCTTATGTTGCACATAAGACTGAGTTATACCGAAAATATTATATTATTAATATTTTTATTTTAAAGGGTAGTTATTTCCTAGATGTTGTATTTTTCGGAATGAAAAGAGATACCTATTTTATTAATACACTTTTTAGTAAATATTTTTTATTTCATCCAACAAAAATTAGAGGCTACAATTGAGAATAAATTCAATTTTAGGCATAAAATACCCTAATATTTTTAAAATGTTTTTAACTACCATTTAAAGGTGAACCATTACATAATATAGGTTTTTCCACTTTTATATAGTATATTTGAAAAAATAAATTTAATATTCGGAGTCGGGACATAAAAATTTAAATTTTTTGAATTTTTTCTATTTTTATGATAATATTGATTTTTGAATGAATAGTAAAAAATATTGTATTTTCATTCAAAATTGTAATTTCGTATAATTTATTTATATTTACGTATTATACATGTACATGGTTTTATTGTGTAATTAGATTAATTTTATATCACTTAATCTAATGTAGTTCATTTGATTCAATTTCAAATTAAAATTAAACAGAAAAATAATGTGAACTTTTAAACATTTAATTTAAAAACCCCATTTTATTAATTGTTCAACAAGATTTGTGTAAAAACAAATATGACTACATTTGTGATATGAATTTTAAAAAATGGACATAATTTTTTTTTCTCAGTATGAAAAATTTAGTCTAATAGGATCAAAATTGTTTTTGGTGAATAATAACATTAATGTTTTATTTTCCTTGATTGAAGGAAAATATGGTAATTAAAGGTAAAAGTAATATGATAATATTATAAACATACCCAAAATCATTTTATAATCTCTTAGTATGATTTATTATTCACCATTATAATCGTTGGCAGAAATTCTGAGCTTTAGAAGCAACTTTGCTGTGATTATTACATTTACAACATTTAATGTTAAGAAAAGGCGAATATGTCAAAAATATTTTTATACATACAAAAAAATTATTTGTGGTCATATAAGTGAAATATTAAAATATTAATATTAATTAAAATTCAAAAAATATTACCTACAACATGGTAATTTATATATAGTTTTTAGTTAAAATTAATTAAATTAAATACTGAGAGAATGATGGTGCAATAATAGATTTATTAAATAAAGAATCAAATAAATGTTATTAAAAATATAAAAATAAAAATAATTTAAAATATTCAATGCCATACAAGAATTATATGGATTATTATAACAATATTGGATTGAATTATTGTAGACTCTTTGAAGTAATCATGTTGTTATGATATTTTACAAGAAGTCTTATAACGAATAGTAACAAAATAACATAATTTATAACTAAAATTATAAAATATCTAATTAAGTGATATATAATCTATTAAAATAAATTATTTACCCAAAAAGTTTTGATAACTCTTAAAATTTCATTAATTTATCAATCATTGGACGTTTTTCATGATTTGGTAATTATTTTAACCTTTTGTGTGTAAATTACATGATAAAATGGTAAGAGTAAAAAAGGGTAAAAAAGGAAAGGACTAAAAAATAATAAAACGTGTCTAATTTTAGTTTTATTATTATAATTCAACCCATACACATCCTATATTCTAATGGAATAATTTTTGACCAATTTAGAAACTAAATTGAATTTATATTAATTTAATACTTTTAATAATTGGAAGCATGCCCATCCCCTCTCCTATAAAAAGGTACCCATTCCACTCTATTTATCACACATAAAAAAATTTTTATTGTCCAATAATTTACCAAATCCCTTACTATAATGTCTCCTCACATTCTTAAGACTTTAATTTAGGCATAAAACCTTCTTCGAGGTGTTAAGGTGTTATGAAATTTGGTCGTCTGAAGGAAATGTAATGTACATATTTAAGTGTTTTTAATTTATTTATTCTCCCACTACATTTAAATATTCTTATACACAAAGAACTAATAAATAATGTATCCTCAAGATACTGATATTTTAATATGTTAATATAATAACCTAAATCTTTCTCCAATTTCATCAAATGGGAAATGAACAATTTTTTCGTGCGTACAGTGGACTACCATCTCACGAACCAATATAGATTGTTTTTCATTACCATATTTCATTATAGGTTATAATTATGGAATTATTGCTTGTATATGATTTTCATGAAATATTTATCATTATAAAAGACTAATATATCAGTTATGTACTTGCTTTACAAGCACATAAAAATGATAACGTTGTTCATGCGTACGTGTCATCTATCACCTCCACGAAGTGATGTGAATCATTTTTATTTACCACATCACATGTATAATATGTTTATAGGTATATTTAAATTATTATTAGGATTTTAATTATATTATGATCCTTATGAAAAAATAAAATAATAATTACCTTATTTTCATGATGATCAATGAAAAATGTAAACATTACTCAAACGTTTGTATGCCCATCCCTCTCTATGATTATTATGTTGTAAATTTTTTATTCCACAAATAAATGGTTTAATTTTAAAGTATAATGGTTGAATAAAAGTTTTTATTATTTCATGAATATTATTCTGATGATAATATACTTATGACCACATGTAATATTGTCACCAATCCAAGATCTTTTTCGACTAAAGTACCGAATATCGACAAAATGTCAGATATAAAATTAAATAATTATAAAATTGTTATAAAATTATACGTAAGTTCTTTAAATGTAATTATAAAAATGAAAATGTTCTCAATAATGAATAAAATTAACCTATGTTTATTATTTAAGAATATAAATAACATATTAGATATAATGTACATGTGGTAAGGGACTTCTTCCCAATCTCCTTTAATTGAGGCATATTTAGAAAATATACACCACCTTTTTCATATGATGTATAATTAACCCCTTTGACTTTTAATTTCATTAAATGGTATTTTAAAAGATTATTTTTCTATAAATAGTTTCACTAAGATACAAAATGAATTTTTTAAACGTATGCAGTGACAAAGACCTTTCAAATGTCATGATCATTTTATGATATTTGGATTCCTCTCTAAGCATTAATGTTTTGAAAAATAATATAAATTCAATATTCTATTTTTAGGTATTATTTTTTTAATAAGGGATTAATTATTTCAATATCATGAAATGATATCTTAAGATTTCAATGTTGAATTGTTATTTTTTACTTTATTCTTGTTAATGTGTTATGATTATGTTTTGGTTCATGGGAATTACTTATATATATAGGTGGTTCCCTGAAAAATTGAGGGCAGGTGAGATCATGATTGTTGCCAATGCATTGGGTAGTGGGGAAGAGTTAAATGATAAGGTTTCTCCTATGATATTTAGGGAATATACTATGATGGGTATATGAAACCTAACAATAAAGGCTACTCCCTAGGAATCAGAGAAAGAAAAATTGTAAGTATGAAATGGATGCCAAAAGGTACCTTTATGATTTCTGATTTTAAGAAGTCCTTCAGGAATCTTATTATATCATGATGTATGTAAAAAAATAATGTTATATTGGTGAAGAGTATGTTTTTTTGAAAATGGTTTCATGTGTTTAAAATATTCATGGGCTAATGGTTTCATTCATTATTTATATCTCGTACTAATATTTCTATGATCATCCAACTATTATGAAATTTTTTCCACACATTATAATTATGGTTAGGAGAAAGGACGAAGAAAAGATGAATTTAATGAAAAATTATATCATGAAAAAGAATTATTGTTTTATTTTAAAATGTTTAATATTATGAAAAAATGGATAGCATATAGACTTATCTTCCTTGTAATATTTAAGATGTTATTAAATAGTTTTTGGCTAATTTTAAATTACTCTAATCATTAACACAACCTCAATGTGAATAAATATAAATTATTGAAAAAACTCAAAATTATAAAATTTTTAAGGGTGGGGCCATATAGTTGGAATCATAAGTCGGTATAGATAAATTTATGGGTTATGATATTGATAATAAAATTTCTATAAATCATTACAAAATTATGGTGAAATTTAAATGACATATAATTTCAAGATTACCTTGTTTCTTTGTCTATGATATGTTTTTTCAAAATGGTTTTCCATAGAGGAAATATTGAATTTTTGCTGAGATGACATCAACCAGAAAACAAACTTCCAAATCAGCTTCCTATGATAGTCAGAATCTAAGATGAATTATTTTTTTCAATGATTTCATAGATTAATCAACCCAAAAATGGTGGGGGTATCTATGAACCACATCAACCAGAGCAACCATAGAGGAACATGTTGGTATAGGAGACTTTTGTGAGGTTACACCCCCCTCATTATTCGGATCATCTGACCGAGTGCCACCTGAAGGGTGGAATGATTCCCTAGAAAACATTTTCGATGTCATTGGTTGTTCAAACAATCAAAATGTAATCCTTTTTTATTAACCTTTTTTATGGTGAAGTCGATATGTGGTGGTTGATGATTAATAATATCTTTCAAATTTAGGAGATTCATTCTCTTGCGTGAGTTGAATTCAAAAATATGTTTATTGAGAAATATTTTCCTATGGTGGTTCAACATTGGATAGAAGAACAGTTTTTAGGATTTAGGAAAGTTGCAGATTCATTGACATCATATAACTAAAAATTCACTCAACTGGTAGGTTACACTCTAAATTTCATCTGGGATATTGATAGTAAAATCATTGGTTTTTACTCCGTATTAAAAGAAAATTCTTGAACGGTGTTGTATTCTCGTGAGTTCAAATGTTATGATTTTTTTTCAATGCACATAGAATGTAGAAATGTATTTTACTAATGATCATGTGTTCATTATCAAATATCAGAATATTAGGCCGAGGAAGAAATCGAAAAAGAAGAATTATTCAAAAAATTATCAGGGTATGAAATTTAAGTTTACAGTTTGGGAAAATTATGTTAAAAAACACACCAGATAATTCCTTTTAAATTCTGGTAAGTGCTTATGATATGTTAAAATGTAACATGAGGCTCTTAAATACACTAAAAAATATCATCGTATTGGTATGAAAAAATATAATTAACAGTCAATAAATTTTTTTTTGCAATGTTATGGTTCATTATGAAAACTTGTTTCTGATAAAGAATTTCAATGGTGGGGAAAATGTTGTCTATTAGCAGAAAGTTGTGGAAAAATCAATTGCAACAACTTTATTAGATGTTGGGCTATCATATGAAGTGTTATCAAGTATATATATTTTAGATTATTCCAATGTGTTATTTAATTCAGGGTCCCCACATTCTTTCATTTATATGAAAATATCTAATAAATTGAAAATTATAGCATAAGAAATGAATCATGATTCTATAGTAAAAACCCATGGGAGGAAATGATGATGAAAAAAGAAATTATTAGAATAATTATTTCCTTATCTATTGAAATTATTTACATAAAAACAATGTTGTTTTTCCACTATGTGAGTTTGATATTATTATGGGTATGGAATGGATTTATGTTTACCATGCTAAGATTTACTAATGATATAAAGAGGTTGTTTTTTAGAAAGACTTTTAGTTTTTGTTAATGAATTAACCCTTACCATTGATATCATATCAGGAAACTAGAAATATATTAAAAGATGGAAATTAATTTTACCTTGCACATATTGTGGAAAATAATGGAACTATTCAGATTAATGATGCACCATTGGTAAATTAGTAGATTGATGTCTTGATAAGTTTCTCGGTATTATACTTGATAGGTAAATTGAATTTAGTATTGACTTAGTTCCTTATGATAATACCATTTCAAAACACCTTATTGAATGACACAAATTGGTCTTTTAGAGTTGAAGAAGTAACTTCATGTGTTATTAGATAAAGGTTTCGTTCGACCTAGTACATTACCTTGTGGTGCTCTTGTATTGTTTGTTAAAATGAAATATGGTTCAGTTAGACTTTTCATTGATTATAGAGCATTGAATAATATTACTATTAATAATAACTATCAATTTCCTCAAATCAATTATTTTTTTGTAAATCTCAATGGACTGTAATATTTTTTGATGTTGAATTGTGGTCGGGGTATCATCAATCATAAGTAATAAAATCAGACATTCTGAAGACTACATTTGATTATAGATATAGTCATTATGAATTTATAGTTATTACATTTGGGATAACCTATACAACTACTATATTCATATATATTTTGATTCGAATAATATTTTAGTTATTGGATAAGATTGTGGTTGTTTTTATTGAATAAATTTTGGTATATTCTAAAAGTAATATGGAGCATGGAATTTATCTAAAGGTTATTTTGAAAACCATAAATATAAATAAATTTTATGGGAATTTCTACAAGAGTAAATTACTATTGAAACAAATTTCCTTCCTTGGTAGCATTGTTTCCAAATATGACATAACTATTGATCCTTATAAAATTAAATTTTCTCTAGAATGTATAATACCCACAAATGTAACTGCAATTCATAGTTTTATGGGTTTAGCGGGATATTAAATGATGTTTGAAGAAATGGTTGCACCAATATCTGGCCCACTGACTAAGTTAACTTGAAAAGGTGTTTTGTTCATCTAGTAAAAATAATGTTATAATTGATTATAGTAATTCAATAAAAGATTGGTGAATGATCCAGTTATGGCCATCCCTTCTAGAATTGGTGACTTTGTTATCTATAGTGATTCCTCTTTGATAAGACATGCTTGTTTCCTATTATATAATAATAAGGTAATTGTTTATGATTTACCTTAGTTGAAACCTCATGGTTTAAATTACCCTACACATGATACGGAATTAACTTCTACTGTTTATTATTTAAAAAAATTTGAGGCATCAAATATATAGAGAAAAGTGTTTAATATATACTAACCAAGTATTTTTTATGAATATATTCACTTAGAATGAATAAAACATGAGAAAGTGATTATAGATGGAACTAATCAAAGATTATGATTTAATGATTAAATACCATCTAGGGAAATAAAAATTTGTGTCTGATTCATTGATTCATAAAATTAATGCTACATTAACCATGTTACATTAAGAACGTGATCCTTTATTTAATTTTTTTATGAATATTGTCTTGCATGTTTTTGGGGAAAAAATTACTCTGTTTTGTTAGATGTTTCAGTGCAATAATCTCTATCATACAAAATTAATCATGAATCAAAGAAAGATAGTGAATTCTAGAAAATGGTAAGATAGGTTATGATGGTTATATTTCTAGAATATAAAATTGATAATGTTTTTGTTTTGAGATTTAAGAAGATATCATATGTTCCTCGTGATTCACATTTGAAGAAAGAGTTGTCATGTGAAGATCACAGTTCCCATTTTCAATTCATCTTGAGAGAAATAAGATGCACAAAGACCATTGGGGGTATAACTAGTGGGATGAATTGAAAAGAGTTATTATAGAATTTATTGTGAATTGATTGAATTTTTAGTAGGATTAAGTAGAGTAGAAGTTTCTAAAGGGGATGCTTCAGCCTATTATAGTACCCGAGTGGAAATTGGAAATTATATCCATGGATTTGGTAGTTGGATTACCAAAGACATCTTAAGGTAACAATTCAATTTTGATTATTGTTGATAGATTGACTAAATATAGTCATTTTATTCCTATTGGAGATAAATTGTCTATAAATAAAATTTATAGGTTATATCAAAAAAAGGTAGTCATGTTATATGGAGTTCATCTGTCCATTGTATCTGATCGTGATCCCATTTTCAACTCAATCTATTAGAAAGGACTTCAAATTTTTTTGGGTACTGAATTAATTTTAAGTACACCATTTCATCCAAAATCAGAGGGGAACATAGAATGAACAATTCAACCTTTTTAGGATATTCTATATGCTAGTTCAATTGATTATTTGGTATGTTTAGATCAATATCATTTTTTGTTGAGATTCTTATAGTAACATTTTTTATTCTAGTATACAATAGGTTACATTTGAGTCATTATATAGAAATTGGTACCAAACTCGAAATTCATGGGATGATGTTAGAGATGGGAAGTAGATGGGACCAATTTTGGTAGAAGACAAAAAAGTTTTTCAGCTAACCAGATGACAGATCTTTCATTTGAGGAAGGTGGCCATCTCCCTCTTAATGTTTCTCTATGGAAAAGTGTAACATGTTTTGGAAAGAAGGGGAGGTTTAGTCCATAGTTCATTGGACCCTATGAAATTATGGATAAAGATGCATCAGTTTACGACATATTGGATTTACCTCAAAGTTTATCCAAGGTAAGGATGATTTTCTTGTTTTAATGTTGAGAATTTATATTCCAGTTCCATCTCATTTTGGATTCCAAAAGTTGTTCAGTTGGAAGAAAATCTTTCTTATGAACAACATCTAGTCCAGATTCTTCACAGCATAGAGCAAGTGTTACGAAATAAGGTTATTTACCATGATATTGTTTTTTTGGAAAACCCATATGTTTGAAGATATAACATGAGAATTTGAATAATATATGTGGGAAAAATACCCTGAATTATTTAATATTTAAATAAAATAGTGATGATTTTATTTCCAAAAGGGGGGATGGATGCAACATCCAATGTAATTATAGAATAATACATTCACATATTTATTAATATTTATGAATTAGATATTAATTTTACTTTAAAGGGGATGATATGTTTGATAGTTTACCCGACATAGAATAATGTGTTTCTCTGAAATCTTATGTTTCACACAAGATATAGTTATACAAAAAATGATATTTTATTAATATTAATAATTAAAATGTTAGTTATCACCTAGTCGTTTTATTGGCGATAATGAATAGAACTAACTATATTATGTCTAAACATGGTTATTAAATATTTGTACTTTCTTCATATAAATTTTATAGGCATAAATTAAGAATAGGATTAAATAAATTTTTAGTGCATTGAAACATTTGTATTTTCATTACCACCGTTAAAAGTAAATAGAGTAATTAATAGTAAAATTAATAATATAATACTATAAACATACCCTAAAACACGTTATATTCTTATTTTATGAGTTATTCTCGATCCTAAATATCCTTATCCTAATATTGTGTACTTCTAAATCCACTTGGGAGTTATTATGACATTTATAACAGTTTATTTTAAATAAAGTCAAATACATCATAAATATGTCTCTCCTTACTAATTTTTTTAATTTTAGTATATAAAAGGGATATCTTATACCATGGATAGTATATAAAATTTAAAATAGATTACCTAAATCATATTAATTGATTTTTTTATTAAAAAAATTATCACATTAAATATTAACACAATAATGATGCATTAATCGATTTATTAATGAATTTTACAAATAAATGAATTTAGTAAATTTAAAAAATATATAATTTACAAATATTTTATACCATCCATGAATTTGTTTACGAATATAAGATGTTAGGATTGATTTATTGTGGTTTTTTTGAAGGAATCGTGTTTTTATAATACTTTAAAAAGAGTCATGTAATGTATTCTGTCAAAATGACATAATTCATAACTTAAATAATAAACTAACAAATTAAATGATAAAAAATTTGTAAAAAACCATGATTCAACCATGTAGTTTAAATAAAACTAAAATTTCATTGAGGAAAAATTAATTGGTCATTTATAATGATTTAGTAAATATTTTGACCCTCCTTGTGTAAATTACTCGAAAAAATGGTAAGAGTTAAAAGGGGTTTAAAAAATTATAAGGATTAGAAAATAATAAAACTTTTATCTTTATCATTGGATGATTATATTTAGACCCATACTCTTCTTAAATTATAAATAAATGTGTTTGGATCCATTTACAATCTAAATTTAATTTATATTAATTTGACACATTTAATAATTCCAAGGGTTCCCCTCACATCTCCTATAAAAAGGCACCCACTCATCTCTCTTACTCACACTTACAAAAACATTTTGGTTCATCCATGATCTAACCTAAAACATTACTATTATCACTCCCCTCATTAATGGGGGCATATTTTAGATATAACACCGTTGTTAGAGGTGTTAAGGTTATATTAAATGTGATCATCCGAAGAAAAGGTAATGTTTTTATTTAAGTGTTTCAACTTTATTTCTTCTTACAAATTGATTAAATATCCTTCTTCCATGAGGAACTAATAAATATAGTATAGACCATATACTATTATTTTATTATGTTAATATCATCATCCAAATCCATCTCTAATTTATCAGATGGAAAATGAACATTTTGTTCGTCTGCACGGAAGACTACCCCCTTGCGAACCGTTATAGATAGTATTTCATTATTGTATCTTAAGAATGGATACAATTATTGAACTATTTTTTTATATGATTTTGATAAAATATTTATCCTTATAATATAATAGTATATCAATTATTTTCTTACTTTCCATGCACAAAAAATTATAATGTTGTTCATGTGTATGTGTCAACTATCACCTCTACAAAGCGATTTGAATCATTTTTGTTGACCAAATAACTTCATTGATATATAAAATTATTTTTAAATGATTATTATTATATCAATTAGATCATAATAATTATTGAATAATAAAATCATAATTATATTATTTTCATAATGATCCATCAGAAATGGTAACATTACTCTTGCGTACGTACAACCTACCATCTCCATGATTATAAGATCATTCGTTTTTCATACCATAATTAAATGGTTTGATTCAAAAGTGTAACGGATGTAAAAAATTGAAAATTATGTTGTCAATATTATTCTGTAGATAATGTACTTCGGACCACATTGAATATTGACATCACGATAAGTTCTTTTTTGACTGATGTACTAAATATTGAAAAATTGTTTGATATGAACTTAAATAATTAAGTAATTGTATTAAAATTTTAAATAACTGATATAAAGGTAATAATAAACGAGAAAAAGTTTCTCAAGATAGTATAAAATAACATATTTTTATTATTTAGTAATATATTGAATGTACGAGACAAGTTCAACTTGATGTAATGGACTTCATCTCAATCTGCTTCCACTGAGGCGTATTTCGATAATATATACATCCTTCTTTTATACGGTGTATATTTAACATTATTTATTTTTAATTTCATGAAAATGGTTTCTAAAGGAATCATTTTCTATGATTTTTGTTACTAAATGAAAGAAGGAAATTTTTTTTAATGTACACGGTGACAATGACTTTTCTACAATCGTGACCATTATTTGATATTTGGATTCCTCTATAAGCCATATGGTTTTTAAAAGTAAAATCAATACCATATTTCATTTTTAGGTATTTTTTAATTGAAAATGGTTTTGAAAATGGATTTATTATTTCAATATGTTTAAGTTTTATCTTGTGATTGCAATTTTGAAATGTTATTTTACCTTTATTCTGGTTAATGTTAAATGATTATGTTTTGGTTCCTGGGAATTTCATACCTATATGGGTGATTCCATGATAAATTGATGGCTGGTGAGCCCATGATAGCTCTAAAAATCATTTTATAATGATATGGTGTAAAACAATAAGGTTTCTCTTAAGAGATTTAGTGAATATATTTTGCTAGGTCCTTCAAACGTAACCATTAAGGTTTCTCCCTATGTAGTTGTGAAATATATAATGTAAATATGACATAGATACAACAAGTTACCATTATTATTTCAGATTTCTAAGATGTTTTTTATGAATTTTGTGATTTCATGAAGTATGATGAAGAACATATATTTTATAGGTGAAAAGAATCATTTTTTGAAAAGGTTTTAATGAGTTTAAAATATTCATGGACTAACAGTTTAATTCTTTATGTATATCCTTTATTTGGATTTTTTGTGCTCATCCCATGTTTTTGAAAGGATTTTCATATAGTATATGGATTTTTTATATAATGTAAGACGAAAAGATAAATGTTATGATGATTGTTTTCAAGAAAAATAATTTATTTTCTATTTTAAAATGTTTCTGATTATGAAGAAATAGATAGCGTGTATAATTTTCAATATTGTAATAATTGATTTTCTTTGAAATAGTGATGCACTAATATTCAAAATCTATACATTTATAATTTTCATCCATGTGAATGAATGTAAATTAATAAAATTACTCAATATTATGAAATGTTTAAGGGTAGGTACTTATTTGTATTATTTATATATAATATATATGATATGTATAAAATATATGATATATATGATATATATGATATATATAATATCATAAATCTACTTTAATAAAAATATATATATATATATATTCCATTTTCATTCTCCCTTTCAATATTACAATTAAATGGAAATAGTGTTCATGAGTACGTACAACCTACAATCTCTATAAATAGTGTTTTATGTTTCCTTCATATATAATCTAATGATTATTAGAATACAAATATGCTGAATATAAATTATATTTATATCACGGTTTGAATTCTATAAATCCGGATAGAAAGTATAAATACCAATGATATATCAAATTAAGAAATAATGCGAAGAATAATTGGAATATTACCAAAAGTGAAACATTAACATGGAATAGTTTACAGGAGAGTAATATATGGTCATAATAAAACAATATATGGTTTTAGATATAAGAATATGGTTCTGTAAAATATTTATAAAAAATTATATAAATTATAAATGTTTTTTGAACAAGTATTATTAGAGACAACACACAATGTAAGGGGATTTCATTTCACATTTCTTTGAGATACAAGCTATGTTCACTGTCATTTCCTTTTTCATGGTGTATATACATGTAAAATTTTATTCAATTTTTTATATACTTAATATTATCGGTATTAAAATATATATTCTATGATCTTTATTCCATGGGGTTTGTGATTCTAAAGTTTCCTAGCCATCAAATTAGTTTTGTATCAATTTTATTTATTTGAGACTCATGTTTTGTTATGCTCCTAAGCTCTTTTAGAGATGTATATATTTCATGTTTACATGTTATATAAATAATAAAAACATTTCATTATATTTTAATCTCCAGGAAATCTATTTATTAAATGAATATTATGATCACAAGTTACCATGTTAACATATTTTATTGAGATAATATCATCACTTTTAGAGATTGTTTATGTTTATGATTCCATTAATTAAATATTATGATCCTTATCCCAAGAACAGAGATGATTTTCCTTATCTTTCATTTATTCACGATATATCCAAGTATTAATAGCATTTTACGATTTTTTTATCAAAATAATGGCCTAAAGTAAAACCTGACTATCACTCCCACCGATCAGAAATCTATTGTATTCCAAAAACATGTTTTCAAAAAATGTTATATAAAATTTTCTTAAAAATGTTTTCAAAATATTTTGGAAGACCATTTTCAAGGAAAAATGAATTTAAAAACGTTTTATTGTTTTAAATTCTTCTTTTATATGTTTTCACAGTAGTTTTCAAAATTATTATGATTTAAAAGGTGTTCTTCAATTATAAAAGGATTTTTTCCTACAGAATTGTTATTGAAATATCTTTCAAAATTATTTACCATATAAGATAACATCCATTGGTGTTACTCTTGCATTTATTGGAAAATTAATCGATATTTCATCTCATATTCTTTCTATGAATATAAATTTCTTTGATGGAATTATGTTTATGAATCCCATTACTCATTCTCGCGAAATATGCTTTTGAAACATGATTCTTTTCACAATTAATGTTTATAACAAAATAATTTTGAAACCTTTATTTTTTAACAGGTTATGATATGATTACATATTTACAATACCCATTTCATTTCATTGTTTATCATAATATTACTTATGATCTTGTGTCACATTTATGTATGATTTCATTATGAGATTGATGGGACCTATATCTCACTCCAATGCATTGGGTAATGATTTATATCTCAAGAGATAGATGAATATGATCTTGGGAATGATCCTTGACAACTATAATATCTATTAGAGTTAACCATGACAACCATGATAGTTTGATGAGTGAAATCATGTGACTATGATGACCATGGGCGTGGACAATGACTACCAATATGGTATGGAGAGTGAACCCATACTATTGAGATGGTCTTATATGTGATGACTTATATACTATCTAAATCATATTATAAATTTTTCTGTATTTTACCTAATTCCATGTTTTATTCCTATTTTATGATTTAATGGATTATGTCCTCTATTCTATTATTATTCATGTCTTATGAACATTGAATCATTATTCCAATATTAATTTATATAATATTTGATATGAAGGGTTTTATCATATATTTTAATGATCATTTTCGAAATACCCTTGAGATAAGGATTATTCATATATATTTCCTTTTTTACACTTATTTAGCATTTGATCTCACCAGTTTATATGTTTTACTTCCAAGTTCAAGAACATATGTATTATTTTTTATGTTTCTAATTATGATTCTAGTAAAGAAGAACCAAGTAGGAGATAATGTATATCATTTATGTATATTTTTTTTGTTTTCATGATTCCAAAGGAACTAGACTAGCACTGTCTTGGGATTTTTTCTGTATAGTTATTTAAATATTAAAAAAAAGTTATTTAGTGTTGAATTATTAAAAATAGGTTCTCTACAGTTGATATTTGAGAAATGTTTTAGTTAAATGTTCGAAATTATAATGAGAAAACCATAATGATAACTCTATGTACATGTATAATGATAAGTCGAAGGATAACGAAAAGTATAGAAAAATGTCTTGGAATTTCGGTAAAAGATAGAGTGAATGGTTTCATAGAAATAAATCCCTATCTAGATACTAAAATTAGATATGGAACAAGAATTGATTGACCTAGTGTTAACAACTCTAACCAGATGCTCTGAGCTTGACTCAGGTTAATCTAGTAATCAAACTGGCCTTACTAGACACCTAATTTGACAATCCTGACAGATACACTTTTTAAATTTAGAAACTCATCACAAACCATCATAGAGGATATAAATATTATTTCTTAATGAAAAATATTGTATAAAAAAATGTGTCATATATTATAGATGGTTTCATAAGTTAGACATCTTACAATTGGATTTTCATGATTATATGTTTCATCTCTATGATAAATGATTCTTACTCTATTATTCTTGGTTTTAGTCAATGGATGTAACCAAAAGGAACTATGTTAATGTTTATTGCGATAGAAAATGTGAATCTTTTTCTCCTAAGAAACCAAATTCTATGGGATATGTAACATAAATCATCAATGTTATGCTTAGAAAACTTTCTGAAGCAATAAATTATGTTGGGATTCCAAATGAGAAAAGGGGGGGACAAAATTCTGTTGAGTCATTCATGAGGCAGGGTCTACCTTTTTTCAAAGGGTCTTCTGATCCACTTGTTTCTAAACTATGGATCACTACTACTAAATAGTTATTCACTATTCTCTACTGTTTGGAGAATGGGGAGGTAATTTCGTCAGTCTATTGGATAGAAGGTGCAACACACTAGTGGTGGAATCTAATAAATAATAAGAGACAATATTCTGAGATTTAATCCATGTATTGGGATGAGTTCATGAACTTATTGTTCAATATGTACTTCCCTTGAATTCTTTGTACCATGATGGAGAAAGAGTCCATTGAGTTGAATCAAAGGTATGATGAATCGATTGAAACCTACTTAGATAATTTCATGAGACTTTAGAGGTACAATTTAGGAATTATCATCCAACCTGAAAATAAAGTTGTCCGGTTATTTAGTGACTTAAAGATAAATCTATAAAGGGTGTTGTTAATATGAGACGTTAGCAGCTATTAAGTGATTCAAAATTGTGTAATAAAAGTTGAAATAGATGTTAGAGTCATGTATCAACCACATGTTATTGACTTGAGAAGGAATATGGAGTTCATAGGGAACTCTAAAAACCATGCAGAAAAGAATTTGAGATTTTATTTATACTCTACATGTGGGAAGAATCATAGAAGATATTTCCTAAAGCGGTCTACTAAATTTTTAAGTGTGGAAGGGAAGGCCATTGGGATTTTTATTGATGAAGTACTGAGAACAAGTTATCTATCATTGCGAATTGGGAAAAAGAACATAGAAATCAACTACCATGATTTAGTGCTACATGTGTAAGGTGATTGGGAATTGTTCTAACCACTTCTCAAACCCCAGGACTAGTGATGAATATTGATGTCAGTAACTACTTAAGTTGAGGGACAAGGGGAAATCGCATGAAATAATAATTTTTTTCTGAGGGGTGTGATAATGATGTGATGTAAGGTACGCATCCCATCAAATCTAGAACTACTAATTTCATATGTGATTATAGATCTACCCAACCTTTCATATCTAAAAAAGATTGTAATGGTTTTGAGATTAAACCAAAAGAATTATATATATAATTCACTATGCATATACCGAATGATTGTATGATTTCACCTCTATTATATGATTCCACTTCAGTTTAATTTTGTGGGAATTATTTTCTTGAAAATATTGTTAATATTCCTTTACATGAATTTTATGTCATTTTAGGAATGGATTGGATTTATTTTCATAAATCCCACATCAATTCTAATGTATGTAAAGTTACCTTGGCTGTTTGAAACCCTCTTATTATTATCCATCAGTGTGATGATAAGTATGAACTTCCTATGGATATTACATCTAGTGTATGGGTCTTAATTTCCATGAAAGATGTTTTTTTATCTCAAGTGGATTAGGAGATAATCTACATCGATGATATGTATATTATTCATGATTTTGTGGATTTCATTCCAGAAGAGTTTCCTAGTCTTCCAAAAAAACATGATGTTGGATTCTAAATATATCTTATACCTAGTTCCAAACCAATATCAAAGTCTCATTATCTATTTTCCTCAAATGAGTTATAGGAATTGAAGAAGAAACTCCAAGAAAATATGATATGAGTTTAATTTATCCAAGTGTGTCAACTTCGGATGCACCTGTTATTTCTTTTGTGAAACAAATAATGATGGATCAATGAAGCTATGTGGTGACTGTTGGGTGTTGAAAAAAATTGTGATCAATAATAAGTATCATCTCCCCCATATTAATCACTTGTTTGATCAATAATTTGGAGCACAATACTTTTGCAATATTAACATTCATTCTGGGTAACGTCAATTGAGGGTCAAGAAAGAGGAGATCCACAAGATATAATTCTGTACAAGGTATGGAAACTATGATTTATAGTGATTTGATTTGGTCATACTTATTACCCTACTATTTTCATGGATTTAATGAATATATTATTTAATGATCACCTTTAGTAGTTTGGGTCAGTCTTTATAGATTATATTCATATCTTTTCATGGAACAAGGAATAATAATACGATTACTTGAAAATTTTACTAAATACACTAAGGAAGTAGATTCTCTATGAATAATTTACAAAGTGTGATTTTTGGATGAAAAATTTATTAATTTTGGTTCACATAATCTCAATAGATGGTATAATAATAGATCATCAATGATATATGATATTGAATGCTGGCCGAGGCCAACCATGGTGAATGAAATTTATAACATTCATGGATTAGCTTGATATTATCGATGGTTTGTGGATAATCTATCATGAATATTAATTCATTTACCATGTTAACTCAGGCGGGTGTCATGTTATCCTAGTTTGTTGAATGTGAGGAATGTTTCAAGGAAATGAAGGTAATGATAGTCAGTGCACCAATGCATAATTTCCCATATAGTGATGAATGGTTAGTAATCTATAGTGATTCATCCAAGAAGGGATTAGGATGTATTATTTTGAATAATAAAATAGGTTTCTCTTATGCCTCATGATAGATGAAGATTCAGGGGAAAAATTATTCAACTCACGATTTGGAGTTAGCATCATTAATTTTTTCATTAAATATATGGAGGCGTTTTAGTTGTCGATAAAAGAGTGATATATATTCTTATCATTAAATTATAAAATAATTATTAATGTAGAAGGAGTATAACATGTGCCAGGGAATATAGTTAGGGTTGATAAATTATTGTGACTACTTAATACCTTACTAAGAAGGGAATCCAAATAAGGTGGATGATATTTTGAGTTGGAAGGATTATGCTAGGGTATCCATGATGAGGATCACAAAAGATCCAATAGTTATGGTTTTGAAATGGATTGATCAATAAATCCCGAGAAGATAAAATGTTATCTTTCTCAAATGAATTTTCAAACCAATATCCATGTGATGAATAAGGAGTAGTGGAAAGAATATGAATACCTATAGAAGAAATTCATAAATGATCCTTAGTTTAACCTTGATCATTATGGGATGATAAGGTTCCTGAACCTTTTATGTGTTCCAATCATATCATATTGAAAGAAGGATCTGTTAGAGGATGCTCATTATTCTTCATTTTCTATTCATCCTAGAGGTACGAATATGTCGAAGGAATTCAAATAATAATTCTGGTTGGATATCTTGAATAGAGATAACACAAAGTTTGTATCTCATTCCCTTTTATGCCAACAAGTTATGGTTGAATGAAAAATTTAAAAGGGGATATTGCATCCATTACCCATTATATATTGGAAATGGGAGACTATCACTGTCGATTGTTTCATGGGGTTCCCAAATCCTCTAAAGGGTTTAATACTATATGGGTGGCAGTCGATCTACTTACAAATTAATCACACTTCCTCGCTACAAGAGAATACTTCAATCTAGATCAGCTTTCCAAGATATATATTAAGGAACTGGTAAGGTTTCGTGGAGTACCACATTTATTTATATCAAATTGGGATCCAAGGTTTACCTAAATTCTCTTGAAAAGTCTTCAGTAAGCACTTGATATATAATTTTGTTTCATCAATTCTTATCATCCTCAAACTAATGGTTAGTCTAAAAAAAATTCAAACCCTAGAGGATATGATGAAATCTTATTCTATGTATTTCAAAGGTGGTTGAGATCCACACCATCTTGAAGTTCAGTATTTTCACAACATTATATTTTAATCAAGAATTATTATGGATCCTTCTGATGTCCACTCTGTGAAGAAATGCAGGGCTCCAAAATATAGGTATGTAGTTGGAGAAACAAAGATATTGGGACTTGAGATTGTTGATGTACTGGTCAAGATGGTTAGAACCATACACGAATATATCATGGAAGATCAATGTTGGTAGAAACATTATTTTGATAACCATCTATGTGACTTATAATCTGATATTGGTGGAAATTTGTTTTTTCTAATCTCACCTCGTACAAAATTTATGAGATTCATGAAGAAATGAATAACAGGCCCCAGGTATATAGATCCATGTGAGATTATTGAACATATCATGATGTCACTCTATCCCCTGGAAAATCCCCCAAGTCACACTTATGTCCATGATTTGTTCCATGTATATATCATGAAGAAGTAAATACCTGACCATTCAGATCTACCGAACCTAGAGTTCAAAACGCTAGAGCATTATCATTCTTACGAGGAGATACCTATTCAAATTATTGATCATACATGGAATGTTCTACCAAACAAGAAAACTCACCTAGTATTTTTTTAGATAGATCACCATTTATAGTATGCTACATGAGAAATTGATGATATGATAAAGCATATGTATCATATTTTTTTACCTGATTGATGATTTTTTGATGCATACATTAATTTTATGGGGGGGGGGGTGTAGAATGTAACGCCTTGGGTTTGTATGAATTTTTTTTTCAAATAAATTAAATTTTAATTTATGTCTTGCTATGAACTATGTAAGACACTCCATTCACATGAAAAGAACATGGAGTATCTTACATAGAACCATAACTTCGTGTATATTACACGAAACATCAACTTGAAATACATTACATGAAACACCGATGTTTCTAAAAAACATAATTTCATTATTATAATTAATTAAATGAGATAATTATAAAAAGGTTATCAGAGCATCAAGAGTGTAAATGTCCTATGATGATGACCAAGTGACGATGGTGGCTTCGGTGGCCCCTCCTCTACCGAGGGAGGGGTCTCTTTCTCATACTTGTGATGCTCCTCAACAGGGGTCACATGTTAAAGGCAGGTTCTCAATATCGTTACCTCTATCCAAGGACCTCTTATTGTTTCCTAACATTTTTTATCCCCTAAGGTTCCATGGGTCATCCATGGTCAACCCATGGTTCTGATTCCTCCGCAAGAGTTCACCGCATCCTCTGTGCTATTTTCTTCATCTCTGGTGGCACGGTTCATTCAACAAAGGGCCCCTATTGATTTGTTTGATAGGCTTGTGAATGAGGATTTTGGTTTATCCTAGTATGTGGTTGTATGGATGTTAGGGCCATGACATATTCATCTCAGCTTCTTGAGTGAGGAAGACCTGATGCGGGCATGGTCTAGATCTGTAAGATCAATTTGAGTCTTCCACATTCACATGCTTGGCTGGTCGTTGGATCTCCACATAAAGCGGGACCCTTCCTCCACGGAGATTTGGATTAAAAATATTGGCATCCCACTACCCTTCAAGAGTCTTGTGTTACTCCCTTATATAGTTAACTCAATTGGGTGTTTTCTCTATGCTAATTGGAGGAATTCCACTCTAAATAACCAGATAGTCGCATGGTTCTGGGATGAAATGGATCTCCCTCACCCGAACCCGAAGTATTGTGGATTATTATTGAGGGGGAGTGTAGGTATTTTCAATGGATTGTATATGAATATTGGAAAATGATTTTTTTCTTCTGCAATAGACAGGCCCGTATTTATCTTTAATGGTAGAAGAAGGGTCCATGTTCTTCTGAGGTTGACCCCACTTGTCTGTCTGTTGGGCCCAATTCTCAGGAGGATATTTTAGGGGAGGTTGACATGGGGGAATATACAACTGTCCAGGATAGGGGGCCCCTATTTCTATGTGTTCTGATTGATCCAGGCAGGATCCATTGCGCACAGATCGGTTGTTCTCTTCAGCTATAGTTACGAAAGGATTTCTAAAGGTTTCAGGACCACCTGTTTCAGACATGTTTAATCGGCTGCGCCACAATCTGAGTGGCAGCTCATTTCCATGAATTTCATGAGAGTACATGAAGGGTTTTGGGGGTTGAAATTAAGAGGGGTCCCTTCATATAGATGAAAATCCGGAAAACCCATTGGTGGGACAGGAAGTGAGGGAGGGCCACCAGGATTCTCCACATATATCACCAGAGTTTACTCCAACAACACTCGATGAAACTGTCTTGGATGACAGTAAGGGGTATTACACCAGTGAGGCTCCATAATGCCTGGATTTGGAAGAAAACCCTAATCATTTCCATTTTATGGGTCGAGGTCTTGAGAATATAGGAGGTCAGGACAAGCCAAAGCAGGTCCCGTAAGCCTCCTCTTATGCTAAGAAGCTTAAAGTTTGGAGGACAAACATTGCCTCTCAAAACTGGTTTGCAGTGATGGAAGAACATTGAACTTGCAGAGAGGAAGCTACTAGGGTGGGTCATATACAAGACCCCTTTATTGATGAGGAAACATCCCAAGAGAAAATGGTCGAGGCATTAGAAAACATCGAGTCCAAAGAACTGGCCATAACGGAGGGCTACCTTAGATCGCCCATGTGGAAGGGCCAGAAAAAAATCATGGATTCAGATGGCTTCCTTTCGTATAATTGTATGGTGGGTTGAAGGAAGGATTACTCTAACCTACCTAGTCCCCCTATTACAAGATCTACTTGTAAGGGAATTTTGTCCCTGAAGGCCTCAATAATGTTTGGCAGTTCAACCATGAGTATGTCCGAAGACCCTAGACAATAGGAGGCGAACGCCATCTCTGAGGACTAGGTTAAAGAAGTGAGGCTTCTTCTCTAACTCCACCTGTAGGTGGTGTGGAGTTGATTGGGTAGGGGAAGTAGCATTAAGGGGATTGTAAAGATTATTTCGAGTGCCAGATGGCTCAGTTCTTGATCATAAGGATCTTACCATGCATTCAGATGATGAAATGGTTGAGGATACATTGGATATCATGTCATTGAATTTTATGAGAACGATTCATGTTGACACTAAAATAGAGAAAAGAGAGTGGGCTAATAATAAGGCTCACTTTATTCTTAGAGACATCAACATGGGGAAGATTAGAAATGGAGGAACACAAGAAATCATGGGACAAAATGGCACTTCTATACGATGGAAACTTGAAGGACTTCCCTGACACTCTTGTAGATGCTCTTCCCTGGGTTTTTTTAGGGAAAATTATTCTAAAAAACTCACTCTTTTCTTTATCATATCTGTTGTATCCTTTGGTACTGACCCTATTTAGTTGTGAGGGTTCCCACATTCCCATTAAAAGTGCATTCTTTATTAATAAAAATTAACATTGGATGGATGGAGATAATTATAACCTATCCATTAAACAAAGTAATATGAACAGAAATAAATAATTTTAAAATATTCATTATAATTGTTTTAGATAAATAAAAGATATTGATAATGAATGTTATAATGATTTTTCAATGTCCTTTTATTTTTAAAAATACTGTTTTCTCTAATGAACTAATTTTAATAATAAAATTAATTTTAGGGACATTGAAAATTCAATTTAACAAAAAAAATTCATTCTTCAATTTAGAATATCTAAATTTTATTGGAGTGAAATTTTGGGATTTTTTCAAGCTATATCAATTTTTTATGAATAGTTAAAATTATAACTTTAAGGTTAAAACCCGCCTTTTTGATTAAATAATGATTATTGTTAAATTATATTTTAAGTTTTTTTAAGGTAAAATTATATCATTTATAGATCCATTAATACAATTTTGTTCATCACTATCAATTTCTATTTGTAATTGAATATATGATCGTAATAAACTTTAAACAACTTTCATCTTTAAAAACCTAAACTATTTCCCCCTCAATATGATTAGCATTTATCTTAATTTTACCACTTATATGAATTTAATTTTTAAAAAATGTAATAAAATATTATAATATGAATAATATTGATATTTTAATTATATTATGTTTATTTTTTACCAAAATTTTGAGTAAATGTGATTAAAATTAATTATAGCAATTATGGTAAAATTATTCCTAATTAGGGACAATACCTTAATCATAGGGGCCAAATGTCCTATAACCTTTTTGAAAACTAATATTATAGAAATTATCAGTCCAGTAACCCTACATGTTATATTTATGATTTTTTTATTACTTTTGTTTTCAATAACACGTGCACACCTAACTTGTTTTAAACAATTTCTCGTGAGTCCTTTTTCTTCCCTAGAAAAGGTCACCAACTCACTAACTTCTTCACAACTCTAAAACCTATTATGTTAATCCCATTCCTACCAAATAAATTTCCTACAAATCCAATAATCCCCCTATAATCTATACATTTTTATATATGAAAATCCAAAGAAGCCTTTTGGCACAAACCAAAATGAGTTACCCGATTAAGAGGTAACATCCTCTCTCAAGTCCTTCCTTTTATTATCTTTCTCCACACCATCAAATTTTTGTCTCCCTTTAATCTATAAAAAATGTATCATCATTATACTAGGATGTTTTTATGCCATGTTTCAGATATAAACTTACACACTCCTCCATCTAATGGATAACGAACAGTTTATGTGTATAAAGTACTACGATCTCACCAAACGATGATTGTTCAATTTTCTGTACCACGTATAATGGTGAAAATTTAGGTGAAAAATATATATATATATTATATATATTATATTTAATATCTTTTTAATTCTATTCATTCCTTTTACAACACATATATTTTTACTTTCTGTTGTGTGTTAATATAATAAGTTCATTTGAAGAACTGTGGACCACCACCCCCTCAATACAATATAATTCATTTATACACTAAATAAAATGTTTTAACGAAGGTTTTATTGATTATATTTGATATATATGATATCATAATTATACAGTAATAATTATATTAATATATACATCCATGTAATTTTCATTATTTCTTTCCATATGACAATTAAACGGAAATAGCATTCATGCGTACGTACGACCTAACATCTCTATAAACGGTGTATTCTATTTCATACATATATATTCTATGTACTATTATAATATAAATATAATGTATGTAAAATATATATATATATAAATATATATCATGTTTTACATTGTAGAAACCATTATATAACGTATAAATACTAATGATATAACAAATTAAGACGCATGTGATGAATAAAGAAAATATTACCCGAAGGGAAATCTTAACATATGATGTTTAAAAATCTAGTAATATATGGTCATAAAAACATATATGGTACTATAATAATATGATTCCATTATATTTTTATAAAAAATTTATATATATTATACATGTGGTTTTAATGAGTGCGACGATAGTCATGACACATGGTAAGGGGATTTCATCTCACTTTTTATTTCTGTGAGATACATCCTATGTTGGTTACCTATTCCTTTTCTATGGTGTATGTACATACAATTAATGTATTATATGTTTCTTATAAATAAATTGTTTTGCATTCAAATATAAATTCAATGATATTTCTTTCATTGGGTTTAAGATTGAAATGTTACTAAATTGGTAAAATAGTTTTGTCTTAATATTCATTCATTGAGACACTTGTTTTGTTATGAAACTGAACTATTTTCAAGGATTATATACATCCATTTTAGATTTTATATCATGAATATCTTTATTTCCTTGATATTTTGTGATTGATATTATTTTCTTACATGGACAATATTATCCCTTGTTATAATGTTATTCGATTTTATTGAGACAATCTCTTTGCTATTCGAGATTGTTTATATTTATCCTTAATTGGATGAAATATTATGATCCACACCTCATGAACAATCATAATTTTCCTTATACTTTTTTTAATAAAGATATATCAATCTATTATTATCATTTTCCACTATTTAGTACTTAAGAAAATGTTTTTAATTAAAATACGACCATCCCTCTCTCTATTCAGGAATCTATTGTATTAAAAAACCATGTATTCAAAAAATTATTTCAAAAATAATTTCAATTTTTTTCACATATTATCATAGAATCCAGTTTTCAAGGAAAAATTATTTTAAAAACATTTTATGGTTCTTAATTCTTCTTTTATAAGTTTTCAAATCCATTTTTACAATATTTTATGGTTTAAAAATAAATTTCCAATGTATAAAGTATATTTTCCTCATGAAATGTTTATAAAAGTCCTTAAAAAATAATTTTCCATCTAAGATAACACCCATTACTATTACTCATTCTTTTCTAGGGAAATTATTCATCATTTCGATTCATATTATTTCTCTGAATGGACAACGTTTTGATGGCACGATGATTATGAAACATGATTCTCTTTCACAGGTTAAATTATTTTCAAACCACCTTCTTTTCATAGGTTAGGTTTTTGGTAGAATGATTATGAAACCTATATTTTTCCACAGGTTATGATATCATTAAATTTATAAAATTCCCATTTCATTCCATTGTTTATGATATGGTTATTTATGATCTTGGGTAACATTTATGTATGATTTAATTATGAGACAGGTGGGACCTATATCTCCCCCTAATACATTGGGTGAAGATTTATATCTCATGAGATAGACTAATATGGTATTGGGATGGATCCTTGAATACATAGATGGACATGTGAGTAAACAATGACTACAAAGATGGTATGATTAGTGAACTCATGCTACTAAGATATCCATCGGAGTGAACCGTGACTATAAATATGGAATGGGGAGTAAATCCATACTACCCAAATTTTGATGGGTACTATAAAAATCATATTATATATACTTATGTGTTTTCCACAATTCCACATTCTATTCCTATGTTAATATTTCATGTAATATGTTATCTATTTCCTTTTGATTCATGTTTCATGAACTGCCATGATTTATTCCTTTATTCATATATATAAAATTTGTTATGCATAGTATGATATTATATTTTCATGATCTTGTTCTTTTACCCTTATTCTCATTATTATGATTACATATCTCACTTTTCTACCATAAATGAGCATTTGAGATCACCCAATTTTATGTTTGATTCCCTATGTTTTGAAGATATGTATTATTTTTTATGTTTATAAGAAAGGTTCTAGTCATGAAGAACCTATTAAGAGATAATGTATATAATTTATGTATCAATTTTTATGTTTACATATTTCCAAATGCAGTAGACTAGTAGAGTCTTTAGGTATCATATTGTATAATGTTTTAATTATTCCACAATAGTTATGTACTGTTAGTCTATGAAAATATAGGGTTTCTATACACATCCAGCAATAATATGAATCAGGAAACTAATAATTTCTTAACATAATACTCTCTATGTAGGTTTATCCCATATGCATAGGGGTTGTTGTTTCTACTTATGTTTTAGTTAGACATGAGATTATAGATCTTATTATCACTATATATCCTACAATAAGAATATTAAATAAACATAGAGTTATTTAATAGGAAACACTCCCCATAATTATGACCCATAAGTAGATTAGGAAATGTTTTTGGTTTATGATTTTTTTTAAACTTGGATTAGAGATATAATCATTAATATTATTCCTATGATGGGATAAATCAACCATTACATAGTTCTATAATGGAGTTGTTTTGGGATACCAACACTAAGGATACTGGTCCTATGAGGAAATTTCCATAGTAATATAGTGCGTTGCATCAAGAAAGCAATGTCAACTATGAATTGTAATGTCATTCAGTAAAGCTTTTTGGTGTGAGTTTTAAGGTATCACATCCAATACAATGCAAACCCTAACATGAACTGATATGTCTCGATCATGTTGGGAATACATTATAAGAATTCATAAGCCCATTTGACCTATTCCTAGTGTTATAAACATGTAATGGTAAGGGTTTCCATCATTGCACCATGATGATTAAAATAGAGGTCATGGGATTTTTATCATGACGTGGTTGGGAAAGGATATATCATTTAATAATCACTATGTATCTCATGAGAATGGGGATAAATTTATACATAGTACATAGACCATTTCAATGTTAAATGAGAGGGAATTAATCCCTGAATTTTGATTTTATGTCATAAGGATAAATGAGACCTCACGGGGAAAAGAAGACATCGACCCCTATATATGTTGTTCAAGAGATTGTTAAATAACCTAATACGAGTCATCCCATGTATATTACAAGAGTAATCTTGAGATAATTTTTCAAGAAATCCTATGTTTTGTATACAGGGTCAAACAATATTTTAATGTAATGTTCTTAAGATATTGTTTTACAGTTTAATTTCTTGTTATTGGGAAGATATAGATCATTATTTTTAAGGTCTTACAATAATTAACTCTCAACATAGTTTATCATCAGGTGGTAACGATGAATTTTTTATAATTTAATACTTTTAGTAAGGTTGAAGGATTTTTTTAAGTTATAATCATCATTCAATACATGGGATGCTATATAATTTAGTGTGTCTATGCCAAAAATTCATCAGTGTTGTTTAATATCATGTGACTGGGACATACAATGTTGGGTTGAATAGTTTATTTATGTGAGGACTGACTATCGTGAGAGGGGTTCATTCTCTAGGATATTGTCTTGAAGAGTCATTAGTCACAGGGTAATCCTAGTTATGTGTTTCCATTTTTTGGTTTTTCCTGAGTATTTATATATAATTCCACATGAAAATGCATCAATGTTGCTTTAGGAATTCAATATAAATATCCTTCTCATCGATAAGAATAACTACATTAATCAATGTAGGTCTTAGAGGGTCTTCTATTCCTAGATTGAACTGTTTGATCTCATGGATGGTGGTTGAGATGCATTCCAAAAATGTATAAGGGGTGTTCCTGAGGCCATTCTCCCATTATTCCATCTATGAATATTTGGAAGAATTTTCAAATATGGAAGTTATTCTATGGGAATCACTACTACAATTTAGGTATGAGATGCCATGGCAAGAGGAGTTTTAATCTATAATTACCTGAGTAATCATTGAGAGTTCCTAATGTTATATTTTTCTTTTGTACCTCTTCTGGGGGAATGAGGATCCACTATATTTTGTATTAAGTCTTATTCCTCATTAAATATTTAAGGAAGCGTATAATTACTATTGATCTAACATGAATCATTAATAGTGGTGGTCCCTAAGACTGTTGGTGGCTGCATCCTACATATCATTATACACTATTGGTTGTTTTCCATCCTTTTTGTAGAATCATGCCTCGACATATATGTTCTTTAAAGACTCTAAAGGATCACTATAACCATGTAGTTTTATATCATTTCCATTGATGGTGGTATTTTAATAACTATTTAACAGTTTAATATACCATTAAATAGATATGAAGCTAAGGTCATCAAAGAATGATTTATATGGTGTGTCTTGTTGGATAACAATGAACTTGGTGTTATATGGGAGAACCCAAAAGAGATCTTTAATCCCGACCGTACTAATAGAAACTTTCCCACTCTCCCGTGAATGGTTATCATTGTTAAAGATAAGCCCCCCTCACCATATCCCCTTTTTTAGAGGCTCTACATTGATATGAGTTTGATACCAGAATGATTTTCTACAATATCCATTTAGATTTTGATGTTCATGAGATTCCATAAAACATAAAAGTGTATGATATTTCCCTAAATAACTTTTTTTGATCATGTAGTGTGATTGAGATGGTGATAGGGAATTTTTATGGCATAATATCCACTTGATATTCAATGATTGTGGGAACATCTCTCTCGGACTCTTATTGAAAATAGAGGGATTCAACGAGTGACTCTCTAAGTACATTTGAATACTGGAGAGAGTCTAATAATGTATAACTATCACATTATGATGACAATATATCCAATATATTATGATGGTGAAAAATTTAACATACTATGACTTGGAAGTGTTCTATACAGTTTCATGTCATTTGGTAAGGGTGTTTCTATATAGTTTATCATATTTTGACTAGGACGTTGTCGTGTAGTTTAATATAACATGAATATGATGTTTCATTGTTTCCGAGTTGTTTCCCAAGAAACCGACTCTGTTTTAATTTATTATAAACTTGGATCCATTGGATAAATTTTAATAAACTCTTTTTCACATCATGATTGTTCTTATGTGTGACATAGCATGTGAAAATGTCCTAAAAATAACTATCGCACTGAATGGTCATAGTGGATCCCTACTATGATGAGAACCCAGATGTTCTATGACACTTTTTGTGAATATATCTTCTATATCCAAATGATCTTATTTGAAGGGACAAAAATGATACATGCAATTAGGGGTGGGGAATCATGAAATTTTGACGCACCATCTCATGGTGAGCACCCTTGGTAATATCCACAAGGATATTATGAGAACAATACCTCCCATTTGGATATGAAAATTCATAAGTGTCATAGGATGCTCCTATATATTCACATGTGTATTGGTCCTTAGTCTTTATGATTATTATTAATGGTTATTATGACTTGTGCACTTATATTTATTGATGAACACTATGATGACCAATGTTCATAGCGAGGTAGTGTATGATGGGTGCACCATGAATAATACTACATTAATGAATAATGTGAGAAAGGATTTGTAACATCTAATAAAGTATCTATCTTAGGATATTTGACGGAAATGATATAGCCAAACTAAATCCATGGTCATGGTGTTTACTAGGAATTTTTAATTCCGGGAATGCAAAGAATGAGAAATCAAGCCCATGGGTTGATGGAATTTGAATTCAACCCTCTTGATTGAAGTTATCAGGATAAAGGGATCATATTAGATGGTAAGTGTTCATTTGATAGGACATGTATTTGCGACATAAACTTATTTATCCTGGTATCCTTGACCCATTGGTAGACAGTAATATTTGACATTATGCAAGCTCGCCTAATGCCAACGAGAAAGAGGCCTAGAGGGTCACACACTATGTGTATCTAGTATCTTAGTTAAATAATTTACTTATTTAATAATTTGAATAAATATTATTATTGGTTTTGGTTTATTATTTATACAATTATAAATTATCACATTAATGTGATGCAAGATATTTGAGTGAATATATTCAATATGGAATATTTATTTATTGGAAAATATTGAAATTATATATATTTCGTACATAAATAGTCATTATTCAAGGCCTGATAAATATTGAGGTAGATTGGAGGGCCGTTTTATAGGTCTAGTGAGAAATAATATTAAAAATTATTTGGTTAAAAAAAATTAAATATAACATTCAAGTAATGAACATGTAATGGAAATAATAGCATTACAATTATCAATTGACATGGGGTTTTCACATGGAATAATAATTTAAGTAACAAATCTTGTGACAATTATTTATTATTACCTGGTGGATTAAATTTTTTAGGCACATTTCAAAAAAGTTATAGAATTACTACTATTATTTAACATATATTTTTCATATGGAATAAAGTAATGACACATGTGATAATTATTTATTATTAATTATTTAATTAAACATCCTGTTAGGTTATTATTCTCTATATAAGACATGGTGTCATTCCACCAGCTAACCAATCTTTCTATGAAAATCATCCTTGAAGAAAAGAAATCATTCATAGAGAACTATTCCCTCGCTAAGAGCAATATAAAAAATAAGATATATCGACCTCCACTAGATAAAGGTGAATTCTTTGGAAGTGATTCTCATGGCAATCATAGGTGGACATCAAAAGTGCAAAGATCTACCGCACTAGCATTCAGAGACTCCTTCTGTGGTGTCTGATGGTACGTGGAGCACATGTGGATCACTTCAAGAAGATTCATATACTTGGATTCTCCATTGAAATGAATCCACACCTTGGACCCATGGTCGGACGCATCAACGAAGAATGAATCACCTTAGATGTAATTCTATAATTTAATTAAATTAATTATGAAACAAAATATTTTGATTATCTCTTCTTGGTTTTTGGTTATCTTCTATGTATTTTATCATTTATTCCATTATGTGAATACTGGAATTAATTGTCATATGGATCCGAAATTAATCATAGATTATGAAAATTTTCAATGATAGGTACACACCCATCCTAATCATGAACTGTTCCTAGAACCTACAATTGGTATCAAAGGGGTCATATTTTCAATTATAATTATTTAAATAATTGGTTGATGATTTACTCTTTAATAATTTAGTATGTCAATTCGTGATTAATTGTTCTTGTAATCTTAATTTGAAGATTTGTTCCTCTATTATCGTTTCTCATATATCTAACTAAAACAAATAATTTTATGATTAAAATTAAATCTAGGATTTCATCTGGAGGCACTACTGGTTCAATCCAGATAACAAAAAAATGCAGTTTGTGTAGTCTGATCTACATGTTGTTAATTTTTTATATCAATTAGAAATAATTCCGAAATTACTCAAGCCATGTTCCTCAATGACACATGGTGTATTTTATTCTTACACTACATGTTTACATGCATAGAATGGCACATTGTATGCCGGACTACACACTGTGTATCCCATTGGACACAACATGTAGTCCCTTTGGGTAACAGTCAAGTCATGTATTCCATACATGGATTGAATGGATGGTGACATTGTAACATGGGGTCTACAAAGCATTGTGATCACTGGACATGTCATGCACTCCAAATATTTCTGAAGTACACTTCACACACCATTTCCTTATCCATGAACTTCAAATGCATGATGAGTATGGTACATGCCGTGTAGTCGGATCTATACACCTTGTACTATTTCTAGATTATACAGATTTAAAAAATTATTATTAGATTATGAAAACACTTAAGACATGTACCTTCATGTGGGTGGTAATATTGGACACAACATGTGATAAGAATTTGATATATATATATATATATATATATATATCAATGTTTAATTAACATATGCATAGTGTTAAAAGATTTTCATGTCATTTATCTGTTGTATTACAATTATAATTATTTGTGAATTCTACATGTCCCAAATAATAAAATGTATAAAAATATAAATACATGTTGGGTACTTTTGGATTGGTATTCATCATGTTTTCCTCAAGGTACAAGTCATGTACAAGGTTATGGATGTGAATCTCAAGGAAATTCAAAAAAAATGATTAAGATAGAATTGATTTATTAATGAAAGATAATGATTAATTGATTCGATCATAATTTATCTTACTAAGAAAGATGAAATAATTGAATTAAAGTTTTATTAAATGCGTAATTTGTTTAATGTGTGTGTATTATCATGAGCTAGAACATACCTTTGTATGTAATTGGTTCCATTTTAATTTATTTATTAAATTTAAATTTTTTGTCTTGCATTCCTTCTCCCCATTAATATTTTGGGTCTACATGCCCATGGTTTCTTTGTGAAGACCCCCACCCCCTTATCCATCACTTGTGTGTGTGTTAAAAGAATATGTAATGGACGGAGCTCCTGAGCTAGTGGAGGTTTTTCCTGATAGGAGCAGAGGTGAAATCAATCCAAGGGATTCCAAGGTGGACAGGTGGAAAGCTGCAAACATGAACCCTAAATGGTTCAAGGTGTTTATAACCTAGTTTAGGGTCAGTTTATCAACCACTATATAAACTAACCAATAATAAAGATGATGATCATACCCTTTATTTTTTTTTGAATGGTTATTTATTATGAATGTTTGACGCAATCTCATAAATAATGAATGAACTAGTTGAGAATATGGAACTAAAATGAAAATTTCTTATGCCTAAATATTATCTATACATAATTAATCACCTAAATATATCCCACTTAACATTATAAATCATGTTACAAAATAATAAGTGTAAATTTACGTATAAAGGATAAAATCCCTAAATTAAATGTTAACATATTATATCCTTCCATTCCTTTGGTCAAGATCAAAACATAGTTCAAATTTCATGACCAACCCCAGTTGGGGTGCTTTAATTTTTGGGGGAATTTGAATTTTATGTTTTGGGATGACATAACATATTTTATATATAGGGTTGAATGCCCAAGAATGACATGGTGTAACTTAGAGGCAAAGGATGAGGAAATCTAAAATTATTGATTTTAGGATTGGGGGTCTACTAAATATATCATGGAGCTGTGAGTTAATGAAATTGAAATTTGGAATGCCTAAATAAAATCTTTCGAATTTTTTGACCAACCCATGTTAGAGTTATGATAAGGGAAATATGGATCATTTCCGCTATAATGTCTAAGAAAGAGAATACTCTAAGTTCAATGGTGATGGCTATTGGGTTTCAAAAAAAGAGTGTGAGAAAAATATATATTTATTAATTTTAATATATTTATCAAGATGAATTACTTAAACTCTGTTCATCTTAATTTTAAGAAACATTAATCAAAACAAAACCAAAAATATCATTACAGTCCGCACTCGAGATGGAAAACCTTCTCAGAGACACTAATTACCTGAATAGAAAAGGTTCCTTCAAGTTACCCATATCCATAAGGGGAATCTTTATATGTAATAAGATTCATTACTAGTTGCTCTTGGAAATGAGGTGAGTGATAATGAACCATCTATAGATGATAAACATATTAATGATGCTACAAATGTTCAGTTCCTCATGCTATCACCCATGAAAAATAATCTCTTTAATCAACATGAGTAAATGGATTCATATAGCATGATGTCTCACCTTTGGTATCTCTATTAAGAGAAGGAGAGACATGATATATATGATATCTCCAATGCTTTGTTAATTAATATGGTTGGAGAGTCTTCGCCATCTGGGCCACATGTAGTCAATATTATTGGATACATTGAGCATATGGATATCATAGAGATGAAATTCCAAGATGATTTTCATACATATCTCATACTATTGTCTCTACCTAAGACCTTCTCTAGTTTTATTGTGAAGTATAATATGAGAAATAACAGGAAGAGTCTATTAGAGCATCATACCATGATTCACCAAGTTGATAAGGAAATGGGGTGTGAAAAAACCATAGTCCTTTTTATGAATAAGAAGAAGAAGGACAATGCAAATGGGCATAAGATTTTTAAAAAATCTAAATCCTTCGAGCAACATCTGACCAAGAAGAAGAAGATCCAGAGAAAGGGAAAGGAAAATGAGGTTGTATGATTTTCATGTGGAATGTTAGGCCAATAGAGGAGGAACTAAACCCAGAAGCTATGGTAGTTAATGGTTCATTCATTATCATGTGAGATATTTCTATTTATACACATTGGGTATTAGAAACATCTTGTGGGGCTCACATCTGTATTCAATTGCAGGAACCAATTAGATTTTGGAAAATTTCCAACAGAGTGGTGGATCTTCAAGATTCCAATCGTGTGAGGTCGGCTACTCATTCTATTGGTGACTACAATCTCACAATTTTTATGGGAATGATTTTGGTTCCACATGGAAAT
The DNA here is from genome assembly GCA_963277665.1 of Viscum album. NCBI lineage: Eukaryota > Viridiplantae > Streptophyta > Magnoliopsida > Santalales > Viscaceae > Viscum > Viscum album. The sequence goes on along the minus strand of OY728162.1, from coordinate 913,078,109 downwards.
TATTATGTACATAGTTTTACAAAGAACATAATTTTTGTATCAGGTTTTGATACAGATGGATTTATTTTCATGTTTGGAAATAAATGTTGTTACTTTTATAATGACAAGACATGTTATAATTTGGAGAATTTAAATAATGGTATATCTCTATTAAATTATGAGAACCCAATTTTGGAAATTGATAATGAACCACGTTCACGTGAATCATACAAAACACAATTATGGTATCACCACCTTGGTAATGTAAACGAGAAGTGTCTGACAAAGTTCTGTCATGATGGTTATTTAGAATATTCAGAGGTAAAAAACATGATATATATCATGCTTGTCTTCTAAAGAAAATTACCAAAACACCATTTGATGGATAGGTTTAAAGGGACAGATAGATTCAAGGATTGGTACACAGTGATGTATTTGGTCTATTTATAGTTGAAACTAGAGGTGGATATTCGTACATCAATACTCTTACTGATGACTTCAGTATATATGGATATGTCTATATAATTATCTATAAGTTTGAGTCATTAGAGTTATTCAAGTAGTTCAAGAATGAATTAGGGAATCATATTGGTATGAAGATAAACTATCGTTTATCAGATTGAGGTGTAGAAAATTTTAACCACGTGTCCGTCAACCTTTTATGAGATTCCATGATTCTATCTAAACTAACTCCACCTTATACACCACAGTGGAATGGTGTTAGTGAAAGTAGGTACTGTACCTTATTTAAAATGGTAATGTTAATGGTGAGTCATGAAAATCATCCATTATCCACTGGGGATGTATATTGAAAACTACGACATACACATTAATCATATGTACCAACTAAGGCAGTAAATGGGATATGCTTCGAGATATAGAGTAGAAAGAAACCCAATTTGTCGCATACACATGTATGGGGATGCATGGAATTTGTTAAGGATTTATCAGGAAACAAACTAGCAACCAGAGGCACGAAGAGTTTCTTTACAGGGTATCCTAAGGAAACAAAAGAAATCTACCTACACAACCCTTCTACAATTAAGTGATTGTTCTAAGACATGTGGTTTTATTGAGAGGGAGCACATCCTCAAAAAGGATATTGTGATAATAATTGTCATATATGAAGTAGATGTTAGAGATATATAAGAGTTAGTGTAGTAACAAGTTCCACAAGTCCTCATAGAAGAGGTAGTTCCAGAAACAGAAGTACTGCATCTGAGTACAAGAGAAGTAAGGGAACCAGAGGGATATGTTTTCCTTATCACTAAGGATGGTGACAAATTATTATTGGAATATGGTGAACCTATCTCTTACAAATAAGAAGTGTAAATCTTAGAAGCTACAAGATAGATAAAATCTATGAATTCTGAGATGGATTCCATGCATCAGAATAACTTCTGGGGTGTGTTCGATGTGACAATTGATGTAAATCCTATTGGGTATAAATGGGTATTCAAGAAGAAACTGCACATGGAAGGTTATTTTAGTAGATATTAAACCTGGATAGTTTCATATGTTATTAAATAGAGTCATGTAATTGAATATGATAAAAACTATTTTCTGGTTTCCATTTTTTAATCCTTAAGAATCTTAATTTCCATAACAGCTTTCCATTACTATGATATTTGGAAGATTAATGTCAAAACTACATTCATTAATGGGGAACTTCAGTAATATGTCTATATGACACAACTAGAAGTGTTTGTCAAACCAGGGGATGCTAAAAGGGTATGTAAGTTTAAGAGATCCATTTATGGATTAATGAGAGCATCCATGTCATGGAACAATCAATTTGATGAAGTTATAACAGAATTAAATTTCATTAACAATGAATGAAACCTAGGTGTTTAAAAAATGTTAATTGGTAATGGAGTCTTTATCATAGTATTGTATGTTTATGACATATTGGTTATTGGAAACCACATACCAGTCTTACAGTCATTCATGGACTGGTTGAATTAGTGCTTCTCAATGAAGAACAAACATGAATTATCATACATTCTATGGATCAAGATCATTATTGATAGATCCAAGAGGCAGCTTAGACTATGTCAAAGTACATACGTTGTCCAAATACTAAATATATTTAGAATGGAATAATCAAAGATGGTATTGGTTCCCATGTCACATTGTCTACCTTAATCCAAGAAAATTTGTCCATAGACACCACATGAGAATGCTATGATTTTTAATATTCCATATGCTTTACTGATAGGATCAATCATGTATTCCATGTTATGTACCAGACTTGATGTTTCCTATGCTCTAATAATGTAAGGAATATATCAAGAAGATCTACGAGAACAAAATTGGACTGATGTTAAAACTATCCTTATATATCTGGGATGAACTAAGGATATGTTCCTGGTGTATGGAGGAGATGAAGAGATTTTCATCAGAGGGTATGCTAATTCTACTTTTCCGATAGATCAGAATGATCTAAAGTCACAATAAGGTTATATTTCTTGTCACAATAGAGGAGCTGTGAGCTGGAAGAGTTCAAAGAAGCAAGTATCCATTCATTTTATGGGGGATTATTAATATATAGAATCTTCTCATATATCCATGAAATCTATATGAATTCAGAACATCATATCGGATCTTGATGTAGTACCTATCATTATAGATACCTTTAAATTGTAATGTGATAATACTGAAGCAGTGGATCTTTCAAAAGATCTTAGTTAACATCAATATACAAATAAAATACTCTGAATGTATCACCTCTTGAGGAATTTCTATCAAAGGGGTGAAGTTGAAGTGATAAAATTTTCAACATAAGAGAACAAGGTGGACCCCTTCACTAAATTACTATCTAAAATAATCATGAATATCTCGTGAGAGCAACAATATTAAAGGTTTTTACAAGTTGGATCTATTGAAATTGGGAGTCTATTGGAGTTGGGGTCCCTATAAACCACCTTCTTTATACTTTATGATAAACTGGTACTCACTAGATCAATATTAATAAAATATTTTCACACCATGATTGTTCTTCTATGTGATATAGAATGTGATAATGTCCAAACAATAGATATTGCACAAGAAGGTTATAGTGGATCTCTACTATGATGAGAACCTGTAAGTTTTATGAAACCATTCTTGGATATATGTTCTATGGATAGATGATATAATTTCAATGGACACAAATGATACAGGCAATTAGGGGTGGGGACTCATTAAACATTGAGGCACATTTTCATGGTGTGCATCCATGGAAATATCCAAGGGGATATTATGATAACAAGACCCACCATTAGTAAATCCACATTCATATATGTCATTATATGTTCCTCTCTATGGATGTATGTATTTTTACATAGAATTTAAGATTATTATTAATTGGTATTATGAATCGCACACTAAGATGTATTTACATAAACCATGAAGATAGATGTTTGCGGTGAGGTAGGATATCTTTGGTGCTTCACAAGTAATACTACATTATTAAATAATGTGGGAACGGATTTTTCACTTCAATGGAAGTTGATACCTCAGGCCCTTTGATAAGAATGATATAGCCTAACTAAATCCATGGAACATGGTTTTCACTTGGAAAGTTAAATTCTAGGAAGTCAATGAATGTAAAATCAGGAAGATGGGTTGATGGAATTTGCATGCAACCTACTTAATTAGAGATGTCGGGATGAAGGGATTATATTACATGGTAAGAATTTGTATGAGGTGACATGTTTTTGCAACATCCAAAAATTTCGAATCGATTCCTTGACTCATTTCGGGATAGGTAACTTGGAATTTATGAAATCCCACCTCATTACAATGGGAAAGAGTCCTAGAGGGTGACAAAGAATGTATAGCTGGTATCATAGTAAAATAATTTATTTAATTAACATATTGAATATATATTATTCCCAATAGTTTTTTAATAATTATTCAAGTATTCCTGGTCACATTTATTTTGTATCTAGTTATTCGATAGAATATATTATTGATGAAATATTTATTTAGCTAAAAATAATGAAGTAATATTTATTTAATAAATAAATAGTCATTATTTATAGATTTGTAAATATTATGGCGGATTGGAAGACCATGTTGTGGGTCCGATTCAAAAGAATATTAACTACTATTTTATTAAATATTATTTAAATATAGAATGAATGTTAAGAACATGTCATGGAAATAATTTCATTTCTATTATTATTTTAAATGGGGTTCTCACATGGAATAATAAATTATGTAATGACAGATGTGCTAATTATTTATTATTACCTGGTGAATTAAATTTGTTAATAACATGTCACAGAAATAATATCACTTCTATTATTATTTGACATGGGGTTTTCACATGGAATAATAAATTATATGACTTCACATGTTCTAATTATTTATTATTAAATATTAAATTAAATTCCCTATTATGTTATTATTATATATATAATCTAAGGGGTCATTCCGCCAGCTAACTAATCATTCTGTGCACAACATCCTTGGAATAATGCTCTTGAGACTATATAACTCTTCCCTCTCTAGGTTCGCTCTCATTAATGAGATAGATCCTCATCCACCAGATCGAGGAGAACACTTTTGAAGCGATTCTCAAGGCGATCTAAGGCAGAAATATCATGCACAGTGATCTTCTATGCTAGAGACCAGAGACTCCTTCAGAAACGTCCATAGATATGTGGAGTAAGTGTCGATCACTGCTAGATGATTCCTATACTTATATTTTACATCACAATCGAGCCGCACCTTAGACCAATGGTCGGATGAATCAATGAAGATAGAATGACCTTAGAGAAATTATTAAATTTAATTAACTGAATTATAAAAAAAATATGTCGATCTTTCTTCTTGGTTTCAGGTTATCTCATATGTATAATATCGTTGATTCAATTACATGGATACTTGCATTCATCATTATTTTGATCTTGAATTATTCATAAATTTTGAAATTTACAATGTTGGGTACCTTCCCATCTTTCTCTTTCCCTGCGCCTGAAACCTACACATTAATGTTTTCTATCATGGAAAAAAGAAATGTTCTTCCTTTTAACATCATGAAAGAAATATTTTATATTGTAGTTTGATGTCATGATACTAGATTTTTCTCATGCATATTAATAATAAGATATTGGGATGTACCGTGGCACAACCTATTAAGAGGGAGTATTTTCTGATAAAGATTGGATGAATTTGATGCTTATTTCAGGAGTTTTAGGGTCTAAAATCTCTATCAAGACATCATTTACCCACTTCTCAATCCAATAATTAATGATAAATAATCATTATATTGTATCTCAATGATGTTAGTGGTAGGTGTATTTTTTTTCATGGTCTATCAACCACACCTCACTCTACAATTTATTCTTTAGAGTTTTAGAAATTCATTGCCCGTGAATTATTAAAAGTGTATGGGGACATTTTTTTATTTGAATCAAAAAACCGTATACATTCAGTATTGATGATATGGCAAACCATGATTCTTATCACTCATTATCCCAATGACACTATTTTTTTTTGACACATGGAAGAGTATGGAGTCTGTGGTGAAATGCCTCAATTATTATTTTTCTATGGAAAGGTGCTAGGGTATTTGGGTCCTTGAACAATCTGATACTTTCCACTAATTAGAGGAACCAAACTCTCTTGGAGGATTAGTGGAATCATATTAAGTTAAATGGTTTCTAGATTACCCTTGATGTGGGTGTTGAAAATATGGGAATTCCCCAAAACCTGTAGGATGGGGGTCTTGAAAAAATTAAAATTATCCCAATCCAAAGGGATGAGGTGATGCGGAATAATGAAATTATTTCAATTGATGATGGTATAAAAAATTTGAAATTCCCCCTACCATGACTGATGAGGAACATTACTACAAAAAAAAAGGACATCTGTAAGAAGGTGTTGATTTGTCATTCTGTGGAGGAGATCATAGGAAAATTCCATAATATATTTCCCAATGTCCTATATTCATTAATTTGATATGAGTGAACTACTCTTCCTTAGAAAATTCAATATCATAATAAAGGGGATGACAAGTTGGATCTATGAAACCACCCATTAAAATTCAATGGTTATGTGAGTGGATGGTGACGACGGCCTCAATATAGAACAAGGATAATGAGTCCTATCTTACCACTAGATATATTATCCTTCAACATTTCACTCCAAAATAAAAACAAAATTGATAATTACTTCTATAGATTCTTGAAATCAAATATAGAGCCATTATTTTTTTTTTAGAAAATTAACCAACCTATTGTGAATCATATGAATGAATTGTGGTATTGTTATACTCTTTATGAGTATACCCATTCAGATCTAACACATTGTCGTCGTATTTATTTGATTTCATTTTGATGGAGAAATAATCATGTTGGTGATCCTATTCAATTTATTATATCATTTTATGGGTCAATTATCAGTATGTGGTTTTTTTGGATGGTTCCTATAATACCATTTTATGTGTTGACACCCAATGTAATGTTTGGTGTATCCACACCTACAATACAATTTGGAGGGTCAGTCTTGGAATTGAAGATAATCCCAAGGTAAAACATGAAAAACAAATCTGATAACCCTTTAAAATGGGATTCTCCTTGGGGTTAGATAGTCACCAAGGATATTTGTGATGAATATATAGTATATTGGCTATTAATTATCATGAGTTACTTTAGGACACTATTTGGATACACTAATGAACCATAGACACATTACAAGTAATAATGATTCAATCCAACACTAGATTTTCCTTTTTTAGATACCCTTGGTGGTATCTCTTATTGGGTACACTAATTTGTATGGATGGGGTGGCCACAAAAAAATATGTATCTCATTATGGTTTATGGTCATATTTCAATGAGGATGACCTAAATGTAAAGGATCCCTCCTTCCAAGGAAACTCTTGGGAGGTTGAGTTGACATGTCGATTTTCATCATGCACATCCCCTAGGATGGGACGGTATGTTATTCACTATTTCGGTATTCCCCCAAAGTGGATTATAATTTAAATAAGGACCACATATTCTCTTTATTGGTCCTATTATGTAAAATACCACCAGAGGGGATTCAACCTATTCATGATTTTAAGAGATGCTTCCAAAGTTGATATGGAGACATTGGTGTGGTACCTTAGTACGAAGGCATTCAGCAGTGGGAATTGGAGGTGTTGTGCAGGGGACACTGTATGCTCGGGGGTTGGGGCCAAGGTCTCTAGGGTTGATGATACAAATGACTGATGTGTTTGGTGTATGTTCATAAAATCTTGAGTTTTAATGTTTGAATTATGATCATTTACAACATTATCAGATTTCTTTTTGATTTTTTATGATTCCATTTGGATGGTAAGGAATCGGAGAAAACCTCTAGTGGATAAAAGACAAATAATTAGTGAATCAACATATATAATAACATATTTTTGATAATTTACTTTCAAGGTAAATGTATAAAGATTGCTTTTTATCTTTTAAAAATGCTTCAGCATATATAAAAATTAACAATGGTCTCTCCATTTTGTTTACCAACAAATTCAGAAAAAATGGACCAATGGGAACATGGTAGTCTATCATTTTTAAATCATGTTTGGTATGAAATAGTTATATAATTCTACATTTCATTCAACATTTTGTTTCATTGAAATATGAATTATATGGTATCCCTGAGGTTATGAGTCATGAATAAGAAATTCCTATACTGATTTAGTTATTCTATAATTACATGATTTCAAAAATGGTTCACTATCATTGTTTCCTATTTGTGGATTGATTGTGGGGGATCATGTTTCATTACCCATTCAATCCCACCAAGATTATAATTTTTATCTATTATAGAACATCCTAATGATACCATATCCAAAAACTAGTAAACATCTAGTTTCAAAAATCATTAGGTGAATTAGTGTTTCAATACCAATGAAACATAGGGAGTCTATTTGGTTTACAGGATGGAGGTTTTTTCTCATTGTACCATTTTGGAGGGAATTATTTCCTGTTCTAGGACCCCTTAAAAAATTTATGATTTCTTCATGAATATCTTTCATGTCCTTTATAGGCTCTGATAGAAGAATAGTTACCCCTTGTGAGAATGATATGATGAAGTCCACATGTTGATGAGAATAGATTTTGCTGCCATAGATTCTACATCCTTATCTTATTCATTAATGATGGGTCAATTTCTATCCATATTCAGGCGCTCTGATGTTTATCCCCATCCATGGATTCAGATGGTGTCTTGGATATATGATTTAACCTCTACAAGGTTTCCTATGTATCTTTCCAGAATATGATTCAAATCCCACTTAGTTCGTTTGACTTATTTGATGGTTTTATTACTATACATTACCATGTATTTTAATTTTATGTCATAAGGATGTTTATATGTTTCTTTATCCTCAAGGAGGTTTCATATTTATTATATTAATATGACAATAATAGTCCACATAGTTCATGTTATATGCATTTATTTTCTAAAATATGATATTATAGAGGACATGAGTGGGACTTTTTCATGTAGGTAATACCGTTATTTATTCATAAAGAGTGTTATTCATTGAGTTTAGATGAGATATAATGGATATTACAACCCAAAAGGACACACACTGGGGGGATTCTCATCATGTTATTGGTACAATCATTGCTACTCTATAATCCCACATTTTTATTTCTTAGTGTGAGAATAATGATATTAATGAATATTAGATGCATCAAATGCGATAAAATTTTAATGAGGATTACACATTAAATTATCACTTATAGAGGTATGGTTACCATTTTCATGGAGATTATGGTTTGCATATAGGTACATAGGAAAGCTCACAAAATAACTTATTTATAATTGGAATTAGTGACCTAATAGTTATGTTCATACCAAACCCACCGATGGGTTTATGGTATTTGAGGGCATGTTCAGGGATTACAGTTAATGGGTTCTCATGTATTATTCCAATTACCATCCCCAGATGAATGAGGAAGGATGATAGGCTCATATGAGGTTTAGGGTTCTATGTGCCAATGTAATTAGAAAATGGTGGGACTTACACCAGGGTGGATTCCCATTAGATCTCAGGTTATTAAAAGACTTCTTATTTAAAATATTTTGAAATGATTTGGACCACACATAGTTGTTTCCACTCTATAACCCACTAATACGTTGGGATAGGTGATTACACTCAATGGAATTATTTTTATCCCTGGGGATTTAGAATGATAGGGGATTATACCCTAATAGATTCCCATGGGAGATCAATAATTACAAAAGATATTATACAAATCCAATTAATACATGAATAAAAGTTTTAAATGTCCTATTTAACATTCTAATCGACTAATGGGTTATGATAATTTATTATACTCGATGGAATCATTGTTATCCTAGTGGTTTAGGAATTATAGATGCTTATCCTCAAATTAATTCTCATTAGAGATTAAGCTATAAGAAAGAATTGTAGGTATTTATTTTTTGATGGGAATTCTATTTATCATAGATCTGTTTCACTCCCTAACCCATTGATGGGTTGGGATAAGTGATTACACTTATTTTAATTGTTTTTATCCTCAAGGGAATGGAATTCTAGGTACTTATTCCATGTTGGATTTTTATTTGATCTCAGGACTTTAGATGTCATCTGACATATCATTTTTTTGTAATAATTAGAGTTTTTATAGTTCAATTTCACACCCAACCTACTGATGGATTTGGATAAGTAATAACATAAAAAATAATGATTGTTTTACCCATGTTTTAGAATGTCTACAGACTTATACGAGGGTGGAAACCAATTATAGTGTAACATCCCAAGTAGATAAAGAAAATTATATTGTTATATTTATTAGTACTTGTGAATTAAATATTAATTTTACTTTAAAACGTATTGTATGTTAGATGGCGTACCTAACAAACAGCAATGGGTTTCTCCGAATTGTTATGTTGCACACAAGGCTGAGTCATATTGAGAATAATCAGAAAAATATTATATTAATATTTTAAATGGAAGTTAACACCTAGCCATTGTATTGGAGTAAATGAACAAAACTAACCATATCATGTATATAAATTTTTTAAATGTTTTTACATTTATACAATAAAATATAGATGCTTAAAATGATAATGAATCCAATTTTAAGCATAAATACTCTAATATTTTTAAAAGGTAGTTTTACCGCCGTTTGATGTTGAACCCCATTTAAATATCATTTTTGTCACTTTTATATGTTACATTTCACAAAATAAACATATTCTTTAGAAGAGGGATATAAAAAGTTAATTTGTGTAAGTTTCTGGTATTTTTCTGATAAAGTTCATTTTAATGAATAGTGAAACATACTGCATTTTTAGTGAAAACGGCATTTTCATCAAATTTATTTATATGGTTAAATTATATTTTTAATTGGTTTTAAGGTGTAATTAGATTACGTATTTATTATTTAATCAAATTTTGGAAATTTCATGTAATTTCACTTTTTAATTTCAAATAAACAGAAGTCAATCTTTTGATAGATTTTAACTCTTAAAAAATGCTTTTTGTTTTTGACAATGGGAATTAATTTTGAATTAATTTTTGCAACTCCAGTGTTATGAATTTGGAAAAAATGATTCCATATTAATAATTAGGAGTTTCAAATAGTTTCAATAGGAAAATTTTATATTTAGGCAATATGAATAGTAACTTTAGTAAATATTTTATTTATTGTGGTTAAAGGGTAAATCTGGTAAATAAGGGAAAAATAATATTAAAATATTTTTAAACTACCCTAACACATGTAAAAACCCCATTTGATGAAATATTTATGAACATGGGAATCCTTTGGTCGATTTTAGGACCCCATGGATCTACTTGTGTGTGAAAATGGCATTTAATTACTTTTAATTTAATGTTATTTAAAATATAAACAAAACATTTATCTTTTATTAAATCAATATTAATATGGGGTTATATATGTGATCTCTTCAACTATAAAAATATATATGAAATATAAAAGGATTTCTAAAATAATGGTATTTTAGTTATATTTTTTATACATTATATAAATAATGTTAATTATAACATAATCATGATGCAGTGATTGCTTCATTAATAAAAGATTAAAATAAATTATATTATAAATGTTATAATAAATTTAATTTGGTTATTTTGATCTCATCCACAAATTTTTGGATGGTAGTTATCTTATATATTGGTATTAATGAAGTTTTTTAGAATCAAACATGTTTTATTGATTTTCAGAAAGTCATGATATCAATAGTGTCAAAACTGACATAATTCATATTTTAAAATAAAAAATATTTCATTAAATATTAAAATATTATAAAATTGTATATTAGTTCAAATAATTATCATAAGTCACAAATTTCATTAAAGACACTTTATGTTGAAATTTTTCATATATTGGTAACTTTTTTGATTCTCAATGTGTTAATTTCTTGATAAAATGGAAAGAGTAAAAAAGAATAAATAAAAAAGATAAGAATTAAAAAATATAAAAACCTATAAATTTATTATTGGATGTTTTAATTATGACTTATATTAATCTTATATTTGAATTTAATTTGTTTTGGACATTTTTAAATGAAATGTAATTTTATAATAAATACATACATTCAAACATTCATTAAGGGACCCTCCTCCCTCTTATAAAAGGATGTAACCTCTAACCCATTACACACACCTCTAAAGCCCCATGGCTAATCCAACCTTTGATCTAAGAAACTCACAACATCACCCTCTTTTTTAAATAATATTTATCCTAGGAATAATGCAATTCACTAAATCCTTTTGCCTCAAATAAAATAGAGTTACATGTTTTAAGACGTAGTGTCTTCTCTAAAATTACTTTCCATTATTCTACTTGTTCACTCGCTATTATATTAATTTTATTTGATTAAATAACCACACCAATATCATAAATATAAGTAGGGTGTTTTTATGAGAAGGATTAATACAACACTTACACACACCTCCACCTAATGCATTTAGAACATATTGTTTCTATGGACAGCAAACTACTACCTCGCGAAACAATAATTGCTCGATTTTTCCATACCACCTCTCATGGTGGCCATTATGAAGGAACAAGACTTATATGTGATATATATTATTTTTATATTTTATATATGTTTAGGTATTCTTCATTTATATCATACCCTTATAGGTCACATAATGGGTAAATACGATAATTTCATTTGAGGAAGTGCAGACTACCAGCCCCTCAAAGTGATATGACTCGTTCATGCCATACATGAAATGTATAAAGTATGGTGTTAATTGACATATGAAAAGTATATAATATATGATATTATACTGGAATTATAATATACCTATGTATCATTTATTTTTTATTTATTTCAATATGAAAATGAAATGAATGTAGCGTTCATGCGTACTTACGACTTACCATCTCCATGAACTATGCTTTTCATTTCTTATACCCAAATGTTATGGACTATTATAAATACATATTGTTGACACAATTTTCCATAATGATTCTAAAAAATTAAAATGGTAAATACCTTACCAATAATATGGGAAAATACGTGAGGAAAATAATTATTTTCAAAGGAATGAGTTTTGGGCCGCCTTAGTCACACCAAAAGAGCGCCAATGTACAACCTACCTATGCGCCCATATATGGTGTGAAACCTACTTGGGAACCCAATTCCATTTCACCCAGGGTCCTATTTTTCCTTAAAAATGGACCATTGGGGCCTTCGTTTTCACTGACGAATTTCCCTGAAGCCCAATTCATACTATGGTCTCCCTAGTGCTTCGCTCAAGTCTTCCCTAACTTTCAAGATACGTGTTCAACACCATGAGCGGAGGATTTAAAGTAGGATAATTGTACTTAAGTCCTTTTAGTGTTTGAAAACCATAACACATGGGCTCCTAAAGTTTGCAGCCTCCCTAAATAAGAAACACATGCGCACCACCTATTCCTTTCATAGGAAATTGAGCTCCCCAATTCTGGGACCACCTGTGAATACTCTTGAAGGCATGAGCCATGTCTCCCCCAAGTATTACGATACAAGTTGTTTGTCACTTAAGTTAATATTAGGTCACCCAAGCATATTTTCGTGCCCATACATGTGTGCCCTTATCTATATGAGCATCCCTCTTTGATTAACATACTCTCTTCAGTCTACAAGCCATCAAGCCTTCCTCAAAGCCATTCAGGGAAACACTTATTTTTCTTTAGCTACCTTGTCTGAAAGGGATTCTGTTGATACCTCTGCCAAAACCTCCTAACATATCAAGAATTTGGGAAAAGAACATTAGTGTGTCTCTAATTTGGGTTTTTATATCCACAATCAGAGGTTTCCCACATTTGTTTTGCAATGGGGTTTGGGTTCATGGAGTGTATATGGGTTTTTATATCCACGATCTCATGGACCGTTCACCCAGGATTACTGTTGCTTTTTTCTGGTTTGGAAGTGGGTTTGGGTCCTAACCCCTCCCTTCTCAAAGAGATGACCCGAAACCTCATGTATCTGGTAGGGAATGTAACACCGCATGCTTTTCTAAAAATATAGAGAAATTCTAGGAACTATGTTTTAAATTTGATATTTATAAATAGAATTTAAACATAATTTTATTTCTTATATGTTTTGAATTTCGAAAAATGGTTATCTACAATTGTGTACAATATGTTATTTAGTGTCTATTGGAACCATCTTGTTTTTTTGGTGAATGATAACATACCCTTATGAATAGTAATATGACCGTAATGAATAGTAAGTTTTATTATTATTTTAGTTTCTATTGGAAATAAGATAATATCATCTTGGTTAATTTTTCATTGTGATATAAAAGGAGTTATAGTTTTTAAATGATTAATTTTTTAATTAATCAATATTTTAAGGAAAAAATAAATTAAAAATATTACAAAAATATTTTCAAAAGATGGACTTCATTTTTGAATTCTACATGTCGATAAATGGTTAGGGTGAAATTTTGAAATTTTTATGAAACAATTGTTTTTTCGGCGAATAGTAAAAATACAGTTTTTAGTTTCAGTGTGTTAATGAAATAATTCATGATGTAATAATGATGTCATAAATATGGTTGACTTTTGTATAGTTAAATAATATGTGAGGTGTCCAAAGTGGCTTATACCATGGTAGAATACCATGGGTAAGCCCATGGTATTGCAAATACAACTAATGAGGTGTCCCTTGGAAATTATTAAAATATTCCCTTACTTTTCCTATAAATACCAACCCATTCAATCATTAAAATCATTCCCAATTCCTCCTAAATAAATCTCATGCCTCCTTACCATCCTTTTAGTCCTCCCAAGGTTTCTTCAAGCCCCCCATGTTCCCAATATTCATGTTCTAATGGGAACTCTACAAGGTAAGAAAATTCTCAATATCTTTTTTTTCCATTAGATTTCTCTTTTATGTGGTATAAATTTCAAGTTTCCATAACATGTTATTATTTCATTCATATTCGTGATATAATTTATATTATTATTAATTTCTAGATGGGTGACCCTTGTCCCTTATATTTTTTATATTTTCTAAAACCATGTTGTGTAGTTGTTAGGCTGCCGAATTTCTGTAAGGGATTTCTCAATTATTATTTTACTTTGAGTTCCATTATTTTTTTATTATTTATACATATCTTCTTACACAAGAGTCATTAAATCTCCATAAAAAATTTATATTATGTATTTTATCATGTTCTGGGAAAATTCATCATCATTATTTTTCTCCTCTTTCACTTATTCAAGGAATAAAAGCATTGTCCGTGATGTGTCGAATTTCCAACATCATGGATGATGTGATTTCAATTTTCACTAACTCTTTCAAGTATGATTGTAAAACCTTTTTATGGTTGAAAGAAGTTATAATATATGTATTATTTCTCATCCATTGTTTTGTAATTCTTCTGTAATCATGGTTATAATTTATAAAATGAAATGAGGTTGTTTTTGTCAAATAACCACTAAATTGATCTAAACGAACATCATTAATGTTTAAACTTCTGAATCAACCTCAAGTAAGAATTAAAAATAATAAATGGTATAATTTATGTTACTGGATATATTTAAATACTACTCCATTACAATTCTATATTTTCACTTCCAATCGACAAGAACATCCAACATGAACCAATCATGTAAATGATGTAAAGAACGGACCCAAAAATAGTGCAAGGAGCAAAATACTATCTATTAAAGGGTGATATGATGTTATGAAATGATAATATAAAATGTTATAAACATGAACTTGTTTCCATAAATAATAATAACACTCTTTTAACCATTATACAGGATTTTTAAACATGTTTAATGTAAGAGAATCCCGAGGTAAGGGAATTCTAAACCCGATTTCCATTCTTTGGGTTAACATTCTACTTCATTATTTAGGTGATGTTAAAATTGACTATGTGATGGGTTCTATCTATATTATGTTTTATTATCTGTATTTAACGTATATATACATACAATGTCCACTATATTAAGTCTCTATCTAATTGTATGATATTTATAAGGGGCTTTTCATTAAAAATCACTTTTTTAAATTCAGTCTTACGAAATTCAAAAGAAATGTTTTTATGGAATTATTCATGTTGTAAGATTATGTTTTGGTTCATGGGAATTATTTATCATAGAGGTTGGGACCTATTTCTCCCTCCAATGCATTGGGTAAGGGTTAGTTGGAGGTCGGCTTTATCGTTACTCCAAGTGTAACTGTGATGGTTACACAAATAGTAAGGTAGCGGTGAGTGTTACAAATTATAAGGTAGACGAGTGGGTTTCAAGATTATGTAAGTAATTCCCAAAGATACCATTATTATTATATTTATGTTATAATGTATTTTTTTTGATCTTGTGTAAACCTCAGTTTACACAAAGTTAGTATATGTATGGGTGACAAGCATGTCTTTTGTAAATTCTTTCATACCTTACGAGTATTCATGAACTAATGTTATATTTCCTAAATTTCCATCCCTTACTGAGATTTTTTGATCATCACTAGTTTGTAAATTATTTTCACAGGTTAAGGGATGTGTAATACAAATAAATAATCCAGTTTAAATGTTGATGAATTGTCAAGGAGTCATGTTTATGTTTTAATGTTTTATATTTTAAAAAAAATAGAAACTATTTTTATGTGATCCAATCTGTAATAATGTGTAATGTTATGAGTGTATTGTCCCAATTACCTAAATCTATAAACATTAAAATAACCTCAATGTAAAATTATGTGTTTTCTTTAATAAATTCAAGATTATTTATGTAATAAGTTCAGGTCTTTATAATTGGTATCAGAGGATGGTTTAGATAACTTTAGGGGTTAGGATGATGTTAAAAGAATACCATAAATGATTTTTACTCTAAGATTAATTTAAAATGTTTTAGAATTTAAATATTACCATGTTGATTCATCTACGATATGTTTGTTCAGAATGGTTGTCCGCAAAATGAACAAGGATGCTGAAGAGGAGAGGCACCAACAAAATGACATCCTTCCGGAACTATAACCCAAAATGGTAGGGATTGGAACCGAGCAGTTTGTGACAGTAATGTCTCACCTAACATAGGAAATAAATGGTGTTGGAATCCATGAAAGAGAAAAAATAGAGGTACCACGACAGAACATGACAGTAGTGGAACATTTTATGAGATGACACCCTCCAACATTTAGGGGATCCTCTGAACCAGTAGCAGCTGAATGAAGGATAAAATCCCTTGAAAAGATATTAGATGTTACGAGATGTTAAAAACATCAAAAGGTATGTATTCTCATTTATTTTCTTTAAGGGTAAGCAGATTAGTGGTGTTCAATGGTAAGGAATATCAAGAGTAGAGAGGATTTTGATTCCTTATAGTGGGATGAATTTAAAAAAAAATTCCATTGAAATTTTTTTCCTCAGGTGGTGGGACATAGTATGGAGAAGTAATTCCTTGAATTGAAATAAAAGGATGAAGAGTCAATGGTTGTGTATGAAGTGAACTTCAACCGACTACTGAGGTATGCTCCAAATCGTATTTTGGATCTTGATATAAAAATTAGCAGCTTTTACTCAAGATTGAATCCAAGGTATTGAAGGGAGTTGGCCTCCCTTGAATTCAAAATTAATGAGAAACATGTCTGATGTGCTGAGTGGGTAGAGATGGAGTTTTATAATGATCACATGCATTTTGGTAACAATGAAAAGAAGAGGTCGGGATGGAAAGAAATGGGTAATAATCAACTAAAGAAATCTGATTGTAAGAAAATCCAATTTTTAGTTTGTGAAAAGTGTGGAAAGAAGAAAACCGGGGAATGTTTTAGAAAAACCGGGAAGTGTTTTAAATGTGGAAAGTTTTGAAATATGGCCTGAGATTACAATGAAATTGATCCTAAGACTAATCCTGATAAGCAGACTATAAAGTGTTTTAAAGGTGGTGAGACAGGTCATTATGAAAATGTCTTCCCAAAGAGAGATCTGAATGATGCAAAAAAGATAGACTACAAGTAGAAAGGTGTAGTGAGATCCTTTGCGACTACATCAGTAGATGTAAGTCCATCCAATGAAGTTGTATCAGGTAATTTGTTTGTTCACTCATATTTTGCTAAAGGTTTCTTTGATACAAGGTCTACACATTCTTTCATCTCCAAGAAAATTTATATTAAATTAAAAATATCACCTCAAAAAATGATACTCGAACGTGTTGTTAAAATACCAAGGGGAAATATTATAGAAAATGGGAATTATAATAATATTTCTATTCTGGTATGTGGAAATTCATTACATGCAAACATTTTTGTTTTACCCATAGTCGATTTTGATGTTATTCTAGGAATGGATTGTCTTTCTTATTTATCATGAAAAGATTGATTGTAGAGCTAAAGAAGTTGATTTTCTAAAAGAGTTTCAGTTTGTATACAAGAATGAACCAATAAAATTCATAACATATCAGGAATATGACACACTATTGAGATATATAAATGAAAGTTATCTTGAGCATTTTGTTGAAAACAAGGGAACTATTCAATTTAATGATGTTCTAGTGATAAATGAATACCTTGATGTTTTTTCTGATGAGATACCCAGTTTCATACTTAATCGAGAAGTCGAATTGAAAATTGACTTAGTTCCTGATGCTAAGCCAATTTCGAAACCCCTATATCGCTTGGCTCTAATTGAACTACTTGAATTGAAAAATAAGTTGCAATATTTTCTTGGAAAAGGCATCATTCGTCCTAGCACTTCACCATTGGGATACCCTGTTTTGTATAATAAAAAGAAAGATGGTTCCATGAGACTTTTCATTGATTATAGAGATTTGAATAACATCACTATTAAAAACAAGTATTCTTTGCCTCATATTGATGACTTGTTTGATCATCCCCATGGAGTTTGGTACTTTTTAAAGATCTACTTGAGATCTAGATACCATCAGCTGAAGGTGAAGGAGGATGACATCCCAAAAACAACCTTTCATACTAGATATGATAATTAGGAATTATTTGTTATTCTGTTTGTATTAACTAATGAACCTGCTGTATTAATGAATCTTATGATTAGAGTATTTCATGAGTTCATGGATAATTTTTTTGTTGTATTTGTTGATGACATTCTGGTATTTTCTATAAATAAATAGATTAATGAAATACATATAAGGGTTGTTTTAAAAACCTTAAATGAAAAGAATCTTTATGGAAAATTTATATTGTTTAATTTTTGGTTGAAACAGATTTATTTTCTTGTGCACATTGTAAATAAGGATAGAATAACAATTGATCCTTCCAAAAAAAGGTGTTTGATGAATGGATAAGACCCACAAATGTTACAGAGATCTGAAGTTTTCTTGGGTTATCAGGTTATTAACGATGGTTTGTTAAGAACATTGCATGGTTATGTACCCGATTACTAATTTAACATGGAAATCAGTAAAATTTGTTTGTACAGTGGAATGTTATGTATGTTTTTAGGAACTGAAGAAGAGATTGGTGAATGCTATAGTTTTGGCCTTACCTTCCTATAATGGCGATTTTTTCATCTACAGTGACACATCATTTATGGGACTCGATAGTGTTTTGATGTAGAATGATCATTTAATTACCTATTCTTCAAGAAAACATAATCATCATGAGATAAATTATCCCACACATGATTTGGAATTGGCAGCTGTGGGTTTTTCTTTGAAAATTTAGAGGCATCATTTATACGGAAAAAATGTCAAATATATATTGACCATAAATTCCTGAAGTATATATTCACTCAAAAGGAATTAAACATGAGGTAGAGAATATGGCTAGAACTAATAAAGGATTATGACTGCATGATCAATTACCATCCAGGAAAAGAAAACAAAGTTTAAGATGCCTTAAGTCGTAAAAAACATGCATCATTAACCATGTTACATCTGGAACATGATCCCTTGATTAATGATTTGATATATTCTACATTAGGAGTTGTTGGTGTAGGAAATACATCTGTTTTGTTTCAGGTTTCAATGTAGTCTTCGGTGTCAGACATAATTAAGCAAGCGCAGAAAAGAGACCATGAGCTACGGAAAAAGGATGAATTTGTTAAAATGAGTAAGTTTCCAGAATTTAATCTTGATAAAGTTTGTGTTTTGAGTTTCGGTAAATGGTTGTGTGTGCCTTGTGATTACCAGGTAAAGAAAGAATTATTGTGTGGAGATCATAGTTCTCCATATTCAGTTCATCAAGGCATTACTAATATGTAAAAAGTCATTCATGAGTATTATTGGTGGGATAGAATGAATAAAGATATTACTGATTTTACCAAGAAATGTTTGACATGTCAATAGGTTAAAGGAGAGAGGCGATTACCCAAGGGGAAGCTTCATCCCTTGCCAGTGCCAATGTGGAAATGGGAGAATGTATCCATGGACTTTGTGGTGGGACTACCAAAGACTTCTTAAGGTAATAATTTAATTCTGGTTATTGTTGATTGGCTGCTAAAATATGCACATTTTCTTTTTATTCGAGATACAATGTATTTGGATCAACTTTCTCGGTTATACCTCATAGATATTGTTAGGTTACATGGAGTTCCGCTTTCCAATGAATCTGACCGAGATAACAGGTTCACTTCTAACTTTTGGAAGGGACTTCAGAAGTCAATGGGCACAAAGTTAAATTTCAGTACATCTTATCATCATCAATCAGATAAGAAGTCAGAACAAACGATTCAAAATTTGGAGGATATTCATTGAAATTGTTCAATGGACTACTAGGGAAGTTGGGATCATCATTTTTCCTTAGTTGATATTTATTATAATAACATTTTTCATTTCAGTGTTCAGATGGAACCTTTTGAGGCCCTGTATGGGAAGCGGTGTCAGACTCCAACGTTTTGGAATGAAGTCGGTGAAAGAAAGTTGATGGGGCCAGAATTAGTAGAAGAAGTGGATGAGAAAGTGAGTATGATCCAGAAGCACATGAGGACAGCTCATAACTGGTAGAAAAGTTATGCAGATAACATAATGAAAGACTTCCCTTTCGAGGTAGGTGAACATGTTTTCCTTAAAATCTCTCCTTGGAAGAGTGTGATGAATTTCAGTAAGAAAGGGAAGATAAGTCCACGGTTCATCAGTACTTTTGAAATCTTGGAGAAATTTGGAACAGTGGCATACCACGTAGCATTTCCTCCATGTTTGTCTCAGGTACAGAATGTTTTTCATGTCTCGATGTTGAGAAAGTATGTTCTAGATTCATCACATGTCTTGAGCCCAGAAGCTGTTCAGCTGGAATAGAACCTTTATTATGAATAGAAACCAATTCAGATTCTTGATCGAAGGAATCAAGGTATTTCAGAATAATGATATCCGCCAGCTAATGGTTTTTTAGAGAAACCACATGGTTTAAGAAGCAACATGGGAGACTGAAAATGCTATGAGGGAAAATTACCCTCACTTTTTTGATATATAAATAAAATTTCAATGACACAATTTCTGGAAGGTGGGGATAATGTAACAACCCATGTTTTTCTAAAAATAAAGAGAAATTCAAGAAACATTTTTTTAAGTAGATATTTATAAATATCATTTAATCCGAATTTTATTTCTTATATGTTTTAAATTTCAAATGACGGTCTTCTACAATTGTGTTTACTGTGTTATTTTGAGTCTATTGGAACCAACTTGTTTTATTAGTGAATAGTAACATTCCATTATTAATATTAATATGACCCTAATGAATAGTAAATTTAAGTATTATTTCATTTTCTTATGTCATTTAGATAATAACATCTTGGTCAATTTTTCATCGTGATATAAAAGTAGTAATAGTTTTTAAATGATTATGTTTTTAATGAATTATGATTTTATTTAAAAATTAAATTAAAAATATTTAAAAAATTATTTTTATAAAATGGACTTCATTTTTCAATTCTAAAGGTCGGTAAATGCTTAGGCTAAATTTTGGGAATTTTTCTGAAACACTTGATTTTTTGGTGAATAGTAGAAAATACAGTTTTTAGTTTCGGTGTGTTAATGACATCATTAATGATGTAATAATGATGTCATACATCTGGTTGAATTTTTTATAGTTAAATAATATGTGTGGTGTTCCATGTGGCTTATACCTTGGGTAAATACCATCGGAAAGCCCTTGGTTTTGCAAATACCACTCAAGAGGTGTCCTATGGAAATTATTAAAATATTCCCTTACTTTTCCTATAAATACAAACCCATTCCATCATTAACATCATTCCCAATTCATCCTCAATTAATATCAGGCCGCCTTACCTTCTTATTAGTCCTCCCAATTTTTCCTCCAGCCCCAAAGGTCCCAACCATCATGTTCTAAGGTCCACTCTTCAAGGTACAAAATTCTAAATTTCTTTTTTTCCATTAAAGTTATCTTTTATGTGGTATAACTTTCAAGTTTCCCTAACTTGTTCTTATTTCCTTATTATTCATGATATAATATATATTATTATTCATTTCAGGATGTTTGATCATTTTCCCCTCTCTTTTCAATATTTTCTTAAACCATGTTGTGTAATCGTTAGGCAGCCGAATTTCGGTAAGGGATTTCTCAATAATTATTTTATTTTGAGTTCCATTCTTTTCTTATTATTTATTCATCTCTTCATACACAATATTCTTGAAATATCTATAAATAATTTATATTTTGGATGTTCTCATGTTCATGGAAAATTAATCATCATTATTTTTCTCCTCTTCCACTTATTCAAAGAATAAAAACATTGTATGTGATGTGTCGAATTACTGACATTGTGGATGATGTGATTTCAATTTTCATCAACTCTTTAAAGTATGGTTATCAAAATATTTTTATTTTTGAACCATGTTATAATATATTTATTATATCTCATCCATATTTCATGTATTCTTTTTTAATCGTGGTTTTAATTTATATAATGTAATGAGGTCATTATTATCAAAGAACCACAAAAATGATCTAAACGAACATCATTAGTGTTTTAGCTTATGAATCATTATCATGTAAGAATTAAAATTGATAAATGGTATAATTTTTTACTACATATATTTAAATACTAATCCATTAATATTATGGATTTTCACTTCCAATAGACAAGAACATCCACCATGAACCACTCATGGAAATCATGTAAAGAACTCACCCAAAAACACTGCAAGGAGTAATATACTAATAATTAAAGAGTGAAATGATGTTATGAAATGATAATATAAGATGTCATAAACAAGAACATGTTTCTTTAAAATAATAATAACATTATTTTAACCATTATACTATAATTTTAAAGAATATTTAAGTAAGACAAACCTGAGGTAAGGGAATTATAAAACAGATTTCCATTCTTTGGGTTAAACTTGTACATCATTATTTATGTGCTATTCAAATTGTTTATGTGATGGTTTCTATTTATATTTTGTTTTATTATGTTTATTTAAAGTATATATATTAACTCCATCCACTCTATTAAGTCTCTCTTCAATTGTATGATATTTATAAGGGGCTTTTCCGTAAAAAATTTCTTTTTAAATATTGTTTTACGAAATTCCAAATCATTGTTTTTATGGAATTATTCATGTTGAATGATTATGTTTTAGTTCTTCAGAATTATTTATGATAATGTGTGGTACCTATATCTCCCCCAAATTCATTTTGTAATAGTACATTAGAGGTCGGCTGTATGGTTACTCAAAGTGTAACTATGATGGTTAAAAAAATAGTAAGGTAGTCGTGAGGGTAACAAATTACAAGGTAGCCGAGAGGGTTACAAGATTATGTAAGTAATTCCCCAAGATTCTTTTATGATTATATTTCTGTTCTCATGATTTGTGTGGATCTTGTGTAAACCTCATGTTATAAAATGTAAGTATATATATGGGTGACAATAATGTCTTTTGTAAATGCTTTCATATGTTATGAGTATTCATGGACTAATGTGATATTTCCTTCATTTCCATCCCATACTGTGATTTTGTGCTCATCCCAAGGTTTTAAATGATATTCACAGGATAATGGATGTGTAATACAAAGATGGAATTCATGTTAAATGTAGACGAATTGTCAAAGAGTCATGTTTATGTTTTAATATTTTATATTTTGGAAAAAAATTAAAACTGTTTTTATGGTGTCCAGTCTGTAATAATGTGTAATGTTATGAATGTATTGTTGCAATAATATAGATATCTAAACATGAGAAGATCCTTAAAGTAAAATGAAGTATTTTCTTCACTAAATTCATGATTATATATGTAATAAGGCTAGGTCCTTATAGGGAAGGTATGATTTACACCTACGTTTCTTCCTTTTGTAGAAAGGAGAAGTCTCCCTCACATACTCGGATCAATTTTAGGGAAACCATCCTAGCTTAAGACCCTTGTTTTGCTTGCAGGAGGTTGCATCATTTCCCCTCCTCTCTTCTTCAGTGCCAAATACTAGAGGATAGGTCGTAACTTGAACTTTCATTACCCTTTCCCTCTCTCATTGAGCTTTTTCACCCTGGGAATCCATCTGGATATAATCCCATAACCTTCCTCCCTTCATCCTTTCATTGGAATTTTTTTCAATGAAAAGTGAATAGAGGGAAGTTTCATCGCCTTTACATCTTCCACCAACAGAGGATGAAAAGTGTATCTATAATTTTTTAATATTTCACATACTCTTTTTCTCAAACCATTCATGACTCACGCCAGATTAGAAATTCATGATTATTACAACATTTACACAAACACTCACTGGAATGAATTATGAAAACTCTAGTACACACCATAATTGGGATACGTAGGAAGCCTCTTAGGGACTGTGCTCACTATACATCCTCTTTAGCAATCCAACCCTAATTCTCTTAATTGGGGAATCCTCATTAGGAATTACCCCCCAACTAAAACCCTAAATAATCGAGGCATCCTTTTGAGTAAGTAATACCAATCTCATTTCTCTCAATGGAATATATTTTTAAATGGTACTTATCGAACTACATGGGCATTCATTACCACCCACATGGGATACGTAGGAAACCTCCTTGAGGTTCAAACTCAACACTTCAAATTAACCATGTTCTCCGTTGTCAGTATTCCAAACAAGGTCTAATCAAACTTGGAATCCCATTTACATTCCATGTTCATTAGGATGCTTTGGTATAAGTCCCACACCAAAAACTGACTATGAACCATTCTCTTAGATGTCCTTACCACATGAAATTAAACTCTACGGTTAGGTCCTTAACACCAGACCATAAAAGGTGTGATGTGTCCCATTAAGCAGTACCAAACTATAAGGGTTCTGATTCCTTTCAGAAGGATACATAGGTTTCCAATTTTATGGGTATGATCCCAATATCAAAACAAGACTTTGTCACCATGAATGACACTACATTCCAAAGTTCCCCACTGAGTGGCTTAAAAATTTGTATCATCAGAATGATGATTAAAAGAATCATGAAATAGTATATTAGAGGATACTATTTTGAGAGAACCTTGAATACATAAGGATACCTCCATTAATTATGAACATTGAATACATACTCATGATTCTACATTTTACACATGTTAATAAGGGATTGTAAATTACAAGGTAAACTTATGTTATACATGGTTAATTAATATGGATTCATGAAAATATCTTAAATTTATAAAGATTGTCCTCGAGTTGACAACAATTCCCCCCAAAAAGGTTGTGATGAGTCCAACCTCCCATCCTCAAGACCAATGGACGTTCCTAAGTATCATTAAGTTTAATCTTAAAAGACTCCTACCTTTGGAAAGATGGTCCCCTTTAGATAAAGAAATTTTGAATGTTTCTAGATCCATAAATATATCCAATGGAAACTCCCTGGAAGCAGTGATTCTTAAAACTAGAACACATGTTTCCAGGATCCATGAAACGAAAATGGTGAACCCGACGTGAATCCTTAACCATGTTAATAATATTACTCACCTATCAGGGCCCTATAAATTTATGAAGGAAGGCCAGAAAAAAAGAATCAATCACCATATATCCATCTAAAAGATACCTATTTAATGGAGTTTATTTTTTTTTTCATGTTTTCAGATAAACTCCCTTCAATCAACAAATGGATTTCTTTAAAAAGACATTTGTGACCTTCCCATCAACTACTCAAGATGAATCCTCATCCATGGGAAGGAAGTTATCTCCCACCCATCATCTTTAACGTTGGGTCTCCAATGTGAATATGAATGTGTATCTTCACTACGGTAAAATTCCAACTTTGGAGGCTGCCCGACAAGCCCTTTAGGTCAATAACAATCCTCAATCATATGACCAACGATGACCGATGATCATGAAGTAGATGGTTCCAACCACAATCTTCAATAATTTCGGATCCTTATCCCCAGAATGAAACAACCAATCCCTCCTGTGCTATAGGGAGTTGGATGAAGAGGTCACTCTTGGCCTCAAATCAAGAATGCGGGGTCCTTCATGAGGACTCCCAATGAAAATCACCGCTACCAGAATCACTTGGTAGTGAACCACCATTGTGATGGGGCTATTACATTTGGACGTTTGGACTAGGTCTCTCAGACCCGGACATGAAAGATGAACTTCCAGGGACAATGTTTGGTCAATAAGGAGCGGGTTCTTAACTCTTACTATTCTAGAGAAGTCCATTAACCTATGTTGATGGAGAACAATGAGTGGGTACACACACCCATCTATCCTAATTTTTCGGTCCAGCTGACTTTTCTGGAAGAACCACTAATTACACCAGATAATCCTGGTGGAGTACTATGAACAAGAACATAAACCTGATTAAAAGATATCAGCCAGTCAGTAGGCTTGTCGGACTGCATTAAAGAATCCCTCTAATCCAATGTGGTGGCAACTAGTAAACAGGAACATAAAACTTCTTAAAATAACCAATTCTTCCAATTGTCTCATCTGCCAGTACTATAGGAAGTCCATCAATAATACTTAATTGGAAACATCCAACATTCACAAACACCTACCATTGTTCATCAAGCCTGCCAACAGTATCATTTGGTAGTACTCAGAGAAGTTAGCAGGAAAGCTCCGATAATAAATCTGGAGTATACCCAACTCTCTTACCCATGCATGAGTATTGTCAATACCCATTAATAGGAAAACAACGACAAGAGTAGGAACATAAACATTCTCCATATACAGAATGGAAGTATATTATCATTCCAGCCACAGAAGTCACCAAACAGATCTTACCAATGGTGAAAGGGAAAACGCAAGTCCCTACCTATATCCTGGAAGCATAAAAATATATTCAAACAAAACATTCAGCCATACCAAGGGAAAAAACATATAAACTTGTCCCCACATATGGGAAGACACATCATCATGCCATCCCATAGCAGATACACACCACTGTTTCAGTCCAGGAGGGTGTTGGGGCATAATCCCCTATAACATACAGACAACAAGATCTGGAACATAATACCTTTCCATTTATAGGTAATCGGCATGTTCTGGTAACCAATCCAAGGTAGGCACATACACCAGCCCATGATAACTTTTTTTACTACAAATTTCCCCAACTAAGTATAATAGAACATCCAAGAAGAAGTCTCACCAAGCACTATTGTAAAATCAAGAGCCAAGCTACAATTTGTATCCCCTTAATGCTAGAGTTATTGAAGCCTCAACCATTTTCTGTTGTAGCTAAAAATAATATCCTCTAATTACCAAATTATGGGAGTGGAAGTAGTAATTCTGAAGTTCCTCATCCGACATATCATTATGAAGGATTTATTCATGAAAATTCGGGAAATATAGAGAGCCTATCTCTGTATGAGAGCCACGACAACCCTCCATTTGTCCAGATGACCAGGAGAAAGAGGATTCATCTTTTACTATAATACACCGTAGTGATCCTCCCCATGATGGAATTTGATGCAATAGTCTTCTCCGCATTTGTATTTTCCATTGTCAAGATAATTATATAATTGATAAAGTATAGATGAGAAATCCCCCCTCTCTCGAGGCACTTGCAACCATAAGGACAATCATGTCTGATTCCTTGTCATTGATGAGTGAAATACTTTTTCAACCAGAAGAAATCTTAAGGGAACATTCATTCCCTAAACCTCCCTTAGATAATTTTTCTTCTAATACATAGCATCCACTATGGTAAGAACAATTAGATAATTCTTTATTAAAGGATGAGGAAGATATGATAAACATGATAAAAATATTGGCTAAAGGATAAATACCAGTCATGTTCAGGCCTTTTGAAAATTATCATTATAAAATTCCATAATTCATGGAATAATATTATATTCATGATATCTTCCTCAACATATGGAAGACTTTTCGTCATTTTAAAATTAATTTATTACCATACGGTGAATATAAAAATCAAGTAATAGTAATAGAAGGGTTTCAATGCTAAATTGACATGGAATCTATCTCAGTTTCCCGAAATCCAAAGGCTAAAAAATTCAAGAGAACACTTCATTGTGCATGAATCAATGCTCTAAATATGTTATTCAAGTTAATTTCTGATACCCCATCTGGTGTTTGTATCAGATTTTGGGGTGCACAGGGAGCATTGTATTTCACTGCACTCCAAAATAAAAAATGTCTACCAAAAGTGGTATTGTGCTATATTATTTCCCACGTTCGTCCACAACCAATAGATTTTGTATTGAATAGAATGGAAACTCAATAATAGGACTCAAACCACTCTCATCAGAGTAAAGCACAATGAAAAGAAGTTTTAGTATTACTTTTACATCAAGAAGATGATAATCTTGAACAGCCGTCCCTCGTAGAGGATATCAGCCATTAGAGAATGTAAATGTCTAAACTAACAAAGTGGTCTTCCAAAACAGGTGATTTGAGTGGTTTTTAGATAATGGACATAGCTATGTTTGGAACCAAAATTCGCAAAAGCAGAAGAGAATATGCAAAAATTTCAGTCGTAATAGTTCAAGAATCACCACAACTTGCAAGGTTGGGGTTCATTTAATTCAACCTTCAAATTCAATCAACAATGTTAAAAAGTTTGTGGAAGAATAACAGGAAGAACCCCAACCTCCAAGGCTGGGGAATTTTTCACATCTAAAATCCCCACCTCAAAGGAAGTCAGTTTTCTCCTCATTACGGAAGAAGCTATAATGAGATTGCACAACTACACTATCTAAGGATTCTCTTTGGGTTACTTTCCATCAAAAATCTCATGATAATCCATCATATATGAGAACAATGTCTCATATAAGATACAAAGTGAGAAGATCTTACAAATACAATGACATAATTCCATCAATGCATTATGCATTAGAAAATGTCATTAACACCATTACAAAAGATCCTCAAGAAAATGAGTCTAGTTCAGGGTAATAAGAATATGAAGATATTATCCATAATATAGTACACACTGAATCCAATTAAGATGGTGTATGTACCAGAAATCACAGGCTTTCCCAAAATCTAGGTATGCATTCAAATAACATACCCCCCCTCAGAAAGACATTTAATAAGGGGAAACGTAAAAGTCAGATTGTATCTAAATTTTTCACTGGAGACAGTCAATCTATTTATATTGAAGAGATATTTTCACATCAATAAGTGAAAATGAAGGAGTTTAAAAGACTCAATATAGAGTTACATCAAAGAAACAACTATGCTAAACGTACTTCCAAGGAAGGTCCTCAACATGCACAACCTGTATGAGATCCATGACAAAGAGTATTTGTAGTAACTACAGATATAGATAGTTTATTCTCTCCATTGGGTACATACAAAGGAATGATCAAACAAATTATGATAAGCTTATTCCTGTGGGTTATCCACAGAAAATACCAGCACCACCACATATGGTTTCTCCAGTCATTGCACCGGCTCACACTCTATTTTTTGTACCTACACAACATCCAGCTCACTCAGGTATTCCCCCAATGCTTATAAATATAGTTAAGGCATTACAATAATCAATTGGAAGCTATTGAGGAATGACGTAATCCAGTTTATCAGAAAAAGAAGCTTACCCTGAATGGGTGGACTTGATTCCTCTCCCACCAAATTTTTTGAATACCACATTTCCAATATTCAATGGTTTGAGAGATCCAGCACAACACTTAACAAATTTCATTTCCCATTTTGATATCATGATGAAAACATCTCAATAATAAGAATTAGTAAAACTCAGGTGTTTTGTGCAGTCAGTACAAGGACCGACTTTTGTCTGGTGCACAAGTTTTCAATATCTGTCAATTACAGGATGTGATGATCTTCTCTATAAATTCCTTCTTCAATTTTTCTCAAACATACCGAAGATGATAGTTTTTGATCTTATCAATTTCAAAATAAAAGAAGAATGAATGATTTTCATATTTTATTGCACGATGGAAAATATTATCATATTTCTTATGTCTGGAACACCCTCAAGAAGAGTTGAAACAAATTTTTGTGCCAATCTACGTGATGAGTTATTCACACCAATGATCCCTGTAAAATAAATCGGAGTGTTTTGATACCATACATAAATTTCTCAATAGATAAAATATTTTATTTTAAAAATCAAGGCTAAAACTTGTGTAATTCTATCAGATCTTGGAATGAGAATAGGGAATGCAGAGGTTGTTTCTGTTACACTGGAACTAGCACCTCTACCTGATTCCACAACAAAACCTTCATCGTATTGAAGGGATCCACCGCCAGATCTTTAAGTGAAATGACCACCTCGTCAATATGATCAATGAGATCCAAGGTAGAAACAGTTTGAAGAATTAATGAAAAAAATTTACTCTTTACGGAATGAACTATTTCTTAGTTACTTGATCACAAATCTGGAAAATAATTTGGTTCAGTATCCAATGACAAAGAAACCAAAAAAAGAAGGAGATGATGGTATTCTGAATTATTGTTCCTTTCACAAAATGCTAGGGAATCCCATTCAAGAGTGTTTTGTTTTAAAGGACCTCCTTCAAAAAATGGAAGCCTCTTGACAAGTGAAACTGAAAAGTTCATCATCTCAAGTATCATGTGCTACCACTTCTAATCCAGGGGAAGAATGCAAATGACAGGAAGTCAAAAGTAAAAATGTGTACAAATATGAGGATTTGATGATCAGAAAAACGATCAACCGAACTCATGGAATTTTAAAAAAATAGTTAAAAAATTTATTGTGTCTTCCTCCACTCCTGGAATAGTAAAACCACTTTCATAAAAAAGTAAATCCTCACCGTAACATGATGGACATGAGGAAAATAGAATTTAGAAGAAGACATGCTCATGTTAAGGGCACAATTTTCCTTGACACTAACTGATTTCATGCCATCTGCCTCAAAGGTACGGGCTCTGCCCCACCAAATGGGACAATCCGAATCAAGCTATCTACAAGAATATTTATCATAAGAGGAATTGATCTTTGGGTTTGTCAATGTTATCCACTTAACGAATCCTTAATCCAATTGTGATTCTGATTATAATGATACAAAGTTCCTTGTACCTAATTGTGGATCCAAAAGAAGAGGCTAAGGTCAAAGATACAGGGGAAGACATGGGAATTATAGAAACCACCATTTTATCTCTACCCCCACTCGAACCATTTATGCCGTAAAAACTCATGGAAGAGCCTTTCAACGGGCACAACAAGAACATTGAGTTTCTTCCATGCAAGACTGGTTCAGTTACGAAATGATTATTTTGGAGGACCGATTAAAAGTCACATCATCTTCCTATAAACAAGTAAATAGACATAGTCAGTCTAATATATCAAAGATAAGAGTATTTCCTGTTTCGGCACTAGCACAGAGTACATCTAAATCAGCAGCATCAACTTCTAAGACACTTGAAAAAACACATTTCCATGCTTGGAAACGCAGACCTCTGGATCAAAAGTAAGATTTTTGGAAAAAATGGCCCAATTACCTTCAAATTTATCAATTATGTATGCCTTAAATTTATCAAAATATCTTAGAGAAGCACTCATTATGGAGTTTCCAAGTCCTCAATAGTTTGAATATGATGTTGTTGCTGCTAAGGTTTACCGTATAGATAATGATCCTATAGAATGTAGTGAATTCATATATTTTATAGATGAAGATGAAGATGATGTTGTACATGGACATATCAGACACTTGTATTTATCTATCAAGGTCACTTACATAGACATCTGATGAGCCTTCATTGATAATGTCTCTGGAGTTAACCTCATTTTTATTTGTACACTTCGTTTATTGGGCCTGAATAAATATGACTTATCTCTTTCCTCTTTAATGTTACAAGGATATGACAAGAATGGTCAAGAACCCCTGGGAGATATTACACCCATAAATTAATTTGGAGATATTGTGTCTAATTTAGAATCCATGGTTATTCGTTAGGACACAACCTTCAACATTCTTCTTAAAAGGCCTTTGCTGCATCAACATGCCTGCATACCTTCATCATACTGCAAATGTCTTAATTATTGTTTCAATGGTCAAATCGGGACATTGTATGGTGACAATGATCCATTAAAATTTTGTTAATATCAATACGTTGCGGCATATTTTTATTACACAAGTGGAACAAGGTATATGAAAAAGTAAATTGCTAGATATAATGATCCAAATGGTTTGTAAAAGATTCCAACAAACCCATTCATAAATTTGAATAGAGATTATGTGCTACCCATCAATCAAATAGAAAGGGTAAAACCAAATATAATCACTCATCTAATAATTTCCATAATGTGAATTGTGGAAACTGAATCTGACAGCATGGGAGAAATTGTTGATTCACCAAGTAGTGATGGAAGATTAAATAGAGATTTCTTCATATCATCAGCTGAACTACAAAAAGCCTATACTTTTTCAATAAATGTAGATGAATTTGTAACAATGTTATAGGAAGAAAAAGTTATTGATTCCAATTCCATCATTTCCTCTTTACTACCATAGGAAGACCCTTCATCATCGGTAGGGTCAGATATGGTGGCCTCTTCTTCAGGATTTTCAGATACTAACTCCTCTCCTAACTCTGGATGTTTTGATTCACCATCTAATATGAACTTAAAAATAGAAGAGGTAACACATAATGATAAAGAATTTAATGATCTCATGGATGTCTCTCCAGCATTTGAGGAAGGTTTCTCAACCACTGTAGATTAGCTCCGAGAAATAAATATTGGTACAGAAGAAGATCGGTGTCCCACTATAATTAGTGAATCCATGACTTCTAATTATCACGACTTGTATAGTTAATTTCATAAGAAACATAGAGATATATTTTCTAGGAACTTTACAGACATTTCAGGTCGTATTCCCGATGTATCCACTCACCATTTTGGTTTTCCAGAAGAACATAGTGGATTCAAGCAGGCAACAAGGAGAAAAAACCAAACTAATGCATATAAAATTGAAGTTTATGTTAATATGATAATAAAGTCTAACATTGTTAGAGAGGTTCAATATCCCAAGTGGCTGACCAACATTGTACCAATAAAAAAGAAGAATAGGAAAATCAGATTTTTCATTGATTTCAGATATCTTAACCGGCATTGTCCTAAGGATGATTTTCCAGTTCTGATTATAAAGATTTCAATTGATGCAACAGCTAGCTAAGAATCTATTTACTTCATGGATGGATACTCTAGGTATTATCAAATCCATATAGCCCTAGATGATGAATAATCTACAGCCTTTGGATCCCCTCAAGTTGTTTTTCTCTCTCGGGTAATTCCCTTTGGCATAAAGAAGGTAGGTGAAAAATATCAACGTGACATGCACCATATAATGAACCCATTTTTATGAAAATTTCTAGAGTTTTATGTGGATGATTTGGTGGTCAAATCCAGACAATGTTCCAATCATTTGGATGATATGAATATCACATTCAATAATCATTGGCTACACAATTTGAAGATGAACCCCTTGAAATGTTCTTTCAGGGTCACCTTGGTAATGTTCCTCGACTTTTTTGTGCACCATCATGTTATTGATGTTGATCTTGAGGAATAAAATAAATCCATGGTATGTCACCGCCTTGAAATTTGAAAAAATTAAAAGGCCTCCAATGAAATTCAGCCTATATTCATTTCTTTATCTCCAATTTGGAAAGTTCATGTTTTCCCAACACATGATTAATCAAGTACGGAGTCAGCAATCAATGGAAGGAAGACTGCTAAGAAGATTTTGACACCATCAAGAAATATCTATTGATTCCACCAGTATTAATGATAAATTTTGAAGGAAGACCACTTATTCTCTTTATGACAACATTAGAGCAATCACTATGTTCTTTCCTTTCCCAAAAGAATGATGTTGGAAATGAAAACAAACATTACTATCTAAGTCGAACTATGCTTGATGCAGAAACTCAGTATTCAATTATTGAAAAGTGATGTATGGAATTACTCATTGAAATTAATAATTTGAGAGACTAAATACAACATCATGAGGTCCAATTGGTGTCTCACAATAACCCACTCAGATTTATCCTCATTCATCCTATGCTTACAGGGTGTGTGGATGGTTATTCTGTAATAGTTTGATATCTAGTTTTTGCCTCATAAGGTAATAAAAGGCAATGCTCTGGATGAAATCCTTGCTGAACATCCATCTATAGAAGATATATCATTATATAATAAACATCCTAATAAAGAGGTATTCTTAATTCATTGTAATTCCCATAAATAGGGGATGTACATTGATGGTTCCTCTAGAATTCCAACCGAGAAGAAAATGGAAAACCCTAAACTCAACAAAGATGGGTTAGGAATTTCGATTATTTACCAAGAAAAGACAGTGTTTCCTTACCCCCTTCCTATTGTCAAAAGGTTTTACCAATAATGAGGTAGTATATGAAACTCTCAACATAGGTTTGGAATTGGCCATTCAGGTGCAAGTGAATCACTTAAAAGTGAAATGTGATTCAGAATTAGTAATCAAGAAAATAAATGGGGAATATTCTATCTGAAAATAAGATTTAATTCCTTTGTGTGATTACATTAGATGGTTTAGGGATAAATTTCCATCAAATATGTCATTTTCTTATGTCCCTCAATCACAAAGCGCCCAAGATAATACACCAGATAATACCGCTATTGCTCTGGAAGATCCAAATCGGGATGAGACAATCATTAGCATATCCCATCGTTGTGTGATCTCACCATTCGTTCAATCCATAATGGGGGAAATTAATAAGATTACACTTATTTTTGAGCCATATGGTCGTACCAGGGGATGAAGAATGCTCATTTTGGAATACCTTCAAAATGGGGTACATCCACCAAAT
This sequence comes from Viscum album, assembly GCA_963277665.1. Classification (NCBI taxonomy): domain Eukaryota; kingdom Viridiplantae; phylum Streptophyta; class Magnoliopsida; order Santalales; family Viscaceae; genus Viscum; species Viscum album. Next base: position 913,043,537 of record OY728162.1, on the reverse strand, counting down.
AGGGAAGAAAAAGAACAGATCTGATGACGAGTGGAAAATTTTACTCTTTATGATAGTCCAGACCACCAGAAGATCATATAAAAATGAGGCTTCGATGGAATACTCCTCAGATGTATTGATGGAGAAGAAGTTACAGCTATCATGAAAGAAGTGAATTCAAGAGATTGCGGCGCCCATCAGTATGAGCACAGAATCTGTGATCAGATCCTAAGGCTTTGATACTTGTGGCCATCAATGACGCTGGATTGTCCAGAGTTCACTATGAAATTTCATCCCTTCCATGTGCTTGTCAAATTCATTCATCAACCCCAATATTTTCTATGTATAGCTAAATACTTCTATCCATTTTCCACATGGGGAATGGATATAGTAGGACCTTATCCTCTATCCATGGATAAGGAGTTCAAGTATATTATCACTATTACTGAATTCATCTCCAAATAGGCTAAGGAAATACCTCTCAATGAAGTCAAGGAAAAATGAAATATTATTTTTTTCAAAACTAATATCATCACCAGATTTGGTGTCTCTCATACTATTTTTATGGTCAATGGCACCAATTTTTGTTCAGTAGAGGTAAAAAAGTTATATCAGAAACATACTATAAAATCCAACCAATCATCTCACTATCATGCATCGACCAATGGAAAGATATATGACTTCAGTAAGACCCCATAAAATATACTCTAGAATATGGTTGATAAAGATAACAAATCATGTCCTGATAAACTTTTTAATGCTTTATGGGCTTATCAGACTACTATATGTACTTCCATCAAGGCAACTCCTTATACATTGGTATACGAAACAGAAGTAGTTTTCCTATTGAAATGCAATTGTCTTCACTCAGATTTGCAATTTGTGATCAGTTGTGTTTAGATGGGAGGTCTTAGAAATGATTTAATTATCAGGAACAACTAGAAGAGAAAAAATTTCTAACATTACATCTTTTAGAAGTCTCTCAGAATAAAATATAGAAGGATTTTAAAAAGAATGTTATCCTCCATTCACATATTCAAGGATAATTGGTATTGGTCATATGGAATCCAATGATACTAGGATAGAAACCTCTAATGATTGAGATAAATTGGGAAGGAACATATTCTATACTTATGGTATAATAAAATGGAGCTTACAACAAGGCTTAAAACTGCACACTTTATGTATGGATTTATTCTTTTCACCAATAATACATTTGGTAACACTTTCCTTATGTATATAATAAGGCCCTTCCCACTTTAAAAAATCCCCTTTCCTTATATAAGAACTAACCTAGCATAGGGAATGTTTAAAGAACTATGTATGGATTGATTCTTGTCACCAGCAAGACATTTAGTGACACTTGGGTTTTATCCCTTAGTCCAGTTATAACATGACTTTATTTTAATATCGGTTTCCATTATCCTTATCACATGACATTAAACTGCATGGATATCTAAAAACTAAATTTGGAGAGAAGATTTCATCCATCAAGATACACAGTGATCCTAGGTCCTATACCATGGTTCGACCATCACTTAATCATAATACCCTTATTATTCACTTGTGTTACCCTTGTGTTATAGAAGAATCCTTTATTCCTCCATGTTTCTCACACTGAGAATAGCTCACATGAGCAAAAGAATTGGGTTAACGACTTATATGTATAAGTATTGTGTCTCAATTCCTTTTTTGATTTATCAATGGACTTTGATAATGGACCATAAAAGTCAAAACAAACATCTTCGTCATGTGATGATAAACTACATGGTAATTTTCACAACTACGTGTGGCTTGATTTTCATCCCATTGAGATATGTAGTGACGACCATGCCTTAAATCATTATCCTAAATATGTGGAAATTTATTTTTCCTCCCATTTTTCATACAGTAAAAAATGTATATTCTGTAAGATTTTATATTAGGTTCTCTCCTCATAGAACTCATCAAGGAAGCAAGAATTTCCCCATTTTACATACGAATATGATCTATGTAAGGGATTCCAAATTTGTTGTCTACACTGATTCAAATATTCTTTGTAGGAACTAAGAATTTCCCCTTCTATATTTCACACTCATAATCTTGAATATTTACAAATATTCATAATCCTTCTTATGGATTCTGGTAACATAGTTTCTAATACCCGAGAACTCTTTTTCTGAACTATGCAGCACATTCCCTTAGGTGGCATTGCATAAGTTGCCCCTATAGTAGGTCTGTTAGTCAAAATATGCCACTGTTTGGATATGCAGCATATACCCTAGTTGGCCCTTCATAATACAACCCCTATAATGGGTTTTTAAGATTATGGTAATTTCTTTGTTGGTTATAGTATCTTTTCCCCTTCAATCTTTGATGACAATAAACAAGTATCTATATTTTAAAACAGTAATTCAGGTTAATTGGTCCCATTATCTTTCTCTCAATCTGAACATCTTCAAGACTATGGTGTACACATTTCCTTTTCCTTGTGTTCAAAGCAATATGAAATAACCTTGGAAATACTTGGACACATATCACATATTGTTTCAGTTTTTTCTCATAGTTGTATGACCTAAAACTACAAACCCCATACCACCTACGTTTGGGTCAGACCATTGTAAAAGTCATATTCCTCCGAATCATTGGAAATATTATTTGGAGATACCCTCTCCATATTCATGTACCCTACTTCATAAATGAAACTCTATGATTTAGAAAATATGAATCTCCATAATCATTCTTTAGCTTTTACCAATATAATGTCAAATTCCTAAGATCTCTTTTGCTTGAATATGTAACACATACCTTATGGTGTCCTTGCTTAAATTTCCTATATAACAGGCTAGTCAGTCAAAAGATTCCACTATTTTTCTATGCAGCATATTCCCTAGTTGTCCCTATATTATATAGACCCCATAATGAGTTTGTCAAATAACAGTAACTTTGTTCTTGTAAAATACTTCCTTTAATGCTTTTATCCCTTTTCCCATATCATTCCTCAATTCCAGAAATTCCCAAATCATAGTTTACAGTTTTCACTTACATACCTGAATAGATTAGTATGTTTCCAAAAATATTATCATGAATTTGTGAGACCCTCATACCTTTGGTCAAAGATAAAAACATTTAATTAAACACACATAATATCCTCACTTCCTGACATAAAAATTCAGAGTATAATGTCCTCACTGTAAGACTTAAAACTGCATAGTACAATATCCTCACTATAAGACATAAAACAACACAGTTTTATATCCTAAATTCCCATTTTTGATAAATTTTAACCATTATTCATACAACAAATTTTTATAGAAGTGGTTTTCTTATTCATGACATATGTCGGCATAAAAAACCATTTCATTCATAAAATATCTTTCCTTGTAAAAACGTCCCCCTACGGTCTAGAGTCACCAAAAGTTTTATTATTCCTTTGTCTCTCAACAGAAAAATGTTAAATTCCTAAGGGATTTTTTATTGATTATTAAGTATTTTAAAGACCTTTAAAATTCAAGGGAATTTTTTTTCATAAATTTATTTGGGATTTTACAAGAACATAGTTTTTTACGGCACCTAATTCCGAGACCCGGTGTGCCCGGAATCTTTTTCTGAAGTTTAGCTCGGGTACGTTTAGTGAACGAACGAGAGAATTTTCCTAACTTTTCAACCGGTGCTCAGAATCTAATTCTAAGGGCACCATTGGAATCGCAACACCGGTAATTTCTTAGAAACTCCTTTTCCAGAGTTGCTTTGGTTCGAGTGTGGTTTTTAATTATTTGTGTTAAAGTAAAGGAATAAAATAAAAATTGGATGCAAAAATTTTATATTACTTCATGTTGTTCAACCTAAGCTAAGTATTGGGAGTGGGACCCACAATATCCTACCTACTAGGTAGGATATTTGTGAGGTGGGACCCACACGAGCCCCACCATTTCATTTCTTCATAAACCCCCTCCATTATTAAGGTAATACACCTGCACCCCTATAAAATTGAAGTCAACTCTTGCGTTCAACTTAATATGAAACGCCTCTTTTAATTTGGCGATTTACACATTGAAATTAATTCACTTAATTGATTATTTCGTTTTTTTTGAATTTCAAAGGCATTGGATTGTGTGTTAAAAAAATAACACAACACTTATTTTATTAGAGGTTGGTTGTGCGAGAGGGTTTGAGAGAAATCACTCAAGCTGTGATGCACTCCTTCCTCGGCGATGAACGTGAAGAACACGAAGAATGCAATGAATGTGAACAACTCAAAGAACGTGAAGAACGCAAAGAACGCTGACCTCCGACGATGGTTGACAAGAACGCTGGATCCTCCGAGATCGACGACGCGACGCCGACGAATCCCTTCTTCGCGACACAACGATCCGCCTTCCGCGATGCCTTCTTCCGCGACGTGAAATTTTAGGACGAACCCTCGCTCAACGATGCTTGAGGTAGGGGTTTTGGTTCAATTAAATCTATGTGATTTATATCCTCGGCATGTGATTAAAATTTTTCGGATGCCGTTTAAATCGCTGACACGGTGGGTGCGGACCAACAAAAAAGTCTGAACACACAGTTACATCATTCTTGGTGTGCGGATCAGCAGGTGACGACGAAGCAGGCCGCAAGGGAATTTTGAGGTCTTCGTAGTGAAGAGCCAGTACTGGGAGGACCGCGGGCAGAAACGGCAGGCAAAATGGACCACTGGAGAACGTCTGGTGGACCGCGAAAAACCCCCACCGGCGCACTGCAAGGAAGGGCCACCGCGGCTTCAGCCGCAGCGTCAGGCTTCAGGTCCCGCGACCCCGTGGGACCGAGGAGGTGGGGAAATGGCGCTAGGCCACGTCCATTGGCATGGAGTGGCCCCCACCTGGGGCGGCGGTTTCATTCAAGGGGGCGGCCCCTCCTTTTTGCACGGCCGCTCGGCCAGCACTGAGCCGACCCGCGTGGCCAGCGCTGAGCCGCCCCGGGCCGGACCGGCCACACCGGGTCAGGCCACCCAGGCCGGACCAGCCCGTTCCCCACCGGGTCAGACCAAAACCTGGGTCGGGTCGACTCGGTTCAGGCCGACCCTGGGGGGTTGGGCCGGGTCGGACCGGGCGCAGACCCCCCATTTTCGGACTGTTTCGTTCTGTTGCCCATAACAAGGGTTACATACCTCAGATCGATGCACAGTCTGCTGCGATGTGATACTTGGATCGAGATGGTCGTTTTGGTATATTATACTTAAGGTTTCAGAGAACTTTGGGTTCAGCCAGGTTGGTTCGTACATGAAACCAATCGGGCCCTTGGAGCGGAAACGCTTATAACATGAGCTACGGATGTCTGATTGACGTGCCGTCGACTTTGATGGATTCCTCTTAGTGAGACGGACCTTTTGTCTTACTCCGCTCGAGGTTTGGATACAGTTGGAGTATGGTCGGGTTGGTTTTGACATAAAAACCAACTGGGCTCCTAGGACGAACATGCTAATAACTCTCAGACCGGGTGTCCGATTGACGCGCTGTCTGTGACGTCGAGTTCCTGCTGACGATACGAAATTTTTGGATACATCAACACCGAACTATGTGTCAGTTGATGTATCAGTCCTTCGACTCGTGGAGCAGACCCTCCCGAACGAGCTTGATGTGTGCGGGAACCCTAGAGATGGCTGCGACTGCAACGACGATGAAGACTGTACAGAAATCCTCCGTGGATTCGACGGCAACGACTACAGCACTCAGCGATCCTACGTGGATCCGTGCTACTGATCCAGTATGGGTTATATCCTGTGTGGGCCAGCGCTTAGCGGTCCTGTGTGGGCCAGTGCCTACAGATCCTGTGTGGGTCATTGCGGGGGATAGTTACCCATCGATCCTTTGTGGGTCATTGTAGAGGTTAGTACCTATCGATTCTTTGTGGTTCATTGCGGGGGTTAGTACCAATCGATCATGTGTGGGTCCGACGACTTAGTTGAATCATTGGCTACATCTGATCATCTCTATTGTCTTACGAAGAAGTATACCTGTGTGAGATGAATCATGTCTTTCAATCCTTATATTCGAAAATTTTGTCTTGATATCCTGTGTGGATTACCTTATGCTGTCCTGTGTGGATTGGGTAGTGATATCCTATGTGGACTAGGTTTTACTTGATCTCGGATGTTGGAGCCGAACGAGAATTGATGACTTAGGTATATGTATGGGAATATAACTAAGTAATGTTGGATGTTACTTAATGATTGTATCTTTCCATTGTGGATTATCCTCTGTGGATTCTAGGAGACCTTCGAGTGTCTCAGGGTCCCTACTGAGTAGATTATACTCACCCCTACACGGGCTATGCCCACAGTACGTTGTGTTGGTTGCAGATGACGGACAACGCTGGTCGTGGTTGAGGCACGAGGAGCAGGTCGGTACCCAGAGGTGGACCACTGGACGGGGCGTACTCGGAGCAGACGGCTGGACCCGAGGAGCTGTGGAGGCTATCTATACCCACCCTTTAAGAGGGACATCCAGTGGACAGCTCGAGGTTGTGGCTTTACTTTTCAGTTGATTTACTCCCTTTTTCAGTTGTACTTTACTTTCAGTTTGGGTTTGTATCCTGGCCCACATACTTTTCCAAACTACTATTGTACCCAGTTTTTACTTAGTGTTTACTTCTGCTTTCTTGCTCTATGGTGCTTGTTTACTTTACAAAGGCAATGCCTTCCCTTTTTACCGGGAATTCTGCCTTGGTGCTAGTCGCCAGCCCCTGGCCTATGGAAGGCGGGCTTGGGGTAGTCACAGCACGGGCCCCGAGGATGGGTCGTGACAAATTGGTATAAGAGGAGTTCGGTTCTACCACAGAACTCATGACTCTGTTATTTTTTTCTATGTGAAGCAATAGTGTTAAGAGTATTGAGGGTGGTTATCAGTCTAGGGAGTCTAGTGTTGGTGCGGCGGTCGACGTATCCGTACACCAGGACCCTGACTTCTGATTTCTGACATAATGCATGAAAACATTGATTGCATGTTTGTTTCATGTTTTCATTGTGATTACATTGTGTCAGCTCACCAGGTATACTGTTCTAACCGTGGTGCACGTGTCTCTTTCAGGATGGCCCCACGATGGCATCTTGCTAGGGTTCCAAGCATTTTGCATGAGGAAAGCCCACCGAGAAATGAGGCCTCAGTACAGGGCCCATTACAGAAGAGGAATCTCCGGTACCTCTACCCGCTGAGCCACCGATGCTACCAGCCCCAGCCGCTGACGATGCACATCGCCTTAGTGCACTGCACGACTTTTGGCGTCAGTGACCACCCAGGTTCCGTAGGGAGATAGACCCTCAGGCATCAGGGGATTGGCTGGAGGCAGTTGTACAAGTTTTCAGGTTAGTGAGGACACCAACAGACCTCATGGTGATACTCACAGCGAGCCTCCTACATGCGGCAACAAGCAGATGGTGGAGCTTGATGCTCTAGGTGCACGACGAGGAATCTCTCTTCTAGACAGACTTTGAGAGCCTCTTCTGTTCGATGTTTGCCCCCGCCACCCTCAGTGCGGTGCAGATCCAGGAGCTTCTCCAGCTATGACATGGCATCTTGACGGTCACCAAGTACTCGGCGAGATTTACAGATTTATCGTGCTATTCGACGAACATGGTACGAGACCAATTCTTCCTGGCCCGGACCTTTGAGTAGGGATTGAGGCAAGAGATCTGGGCATCGTTGATCTTCCTCCGCATTCCAAAAAATGCAGGGGTACTGGAGCGAGCCCTTCTGATCGAGAGATTCCTTGCTGAGCCTACATCAACTGCAAGACCTACCGCAGGGCGGCACGTAGCAGAGTCTTCTGCAGCAGGCAGTCGACGGATGACTCATGGGTCCAGGAAGACCAGACCCTCAGGAAGATGACCTCAGGACACTGGCCCAGAGGTGCGGGGAACACAGTGTGGAGCCAGTCTTTCGAGAGGCATACAGTGATGCACATGCGGTGGGCAGGGCCACATGGCTTGTTTCTACCTGACCCGTCGTGCCGAGGAGCATCAGACGCTTGAGGGACCACCCAGGCAGAGGCAGAGGGTCGACAGTGGCGGTCCGCATGGATCAGGCGGACAAGGCATAGGAGCTGGCTGAGCAGAAGGTGGTGGGCGATGCTTTGAGGCTCTACCACCACCACGTCCAGGAGGTCCACACCGACCACAGGGAGCTGGCGGGCAGAGACAGGCACAGCTTCAGGCAGTAGAGGCTTACGACCACGACGTGCCCGAGATGATTCGAGGTACTATTTGTGTCTATTCCACCCTTTCTGCAGTTCTTATAGACATAGGAGCGAGTCATTGTTTCATAGCCGCTGCCCTTGTTCGGAGCTTAGAGATTCCGACAGAGCCGTTGGCTCGATCCTTATGGCTAGAGACTCCTACGAGAGCAGACTCGACGATTACGCACTGGTGCCGGCAGTGTGAGCTTACTCTAGGAGGTGAGAGATTCGGCTGGGATCTTCTTGTAGTGGCATCGAGGCCATACGGTGTCATCTTGGGCATGGATTGGTTATCTACAGTCCATATTCTGATTGACTTTATTAGGCACAAGGTGTGGTGTGTACGCACCGATGGGAGTAGGTTCACCTTCACCGGTAATAAGGGAGTCTTCGCAGTATAGGATGGACTCTTGCAGTGGAGAGGAAATCCCATCACTCATCATTTGTCTAGCCTCATCCTAGGATCATTTGATTTACGGAGTCCTGGTTTTCCTACAGTGGTGGATCAGTATGCGGACGTTTTCCCCAACGACGTTCCAGGACTACCCCCTCGCAGAGAGGTAGACTTTTATATTGATCTGTACCCCAGGATAGCCCAGATATCCACCCCAGCATATCGGATGGCCCCCGCGGAACTTCGAGAGCTACGGGTACAGTTGGAGGACTTGTAGGTCAAGGGATTCATCTGACCTAGTGTTTCACCCTTGGCTTCCCCGATATTGTTCGCGAAGAAGGCGGATGAGAGCTTGCGACTTTGTGTCGACTATCATCGCCTAAACCAAGTGATAATGAGGAACAAGTATCCTATACAGAGGATTGATGACCTCTTCGATCATCTCAAGGGAGCACGGTGGTTCTCAATGATAGACCTTAGACCAGGCTATCATCAGCTCATAGTTTGGGACGAGGACGTTAAGAAGACAGCCTTCAGATGTCGGTACGACTACTATGATTTCTTGGTTATTCCATTCGGCATATCCAATGCTCTAGCATTGTTCATGGGCCTCATGAAAATGACCATTCAGACATAACTCGATTGATTTATCGTGGTCGTCATCGACGACACTTTGATGTACTCGATGACTGAGGAGGAGCACGCCTACCACATGCGGGTTATACGAGACACACTTCGAGAGCACCAGCTTTATGGAAAGCTCTCGAAGTGTTAGTTCTGGATACATGAGGTCCACTTCCTTGGACACGTCATCTCTGAGGCAGGAGTTGCGGTGGATCCTGCGAAGATTGAGGCAGTGCTAGCTTGGGAGCCACCTAGGAGCGTGACGGAGGTGCGGAGTTTCTTGGGTCTAGCTGGGTACTATCAGAGATTTGTGCCAGACATCTCTAGAGTTGCGTCACCACTCTCAAATTTGATGAAGAAGGGGAAAACATTTGTGTGGTCAGACAGATGTCAGCAGAGCTTCCAGGAGCTGATATAGAGATTGACCAGCACGCCTATCATGAGGCTACCGGTGGAGGGAGTTGGGTACGTAGTTTACTGCGATGCATCAGGGACCAGACTCGGATGTTTCCTGATGCAAGAGCGGGCCGTGATTGCCTATGGATCACGTCAGTTGAGGCCACATGAGAAGAACTACACTACCCATGACCTGGAGTTAACAGCAGTGGTCTTCATTCTAATGATGTGGAGACACTATCTGATGGGCGAGCACATTACAGTCTATTCTGACCATCAGAGTCTCAGGTACATCTTCTCACAGAAGGACCTGATCCTGAGACAGCGGCGATGGCTCGTGTTCCTCCCATACTATGACTTTGAGATAGCCTATACTCATGGATAATGGAATGTATTAGCTGACGCACTCAGCTGGAGGACAGGCATTCAGCTACATGGGGAGGCGACAGAGCAGCTAGCCACTTTGTAGATATCCTTCGTAGATAGCGATGGATCATCCTTTCTTCAGTCACTCACAGTCACTCCTCCACTACTGCAGTGGTTCAGGGAGGCACAGCGTGGGGACGCCGACTGTGAGACACAGCGTGCACAAATATCCTCAGGACAGGCACCTGATGGTTTCTATATAGGAGGAGAGCATGAAGTCCTTTTCAGAGGACGTACCTTGGTACCAGTTGCTTTATGATAGAAGGTTCTAAGAGAGTTTCACACTTCCCCTTTGGCGGTACATCCTGGAGTGGTGAAGATGTAACAGGATCTCAGACGACAGCACTGGTGGCCAGGCATGAAGAAGGTTATGGCAGAGTTCATTTCTCGATGCCTCACCTGCCAGCAGGTGAAGGTAGAGCACCAGTTACCAGCATTCTTTGTACAACCCTTGGAGGTCCCGGAGTGGAAGTGGGATGGCATATCTATGGGATTCGTGACTGGACTTCCACGCTCTTCCAGAGGTCACGACTCCATGTGGGTGATTGTCAACCGACCCACCAAGTCGGTTCACTTCTTACCCATCAGAGAGCAGGGCTCAGTGGAGAGCTTGGGACGTCTCTACATTTAAGAGATTGTATGGATTCATGGAGTTCCATCATCCATCATCTCCGTTCGGGATGCTTGCTTTACATACCAGCTTTGGAAGGGGTTGCATGAGGCTTTCGGGATGTAGTTACGTCTGAGCACCGCCTTTCACCCCCAAATAGATGGTCAGATGGAGAGGATCATTCAGACTCTTGAGGACATGCTCCGTGCATGTGTCCTCAACTTTGGTCGCAGCTAGGAGGACCACCTACCCTTGGTGGAGTTCGCGTACAACAACAGCTACCACTCCACCATCGGGATAGGACCATACGAGGCATTGTACGACCGACCATGCAGATCACCTCTGTGTTGGATAGACCCTGTGGAGTCGGTACTTGTGAGACCAGAGATGGTCCAGGCCACGGCGGAGAAGGTCCAGGTCATCCAGGATCAGATGAGGATAGCTCAGATCTGGCATAAGTCTTTTGCTGACAGGAGGCGGAGGCCACTAGAGTTTGAGGATGGTGACCACGTCTTCTTGCGGGTCTCACCTCGGCGTGGATTACAGAGATTTGGCCGAGGCGGATAGTTGTCTCCATTCTTCATCGGACCATTCCAGGTCCTCAGCAGGATTGGTGAGGTGGCTTATCACCTGGCTCTACCACCTCAGTTGCACCGGGTGCACGACGTCTTCCACGTATCCCAGCTGAGGAGATACGTGCATGACCCCACGCATATCATTGACCATGGGGAGCTGGACATTGATGATGGGGAGACTTTTGCGGAGTTACCAGTGGAGATTGAGGATCGACAAGAGCTGGTCCTTTTTGGATGGTCGATTCTTTAAGTGCGCATCAGATGGCTATACGGGAACCTCCAAGAGAGCACTTGGGAGTGGAAGGATCAAATGTGTGCTAAATACCCACATTTGTTTCCCTAGATTATGATGTATCTTTACACGGACGTAAAGCCCTGAGGTGGGAGTAATTTAAAGACCTGTAAAATTCAAGGGAAATTTTTTTCTTATTTTTCTTTGGGATTTCACAAGAACGTAGTTTCTGACAGCACCTAATTCTGAGGCCTGGTGTGCCCGAAATCTTTTCCGAAGTTTAGCTTAGGTACGTTCAGTGAACGAACGAGCGATATTTCCTAACTTTTGAACCAGTTCTCGAAACCAAATTCTGAGGGCACCGATGGAATCGTAGCGCTGGTAATTGCATAGAAACACCTTTTCTGGAGTTGCATTTTCTCGAGTGTGGTTTTTAATTTTATGGGGTTAAGTAAAGGAATATAATAAAAATTGGATGCACAATTTTTATTTTACTTCATATTGTTCAACCTAAGCTAAGTGTTGGGAGAGGGACCCACAATATCCTACCTACTATGTAGGATATTTGTGAGGTGGGACCCACACCAGCCCCACCGTTACTTTTCTACCTAAACCCCCTTCTTTATTAAGGTATCGCGCCTGCACCCCTATTAAATGGAAGTCAACTATTGCGTTAAAATTAATATTAAACGCCTCTTTTAAGTTGGCGGTTTAAACGTTGCAATTAATTTACCTAATTGATTGCTTTTTTTTTTGGAATTTAAAAGGTGTTGTCTTGTGTGTTAATAAAATAAGAGAACTCTTATTTTATTAGGGGTTGGTTGTGCGAGAGGGTTTAGGAGAAATCACTCAAGCCGTGAAGCACACCTTCCTCGACGAAGAATGCGAAGAACACGAAGAACGTGAAGAACGTGAAGAATGCGAAGAAAGCGAAGAACACCGACCTCCGACGAAGGTCAACAAGAACGCCGGATCCTCGGAGATCGATGACGCGACGCCGACGAATCCCTTCTCCACGACACAACGATCCCCCTTCCGTGACGTGAAATTCAGCGACGAACCCTCACTCGACAATGCTTGAGGTAGGGGTTTTGGTTTAATTAAATCTATGTGATTTATATCCTCGGCATGTGTTTAAAATTTTTCGGAAGCTGTTTAAACTGCTAACACGGTGGGTGCAGACAAACGAACAAGTCCGAACCCACCATTTCTTCGTTCTTGGTGTGCGGATCGGCGGGTAATGACGAAGCTGGCCGCAAGGGAATTTTGAGGACTTCGTAGTGATGAGTTTGTCCTGGGAGGACCGCGAGCGGAAACGGTAGGCAAAACGGACCACCGGAGCGCGTCCGGTGGTCCGCAGAAAACCCCGCCTACGCGCCGCCGGGAAGGGCCGCCGCGGCTGAAGCCATGGTGGGAACTGCTTGTCCCGCAACCGCACGGGTCCGACGAGAAGGGGATGCGGCGCTAGGCCGCATCCGTTGGCAAGGAGCAGCCCCCACCCGGGGCCGCAATTTCATTCAAGGGGGCGGCTCCCCCTTTTTGCGCGGCCGCTCGGCTGGCGCAGAGCCGAACCGCTCGGCCAGCACCGGGCCGCCCCGGGCCGGACCGACCGCACCCGGCAGGGCCGCCCTGGCCGGGCCCAGCCGGGTCGGACCCGGGCCCAGCCGGGTCGGGTCGACCCGGTTCGGGCTGACCCAGGGGGGTAGGGCTGAGTCGGACCGGGCCCAGACCCCCCATTTTCAGACTATTTCGGTCTGTTTCCCATAACTTGTGCTAAGGACCTTCGATCGATGCAAGGTCAGCTACGATGAGATCCTTGGATCAATACGGTCGTTTCGGTATATTACACTCAAGGTTTCAGAGATCTTTGGGTTCGTCTGGGTTGGTTCATACACGAAACCAACCGGGCCATCGGAGCGGAAACACTTATAACTTGAGCTACGGACATCCAATTGACCTGCCGTCAACTTTGATGGATATCTATTGGTGAGACAGACCTCTTGTCTTACTCCGCTCGAGTTTTGGACGTAGTTGGAGTACGATCAGGTTGGTTTTGACTTAAAAACCAACCGGGCTCCTTGGATGAAAAGGCCAATAACTCTCAGACCGGGCGTACGATTGATGTGCCGTCTGTGACGTTGGGTTCCTGTTGATGATACAGAACTTTGGGATACATCAACTTCAGACTATGTGTCAGTTGATGTATCAGCCCTTCGGCTCGTGGAGTGGACCCTCCTGAACGAGCTTTCATTGTGCGGGAACCCTAGAGCTGACTGCGACTGAGACGACGATGATGACTGTACAGGAATCCTCCCTAGATTCGACAGCGACGACTACAACACTCAGCGATCCTACGTGGATCAGTGCTACCGATCTTGTGTGGGTCAGATCCTACGTGGGTTAGCGCTCAGCGGTCTTATGTAGGCCAGTGCCTACAGATCATATGTGGGTACGATCTGGTGTGGCTCATTGCGGGGGTTAGTTACCTATCAATCCTTTGTGGGTAATTGAGGGGGTTAGTACCTATCGATTCTTTGTGGGTCATTGCGGGGGTTAGTACCTATTGATCCTATGTGGGTCTGACAGCTTAGATGAATCAATGGATGCATCTGATCATCTCTATCGTCTTATGATGAAGTATACCTGTGTGAGATGAATCTTGACTTTCAGTCATTTTCCTCGATAAGTTTGACTTGATATCCTGTGTGGATTACGTTATGCTGTCCTGTGTGGATTGGGTTGTGATTTCCTGTGTGGACTGGGTTATACTTGAGCTCGGATGTCGGAGTCAAACGAGAATTGATGACTTAGGTATATGTATGGGCATATACCTAAGTAATGGTGGATGTTACTTCATGATTGTATCTTTCCTTTGTGGATTATCCTTTGTGGATTCTGGGAGACCATCGGGGGTATCGGGGTCCCTATTTAGTAGCTTATACTCACCCCTGCATGGGCTATGCCCATACTACATTGTGTTGGTTGCAGACGACGGACAACACTGATCGTGGTTGGGGCACGAGGAGCAGGTCGGTACCCGGAGGTGGACCACTGGGCGGGGCGTACTCGGAGCGGACGGCTGGACCAGAGGAGCTGTGGAGGCTATCTGTACCCACCCTTCAGGTGGGACTTACAGTGGACGGCTCGAGGCTACGACTTTACTTTTCAGTTGTTGTACTCCCTTTTTCAGTTGTACTTTACTTTCAGTTTGGGTTTGTATCCTGGCCCACTAGCTTTTCCGCACTAGTATTGTACCCAATTTTTACTTAGTTTTTACTTCTTCCTGCTTGCTCTGTGGTGCTTGTTTACTTTAAAAAGGCAATGTCTTCCCTTTTTATCGGGAATTACGTCTTGGTGCTAGTCGTCAGCCCCTGGCCTATGGAAGGTGGGCTTGGGGTAGTCACGGAACGGGCCCCGAGTACAGGTCGTGACAAGTATGTTCCCTTTGGCGGCCATGCATAATTTTTCTATCTAATAGGCCTTTCTGTCAAAAGATGTCACTATTTGGCTATGCAATATATGCCCTTGTTGTCCCTCCATAACACAACTCCTGTAAGGATTCGTTCAAATAATGGTAATTTCATTCTTGGAGGAGAATCCCCTTATGTTGATAAATTCTTTAAATTTGGTTACCATAAAAATCATGGCTCAATAATCCCCTTTTAAATATTTAAATAATATTAAAAAAATCATAGCCATTGAGACTTGTTTAGGATCAAATTTCAAAATTTTTGGTCAAATCTGTTCGACCTTAAATACTAGCCCTTTATAGTCCAACAAACATGACTCTAAACTACTAAGAGATGTGGTACTCACTAGATTGAGAACCTGGGAAGGGAACTCAGAACCAAATCCAAGTCTCATCTCACTAAACATACATTTTGTATGGTGTAGGAAATATTGAGCAATAAAAAGCTGAAATATATAATGTTTGTGTCGTTGTCCATATTACCATTGAAAAAATCAAACTATTCTTACTGGGGCCTACGGGATAGGTAAAGAAAAGGCAGTCAGTGAGTGTGAAAACCCAAATGATTGAATAAAAAATTATTTTCATTTATGAGAATTTATATAGAGGAGAATCCACAAATTGGAGTCTCTCTCTTATTAGAAATCATAAATTATAAAAGGCATTATACATAATTACTCAATTGATTAAAAACCTATTGAGCCCCATCACCTACCTGTTGAAGTTCATTTATTTGACCATCTCTTCTCTATACAACATGATGAAGTGATTATTTGGCCTCTTCAATAGCATGTGCAACATCTTTTTGAGATTACCATAATAATATATGAAGCTGGTCAAGCTCCCCTATAATAAAATCAAATTATCATTGAAGATGAAGCTGCAGAACAATATTTTCTTTAATTGTCTACTTCAGTCCCTTAAGCTATGCATTATAATTTGCCTCATCCTGGGAAGAAACATCTTGAAAATCATCAATTTTGATTGATATTTTTGATTTTATAAAGTCTTAACGATTATTTTTCTGTTGTTACCTCCTTCAAAAAATCACTTTCACTATAGTATAAATTTCACGGTTTTTGAAACCACCAAATCCCAACATGATAAATAGGGATGAAAGTAGTCGAATTCATGAAGGCAGTTCCTCAAGGTGAATCTCATATATTATCTTCCATATATACTTCCATGCTTTGAGATGTCTAAGACTAAGATTATTTTGTAGTTCTGGGTCCAATTCAGAATCACTATAATAATGAGGGATGTATTTTGGGATTAATGCACTTAAAGATGTACTATGTTCTACTCCTTATTGAACAATGGAAGCTTCATCTTCCAATATTTATTGGGATTATGCAGAGGCTTCACCTCCTGATCAATCCATTGAAGTTGATATTCCTATATGATAAATCAAGAATTACGGTTATAGTTAGTTTCAAGGGATAAAAAAATGAAGAAAATCACAATATAAGTATCTCTTAAGTAATAGTAGGTCAGCAGCTTGAGAAGGCTCCTCCCAAATATTCTCGGTTTCAACATTTTTTTTGATGTCTCTAGATGAGGAGTGTTATCTCTAATGAGTTCAGGATCATCAGAATGAATCTTAGGAAGATCTGCTATATCAAGATCCACCTGAGCCAATGTCTCTTCAATGATGAGAATTAAATTAATATCAATACTTCCTTCAAGTATGATTGCAGAAACAATTTATTTATATGGAACTGAATATTTTAACCAACTATGGTTAGAATGTTAATCATAATAAGATTAACAAGATGAAAAATGAAAAATCACATCCAGTTTATTCTATACAAGGAACTCCAAAATCATTTAAGGAATTTGGTATATTAATATTTTCTAATTCTTCTTCAAAAGGCATTCCAAGGTTCATCATTTAATCCAGTGATATCTCATATCCTGGGCTAGTCTCTCTCATGGGAGAACATGGAGTTTTTTCTTTGCAACCTTCCTCCAACAACCTTTGACCCCGTGTAGCTTCCTCAACAATAGTTGCAGGGTTAACTTCAGTTGTTGCTAGATGTTTTGGTGCATTTGATGAACCTAAAATATGATAGGATAAAAGTTAGTTTTTGTTACAATTGATGCCTTATGAAGTATTGTTGTTTTACCAAAATCCTCCCCTCCTCTGGTATCAGGAACAAGAGTAGTGATGGGAACATATGTTTGTTCTATAGGATTTAATGCATCGTTAGGAACCACTGGATTTGAAGGAATTTGTTTCTATTAAGAAGCACCCTTTATGGTTCTTTGAATCTTATCAGTAGTTTCTTTCAATTAAGATACATAAGAATCCACTGTAATCTTATGAAGTTAAATTAGTTTATCATGAATAAGGACTAAAATTCATAATTACCATGGAGGATTACCACTTCTAAGAAAGTGCTTAACCATTGCTCTCTTTCTTCAGTGATTTTTATTCTTCCTCTTCATAGGAGGGAATACATCATCTTCTCCAAATACAGGTATTGGAGATCCCAATACACTCTCTATTTCATCCTCCATTCCCTGTTGGCCTAGAGATATTTCTCCCAATTCATGAGGTGATTCGGTAGCTCCAACAGTAGTACCTCTATGGATATACTGTAGTAAAGGAACATTACATGTATTTTCTTTAACCAGTTATATATGAAGATGTTATTTCCCCTGTGTAACAATGTTTTGAAAAATATTCAAATTTATAAGCAGAAAGAGAATGAGATAGAAAAGAAACATACATCCTCAAGATCTACAAAGTCATGCCATTCTTCATCTAATGAAGGAATACTCCCTGTAGTGGTACCATGATCCATCATTTCCTTCACCCGCTTTATGGTAGGAATTGATAATCGGTGGAATACATGAGCATTTCCATATCTCCAATGTAGGTCTTCACCTCATTGGGATTATCGTTAAAAAAGAATGCCAAAAGAAACCCATAAATACCATACTCCTGGAATATGTAGTCCATGACGCTGATCCAACCACATGGTTTCAGCAACACATTATAGACTCTGCAATGTTTGAACGACCTCTAGTCATATATATTCAAATTTTATGTCATAGGGTTATGAGAAGGATCTTGCAACCTTTGATTTTAGTTTCATCCCAGCCCCCAAAATCACAGATGAGGGATGAGAAAATGTAACTCATCGCTATTTAGAATTATGCCAACCAGATCTCCTCGATATATCATTAGTAGTTATTGATGGAGGATCTCTCTTAAATATTGCAGGTGTTTTCTACTTGACATGAGGTCTCTTTAGTGAATTTTGAGCATCATCACATCCACCCTCTGATTCTCACGAGTCAGCCCCTAATGACAAATAATTATCTTCCAAACTAAAGGGTTCACTCATGCTACTTCTCTTTACACCCAATTGGGGGACAACATGATTTAATACCCCTTCAGGGTAAGATAAAACCCAATTTTCAGCATACAAGATAGTCAATATGCTTACTACATCAGCAATGGGTAAATTAAAATTTTCCACAGTCTTCTCCAATGATGTCAACAACCATATTTTTCAAGAAACCATCAGATGTTGCTCTAATATGACATATAAAGGAGGGGATACAATATTTTTTATAGATATTTGAATTGACACGCAAATACATAAGAAGAATATGCCTCACATATGATTTCTCTGTTGATTCTGGTGGCCAACTGACAATCTCTGCAGGCTAGCATATATGCCCTCAATTCCAAAATGGTTGTCCCATCATCAACGAAACGCCCAGCATGAGGATTCCCACCAGGAAAGAAATGGAACTCCTTATGCAAGCTCAATATGCCTTGATTTCATAAGCATTCAGAGAAAATTTTGAAATACTATGGAAATCCTGAATAGATGGTCATATAGATCTTCCAAAAACATTTACTCCACATTGCACAACATAATTTCTTGAAGTGAGTAGTGATCCATCCCCAAAATACCTAGAATGGTCCAGCTATTCAAAAGGGATACTACACTTTGTAAATGTGCACCAAAATCCTATGAATATTTTCCAAAACAGGAGTGTCCAACCTACCATAGTTTTCTCTTCCATATTGGCCGCAATAAAAAAAGGTTCCTGGCCTCACACCTCCATTAGAGTCTTGTATTGGCAACAAATACACACTAACCCACATGGACAAGAAACCTTCTATATGTTTCTTTGTTTGATTTTTTATATTGACTTAATATCCCTATTTACCATGTTATCCTTTCTCCAACGTTTCCCAAAAGATATTTGGGGTACCTCTCTTCTCTGCCCCTGGAAAACTGGTCAGACGGGTGTAAGTGGGACAATTTTTCTTCCTCTTTATCAAAAATATTTCCATCCATTCTAGTTGATGAATATCTCTCCTGGTGCGAGAAATCATGGTGGTCATGTTATTGAGTTTGTGAAATATTTTTATCAACTCACGAACTAATGCTAGTGTCTTCTCCAAGTCATTCCATGTCACATTGGGTGGAATAAACTCATCATACACATCTCCAAGGATTGGATCTCTGTAAATCATGTAAACATCCCACAAACTGATGCATACCTCTCCTTGTGTCAAATGGAAGAAGTTAGTCTCTCAGATCCATTATCTTAATAATTCCATCACAAAATCATCATTCATGTACACATAAGTTTTCACAACACAGAGGACCTCAAAAAACCAGATACCTTCCAAGTCATCTATAAATTCTACACAAGTATTCTGAACCCATTATTACCACATCCACTAGGATTTTTCACCTCATCCTGGGCGGAAATACCATCTTTGATTTCAACCCATGGACTGATCCATATGGTAATCCCTATAGACGGATGAATAACAATGTGGCTACAGCTCAGGTGGGTTTTCCTTCAAATCTAGAGCACAGAGGCCATGCTGCATAATATGAGCTTTCTCTGCTATCCCAGCATTATCAAATAAGCCCCCAACAGAAAAATTAGACAATGAGATTTTGGTATAACCTCGAGACCAAGAATCTGGGACATATTTCATTGGATCTAGAATATTAACATCCGAAAAATGGCCATAGCTAAACAAAGGCCAATAGGTTCTTTAGGGAAAGTTTAAATGATAATTCTTCAAATATTTTTCTAAATTTGGAATGGGGGTGTCACAAACGTCAAATTAATCATGACCAATGACATTCATCATGTGATAAATCCTCTTTCTGGTGATATCATCAGCAATTCCAATTCTTTTGGGAGCCACTGAACCTGAAAAACGATATAAATCATCTTTTATGTAAGTTCATTTTTGGGGTTTGAAAAAACAAATATCAACAAAGGCATTAAGGTGTGAAAGTATAAACATGGTACACAAGTATATGTTGGCATGCATGTATGGCACCCCACTTATAGCATGCAACTAAAAAACATATGGAAGAATCACGGTGAAACAGAAGAATCTGAGTGAAATAAGAGTTGTGTGACGAGAGCTGAAATTTCAGAAGTCATGAGGATTTTCACAGATGGGGGGCCACTATATACATGTGACGCATGTCACCCTATGCACCAAAATCCTATTCGCTGCAAACATACGTGACCATTTGTCTAGCGTGAATAACACTTGTGCTCCCCAATACTATCTTCTTTCTCCTTCATTACTTTACCTCAGTATATGATCCTCTTTTCATTCCAGATCCAATTCTGAGTGGAGGGGGCTTTTTTTGAGACATTCTTCCATCAAAGAATATTAAAAATTAAAAAGGGAAATACCTTACAATGAAAAGGTAAAAATACATGAAGAAAATCACGATTTTAATAGTTATGAGTTTTGGGTTGTCTTAATCAGACCAAAAGAGCGTCGGTGAATAGCCAACTTGTGAGCCCCTATATGGCATGCAACCAACTTGTGCACCCAATTCCATTTCACCTAGGGTCCTGTTTTTTCCTATAAATAGACCCTTGGAGCCGTCATTTCAACAGACGAATTTCTCGGAAGCCCAATTGCTACTATGGTCACCCTAGTGCTTCTCCCAAGTCTTTTTATGATTTCAAGATAGTTCTTCAACATGTTGAGAAAAGGATTTAAAGAAGGATCATTGGACTTGAGTCCTTTTAGTGTTTGAAAACCATAAAAATTGCATGCCAAAAGAACACAAACTCTCTAATTCCGAATCACTTTCTCGCCACATATTCCTTTCATAGTAACATTAGCACCCTAGTTCTGGTCCCAGCTATGAATTCTCCTGAATGCTTGAGCCAATTCTCACCCATGTATTACCATACAAGTTATTTTTCTCATAAGTAAATTTTAGGTTGCACAAGTCTAATTGTGTGCCCATAATTGTGTGACATTATCTAATTGAGTGCCCCTCTTTGATACATCCACCAAAACCGTTTGACTTATCCAACCATTAGGAAAGTCACATTAGTGTGTATCCTATTTAGGTTTGTATATCTACAGTCAGGGGTTTCCCCCATTTTTTAACAATGGGGTTACGGGTCATGCAGTGCTTGTGGGTTTGTATATCCACAGTCACATGGACCATTATCCTAGGAAAAGTGTTGGGAAGTTCCTAGTTTAGAGGAGGGTTTGGGTCCTGACCTCTCTTTTCTCAAAGAGACGACCCGAAACCTCAGGTCCATGGTAGGGAAGGAACGGTTCACACCTACATTTATTCTTTTTTAACAAAGGAGATGTCTCCCTACCCTATCAGGATCATTTTTTGGGAAACTATCCTAGAGTAAGCCCCTAGAATTTCATGCAGGAAGTAGCATCATTTCTCCTCCCCTCATCTTCGGTGCCAATGACCAGAGGAGAGATGGGACCAAGGACATTCATTACCCTTTCCCTCTCCCATTGAGATTTTTTACAATGGGTAGCCATATTAGTATAAGACACTAACCATCATCCCGTCTTCCTTTCACTATATCCTTGTCCAATGTAATTTGAATAGAGGGAAGGCTCGTTGCCTTTCCCTCTTCCACCAGCAGAGGAGGAAAAGTGTATGTGTCATTTTACAATCTGTCACATCCTCTTGTTTCTCACACCGAGCATGACTCATGTGGGCCAAGAGATTCTTGATGATTACAAAATTTATACAAACACACATAATAATGAACTATGAGAACTCTGCTTCCTAGGATAATTAGGATACATAGGAAACCCTCTTAGGGCCCGAACTCATTGGACATCCTCTTGTAGAATCCAAGCCTAATTCCATTAATTTAGGCATCCTCATTTGAAATAATTCCTAAATTATACACCTAAATCACCAAGGCATAATTTTCAAAAATAATCCCAAACTCATTTTTCTAAAAGGACAATATTCTCCTATGAGGCTTATCCAACTATTTGGGCTTTAATTCCCAGCCACATGGGATATGTAAGAAGCCTCGTTGAGGATCAAACACAACCCTTCAAATCAACTATGTTCTCCACGGGCCATATTCCAACCAGGTCATATCTAAAATGGAAACCCATATCCTTTCCACGTTTATTAGGCTACTTCGGCATATGTCCAACACCAAACATTGACTAAGAACCTTTCTCTTAGATGTACCTACCATATTAAAATAAACTATATGATTAGTTCTTTATCACATGAACTTAAAAGGTATGATGTGTCCCATTAAGAGGCACCGAAGTATGAGGGTTCTGATTCCATTCACAAGGATATACAGGTAGCCCATTTTATGGGTATGATCCCAACATCAAAACAAGTATTCATATCCCTGGATGAAAACAAATTTTAGAGTGCCCCACTTTGTGGCTTAAAAACCAATATCCTCAGAATCATGGTCAAATGAATATTTAAATAGTATATTATAGGATACCATTGATTTACATCCTAAAATACATACAGATATCTCCATAAATAAATAACCATCATTACATATTTATGATTCTAAATTTTACACATTTTAATAAGTGATTGTAAATTCCAAGGGAAGCATATGTTATACATGGTGAATTAATAAGGATTCATGAAAATATCTTAAATTTATAATGAAAGAGAAGAAGAAGAAAATTGTTCTCCCAAAAAGGGGGTGCTGAGTACGACCTCCCATCCTCTTGACCAATGCATGTTCCTAAGTATCATTAACATTATACTTAACAGACTCATATATTTGGAAAGTAGCTCCCCTTTGGATAAAGAACTGTTGGAATTATTCGGTTCCATAAATAAATCCAATGGAAACCACCTCGAAGTGGTGATTCATACATCAAGAACACATGTTTCGAGGAACTAAGAAAGACATATATACTGGATATATATGATATTTAAATCATGAATACAATTTTGGATATAAATGAATTTTGACAACATAAAAAATTTGTAATTATAAGAAGTTCATTTTTGACTCGAGTACCAAATATCAGATAAAATGACTGATATTATCTTAAATAATTATGTAATGTTTATTACAAGGTAATAAGTAATATAAAATAAATAATAAACAATAAAAAGGTTTTTATGCATGTATAAGTTAGCTTAAGATTATTATTCAGAAGAACAAGGAACATACATGACGAGTAAGACTCATGGAAATGGGCTTCGTCTCAGTCTCCTTTCATTGAGGCATATTTTGGGTTATAAATGAACTTCATTTATATGGTGTATAATTATTCCCATTTTCATTTAATTTCACACAATGGTTTTCAAAGGTAATATATTCTCTATGAAGAGTTTTATTAAACGACAAAAAGAATTTTTCTTTTTAATATACGCAGTGATAACAAACTTTCCGCCACCGCAAGAATTGTTTCATATTTGGCTTCCTTAACAAGACATATTGTTTTTAAAAGGAAAATAAATACCATATACCATTTTTAAATATATTTTTTTCATTTGTTTTTGAAAATGGATTGATTATGTCAATATCTAGACCTGATATCTTGTGATTGCAATGTGAAAATGTTATCATCCCTTTGTGTTTGTTCATGTGTTTTGATTATCTTATAGTTCTTGGGAATTGTTTACGTATATGGGTTATTCCGTGATAAACCTAGGGCAGGTGAACCCGATATATCTCTCCAATGAATTGGGTAACATGACATATGTAAACGTTAATGTTTCTCCTAAGTGATTTAGAGAATATACTGTGATGGGTATTCCAAATGTAAAAGCCAATGTAGCTATGAAAGCTACAATGTAAGTACGTTATGGATGTCACAAGTTTCCTTTATGATTTATTATTTCTTTGTGTTATTCATAAATCTTATGATTTCATTATTTATGATGAAGCGCTTATGTTTTGTACGTATCAATGGACCAATGTTTTCATTCCTTATTTTATAACGCTTAATTAGATTTTTTATGATCATCCCATGTTTTTGAAATGTTTTTCATAGGGAATAAAGTAGTGTAAGAGAAATGAGTAATTCAATAATATTAATATCATGAAAATAATTCTTGTTTTTTTTTAGAGTTTTTATTTTTTGAAAAAATGGATACTGAGTAAAAGTTTCTACTTTGTAATATTTCAGATGTAATGTAATAATTATTCCCTAATTCTCTAGAACTCTAAACCTGAAAATATACTTAAGGTTTATAATTATATAAATTCATGATTATGGAATGTTTTTTAATGGGGGCTTATAGTTTGTATCAAAGGCTGATTTAGATAAAATTAGAAATTAGGATATTGTTAAATTAATATCCATAAAATTTATTCATTGTCATATTGAAATGATATAGCATTCACAGATTACCATCTTTCTTCACCTATAATATTTCTATTTTCAGAATGGTTTTTCGTAGAGGGAACATGGAAGCTATGATGGGACGACATCAAGAAGAAAACAACCATCCAAATCAGCACCCTGAGATGGTCAAAATCTGAACTGAACAGTTTGTTGTAGTGATGGAATAATCGACTCAGGCTATAATTGGTGGTTGTATCAATGAATTAGACCAGCCAAATCAACCACAAAAGAACATTTCAGTAGTAGATAATTTCATTTGGCAACATCCCCATTAATTTACAGGATCATCTAACCATGTGCTAGCGGAATGGGGGATTAAATCACTTGAGAAGATTTTTAATGTCATGGGGTGTTCAGAATATTAAAAGGGTAGTCTTGTTGTTTACTATTTTGAATGTGAATTCAACCAGTGGTGGTCGATGGGTAAAAAAAATGTATAATGAGGATATTGATGCTCTTTATTTTGGATGAATTCAAAGGTATGTTTCTTGAAAAATATTTTCTGATGGAGGTTTGTCTTAGGATGGAAAAACAATTACTAGAATTGAGGCCAAAGGTTGACTCAATGGATTATTATATATAAAAATTCACTCGACTGAAAAGTTATGATCCACATTTCATATGAGATATTGATAGTTAAATCAATCATTTTTACTTAGGATTAAAGTCAAATTTTCAATGGTCTTTAGCTTCTCATAAGTTTAAATGTTATGAAAACTTGTTCGATATGCGTAGAAGGTGGAAATGGAGTTTTAAAATGATTAGATATTATTTGATAAACAACATAATAAGAGGTTGAGGTGTAATACTGAAGGGAAGAACTATTCAAAATAATTTGATGGTAAGATACATGAGTTTACAGTTTGTGAAAATTGTGGTAAAAATAACACTTGGGAATGCCTTTTGAATTATAGTATCTGCTTCTATGGTGTTAAAATGGAACATAACTCTCACAATTTCACTTAAAAAGATGATGGTAATGGTAATAAAAAATTTGATTTATAGTCAGTAAAATATTTTAAGTGTAATGAAATGGGTCATTAGGGAAATTTGTGTGCAATGAAGAACTCAACTGAATGAAAGAAACCCGACTACAAGAAGAATGGGGTGGTGAAATCCTTTGCAAAGACTTTAGCAGATGTTGGGCCATGAAATGAAGTAGTATCAGGTACATTATTTTTTTATTCATATTATTCCAATGTATTTTTTGATTCAGGGTCAACAAATTCTTTCATTTCTAATAAATTTTCTAATAAATTGGGAGTCCCATCTAAAGATATGAATTCTGAACATATGGTAAAA
Source organism: Viscum album (assembly GCA_963277665.1). Lineage (NCBI taxonomy): Eukaryota > Viridiplantae > Streptophyta > Magnoliopsida > Santalales > Viscaceae > Viscum > Viscum album. The sequence goes on along the minus strand of OY728162.1, from coordinate 913,017,703 downwards.
ACCCTAGGAGAAAATGTTGAGACAAAAAGAAATTATAATAACTTTCCAGTTTATGTGTGTGGAAAGAATCTACTTATAAACCTTATTGTATTTCCTATAGTAGAGTTTGATTTTATTTTGGGTACGGATTAGATTTCTATTTATCATGCTTAGATTGACTGTATTGCTAAAAAGGAATCTTTTTAGAAAGAATTTTAGTTTGTGTAAATGAACATATCTTAAATTTTGATAACATATCTGGAAGATGGGAAACTAGTAAAATATGGGAATGAATATTACAATGCATATATTTTTTGAAAACTAAAGAACTAATCATATTTATGATGAGCTATTGGTTAATTACTATCCTGATTTTTTTCGGTTGAGTTTCTTGGTATAATACCTAACTAGGATGTGGAATTTGAAGTTGACTTTATTCATGTGGCTATGCCGATTTTCAAGCCCGCTTATGGAATAGATCAAATTGTACTTTTAGAGTTAAGGAAGTAATTGTAGAAGTTATTAGATAAAGGTTTTATTTGACCTAGTACATCACAATGGGGTTCTCCTATCTTGTATGATATAAATAAAGATGGTTTAATGAGAAATTTCATTTATTATATAGCTTTAAAAATCATTATTAAGACCAAGTATCCTTTTCCACATATTGATGATTTTTTTGATCAAGTCTAGGGTGGTCCGTATTTTTCAATGATTTAATTGAGATAATGGTACCATTAGTTGAATGTAAAGGAAGCAGACATTCCAAAGACTGTGTTTTATACTAGATATGGCTATAATGAATTTTTATTTATTCCTTTTGGGTTAACTAATGAGGCTGCTGTATTAATGGATCTTATTAATAGAATATTCTATGAGTTTTTGGGTATGTTTGTGATTGTGTTTATTGACGACATTTTGGTATATTCCAAAATTAGATTGGAAAATTAAATTTATTTAAGGGTTTTCTTGAAAAAATTAAAAGAAAATAAATTTTATGGGAAAATCATCCAGTGTGAGTTTTGGTTTACAAAAAATTTCATTCCTTGGTCACATTGTTTCAAAAAATGGCATAACTTTTGATACTGATGAAACAAGAGTTGTTGAAGAATGGCCCTGACCTACAAATATAACGGATATTCATTGCATTCTTGGTTTGGTGGGATATTACAAGTGTATTGTTTATAGTTTGTAAAGGTTATCTATCCCACTAACTAAGTTTACTCGAAAAGGTGTAATGATTATCTAGACAAAATAATGTGATGATTTTTTTCATGAATTGAAATGAAAATTGGTGAATGCTCCATTATTTTATTTACCGTATAGAAATAGTGAGTTTTTTATCTATAGTGATGCTTTGTTGAATGAAATTTTTTGTTTCCTAATTAAGAATGATCTAGAAATTTCATATGCATAATGTCATTTGAAACCTATTTAGTTAAATTCCCCAACACAAGATTTCGAATTATCTATTTTTGTTTTTGAATTAAACATTTGGGGGAATAATTTGTTTGGAATAAAGTTTGAAATATATACTGATCCGAAAAGTTTGAAGTATATTTTATCTTAGAATCAATTAAACCAGATACATAAGAGATGGTTATAATTAATCATGGATTATGATTGAAAGATCCATTACCTTCCAGCAAAGGAAAATAATATGGCTGATGCTTTGAGCCAAATGATTAATGCTACATTAACCATGCTATTTTTTGAACAAGATCCTTTGATTAACGATTTCATGAACTTTGGAAAAGAATTTTTGATGCAAAAAATTCATATGTTTTTTCATGTGTCAGTGAAATCATCTTTATGATAATGAATTAGAAAAGAGAAGAAGGAAGACATTGATTTGAAGAAAAATGTAGAGTTGGTTAAGAAGGGTAAGTTTCCTGAATTTAACACTGATAATGATAGTATTTCAAGATTTGGTTAGAGATTACGTGTGATTTGTGATTCATAGTTGAAGAAAGAGTTGTTATGTGAAGCTCGTAGTTATCTTTTTTTATTTCATCATAAAAGTACTAAGATGTACATATATCATTAAGAGTATTACTGTAGGGATGGAATGAAAAGTGATATTACTGACTATACTGTGATGTGTTTGACTTGTCAATAGGTTAAGGCAGAGTGGATGTTACCAAAAGAGATGCTTCAGCCTTTACCCATGCCAGAGTGGAAATGGAGAAAATATATCCAAGGATTTCATTGTGGGATTATCGAAGGAATCTTGATATAAAAATGTAATATAGGTTATTGTTGATTGATTGAATAAATATACTCATTTCCTTCATATTCGAGATATTTTGTCTCTAGATCAACATTATAAATTATATGTTCAACAAATAGTCAGGTTACATGGAGTTACCCTCTCCATTGTATCTGATCATGATCCCACGTTCACTTATAACATTTGGAAGGGTATTCAGAAGTCATTGGGTAATGAATTAAATTTTAGTACAACTTTTCATCCTCAATCCGATGGGTAATTAGAACAAACAATTCAGACTTTTGAAGATACACTACGTTCTTCATCAATAGATTACAAGCGATGTTGGGACCAACATCATTATTTGGATTGAGTTTTCATATAACAATAGTTTTCATTATAGTATACAAATGGATCAATTTGGGATATTATATGGGAAGAAGTGTCGAACTGCAACTTTTTTGGATGAAGTAGGTGAAAGGAAGTTGATGGGATCAGAATTGGTATAAGAAATGGCAGAAAAATTTTAGTTCATTAAGAGACACATGAGTATAGCTTAGAGTAGGAAAAAAGGTTATGCAGATAACTAGAGGAAGGATATTTCTTTTGAGGTAGGTGATCTTTTCTTTCTCAAAGATTCTCCTTAGAAAAGTGTGATTCGTTTTGGTAAGAAGGGAAAGTTGAGTCCAAGGTTCATTGGACCTTATGAAATCATGGAGAATGTTGGATAAGTTGCCTACATAGTGGCTTTTCCTCTATTTTTATCCCAGGTACACAATTGTTTTCATGTTTCAATGTTGAGAATGTATATGCCAGATCTATCTCATGTTTTGAGACTAGAGGTAGTTCAGTTGGAAGGGAATATTTCTTATGAGGAACAAACGTTCCATATTCTTGACTAAAGAGATATAGTGGTGTGGAATAAATTAATTATTCAGGTAATGGTTTGGTGGAAACCCCATATGGTTGAAGCGGCAATGTGGGAATCTGGAATTCTATGATGGATAAATACCACAAATTATTTTATAAGTGAATAAAATTGCAAGGACGCAATTTCAAATAGGGGGGAAAGATGTATCATCCCATGTAAATAAAGAATATGACATTTTAATATTTATTAAAATTTGTGAATTAAATATTAATTTTACATTAAAGGTGATTTTATGTTCGAAAACGTACCCGACACACAACATTGGGTTTCTATAAAATATTATGTTGCATTAAATGCTGAGCCATACTGAGAATAATAATAATAATAATATAATACTATTATTTTATATGTTAGTTAATGAATAATCATTGTATTGGTGGGAATGAATATAACTAAATATATTATGATTAATCATGTTGGTTAAAAGTATTTAAATTTATCTAATAAATTTTGGAGGCTTAAAATGAGAATGAATCCAATTTTAGGCATAAAATCATTAATATAGTAAATAGGCATTTTACCACATTTTGATTGAGAAACCATTTTAAATATTGTTTATTTTCACACTTATAAGTTACATTTTAAAAAATAAACCTCTTATTTAAAGAGGTACATCAAAATTTACATTGGGTAAATTTTTGCTATTTTTCTGATAAAATTCATTCTTTAATGAATAGTGAAAAATACTTCATTTTTAGTCAAAACTGTCTTCTTGTTTGATTAATTTATATGGATTTATTATATTTCTAATTGGTTAAAGAGTGTATATAGATTGTGTTTTTCTCAATTAATCCAATTTTTGTCATTGGAAATAATTTAACTTTTTAATTATACATAAACACATGTCAATATTTTGAATGTTATTATTTCTTAAAAACACACTATTCGGTTTTGACAATGGAAATTAATTTTATATTAATTTCTAAAACATCAATGCTTTGAATTTGGAAAAATGGATTCCATATTCCTAATAAGGATATCATAATTTTGTAAATAGGAGACTTGTTTTAGTCAATATGAATAGTAACTTCTTTAAATATTTTACTTAGCGTGGTTAAAGGGTAAATCTAGTAAATAAAGGTAAAAAAATAAAATTATAATAACATTAAATAACCCTAACACATGTTCTATCCATTTTAGAGGAAATAAGTCAGACCGTGGGAATTTTTGTCTCTATTTTTGGACCCCATGGAGCCACTTGTTTGTGAAAATGACATTTAATTACTTTTAATTTAAAGTAAAGGAAAATATAACCTAAACATATATCTTTTAGTAATGAAAATTTTATATGATGTTATATAAGTGATCAATTCAAAAATATATATAAATCTTATTGATAAACATATTTCTTACATCATGGTGTTTTAATTATAAATTTTAGACATTAAATAATTAAATGTAATTATGACACAATGGTGATGAAGTGATTGATTAATTAACAAAGAATTCATATAAATAATACTATAAATTTTAATATATGTTTAATTTTTTTTATGTCATCACATAATATTTCGGATGATAGTTATGTGTTATATTTATTTAATGATGTTTTTTCTAATCAATCAGGTTGTTATGGATGTTTAAAAAGTCATAATATGAATAGTTTCAAAAGTTACATAATTGATATTTTAAAATATAATATATTTAATTAAACATTATAAAATTCTCAAAAATCTAATATTCATCCAAATAGTTATCATATGTCTAAATTTTTATTAAATACTATTTATTTGGATATTTTTCATGTTTTGGTAAATATTTTTATTCTAAAAGTGTTAAAAGCATGATAAAACAATAAGAGTAAAATAGGGGTTTTACAAAAATGATAAAGATTAAAAAATATCCAAAACCTATTCAATTATTATTGAATGATTTTATTTTGGATTATATTAATCCTATCATAAAATTGAATGAGTTTTAGACTTTTTGAATTTGAAATTCATTTTACAATAAAATAATACTTTCAAACTTTCTTAAAGATCCCCTCCTCCCTCTTATAAAAGGCTACCACCTCTAACCCATTACACACACCTCTGGAACCCCTTGGCTAATGAAAAATATTCTCCAAGAAGCTCCCAACATCCCCTATTCCTAATAAAAGATTTCCACTAGGAATAAGGAAATTCAATAAATAATTTTGGCTCAAATTAAGTAAAGTTACCCGTTTTATGAGGTATCACTTTGTCTAAAATCCATTTCCTTTATTATACTTCTTCACTCCCTATTCTATTAATTTTTTTGATTACCTAAGAACTCCAGTATCCTCAATTAACTAGTATGTTTTTATAAGAAGGATTCAATATAAACTTATACATAACTCAATATAATGGATTTAGAACATACTTTTACTATGGATGGTGAAGTACTACCTCACGAAAGGATGATTATTCAATTATTTCATACCACCTCTCATGGTGGCCATTATGATGAAACTGTATATGTATGTGATATATATTATATTTATATTTTCTCTATGATTTTTTATTTTCCATTTATATCATACCATTATGGTTTTCATAACTGGTAAATACGATAAATTCATTTGAGAAAGTGTAGACTAGTGCCCCCTCAAACTGATATGACACGTTCATTCCATATATAGAACATATAAAATATGGTGTTCATTAACATATGTAATGTATATAAAATATTATATTATGTTGTAATTATAATATACCTATGTATCATTTAGTTTCCATTATTTTAAATATGTAAAGGAAATGAATGTAGAGTTTAAGCGTACGTACGACTTACCATCTCCATGAACAATAATTTTCATTTCTTATATCCAAATGTGATAGACTATAATAAATAAATATATAATGGATTTATATGATAATTAATTCTTTAATAAAATTCTATATATAATGTACTTTTGACCTCATGGATAATTTGTAATTATATGATGTTCATTTTTTACTCAAGTACCAAATATTTTCAAAACGACTGATATTAACTTAAATAATTGTACAATTTTTATTATGTGGTAATACGTGGTATAAAAGGAATTATAAAAATGGAAATGGTTCTGAATCAATTATAAATTATCATAATTTTATTATTCAGGAAGGACATGGAACATATGTGATGAGTTAGACTCAAGGTAAGATACCTCACCTCAATCTCCTTTCGTTGAGTCATATTTTGGGTTATACATGACCTTCTTTTATATAGTGTATAATTATACCCTTTTCATTTTAATTTTATTCAATGGGTTTCAAAGGGAATATTTTCTATACTAATCATTTTACTAAATGACAGAAATAATGTTTCTTTTTAATGTACGTGGTGACAATGTCCCTTCCCCCGTCGTGAGAATTATTTTATATTTGGCTTCCTTAACAATCCATAATCATTTTAAAAGGAAAATAAATACCATATACCGTTTTTATATATTTTGATATTGAAAATGGTTTTGATAATGGATTGATTTTGTCAATATCTTGAACTGATATCTTGTGATTGCAATGTGGATATGATATTTTTTTCTTTATGCTTGTTCAGTTGTTATGATTATGTTATGGTTCGTGGAAAATATTTATGTATATAGGTGGTTCCATGATAAACCTATGGTGGGTGAGCCAAAGATATATTTACAATGCATTGTGTAACGTGATAAATGTTAATTTTAATGTTTCTTCTAAGATATTTCTGGAAAATACTATGATGGGTATTCCAAACATAACTCCCTATGTTGTTGGGAAAGCTACAATGTATGTATGATTTGGATGAAAGAAGTTACCTTTATGATTTATGATTTGAATGTGTTATTCATAAATCTTATGATTTCATGAGGTATGGTTTAGAGCATTTTTTTATGTATTCATGGGATAATGTTTTCATTCTTTATTTTAGAACCCTTGCTGATATTTTTTTGCTCATCCCAAGTTCTGAAATTGTGTTTCACAGGGTATAAGGAAGGTTGGGAGAAAAGAATAATTCAAGAATATATATATCAATAATGGAATTATTGTCTTCTTTTATGAGTTTTTATTTCTTGAAAAAATGGATACTGAGTAGAAGTGTCTACATTTTAATATTTGAGATGTAATGTAATAGTTATGGCCTAATTATCTAAAACATCAATCTTGAAAAGATCATCAATGTGAATTATTATGTTAATTAATGATTATTTAATGTTTAGGGATGTGGAGGTATATATAAATATCATAACCCTAAAAGGTATGTCGAATAATTATGGAATGATATAGAATTCCCATCAGATAGCTGGACATAAACATGGTCGCATTAGTGGACAACCCTTACCCACGATGGAAACTCCCATTGTAAAGGGTGTACATAGATGAAGGTTCTTAGCCTAGGTTTTATAAGATGTATATTGAAATGTGTCTCATGAATGAAGTTGGCATGTCATAGGTTGTTTTCATGTCATGTTCTAGGTGTCATCCAAACATGTCTGGATTATCTACCAGATATTTCCTAAGTGTCCTACAATCCTATCATTATTGTCTTCATGATATTTCTTAAGTGTTTTCGAAATTTTTCATTATTTTATCCTCTACATGCTCAGGATGTTCATCATATATGGAAGACACAACCAAGGGTGTTTTTATGAAATAACCATGTTCCTTCTATGATCAAAGGTGAAATGTCCGTGGTAAAAAATAGAAATTATGAAATGTATGAGGTTATTTGAATGATAAAATAGATCATGTACAAGGCCTTTCACATGGTCAGAGGACATGCCTAGGGTATATTCAAATGATCAACCTAACTTGTCACAGAGGTCTTCACGTGATAATATAGAATTTTCTAGGAAATATTTGAATGATCAAAGGGGACATGTCCATGGAATTTCACATGATAAAATGACATGTCTAGGATTTATTCGTGTGATTATAGATATATTTCTCAGATTTATTAACATGATAAAATCAGAAATGTCCAGTGTATTTTTCTTGAACAACAGACATGCATAGGATTTCGTCACATGGTTAACCAGAATTGTCCAACATATATTCATATGATAAAACTAACATTCAAATACCTCTTATGTTGTTCAAAATAACTTGTTTAAATTTTTCTTTGCATGGTCAACATAAATTATAAAAGTATTTTCTTGTTATAATATATACTTAATACATTTTTTGCAGTAAAAAATCAACCCTCAAATCAATTAGTGTCACTTTTTCTCAATAACAAAAAAATCCAAAACATTAACATAAAAATTATTATGTAAAATCAAAAAAATATTCATTATTACTCCTTATGGATAATATATTAACCCACTATTATTTCCCTCAATATAGAACAATGTATTTGTATATATATATACTTTATTTCTAAATCTCTATACCAAAAGGGTGTTTGAAAAAAATAGCTATAGTCCCCAAGGATCTGAGGCCCTAAGCCTATTCCATTATCATGAACTATTTGAGAATGGTGAATATCATAATTATCTATAAATCTTGAGGGCCACTAAAACCTATCTTTAATGGATCTTGGTAGAGATTTATGAATTATGAGAATGTAAGTAACAAAATTTGGTAAAATTTGGGTTATTATTTTTATTTTCTCGCATCCCAACATAAAAAAATGTCCAGTTAATCTCTCATTATGTAATATGGTATCTTAATAAAATTTAAATCTATAGTAAATTTTATAGAAGGTAAGGATCTCTTTAGAAAGACTTCTCATAACCAATATACATGAGTGAGAAAAGAGTAAGTAATAATTGAAAAATATTGTGTGAATCATCATATAAATATATACCTAATTATTCAAATATAAATTTATTGAATAAAAAACTATATCATATTTATTATTTAGACATTTCTCTTCATGAAAATAAAAATAATATTTAAATTTTTTTGTTTTACTCTAAATTATGTTGATGATTTGTAATGAGAAAAAAATTATAGTACATTTTCGTGGACAACATTTAAAAAGAACTTAAATTACTTACATGTAGAAACCTGAATCATGACGTACATGGACATTACATTACTTTTGCGGAATACTTAGTACATAACAAAAACAGACACATAAGGACCGTAATAGTTTAGTGTCTTTGGAATCTCGGAATAAAATCTTCTAATCGTGGTGAAAGATCTTCAATATCTCCCAATAAATATCTTCCCCTTATTTTCTTACCTAAAACATTTCTTTATATCCTGGGGAAAAGAAAAAATAAAACGGGTGAGCTCAAATGCCCAGTAAGGTTAAACATAGAGAACATAAAACAATCCATAAAAATTTGAATACAAAAACTTGAACATAAAATATAAACATCAAAATCTTGAGCAAAGTCATGAATCTTGGAAGTACGTAAGGCATATATCATAAGGGAACATCAATAATGATAAAATAGTATGGGAATAAAACATGTAATTTTGGAAACCATTAATCACATGTTATGATTTACATAGTAGCCAATGCATTGCTGCCAGGACCATCTTAGTAGACAAAGTCTCTTTCTGAATCGAGTTCAGTACTCGTTTCAATTCTATAACACTGAACTAGGATAACTTACTGTTCCAGCCATGTCTATCTCATGAGATATAAATCATTACCCAATGCATTGGAGGGAGATATCGGTCCCACCCATATTATAATTAAAATTATTCTTACTTTTGCCAAAAAATAAACTTAAAACATTCATCATAACCCAATGAATAATATGGGTTTCATAAACATCATCCAATCATCACATAATCCATATAAAACAAATGGGTTTTTCATCATATGAAAATTGAAACCATGTAAATCATAGAGACATTATACTTGAAACATACACATATGAAATAATGTCGTCTTATATGGAAAATGGTGTTGATAAACACACTTGAAATGAATTCTTGAGGAAAATATCCTTTTTTCTTCAAAATAATTTTCTTTTCACAAAATACCATGAAATTTTAAAATAAAAGATATTCTGTTGAAAATAGTCATGAAATTGTTTAGAGTAAGCTTCATGAAAATAAGGCTTTATAAAACTGTAAAAAATCCTTTCATGCCGTATAAGTTTAAAAAACATTCTCCTCGACTTTTGTCAGAAAAGTCAAAAAGTTCCTCGTTTGGAAAAAAAATAAAGATTCCTTACATACATTGTATAAAAGTCAAAAATGGGTAAAAAGGACATTAAACATACATAATGACACTTTTATAAAACATGGACATGGATGATATCAATAACCCCAGTAAATACTTATGTATAAGCAATGTCGGATAAAAAATGAGATTTGCAAAATTATCCCTTACCTTAGGTCCGATATGCATCATACATTACCAAACCTACTGTATAATGATTTAAATAATGTCATTGACTTATTAAAGAATCATATTCATTGTTATGATATCATATATGGTTCACTTATGACTTTATATTAACCGTTCTTTTGTAAGTTCCATGTTAAAGCAGCGTTTTGGGTTAAATCGTTTTATTTATCATACATGTTTGGACTTTTTGTCTTGATATTATTACTTATATCCTGATTTACATAATTACAGAATTTAAAACATGATTCATATATAATATATATTCATCATATACATATATATATTATAGATTGATAAAATGAATGAAATACACCGTTCATGGAGACGGTAAGCCGTATGTACGCACGAATGTTGTTTTCGTTTCCTTATTGAATTGAATGAAACTAAATAGATGAGATACATATATATATACATAAATCCAGTATCATTATTATTTCATATATTTCATAATTATTCATTATATAAACTTTTTTATTATTCATGTATGGTTAACCTGGAGAATGAATCTCATCGCGTCGTGGAGACGGTAGTCCGTACATACGCACGAGCGATGATATCATACCCATAATTATTGAATACAATTGGAGTGGATGGTATAATATATCAGAATCATTAGGATGTTATAATTACCATATATTGTTATTATTTACACCATTATACCCATCCATGTAAGGTGTTGGTGAAAAAATAGATTTCACCACGGTGTGGAGACGATATTCCGTACGTATGCACGCGTGGTGATTTCGTTATCCGTAGGATGGATAGATGGTGAAATAGGGTTGTTTCATACTTATAATAATATATCATTATATGAGTTATACTTATGTTATTACTTCATCATGAATCAACTAAAGACTAAGAAGTGGAAGGTGAAATAAAGTTGAAAGAATCGGTAATGGACATTACCTCTTCTTTGAAGCGCCTCTTTGAGACCTCCTCTTAGGGCACTAAAATTGGAATTTGAAGAAGACCAGAACCTCTAGTATGTTTCTATGGAAGTGGAGAAGATAATTTTTCTGGGTTTGGATGGGCTTGAAGGCTCAATGTGGTGTGGGGAAGATAGGGATGAGGTGCCCTTTTATAAGGGAGGAGAGGGGCACCTTTGGAATAACAAAAAATATTATTTTATTATAAATTAATATTCGATTTTTAATAGCTCCAAATATCATTTAGATTTATCTTTAAGTTAAATAATTTTTCTTTTACTGTGTTTTCTTGTTTTATTACAGTGTAAGGTTAATAAATTTACTATAACAAGCCAAACGAACCCCAAGTTGTTAATTAATAATATATATAACCTTATATAAGTCATTTGTCTGAACCTTGGATTTTTTGTAATAAAATAACAATTAATAATATAATATTTGTTTTAAAAACTATTTTATGTCAATTTTGAAACTATTTGGTAATTGATTATTGTGAAAATCATAACAGAATGATTAGTTAGATCAAAGTTAACTAAATCAATACTAACATTTCATATTAACCAATAAAATTACTGTAATTCATAAAAACTCTCAAATTACATTTATTTGGGTATTTATAACATCAATTATGTCAATATTTCATTAATAAGATAATTTCTGCATCATCTTTGTGTCATAAATAAATTAAATTATTTAATGTCTAAAAATTATAAATAAATTACCATTATGAAGGAAATCTGTATTTATTTTTAATGAATATTTATAGTCGAATATATCTTATGTATAACCTTATATTAAAAATGATTAACTTATTAAACTTTGATTTTAACTATTTTAACCCTTCTTTAAATAAATTAATATTAAATGTCTTAATCTAATCCAAGTGGGCATAAATGGTCATATTTTATTCCTAAGGTTATTTTTGGTCAAACTAAACTTATAAAATATTATTAGGACATGTGTTTCGGTAATAATAATATAATTTTTACCCTTAATTATCCTATTTACTTTTAACCGTGGTAAAAAAAAGTAAAAAGTTACTATTCACCAAAATTATTTTCATCTCATTGAACCACATTTTCGTCCTTGATATTAACCGTGTCTCTTGGATTTTTGAAATTCAATTCACAGAAGTGGTAAAATTTCATTTAAATGAAAAAGTCAGTTTTTTAACTACCACTAAGTGGTTTCACTATTCATCAAAAACTGCAGTTTTTCAGAAAAATTTCAAAAATTCAGCCTAAGAATTATTTGATAATCCGAATTCGAAATTTATGTCTATTTTTCCAAATTCAAAACATATAAGTGGAATTAATTATTTTTAAAATTAATTTCCGTTATCAAAACAAATTGCGTGTTTTTTAAGAAACAATAACTATCAAAAGATTGATACTTGTTTATATCCAATTTCAATGTGAAATTAATTCCAATGACCAACATTAGATTAAATGGTAAAAAATATTCTAATTACACTTTAAACCCAATTAAAAAGATAATATAACCATATAAATTATTGCGATGAAAAAATTTGTTTTTAATTAAAATATAGCGTGTTATTACTATGCATTAAAATATGAAAGTAATCAGAATAATATAAAAATTTGATCAAAAGTAAATATTTATATTCTGATTCCAAATGAAAATATTATTTTGTCAAATTTAACTTAGAGACATGTCAAAAACAAGATTTAATGTGGGTGCGCCATTAAAAGACCGCAAAACTACTTTTTTTGAAAAATACTTATTTTTGTCGAAAAATTGATTTTGTTCTCATTCCATGTTCTAGAAAATGTGTACGATGAATAATAATGTTATAAAATTCAAAATTTAGTTGATACTATTCATAACGGTTAGTTCGTATAACATATCGTTGTTTAGCGAAACTCAGTATTGCGTACAACACACGCTATCGTGGAAGGTCTCGATTGTGTGTAATGCAAGCCAAGTCAGGGATGCGTGTTGTGAAAGCTCCTTTTGTTGTAGCATACAACACAAGACATTAATGAAATTAAAAGAATATTTGACATAAAATCTCATGGTGTTATATTCTACCCCCATTAAAATGAATTTCGCCCTTGAAATTCGTCGGGGTTATAAATCGTTTACTATTTATAGAAACTCACATTGTAAAAAGGAATACTAAATCATAATTTTAAAATCTAAAGTATGAAATGTAACAATTAACCAAAGAAACTCATCACTGGGTTTCCATATAGGAGAACATAGGTGAAAATATGGACATGGAAGAAAAATATAACCATCATGTTCTGATGGAGAGTGGTAGAGAACATGGCTATGAAAAAGCCATCAATCACAAAGCCATAGATTTGTGATGATCTAAGGTACCGTATAATTCATCGGATATAAGGGCACTAGGAAAAAATTTTTGGTTTCCAAGATCATTTCCCTAAAGTTGTTGAAATTGGAATTAGAATAAATACTTTGGTGATTTTGGTACAGTCTCATCGTTGGACGTTCTTTGGAAAATTTCCACGTCAACTCATAAAGTAATGAAGTTGAATTTGTCATTCATGAAATGTTAGCAGATCATGTGATAGAATGATGGGTTATTCCATCTGTCTCAATCAAAAGGTTATAAAAGTTATAAAAAATACATAAGTCCATCTATAGTGAGATTAATCATATATGGTTCCTAAGATGGACTTATACTTCATATATCATGCGGCTTAATATAATAAAACTAGTTTCTACTAAACAAGGACTTCCTGTAGGCTAGTGGTAGGCTATAAAGTCCAGTCGCACTTCGGTTGTGGGTTTGATTCCCATAGCCTTATCCGACGCAATGGGCTTCCTCCCATCTTGCAGGTTATCCTTTTTCTAAAACCACATTACTATAACATCCCATCAATAATATCAAAAAACTTCTATCCATAAACAATACTAACTTACGTCCAACATAATCCAGTCCAATCTTTAGGCTTATCCATAATACTTTAGCCCACTCTCATATTATAGTGAAATATATTAGTAGATATTTCATATAATAAGCATGTTAATACCATCGTTGATCCCCATATATCATAAGATATGTCTTGTTGGTCACATTACAAACAGTCGAAGGCCTTAATCATGTATTCTCTTGAAAAATGAATACCCATTGAATCTTAGTGAAAACATGAGTGCAGTCAAAAATAACTCTTTCAACATACCAAAACCCCAAAATTCTATATATTCAAACCCTGATATAACCATTTCATTATATCAGTCATGATCTCATGAATAATGTCAAACATTTCATTTTCTCCTTATCCCTTCATTATGCGCATATCATCTTTTTTTCCAAAAATATCTCAATCACCTTCCATTGTTACCGGTACCATAAAATTATTGAAAACCACTATAGAATAATACATAAATATTCCAATATTCCATGATACTATATACAACATTATTTTGGAATCCCATTACACAAACACTTAATCATTACACCACATCGTTGTCATATTCAACATCGCCAATAGTGATCGCATTTGACTTCCCTTTTTCCTTTGCCTTAAGTGGTTGCTCAGGTTGATCATCATTAACCCTTGGATTAGAGCATTGATTATAATAATGCCCCATTTCATTGCACCTGAATCATTGAAGTGTTGGTGGTGCGTTCTCTGCAGTCTTTCCCTTATTCACATCATTAGCAACCCTTTTTCCATTACTTCAGTACTCAGCTACTCGATGACCTTATTTTCCACACATAAAAAATTTTCTAGTCCCTTTAAGAAAATATCCACCATGCTTCTTTCCACACATTGATCATAAGGAAACATTCATCTTCTTTTCACCATTATTCAGAGATTTCTCTTTGAACTCCATCTTTCGTTTCTTGTCAAAACCATGATATGGATAAGTAAAACCAACTTATATTTCCACCTTGATAGATCAACACACAATTTCTTTATAGCTACTTCAGTCTCTTATAGCTAATACCGTTCAATGATTTGGTTTTAAGCCACTGAAGAATCGATCCACATTTCTTTCAGGTTGGATGATAAATCCAGATGCATACCATGAAAGCCTTATAAAATTCGCTTAGTATAAACCAACAGATTCATCATCCTTTTTCTTTAGTTCAAGAAACTCCTTCTCCATCATTGTTCGAAGAATACGAGGGAAGTACTTATTGAAAAATAAGGTCTTGAACTCGTCCCATTCCATGGACTCAATTTCATCTCTTGGCCTCGTATTCTAGATAATATTCCACCATTGATCAGATTCACCTTCCAAATGATATACTGCTAAGATGACTTTATCATGTTCAGAACATTGAAGAACTGAAAATATATTTTCAGTGGTACTGATCCATTTTTCAGCAACAAGTGGATCAGAAGACCCACTGAAAGAAGGTGTATGTTGCCTCATGAAGGACTCTATAGAATATTGTTCCCTCCCCTGCTCATTTAGAAGTCCAGAATGATTCATAGCTTGTGTAAGTATAGAAATAATATTTTTCACTCCATCTCCCATAACATTTGTTTTTTCAGGAGGACAATCATTTCATTGTCCATTGCATTGATCAACACGGTTCCTTCAGGTTACAACCATCATCTAAAACCCAAAAAGAATAGTGTGAGAGGCAAAAATCAAGCTAGGGAAAACTAAATAATAAAGGGGGGGGGGTACCATCAATATATAACATCCTTGTTTTAATTCTAAGATCATTACTGTAATTATAGTACTATAACCTATTGTTATACTTATCCTTAGGGACATCCCAAGACATACCTTAGAAATATCCCTCGGGATCTCATTAAAGTTCTCGCATCCTAGTTTCCAAAGGCTAACTAAACCTTTCCTCTAATACCAACTGTAGAGACCTGAAGCTTGACGTACATTGACATTACATTACTTTTGCAGAATACTTAGTACATAACAAAAACAGACACACAAGGACCGTAATAGTTTAATAACTTGGAAGGTCGGAATAAAATCTTTTAATCGTGGTGAAAGATCTTCAAAATCTCCCAATAAAGATCTTACCCTTTTTTTACTTACCTAAAACCATTCTTTATATCTTGGGGAAATTAAAAATAAAAGGGGTGATCTCAAATTCCCAGTTAGGGTAAACATAGAGAACATAAAACAATCCATAAACATTTGAATGCATAAACTTGATCATAAAATCTAAACATCAAAATATTGAGCAAAGACATGAATCTTGGAAGTACGTAAGGAATATATCATAAGGGAACATCAATCATGATAAAATAGAATTGGAATAAAACATGTAATTGTGGAAACCATTAAGAACATGTTATGATTTCCATAGTAGCCAAGGCATTGCTGCCAAGTCTATCTTAGTGGTCAAAGTCCCTTTCTGAATCGAGTTCACTCCTCATTTCAGTACTATAACATTGAACCAGATTAACTTACCATTCCATCCATGTCTATCTAATGAGATATAAATCTTTACCCAATGAATTGGAGGGAGATATAGGTCCCACCCATCTCATAATTAAATCATTCTTACTTGTGCCACAAAATAAACTTAAAACATTCATCATAACCCATGAATAAAATGGGTTTCATAAACATCATCCAATCATCACATAATCCATATAAAACAAATCGATATTTCATCATAAGAAAAGTGAAACCATGTAAATCATAGAGACATTATACTTGAAACATACATATATTAAATAATGTCATCCTAGATGGAAAATGGTTTATATAGAACACTTAAAATTAATTTTTGAGGAAAATATCCGTTCTTCTTCAAAATAATTTTCTTTTCAAAAAAAGCCATGAAATTTTAAAATAAAAAAGATTTTGTTGAAAATAGTCATGAAATGTTTTGGAGGAAGCTTCATGAAAATAAGGCTTTATAAAACCATAAAAAATCCTATCATACTGTATATGTTAAAAAC
Source organism: Viscum album (assembly GCA_963277665.1). NCBI lineage: Eukaryota > Viridiplantae > Streptophyta > Magnoliopsida > Santalales > Viscaceae > Viscum > Viscum album. The sequence continues at coordinate 913,000,537 of OY728162.1, read as the reverse complement.
AACATTCTCCTCGTACTTCTATCGGAAAAGTCAAAAAGTACCTCGTATGGAAAAAAATAAAGATTCCTTACATATCTTGTAGTAAAAGTCAAAATGGGTAAAAAGGACATTAAACATACATAAGGACACTTTTAGAAAACATGGACATGGATGATAACAATAACCCTAGTAAATACTTATGTATAAGCAATCTCAGATAAAAAATGAGATTTGCATAATTATCCCTTACCATAGGTCCGATATGCTTCGTACATTTCCGAACCTCCTGTATAATGATTTAAATAATGTCATTGAATTATTACAGAATCATATTCATTGTTATGATATCATATATGGTTCACTTATGACTATATATTACCCGTTCTAGTGTAAGTTCAATGTTAAAGCATCATTTTGGGTTAAATCGTTTTATTTATCATACGTGTTTAGACTTGTTGTTATTGATATTATTACTTATATCCTGACTTAAATAATTCCAGAATGTAAAACATGATTCATATATAATATATATTCATCATATACATATATATATTATAGATCGATAAAAGGAAGGAAACACACTGTTCATGGAGATGGTAGGCCGTACGTACGCATGAACGCTGTTTTTGTTTCTTTATTGAATTGAATGAAACTAAATAGATGACATACATATATATATACATGAATCTAGTAGAATTATTATTTCATATCTTTCATTATTATTCATTATATGAACTTTATGATCATTCATGTATGGTTAACATGGAGAATGAATCTCATCACGTCGTGGAGACGGTAGTCCGTACGTACGCACGAGCGATTATATCATTTCCATAATTATTGAATAAAATTGGAGTGGATGGTATAATATATCAGAATCCGTATGATTTTATAATAACCATATATAGTTATTCTTTACACCATTATACCCATCTATGTAAGGTGTTGGTGGAAAAACAGATTTCGCCACGGCGTGGAGACGGTATTCTGTACGTACGCACGCATGGTGATTTCGTTTTCAGTAGGATGGATAGATGGTTAAATAGGGTTGTTTGATAATTATAATAACATATCAGCATATGAGTTATACTTATTTTATTACTTCTTAATGAAAAAACTAAAGAAGAAGAAGTGGAAGAAGAAATAAAGATGAAAGAATCGGTAACGGACATTACCTCTTCTTTGAAGAGCCTCTTTTAGACCTCCTCTTAGGGTACTAAAATTGGTATTTTAAGAATACCAGAACCTATAAGATATTTCTATAGAAGTTTAGAATATAATTTTTCTGGGGTTGGCCGATATGGAAGGTTCAAAGTGGTGTGAGGAAGAGAGGGAGGAGGTGCCCTTTTATAAGGGAGGGCACCGTTGGAATAACTAAAAATATTATTTTATTATAAAGTCATATTCGATTTTTCATAGCTCAAAATTGAGTTATTTATAAGATAAGGTGGTGAGGGGTAGAAATACTCTCATCCAATATAATTTAGACATGTTTAGGTTTCTATTTTAACATTATCATTTAGATTTATCTTTATGTTAAATAATTTTTCTTTTACTGTGTCTTCTTTTTTTCTTACACTACAAGGTTAATAATAACAAGGCAAACGAACCCCAAGTTGTTCATTATTAATATATATAACTTTATATAAGTCATTTGGCCGATACATAGATTTTTAGGAATAAAATAACAATTATTAATATAATATTTGTTTTAAAAACTATTTTATGTCAATTTTGACACTATTTGGTAATTGATTTCTGTTAAACTCATAACAGAATGATCAGTTCGAATAAAGTGAACTGAATCAATACTAACATGTCATATTAACCTATAAAATTACTGTAATTCATAAAAAGTCTCAAATTTAATTTATTTTGGTTTTTAAAACATCAATTATATCAATATTTCATTAATAAGATAATTATTCCATTATCTTTTTGTCATAAATAAATTAACTTATTTAATGTATAAAAATTATAAATAAAATACCATTATGTAGGAAATAATGTTTTTTCTTTCTAATTAATATTTATAGTCTAATTTATTATATTTATAACCCTATATTAAAAATTATTTACTTATTAAACATTGATTTTAACTATTTTAACCCTTCTTTAAATAAATTAATATTAAATGTCCTAATCTAATCCAAGTGGGCATAAATGGTCATATTTTATTCCTAAGGTTGTTTATGGTCGAATTAAACTTATCCAAAATAATTAGGACATGTGTTAGGGTAATAATAATATAATTTTTACCCTTAATTATCCTATTTCCTTTTAACCGTGGTGAAAAAAGAAAAAAGTTAATATTCACCAAAATTATGTTCATCTCATTGAACCACATTTTGGTCCTTGATATTAACCGTGTCTCTCGGTTTTTTGAAATTCAATTAAAATAAGTGGTAAAATTTCATTTAAATGAAAAAGTCTATTTTTTAACTACCACTAAGTGGTTTCACTATTCATCAAAAACTGCAGTTTTTTAGAAAAATTCCAAAAATTCAGCCTAAGCATTATTTGATATTCCAAATTAGAAATAGATGTCTATTTTTCCAAATTCAAAACATATAAGTGGAATTAATTAATTTTAAAATTAATTCCCATTATCAAAACAAATTGCGTGTTTTTTATTAAATAATAACTATCAAAAGATTGATACTTTTTATATCCAATTTCAAAGTGAAATTAATTCCAAGGACCAAAATTGGATTAAATGGTAAAAACGTATTATAATTACACTTTAAACTCAATTAAAAAGATAATCTAACCATATAAATTATTGCACTGAAAAAAGTTTTTTTAAATTAAAATATAGCGTGTATTTACTATTCATTAAAATATGAATATTATCAGAATAATATGAAAAAATTATCCAATGTAAATTTTTATATCCTGATTCCAAAGAATAATTTTATTTTGTCAAATTGAACTTATAGACATGTCAAAAACAAGATTTAATGATGGTGTGCCATCAAAAGGCGACAAAACTACTTTTTTTGAAAAATAATTATTTTACTCGAAAAAATGATTTTGTTCTCATACCATGTTCTAGAAAATGTATAAGATGAATAATAATGTTATAAAATTCAAAATTTATTTGATAATATTCATAATGGGTAGTTCATATAACATATCGTTGTTTAGAGAAACATAGTATTGCGTACAACACACGCTATCGTGGAAGGTCGTGATTGCGTGTAATGCATGCCATGTCAGGGTTGCGTGTTATGCAAGATCTTTTTGGTGTAGCGTACAAAACAAGATATTAATGAAATTAAAATAATATTTTTCATAAAATCTCATGGTGTTACATTACATGTATAATTTTATGTTTGTAAAAAATAAAGGCATAATACCTTTCCATCAATAAATACACTAATCACATGAAACATAAAATATAATAAAAAAAGAATCATATATATCTCCTAGTTTTATAATAATAATAAAACAATATTCAACAAAGATTTATTATTGATTATTTAATTATCTATATCACAAAATAACTATGATAATATTTGTGAATATCGATGTATTATGTTTACAATTGTTTCAATAGTTGTGACCTAATGAATAAATATCAGATTATGATATTTTATTTGTTTAATTATATCCAGAAATATGACCCTAATATTTTCATGTATTGTGTCATAATGTCAAATAATATTTATATGAATCATACATCATCTACTAATTTAAAATAAATCACTAAATATATATTTTAATATTTCTATAATATTCTATAATATGTGAGAAAAATAATGTTTATTTTATTTTTCTAGTCAGTTGGGCTCCAAATATCTATAACACTTCAATACCATCATATGAATTCCTATAAACACATCAAAAACATGTTACAGTCATTATTACAAAAGGATTAAAATTATTTAAATTAACTATTTTATTTATTTAATCAACTATGATTCATATTATTCATTATTTGTAGACAATAACACATCCAACTAATTTTCATTAATTTTAATAAATGTTAAAAATATCAACAATTCTTCTCCATATTAATTGAATATTATTCTATCATTTCAATCGATAATGAGTGAAAAAATTCCAACCATAGTTTGTTTTCTAATTTACATCTTCATCAAATAGTTTATGTCATCATATGAAAAATATTTATAAAAAAATCAAAATTATTTAGAATAACTTGAGTTAATATAATTTTATGAAATAATTTTATCAAAAATTTAATTGCAATTATCTTTATTACAAAAAAATTTCTTTTAAATAATCAATAATATATATAATATTTGTAAAAATTAATTTACATCCCTTTATTGTATTCCATGAAATCATTTGGATCTCATAAAATCATAGGAAAATAATTTTCACATTTCATTTAATCAAAATATCAATAATTAAATAAATATAATAGAAATACGACATCCATCATTTTGACAAATAGTGAATCAAACCAAATTTTATTTAATTTTAATATTTATAGAAATGTTTTTTCATATATAATATTAAAAATTTAATTCTATATAATTATATATTATGGGTTGTATCATGTAATTGTCATTAGTTTTCAATATTTTATATTAGAAATTATTTTAAAAATATTGTTCAAAAACAGCCCAAAGAATATCCATATTTTTTTAGAAGATCCATGTTGTTTAAAAAGGTGAAATAAAATTTATTGGGTAAAATTTTTATCGATCGCATGCTCCCATAGGATTTATGTACTCACTCATGATTAGGGGGTTCTTGTGTCACCACCACATGAATCCTTAACCACTCGTACATTAGTTAATCTGTTCCACCCTACAAGATTTATGTTTAGTGAAAAAATATTCATGATCTAATATTTTATTGTTTCCCAATTTGTATCATCTCCATTGACATGTTCTATTCGACTTGACGTTTAGATAGTTGTGGTTTCATCAAAACGAAATTTTGGTGATATTTTCTACAAGGAAATATGGTAAGCATATGATCAAGAGATATATTGGTCGAGCTAGTAAAAGAAAATGTAACAAGATTTTATAATAGGTAGGGCCATGTGTCCTTTCTGTATCTATATAATAATTTATCATCGGGCCCAAAATCCTACACCAGATTCTACAAATATTTCACCGGTCACTGTAAAATACTAACTGTATTACTTTTCAAAAGAAATAAACATCCTAATTTGTACTAGATTTCTTGAGTAGGTTTGTTTTGATACCAACAATTAGAAAACATATCATGAATAAAATTTTAATTTGTCCAAAAGATAGAGGGAATGTAGAAATTAGGGAGAATTGTATATTTAGTATAATTGAATCCATATTTCATATCATTTCATTCATTATATTTTATTATTGAGTCCTTATAACTTACAAAATCATATATCAATCATAAAAATATCATCAGTACGTGAAATTATTTTTAATTTATTGAAAAAATAGACTAAAATCCATATAAAATATCACTATAATCATAATTAACATTTTTATAGAAATTATATCATTTGATTTAAATGGAGACATTGAGTGATAGTATATAAAAATATCTTAATTAATTTTAAGAATCAATCATTAAATCATATATTGATGACTCATTACAATGATCATATTAATGATATTATAATTTAGTTTCATTCATCAATTTTCAGTATTTATACTATTATAATTTCTTATCATAAATTTTTCAATCGAATAGAGGATGGTACATCAGATATGATATCCAATTATATTTAGATAAATTTTCATTTCGAAAAGGAATGAGGATTATTCCATCATTAAAACAACATTTTCTAGTAAATTATCCAAATCTATTTTTAGGATCCTTTTTATGAGAGACATTAAAATAACATTTCAATTTAATTATATAGAATAGATACTAATTTGAAAAAATTAGATAAACTAATTAAATTAATATATTTTTTTACATTTAATATTAAATATATCAATAAAATCTGCCCTCAATGTTACACCGACTCCAAAATCAAAATATGAAGTAAACTACTTATTTAATACCATTTCTCATTTTTAATCTCTCATATAGTTGAAATTATATTTCAATTTTTTTTATCAAATTATTTTATTTTGTAATGGTAATTATAGTAATATTTCATTGGAAAACTAGAAGATAATATTTAGTGAATAATAATGTCAAAATGGCCAATGGAGTAGAATCAGGTTCCAGATTTAATTTACACAAAATGTCAATTTGAAAATAATTTCAAATAATTATATTCTATCCAACATTTTTAATTTTCCACATTGAAATAAAAATAATTAATAATAGTCTCATTAATACATCCATTCATCAAACCCATTCATTTGTAATTAAAAACCTCCTTTACATCATTAAATTGATAAATGGAAAGTAAAATCCATTAAATTTTGGGAACAAAAATATTATATAAAACATTATATAATAATTCTTAATGCATGACCATATATGTTACTAATGTAAATAAATTATCATCTTGTTAATAATTTTGTAAAATTATCCAATTAATGGTAAATAAGATATGGAAAGATTTTTTCTAATTAATGATTCTTATACTAAAAACTATTTCCCCTATAAGGATCATCGTTGTCAAAAATTCCTTCCGATAAAACGAAAATACATATTCCTTTTAACAATAAAAATCATCACTACAGAAATAATATCATTAAAAATTCCAATATTTATAAAATTTATCATGAATTATACAACTAAGAATATATATGTAATGTATTTTTATATTTATAAGTTATATGTAGTTATAGGATCCTTTCTAAAACAAATAACTCCAATAAACAACGAACATGATATCAAATATGTTTAACAAAATTTACTGACATAAAATGTACTTCATAACCATGGAATCATCATGAAGAAAAAAATTATAAGATACCATCATTAAAAAAAATTTCTATCGCATCCCAATAAATATAAAAACAATAAAATATAAACCTTAATGTAGATTATTTTAAAAAATACCATATAATATATATGGAAAATATACCATAAACATTAACACATGGAATGCAAAAATCTAAGATATCCATAATTTGTTATATATTTGTAATCAAAAAAATAATATTATCCTCATTGAAAATACTATGATTTTATCAACACCATCCCAATATCTCCATAAATATAACAATTCTTATATATAAAGATCCTTAAACTCACTTCCTATAAAAATATTCCTCAAAGAGATTCACTGTAGGATATATAATCTTGAAAAAAGTATTCATATACATTTCAATAATTTCAAACATATGCCAATAGTCAACCCAATTTTTTATATAATATGTGCCTCTTATATAAGGGAACCATTCTATAAAAACATAATATGAACAAAATTAAAAAAAATACATCATTTATTTTTTATATTTTTTTATTAATGACTAAATGTTTATAATATTAAAAAAATCATTATGAATTATTTTTTTCCAGTTAAATCTTATCATTAAACACTTATCATCTCATAAAATATAATATATAAAAAATTCATCGATGTGATAATAGATATCATAATTATTTAAAATACAATGCAAAGTGTGTGATATGTTTGTTGCAAACTTTTTCCATGAAGCAATTAATGCATGATAATTTCATCGTATATAATTATTTGATATCTTAATAATTAATAAAAATTAAAATTTATTCAATTTAACACATTAATTAATACTTTATTGATTAATATACTGAACTTCTAAATATATAGCTTATAAGAAATATAGTTTGAACATGTTGAAAAAATCTATTAAAATATATGAAATGATTGAGAAAATCTAAGTAAACCCCACATTATAAGGGTTATCATAATCAAATAAATATTAAAATTATCAAATAATTACCCTAGATCACTAGTAAATTCAGATCATTTAATGAATTATACAGATCTCCTCATTTACTGTAATATTTTACTTGTAATTGAAGTATTTCTATTCATCAATATCCACTATATATTACAAAAAAAGTATCATTATTCTACTATCTATTTTCATACTAATAATAAATAACAACTTATTTCATTATTGTTAAACATATTCTTACACTATCAAATATTTACTACAATTTCAATATGTCATCCAATATTTCATTAACCTTAAAAATAAATATTGTTCATGTCATTATCCCATATTTTTTGAATCAATTATTAATAAGGTCTTATATATTATAATAATACACCTTCCACCTTCATCCACATTATAAAAGGATCATTCTTTATTTACGGTCCCACAATACCATATCTTACGTGCATGGAATTTCATTTGTATAGCATACCATTATTTTTATTTTTTGTAATAAATAATAACCCTAATGAAAACTAAATTAATTGTATTGAATCTAAATTAATTAAATAGTTTTACTATATTTTAATCATGTTTAATTGTATACTTATTGTTTTAAAAATGAAAGTGAACCACCAATTTGATATTAATACAACTACATGACAAATTTACTAAAAAAACCTTCTATTGACCATTTAGTTGGATAAATATTTTAAACAATTTTTTTTAGAATTATATATTAAAATAAAAACATAAAATAAAATATTATATAGTTAACACATACCAAAATTTCAATAAAAACATTACAAAAATACACCAACTAATTTTATATAGAAAGAAATTATATCAATTTAGATAACTATTTAGAAAAATATAAATCATACTTATTATGAAATAACCAAAATCCAAGTAATTCATCTATGATAACTATGAAATACCAAAAAATTGAATGTTGTGGCATGAATGAGAGGAATCTGAATACACCTCAATGGTTATTTATAATCTTTATATCTATTATAGATATACTTGTTTATTCCCATTTTAAATAGTTTGATCCTTTTGTTAAATTAATGGTAATATCATTATCAATGAATTCTTATAAATATAGTTGGAATAATGGTAGAATAAAAAAACCTCAACATCATTTAGTATAATTTTAAATTATATCATATGCTAAATTAAATAACACTGATAAAAAATTATATTTAAACTTGAATAATGTCTCATCTTCTATAGGGGCCTCAGTCACTATAATGGATGAAATTTAATAATATTCCTAGATTTTGGTTATTGACATTCCCACATTACATGAGAATACATATTATAGAACTCATGAGGTACAAAGAAAATACGGAAAGATATTTCTTTATTTCATTCTACACAGACTACCAGAATAACCAATATCGTCATAAAAAATAATCATATAACATGATCTATAAATAATATTTGTCTATTTTATAATAAATTTTATATAAAAACTTATCTTATTCATGTGATATTGACAATAGTAATACGTAGGATTATATTGGTCACATAGAATATTTTTTTCCATTATTGTACCTTAAGGTAATATATTTCAAAATTAAATTTATTATATATTATCCTAAAATAAAATTAATAATTTTAATCTCCAAAATCATATCTAATTATTTTATACAAATGGGTCATATCATGTAATAAAAAATTTGGATTTTGATCAAAATTTATTTATATGATCAAGCATTGTTTCTCCCCTATCTCTTAAAGGATCCAAATTAATATTGGGAAATAATATGGATTTACCATGACTCGTGGACTTCGATTAGGTGACCCTCTCTCTCCCATTTCCCTTAATCCTTATGGATGATGTTTTTTGTGACCCCATTTCTATGGTATCATCCTCTAACTCGATACATGCGGCAGAGGTGTTCCAAATTAACCCTCATATCTGTCATCTATTTTTTTAGGACGAATACATTCTTTTCTAAAAATCCACACATGTTGGTTGTCTTACTATTTGAAATGTGATATGACTTTAGGATAGGGCCTCTGGATAGGTGATCAATTAGGACAACTCAAAAGTTTCCTTTAGCTATGGTGTTCCACCAAACAAGAGAACAATGATTTGTCTTACAATAGGAATTCAGATGGTCGATAAACATAATGAATACCTTGGGATCCCCGTGATTATTGGTCGACAAAAAAAAGAAATTTTATCATCCAATATGGATAGAATTGGGATAAAATTCAGTTTTAGTCTCCAAAAAGAATATCTAAATTTGGAAATGAAACTCTCATCAGGACAGCTCTTCAAACACTCCTAATCTATATCATGCCATTGTTCATGCTTTATGGTGGAATTGTGGAACAAATTCACTCCCATATTACCAAATATTGGCGGGTACATATTTATGGGGGAAATAAAATTCATTGTATTTCCTTGAAGTCATTATTCTCCCCTAAAGTGGGTGGTAGTAAGGGTTTCTGGGACCTCAAACAATTTAATTATGCTCTTTCCTCTAAGAATGATTGGTGCCGTTAGATCCAACCATTATCTTTCTATACATAGATTCTCCATGAAAAATATTTTCCTCACTCTGATTTCCAGAACCCCTCTCTTATTCCCCGACCTAGTTTCCGTTGGAGAAGAATTTGGGGATCGTGTAAATTACTAGACAGATTAATTTTGTTGGAGGATTGGGTATGGAAGGAAAGTCATCATTTGGAATGAACCATAGATGATTGATAAAGATAGAAATATGGATACTTCTCCATTCTTTCTTGGGTCTTAGGATTCCACTATCCAATTCCTTTTCGATGATATTAATACTGGGAGGCACTTGGAAAATATCATATATTGGTTTAATAAAAGAGATAAACAAATTCTTCTTAAAATTCAATGTGTGATGGACGTGGGGTAGGAATTTATTTTTTGAAACAGTAATATCTCAAGTGAATATTCAGTGAAATTAGGATACAAACATCATCTGGATTCCCACAAAGTAGATAGGTATGGGCTATAGAATATTCATTGGCACTTGAACATCCCAGAAAGATCCTCTACCTCGGGTGGATGATTTATACTGGTATACTTCAAACCATAAATTACCTCCCCTTCTACCATATTTCAAACAACTTGATACGCCCCTTTTATTGGAATGGTATGAAATCGATTATGTATTCTATCATCCATTTCCCAATGGTTATGGAGGTTTAGAGTGTATGGGGATCTTTTACTGAATTTATGTTAGATGTGATGCCAGACCTCCCATCACTACAATAGATGTGGTCTTCCACATTCACTACTGATATGGTATCATTATTTTATATTGTGTCTTGGATTATTTGGGTTAGACTGAATGACTTCATCTTTAATCACACTTTGAAACCCGATGGTTTCAAGATCAAATGGGTTACCTCCTTGATTGGTGGATGGAATCCGGACCCTAAATGGAATGGATTCCCTAAGTCTCAAGAAGAAGAATATAGATTAAATTCTCTTCAGAAAGGGACCGTAAATATTAATTTGGATGTTTTTTACACAATTATAGATTTTTGGGAATCATATTGATGGTCATGGTTTATTGTGGTATGATCATCACTACTAGACAGAAATCAAACCTCATCTATTTGGAACTCACAGGTACAAAATCCCACATTGTCCTTGTCAGTTTTAATTTATCCAAGGATTATGGTTGGAATTCTATACACATTGAATCTGGTTCTCTAAAAATTATCAATTCCATCAATACAAAAATCTCAGCCTCTAATCTTGTGGCTTTCTAATTAGGAATATGCTGTCTCTCAGTCACATCTTTTCAGCATGCTCTTTCTCTTTCATCGAAACGGGGGAAATGAAATAGTACATCATCTAGATTCTCATTGTATTCATGGATAGAATCATCTCTAGCTTGAATTATTCTCTTCATAGATTAATGATTTTGTTATCCCTTTTCTTTTTTATCAATATACCTCACTTCATTAAAAAAACAAAATTCTCGGTTCGTTTCTCTAATACAAAATTGGAAAGAAATGTGTGCTGATTTTTCAACTAATATAAAATTGTGTACTTATATATAATCATATAATTTCTCTTGTTTTTTGAAATATTTTTCATTATATTATAATGATAAATTGTAATACACAATAATAAAAATATGAAAAATAATATTCTAGATATTATATTGTATTTTTTTGAACATAACATGTAATAATAAATAAACTTCTATAATATAAATAATAAAAATTAAATAACAATTGTGGAAAAAAATTTTCCAACCTAATGAAGAATATAATAAAATTTTTATCATTTATTTTTTAATAATATGACATCCATGATCCACCTCCATATAGAGTAACTAATTGTCATGACAATAAGAATGGAAAATAAAAAATGAAAAAATATCATTGTGAAATAATACAGTTAATGGTCATCCCATTTTGTGAGATAACCCCATAAACACGTACTTTTCGCATGGATTCTTAATAAAAAAATGTTTACAGAAAACTCACATTAAACATGATATTTTCAAACACAACAATATTCATGACCAATTTGTATAAAGCTACCTATAACTCACCATGTTCATGATGAGTAACTATTAATTTGTTCATATGTATATATATATATATATAATATTTATATCTCAATAATATTATCATATTTATGTACATACAAATTAAGGGATCTATCAACTAAGTGCTTAATTTAATTCTATTATTCAGTAATTTTTCACCAAGAGTTGGGTAATAATTGAACTCCTTATAAATATTTAGAATCAACATATTGCATTTTCATATAAAAATTTAATGTCATTCACCATTCATGGTAATAATAATTGCATAACAAAATAAATTATCATAATTAATGTTACATTTTCAAATTATTTAAAAAATCTCATTTAATGAATTTCCAAGGATGAAATAATGTCTCTTGCTAGATAATTTCAATATATCTAGTTTGAAAAAATATACACACTACTATAAATATTTACCTTATAAATATATGTTATGTGAGGTTGTAAAAACCCGGTTCTTCTTTTCATGTATGTTTATCCTTTTCGGGTCATTTTTGAGAAAAATAGGAAATTCTGTATGTTTTCTAAGTACGCGTCATGTACTTTATGAGTACATGTTGTGTACTGCCTCGCCACAGGAAGCTGAGTGCTGTCCATGTAGTGGCCACACACACGTCTGTGTGGGGGTGATTTAGAGGCTGCTTAAAGATGAGTACGGAAATGGCGAGTACATGCCGTGTACATCAAAAGTACACGCCCTGTACTTTTTTCATTAAACACACCGGGGTCACATCTAGTAGCCATAATGATCTTCTTTTAGGTTTCATTCAACCGAAAGCACTATACAGCCACAAATATTCAATGAACCCCCGAGAATCAGTTCTTCTTCCGAACCAAACACCATTGGTTGTGTTGGAATCACATTGGTGAGTTGTCTTTTCTCCTAGAGCATGATCTTTGGATTTCTCCTTTCTCATGAGATATAGTGGGTAGAATTTTTTATGCGTTTTTGTAGATCGTTGATGTTATAGGGTGATTTAAGCTTCTAGTTTCACATAAATAAATCTATTATAACCAAGGTAGGTGTTTTGTGCCTTTCCATTCAAAGTCTTTGAGTATTATGTGCAAATTCAACCAATACCCTTGAACGAGGTATTGCGTGTTTATCGTTTTACCCATGTTGACTTCATACCATACTTGTATGCTTATGAAGAGGTTATTTGAATTTGAATAGGGTTGATTGCCATACATTGGATGTTTTTCCCATTCATGTTCTATTTACGACTGTTTTATCTTGATTACCCTTGGCCTACTTTGCCTGTTTTCCATGCCTGATGCTATAAGATGGAGAGTTGTTTTCTGACATGCTTGATATGCTATATAACTATTTATCCAAGTAGTTATATTGTTTTACATTGTCCATATTTTATTTCTATGCTCGCTGACCTACATAGGGATGTGAGAACCTGATTTAGTAGACTATAAGGGTAATTGAACGAGTGAGCTTCCTCAGAGAGTCTTTGGGAACATTGGGCTATGCGGGGAATTGACCGAGTGAGCTTCCTCAAAGAGCCTAGGACCACTTGGGGATATAATTGTAATTGACTGAGCAAGTATCCTCAGAGATTCCTTTTCTGCTATAGACTATAAGGGGAATTTATTGAGTGAGCTTCCTCAGAGAGTCATTGATTTTATTCCTTAACTATTTGGAATGTAAGGGGAATTGATGTCGAGTGCTTACTCATAGATTCTATGAACGCCCTGATATGTAAGGGTTATTGACTGAGTGAGCTTCCTCAGAGAGTCCTTGACTATAGGGATATAATAAGAATTAACTGCGTGACCTTCCTCAGAGAGTTCCTGACTACCTTAGACAATAAAGGAAATTGAATATGAGTTCTTCTTCAGAGAGTCTTCATATAAAGAACCATAGGGGTTATACCGAGTGTGTTTCTCAAAAGTTTGATTGTAATTGTTAGTTAGGACCAGTGAGGATGGCTGTGAGTATTTCTCAGAGGGTAACCTGTTTGTGTTTAACTTCTTGTTTAGCTATTGCATGATATTGAAACTGTTGATTTTTTTACTACTGAGTAATTTCCTATTTACTGTTTTCTGTACTTTACCTGCCATATATTCACTGACTATTATGCATAGATCTTCGGGTGGTTGGCTACTAGGATTTAGTGTCACAAAATTTTTAGGCCATGTTTTTGTGCCCAAACAGATTATATTGTTGTAGGTATAGATAAGGAAAATCACCCTTCAACTTCGGGTACTAGACTTGCTGTGGAGGTGGAGGGCATGGGACCAAGCACATGCTTGTGATGATGAGGAGCTATTTATCTTTTATTTTTTTAAATTTGGTTTAGTACATTTTGTATTCCATCATTATTAAATTTTTGGATACTTTCCTAGACACATGTATCATGCATCATTTATATATGTGCTCCAGTTGTTTTTACTTTTATTCTTCCACTGTTTACTCTTGTATTGATGTTTACTGCTTCCACAATTTATTTTGTTTTTCTTCTACTTTGTACTCTACCAATGAGGGAATAGTTTCCCCACTATCACACCTAAATCCCCCACTACTAGTCGGCAGCCTCTGGTGTTTGGGGAAATGTGCTTGAGGGCATATGAAAAATCGGGTATGGGGTGCCTCTGGGTGGCTTCCAGAAATATGATGTCAAAAATTGGTACTAGAGGAATATTTTTCCCTTGATTAACTTTTTAGATCCTTTATCCAGTTATAAGAAGGAATATGTACTTGGTAATAAGTTTTTCCTAGGAGTATCTGACCCGTTTACAGGGAAAAGCCAATGTAGCACGTTTATTGCAATTTCTTCTGGTTTTTTCAAGTTTACAGTTGACCTGATTTTCACTGTTGGGTGACGCACATGTTTTGAGTTATTACTATTGACATTATTGAGGTTCTATTTCTATAGTAACCTGATGAGATGATGGTATGCCATCTCATGCATCATATAGGCACTTTATAGAAATCACATATCATGCATTCCTGCCATGCCATTTAGGATGCATTAGAGATTGATGTTGTTCTAATAGACGTTGTACAGAATATGCATTTGGTTGTAATAGATGCCTTGATATGAATACCTGT
The DNA here is from genome assembly GCA_963277665.1 of Viscum album. Classification (NCBI taxonomy): domain Eukaryota; kingdom Viridiplantae; phylum Streptophyta; class Magnoliopsida; order Santalales; family Viscaceae; genus Viscum; species Viscum album. The sequence continues at coordinate 912,985,208 of OY728162.1, read as the reverse complement.
GGTTTGATAGGGTATTTTTATGTTAGTTTTTGCTTGAATAAACACCATTCTTTTGTTCTTGAGGTGTTATGGGCCCTCATGGACTGGAATGTGGTGGATCATTGCATTTTTTTCCATTTTTATAGCATGTAGAAGATTCCAAACATTGATTTGCGAGGAGTATGGGCCCTAAAAGATTGGAATTTGGCTCCTTTAATGTTGATTTTAGTGTTTTCTGGGCACTGAACTAGTTTATGAGGCTTATGATCTGAAAAAACCTAGAATACACAACGTGTAGTTTTGACTACACGCCATATTTTTTTATTTTTGCGAAGAAACTATATTTTGTAAGTACACACCGTGTACTTTATGTACATGCCATGTAGTCTCTAACTGTTTCATAAGCCATGCAGGCAGAGACGGAAGATGAGGAATGTCTGGTAGGAACACGCCATGTACAAGTTGAACACACCATGTAGTGTTGACCCTATGCATGCCTGTGTAACTAACAACATGGACAGATAAATGTTAAGCTATACACGCTGTGTCATTATTGAACATGTTCTGTAGTCTGACCTAGGTACCTAGCCGTGTCATGAACAACATGGGTCAATGTCATCCTTTCATGAGCACACTATGTCTATCTGTAACACGCCATGTAGTTTGATCCGTGTGTTAGGCCAGGTCACGAACAACACGGTCCAGGTGAATCTTGTCTAGTACATTTCGTGTCTACCGTGAACATGTTGTGTAGTCCTGTCTTGGGACAACTCTGTGGCTCTACCATATGGAAGGACTCGGTAAGGGAAAGGGTATTCAAGTATACACAGTGTGTTAGGAGAACATGCCATGTGGTTGGGGTGTTACACGACCATATTTGGAAGGAGTACACACCCATGTAAATGACTTAAGGGAACACTCCATGTAGGGATTGTACACGATGTGTAGTCATGTTTTGTAAAATATGAACTCTTTATTTCTCTTGTTCCCTTAAAATGCTTCTCGTTTCAGTCCTTGATAATCTTGATCTAAGGTGTGCACCTGACCCTGCAGAGTCATGCCACCGAGACGTCCTCCGGTTGTACACCAGTTGCGAGGCAGTGGTTAGTCCCCAGACGTGGCTGATCAGGGACTCCTAGTGGATCCTCCAGTTGTGCCAGCCTTGGCACCAGTCGTTATACCTGACATAGGTTTCGATGCACACATCATGGAGGGCTTTTTGAGGATGATTCATACCACTAAAGGAGCGTCTTATCCTACCCCATCAATGGTAGAATCGACGCAAGTCTTTCAGCAGTAGCATCCTCCTACATTCACATGGGTTGGATGACCACATGCTATAGACTCATTTCTAAAATCCACGCAGACAATTTTCGAACATCTAGGGATACCTACAAAGAAGGGGGTGAATCTTTCTACCTACATGCTCCGAGACTCTACAAATACGTGGTGGGATGTGATCTCATATGTGGGCTGCTAGGAAAATATATCTTGGGACGTGTTTCAGCGCATCTTTTATGATTTAATCCATCTGGAGACCTTTGGGGTCGATCAAGCCCAAGTTTTTGTGTGTCTGGAGCAGGTTACTCTTACTGTTATGGAGTATTTCTCTCGGTTTATAGAGCTACAACGTATCATGACAATTCCAGGAGTTGATGAGTTATTCCTTGCATGAAATTTGAGGATGGTCTGAGGCACGACATCCGATCACAGACGAATATCTTTAGGTTGGCTTTGATATCATCCATCGTCAACTAGGTGTTGATCATGGAGCGAAATCTTAGGGATTCTGGATCAGTGGGCTAGGGTGGTTCGACATCCAGAGTTAGTATTCATCCTACTGATAGCAGGAAGCGCTGTTGGGAGCTTTCACGAGGAGATCAGTGTAGGCGGGATGCATCTTCTGGCAGAAATGTGTTGTGCTACTAGGGTGGGAAGAGTGTGCATACAAGGCCACATTTCCCAAGAGACGCAATGGAGTGCCGATATTGTGGAAATATGGGATATCTTTAGCACTTTTGTAAGTTCTTCTCACCAGTAGCTAGTGACTTGGGTTCCTTTATGACCCTGCATTCAGGAGTAGCGCCACCAGTTTCTCACCAGTCTGGGAACTGGAGTTCATCAATCCATTCGAGCCGAGGTGGAGGTCATGGACGTGCTTGTCAGTCACCAGTTCTTCCGAGATAGTAGGGTGGCTCAGCTCAGAGTGGTCAGGCAGGGTCATAGGACCGTGGAGCTGGCCAGAAATATGTAGTGGAGCAGATCCAGTAGGTGCAGGATCCGAGACCCTCCACAGTTCGAGGTATGATCCTTATTTCCTCAGTTTTTTCTTCAGCTCTTTTCAACAAAGGGGCTTCCCATACCTTTATATCTGTTGCTGTTGTGGAGAGCCATGGGCTCCGTATCTTATCCTCTGATGATATTTTGACGCTAGACACAAAATTTGCGATTAGAACATCTAGTGTATGCTAGTGCAGAGAGTTCCCTTTACAGGTTGGTGGGTTTCACTTCTAATGGGACCTCTATATCCTAGAGATGATATGTTATGATGTCACTCTTAGGATGTACTGGTTAGTTTCATTCTATTAATTCGTCAACTATTATCGCCATAGGGTGGGATTCACATCTCCAAAAGGTGAATCGTTTCTTCATAAGGGAGAATGGGATGTCCAGGAGAGTAGAGTGTGTCTAGAGCATCATGGGTTGGGAGGAGATATAGCCCAGATTGCTAGTCTATATCTGGATGACCAGGGGACTTCACACCTGGACTTTCCTTCAGTGATGGATCATTTCACAGATGTCATTCCATTGGAATTTTCAGGTTTTCCTCTAGAGTGCGAGGTATACTTCTCTATTTAGTCTGTGACAGGAGCGACACATGTGTCCATTACACCTTATAAGATGTCTACACTAGAGTAGAAGGATCTCAATAAGCAGTTAGAGGAGTTGTAGGAAAAGGGTTTCATCTGACCCAATACTTCTCCTTGTGGTTCTCTAGTCTGATTTGTGAAGAAGGCAGATGACACCCTCAGGCATTGTGTGGAATATTGGAAGCTGAACCAGTTGACGGTCATGAACCGATATCCCTTAACGAGGATTGATGATCAATTTGATTAGCTTCGAGGAGACTGGGTGTTCTCAAAGATTGGATTGAGGTACGATTATCATCATTTGCTCGGTAGACCATAAGATATACCTGTTACAACATTCTGGAGTAGGTATGGTCTATATGAGTATATGGTTATGTTGATAGGTCTCATGAACACACTAGCAGTTTTCATGGGACTAATGAACCAAGTGTTCCATCTATACTTGGATTCCTTCATGGTTTTTTTTGTGGACTATAGCTTGGTGTACTATCGCAATCGACACGAACAAGCTACCCATCTAGAGATCATTTTGAGTACACTGAGAGGGCATCAATTATATGAAAAGCTCTCAAAGTGCCACTTTTGGAAGGATCAGATTCACTTTATGGGTCATGTTATCTAAGAGGCTGGAGTATCAGTAGACCTAGATAAAGTGAGAGAATTATATTACTAGGAGCAGCCGAAGAATGTATTTGAGGTACATAGTATTCTAGGGAGGGCTGGATACTATAGATGTTTCATACAAGACATTTAACTCTTAGAAGCACCGCTGACGGGTCTGAATATGAAAGGTGTGAAGTTCTTTTTGTTATATTCTTGTGAGTCAGACTTTATGGAGTAGCAAGGGATGTTGACTTCAGCAACGATACTAGTCTTTCCAGAGTCGGGAAAGAGATACACTATTTACTATGATGTGTCAGGTATCGGTTTGAGAGCTTTGCTAATTTTGGGATACAGATTCATTGTGTACGGGTCTCGGCAGTTGATGCCACATGAGAGGATTTACCTGACGCACGATCTGGAGTTGGAAACTCTTGATCATTCTCTATGATGTTGGAGATAATGTCTTCTGGGAGATCATTTTGTGGTTTTCACCGACCACAAAATTCTTAAGTACATATTCAATCAGCATGATCTGAATTTAAGACTGTGGAGGTGGGTCGAGTACCTAAAGTCCTTTGACATTGATATATCCAACACACTTGTGATGGGAAACACGGTGGCTGATTCATTGAGCAGGAGGTCTCAGATACAGGCATTTTAGGAGGCCAACAATGAGTGGAATCTTATGGATATGTTCTCTAAGATGCATTTGGAGGTGAACGACAGATAGGGGAAGACTTTTCTATCATATGTAGTTGTTACCTCTACTCATCATGATCGAGTTTGAATGAGGTAGCTATCAGATTCTGAAGGCCTAGTCCAAATAGAGAGTGTGTCAAAAGAGGACCCTATTCATGGATGGACCATAGGTGATGATGAGATCTTATGTTCCCAGGGGCGTGTATGGGTGCCAGCAGACACACGTAAGGAGCTGATGCAGGAAGTTCATTCCTAGGTTTGTGTAGTTAATCCAGGCATCACCAGGATGTTTCATGATCTACACCATCAGTACTGGTGGCCAGGTATAAAAATGGATGTTGCTGGTTTCGTTATGAGGTGTTCCACTTGTCAGCAGGTGAAGGAAAAGCATCAGTGACCAGCCGGGCTCTTATTGTGGTCACCCATTACCAAGTAGAAGTGGAATGATGTCACGATGGAATTCATGATCAATTTTCCGAGGTCGCCTCGAGGGAATGATGCAATATGGGTTGTCATTGACAGGATCATGAAGGTCGCTCACTTCTTGTCGATCAAAGAGACCTTCAGTGTTGATGAGCTGGGACAGTTGTATATCTGAGAGATTGTACATATGCATTGAGTTCCGCACTCCATTGTTTCAGATAGGGATGCTCGTTTTACGTCTCAGGTATGGAAGGGGCTTCAGAAGGCATTGCGTACACATGTACATTTGAATACAACCTACCACCCTCAGATAGATGGCCAGTCTGAGTGTATGATTCAGGCGCTTGAGGACATGCTCCAACCATGCATTATAGATTTTTTATGTTCTTGGGAGAAGCATATAACTCTTGTGGAGTTTTCATACAACAATAGTTTTCAAGAAACTATTCAGATGGAACCTTATGAGGCATTGTACGGTAGGTCATTCCAATCACCCTTATGTTGTCTAGAGACGGGAGAGGCAGCTTTACTAGGACCTTGTTTTGTTCAGGAGACCACAGAGCAAATGGAGTTGATATGGAAGGGGATGGATACTTAACAATCTCTTCAGAAGTCTTTTGTTGATCAGCGGAGACGACCATTGGAGTTAGAGGGTGGGGATCAAGTTTTCCTACATATCACACTGAGATTGGGACACAAGAGGATTAGGAGGCAGGGTAAGCTTTCCCTGAGGTAAGTCGAAGCATTTGAGGTGTTGGAGATAGTTGGGCCGGTTGCCTATCGGTTTCAGTTACTTTAGAGTCACTGAGCCATGCCCGACGTCGTCCACATTTCTTAGCTTCGACGTTACTTTTTAGACACATATCATGTTTTCCAACCCGAGGAGGTTGAGATTGAAGTGGATGCATCCTTTGAGGAGAATACTATCTGGATTGTGGATCGAAGTACGAAGGTTCTCCGTGGATGGCCTATTCCTATGATACGAGTGCATCGAAATCACAGTTGTGTATAGGAAGAGACATGGGAGAGGGAGGCAGACGTACGATTGTAGTGTCCGTAGCTGTTTAGGGTTTCTTCTTCTACGCTGTGCTAGGAAAATTCAGGGGTGAATTTATTTAAGGGGGGAAGTTTGTAAGAACCCGAGTCTTTTTTTCAGGTATGTCTTTTCTTTTTTAATAATTTTGGTGAAAAAAAGGAAATTCTGGAAATGTTCTAAGTACACACCGTGTACTTTATGTGTAAACACTGTGTACTGCCTCACCATTGGAGGTAGTGTGTTGGCTATGTAGTAGCCACCCACACGGCCGTTTGGGGGTGATTTGGAGGCCGCTTAAAGAGGATAACAGAAATGGTGAGTACACGCCGTGTACATTCGTTTTTTTCATTAAACACACCAGGGTCGTGCCTAATCTCCAAAATACCCTTATTTTAGGTCTCGTTCGACCGAGAGAAGCGTACAACCATGGATCATTGACAACCCCCCCCCCCCCCCGAGTGTGCATCCGTCCTATGAATCGAACACTTTCGGTTGTGTTCGAATCGCATCGGTGAGTTCTCTCTTCTCCTGGAGCACCATATTCTGATTTCTCCTCTATCATAAGATATTGTGGGTTGACCATTTTATGTGTTTTTGTAGATATTTGAATTTATAGGGTGATTAAAGATTCAAGGTTCACATATAGCGATCTCCAAACACCAAGGTAGGTGGTTTGTCCCTTTCTATTCAATGTCTTTGTGTATTATGTGCAAATTGCACCAATACCCATGAACGGGGTATTGTTTGTTTACCATTTTACCCCTATTGATTTCATACCATGCATGTATGATTGCGTAGTGATTATTTGAATATTAATTGGGTGGATTGCTATGATTTGGATTTTTTCCCCATGCATGTTCTATTTATGATCATTTGGTCCTGTTTACTATTTGGCTACTTTGTCTGTTTTCCACGCTTAATGCTGTTGTATGGAGAGTTGTTTTCTGACATGCTTGATATGCTGTAGATCTATTTAGCCAAGTAGTTCATTAGGTTTTCGTTGGTCATATTGTATTGATATTCTCATTGACCTACATAGGGTCTTGATAACCTAGTGTAGTCAACTATAAGGGGAATTGACCGAGTGAACTTCCTACGAGAGTCTTTGATCACTTTGGGCTATACGAGGAATTGACCGAGTGAGCTTCGTCAGAGAGCCTAGGACCACTTCAGGCTATAAGGGGAATTGACTGAGCGAGCTCCCTCAGAGAGTCCTTGTCTCCTTTAGACTCTATGTGGAATTGACTGAGTGAGCTTCCTTAGAGAGTCTTTGATTTTATTCCGGAACTGTTTAGACTATAAGGGGAATTGATAGTGGGTGATTCCTCAGAGAGACTATGAACGACTTGGGCTATAAGGTGAATTGGGAAAGTGAGCTTCCTCAGAGAGTACTTGACCATGGGGCTATAAGAAGAATTTACTTCCTGAGCTTCCTCATAGAGTTCCTGACTACCTTAGACTATAAGGGGAATTGACTGTGAGTGCTTCCTTAGAGAGTATTCATATATATATGCCAAGGGGTTAGACCAAGTGTGCTACCCATAGGGCTTCTTGTACTTGTTAAGTAGGACCATAGGTGATGGCTATGGCTATTTCCCAGAGGGTTACCTTTTTGTGAGTAGTTTAGCTGTTGCTTGATATTGAAACTACAGATTGTCTACTGCTGAGTACTTTCATGTTTAATGTTTTATGTAATTTACCAGCCATATATTCAATGACTATTAGGCACAGATCTTTTGGTGGTTGACAACTTGGATTTAGTCTCACACCCTTTTTGATCCATGTTTTTGGGCCCAAGCATATTATGTTGCTGTAGGTATAGATACATGAATGTTCCATTCTACTTCAGTTACTTGACTTGCTTTGGAGCTGGAGAGCATGGGACCAAGCCTATGCTTGCGATGCTGAGGAGCTGTTTATCTTTTATTTTGTACTTTGGTTTTGTACTATTTGTATTCCAGCATTGTGACTTGTTTGGATACTTTCCTAGGCATATGTATCATGCATCATTTATATGTGTTATCTAGTTGTTTTTACTTTCAGTCTTCCACTCTTTACTCCTGTATATATGTTTACGGCTTCCACTATTGATTTTGTTTTTCTTCTGCAGTGTACTCTTCCAATGAGGTCATACTTTCCCCTCTATCACACCCAAGGCCCTCGCTACTAGTCATAATCCACGGGAATTTGGGGAAATGCGCTTAAGATCTTGTGACCTACCAGGTATGAGGTGCCTCTGGGTGGCTTCCGGAACCAGGAGGTTACTGGGGTTAAATGAGTGAGTACACCATGGATAAACATCCAACTCAACCCTAGATACATTGGATATGAAGAGAAGAAAAAATAGAGTGGCTAATCATATAGTTAAAAAATATCATAGTTGATAAAAACAATGTCTAATATGGAGTTGAAACTTTATTGCGCCCTAAACTATAGATATGATTTAGAAAAACAATAAATTCCATTAATTCAACATATGAATATATAAAAATAAAATGGTTGAATTTTAGACTTATTATTTGTTAAAATATTTCACCTAATATCCACAATGAAATAGAACATATAAATCATAAATTTAAGGTGAATTAGTAAAAAACATTATAGTAATTATGACATAGAAAATCAATAAATCTATGGAAAATGGCCAAAAAAGTATACGACAACACTATCGTACAAATCATTACAATTTTCTATCTATATAGAATTAAATATCCTCTAAATATTTTAGTTTTACTAATATTATTACTATGTTCACCAATTCACTATATCAAAACGAACAATACAAAATCCATATCATCACAATTGGCCCACATAATCAATACAAGTTTTTTGTATTTTTATATGAGACTATCTTGGTAAATGTATTGCTTCAATTTTTTATTTTATATCATCATTCATTATAATATTTATAGGGGTAACATAAAATTTTTAAATTAATCACCTCATCATTAATGTGGTATAACTATTTCTGTACAAAAACTTATCTTCTCAAATATAATTCTTTCCCAATTTATGAATTGTTTTTCCAAAAACTATCTCCTTTAATGACATTATTATTTTAATAAGAATTATAAATAGCTCTAGAAAAAACAATCATCTATATTATAAATGAATTAATATAATAATTTAAATTATATATTTAATATATCAAATTTTATGATAGATATTCCTTATATATTTTCTATTATTAACACTATTAATTAAAAATAATTTTAATAATCTATATAAATATAATTATGTTATAAACATTGGATTATTAAATTATTACAATGGTTTAATTTAAAAAGTATTTATTAATAAATAAAATTATATTATTTATAAGTGTACCCATTAAATGATACATATTATCATTGGAAGCCAATGTCATGAATCACTAATCCATAATTATTGTAATAAATTTATTCCATGTAAAATATTCACCTACTTTTTTTAAATTGAAATATAAATATTTTTTATTTCCAAAATTATATAATATATATTATCACTAGTTCTATAAATGGTTATCATATATAATATACATACATCTAATGTATTCAATGTCATTACATGAATAAGGGGAAATTATATTAATTTTTCTATTAATTATGAGGTAATCAAAATACCCCCAAAAAATAATAAATAATTTAACGTTTATATCATTATATTTCCCTAACAATCCATCACACTTCCACTAATTTTATATCATAATTGTCCTAAGTGGGTTCTATTAGATTTTTTTAACAAGTGTCAAATAAAAACACAACGTCGAATGTTGTTCTAACAAACTCCCTTGTGTGTTATATCTTCTCAATGATAATTTAGTTCTGTAACATCTAATATTCATGTAACCACTTTCTATCTTTATGTTGAATGTTTTATTAATTCAATTCAATGAGAACTTGAGTAAAAAAATCACACATATTATCGATGAAACTAAAAACATTGTATGAACTTATAATGGACCATTACAACTAAATTTCATGAAGCTGTGTACTAAAAACTAAGGATTTTTAAATCCATAAACAGTTTATTCTATAAAATAAAAAAATAAACTGAACTAAATTATATTTTAGAAATAATGAATTCATTTAAATCTCTATCACCTCTGAGAACCAATTTTAGAAGAATTATATCTTAAATAACCAAAAAACTTCATTAATAGAGAAAGAATTTTGCAAAATCCTAAATAAAAACCATTTGAATAGTTATTCGGATTATTTATGTATGAATGTAGTGGAAATATAAAAAATAAATCATGTAATGTATGTATGTTTTTATGATTTATATTGGGGTATATAGTCATCAAGTATAATTATAGTGTCATTATTACAGGTTTTCAATCACCAATTTATATATGAAAAAATTAATTATTATTTAAAAGAAACTAATAAATATTTTTTTATTATAAAAATTTATTTTAACATAAAATTTATAATTTTGGAAATGTAAAAAGGAAAAATTTCAATAGTGAAAATACCTTTTTTTATAAAGATACATTTGTAATATTATACATTTTGTTAAATATATTAAATTTATAAAAGATTTCTTGTACATATATAGGTGTAATAAAGGAAAATATTTTACATAAAAAAATGTTGTATTAAAAATATATTGAATAAAGTAATAATGGATCATCACCAATGAAAGACATTTTATTGATGAAAGTATTATTTATTATTTATGTTTCCATTAAAATATAGACATCCTATACTTTCCTTTTTAAATTTAATGAATTGTATTGCTTATATATATATATGAATAAAAATGAGATTTTTATTTTTAATTGGACATAAATATTATAAAAATAATTTGATATTAAATATTCCTAATTTTTAAGGAATTATATTCTTTTTTTTATAATAATTAATTATAATCATTAATATTAGTGAATGGTATTAATTAAATATTCTATTTATTTATATACTAAAAATTTAAATTCAAATAGTGAATTTTGAATGGTTTTAAATAATAATGACAAAAATTTTTCATTGAAAGTATTTGTTAAATATGTATTTTTATTAATTTAAATATTTTATTTAAAAATTGATTTTTACAAATTTATATGTATTATATAACAAAATGGATTTTATTTGGTGAATAAAAATGAAAAAACTAGTTAATGAGTTAAATTTTAATGTCATGAAAAATATTTTTCTTCGAGGTTATTGTAAGTTCCCAATATAAAGGATAAAATAAAGTAGAAGTCTCCAAATAAGGGGTAAAGTCCAAAAATATCCAAACAATTTCCGTTATATGTGTTCCTGATTGATGTATCAAAATCTAATCATCAATATTAAATTATTGGAAAATCACCAATCAATTACCCAAGAGAAATCTCTTACCATAGATATTATGGATTGGGTATTTGTAACACTCTTTATCATGCACACATATAAATGGGACTCTCACTACACACTTCAACAGAAACAAATCCATTGTGGTTATATTGAATATAATCTCATATTATATCCTCCATAACTCTTTCCAACAATATGAAACATCATCTTCTAATCAAGTGAAAAAATTAATTCAACTTCCAAAATTAATTTAAGAGAAAATGTGATTTCTTATTTATAAGAAATGATGTCTTGTCATTATTTTTCATTTATATTCTTCTATAAATCATCCAAATTTTAATTTATTGACTAAATAAAATGTATATTAATTTTCTATACATATTCAATAATCACATGATACTAAAAATTCTTTAACAAGATACCCATCCATTGATTATTTTGTATTATGGATTAGGAAATTTTAACCACCAACACTAAGGATCTTATAATGCTTCACAAAAGGATTGATATCGAAAAATAATTTATAGTATCATATAATAATAATAACAATAATAATAATATTACTATTTTACCATTAATTTTGTTGATTTGTTTTATTAATATTTAACCAAATGTATGTGTAAAACCTCATATGTGTTACAATTTACCAAAACATGTTTGTTATGGATTTCATCATTTCAAGTCATAAACAAAAATACAATAGAATAAACCAAAAATGTCATCAAAAATTTTATAATGTAAAATAAGGCTCTTGAATATTTAACATAAATTGAACACATGAACATTGAATAATTATTGAGGATTCCATATCTAAATAAATAAGGAAATGTTGAAAAAAACAACAACTCATGGTCAATATATACTAAAAATAAATTAAAAAATTGTTATAGAAGAATATAAAATATAAAAATAAATTAATTTATATAAATAGGTACATAATAAATATGGTTATGTAATCATTTATTATTATATATAATGATAGAGCATGGATAATAATCCAAGAATCCAAAATAAGGTCTAGTATGAACACAATTTCTATTAATTGAGTTGTAACCATTCTTTATTATCCTTATGTATCTATGTTGTCTACAATATTCTATACTAATGTATTATTTTTTATATCATCATATATTAATATGGTTTTTTTCATTATCATAATCTCCCATTGAAATGTTTATTTCATCATAAAATATAATATGGAAATGGATTTTAACAATATAACCCTATTCCATTGGGTTATATTCATTTTTATTAGAATATTACAATCAATTATAAGTATTTATTTTTTAAATAAATAAGATCATTTTATTTCAAGAATCATTTTTAGGTATTTTAATATCATTCTCATTCAATTCATTTCAATGGAACTTTGCTTCATAAATTATTGTTTTTGTACGCATTTCATGGTCTTGATTGTCATTACATGATTTATTTTTGATATTTTGAGTTGATTAACATTAACATGGTTTAAATAGTACCCAATTAACCAATATTATAATATTATATTTATTAGTTATGGTTTTGGAACTTTTATTTCATTTAGTCTCTTGAATTGGATTGTGATTTGAACCTTATCAAATTCATAAAATATTTTCATTAAATGGAAGTCATTATTTTCATCATAACATTTCCTCTTTTAATAAGTATTTTTATGATCGAGATATTATACTTATTCCCATAGAAATATTATTTTTACCTCAATATATAAATATCATCTTCATTTTAAAATACTATTTTTTGATGGATTTCTTTATAAAAAAATTAAATTATTAGATATAATTTACATTCCCTTTATTGTCTCTTTTCCCTCTATGTCCATATTCATTCAAAAAAAAATCAGTTTTTATAATTATAAACTTATTATATTTATGATCTTTTTTAACATTATAATACTAATTTATCAATATTGAAAATATGTTTAAATTTCTGATTCCACTATGTGAGTTTCATTAAAAAATGATTAAATATTTTTAAAAGGAATTTCTTCCCACTTCCATATATTTTTCACTATCCAACCAACAATTATTATAAATTTTCACTATAAATAGTTAAATGATTCATTATTTATATTTATTTAAAATCAAAACATTTCAAGGGATTAGGAATCACCTTCTAGAAAATAATTCAGAATGATTTTAATAAAATTATATTTAGGAAAATGATACTAATACATAATGAAAATTATTTCCATTATTTCACTCTTATCTTCCTATCAATAATTTCATGTTAAATTTTAGTGAATAAATATATATATATATATATATATTAAAATTAATATTAATTTCATATTTAAATATAAATTCATTTATACATTTTTTTAATTTTTAATGACGTTAAATAATTATTTTAAATTATTGTAATGTTTTATGATAGAAAAAGAGATAAAGAATTTATATTTATTTTTTATTTTTTAAAATTTAATTTATATCAGTTTAAAAACATTGTACTCTATAATATTATAATTCATTATATTTTTCTCCCACTTTATAATTTTTTGATTAAAATATCCTTAAATTGACATAATTCATTAATTCAAAATTAAAAATTTTATTTGACTATTGTGATCTCTATGATTGGTTTGACCCATTATTTAATCTATCATTACTTACTAGAATCATCATTTAATAAGTGCCTTTGGTCAAATAACACTAAATTACATGTGTACTTTTATTTTTTCATTATATTTAATTTCATTAATATATTAAATTATATATTTTTATTTTTAAAGTATTATTTATTGATAGAACCATATATTCAGTTATTATATATATAAGATATTAAATGAATATAATATATTCTCAATCCATGTATTTTTACATTTTTATTGATTCATATTATCAACCTGTTTCTATCAATGGATGAATTTTATGCCTCATTAATTTTTTCATATAAACTATATTATTTTCATGACTTAATCATTGTAATACACTTGATTTTATTCATCTAGAACAAATATCTTTGGGTTATCATAATGTGATGGATGGGACCATAATTATTTCTCCCTTTAATGAATTGGGCAAGGATTCATATATCACAAGTTAATAATAATATAACTAGGGAGGGGACTGAATCCAATATGATTATTTGAATGAGTTGCGAATCCAATCTCTTAGTTTTGTTGAATTGGGGTAGAAATTATTCTACCAAGTCATGATAGCCATCATACTGACACTTGATATATAAATTATTTCAATAATTATGTATGTGACACATTTTAAGAATATATTTCTATTTCATGACACGAGGATACAACATTATTCAAAGATGATGATTATTTTCTATTATTTGGACATAAATATTCTTCAATTTTTTATAATAAAAAATAAATATCAAATTAATCATTTTTATTAAAAATGTTTTTATGGTTTTTTTAATATGTTCAGTTTATATACATTGATTGGGTTCCAATACCCACATATTCATAGAATTATTATTTGTTGTCTTCAATTTACATATTTTTTTCTAAAACCCAAATGAGACTAGGAGCTCATAATTTATTATATTTATAGCTCCTAACGTATAAATAAGATTATTATATATGATGTTCATCAAGGTTATAAAATGAAGAAAAATATTATATGTTTAATATGTTCTGCAAAATATAAATATCATATATCTAATATCCACGGATAAAAAAACAATAATTTCTATTGTAATTTTTTTTTGGGAGGTGTCATGTTTATTCATTTAAAACGAAAAAAATATGTATCATATTCTCTTGTCAACATAATATGAAACATAGTGAGGGATATATATTTTTTATTATTAGGATAATGGTATTATAAGGATAAAACCTATTGAATCCAATTATTAACTACTGGTTATATAGGTTAAACAAAAATTATTATAGTTAATCGAATATTGATAAATTTTTAAAATTTGTTTTCATATGATATTTTATATTTGTATTTATTTTCTAAATTCATTTCATGGTTTAGACAAACTTTATTTGTATTATCACGATTTAAAATATATTGTGTTTATGAATTTATTTTGAAATAGAAAAATTTTAATGATGTAGTGAGAGGTATTTATCAACAAAATAACTCATTTGGGAAAGAATTTTCAAATAAAATTTTTTTATTCATTGGAAAAATTAATGAAAATAATAACACAAATTAATACCAATAATGAGTAAAATTATGAGATCATTTTTATTATATAATATATTATGATGGATATTTCGAAATTAAATATATCTAATTATATTTTACGAATACATTCGATTATTTTTTCTGGTGAGAGTAAATTCAAATTTATATGATTAAAATTATATAAGTAAGGGAGAATGCCACATTCTAGGTTCATATATTCATTTCATTCCATATGATATATATTTTCATACCTCTAATTAATTTTTACTTGAGAATAAAATAAATCATACAAGAAATGAAACATATTAATTACAATACATTCACTAATAATGGGACAATATAACAAATGTAAATGAAAACATGTATTACATACCAAAGATGGAAACATTACAATAATGTGTCAAATATAAAATTTAATAACAAATATGAAAAAATATTATCATTAACATTATGAATTCTCTTGGATCTTCTTCATCTTTAATGCCCACAACATTAATATTAAAACCCATAATGAGAAAAAAATCATGAATAATGATAACATTTTTTAACATCCTATATGGAAAAAGTCGAAAAAATATGTGTTATATGCGAATTAAATATTGAATAGTGTTTTAGAATATAATGATGGCATTGTATTGGTCATTTTGTCCCATATAAGGGGTTATATACCAATCGAGTAGAATACTAATAAACATGTTACTAGAACTATTAGTATTCATTTGGAAAAGAAAATGATTATGTAGTTGTTAAAATAATGATATTTGTGTTACACATATGTTTTCTAAATTATATTTACCAATGTTGAAATATAATGAAAATTTAATATAGATTTTATTAATATGAATTGTATTATATATATATTTTAAAAATATAGTTATTCTTGTTAAAGTTTACTTTTAATGGTTTTTTCAAAAAAATGTATTGACGATGTACAAGTAATGTTTTTTACTCATTAAAATAAATCTAATAAATTAAAAAAACATATATTTGATATATATTTAATGATTCGTTGATAAATAATTAGGTATCAATTAAAAAACAGATTTATAATATATATATTATATCTCAAAAATTAAAGATTATAATATTTAAATTAAAAATTTCAATAAAATGAATTGTGTATGTATATGAAAAAATGAAAAACATTTTATAATTTTTTTTTATTTCGTAATAAACATTTGGGAAATAATTTTATAATAAAAATTTAGATGTTCATATGAATGTTTTTGATTTTTTTCTATTTTATTTTGAATAAATTTTAGTTTTCTCTTTTATATGATAGTTTTAATTAAATTTATTTATTTTAAATGTAATAAAATTAATTTACCTTCATTTTATTGACTAATACATTTACAATATAAAAAATTACATTATATTTTATAAAGTTTATTATATTAAAATTAATTTTAATTTATTATATATTTCTTATTATTAAAATAATTTTGATAAATTAACAAAATTTAATAAAAAATATTATTTATTATTAATACGTATAATTTAATTTTTTTAAGAAGGTTAATTTCATTTTTATGATCCAAAATTATGTACTTACGTAAAAGTTAGTTAGCACGATATTCGTTAAAATGATCTAAAAATATTAAAATTAGATATAACGTAATAATGTCTGAAAAACAATTATCATTAATTATGTGTATGCTATAATTATAAACTAACCATAATCCAATTTCCAATGATTTTTCACGTTGGATCAAAATTCAATCAAGAAAATATTTCATGATATATTATGTAATTTGTACATGTAAATTTGTCATTCATGATAACATTTAAAATCAAGCCTCTAAACAAACATTATCCTTTAGCTTTACATTATTTTACCTATATATATCTACCAAAATTTTCACCCTAATAATTATTTCCCACTTTTCTCATCTAATAAAATTAGAATACTAAAATTACAACAAAATAATAATGAAATACATGAGGATATATGATTTCTTCTTTTTAAGTGACGACATCATACCATTATTTAACTCATTCCTCCATCACTTCACAATTTTTATTTTTAGCATTATTAAAATATCAACATTATATATATATATATATCAAGAAAAAATTATATTAATAAAATTTGTTCTACATCATACCCGTCCAATGATTATATTATGTTTTTTGGGTTATTTTTTCTAGAAAAATAAATGATCTTATAATTTTTTTTCAAGGATCGATATGAAAAAATATTTACAAGTATCAAATGATGATAATAATAAAATTCTGTAGTAAGTATGGTTTTTAGTGGTAATATTAATATCTAAATAATTATATATATATATAACTTATCATAGATAATTATTATTGAAAAAATAGATTTTGGGAATTCATTTTTACAAATGTTACATGAAACTCCCGAGGAATTATCTTATACAACCATAATGAATATTGGTACTATTACTCTTATACCTTAACTTTTAAAGAGATGTTTATATAAGAACCCATATCTTCTTTTCATTTATGTTTCCATTTTCTGATGTTTTTGAGGAAAAAGAGGAGTTTGTGGAAATTTCATAAGTACACACCGTGTACTTTATGAGTACACGCTGTGTACTCGGTTACCATGGGTAGCCAGGTGCTGGCAATGTAGCGGCCATGAACATGACCGTTTGTTGTAACCTGGAGACAGCTTAATGCGGCGGCCGATGAAGGCAAGTACACACCGTGTACTTATAATGTATACGTTGTGTACTTTCTTTTTTTGTTAAACATATAGGGGTCACGTATGAGAGATTGAACCACCTCCTTCTAGGTTTGGTTCATCCAAGAGAGAGAGAACGACATGGATCTCCCTCTGAGCTTCTGATCGAGCGTCAGTTATCCGAAATGACCGTCGTCGATTACGTTGAAATCTCCTTGGTAAGATCTTCCTTCTGTTAGATCTTCGTTTCCTAATTTCTCCTATTTATTAAGTTATATTCGATTGAGTGTATTTAACATTTTTATAGATCTATGATGTTTATGGGTGATTCAGGGATCAAGGTTCACGTATATGGATCCTAAAACACTGAGGTAGGTGGTTTGTGCCTTTCTGTTGAATGTCTTTGAGTTATATGAGAAATTTGACAAATACCCTTGAACGGGGTATTGCATGTTTACCTTTTTGTCCCTATTAATTTACTAATACGGTTTTATGCATGAATAGAGATTAATAGAATGATAATAGGGTAAATTGCTATGCTTTGGAGGTGTTTTCCCATGAATGTTTTTATGACCGTTTGGTCTTGCTTGTCATGTTAGGAATCCTTGTTTACTAACCATGCCTAGTAATGTAGGATAAAGTGTTTTGTTTATTTGACATTCTGATATGTTAGAGACTGCAAGTCATGTAGTTATTGAGGGGTAATTTGGCCGATACGCATTGCTATTATTTCTTGACATAAAATGATTTGTGAGAACATGGTGTAGTAGACCATTGGGAGAATGAACGTGAGGGCTTATCCAGAGTGTCTATTTACTGTTACTATGCGAGAACATAGGAGGAATTGACGTAAGTGATTCCTCAAAGTGACTGTAGTTCCTTGATGCGATCTATAGGGAGAATGTGATGTAATTTCTTCCCTACAGAACCTTTAGTCATCGATAAGAGACTACATAGGGAATTGACAGTGAGTGCTTCAAGCGTTTTTTGCTTAAGCTGAACCATAGAGGATAGACTGAGTGTTCTACCCAAAGGTTTTCTTGTCTTGTTTGGTTGAACAAGAGGGGTTAGGCTATGAATACTTCCCAGAGGGTTACCATTTGTGTTTAGCTGCTTGTTTTTACTTGTTTGGTTGAACCAGAGGGGTTAGGCTATGAGTACTACCCAGAGGGTTAGCGGCTTTGATTAGCTATTGCATGACATATGAAACTGAATGCATTGAAACTGTTGATTGTTTACTGTTGTGTACCTCCTTGTTTTCTGCTTTCATTACTGAATACCTACCATATATTTTCTGACTATTAGGCACATATATCATGGTGGTTTCCTACCGGGATTTAGTCTCACATCACGTTTAGGTTCATAATTTTGGCCCCAAATAGATTATATTTTTCCAGGTATAGATAAGGGAAATTTCCCTTCTACTTCAGGTACTTGACTACTCTATAGCTGGAGAGCATGTGACCATGATATGGCTTGTGATGCTGAGGAGTTTTTTACTTTTTTTCCTTCTATACTTTGGATTAGTAATTTTATCAGCATTGTGACTTGTTGGGTTCCTAGACACAAGTATCATGCATCATCTTATATATGTGCTCCAGTTGTTTTTACTTCTACTCTTCTAATGTATACTTTTTTATGGTACTTTTACTGCTTCCTCTATTTCTATTGATTTAATTCATTTGTGTTACTATGCCAATGATGGAATATTTTCCCCACTATCATACCCAAGGCTTTCACTGCTAGTCTACAGCCTCTGGAGTTCGAGGAAATGCGATTGAGGCCTTGTGACCAACTGGGTATGGGGCACCTCTGGGTGGCTTCATGAATTTGGACGTTACAAAGTGTTATCAAAGGGATTATTTTCCATTGACATAATATTTGGATCCTATTAATAGGGATATGAAGGAATATGTACTTGGTAATAAGATGTGTTGGGGAGTAGCTAACCCGTGTACAGGGAAAAGCTGATCTACCTCGTTTATTATGATTTTTTCGGTTCTTCAATTATTACAGTTGATTTGATATCACCTTGAGTGATTCCCATGTTCTTTTATGTTATTTTTAATGTTATTGAAGTTATATTTCTATTTCAACCCGATGATATGATGGTATACCATCTCATGCATCATATATACACTTGCTATGGATCACATGTCTTGCATTATTTCCATTCTATATAGGGTGGATTAGTGATTTCATGTTGTTTTGATAGGTGTTTTGATGGATTTGCATGCTTTTTGTGATAGATTCCTTGATAAAAAATACATTCTTTTTTATAGGTTATTTTTGGTGTAAAGTTTTGTTTGAATGAACAGAAAACTTTGGTTCTTGAGGTGTAATGGGCCCTCATAGACCAAAATTTGGTTGATCATTGCCTTGTTATTCTTTTTTATGACATATGTAAGATTCCATGCTTTAATTTGGGGAGAGTATGGGCCCTCACGAATTAGAATTTGGAACATAAAGGTTTGTTTCTGTGTTTTTCTCAGTGCTAGAGTAGTTTCTAATGCTTACTATCTAGAAAAACATAGAATACACGGTGTGTAATGTTGAACACATGCCATGTGTTCTTCTGTTCGGGAAGAAACAATTTTTCTCGAGTACATACAGTGTACCATATGTACAAGCCATGTAGTCTCTAACCATGTCTTAGACTATGTGGGATGAGACACAGGGTTTGAAGTCTTTGGTAGGATACGCCGTGTACCAGATGTACATGTCATGTTGTAGGACCGTGTTGCTAGCCTTGTCACTAACAATTCGGTTTGGTTGAGTCTTCTCTAATGTATTCTATTTCAGTCGTGAACACGCCGTGTAGTGTGAGTTGTGTATTCATCCATGTCACTAACAACATGGGTCGATGAAGCTCGTTTAGTACACGCAGTGTCTGGCACTATCACACCGTGTTGTATTATTCTAAGAGAGTCATGTGGCTTAGCTGTGTAAGAGAACACGAGTGGGGAAAATGGATTCAAGTACACATAATGTGTAAGTATAACATGCCGTGTATGGGGTGTGACTCGACCAGTTTTGGAAAAAGTACATTCCCATGTGAAAGTCTTAAAGGAACATGTCGTTTAATCAAATATAAATGTCATGTATCCTTGTTTTCTTAAACATGAATGTTTTCTATCTCATGTTCCCACCTTCCACTTCTTGTTTTTGTCCTAAATAATTTGATCTAAGGTGTGCGTTTGACCTTGCAGAGTGATTCCAGCGAGACGTCCTCCGGTTGTACGCCAGTTACAGGGCAGTAATCAAACACCAGACGTGGCTAATAAAGGACTTCTAGTATATCCTCTTGTAGTTATATTCTATGCACTAGCCATCATTCCGGACAGAGGTGCTGATTCACAGTTTAGAGAGGGATTCATGAGGTTTATGTAGGACTTCCGCAAAGTTCCACATCCTAACCCATCTATGGCAGAGTTGAAGCGGGTTTCCCAGCAGTAGCATCCTCCCACTCTCACCGGGGAAGGAGGACCTCAAGGTGCAGAGGTATGGTTATAAGTCATGATTTCTATATTTGAGCATCTAGAGACGCCTCCATAGAGGAGCATCAAACTCGCAACATATATGATTTGGGACTCCACCAAGAGATGGTGGGATTTGACCTCAAAAGAAGGATGCCAGCAGGTTATGGCGTGGGATGAGTTTCAGCAAGCCTTCTATGATCAAATCTATTTGGATACTTTGAGTGCTGACTGAGCCTGAGAGTTTATGAGTCTTAAGCAAGGTACTCTCTCAATCATGGTGTATTCTTCTCGCTTCACTGAGCTGTATCGCTTCATGCCTATTCTATGAGGTGATGAGTTATTCCTGCAAAGGAAGTTTGAGGATGGTCTGAGGCACGACAACCGGTCTCAGGTGAACATATTTAGGTTGAATTACATCACTTCTATAGACAACCAG
Organism: Viscum album; assembly: GCA_963277665.1. Lineage (NCBI taxonomy): Eukaryota > Viridiplantae > Streptophyta > Magnoliopsida > Santalales > Viscaceae > Viscum > Viscum album. Next base: position 912,963,663 of record OY728162.1, on the reverse strand, counting down.
GCTCTAATCACATGCACAATTTGAGGGATTATGGAGTTGTGAGCCAGGGAGGCTCAAAAAAGGGAGTTAGTATCTCTCCTGCTGAAAGCAGGAAGCACCGTAGGGAGTATACACACAGAGGTCTAAGTAGGTGGGAGATTTCTTCTCATAGAAAGGTGGTGTGCCACCAGTGCGGAAAGTGAGGGAATACAAGGCCAAATTGTCTGAGAGACACATTGGAGTGCTGATCTTTCAGAAAGATGGGTCATATTCAGTTTTTCTATCAGATCTTGTCACCACTAGCTAGTGACAGGGGTTCTTCTATGACTCCTCATTCTGGAGCAGCGTCAACAATTTCTCATCAGTCTAGAAACTACAGTTCTTTTGGCACTTCGGGACGAGGTGGAGGACAATCCCAAGGTAGTCTGTTTCTTGGATTTCAGCAACAATAGGGTAGATCAGATCAGAGTGGTCAGACAGGGTCAGAGGGCCACAGTGCAGGTCATAATTTTGCAGTGGAGCAGACCCAGCAAGAGCAGGATCCCGGACCCTCTATAGTTCGAGGTACGATCTTAGTTTCCTCATTTTTAGCTTCTTATATTTTCAATACAGGGGATTCCCATATGTTAATATCATTTCCTGTTGTGGAGAGACTTGGGATCTGTATCTTTTCTTCGGTAGATGTCTTTATGTTTGACACACTGTAACGCCCCGCCCCCTGTTACCCAGATCCAGGGAATTATTTTAATACATTGGCACGATTACAAGGAATCATGTCCTGATGGACCAATCAGTTTAGTAGTCTTGGAAACTATAATACATACTTTAACATTGCATTAAATTTTGAAACATAAAACACTGCATAGATAGTTCTTTGAGAATTCTATTTTTCCCTTTATCTTAACCCGGTATATCAATCATAATACACTTCCTGGAATCCTGGGAAAATAAAACATAAGAAAGGGGTGAGCTCAGATTCTTAGTAAGGGTAAATAATTTAGCAGAAGCTATAAACATTTTAAGGCAAGATGTGTAATAAAAAAACAGCCTTTTAAATATAAACATGAACATAATATGGTAAAAATAAATGAAACATTACCATATAAACATGCACATGGATATTCTACTAGTCGAATTATAACATGTAATAAATAATTTCACAATAAGGGAATGCCTAATACCGGACATCATTACCACATAGTCAAGGCCTCGTGCTAAGACTACAAATAAATTTTTTTTCAAGGCCATGTACGGAGACACTAGTTTGTCTCATTAGACCTACCGATGCATCGAGGAGCTATAGCGGGCTCCACCCGTCACTTACTAAGTCCATTGCATTCCTAATATGAAAAATTTGAAAAATAACATAATCATTCGTATGAAAACTATCATAAAAAATTTCAATACATTAACCATAAACCATGAATGGTATAAAAATTGAACATCCACAGTCAAAATTATCATAACTCGTTCAATACAATATAGAATATTGTATTATAATAAATCAACCTCAATCAAAAATAATATCCAGTAAAGGATGCTAACATAGTTGAAAGTTCTGAGTAAATTTTTTTGAGAGAAATATCCTTTTTTGTAAAATCATTTAAATGTCACTCATTTATAAATCAAGTAATTTAAAAGAGATTTTGGAATCAATGTTTCCCATACCACTTTGAAACTTTTGAAGAGAATTATCATTTGAAAACATTCATGTCCACATAAATAAATCCTTAAAATCATTTTGAAAACAATGACATTAATTAAAAAGATTTACAATGATAAATCATTAAAACATTAAAAATTCTGATCTTGATAAAGAGTACCTTTCAAAAATCCTTAAAATATTCATTTCAAAATATTTTTTTTGAAAAATCGACTTGGATGACAAAAATGTCCCAGTAAATAATTACACATAATCAATCTCGTATAATAATGAGATTGAGGAATTAACCCTTACCAATTTCGTATCTTACAAAACATACACCCCTTGATAGAAGTATCATACAGTGAATATGTAAATACACATAAATAAAGTGCATTACACAAATAATACAATTATGGGAAGTATCCACACCACACAAAAGGTAATAGTGGAAATATGGAATGAATCTCACGGGAATAAGGAGTGAGATGAAAACCCCTTACCATGCAATTTCCTTTAGTCGAGTGTACGTTTAACCTTCGATATGAAGACTATAGTTTGTTATTAAATTATACTAGAACCATATTATTATTTATGATATCATACATTATTCATTTATGACTTTATAATACCCATTTAATAATAATTTCAATGTTATATTAATATTTCGGGTAATAATCACTTTCTTTATCGTACGTGTTTTAATTGTTACTCTTGGTTGTATCACTTAAATCATGATTTAAATACATCCAGAATATAAAAAATGATTTATATATCATATATATTTAGAATATAAATATGTATAATTCGATGTATATATGAAATAGAAAAAACCGTTTATGGAGACGGTAGTCCGTATGTACGCATAAACGTTGTTTCCGTTTTCATATAGTATTGAACGGAATTAAGTGAATAAGATGTATGTAAGTACATAAATACTTATATATATAAATATATATATCTCTAGTAGCATTATTATGTCATATATTACATACTTATTATTAATATATATTTTTATAATCTTCAATGAATGGTGAACTTGGAAATGAATCTCATCGCGTCGTGGAGACGGTAAACCGTACGTAAGCACGAGCGAAAATATCATTCTTTTGATATTAAAATAATATATAATTGGATTTTATATCATAAATACAGAATCCTTATCATGTTATATTTATTATTTACATAAATTACACATCATTATTATATCCATCAAAATAATATTGTATTGAATAACAATTACACCATGACGTGGAGACGGTAAGCCGTACGTACACACATATGGTGATATGTCATTCAAACGATGGGTAGAATACTGAATATGGTTGTAACATATTTATAATAACATCACAATATATAGATGATACTGGAGTTATTATTTTAGAATGGAAATAACAAATAAAGAAGAAGTTTATGAAGAAAGGAATCTTGAACGAGGGTGGTGAAAATATTACTTCTTCTTTAGGTTATTCTTTTTGATTTGATCAAAAGGGCTCATTAGGTTGGCTTTCTGATCAAACTAAAGCATCTAGGTTGAAGTGATGGAAGTTGAGAGAATATTTGGGCAGGGTTTGGCTGATCCAATAGGCATTGAAGGTGTGAATAATTGGTTAGAAGTGGTGTCCTTTTATAAGCGGAGGATGGGCTCTTTAGGGAAACCCTAAAGTATTATTTTATAATAAATTCATATTAAGTTTAAAACTGCTGAAAAGTGGATTATTCAAATTATAAGTTTGTTATGAGTAGAAATCCATTCAACCTATAGTTTTTAGATAGGTTTGGGTCATTATATTAAACTTTTCATTTAGTTTCAACTCTTAGTTAATTAGTATCACATTTACCATGTTACTTTGTATTTTTATATTATATGGTTAATAATAATACTATAAACTTCCAATCTACCCCCAAGTAGTACATTAATGATTAAAATATCATGATATAAGTGCTTTGGATGATCCTTAGTTTTTTTGGAATAAAATTTCAATTAATAAAATAATATTTGTTTTAAAAACTCTTTTATATAAATTTTGACACTATTCGGTATTTTGTTTTGATAAATTAATAACGGCATTATTACTTCGAAAAAATTCATATAACCAATCCTAATATGTCATATTAACCTATAAAATTATTTTAATTCAGAAAAACTCTCAAATTACATTTATTTTTGTATTTATAATATCAATTATCTTTATCATTCATTAATACGGTAATTACTGCATCATCATTGTGTCGTAAATAAATTAAATTATTTAATGTCTAAAATTTATAAATAAAATACTATTATGTAGGAATTATATTTATATTTCTAAATAATATTTATAATCGAATTTATCTTATGTATAACCCTATATTAAAAATGTTTTTGTTATTAAACATAGATTTTAACTCTTTTAACTCTTCTTTGAATTAAATAATAATAAATGTCCTAATCTAATCCAAGTGAACCTAAATGGTAATATTTTATTCCTAAGATTGGTTTTGGACAATATACACTTGTCCAATAGAATTAGGACATGTGTTAGGGTAAGATTAATATCATTTTTACCCTAAATTACTCTATTTACTTTTAACCGTGGTAAATAAAAGTAAAAAGTTACAATTCACCAAAAATTATTTTTATGTCATTCAACCACATTATATTCCTTGATATTAACTGTGTCTATCCAATTTTTGAAATACCACTCTCAGAAGCGGTAAAATTAAGTTTTATCTGAATTTCAAAATTCTTCTAGGAGTTGGGTAAAAGACGGTGAAAAGATAAATAAAATTTTTATATATCTAAAATTAATATAAATTGACTCCAATGAATTACAGTGAACATATATAGGTATTATGTATCAATTTTTAACTAAAATAAATTTAAATAAAATAAATAATTATTTAAATAAAAAGCTGGTTTTAACTAATAACTCATTGTTTTCACTATTCATCAAAAATTGAATGTTTTCAGAAAAACACCAAAAAATCACCTTAGGCTAATTTCGATATTCCGAATCCAAAAATAAAGTCCATTTTGAAAGAAAAAATTTATAAAATTTCAAAAAGTGGGTATTACTATTCATAACGGCTTCTTTGATTGGTCACGGTGTGTTAGAATCTCGAAATTGCGTACAATGCAAGCTATTGCATTATTCAAAGGGAAACGTACCGTGGAAGCATGGGGTGTTACATTCTTCCCTACTTCAATAAATTGCTTCCTCACAATTTGAAATTATTTTTCGAAAATAAAAGGTTGAAAATCGAAAATACCATTGGGAAAACCCACATTGAAAATTAGGTTAGTAAAATTTAGTCTTAATATGAGGAAAAGGGAAATTAAAGGGTCACCACCAAATTATGATCTCGATTAGAAGAACATTGGTGGAATTCAGAGACATTTAATTGGTGGAAAAATGTAAATATTTATTGGTAGTGATTAAGGTCATCAATCACAAACAATTATAAAATTGAGGGCATTAAATGTATCAATCTATGATGATTTAAGATACCATCAGTTCAACAAAACATATATTATTAGGATACCACATTTTTTTATTTTAAGATCCACTTCACTAAAGTATAAGAATTTATTTCTTCATTAAATAAGAGAAGAAGAAAAATATATACTTGACATGTATATTCCCATCCTTCTACTAAGTTCTATCACAAAATCATCTTTCACTCTAAAAGATAATAGAACTTAAAAATAATATTCAATTTATCCTATTCATATAGGGTTCAAAAAAGAATTTATAATTCATCTATCAAAACCATTAAAAAACTACATTATTCAATCCAGGACATCACGTGGGTCCGTGGTAGGTGGTACACCCTTGTTTCCCTTCGGTTGTGTGTTCAAGTCTCGCAGCCTTGCTGGACGAGACGGGTTGGTTCCCAACCTCCGGGTTGTCCTTTTAATGGAAATCCAAAAATAATCTCAAACTAGACTTATCCAAAATACTTCTATCCAACTCATTGTCCAAAATTTATAAGGTAGGTAAACAAAATGATGATCCTTTTTCCCACATAAGAGCATGTAAACACCTTCATCATGTATTATTTTAAAACAATACAACATCCTAAAATACCAGAAAACCTTATTTATTACATTCATGATCTATTATTACTTATAAAATACTGGATATACTCCAAATATCCAAAAAGTTTATTATTCCAACAATGATGAAATAAACAAACCATGAATCATTGCAAGGTATTCAAGAATATCCAATATAATTTATCCAAATCAACAATCTATTATTACAAAATTACTACCTCAGAATCAAGACCATATTAAGGATTACCTTTCCTTCATCCATGTATTTTCAAAAAAAATTATCTCGGTGTAGAGTCACTTTTCATAGTACCATATAATCTCAAATCCTCAATGAAATAGTTCTGCAGTACTATCCTTAATTTTCTACATAATTCATATAACCAGTACATCATTGATACAACACTCAAATGGAATAATTCTTTTATAACAACAAAAGAACACTAGTCATTATTCTTCATATGTGGTAGTGTCATAGCATTATTATTATCCAATAGCATCATTTGGGGCATACTCTGATGATTTGAACAGTTATTCTCATAGTGTTCCTACTCTTTACAGATGAAGCATTGTACATTTGAAATTTTTTCTTACCCTTTCAATCACGTACTTGGTGTCCTTTTTCTCCACACTTATAACAAACTCCCATTCCCATCAAGAATTTACCAAGGTGATTCATTCTATGTTTATCACATATTGGAAAATTCTTCTTTCCATTATTCCCTTTATCCATATTTCTTTCTACCATCCCTTTCTTCTCTGTCTTCCCTTAAAATCCATAGGACTCGGATAATTCTTTACATATCTTATTATCACATGATACTTTTTCTTCATATGATTATAATACATGGGATACTATTTCCCTTCTAAATTCTGGATTAGGACTATGAATTATATGATCCTTCTTACTCTTTAGATCATATGTATTGCTGGATTTCTCATTCCTTTTACTGGGCGCCATATCTAAATAATGGCATAAACTAGATTATTTTATGAATAGAAATACCTAATCCCAAAATTTTAAGACACTTAACATAAATTAAATAGTTTATGGATATAATCCATAATCATAAAAATGGTTTCTTTGAGGATGTATATACTCATAAACCCTTCATAATGGTTTAAAAATAAAATGAGAATTATCCTAATCATATCCCCTAGGAGTGTCGTAACCAAGAGTGCAGCAAGACCTGTTGTCGTGCACCAGTTCCCGTTCGAGTCTTGATCAAAACAGTGTTTTCAGGTTATACCCCAAGGTACATCTATTCCAGAGCCGCCTCTACCAGCTCGTATCCAGACATGTATTTATTTCACGGAAAACTCACAAAATATCTAGAATACCAAAATTCTCGGAAGTTCTTCTATAGTAATCCTCAAAGACTATCTTAGGGTAATGTGCTCTAATCAGAGTTTATCTAAATCTAGTATCCAAGGTTATTGCTAAATGTCCTCTGATTCCAACTGTAATTCCCCGTCCCTAGTGACCTAGAACCGGTGCATTATTTTAATACATTGGCATGATTACAAGGAATCAAGTCCTGAAGGACCAATCAGTTTAGCAGTCTTGGAAAATAGATTACATACATTAACATTACATTAAAATTTGAAACATAAAACACAAAATATATTGTTCTTTGAGAATTACATTTTTACCTTTATCTTAACCTTGCATATCAATCATAATACACTTCTTGGAATCTTGGGAAAATAAAACAAAATAAAGGGGTGAGCTCAGATGGTCTGTAAGGGTAAATAATGTAGCAGAAGCTATAAAATTTTTAAGTCAAGATGTGTAATAAAAACAATGGCCTTTTAAACAAAAAATTAAACATAATTTGGTAAAAATAAATTAAACATTACCACATAAACATTCACATGGATATTCTACTAGTCAAATTATCACAAGTAATAACTAATTTCACAACGAGGGAATGCCTAATACCAGACATCATTCCCACATAATCAAGGCCTCATTCCAAGACTACATATAAAAGTTTTGCCAAGGCCTTGTACCAAGACACTAGTTTATCTCATGAGATATACCTATGCCTCGAGGAGCGATTGCGGGCTCCACCCATCACTTACTAAGTCCACTTCATTCCTCATATGAAAAAGTTGAAATATAACATAAAAATTCGTATTAAAACTAGAATATTAAATTTCCATACATTAACCATAATCCATGAATTGTATAAAATTAGAACATCCATAGTCAAACATATCATAACTCATTAAATAAAATATTGATGATTTTATTATAATAGATCAACCTCAATCAAAAATAATATCCAGTAATGGATGCTGACATAGTTGAAAATGACGAGTAAAACTTTTTGAGAGAAATTTCCTTTTCTGTAAAATCATTTAAATGTCACACATTTATAAAAGAAGTAATTTAAAAGATATTTTTGAATCAAATTTTCCCATACCACATTGAAACTTTTGAAAATAATTGTCATTTCAAAACATTCAGGTCCATATAAATAAATCCTTAAAATCATTTTGAAAACATGCACAATAATTAAAAAGATTTAGAAAGATAAATATTTAAAACATTTAAAATTCATATCTTGATAAAGATTACCATTCAAAAATCCTTAAAATATTTATTTTGAAATATTTTTTATGAAAAATGGACGTGGATGATAAAAATATCCTACTAAATACTTACACATAATCAATCTCAGATAATTATGAGATTGAGGAATTAGCCCTTACCAATTTGGTAACTTACGAAACATACTTCCCATGAAAGATGTATCATACAATGAATATATAAATACTCATAAATTAATGTTTATTACACAAGTAATACAATTATGGGAAGTACATACACCACACAAAATGTAATAGTGGAAATATGGAATGAATCTCACGGGAATAAGGAGTGAGATGAAAACCCCTTACCTTGCACATTCCATTAGTGGAGGGAATGTTTAACCTCTTGTATGAATACTATAGTATATTATTAAATTATAATAGAACCATATTAATATTTATGATATCATACATTATTAATTTATGACTTTATACTACCCATTTAATAATAATTTCCATGTTATATTCATATTTCGGATAATAATCACTTTCTTTATTGTATGTGTTTTAACTTGTTACTCTTGGTTATATCACTTAAATAATGATTTAAATTCTTCCAGAATATAAAAAATAATTTATATATCATATTTATCTAGAATATAAATATGTATAAAAGATGTATATATGAAATGTAAAACACCGTTTATGGAGACGGTAGTCCATATGTACACATAAACGCTATTTCCATTTTCATATAGTATTTATCGGAAGTAAGTGAATAAGACGTATGTATGTACATACATACTTATATATATAAATATATATATCTCCAGTAGAATAATTATGTCATATATTACATACTTATTAGTAATATATATTTTCATAATCATCAATGAATGGTGAACTTGGAAATGAATCTCATCGCGTCGTGGAGACGGTAATCCGTACGTACGCACGAGCGAGAATATCATTCTTTTGATATTAAAATAATAGATTATTGGATGGTATATCATATATATAGAATCCTTATCATGTTATATTTATTATTTACATCAATTAAACATCATTATTATACCCATCAAAATAATAATGTATTTAATAACAATTACACCACGACGTGGAGACGGTAAGCCTTACGTACGCACGTATGGTGACATGTCATTCAAAGGATGGGTAGAATACTGAATATGGTTGTAACATAATTATAATAACATCACCGTATATATATAATACTGGAGTTATTATTTTAGAATGGAAATAACAATGAAAGAAGAAGTTGATGAAGAATGGAATCTTGAAAGAGGGTGGTGAAAATATTACCTATTTTTCGGGTTATTCCTTTTGATTTGATCAAAAGGGATCCATAGGATGTCTTTCTGATCAAACTAAGGCCTTCAAGTTGAAGAGATGAATGTTGAGAAAATAATTGGGAAGGGGTTGGCCGATACAAAAGGATTTTAAGGTGTGAATAATTGGTTAGAAGTGGTGTCCCTTTATAAAGGAGAGGAGTATCTATTTAGGAAAAACTTAATGTATTATATTATAATAAATTCATATTCAATTTCTAATGGCACCAAAGTAGATTATTCAAAGTATAAGGTGGGGATGGGTCTAAATAATTTCAACCAATATATTTTAGATTGGTTTGGGTCATTATATTATCACTATATTTTAGTTTCAACTCTTATTTAATTATTTTCACATTTACCATGTCACTTTGTATTTTTATATTATATGGTTAATAAAATTACAATAAACATCAAATAGACCTCCAACTGGTCCACTAATGATACAACTATCATGATATATGTCCTTTGGCAGAACCATTGATTATTATGAATAAAATATCAATTAATAATATAATATTTGTTTTAAAAACTCTTTTATGTCAATTTTGACACTATTCGGTATTTTGTTTTTGATAAATTCATAACAGCATTATTACTTCAAATAAAATTCATATAACCAATCATAATATGTCATATTAACCTAGAAAAGTATTTTAATTCACCAAAAGTCTCAAAAACATTTATTTGGGTATTTATAATATCAATTATCTTAATCATTTATTAATACCGTAATTAATGCATCATCATTGCGTCATAAATAAAATAAATTATTTAATGTCTAAAAATTATAAATAAAATACCATTGTTTATGAAATAATTTTATCTTAATAATTAATATTTATAATCGAATTTATCTTATGTATAACCCAATATTAAAATGTTTTAGTTATTAAAATTTGATTTTAACTCTTTTAACTCTTCTTTGAATTAAATAATAATAAATGTCCTAATCTAATCCAAGTGGACCAAAATGATAATACTGTAATCCTAAGATTGTTTCTGGTCGATATACACATTTCCAACATAAATAGCACATGTGTTAGGATAATATTAATATCATGTTTAGCCTTAATTAACCTATTTACTTCTAATAGTGGTAAATAAAAGTAAAAAGTTACTATTCACTAAAAATTATTTTTATTTTATTGAACCACATTTTACACCTTGATAATAACCGTGTCTCTCAAATTTTTAGTATTCCACTCACAGAAGCGGTAAAATTATGTTTTACGTGAATTTCTAAATTCTCCTAGTAGTTGGGTAAAAGACGGTGAAAAGTTCAATAAAATTTTTATATATCTAAAATTTATATAAATTGACTCCAATGAATTACAATTAACATATATAGGTATTATGTAACAATTTTGACCTAAAATATATCTAAATAAAATAAATAATTATTTAAAATAATTCGGTTTTAAATAATAACCCAGTGCTTTTCAAAATTCTTCAAAAATTGAACGTATTCAGAAAAATACCAAAAAATCACCCTAAGATAATTTCGATATTCCGAATCCAAAAATAAATTCATTTTGAAAGTTAAAATTTATAAAATTTCAAATAGTGGGAATTACTATTCATAACGGGTACATTGATTGGTCGTGGTGTGTTAGAATCTCGAACTTGCGTACAACGCAAGAAATTTCATTATTCAAAGGGAAACGTACCGTGGAAACTTGGGGTGTTACACACACTGTTGGGGACATGAACGACTAGTGTACATCAATGCAAGGAGTCGCCCCTTGAGGTTGGTGGGTGTCACTTCTCATGGGACCTCTATGTCTTAGAGATGATGTGCTATGACATCATTCTCAGAATGGACTGGTTAGTTTCTTTTCAAGTTGTTGTCAATTTCTATCACTGTAGGGTGAGTTTCACATCACCATAGGGAAGATCGTTTCTCATAACGGTGAATAGGATGTTAATGTGAGTAGAGTGGGACCCGAGCATCATGGGTTGGGAGGAGTTACCCCCGAGATTTCTAGTTTATATTTGGATGACTAGGGTACATCACAGATGGACTTTCCTCCAGTGGTGGACTGTTTCAGGGATGTCATTACAGAGGAATTTTAATGTTTTCCTCCACAGAAAGAGGAAAAAGTTTTGATGAGGATTATACCAAGAGTGGCACCGGTGTACATTCCTCCTTATAGTATGGCTACAAATAAGTTTCCTGAGATCAAGAAGCAGTTGGATGAGTGGAATGAAAAGGGTTTCATCTAACCCAGTACTTCTCCTTGGTGTTCGATTATCCTATTTGTGTATAAGGCAGACGGCACCCTCATACTTTGTGTGGATTATTGGAAGTTGAACTAGTTGACGGTCAAGAATAGACATCCCTTACTGAGGATTTATGATCTCATTGATTATCTTAGAGGAGCCCAGGTGTTCTTGAAGATTGACTTGAGGTCCGGTTACCTTAAATTCCATGTTAGACCATCATATATACCTCTTATATCCTTTTGGAGTAGGTATGGTCTATACATGTATATGGTTATGTTGTTTGGTATCACGTACGCACCTGATGTTTTCATGGAACTGATGAACCGAGTGTTCCATCCATTCATGGATTCTTTAATGGTGTTTTTCGTAGATGATATCTTGGTGTACTCTCACACTCGACATGACCATGAAACCCATCATGAGATCGTTTTGAGTACACTAGGAGAGAATCATTTATATTCTAAGCTCTCAAAATGACACATTGGGATGGACCGGATTCACCTCTTGGGTCTTTTTATCTCATAGACTGGAGTATAAGTAGACCCATAGAAAGTGAGAGAAGTAGTTTCCTAGGAACAACCAAATAACGTCTTTGTGGTGTGGAGTTTTATAGGGATGGATGGATACTATAGACGTTACATATAATACTTTTCACGCTTCGTAGTGCCACTGACAGGTTTGACTAAGTAGGGTGCATTGTTCTTGTGGTCAGATTATTGTTAGTCATCATTTTATGAGCTGAAAGGGGGGTTGGATTCCTCACTACTACTATTCTTGATTTTGTACAGAAAGAGATATATTGTATACCGTGATGTATCAGGTATCAGGCTTGGAGCATTGCTTATTCATGGGGGAAGGAGTTGTTGCGTATGGGTCTTGACAGTTGAGGCCACATGAGAGAAATTAGCTGATGCATGATTTTTGAGTTGGTTATAGTTGTTCATTCCTTACACTGTTGGAGACATTATCTTCTGAGAGATAATTTTTTGGTTTTCACCGAACAAAAATGTCTAAAGTATATCTTCAGTCAGCGTGACTTGAATTTGAGACAGCAAAGGTGGGTTGAGTACCTTCAGTCTTTTGACATTCAGATTGACTACACGCCTAGTAAAGGCAACACAGTGGCTGATGCACTGAGTAGGAGGACATAGATACAAGTATTTCAGGAGGCTAGTAGTGAGTGGTATCTTATCACTCTGTTCTCTGAGATTCATTTGGATGTGCACGATAGGCAAGTGAAAACGTTTCTTTCTTATGTAGCTGTTACCTCTACTCTTCTTGATCGAGTGTGAATGACGCAACTAGCAGATTCGGAAGGCCTAGTCCTAAAAGAATGTGTGTTAGGAGAGGACCCTATTCCTAGATTTTACATAGGTGAGGATGAGATCTTAAATTTTCATGGGAACATATGGGTTCCATCAGCTATACCTGAGGAGTTGATGTGGGAATTTCTTTCATCAGTTTAGGCAGTTCATCCCAGTCTCACCAAGATGTATCATGATCTACACCATCTATATTGGTGTCCATGTATTAAAAGAGATGTTGTTGGGTTCGTCATGACGCGTTCCACCTATTAGCAGGTGAAGGCGGAGCATCAGCGACCTGCGGGGCTTTTGAAATAGTTACCCATTCCCTAGTGGTTGTGGGATGATGTTGTGATGTATTTTGTGATACGTTTTCCGAGGTCACCTCAAGGGAATTATGTTTTTTGGGTTGTCATTGACGGACTCATGAAGGTTTCTCACTTCATGCCAATCAAGGAAACCGTCAGTGTTGAGGAGTTGGGAAGGTTGTACATCCAAGAGATTATATGTTTCATGGGGTTCCAAACTCAATTGTCTCAGAAAAGGACACACGTTTTAATTCTCGAGTATAGTAGGGGATTCAGAAGGACTTGGGCACACACGTACTTTTGAATACAACTTATCATCCCCAGAAAGATGGCCAGTCCGAGCATATGATTCATGTGCTTGAGGATATGATGCGAGCATGCATCCTTGATTTCAGAGGGTCTTGGGAGAAGCACATATCTTTTGTGGAGTTTTTTATACAAAAATTGTTTTCACGAAACTGATCAGATGGAAGCTTATGAGGCTTCGTACGGTAGGCCATTCTGATAACCCATATGTTGGCTTGATTCAGGAGAGGCAGTTATACTAGGACCTCATCTTGTCTTGCAGACCACAGAGCAGATTGAGTTGATTTAGAGGTGGATGACTACTACACAGTCTCGACAGAAGTCTTATGTTGATCAGTAGAGATGACACCTTGAGTTTGAGGTCGGGGATCAGTTTTTCCTACGTGTCGCCCCGAGGTTGGGACAATGAAGGATTAAAAGACATGGTAAGCTTTCACAGAGGTACATTAGGCCTTTTGAGGTGTTGGGGAGAGTTGGGATGGTTGCCTATCGGTTGTAGTTACCTCAGAGGAACTAGGATATACACGATGTTTTCCACGTTTTTTAGCTTTGACGTTACTTCCCAGACACATTTCATGTTCTTAAAACTAATGAGGTTGATATTGAGGTGGATGCCTCATTTGAGGCGCATCCTATCCGGATTATTGATCAATGTATGAAGGTTCTCTGTGGATGGTATGTTCCTCTGGTACAAGTGCTATGTCAGTATAAGAATGTACATGATGAGACTTTGTATAGGGAGACCGATGTATGATCACAGGGGTTGAAGCTATTTTACGACTCTTCTTTTATTCCACCGTGCTAGTGAAATAAGGGGAAAATTTTTTTTAAGGGGGGGGGGAGTGTGTAAAAACCCAGTTCTTATTTTCGGGTTTGATTCCTTTTTTTGGTGTTTTTTAGGAAAAAGAGGTGTTTGTGGAAATTTCTTAAGTACAAGCCATGTAATTTATGAGTAAAAATTGTGTACTCTGTTACCGTGGGTAGCCGGGTGATGGGAGTGTAAAGGCCATGCAAATGGTCGTGTGTGGTGACATGGAGACTGCTTAATGCGGCAGCCAATGAAGGCAAGTACATGTCGTGTACTTTATTTTTTTCATTAAATGTACTAGGGTCATGTCTGACGGACAAAACCACCTCTTTCTTGGTATGGTGTTTCCATGAGTGAGAGAGGGATTCCGATCTTAAACCGAGCTCCCGATCGAGCGTCTGTTATACGAATAAACCACTGTCAATTTCATTGAAATTGCCTCGGTAAGCTCTTCTTTATTATAGAGCTTCATTTCCTGATTCCTCTAATTTGTCAAGTTATATTCGGTTGAGCGTTCGTAACATTTTTATAGATCTATGGTGTTCATGGGAGATTCAAGGATTTAGGTTCACGTATATCGATCCTACAACATTGTGGTACGTGGTTTGTGACTTTCTGTTGAAAGACATTGAGTTATATGTGCAATTTGACCAATAACCATGAATATGGTATTGCATGTTTACTGCTTGGGCCCTGTTAATTGCCTTCTATGCTTATATTATTGAATAAAGTTTAATTGAATGATAATAGGGTTAATATCAATTCATTGGAGGTGTTTTCCCATGTATGTTTGTTTATGACTGTTTGGTCTTTCTTGGACTGTTAGGCTACCTTGTTTACATACCATTCCTTGTAATGTAGGTTGGAGTTTTTTGTTTAATCTGCCATGCTGATACGTTGGAGACTACTAGCCAAGTAGTTCTTGAGGGTAAATTTGGCTGATACACACTGCCATGATTGCTTTACTTACACAGGGCCGTGAGAACTTGATGTTATAGACCATAGGGAGAATGGATGTGAGGGCTTCTCAAGAGTGTATATTTACTATTACAATGCAAGACTGCGGGAGTAATTGACATTAGTGCTTCCATAGAGTGTTTTTAGTTCCTCAACATGGGTCATATGGAGGATGTGATGTAAGTGCTTCCCCAGAGTGACTTTAGTTACCGATACAAGACTATAGGAGGAATTGACAATGAGTGCTTCCTCAAAGCGTCTATGCTTATGCAGAACTAGTAGGGTTAGACTGAGTGTACTTCCCCGAGGGTTTCTTGTCTAGTTTTGTTGAACCAGATGGGTTAGGGTGTTAGTACTTTCTAGAGGGTTAATGTTTGGGTTTAGTTTCTTTCTTTTACTTGGTTGGTTGATCCAGAGGGGTTAGGCTGTGAGTACTACCCATAGGGTTATTTGATTTGATTAGTGGTTGCTTGATTTATGAAACTGAATGCATTGAAACTGTGGATTGTTCACTAATGAGTACTTTTTTGTTTACTGCTTTTTTAAATGATTACCTGCCATATATTCACTGACTGTAAGGCACAGATCTCATGTTTCATTCCTTCTAGGATTTAGTCTCAGACCATATTTGGGTCATGCTTTTGGGCCCAAACAGATTATATTGTTTCAAGTATATATAATGGAAAGCTTCATTTAACTTCAGGTACTTGACAACTTTGGAGCTAGAGAGCATGGGTCCAAGCTATGGATTTTATGTTGAGGGGTTGTTTACTTTTTTTCATTTTGTACTTTAGATTCGTGATGTATTCAACATTGTGACTTGTTTGGATATTTTCCTATACACATGTATCATGCATCATCTTATATATGTTCTCTAGTTTTTATTACATCTAGTCTTCCACTGTTTTCTTTTATTATGGTAAGTTTGTTTCTTCCACTATTGCTATTCATTTACTTTTGTTGTGTTACTCTTCCAATGAGTGCATAGTTTCCCCACTATCACACCCAGGGTCCTCACATCTAGTTGGCAGCCTCTGGAAATTGGGGAAATTTACTTGAGGCCTTGTCACCTACCGAGTACGGGGCACCTCTGGGTGGCTTCCAGAACTGGGATGTTACAGTTTATCTAATGATCATTTAATTTCGATTGGTTCCTCCATACCAGAATTAATCAATAATGGTTGAAACTAATCAATAACAATGATCAATATAAATTATAAATGAGTAATAAATTCATGAAAACTAATTTTAAGGAATAATAAATTAATATTTATGAAGAATAATTTTAATAACTATACATTTAAAGAACCTAGTATTTTTATGTAACAATCTTTAGTACATTCGATCAAATAGAAATCAATAGTAATGTTTTATGTTAACTCTTTTTTAGATTGATGAGTGAAAATATTTATTTTTGTCCATTATTCATACAATTTGAGTATAATATATCATTCGATATTTTATAATATACATTCTCTTATATTACTATATGTATTATTTGAAACCCATTATCCCCTTTTCAACATATTCTTACATCCTAAAATTTCATACTATAAGTCTTTTTTGACTCAATCATTATTCATTGAATCATATAAATTAATCATTAAATGACATTGTATAGGTTTGGTTAATTATATTATATATGTTTGTTTCATTTTACTTCCTATTATTTTTTAAATACAAATTTCATTCTCATAAACTTATATTTAAATGAATCATATTTTACATTTTATTATGATTTTTATAATTTCATCCCAACTATAATTCTTCAAGAAATGTTTAATATTTTATGAGAATTACCTTTAACATGATATAATAAAATATGAACTAATATCTCTTATATTAAATTTCATATAATTTCTTTTTGTTGAAAATTTCATTTATTTTATATCTTTTAGTTCATTCTCTCACTAATTAAAAATTTGGTATGGATTTTCAAAAATTATGATTCCACCATTGATTCAATATTTACCATCATTGACCATGTTCTTATTTGTTATTTTTATGTTCCACATATTTTCTTTTCCTTATTGTATTTTTTTTTTGATAAAATTTCTTCATGTCCCAATCATCTTATCTGAAGTATCTTGGTCTTTATAAAAATATTACCATGTTAATAATAATCCACATATTATTTATTATTTATTTCTAGTCCATGTAAATTCAAATTAATAATAAAAACTATATATTATCATAATTTAAAATACAAATATTTACATTCATATATAAATTTTATAATTTTATAAATCACTATTCCAAAATATATAAATTATTTAATAAATGTGGGATTCATTAAAACTACTTAATGAGTTTGATAACAAATTTTATTTAACTTTATTATATTTTTAAACAACCATTAAAATTTTTTAACATTATCATTATGAATTTATTATTTATTATTAGTCATTATATATTTCCAAAATAACAATTTTAAAGGCCTTCATGTCACATTTTGGTTAATGATTATCAATGTGGTGTATAACATTGTTTTTTCAAAAATGTATCAAAAACCAAAAAAAATTCAGGATTAAGAAAAAAATTTCAATCATTATTATATATGTTTTTATAAATTATGTTGTGTATATTTTCAATCTAAAACAAGTATTTTATGAAAACATCCATATCATTTTAAAATTTGATAAAAATATTTCTTAGGTCAATCCATTCCTTATTTACCATTACTTGATCATTACATAAGTGATAATAAAACACCTTTTCAAATCCTTGATAATTTATTATATTTACCTGATAAATATTTCACCATTTATGATACAATTCAATAATACACAATTTGAATGTTTCATAATGAATTTTCATTCCTATTATACAATTTCATCATGAATTTCCAAAATGGTTTAATTTGTTTAATTTATCATCATAGTTTTCCAATGTCAATGATGAACTCTATGATAGGTTTTATTCAAAAATATAGCTTAATAGATTTATCAAAAAAGGTAATGATATCCTTTCATGTAATTCCTCTCCATTTTAAGTACAATATACATCTTTCATGAAATTTAAAAGCATTAAACTGGATAAACATACTATTTTGATTGATTGATTATAGATATTTATATTAAATTTTATTTTCTATTTTAATGAAACTATTTTTAATAAAATATCTCATTGACAATGTCAGTACAATTATATTGATTTTAATTCAATGAATCATCTAATGTCTTCTATTAGAGTAATTTATTTTCTTGTAAATGTTTTTATGTGGATCAATTTATATTCACATCTTACTCATTCAATGACTCTTGATTGATTTATTTGCAATGATATGTCTATTATTTCATTATGTGATTGGGGGGGAAATATTTACATATCCCTATAATTTATTTTGAATGAAATTAAATCACAATACATAATATTTATACGACTATGGAGTGATCCTTTTCTATAAGAAATATATTAATTAATATTTATCCATATCTAAAATCTCATGTTTGTCTTTGTATAGGTATTTCATTTAAGAGATGATTTTGTATGTGTAAATTGTTTGTCCAAATTTATATGTATATCAAAATATTGATATTATTTTGTTAAATCTGGATTATTTATCATGTTTACACCTTAATATATCTAATCTATTATGTTATAAAAAATTAAAGAAGTCCAAAATTTTGAATTATGGTATATTATTTTTTTGATATGATTTACTAATGTTATGTTCAGGTAGCTTGATTATGTATTCACACACACATATTCATGTTATTATAATATATGGTATTTTTTATTACACATATAGTCACCCCATACTTATCATTGTAGGTCACCAAATACTATCATTCCATTACTCGGCTTTTGATGATGATGATTACAAATAATATATCTTAAAGGATATCATTTGTAAAGAATTTTTTCGGACATGATGATGTTTTACTATAAAATAATAAGTTCATGTAGATAAACTACAAAGACTATAAACCTCTTGGTTATTATGAATAATTTCTTGTGATATAATATGGATGTTCATGTATAATTATGTATTTTATGTGTATATTATGTTTATGTCATCTTAGGGGGAGCCAAATGACCCCCTTACTACTTTAAACTCAACATTGTTGAGATATGTTATTCCACACTCCTATCCATCCAGTCTATAATAATATTTTTATGATAAATAAATATCTCCTTATATTGTGAATATTATCCTCCCTTTCCAGCAGTTATATGATTATATGAATAAATGACCCTGGATTATACTGACATTGGCATATATCCATTTCATATTGTAGACATATGGTCATACGATTATCATCTAATTAAATCATTGTATGTTTGGGAACATTATAAGAAACACCATTTTACCCAGAGATGTTATTTGCTATATTTTTCTATCATAGATATTAAATCAATGATAAAAATATCAATCCTTTGTATAATTTTATCAACCATCTATCATCCACATTTTCAATAATTCCTTTATTGTTTTTCTCATGAATTATATGATAACCAGATTTATCCAAATTTTATCCTCAATTTAATCATTATTCCATGATCACAATATTTTTTTTATCTATCAGTATTTAAAAAAAATCTTATAAATCATTATATAGGGTCATGTTTGGAAAAAATATCTCTCCCAAAAAATTTAATCTATTTTTCATATCATTACATTATTTATCTTTGTAGGTTTGTTTTATTATACCTTAAAAATGATTTATCATATTATAACATGTTTTTCATTATTTAATGTTATTCTAACTTTGATAAATAGTAATTTCATAATATAACCCAAAAATATGAGAAAATGTTTATTTTTTTTTCAAAAAAAGTACTAATGGAAGAAAAATATAAATAGAGAAATAATGTTTATTTATATTTTATTATAACTGACTTTTTTAGGAATTCTATACAGATATATTATTTTTATATTATCAAAAATATATATGATAATAATCATAATTAGTTCCTTTTACCGGTGATATTCCAATTTAGTTTCTTTTATAAATGTCTATTTTATATTATAAAATATTTCATTTCATCAATTGATCTAAAAATTATTTTATTTCATATTTGGAAAAAATAAAATGAAATTTACACAAAAATAATGTTATAATAATGATTTTTACCTATGTATCTACTCAATCCTCATTCTATATAAATTAATTCAATTATAGGGGACTTTTTAAAAAATTCTAATGCTGGATTGTCATAAAAAACATAACATAGTATTAATATATATATTAATGTTGGTAAACATATATATTTAAGATAATATATATTATTTACTTAAATACTATATAAAAATTAATTATTCCATGAGGTTTTCATTATTTATTTTTAATTGAATCATTGTTTGTATGAATTTAACTATATAACATTTTGGATTGTAGGTTTAATTTAGGAGAAATGAAGCTTTCATTGATGTTGTAATTTGTAAAGATATTTTATCACGTTCTATAGGATACTCGATGGTGATTTCTATGTACATGGTGGAAGAGTTATAATGGAGTAATTATATTAGACTATCAACTATGTGGATGGTTTGGTCACAGAAGGATTCTAATTGAATAGAATTTAATATATATTTACTTCTTAAGAGGTTTTTTAATAGGTTAATTTTAGGAATTATATATTCAACCAATTAGAAAATTCAAATCTACATTTTATGCTTTTTGAAATTATTATTAGATTCCAACCCCTGGGCACATTAGTCCCCTCTCAAACATCGTTGATGGATTTGTTATTCATTTCATATTGGAATTTTGACCTGTCAATGTTTTTTAATATTAAATGATTATAGATTGTAATTATGAATAATTTATTTTGAATTACTCATGGATAATTAAAAATACATTCAAATTCTTTTTCCCTTATTTAAGAGAATATTGGATTATCTATCATTTTATACTAATTATAACTTTATCCTTGGTTCACACTGTTTAAAAAATAAGAGGTAGGTTGTATCATGACCTGTCTCAAAGGAGCCCTATAGTAACTCCCCATGCCCGCCTCTAATAGTATTGGGGTATATCAGTATTTCCAAGAAGTTATATCTATGAAATGGTAGGGCTTAACCAAATTACATGTCCACATGCACACATCTCAATGCCCATACAATGATGAAATATAAAAACAACTAAAAACCCATGAATTCATATATATATATATATATATATATATATATATATTAAAACCAAAGTATAGTAAGAATTAAATAAAATTAAACAAGGTCAAATACAATCCCATCATCAAGAGTCTAAAGAAAATTAACCTGAAATTAATACTGGGGACTATTGTCGATCAATATTCTATAAGAACACAACTCAATATGTTCGACGTTACTAAGAACAATCTGTTCCAGGTCCATTGAGGACTCTGTCAAAGTTTTGATAATCTACACAAGAAAATACATGTGTGGGAAATGGACCTACAAAATTTATTATAAAAATATCCATTACGACATCCCAAAACCACATATCCTAAAAAACATTAACCTTTAAACATGTTTATGTCAACAAAACACATTACAAGAATATATATATACTCAAAAATGGAACCCAATCTAGTGGTAAAGTCACAATCATAATTCCTACCAAGGATTCTAGATCTAATGTTCAATATTAAATTTTTCCAGATAACATACTCCAAGAGTCTAAAAGCATTGATGATGCCCATCTTGGAGGAAATGCTCTTCAGGTCTCAATATGGAAATTTGACACCGAATGTCGGAAGTGATGTCATACACAGATGTGTATCACTCACAAAGTAATGTGGTATACAAATGACTCAAATTGGATTAACATTACAAGAATATAATCAATGTCTGTGTATTACTGGTCATGAAAATACTAATAACTCCATCTAGGGAACATAGATAAACAAATGATATTGCTCCATGTCTCAAGGGAGGATTCTAACAACATTGTAAATGAATTCATACATAAAGGATTTTTGTCATGTGGGTTTTGGAGATTATTTCATACCAACCATAAATGAATGGACAAGGGGAACATACATTAATGACTTGTCCAAGACAAATAGGTAATCATATCCAAGGAAACATAAAATGAGTACACGGTGGGTAGTAGGGTCACACGTCATGTCCCCTCGACCTCCGGTCCTGCAAATGTAAAATGTCCCATATCTTTGTTCATGTAAGAAAACATGACATGATACTACCCATGTAATATTAAAAAACCTATCCCATGTAACATTTTTTGATTCTATGTCTGTGTGGGAGTACATGGTATGCATGTGGGCATGTACTCCAGCATGTGTCGATCTACCCACTGAGTTACACATCAAGCCACCAGTGAGAGATCACATGCTATGTGAATGTGGAATTTTTCATGTTATCTATATGTTTCTCTTAAAACCATTTCCTCCTCTATGAGGGACCCACATTCCATGAATTCCTGAATTAAAGACTGTGTGGATTTGGTTTTTTCAAGAAACTTCCACTCTTCCTTTGTTAGACGCACACGCCTCCACCACATGGGAATCCAGACTAATTTTTTCTTGAAATCGGGGATCCATTCTGTTCGAACATCACCCCCTTCAAATGTAGGATTATGACCCTTTGAATGAGCATGAAATCATCTTCATTCTTCATTATTCACTTTTCTCTGAAGAATAAGATATTAGGTATCCAAACTCATCCAATATGTGACCAAATCAATCATTTCATCATTTCCAGGTCATTGCAATCCCATATCTACAATCTCAAATTGGTGTGATAAAAAATTGGTTCAAAACGATTGATTCCTTTCGGTTTTTTAATCCACATGCCAAATGATAGAGACTGGTGATGAATAATGAATTAGGGAAGAAAATCACAAGATAAATCTTGAGGAGAAATCCTTGGTCTTTGTTTGTGTCATCCTCACTTCATTTTAGTTAGAATGATAAATGAAGAGATACCAATTTAATAACAAATAAAATTTCCCAATAAAAACATTGTAATAAATTCCTACCCACAAATGAAGGATCTATAGATCAATATATTGGTTGATTGATCCGTGTTCTCTATATATATTAAGAATGGGTAAATGATCCAAACACAAGAAATTTACTACTTCAATTTTGATTAATCTCTAATGAATAATGAGGCGTTGTTGTTTTTGTTGTTGAGATCCTCTGATTCTGCTGCACGTCAATCACTAATCCATGATTTGGTGTAATTTCATCAGAATGATATCCTCTAACACTCTCTCCAAGGGTTATCCAACATTTCCATGGTAATGTGGCCAACTGTAAATTAGATCACAATAATCTACTTAAATACATTTCATTTAGTACATTAATTAAATAAAAATAAAATAATTATTTCATTTACATTATTCATTTTGACACCATGATGAATTTTACACAAACTCCCCACACCATC
This sequence comes from Viscum album, assembly GCA_963277665.1. NCBI lineage: Eukaryota > Viridiplantae > Streptophyta > Magnoliopsida > Santalales > Viscaceae > Viscum > Viscum album. Next base: position 912,939,875 of record OY728162.1, on the reverse strand, counting down.
TAAGGAAATGTAATTCCTTGGGATTAACGTAAATTATGAACACCGTTGTTCCATTTTACATCTCATCTGGGCCCCCATTTAGAATTTATAGCTCTTTTTTAGTAAAACAATTCATGGATTCTATTTAATATATTTAATATATTTCAAAAATTTATTTCAAGGAACATGTCCTTGAAATCAAACATTTTCACAAGGACTGGTCTCATAAATAATACAATGAATACCCAAAAACAGTATATGGAAAATTTGAGTCATTACATGGTTCTTCTATAACTATATGAAATTTAATAAATTAAATAAATTTATATACATATATATTTATTTTAGTTATATTTGTTTTGTTAATTTAGTGCTAATAAAATTTAATTCAACATAATAGAAACCATTTTAGATGAATTATTATGTGATATACACATACAATGGTTGAGATTTATGATTTTAAATGTTATATAATACTACTGAAATATTAAATATTTAAGTGAAAATTAAAATTTGATAATAAAATTAATTTTATCACAATTAATATAATTCATAATATTTTTAATGTGTATAAATTTAAAGTTTTGGTGTTGAATTTTTATATAATGGTTCCTTAGATGTGATATAATTTTAAATTGATGATATATGTTGTACATTAATTTTATTGTATTATAATGTGAAAAAATTAAAGTTTTATGTCTCCAATTTTGTGTGATTGTTGTAAATAAATTCTATAATATATGCCATTTTTCTTGTAAAACACATAGTAATTATCATTTCCTATCCCAATAGTGTCTACACTATTAGTACCATAATCCTAAATCTAATAGGCAAAGGGCTGGTGATCAGCACTGAGTAGAAATATCCCACACATTAGAGTCACGATCATAATGTACATGTACACATACACAAATCTTCATTCCCATAAATTGTTCTAATGTAAAAAGTGTAGAAGAATGCATCCAAAAATATAATATCTAATAATCTGAGTATGAAAATAAATTACTTAAAGTGACAAGAGGGATCAAAACAAGCCCAAAAAAAACTACAGAATGTCCAACCTACTCCAAGGATGATGAATGTGATCAAATGAAACCACTCTGAAAACATCATATTATATCAAGAAGAATCTATGCTCCCCAAGTTCTATATCCACTAATAACACCATTAAATGGGTCTTCTTCTTCTTAAGACTCTATCTATATTTGTAGAGGAAATCTAGGGGTGATTATGAAAATACATATTATGTGTAAGAACCCCGATCTTCGTTTCAGGTATGTTTTTCCTTTTCTGGTTGTTTTAACAAAAAGAGGAAAATCTGGAAATTTTCAAAATACACTCCATGTACTTTATAAGTACACGTCGTGTACTTTGATGCAGCACCAGGACATGTATTTTCTGTGTCCAGGCCACACACATGGTATGTAGGGGCGATGTGGAGGCTACTTAAAGAAGAGTATGGAAAGGTCAAGTACACGCCGTGTACGCCAGATGTACACACCATGTACTTTAATTTTTTTTTTCATTAAACAGACTGAGGTCACGCCTAATTGAAAGAAACACCTTCTTCACAAGGATCATCGACCGAGAGTTCCCGTAAGGACACAACCATCCTTCGAGCCCCCCGAGCCTCCATCTATTTGCTAAATTGACTATCGTCTATTGAGTTGGAACCACGATAATGAGATCTTCCTTCTTATTCAGTTTCATTCCAGGATTCTCGTTCTTTATCAAGATATCATGGGTTAATCTTTTTGTGCATTTTCCTAGATCTACGCCATTCTAAGGAGAATCAATCCTTGTGGTTGAAGTATATTGATCTCCTAGAATCAAGGTTGGTGGTTTTTGCCTTCCTTTAGATGTCTTTGCGTTTTATTTTAATATTCTACCAATACCTATGAACGGGGTATTGCGTGTTTACCCTTTTGACAATGTGGTTTTCCTGCCGTGATTGTATGCTTGTGTAAAGGTAATTTGATCATAGTTGTGGATAATTTCTCTTCTTGGATTTTTTTTCCATGCCATGGTTCTTGTTATGAACTTTGGGTCTTGTTAGCCTTTGGTCGTTATAACTATTTTCCATACCTTATTACTATAGGATGGAATGATATTCTTGACCTGCTTGTTTTGTTGTAGGCTGGTTAGCCAACTAGATCCATAGCTGTACTTTGGCCTTATAGAATTATTATGCATTGATTGGCATGGGACCGCAGGAACCTGGTAAAATAGACTATAAGGGATAGACCGAGTGAGATTCCCAATGAGTCTTGGATATTACAGACTATATGAGGGTAGACCGAGTGAGCTTCCTCATAGAGTCTTGGACATTATAGACTATAGGGGATAGACCGAGTGGGCATCATATAGAGTCTTTGATATTATAGACTACAGGAGGGTAGACCGAGTAAGATTCATCAGAGAGTATTTACTTTGTTTTATATTCTTTCAATACTTTCTAGTCTAGAGAAAGAATTGATTGAGTGAGCTTCCTTAGAGAGTCTTTGATAGAATTGAGACTATAAGAGGAATTGACAGAGCGTGCTTCCTCAGAGAGTTTCTAGACCTTAGGGCCATAAGAGGGTTAGACCATGTTATCTTCCTCATAGAGTCCGTGACTACCCTAGACTATAAGGGGAATTGACCGAGCGAGCTTCCCTAGAGAGTCTTACAATTTTGTATTACCAAACAAGAGGGGTTAGGCAGAGGGCACTACCTATAGGGTTGTTGGTACTTTTCAGTTAGGACCAGAGGGTTTTCCTGCGAGTACTTCCCAGATGGGTTCCTGTTGTGGTTAGCTATTGGATTCACTGTTTCTTGTTACTATATGGATAGATTACTATTGTATATCATCCAGTTACTACTTACAGATTACTACATTCTGTTTACGGTTACTGTTTACTGCTTACTGTACTATTACTTGCCATATAGTCACTAACTGTTAGGCACAGATCTTCAGGAGGTTGCCTACTGGGATTTAGTCTCACACCCTGTTTGGGCCATGCTTTTGGGCCCAAAAAGACTATGTTGTTGGAGGTATAGACAAGGGAAAGTTCCATTCGACTTCTGGTACTTGATTGTTTTGGAGCAGGAGAGCATGGGACCAAGCTGAGGCTTGCGATGTTAAGGAGTTGCTTATCTGTTTACTTTTCTTTGTAAATTGTATTAGTATTATATTCAGCAATGTGACTTTTTTGGCTGCTTTCCTAGACATATATATCGTGCATCATTTCATATATACATGTGTTCTCCAGCTATTTATTGTTTTAGTCTTCCACTGTTTATGGTTCTTGGATATTTACTGCTTCTACTATTTGTCAGCTTTTTTACTTCTGCTTCTGCTATTTGTCTTCATTTTTTACTTTTGTTGTGTACTCTTCCAATGAGGGCATAGTTTCCCCACTATCACACCCAAGGCCCTCTCTACTAGTCAGAAGCCTCTGGCATTTTGGGAAATGTGCTTGAGGCCGTGTGACCAACCGGGTATGGGGCGCCTCTGGGTGGCTTCTGAAACCGGGATGTTACAAAGTGGTATCAGAGGAATTATTTTCTACTGATTTACTGTTTGGAGCCTTATCCTAGGATAGGACGGATTCGGTACTTGGTCATATGATTTTCCCGGGAGTAGCTAACCCGTGTACAGGGAAAAGCCAATTTACCTCATTTATTGCAATTTTCTGGTTTTGAGATTTACGGTTGATATGATTTCACCTTGAGTGACTCACATGATTGTGTTGTTATGGTTCTTGCAATTGTGGTTCTATTTCCATCACAAGCTGATGTGATGAGGGTATTCCATATCATGCATCATATAGGAACTTGTTAGAAATCACATGCCATGCATTCTTTCCATGCCATCCAGGGTGCATTAGTGATTTCATGTTGTTGTGATAGACGATGTGTATATTATGCATGCTGTTGTGATAGGTTCATTGATAGAATCACTGCAACTTGATAGAGAAATTTTTAGTGTTGTACTTTACTTAAATAAACGCAAAATTTTGAATCATGAGGTGTTATGGGCCCTCATTAATTGGAGTTTGGTGGATCATTTACTTGTTTCCCTTGTATATAATATGTAGGAGATTCTAGGATTTGATTCACTGAGAGTATGGGACCTTACAGATCGGAATTTGGGACCTCCATGTTTGTTTTTCAGTGTTTTCGGGGCATTGGCCCAGTTTCTGAGCTACTGCTCGGCAAAAAACCCAGAATACACGGTGTGTACCTGACTACATTCCATGTAGTTTTTAACCGTGTCACTGACTGTGTGAGCAGAAACACGGGGTGGTGAAAATGTTTTCAGGAACACGCCGTGTACGGTCGTTACACGCCGTGTACCCATCCCTGTCACTAACAACACGGAACGGGGAAGCTTGTGTAGTACATGTCGTGTTTTGTATGAACATTCCATGTAGACTTCTTCTGGGTACTTTTTCATGTCAATAACAACACATTTCGGCGTTATCTTCTCCTATACATGCCCTATTTGTTCGGAACACGCCGTGTAAGGGTCAACTGTGTAGCTGGCCTTGTAACTAACAACACGATCGCTGAAACCTTGTCTAGTACACTCTATGTCCATATTGAACACACCACGTAGTCTAGGATTAAGAGGACCATGTCAGTTATCCATGTAAAGAGACTCGAGTAGGAGAATGGAGTTCAATAACATTTCGTGAGTGCGGAAAAAACGTCGTGTAGTCAGGGGTGTTTCACGACCAATGGTGGCAGAAGTACACGCCCATGTGAATGGATTTAAGGAACACATCGTGTAGTTTTATACATGATGCGTAGTCGTGTTGGGTAAAACATGAGTTTTTCTTTCTCCTATTCTTGTTTTGTAGTCTTCTATTCCTTGTCTTTGACGATCCCGATCTAAGGTGTGATTTTGATCTTTCAGATCTATGTCTCTGAAACATCCCCCGGTTCTACGTCAGCTGCCCGATGGTGATCGAACATCGGATATGGCCTGTAACAGCCCGAGATTTTATGAAAAATATTCTTTATTTCACTAATGTCTTGTGTTGTACGCTACACCAAAAGGAGCTTGCACAACATGCATCCTTGACTTGCCTTGCATTAAACGCAAATGCAACCTTCCTCGATAGCGTGTGTAGTACGCAATACTGAGTTTCACGAAACAACGATATGCTATTAAAATATTATTAAAACTAGCCATTATGAATAGTAATAACCAATTTTTAAATTTTAGAAATTTTAGCTCTCAAAATGGACTTCATTTTTGGATTCGGAGTATCGAATTTAGCATAAGGTGAAATTTTGGTGATTTTCGGATAACTTTCATATTTTGATGAATAGTGAAAATTACTAAATTTTAGTTAAAAACAACTTTTTCAATCGAAATAATTAATAGTGATAAATTATTAATTTGAGTGGTTTTAAAGTATATTTAGAATATATTTTTACAATTTAATACAATGTTGGTCATTGGATGTAATTTCACATTTAAACCAGACATAAACAAGTGTCAATCTTTTGATAGATATTGTTTCTTAAAAACACGCTCTTTGTTTTAACAGCGGGATTTAATTATAAAATTAATTAATGCAACTTCTATGATATGAATTTGGTAAAATAGACTTCATTTTTGAATTCGGAATATGAAATATATCTTAGGATGAAATTTTGGCATTGTTCTGAAAAACATCAATTTTTGATGAATAGTGAAACTACTAAGTGGTAGTTAAAAAAATTAATTTCTTCATAAATCTTCATTTTACCGCTTCTGTGAATGGAATTTCAAAAATCCGAGAGACACGGTTGATGTCAGTAAGTAAAATGTGGTTCAATGAGATGAAAATAATTTTTGGTGAATAGTAACTTTTTACTTTTATTTACCACGGTTAAAAGTAAATAGGGTAATTAAGGGTAAAAATGATATTATTATTACCCTAACACATATCCTAATTCTATTGGACAAGTTTAATTCGACCAAAAACAAGATTAGAATACGATATGACCATTTAGTCCCACTTGGATTAGATTAGGACATTTATTATTATATTATTTAAAGAAGGGTTAAAAGAGTTAAAATCAAAGTTTATTTACTAAAACATTTTTAATATGGAGTTATACATAAGCTAAATTCGACTATAAATATTCATTAGAAAGATAAATAGATTTCCTACATAATGTTGTTTTATTTGTAATTTTTAGACATCAAATAATTTAATTTATTTTTGACACAAAGATGATGCAGTAATTATCTTATTAATGAAAAATTGACATAATTGATATTATAAATACCACAATAAATGTAATTTAAGACTTTTTATGAATTCCACTAACTTTCTAGGTTACTATGATATATTAGTGTTGATTTAATCAACTTGGTTTGAACATATAATTCTGTTATGACTTTCACAAAAATCATATATCAAATAGTGTCAAAATTGACACAAAATAGTTTTTAAATCAAATTTTATATTATTAATTGTTATTTTATTCCTAAAAATCTAAGGTTCGGCCAAATGACTTAGATAAGGATATATGTATTAGTAAAAAACAATTTGGTGTTCGTTTGGCATGTTATAGTAAGTGTATTAACCATATAGTGAAAGAAAACAAAAAGACACGGTAAAAGTTAAATTATTTAACTTAGAGTTAAATCTAATTGATAAGGTTAAAATAATACCCTAAACTTATCTAAATCTTATTGGTTGATAGTATTTAGACCCATCCCCACTTTAGCTCCGAAATAAGACCCTTTGGAACCATTATAAACCGATTTTGACTTTAATATAATATAATATTTTGAAGTATTCCTAAGGTGCCCCTCTCCTCCCTTATAAAAGGACACCTTCCCCCCCCTCCTCCTCACACCAATTTGAGCGCTCAAGATCGGCCAAACCCTGCCAAAATCACTTATCCACTTCCCTAGCAACATCCTAGAGGTTCTGGTCTTCCTCAAAGACCAATTTTAGTGCTCTAAGAGGAGGTCTCAAAGAGGTGCTTCAAAGAAGAGGTAATTACCGTTACCAATTCTTTCATCTTTATTTCTTCTTCCACTTCTTCTTCTTAGGTTGTTTCATTATGAAGTAATAACACCAGTATCAATCATATACTGATATGTTATTTTAAGTATGAAACAACCCTAATTCACCATCTATCCATCCTACGGAAAAAGAAATCACCGCGTGTGCGTACGTACGGAATACCGTCTCCACGCCGTGGTGTAATCTATTTTCCACCACCACCTTACATGGATGGGTATAATGGTGTAAAGAATAACTATACATAGTTATTAAAACATAATATTTATTCTGATACATTTTATAATCCAATCGAATTCAATTAAATATTTATGGAAATGATATCATCGCTCGTGCGTACGTACGGACTACCGTCTCCACGACGCGATGAGATTCATTCTCCATGTTAACCATTTAAGAATGATTATAAAGTATATATATATGAAATAATAATGAAATATATGACATTATAAAGATACTGGATTTATGTATATATATATATGTATGTCATCTACTTACTTCCATTCAAGATAATAAGGAAAGGAAAATAGCGTTCATGCGTACGTACAGACTACCGTCTCCACGAACGGTGTTTTTCATTTCATTTATCTATCTATTATATATATATACTGAATATATATGTTATATAAATCATATTTTATATTCTGGAAGTAATTAAATCAGGATATAAGTAATAATAATGTCAAGAAAAACAAGTCAAAACACCTACGATAAATGAAACGATTTTAGCCAAAACGCTTCTTTAACATGGAATTTACAAAAGAACGGGTAATATAATGTCATAAGTGAACCATATATGATATCATAACAATGAATATGATTCTTTAATAAGTCAATGACATTATTTAAATCATTATACTGGAGGTTCGGACACATACGACGCAAATCGGACCTAAGGTAAGGGAAATATCACAATCTCATTTTTATCCGAGATTGTTTATACTTTGGTATTTACTGGGGTGTATTTTATCATCCACATCCATGTTCCCTCAATATGTAATATTATTTCCATCCTTCTAAAATATTTTATAACCAATTTTACCCTTCGATGAGTTTTTTGTAAAAGATATGAAAGGAATCTTTTGTCGTTTTTTCGTACGAGGTACTTTTTGACTTTTCCGAAAAAAGTACGAAGAATGTTTTTTTAACTTATATGGAATGAATGGATTTTTAAAACAATATTTCCAAGAATCTTCCTTTACAAGTTTTCATGTTTATTTTTAATCAACTTCTTTTAGTTTAAAACGGTATGACATGTTAAAAAAGGAAAATTATTTTTGAAGTAGAAAGGATATTTTCCTCAAGAATAAAGTTCAAGTGTTTTATCAAAATTATTTTCCATCTAAGATAATAAAGGGTTCTGTTTTTATCCCTATTATTACATTGATTTGATTATGTTGAGATGGAATTATTTTTATGAATTCCTTTATCTTATATGAATTGTTTTATGAAGTCATGTTGTTTAAGAATCCCATTTTTATTACATGGGTTACGCTATGATTTATGATTTATGATTATGGGGAACACATAAGAAAGGATTCATTATAAGATGGGTGGGACCTATATCTACCTCCAATGCATTGGGTAAAGATTTTATATCTCATGAGATAGACATGGCTGGAATGGTAGGTTATACCGGTTCAGTAAAACAGGACTGAAACGAGGGTTAATCGATTCAGAAAGGGACTTTGTCCACTAAGATAGTCTTGGCAATGAGTCTTGACTAACAAGAAATGATTCTCTATGATTATGTGTGAATGACACAAAGTTTCATGTTTTATGTTATGATTATTGTGATTACATTTCACTACCATGATTTATCCCAGGTTATGAAATTATGCTCTCTTTTGCAGGTTATGATTTCCAAAATGTTATGTTCTTATGAATACGATGTGATTGATATTTCTTTGGTTTACCCTTACTGAGCATTTGAGCTCACCCTTTTATGTTTTCTTTTCCCCAGGATATAAAGAAAGGTTTTAGGTAAAAAAAAAGGAAGATCTTTATGGGAGATGTTGAAGATCTTTCACCGCGATTAGAAGATTTTATTCCGAGTTTCCAAAGACACTAAACTATTACGATCCTTGTGTGTGTGTTTTTGTTATGTTCTAAGTATTCCACAAAAGTAATGTAAAGTCCATGTAAGTCAGGCTTCGGGTCTCTACAGTTGGTATCAGAGGAAAGGTTTAGTCAACCTTTGGAAACTAGGATGCGAAAACGTTAGTGAGATCCCTAGAGATATTTCTACGGTATGTCTAGGGATGTCCCTAAGGTTAAGTGTACGTATAGGTTATAGTACTAGAACTACACTAACAATCATAGAATTAAACCTATAATGTTAAAGGTACTCCCCCTTTATTATGTTGTTTTCCCTAGCATGATTTTTTCCTGTCACACTATTCTTTTTGGGTTTTAGACGATGGATGGAACCCGAAAAAACCGTGTTGATCAATGCAATGGACAATGCAATGATTGTCCTCCTGAACAAACAAATGTTATTGGAGATGGAGTGAAAAATCTTATTGCTATACTTACACAAGCTATGAATCATTCTGGACTTCCAAATGAGAAGAGAAGGGAACAATATTCTATTGAGTCCTTCATGAGGCAACGTCCACCTTCTTTCAGTGGGTCTTCTGATCCACTTGTTGCTGAACAATGGATCAGTACCACTGAAAAGATATTTTCAGTTCTTCAATGTTCTGAACATGATAAAGTCATCTTAGCAGTATATCATTTGGAAGGTGAAGCTGATCAATGGTGGAATCTTATCACGAATACAAGGCAAAGAGATGAAATTGAGTCCCTGGAATGGGGCGAGTTCAAGAACTTATTTTTCAATAAGTACTTCCCTCGTATTCTTCGAACAAAGATGGAGAAGGAGTTTCTTGAACTAAAGAAAAAGGATGATAAATCTGTTGGTATATACGAAGCGAATTTTACAAGACTTGCAAGGTATGCATCTGGCATTATCATCCAACCAGAAAGTAAAGTTGATCGATTTTTCAGTGGCTTAAAACCAAGTCTTAGAAGGGCATTAGCTATAAGAGGCTTCAGTAGCTATGAAGAAATTGTGCGTTGTGCTATCAAGGTAGAAATGGAAGTTGGTGTTACATATCCATCTCATGGTTTTGACAAGAAACGAAAGATGGAGTTCAAGGAGAAATCTCAGAATAATGGTGAAAAGAAGATGAATGTTTCCTTATGCACAAAGTGTGGAAAGAAGCATGGTGGAGATTGTCTTAAAGGGACTAGAAAATGTTTTAAGTGTGGAAAAGAAGGTCATCGAGCAGGTGAGTGTCGAAGTAATAGAAAAAGGGTTTCTAATGATGTGAATAAAGCAAACAATGCAGATAACACACCACCAACACTTCAATGCTTCAATTGTAAGTAAATGGGGCATTATGCTAATAAATGCCCTAATCCAAGGGTTAGTGACGATCAACTTGAGCAACCACTGAAGGCAAAGGACAAAGGGAAGTCACATGCGATCACTATTGGCAATGATGAATATGACAATGATGTGGTGGAATGATTAAGTGTTTTTGTAATGGGATTCCAAAATAATGTTGTATCATTGAGTATTGCAATATTTATTGATGTGGTATTCAAAGTGATTGAGATATTTTTTAGAAATAAGATGATATGCGTATAATGAAGGGAAAATGAGAAAATGAAATGTTTAATAGTATTCATGAGCTCATGATTGATATAAGGACTAAGTAATATAATGGTTTGAGTATATAGAATTTTGAGGATTTTGGTATGTGGGAAGCGTTAACTTGAAACTGCATTCATGTTTTCACTAAGGTATTCAAGAGAATACATGATTAAGGACATTGAATGTTCGGAATGTGACCAACAAAACATATCTTATGATATATGGGGATCAACGATGGTATTAAATCTCTGGTAATCATTTTCACTATGTTATGAGAGTGGACTGCAGTATTATGGATAAGCCTAAAGATTGAAATGGATTATGTTGGACATAATTGAGTATTGTTTAAGGATAGAAGTTTTTTTCGATATTATTGATGGGATGTTATAGTAATATAGTTTTAGAAAAAGGATAACCTGCAGGACGGGCGACATCACATCGCTTCGGACAAGGCTGTGGGAATCGAACCCACAACCAAAGTGCAACTGGCCTTTATCGCCTACCACTAGCCTACAGGAAGTCCCTGTTTAGTAGAAACTAGTTCTATTATATTAAGCAGTATGATATATGAAATATAATTCCATTTTAGGAACCATATGTGATTAATATCACTATAGATCGTCTTATGTATATAATTTTTGCTAACCTTTTGTTTGAGACAGATGGAATGACCCGTCATTCTATCACATGATCTGCTAACACTTCACGAATAACAAATTCAACTTCATTTATTTAAGAGATGAAGTGGAAATTGTTCAAGGCATGAACAACAGTGAGATTATACCAAAATAAAGAATGTATTTATTCTAATTCAAATTTTCAACTTTAGGGAAATGATCTTGAAAACCAAAAATGTTGTCCTAGTGATCTTATACCTGATGAATCAGATGGTACCTTATATCGTCACAAATTTATGGATTTGTGATTTACTGTATTTTCCATAGCCATGTTCTCTACCACTCTCCATCAGAACATGATGGTTAGATTTCTCTTCCATATCCATATTTTCACCTATGTGGAAACCCAGTGATTAGTTTATTTGGGTAATCGTTACATTTCATACATTAGTTTTTAAAGCCAAGTTTTGGTATTCCTTTTTATGATGTGGGTTTCTATTAAAGAAACTTTCGAATAGTAAACCATTTATAACCCCGACGAATTTCGAGGGCGAAATTCATTTTAAGGGGGGGTAGAATGTAACAGCACGAGATTTTATGAAAAATATTCTTTATTTCACTAATGTCTTGTGTTGTACGCTACACCAAAAGAAGCTTGCACAACACGCATCCTTTACTTGCCTAGCATTACACGCAATTGCAACCTTCCTCGATAGCGTGTGTAGTACGCAATACTGAGTTTCACGAAACAACGATATGCTATTAAAATATTATTAAAACTAGCCATTATGAATAGTAATAACCACTTTTTAAATTTTAGAAATTTTATCTCTCAAAATGGACTTCATTTTTGGATTCAGAGTATCGAATTTAGCCTAAGGTGAAATTTTGGTGATTTTCGGATAACTTTCATATTTTGATGAATAGTGAAAATTACTAAATTTTAGTTAAAAACAACTTTTTCAATCGAAATAATTAATAGTGATAAATTATTAATTTGAGTGGTTTTAAAGTATATTTAGAATATATTTTTACAATTTAATACAATGTTGGTCATTGGATGTAATTTCACATTTAAACCAGACATAAACAAGTGTCAATCTTTTGATAGATATTGTTTCTTAAAAACACGCTCTTTGTTTTAACAGCGGGATTTAATTATAAAATTAATTAATGCAACTTCTATGATATGAATTTGGTAAAATAGACTTCACTTTTGAATTCGGAATATGAAATATAGCTTAGGATGAAATTTTGGCATTGTTCTGAAAAACATCAATTTTTGATGAATAGTGAAACTACTAAGTGGTAGTTAAAAAAATTAATTTCTTAATAAATCTTCATTTTACCGCTTCTGTGAATGGAATTTCAAAAATCTGAGAGACACGGTTGATGTCAGTAAGTAAAATTTGGTTCAATGAGATGAAAATAATTTTTGGTGAATAGTAACTTTTTACTTTTATTTACCACGGTTAAAAGTAAATAGGGTAATTAAGGGTAAAAATGATATTATTATTACCCTAAGACATGTCCTAATTCTATTGGACAAGTGTTATTCGACCAAAGACAAGCTTAGGAATAAAATATGACCATTTAGGCCCACTTGGATTAGATTAGGACATTTATTATTATATTATTTAAAGAAGGGTTAAAAGAGTTAAAATCAAAGTTTATTTAATAAAACATTTTTAATATGGGTTTATAAATAAGATAAATTCGACTATAAATATTCATTAGAAAGATAAAAAGATTTCCTACATAATGGTATTTTATTTGTAATTTTTAGACACCAAATAATTTAATTTATTTATGACACAAAGATGATGCAGTAATTATCTTATTAATGAAATATTGACATAATTGATATTATAAATACCAAAATAAATGTAATTTAAGACTTTTTATGAATTCCACTAATTTTCTAGGTTAATATGATATATTAGTGTTGATTTAATCAACTTTGTTCGAACATATAATTCTGTTATGACTTTCACAAAAATCATATATCAAATAGTGTCAAAATTGACACAAAATAGTTTTTAAATCAAATATTATATTATTAATTGTTATTTTATTCCTAAAAATCTAAGGTTCGTCCAAATGACTTAGATAAGGATATTTTTATTAGTAATAAACAATTTGGGGTTCGTTTGGCATGTTATAGTAAGTGTATTAACCATATAGTGAAAGAAAACAAAAAGACACGGTAAAAGTTAAATTATTTAACTTAGAGTTAAATCTAATTGATAAGGTTAAAATAATACTCAAACTTGGCTAAATCTTATTGGTTGATATTATTTCGACCCATCCCCACTTTAGCTCTGAAATAAGACCCTTTGGAACCATTATAAACCGATTTTGACTTTAATATAAAATAATATTTTGAAGTATTCCTAAGGTGCCCCTCTCCTCCCTTATAAAAGGACACCTCCTGCCCCTCCTCCTCACACCAATTTGAGCACTCAAGCTCGGCCAACCCCTGCCAAAATCTCTTCTCCACTTCCCTAGAAACATCCTAGAGGTTCTGGTCTTCCTCAAAGACCAATTATAGTTCTTTAAGAGGAGTTCTCAAAGACGCGCTTCAAAGAAGAGGTAATTACCGTTACCAATTCTTTCATCTTTATTTCTTCTTCCACATCTTATTATTAGGTTGTTTCATTATGAAGTAATAACATAAGTATCACTCATATACTGATATGTTATTTTAAGTATGAAACAACCCTATTTCACCATCTATCCATCCTACGGAAAAAGAAATCACCGCGTGTGCGTACGTACGGAATACCGTCTCCACGCCGTGGTGTAATCTATTTTCCACCACCACCTTACATGGATGGGTATAATGGTGTAAAGAATAACTATACATAGTTATTACAACATCATATTGATTCTGATACATTTTATAATCCACTCCAATTCAATTCAATATTTATGGAAATGATATCATCACTCGTGCGTACGTACGGACTACCGTCTCCACGACGCGATGAGATTCATTCTCCATGTTAACCATTTAAGAATGATTATAAAGTATATATAATAAATAATAATGAAATATATGACATTATAAAGATACTGGATTTATGTATATATATATATATGTATGTCATCTACTTACTTCCATTCAAGACAATAAGGAAAGGAAAACAGCGTTCATGCGTACGTAGGGACTACCGTCTCCATGAACGGTGTTTTTCATTTCATTTATCTATCTATTATATATATATACTGAATATATATGATATATAAATCATATTTTATATTCTGTAAGTAATTAAATCATGATATAAGTAATAATAATGTCAAGAACAACAAGTCAAAACACCTACGATAAATGAAACGATTTTACCCAAAACGCTTCTTTAACATGGAATTTACAAAAGAACGGGTAATATAATGTCATAAGTGAACCATATATGATATCATAAAAATGAATATGATTCTGTAATAAGTCAATGACATTATTTAAATCATTATACAGGAGTTTTGGACACATACGAAGAAAATCGGACCTAAGGTAAGGGAAATATCACAATCTCATTTTTATCCGAGATTGTTTATACTTTGGTTTTTACTGGGGTGTATTTTATCATCCACATCCATGTTACCTCAATATGTAATATTATTTCCATCCTTCTACAATATTTTATAACCAATTTTACCCTTCGATGAGTTTTTTGTAAAAGATATGAAAGGAATATTTTGTCGTTTTTTCGTACGAGGTACTTTTTGACTTTTCCGAAAAAAGTACGGAGAATGTTTTTTTAACTTATACGTCATGAATGGATTTTTAAAACAATATTTCCCAGAATCTTCCTTTACAAGTTTTCATGATTATTTTTAATCAACTTCTTTTAGTTTAAAACGGTATGACATGTTAAGAAAGGAAAAGTATTTTTGAAGTAGAAAGGATATTTTCCTCAAGAATAAAGTTCAAGTGTTTTATCAAAATTATTTTCCATCTAAGATAATAAAGGGTTCTGTTTTTATCCCTATTATTACATTGATTTGATTATGTTGAGATGGAATTATTTTTATGAATTCCTTTATCTTATATGAATTGTTTTATGATGTCATGTTGTTTAAGAATCCCATTTTTATTACATGGGTTACGCTATGATTTATGATTTATGATTATGTGGCACACATAAGAAAAGGATTCATTATAAGATGGGTGGGACCTATATCTCCCTCCAATGCATTGGGTAAAGATTTTATATCTCATGAGATAGACATGGCTGGAATTGTAGGTTATACCGGTTCAGTAAAACAGGACTGAAATGAGGGTTACTCGATTGAGAAAGGGACTTTGTCCACTAAGATAGTCTTGGCAATGAGTCTTGACTAACAAAAAATGATTCTCTATGATTATGTGTGAATGCCACAATGTTTCATGTTTTAAGTTATGATTATTGTGATTACATTTCACTACCATGATTTATCCCATGTTATGAAATTATGCTCTCTTTTGCAGGTTATGATTTCCAAAATGTTATGTTCTTATGAATACGATGTGATTGATATTTCTTTGGTTTACCCTTACTGAGCGTTTGAGCTCACCCTTTTATGTTTTCTTTTCCCCAGGATATAAAGAAAGGTTTTAGGTAAAAAAGGAAGATCTTTATGGGAGATGTTGAAAATCTTTCACCGCGATTAGAAGATTTTATTCCGAGTTTCCAAAGACACTAAACTATTACGATCCTTGTGTGTGTGTTTTTGTTATGTTCTAAGTATTCCGAAAAATTAATTTAAAGTCCATGTAAGTCAGGATTCGGGTCTCTACATGGCCAATCAAGGATCTCATGCATATCCCCCTATAGATCCTCCTGCTATGCCAGCATTGGCACCAGCAGTTTTACCCATTGCAGGCGCTGATGCGCAGTTCAGGGAGTACTTCCTGATGATGATGCAGACCTTTGAGGGAGTGCCACCTCCTACCCCGTCGATGGATGAGTTAACGTGGGTTTTCCAGTAGCAGCATCCTCCTACTTTCTAAGGGTATAGAGGACCCCAGGCTGTAGAATCGTGGCTAGAGTCCCCAATGATGATCTTTGAGCACCTGGAGATAACTCCAGAGAAAAGGGTAAATCTGGCTGCTTATATGCTTTGAGACACCACCAAGAGGTAGTGGGAGGTGATCTCACAGTCTGGGCTCCAGCAGAGTATGACTTGGGATGAGTTTCGGCACATCTTCTATGATTACTTCTACAAGGATACCTTGAGGGGTGATCGAGCCTAGGATTTTATGAGTCTGTAGCAGGGTACTCTTTCTGTTATGAAGTACTCATCTTGCTTGACTGAGCTGCAGTGCTTCACGCCGATTCTAGAAGGTGATGAGTAATTCCATGTTAGGAAGTTTGCAGATGGTCTCAGGCATAAGATCTGTTCCCAGGTGAATATCTTTAAGTTGACTTCGATATCATCTATCATCAACCAGGATCTGATCACTAGGCGCAATCTGAGAGAATCTGGAGTAGTGAGCTAGGGCGATTCGACATCCAATGTTAGTATTCCTTCTACTTATTGTAGGAAGTAGTGCAGGGAGTCTTCTTGAGGAGAGTTGGGTAGGCGGAATGTATCTTCGGGAATCCCGGTAGTATGCTACCAGTGCGATAAGAGTGGGAATACTAGGCCTTAGTGTCCGAGAGACCCGATGGAGTGCCGTTCTTGCGGTAAGATGGGCCATCTTCAGTGTTTTTTTCAGATCATCTTGCCTATAGCTGGTGGTAGGGGTTCTTATATGACCCCATGTAAAGGAGATGTATCACCATTTTTTCACTAGTCTGGGAATTGGAGTTCTTCCGGCCATTCGGGCCGAGGTGGGGGTCGTGACCATAGTGGTCAGTCCCTAGGTTACCAGCGATAGCAGTGTGGATCATCTCAGAGTGGTCAGCTAGGGTACCATGGCCGCGATACAGGACAGACATTCGCCGTGGAGTAGATCTATCAAGAGTAGGATCCCGACCCTTCCATGGTTCGAGGTACGATCTAAGTAGCCTCAGTTTTATCTTTATCCCTTTTTGATACTGGTGCTACACATAGTTTTATCTCTGTTGCTGTTGTGGATATCCTTGGGCTCTGTATTTTTTCATCTGGCAACATGTTGACTCCATATGCACCGTTGGGGATGAGGACGTCTAGAGTACATCAGTGCAGAGAGTGACCTCTTGAGGCTGCAAGGTTTCACTTCTTATGGGACCTCTATGTCCTAGAGATGACAAGCAATGATGTCATTCTCGGTATGGACTCGTTAGTTCCCTTCTAGGCTATCATTGATTACTATCACCACAGGGTGAGTTTTGTATCACTAGAGGGAAGATCTTTTCATCATAGAGGCGAGTGGTATGTCCAGGTGGGTAGAGATGGACCAGAGCATCATGGGCTTGGAGGAGTTACAACCCATATTTCTTGTCATTTTCTGGATGACAAGGGTACTTTGCAGTTAGATTTCCTCCAGTGGTGGATGGCTTTCGTGATGTCTTTCCAGATGAATTTTCAGGTTTACCTCCAGAGCGTGAGGTAGACTTCTAAATTGATCTCATTCCAGGTGCAGCATCAGTGTCCATTCCTCCTAATATGATGACTACAACTTAGTTTTATGAGCTCAAGAAGCACTTGGAGGAGTTTCAGGCAAAGGGTTTCATCTAACCCATTACTTCTCCTTGGAGTTCGCATGTCCTGTTTGCGATGAAGGCAGACGAATCCCTTAGAATTTTCTTGTATTATCGGAATCGGAACCAGTTGACGGTCAATAACTAATATCCCTTTCCAAGGATCGATGTCCTCTTTGATCAGCTTCGAGCAGCTCAAGTGTTATCAAAGATCATTTTGAGGTCCGGATATCATCAGTTGCGCGTTAGACCATCAGATATACCTATTACATACTTCAGAAGTACGTATGGTCTATACGAGTATACAGTCATGCCATTCGGTCTCACGAATGTGCCAACAGTTTTTATGGAACTGATTAATAGAGTGTTCCATCCATAATTGGATTTCTTTGTGGTGGTTTTTGTGGATGACATCTTGGTGTACTCTCACACTCAACACGAACATGCTACCCATATTGAGATCATTCTGAGTACACTGAGAGAGCATCATTTATATGATATGATCTTGAAATGCCACTTTTGGATGGATCAGATTCACTTCTTGGGTCACATTATCTCAGAGATATGAGTATCAGTAGACCCATAGAAAGTGAGAGCTATAGTTTCTTAGGATCAGCCAAAGAATTTATTTGAGGTGTGGACTTTTCTATTGCTGGATGGATACTACAGGCATTTCATACAAGACTTTTCACGCCTTGCAGCACCGCTGACAGGTCTAACCAAGAAGGGTTAGAAGTTCTTATGGTTAGATTCCTATGAGTCAGCCTTTCAAGAGCTGAAAGGGAGGTTGACGTCAGTGCCGATACTAGTCTTTCCAGAGACGGGAAAGACCTATATAGTCTATTGTGATGCTTTAGGTGTCAGATTAGGAGTAGTGCTTATGCAGGGTAATGGAGTCGTTCTGTATGGGTCTCGGTAGTTGATACCACATGAGAGAAACTACCCGACGCATGATCTGGAGTTAGAATCTATTGTTCATGCCTTACGCTTTTGGAGACATTACCTTCTATGAGAGAACATTGTGGTTTTCACCGATGAAAAGAGTCTCAAGTACATCTTCAATCAACGTGATCTAAATCTGACACAGTGTAGGTGGGTCGAGTATCTCCAGTCCTTCAACATTGAGCTTTCCTATATGTCGGGAAAGAGCAACGCAGTGGCTGATGTGTTGGGTAGTAGAACTCAGATTCAGGCAGTTCAGGAGACAAGTATTGAGTGGAAACTTATGGCTATGTTATCTGAGATGCATTTGGAGGTGCACACAAACAGGGGCAGACTTTTCTATCTTCTGTAGCTGTTAACTATACCCTTCTTGATCATGTGCGGATGAGGCATCTATCACACTCAGAAGGCCTAGTCCTATGGGAGATTGTGTTAGGAGAGGACCCTCTTCCTGGATAGACAACGGGAGAGGATGAGATCTTGCGTTTCCAGGGATGTGTATGGGAGCCTATAGACATACATGAGGAACTGATGCGTGATTTTCATTCTTTAGTTTGGGCAGTTAATACTGGCGTCACCAAGATGTATTATGATATACACCTCTAGTACTTGTGGCCATGTATGAAGAGAGATGTTGCAGTGTTCGTTATTAGATGTTCTACTTGTCAGTAGGAGAAAGTGGAGCATCAGCGACCAACCTGACTTTTATAGCAGTTACCCATTCCTGAGTGGAAGTGGAACGATGTCGCGATGAACTTCATGATCGGGTTACCGAGGTCACATCGAGGGAGTGATTTTGTTTGGGATGTCGTCGAAAGGCTTACAAAGGTTGCTCACTTCTTGCCGACCAAGGAGACATTCGGTGTTGATGAGCTGGGGTGGTTGTACATATGAGAGATTTTACATCTTCATGGAGATCCACACTCCATTGTTTCAGACATGGATGCACATTTTACTTCTCAGTTCTAGCAGGGGCTTCTGAAGGCTTTGGGTACACAGGTACTTTTGAGTACAACATACCATCCCCAGACAGATGGTTAGTCCAAGCGTATGATCCAGGTGATTGAGGATATGCTCCGAGCTAGTATTCTAGACTTCAGAGGTTATTGGGAGATGCATATTCATCTTTTGGAGTTTTCCTATAATAACAATTTTCAGTCGACTATTCAGATGGCACCTTACGAGGATTTATACGATAGGCAATGCCGATCACCATTGTGCTGGCTGGAGGCAGGAGAGGCAGTTTTGCTGGGACCTTGTCTTGTTCAGCAGACCTCAGAGCAAATAGATTTGATTCGAAAGAGGATGGCTACAACATCGTCTCGACATAAGTCTTATGCAGATAAGTGGAGACGACCTCTTTAGTTCGAGGTCAGGGATCTGGTTTTACTGCGTGTCGCACCGAGGTTGGGACACAAGAGGAATCAGAGACATGGTAAACTTTCACCATGGTACGTCAGAACGTTTGAGGTTTTGGAGAAAGTTGGGCCAGTTGCCTATCAGTTTCAGTTACCTCAGAGGTATCGGGCCATGCACGAAATGTTCCACGTCTCTCAGCTCCGATGTTACTTTTCAGACCCATCTCATGTCTTTCAACCTAAGGAGGTTGAGCTCGAAGTAGATGCGTCATTTGAAGAGCATCCTATCAGGATTTTCTGTCATAGTAAGAAGGTTCAACACGGCCGGTCTGTTCCTTTGGTACGGGTGTTATGCCAGCACAAGTGAGTAAAGGATGAGACCTGGGAGAGGGAGGCCAATGTATGATCGTAGTGGCCGGAGCTGTTCGGGGTTTCCTCTTCTATACCTCACTAGGGAAATTTGAGGACGAATTTATTTAAGGGGGGAAGTTTGTAAGAACCCGGATCTTCGTTTCAGGTATGTTTTTCCTTTTCTGGTCATTTTTTAGAAGAAGAGGAAAATCTCTAAATTTTCAAAATACACGTTGTGTGCTTTATAAGTACATGCCATGTAATTTGATGAAGCACCAGGCCGTGTAGTGGCCATGTTCGGGCCCCAAACATGACGTGTAGGGGTAATGTGGAGGTCGCTTAAAGCAGAGTACAGAAAGGCCAAGTAAATTCCATGTACCACATATGGAAACGCAGTGTACATTTTTTTTCATTAAACAGTCCGGGGTTGCGCCTAATCGATAGAAAAACCTTCTTCTCCAGGTTCTTTGATCGAGAGCGGCCGTACGGCTACAAACATCTTCCGATCCCCCGTGCCTCTATTAGTTTTCCGAATCGAACACCATCAATTGTGTTGGAACCGCATCGGTGAGGTCTTCCTTCTTCTTGAGTTTCATTCCATGATTTTTCTTCTTTCTCAAGATATCATGGGTTGAATGTTTTTTGCATTTCCGTAGATCTACACCATTCTACAGAGAATCAAGCTTCTTGGTTGTAGTATATTGATCTCCTAGCATCAAGGTAGGTGGTTTTTTCCTTCCCTTTTGAATTCTTTTAGTTTTGTGTTCAAATTCCACCAATACACGTGAACAGGGTATTTCGTGTTTACCCCTTTGACCCTGTGGTTTTCGTGCCTTGATTTTATACTTGTTTAGAGGTAATTTGTTCATAGTTGTGGATAATTTATATTATTGGATGTTTTTCCCATGCCCTTATTCTTGTTATGACCTTTGGCTCCTGTTAGCCTTTGGTCGTTATACCTTTTTTCCATACCTTGTGACTGTAAGATGGAATGATATTCCTGAGCGGCTTATTTTGTTGTAGGCTGGTTAGCCAAGTAGCTCTGTAGGTGTACTTTGGCCTTATAGTATTACTATGTATTGACTGGAACTAGACAACAAGAACTTGGTGATATATACTATAAGGGATAGATAGAGTGATCTTCCCAAAGAGTCTTTCATATTATAGACTATAAGTGGGTAGACCGAGTGAGCTTCCTCAGAGAGTCTTGGACATTATAGACTATAGGGGATAGACCAAGTGAGCTTCCCAGAGAGTCTTGGATATTTTAGACTACAGGAGGGTAGACCGAGTGAGCTTTCTCAGAGAGTCTTTACACTGTTATATTTTCTTTAAACATTTCCAGGCTAGAGAAGGAATTTAATGAGTGTGCATCCTTAGAGAGTTTGTGATAGACCTAAGGCTATAGGAGGAATTTACCAAGAAAGCTTCCTAAGAGAGTTTCTAGAACATGTGGATATAAGAGGGTTAGACCACATGATATTCCTCAGAGATTCCCTGACTACCCTAGACTATAATGGGAATATACTGAGCGATATTCCCTAGAGAGTCTTATAATTCCGTCTAACTAAACCTGAGGGGTTAGGCTGAGTGCACTGCCCAGAGTGTTGTTGGTACTTTTCGGTTAAGACCAGAGGGGTTGGCTGCGAGTACTTCACAGATGGGTTTCTATTGTGGTTAGCTGTTAGATTCACTTCTGCTTTTTCTTCTATGGATTGATTACTGTTGTATATCATCCAGTTACGGCTTACGGATTACTGGCTACTGTTTAGTATAATTTTTTACTACTTACTGTACTGTTACCTTCCATATACTCACTGACTGTTAGGCACAAATCTTTTTGTGGTTTCCTACTAGGATTTAGTCTCACACCCTATTGGGGCCATGCTTTTGGGCACAAGAAGACTATGTTGTTGCAGTTATATATAAGGCCAAGTGCCCTTCGACTTTTGATACTTGATTGTTTTGCAGCATGAGAGCATGGGACCAAGATGAGGCCTACGATACTGAGGAGTTTCTTATCTATTTACTTTTCTTTGAAGTTTGGTTTAGTATTTTATTCTTCATTTTGACTTGTTTGGCTTCTTTCCTAGAGATATGTATCGTGCAACATTACATATATACATGTGTTCTCTAACTTTTTATAGTTTTAGTCTTCTGCTGTTTATGGTTCTTGGATATTTATTGCTTCCACAATTTGTCTGCTTTGTTTACTTCTGCTTCCACTATTTATCTTCTTTGTTTACTTTCGCTGAGTACTCTTCCAATGAGGGCATAGTGTCCCCACTATCACACCCAAGACCCTCACTGGTAGTCAGCAACCTCTGGTGTTTGGGGAAATGTTCTTGTGTCCATGTGACCAACTGGGTATGGGGCGCCTCTGGGTGGGTTCTGGAATTGGGACGTTATAGTAGGGTACCTCAAAAATAGAAAACACAATGCATTACAAATAAAAAACTCAAAAAAAAGATAAAAAAATAAATTCATAATAGTATTCAAAAAATAGATATACTGAAGAAGGATGTTGTTCCTCCATATTGTCACCATCATATTTCTATCCAATTCATTCTATTCTATGCAATGCTTGTTTTTTGAGAATCCACTCTGTGATCCCTAATATCACTATATACACTCATCAAAGAAGTCATGATCATTGAGCCCCACCCATAAAATCTCACTTTTCTTAAAGTCCTATGATCCTGAGAATGGGGGTCATTAACAAGACTGTCAAGGGGCACCACTATCCCAATTTGGATCAACCCACCATTTACAAGATCATATAGAAGTGACATTGAAAACCCAACTGATATGACTAGATAGATGGATGATCAATTCCCTACCTAAGGAGGTCACAATGAATCCAAAAACCCCTCGTAGCATGTAAAAATGATAAAGGATCACAATCCATTCTCATGAAGGTACATCACAAACTCTATGAGAGACTCATCATCCATAGGGGGTCACAATTATGAGATGTGGACAAAATGTCACATTCTCACCTAAAGGGAATGGGAAAATCGACCACATTAATCTGATAATAATTCAATATGATGAAATAAAGGGCTAAAAAGACCCTTAAAGGGTGTACATAGTGTGTAATAGGGATACATAGAGTGTCCAGTAAACCCCTAGTCATGCTTGTATAAACCAGGCAATGTTCATTCTCATGTACATGTAGCCATGTAATCCGGTTGTGTTTGTGTACGTCGCCTTCCTATGATAGTTTATCATATGATAGATACACCACGCTACTGAGAAAGTTTCACAAGACATGTGACTGGGGCACATGGAATGTGATACTTAACTCTCTAAAGAAACCATATCACTATATTTAGGTGGTCCCACATGATGTGTAATGCCAGATTAATCACCATGTAATGTGGCTTTTTTAGATTCTATGTACCATATCTGCATCATCATCGATTTATCATTTTTTGTGATTACCAGTGGGGAATTAACATTCGGGGGTCATCTATCACATCCTATCATCAATCACTAAGATATAGGTTTGTATCTTCGTGAAAAGACCACTTTCAATCCATCCATCAATACCACATGTTAGAACTTGGAAGAAGAGATTCATTAAATCCATTAAAATCCACCTGTAATCATTCTTCCTTGTCCCCAAACCCCAATTGTACCCTCAATCATAAACAGAACCTAATATATAGGTCCTTTGTGATGAAAAAATATTCCTTCAACAATCAAATATCCGGTATTCATTAAGACATGTGAAAAAACATTTCACATGATTAGTGTGAGGAGAAAGGGAGGGATAAATCGTGTAATCATCAAATATGAGGATCAAACATCATTGTTTTTATTTTAACTTGATTCATTTTTCAAGATATATAATAATGAAGATGGATAAAATTGAGGAAAAAAATTAAATCCATCAATTTAAATCTTCCATCGATTCACGAATCATTTTTTTCTGAAACTGATCTATGTATGAGAGGTATAAAAGAATGTGGGGGAAACTCATATATCCGAAAACTTACCAATAGTTTGGATCGATCACTAATAATGAATGGATATCCATCTCTCTCATTGGTGAGATCCACACATTTAATTCCACACCAGTTGATGATCCATTATCCGGTCGTCATTCACCCATGAAATCTACTCCAAATTTATCCAAAATCTCCTCTAAATTTGATGGGTTATAAAGATAACCCTATAAATTATCCATAATCTAATATTTAAATAGGAATGGAATGTATCTACATCATAAAACTAAAATAAATAAGTATGTGATTTTTTTGTTAAATTCAGGACTGTAACAACATTTTCACAAATAATATATGCCAAAAAATTATGTTCTACCTACGGTACTGCCCATATTTTGAAATCAATGGTGCCCTATGGATTTCAAATCCTTGCCACTATTCTGGAGTTATTTCACTATTTCAATAAAATTTAATTCTTGTGATATTAATATGTTTAATAGATTTAAAAAATTAATTTTGGGTAAACCATAACTCAAAGTATCATGTCATCTCATCACATAGCTTCAAAAACAATCCATATAATATTAATAAATAATGCATTGAATGTCATAGATGTTATACTCTCCCTACCTTAAGACATTTTGTCCCGAAAAAAGAACACACCACTAAAAAAATACTAGGGTACTGGTCTCACATCTAGATCTCCCTCTCGTAGGTTCTCTCATAATTATTCTCATGCTACCAACAGATATACACTATGTGAAACTATTTCCCATATAGGATATTCTCCTACCAATCCTTGATCATAAAATTGTTTTTATTAAAGGTGTATCCATTATTTATATCCTACAGTACCTAGTAGATAGAAAGTGATCGGTCATGTACATACCTCCTTATATGTGTGAGGTGGAAGACACCATGTACATGGTCAAGATGTTATTGTAGAGATAAGTTGTATTTCTTGTCTCTACATCTACAAAATATCTGGAAGTGTAAAATTAATCATGGATATAGTTTGAATCCCTGAGATAATATTTATATTCGATGTTGAGGTGTGGCCCTTACGAACACATGGTCTCCCTCATCAAACACTAGAGGTCTCCTTCATAGATTTGTATTTGTCTACTAATAGCTCTATATAGCCCCCAAACCCTCTTGGATGACATGAACCATCCCTATAGTCCATCACCCCAACTCTAGGCCAATATGTTCTTACTCACCTAGATCACTCCAACAAATTGGTGACCAATAGGGTTTCCTATTCAAGGGATTGAATGGTGCTATAACAATAGTAGAATACTATCTTCTATCATATAAAAATCCAAAATGGGTATATTATAATGACAACTATGGTCAATGTCCATCATGAACTCCCACATATTTTCCTGAACCAATAGAATGGTCCACTCCTTCTTGACATTAGTTTGGAGGTGAAATTATTTTGTCCAATGAATATGAGTCATAAAGGCCTCCCAAGATCCTCTCTATAATTGAGTTATAAAGGGAGCATCACAGTCTGAAACGATTTTCAATAACACCATAAAACCGAACTATCTATTTTTTTTACATGTATCTCAAACTCTCTACTATGATATTATCTCAAATTTCTCGTAATTTTTTATACATAGTATTTCTATGGTCACCCAGATGTCATAGTGTTTCATAGATATACATGGTATCCCCATCATGATGTATATATATATACACACCATCCGACATCCACTCTATCACATTTAGAGGTTGAGCTAAAACTGATAGAAGTTGGTGCTCAACCTTCACTTTTCGACAATTGATGCATCAATAGATAGAAATTGCAACACAAATCTTCATGCCTAGTCGTAAAAATGATGTCATAGGTCCCGATACATCTTTACCATACCTGGATGTACCACCAAATGGGATGTGTGAGATTCCAATACCACCACCTCCCACAACATCAATGGTACCGTTGTCCGTCATCTGAAATGGATAGTTTTCTACACACCTTTTGAATATCCATCTGGAGTATGTTTAGTTGATATTTGACAATTTTTTTCCCTCTAGTCAGTGTCTCCACACTAAAAATCCCTCTAACACTATATATTTAGTGGGTTAAAAAACATGAACTGTAGATATTATGCACCTTCCTTTTCCACGTAAGAAAAATAAAATTAGAATAACCTCTTTGATTCCATAGAAAACAATAGGGAACAAGTCCTCCTATTAATAAAATCTTCCACCACATTCCACTTAATGAACATATATAAATATCAATTTCATAGTCATGGAGGAACTCTATCCATCTCCTTTATATCATGTTTAGATCCCTCTAAGGGAAGATATACATGAGACTTTTTTGGTTATGGTAGATGATAAACCACTAATATATTAGGTAATGTAACCATATCATGATTGTGAAGACCACCACTACAAAATCATGATCACTAGTGATGTATTTATGATCATTTGGCCTCAAATGATGTGATCCATATTCAATCACCACCATCCTATATATCAATATAAAAAAATTCCTTGTTCCAAACGCAGTAAAGAACACTATGTGCTCGACATGCTTCTTTGGAAATCTCATGATGGGAGCACTTTCTAACCTCTACCTTAACTCATGAAAGAACTTCTAGTTCCCCCCATCAACATGAATGGTATACCATTTTTGGAAAATGATATCTATGGTGTTGTTACTCTAGAGATGTCCTGTAAATACATCCAAAAGTACCCTTCCAATCGAATGAATCTATTGATCTCAGCTACATTCTTGGTTGGTATAACGACCCATACTTTACATACATTGTTAATACTTCAAAATTGAAGCACACTTATTAGAACATATGAAAATACAACAAAGTACCGTATAGGTATAATGTCTTTAGAAACTGGGAAACATAAACAACTGGTTCATAAATATTCTACAGTGTCTCCCATTTATTTCATCACATCTAGGGTCCCTTTTAGCATATTCTACTTAATATCCATCTTCCTGACCTGGGGAAAAGAAAACATAAAAGGGTGAGCTCAAATGCTCAGCAAGGGAAAATAAAGGAAATAAAAATCATATCATATCTTTTTGAAAATCATAACCTGCAAAAGAGATCATAAAATCTTAACATGGAATAAATCATAGAAGTGAAAATGAGATCCCCATATTCATAACATAAAACTTGAAACTTTGTGGCATGCACACATAATCATGGAAAATCATTTCTTGTTAGTCATGACTCATTGCCAAGACTATCTTAGTGGACAAAGTCCCTTTCTGAACCGAGTTCACTCCTCGTTTCAGTCCTGTATCACTGAACCGAAATAACCTTCCGTTCCAGCCATGTCTATCTCATGAGATATAAAATCTTTACCCAATGCATTGGAGGGAGATATAGGTCCCACCCATCTTATAATGAATCCTTTCTTATGTGTGCCACATAAACATAAACCATACATCATAGCGTAATCCACGTAATAAAAATGGGATTCTTAAACAACATGACATCATAAAACAATTCATATAAGAGAAAGTAATTCATAAAAATAATTCCATCACAACATGATCAAATCAATGTAATAATAAGGATAAAAACAGAACCCTTTATTATCTTAGATGGAAAATAATTTTGATAAAACACTTGAACTCCATTCTTGAGGAAAATATCCTTTCTTCTTCAAAAACATTTTTCCTTTCATAACATGTCATACAAAATTAAAATAAAAGAAGTTGATTAAAAATAAACTTGAAAACTTGTAAAGGAATCTTCTTGGAAATAATGTTTTAAAAATCCATTCATGCCGTATATGTTAAAAAAACATTCTTCGTACTTTTGTCGGAAAAGTCAAAAAGTACCTTGTACGAAAAATGACAAAAGATTCCTTTCATACATATTACTAAAAACTCACCGAAGGGTAAAAATTGATTTAAACAATTTTAGGTGGATGGAAATAATATTACATATTCATGAAACATGGATGTGGATGATAAAATACACCCCAGTAAATACTTACGAATAAACAATCTCGGATAAAAATGAGATTGTGATATTTCCCTTACCTTAGGTCCGATTTGCTTTGTACATGTCCGAAGCTCCTGTATAATGGTTTAAATAATGTTATTGACTTATTCCAGAATCATACATATTGATATGATATCATATGTGGTCATATTCTTAGCTTCTTGTTAGTAATATTTCATTGTTACTTGTTACTCGGGTCTTTATTGCCTTTTGTTCTTATGCGTGTTTTGCCGAATACATTCTTATTATTATTTTAAGGTTATAGATACCTTATATCCAGAATGGTATTAGTGTAACATATATCATATTTATTCATTCAATTAATTTATATAATTACTATGTAATGATGATCATGTAGAACGAGTCGCATCACATCGTGGAGACGGTATTCCGTACGTACACACGAGTGATGATATCGTTCCTATGATCGTGGAACTGTATTGGAGTATA
Source organism: Viscum album (assembly GCA_963277665.1). Lineage (NCBI taxonomy): Eukaryota > Viridiplantae > Streptophyta > Magnoliopsida > Santalales > Viscaceae > Viscum > Viscum album. The sequence continues at coordinate 912,910,948 of OY728162.1, read as the reverse complement.
TATATATATTATTTCAGTATCAATATTACTTTATAATAATCATAAATAGTTACTCATTACACCATTATACCCATCCTTGTAAAGTGATGGTGGAAAAATAGATTACACCACGGCGTGGAGACGGTATTCCGTACGTACGCACGCACGGTGATTTCATTTTTCCGTGGGATGGATAGAAGGTGAATTAGGGTTGTTTCATATTTATAATAACATATCAGTATGTAAGTAATACTGATGTTATTACTTTATCATGAAACAACTAAAGAAGAATAAGTTGAAGAAGAATGAAATTGGAAAGATCAGTAATGGATATTACCTCTTCTTTGGAACGCCTCATTGAATCCTCCACTTAGGAAACTAAGATTGGTCTTTGAAGAAGACCAGGACCTCTAGGATTATTCTAGGGAAGTGGAGAGGAGAAAATGGCAGGGGTTGGCCGAGCTTGAGTGCTCAAATTGGTGTGAGGAGGAGGGGGAGGAGGTGCCCTTTTATAAGGGAGGAGAGGGGCACCTTAGGAATATCTCAAAATATTATTTTATATTAAAGTCAAAATCAGTTTATAATGGTTCCAAAGGGTCTTATTTCGAAGCTAAAGTGGGGATGGGTCTAAATCCTATCAACCAATAGGATTTAGACAAGTTTAGGGTATTTCTTTAACCTTATCAATTAGATTTAACTCTAAGTTAAATAATTTAACTTTTACCATGTCTTTTTGTTTTCTTTCACTATATGGTTAATACACTATCTATAACATGCCAAAAGAACCCCAAATTGTTTATTATTAATATATATATCCTTATCTAAGTCATTTGGCTGAACCTTAAATTTTTAGGAATAAAATAACAATTAATAATATAATATTTGATTTAAAAACTATTTTGTGTCAATTTTGACACTATTTGATATATGATTTTTTTGAAAGTCATAACAGAATTATATGTTCGAACCAAGTTGATTAAATCAACACTAATATATCATAGTAACCTAGAAAATTAGTGGAATTCATAAAAAGTCTCAAATTACATTTATTTTGGTGTTTATAACATCAATTATGTCAATATGTCATTAATAAGATAATTACTGCATCATCATTGTGTCATAAATAAATTAAATTATTTAATGTCTAAAAATTACAAATAAAATATCATTATGTAGTAAATCTTTATATATTTCTAATGACTATTTATAGTCGAATTTATCTTATGTATAACCCCATATTAAAAATGATTTACTTATTAAACTTTGATTTTAACTATTTTAACCCTTCTTTAAATAAGTTAATAATAAATGTCCTAATCTAATCCAAGTGGGCCTAAATGGTCATATTTTTATTCTTAAGTTTGTCTTTGGTCGAATTACACTTGTCCAATAGAATTAGGACATGTGTTAGGGTAATATTAATATCATATTTACCCTTAGTTACCCTATTTACTATTAACTGCGGTAAAAATAGTAAACAGTTACTATTCACCAAAAAATTATTTTTATCTCATTGAACCACATTTTACTTACTGATATCAACCGTGTCTGTCAGATTTTTGAAATTCCATTCACAGAAGCGGTAAAATTAAGTTTTATGCAAAATTCAGTTTTTAACCTACCACTTAGTGGTTTCACTATTAATCAAAAATTGAATGTTTTCAGAAAAATACCAAAATTTCACCCTAGGCTAATTTCGATATTCTGAGTCCAAAAATAAAGTCCATTTAGAAAAATAAAATTTATAAAATTTCAAAAAGTGGTTATTACTATTCATAACGGCTAGTTTTAATAGCATATTGTTGTTTAGTGAAACTCGGTATTGGGTACGACGCAAGCTATCGAGGAAGGTCGCGATTGCGTGTAAAGAAAGCCAAGAAAGTGTTGTGTAGAAAAAGATTCCTTTGATGATTTATATAACATAAAAGTCTCGGGTGTTACATTCTACCCCCCTTAAAAAGAATTTCGCCCTCGAAATTCGTCACTTTGTAACAAACAGATGAGGATACTTCCCCCTCATCATATCCTCAAGCTCCCATGTAGCTTCTTCAAGTTGGTGGTTCCTCCATAAAACTGTCACCAATCGAGTGGTCTTGTAGGACTTTTTCGCTACGATCTAGAATCTCTATCGGCTGTTCTTCATAAGAAAGATCTTGCTCCAGCGGTACAACTTCTGAGCTGAGTACATGTGAAGGATCAGGAATGTACTTTCTCAGGAGAGATACAGAGAACACATCGTGAACTTGAGACAGATTCGGTGGAAGCGCCAATCGGTAAGCTACCTTCCCAACACGATCCAGTATTTCGAAAGGACCGATATATCTAGGGCTCAACTTCCCCTTCTTTCCAAATCTCATAACCCTCTTCCAGGGAGATATTCGTAAGAACACTTTATCACCCACTTCAACTCTAGGTCTTTTTTTCGGTTGTCAGCATAACTTTTCTGTTGACTCTGAGCTGCGCTTATGTGTTGTTGAATAGATCTGACCTTTTCTGCCATTTCATCAACGAGATCAGGTCCTAACAGCTTTCTTTCCCCAACTTCATCCTAGCAAGTTGGAGTCCTGCATTTCTTTCCATAGAGAGTTTCATAAGAAGCCATCTGAATACTGTAGTGAAAGCTATTATTATAAGAAACTTCCACCAAAGGTAGGTGTTGATCCCAACCTCCTTTGAAATCCATAGAGCAAGCTCTCAACATATCTTCTAGTGTTTGAATTGTTCTCTCTGACTAACCGTCTGTCTGGGGATGATAAGCAGTGCTGAAACTCAACTCTGTATCCAGAGTATGCTGAAGACTTCGCCAGAACTTCGAGGTAAATCTCGGATCCCGATCAGATATAATAGAATGTGGTACTCCATGCAATCTTACCACTTCCTTTACATATATCCTGGCAAGCTGATCTAGAGAGAACTCCTCTCTAATAGCAATGAAGTGTGCAGACTTTGTAAGACGATCAACTATGACCCAGTTAACATTATTGCCTTTGGATGTTTTAGGAAGTCATGTGACAAATTCCATAGTGATGTTTTCCCATTTCCATTCGGGTATGGGTAATGGTTGTAACATCCCCTTAGACTTCTGTCTCTCAGCTTTAACTTGTTGACAAACCAAGCATCGAGAGACATATTCAGCAACATCTCTTTTCATGCCATCCCACCAGAAGTACTCTTTCAGGTCCCTATACATCTTCGTGCTTCCAGGATGAATAGAGAATGAAGAACTATGAGCCTCATCCAGCAGCTCCTTCTTTAATTCGGGGATGGGAGGAACACAAACCCGATTCATGAACTTCATTATCCCATCACAATCAAGGTTGAATTCAAGAGCATTTCTCACATTCTTTTGTAACTCTACATCTTCTTTCTGTGCCTCTTTAATCTTCACATGTATAGATGGTTGAACATTCATTTGAGAAAGATAAGATTCTTCTCCTTCCATTTTAATTCCAAGATCCATCCTTTGTAAATCCATAAATATTGGATCTTTTGTGATCCTCATCATGGATAAACTAGCATGGTCCTGTCGACTTAATGCATCTGCCACCTTGTTTGCTTTCCCAGGGTGGTAATGGATTGAGCAGTCATAATCCTTAATCATCTCCAACCATCTTCTTTGACGCATATTCAGCTCCTTTTGTGTGAAAATATACTTTAAACTTTTATGATCAGTATAAATATCACACCTTTCACCATAAAGGTAATGCCTCCAAATCTTTAATGCAAAGTTTACCGCAGCCAACTCCAAATCATGTGTTGGGTAATTTTGCTCATGGATTTTCAACTGTCGTGAGGCATAAGCTATAACCATATCATTTTTCATAAGAACACACCCCAATCCCTTCTTGGATGCATCACTGTAGATCACAAACCTTTCTCCACTACAAGGCAGTGTGAGCACAGGTGCACTGGATAACCATCTTTTCAACTCCTTGAAATTCTCTTCACATTCCTCTGTCCAGACAAACTTAACTCCTTTCTGAGTCAACTTGGTGAGTGGATTAGATAATCGTGAAAAATCTTTTACAAAACGTCGATAATATCCAGCCAAACCAAGAAAACATCGGATCTCAGTTACTGTTGTTGGTCTTGACCATCATTCGATAACCTATGTTTTTGCTGGATCCACAGATATCCCCTCTTTTGAGATTATGTGACCCAAAAAATGCAACTTTTTGAAGCCAAAATTCACACTTGGTAAATTTGGCATAAAGCTTCTCCTTTCTCAGGGTCTTCAATATAATTCTCAAGTGATCTTTATGCTCTTCCTTGCTCTTTGAATAGACAAGAATATCTTCTATAAAGACTACCACAAATTGATCAAGATAGTCTCTAAATACTCTATTCATTAGAACCATGAAGATAGCAGGGGCATTAGTAAGACCAAATGGCATCACTATAAATTCATAGTGTCCATACCTTGTACGGAAAGCCGTCTTTGGTATATCCTCCCTTTTGACCCTTAATTGATGATACCCTGAATGAAGATCAATCTTGGAAAAGTATTGAGCTTCGCGTAGTTGGTCAAATAAGTCATGAATTCGTGGGAGAGGATATTTGTTCTTGATAGTGATCTTGTTATGTTCTCGATAATCAATGCAGAGTCTCATTGATCCATGTTTCTTCTTAACAAATAGAACAGGTTCTCCCCAAGGTGACTCACTAGGGCGTATGAATCCCTTATCATGATTCTCTTGGAGTTGCTTCTTCAATTCCTGCAACTCAATTGGGGCCATTCTATAAGGTGTCTTTGAAATAGGCAAAGCATCCGGTACGAGTGCTATTGAAAACTCAACTTCACGATTTGGTGGAAGACCCGGTAATTCCTCCGGAAAGACATCATCAAACTCCCGTAAAATGGGAATATTCTTAATCGTAAGTTTCTCACCAACCATTTGAGATAAATAACCTTCATTTAGTGGAATCAATACCCATAAGATGGAAGAAATTTCCACTGGAAGGTTATGTTCATCCTTGCATTGATAGACGATCGTAGATTGATCTGGAATATGAAATGTGACTTCCCTTCTTGGGCAATTGATATGAGCTCCATGTATAGAAAGCCAATCCATTCCAATAATCACATCAAATTCCACTAAAGGAAGGATCACAAGATTTTCAGGAAGCACTTTCCCACAAACTTCGATCGGAGAAGAATTATAAACTTTTGATGCGACTGTTGTGCCATTAGGTGTTGTCACAGCTAACTCAACATCTAATTGTTGAGGTAATACGGTGATACCCTTAGAAAATTTTTCAGAAATAAAAGAGTGGGTGGATCCAGAATCAAATAAAACATTTGCTACTTTAGAGTGGATGGTAAGTGTACCTTTCACCACTTCGTTATCGTACTCCACATCGCTGATAGAAATTGCATGTGACTTTCCTTTGTCTTTAGCCTTAAGATTTTGTTGACGTCGACCATCATCATCAACCCTTGGATTTGGGCATTGATTGGCATAATGCCCCATCTCCTTGCACTTGAAACATTGAAGTGTAGTAGGTTCATTCTGTGTATCCCTTTCATTGTTTGCGTCATTAGTCATCTTCTTCCCATTATCACGGCATTCAAATGCCTGATGACCTTCCTTTCCACATTTAAAACATTTACTTGCCCCTTTAAGACAACTCCCTCCATGTTTCTTTCCACACATTGAGCATAAGGAAAAGCTCATCTTCTTTTCCGTGTGCTCTTTAGATTTTTCTTTGAATTCCATCTTCCTCTTCTTATCAAACCCATGTGACTGATGGGTTATTCCAATCTCCATCTCGACTTTGAGAGCACATCGAACGATTTCCTCATAGATATTGAAGTCCCTTATGGCTAACGCCCTTCGAAGACTTGGATTTAAGCCACTAAATAATAGATCGATCTTACTCTCAGGTTGGATAATAATACTAGAATCATACCTTGCAAGTATTGTAAAATTTTCTTCATAGGTACCAACAGATTCATCATCCCTTTGCTTCAGTTCAAGAAACTCTTTCTCCATCTTTGTTCGGAGAATACGAGGGAAGTACTTATTGAAAAATAAGTTCTTGAACTCATCCCATTCCATAAACTCAATTTCATCCCTTTGCCTCGTATTCTTAATAAGATTCCATCATTGATCAGCATCTCCTTCCAAATGATACACTACTAGGATGACTTTATCATGTTCAGAACATTGAAGAACTGAAAATATCTTTTCAGTAGTACTAATCCATTGTTCAGCAACTAATGGATCAGTAGACCCACTGAAAGAAGGTGGACGCTGCCTCATGAAGGATTCAACAGAATGTTGCTCCTTCCTTTGCTCATTTGGAAGTCCTACATGATTCATAGATTGAGAAAGTTGTGTGAGCATGGCTACAAGATTTTTCATTCCAGCTCCCATATCGTTTGGTTGCTCAGGGGGACAATCATTTCATTGCCCATCGCATTTCGCATTAACACGGTTCCTTCGGGTTCCAGCCATTGACGAAAACCAAGAAGAATAGTGTGAGAAACACTAATTATAATAGGAAAACCACGTAATCAATGATAAAATTTCACACTTAAGGTTTTAACCTAGGGTATTCATGGCCATTTCTAAAACACTAAGATTGTGTTCTATGCTTAGACTTATCCTTAGGGTTCTTAGTAAGGCTTTCACATCCTAGTTTGCAAAGGTTGAATATACCTTTCCACTGATACCAACTATAACGACCCATAATTTACATACATTGTTAATACATCAAAATTGAATCACACTTATTACAACATATGACAAAACCACAAAGGACCGTATAGGTATAGTGTCTTTAGAAACTGGTAAACATAAACAACTAGTTCATAAATCTTCTACAGTGTCTCCCATTTATTTCATCATATCTAGGGTCCCTTTTAGCATATTCTACTTAATATCCATCTTCCTGACCTGGGGAAAAGAAAACATAAAAGGGTGAGCTCAAATGCTCAGCAAGGGCAAATAAAGGAAATAAAAATCATATCATATCTTTTTGAAAATCATAACCTGCAAAAGAGATCATAAAATCTTAACATGGAATAAATCATAGAAGTGAAAATGAGATCCCCATATTCATAACATAAAACTTGAAACTTTGTGGCATGCACACATAATCATGGAAAATCATTTCTTGTTAGTCATGACTCATTGCCAAGACTATCTTAGTGGACAAAGTCCCTTTCTGAACCGAGTTCACTCCTCGTTTCAGTCCTGTATCACTGAACCGAAATAACCTTCCATTCCAGCCATGTATATCTCATGAGATATAAAATCTTTACCCAATGCATTGGAGGGAGATATAGGTCCCACCCATCTTATAATGAATCCTTTCTTATGTGTGCCACATAATCATAAACCATACATCATAGCGTAATCCACGTAATAAAAATGGTATTCTTAAACAACATGACATCATAAAACAATTCATATAAGAGAAAGGAATTCATAAAAATAATTCCATCACAACATGATCAAATCAATGTAATAATAGGGATAAAAACATAACCCTTTATTATCTTATATGGAAAATAATTTTGATAAAACAATTGAACTCCATTCTTGAGGAAAATATCCTTTCTTCTTCAAAAACATTTTTCCTTTCATAACATGTCATACAACTTTAAAATAAAAGAAGTTGATTAAAAATAAACTTGAAAATTTGTAAATGAATCTTCTTGGGAATAATGTTTTAAAAATCCATTCATGCCGTATAAGTGAAAAAAAACATTCTTCGTACTTTTGTCGGAAAAGTCAAAAAGTACCTCGTACGAAAAATGACAAAAGATTCCTTTCATACATATTACTAAAAACTCACCGAAGGGTAAAAATTGATTTAAAAAATTGTAGGTGGATGGAAATAATATTACATATTGATGAAACATGGATGTGGATGATAAACTACACCCCAGTAAATACTTACGAATAAACAATCTCGGATAAAAATGAGATTGTGATATTTCACTTACCTTAGGTCCGATTTGCTTTGTACGTGTCTGAAGCTCCTGTATAATGGTTTAAATAATGTTATTGACTTATTCCAGAATCATACATATTTTTATGATATCATATATGGTCATATTCTTAGCTTCTTGTTAGTAATATTTCATTGTTACTTGTTACTCGGGTCTTTATTGCCTTTTGTTCTTATGCGTGTTTTGCCGAATACATTCTTATTCTTATTTTAAGGTTATAGATACCTTATATACAGAATGGTATTAGTGTAACATATATCATATTTATTCATTCAATTCACTTGTATAATTACTATGTAATGATGATCATGTAGAACGAGTCACATCACATCGTGGAGACGATATTCCGTACGTACGCACGAGTGATGATATCGTTCCTATGATCGTGGAACTGTATTGGAGTATATATATATTATTTCAGTATCAATATTAATTTATAATAATCATAAATAGTTACTCATTACACCATTATACCCATCCTTGTAAAGTGATGGTGGAAAAATAGATTACCCCACGGCGTGGAGACGGTATTCCGTACGTACGCACGCGCGGTGATTTCATTTTTCCGTGGGATGGATAGAAGGTGAATTAGGGTTGTTTCATATTTATAATAACATATCAGTACGTAAGTAATACTGATGTTATTACTTTATCATGAAACAACTAAAGAAGAAGAAGTTGAAGAAGAAAGAAATTTGAAAGATCAGTAGTGGATATTACCTCTTCTTTGGAACGCCTCATTGAATCCTCCACTTAGGAAACTAAGATTGGTCTTTGAAGAAGACCAGGACCTCTAGGATTATTCTAGGGAAGTGGAGAGGAGAAAATGGCAGGGGTTGGCCGATCTTGAGTGCTCAAATTGGTGTGAGGAGGAGGGGGAGGAGGTTCCCTTTTATAAGGGAGGAGAGGGGCACCTTAGGAATATCTCAAAATATTATTTTATATTAAAGTCAAAATCGGTTTATAATGGTTCCAAAGGGTCTTATTTCGAAGCTAAAGTGGGGATGGGTCTAAATCCTATCAACCAATAGGATTTAGACAAGTTTAGGGTATTTTTTTTAACCTTATCAATTAGATTTAACTCTAAGTTAAATAATTTAACGTTTACCATGTCTTTTTGTTTTCTTTCACTATATGGTTAATACACTTACTATAACATGCCAAACGAACCCCAAATTGTTTATTATTAATATATATATCCTTATCTAAGTCATTTGGCCGAACCTTAGATTTTTTGGAATAAAATAACAATTAAATATATAATATTTGATTTAAAAACTATTTTGTGTCAATTTTGACACTATTTGATATATGATTTTTTTGAAAGTCATAACAGAATTATATGTTCGAACCAAGTTGATTAAATCAACAATAATATATCATATTAACCTTCAAAATTAGTGGAATTCATAAAAAGTCTCAAATTACATTTATTTTTGTGTTTATAACATCAATTATGTCAATATTTCATTAATAAGATAATTACTGCATCATTATTGTGTCATAAATAAATTAGATCATTTAATGTCTAAAAATTACAAATAAAATATCATTATGTAGGAAATATTTATAGCTTTCTAATGAATATTTATAGTCGAGTTTATCTTATGTATAACCCCATATTAAAAATGATTTGCTTATTAAACTTTGATTTTAACTATTTTAACCCTTCTTTAAATAAATTAATAATAAATGTCCTAATCTAATCCAAGTGGGCCTAAATGGACATATTTTTATTCCTAAGTTTGTCTTTGGTCGAATTACACTTGTCCAGTAGAATTAGGACATGTGTTAGGGTAATATTAATATCATATTTACCCTTAGTTACCCTATTTACTATTAACTGCGGTAAAAATAGTAAAAAGTTACTATTCACCAAAAAAATTATTTTTATCTCATTGAACCACATTTTACTTACTGATATCAACCGTGTCTGTCGGAATTTTGAAATTCCATTCACAGAAGTAGTAAAATTATGTTTTATGCAAAATTCAGTTTTTAACCTACCACTTAGTGGTTTCACTATTCATCAAAAATTGAAAGTTTTCAGAAAAATACCAAAAATTCACCCTAGGCTAATTTCGATATTCTGAGTCCAAAAATGAAGTCCATTTTGAAAAATAAAATTTATAAAATTTCAAAAAGTGGTTATTACTTTTCATAACGGCTACTTTTAATAGCATATTGTTGTTTAGTGAAACTCGGTATTGCGTACGACGCAAGCTATCGAGGAAGGTCGCGATTGCATGTAAAGGAAGCCAAGTAAGTGTTGTGTAGAAAAAGATTCCTTTGATGATTTATATAACATAAAAGTCTCGGGTGTTACAGTTGGAACCCAAGCTACCACTACCTAAAGCATCCAAAATGCCACAACCAATCCAACCAATGAGATGATATGTCCCATTAAGTGGCCCCACTGAATAAAAAATTCACTCTTTGAGATAATCCTATAATGTTGGTTCTCTAAGAGTGGGTTCATGAATATTTTGATGTGTCTTGTGTTGTCCTCCTTGGAATATTAGTGGACTAGGATTCCATTGATGAAGGCCACCATTAATAGGTCTACAAAAGGATTAATTATTGTGTTAATGAGTCCCATTGAATATACTAAGAGTTTTATCTTGAAAAAGGGAATCACTAGGTACTCATAGTGATATTAGCAGTATCTGAATGTTATCTTCAGTATTCCCTTGTCCCGTACTCACAGCTGGTGAATGCGTGATCTGAGGTTAATCTTCAAGAAAAATCATTCCCCTATAAACTGATCAATTTGATAATCTATCCTAAGTAGTGAATAATTGTTCTTCACAATAATTTTTTTCGTGTAACGAAAATCCACACATAACCTAAAGCACTCTTCTGCACTGTTTTCAACAACACAGTGGATACCCAGGGGGAAACATTGTGTCTGACAAAGCCTTTCACCCATAATTCCTCTAACTGTACCATCAACTCAATTATCTCTAAGGGGGCCATATGATATGATGTTACACATAATAGAGTCTTCTCATTGAATATTATAATACAATTGTCCCTCTATTGGTGGGGATGTATTCTTGAAACATCCCCATAAGAGACATCATAATATTACTCTGCTACTATATGAAACTGGTAGCCCATGGAATCCACTACTACATTATTCATTCTAGATAACTGGTAAGTAATTAGCTACACAGTCAAAGGTTTGATCTCGTCTCACTCCACTAGAGTATCTTTTCACCCACAAAGGAAACCCTTGTCCCATCATAGTGGCCACAACACATCCTCTATCCTAAACAATCAATTTATGATTTAAATGTGGATATCCATTCCTTACCTATGATGACATCATAAGGCCTCATAACATCTAAAAATATATCCCATAAAAATAGTTTTCCTCTAAGAATTAGAATGATCCAATGGAAGAAATGAGTAATTATTTAGTCATATCCTATCAGAGTCTCCAACCACAAGGGTCAATCCAAAGGCTAAATCAAAATATATATGTCTAAAACCAGAGAAGTGGAAAGAATGGATTGAATCACACTTGTGTATATTAATAATTAAGCTATTATTGAAAATAAATAGGTCTTATCTCATATAATCTATAGATACTTTGGTTTACAGGCCACTATAGCCTAAAGTTGGCATTTACATGGTCCCTAACTCCTTAAGCCTAGAGTGAACAACCTTATGGTGGTGGTCATATGTAAAACCTTACTCCAATTCTTCCAACTCATCTAGATTCTCTTCTTCCCTATTTAAAACCCTTATCCTACCTATCTCTACCTTAGTGGTCCCTCAAACATATCTGGATCAGATATATAATTGGTTGGAAAATACTATTCTAGATTTCCAAAACCATCATAGGAGAAACACCACCTATCATTTATTTTAGTTAATCCATTTAGAGATCTTGATTCCCATAACCATGCATCCTTGGATCACATCCAAAAGTAGATAACAAGCTTTGATCCTAGCGGTAATCCTGACCTATCTTTTGGAAATGTCTCATCTCATGGGTGCCTTCTACCAACACCCATTGCCATCACATACTGTTCCTTGAAGCTCCCCACCACTAAAGATTATTAAAAAACTCTAGATTAAGTGGAAGTGAATATATATAACCGTTATTTCATGATATCCTTGAAAAATCCCTACTGAAATATATATGATAAGAAATATTCATCCCAAACCATATCCATAGATTATGATGAGAGATTGGAAAATCTCAAAAAATAATCCACCACATTCTAAATATGCTTCTACATAAGTAGAATCACTTTTATGTGAATAGATCACTATGTGTCTGGATAAAACTCATTCTTAAAGAGTTACACAAAGATAGATAAGGAGAGATCATAATCATCTTGTGACTAAGTCTCTAAACTCAAACATCTTTTAATAGAGAATAGAAAGTGAATAACCATGAGGTCTAAAATATGATATGTAGTCATCATTTCAAGGAAGAAAAGTTGAGTGACTGCCTCAATCAAATCATCAACCACTGGGGGCTCGGGCTCATTGCATAACCTGGGAGGTCACTTCATTTAGAACTCATGTAGTGCACTTAGCTTCTATGAATCCATAACTCGAAATGTAATTATCAGCTTCCACTATATGGGTGTTCGTGTATATGATAATCCACATTAAGGTGATATCTCATATAAAGGCCCCTATACCGAAGGCTCATCATTCAGTAGATCATCCTTTTGATCATGCAGTCATATCCTGACTAGCTATCATCACATAGGATTTTTGAAATAAAAAATATGTAGAATGGTCAAAGAGTATATATATTGATCCAATTAATGAGGAATATGGAAACCACAAACCATTATTATATGATTTGCATACTAATGTTTACCCTTCCACCGATTTCAATATGTATCGAGTTGAAAAATATGTGATTATAGTCATGGTGTATATATATGTCCCCTATATAAAATAATAATAATGTAAAAATCATTAAATATGAACTTAAAACACTCATCACGGTTTCCCCAAACCAATCACATAGAGTATAGTCTTATTTTTTTACTAAATACATTGATATAACTATATCATGATGTGAACCACATAGGTCTAAACCGCAACTACACCATGACCACCACCCATAGTACATGGGATGGAATCTGTCACTGAGTGGTCATATCCCATACACGGGAGGCATTATCCAAATATACATATACACATAAAAACATCTCCATGCTCATACAATGTAAGAATGTAAAATATATGAAACAAATGAATGCATAATTCTAAGATAACATAGTCAAAGTATGACAATAAAGTAACTAATGAGAAAATCGGTCCTAATAAAATCCCCACAAAAAAATACATAGTGTCTAACCTTCTATAAGGGTGAGGACTTAGATCAAATGAACCCACATAGAAAAAACAATATATTATTAAAATATTATTATTTATTGGGATATAAACCACCTAGTATGAATAGTATTGTAAACATTTTTAATTTTATATAACTTTAAAATTCAACTTATATATTTTTTAGGACATGATATAATAAATAAATCAATTTTCGGATAAAAGAAGTGATTAAACAAAAAAAAAGATGGCTTGCCCCTTTTGATGATACACCGATTTTAAATCTAGTTTTTTACAATTTCATATATTATAAATGACAAACAAAACTTTTTATTTTGAAGAGGGACATAAAAATTTACTTATGTTGAATTTTAGGTATTTTTTTGATAAAAGTCACATTTTAATGAATAGTGAAAAATACTGCATTTTAATCCAAAAAGTGCATTTTCATCAAATTTATTTATATTTTTATATTATCAATTAAATTGATTTTAAAGTGTAATTGGATTATTATTTTTAATAATATAATTCAATGTTGTTCATTAGAATTAATTTCAAATTAAAATTGGACATAAACAAATACCAATACTTTGATGGTTATTATTTCTTAAAAACATTCTTTTTCTGTTTTTCCAAAAAGAATTAATTTTAATTTAATTTTTAAAATATAATTTTTTTTTAATTTGGAAAAAATGGATTCAATATTTGGAATCAGAATGTTCAAATTTTGTAAAAAGGTTCCTTTTATTTTTGTACAGTATGAATTGTGACTTTAGTAATTATTTTATTTACCTTGGTTAAAGGGTAAATCTGTTAAATAAGGGAAAATAAATAATATTATAATAATATTAAACTACCCTAACACATGTCCTAATCCTACTGGGAGTGATATTTCTGACTATGGGAATCCTTGGTTCAATTTTGGGACCCCGTGGAACCACATGGATGTGAATATTACATTTTATAAGAATTATTTTAAAGTAAAGAAAACTATGACATAAACATGTATATTCTTAACAAAATAATTTTAATATGGGTTTATAAATAAGATAAATTAGACTATAAATAATCATTGAAAATATAAAAATATTTTCTACAATATGAAAATTATTTATAATTTTTAGACACCATATATATAAATTTATTTATGACACAATGATGATGTCGTGATTAACTTATTAATGAATGATTTAATTAAGTGAGATTATTTATATTGAAATAAAATTAATTGGAAACATTTTATGAAATAAAAGAATTATATATATTTTTATGACTTGTTCTCTTTTAATTAATTATTTTTAAGTAATCATGTTGTTATGGATTTTTAAAATGTCATGATATGAATAGTTTCAAAATTGACATTAATGAGTTTTTAAAACAAATACTATTTTATTAAACGATATAATAGTACTGAAAATCTAATATATAGCCAACTGAATTATATAATTCTCAACATGTTATTAATGAAATAATTTTGGTTTTATTGGCATTTTATAGTAACTTAATTAACTATATAGTATGAATATACAAGAATACATAGTAAGAGTTAAATTAGTTAAAAAAGGGATAATGCTAAAGGATAAGGTCAAATTTGAGACCTAAACATGTCTAAAACATATTGGTTGAGATAATTTTTTAATATACTCATCTTTTCTTAGAATTAAATGTTTTTTGGAACTTTTAAAACCGAAAATATTTTTAAAATAAAATAATATTTCCATGCCTTCCTAATGTTCCCCTCATCATCTCTTATAAAAAGACATATCCTCCCAAATTTATTCATGCCATCTTGAGCCTTCTAGCATGACCAAACCTTGTAAAATTAGACTATAAACATTCTTATTTAACTCTTTGAGGTCCCGGTTTCCCGAAAATTCCACCCCTAGTGTTGCTAAAAAGATAACAAAAGGAAGTCCAATGAAGAAGAGGTAATTACTTTACAAATTCAATTCAATTTAATTTCCTCTTATACATATTATTTATATGTTGATTCAAAACTACAGTAATAACTCTAGAGTATTATAAATTCTTATATGTTATTATAATTATTGGACAATCTTATACCTTCTTTCATCATTTCCAACAAATAACAATATCACCTTGCGTGCGTACGTATGACTTACCGTCTCCACATTGTGGTGTAATTTGTTATTCCAAAATACTTTATTAGAATGGGTATAATGATGATAATAATGGATTTAATTAATTAATATAACTTGATAAATAAATCTTTAAAATTAATATACCATCTAATTACATACCAGTTAACCATCATGAAAATGATAACGTCACTCAAGCGTATGTACATCCTAATATCTCCAAAACACGGTGAGATTTTTTCTCCACGTTAACAATTAAATAATGATTATAAATGTTATATGATTAGTGAAAATAATAATAATGAACATAATTTAATGAATTAAATACATCTTACTCATAAAAAACATGACTTACAAGGAAAAATAGGAATGGGAAAACAAAGTAGTTACCACCCGAAAAAATGGTAACAGTGAAATACTATTAACAAAATGTTATAATAGGATTATATATGATGTCAAAAATATGATTATGGTTCCGTTATAATAAAATAATATGGTTAAACCCACTATAAAAGTGTTTTGGACACATACAAATGATACCAGACCTATGTTAATGGATAATTTTGCAATCTCATTTTTATCCGAGATTGATTATACGTAGGTATTTTATAGTGGTATATTTATCATCCATGTCCATTTTTTCTAAAAATAATGTCGTATAATTTTTACTATTATTTTGATGTATATTTAAATTCCTTTTTACCCATTTTTTACATTTACTACATGGTTTGCAATGAATCTTTCTTTTTTTTACCAAATGAGTTACTTTTTAACTTTTCTAACAAAAGTATGAGGAGAATGTTTTTTAACTTATACGGCATGAATGAATTTTTACGCTTTCTTGACAACTTATTTACATGAGGATTTCTCTACATTATTATCAATTATATTTTCAACTACATTATTTGTTTTAATATTTCAAAGAATTATGAGAAAGTAAAACATTTTTGAAGAAAAAATGATATTTTACTTCGGAATTAAGTTCATCCAGTTTATCAAAATTGTTTCCATCTATGATGACAATCTTTAAACATGGTTTTGTTTTTATACCTTTTAATACTATGTTTTTATTTTTCTAACGATGAATTGATATTTTATATAGTTATTTATAGAATTGTGTTTAATAAAACCATTTTATTTCATGGGTTATGCTATGGTAACTGATTTATGTTTTTTTGGAACAATTAAGAATTACTTCACTATGATATGGGTGGGACCTATATCTCCTACGAATTCCTTAGGTAAAGATTTATATCTCATGAGATAGACATGAATAGAACGAAAAGTAAATATGGTTTAGTAATACAAGGCTAGAATGACCATAAAACCCAGTTCAATAATAGAAATTGAACATTATGCTGGCCTTTGCAGCAATTCCTTGGCTAATATGGTAATAATATTATGTTCTTATTAGTCTTCCACAATTACATATTTTATGAAAATTTTCTTCTATCATGTTTAATATTTATTTATGATCTACAACTTACAGACTTCCAATATTTATTTCACAAATCAGGATTCCAGTTTTTAAACATTATGTTCATGATTTTGAATTCTAATGTTTATGGTTTGTTTTATGTTCTCCATATTTAACCTTACTGGGAATTTCAGCTCACCATTTTTATGTTTCCATTAACCTGTGATATAAATAATGTATTTTGGTAGGTAAGGAGCATGGGATGATCCTTATGGGAGATGGTGAAGATCATTCACTATGTTAGAAGATTTTTTCCCATGTTTCCAAAGACACTAAAGTAATACATTCTATGGGCGTCTTTATGTACCTTGTATTATGTATTCCCCAAAAGTAATGTAATTTACATGTATGTCAAGATTGAATCGTTACAAGGATTTTCATATCATAACAATTAGATAAATATCAATTAAAAAATAGAAGGTAAAACCTTCATATACTAAGGATGGACACTACACCTCCTTGCTGTCATAAACATACTATCAGCCACATGATTCTAGTCGAAGAAATTATTATTCAACGAGAGTCCATGCCAAAATACATGATATCACTAGAGTCACTCATCTATTATCTCTATATCATTGTTCCCAACCCAGGACATCTCATTAGTCTTAAAATACCCAAATACACAGATTGGGTGTCCCACTTGGGACCTCTAGGTGAAACCACAATCCCAATATTGATGAACCTATAATGTTGGGGATCATATATAAATGATAATGTGAACCATACCAATATAGTATGCTTGATAGAAGTTTGATTCATGATTCATGGAGGTCAATATTAATACCCAAATCCATCATATGTTATAAAAATGATATAAGGTGACACTCCAGTCCCATGGAGTGAAACTACGAACTCTATCTGAGACCAATCCTCTAGAGTGGAAAATAATAACAAGATGTGGATTCCATTAAACACTTTATCCTAGAGGGAATGAACTATGTGAACACACTTAGCTGATACTGGCCAAGATTTAAGAAATTAGAGGCTACAAACACCCTCAATGGGGGTACACAGTGTGTACTAGTGGTACAAGGATTTTCCACCCATCCACTAGTTGTCATGTGTGTATATTACGCATAAAACATTTAAATATAAAAATAAATTTCATATAATAATAGTACACGAATTTCATAGAGAGACTAAAACACTACCAGTTCCATATTCCTGAGCAAGTGAACTTCTGGTCATGCCTATGTACCGACCCTTGTATGGTTGGCGATGTCTGAGGATACCTGCTAACACCTGTAACTATTTACACTTATCCTTGGATTCATGTGATGTTAGTATTATTATAAAACTGATTTTCATGAATCCTTTTAGAAACACATTAATCTACCATGAAAATGTCAAATGCCATGTAACATTGTCACATGGTGTTTGATATTTAAATATCTATGGATACCCATGAGCCACAACCAAGTAGTCCTCCACGACATGTTACATAGGATTACTTGACGTGTAACATGGGATTTTCCATAATATGTCAATATTCTCTATGTCCCAGCAGTACATCCACCATTGAGTTGGACATTGGGGAATTTCCTAATTAGGGTCATCCATCCCATTCCATCAATGATCACCCAAATATGTGTTCAAAAATTCTTGGAGAACAACACTATCGAGCCCTATACTTCCATTACACATCTACACTGAAAAGAAAAGATTTATTCCATCCAATATGATCTACATATGATCATACACCATTGTCCTTACACCTCAATCACTCCCTCAATCATAAATCAAAATGGTGGTATTCATCTGTTGTGCCGAATAATGGTGCAAAAACTATTGAATACGGGGCACTCATCAAACCATGTTCCAAATAATTTATCTACAATCAATGTGTGATGAATTGAAGGTGGTGAGGAAATCCATAAATAATTATCTATATGTAATAAACCCTGACATTTTCACATTCATCTTTGATTGGATATTGTACATATAGATTGAAAAATAAGGATAAAATCAATGGAAAAAATAAATCCTTCAAATTAGATATATCTTCAGTGCCCGAATCAATTATAGGAGTTGAATAGTTCCATCATTGTTAAGGATAAAACAATGGGATGAAAAATCACAAATCAAACATCATATATGTATTTTGGAACAATTACTGATGAATAATGCAATGAAATCTCCATTTGTGGTGATATTTAGACATTCTATTGTACACCAATCGATGATACTTGATCTAGTAAATGTTGACCCCTAATGATCCCCCAGAACCCTCCAATGTCTCTTCTAGATTTTATTGGTTGTACTGATAACCATATAAATTTTCCATAATATCATCTTTAAATTAGAAACATAGGACTTTTTTTCAACCAAAAATAATAAATAAAGTTGTTCATTTATTTTTTCGAATTCGTACCTACGAAAACATTTTCAAAAAGACATTACATAATGAAATTTTAAGTCACACATAGTGTAAAAAATATATTCAGAACACAATAATTCCCTCATATTTCTATTCTAAGCCCCCCATTTTAGATTTATTCCCCTTTTTAGGAAAAAAATTCATCAATGTGGTTTTATAGAATCCAGTAGTTCCTTGAGGTATGAAATCAGTTACATTTGATAATTTTTAGTTTAAATTCTTAATTAGAACCTGTTCTAAATTAAATTTTCTCTTTCAATGTACTTGTGATTTTTTTGTCTTTTTCTGAACCTTGGACCCAAATTTTGGGAAGAAACATTCCTATTACATTTTAAATAGAAACAATGAAGAGTAGCTCTCATGATTATATAAAAGCGTGTAATGATGGATACATGGAAGTTATAGTCCACATGGTTAGTTAAATAATGCAATTTTGGGAACGCATATTTTCATCCATGCTTTCAATTTGGATAGTGGGTTGAGACATGGGTTGCACACAGTTAGTCAAACTGTGCCACAATACCATGTGATATTCCCCTTATCTATAGTTAAGGGTTCATGGTTAGGGCCCATTTTTTCCAACCATGCTGCCAAAACTGTCAGACCCAAGATTTTGGGTGAATTTACTAAAATTATCCTTTTTTATTATTATATAAAATAGTAATTTTTATTTATCCTACTAGATAGAAAATTATCCATTGAAATCTCTTTCAACAACTATCCTACGATGTAGGAGAAATTTTTCATATGAGGTCCAAATTGAGATCTATTAATCTCATTGTATTCGCATCAGTAAGAACTAAATTCCATTTAAAAAATTCATTGTTTGAATGGGTATCAGAAATGATATTTATGTGCATTCTAATATTCTATAGTTATATATTCTTCATATGTTCTTTAATTTTCTCCCAATCCGATTCAAATAAAGAGATGATACTATAGGAAATATCCATTACGTACCAATGGTAGGTTGTATCATTATTTTCCTTCAATGATGAACTATTTATATACATTATATTTTTCGACACACCGAATATTCAAAGATTGCCCCTATAAATTTAGCTTAATCCTTTAATGGAATTTATAGGCATGGCCTGTGTAATTTATATTACTTGTTGATAAATATTAAATGGATATGAACAATGAATGGGAACCACCCATTTAGTTTTGTTATTTAGTTTATTAGAACACCATGGGTGGCTATATAATTTGGACGCATTTGGATGTTTCTTTTCAACCCTTGTCATAGGATGTCAATTTTAAATTAAATTGATGAATGTAGTTGTGAATTGATATGTGATTTTAATTGTAATATTAATTATAAATTGAATTGATAGAAAAAAAATTGAATCCATGTCCCTAGAAAAATTCCATTTATTTGTTGATTAATAATGGAATTCTTGTTATTATGAACTTCCAACATGAGTTAAATTAAAGACTGATCCTTCTAACCTTATCCATTACTTGATCCACTTTCATAGGTGAGTTTCAATTGAACTGTACTGGGTTCTGAACATGACCCAATTAAATAATAATGATTTAATTGAAATGAATAATTTTATGAACATGATATACATAGATGAAAATGACTAAATGAATGCTTATAAACCTTAGATGATACATGGCTTCCTACAAGAACTCCATGGATGAACTCAATTAGATTCTACCATATTTACAATTGACTAACACCTGTACTCTCTAAAAGACTGCCAAGGACAGACTCATGGGGGATTCCAATTATTTGTTGGGTGACAGTGGAATTTTTTATGGACTACCAAGGATGAAATCAGAAGGTATCTAATCACATAAACAATGGGTGTTACTTGGGCTCACAAAATGGGCCACCATGGATGGAATCTTATGGTAGTGATGTTATACCACACCTTGAGTGATACGTGGATTCAAATGAAGAATGCAGACGATGGAATTTTATGGTGACTAGTTTATGTTTCACCTAGAAGGACACCAGGATTCAAAATTTGGAATTCCATGGATGGGATTATATTACTAAATAATTAATTGAATAAATAATGGAAGGGTTTATATGAATAATATTCAAAAACAAATCACTTGATTAGTATGACAAATTGTATTCCAATTTATGGATGTCCTCTTTAGGAATCTTTTGAGCATATCACTAAAGGGATATTGGGATACATGGTATGTTTTGATGGAAATTTATTATACTCAGTTAGATAATTCAATAAACATGATTAAAAATGACACATATCTGAATGATCATTTAGTGACTTACAATATAAATGAAATTGATGAAGTAAATAGTTTATTAAATGATAACCTAGAATATATTGGATGTTTACATTCATTACTTCCAAAAATATTCTATTACATCATGAATATAAATATATATAAATATATATATATATATTCACTAAGTAGAAATAATTATACCATATGTGGTTGCCTACTAATATTTAGTGTCACAACCTATTCGAGACACCTTGGGTACCTGAAAAGACTATATGATTTCATGAATATATACGGGAATGTCCCCTATTAAAATTTCTTGATTACTTCTCTGGAGAAAGGGATCATGTTTCTGTGTTGAGGCTCATGATTCCTTTTGGATTATATATGGATTTTTTTAAATTATTTCCTTCTATTGTAAAAATTCTTTGTAAACCTATTATGGATATATTATTAGACACATGACATGTATCATAATCATTTTACATGAGGTTAATTTTGATATTGTTTTCCATTCATGTTGTTTATATATTTTATGATTGTTATTACTAATTACTCAACATTTATGGAATTTTATTTTCCGTATGTTTCACTATGGTGATGAGGGAATAGTCTACCCATGGAGAAATATCGACCCTCATTTCTATTAAGAAACCTTTGATGTTTGGGGTGATGAGCTTGAGGCCATGTGGACAACCGTGATCGAGGCACATTTTAGTGGCATCTCGGTCTAGGACATTACATTGTGGTATCATAGGATGATTTTTTTGGTTTTCTTTACTATCTAGTTTTGATAGAAATTGATGTAAAGGAATAATAATTTTTTAATGAACTATTCCTAGGCTTAGGTAACCCTTATATAGAAAAATAGAATTTTTCCCTAATTAAATAGTGTCTTTTGGGATTTTAACTATTATAGTTTATTTGATACCATTAGTGGGTGATGAACTTGAAATCTGATGCTTTTATTGGTATGATTATAGTATCTATTTTGTTTCAACAAGATTATATGTCTGTATTACATCTCATACATAATTTTTAGTATTTATAAGAATCACATTCCATGCATAATGCCATTCCATTTAGGATTCATTACTTATTGCATGTTTTTATAATAGTTACCATGATAGATATACCATTTTTTTGATATATATTCTAAAACGTTTAATGGTTTGGATTTGTTGGGTGCCACATTTTGATTCATGAGTTTTATAGATACATATAGATGAGTATTTGATGAACCATTTGTTCAAAATTTTATAATGAATTTAGATTCATTATTAATAAATGAAATGGGAACATAATGTGGGAATAAAATCGAACAAAAAATTGTTTATATTAGAAATCATGAAACAAACATGACCTTTATAGTGGGTAGTACTCAATATTTCTTTATTTTATGCAATATTTAGGTTTCCTAGACTTTACTCAAGGAGAAGGTAGTGGGGACTATTTCTTATATTGGAAGACATGTACCAATCCTATTTATAATAATCATACTTTTAGAACTATCAATTTATATATTTCTTGATCTGAGGTGTGTGTTTGGATTTTTTAGTGGTATGAAACCATGAAGTCCTCGAGTCATATGCTAGGATGGTGACATAGAACATGCTGCAGAGGTGGTGAGCCATGGGATACCAGTAGATCCTCTAGTAGTGCTAGCTGGGGAACTAGTATTAGTACTATAAATGGGTATTGAAGAAGAGTTACATGAAGGAATTATAAGATTCAAGAAGACCATTCTGGGAGCACCATGAGCTACCTCGACTACGGAAGAGTTGATGAGTGACTTCTGGCAGCTGTATCCACACACATTTTTGGGGGGTTCTGGACCACCAGCTATAGAGTCATGTATAGATCCATACTATCTATAATCAAGAATATAGAGACACCCCATTAGAATAGGGTAATGATCGCTATTTATATACTTCATGATTCCTCCACGAGATGGTGGGATTTCATGAAACAGAAGAATTGTCCTTAGGATATGGCTTAGAGGTATTTTTATATGGACTTATAAGACTACTTCTATCCTGATATTTTGAGGGCCGATAGATCCTAAGAGTTCATGAATATGGAGTAGGGTAAAATATGAGCTATGGATTAATTATCCCATTGGATTGACCTCCAGTGCTTCCCACCTGTTTTTATGGGTGATCAGTTGTCCAAAGGAAGGTGATTCAAGGATGGTCTCATGTACGTCATCAAATAATGGGTGAATCTATTTTATCTAAATACCATTTGAGGAATAATAAATAATGATCTTATCAAAAGGTTTAACCTGAGAGATGATGGGTGAGAGATCGATGGTGGTTAAACATCTAGATATGGTAATACATGAATTCGTAGTAGGAATTGTCATCTAGAGATTCCATGTGCTGATATTAGTAGAAAGAGCACATACTCAAGTTTCTAGTTGAGGTGCTACAAGTGTGGTAGACTAGGTCATATGAGGCCTCAATATATGAGGGACCCAATTGAGTCCCGATCATACAGAATAATGGACTATCTACAGTCCTTCTGCATAATGATTCATCTCGATGCCAATGAGAGAGGGTATACACCAAATCCACGTTAAAAAGCTTGGTCAGAATATCATCATCATTTAGTGAGCTGGAGTACATCTGGCTAGTCGGACTAAGGATGTGTTAATGATCAAGGCAGTTAGACCCTAGATTTGTAGTGACAGAAGAGAAGATATTCAAATAGTAAACAGTGAGTATCATAGGTCTATAGATCGGGACATATATATGTAGTGAAACTAATACATGTGAATCAGAATCCTAGACATTCAAGTGTCAAATGTAATATTATCATTGCCTCTACATTTCTTCATGCTCTTTTGACATAGTAATATCTCATAGATTTATATTCGTGCCTGATGTAGAGATTCTTTATCTGAATGTTGGAAATGATGATGTTATTTGTATTCTTGATATTTTTTTGGGGAACACAATGTTTGATATAGGATAGTGCAGGGAGTTACCCTAGATATTTATTTGTCTCTCTTCATATGGGACCTATTTATCATTTAAATGATTGTTACTAACTTCATTCTCAGGATGGATTGGATCAATTAATTTCATGCTTTCTTTGATTTCTATCACATTAGATTGACCTTGAAATCACTAGAGAGTGGAGAGTTCCTTCAAATGGGTGAATGGGATATCGTAGTGAGCTAAGATGGACCCAAGAATTGTGGGATTAGTGGGATGAGATCCAAATTGCATTTTTTTATCAAGATGATTAGGGAATATATCAGGATTATTTTTCTCTAGTGGATGATTGCTTTTGGGAAGTTTCCCAAAGGAATGTTTTGTATTAACACTAGTGAGAGAATTAGAGTTCTATATCATGATTTATCCAGAAGTTATAGAAGTATTAATCTTTCCTTCAAGAATGGATATTATTAAAATGTATGATATTGAGAAGTGGAAATAATAATTAGTGTCAAAGGGGTTTATCCGACCCAATACTTATCAATGAGATTCACCCATCATTTTCACAAAAAATGGTAGATAGAACTATTCAGTTATGTGTAGATTTATGAAAATTGAACCAACTAGAAGTTAAGAATCATTATTTTCTTCCATGGATATAAAATCTTTTCAATAATCTTAGTGGATATCAGGTTTTCCCAATGATTAAATTGGGATCTAGTTATAATCAAGTGTGTGTTTGATAATCCCACATACCACACATAGCCTTTCATAGTAGGTATGGTATATATGAATATTTGGTTTTGTTTTTCATCTTCATGAACATTCCATCAATAATAATTGAACTAATGATTTGATTCATTCATTTTTATGTGGATTCGTTTGTAGTGGTTTTCATGGATGATATCATGGTGTATTCTCATAATCGAGATGACCATTAAATGAATCATTATATCATAGCACATACATTGAGAGGGAATTAGTGATATGATAATCTCACAAAGTGAAACTTTATGGTGGATCAGATTCAATTAGCATGACACATTATCTCAATGGTAGAAGTATCACTTGATCCAGAGATAGTGAGAGTTATAGTTTCCTAGGAGCAGTGCATGAATTTCCATGAGGTATAGACTTTCTTTGTGATTCTTACTTACTATAGGTATTTAATTAAATACAAATCACACTTAAAATCATCTCTTATAATCTTGACTAATAAGGGGTGGTGTTTAATTTTTTAGGTTCATATGAGACAACCTTTTAGGACCTGAGTGGGAGATTGACTTCATCACTGATACTGATTTATCCAAAGATAGGCTGGAGTTTCACTGTGTATTGTGATGATTTAGGTATCAGGTAAAGAGCAGTTATTATTCCTTAGTAGATTCATAGCTGATGGTTTTTAATATTTAAGGCCTCATGGGAGAAATTACCCAATTCTAGATCTCATGTTAGCTACATTTGTTTATGCATTGCCCTATTGGATAAATTTTTTACATAGAAAGAGTTTTTTTTTCTTTACAGACTGTAAAATCCTCATGTTTATATTTACATAGTGTGATATTTATTTTTGGAAATGAAGGGGGGTTTAGTACCTATAGTCAATAAATTTCAAGATTTCTCGCATTCCTCATAAAAGTAATTTAGTGGTCGATGCACTGAGTATATGGAAAAAGATACATGAAGTTATAAATTCTAGTATTGACTATATGTTCCTGGATTTTTTCTCTGAGATAAACTTGGAGTGCAAGAAAATCAGAGGATATCTTTTCGTTCATCCATAGTTGTTATTCCTATCATTATGGATAGAGTTAGTATGAGGCAGTTATCATATTCCAAGAGCATAGTCCTTTGAGAGAGTGTTGTAGGTGAGGACCCTTATCCTAGTTGTACCATTTGCGATGATGAGATTATGTGCATGCATGGCTGTGTATGATATTATGCGTATATTATTGAGGATATGATTTGATACATTTATGATTCATCTTGGGAAGCACATATTGGTATCACCGAAATGTATAAAGAATTACTTCAACAATGTTGGTGGTAAGGTATAAAAAGTGATGTAGCTATTTTTTCATGATATGTTCCACCAGTCAACTGGTGGAAGAAAAACATCAGTGACCAGCCATAATTTTACTGTAGCATCCCATTTTGGTTTGGAAATGGGATGATGTCATGATGTATTTCATAACAGGTTTACCAATTTCTCCTATAGGTAATGATATATTTTGGGTTTTGTTTTCTAGTATAAAAAAGGTTACGAATTTCCTACCTAATAAAGGAAAATTTTCACAATATTATCTGGGGATGTTGTATATTCATGAGAAAATATAACTTCATAGGGTCCCATGAATTATCATTTTACATAGTTACTACTTATCCACTTGAAATTTCTTGAAATGTCTACAAATGTGATTTGATACATAGATTATTCTGAGTACAAAATACTCCCCCTATACATATGACTGGTCAGAATACATGATACAGGTGATTAAAGAAATTTTTTGGTTGTGAATCCTAGATTTTGGGGGATCTTGGGAGGGGAACAAACCTCGAGTTGAATTCATGTACAAATGTTTTTAGGAAATTATTTTCATCGATCCGTATGATGGTTTTTATAGTAGGCCATGATTATCTCCCCTATGTTGTTTAGTGGAAGGAGAGGTAGCCACACTTGGACCTCATCATGTTCAAGAGACCATAGAGTAGTTATATATATTATAAATAGGATGGATACTGAACAATATCGATAGAAATTCTACACTGATCACCACAGAAGACCTCTATAGTTCAAGATGAAGGACATGGGTTTCTTATGTGTTTCACTGAGACTGAGAAATTAACATATTAGAAACATGGTAAGATTTCACAGTGTTATGTCAGTCTGTTCGATATTCTGGTGTGAGTTGGCCAGTAGCCTATCAGTTTCAGTTCCTTTAGAAGTTCAAGACCATGCATGATGTCTTCCATGCATCTCAATTACATTTCTATCAGTCATACCCATATTATGAATTTAATCCAAAGGAGGTTGAGTTATAGGTAGATTAATTCTTCGTGTAGAATCTGATACATATTGTGCACCGTAACATGTAGGTTCTTTGAGGATAGGCAGTTCCTTTAATACATCTTCTATATTAGTATAGTTGAGTACATGATGAGACTAAGGAGCGGGATTCCAGTGTATGAACAGTATGTTCAGATTTATTCCCATTCATTCTTAACCACCCTTAATAGGGAAATTTGAGGATTAATTTCTATATGAATAAGTTTGTAAAAAAAATTATTTCTTATGGTGCATAATATTTTAGATCATTTAATTTTTAGTTTAACTAATTAATTATATCCAATTGTGAATTCCCTATGATTTTTGAACATACTAGGGGTTTCCAAGGCTTTTTTAGAGTCTGGAACCCAAATTGTGTGAAGAAACATTCCTATTGCACAATTATTAGAAATAGTGTGAGGAAGTCTATATGGTTAGATAAAACCATTCATAGCTAGATAGTGGGAATCTATGGGGAAAAAAGTTTTTTAAACTATGATATTTTGGGTGAATGTCCAGGAGACCATGTCTAAAATTTTTAGGATAGGATGAGACATAGTTTGCACATGGTTTGACAAATGATGTGGGAAAACAATGTGATTTTCCCCATTCCTACAGGGAAAGGCCCATGGGTAGTGCACAGTTTGGCCCAACATGTGTCTAAAACATCTTACTGATGATTTTTTGGTTGAATTTACCAAAAAAACACTCAATAATTTTTATATCAAACCCTAATTTCTATTTCTCATACTACACATCAACTCCTTAAATAATATACCTCTTTGGTGACTATCCATGGAAGTGAGAGATCATCATCAACAGAGCTCAAAATCAAGAAATTTTGGTCTAATTGGATCTATATTAGTATGATCTCTTTTATTATGTGTAATTACTTATATTTTTTGAATCAACTGAATAATTTACATGCAAGATGATATGCACTATTTAATGTTTTGACAACCGTTATTAAATTTTCCACCAATCTATGTCAAATCAAGAACTAATACTGGAGCGTCTATCCACAATGGACCTACAGTAGGTGTTATCATTATATTCCTTCAAATTATTAGTTCATTGATATATAACCTTGTTTCATATTCCCAATATTGGGAGTGTCACCCTTGAACTGGGGATTAATACTATAATTGAATTGACAGGTAATCCTATGAAATTAATGAGGCCCATTGAAAATTGTGAAATTGTTATGAACCATTATTTGGATCCACAATCTTGGGTGTGTTGTTTTTTTTAATTTGTCCACACTAAATGGACATCAAATTTTCATTCCATAGGATGTTTCTTTTTACCCCATTCTATTGGATCTCAATTGAGAAATAAATCATTGAATCAAGTTGTGGATTGATAAGTGTTTTGAGATTAAATATCAATTTTGAATAGAATTTATAGAGAAAATAAAATGGAATCCATATCCCTATACACATTCCCTTCATTGGATGATTAAGAAAATGATTCTAGTTATAATGAAATTCCCATGTGAGTTAAATTATAGACTACACTTCCTATGCTTAGCCAGGCCACGATCCACCTTCTTAGATGAGTTTGAAATGAGATTATTTTTATTCTGTGACATAGTTAAATTAGATAGATTTAGTTGAAAAGAATAATTTGACGAGCTTTATATAATTTAATGACTATGATTGAATGAATTACTATATCCCCTTGATGAAACATGGGTTCTTACATGAATTTCAAGGGTGGAATCAATATTATTTTACCTTGTTTACCCTCATGTGACACCTGATATCCCTATTGGTCTGACAATGACAAACTAATTTTGGTTATCTATTATGTGCCGAGGAAAAAATAGAATCCTTATGGACAACCAAGGACAAACTCAGTGGGAATTTGATGAAATAATCCATGGGTGACACTTGGCCTCCTTTAGTGGACTGCCAAGGATGAACATGAGTGGAAAGGATGTTATACAAAAAAAGTGTGATACTAATATTCTATTGGGAAATGCCTTAGACATGCATGTAATGTGTTTGTTCAGGTTTCACATGGAGCGATACATGGATTAAACATTAGAAATTACAAGGATAGGATCAAGTTCATAATTGGTCAATTAAGAAAATAATGGAATGGATTATATGACATTTATATGAATCCAAAGCATATTCTTGGATTCAGTCATTGTTTTAAAAATTATGGATGGAATGTTTGTCTATCCATTCAGCATATCACTATGGGGGACAATGGGAAATGTGGCTTGTATAAAGGAATATTAATTAAATATTGTTGGCTATTTCATCAAACATGATTATAAATAGAACATGCCTATATTTGAATTCAATGAGTTACATTATAAATGAAATTGATAAAATGAATTGGTTATTAAATGAGAACCCAAAATAAATAGGGTTTTTACTTTTAGTATAGATTTTTATATTCCATTATATTATGAACAGTTATATATATATATATATATTCACTGACTTGATGAAATTATATCTTCAATGTTTTCCAACTAATATTTAGACTCACACCCTGTTCGGTCCACCTTGGGTACATAAACAGACAATATAATTGGAGGTATGGATAAGGGAAATCTTCTTTATTATAGGTTCTTGATTGAATTATGGGAGTATGGGAGAAAAAAACTGAGTTGATGCTTGTGGTCCTAGTTTGATTTCTATTTTACTTTCATTACATTGAATCATTTTATTTAATAACTACCATGTGTATCTATTTTGGATACTTAATTGAATATATGACATGTATCATCATCATCTTATATTATATTCCTTTTTGATATCATTATCTAATCTTTTTATTTATCGATTATCAGATTGTTATTACTGCTTCCACTACTGGAATATAATTTTGATTCCACCTTGTTCCACTTTTGTGATAAAGGAATAGTCTCCCAATATACTCACTTAGGACTTCACTCCTAGTCGGTAGACACTAGTGTTTAGGGAGGTGCACCTGAGGCCATGTGGCTATCCAGAATTAGGGAATCATTTAGTGGCATCTAGGTCGGGGCATATACAATATTAATATATTTAACATATTTGAAAAATTAATTCCAAGAATACCTAGCCTCATAATGTCACACATTTTTAGTTCCTATATATGGAAATAATTCATATTATTTCCCAAAAATATAAATGGAATATTAGAGTCAACACAGTAATAAGATTGAATTTTTTAAAAGTTTTATTGTATTTTTAAAATGAATTTTCTATGATTTAAAATTGTATCTAAATTGTAGAAATGATATTCTGTTATATAAAAGGATCAAATGAAATGGGAAAATATGGTTTATCTTGAATATATGGGAAAAAGGACTTCTAATCATACATAATAATGTTTTAATGTGAAATATTCATTCTTAAATTATTATATTAAGCTATAAATATTTTCAATTTGATTTAAGTGCACGAAGTATACATTTCAAAATATATGAAAAAATATATTTAACTAAATGATGGATTATTAATATATTTATTTAAATAAATTAAAATTATTATCATGATATTGTTACATAAATCATTTTAATATAAAAAATCCTTGAATTTGGATAACATAGTAAAAGGAATGTGATAAAATATTACATTAGAAGATGGTATGTTAACTATGTGTTCCCTTAGTACATCAGTAGTTCCATTATTAGTTTATATTCCATTTCATTAGAAGGTTTATACCCAATCCATGTGTTATTATACAATATTCTTTTATTATTACTGAAATCTCATGTATGTAATACAAAATGTTGGTATAAATTGTTCTAGAATGAGCTATTTGACACTAAAATATATTAAATATCTTTTAAAAATGTTATGACTATATTAGGTTATATAATTACACAAATTATATATTATTATGTCATAAAACATTGGACGTGTTAGGTTTCAATGTGTACTATAGAAAAATATCTCTCTCAATATATATATATATACACATCTGGTGTATGTATAGATTACATGTGTAGTGATAAAAGTAGTGGAAAATGGACTCTATACTCTATATTTTATAATATGCTGTATTACTGAGTGATGTATCCTTAAACTCAAAGTGTTTTTGAGGGTAAAAAAAATAATTCATTAAATGTTTTTTGATGTGTTAGATTTGAAATTTAGACATGGATTAATATTATAAACCAATTTATTGTATACTTTTTTTTGGGTATTTGGGAGAATTTGTTTCATAGATTATTGATTTTTTGACATATTTCAAATTTAGAATATTAATATGTGATTAAATTAAAATCTTATATAATTTTTTATCAAAAGAGGGTAATCACCTTCAAAATAGGTATTTTTAGAATGTTGGTCTCAATTTTCATCCTTTAATATTTCCGGAGTGCACATAGGTCTAAAAGTATTATTTCCATTATGCACTAATTATACTGGATAATGATTTTAAATAATGGTACATGTTGAATTTGATTTTTATGAACCTAATATTTTTTGATGAGATATATTATTTAATGGAGTTTATGTCTTGATAATAAAATTATTTTTATTTTCATAATAAAAATAAAAAAGCATACCTCCAATACTATAGTCGTTTAAGGGGTTGTTTTTTATTCATTTAAAAACTCTATATTATGGAATTCTACAAATTATAATTAATGTTTTCTAATAAGACTTTCATGTATCATTTCATGACATTTAAATAGGAATATTTGTCTAAATATTTAAATGTGTATGATTTTTGAACAAATTTTTATTTTATTACTACATTATTAACGATATGATAAGTGTTTTTTATGAATTAATTTGTATAGTGAATTATTTAGAATAATTTAGTGAGATTTTTTTTATAAATTTCTTTTTTATTTAACTAAAAAATCTGTTTATAATGTACTGTAAATATTTTGAATGCCCATATTTATAAGAAATGTTTTTTGTTTATTTATAATTTGTGTGTTTCCTATTTTTAGAATAATATAATCAAATTAGTGTATTAATTAGCTCTATAAGAAGGAAACAGAGAATGAGTAATCTAATGTATGTATTATATATTTGTGACTGGGGATGCTCATACTATTTTATAACCATAGAATCCAATAAAATAACTTCTACTTTTACATTCAATAAAGTGATTTATAATATAAACATAAAAAAATTAAATATGATTACCAATATTGAATGAGATTTATAGTCGTAATCGATTCTTATGCTTCTAGGAGATATTTTATAAGAATGTTTCTTATATGACCCATGGGAGGTCTAGTTACAACAGTGATATGAAATCATAAGGACAATAGATGTGAGAAAATATAGAACAGGTGATCCCTTTGTTATAAGGTCATGGATGATGTGTAAGTTACTATAAGTTATTTTCTCTAAATTCAAAGAGGATATATACGTAAGTTGATGTTCTAATGATAATTTGGGTATCTTGAAGAGTATGTGGAATCCAATAATGATGTTTCATTACAAAGGATGAGTTTTTAGCTTATCATAATTCATTCATTATCAACAAATTATTATACTTATAATGAGGGGAAATTTACTATTCAAAAACCAATTTATCTTATTCAAGGGTGTCTAATAAAAATCACATTGGAGTTATTAAATTTCATGATTCTAGATAATGTTTATTCATGGATTATGAATGTGTTTTAAATTTTTATTTATTATAAAAATTATATTGTATTATTTGAAGAATAATTATAATTTATTTGAGATGTAATGAAATGAAGAAATGTTTTTAATTATATAAAACATTCATATTTATGTCCTCAATATTATAAATTTAGAACATTTAAAAAAATGGATTGTTATGATTTTATGGGAAAAAGCTCTGTAGTTGATTTCACATGGATCTCCTGTATTTGGAAAGTAGAATCCAATTATATGTGTTATATGATATATATTATAAGATTATTTTAGATAGAAATGGGGTATGTTTTCCTACCATGGTGCATTTAAGTTTTCTATGTATTCATGTTGAGAATGTTGACTTCCATCATGAAGTGAACATATGATGTCATGCATGGTTGAATTTTTTAGATGAAATTAATTCATGTGTGAAATATCTAAATGAAAAATTTTCATAGTGACTAACATTTCTAAATGAATAGGTATATAAGGAGTCACAAAGTTAAACCATATTCATGGAAAATGTAGACCCTCATGTGTGAAAAAATTAATTTCAAATAGATGTTTTTGTAGTAGTATTATTGGATGATATGTGTGATAAAGTTGAATGGATTGAAAGAGATATAGAAAAATTGATATCATATTCTCAATAACAAAAATAAATAGTCTTAAGAGATACACCCCATAATGATGTATTGTTTATTGAAATGAAGAATTTAATCTTTTAATGTGTGTGATAAAAAATTAATTAATCTCTTAGATAACAGACTATGAATTGTTGGAGTATTTTGGATGTAGAAAAGTCAAAGATCCAAGGATCACACATGTTCAAAAGTTTTAAATATTTTAATGTCATGGGAAATGAATATCTTTAAAAATTTTCACACTGAGCAATTATTCCATTAATTGGTGAATAGTTATATATCTATTCATATTTACGTATTATTATAAATGATAAATTTGGATCATGCCCATTGAGTTCACAAACATTTATCATTGTGGAGTAGATGTATGACAATTAGAGTAGATGAATATTATAATTTACAATATTTCAAGTGTTCTAATTATCAATATATCATTCCTCATCTCTGCAATACCATCGAAATCTAGTTTTATTAATTTAAAATTTGATAAAATTTTGATAAAGATTTTTAGTTGGAATTCATCCTCCATTTTACCCCCATTTTAATGGTGGATTTCTTATGAGACTATTAAGAAGTATGCGAGTTGTTATCATGTAGTTCCAAGTAAATTTTCTCTAGATTCTATGTAATCATTTATTTTTATTATCACAGACATATGATAATATGGGTTTTATGAAATATTCTAATTAAAAAACTAAGTCATTTGTTTAATTAAAATGGAATCTGTTAATACGAGAGACGTCTGTTCCTTATCATCGTTCACATGGTATATATTTTCCTGATATCACTAAAAATGAATTTTGTATTTTGTTCTAATTTTACATATCCCATGACCTATGTAAAAATAATATTAAAAAAATTATTTTAATGTTGAGACCATGATTTTGTCATACCACTCAGAGAATGGTTTGACTGAAGTCCTGGTTTTAAAGGTTCATAATGGAATATAAAGGATGTTGTATGATTTTCGTGAGGAAGATAGTTATATAATTGAGTCATGGATATAATCTACCTAGGATCATATATAGTATACCATTATTGGAGCAATAAAATGGAGGATGAATTCTTAATTTGGGTGAAAGAAATTATAAACATGATTAAATGTTTAATAAAAACAATTGAAGAATTCTACTGTTATGAATAGATCTATGATACTATTATTATATAAAATTTAAGTGAAAAATTATAACCATGATCATTAAGAAATATATAGGTGTAAAATAGATAAACTCAAATATATTTTAATTTCTTATTTGATGAAGAGAGTTGTAGTATTGAAGAAATAATGGAAATATATTAAAAAGACTACATTAAAAGACAGAAAATTTAATAATCATATTGATCATTAGAATTTGAATGAGGGTTAAATTTATTTCAATGGTGATGTTTTCATAATAATGAATTTATATCAATATTGTCAAAATCCATGTAGTGTGGAAATATAAATTTTAATGGCAAGATTAAACAATCCAATGGTTTATGTTTTACAACAATTGTATGGATCATTATACTGCCTCCCAAGGATAAAAATTTTATAAAACATGAAATATAATCTCATAATTATTATAATAATTTCAATAAATAACTTCAATCACTATAGAGACATAATTAAATCATAGTTTATTTCCAATGATTAGTCAACTGCTATTCATTAAATAGAATAACTATTTCCCTTTACCATAACCATTTATTTCTCCAAAAATATTGAATTTTATTTTTAATAACATTAATCTCTTCAACAAATAATCTATTTATAATACCACAGTTACGAAAATATTAAATCCTATATTCTAAAAATGTAATATAACTTTTATCCCTAATTACCACAACATCAATTAACAAATTAACTATATTAGATATCAAGAATAATAAAGTTATTTTGAAAAAATATAAAATAATTCTTCCAGAATTAATATTTCAAGAGATTAACCATAACTAATACTTATACCTCAAACACCTATTAATAATTCATAAATGTTTTCAAGTTACTCTTATCAAATAAAACATAAAAATAGTATTAATTTCATAAAAACTATGATCATCCATGGAATTATTAACCCATGATGATATGTTAAACTCCAAAACTATAATAATATAAATCTTTAAAGAAAATATTGATAGCTAAACCTATATTACGATACCATATATACGGACACATTCCTTTAATAAATTATAATCATACTTTTAATTTTATCTATTAGTTTTTTACACTGATGTGATGCTTGTTGATCCGGGTTTTAGAAAATTATGATGATACATTAAATATGATACTCTTAATGTAAATAGACACTTCAACAAACTATCATTTTTTCCACCACAAAGTATCCAATATTTAAATTCATATTTAATTCAAAATAATTCTCTTTATTTGATAACTATCCCCATTATGGATTGATTTAATATATTATAGTTCCTACATATCATTATCCACATGGACACATTTCATCATATATAATGAGAACAAAAAAATGTAATAGGGATATAAAGAATATAGGAAACCACTAGTCATTTTGAAAAAAATTAAATAACTATGAAATTGTACTATCACACATGATAATAATATTTATTTACTTATAAAATTATTTTTATTAAAAAGATTATTTAAACAATTTCATAAGCATGATGGATATAAAAATCATATCATGGGGAATATATAGAAATATTTATATCATAGAGAATACATTTTTTTGGAAAAAATAATCCCCCTTAAAAAGGACTACAATAATTATACAAAATAACACTATTTGTGTTCCATATAATATCAAATGATTTCAAAAAAACATTATTTGAGGGAAAAAAATTTATACAGATTCCATGGGACGATATCCTTATTTTCACCCAAACTACTGTAATTTCAATGAAATTAGATAATTTTATGATTCATATATCTCTAATAAGTAACAAATCAATGGTAAACTATATCTCGTCAAAATGTGAATTATAAACCTAAATTGTCCTAACTAGTCACCAGGGATATATTAAGATTATCCATTATTCTTAAAAAATATCCATGAACCATATAATGAATTAATAATAAAATTTATGAACTTTAATATAAATTTAAATTTAATTTCAATTGAATCCCACAAGAAATATTAAATTAAAATAAATCATATAGATTAGAATAAATTTTCATTTCCTTAGATTAAATAGTTTAACTACAAAACAAATAACTAAATGTGCATGATTATAATATTTTTTGAAAACCCTTATTTAATATTAATGGAATGATGGAAAAAAATAATTAAAATGACAATGAGAATGGGTAGCCAGGTTTTATAAGATAATAAAAAAATAATTTTTTTCTTTTTTAAAATGTTTAAAAAAACTCAACTATAAAACCAAAAAATAGTCATTTTTAATTTTTCATAAATGAATAATTTTTTTTAAAATTACAAATGAAACCATTATTTAATAATTAATAACATTATTTACCCATTAAATGGAAAATTTATACGGAATAATAATATTTTGAAGGAAAATGTTAAAATCGTATTTTTGAATGAAAGTCACTTACCTCATGTTGGAATCAACACACGTATTCTATAACTCATCGACAATAAAAATATATTACTAATTTACATACTGAAAACTATTTGAATTGTTTTCCATTATTATAATTCCTTCTAATTTTTTTATAAAAATGTATTATACATTTACAAAATCAACTATTTTCTTGTTAGATGGTTTGAGAACTCGTAGTTAGTAATACCAAAAGAACATTGCCTGGATGTCCTTGGTCAATGGGGTACTTTTTTCATCATCTACAAGTTTTTAATCAAGATATAATTATCATATTTATATTTTAATACACTTTTTAAACATCATATTAATTAAGGAAATTAGTAGTGAATCACATTATATCTATGAGGTGGTATTCCACACTCACACATAAGTGATATAAACATATTCAAACAGATCATTTGGGAATAAGGTAAGTGACATATTATCATTCCAAAACTATTTTTACATGATATATAATATAAATGTTCCTTATATAAATCTTCATATCCATCCATAAGAGGTGGTGATGAAAACCAAATCAAATCTTTTTATGGACGTGGCAGACCACACATTGTCAGAAGAAAAGTGTTAACATTCCATTGGATAGAAAAGGTGGGTCAAAATGGAGTTAAAATAGAAAAATGCAGTTTAATTATAGTTATTATATTGAGTTTGTTATATAATAATGTTTATGATACATTTGAATTAGATATAAAAATAAATAAACATGAAAACACTAGTGTAGGAGTTATACATCTTCTTTGGAAACAACATTTTGGTTACACCTTAAGCTCAGAAGGACGATATTTTACGAGATCCTAAACAACTAACATAAGTTGAGGAAGGTTTTGAAGGTATTTAGATGGAGCATAGTCATTCTAAATGTCTTATTACAAGCAAGGAAAAGAAAATATGGGGTTCCATTTTATATGTTAGGTGGGTGGAACTCTTATAAACACATTATATGTAAATATATATTTTTGTATTTCTAATTTATAGTGGATAAATAATGAAATATAATCAAGCATAATTAGTTAAATAACTAAATTAATTCAATACAATAATTTTTGGTCAAGTTTAAGCTGCATTTTTAACAAAATATCTTCGTTTAACGCCCTTGAAATCACTTCTAACCATAGAAAGTTTAAGATATTCTCAATACATAAGTATCATGGGTATAAATTAAAAATTAATATGTAGAACATAAATGGAACATTAATGTTATTCTCTTAAAATTATCATTAATTTGAGTTATTATTGTCATTTTTTTTATTATTCTTATAAATATAAATTTTAAAAAATAAATAAAATTTAATATCATTTTTAAACTATTAAAAAATCATTGCATTTGAAGATAACAAGATAAAAATATTGTTACAACATAAAAAAATAAAAATAATTTAACTATTAAAATGTTCTATAATTTCTTATTGAATCATAATTGTAATATATTGATATTTTAAAAATAAATACCATGTTCAATAGTGTACAAGATAAACAACATTGATCATAAATGAACAACGAATTATTATTAGTTAAATTTGAATGTTATAACCAGTCATTTAAATTAGAGAGAATGAATTATATTAATATATTAATGAAATATAAAATGGCCTTATTCATTTATAATTTACTATTTAATTCATTTTAAATTATCACTTCATTTATTGTAAAGTCATTTAGTTAAACAAAAATATATTTTCTTCGAAGATATTTTTTATTTTTTGTGAGGGAATGTTATAAATATTTTTTATAAATTTTAGAAACATTATCTATGAAAATGAGCACAATTGTTGAATTTACCTTATCAAATTTATCATACGATGATGTTTTTTATATTATTTTTAAAATTTTTATTTTTCAACGAGTAGTGAAAAATAGTGATTTTTATTGGAAACATTGTTTTATTTTAAAGTATTTAGAAATTAAATTTTTTTAAATTTGTTTTATAATTTAGTTAGTTATTTTTTATTTTTAATATCCAGATTATTTTTGTGAAATAAATTTATGAAATAATTTTACATAAAGTCATTTTATATTTCAAAAGGGTATTTTTCAGAAAAACTATTTTCCATATGGGTATTTTCACATTAATTGTAAATTAAACTCTATAAACCTCTATGTATAGAATTTTAAAAAATGTATTTAAAATTGGGAATCCATTGGATTGAATTTTTTAAAGGGTCCCATTTATTTTTTCAATATAATTAATAATGGTAATAAATTTTTTTTCTTATTTAATGGATAAATCGTGTAATCAAAATTAAAAATAAATTTATAAGGATAAATAAATTTCCCTAAAAATTGTTTTATTTTTATTTTATGATTCAATATTTTCCATAATTATGCAGGATTCATCGATATGTACATTATTAACCATTTGGATGATATTTTTAAATTTATAATATTTTATTTAATGAAAACATAAACATTACACAGTTATTCCTTTAATAACTACAATATTGTTATCATGGAAAAACATTAATGATATATTCATTTATAGATATTCATTTGGAATCTAAAGTATATATATTACTCATGATAAATCATTTTTAATTTTTATTGTAGAAATATTTACCTTAAATATTTAAACATTGTGGACACAATAATTATTCAATTAATAATAAAATCAAATAATTTATATTTTAAAAATAAATGTAATATTATTTTTGATAATTTGTGATATCCATGAAATTTTTATTTAAATATTACATTTTATGGGTGTATTAATTTTTTTTTAAATTATACTTCATGTCTACTTGTTTTTAAAATCCTGGTTGTTAATTGTTATAAAAATTTTAAATAATGATATAATAATATAAATATTAATTTATTAAAACAAAAACATCCATACAATTAATATGTTCATAAAATTTATTAGGATATATTTTAAAATGTCAACCATTGTCTATTCATGGGCCATTAATCCATTTATAGTCACTATCACGACCCTCAAGTAGTTAAATTCATTATCGTCATGGTATGTGTGAAATGGGTTAATGAGGGTTTAAAACAAATGATACTGGTAAAATGTGATAAAAATGTCTAATATTTATTTCATGAAAATATTTTGAATCATACTTATACTATATATTATAAAAATATTTTTTTATAAATATGGAATTAAAAATTAATTTATATTAATCTGAACATTTTTAGAAATTATAAGAGTGGCCCTCCCCTATCTTATTAATGAAAAATATTCTTACAATATATTTACACATAGAAACACTTTTTTTAAAAAATTCCCACAAATTTACCATAATATAATCCATAAACACATCCATGATAATTTTTTATGCATAACATACACCATTGTGGTCTTAAGGTGTTAAGTAATGGATGTCCTTGGATGAAGTGGTATCGTTTTTATCGACTGTTTAGGTTTTATTAGTTCATCAACATCCTTAAGATCATATTAAACCATGAATGAGTAAAAAATATATTATCCTTCATATAATTGAAATTAATTATGTAAATATTATAACCTATATAAATATATCTTCTTTTGTCAAAAGGGAAAACGATCATTCCACTACTAGAAAAACAAGTATTTGCGACGGGATCCCGTCGTAAATGGCCCGTTGCTGAAAATGGCGTCGCAACAACAATTATTTGCGACGGGCCCATCGCTAAATACTTTTTTTGCGATGGGGATTTTCCCCGTCGTAAATAGTACTCCGTATATTTGTAAAAAACTTTTTAAATAGTAATTGCGACGGGGGCCGTCGCAAATACCTATTGCAACGGGCCCGCCACAAATAGTATTTGTGACGGGACCTGTCACAAATACTTAAAAAAAACTATTAATAAATTATTTTTATGCATATAATAATATTATTATTTGCGATGGGAATAGTATCCCGTCGCAAATATTATAAAAAAAATAAAAAAAATAAAATATTAATAAATTATTTTAATTAATATAATAATAATTCAATTATAATTCATAAATAAAAAATAATAAAATATTAATAAATGATTTTAATTAATATAATAATTGAATTATAATTCACAAATAAAAATAATAAATTATTAATAAATTATTTTAATTATTATTATAATAATAGAATTATAATTCAAAAATAAAAAATAATATAATATTAATAAATGATTTAATTAATATAATAATATTAGAATTATAATTCATAAATAAATATAAAATTAATAAGTTATTTTAATTAATATTAAAATAATAGAATTATTTTACATTCAAATATTAAAATAATTCAAATATTACAAAAACACATAATTATATTATAATATTATAAAATTTTAATATATATATATAATTTAATATTATAAAATATAAATAATATTATTATTCATATTAATATTGTTATTTAAAAATATAATATTATTAATATTTTATAATGAGACAGAAACTGCGAATAGAAAAAAAATCATATTTTGATTTAACAAATTTTATAACATAAAAATAAACTCTAATCTGAAGGAGGGGTGGAGGGGGGAGGGGGGATCTGCAGATGGTGGTGGAGAAAAACTCCATCCCTAAAGCATGAGTGAGTCGGTGCATGTACTCCATCTGCTCCTGATGCTGCTGCTGCCACCGACTCATCTGCTCCTCGTACAACTGCTGCTGGCATCGATGCTCCTCCTCATGCTGCTGACACATCTGCTCCTGCTCCTGTCAGAGACTCTATATCAGTGCAGTCTGAGATCGCAACTGATCCTCCT
The DNA here is from genome assembly GCA_963277665.1 of Viscum album. Lineage (NCBI taxonomy): Eukaryota > Viridiplantae > Streptophyta > Magnoliopsida > Santalales > Viscaceae > Viscum > Viscum album. Next base: position 912,869,131 of record OY728162.1, on the reverse strand, counting down.
ATTGTGTAGCAGAAGAAGATGCACGAGCTCCTCCCGAGTTGGATGCCGACATCGCATCACTGCCATAATAACCTCCGGGAGTCTGTCGAGAACTGATACCAACTACCCGGCCCTTCGCGAAGGCATACTGGGTGTCCTGCATCCATGTCGCCTCATCAAACTGATGGCCAGTGGTCTGATCTGATGACTCGGCCTGACTCTCAGGTCGGGTCCGTGACGCTGCGGCCTCATATAACTCCTGTAGTTGCAATTTAAAATTAAAATTGTGAATATATTATATGCAGTTAATTTTTAAACTTGAAAAAAAAAATACTAACCACGATGTGATGCTGACGATCACCTCTGAGCTCCCCAGTAGCAGGATCACTATACATCCTCCGATATACGTCGTACTCTGTAATATCGGGGTGCTCGATAGCCTATAAGAATAAAATACAAACTATTAATATTTATAGTTATATAAAATAATTATAAATAATGTACGTACCAGATGCTGTCTATGAGTACTGAAAGAATGACTCCCAGCTCGATGAATCACCTCCTGTCTCCCCCGATTCTGCCTCCCCACCGATGATCTCCTCTAGAAGGCACCATGCAACCAGTGCGCAAATAATCCATCCCATACATGGGATGAAATGTACTCTGGTCGGTGTGCTCTACATGAGTCGTCAAAATCTGAGACTCCTACTTTCTTCATGGCAGCTTTTCTTAAATTGTGCAAAAACTGACGAAAGCGATCACGCATGGCCACCTCTCATGCCTCGTGGATGGCGTCACGCATGGTATCCTCGATCAGATACCATAAACCCTACAAATAAATCAAAATATCAAGTTAGAAATGAAATAATTTTAAAATAAAAATTATTTATTTACGTATGTAACAACCAATGGCCGAACATGGCCTGCTACACATCAATGGGAATCTGCTCCCATGTGGTCCACGGCTGAGAGAAATAGTTGTGAAAAATAGCGCTGCCCTATCCGACTGCTATATACAGAAAACTGTAAAAATAATATACATTTATTATGTGAATAGATTAATGAAATCTTAGTCAAATCCACAGGTTATCACACAGGTTATCACACGTCCGTGTGTGTGGATCAAACCCAAGACGTGGACGTCGCTTGGGGACGGGGTCAGGAATCATCAATTGTGCAAGACTGTGCCCCCTCCACGTACTCCCTAGAGCGCCTGCAGGATGATGTTCATCTGCCAGCAACTCATCCACATCGAAAGGCAGGTCAACATCCGCCAACTCACGAAATGTGTCATCGTCCATCTGAAACAGAAAATGTTAATGTTGTTACCAAATAATTGATAATTACTATTATATATACATATATATATATTATGACTGTATATAACTACCATAGAATTATATCAGTGTTCATCTTCATCATCATCTTCATATATGTCAATGTTATCTTCATATTTCTCCTGAACATCATCGATATCCATTCGAGTTCCAGTTGCTTCATCTCTTACCATTTCAAATTCATATGTGACATCATTAACATCATCGTCATCACTGACTCTTAAATGTGGGGTGTCGTCATCGATACTCATGTCTCTTTGTAAAAAATATAGATTTTGTGTACTCTCTTGAAAAACTTCTATTCTTTGCACATCAGTGAAAGCACATTCACTTTGACTAAACTGATTGTCTCGAATTTTTATTTTTATTACACTCCACCAATCAGTCAAGTCTCTTGATGTAGCACAGTACTTTTCATAATAAACATGATGTGCTTGTTGATCCATTAAGAATGGATCATTTACTGCAAGAACACTTTTACATTTAATATCGATGATTCCATGAGTCGGATGAACACGCACGACTCTCTCTGTATCCAACCACCAACATTTGAACATGGTTATGTAATGTTGTCCAAGATAACAGAGTTCAATGATTTCATCAAGTATGCCATAAAAGTCAACTTCATTTTCTCGATGATGAGATCCTTTCAAGATAACTCCATTGTTCATTGTTTTTTTTGATTCCCCATATGCATGTGTGTGAAATCGGAATCCATTCACCACATCTGCATTATAAGTTTTAACAAGTTTGGAAGGTGGGTTACCAAATATACACAGCCGTTTGTCAATTTTATCAGCATGTCGAGAAACCTGAAAATTTGTGAAATAATTATCAATATAGTAAAATATACATTGAATGAGTTGCTAAAAGATAAAGAATTTATGTTACCAGTTTTTGAAACCACTGAGAGAAATTTTTCTGTCGGCGTTCATCGAGAGCAGCTGCTGTAATTTGTGGAATTTGTTTCTTGATATGATTATCATACAACCTATAAAAAACAAAGTTATTTAATGTAACATAAATGATAGAATAAGTGATATAAACACTTACAGTACAACTGATGTCATCTCTTCACAGTTGAGCTGAACATACATATGAGCTCTGTGATGTTCATCATCCGAAATCCAGCGTTCATAAACTCCACCAAAACCAATATCTTGCTGGTTTAAAATAGATAATTGATTGTCGATTTCATCAATATTCCTCTTGTTTTATCCCATTCGGTTGTGTTTTGAAGGATACTCAGATTCAATATAATGGGAGCAAAAGAAAAGATATTTCCTCTTGCAAATAAGCTTCTGCAATAGATCCTTCAACAGATGCTTTGTTACGTACTTTTCTTTTCAATTTTTTCATGCATCTTTCAAATGGGTACATCCATCGAAACTTTACTGGACCTGCACATTTGGCTTCATATGGAAAATGTAACATCAAATCTTCCATTGAGTCGAAGAAAGACGACAGAAATATTTTTTCCAGTTTACATATAATTACAACTACATCTTCTTTAAGTTTGCATAGAGCATCATAATCTGCTGTAGCCGCACAAATTTCCTGAAAAAAATGAGACATGTCTGTTATGGAATCCCAAATCACAGAATTCAACAGACCTGTTAATCCAATGGGTAGACTTCTTTCCACTATAACATGACACTCGTGACTTTTTAATCCAGTAATATGACCATTCTTTACACATCTACCCAAATTGGAAGAACAACCATCTGGAAGTCTCAAATCTGCAATCCACTGACAAAATAATAAATGGTTTTCTTTAGACAGTGTATAAGCTTCTTTTGGTTCCAATAACCTTTCTGTTCTGACATTCTCAAACAGTTCCAGTTCTGGGCGCCTACAAATTTGGGCAAGATCTGAACGTGCATTAACATTGTCTTTTCTCTTTCCTGGAGTATCCAAAACTGTATGAAACAAATTATCAAAATAGTTCTTCTCAATATGCATGACATCCAACATGTGGCAGACCAAAAAATCAGACCAATATGGCAAATCCAAAAATATGCTACGTTTATTCCAATTGTGTTCTTTCCCAAAACCAGAAATTTTCTTTTGGTTTATTGTGGGACCAAAAGTGATGGGAGGTAATGAAAATAAAACTGATTTTAACTCCAAACCTGATAGAATTTTTGGAGGTCCATCCCATTCAATTGTTCCTTTTCTGAAATGAGATCTGTTTCTGTGAAAAGGATGATCAGCTGGATGAAATCTGCGATGACAGTCAAAATAACAAGGTTTCATTCCATGAATGAGCATAAATTCTTTGTTCTCACCCATACAGTAAGGACATGATTTCTGACCATGTGTACTCTAGCCAGATAACATCCCACAAGCTGGGAAGTCACTAATTGTCCACATCAATGCTGCTCTCAGTATGAAATTCTTTTTCGTAGCAACATCATATGTACTGATACCAGTACTCCACAATAAGCTTAATTCATCAATCAATGGTTTCAAATAAACATGAATATTTTTCTTCAGATGTGCTGGAATTAGTAAAGTAAAAAATATGTATGGCTCTTTCATCAACATCATTGGAGGTAAATTGTACGGAGTTAAAAAAATAGGCCAACATGAATATTGACTACCATAAGATCCGAACGGACAGAAACCATCAGTGGAAAGGCCCAATCGAACATTTCTAGCATCTAAAGAAAAGTATGGTTTCACTCTATCAAAATTTTTCCATGAATCACCATCGGTTGGATGATTCAAGATTATATCTGTTGAAATATTCGATTTATGCCATGACATCATTGTCACTGTATTCTTAGACATGAATAAACGCTGAAGTCTGGATGTAAGCGGAAAATATCTCAACTGTTTTACAGGAATCAAACCAGACTTCCCATGTTTCCCTTCTTTATATCTCAATTTCCCACATGTGGGACAACTATCCAACGAATCATTTTCCCCAGAATAAATTATACATTCATTTGAACTTGCATGAATGTTATGACAAGTAAGTCCCAAATTTAGAACCAGCCTCTTACCCTCATAGTAATTTTCAGGCAAAACATTTCCTTCGGGTAACAGTGTTTTAAGCAAAGAAAATATATGGTCAAAATAGGTGTTTGAAATTCCGTTATCTGATTTGATAGCCATAAATTTTGCAACTGCTGCTAATTTGCTCATCTTGCAGCTGGGATATAATGCATCCTCAACAGACCTCAACAAATCATAAAATTCAGACGGTGCCAACTCAGGATTTGAATCTATATCAGCCGGAGTTTCTGTATATTGAACAGATGAACCTGCATCATCATGTACAAAATCTTGAAACCGGGATGGATCCGGAATCAAGTAGGTATCACCTACTCTGAAACTGCATTCACCGTGTTGATACCAAAAAACATAATCCTATTGAAAACCAAAATGCAAGAGATGCCCCCCCACTTTGGAAAACGTGTCAAATGTTCTCAATGCACATTATCTACAAGGGAATTTTATATTACATTTTGAAACAAATTCTGGATTTGATGCCGCAAATGATAAAAAATTCTTCACACCCTCTATATATACTGGATTTAAACCAGAACCATTTGGATTTCTATGTTTATTTATGCATATGCGGTCATCTAATAATGACTATTGACGACCTCGTTGTTCCATATTTTTCTATAAAATATAAAAGCATTACAGATTTTGAATAATTCTTTAGAAAAAACACTCAAGCAAGGATTGAATATGTTGAGAATAAAGCAAAACCTGTTATAAATATTAATAATTTTAATATTATATTGATTTTTTCATTTGTTTTAATAATACTAATATATTTTTTTCAAAAATATTAATTATATAATAATAACATTATTACATTATTAGTATATTTTATTATTAATATTAAAATTATATAATTTTCTATATTATATACAATTCTCCTTTCATCTGTGTGTTTAACATTCTGTCTCCACATGTAATTTTTGCATTCACATTCACCTCTCTATTGGTGAGTAGAATGATAATTTTGAAAAAGAATGCCAATATTACATGTGGAGATAGAAAACACACAGATAAAAAGAGAATTGTATATAATATAGAAAATTATATTATTTTAATATTAATAATAAAATATACAAATGATGTAATAATGTAATTATTCCTATTTATTGGTAATTATTTTTAATTATTGGTAATTATTCCTAATTATTGGTAATTATTCTTAATTATTGGTAATTATTCCTAATTATTGGCAATTATTCCAAATTATTGGTAATTATTCCAAATTATTGGTAATTATTCCAAATTATTGGTAATTATTCCAAATTATTGGTAATTATTCCAAATTATTGGTAATTATTCCAAATTATTGGTAATTATTCATAATTCTTGGTAATTATTCTTAATTATTGGTAAATATTGGTAATTATTACAATTTATTACTAATTATTCTTAATTATTGGTAATTATTACTAATTATTACTAATTATTGGTAATTATTACAAATTATTGGTAATTATTACTAATTATTGGCAGTTATTACTAATTATTGTTAATTATTCCTAGTTATCGGTAATTATTGCTAATTATTGGTAATTATTACTAATTTTTGGTAATTATTGGTAATTATTGGTAATTATTGTTAATTATTGGTAATTATTACTAATTATTACTAATTATTGGTAATTATTACTAATTATTGGTAATTATTGGTAATTATTGATAATTATTTGTAATTATTTGGTAATTATTACTAATTATTGGTAATTATTACTAATTATTACTAATTATTGGTAATTATTACTAATTATTGGTAATTATTACAAATTATTGGTAATTATTACTAATTATTGTTAATTATTACTAATTATGGGTAATTATTGCTAATTATTGGTAATTATTACTAATTATTGGTAATTATTGGTAATTATTGGTAATTATTACTAATTGTTGGTAATTATTACTAATTATTAATAATTATTGGTATTTATTATTAATTATTGGTAATTATTGGTAATTATTTGTAATTATTACTAATTATTGGTAATTATTAAAAATTATTACTAATTATTACTAATTATTGGTAATTATTACTAATTATTACTAATTATTGGTAATTATTACTAATTATTGGTAGTTATTACTAATTATTGGTAATTATTACTAATTATTGTTAATTATTTCTAATTATTGTTAATTATTACTATTTATGGGTAATTATTGCTAATTATTGGTAATTATTTCTAATTATTGGTAATTATTGGTAATTATTGGTAATTATTGGTAATTATTACTAATTATTGGTAATTATTACTAATTATTACTAATTATTGGTAATTATTGGTAATTATTTGTAATTATTACTAATTATTGGTAATTATTACTAATTATTACTAATTATTACTAATTATTGGTAATTATTACTAATTATTACTAATTATTGGTAATTATTACTAATTATTGTTAATTATTACTAATTATTGTTAATTATTACTAATTATAGGTAATTATTACTAATTATTGGTAATTATTACTAATTATTGGTAATTATTACTAATTATTGTTAATTATTACTAATTATTGGTAATTATTACTATTTATTACTAATTATTACGAATTATTACGAATTATTACTAATTATTATGAATTATTGGTAATTATTTTTAATTATTGGTAATTATTAATAATTATTGGTAATTATTACTAATTATTGATAATTATTGGTATTTATTACTAATTATTACTAATTATTACGAATTATTACTAATTATTACTTATTATTGGTAATTATTACTAATTATTACTAATTATTACTAATTATTGATAATTAGTGATAATTATTACCAATTATTACTAATTATTGGTAATTATTAGTAATTATTTCTAATTATGGATAATTATTGGTAATTATTACTAATTATTGGCAATTATTGGTAATTATTATTAATTATTGGTAATTATTACTAATTATTGCTAATAATTACTAATTATTGGTAATTATTACTAATTATTGATAATTGTTGGTAATTATTACTAATTATTACGAATTATTACTAATTATTACTAATTATTGGTAATTGTTACTAATTATTACTAATTATTGATAATTAGTGATAATTATTACCAATTAGTACTAATTATTGGTAATTATTGGTAATTATTACTAATTATGGGTAATTATTTGTAATTATTACTAATTATTGGTAATTATTTGTAATTATTATAAATTATTAATAATTATTACTAATTATTGCTAATTATTGCTAATTATTGGTAATTATTACCAATTATTGATAATTATTGGTAATTATTATGAATTATTACTAATTATTGGAAATTATTGGTAATTATTACTAATTATTACTAATTATTGGTAATTATTACTAATTATTGGTAATTATTACTAATTATTGGTAACTATTACTAATTATTGGTAATTATTACTAATTATTGGTAATTATTACTAATTATTGGTAATTATTACTAATTATTGGTAATTATTATTAATTATTACTAATTATTACTAATTATTCCTAATTATTACTAATTATTGGTAATTATTACTAATTATTGATAATTATCACTAATTATTACTAATTATTAATAATTATTCCTAATTATTGGTATTTATTACTAATTATTAATATTTATTCTTAATTATATGTAATTATTACTAATTATTCCTAATTACCATTTAAATATGAACAATGAATACTAATAATTTAAATTTATTAAGTAACAAAACAATGTAAACATAATTAAATTACAATTAATTAAAAATAATTGAAACTAATAAAAACATAAAAATAAATATTATATGAAAATTAAAATAAATACCTTTAAAACTGATCTGAGGTTGATCTCTGATCGTTGTTGAGAACTTCAATATCAACTCCAGAAAAAATATTAAACTCAAGATACGCTAAACTCTAAAAATAGAGTTATGAGAGAAGTAGAAGATCGATTTTGAGAATGAATGAAAAAAACGGTTGGGGGTATTTATAGGTGAGATTATTTGTGACGGGGCTAATTGCGACGGGTATCCCGTCGCAAATACCTTAGCCCGTATTTATTATGATCAACGGTTAAATAGTTATTTGCAACGGGACCCGTCGCAAATAATGACTTGCCGACATACTATTTACGACGGGGGTATACCCCCGTTGCAAATACCTTTTACCGCCACCGGTTATTTGCGACGGGCGGTAACCGCCTGTCGCAAATAACCTTCCTGCAATTTGGCATGGAAAGCGCGCCAGCCCTTTTGCGACGGGAAAAGCCAACCCGTCGCAAATAACCCGTCGCAAATGCCCATTTTTTCCCGTAGTGATTATGTGTATGTCCGACTACCACCTTACGAACCTATGTAACTTTTTTCCAACACCATATATAATGGATGAGTTATTGTTACTGAATTATTGTTTATATTTTATATTCATTAAGTATTTTTCATCATTTAAAATCTAATATATCATTTATCTTTTAACATTTCCAATCACTTCAAAATGACAATGTCACTTGTGCGAACGTGTGTACTATCACCTTCATTTAGTGATGTCACCCAATTGTCATATCCATATCACATAGATTATACATATATATGTAAATTTAATGAATTAATATTTAATTTAGGGTATTAGGATAATTTTTTTATAATATAATATATTCATTCCTTCCACAATTATTGTTGAATAATCAAAATGTTTCACACGTGTATATAAGACCACCCATCGACATGATTGTAACATATATCATTTATTATAACCATACAATATGGATGAATTAAAATGTACAATTGAATTATAAAAATTATAATTATGTGTTTTTTATTATTTTGGAGTTGGTGGAATTATTAAATCATTGTTCTCAGTCAACCTACCAATGTAATTTTCGACATATCAGCCGAATATCAACAAAATATCAAAAGTGAATTTGATTAATTTACAAATAATATATGTAATGACCAGACGATAAACATAAAAAATCTATTGTTTTTTAATTGAATTTCTATTTAATTTTTTCCAAAAAATATTCTTGGTTTATCAAATTTGAAAATTATGAAAAACTCTTAATAGTAAACTGATATAGTACAAGAGGAAACATCAACATAATACCAATTATTTAAAAAAACCCTTCTAAAATGAAACAATATTTATTTTCAAAAAATATTAATATTTTTCATTTACACATCATTATTTCTCCTACAATTACTTACTCTAATTTAAAAACATATTAAAATGTGGGATTATCACAAAAATTATTGGTATGGGAAAGAAAAAGAAAAAATGAAATCATTAGTACATAAATATTAAAATAAAATATGTCTTTAAAACTAGATATTACGCTCAAAATAAAAATTATCTTATTCAAGATATCAAATTATCTGCAAAAAATATTCTAAAAAACATTTTAAAATAAATATTATTAGAAAATTAATATCCATAAAGGCTTCTTTGGATACTTGAGATTCTCTATAATCATTATAAAAAAGTTATTATTTTCACACTTATGAAGAAGAATATAATTGATCTTGAACATAAACTCAATAACTTGCTTTCTGAAAACATGAGATGGTTGTAAAGTCATAAGAATCCAAAATAAAACATATATATGACATGGTTTAACATGTTATTATCAGTCATACTAATGTTTTAATCACCCCGAATACTCTGAAATAATTCACAGGGTTATATTTGATATAACCATTGTAATTATACTAGGAGTGAACATTTAAATTACATTTGAGATATGCATATAGTCCACTTCCACCATACCCAATTCATTGAAGATAATTTTTTGGGTTCACCATTCATATAATCTACACTGAACTCACTTTTTTCTATAATCTCTAATGGCGTTCAAACCTTCGTATAAGCTCTATGGGGATCCCAATTTTTCATCATCTATAACGGGGATAAAACCTTCATATAATATATAATGGTCTGACCTGTGATTCCCAATAGGGACCAACCATTCATATAAGTCGTATCGGGCTGACCATATTCACATATTGTTCTCATGTACAATATAATTAACAAAACAGTTTATGCATTCAATTTTTATCACAAAACCATTTAAAAACTATTTGAGACATATATGTAAATAAATTCATGGTATAAAAATACCCCTTTCCTTTAATACATCATTTTTAATACAAAAATACTCAAAACTCGGTAAATATAGTTTTTTACGATAAAAAGATAACCAAAAATCATTTTTTGGGAAAATAAAATTTCCATTATTAAAGTAGTAATGTTTTTTTAAGGCATCTAGCTTATAAATGAAAAAAATTTCATTAAAAAAACATTTCAAATTGTAATGAATCCTTCAAAGCATTGCGGTATCATGATGGTGGAAAAATAAAATCATTCAATATATGTTTCAAAAAATTCCTGGTAGTTTTTTTAAAAAATATTAGAAATAATGGCTTTATAAGAGGATTGTGAAAATAATGTCCATTTCAAATATCATATCATTGATGTGAGTATTAATCACAAGAACTGATTTTGTGTATGAACAATAAATCCCTATAAAACAGGATGAAATATATCTTAATATAAGCAAAAGTCATGTCTCACATAATCATATAACGAATTACTAAATGATTTAAACTTGTAGACTAATTAAATGAAACTTATATAAGAATTTCCTTACTTTGAATCTTATGCGTAATGTATATTCATTGTCATCCTCTTCTTTGGACAATGTCCTTGTTTAAATGGTAAGAGTAGTAGGGATTGTGTTCTACATAAACAAAACCATCTAGAATGTGGCTAAATACTGTATGGATATATTTGGGTAGGTATTCTTTAATCCAAAATGGTTTAGAAGTGTCAATAATGGAGAAGTAGAGGACCCCTTTTATAAGAGAGAGAAGGGGCACTATTGGAATTTCCAGAAATATTTAAATATAATAACACTATTCATGATCCAAATGATTCAAAATGTCCTATTAGTGACCATGAGATAAATTATTCGAACATATCTTATCACCTTTTTGAATATTTAATATTACAATGTTTTTTAAATTATTTAATAAAATAATAATCACATGAAATATCATTATTTTCAAATTTTTATACTATTCATTAGATTGACTTCAAAAACATTAAGAAAAAAAGTAAAATGTAAACAATCTATTTTATTATATCATTAGCAGGTCACAGTCAACAGTAAATTTTTTGGATCACAATAATTCTGTATAATTATTTTTATTTTAATATTTTTAATATCACATATTTTTTCCCAATAATTAATAAATTACTACATCGGTGTTGTTAGATAATTTATTGAAATTATTTATTTTATAAAAATTAATAAAGAATTTCAATTATTATTATAAATATTTTTGATTTTATAATACTATATATAGTCAAACATATCCTCAGAATAACACCACATTAAAAATAATACACTTATAAAAAACAAGACCATGAAATCTTTGAATTTTCATAAAATAAAATATTATAGAGGTTATAATCATATCTAGTTTGTGAGAATAGTCATTGTAGAAAATTTTGAATGATTATAGAAGATAATTACACATCCAATTAAATCAGGTCACATTATATAGTCATTTTCTAGTCCTTATCATTATATTTTTATTCTTAATTACTAGAATTACAATTTTACCATCCTAAAAGAATATACTAATGCAATTATTATAAATGAACGAATATAAAACTGACCACTATAAAAAAGTTGGGCCCACGATTTCAAAATTAGGAATGCATTTTTCAATAAAGAATACAAATAAGTTATATAATTTACCTTAATATTAAAATGATAAAAATCTATGAAAAGTTTTTTTAAAAAATTGACATTTAAAATATAAAATGGAATTATACTAAATTATAGTATAATATACATTTAAAATAACTATAATATTATTTTGAATCACAATTAAATATTTAAAATTTAAAAATATTATGAAACATAATTTTACCTTGTTTTTAAATTATAGTTTTCAATAAAAACCTATAAATTTAATTATTTATTAAAATATTAAATAAAATTATAAAAAGTAAAATTTTAGATTAATTTTACATTATAAATTTAAAAATTAAATTATTATTATTTAATTAAGTTTTCTATATAAATTGGAAATCATAATATTCAATCATAAAAATAAGAAAAACTCATTTTTTAAGAAAAACTATTTTTGATGTATATAATGAAATTATTAAAAGAATACGTCATTATATTCTAAGAACATACCAGAAAATTTATATTGAGTTTTACCCTTATATTTATTTCATAAGTCATTTATATCTCTCAATGAACAAAAATTTACTATTTAGGTTAAAAGGGTTACATTTAAGTAAATATATTTTGGTTTTCACATATATTATATCAAACAAATTGTTTCCATTAAATTCATTGGATGATTCATTAACCCACACCTCATAAAATTCATCCCCAAAATTTTATCTTCGCATGGGTAACTAGGGAGATGAGTATTCTAAATACCTTATGTTAAATCCAAAGTCATAAAAAATTTAATAAAACATACAATTGATATAATATAAATGGATATATAGAGGTCACATGAGATATCATATAGTAGGTTTCCATGTAGGAATCATAGACATGTATGATAAAATAACTACCAAGGACCGATAGAGAGTGATAGAGAACATAGACATGAAAAATGATACTATCACAGAATCTATAATTTGTGATGTCCTAAAATTCCATTGAATTATTAGTAAGAAAAATAAAGAGATATCATTTTATTTCAATATCATTTCCCTCAGTTAATGAATTCTATTTCAATCAATAATATGAAAATAAATAATTATACATACATGAAAATTACATTTTCATACATTTATCAATTCCCACAAAACACTATTTTATTTCTCTAAACAATGAGTATTGGAGATGAATTTTTCCTTTCTGAAGCATCTTTATATACTTCTATAGATGACATCATCATTAAAATAATTACTATATATTCCTCACGTATTTAGGCATTAAAAAACCAGTTTTTTTAGAATATGATAAAATAAGTCTTCAAAAATAATAAAACAATATTTGATGAGAAACTCCATCGATACCTAAAGATAAAATTAGTCACCTTAAAATTTCATATCATTAAACCTCAAAAGTGATTTCCAAGACCTAGAAAATATAATAAACCATAAAATTAAAAACCCATGAAAATATCTATAATCCTTATCTAAGCATCATTATCTCTAATGTTATCAAAAAACCTCTCTAATATCAACAATATGGGCATGACATTAAACATAATATATGTTAGGAATTTTAGACTGTAATTACCTTTCTTTTTTTCCCGAATTTATTTTAGGCTTATATTTATAGATAAATATAAAAAATAAAAATAATATCTCCATATATTATATTATGAAACATTATATAAATATTCTTTTCGAAAAAAGAAAAACCCTTTTTTTAAATTTAAATGAAAAATTATTTATTCATAAAAAATATACGTAATATTAATCTTTTATTCATTCTTATCCCCAATTTTAAAAAAAACACTATAAAAATAATTTTAAAACATGTGATGATCTAAAAAATGACAACAAGGGATAAAACAATAATGAAATAAATACTTATTCTATAAATTCTTATAAATATTTTATTTTTTGAACTAATTTTTTGACCAATAATATACATTTTCGTACCAAAAAAATTACATTTTTTCCCAAAGCATTCAATATAACAATTAATAGAAATTATTAGAGGAAAAGATTCCCAAAATAGTTTCATTGAAAAAATTTTAATCCATTTATATTTCTTAAAATTGTTTAATTATGATCATTAAATAGTAATATATAATATCCTTCGAATATAAACTCAATACATTACCTTTGGAAAACATTTTATTATTTTAAAATCATATAAATCAATAATAAAATCAATATGGTCATGCAACATGTTAAAAAACAGTCAAATTTTTATTTTCTAATAATAGTTTTAATAGTAATGTTTATAGAGTATTGAAAAAATAAATTCCCTTACAAATATCATATTATTGAAGTAAGGTTAAATGAAATGAATCTGTTATGTCTGTCAATTGTAAATCTATATATAACTAGTTGAAATAAAGAATTATATAATCAAAAGTCATCAAAATTATAAAATTAGCATGAAATAATCAATGATGTAGAATATTTACTCAATGAATGGAAATTTCGGTAAGCTATTTCTTACCTTGAGTCTAACTCATCATGTACATTTTTTTTCTTCCTCTTCATTGGACAATATCAATTACTTTACAACCGAATGCCTCTAATGGTGGTGATCTGCCTAAGATAAGACCGCTAAAATGTGGTGTAAGATTCTATAGAGATAATTTTCCTTGGATTTGCGAAGAAAAATGGTTTTGGAGTGTGATGAAATGAGAATAATTGGTTCCATATTATATGAGAGGGGAGGGACACTATATAATTTTAAAAATATTAAAAAATAATAAGACTATTCTAGGTCCAGATGCTTTGAAATTGCCTATAAATTCCCAATATATAAAATATTTATAATATTTTATCTTATTTGTGTTTATTAAATATTTTTAATATTTTTATGTAATTTAATTATATATTTACCCCAAAAATATCGTTAACTTCAATCTATATAATAAAAAATATTGGATACGACAAACATCAAGAAAACAAGTAATATTAAATAAACTATTTTATTATATCCTAAATATGTCAATGTCATCTATAATGTTTTGAACAATAATAAATATATTTTTTTATAATTATTTTAATATTTTTATTATCATCTTTTTGTTTTCACCAACAATTTATTAATTACTACATTAGCATTGTGAAAATAATTATTTTAATAATATTATCCATAAAAAAGAAAAATAAATGACAATGACGAAAGAAAATATTATACATCTCATTATAATATTTATATTCAAACATTTCCTCTCAAGAACACCATATTAATAATATTAAAATTTTTAAAAAATGGTGTGACATATTTTGGTTTTCGTTAAATGAAATATTATAAATGTGATAATCATATCCATTTGAACTCAAATGGTCATATAACCAAATGATAAATTATTTTTTTTGATAATTTCTTATAAATTAAATTTTTTTCAGGTGTTAATACCATTCTATAGTACTTTTCTTTTTATTTTCACCCTTAATTATCCCATTTACCCTTTCACCATGGTAATAAAGTTACTAATGTTACTGTTCTTAATGACCAAAATTAAAATGGAAGTATTTAAGAAATTTGGATTCATTAATTCAATATATCGAATCCATTTTTCAAAATATAATACAAATAAGTTGAAAATTTTGATTTAAAATTAAATAGGAAAAACACAATGAAAACAGTTTTTTTAATACCATTTTCAAATATGAAATCTTGTTATAGTAAATTAAACAATAAAATCCATTAAAAACTTATTATGAGATTATTTTAAATAAAAATATACTAATTTAAATTTTAAAATAATCCAATACAAATTTAAATTTGGTAATATTGTATAGCTTTCAACAAAAATTAGTATTTTTAACTCGTCATTGGAAAATAAATCTTTTCCTAAAATCATAAAAACAATTCATAGAAAGTTGGACTTGATTTACTAAAAAATGATTTACTATTTTCAAATAAATTTTATATAAAATATATAAATTATAATTTTCAGTAACAAAACAACTCATTTTTGGTGAATTTTTTTTTGAAGAATAAAATCACTTTAAAAAAGAATATGTGTGATTATTTTCTAATAAAAAAATACATTCAAATTGAGTTGTAAATTTATATCTATTTCATAAATCAGTTATTAATAATCATTCCAACCAATTTAATGTATAGGTTATATCGATCATATTAAAATAATAATTTTTTTTGTACACTATCGAACATAGTGTATGTATTAAAAATCTAGGGATATTAACAATATATAAAATCATATTAAATAAAAATAAATGAAATATGGAATTAAAGAAGTTTATTAATAAATTATTTATTGACCCGAATTATTATTATGCAATATTTGGAATGTATATAATGATTTAGAGTCAAGGTATGGTATATTATTTTAAAAATATATATTTTAATATTTCAAGTAAATCACTAATTTTCTTTAATATAAATATTTTTAAAAAGTTTTAATAAATGGTTTTAATATTATCCAATAGGATTTTATAGAAATTTTTACCCATGAAATAATTTTTTAAAAAATTTATTGAAATTAATATGCTGGTCATTTTCTAAATGTGGTTTTATTATACTTATGTTTAAATTATGTGAATGGGTTTTTTTACCTTATACGGAATAAATATAATTTCTCCAAATCATGAATAATAATTTTTTTGATGATTACATCACATGTTTAGAAGGATGTTTCTAAAAAAAATTACTTCATAATTTCAAGATATTTTATAAATAAGTAATTGAAAATTGAAAATTTTATTTTCCACAACAAATGTACAAAGTGATTATTTAAAATAATTTTCATCCTGAAAGGGCATATTTTTATGTTATATTATGTTCTATTATTTAAAATCATTCATTTTTTATTAAAATAATAACCCTCATATTACTTTTCTAATAATATTAAATTATAAATGGGGTTTTAAATGGAATTGGTATTTTTATTTCCAAAAGTTCTTTTCATGTAGTTTTAAATAATGTTTGAAAAGGTTTTATAATAAAAATGTAGGAGAATTAATTATTTTATATGGAACCTTGGAATAAAATCTGAAATGGGTGAGACCATGATGTTTTTTATGAAGGGTTTAGAAACATTATCAGTCATCGATGAGAATGAAATATATTATATGGTGGGTGAACCTAGATAAAACTGACTGAGCACAATATAACTTATATGATGGGTGATACATGATACAGATCCAATTCATTGGGTAATGTAATTTTTCATTAGCTGAATTATAAAGGGTGTTACATAAGGATTTCTCCTTTGGACTTAACTATGCTCCATTTATTCAGACATAAGTTTAAAATAGGCTATTTTTGGGATGCTATATGTTTACAGAAATGATTTTTATTTTCGTTCTATAGGATATAATGGATATAATTGAGAAAAAAATTCATTTTGAAGGTTTTAATTTTTTATCAATTATATTTTAGCTAAAGGTAAACATTTCATGATTTATCATTTTTTTTAATTGCATAATGAACTTGTTATTCATCTATACCTTACTGTGTTTTTTACCATCCCTGGGTTTCAAAATGTTTTCCATGTGTTTTTTAAAGATGGATAAATAAGAGTAAGAATCCAAGTTGATTTCATGATGATTTTACATGAAATGAAATCATGTTTTATTTTAATTAGTTAATATTACCGAAAATTGGTTACTAATCAAAAGTGTCCTCTTGGTAAAATACATTTTTTATAAGGGTTGTGACTTAATTATAAAATGATATAAAACTAAAATATCAATATTAAATGTAATATAATTATTGTTTAAATATACTATAATATTTATTATTTAATTCTTGTTTCATAGATTTGGTATTAGAGGAGGGTTTAGAAAGCATTAGATATTATGGTTATTTCATGAGGTTTATCTTAAGAGATATTGTTAACATCAAGGGTTTATAATTTTATTGTTCAATATATCTTCAAAGGTGTAGTAAATCTATTTTTGAGTATTTAATTGATTATATTTTAAGGTGATTAATGATTTTTTGGGAGATTTTTTTCTTAGGTTTATGTATATATAGCCCTTAGGTTCAACATGATGAATTTTTTTAGAAACTAATTGTTACTTCATGGGTGTCTAAATGAAACAGCATTTCTATTAATATATTCATTATTATAAATGTTATAATGTCTATTTTTGGTCTGTAATTTATTATATATTTGTATTGGTATTTTATTCAAAAGGACCATATCAATTATAAGACTCATTTTATGTATTTAAAAAGTTATTCTATAAAAATAAATTATTGTTTATAAATATTTAAGAATAAGGATATCACACAACATTCAAATCCATTATAGTTGATTTAACGAGCACTATCATGAAAAAATATTATTGATATGACCTTGAAAGAGTTTTGAGCATCAAAATCACATAAAAGAAACAATTTGATCTATACAATTTCTTTTTATTTGTCAAAACAAATCTACAGATTTGGGAATCACAATTATTTGATTTATAAACCTTGATTCCTCCACCACATTGGACCAGAGAAATAAAACAAATCACTAGACTATTTTTTTCTTGAGATGTCGACTATTTGTTGGATAATAAAGGCAAAATTAACAGTATAAAGGAGGACCTTGATGTCTTCTAGTAATTTATGAATTAATTTATATAGATCTATGAATGAGTGAAGACTTAGTAAAATTTAAAGATTATAAGAACTTATTTCATATCATTAAATAAAATTAAAAATCTAGGTGAAGGGTTTAGAAAAGGGGTTGAATGAATATTTTATTGATGATAATTTTTTATTGAAAAACATTATAGTTGATTTTATTTTCAATATTAGGGAATACAGGGAGTGGAAATAATTATCTTTGAAATGATGTAAGATAAATGTAATAATTTTGAAGGCACTAAGTGAAGAGAAAATGATATAGGAATATATAATCATTTTGGTTAATATGTTATTGATTAAATATTATATGGTTCTATGGAAAAATGATTTGTCTAGATAACCCAAGAGGGAAAAATGTTTTTTTAGCGTTCACTATATTTTTGGTAATATATGTTTTGTTATAGTGATAACCATGTAATTTAAAATTGGTTTAGTGATTATGAGATTAATGTTATTTCATATCATGTCCACTAATTTGGGAACAATATATAATTAAGTTAAATTGAACATTATCAAAATTTAACTTTGGATTTAAGGTTTAATTATCTATAAGAGGTAAATATGATTTTATTGTTCCTTCATAGTGATTAAGGTTATTTATAGTAATGATCATTATCTAATAGAGATTATATGAAGAAGGTATATTATTTTTTTATGGGACACTATGAGTGATTAATTTTATCAATGATTTATATGTGATAAAATACTTCTAATATTCTGGTTTCACTTTAGATTTTATTTTTTTGATCAATACAAATGATAGATATCTATAAAATAAAATAATTTAATTTTTGAGTGTTATAGTTATGACTTTGATGTTTAATGTTATATTACTTCATATGAAGGATTATTCAGTCTATGAATTATCACACATTATGTTAAATTTTTTGGTTTTGGATAATTTATAAAGATAGGTAGAATATCATCTTAAACATTTCTTGGATTGTGTGGTATTTTAGAAGTTGATCATATTGCTTCAGGAATTAAAAATATTCATTTTAAATTCATATCATTTGGATAAAAAGCTTAGATTAAGGTGGAAATAGATTAAAGGATGAACCTCTACTTTTTTGGTGAGTGTATTTACTTATGCCATTAGTGTATATAATAATATAATTGCTTTTACCTATGAAAAAAATCTTGAAATAAAGGAATTATATTTTTACTTTTCATATAGTGAAATCAATGGCCTTTTTACCAATTATAGATTTATGGATTTCTATTGTTAAATTTATCACGACCATGTACTCTATCACTCTAAAAAATATCATATAGGTCGAGTTTTCTTCTATATCCAAGTTTTCACTTCCCACTTATATTTTCCTATATGGATACATACTATGTGTTGTTCTAGATGACCTTCACAGTTCCCATTTCTCTCTAATATTGTGGATGTTTTATTAACCTTATTTATAATGTGTGATTTCAACAAAATTATTTTTAAAATTTAACCCCATAGTTTTTGAAACCTTGATCAAATTGTGAGGGTATAATTTCTTAAACAGAATTGAGGTACCATATTATACATAAATTTTAAAAACAAAAACTACGTTTCATATCATACGAAATATGAAACCCATTGCATAAATAAACAACATATCATTATTATTTAAATGTGACCATTTTAACCTAGCCAACTAATTTTTTAGAATGAATATTTTGACCGCATAATTAATTATATAATGATAATGTTAATTTATAATGTATGAATCAAATATTTTTAATTATTAAATTAATTTATGTAAATTAATAATATTATTTAAAAATACATTTTCATTAAAAATGTATTTTTGTTGATTTTTATGAGTAAATACTAAAATTATTTTTTAGAAATTTTAGACAATTTATCGGAAAAAATTAACATCATTAATGAATTCAAGATGTAAAAATTATCTTAGGTTGAATTTTTAATAATTTTATTAAAAGGATGGTTTCTCAATAACTAGTGAAAAATACTTATTTTTATCGAATAATATATTTTATGGTAAAATATTTAAAATGTAAAATTATTTTTTTTAATATTTTTAGAATTTAATTAGTTACTCTTAAGATAAAATTATCCTATTATAGGTTTTAAATTTCTTTTATAATCGAATTTTTAATAAAGGAACATTCAATTAAAAGAGAATATTTTGGAAAACTTTTTAACATTGTCTCGTGCCTGTTTAATATTAAATTAAATAATAAAAATTAAATTTTTTGACTTTTGATAAATTGATTCCATATTTAGAGACTTTGGTCAAAATTTTTTAAATCGGTCCCTTTTTGTCAAGATGAATAGTATCCCTAATAATGTTTTTCTATTATATTTCATGTATTTAATATTCGGAGTAGATTATTACATTTATTAAATTTTATTTAACGACTACTAAATAATATTATCATCTTATTTTCAAAAAATATTATTTTTTCAAACATTTTTTCAAACATTTGTATAACAATATCCGTTATTACTCCTAGAAGATTCCATTTAGGATGAAGTCAATTCAAGAAAGTGTTTTGGCTTAATTCAAAGAGAGTTACACGTTTTAAGACGTAGCGTCCTCTCTAAAATTCATTTCCATTATTATACTTCTTCACTCCATATTATATTTATTTATTTCATTACATAAAAAAAAGAATCCTCAATATACTATAATTTATTTATGATAAGGATTTAAACTACACTTACACACGCTTCCATCTAATGGACTTGGAACATACTGTTTCTGTGGACGACAAACAACTGCCTCACGAAACGATGATTGTTTAGTTTTTCCGTACCAACTCCCATGGTGACATTATGATGACAGTATATTTATATGTGATATGTATTTTATTTATATTGTCTCTATGGTTTTGTATTTTTCATTTGTATCATACCTTAAAGGTTTCCATAATGGGTAAATATTATAATTTCATTTGACGAAGTCCAGACTACCACCCCCTCAAAGTGATATGACTCGTCCCTGCCATACATTGAATGTATAACGGATGGTTTTAATGATATTATGTAAAATATATAAAATATGATATTACAATGGAATTAAAAAATAACTATGTATCATTTAGTTTTCATTTCATTATATATGAAAAAGAAATGAACGTTTCGTTCATGCGTACGTATGACTTACCATCTCCATGAATGGTGCTTTTCATTTCATATGTCCAAATGTAATGGAATTTTATAAATACATATATACTAGATATATATGATATTTAAATAATGAATAAAAATATGGTCGTAATTTAATTTTGTCAACATGGAGAATTTGTAATTATAACTAGTTCATTTTTGACTCAAGTACCAAATATTGACAAGACGACCGATATTAACATAAATACTTTTCTAATGTATTTTACATTGTAGTAAGTTATATATAAAGAATAATAAACTTGAAAAGGTTTTTCAAGAAAGTAGAAATTAACTTAAGTTTATTTTTTTGGAAGAATAAAGAACATTTGTGATGAGTCTGACTCATGGTAAAGGACTTCGTCTCAATCTCCTTTCCTTGAAGCATATTTTGGGTTATAAACATCCTCATTTTTACGGTGTATAATTATATCCTTTTCCATTTAATTTCATTCAATGGTTTTAAATGGGAATCTTTTCTCTATGAATCATTTTACAAAACAACAAAAAGAATGTTTATTTTTAATGTAAACGATGATAACGATCATTCTATCACTATGAGAATAATTTGATATTTGTGTTCCTTAAAAATACATAATGTTATTAAAAGAAAAATAAATACCTTATAACTTATTTACAAATTTTGGTTTTCGATTTTTTTTGATAATGAATTGTTTATTTCTATATCTTGAACTTATGTCATGTGATTGCAATGTGGAAATGTTATCTTTCCATTATGCTTGTTCATGTGTTATGATTATGTTATGGTTTTTGGGAATTTTTTACATATATGGATAGTTCCATGATAAAACTATAATGGGTGAGCACAAGATAGATCTCAAATGCATTGGGTTATATAAAAGAGGTAAATGTTAATGTTTCTCCTTAGAGATTTAGGGAAAATATTGTAATGGGTATCCCAAACGTAACTCCCTATATATCTAGGAAACCTACAATGTAAGTATGATAAGGATGCCACTAGTTACCTTTATGATTTGTGATTTATATGTGTTATTCATAAATTTCATGATTTCATGAGGAATGTTAAAGTTATTATGTTTTGTATGTATTTATGGAATAATGTTTTATTTAATTATTTTATAACACTTAATGAGATTTTTATGGTAATCCTATGTTTTTGAAATGTTTTTCATGGGGTATAAGGAAGGGTAAGAGAAAGAAATAATTCAAGAATACTTATATTAAGAAAATAATTCTTGTTTTCTCTTAAGAGTTTTTATTTTATGATAAAATGGATACTGAGTATAACTATCTAATTTGTAATATTTGAGATGTAATTTAATAGTTCTAGCCAAATTATTTCAAACTATAAACTTGAAAAGATCCTCAACGTGAATTATTAACATAATTCAACATTATTTAATGTTTAAGGCTAGTGCATTATAGTTGGTGTAAAAGGTTGGTTTAGAAAACATTAATAGTTAGGATATTATTATATTAATATCCATAAATTAAATTATGGTAAGACTAAAATAATATTACATTTAAAGATTACCATATTGCTTCACCTAAGATATTTATGTGTTTAGAATGTATTTCTGCAGAGGAAACATGAAAGCTATGATGGGACAATATCAAGGGGAAAAACCTTCCAAATCACTAATCTTTGATGGCCATAAATGAAACTAAACACTTTGTTACAATGATGGAATAGTTAACTCAGGCTGGAAATGGTGGGGGTATCCATGAATGATATCATCCAAATCAACCACAAATAAGCATGTAGGTAGTGGAGAATTTAATGAGGAAACATCCCCCTTCATTCATAGGATAATCTAACATTATTCTAGATGAAGGGTTTATTAAAGATCTGGAGAATATTTTTTATGTCATAGGTTATTCGCAAAATCCAAAGGATAGTCTTGTTATTTATCTTTTTGAAGGTGAAACTGATTTTTGGTGGTCGATGGTTAAAATCATCAAGTATAGTTAGGATATTGATGCTCATGATTGGGATGAATTCAAAAGTATATTTATTGATAATTATTTTCCCAAGGTGGTTCATCTTATGATAGATAAACAATTCTTGTAATTGAGGCAGGAGGATGAATTGGTGGCTTCTTGTAAACAAAAATCCACTCGACTGGAAAGGTATACTCTGAATTTCATATAATATCTTGATAATAAAATCAATTATTTTTTAATTAGGAATAATGCCAATGTATCGATGGTATTTAGATTATCATGAGTTTAAAAGTTATGAAAAACTAGTTTGACACATTGAGAAGGTGGAAATGGAGTTTTTAGTTGATTCGATGTTCATTGAAAGACAAAAAAATTAGAGTTTGATGTGGAATATGAAAGGGAAAACTCTTAAAAAAGACTGATGGTATAAAATATAAGTTTACAGTTTATGAAAAGTGTTTTAAAAAGAACACTATTTATTGCCTTTTGAAATCTAGTAATTGATCCCGATGTTGTAAAATGTGACATAAGGAACGTAATTACAATGAAAATTATCAGTGCAATAGAAAGAGAAAATCTGATTTACAGTCAGTAAAATGTTTTAAGTTCAATTAAAAGGGTAATTATGAAAATGAGGGTCTAATGAAGAACTCAACAGAAGGAAATAATATGAACTACAAGAAAAATGGGGTGGTGAAATCCATTGCATCTACTTCCGCAGATGTTGGACCATCAAATGAAGTAGTATCATGTAAACTGTTTGTTTATTCAGATTATGCTAATGTGTGGTTTGTTTCAAGGTCTATACATTCATTCATTTTTTGAGAAATTTTCTAGTAAATTGGGAGTCCCATATCAATATTTTAACCCCGAAAATATGGTAAAAACACCCGTTGGAAATGATGATATAAAAAGAAATTATAAGAACCTTAATCAACTTGTGTTTGGAAAGAATCTTCTATCAAAACTTGTTGTTTTGACTCTAGTAGAGTTTGATGTTATTTTCGGTATGGATGGGCTTTCTATTTATCATGGTATAATTTACTGTAGAGAAAAAGTGATTTTTTTTTCAAAAAGAATATACTTTTGTGTATGATAATGAACCCTTATATTTAATAACATATCATGAAGCTGAGAAACTAGTAAAAGTTAGAAATGAATGTTACCTTGCCCATATTGTTGATAAAAAAGGATCTATTTAATTAAATGATGTTGTTGTGGTAAATGTGTATA
Source organism: Viscum album (assembly GCA_963277665.1). Classification (NCBI taxonomy): domain Eukaryota; kingdom Viridiplantae; phylum Streptophyta; class Magnoliopsida; order Santalales; family Viscaceae; genus Viscum; species Viscum album. The sequence goes on along the minus strand of OY728162.1, from coordinate 912,844,300 downwards.
TTTATGTTTTTTATAATGATTTTCCTCGTATAATACATAACCAAGATGTTGAATTTAATGTTGACTTAGTTCTTGAGGCTAAGCCAATTTGAAAACCCCCTTATCTAATGGTTCAAATTAATCATTTAGAGTTAAAGAATCAATTAAACGAGTTATTAGATAACGGTTTCATTCAACCTTAGACATCATTATGGGGTGATTCTATATTTTTTTTAAAATTAAGTTAGATAACCAATTCACTAGTTGTATTCATGGATTTTTTGAATTGAATTTTCATTGAGTTCTTGGATAAGTTTGTGGTAGTGTTTATTGATGACATTTTAGAATATTCTAAAATTAAAGAAGAACATGAAAGTAATTTAAGGGTTGTCTTGAAAACCATACATGAAAATAAATTGTATTGGGAATTAAGAAAGTGTGAGATTTGGTTACAATAAATTTCATTCCTTGGTAACATTATTTCAGAAAATGGAATAATTGTTAATCCTACTAAAACAAAAGTTGTCGAAGAATATCAACGTCGTACAAATATAATGGATATTCACAGTAATATTGGTTTGGATGTATATTATTGAAGGATTATTGATAATTTTTCATGGGCATCTAGACCACTAATTATGTTAACTCAAAAAGGTGTTATGTTTATCTAGAAAAAATAATGTCATGACTGTTTTAAAGAATTAAAAGGAAGATTGGTGAATTCTTCAGTATTGGAATTACATTCCAGAAATGTGGAGTTTGTTATATAGATATATGCATTGATAAAAGGACATGTTTTTGTGCTAATGTAAATTGATCATGTTATTTCTTATGCATCACGTGAGTTTAATCCTCCTGAGTTAAATTACCCAACACATGATTTGGAATAAGCTGTTGTTGTTTTTGCATTAAAAATTTGGAGGAATCATTTTAATGGATTAATTTTTGAAATATATACTAATCATAAATGTTTGTAATATATATTCACTCATAAGGAATTACACATGAGACATAATAGATGGTTAGAATTAATCATGGATTATGATTGCACGATCCATTACCATCCAGGAATGGAAAATAAAGTGGCTTACGCTTTGAATATAAACAGTAATGAAACATTAACCATTATACGTTTGGAACAAGATCCTTTGATTAAATATTTGATGAACATTTTAATAGAAGTTCTTGGTGAAAGAAAATTAGACTATTTTTTAGGTGTTTGTGAAATCATCTTTATCAGACAGAGTTAAGCAAGCACAGAAGGAAGACAACGAGTTGTAGAAAAAGGTATAGTTGGTTAAGAAGGGTAAGTTTCCGGAATTTAACATTGATAATAATTGTATTTTGAGATTTGGTAAGTGGTTATGTGTTCCCTATGATTCATATTTGAAGAAAGAGTTGTTATGTAAAGATCATAGTTTACCATTTTCAGTTCATCCTAATAGTTATAAGATGTGGAGAGATATTCAGGAGTATTACTATTGGGATGGAGTAAAAACAGATATTTATGACGTTACTGTGAATTTTTTGACTTGTTATCAGGATTAAGCAGAGTGGTAGTTACCAAAAGGGATTCTTCAGTCATTATTGGTGCCAGAGTGGAAATGGGAAAATATATCCATGGACTTCATTGGGGAATTCTTGAAGACATCTCGAGGAACTAATGAAATTTGGGTAATTATTCATCGATGGACTAAATCTTCCCATTTACTTCACATTTGAGATACTCTGTATCCATATCCACTTTATAAGTTTTATATTATATAGATATCTAGGTTACATAAAGGTACCCTCTCCATTTTATCTGATCGTGATCCTAGGTTCACTTCTAACTTTTGGAAGGGCCGTCATAAGTCATTGGGTGCTAAATTTAATTTTAGTAAAAATTTTCATCCTCAATTAGACGGGTAGTTAGAATGAAAAATTCATACTTTGGATGATGTGATACATGCTTATTCAATTTATAACTAGGGAAGTTGGGACCAATATCCTTCTTTAGTTGAGTTTTCTTATAATAACATTTTTAATTCTAGTATACAAATGGCTCTATTAGAGGAAATATACAGAGAGCGCTGCCGAAATATATCTTTTTGGGATGAATTAGGTGAAATGAAGTTGATGGGACCAGAATTGGTATAAGAGATGGAAAAAAATTCAGTTGATTCAGAAACACATGAGGACAGCTCAGAGTAGGTAGAATAGTTATGCAGATAATAGGAGGAAGGATCTTTCTTTTGAGGTAGGTTATAATTTGTTTATCAATGTTTCTCCTTGGAAAAGTGTGACGTGTTTTTTTAAGAAGGGAAAGCGGAGTCCAAGATTCATTGGACCCTGTGAAATCTTTCAGAAAGTGGGATTAGTTGCCTATAGAGTGTATTTACCTCCATTTTTATCCTAGGAACAATATTTTTTTCATGTTTCAATGATAAGAAATTATATGCTAGATCCATGCCATGTTTTGAGTCCATAGGTAGTTTAGTTGGAAGATAATATTACTAATGAGGAAAAACCAGTCCATATTCTTGACTGAAAAGAGAAAGTGTTGCCGAAAAAAAGTAACTCATCACGTAAATATTTTTTGGAAAATACCATATGGTTGAAGAGGAAACATGGGAATCTGAAAATGCTATGAGAGATAAATAACCCTACTTATTTGTTAATTGAATAAAATTGTGAGGAAAAAATTTCCAAAAGAGGGGAAGGCTGTAACATCCGAGGTAAATAAAGAATATAAAATTTTCATATTTATTAATATTTTTGAATTAATTAATAGTTTTACTTTAAAGGGGATTCTATGTTCGACGACACACTAGGAATGAAATAGTGGGTTTCTCTTGAATCTTATGTTGTACAGAAGGCTGAGTCAAACTAATAATAATAATAATAATATAAAATTATTATTTTAAATTGTATTTAATTCCTAGACATTGTATTAGTGAGAATGAATCTAAAAAACCATATTACGATTAAAAATGTTGGTTAAAGTTTTTTACATTTTGAAAATATAATTTAAGGGCATAAATTTATAATGAATCCAATTTTAAGCATAAATACTCAAATATTTCTAAAAGGTAGTATTACTAACTTTTAATGGAGAACATATTTTAAATATTTTTTCTTCAACTTTTATATGTTTCATTTGAGAAAATAGACTTCTTTTTTAGAATCGTGAATAGAGAATTTACTTTGGATAAATTTTTGGTTTTTTCTGATAATGTTCGTTTTTAACGAATATTGAAAAATACAGCGTTTTAAGTTAAAACCATATTTTCATATGATTTATTTATATGGATAGATTATCATTTTAATTAGTTTTAAAGTTCAATTATATTATGTTTTAACCATTTGATACAATTTAGTTAATTTTAATTAATTTCATGTTTTAATTAGACACAAACATATGTCAATAATTTGGTAGTTATTATTTCTTAAAAACATGCTTTTCAGTTTTGACAATGGGAATTAATGTTAAAATAATTTGTTCCACTTATGTGTGCTGAATTTAGAAAATTAGATTCTATATATAGAATCTGGAGGTCCAAATTATATAAATAGTTAATTTTTTTTATAAAGTATGAATAATAACTTCAGTAAATATTTTATTCACCACGGTTAAAATGAAAAATCTGGTAAATAAGGGTAAACAATAATATTATAATAATTTTAAAATACCCTAACACATGTCCTAACACTATTAATGAAATATTTCCGACCATGGGCATCATTTAGTCAATTTAAGGACCCCATGGAGCCACTTGTGTGCGAAAATGACATTTAATTACTTTTAAATTAATGTTATGAAAATATAACCTAAACATATAGATTTTAGTAAATCATTTTTTATATGGGGTTATATAAGTGATCTTTTTGCCTATAAATATCCATTTGTAATATAAAAAGATTTCTTACATCATGGTATTTTATTTATTAATTTTAGACATTAAATAAATAAATTTAATTATGACATAATGGTGATGTAGTGATTCATTCATTAAAAATGGATTCAAATAAATGATATTATAAATGTTAAAATAAATTTAATTTTGTTATTTTTATATCCTCCATGAATTTTTTCGATGATAGTTACATGTAATATTTGTATTGTTGATGTTTTCTCAAATCAATATACTTTTTATGGAATTATTAAATCATGATAAAAATAGTGTCAAAATTGACAAAATTAATAATTTAAAATAATAAATATTTTATTAAATATAAAAAAATCCAAAAAATCAAGGATTTGACCAAATAGTTTTCATAAGTCTCAAAATTTATAAATTACTCTTTATTTGAATATTTTTAATGTTTTGGTAACTATTTTGATTCTCAAAATGTTAAATGCTTGATGAAATGGTAAGATAAAAAATTCGTTGAATGAGAAAGATAAGGTTTACAAAATATCAACACCTATCCAATTATTATTGAATGATTTTATTTCGACTTATATTCATCTTACAATAACATTTACTGAATTTTGGACCTTTTTTAACCGAAAAATAATTTTATAATAAAATAATACTTTCAAAACTTTCTAAAGAGCCTCACTTCTCTCTTATAAAAGGCCACCACCTCTAACCCATTACACACCCCTCTAAAGAACCATAGATCATCCAAAATATGATACAAGAAGCTCAAAACATCCCCCTATTTTCTAATAGAATATTTCTTCAAGGCATAAGGCAATTCAAGAAATCCATTTGGATCAAATCATAGAGAGTTATCTGTTTTAAGAGGTAACATCTTCTCTAAAATTGCTTTCCATTATTCTACATCGTCCCTACATGTTCTATTATTTTTCATTTATTACAGAAAAAGAACGTCAGCCTTAATATACAAGGATGTTTTTATAAGAAATATTGAAACTAGACTTACACACACCTCTATCTAATGGATTTAGAACAAACGGTTTATGTGGATGACAAACTACTACCTCCCAAAATGATGATTGTTCAATTTTTCCGTACCACCTCACATGGATGCAATTATGACGGCACAATATTTATATGTGATATATTTTACATTTATATTTTTTCTATTTTTCTTTTTTTATTTATATAATCCATTTATGGTTTCCATAATGGGTATATAACCAAATTTCATTTGAAAAGTGTGGACTACTTCTCCCTCAAAGTGATATGACACGTTCATTCCACACATGGAATGTATATATGATGCTTTTAATGAAATTATGTAACACCTATAAAATATGATATTATACTATAATTATAATATACCTATGTATAAATTACTTTTCATTCCTTTAAATATGAAAAATAAATGAAAGTAGCATTCATGCCTATGTACGACGTACCGTATACATTAACGATGCATTTAATTTCATATATAAAAAGGTTATGGAATATTCAAAATACATACATACTTGATATATATTATATTGAACTCAATAATACCATTATAATGATAATGTACTTTTGACCACATGGACAATTTGTAATTATAACAAATTCATTTTGGAAGCAAGTACCAAATATCAGTAAAATGATAGATATTAACTTGAATAATTATGTAATGTGTATAATGTGGTAATAAGTGATATAAAAGGAATTATAAACTTGATAAAGGTTCTAGAGCAAGTAGAAATTATCTTAAGTTTATTGTTCAGAAATAAAAGGAACAAACATGATCCGTCAGACTCATGGTAAGGGACTTCATCTCAATCTCTTATCATTGAGGAATATTCTAGGTTATACAAGAACTTCATTTATACAGTGTATAATTATACCCTTTTATTTTAATTTCATTCAATGGTTTTAAAATGAAATATTTTTTCTAAGAACTATTTTACTAAACGAAAAAAAGAATATTTTTTTAACGTATGTGGTGATAACGACTGATAAAGAAAATATATTCAATTAATTTACGTTGAATAATATTGTTTTAAATCCCACCGAAGTGTTATTTTAAGATGTATTATTGAATTTTTATGATATTGGTAATATTTTGAGCTTAAAAGTAAAAGTGTCCCATTTCAGATTTTTAACTCTTTTAAATTATTTATGTCATTTGGAAAAAAAATTTACACTAATCCAAATTTCAAAATTCAATCTCTTACAGAGTCTACACATACAAGGATTCATTTAATACTTTTGGACCAAAATCTGAATAGACTATATGGAAGCTCAATATAAGATCACAAGATGGACGTGCAAGGAGTTGAGAATATCTATCATGAAGGAAAGTCCATGTGAATTTGTCGTTTAAGGGGCCAATTAAGCTTCCCAATCTCAGGGTTGGCATTTTGGAGAGTCTGACAAGGATGAATAAACATTCATAGTAAATCGAGCATTACTCTCAGAAAACGTGTCCACATCTGTTGATATTTTTAGGGGAAACGCCCAAGATAATTATGCACATAATTCAAGAAGGGTGAAACTTGTTCAGGTGTAATTTAATTGGGATAAAATGCGTCAACATTCGGGGTATGATTTATGGATATAAAATGTGGAGAGGTCCTCCATCTCAAAGCATGTTTCATTCCATCCCATTGCTTCTAGGACACCAAGGAGGAGAATGTTTCAGCTTACCCTTTTATTTAATTTCTTTTACATAGTTTTGTAATGCCTTCGTCATCCCCATTCATCTCAATTACCATTACCATGGTGGGGTAAACATTTTGTTTGATTGGGGATGGGTTGTTTTTCTATTTTGTTGTGCTTGAGTTCATAGATGTAATTGAATGAAAATTGTTTCTTCATAAATTTTTTTTTCAATTACATATAGAGGATTTTATATCAAGTGAGATCATTCTTAAATTTTAATTCAGTTATTGATTTTTTAATTGGTAAAATAATCATTATCTCCCACCACTAATTTCTGGTTTATATATGATGGAATAGACTAGGGATTAGTGGTGAAGTACTCGATGATCATCTATACGTGTAAAAGAGACAGTGAATGTTCTTGATTGTTTGGGATAAACAATACCCAATCGGGGACTTTTAATGTCAAGTAATCATATTCCATACAACTATTTTACACATGGGTGGAGATTTGACCAAATAGATATTTTGGTAATATTTTCTCTCACTATCATAATTTCACCAAGGAATTGAGAGGAAAGCATTATGGAAACCCACTTTAATCAACTAAGAAGACGAGGTTTGAATTAAATTGAACAAGAATAACATTACAATTATGAATCCAACTCTGACCTAATAACCCTCTTAATATCATAATTTTTCAATCATTTGAATTTTAAATTTCCTTTCAAAAGCACAACATTTTTTACCCTCATTTTAAAGTCAAATAAACTATTCTGTGTCCATTCCTCTTTGGGAGACATCCAAGTTCAACCAAATTAATACATTTTAACTTAGGAAATTATTGTTTTTCCATGACCTACGAGAGGTGTGTGTCAAAACATTGCACCATTTCCAGGGAGGCAATGAAAAAAAAGAGTTTGAAAATTAAATGACCCGCAACTCAAAAGAACCATTAATTGAATTTGATCAAGAAATTGAAATAACATTAACCAAACTATGAAAAATAAATATACTAGAAAGAATTGAAGAAATAGATCTCCTAGATTTTTGTGAAACTCTTATTTTTCACTCTGAACCTAAAATCATGGCTAGAAATCCCAACCAAACCCTGTATGATCTATGTGCACCACAATTTTCCATTAAAAATAACTAACTAATACCCCCACTGAACTAAATGATTTTGAATTACATGTCATAATGATTCCGGTGCTTCCAAAGTTTCATGGACTTATAGGAGAAGATCCAAATTGGCACATGAAAGAATTTAGATACACTTTCTCAAGCTTCAAGCCTAGATGAGCACCTGAAGACCAATTTCAGTGGAGGGAATTCCCCTTCTTACACGAAGGTGGAGATAAATAATGGTTGTACAATCTACATCTAGGAGAGATCAATGATAGGTAAGATCAAAAAAGGTGTTTCCTACAAGAAAATTTTCCCACATCAAGGAGCACATTGATGAAGAAGGAGGTTTACATCATATGACAATCAACTAGAGAAACCCTCTACGAGTGTTGGGAGCATTTCAAAAAGTGATTTCCAGATTCCCAATCAATAAATGGAGGAACACGAATTCCTTATGTTATTATACCGAGGACTTCTGGATAATGATCAAAATTTTCTAGATGCCTCATCTAGGGTATCCTAGATTGATAAGTTGGTTAAAAATAGCAGTGTACTAATTGAGAAGATTGCTCAAAACTCACAAAAATTTAGAATAAGAAAGCCAGGAACAAGAGGAATATATTTGGTGAGATTATATAATTCAACAGAATTAATTTGAAGAGAGATGGGAAAACTCGCTAGGTTAGTGCGATTGATGGATGGGAGACAAGTAAAGGAACAAAAAAAAAACCAAATAAGGTATGTAGTTTATGCTCTTCTATTTATAATTACACTAACCAGTGCCCAAAAGTTCAGGGAACTGAATTTTGTGCTACTTCCTATCCGCAAAGTCAATTCCATCCAAATCCACCACGACATCCCTAAAACCAACCAGGATATAGATTCCAACATACCCATGATAGACCTCCTTTTCAACACCAATACCTGAACCCCCATCCATTCCAACAGTCTAATAAACAACCCATTCAACAACCACAACCCTTTCATCCACCACCATTCCAAAGAAAGACATATGATCCACCATCCACCAGTTCACAACCATCGAGTGAGAACCAACAGCTACAGTCAGATGTTTATGGGCTTAAAGAAAATGTGAAAGACATATCCAACCGGTTAAAAAATGTTTTTGAAATTATATCCCAGAATCTAGGGAATCTTCCATCCCAAACAGTTCCAAATCCTAAATATAATCTAAATTCAATCATAACAAGAAGTTGAAAAGAATTCCCACCTCCATACATCCTTGAAACTGAAACAATAACACCTATATTGAGGGAGAATGATGTTGAAAATACATAATATATTGTAAAAATCCACCATGAAGGAGAAAATAAAGTGAAGGAGGAGAAGGATAGGCTACAGAATAAGAGACAAGAAACACCAATTTAAAGGAAACTAATGGAGAATAAATACCTACTTACACCATTTTCAACAAGGATGCTTGACACAAAGAAATTACATAAGGAAACACTTCAAAAAGAAAATCTAGACGCTTTTCAGAAAGTGGATAAAATATCCCTCTACTTGAAGCATTCAAACCATTTCCAAGGTATAATATTTTTTGAAAGAACATTGCACCAAAAAGAATATAATTCATGGGAATGAATGAATAAACTTGGGGAGACGTGTCTCATCCATTATCACACCGAAAATTCCAACCAAATGTCAAGATCCATGGACATTTTCTATTCCATGAACCATTGATTAATTAAATTATTCTAATGATTTTTTTGATTTTTGTGCTTCAATTAATGTATTTCCATGCTCTTTATACAATTCGTTGTAGATGGGATACTTAAAGTCCACAAGAGTGGTGGTCTATCTTGCAAACATATCCACAATTTTCCCAGTACGAGTTCTAGAGGATGTCTTGGTGAATGTCAAAGATCTCTTATTCCTAGAAGACTTTTATGTGCTGAACATGGAAGATGATATGACCCCTTCACACTCACCTATCATTTTGGGGAGACCATTCATGAAGAAAACAAAAACCATCATCAATTTCCATGACGGTACACTCTCCATGGAGTTTGGAGATAACACTTTCCACTTCAACATTTTTGAATCCATGAGGTACCAATCTGATGATCACTCCATTTTTTCACTCTCCCATGAAGTTAATACTAAACTCATTGAAGAATCAAGTATGTTCCATGAATTATTTGACTTATGAGATAATGTTTCCATTAATGAACATGTGAATTCCAAAAACACTGGTGATTATGATTTAATGTGGGAAGAAGAGGTAAAATCTGATTTCACTGATGTATGGTTTATTGATAGGGAATATGATATTGTTTCTTGGGTAAAGGAGGATCACACCTTGGGAGCGGGTAATGTCAGTTTAATTTCATCCCTTGAGAATCCCCCGGAACATGAATTAAAACCACTAACCAATGATTTAAAATTTGTGTACCTTATGGAAGGAGAGAAATTACCAGTGATAATTTCTAATAATCTATATAAAACCCAAGAAATGTATTTGAATGAGTTTTTAGAGAGAATGTCCAGGAAATAGGGTAGATCATAGGTGATATCCCATGAATAAACCCAAAAATATGATGACATCTAATTTTTCATGTGGGGGATTCTAAACCTGTTAGACAGCCCCAAATGAGATGGAATATCTCCTTGATGGAAGTTGTGAAGAAGGATATCAAGATGCTCTTAGAAGCTAAGATCATCTATACCATTTCAGATTCATAGTGGGACAGCCTTATTCATGTCATTCCAAAAAAAACTGTCCTGACCACTGTGAGGAATAAAAAAAATGAGTTAATCCCTATGAGAATTCAGAACAGCTGGAGAGTATGAATTGATTTCAGGAAATTGAACCAAGTCACTTGAAAAGAACATTTCTTTATCCCCTTCATTGACCATATGTTAGAGATATTGGTAGGCAGAACTCAATATTTCATTTTGGATGGATTTTCAGGTTACTTCCAGGTTCTTATTGCTCCCTAGGATCCAGAGAAGACGATATTTACATGTCATTTTGGTACTTTATCATATAAAATAATTCTATTTGGATTACGTAATGCACCAGGTACATTTTAGTGGTGCATGATGAGTATATTTTTGCATCACATTAAAAATTTCTTGGATGTTTTCTTAGATGATTCCATAGTTTTTGGAGATTCTTTTTATAGTTGTCTGAAAAATATCGAAAAATTTTAAAAAACCTACATTGATGAAAATATTGGTTTAAATTTTGAGAAGTATCATTTGATAGATAAAAGAGGAATTTTACTAGGTCAATTCATTTCCCAAAATGGAATTTAAGTGGATAAATCAAAAATTTAAGTGAAAAATTCATTTCCTTACCCTACCAATGTGAAACATGTTAGATCATTTTTTGGACATGCAGGATTCTACATGAGGTTTATAAAAGATTTCAGTAAGATGTCTCTCCCTCTCTCTATATTTCTTTTGAAAGATGCTGATGTTTATTTCAATGATGGATGTAGGGATTCCTTTGATGAGTTGAAGAAGAGATTGATTTCACCACACAAGAAGCAGCCACCAAATTGCGAAGAACCATTTGAGCTACTCTATGATGCCTCCAACCAAGCAGTTGGAGCACACCTTTCTTAGCAAATTGATTGTAGACCACAAGACATTTCAGATTCATTTATAACCTTATATGTGGCGTAATTCAATTACTCAACCATATAAAAAGAGTTCTTAGTAGTTGTTTTTTCTATAGAAATATTTAGATCATATCATCTTGGAACTAAAATCACTGTGTTTTTTAATCATGCAGCTTTGAGGTCGTTGATGAAGAAAGCTGATGTTAAACCAAGGTTAGTGAGATAGATGATACTGCTGTAAGAGTTCAATATAGAAATCATAGATAAGAAGGGATCTGAGAACCAAGTGGCTGATCACTTAAGTAGACTTCCAAACACAATTGAAATTGAAATTCCATAATGTGACCAACTAAATGATCAAATTCCAGGAGAATATTTGTACTTGATTGAAGGAGAAGTGCCTTGGTATGCAGACATAGTCAATTTTTGGGTAACATCTCAGGTCCCATCTCATTTCAATTCTCACCAAATTCAATAACTGAAAACTGAATCTAGGTATAACATTTGTGATGATCAATTCCTTTGGAAGATTTTCAATGATCACGTAATTAGAAGATGTTTACCTGAAAGTGAAGTTATATTTGTATTTTATTTTTGTCACACTTGATCTTGGGGAGGACACATTTGACCTCAAAGGACCACAGAGAAGGTTTTAGAATCTGAAATTTATTGGCCCACCATTTTTAAAGATTCTCATGAATTTTTCAAAATATGTGAAAAATGATAGTGTTCATGAAATATTTCTAATAGATAAGAAATTCCCCATAATCCATTGAATTTTTTGATGTTATTTATGTTTGGGGGATAGATTTAATGGGACTTTTCCCAATGTCATCTGGAAATTTTTTTATATTTCTTGCAGTTGATTTTATTTCCAAATGGGTGGAAGAAAAAGCCACAAGGATAGATAATGCTAAAGTAGTTTGTAATTTTGTCAGTTCTAACATATTTTGAAGGTTGGGAGTTCCCAGGGAAATCATCAGGGATCATGGGACTCACTTCTAAAATATAATAATAGAGACATTGCTGAAGAAGTATGGGGTGCATCATAAAACATCAAATTCCTATCATCCACATACTAATGGAAAGATAATGTTTTCAATTTAGAAATCAAATGAATTTTGGAAAATACTATTAATACAAACATGAAGGATTGGAGCCAAAGGTTGGATGATACCTTATGAGCGTAGAAGACAACCTAGAAAACCCCGATTTGAAGGTGTCCATATAGGCTAATTTATGGGAAAATATGCCTCCTACATATGGAATTGGAGCATAAGGCTTATTGGGCTGTGAGGAAAATTAATTTGGACCTTGAATGTACTGGGAAGTAAAGAATATTTAAGTTGCAAGAGATGGAGGAAATAAGAAGGGAAGCATTTGAAAATTCCATGATTTATAAAGAAAGATCAAGAGTGGAAAACGACAAGCTAATCCGACCAAAAGACTTCTATCCAGGAGACAAGGTGTTGTTATTCAACTCAAGACACAAGCTGATGCCATCTAAGCATCGTTCTAGATGGTAAGGTCCATTTATAGTCACTCATTTATATCCTTTTGGTGTTGTGCAAAATATGATGGATAGAGAGAAGAATTCATTCACTGTCAATGGGAATATGTTGAAGAAATTCCTTGGGATACTGCCATCAGAACCAGTGGAGGAGATCACACTCCTCCAACCTATCTATCAATAAGATCCATCAGGTTGTACCTATCCTTCACGCATTCATGATTTTTTGATTCATTTTGATATTGGCTTACATGATAAATCCTCTTAAATTCATTGAGGACATTGCATCATTTCAGTGTGGGGGAGTGAACCTTTATAGTTTAGTACTTTCATTTTGTGTATGTTTTTAAAAAAAATGAGTGTTTTATATTTTTGTGTGTTTATTTTTCAATTTTTGGTGTGTTTTTTGAAACATTGGAGCCGAAATGATTATCATAACCATTTTTGAAACCCATTTCATTGAGTGAACCAATATATTCCATTAAACTGAGCGTAAATGAAAGCAGAAATTACATTGTTTAGAGTTCAAATCTTTTAGAATTTCATTAAAAGTACACGGATTTTTGATTCCCAATCCTTATTTCACTGTCAATATCATTGAAATCACATTCTTGTGAGGCTTCTGAACCAATTTTGTAAAATTCATTTCATTCACCTCATTTCTTCAGAGAACCCGACTTTTCTTGCTTTAAATAGAATTTGATTTTTTTTCTTTTGAAAACTTGAGGGTTTGGGGTACATGTGTTTTAAATGATTGAGGCACTTATTTTTTTTAAGCTCCATTTTCAAAATAATCCTTTTTTATGGGATACCTTACATTAATCATTGTAGCCCTTAGAATCCATGAACATCCAGTTATGTTTTCCACATTATAAGACAATTTTCTATATCCATGCTTCTCTTAAATTGAAATTGCATGATGTTATTGAACATAAGTGTGGGAGAAGATGTCCTGTGGTGTACTACCTCATTTGGTGATACTTGTTTTTCTAATATAAAATGTTGATGATATGTTGTTTATACTAAAGATTTCATTTTGTTAAAAGTTGTTCCTTTCTGGAGCATTCATGATAAAAGAACTTGTTCCTTTATGGAGCCTTCAATGTAGAATGAAATCTGTGACTATCTAGAGCATTCGTGAAAAAAACATAAGTTTGAGAAGAAATATTTTCTGTTGTAATGCTAAATGGAATGAACTTTCCTTGATTTATCATGATGATGAATCCTATTTTCTACAAAGGGGAAGAGAAGAAGAACATTATTGAATGAAAATTAGAATCTTTTAATTTTTCCTCATCAAGATCCATACGCCCCTTTTTCAGCTTTATAATTTTTAACATCTAATTCCTACCATAAAAAAGCCACTGAACAACCCTGAAAATTCCACATTTGTAACACACATATTTGAATCAATCGGGTGGAGAAGTAGGAATTTATCAAGCCTATGTTGAATCTTTTGTGAGTTTGGATGAGAAAATCCTTGTTCCGCATTTACATTTGTGAGATGAGAGAAAATTCATTTGAGGTAGGTCATTTTTGTGCATGGGATTAGAAATGTAGTGGAAATATATTAAATAATCTAAATGGAAAACTTGAAATAATTATTTATGATGATGTGTAATATCTTTTTGTTTTATGGTATGGATTTGGTAGATCTCATTGGTAAGTGTTTTTGATTTGATTTGATTCGATGTTTACTTATCCAGGAGTCCTAGTTCTAAGTGTGGGGGAATTTATATAGAAAATAATTTAAATTTATTTATGTTGAATATTATTACTTTTAATCCCACAAAAGTGATACTTTATGATGAATTGTTGCATTTTTATGATATCAGTAATATTTTGAGCGTAAAAGTAAATATGGCCCTTTTAGGATTTTTAACTATTTTAAATTAATTCTGTCATTTGGAAATAACATTTCTACATTAATCCAAATTAGAAAATTCTTTCTATTATAGAGTCTAGACATACAGGGATTAATTTCATCCTTTTGGACCAAAATCTGAATTGACCATATGGAATCTCAAAAGAAGCTCACAAAATGGACATGCAAGGAGTTGGGGAATATCATTCATGAAGGTATGGCTACGTGAATTGGTCATTTAAGGGTCCATTTATGCTTCCTAATACGAGGGGTTGGTGTTTTGGAGAGTCTGACTAAATAGAATAAATGGTAAGAGTAAAACGAGCATAACTCTTAGTATACTTGTCCAAATCCACTGAGATGTTGGGGGGAAACACCCAAGATAATTATGAACAGTATTCAAGAAGGTTGAAATGCGTGAAGATTTAATTTCATGGGGCTAAAATGCGTCAATATTCGGGGGACTAATTCTAGCTATAAAAGGAGGAGATGTCATCCTTCTCAAAGTATCTCTTATTCCATACCATTCCTTCTGAGACACCAAGGAGGAAAATTTTCAGATTTTATTTTTATTTATTTTCATTTAAATAGTTTTGTAATTCCTCCTTCCCCATTCATCTATATTACCTTTACCATGATGGGGTTTACATTTGGAGAGATGTGTGAAGGGTTGGTTTTATATTTAGTAATTCTTGAGTTCGTAGATGTAATTGATTGAAATTTCATTCTTCTTCAAAGTTGTTTTAAATTTCATAAAGCAGATTTTGTAATCAAGTTCGATCATTCTTGAATTTTAATTTCGTTATAGATTTTTTTCCTTGGTAAAATTATCATTATCTCCCTCCACACATTTATGGTTTATATACGACTGAATAGACCAGGGATTATTGGTGAAGTACTCGAGGATCGCCAAAATTTGTAAAAGGGGTAACGAATGTTCTTGATTGTTTGAGATAAAAAAGACCTGATCATGTGTTTCCTATTTCGATTAAGGATATTCAATACAACTATTTTACACATGGAACGTGATTTGACCAAACTGAGATCTTGGTAAGGTTTTCTATCACCACCATAATTGCACTATGAATGTGAAAGGAAACGATTTTGGAATCTCAATTTAATCAACAAAGAATAATAGGTTTGAATAAAATTTAAAAAGGATAACATTATAATTAGGAAACCACCATTGACCTAATTACCCTTTTAATATCATAGTTTTTCAATCATGTGAATTTTTAATTTCTTTAAAAAGAATAAAATATTTTACACTTGTTTTAAAGTGAAAAACTATTTTCATTGAACTTCTCTTTGGGAGACATCCATGGTTAACCAAATTACTGCATTTTAACATAGGAAATAATTTTTTTTCCATGCCCTACAATAGGAATGCTTCAACGACCTTTCTACTGCCATAATCATTATTCGATATTTGGATTCCATAACAAGCCGTAATGCATTGAAAAGGAAAATATATACCATATACCCTTTATATGTTTTTTGGTATTAAAAATGGTTTTGATAATGCATTGATTATGTCAATATATTAGACTAATATATTTGGATTGTAATATGGAAATGATAACTTTTTTTATACTTGTTCAAGTGTTTTTATTATGCTATGGTCTTTCGGAATTCATTAGTTATATGGGTGGCTCTATGATAATCCTAGGGTGAGTGAGCTCGAGATAAATCTCCAACGCATTGGGTAACATGACAGAGGTAAATGATAATGTTTCTCCTAAGAGATTTAAATAACATACTATGATGTGTATTCCAAATGTAACTCCCTCTGTAGCTATGAAAGCTACAATGTCAGTATGATATAGATTCCATAAGTTAACTTTATGATTTATGATTTCTATGTGTTATTCATAAATCTTATGATTTTTTGAGGTATGTAAAATATATTAAATTTTTTATGTATTGATGCACTAAAGTTTTCTTTCTTTATTTTATTACCCTTACTAAGCTTTTTATACTCACCCCAAATTTTGGAAATGTTTTTCACATGGTATAATGAATTTTAATAGGAAGGATGAATTCAAGAATATTTATATCAACAAAAGAATTTTTGTTTTCTTTTAAGATTTTTTATATTATGAAAAAAACGGAATCTAAGTAGAAGTGTCTACATTGTAATATTTGATATTTAATGTTATAGTTAGAGCCCAATTCTCTAAAAATATAAATGTGAAAAGAACCTCAATGTGAATTATTATATTAATTCCATATTATGCAATGTTTAAGGCTGGGTCCTTATAGATATTTACTATTCCTTATTTAAAATCCACCATTCAGTGATTATAACTGAAAATGGAGGTTATCATGTCTAATAATTTATAATCATAATTATTTTATTTTCATTCCCATATATATGATGATGAATTCATGTAATGGGTTCTGGGATGGAAAATGTTTCCCATTTCTTTGCATTATGATGTATATCCATATATAAAATGGCTATCATGTAGGTATTTGGTGCTCCATAATTGCACAAATGATATGGCCTTTTATGAATTAAAACCATGGGACTATTCCATTGTAATAAAGTAGGAACAATATTTGGGATACTAATGTTGGGGACATTACATTTGGAATCATATTATGTGTAGTAGAAACCATGGTAAATAGATTGAGGAAAACATTGGGTTTTCAAGATAAACCAATTATAGGAATTGAGGATATGTATATATGAACATCCTAATATTTTAAGGAATATATTATATTGTTTTTCATAGAAAACATCTATCTTAGGATACTAGTAGTGGATATGGTTCTATAATAGTAATATATATGGGTAATCACAGAGACAATGTTGTATTGGGCGTGAAATGATAAAACCTAGTGTACAAAAATTGTTATTACTACACATGTGGTTTGACACTCATTGGTGATATGCTTTTGATAACTCACATTTTCATTAAAAAAATTATGAAATATTTCAAAATAAATATATTCTCAATGGAACCATCTTTTTTTCATAGATTATCAATGTTAAAATCTTAATTTATGTTATGTTACATCATATTTATAAATATACATTATTATTAAAAATTCATAATTTTATGATCTAATTTATTATATTTAATTTTTTAGAATTAGAACCTAAAAATAAGTAGGGTATGAATATCATGGCCTATCTATAGATTTTCCTATCGAGGAAGCAGATAAATTAGTTATTGGAACTATGAAAATTAAAACTATATGAGTGAAGATCAAACTGGTTTTCAAAAATAGCATTTACCAGATGAAGAAACCAATTATACAATGAGATTGTCTATTGTTTTATCACTTTATATGAAATAAAATTACATAATATAGTTGAAATAAAAATATAATGGTAGTTTAGAAAAAGATTAAATCTTTAGAGGAGATATTTACGATAAGGGGATATGGTGATAAAGAAGAGTCTGGACATTCTTTTAATTGTACAAATTGAGACGCTGATAAATAGTGGTCATTGATTTAGAATACTAGATAGTAAGAGGAAATATAACTCATGGAATGGAAATATTTTGGTGCATTCTATGACAACTATTTCCCTCTCAAGAAGCAATCTTAAGTGAAGATTATTTTCCTCAATTTAAATAAAAAATGAAGTAGAATGTTTTTCTAATAATGATACAACCTTTAAAAGGACATATATCTATGTTACGAGTACATATGATACTCATAGTGTAATATCGATGATTTATATAATGGTAATAAGTCATTTCACTAATGGAGTGTAGTGTCTTAATCACTTTATACTTTCAGTGAACTAGATTTTTGTTCCCAAAAAATGGTGTTGGAATTATCTAGATCATATATTTCCAAGGAAAATCATGAAAAATAGTAGTAAAATGACCATAAAAAAAGTTAATGTGTTGAAGAGGATGTGAATGAAAAAACTTATACTTATGAAAACTATGGTAATACTCATAGTGATAAATGATTGAATGGAGAGTGAATTTGTTATATGTGTGGATATAAGTGTCAATAGTATTATAAATTAAAGTGTACGAATAAAATCACTGATATCATATGCTTTAGTTGTACAAAAAATAGTTCATTGTTCACAAAAATTTCCATATCATTAATGCAATCTTCCACAGAAGAGACCAAGGGTGAAATTCAGATATTATAAGATAAAAAACATAAGGAAGTAGTTTCTAATTATATAGTTGTCTGTACAATCATTATATACTCAATTGTATCCAATTATTTATTTTATTCTTGTTCACAATAATTTTTTAAATATATAAGGTTTCCATTAAAAAAAGAAATTTACCTTTTAATATTATCAGGTATTTTTTAATTAAAACTTACATGGGAATTGTTAGTAAAACTAGTATGTGTTAAGAATCCCCATTATGTCTCACAAATTTCCTTTATTTTTTAAACTTTATATAATGCGTGTGGTTAAATTTGATATAATTTATGGTATTTAATAGTATTCAAAAGTTTATGCAAACATTTATTTCAATAAGAAGGAAATTTTTATTTTTTATGAAGATATATAATTTTTTATCTTTAGAGTAGTGATATAATCATATAATACACGTACATATTCAACCCTAGTATCTTTATAGAATGAGATTTCAAGGGATGATGAGAAAATTAAATCTACAGATGGAGAATGTAATCATCAAATTGAATAAGTGATTGTTATGTTGGAATAATTTAATGTATTTTATATGGAATTTCGTAAACAACATAGAGAGTGTGAAGTTGTGTTTTCCAATGATTTAGCCACTAATGTAATACCAATTTTAGATAATCCCTATAGAATTTAAATTGAGGAATTAGTGGATTTTATGGAACAACTTCTGGAGTTGGATTATATGGTATTTATACACACTAGTGTCTCCCTAGGGGAGCTACTATTATCTTTTTTTAAGAAAAATATGGATCCATATGGAAATGAATTGATTATACGCAAATAATAGTTTTTTATGATAGTGAAAATGTGTATTACGCCTCATAATGATTCTTTATTGGATAAACTTCATGGGGCTTAATATTTTTTGATGATTGAACATTGTTCTAGGTTGCATCAATTTCAAGATAAAAAGGAATACATTCCACGAACATGTTTTTTCTTCAAAGCGGTAATAGATTTTCAATTATTGAGATAATGAGGATAACACGATCAAAGAGGCATGAAATAATGTAGTCAAAGGAAATATTATAAATAAATCGATACACTTAGGGGGATAGAGCACAAAATATAATAAAATAATATGAGGCAAACTCTGATTTACCTTTGAGGTGAAGTAGTATACAACATTATTACCATAAAAAAGGTGTGATTTAGAGTTTTCTACCCAATGAGGTTATTGAATCATTGGTTGAGATAAACTATGGACCAAGGGGACATAACTTATTTAAGAAAAATTGAATACATCAAGGATCCCTTTATAATACTAAAAATTATAATATTATAGGAATAATAGATCTCCAGCTCATTGAGAATAACATTAACCATTAACACATCAAATTCACCACTTCTATAAATGCAGCTAAAAGAAATGATCACCAATAGTAGTTTCTATTGGATCACTCTTACCACATATATGGAATGATAATTATAGAATCCATTGATGTTATGTTTGAAACCATTGGTAGTGGGAACCCATCATACCCATCATTATGGAAAAACTTCCCTAAAAAACTATGTGAATAACAAATACCATTCGTGACCAAACTCATTAATTTGGAATTGTATCATTACTTCAAAGGAGTTCACATATTGACATACAGGAAAAAAAATAATATTTTCCAAGAAAGGATTGAGTTAGTGATTCCTTCCACCTGTTCTTTGTTTGTAAAAGTCCACATTCAGTAAAAACACTACTCAAATGAGTGTTGACTGCACCATCCACTCTAGGGTATTCTTCAACACTCCATGAAACTAGGAAATAATAATCCTATTTCCGATTCCCTTCAGAATACCAATGCCAGCGAGACTCATGAAACCACTCAGAACATATCTTTCCAAGTCATGTTCAATAAATAAATGATTTTCCATTAATTATAATGTGTTATGATAGAATAAAAATTTTAAAAGAAGTGATATGACAACAATTCTAATGTCCACCTATGTCATAATATAATCAACTTATATACGCTAAAAATAATGTCAATCTTGATTGAGAGTTCATTACATCATATGAATTTTCTTATTCCCCCATCAATGTTTGTCTAGATGGATGAATGACACTCATTGTTTGATAAAATCTTCAAACAAATCCCCAAAGAAATCAATTATGACAGGAATAAAGGGTGCTTGATTGATTTTTAAAATGTCACATTACTAGGGTACAAGAGTGTATGTGATGAACATTGGAAAATGTCACTCTAGTACATAGCTATTGTTGGGTGTAGGAAATCATTGAAAATGGAGTGTTACATCTTCTATGTTTTCATTTTAGTTTCAAAAATATATTAACCCTATAATCCATTATGACATATGTTGGAGCTATATTATATGACCAAAGGAAAATGAGAAAGGTTAGAGAATTTCCATTTCATCTCACCCAAGTCTACTCAATACATTGATGCAATTAATCTTCCCTATATTGATCTCAGCTCCAGAAATACCAACTACATTTTTAATTGAAGGATATTCATGGTATGAGCAAAATTTATAAGGCCAATGCCACATGTCTCAACGTATTTGGCCATAATATCCCAAGATTCTCAGTAGTAGTGACCATCTATATGGGAATCCTAATTAATTTTTGTCATGGTATTTTAAAACTTATTATTCCCCATCATTATAGCACTCATATCATAATGAACATGCATCATAACAAAATTGATATCTTAATTAACATGTGTAATATGACCCCTAAATTATAATTAATGAATTTTCAAGTCAAAAATATGTTAGGTTGTTTTAGATACCATCTATTCATAGTGATGGATGAAAGGGAATCTTGAAGAGATCATAGACGACAAGGCTTTTCTATTAATTCCAAGTATGTGAAAAAATTTATTATATCAGTGATCTGAAAAATTATTTTGATTGTAAACACTTTTCTTTTCATATTTTATACATTTAATACTTAATTTATAATATATATCCATAATCATGATGATTAAATGAAGGGATCTCTTACTACCATTACTAATAATTTAATTTCATCTATATATATGAGGGGATAAATTCTATGAAAATGAATCTTAATTATAAACTATAGGACTATTCTACAATGAATACATTTGTATAATAGGTTACAAAAAGTATCATGAGACATAAATAAGGTAATTTAAGACATTGGATATCTATATTTTATAACCCATAGTAATTTGAAAATTCTAAACCTACTTCTATAATATTATCCCCAAAACCTGGAGAGATAAAAAAACATTAATAATAAGTCAGGAATCCACAAAGAGAATCCCATGCAAGGAATAACCTTAAAAATGAATCCCCATTCAATTCTATCATAAACCTTATCCATGTAAATTGTAATAACCATGTGAGAACTAGGGGTCTTTATATTAATTTCACTAATCATGTTCTAAAAGAAATAACATCATGGGTGGTCATTCCCTGGACAATGATATGTTTCTCTTAATAAATCATCTTATCATGATTAATTTTGGGACACTTATTGATAACAATATATAGAAACTGGAATGGAAATTTTTTACATATTAATTTATCTATAATTTTAACTAGAAGAAGGTACCCTCGACATTGTAATTAGAATAAAAAATTTTCTACAAGATAGCAAGGGAAACATACCCTAACAAAAGAAATAATAAACAAAAAAAATCTCAATTTTAAAAATAACCCACGAGGCCACAAAGAATGAGCTCATAAATTTTTCTAGGCATTGGGATATCTATTAGTTTATAGATGTAACCACATTTGTAAGACCCTGTGATATATTTATTTATTTTAATTAAATTAATTTTTTTTATATTTTTCAACACTTAATATACCTTTTGTTATACGAAAACAAAATTTCAGGTTTACATAATGTGTCACACTGTGTTAATCATAGAAAATAAGAAACACTAATATTTGCTTTAAGAACACAAAATACATTATTTGGACAATGTTAAACATAATACCGAGTTTTATAGATATCATGTGTTTCATCCATATATAATGTTTTACCAATCTAAAAATATACTACTACTATTATTAAATTATATTATAATGATCAACGAGAAAATTATAATGGAAGATATAAATGATATTGTGTGAATTATGAATCTATGCTTTCTACATGCATATAAAATGAATCCTTTAGTAATGAATTATTTAGAAATTAATGTATGGGCTATTTGATAATAAAGAAATTCCATCCCTTTGAAAACTAATTTTCTATGTAAAAAAATAAATTTATTTCCATAAAATTTACCATAGCACATTTGATGAATGTTTTCATTAAAATATATATACAATACATTCAATGAATAATTTTTATAATTATCCAAGAGATTTTATGGGCATAATATATAAATTTATCTAATTATACAAATAAAAAAGGTTTTTTTCTAAAATGAAATGTTACCACCTTCTAAAGGATAACTAATTTTAAATATAATTTTTTAAAAAATTAATAATATTTTTTTAAAAAAACTATATTTATTTAAATATTTATATATTAATTTAATTTGGAATAATTATTGGTATTTTTTAGAGAAGTCTCATTTTATGATGAAAAGGGAAAACACTAAATTTTAATTGAAAACTGCTTTTTGATATAATTTATTTATATAAATATATTATATTTTAATTTAATTTTAAAGCATAATTAGACCTTTGAAACATAAATTAATCAAATATATAAAATTTTAACCCATTTCACAATGAAATTTAATATATATACATTTAAATATTTTTGAATTTTTTACTTTAAAAACTTATCATCTTATCCAGTCTATGGGATTTGTTTTAATTTAATTCCATCCACATAAAGTATTAGAATTTAGAAAATTGAATTAAATTTTTATATTTAGTATACATTATAAATTTTAATAATTTAAACTTAATTTTTTAACAAATATGTTAGGGGGTTTAATTAACATTAGATACAGTGATTAATGTAAAACGAAATTAATTGATAATAAAACATAGAAAATAATGCATAAAAAGGCCCCTACAATTAGAGGATTTTTTATGGACATTTTATGACCATTTATCTTATAAGGATACTTATGTAACCATTATTAACCATTAGGGGACATGTAAAACTTGGGGAACACACCAATCTGTTCAAGAATACCTAATGTGTCCTTTTCCCCACTAATAAAAGGCCTCCTATCCTCTCCCTCATTTTACACCTCTAAATCAAATTTGGATCATCAAAAAACATCCCAAATATACTCCCAAAGACCCTGACATAATCATTTATTCCATCCATTTGGAATAATTCCAACTAGGGAAGCCCTTTGGTTCTACATAAAAGGAGTTACCAAAGAAAAAGTCACATCATTGCACAAGATCATTTGTCTAATTTTCATTTTCCTCCCCATAAAATATTATAATACAATGATAATATAATAATATAATTATCATTAATTTAATTATATGTACTTATTATAATTTTTATACCTACAATTAAACCCACATCATTCTAATGGGTAAAAAAATTATCGTTCTTTTGTATCGAGAACTACCACCTAACGAGATGATGTTGTTTGTTTTTCCTTTACCCCCACTTATGGGTTGGAAATACGATGGAAAATATATTTCTATATTATATATATTATATTTATAGTTTAATTATTCATATATTATTATTACATAAATAATAAATTCATACTTTCAATTTTTCTAAATATGATAACATCTTTTGTGGATATGTGGACTACAACCTCCTCAAAGTGATTTGATTCGTTTATAATTACATGGAATGTATTGAGTATGGGATTAGTAAAATTATATTATATATATTAAATAATAATTTGAATTTAATTAATATATATATATATATATATATCATTTACTTTGTTTCTTTCAATACGATAAAAAAATAGAAAATTGTTCCTGACTACATACAATATCAAGTCACCAGGAATGGTGTATTTAATTTCATACATAAATAGTTAATAGATTATTATAAATAGGTATATAATTAATATATATTATCTTAAAATAATTTATTAAATTATTTAAATAATAAACCATCTTCTGTTTAAGAGGATCGATAATAAAAAGTGAACCATTTATAAAAAATAAAGCTTATATTACCTAAAACATAACATTATCATAAATTTGTTAATAAACAAGTAACATAAAGATATAAAAATAATATATTTTATTATATATAATAATATTATTCATTTATATATATATATAATAAACTTTCACCAATTATAATATAGATTTTAACATTTAAAAAGAATTTCAATACTTATGTTAAAGGGTTTCTCATCTCAATTTTATTTCAGTTAGACTTAAGCATTAATCACCACCAATTTGTGTGGATTTTATAAATACCATTAATGATTAATATGATTCATATATATATATGGGTATTTACATATCCATTTTATGAATATTCTTTAATGGGGTTTTTGGTTTAAAAGATACTGAATTGGTAATGTAATTTTCTTTCAATTTACCTTCATTGAGATATAATCCATGTTACGCACATATATTCATTTGTTGGGTGTATGAACTAACCATTGAATTGTTTTAAAACGAATATAACACAGTTAATTATATTTTATTATTCAATTAATTTTATTATTTCCTGGGGATTAATATTTAAATTTACTATAGTGGTAAGAAATAATTGATAAAATCTTATCATTTATCACGCATGTTTATGATTATGCTTCCATTGATTAAATATCATAATAAATATCCTAATAACACACAAAACTTTTAGTATCATATGGTTTTCCTTGTTATATCTATGTAATGGTTCCATTTTTACACTCTTTTGTACTTAATATTAGTATGAAAATATATTTATAACATCCAACATTATTTCTCATTTCGGATGGATATCCGTATTTAATCAAAATTTTGTTTTCTAAAAATGTTTTGAAAAATATTTTACTGTTACCCAATGATTTTTAATTGATATTTTTACACATTTTTTTTAACTTCTTATTAAAATCATTTAAATGTAATCTTCATGAAATTTTTCATCCAATGAGATGTTATAAACATTTTAACGTGTCAAATATATGTTTTGCATGTACCGAATTACCAGCTGTCAAAACTATCATTTCTATAAATCATAATTTTTATGTATAAAATTTAGTTTTTAGAGAAAATTTTGTCCTAAAATTTAATAATTTTTTTATTATAATGTGTGTTAAAAATTAAAAAAAAATTCAAAAAAAAATTATGTTTAAAAAGTTTTTAAATTGATGTTCGAAGATTATTTTTTGTGTTTTCTAAAATATATTTTCAAATAATAGTATTTCGATGCTTTGACGTTTTATGAATAAATTTTCATCAATATTTTCAAAGAAAATGTTTTCAAAAATGATTTATATCTTTCCATTATGTTTTAAAATTATTTGAAAACAAAAATGTTTTCAATTTTCATTTAAAATTTCTTTGTGAACTTTAAAGGTGTTTCATGGAAAAGGTTTTTGAAAATATTTTCACAACTTATTTATAAATATAAATATTTAAAAGAAATTTTTCCGAAGTTACTTCTGTTTAAAATGATTATTTCACAACATAAATGATATTTTACTAAAATAATATTTTTGAATGAAATTTTAATTCATTTTTTATATGGAAAATACATATGAAATGTTTTTATGAAAAGGAATTTTGATTAATGTATATCTTAAATAAGAAATTATGCATGTGAAATTTAAAATTCATTTTCCATATATGATGGAATAATTTTTTATTTTTTATTCTTTATTATGGATATGATCTAATAATACCATTCATAATCATTTTTTAATTGTTTATGTTTTTAGGGAATAATTTCTAGGACAACCATTTCTTTTCCATTGGTTATATGATTTTCAAACCCACATCTTTTCATGGGAAATGATTTGATCAAATGATTTTGATACCTTAATATCTCCCATAGTTAATTATATGAAGAATTTTTTATGATACTGATTTCATTTCGTGGGTTATGATATTATTTCTGTGAAACACAACCCTTTTTATGGGTCATGATATGATTCAGGTTTTATTATCTTGTGGAACATATATGTATGATTTTTTTATCTGATGGGTGGGACATATATTTATGTTTTATTCATTGATTAATGATTTATCTCTCCTTATCTAATTCTGTTAATCATGTTAATGAGAGTAATCTAATATGGATGATGGGGAAACCCAATCCACTATGAAAATATGGGGAAACATGGTCCATAATGGGAATATAGGGAAAACTAATACCTTAAATTGATAGACTATGACTAAGGATGGGGGTGTGTCCCACCCAATAGTTGTAGTCACCATGATGTTCCCTGATTTGTTTTTAAGAAATATTCATTGACATATAGGGAATGCTATTATATTTTTATAACACTATTCCATGTCTTATTCTTGATTTATTTATTAAGGGATTATACTCATTACTCCCTTATTATTGATGTCTTCTGAATTGCTAATATTTAGTCCATGACACTTTATTAAGATCTTTGATATAATCGTCATGATATTCTAATGTTATGATCATGTTATCATACCTTTATGATAATGTTATGCTTCAAATATCACTTGTTTACCCTTACTGAGAATATGTTCCCACAACATTCTAATTTTTACATCCCCCAAGTTATAAATATTTATTTTAACTAAAAGTACTAAAGGGAAAGACCATTGAGGGGGGTTTTAATATATTTTGAATAGATAAAATATTATGTCTTCATGTTTCCCAAGGCACTAATCTATTTTTATCCAATGGAATGTATTTTATAATATGATGCAAATTCTTAAAAATTGTTGTAATATCCATATATGTTAAGCATAAGTAATTATAGTTACAATCAAATGGAAGGAATAACCAACCTTTGGAATCTTGGATGAGAAACATTTAGTGATATCCCATAGGGATATTTCAATGGATATTTCATGGGTGTCACTAATGATAATACTAAGGTGTTTTAGTTTTAAAAGGTGGTGTCCTAATGTAGACATCCTATATTATATTTTTTCAGATTTTTTATTTTTGAACAATGATTAGTATTTGTAAGACATTTTTTTATGTTTTAGTTAATGAATGGAACTGGAAAAAACTAGGATAATGATGAATGTGATACAAAATTTTATTATTATCATTCAAATAGGATTTTAACTATAGTTATGGATGTTTTGATCATGAATAATTAGTTTTAATGGAACATGATTAAAAACATGTACCTTAATCAACTCTGACAAAAAAAAAATAAGTAATGTTTTTTATTAGAGTTCAGGTAATAGAGACCCTGGGGAAGAGATGATTTAGTTTCCATGTTTCGTGATTGTAGAATGAATCAACCAAGTGAATGATTTAAAGGAATAATAAGTTGTTTTGATTATAGAAAATAATGACACAAAAAACATAATTGAAAAGGAAAACTGAATGGTTTAGTCAATTCAATGGATGGTAATATTGGTATCCATATGGATTTATTTATGTTTTAATGCTTTTGTGTGTGATGAAAAGACATTTCTGAAATTGAGGTCCCAAGTAGAAATATGACAAAGAGAATTATTATGGTGCTATGAATAATGGTTATATTTCTGATGTTGGGTAGAATACATGTGAAATGTTAATTAAAAGTGGTATTAAGTAATTGTATTAGGAAACCTTATTACTGGTTTAAGTATTATGTTATGTAATCAATGTTTTTATGTATATGGATTCAATAATTATGTATTGAGAAATATATAATGTGTTTTCATATTATGTTTGTCATAAAGGATTTAACAGAATATGTTGAATAGATATAATGGATGAGAAAAGTGTTTTAATCGGAAGGTGATAGTCTTGGGAAACACATGATGAAGGGAAGGATGACACACAAAATGATCTTAATGTAAAGATAATGTTGTTTGGATAAAGAATAGTTGGATATGAATTAATAAACTGGACGGTATATAATTTCATGAAACTGATTAAATATTTGATGAAAAATATCTCAATATTATAATGGATGAGGATTACAACATTTTATTATTTAAGAAATACAACCAAAAAACATTGAAATAAGGAAACATGCATTTTCTTAATAATTATTT
This sequence comes from Viscum album, assembly GCA_963277665.1. Classification (NCBI taxonomy): domain Eukaryota; kingdom Viridiplantae; phylum Streptophyta; class Magnoliopsida; order Santalales; family Viscaceae; genus Viscum; species Viscum album. The sequence goes on along the minus strand of OY728162.1, from coordinate 912,815,568 downwards.
ATTGTAACTATGTTTATTAACATATTTTAGAAGAATACATGATGAATGTATTGACTTTCTTGATATGGGAAAGCAAGAGAATCTTTAGGATATATGGGTGATCAATTATAATCCAATTTTTGATCCATTTAGTGACCCATATTGTTTTGGACATTCATATTTTGGAACTGTTACACAATTTACCATTTATGGAAATTATTATGTTAAATTGTGGATAAAGGTTATGAGAATAAATTATTATCTCACCATATGAGGGTTTACTCATGTTACATACCCTTAAATAACCATGTTTTTGTGATGATTAATAAAGATGTATGAAATAAATTGTCTTCCTTTGGGGAACTTATGATCTTCTAGTGTTTTAGGCCTGACAAATTAACATTCATTAATTGGTATAAGATATGAATTAGAAATTGATCAAGGCATAACCAAAGGGTGGAATTTTAATTATAAAAGTGAATAAATTAGATTAATTATATATATTTGTGAAAATATTATTCATTTTTGGAAAAGGGACTTGATATAAAATGGTTCCTATTATCATCATTTTATATGATATGAGTGATCTATTTCACATTAATTTACTTTATGGTTTTGTGATTCTTAACTTATTTTAGATAACACTCTTTCTTTTGATTACTGATATTTATCAATATATGTTATTATTTGTCCTTTTCTTCTATATTCATGTGTGTTTTATTCACATATATTTTTATATATTAGAAAACTTTTTATGATTCATATTAGGTAATTGTTAGGGTTTTAACTTTCATTTTTAATATGATGTTTTGTTATTCATTTTTTAGATGTGGGTTTCGATAAAATGAACTTAAAGTATTAAAACATCGATTAAAAAGATGAATTTAAATGGATAAATTCATTATAAAGGTGGTATAATCTTACACCTCTATATTTTATGAAATTATTTTTCAAATGAATTTAATCTTTTAAAAAAATTACACCGAATATAGCTCTTGTTTTAGAAAAACTATAAGTTTGGTATGTGTTATATGAAACACCATACAAATCTTGATGAACACGGAAAACTTATAGTAGCTTTTGGGACATTAAAAATATGGTTTTCTTGTATTATATATAATACTGAGTCCATTCGATATATTGTGTTAAATACAAGACAATTTTTACCGAAATATAAAATAAATTATTATTATTATTATCATATTATTATAATGACCACAAAGACATTGGAATGAAATATATGAATGATATTGAATAAATTATGAAAATATGGTTTCTGTGTTAATATAAAAGAAATTCATCTATTATCAATTAGATAGAAATGAATGTATGAACTATTTGAGTATGGTGAAATTACTTTTCTAAGAAGACATTGTCTACATGTAGAAACCTTTTTGTCTTAATAATGTTGATCAAAACACTTTTCATGAATGTTTTCAATAAAATATAGATTTTATTTGTTTAGTCAAAATTTTTTAGACTCATCCAATATATCTAATAGGAATATGATATGAATAAAGTCAATTTTATGAATAATATGAGGTATTTTTCTAAAAGGTAAATTTACCTCCTTTTATTGGAAAAAATATTTTAAATATAAATTTTAATCATTCATAAGTTTTTTTTAAAACATAAAAATATTTTTTCTAATAGTAATATTACATTTATATTGGGTGAAGTATTTGTATTTTTATGAGAAGTTTAATTTCATGATGAATAGTAAAAACCGTGAATTTTAATTGAAAATTAATTTATTTATAATTTATATAAATAGCTAAATTAAATTTTAATTTTATTTTAATGTATAATTAGACCAATAAAAAATTATTTAATCTAATTTAATTAAATTTATACAATTTCATATTGAAATTAGATATAATAACATTTTAAACTTTTGGAGTTTTCCTGATTAAAAACACACGGTCTCATCCCATATGCAGGATTTATTTTATTTTATTTCTTGTCAATTATGTGTTAATAAATTAAAAAAATGAATTCCATATTGGTAATAAGAAAAATTTATAACTTCTAATAAGTCTATATTAATTTTAGGTGAAAAATATTAGTAAAGGTAATTAAAATTAATTACAGTGATTAAGGTAAAACATGTTTAATTTATGACTAAATTTGACAAATCAGGTGTCAAAATGAACCTACAATTGTCTAAATGATTTTTATGGAAATATATTGACCTTTAAAACTATTTTTTTTATTTATTTATCAATTATCACATTGGGTACAATGAAAATTAGGGTTACAAAATATTTTTTTCCAGAATACCCAATGCTTTGTTTTCCCCATTTATAAAAGGCCTCGTCTCCTCCCCCTCTAATCACACATATGTTGAACTTTTTTTCTAGGAAAAAATCTACCCAAATATCCTAATAAATCTCATAAAAAGATATTATAAACGTTTATTGGTATAAGGACAACCAATGAATCCCTTTTGTTCAAACCAAAATGAGTTACCTATACAAGAGGTAACATCCGTCCAAAAGATCTGTTGTGTTATTTTTATTCTACACCCCCTCAAATATTCTTAATTTATGATCATATTATACCCTAAATATCCTATATATACTATGATGATTTTACGATAATGTTTATACCAACACTTTCACACACTTCCATCTAATGGGTATCAAACTTACAGTTATTGTGAAGGGCCAACTACCGCCTCATAGAATGATGTAGTTATTTTTCCATTACCACATCTCACTATTAGGTATTATGAAGTAAATTGTGTGTTTATATGAAATATATATATATATATATATATATTATTTATCATTTATTTATGAATCTATAATTATTATTTAAAAAATAACTTCATTCATTACATTTTGTGTGAAGACGACAAATGCTTTTATGGACATGTGGACCGCCGCCTACCCAAAATGATGTGATTCATTCATAATTCACAAGAAATATATTAAGTATGGGAATAGTTAAATTATATGAGTTATATGAAATAATACTATTAATTTAATGATAATATATATATATATATATATTAATCATACATATTATTTCTTTCATTATGATAATAAAACAGAAACAACATTCATGCGTACATACAACCGACCATCTCCCTAAACAGCTTACTAAACATCATACATATATCATTAATATATTTTTATAAATATTTATATAATAAAAATATATGATATTTATTTCATTTTATACATTTCTTTTTTAGGTAAATCATTTTCTATATAAGTGTATTAAGAATAAAATGTCAAAACATTTACGAAAAATGAAGTGGATCTTACATGAAATGTGACATTAACTTTTCATTGTTAATAAACATTTAATATATTATCTTGAAAATTAATATATGGTATAATATATAATAATATTATATTATTTTCTATGTATAATAATTATATTTCCATTATACATGATGTTTGAACATGTAAAATTAATGGAAAGGCATAAGGTAAGGATTTTCTAGCCCCACTTTTATTTCGGTGAGGCTTATACCTTATTCACCACTCATATAACTTGAATATTATATATGATACCAATAAAATAATTATATTAATAATTTAAATAAATTTATTGGAATTTTCATATCAATTTTATGTTGATTATTTTATGGTTTTTCAGTACAAATGTTACATAATCAATAAAATAATTTTTTCTCAATTTGCCTTCATTTAGATATATGTCATGTTATGGACCAAATATTTATTTCTGGGTTTATATAAATTCAATTGAAATTATTTATCATTAATATAATTCATTTAATAATATTTTAAAAATAATTTATTATTATTAAATCATAGGGAATATAATTTAATGTTACCTACATGGTAAAAGTTTTTTGGGATAATCACATCATTTATTTGGATTTTTACAACTATGATTCCATTAATTAAATATCATAATACATATAATAATAAATCTCAATAACATTATTATCTAATGGTTATCCATTTTATATGAATGTAATGGTACCACTATTCTAATCTTTTGTACTTATGATAATTGAGAAAATCTCTTACTGAATATCTGAATTTATTTATCCTTTCACATAGAAATATGTGTTCATTCAAAACATTGTTTTGAAAAAGTATTTTTAGTAATGTTTTATATTACACTATGTTGTTTAATGTAAATTTATAAACATTTTTACCTTTTAATAAAAATTAAAAGGAATATTCATCTCATATTCTGATCAACGTACATTTCTAAACATCTTAATGTTCAAAAGGAATGTTCGACATGTATAGACTTACCAACCATCATAACAAAAATTTCCATAAATTTTACTTTATAAGATTATTGTATTTATTTTTAAATAATATTTTACCATAATAATCTAGATTTTAAATTATTTTAATGTAGTTTTTAATGAAAAAGTTTTTCTAAATATTTTTATGATAAATTTTTTTAAAATATTTTTAACAAATTGTTTATATTTTTTAAAAAGATAATTTCAGTTAAATGAATTTCAATGTTTTCTAGATTTATTTATATGTTTTGATATTTATTTTTAATTTAAAGGGTCTATAGAATTATTCCATGACTTCTTATATTTTTTGAAATTATTTTTATATATATTCAAAATGTTTTCATGCTTTCATCATGAACATTCAATGTGTTTTTAATGAAAAGTGTTTGAAAATGTTTCCAAGAAACCATTAGATGTTCCAAAAATATTATTTACTAGGAATAGTATCCATGAATCCCATTTATAATATTAGTTTAACGATTTATGTTTTTATTAAAGGATGTTTATTCCACCTATTAATTTTCCATGAGTTCTATTCATTTGATAGATAATTAGGTTTATGGATTATTCATTACTGAAATGAATTTTAGACATATATATTTTCCATAAGTAATGACATAATGAAATGTTTATGATACCCACTTCATTTCATGGGTTATTGTATGATGTTAATAAAACCAAACCCTTTAATGGGTTATGATATGATGCATGATTTATTATCTTATGGAACATGTATATATGATTTTATATTGTGACCAGTGGGACATATGTATCCCTCCAATTAATTTGGTAATGATTTATATCGAATTAGAAAATTATCTAAATAAAATTAATGAGCTTGATACACCATGGATGATGGGGACACCTCATGAACTATGCGTTGATGGGGAAACCCGATCCACTATGAGAATATAGGTAAAAATGTTCCATAATAAAGAAATGAATGTGAATGGTGATGTTGGGGTGTCCTACCAATTATATGTAGTCCCCATGAAGTTGCCATATATGTTTTTGACAATTATCCTTGACTTATAAAGAATGATATTATACTTTTATCACACAATTCCATGTCTTATTTCTATGATATTTGTTCATGGAGTATCATATTGATTCTATTATGAATGAAAACTTATAAACTTCCAATATTCATACATTGACTCTTGATTATGATATTTGATATGTAGGGTATGTACATATAATGTTATGATCATATTCCTATACCCATATGCTTGGGTTGTGCTTATATATTTTCCTTGTTTACCTATACTATCTATCTAAGATCACCCCTTTCTTATGTTTCCTTTCCCTAGGTTATAAATGATGGTTTAATGTAGAAGTAATAAATGTAATGATATTTAATGGAGATTTTAAAGATCATTCACCAAGTTAAAAGATTATGTTACCATGTTTCTTAAAACACTAAACTATTATGGTCCTCAGACATGTATTTTTTTAATTCTCTGACACCACATTTGGTATGGAATAAAAAATGTATAATTACCCTTTTATAACCCCCTTCATTCCAATTTTAATACCTTCAATTAATGTTTATGTATTAACTCCATATTACCCATCACATTTTTATCAATGAGAAACGAACTATCATGTATGAATATGTTAGAAGAAACCACTGACTTCTTATAATTGCGAAAATGATGGGAAATTTTTTATTTTCATTCTCTATCATTCATCCATTTCTTTTTGGAGTTCTCCCTAGTGGATCACTCCACTTCCATGATCATGTGTGAAAAATGATTATTTGTTTTCTAAATTCTCATTCAGATCATCATTTTAGGCACCGTAAAAGATAGGTTCATCATATTTAATCTCATGTCCCACATTTTATAAATTATAGAAGCATAAGGGATGATTTAGGACCCATATATAAATATTATTTTCTAGATGGATGAGTTTCTTTTTTAGGTGACCCATGATAAATTATGTATTCGATTACATGGGGTATCGTGCACAAAATAATGACACTAAAGATTTATAGTCTACCACATGGAGAATAAGAACATGGAATTATTGTATCCTCTAGACATAAGACGAATTAGAAACTATGACTGGTCATGTAAAGAATAAACCATATGGGTTGCACTAACCTGAGGGTATGTAAATATGTAATGAAAGTTATCTAGGAAGTGATCAAGAATACACAACATACTTCAATGACCATTTTTATCTTTACACTACCAAAATTATTCCTCATTGAATCCAAATTACAAAAGGTCTTTTTAATCAAGAAATGATGAGAAATAATGCATGTTCCTCCATGTATATATCCCTCCTCTATTCTTCTCATATCCATCCATGATCAAATTGGAGTCACCTCCAATCACCCAATTCATGTTTCCTAGATCAAATTGATCGAGTTCATGACATGAATGATCCCTTACTCCCGAATCAAATTTATAATAGACAAATGAGATAAAGCATGTAGCATTACCATTATTAACCGTCACCATGATTAGTTTCATAGAAACATTCATTTGACCAATTGAAAAAAATATCCAAATGATCCCGATGTGATGATTCATGGGATCACCATAAATAAATTTTTTTTAAACTTATCCTATGATAAATATTGGTATTTTTATGGAATATGGTTTTGTTAAACAATGATGACAAAACATTCCTTTTTAGGGGAGAACATTGGAAAATAATCCCATTTGTAACAATGCACAAAGGTCAATGTAATTACAGACAATGAAATAGGTCATATAAAAAGGGAATGTTTCATTTCTCTTATAATTGAATGGATTTTGGAGTGCTAAGATGGGTAAGAAAAAACCCATTTGTACTAGGATATTTTTGAAACTACACTGGATAAAGAAGTGGCTGATGTGGAAGGGAGGTTTTCATCATCTTGGACATTAAATAATGTAATGCCGGTGTTCTAAAAAGAGAAGGGATTTTCCTTTAAGGGGCTTTAGTCAAATAATCAGAGGTCCTTGGTCTCATTATCCTAAACCTATATAAATCAATTGAGAAATCCCATAGTGGATTCAAATGACCTCCTAGAATTACTTGGCCCAATATAGAGATTAGCATGCTGAAGAGAGTTTGGGATGAAACCCTCCTTCATGTGAAGCCAGTGAATGACTAGATTTGTTGTCCGGACTAGTACCTCACTGACTGGAGATACCAGAGCTATCATTGGGTATAAAAAAACCAAATCCTTTCATATCTTAGGTTAATTATAATATAGTTAACCTTATAGAATATGAGATCCGTAAACATGGGAGAAATAATATGATTGGAGATAATGGGTAATAGAGAAGCTAATAGAATGGAAATTGAACTCCATTTGTCATCCCAACATGGGGGAAAATGATAGAGGAGGATGATGAATATTCACTGATTGAGGATCCATATTGTCGGCTCACTTAGAGATTCGCCATTATCTTTTACATTTTGACACATTATTACCATTTACGTTAAAACACATATAGAACTGTGGAGGTTTGGGATAAAAGGGGATTTCTTCCATTATTCCATTATGTGAATTCAATGAATAATCTCAAAAAAGGATCGTTAGATAGATCCATAGAGACATAGATATGTGATTTTAATTATTCTCAAAACTAAAGAGTAAAATCATTGGAAAAAGTAATATTTACAAGGTATTACTCAATCTTTTGGAGAATGTTGAGGTTGAAGATGGGAAGTCAAATCCATGGAATAAAAACACAAAAACTGTTATTGTATTATCATCTCTAAAAACATCTATGGACTTATGGATAATGGTGACGATACAATGACCAATATATCATGTTCTTAGTGACCACACCATGATTAATTCTTCCTCAGTGTTGAGGATGGGGGGAAACAACTATCAATGGAGAACTAATACTGAAGTCAGAGAATCCACACCATATGATCCATCAACCACATAGAAACCAAGATACATGGGGTTTTCACATGAAATCTCACAACAAGATTCCATCCATGAAGAGTTGATGCCTCTAAAAAGGAAAATCTTGAAAATGAAAGAATGGTGGACCCCTCTACTGTGTTTCATTAGAACAACATTAAATGTATCTACAAAAAGTATGTGATTATTGACGATCACATTGGGGGAGGCTACTGGAGAATAACCTAAATGAGAGACGTTCCACGAAACACCACAAAATTAGTATAAGGAGGAAACATTCATGTTTGGTGATCCATATAACTAGAAGATGATGTATCTATATCATATACCGATAGTTGGTGGGGAGCCACCACCATAGGAGAAACTAGAACCTCTTCACTAGTCATGAGCATTTCAAAACCTGGTGGTGCATTTGGAGCATTATTTATCATAAAATATTGTAAATGAATCTCCATCCCCTAAATCTGTTTATAATTTTTGTCCAATGATATATATCCAAATATGGCATGGAAAATTCACATTTTTAGTAATTCCATTTAGTTTGACAAATGTAACCCTTTTTAAGGAACAAATCAATATTATATTTATGGAATATCTATATTTTTTTGGTTTTTTATGACAACATGACCTATTTTAAAAGATATGAGGGAAATGGAATTCAAATTAATATTAACCATTTCACTTAAAAATTGAATGATTTACGATAGAAATTTGGAAAGAGTGACTTTTTCATCATGAAGTTTCATTTATAGAATATATTTTTTCTATGGATGGAATAACAATCGATCCTATGAGGAAAAATTAAATTAGATAATGGAATACACACACAAAAACTAAGATATGTTTTTTATTAGTTTTTTAGGTTACTCTTGTTGATTTTCTTAGAATATTTCCGAATTGGCTAACCCCATAATCAAGCCAACAAGAAAAACAAGTTATGTTTTTTATACATATGAATGCTTAGAATATGTTATTGAAATGAAGTATAGATTTTTAATGGCTCTAATATTGAATATAACATCTATTAAAGAAATGGTTTTTATATATAGTGGTTCATCAGAGAAGGGAATTGATTTTTTTCATATTGAAAAATGACAATGTTGTTGCATGTGCATAAAATTAATTGAGTACTCACTAACAGAACTATCCAACCCATGATCAATATTTATAAGATATATTATTTGGTTTGATGATATAGGTACATCATATACATGGTAATTTTGTTAGATATATATAAAAAAATGTTTAAAACACATATTTTCTAAGAAATATCTAAATATGTGGCAACATTCATATCTTGATCTACTCATGGATTATGATTTATAAATATAGTACCAACCAGGAAAAGAAAATTAGGTATCCAATTCATTGATTTGAAAATATCAAGGAGTTATAACCTATATGACTATTTAAAGAGATACAATGTTTATATATTTAGTAACGATATATATGGGAATAATTATTGAAGAACATGCATCAGTAAGTTTTAAATGTTTTTGAACCCATCATTATTAGAATTGATAAAAGGTTCTAAATATGAAGATAACATCTTTTTGGATAAAATTAAATCTATTAGTAATGGGAAATTATATTTATTCATTTGGGATTATGGTTTAATTAATTTTGGAAGGAGATTATGTGATTTACCTATACCTAAAACAAAAATGTAAATTTTATATAAATATCGTATCTTAATTTTATCTATACATTGTTGTACAATAAAAACTAATGGAAATTTGGGGGATAATTTTCTAGAGAATAACATGAAGAAGGAAATGATTGATTAAGATTCTAGATGTTTTTTGTCAACAAGCTAAATAAATGAGGTAAAATAATATAGGATTCATTAGAGAACTTCATATTCCTATGTTGAAATGGGATGACTTATTTGTGTAATTTTTCACAATACATCCAAATATTCCAAGAAAAAATGCTGCAATATAGGTTAACAATCACCGCCTGAACAAATCAACACATTTTCATTCTATAAGAGAATATATTCTTATTGATTCTCTAATAAGTCTTGATATTAATTAATTTTGAATACATAAAATAATTACAATTTCAATCATTTCTCATCGTGATCCCCATTTAACATTTATTTTTTAGAAGCGTCTTTTTTATTATCTTAGTTCAGTGATTTATTTAGGAATTTATTACCACCCTCAAATAGAATGGAATTTAAAACGTACTTTTCAAACAATGGCTGAAATTATGAGGTCACTCTCAAATGAATTTCAAGGAATGTTATATCACTATTTACCTCGGGTAGAGGATTCCTATAACAATAGTTTCCATTCATGTATTTAGATCATACAACATGGAGCTCTATATGGTAATTTATAATGTACTCCATCTTTTTGGGTTGAAGTTGGTGAAAGGAAACACATAGGAAAAAACATATTGAATATACAACAACAACAGTAAAGGCTACTCATTCCCACATTAAGTAATCACTATGTAGGAATATGAGTTTTGATAATAATTAGATGAATGAATTGGAATTCCAAGTGTGGGGAAATGATTCCATAATGGAATATACATAGAAGGGTGTTATAAATATAAGTATGAAAGGAAAACTATGCTCTTGGTATATCGGACACTTTCAAATTCCTAAATGAAATATATTTTTTATTAATTGGTAATTCCACCAGGATTCTCGACGGTACACGTTGTTTTTCATATATCATTGTCATGGAATAACATGCGAGACTCAACATATGCGGTCACCACTGATAAAATAGATTGGAAACATAGTATATCTTATTGTGGTACACCCATGATGATTCATGATACTTGATAAAAAGTATTAACGTATATGATGTCTTTAATAGTAAAGTTACATTGGGGAAATAATAAAATGGAAGACGAATTGTGTGAACTAAATGACGTTGAAAAATAATAACTACCATAATACAAATACAAGAAAATATCCACAAAATTTCATGGTATAAAATTTTGGTTCAAAATAATAATTTAATATCTGAATAATATAAAATATATTTGTTTTAGAATAAGTTTATACTTTTTTATAGTATATCATGAACACGAAATATGGTATAAATTAATCGCGATTCTCTAGTAAAATGTCATTAGTTAATAATAACCATTATAAAGTGGACATTACGTTTTTGGGTATGAATAATATCAACTAAATGATAAAAAATATATAGGTTAATCGATTATAAAATAAATGAAATGGATTACTCTTGTGTATCAATAAAATGTGAATTAATAGAAATAAAATAAAATGTTTTCTAAAAAGTGAATTTTTATGAAAGTTAGTTTAGTACCAAAATGTGCACATAAATTATATTTAATTTTTTTTATCAATTTTATAAAAATATTTTCCAAAAATATTCAACTTTTAAATTAAAATTTCAATAATTTTCTAGGGTTAACATTATGGTTTTCTCTGAAATGTTTCATTTTTTCAATGAATAGATAAAATAATGATTTTACTAAGAAATGACTACTTCATTTAAATTATATAAAAAAATAAATTATATTTTAAATTAATTTTATAGAAAACATTGTCCAACTACATTAATGTTAATGAATTTATGTCTCCAGAATCGATTGGAATGTAAATTTTGATGTAAAATCACTGTAAAATGCTGACAATTTTATCTTTGAAAGCCTACTTTCTTATTTCAGCTGCATCATTAATTTTGAATTAATATTTAATACATATGTTTATGTAATTTTGTAACAACGTATTCTATATTTTTAATAATAATAATTTATATTATCAAATAATTGAATCTTAATTTTGAAAAAATTGTTTTGTAAAAATAGTAAAAATCAATTATCGTGGTTTAGGTAAAAATGGGTTTATCAGGGGTTTAAACTAAAATTGTAGTATTACAATGACATAAATACTTGTATAAAATCTATCATATTGAAATTTTTTTACCTTATGTTTTACTATCATTGATAATAATTCATTTTGGATCATTTTTTTATTTTAAAAATATGGTTACAATCTTTTATTTACCAAAATTAAAAGTGTGCAACTCACCTCACATATAAAAGGAATCTACCACACCTATCTAATAAACACATAAGAAACCATATTTTTCAAACTATACCAGAAAAAATATTTTTCCTGCTTCCATTAAATCATTTTATAAGACAGGGTTTTCTCATATATCCATTCTGTGAATACTTTAGGTGTAATCCGAATTCGGTGGTACGAGATGTTATAAAATTCTTATCTATTTGTTTTAGATTTTTGTCTTCTTCCACCCCCATTAAAATATTAATAGTTATTTATTATATAATAAAAATTTATACCCAATATCCTGATATTTTATTAAGTTATGTTCATTACCAATATCCATCTCCGCTTCCCTGGAATGAAAAAGAACACATTTTTTTGTATCAGATGCACTAATGCCACATTACTCAATATGAAACGTTATCCATGAACACATCTCATGGTTGGGTATTATGGTAGATCAAAAGTATAAATATTATATTTATGACGTAATTATATATATTTTATCATTGTATAATATATACAATTTTAATTTCCACACTATATGGGATACGATAATGTCGCGCATGTGTATGGTCTACTACAACATTTTGAAGTGAGGTGATTTTTTTGAATAATACTTTTCTTGTAACATAATAAGTATTATTTCATAGATTATATGTTATATAAAATAAATTATTATAATATTTAATACATATAAATCATTATTAAAATAAAATATATCATTTTTTTCTTACATTTTCACTCACTGAAAGATGATAAAGTCATTCGTGTATGTGTGTGCTACAACCTTCACAATGCGATGTGCCTTGATATGCATCATGAAAAAATTTAGATGATATATATTTATTAGAAAATTTACATAAATTATATTTTATTTATAATATTATGATCATTAGGTAAAGACCAAATAATAATTAGCACCATTCCCAATTGATCGTTGAAAAATAGAGTCATTAATAATGCGTATATACATCCTGCAATCTCCATGTTCATAGAATACATAATTTTATAAAACAATCCTTCTATGATTTTTCATAAAAGTATAATATATGTATAAATATTATCATTATGTCGTCATTATTTTTTGGAGTGTCTTAAATACTGAATTCTTCGACCAACAGTGAACCTACCGAAGTCATTTTTGGCATAGAAGTCAAATATTTTCCAAATAAATGTTATAAACATAATAGATTATTTAATTGAATATAACGTGGTAATAATTGTAATTAAAAGATTAATAAAATAGAAAGTGATTCTTAATAATGTAAATGATTATCACATGTTTATTATTTGGGATGACAATGAAAAAGCTTTTCCAGAGAGACTCGCGGAAAGGTACTTCACCTCAATTTCCCTTCATTGAGGAATATTGTAATATTATGAAAAAAATTTATTTCATATGGTGCATACCACCCCGTGGACATGTAATATCATGAGTCCTTAATAACTTATGTATTTTCAAGATCCAGTTTGAATTAGTTCATTCAATTGGATTTGAATTGATATTTACCATGTGTAAAATGTTTTTGTACAATCTCACTTTTATTTTGTGATTGTTAAAATTCATAAAGAAAATCACTTTCATGGGATCATTTTCCTTTCATTGTAAAAATATCTTATATAAAAATATTATTGTTTGATGGGTATTTATATCTACTAAACCATACACAGTTTTTAGACATGATTGTTACATTATATGTTATTTGATAATATTGGTAAATATCCTTTTCTCAATACATATTTGTTTGATAAATAATATTGATTCACGAAATAAATAATCCATTTAAATTTGATTAATTCCATGGACCTGCACTGATGGGTGGGGAATGGGATTATTTAGCCCATTGATGCGTCATTATGTCTCATTAAAAAAACAATTTTACCAAGTTAAATGGTTTTCTACGTGTTTGCTCAAACTATCCTTTGAATGACCTTCATGGTAGAGGAGTCATATACCAAAAAACATGGCATATATTGATTAAAAGTGTGCTTTATTTAGAATTTATTTATTATTATATTTATTATTGTTACAGTGATATTAGCTATAATGGAATTTCATTCTCAATTTACTCATTAAATAACATGTTTTTTTAGTTATTTACCTTTCTGTGAGGATTATTCCTTTTTTGTATATCCGTGATATTTTGGCAATGATAATATTTTTTGATGTATTTTATTTTCATTCTGATGATTAAATGGAATTTAATTTTAGTTATTTATTTTCCAAATATTGATTATTCCTTATATAATTATGATATTCATGATATTTTTTAAATGGTATGTGTGTTATATTATTTACCATTCTATAATGGTAATTCTTTATTGATTAATGATATCTTTTGATGTACTTAACCAATAGTGAGTATTATATAACACCCTTATTTTTTACATTCACCAGGAAATGAAAAACAAATCAAGAAATTATCTCATGGATTCCAAATTTATTCCATTAATATTCTTTGAATTTTATATAACTATGTAAATGGGGGTTATAAATGTCTTTGGTTCTCCAAAACTACTCATCTTATTAATACTATAAGATTTCCATCCTTATATCTATTCCATTATAATAATGAAGGCACTGGATCTTGGATAGTATGGTAATGGATCATAATAAATTTAATTTATTCTAATTAATATGTGTAAAATAACATTCACTTCCATATTTTTTCATTATCTTATAATCTTGATATTTTATAAATGGTATTTATTATTTAATTTATTGAAACAAAATTTCATTTTGAAAAATAGTTTTTTATAATTTTATACTATAATAGAACGATATACTAAAATATAATACATAATAATAACAATATCAATTTTTAAAATAGGAATGTCTACGGTATTTATGGAAAAATTACAATAGAAAATAATAAGAATATATTTATAGATTCATGTTTCATTATAGTACCCCAAAAAGTTCTCACTAAATTTTCTTATTCAATTTATTTTTATTGTATATATAATATAATTGAAAATTTCCCAATTATAAAATAATTTGTGAATTGTGAATGAAATAAGATATTTTTTTATTCATAAAAATCAAGTATTTTAGTTTCCACCAAATTAACTAATGGTCCTGTATTTGTAATAATAGTTAAAAAAGGATTTTACTTACCATTCTATTTTAGATCATAATGATTTACACCATGAGTAAATATCATTGCAAATTCAATAATAGAATTAATTAACACATTGAAATTAGAAAATTTCACTGAATGCCTTAAATATTTAGTTTGATCAATTAAATTTAACTTTTCATTACATTCATAATCCATGTGTGTTAGATTTCATCATTAGAAAAATTACTCATTCTCATAACACATTATGTATAAATTTTCCTTAAACTATTATTAGAAGAGGGTGATTAAATTTTCATAACATGAGGCTTATCTGTTAAATTATTCACAATGTTCTTGAAAATGATCAAATATTATATTTATTGATACAAATGGCCAGAGACTTCATCTCAATATTATCAAAAATCCACACAATTTCCTCATTACATAAAAATTAACATGTGACTAGATGTATTCATCAACCTGAATTCAATATGAAGTAAAATCAGAAAATTTTACAATCATAATATAAAATGAAATTAGGTGTATAACTAATCAACCTGTTAACACTTTTATCATAATTTGACAATAATGTTTTTTTCGTTTCCATGGATTCATTATATTTTATATTCAGTAAATGAAAAATTACATTAGTTAAATAAATTCCATAGAATAGATTAGTAAATTTTATCTATTTTAATGTAAGAATTTCATCCTTTTCCTTCATATTGATAATAAAAACATTTTTAGTTCAGGTTAACCCTTCCAAACCATATATAGATGTGGTCACCATATGTTGTTCTGAACATCCTAGAACCCCAAATATATTTTATGGAGTTTGTGTCCATCAATTATATTTCTATAGGTACGGGGATTCACCAAATTCCAGTGGATTCATTTTTATCAATTTTTATACTACAGACATGTCCCACTATGAGGAATTTAATCACATACTTATATTAGTTTCTCTATTGATAGCCTAAATCCACTAAGTAAACAAATTTATAAGAAGAATGATTCTTATTTCTTACATGACCGGTGTTTGGTATGAGAAGATATTATTCCCTTGAATCCTTTCCAGAATATCTACAATATTCCCTCAATAGATATCTATTCTAAAGAAACAAGTATTTGAGGAATAATCATAGAAATTTTTCAAAATTATCTAAATATAATATATGGATAAATTTTGATCAGTTTAGTGTCCTTTTATCATCACCCTTACCTCTAATGTTATCTAATCATTTTCTCCAATACAAACCATAGAATCTCAAACAATAAATATACCATAATTACATGGATTCTAATTAGTGTTTAAATTTTTTATATTTCTATTACAATTTTATATTAAAATATTAGTGAGTTACATAATATATTTCATACAAGGGGGAATTTCCATAATGTAACCATTTTTCACAGACACGAAAATATTTATAAAGAAATTGTTACTTCATTCAATTTAACACTATTATTAGAATTTTTAATTTATTAACTATTTTACACCTCCTTAATCCTCGTGATTTTTTTGAAAGAATGGGATGAGTAAAATAATATTATTAGATTATATGAAAAAAATAAACTTGTTAGTCTATCTATAAACTTAAAAAAATAAAATAATTTTTATAGTTTTCACAATAATCATCTGATGTATGATGACCAATCATATTTTCATAAAACATCCTAATTGGATAATATATTTTATTAAGCATTTGATGTTAAATCATTAATGTAACATTATAAAATTTGGTTTTTTTAAACAAGATAACCCATGAATAATTTTCCATAAAAACAATACTTTCATAGTAATTTGTAAAATATTCATAAACTTTTCATAGAAAAATAAGATCATATACTTAATTTTTTAAGTCCAATTAATTCCGATATAAAATATTGAATGAAATCATATAGGTCGAAAAAAAACATTATCCTTACATTAAACTATGTATGAACCCTTATAATAGAAAATCATAGCCAAATAATTCCAATTTTTCCACAGAGTAACTTGTAACCAAAAAACACCATCACATTACCCAATGAATTAGAGATGTGTATCAGGATCTCCCAATATCAGTTCTATTTTTAGATAACCCGTGATTCAAATAAAATTCCCATGAACTATATAATGAATAGAATGCAAATATATTACACATTAATCAGAAAGCCAGTTTGAATTATATTTTATTCCCATAAGTAATAACACTTTCACTTATCTAAAAAAATGTTAATTTTTTTTTAATTTTATATGTTTTATGTAACTAAAAATCTAATAAATATTGAGATAATTATTTTCTATAATTAATTAGTCTATAGAATATCCAATTTTGTGTTTTTCATATGTTTGGAGAGGCCAAGGGGGTGTATTTAGAATTAATAATCCAAATATTCTCATGTTTGGTCATGATATCACATGAACACATTGATTTCATGTTATAAATTTGGTATCATGGAAGTAGTTTAGCTTAAGGTAGTGGGTTGGATCATCGTAGTAGGGGAGATGCTTATTACTTTTTAGTCTCACAATAGAAGGTTGGTCTAAAATAGAATGTTAGTATCATGGTATCATGTCTTTATCATTGTATAATTTTGATATCACTATGGAAGGTTAAACTAATGGTAGTATATTGTTCACTTTCATAGTAGGGTTGTCTCACTACAATAGTGTAGTATCATAGTATCAGGCTAGTCTTGTAGTCCTGTATTTCAAATTTTCTTGTTTTTTATAGAAGTTATAAACTTGAATTTTTATCATAAATAATTTTTAAATCCATAAAATAAAAATTAATATTCAATTTTAAATATCATAATTTTATCATTAGTTTCACAAAACATGCAATATATTAGTATGTCCCTTTAGTTTCAATTAACAGTGGTCACCATTATCAATAATTCATGGTGGTATCATATCCTTATTTATTAAATAACATCATTTAATTATATGAGGCTTTTCTTTGGTTTTCAAGTTCTGATGCACCTGATATTTCTTCTTGACCCATGGAGAATCACCTATGTTCACTAGGTGGCACCTTTTTTGTGTTTCTAGATATGTCCAAAATCATTTTTCTTAATTTTTTTCGATAGAATTGTGTTATGATTGATGAATGAATTGATTATATTTTTTATATAATTACTCAATGAAAATAATAATTGATTTTTATACATTATCAGTGGGAAATTTGGGTGGTTATGTCAATTTATTTTCCACACTATCCCGGTGTAGTGTATTTGTGAACATAAGTTCATGTATGGGGATTTATTGGTTCAATAATTTTATATAAAATGATAAATATATATTTCTTTATCACTTTGTATGAGTGTGTAATAAACATTAATAATAATTAAAACTGATTCAATGATAAACTGTGGTTTTTGGGTTATAGTGATCAAATTTGTTTTATTTCATGTTAAAGGTCTGAATATTATTTTTTATATACTAAATAATATATATTTAGGTTTTGGTTTAAATTTTTTTTATTCATGTAAATTTATAATTAATGAAATGGTCATTTTTTATATATACTAAAAAATAAAAATGTGTGTTGAAATTGTTACTGCTGGTAATTCTTGTTGACTAAATTAATAAATTGGATTTTGTAAATGAATTTATTGTTCTTTCTATTTTAATAAATATATAATTTTTTCTAAAAAAACAAATAATTGATTAATATTTTTTATAATAGATGCCTTGTTTCACTTATAATTTTCACCTTTTATAAATAGATTAATTAATTAATGATTGTAATGAGATAATTGTTTTGATAAAGATAAATGTTTTCATCTTTGTTGCCCTATTTTCTTGGGAAGGTCAGGTGTCATTCATTATTTAAGTACAACACGCCTTGACAAATTCTTAATGATTACTTACTATCTTATGTGATTGAACTAAATTTTGTATTTTCAATATTAAATGATGTGATTATAGGATTAATGGTTCTTAGAGATACATAGGCACAAAAATAGTAGATTTTTGAAGAAGTTGATGCCTTAGATGAAGGGATTTTGAGGGATATGCGTGGTCCGTAAAGGGATAAAACTAGAAAATATGGATTAGATTAAATCTATGATCCCTATTTTTTTATGTGTTGAAATATGGTATTTTATCTTGATAATAAGGCCTCATAATGGATGGATGTTTAGGATTCCTTTTTCGGTATTCCTTTCCCCACTACTTTTCATAACTATGTGGCATTGGTTTATGGATTCATTTATGATATATTTGAGTCAATCCAAGTGTACCTAGAATAATGTAACTAATAAAAATTGTTATAACCCATATGGTTGGGTATTTAATATAATTATGAATGATGATCACACATATAAAAATATGGAAAAAATTATATTATACCAGGAGGAAATCAAATTTGGTTGATATATAATTTAAATTGGGAATATAATCAGATTATTTAATGGATCAATAAATATTTTATATGAAAAAAATTAATTGATTGAGTTAAATGAATTTATTCTTAAGGAATATTTTTTATTAAAATTTCATTTCCTATGTCGTTTTCTTCCAATGTTTTACAAACAATAGCAATAGTTGCGTGTAAGGTAACATTCTTTCCCATACCATGTATGTGATGTATATATAAATTCGTATGGATTATTATATGTATATCATCCATGGTATATAATTTATTAAGGTATAATACATGATTTATGCCCTAATGTGGCTCCAAAAGACTTCATGGTTACTATATGCGATGGGATAATGATGATGAGAGAGTGTGATGTCATATATTCATTATATGTTTCGTTTTCCAATTTATATTCACAAAGGAATAGTCTTTTAGAAATGAATAGATAAGGATGTTGGATGTAAAAGTAGTTTGGGAACCCATTGTGACAAATGGAATCAAGGTATATTTTTGATATTATGTTGGATATTAAATTACACCCTGTATGAAATACATGGTGAGAGAGCCATGTTGAGTCTTGGAACATAACATAATGATTTAAATGATGAGCTAGATTCACATGTTGCTCATAAGGATTTAGTGTGATTTTTAAAAATATTTAATGATAGGGACTATGGAGGATCATAATGAGTAAAACAATCATGATAAAACAAAATACATATGAAATGTATTTTGGACTATAGGAGATGGGTTGTCATTCGGTTGGTCATTACTTTATTGTGGATTTCATTATGAGTATTCTAGGCTTCAAAATCACTACATGGGATTTATATTTTGGTAAATTTAAATTTATATGTAGATGTTCTGAATGTATGACATTATATTCATGTATTTTGGATCATTTATTTTTTGTTGAAGAGGATATGTTGGATGGTTTTATCTTCTCTGCCTTTTCTAATGTTATTCATAGAGATTAATGACCCATATCTATGTTTATAACATAGCATCAATATTTTTCAATAATCTATGGCCTATGGGTGGTGGTATTCCATTGTTAAGGCCTCCATTCATTAACTATGTTCCCAATAGGGTTACCTTTTTGTGGGAGGTGTTAGGACATTGTGGTAAAAAAGGGAGGGTTTGGTACTGGATAAAGGTTATATGTAGGCACTCATTTGGACTATATAATATTTTAGGGACACATTGATAATATGACAAATTTGGTGAGTTAAAATGGGTATCTTTCTTGGATAAAATTATTTAAGGCCCTATATTTTCTAATAAATGGACCTATATGATTATATATTCTTCTAATAAATGTTATATTTTTTTTGGTGTCTAGGCCAAATAAAGGATCATTCACTATTCTTCATTACACCACAAATTGAATGGATATAGCCTGGGTTTATAATAAAATTTAATTAAATAATTATCCTTAAAAATTATATATTATAGGTTTATGAGTTTTCAACTATTTTACTTTTATATTTACGGATTTAGGATAAGATCCTCATTAGGATTGTACTAAATATGATAATCAATATTTTCAAGTTGCTCTCTTTAGCATAGGGGTAAATATTTATGACAGTTTCCGGTGGGAATATGGAGTGTTTTTATACAAAATTATATTGATGTATGTTGGATTACTTCCAAACTCTATAGAATAAAGTAACTTATAGGTATAAACATCAATCGATATGATTTTTTCATTAAATGAGAACTTGGATTCCATGGTGTGGAAGATAATACCCAGGGATGTTGGGAATTGGTATTTATTTTTTATTGGTGATGTTCGAAGACTAGTTTCAAGCCATGTATCCTTCTATAATAGAAAAGGATTCCAGTATCATGGAGTTAATTTTATTAAATATAGGAGATCAAATTTCCAAGTGATTTTAATCTAATTATAGAAAATATTTCGATATAATTATGGCATATTTCTATATGCAGAGTTTTGGGAGAGGAATTCTTAAGAGGTATTACATCTGGATATTGAGCTCATTGTGAACCTATTTATGATTCTAGCATATAATTTGGTTTTAGTGAGAATACTGTTCATTAAGAGGATATAAGATTGGATATTCTAGTCATGAGTGAGGAGTCATCTAGATTCAATACATATCTGAATAATGTTTTGGTTTTCCATGTTTTCTTAGAATAAGAGTTTATTTTTTATTTTCAAGATTATATCCAAGTCATATCCATATTATCTCAGCATAGGTGGAAACTGTCATGATCCTTCAAGAGATAATATGATATATTTTTTATAGAGGATGTGATTATCCATGATGAGATAACCAGAGAATTCTATAAAGGTATCATGAAGCTGGTGTTCTACTCCATGTTCCTCCATTAATTTTTTTATGTTGAGACAACAGTCAGAATGAAATACAACATTAGATCAGTAGATGTGATATTAGTTAGTTCAAGGAAAACCCTTTGATACTACCCATACACATAAAGTAGAGAATGAAAATGAAAATAGTTATAATATGAGTCACATAGGCCTTGGGGTATTTCATATTCAACTCCAATCATTGGATATTCTAGTCCCAGGAATGTCAAACCATATTCTTGGAACCCTTTTCATTTTTTCTAATTAGGTTCATGCTTCATTTAATTTAGTGGAAATACAATATATCATAAAAACTACATCATTATATATATTGGGAAATGGGGTGGACAAAATTATGGTTCCCTTAGAAGATACTACACCTATTATAGGAAGATCGTAACTGTATAAATTGTGTAGATTTTTTGATCTAAAGTTGGGGTATCACCGCTTTTAGGGAGAAATACTATGCTTTCATATACAAACATAAGACATCAACCTCAGTATGAAATATATTTATTTTGTTAATACTATGATCAATTTATTAAAAATGATATATATATTATATTTTGATGCTAGAGTGTCTACCATGATAATATGGAAGAAGAAAACATTCAAGGGTCATTATAATATTCCATATTTTCCATCAGTGATATCTGAGTTGATGTTGAGTTCCGTAGAGGATCAACCAATGATATCTCCTAGGATTTAGGAAGAGTTTCCTGATGATTTTATTAAAGAAGTTTTGGAAATAATCCATTCATAGGAGATAATTTTCATAATTGTTCTACAATATGAAATTTATCTCATATATATATCTCAAAATAGGATGATTCCTTTTTTAGATACATGAGATATGGGTATTGATCAATGATATTTTTCATCATGGGTTTTTAGTTTTATCCTATCACATTGTAGTGAAGTAATTATGTATGAAAACTAGTCTGATATGATAATGATTTTTGTGCCAATTATCATCACCTAATTTATGTAAAAATAAGGAATCACCTTGCCCTTGATTGATGAATGATATATGTGATCATGACTAATTTTTATCCCTGATTTACCTTAACATTGTTGAGTGGTCCCAAATGTAATTTTGGTTTCCAATTTTACCATCGAAATTCTATTTATATATGGATGGATGGTAGGATAGGGAAACCCATGAAAACTCTTGAGGGCATGTTGTAAACATGTGTCCCAGGTTTTAGAGGTTTTTGGTTGAGGATCATACCATTGTTAGTCTTTTTTTACAATAAAAGATTTCACTAAACTATTTTAATATAATGGTTTGAATTATTCAATAGATAGACTTTATATTCTCCATTGTCGTGGTTTGGGGTGTAGAATTTAATAATTAATGGTCTAGAAAAAAGGTAGATCATGATATCGATGGTTCTGGTTATTCATGAGGGGAATAATGTTATTCATTATTTTTATATATCCTATGATTTCCATGGAATAATATATCTATATTATTTCATATGTGATAATGTATTATTGAAGATGACTCATTTTTGTGGGAAATTATGGTTTGTTCGTTTGAGTAAGGATTATCCCGATTTTTAATGTCGTTAAACTTATTGGATGTTATTAGAGAAATTTTTAATCACATACCACATCCCATGAATATTATCTAGATTCATGGTGTCATTATTATGTTTAAACATCACCAATATATTCATGATGATTCACATATCATCAATTAGGTAGAGATTGATGTTTGTGATGTCAGAATCTTTGAGGAGGCCATATATTGGTCAAGCACCAAAATGAGAATGTGTTCATTGAGAATGATATTACCATGGTCTATTTTATTCTGTGATATTTTGGTGTAAAAGAATATATCTAGGATTGTGAGACATAGAAACATTCATGGTATGCTGAATTTTTTTCCAAGAATTTATTTTGTAATAATGGGTTTCAAATATTGGTCTTTAAATTGCTTCTGAAATGGTTTTATGGTTATTCAAACTTTTATTCATTGGGTAAAGTTTTTTCTCTAGTGATGGTATGACGTACTCTCCGCACTTCTTGATGATGTATTAATGTTTTATGTTTTTTACCTTCAATAATTATATATGTAATTTATTTATAAAGATAATTGAGAAGTATCTCATGGGTGATTATTTAGACATTTATCAACTATCATTTTGGTTTCTGTATTAATTATCCAGGAAAACAATTTTTTCAGATTTATATAATATAAATCACTTATTCTTAAAACTTTTTAATGTATTTATTATAATCTTTTTGGTGTCATGGTCATGTATAAGTTCTTCTTTCCCCAAAAATTATAATGTTTTGTCTTTGTCTAATTATAACAGGATGGTGTCATGGAAGCATGTTTTCCTCATTGATGTACTTTAGGTCATGGTAGTATGATTTCTTATGGTAGTAGGTGGGGTCATGTTAGTTGGGGCTAGCGGTAGTATTTTTCTCTAACAGTAGCATGTATCTCTCATTGTAATAAGTATGTCTCATGAAAGCAACAAGGTCTCCCTGTACTTGGTGTTACTCATAGTCCTATTTCCCAACAAGTCGGGATTTCTCCACGATGTCATAATTTTGAAAATTTTAAATACATATGGGTTTATATTCTTACATAACATATATTAATGAAATTATTATAGAGGATATTTATATACTTGATTCTTAAAATGAACTATGATATTAATATGTATCATCTATGACAATTAATTTATATTACAAATAATGGTAAATTAATGTTTGAACTATGCTCTATGAAACCACATTTTCTCATATATTTAACTCTAAATTAATGATCTTTAATTCATTAAAAAGATTTCTTGTTTTTCTGAGGAACAATATTTTTGTTCTTGAACACTAAATAGTCTTTTGTTTCAACATAGAGTCACCATATTCACATAACTATTTGTGCCAAATATCATGGTTCACAATATATTTTCTATAGTTTCTTTTCAAATCTGAGTCAAGACTATGTTCTCTTTCATTTTCCATCTTATAGACCAATTGTAAATTGTTATTGGTTCCGTTATCTTCCTGACATTCAAGTGGTGATTTTATATTCGATTACACACTATTCAAGAGCACTATGTTTAAGAAATTCATTTCCATGTATTTTATTTGTTAATAATTTTGTTTTCATTCAATAATAAAGATGTATTTCTTCTTATCATTAGGCTATGGTGGAATTAATATTAATAATGATTAAAGTGGATAACATAATTAACCTTGGTTGTAGTATTTATGATCACATTTTATTTATACATTGTTAAATAGTTTACTCTTTTTTTTCAAGAGAGTATTTTATCAATGTTTATATCATAGATTAGGATGTTATTTTGCATAGAAATTAAAAATTAATATAAAATTAGTTTTCTTATTAGTTAAATAAATAAATATTCATGTAATGTGCTTTAAATATGGTTATAATTCAGGGATAATTTGATAAAGTGAAAATTTTAAATTATTTTTTTTCATCCATATAGATATATGATACGTGATGTTATAATTAATATAATGATAGAAAAATTCATAGTTTCTGATAATTTAGGCCTCATATTGCTTGTCGTTATACCCATTAAAAAATAATAACCTAATTTAAGATGGTAAATAATTGGTATTTTGAAATTAATAAATGTTTGGGGATTTTCAATCCCATTTTCTCTTGAAGGATAGTAGCCGTAATTTTTTACTAATATCATCCCATGATGTCTACTTTTTATTTTGATTTTCACCTAGAATGATGTCTCATTAGGTGTTTTTTTCTATAATATGTTTGTGATTCTGTGATGGGAAGTAGTTAGTGAGACATTGATGGGTAGGCCCAGATTTGTGATAGTGTTAACACATGAGATACTATGATGGATATTGATATTTATGGTTATTATTGGGATGAAACAGAGAAAAATAGAATGCCTTGAAGCTATTATATGACTTTATTATTATTATCAATGTGGGGATACCATCTTAACAATGAATCAGCTAAATTATTTGATGTCTGTATTTCTAATTTTTAATTTACATTCCCCATTTCTATTGATAACCTGTTCATATTGATTTATGCATAATTTTATGGTTTCTTTAGATAATATAGGGAGCACCTATAGTTATGGAATGAATAATAAATTTTTATACCATTTGGGTCGAGCTTAAATGGAATTCTAAGTGATTATTACACTTGAGAAATTATAAAATTAAACACTTTGTAATGATTTTGTGCATGTAGAATAACAGATTCATGGCAGTGTTACTCAACTTTTTAAGAGATTATAGTTGTAGTTGTGTATAATTATATGATTTTCCCTAAAGTGTGACTATGATCAATTTCTTTATTCAAATTTTATTATATTTTTTATAATCTACCCACCCCAATCAATGGTCGACTAATTGCAGTATACTTGGAATATCATTTTTTTCAACACCTATGTATGCATAGAATGGATGGAGGGATACTCCCTATTTATTTTAGAATTTATAATAATAATTTTATGCGATGGAATCCATGGTTGTTAGCTATAATATATATACATTTATGGGGATGTAATGGATTTTCATTATTTTATACACATGTATCTCTTGATATTGTATCATACGAATTATTATAGGTATGTCGTGTATGGGTAGTGATTTCTTGATGTATAATGCTAAATGTAATAACTATAGTGGTTCTATAATAAAAATCTGTTAAAATCATCAGATTTTATGCTTAGTATGATATGATTTAATGATCAATATTCATTTTATATTTTACATACCATGTTGTTTTTTATTATTCTTGGACATTTAATTACATATGGTTTTGGACATATGATGTCATTGTAGAGTGGTAAACCACTGGATAACTCTTAGAATGTTTACCCAGTGTTAGATACTATATTATCTATTGTATATGATACATTGTTATAGGGCCATGTAGAGGCTTTAAAAACTTATACTTTTTTAGGTGAGGAGTCACCTGAACATCATTACTCACTTGGCCTTAATAATCATTTTTATCTTTTGAACAAGATATTCCAGTGATGTTAAATATTTTTATAATATATATAGTAAATGTAAAATATATATATACTATTTTTTGGACTGAATGAGGAGGTTGGTGATTAGGTTATATAATACAATCTCATAATTTGTTTTTGGATATATTTGGGCATCATGGCTTCAATTCAGGATTTATATTGTTGTATTTATAGTCTCTATTTATGGGTTTTCAATCTATATGATGTTACATGTCTTTATTTGGGATTATGTATTTATTATTTATAATGATTGATTGTTTTCAATATATTATAACTATTTCCTATGGTAATTATTATTAGTTAATTACCACCACAAATGTGTATGATATTATCATGGTGATTTTTGGAAACCCATGGCCTATTGGAGGTGGGAATAATTTTTAAATAACTATTTTATCCCTATATCACACCAAAGGGGTGAATATTCATAGATGTCTAATTTAATTTTCCTAAAAAACCCATATAATCATATAAAGTAACATTGGCTGTGAATAAAAAAATTATACTGGGAATATGTTGTCATCCGGTGTATATTAGAAAATATTCATTTAACACATTCAAAACATGAAAAAAACCTATAATGTAAATGTTTTAATGATTACATGTTAAATAACTAACAAGACTGTAAATAGTATTTAAAAATAACCTTTAGGAACATTAGTGTATAAATAATACCATAAACACAATTTGTTTAATTCTATGGAAATAGAGGAAAAGGGTTTAATGTAATACATTAATAAAATGATTCAACAATAAATCATATACCTTATGTACATTCTAGTATTCTTCCATATCTAATGTATAAATAATAATATTTTATTAGTTAAAAAAATTCATAAGATTTTTTTTCTTATTTATTAAATTATTTTTATTCCATTTGTATCTTTTTACTAGTAATTATTCAGTCATTAAAATGGGTAGGATGATTTTTGGTGTTGTGGTATATCAATTTGTTTCCTCAAATCCACATCAATTAATTTAATATTAACAATGGGATTATAATATAATTTTATCCTAATTATTAACAATGTGTTACTTTACTATTTATACAATAAATATGCTTATAAAACCATCTGTGTTACACAATACCGAAAAATGTACAACATCGTTTCTAGGGTATGTTTTTCCATATGTGTGCTTGAACAAAGTTATCATTTTCTAAACGAGAGAGAATAAAAAATTTAGATTATTTTTTAATATTACAGAAACATAAATATGTTATCAATGTATTTGTTATAAATTATTTCTAACCTTAGTATCATCTATATGGAGTGAAAATGAATAACGTATCACATCACTTCATAGAGGTGGTATTTCACATGTTCGTAGGAGAAACATTATCAATTTCTAACCAACGGATATAGTAAGAAAATATGAGATATATAATCATTATATAATAATAGTTATTTATTTAATTTCATATATATTTATTATTTCTTAATAATTTTAACAAATCATAATAATTTTTGAGTAATAATAGAACACATTGCTTTGTGGAGTTTGTAGTCCAACCGTATTAATGAGTGTGTTTTCATTTACCACAAAATAAAAATTGTCATTAAAATGGGTTGTAACATAATTATAATAATGTTTCACCATATAAAATATAAAAATGATAACATTTTATAACTATATAAAATATATTAATAAGGTAGAAAATTTAATCAAATTGAAATGGGTTGGTTTTGATGGATACCTTCTCCTCAGAAATATTCCTTATTTATACACCTTAATATATGTTGGATTTCAATTTTTATTACACTAAGACCAATGAGAATTGAGTAGGTAATTTGGGGTGAATCATTAGATAGTTTGTGTAGAAATAAAGTTCTCAAAATGCTCAAGGATGGGAGGAGAGAATGTACCCTTTTATTTGTGAAGGGAGATGAACAATTGAAATTTTTCAAAACATTTAAAAATTATAAATACTTACTCAAGTAAAAGTAGCTAAAAAATTATACAATTTTGAAGAACATGTCATTTGGAGACAAATAAAATTATCCATTATGATTTAATATAAGTTTATATGTCTATATTACATTGTTTTTACCTTAGTTGACTTGACTTAACCCTTACTATGATGAATCATTTCTTCCATGGTTATAATTCATAATGAAAAAAATAAAATTAGGAACAATAATAATTTTTAACCACATGGTTCAAAATAACTATTGTCATATGATTCTGCATTTATGAGTTGAATAAATTTCTTGTAATATAATTTTAGAAAACATGAAGAAAAACAAATTCACATGATTATGTTTTTTATAATAAACAACTATTATTGGAAAACAAATTATATAATTTTGATTCCTATGGAATTATTTATAATATATTTTTTCATATGGATATTCAATTACATTAAAATCATATTCAAAATAGAATATGAATTTTAGATTACATGATTTACAAAAAAAGAATTTTTTTTAAAATATGTATATTTTTACAATTAAGTAAAAGGACTTTATTTTTATAAAAAATCAAACAAAGTCATGAATTTGTTATATTTAATTTTATGAGTCTAAAAATAATTTATTTTATATAAAAAATATCACTAAAATTCAATAAATGTTTTTATGTAAATCATTTTAAATCATGGTAAAACAATTTAGTTATATAAATCAATTTTTTGACTAAATAAATTTTATAAAAAAATTTATTGTAACACCCAACTTCTATGATACACTTCTCTTTGAATAATACAGTAGTGTGTGTTGTATGCAACTTCGAGTTCTAACACACACCACGACCAATAAAAATAGCCGTTATGAATAGTAATACATACTTTTTAAAATTTTATAAATTTTATCTCACAAAACGGACTTTTTTTTGGATTCGGAGTATCAAATTTAGCCTAAGGTGAAATTTTGGAACTTTTCAGACAACTTTAATATTTTGATGAATAGTGAAAATTAATAAGTTTTAATTAAAAAAACTTTTTTAATAAATAAAATTAATAGTGATAAATTATGAATTTGACTGGTTTTAAAGAATATTTAGAATATATTTTTACCATTTAATACAATTTTGGTCATTGGACATTATTTCACAATTAAACCAGACATAAACAAGTTTCAATCTTTTGATATATATTATATCTTAAAAACACACTTTTTTTGACATCGGGAGTTAATTATAAATTAACTTCTACCAATTCTGTGTTTTGAATTTGGAAAAATGGATTCCACATTTGGAATCAGGATTTCCAAATTGTGTAAATAGGTAACTTTTATTTTTATACATTTGGAATAACTACTTTGGTAAATATTTTATTTACCATGGATAAAGGGTAAATCAGGTAAATAAGGGTTAAACAAATAATATTATCATAACACTAAATTACCCTAAAACGTGTCCGAAACTTAATGGTGGATACATGTACGACCATGGGCATCTTTGGGTCGATTTTGGGACCCCATGGAGCCACTTGTATGTGATAGGGACACTTTATTTTAATTAAGTTAAAATAAATACAAAAATTTCATAAGCATATATCTTTTATCAAAACAATTTTTACATAGGGTAATATATGTTGGATTTTTGACTATAAATATTTATTAGAAAGATAAAAATATTTCCAACATAATGGTATTTTATTTATAATTTTTCGACATTGTATAAATTAATTTATTTATGACACAATGGTGATGAAGTAATTACCTAATTATTGAAAAATTAGAATAATTGATATTATAAATACCCAAATAAATGCAATTTTATAATTTTATAAATAAAAATAATTTTCTAGGATAATATGACATGTTAGGATGGATTTAAATAATTTTTTTCGAAGTAATAATTCTGTTATGAGTTTTAAAAAATCAATTATTGAATAGTGTCAAAATTGACAAAAAAGTGTTTTTAAAACAAATATTATTTTATTATTTGAGATTAAATTCCTAAAAATCTAAGGTTCAGCCAAGAGACTTATATCATGATAGGTTTATTATAAATGGACCACTTGGGGGGTCTCTCGTGTAACACCCCGAGCTTTCACGTTACGCTTCTCTTTCAATAATTTAATAGCTTGCATTGTACGCAAGTTCAAGATTCTAACACACTGCAACCAATCAAAGTAGCAGTTATGAATAGTAATACCCACCTTTTGAAATTATATAAATTTTATATTTCAAAATGGAATTCATTTTTTTTCGTAATATCGAAATTATCCTAAGTTGAATTTTTTGTAATTTTTTGAGAACTTCTAATTTTTTATGAATAGTGAAAAATACTAAAAACACAACTTTTTTAATCAAAATAAATTATAGTGATAAATTATAATATTGAGGGGTTTTAAAGTTTAATTATAATATATTTTTACAATTTTATCCAATGTTGGTCATTAGAGTTAATTTCACTTTGAAATTGCACATAAACAATTGTCAATCTTTTGATATATATATTGTTTCTTAAAAACATGCTATTTGTTGTGACAGCGGGAATTAATTATAAAATTAATTAATGCAACTTATATGTTTAGAATTTTGTAAAATAGACATCATTTTTGAACTAGAAATATCAATTATAGCTTCGGGTTAAATTTTGGCATTGTTCTGAAAAACGTCATTTTTTGATGAATAGTGAAACCACTAAGTGGTAGTTACAAAACTGATTTCTTGTTTAAATGAAACATTACCACTTCTGTGATTTGATTTTCAAAAATCCAACATACATGGTTGTCATTAGGAATTTAAATTTGGTTCAATGGAATTAAAGTAATTTTTTGGTGAATAGTAACTTTTATGTTTAATTAATCACGATTAAAGGTAATTAGTGTAATTTAAGGTAAATATAATGTGATAATAATATGAAATGACCATTACACCTGTCCTACCCCTATTTTATGAGTCATTTCCGACCAAGACAATCTATGGGTCAACTTTTGGACCCCATGGAGCCACTTTGGTAGGAAAATGACATTAAAAACGTTTTATTTAATGTAAAAATAAAAATGTCACAAACAAGAGTTGTTTTACTAAAAAAAATTTAAATGGGGTTATACAAGTCATAATTTTGACTATAAATATTCATTATAAATATAAAAATATTTCCTACATCATGATAATTTTTGTATAATTTTTAGACATTAAATAAATTAAATTATTTATGACACCATGATGATGCAGCGATTACCTCATTAATTAACGATTTAAATAAAATAAAAAGATAATGTAAAATCTAAGACATACACTTGTCAAAAACCTATTGGATGAGTATATTTCTAACCATTATCACCTTATCCTCTAAATATATAAGTTTGGGACCTTTAAATCCGAAACTCATTATATAATAAAGTAACATTTCATTACATTCCAAGAGTGCCCCTCCTCTCCTCTTATAAAAGGCCCCCACCACTACCCCCTTATTCACACATTCGAAGTCCTTTTTCTCAGCCAACCTCTCCCAAATACTCTCTCAACGTCCCTCTATTACTCCTAGAAGCCTCACTTTGGGCATAATTTTTCCCAAGGATGCCTTTGCCTCAAATCAAAAAGAGTTACCTGTTTTAAAGGTAATGTTTTATCTTGTGTTCTTATGTTTTATTTTGCTTCTCCAACCCCCTAAACTCTCTTTTTCATTTCTTTTGTAACAAAACAAGTATAATAAATATACTAGGTTGTTTTTATAACAAGTATTGGAGCTACACTTACACACACCTATATCTAATGGTTAAAGAACATACTGTTTCTGTGGATGGGGAATTTCTACCTCACGAAACGATGATTGTTCAACACTCATATAAAATAATAAAAGGTGGCCATTAAGGTTTCACTATATTTATACATGATATGAAATATGTTTATGTTTTACTTAAGCATCGTTATTTTTCATTTATGGTATACCTTATGGTTTCCATTATGGGTCAACACGATATTTTCATTTTAGGAAGTGCGGACTACCGCCCCCTCAAAGTGATTTGAATCGTTAATGCCATATGTGGGATGTATAAAGGATGGAGTAAATGGTATTATATATTATATTATACTGGAATTATA
The DNA here is from genome assembly GCA_963277665.1 of Viscum album. Classification (NCBI taxonomy): domain Eukaryota; kingdom Viridiplantae; phylum Streptophyta; class Magnoliopsida; order Santalales; family Viscaceae; genus Viscum; species Viscum album. The sequence continues at coordinate 912,782,727 of OY728162.1, read as the reverse complement.
TTATAACTTTATATAATTATAATTTAATTCCATTAAATATGAAATAGAAATGAAAGTACCGTTCATGCGTACGTTAGGCTTACCGTCTCCATGAACGGTGCATTTCATTTATTACCTCTAAATGTTGCATAATATTATCAATGAATGTATATACAAGATATATATGAGATATATTATATCAAAATAATGAATATAATTCTGGATATAATGGATATTTCACCACATGGATAACTTGTAATTATAATAAGTTTATTTTTGACTCAAGTACCAAAGATCGACAAAATGACGGTTATTAACTTAAATAATTACATAATGTTAATAACATTGTAATAAGTGATATAAAAGGAATAATTAAAATGTAAAAGGTTCTTAAGAAAAAATAAATTAACTCTAAATTATTATTCAAGAGGTTAAAGAATGTTCGAGTCAAGTCGGACACGTGGTAAGGGAACTTCTTAACCCAATTTCCATTCTTTAGGTTAATCTCCTACTTTCAAATTATGTCATGATATTATTATATCCTATCTTGTATTTGTAATTTCTTTATGTGTACTTATTTTGGATACACATAATAGATCTATTTTATTTAAAAAAATGATCTTTGTAAGGGCTTCATCTCAATCTCCATTCATTGAGACATATTTTATTATACACACAACTTTCATTTATACAGTGTATAAACCCCTTTGACTTTTACGTTTATTCAAAAGAAATATTTTTTATACGAAGAGTTTTACAAAATGACAAAAGGGAATGTTTTTTTGTCGTACGCATGTGGCAACAATGACTTCTCCACCTCCATGACAATTATTTGAGTTTCGGCTTCCTCTACAAGCCGTAACCTTTTTAAATGAAAAATAATTACAATGTTTTATTTTTCGTTTATTTTGGTATTGAAAATGGTTTTGAAAGTGTTTTCATTATATCAATGTGTGGTATTGATATCTTGTGATTGAAATGTGGAAATGTCATGTTTCCTTTTTTCATGTTTTATGTGATACAATTATGTTCTGTTTTATGATATGTTTAAACCTGTTCATATGAGGAATGCATTTGACTTAATAAGTGACGGTTGGAGCCCGCTATAGCTCCTCGATGCATCGGCAGGTCTCATGAGACAAACTAGTGTCTTGTCACGAGACCTTGAAAAAATATTATTTTTAGTCTTGGCATGAGGCCTTGGCTACATGGTTATGATAGTCTGGAATTATACATTCCATCATTATGAAAGTGGTTATTGATATTGCATTTGATTATTTGACCAGTAGAATATCCATGTGAATAAGTAAATGGCATTATCTCATTTTACTTTTTCCATATTATGATGAAGTTCTAGTTTAAAAGGCTTTTGTTTTAGTCATACATTTCCTTAAATGTTTATGTTTATTTATGAAGGCTTCCACTATATTGTTATCCTTACTGAGCATCTGAGCTCACCCCTTCAAATGTAATAATTTTTCTAGGATGTTAAGAAGTATATTATGAATGACTTGTAGGTATAATATGAGGGGATGTGAAGACAATATTTTGTTGTAGTTTTGTTTTACTTTATGATGTAATGTAACATTTGTGAATGTATCTAGTGTTTCCAAGGCTACTAAACTAAATGGTCTTTTGAGACATGATCTTTTGTGATCATGCCAATGTTACACATTAATGTACCGACTCTGGGTAACTAGGGTCGGGGTGTTATAGTTGGTATCAGAGGTAGTTTAGTACTAACCTTGGAAGCTAGATTTAGATAAACTCTGATTAGAGCACATAGCCCTAAGATAGACTTTGAGGATTAGTATAGAAGAACTTCCTAGTATTTTTGTATTATAGTGATTTTATGAGTTTTCTAAGAAATACATCTGTGTCTGGATACGAGCAGGTAGAGGTGGCTCTGGCACAGATGTGCCTAGGGGTAAAACCCAAAAACACCGCTTTGAGCTAGACTCTAACGGGAATAGGTGCACAATAACGGGCCTTGCTGCACTCTTGGTTACAACACTCCCAGGTGATATGCTTAGGATAATTATCATTTTCTTTACAAACCATTAATAAGGGATTTTGAATATATAATTCCTCAAGGAAAACATATTTATGATTATGGATTATATCAATAAATAGTTCAAATTATGTTAAGTGTTTTTCAAGTTTGTTATAATGTATTTCGATTCATAAACTAACCTATTTTATGCCATTGTATAGAAATGGAGCCCAGTAGAAGGAATGTGAACTCCATCAATACGTATGATCCATAGAGTAAGAAGGATCATATCTTTCACGGTATTAAGCCAACATTTAGAAGGGAAATAGTCTCCCATGTGTTCTTAACATATGAAGAAATAGTATTATGTGTTAATAAGATAAGTAGAAAATTATCTGAGCCTTATGGATTTGAAGGGATGAAAGAGAAGAAAAGGATGGAAGAGATAATGATGGATAAAGGGACGAGGGAAAAGAAGAATTTTCTAATTTGTGATAACTGTGGGAAGGAACACCGTGGAACTTTCCTAGAGGGAATGGGAGTTTGTTATAAGTGTGGAGAAAAAGGACACCAAGTGTGTGACTACAAGGGTAAGAAAAAGGTTTCAAATGTACAATGCTTCATCTATAAGGAGTGGGGACACTACGCAATTCTAAGTCCAAATAATTAGAGTATGCCCCAAATGATGTTATTGGATAATAATCAAGTTATGATACTACCACAGATGAGGAGGAATGATTAGAGTTCTTATGTTGTTATTAAATAATTTTGGCATTTGAGTGTTGTATCAATGATGTACTGGTTATAATAATTATGGAGTATATAAGGATTGTACTATAGTACTATTTCATCAAGGAATATAGATTGTGTGGAACCAAGAAAAGTGACTCCACACTAGGTTAAATTTTTGCAAAATATATGGTTGAGAGAAAGATAAAACATAATATGGTTCTGATACTGAGATAGTGATTTTGGAATAATACATGGTTGATTTTGATTAATTATATTGAATATTCTTAACTTCCTTGAAACTGATTAATGATTTGTATACATTTTTTGATAGAAGGAGTATATCTAGTATTCTATAAGGAATAAGGGATCATGAATGTAATCAATAAGGATTTATGTTAATTCAGTATGTTTCATTGTTTTAAAAGAATACATTATGAAGGTGTTCACATGTTGTTACGTAGAAAAAAGGATCTTCATTATGTTTATCTTTCTTATAAAATTTGGACTATGAGTTGGAAAGAAGTATTTAGGATAACTATAAAGGTTAGAATGGATTAAGTTGATCTTTGGATAGTATTGTTTAAGTTTAAAACATTTTTGAATATTATTTTTGGAATATTATAATACTATAGTTTTAGGAAAAGGACAACCTACAGGGTGGGGCATAACCCGTCGCATTGGACAAAGCTGCAGGAATCGAACCCACAACCATAGTGAGACAGGCCTTTATTACCTACCACTAGCCTACATGAAGTACCTTGTTACTACAAAATAGTTTTCCTAATTTAAATGGTATGTGTTAATATTTTGAACCTTCTACGATTATGATGAATATAATATTTTTTAGTTCTATTATCTTTTTGAGGGAAAGATGAGTTTGTGGTAGAAATTAGTTGAAGTTTGAAACTCTACTTCTCAAGAATAAATATATATACCTATCTATTATTATATGAATAAATTAATTCATAAACTTTAGTAAAGGGATATTAAAACAAAAAATGTGTTATCCTAATACCATATGTCTTGTTGAATAGATAATATTTTAAATCAACATAGATTGAAGGATTTGAGGCCCTCAATTTTACACTTGTTTGTGATTGATGACCTCAATTACTCCCTACAAATATTTACGTTTTCCCTCCAATTATATGTCTCTAATTTCCACCAATGTTCCCCTTATCGAGATCATAATTTGGTGGTGACTTTTTCATTTCCCTTTCCCTCTTATTAAGGCTAAATTTTATTAACCTTATTTCCGATGTGAGTTTTCTACAAAGGTATTTTCTATTATCAACCTTTTATTTTCAAAGAAAAATATCAAATTATGAGGACGCAATTTATTGAAGGAGGGGTGAATGTAAAACCACAACATTCACGATATTCTTCTCTTTCAATAATTTAATAGCTTCCATTGTACGCGAGTTCGGGATTCTAACACACTACGACCAATCAAAGTATTAGTTATGAATAGTAATTCCCACTTTTTGAAATTATATAAATTTTATATTTCAAAATGGACTTCATTTTTTTATTCTTAATATCGAAATTATCCTAAGTTGAATTTTTTGTAATTTTCATAGAACTTCCAATTTTTTTATGAATACTGAAAAATACTAATAAACAACTTTTTTAATCAAAATAATATATAGTGATAAATTATACTATTGAGTGGTTTTAATTTAAAATTATAATATATTTTTACCATTTTATCCAATGGTGGTCATTATAATTAATTTCACTTTGAAATTGGACATAAACAATTGTCAATCGTTTGATATATATTGATTCTTAAAAACACGCTATTTGTTGTGACAACGAGAATTAATTATAAAATTAATTAATGAAACTTATATGTTTTAAATTTTTTAAAATAGACATAATTTTTGAATTCGGAATATCAATTATAGCTTAGGGTGAAATTTTGGCATTGTTCTGAAAAACTTCATTTTTTGTTGAATAGTGAAACCACTAAGTGGTAGTTAAAAAAGTGATTTCATGTTTAAATGAAACATTACCACTTCTGTGATTTGATTTTCAAAAATTTGACATACATGGTTGTCATTAGAATGTAAAATGTGGTTCAATGGGATTAAAATATTTTTTTGTTGAATAGTATCTTTTAAGTTTAATTAATCGCGATTAAAGTTAATTAGTGTAATTTAAGGTAAAGACAATGTTATAATAATATGAAATGAACTTTACAATTGTCCTAACCCTATTGGATGAGTCATTTCCGACCATTAAAATCCATGGGTCAACTTGGGGACTCCACGGAGCCACTTTGGTAGGAAAATAACATTAAAAACTTTTTATTTAATGTTAACATAAAAATGTCACAAACATGAGTTGTTTTACTAAAACAATTTTTAAATGGGGTTATACAAGTCATATTTTTGACTATAAATATTCATTATAAATCTAAAGATATTTCCTACATCATGATAGTTTTTTTATAATTTTTATATATTAAATAAATTAAATTATTTATGACACCATGATGATACAGCGATTACCTCATTAATTAACGATTTAAATAAAATTAAAAGATAATGTAACATCTAAGACGTAAACATGTCAAAAACATATTTTATGAGTTTATTTCGAACCATTATCACCTTATCCTCTAAATATATAAGTGTGGGACCTTTAAAATCCGAAACTCATTATATAATAAATTAAAATTTTATTACATTCCCAGAGTGCCCCTCCTCTATTCTTATAAAAGGCCCCCACCACTACCACCTTATTCACACCTTCCAAGCCATTTGGCTTTGAAAACCTCTGCCAAAATACTCTATAAACTTCCCTATATTACTTCTAGAAGCCTCAATTTGGGCATAATTCTTCCCAACGAATCCATTGGCTCAAATCAAAAAGAGTTACCTGTATTAAAGGTAGTGTTTTATCTTGTGTTCTTATGTTTTATTTTGCTTCTCCAACCCCCTAAACTCTATTTATTAATTTATTTTGTAAAAACACCAATATCATAAATATACTAGGATGTTGTTATTAGAATTATTTGAGCTACACTTACACACACCTACATCTAATGGTTAAAGAAAATACTGTTTCTGTGAATGGAGAATTTCTGCCTCACGAAATGATGATTGTTCAACACTCATATAACACCTTCAGAGGTGGCCATTAAGATGTCACTATATTTATATATGATATATAATATGTTTATGTTTTACTTAGCCTTCCGTATTTTTCATTTATGGCCTACCTTTATGGTTTCCATTATGGGTAAACGCGATATTTTAATTTTAGGAAATGAGGACTACCGCCCCCTCAAAGTGATTTGAATCGTTAATGCCATATGTGGGATGTATAAAGGATGGAGTAAATGGTATTATACATTATATTATACTGTAATTATATTATAAATTTATATAATTATAATTTCATTCCATTAAATACTAAATAGAAATGAAAGTAGCGTTCATGTGTACGTACGACTTACCGTCTCTATGAACGGTGCATTTCATTTTTTACCTCTAAATGTTACGTAATAATATTAATGAATGTATATAATGGATATATATGATATATATTATATCTAAATCATGAATATAAATCTAGATATAATTGATATTTCACCACATGGACAACATGTGATTATAATAAGTTTATTTTTGACTCAAGTACCAGAGATCAACAAAATGACCGTTATTAACTTAAATAATTACATAATGTTGATAACATGGTAATAATTTATATAAAAGGTATAATAAACATGTGAAAGGTTCTTAATCAAAAAAAATTAACTCTAGTTTATTTTTCACGAGGTTAAATAATTGTCGAGTCAAGTCGGACACGAGATAAGGGAACTTCTTATCCCAATTTCCATTCTTTGGGTTAATCTCCTACTTTCCAATTATGTCATGATATTATTATGTCTTATCTTGTATTTGTACTTTCTTTATGTGTAATTATATTGGAAACACATAATATATCGATTTTATTTAAAAAATGATCTTTGTAAGGACTTCGTCTCAATCTCCATTCATTGAGACATATTTTATTTTACACACAACTTTCTTTTATATGGTGTATAACCCCCTTTGACTTTTACGTTTATTGAAAAGAAATCTTTTTTATACGAAGCATTTTACTAAACGAAAAAAGGGAATGTTTTTTTTGTCGTACGTATGTGGCAACAATGACTTCTCTGCCACCGTGACCATTATTTGAGTTTCGGCTTCCTCTACAAGCCGTAACCTATTTAAATGAAAAATAATTACAAAGTTTTAATTTTTTTTATTTTGGTATTGAAAATGGTTTTGATAGTGTTTTTATTATATCAATGTGTTGTATTGATATCTTGTGATTGAAATGTGGAAATGTCATGTTTCCTCTATGCATGTATTATGTGATACGATTATGTTATGGTTTATGATATGTTTAAACCTGTTCATATGAGGAATGCACTTGACTTAATAAGTGACGGGTGGAGCCCACTATAACTCCCAATGCATCGGCAGGTCTCATGAGAGAAACTAGTGTCTTGGCACGGGGCCTTGACAAAATATTATTTGTAGTCTTGGCATGAGGCCTTGGCTACGTGGTTATAATAGTCTGGCATTATGCATTCCATCATTATGAAAGTGTTTATCAATATTGCATGTGATTATTCGACCTGTAGAATATCCATGTGAATAAGTAAATGGAATTATCTCATTTTAATTTTTCCATATTATGTTGAAGATTAAGTTTAAAAGGCTTTTGTTTTAGTCATACATTGCCTTAAATGTTTATGTTTATTTAAGAAATCTTCCGCTATATTGTTATACTTACTGAGCATCTGAGATCACCCCTTCCAATGTTTTAATTTTTCCAGGATGTGAAGAAGTTTATTATGAATGACATGAAGGGATAGTATGAGGATATATGAAGACAATATGTTGTTGTATTTTGGTTTTACTTTATGATGTAATGTAACATTTATGAATGTATCTAGTGTTTCCAAGGCTACTAAACTAAACGGTCTTTCGAGACTTGAACTTTTTTGATCATTCCAATATTACACATTAATTCACCGACTCTGGGTAACTGGGGTCGGAGCATTAAATCTGTGATGTATATAGTATGTTTATTAACCATATAATATAAAAATACAAAGATACATTGTAAAAGTGAAACTAATTAACTAAGAGTTAATACTTAAATATAAGGTTAATATAGTAACCCAAACCTGTCTAAATCCTATTGGTTGAGTGGTTTTAGACCAATCCCTACCTTAACCTTTAAATAATCTTCTTTGCATCCATTATAAACCGAATATTAATTTATTATAAAATAATATTTATAGTTTTTCCAATGGTTCCCCTCACCGCTCTTATAAAAGGGCACTCCACCTTCTCATTAATTCACACCTTCAAAGCATTTTGGTTCAGCCAACCCCTGTCCAAATAATCTCTAAACATCATTCACTAAATCCTAGAGGCCATAGTTTGATCAGAAATCCAACCTAAGGAGCCCTTTTGTTTAAATCAAAAGGAAGAACCCGAAGAAGAGGTAATGTTTTCACCACCCTTTTTCAAGTTCATTTATTCTTCAACTTATTCTTTATTTCTTATTGCCATTCTAAAATAATAAATCCATTATCTCCTATATAATGTGATATTATTATAAATATTGTACAACAATATTCAGTATTCTATCCATCCTTTGAATGACATGTCACCATACGTGCGTACGTATGACTTACCATCTCCACGTCGTGGTGTAATGGTTATTCAATATATTATTATTTGGATTGGTATAATAATGATGTGTACTTCAAATAAATAATAAATATAACGTGATAATGTTTCTTTATATATGATATATCATCCAATTATATATTATATTAGTATAAAAAGAATGATATTTTCGCTCGTGCCTACGTACAAATTACCGTCTCCATGACGCGATTGGATTCATTTCCAAGTTCACCATTCATCGACGATTATAAAAATATATATTAATAATAATTATGTAATATATGACACAATAATGCTACTAAAAATAAATATATTTATATATATATATATGTGTGTGTTTATGTACTTACATATATCTTATTCAATACATTGTAAAAACGGAAACATCGTTTATGCGTACATACGGACTACCGTCTCCATAAGTGGTGTTTTCCATTTCATATATACATCTTTGATAAATTTTTAGATTATAAATATATATGATAAATAAATCATGTTTTATTTTCTGTAATTATTTAAATCATGTTATATGTGATACAATCAAGAGTTACAAGTTAAAATGCGTATGATAAAGAAAGTGATTATTACCCGAAATATTAATATAACATGGAAATTATCATTAAATAGGTAGTATAAAGTCAGAAATGAATAATGTATGATATCATAAATATTAATATGGTTCTGGTATAATTTAATAACATACTATATTCTTCATACAGGAGTATAAACGTACCCTTGACTAATGGAAAGTGAAAGGTAAGGGGTTTTCATCTCACTCCTTATTCCTGTGAGATTCATACCATATTGCCACTATTACTTTTTGTGTGATGTATTTACTATCCATAATTTTATTACTTGATTAATACACTTTTATTTTTGTTTATTTACATATTCATTGTATGATACCTTTTTCAAGGGGTGTATGTTTTGTATGTTACCAAATTGGTAAGGGTTAATTTCACAATCTGTTTATTATCCGAGGCTGTTTTTACGTAAGTATCTACTGGGACCTCTTTATCATCCACATCCTTGTTTCATAAAAATTTATTTCAAAAAATTATTACTATTTTACAGAATATGGGTTAAATTCATTTATACCATTTTTTGAATTTTTATAATAAGTTTATAAAGGAATCGTTTCGCTGTTTTCCAAACAAGGTCATTTTTAACCTTTTTGAAAAAATTAAGGTAAGAATGTCTTTTTAACTTATACGGTGGGTGTGGCCATTTTTGGCCATTATAAAATATTTTAAGCTTCCCATACAAGCATATAATGATATTTTCAATGTAAATGTTTTATTTTATAATTTTGTAACTTTTGAATGATTTCAAAAGATAGATATTTCTCTCAAATAGTTTTGATTTCATCTATGTCAACATCCTTGGATGGTTTTTGAGCTTATTTGATGTTGATTTATTATGACACAAAGCTTCCATATTGTATTGAATACTTGGTGATATGTTTGACTATGGATGTGTAATTTTTATAACATTCATGGTTTATGGTGAAAGAATTGACATTTCGTATGCTAGTTTTAATACGAATGTTTATGTTATATTTCAACCTCTTCTTAAGATGAATGTGATGTACTAGTATGTTCCAGGGTGGGGACCGGTAAAAGTAAGCCCTCCGGGTTGGGTTCCGGTTATAATAGACCCTCCGGGTTGGTGTCCGGTTATTAGAGGCACTCAGGGTTGGTGCCCGGTTATTAGAGGCACTCCAGGTTGGTGTCCAGTTATTAGAGGCACTCCGGGTTGGTGTCCGGTTATTAGAGGCACTCCGAGTTGGTGTCCGCTTATTAGAGGCACTCCGGGTTGGTGTCCAGTTATTAGAGGAACTCCGGGTTGGAGTCCGGTTACAGAGGCTCTCCGGGTTGGGTTCCAGTTATAGTTATCCCTTAGGTCTTGGCACGAGGACTTGAACCAGAAATTAATGTTCAGCATTATGCATTCCATCATTATGAAAGTGGTTAGTGATATTGCTTGTGATTATTAGACTAGTATAATATCCATGTGAATAAGTAAATGGCATTACTTCATTTTATTTTTTCCATATTATACTGAAATTCAAGTTTAAAAAGGTTTTATTTTAGTTATACATTTCTTTAAATGTTTATGCTTATTTATGAATGTTTCCGCTGTATTGTTATCCTTACTGAGCATCTTAGCTCACCCCTTTCTATGTTTTATTTTTCCCAGGATTCCAAAAAGTGTATAGTGATTAATATGCAGGGATAAGCCAAGGGAATAATGGTGTTCGTAAAGGATTATTTATGTTGTTTTGTATGTTATGAAGTTTAATGTAACATTCCTGTATGTAATTTATTTTCTAATACTGCTAAACTGATTGGTCCTTCGGGACATGGTTCCATGTAATCATGCCAATGTATTAAAATAAAGCACCGACTCTGGGTAACTTGGGTCGTGGGGTTACAGTTGGTATCATAGGATGTTTAGAAATAACCATGGAAACTAGATTTAGATAAACTCTAATTAGAGCACATTACCCTAAGATAGACTTTGAAGATTAGTATAGAAGAACTTACTTGAATTTTGGCAATGTAGATATTTTGTCAGTTTTCCAAGAAAATACATCCTTATCTGGATACGATCAGGTAGAGGAGGCTCTGGCACAGATGTACCTAGGGGTAAAACCCGAAAACACCGCTTTGAGCTAGACTCGAATGGGAACTGGTGCATGACAACGGGCCTTGCTGCACTCTTGGTTACGACACTCCTGGGGGATATGCTTGGGATAATTCTCATTTTCTTTACAAACTACTATGAAGGGTTTTTAAGTATATACCTACTCAAAGAAAACATTTTTGTGATTATGGATCATATCCATAAACTATTCAATTTATGGTAGTTCTTTTACATGTTTGGAATTATGTATTTTGATTCATAAACTGACATAGTGTATGCCATTGTTTAGAAATGGAACCCAGCAGAAGGAATGAGAACTCCAATAATGCGTATGATCCAATGAGTAAGAAGGGTCATATTATTCATGGTATAAAGACAAAATTTATAAATATAAATAGTCTCCCACCTATTATCATCATATGAATAAATAGTATCAAAAGATCAGTAAAGAACCCTCTGAATTATTTGGCTTTGAAGGGATGCCAGAGAAGAAAATGATGGTAGAAAGAAATATGGATAAAGGGAATAAGGGAAAGAAGGATTTTCCAATATGTGATAAATGTGGAATGAATCGCCTTGGTAAATGATTGAAGGGAATGAGATTTTTTTAAGTGTGGAGAAAAAGGATACCAAGTATGTAATTTCAAGGGTAAGAATTTTTTTTCAAATGTACAATGCTTCATATGCAAGGAGTTGGTACACTACACAAACCAATGTCCAAATAATCAGAGTATGCACCAAATGATGCTAATTTGATAATAATAAAGTTATGATACTACTATAGACGAAGAGGAATGACTAGTGTTCTTATGTTGTTATTAAAGAATTATTTCATTTCAGTGTTGTATCAACGATGTACTGGTTCTATGAATTATGGAGATAAATAAGGATTGTACTGCAGTACTATTTCATTGAGTATTAGAGATATTATGGTACTAAGAAGTGTGACTCTACTGTGAGTTAAATTTTTTGGAAATTTCGTGGTTGAAGGAAAGATAAACCTTAATATGGTTCTAATATTGAGGTATTAATTTGGAAATAAGATATGGCTGATTTTTGTAAATTATATTGGATATTCCTGACTTCCTTGAAACTGATTAAAGATTTCTAAATTCCATTGTTGTTGGGTTTAAAAAAATTTTGGATGGATTAATTATATTCAGTATTCTATAAGGAATGAGGGAGCATGAATGTAATCAATAATGTTTTATGGTAATTCATGATTTTTAAGTGTTTTTAAATAATACATGATGAAGGTATTCACAAGATATTACGGGGTAAAAAGGATATACATTATGTTTAACTATCATATAAAATTTGGACTGAGAGTTTACAGAAGTATTTTGGATAAGTATAAAGGTTGTAAGGGATTATGTTTGAATGGTTATTTTGGTATTTTTATAAAAGGACAACACACAGACCGTGTGATGAACCCTTGCGTTGGACAAAGCTGCATGAATCGAACCCACAACCATAGTGAAATTGGGATTTATTGCCTACCACTGGACTACATGAAGTTCCTGGATGGTATAATGTAGTTTTTTAAAGGGTCTGATGTGTGAATTATAAATTGATTATATTTGGAACCCTATAAGATTAGGATAAATAGAGTATTTTTGAGTTGTATTATGTTTTGGGGTGAAAGATGAGTTTGTGATAAAAATTTATTAATTAATAATACTCTAATTATAAAGTAAGTATATCTCCTTATGATCCTAGCCAATCTCATAAATAAATTCCTCAGCATTACGAAAAGGAACATAGAACAAAAATGTTGTCCTAGATGATATCTTAGATCATCAAAAATTTATGGCTTTGAGATTGTTGGACTTTTCATAGCCATGTTCTCTACCACTCTCCATCAGATATTATTGGATAGATTTCTCCTCTATATCCATATTTTCAATCATGGAACCCCATTATGTGTTATTTTCGGTAACCTTCATACTTACCACACTTTATTTTCAATAGAGGCCTCATTAATCCATTTTTCGATGTGGGATTTCAACTAAGATATTTTGACATGTCAACCCCATGTTTCCAATACCAAGTATAAATTGATAGGATGCAATTTATTGACGGAGGGGAGAATGTAACACCCCAAACTTCTACAGTACGCTTCTCTTTGAATAATACAGTAGCATGTGTTGTATGCAACTTCGAGTTCTAACACACACCAAGACCAATCAAAGTAGCCGTTATGAATAGTAATACATACTTTTGAAAATTTTATAAATATTATCTCTCAAAATGGACTTCATTTTTTGATTTGAAGTATCGAATTTATCTTACGGTGAATTTTTGGTACTTTTCGGATAACTGTAATATTTTGATGAATAGTGAAAATTACTAAATTTTAATTGAAAACAACTTTTTTAATCAAAATAATTAATACTGATAAATTATGAATTTGAGTTGTTTTAAAGTATATTTAGAATATATTTTTAAAATTTAATACAATTTTGGTCATTAGACATAATTTCACAATTAAACCGGACATAAACAGGTATCAATCTTTTGATTGTTAATATATCTTAAAAACACGATTTTTGTTTTGACAGCAGGAATTAATTTTAAATTAATTTTTGCCACTTCGGTGTTTTGAATTTCGAAAAATGGATTCCATATTTGGAATCTGGATTTCAAAATTGTGTAAATAGATAACTTTTATTTTTAGACATTTTAAATAATTACTTCGTTAAATATTTTATTTACCATGGTTAAAGGGTAAATCTGGTAAATAAGATTTAAAAAATAATATTATAATAATACTAAATTACCATAAAACGTATCCTAACCTTATTTGTGGATACATTTCCGACCATGGGCATCTTTGGGTCGATTTTGGGACCCCATGAAGCCACTTGTAGGTCATAGGGACACTTTATTTTAATTAAGTTAAAATAAATACAAAACTGACATAAGCATATATCTTTTAGAAAAACAGTTTTTACATAGGGTTATATATGTTGTATTTTCAACTATAAATATTCATTAGAAATATAAAAATAATTCCTACTTAATGGTGTTTTATTTATAATTTTTAGACATTATATATGTTAATTTATTTATCAAACAATGGTGACGTAATAATTATATAATTAAAAGAAAATTAGAATAATTGATATTTTAAATACCCAAATAAATGTAATTTGAGAACTTTTATAAATACCAATAATTTTATAGGATAATATGACATGTTATAATTTATGTAATTAACCTTTTATGAAGTAATAATTTTGTTATGATATTTACAAAAATCAATTATTTAACAGTGTCAAAATTGACATAAAAGCGTTTTTAAAACAAATATTATATTATTAATTGATATTAAATTCTTAAAAATCTATGGTTCGGCAAAGAGACATATATCATGATAGGTGTATCATTAATGTACCACTTTGGGGGTCTCATGAATTTATATATTATGTTTATTAGCAATATAATATAAAAATACAAAGAGACATTGTAAAAGTGAAACTAATTAACTAAGAGTTAATACTTAAAGATATGGTTAATATAGTGACCCAAACCTGTCTAAATCCTATTGGTTGGGTGTTCTTCGAGTTATACCCACCTTAAACGTTAAATAATACTCTTTTGAGCCATTATAAACCGAATATGAATTTATTATAAAGTAACATTTCTAGATTTTCCAAAGGTGCCCCTCACACCTCTTATAAAAGGGCACTCTCCCTTATCATTAATTCACACCATAAATGCCTTTTGGTTCGGACAAGACCTACCCAAATACTCTCTAAAATTCCCTCAATAAAACCTAGAGGCTTTTTTTGATCATAAATCCCACCTAAGGAGCCCTTTTGATCAAATAAAAAGGAAGAATCCGAAGAAGAGGTAATGTTTTCATCACACTTTTTCAAGTTCATTTCTTTTTCAACTTATTCTTTCTTTGATATTCCAATTCTAAAATAATAAATCAAGTATCTCGTATATATTTTTAAATTATTATAAATATTTTACAGCCATATTCAGTATTCTATCCATCCTTTGAATGACATGTCACCATACGTGCGTACGTACGGCTTACCGTCTCTACGTCGTGGTGTAATTGTTATTCAATATATTATTATTTGGATTGGTATAATAATGATGTGTAATTCATGTAAATAATATATATAACATAATAATGGTTCTTTATATATGATATTTAGTCCAATTATATATTATATTAATATTAAAAGAATGATATTTTTTCTCGTGCGTACGTACTGATTACAGTCTCCACGACGTGATGAGATTCATTTCCGAGTTCACCATTAATCGATGATTATAAAAATATATATTACCAATAAGTATGTTATATATGACATAATAATGCTAATGGGAATATATATATTTATATATATAAGTATTTATGTACTTACATTTATCTTATTCAATACTATGTAAAAGCGGAAACAGCGTTTATGCGTACGTACGGACTACCGTCTCCATATGTGGTGTTTTCCATTTCATATATACGTCTATTATAAATTTTTATATTATAAATATATACGATATATAAATCATGTTTTATATTCTGGAAGTATTTAAATCATGATATATGTGATACAATCAAGAGTTACAAGTTAAAACATGTACGATAAAGAAAGCAATTATTACCCAAAATATTAATATAACATGGAAATTATCATTAAATAGGTAGTATAAAGTGATAAATGAATAATGTATGATATCATAAATATTAATATGGTTCTGGTATAATTTAATAACATACTGTAGTCTTCATACAGGAGGCTAAACGTACCCTCAACTAAAGGAAAGTGCAAGGTAAAGGGGTTTTCATCTCACTCCTTATTCCCGTGAGATTCATGCCATATTGCCAATATTACCTTTTGTGTGATATATGTACTGTCCATAATTGTATTCTTTGTTTAATACACTTCAATTTATGTGTATTTACATATACATTGTATGATAAATCTTTCAAGGTGTGTATGTTTTGTATGTTACCAAATTGGTAAGGTTTAATTTCACAATCTCTTTATTATCCGAGGTTGTTTTTATGTAACTATCTAATGGGACCTCTTTATTATCCACATCCATGATTCATAAAAAATTATTTCAAAACATTCTTACAATTTTACAGAATATGGGTTAAAGTAATTTATACCCTTGTTTGATTTTTTATAATAATTTTATAAAATAATCTTTTCATCATTTTCCAAACAAGGTCATTTTTAACCTTTCTGACTGAATTAATGTAAGAATGTCTTTTTAACTCATACGGCGGGTGTGGCTATTTTCCGCCGTTATAAAATCTTAGAAGCTTCCCTCACAAATAGTTTCGATTTCATCTATGTCAATATCCTATGATATATTTTAAGCTTATTTGAAGTTGATATATTATGATACAAAACATCCATATTGTATTGAAGATTTTGTTATATGTTTGATTGTGGATGTGTTATTCTTATACCATTCATTGTTTATGGTGAATGTATTGACATTACATATGCTAGTTTTAATACGAATAATTATATTATATTTCAATCTCTTCTTAAGATGAATGTGTAGGAAAATTATGTTCCATTTTGGGGACCGGTAAAAGTAAACCCTTCGGGTTGGGGTCCGATTACAGCAGACCCTCCGGGTTGGTGTCCGGTTATTAGAGGCACTCCGGGTTGGTGTCCGGTTATTTGAGGCACTACGGGTTGGTGTCCTGTTATTAGAGGCACTATGGGTTGGTCTCCAGTTATTAGAGGCACTCCGGGTTGGGTTCTGTTTATAGTTAGCCCTTTGGTCCTGGCACGAGGCCTTGACATAGAAATTAAAGTTCAGCATTATGCATTCCATCATTATGAAAGTGGTTAGTGATATTGCTTGTGATTATTAGAATAGTAGAATATCCATGTGAATATGTAAATGGCATTACTTCATTTTATTTTTGCCATATTATGTTGATGTTCAAGTTTAAAAGGATTTTGTTTTAGTTATACATTTTCTTAAATGTTTTTGCATATTTATGAATGTTTTCGGTGTATTTTTATCCTTACTGAGCATCTGAGCTCACCCCATTCTATGTTTTATTTTTCCCAGGATTCCAAGAAGTGTATAGTGATTGATATGCATGGTTAAGCCAATGGAATAATAGCATTCATGAAGGATTATTTATGTTTTTTTATGTTATGATGTGTAATGTAACATTCATGTATGTAATCTATTTTCCAAGACTGCTAAACCGATTGGTCCTTCGGGACTTGATTCCTTGTAATCATGCCAATGTTTTAAAATAATGCACTGACTCTGTTTAACTGGGGTTGGGGCATTACATTTATGAAACTCCATAGAATATAATTATATAAAATTATTACATATAAATCATAGATATCATTTAATTCAATGATTTCCTTTAATTACACAACACCCATTAACATTATATTATCATAAGGTGTGTTTCAGGAAAATATTATGATTTTATATATGATTTCACTAGTTTCAAGAAGGCATTTTTTCAAAGATTATAAATTTTATACAATTTAGTATGTAATTTAAACATTATAATGACTGAGATAAAGTCACATTAGAGTTTAGTTGATATTAATTGAAATGGTGAAATAGTAAGGAACCTAAAAATATATAGTGTATATAAAATCAATACCGAGAGTATTGATGGGGAAAAATGGAATGTATTTGGTTCACAAGAACCATATTATTTTATCCAATCATTATACATATGATATAGTGATAATATTGTGTTTCCTGAAATGTTCACTATAGGGTTCCTCTTAATACATATTTTATGATGAAACAACTGGGCTTATCTTTCCATGGCACATGGGATTTTACCTTACAGGGTGAATAATGGTGTTGAGTTCCACTATAGGAAGAATAAATTGAAATGATAATGGTGGATCTAGTTTCCAAATAATGATAAAGTTTTTTGAAAAGGAAAGTAGATGAGTGACTATTGTGAGTCACTATTCACGATGTAGAGTTGATTCAAGGATGAGGAAGACAATCTGTCATCAGTATTTAACTTTTGTGGAAATATATGTACATGTATTGTGGAATTTTTTTGAGCCTATATTATATATGTAAATATTAATCAACATAAGGTAATTTATAGAGTACATATAGACACACATAATGGTTCTGACCAATGGAAAAAATAATAAATTTGTGGATCTTTAAACCATGGTGAATCCTCGTATATAAATATGGTGAGTTTCAACATTCTATGTTTTTTTTTGTTGAAAAAGAAATGAATCTTTAGATAAATAGACACACAAGGTTAGAGACTTCATGTAAGGACTATGGAGATGAATAGAGTTTGGGAAATGATCCATAATTTAAAGAAACAATTCTTCGGAGGAAAAGTTGATTGGTTGTATTAATGTTTCTTACCATTATTTTATATAATTTCAGTTCAAGGTTATATCATATCTATGTTTTTTTAGTTTTTATAGTAAATTTGAAAAAACAATCATTGGATTATAACTGTTGTTGACAGGGGTTTATCCAAATGATAATAATATTTAATGAACATTTCATTCAATACTATGTTGTGTTTCTTCATTTTATCCCAATATATCACTATAAATTCAAAACCATAGAGACCCAGTTACACTAAATAGTTTTGTAAATAATTATTGATTTATATTTCAGGTCTTTTATAATACATTTATCCACCCATCACTCTAAAATATATGGTTCCATACAATCTCCTTGACCTATAACAATACATGGGAAAATATATCATATTGAGAATCTTTCTAAAGAAAGTGGTATAGAACTCATCACATCTACCTTATCAAGTATTATTTTCGAATGATACACATCTTACTATCATATTTATTATTTTATGGTTTATTTTTTAAATTTTAATATTTATTTCATTATCTATATTACTTATTGTAAATTCTCTACATATAATGATAAAGTATCCTATCAAAATATTCTTATCATATTTCTCTATTTTCAATATATGTGTAAATATTATTTAATAAATTATTATTGATGTTATGTGATTTAATGGAAAATTCTGAAGGATTTTTATGCATTATTTTATTTCTAAATAAAATAATAATTGATAAATATAACATTCATTTCATTTTTTATTGAAACATATATATCTTTTACAATAGTGGGATAATCTTTCTCTCTTAGGAATCATTAAATTGAGACAATTTATAAATATTATATATTAGATATACATTTTTGTGTGAATCAAAATTGGTTGTTAATAAATCATTCCTTCGTTTATGGGTTGATAAATATGAGTTTTTTTTGTAAAAGAATTTATAGGATTTCATAAGAGTGGTAGGTGTTTTTTATGTCTTACATTGTTTTATGTATCAAGCCTATCTCTATTCACGTTTATCACATAGATCCAGATGAGTTTATATAATAGAATAAATATTTCAGATATCTTTAATTTGAAGAATTAATTATCAAACATGTCTTATGTTGGCATGATTTTGTAGTTTTTCCATTAAGATGTTGTAGGGTTTTTTCATGAGAATTTTCTAGCAAGGGATAAATTGTACAATCTTGGAAAGGTTCCATAGAGGATGATTAATAATTTATTTGAATTGATGAGGTTATTTTGATGGGGTTTTATGATAAATATTTCAATTTTTTTATAACCTATGTATATAGACTAATAAAATATTGATGAATTATCTTCAAAATAGATAATTTTTTTTAATAATTTTTATCTAACATTGTAATATGTGAAAAATATAACTATTATTTTTATATCGTTGATGAATTGTTGTTTCTATATATATGTATATAAAATATTTCAATTAACTATTGCTAATTTATTGATATGATCAGAATTATATGAGGTTTTTTGGATGAATTATTATATTATCTGTGAAACATTAGGATTTCAATGATTATATTATATGATCTTAATAAATTACCATGCCATCTTTAGAAATCCATTTCATTTTTGGTCTTACTTGTTATTAAAATTAATTTAATAATCATTCACTCATGAAGTAGTAAAGATTAAGTCATTAACTAATAAGTTTATTAATATGAAGTTGGCTGATATATACAATTATGTATTTGAAGAGTTGAATTTGAAGATGATATTTATAAATTTTCTTATTTTACTATCAAAAAAAAGTTCTATGGAGAATTTTTTGGTACATTATGTTTGGTATTATGTTGTGTGTAGATGTAGGAGGAATAATATTTTGTATATGGTCTTTGAAATCATAATTCTCATGAGATGAAATACACTATCATGATATCCAGAAAAAAATGGTAGTTTATTCCCATAATATTTGGTGACATTGTATTTTTGGTGTGATATTTTTTTTCGATGTTTATCAAATGATTTTAATATATATTTCCTATGTGTTATATATCCCATAGTAATTAATATGGTTAATTTATAATTACTCATGAAATTGTGATAATAAATATACTACATTGACAGGGAATGCAATTTTCAATTTTTCGGGCATAAAAATCTCATCAGGATGTAGTTCGTGAATTAAAAGATTACTAAATGATGATTTATTATTCAATAAGATACATATATTTGTATATTAAGGAGTTGGATATGTATTCATGTCCCATTTAACCATCACATCATCATTAATTATTTTGGTGAAATAGTATAAGAATTTATAATATTAAATCTTGGTTGTTCATAAGATTAAATTAATGTAGAACTATATAATAGAGTGTATTAATGGTATTGATTCTAACTTATATCTGAACAAAAATTCATTTTCGTAACATAACAAAAATAATTTTTTTAAATACATTCATGATTCTCTATTAGCTATATATGTAGTGTTTCCATGTAGTAAACCATTATTTGACAATTCTATTATTAGATTTTAATCAAATCAGACATGGATGGATCTATGATGAGATTCATTAGATATATGTTAGAAAAGGATAAAAATTAGAGACTCTTTGGTTTTTTATATCATCGCATATTCTATTATTGAAATAATATTATACAAACATGGTTATTTTAACTACTTTCTAATGTGCACTTGAAGGAATTGGTTCATTATAGATTTGTTTTTGTTAATGAAATAATGTTTTTAAATTTCATATAATTAGTTAATATTGATTAATATATGTTCGTTAGAGGATTAATGATGGATAAATCAGAACATAATAGGATGTACATAATATCATTTTATTTGTTCATGATGAAGAATATATGTAGTGTCTTTGGAACGGCATACAAATAGACTAGAATACTCAAGGAATTTTGAATATGTTTGGTCGTTCAAAAATAATATAACATGTTTTTATCACTACAGTAATTGATCGATATAATAATTTTCCGTGTGTCCTAAATTCATGTGGTATAAAAGATGATAAAAGTTATTTTTACAATTTCTTTATAGAAATATCATTAATTAATATATTTAAACATATTAATTTAAATCCTGAAATAAATGGTACTAGTGATTTTCATTCTCTTGGCATAAAATTGATAGAGAATAGTCATTAAGATCTAATATAAAAAATTAAATATATAATTGGGTTTAGTTTATAAAAAATATATTAAATAATTATTATTGTATATAACAGTAATATTTTGAATGAAGACTCTCAAATATCATTTTTTAAGGATCATTCCTTTCTTCATGTCACAACTATATTTACAATTCAATGATTGAAAATTATAAGGAAATTAGATATATGATACGTTTGACCATTTAGAATCATTTGGATGGATATATAGATTTATTATTACTGGTGTTACCTATTTAGAATATTCGGATAAATGATGTATTTCATGTGTTTCAATTGATAAAATTAAATGAAATCAATCTATATTTTTTACAATGATGATACATAATTATCTTCTATTTCTCCTTCATTTACCATACCATTGTATATCTTATATTATAGTGAGTGTATGTTATGTTGGATATTAATTTCACGTGATCCTTATCAATTTTTTAATATGTCAGTAAAATATTGTATATTAGAGAAATAATTCTAAAATAATGTCCCCAGGGTCGGAATAGTTGGATGTGGACAGAAGATATTTTTTTCATGGTATTAAATCCCTATATACTATAATATGTAACAACATAGAGTTTTATATTGAATATTTTCCTTTAATTATAATTGAATCTATTTTATATAGATTTAATTAGTGTCAAATTATATATTATTTTTGGAATAGGAAAAATGCGAGTGAGAAAATAAAATTTCATATTTGAATAAAATTATATATATATATACTATGTAGAATAAGAAACGATTTAAATTATGTTAAACCAATAACTACATGGTTTATTGGATAAAAATTTGTTGTAGGTACTTTCTATGTGGATGATGGATTCCCAAAAGCTATCCAATGTATTCTAAAACTATTTTTTGACTTGTGGACATTTTAAAAAAACTTTACAATAGATTTATGAAACTGAGAGTACTTTTATAATGGTATCAGCATCAAAATCCATTGAAAACTATTTTGGTTTTTATATTATTTATTGATAATTCTTATATATAGCTAATGATGATTGAATTGTGAATTATTCGTCTTGGGTGTGGATAATACCATCATATTGAGTTTTTTCAAAAATATGAGTTTGGATTTATATATCATCTATTTTATATATTTTAATATCTATATATAATTGTAAAAAAATATGTGGATTTAATTTAGTGTGTTACAATTATTTGAGAAATATTATTAACAAAACATGAATGATATTTGTTTAATTAGTATGGAATATTATGATTTTATATATGATAATCTTAGATGAAATATAATATAATTTTTTTTAAATTCTAAAAACAGGGGGAAAGGTTAATATGATTATCATAATTATGTAAAAATTATTAAATGAATTAGTAAGGGGTTATGTGGTTTTAAAATAAAACTTTGGAATATTTATTTTTACTATAATTGTTTTTCATTGGAAATATTTTTTGATTTAAATTATGTTTACATGAATGAATTATTTAAATATTTATGTGTTGTAAATAATTTTCTATGATTTTTTAAATTTTTTGAATAAAATTTTTGTGTATAAATGTACATGATATTTTTTGGGAAGCTCATATTATAGACTTATAAATTGTTTATGTGTTACTGTGATTTTATAATGATGTTTTCTTGTAGTATAATGGTTTATAATTAGTTAGAAATGAAATTTAATTAATATTAAGGTTAAATGTAAGGGAGATAATTGTTATTCAGGGTAAAAAGAGTCAGTGTCAATATAAGAATTAAAAATGAGGTATTTGAAGAAATTATTTTTTTTTATTTTTCTATTAACAAACATGTAGTGTAAATAGAATATATTTAATTTAAATATTTTTTTTCGAAATATATATACTAATTTTTTCAAATAAAATATAAAATATTAATGTGTTTTCATATTTATTTTAAACTATAGTTGTGATGTTATTTCAAAACCATTTTCCTTTGATAAATCCATTATCATAGAGAACAAATTATGAGACATTGGTAACCATAGGCCATGAGATAATGATATTCCATTTGTGGGATTGGAAGGGCCTTGGGTGAGGCTATGATTATATTATTCACCATGTGTATAGTAGTTTCGTACATATTTTATCATATATGATAATATATTTATTGGTTAGTACTCTACTGTGTTTGTGACATTAGAAGAGTTAGGTATAATAATTTCCATGGTGTCTTTCTTACCAAATATCTACATAGAATTCATTTTTAATTAATATGAACACATCTTTTTATATAATATAAGCATTTATAGATGATAATCTAAATCATAATTAGAAGTTAGATTTTAAGATGGAATTTCTCGTACTATATCTGTACAGGTCATGTGCGAGTACAACTTACATTCATTATTTTATTATTAATAAAATATCGATTCAGTAACATTGAGTTAATAATTCAATATTGAACAAAGATAGTTTTATATGATTTTTGAGTGCAATGGATGAGTTTCCTCAGATTTTTTTTTATTTTAGAATTATTAAATTTATCATTTATCTATTTATAATATACCCTTATCCAATGTACTCTTCACATGAATATTAATAATAATTATTTTAAGACATCATTATGGTGAATATTAATGATATTCAATGTGTCTTTTAATTGGTTAATTATTTATTTTATCAATATGGAATTATATAGGGTACAACAGTCCTAAAAGATACTTATTAACCATAGTAACTAGTCACTTAAATTTATTCATTGGTAACACACCAAAATTACAGTGACACCCAAAAAAGAAGATCCACATTCATACTAAATGATTAACCTTACATCCGTGTATAACAATAATATAAATATGACTTCAATGTTTCTGAATATTTATTAAAATTATATTATTTCACACAAAATTACATATGGGGTTCAAATAACAAACATGAAATCATTATATAATAAAAATTATTAATTATAAATGAAATGAAACTCCAATGGCTAATAAATTCCACGAGATTTATATGTAATTATTATATAAAAGTCAATATATTTTAGGATATCAATTTTTATCTGAATTATAAGCACTGTGTGAGGGTTGAATAGTGATCCCAAAAATATTCCTAAAAAAAATTCACTTATCTACTAAAATATAGGATTGAATTGTTCATCAAATGAATGATGATGTAAGATTACATGCTACCCTAAATATTATATGATCCCAATATATTCTAAAAATGTCCACTTAATAATTATCAATGGACAGTCATATGTGATTATTGATTTCTATACAATTTTTATACTGAGAACCAAATATAAAATGTAGGAAGGACGAAATAGACACCATAATATCCTAAAAGATACAATAAATTTGAATAATTGTGAACATTAAATTTTCAAATAATAACAAATCATGCTTTATCCACATAAAGAAACATTAATACTTAAAATGAAGTGTTACCATTTTCATATATAAATAAAATCACTATTATTTTTGAAAATTTCTTATTGAATATTTTGGTTGCAATTTAATAAGTTTTTGAAATTTATTTTTTAATATTGAGTTTAAAAAAACTTGTTCTCACTTCCAAATAAAAAATTAAATCATCTTTTTTATTTTCCTTTCTAAAAGATTAGACTAAAAAATTTATGATACCAAAAATAATACATTCATTTCATTATTTTTATTCTCATCATTTTCTTTCACCATTAGAATCTCTAAATCATTATATTTCACTCCATTCCCTACTTATTCAATATATATCCAAAAAAGCATTATTAACTAAAACTATTAATTTTCCCTTTAAAACAAATTCTTGTTAATGTTACATTGATTTAGTAATATAATGTTTTCTACGGTGTCAAAACCATAAATATATCTAATTAAAAATGAACAATAATTTAATGACTTATCACTACGATGAATCCACATGATATGACTAAAAGATCATGAGTGACCCCAATGCATGCCTCCCACAAGCCACATGTTAAATACTTTACCGGAGGAGATTAATTAAAATTACTTTGGTGAAATAACACTTTAACATATAAAACCATATCGAAGTATATATAAAATACCTTAAAAAAGATAAAATCACATTGTATAAAAAACTAAGAATTAAATTTTATTTATAAGTGAACTTAAAATGAAAAAATATTATTATAATTTGGACATTAAAAACTGAATGCACCTAATTCTTATTCAGTCACCATGTACCAAAACTAACAATGATTAACATAAACCTAAAAAAGATATAAGATTTTAGAAAAAGTAGAATATCAGTGATTGAGAGGAATAATGTACTCATTATGTCCCCCCATCTAAAACAACACATATATACTGAATTGTTATAATAATTCTTTGAAATTATCATATATAATTATAATTTTTTAATATTAAAAAAATAAGTGATAAAAATCAATATAACACTATTATCACACCATTCCATTTATATTACCAGAAATAATTCAACATTAATGAAATGTGATATCCATTCTTATAATTTTATCTTTTTTAACCACAAAACTACTTATTTCGCAAAAAAAACTATATATATTGAATGAAAAAACCTAGAGACAATGACATACAAACCAATTTATATCTATTGTTCTAATACAACATCCATTACCCTCAACAAACCTATTATAATACTACATCACATATCATATATCATCATCGTGGAATAAAACAACCCACAAACCACAACATGATAACATAAATACAAAATAATATAATAATATTCGTAATTAATAATCATATATATCAAGTATATTGTCATCAGCACAAAAATATCCCTTATAATATAATAACCTCATATATTTCCTCATAACCCCAATGTATGTAATAATATATATAATGAAGACATTCATTGGGGAAATAATAATAATAAACTATACATAAACCCCATATATCATCTTTACCCATTCACATATCATTCATAATATCATCCTTTATCAAATAAAATCTTTGTAATATTAAATAAAGGTAACAAAAAAGTATTATCCAATTAGACACATACAAAATATATCAAAATTTAATAAATTACCCAAAATTATGTGTTATATATCATTCAATATTATCAAATATAATTTACTATTTTCTAATTTTATATTAAAATGTTTTTAATCAACTGTTCATTAACAAATCATTTTGAAAATTATTATTCTCAGTGATAAAAATTTGAATTTTCATGTATATTTCAATTAAACTGTTATGGTCCTTTGATCTTGATATTGTTTCAATTATATTAATTATGTTAATATTAATAAAACATTCATGTGTATACAATATATATATATATATTTATTACCATCCATAAATGGTACATATTGAAAAATGAATCACATCATTCATTGATACAGTTGTCTAAAGGAATACATGAACACAGTTTGTATTTTATATAGAAATGATAGAAAAATGATCAAAACATTTTATTATTAAATAGTCAAAATTATATCTATAATTCAATATTTCTTTATTTCATACATCATTAAATCCATAAATATGGGGTGGTTATGGAAAATAAATCATGTCACTATATCGAGGAAGTAATAATCACATATTACTGGGAAATAAATTCATTTCAAATTTGATATAAATGTTTGATAATGTTTGTGGAATAATTATAAAAACAAGTCAACTGGTTTATGATACTACATTAATCATATTATGATCAATACAATTGGTATAGAGAAGTTAGAAGAATAAATACAATATAAAGTGATCTGTAAATATTTATACATATTCTTTGAGCAACTTATTTTTGCATATAACATATGTCTTGAAATATTTGTCAAAGAAGAACTACATGTGATCTAGGATGAAGGAAATGTTTTGTGGTATTTATTATTCTGGTAATGTGCTCTGTTAGAGGACTCAAACATTGTGAATAAATGATAAGAGTATGTTCCCTTTTATAAGTGAGGGAAATGAATCCTATAGAATTACTTAAAAGATATTAATATGAAATAAATAATAATAAAGTGATTAACAACACAATTTTAATACTTTATGTGTATGACCTAACAAGATCAGAATAAAATTAGGAAATAGTATGATGAGATGTTTATGTTGTATTATAATCATTATCAATAGGATTAACCACCTATTTACAATTTTTAACCATAGTATAGGGATCACATATTTGGAAATGAAGGGTTATAAATTTACATGTAAAATGAAAACTAACTCCAAATAATCCATGGATGATATATTATTCGAATTCCCATAACACAAGTATTCTTTAATTATTTCATTGATTTTTTTAAAATAGTTATTAAAATATTTGTTAATATAAAATAACGGTAATGTCATTTTTTTCCTTTTTATTTAATTTTATTCAAATGAAAATAATAAAACAATGGAATTAAAATACAGTCATATTTAACATAAATTATTTCACACCCAGATTTTCATATTTTGGCTAATGATCCAGATTGTTGGGAATAATGGTATGTTTCACGGGTTCTGAGTGTAACGAGTGTTGGATTTGGATGTTTTCCTTTGTTTAGTTTTTATCACATGTTTTCCATTTGTTCATTTGGGTGTTTTTAGAGAAATTCCTGAAAAGTAGGCTTGAAAGTACACTTTACACGGTTGGTACACAATTTGATAAACCATGTGGCTGAACCAAGGTAACCATGGGGCATGAATAGAAAATACAACACAGTTAGCACACAACTGTGCAATCAATTCATGGTAACCATGTGGTCTATCCATCTAAGGGGAGTGGTTACTATATAGTTACTTCATGTTCTGTTAAACCATCCTACCTAACCTGTAGATTGCACAAATTTTAAAATTTATGGGTTTCCAATTATTCCCATTTCATAATTTTTATCAAAAAAAATCCCATTCTCTTTAGTATGGTGTGCTCAACCCTAGATGTCATCTCCCTCCCTCCTCACAACTCCCACCTTTTCATATGGTGATCTTAGAGGGTTTTATTCATGGTTTGAGTAGATTATTCAAGGTAAACCTCTCCAATATTCTCCCACTTCCTTCTTCACATATATTCTTATTGAGTTTTTTTTCACATTGTCATATTTTCCTAGGGTTTGGCTTTCCATCTGTTTATACATGGGTTTTTCCATTTATGGGTTTTCTGGTTGATCTAGGTTTTTTAGAAAACCCATGGAAAATTTTCAATGGTGTGTTGTAATTTCTCCATGGATCTAAGGTAGGTTTTCCCATGAACTTTCTTTTTTATTTAAGAATCGTTAGTTTTATTCATTTTTCACCTTCATTGATTTATAAATATTGAATTATGATTATTTTATTAATTAATTGGTGTGAAAAAGTTGTGTTTTATGCCTTGGTTTATTATAATTGGAATTGTTGTGTTAAATAACACATAACATGTGATCTATTAAATCCCTATATAGATTTTATTAGTAATTTGTTATGTAATAAGCATGTTTTGGTTTTGTAAATTTATTGTTGTTATGAGAAATAATATCTTAGGTGACATACATGGGTTTCCCAAGTGATTTTGGGTTATGAAAAAATTAAGAATGAGTATTATGGTGTTTTGACTTGTGTTCCGGATTAATGGTGCATTTGGAACTTTCATAAGAAATGGCCTTCCTTGAATGGGTAGTGGGAATGTTTTAAGAAGATCCTGTAAATTATTTTTAAAATTAAAAGAGTTGTGCTTACAACCCTTTATTAAAAATTTATTTTTATCATTGATAACTGTTGGTTTTGTGAAATTGTTAATGGTTATTTTAGAAACATTGTGAAATGATGAATGTTTTTATTATAAAAACCATTGTTGGATGTATCTAAATCTGTGTCTATATAAAATGGATGGGATTTCCTCGCTATGGAATCCTAGATATCCATTATCAAAATTATTTTTCTGTGACTCTTCTTTTTCTATTGATTAGATGGCATGAGATCGGTCCTTTGGGTGACTTGTAGTGATGAAAATTATTGAAATATTATTACTATATGTTTTTTATTTGATGCTTGGATGGAATTTGTTAGATCACCCCCTTTTATATTGGAGGCATGTGGACCTATTTTAGTGAGATAATTTTTCGATAATGGGTTTTCACTGGCTAGTTTGTGCACTATATGGTGGCCCATAGTAGGACGATATATTAGCTTTTATGGCTATTGGATTGGGCCCCTTGGTCTTTCCTAAGTTACAGTGTCTAGGTGTTTAGGGAATATTTAGTTTCATATTATGTGGAACACTACTGGGGATGGGGTCTCATGTATTTTTGTGTCATAGATTAATCATGGTCTAATTGGTTTACCTATGTATATTGGCTCTTAGTTTCTTATAAAGATGATAGCGATACTTGTATGATTATTTTCATTTCCCATGTTTAATCTCCATCATATTCCATTTTTTAGTAGTGTTTTCTTGGAAATTTATGTGGTAGTTTCAAAATGGTTTTGGAAAATTGAATAAAATAAAATAATGTTTTATACTCTTTAGTGAATTTTGAAAATGTAAGAATAAATTTCCCCTTAAAATTATTTTTGATTCACAAATAGAATGAGCATGATTTTAGGAAATTAATAAGGAAAATGTATTGTACATTGTATTTAAGTAAAATGTGTAGGAAAAAAATAGTTTTATATATTTTACATCAAACATGAAAATGATGTTTCATTTATTTTGAAGGAAGTGCATTGGGAATAGAATATCAGGCTAGCCTACTAAGTTTTAATACTCATCCCTATAGTTATTTTATTTTTTAGCCCTTGTGCAGGTTTCATCTTGGATTTTTCCACCTTGGGGGATGGATGATCATGTGTTGGAGAGTGACCCATTTGGTCATATGGAGTTGGTGTTGTCATTGTTTCCAGTTAGTATTTATTGTATTGTTATTGAACAATTCATCCTTATATAATGAATGATTAGTTTAGTTTTATTTATATATGTTGGGTTGTTTAGTATCTCTCTATTGTGTTGTTATTTGTTTATTTATGTGGTGAAATATTTCAATTGTAGTACTATTTTGATGCTCGACACTAGTTTCCAGCCCATGGGGATCATAAACACCCTTTGGGCCACAGTACAGATCATCTCGGGTGACTGGTATAGGGTCTTCCCGAGTTGTTTCATGAGAAATTGTTATCATAGGATGTCATATATTTAAAGGATATTTCATTTCATAGCACCCTTGGTTACATGGGGATATCAATTTAGATGGAGTATGATAGTCAGGACATGAGTGATATGTGTGGGAAGGGCGTCGCGAACTCTTGCTCATTCTGATCCTCAGGTTTCCATGGGATGTTTGGTTTTTACAGTTTATTGGTGTCTAGGGATTTATTAGTGAGTGGGATATGAAAAGGGGGTTGGGCTAACGATCTCCATTTGGTTAAAGGGCCAAAAAATCCATGTGAATCTTGGGGAATTGTCCTATAAGTCATTCTGTGTTGGTGGTGATTTTGGAATATAGACTCTAACCGTATAGTCATATCACCCACTGACACCAGTTCCCTCTTGTGAGTCTCTTTGAGGACTCATTTATTTCTAAATTTATTTATGAAAACCCTTTTGTTAGAAATATGAAAATGGGTTAATAATGGAAGGATTTTATTTTGGAAATGGGATAGTGTAATTTCATAATATACTGTGATGAAAGGTTGTCAAATGTTTGGTTTTTTTAAATCAAATATTTTAGTAACATGGAAATGGTTTAATGGGATTTTATTTCCATGATAGAAAAATGAGGTTTATTTAAATAAAAGTTTTTTGGTTTTCCAAATCAGCTTTGAATGGTTGGTGTTTTTTGGAGAGGTTTTGTGCAATTTGAAATGTGTTTTGATCTTTGTGGATAACCAAATATGAAAAGGTTCATTGATGAATTATGGAAAATGGGAAATTGTTATTTGAAAGGGAATGTTTGAGTTGAATGTTTTTTAATGAAAAATTAATTTGATTTTATGGAATGGTATTTATGAAAGGTGATTTGAGTGAATTTTGGAAACTGTTTCGAATGAAATGAAATGGATTTTTCATGAAAATATTTGGGATTTCATTTTCAAGTATGATATAATGGTTTGTTGTGTGGGAAATGAAAAATTAATTTTTAACATAGTGGCTATTGAACCTCCGGATGGTTGTTGGTTTTTTTAAATGGGTCAAATGAAATGGTTTTGAAAAAGTTTTTATTTTTTATCCTTTAGTGTTCTCATGGGTGATCACATGTGTTGTTGTTTGTGGAAATGTGAATGATGCCTCGTACGGTAGGGTGTATGGATGCCCAGGGTGGCATGTAAATATACATATGGGTGAGACTCAATGAACACAATTGGTGAGTTCAAAAAATCAACAAAGTTTTATTTTTTAGACGTGTTTTAGGATATAAATTGTGGTGTTTTTGTAATCCAATGGTTACGTGGTGTTTTTTATATGTCTTAAATATGTTGTTTATTTGGTATAATCCTCCTCATGATTTGGAAGTGATACTATTGGTGTATCCATTATAGAGATTTTGTTTATAGCTCTGTCTTGAAGCAGTTTCTTATAAGGATTTTATAAAAGTATTTGGGATGTCCTCGATCTAGTTTCCTTTTATGTTAGTGTTTGTTTTTTAGGATTAGCGGGGTTCATGAGCATGTTTTGAAAGAGATTTTGGTTTTATTGTTCCATTGTATTCTCTCAAATAGAGATGTGATGAATGTTATGGTATGACTATGGATGGTATTATGTTGGAATGAGTTCTAGTTGATGATCCTAATGATTTCATATGTGGGTTTTATAGGTAAAATCCACTTATTTAAAATATTACCAAGACAATTTTTTGGAATATAAATCTATTCGGGGTAAATTTAAAATGCTTTAGTGTTATGATAATTCTCTTGGTTATAAAAATGGTGTTTGGTGATGTTTGGAGCATTTCACCATGTTCCTTTTTCATTTTTCTCCATGTTCAGAGTGAGAGAGAATAATGATGTGTATCCTTAAGGCCATGTTTGGGTTAATGTGTGTTGTTTGAGGAAGTGAGTATCATGGTTTGAGATAATCCATTGTTTTTTCATATGATAGTTATGTGGATTCATCTAGCACAATAATAATTGTTTCTAGTTAGGAATTAGCTACTCCTAACTCCATGTTAGTAGATTCCTCGTGCATCAGAGCTCCAGCCATAGGTCTCACAGTGATGCTGAAACATAGTTAGTAATCATAGCGGTTTAAGGAGTTTGATAGAGCTTGTGGATGTACTCTTATATTAACGAAATTATTGTGTTTTTATTGTGTCTTCTCATCATTTGGAATTTTATTTTACAACAAAGAGTGTGGTGGACATACCAAGCACACAATGTCTATGGTTATGAATTCCTATATTAGGGTTTTTGATCATTGATCTTATGTGCACCACCAAAGTTAATCTGGTACAGTCTTATAATTTACCTATTTATAGACAAATATTAGTTGGTAGTTATCTGTTTTGGTTTTAACAGTACAATTATTGGCTACTTCCCCTCTCTACCATGTGTGGTGGGTGTTTTTTTCTGTATATGATGTTTTGGTTCCATTCTTATTCCCACAATTCGGGATCGGGTAGTTTAAATTCCTTTGATTTATTCTTCTTAACACGTGTCCTTATTATCTTGGGTAGTTCAGGGTGGGAGATTCTTGGTTGGACAATATTTGAATGTCCTAGTTCTAGATCAAGTTCAATTTTGGTGTGGTCATTCTTATCTAGTCATTATTGGTGAAGATACCCAATGTGGGTCCCATTGAGTTTTCAATTAAGAATTCATTAGGTTCTTGTTGATTTCTAATGGGGGGATCTATTCAGGCCTCCCGTCTACTAGTAATCTATTTCTATTTTGATTTTGGTTTGATCTAGATATATTTGATTATTTTAGTGATTTGGGTTTTTTTTGTTTCCACTTCAGTTTAGGTGATTATTGGGATTCCTGGGGGAAGACTCAAAGGTCTTATTTTGTATTGGTTGTGGAGGTGGATTCTTTATCCATTATTTGATCTAATAAAGTAGATGTGGGTTGTGGTTTTGTTTTAGGCAATGGGAATGGGTTCCATTAGTTGTGGGTGTAATGTTCGTGTCTTTAGTGGTGGGATTTTTTTTATATGGAATCCTTATGAGTTGATTTATTAACTAGAAAGTGTTGTGTATTTCCTTGGGTGGAGAGAGTTAATGGTGGGGGGAATTTTCACAACGTGGTTTAAATGTTTTGGATTGTGATAAAGTTTTAGGGGGATATTGATCTTTTTATTGGGATTTAGGGGTTATTAGTTTCATGTTTTGAGGTGTTCCATTATCTACTATTTTACCATTATTGGAACTTGGTTTATTTGGGATTATTTTTTGAAATCTTTAAATTTTTGGGTTTTTAGTACCCTATGCGCGGTTCTCAGATGATATGATAAACCGTGCAGTTGAACGAAAGTAATTGTGTGACAACTACAAAACCTATGACATAGTTAGAGAATGACTATGTGATCGATACAAGGTAACTGTGTGGTCAATCCATTTGTGGGGAGAGGCCACCGTACGATTTGTCAAACTCTATAGCCTACCTGTGTGTCCTGCCAAGATTTTAAAATTTAGTGGTTTCCAATTATACAAATTTCTAGATTTAATGCCAAACCACACATAATGATATGGTGTGCTCGGCCCTAGGGTTCCTATCCCTCCTTCATCATGACTATAACCTCCTCCTAGTGTGATATCATGGGGTTTTCATTTGGGAATTGGATAGGTTTTTTCCTCCTCTCTCATCTCTGCCTTCATTCTTTGCTTATTTTATTCTTGAGTTCCTTTTCGCAATGGTCATGTTGAAATAGGGGTTGGTTTTCCCCTTGTTTATTTTTGGGGTTTATTTCTTTTATGGTTTCTTGTTAGATCTATGGTCGTGGAAAAATCGTGGTGTGTTTTTGGGGGTGTGTTGTCATTGTTCAGTAGATCTGAGGTGGGGTTTCCCATGAATTTTCCTTTTCAATTTTATAATCATTAGTTTCGTTGTAACACCCTGATCTCAGTTACCCAGAGTCGGTGCATTTTTACATAACATTGTCATGATCACAAAAGATCAATTCTCGAATTACCGATTAATTTATTAGCCTTGGAAACACTAGATACATTCATAATTTTTACATTAAATCAGAAAGTGAAAAACTACAATAACATCTTGTCTCCATAGACCACAATAAAATCCCCTCATACTATCCCTGTAGGTCATTCATAAAATACTTCTTCACATCCTGGGAAAAATAAAACATAGAAAGGGGTGAGCTCAGATTCCCAGTAAGGATAAAAATATAGCAGAAACTTTCATAAATAAGCATAAACATTTAAGG
Organism: Viscum album; assembly: GCA_963277665.1. Classification (NCBI taxonomy): domain Eukaryota; kingdom Viridiplantae; phylum Streptophyta; class Magnoliopsida; order Santalales; family Viscaceae; genus Viscum; species Viscum album. The sequence goes on along the minus strand of OY728162.1, from coordinate 912,747,993 downwards.
CAATGTATAACTAAAACAGAAGACTTTTAAATATGAAATTCATCATAATATGGAAAAAATAAAACAAAATAATTCCATTTAATTAATCACAAGGATATTCTACTAATCTAATAAACAAATTAAATATCAATAACCACTTTCATAATGAAGGAATGCATAATTCCAGACTATCATAACCACATAGTCAAGGTCATGTTCCAAGACTACAAATAAGATTTGGTCAAGGCCTTATTCCAAGACACTAGTTTGTCTCATGATACCTACCGATGCATCGAGGAGCTATAGTAGGCTCCACCCATCACACACTAAGTCCAATACATTCCTCATATGAAAAGGTTGAAACATTACATAAACATTCATCTTAAAACAAGCATATGAAATGTCAATACTTTATCCATAAACCATGAATGGTATAAAAATGAAACATCCACATTCAAACATATCATAGAAACTTCGATACAATATGGAATATATGAATCATAATAAATCAACTTCAAACAAGTTTAATATCCATCAATGGATGTTGAGATAGATAAAAATGATTCGTAAAACTCTTTTAGTGAAATAACCCATTTTCATGAATTCGGTTGTAAATATCACAATTTATAAAGGATTTCATTTGAAAGATAATTTTGAATAAAAGTGTCCCATACCACATTGAAACTTTTGAAAATAATTATCATTTCAAAAAATTCATGTCCATATAAATAAATCCTCAAAATCATTTTGAAAACATTGACATTATTTAAAATTATTTAGAAAGATACATCTTTAAAATATTTAAAATTATTATCTTGATAAATAATAACTTTTAAAAATCCTTAAAATAATCAATTTGAAATAATTTTAATGAAAAATGGACATGGATGATAAAAATGTCCCAGTAAATACTTAAACATAAACAATCTCGGATAATAATGAGATTAGGAATTAACCCATACCTTGTACATTTCCTTGGTCGAGTAGAGGTTAAATTCATTTATAATGGTGAAATAATTGTTATTAAAATATAAAATAATCATATACAATAATATGATATCATATATTATATTTTAACATTGCTTTGTTAATAATATCTTAATATTATCGTCATTTCAGGTGTTCACTTACTCATTTTCTATTATATGTTTTGTTACATAAGCCGTGATTTTTATCCATATATTGTATCTTGTTCATATCCTGAAAGATATCATGTCCTTAAACATTATTGTTAATCATCGAATGAAAATTAGTCTTGAATTGATAAGATGGGGAATTCATCTCATCACATTCGTGGAGCCGGTATTCCGTTCGTATGCACGAGCGAGGATATCATTCTTTTGATATTAAAATAATATATAATTGTATGGTGTATCATATATAAAGAATCATTATAATGTTATATTTATTATTTACTTCAATTAAACATCATTATCATAACCATCCAAATAATAACGTTTTGAATAACAATTACACCAGGACGTGAAGACGGGAAGCCGTACGTACGCAAGTATGGTGACATGTCATTCAGAGGATGGATAGAATAATGAATATTCTTGTACCATGTTTATAATAAAATAAAATTATATAGAAGATACTGGAGTTTTTATTTTATAATGAAAATAATAAAGAAAGAATAAGTGGAAGAAGAAATGAACTTGAAAGAGGGTGGTGAAAACATTACCTCTTCTTCGGGTTCATCCTTTTGATTTGATCAAAAGTGATCCATAGGTTGGATTTTTGATCAAACTAAAGCCTCTAGGTTGAATTTAGAGAAGTTTAGAGAATATTTTGGTAGGGTATGGCCAAGCCAAAAGTATTCAAAGGTATGAATTTTTGAAAAGGGCGAGTGCCCTTCTATAAGAGGTGTGAGGGGTACCTTTGGAAAAGCTAAAAATATTATTTTATAATAAAATAATAATCGGTTTCTAATGGATTAAAAGAGTATTATTTAAAGGTTAAGGTGGGGATAGGTCGATAACCACTCAACCAATAGGTTTTAGACAGGTTTGGTTCACCATATTATCTTTATCTTTTTTATTTAACTCTTAGTTAAATAGTTTGACATTTGCCATGTATTTTAGTATTTTTATATTATATAGTTAATAAAAATACTATATACTTACAAGAGACCCCCAAGTGGTCTACTAATGATACAAATATTATTATATAAGTACTTTTTCAGAAACTTATATTTTTATGAGTATTATATCAATTAATAATAAAATATTTGTTTTAAAAACTCCTTTTTGTCAATTTTGACACTATTTAATAATTAATTTTTGTTAAAGATTGAACAACATTATTAATTCGAAAAAAAACTCATTTAATTAATCCTAACATGTCATATTAACCAATAATTTTTTTATGTTCTCAAATCATTCAATTTATATTTATTTTAACATTTATAATACCAATTATTTAATTTTTCATTAATAAGGGAAATACTACATCATTATTGTGTCAAAAATAAATTTAATTATTCAATGTCTTAAAATTTTAAATAAAATACCATTATGTAGGAAATATTTTTTTCTTTCTAATTAATATTTATAGTCAAACATATAACATATATAACCATACGTAAAAATGGTTTTTCTAAAAGATATATGCTTATGTCATTTCTGTATTTACTTTTAATTAATTAATATAAAGTGTCATTATCACTTACAAGAGGCTCCATGGGGTCCCAAAATTGACCCAAAGATGGCTAGGGTCGGACAGGTATCATCCAATAGGGTTCGGACACATTTTAGGGTAATTTTAGAATATTATTATATTATTTTGACACCCTTATTTACCTGATTTACCCCTTAACCACGGTAAATAAAATATTTACCAAAATAATAATTAATAATGTATAAAAAAGGTACCTATTTACACAATTTGGACATCCTGGATCCAAATATGGAATCCATTTTTTTAAATCCAAAACAAAGAAGTGGAAACAATTATTTTAAAATTAATTCCCCCTGTGAAAACAAACAGCGTGTTTTTATGAAATAATAACTATTAAAAGATTAACACTTGTTTATGTACAGTGTAAATGTAAAATTATGTCCAATGACCAAAATTTGGTTAAATGGTATAAATATAAACTAATTATACATTAAAATACCTCAAATTCATAATATATCACTATTAAATATTTTGATTAAAAAAGTTGTTTTCATTTAAAATATAGTATTTTCACTATTCACCCAAATATGAAAGTTATCAAAAAAACACAAAATATTTATTGAAACTAAATTCGTATGTCTCGATTCTAAAGAAGATGATTATTTTGTCAAATTGAATATTTAAAATATTCAAATATTTGATTTAAAATTGTTCTCCCATAAAAGGCATTAAAATTGAATTTTTTGGAAATTAATTCTTTCATCTGAAAAAAATGAATTTTTTCTCACATTATGCCTAAGAAACACATAATATGGAATATAAAATTTTAAGGATTATATAAAGTTCAAAATTCAGTTAATACAATTCATAACCACTTTTGAACAGCTAGTTTGCTAAGTAATGGTGCACTTGAACTCGTTGATGCATGTATTGCAAGTTATTGAATTACATTGACGAAATAATATACTATGAATTCTTGGGGTGTTACATTCTTCCCTCCTTCAGTAAATTGCGTCCTTGTAATTTCAAATTGTTCTTCAAAAATAAAAGGTTAAAAATAAAAATTACCTTTGTGGGAAAACCCACATCAGAAATTGGATTTATAAAATTTAGTTTTAATAAAATAAAAAAGCGGAATGAAAAAGTCACCACCAAATTATGATCTCGATTAAAAAAACATTGGTGGAAATTAGAGACCCATAATTGGAGGAAAAATTTAAAAATTAATAGGGATTGATTGAGGTCATCAGTCACAAATAGTTGTATAATTGAGGGCCTCAAAGCCATCAATCTATGATTATTTAAAATATCATCTGTTCAACAAAAAATAAGGTATTAGGATAATAAATTTTTAGATTTAAGATCCCTTACATAATGTTTAAGAATTAGTTTCCTCATAGAACAAGAGAAGATTAAATATACATATAATTGATAAGTAGAGTTCCATCCTTTAACCAATTACTTCCAAAAACTCATCTTTCACTCTAAAATATAATAGAACTTAAAAATATTCTATTTATCCTAATATTATAGGGTTCAAAATATAAACATTTACCATTTAAATGAGGAAAACTATTTTGTAACATCTGGGGACTTAATCTAGACTAGTGGTAGGTAATAAAGGCCTATCACACTATGATTTTGGGTTCGATTACTGGAGCTTTGTCTGACACGATGACTTATCCCCCGACCTGCAGGTTGTCCTTTTTATATAAATCCAAAAATAATCTCAAACTAGACTTATCGAAAATATTTCTGTCAAAACTCATAGTCTAATATTTATAGTGAACTTAAACATAATGAAGGTCCTTTTTCCACATAATAACATGCGAAGACCATCATCATGTTTTTTTTAAAAACACTGGATCATCTGAAATTACCATAAAACCATCTTGATTACATTCATGATCCCGTATTCATTATAGAATACTGGATATACGCCTTCTATCAAAAATGATGTGAACTCAAACAATGATGTAATATACAAATAATTAATTAGTTTCAAGGTAGTTAAGAATATCCAATATAATTTATCCAAATCAAACATGTATTATGACAAAATCACTACATTAGTATCAGAACTATATTCTGGTTTATCTTTCCCTAAACTACAGATTTCCCAAAAAAAATAACCTGTTTTTGAGTCATTTTTCTTGGTTCCACGCAATCTCATGTCCTTAATGAAATATTACTACAGTACAATCCTTATATACTCTATAATTATTATAACTAGTTCATCGTTGATACAACACTCAAATGACATAATTATTTAATAAAAACATAATAACTCTAATCATTCCTCATCATCTATGGTAGAATCATAACTTGATTATTATCTAATTGCATCATTTGAGACATACTCTGATGATTTGGACATTTCTTCGTGTAGTGTCCCAACTACTTGCAGATGAAGCATTGTACATTTGAAACCTTTTTCTTTCCCTTTTAATCACGTACATGGTTTCCATTTTCTCCACACTTATAACAAACTCCAATACCCTTCAGGAAAGTTCCAGGGTGTTCCTTCCCATAGTTATCACATATGCGAAAATTTTTCTTTTCCCTCTTCCCCTTATCCATCTTTCTCTCATCCATAATTTTCTTCTCTTGCTTCCCTCCAAATCCATAGGACTCTGAGAATTATTTTCTTATCTTTCTAACACATGATATTATTTCTTCATATATTTAGAATACATGGGAGACAATTTCCCTTCTAAATGATGACTTAATTCCATGAAAGATTTGATCATTCTAACTCTTTGGATCATACGTATTGCTGGAGTTCACATTCCGTCTACTGGGTTCCATTTCTATACAATGGAATACACTAGGTATGTTTATGAATTGCAATTAATAATTACAAACTTGTAATATACCTAATGTAGATTGAAAAGTTTATGGATATAATCCATAGTCATAAAAATGTTTTCTTTGAGGAAGTATATACTCATAAACCGTTCATAATGGTTTGTAAATAAAATGAGAATAATATTAAGCATATCCCCCGAGAGTGTCGTAACCAAGAGTGGACAAGGCCCGTTGTTGTACACCAATTCCCATTCGAGTCTAGGACAAAGCGTTGTTTTTGGGTTTTACCCCTATGTACATATGTGTGAGAGCAGCCTCTACCTGCTCATATCCAAACAAGGATGTATTACTCAGAAAACTCACAACATTTCTACAATATCATAATTCTAGGATGTTATTCTACACTAATCCTCAATGTCCATATTAGTTTTATGTTCTCTAATCAGAGTTTATATAAATATTGCTTCCAAGGTTTGTACTAAACTTCCTCTAAAATCAACTATAATGACCTGACCCCAGTTACCTAGAGTCAGTGCATTATTCCATAACAATTTCATGATCACAAAATATCAAGTCTCGAATGATCGATTAGTTATTAGACTTGGAAACAATGGATACATTAATAAGTCTTAAATTACTTCATAAAGTGAAAAACTACAACAACATCTTGTCTCCATAGACCACACTCATATCCCCTCATACTATCCATGTAGGTCATTCATAAAATAGTTCTTCATATCTTGGGAGAAATAAAAGAAAGAAAGTGGTGAGCTAAGATGCCCAGTAAAGATAAAAATATAGCAGAAACTTTCATAAATAAGAATAAACATGTAAGGAAATGTATAACTAGAACAAAATACATTTAAACCTCAACATTAGCATAATGTGGCAGAAATAAAATGAAATAATTCCATTTAATTATTTACATGGATATTCGACTAATCGAATAATCACAAGAAATATCAATAACCACTTTCATAATGAAGTAATGCATAATGCCAGACTATCATAACCGCATAGTCAAGGACTTATTCCATGACTAAAAATAAGATTTTTTCAAGGCCTTGTACCAAGACACTAGTTTGTCTCATGAGACCTACCGATGCATCTAGGAGTTATAATGGGAACCAACTGTCACTTACTATGTCTAATACATTCCTCATATGAAAAGGTTGAAACATTACATAAATAGTCGTATTAAAAATAGCAAACGAAATGTCAATAATTTATCCATAAACCATGAATGGTATAAAAATGACACATCCATAGTCAAGCATATAACAAAAAATGCGATTCAATATGGAATATTTGTATCATAATAAATCAAATTTAAACAAGTTTAATATCCATCGAAGGATGTTGACATAGATGAAAATGATTCGTAAAACTCATTGAGAGAAATATCTATTTTTCATGAAATCATTTGTAAGTCTCACAATTTATAAAGGAAGTCATTTAAAAGAGAATTTTAAATCAAAGTGTCTCATACCTCTTTGAATATTTTGAAAAGAATTATCATTTCAAAACATTCATGTCCATATAAATAAATCCTTAAAATCATTTTGAAAACATGGAAATTAATTAAAAATATTTAGAAAGATAAATATTTTAAACATTTAAAATTATGATCCTGATAAATTGTACCTTTTACATATCATTAAAATATTCATTTTGAAATCATTTTTATGAAAAATTTACATGGATGATAAAAATGTCCCAGTAAATATTTACACATAAACAATCTCGGATAATGATGAGATTGAGGAATTAACCATTACCTTTTACTTTTCCTTCGATAAGGGTAGGTTAACTTCTTTTATAATGGGGAAATAATTTTTATTAAATTATAAAATAATCATATAAATTAATATGATATCATATATTATCTTTTAACATTTCTTTGTTAATAATATCTTAGAATTATCAACGTTTCTGGTGTACACTTAATTATTTTATTTTATATGTTTTGTTACATAATATGTGCTTGTTATACATAGGTTGTATCTTATTCATATCCAGAATGATATAAATTCCTTAAATATTATTTTTAATCATTAAATGAAAATTAGTCTTGAGTTGATACGATGGCGAATGCATCTCATCGCGTTCGTGGAGTCGGTAATCCATACGTACACATGAGCGACAATATCATTATTTTGATATTAAAATAATATATAATTGGATGGTGTATCATATATAAATAATAATTATAATGTTATATTTTTTATTTACTTCAATTACACATCATTATCATACCCATCCAAATAATATTATGTTGAATGATAATTAGATCACAATGTGGAGACGGTAAGCCGTACGTACGCACGTATGGTGACATGTCATTCAAAGGATGGATATAACACCGAATATGGTTGTAACATATTTATAATAACACCACAGTATATAGAAGATACTATAGTTATTATTTTAGAATGAAAATAACAATGAAAGATGAATTGGATGAAGAAAAGGACTTGAAAGAGGGTGGTGAAAACATTACCTCTTCTTCTTGTTATTTATTTTTATTTGATCAAAAGGGAACCTTAGGATGGGTATCTGATAAAAATAAGGCCTCTAGGTTGAATTGAGGGAATCTAAGAGAATATTTTGGCATGGTTTGGCCGATACATAAGTCATTTAAGGTATGAATTTGAGGGAAGGTGGAGTATCCTTTTATAAGAGGGGTGAGGGGCACCTTTAGAAAGCTTGAAATATTATTTTATAATTAAGTCATAATCATTTTATAATGGGTCCAATGTGTATTATGTAAAGGTTAAGGTGGGGATAAGTCTAAAACCACTCAACCAATTGGTTTTAGAATGTTTTGGGTAACTATATTAACTTTATCTTTTTGATTTAACTCTTGGTTAACTAGTTTGACATTTACCATGTCTCTTTGTATTTTTATATTACATAGTTAATTAACTTTCTATATACTTCCAAAAAACCCCTCTGTGTTCAATTAATTATACCCATATCATTATATAATTCTTTTTTCCGAACCTTATATTTTTAGGAATAAGATATAAATTAATAATATAATATTTGTTTTAAAAACTGCTTTATGTCAATTTTGACACTATTTAATAAATGATTTTTTAAAGTCTTAAAAACATTATCAATTCGAACCAAATTCTTTTAAGTAATCCTAAAATTTCATATTAAACAATAAAATTTGAGTATTTCATCAAAATAATAAAATTATATTTATTTTAACATTTATAATACTAATTATTAGATTCACTAATTAATAAGGAAAATACTGCATCATTATTTTGTCATAAATAAATGTAATTATTAATTGTCTAAAAATTATAAATAAAATCCCTTTATGTAGGAAATCGTTTTTTCTTTCTAATTAATATTTATAGTCGAAAATATAACATATATAACCCTATATAAAAATTGTTTTCCTAAAAGATATATGCTTATGTCATTTTTGTATTTACTTTAACATTATTAATATAAATTGTCGTTATCACTTACATGTGGCTCCATGGGGTCCCAAAATCGACCCAAAGATTCCCATAGTCATACATGTATCAACCAATAGGTTTAGGATACGTTTTAGGGTAATTTTATATTATTATTATGTTATTTTGTTACCCTTATTTACCTGATTTACCCTTTAACCAAGATAAATAAAATATTTATCGAGGTAATTATTCATAATGCCTAAAAATATAAGTTACATATTTACAAAATTTAGACACTGATTCCAAATATGGAATCCATTTTTCTAAATACAGAACACAGAAGCGGAAGAAATTAATTTAAAATTATTTCCCGCTGTCAAAACAAAAAGTGTGTTATTATGAAATAATAACTACCAAAAGATTGACACTTATTTGTGTCCAGATTAAATGAAAATTACGTCCAATTACCAAAATTGTATTAAATTGTAAAAATGTAATCTAATTATACCATAAAATCACTCAAATTAATAATGTATCACTATTAATTATTTTGATTAAAAAAGTTTTTTTGAGTTAAAATATAGTATTTTTCACTAATCACCATAATATGAAAGTTATCAGTAAAATAAAAAAACCTTATTAAAATTAAATTTTTATGTATATATTATAAAGAAGAATTTTATTTTTTAGAATTGAATATATAAAAGTTTCAAATTTTGGATTTTAAAATATAGCCCTTAAAAGGCGGTAAAATTGCATTTTTTGAAAAATAATTCTTTCATCTGAAAAAAATGAATTCGTTATTAAATTATGCCTATGAAACTCATAATATGGACTCTAAAAGTATAAGGATTATATAAAGTTAAAATTTTAGTTAATACTATTCATAACCCCTTTTGAACGGCTAGTTTGGTAAGTCGGGGTGCACTTGAACTCGGTGTTGCGTGTAGTGCAAGTTATTGAATTTCATTGAAGAAATAATGTACTATGAAATATTGGGGTGTTACATGAATTATTTTCTAACCCTTATTGATTAAATAATATCGAAGTAAGATCCTTTGTTTAATTATTTTGTGTAAACGATCAGTGTTTTATGCTTTTGTTTATGATAAAAGGAATGTTTGTGTTAAATAACACACACCAGCTGCTTATTTAACTAATTCGTGATATAAGAAGCACACATTCGTTTTTTGAATATATTGGTATTTTGGAAAATGATGTCTTGGCTGAGATATTTTGGGTTTTAAAGTGGCTTTGGGAATTATAATGAAATTAAGAATGGATTTTATGGTGTTTTAGAATGCATTACTAATTCATGGCCTATTTGGAACATTTATAAAAAAAATCATGAAAGTGTACTGTGAATGATTTAAGAGAATATTTAAAAGATTTAAATATATAAAGTGGTGAGTATACTACTCTTTATGAAAATTTGATTTTCTATCATTGATAAATTTGGGTTTCTTGAAATTATTAATGCCCTGTTTGAAATTATTTTTAAAATGATTAATGTATTTATTATGAAAACCCTTATTTGATATTTCTCTTTCCATTTCTACGTATAATGGATGGGATTTCCTCACTCTGAAATCACCATGGTCCATTATCAGAGTTCGTCAATTGGGAACCTTTATGTCCTTTTTATTCCGTGGAATGAGATCGATCCTTAGGGTGACTCGAGGTAAGACATGTTGTTAAACAATTACTATTAAAATCATGTGATTGGATGCTTCACTAGAAACAGTTTGCTCACCCACATTTATACATGAGAAATTGGAACATTGCATAGTGATAAAATATTCTGAGAATTTTTGATACACTGGATAGTTTACGCTCTAGGTAGTGGTGCATAACAGGTGGATATATTTGGGTTTACTAAAATGTGATTGGGACCCTCAGTCTGACCTGATTTAGAATGGTCAGTCATTTAGGCCATTTCTTATTGTATCACGTGTGGCATGTTACTGAGGATGGTTCTCATGTATTAGTATGTTCTAGATTATTCTCGATATCCCAGGTTCACCTATGTCTACTAGTTATTAGTTTCGTGTAGTGATGAGCGTGATTCTTGTATAATCATTACCATTTCCCTTATTGTATTATCATCATAGTGCCATTTTGTATAGTGTTTTCTTGTAAAGTGATGTGTTAGTGTCAATATGGTTTCTGAAAATTATTCTAAAGGAAAATATTGTTTTTTCCACTTTGGTGTGAGTTAAAAATTTATGCATCATTTCCCCTTAAAATTTAATCGATATCACTAATGAAATAAAATTGGTTTCGTGAAATGTATAAGGGAAATGGGTAGTAAATTGTTTTTATGTAAATTTTTTAGAATAGAATAATTATATATATTGTAGTTAAAAGTTGAAATTGTTTTTTTTATTTTAAAGGTAGTGTATTAAGAATAGAGTGTTGGGATATCCCATTGAGTTTTAATAGTCACAACATTAGTTGTTTAATTTTTATAACACTTGTGTAGGTTGAGGCTTCAGTTTGGTTTCCTTAGGCGATGGTTGGTCATTTTTTGGTGGGTGACTTGTGGGGGTCACATAGAGTTGGCATAGTCGTCTCTTCCGGTGGGTTTTGGTAGTATAATTATTGAACCATTTAGGCTTATGTAAAGTATGTTCAGTTCAGTTATATATATATTGCGCTATTTGGCCTCCTTACAATATTTTTTTATTTGTTGATATATTGCGAAAAAATCATTCTCTTGTAGAACTATGTTGATGTTGGATAGTAGTTTCCACCCTTCAGGGATAGGGAATGCCCTTCGGGCCATGCCTAAGATTTTATTTCATGACCGGTTTATGGTCCAAATCGTTTGGTTTTTAAAATATAATTATTTATAATAACCTTGAAAATATTCAAGTATAGTAGATCTTCTAAAAGTTATTATTTTTTTCAAAATCACTTACAATGTTTTTTCAACTATATATAGAATTAATGTATCGACAATGCATAAGATTTTACGATAATCATATAATAAAAAAAAATTAATACTTGATTAATGCCAAAAAAATAAATTATTATTAATCAATAAAATAATTTTTATTCATTCATAACTATTATTTAGTGCTACATCAACTTATAAGTAAAATAATAAATCATTAAACTGAAAATTTTCCTTTATATTTTCCTTAAAATAATATAACTATAATAATATAAGGAATGTGGTATGATATTTCAAAATTTTTGTATCTAGTATGTATTTGGTAGAGAAAAACTCACCAATTTGGATAAATTAATGTTTTTGATGGCTTTTTAGTCCCTATACAATGATGTAACAATGTTTTACCCTAACTAGTGTGTTGAAATATTAAAAATAGTTTCAATTCAAAATGATACAAATGGTGGTATTTACCAAATTTGATCCCACAATTTCATAAATTGTAAACCATTTGTATACATTAAAATTATATAATTTATGAAATGTTTTTAATATAAACGTGTAAAATGAAATTAAAAACTTATTTTGATACTGTGTTTTTTTAAATTAAAAAATGAATAATTGTTGAAATAATATATAATGTTAATTCAAATTTAATAAATTGGGTTATATCATATAATAAACTAATTTAAAATTAAAAATATATTGGTACATTTTTATTACATTAGTTAATGATAATAAATGATAATATTATAGAAATATGTATTTTTCACTATTCACTAGAATAATATACCATTTAAAAAATTCCTAAAAGCATCACCATAAGAAAATATTGACATGCTGATTTCATAAGTAGTAATTATTTACTCAAAAAATCGTATGAAGATAATAATTAATATTATTTCCTTACCAAAAATGTAACAATAACCTTTTTAAAGAAATTTATCAGGAAGTGTGAAGTAACATTAATTAATATTGATTACTTAATTATTAAATTTTATGTAATGAAATTTCATTATATTAATAATGTTTAGATAATTTTTATATTTTAATTATTTTTATTCATAGAAACAATTTAATTTATCGGGTGTAATATAGCGTAGTTCCTTTTATGCATAGTATTACATGTCATGAAAGCTATCAAGAACATTAAATTTATTTAAGGATAAATAAATTATAATTTATATAGTGTTTTATTGTACTCCTAAGATAAATTTTACAGTTAAAATTTTAATTATCAATTTCTATAATTAAACATTCATCACCGAGTAATAAAATATGATACAGTTTTTATCAGGATAACTAATTTCTACTTAACTATGTGAAAATATTGTATTTAATAATTAAGTGTTTCTAAAACAAAGAAGGATCACTATAATACACCATATATTTACAAAAAATACCATAATAGTTGAGAAACATATTCCAGCTGAGACAGTATATTTTTATTTTCTCTTTACCTGGCATGAGGGAATTAATTATCATCATAGTATAAAATATGAGATAACCTACCAGATTTTATTCAATATCATAATAATTAGTTCACCCTTTTATTATTATTATAATTTGTTATATAAATATTTTATCTCACATTAACTACGATAAATAATCATGTTAATTTCTTATCTTATATAAAGGACAAAAAATAAATTTTTAAAACTCATAAAATTTGTAAAAGAATGAAAATTCATAACTCCAGTCTCTTTATTTTTTTTAGAAATGAAATAGTTATCTGAAGTTATCAAATATGAATAAATCATTACACACCAATCTCTAAAATATCCATAATAACACTCATTCCTTATTTTAAATAATTTTTAATAAATAATCTTAAACTCATCTAAAGTTTTCTGAAAACATAATACATATAAAAATTCAAATAGTTTAATGATGTATTTTTCCAAGACTAAATTTAAAATTACCTCAAAGTAATATTAATTTCTCATATTCTTGATATCAAAAATGTAAATTTCCTATTAATATACTCCTAAAATATTCTTATAATCAATACAAAAATATTGAATCATAATATATCCATAATAAAACCCTATATGCATATGATGTAATGCATGTTTTTCACCACTTTCTATTTCTAGATGTTTTATGTTCATTACACCTCATGTATATAATGATATTTCCCTTTTCTTTAATATTTTTTTTGGAAAACAATGGTTGGTTTACTAACTCATACATCATATCCTTTGGCATAATGTTTTTTATCACTAATACTTTTTTCCAATATTTTATTCATATAATGAAATAAAATTTATATTTGATGTGTATCATTCAACATATTTTTATAATCCTTAATGAAAAAACTAAAATAGATTTGCGAAAAGATATTTTATGATTATCTAACCAAAGTTTCATTGATAAACACAATAAAACATTTTTATTTAATCCCAATATATAAATACTTCGATTATTCCATTTACTTGATTGGAATAGAATAATCCCTTTTTTAGTTTTTTTTTAAATAGGATTATTGAATTGAATAGAGAATACCAATGTTACCCAAACATGAGACATTAAACTATAAATAGTATCAAAGTATTTACTTTATTTACCTCAATTTAAGTCTTCATTTTCCTCTAAAATTAGTTGATTTATTTATTTCGTTTACACACATAATCCAACTTTCTTTTCCATTATAATTTTAATTATTCAAAACATGAATAGTCATTAATAGGATGTCTAAATCATGATGAATTCTCCTAAATAAATTATAACTTATGTTTAACTAAGGTCATTCATGGCTATTAATTATTCAAATCGTTTATAATAGTTAAATGATAAATGTGAATAATCCATGGAATCCCACTGAGTTTTTATGTCAAGGTGTTTATTTTAGGCCTAGTAATCATAAACCAAATATGATCAAATTTAATAGATATTATTACCCTTCCATAGATATTTACCATAGGTTCATATTGTTATAGTCTCCTACATATAAATATATCCTGAAAGGGATTTAATTTCTATGAAATCAAAAATAAATTAACACGCCATCCAGATGTTATCTGTTACTTAGATATATACCATTGGTTATCAAAAATGTTCTCTAAAACTATTGTCTAAAAAAATAATCAGTACTTTGATTCCAACTAAGTTGGCCCAAAAATTCCATGTATAAATTACCATTTTACTATACTTCTATCCACTAAATATCAAAATGATCATTGGTAGAACCAAAATAGTTTAGTGTCATTTGAATATTTGATACATAAAGGAATGATACTTAATAGATCTAAATAACCACCCACTATTTTTTTCATGACAATATCCATTCGTAGAAATATAATAATTTAAACAATTCCTTATCATGGAGGGAAAATAAAACATACTAAAGGGCCATATTAGATGATCAATAATGATAAACATGGGGGATGTTAATAAATAGTTATTTTCAGGAATAACAACCAAATATGGGAATGGGAACAAGATATTAACCTTATAAAATGAATACATATAATTCATAGATCATAATCATGATTAATGGAATAATGTATGGTAGTTCATAATATATGAATCATGAAGGAATTAAAGAACATGATCTATAAGAGAGAGACATTATAAAAAACCATTTGGTAAAAAAGAGACATAATTTTTTGTATAATCATAATCATATAAATCATTTAAAAGGATAACCACTAGGACATTCATCTCAAGTTATGATTTGATTAATAACCACTATACCTAATTGCAGATTGGGATAACATATTTTGTAAACAAATTTGGTCTATGATAACCTTGTGTTCACTCTTTAAGCTCGAAAAACATTATTCATTAAATAGTTATATTTATATTTATAAAATAACCACTCTGAACATTATCATAATTTATTAATAGGTATTCTATGAGAACAAAAAAAAATTATCATTTCATTATAACTTAAAAAATTCAAAATAAAAGTGGTTTCATTAGTATTTTATCATTATATACATATATTATCTATAGAAAGAAAAGGATTTATTTGTTTATTTTATATTTTTATCATATACCATGTGAATCAAAAGTATTTTTAATAGATGTTTTCATCATAGGAAGTAATATTAAAATATCCCTAGAATAATTCACGAGGATAAAACACTTTTCACTATGGAATGACATACTAATAATAAATGATTGCCTTTAATATTAGGAATCTTATTTACAATGAAAACAATTGTGTAAACATTTAATTAAGGCATCAATGATAATAATATTAATGATGGTGGGAAATATTGTTCATTTGCTTTATGTTAAAGAAATATTTAGTTGAAACTAATTGAAAGAAAGAACATCATTTCAGAAAACAAGAATATTTTCTTTTAAAAAAATTATACTGAGATAAAAATGGTTAAAAATAAATTTTAAAAAACACTCGATAATAGAATCAATTTACTGAAAACATTTAACTAATAATATTGTTGTGAAAGATAAATATTTCCACAAAAAAAGAAAAAAAATCTCTTCAATAAAAATATATTCTAGAATCTTGAGTAACTAATGAGAGGAAAATAAATAGAAAACATTTAAAGTATATTAATTAGAAGAATATAATAAATTAAAAAATATATTTAAGGGTTATTTAATATAATTTATTCATAGACAATTTAATAATAAATATGTAGATATAGGTAATACTATATGATTATACCCATCCCTTATGATTGACTTGACTAGTAGTCATATTAACCTTCAATATAATTTTTTTAATTTATTATAATTATATAAAAGAACAATATTTTTACATAAAATAACATACATGGTTTATATTCAGTGTAACACCCTGATACATTTCTTTATGTATTCCTTGAACATAGTTTGGTCTTTATTTTTATGGGTCTTGTTTCAAGAAATTACATGTGGAATTTAGATATTTTTGGATGTAATATGGGATGTGAAAAGCTGGTGCATTGCTTTGGAATACCATATAGTTTGGCACAATAATCTTGTTCCATATTGAGAGGTACTAAAGAGAGGTTCATGGTTAGGGGAACAATATATCTAAATATGCTATATCCCCTTCAAACCATGAACCCCATGAATAGTTTGTAACACATAGTTGGGTCATTTTTAGTTTTACCATATTCAAACCAACAAAACCTAATAGAATTATTGGAAGGAAACATGATTAGGGGAAATAATTTGTCTAGTCATATATCCCACTATAAAGAAATATGTCTAGGATTTTTAATTCCTAAACAAAATATTTTAAAATTATAGAACCCCGATTTTATGTTTCTAAATCCATACATTCATACATAACATAATTTCTTCTTCTTGGGAGGCTCCTATGATGTTATTTTCCCATACAAGCCCTTACTTTGGTAGAATGATGTAGTTTTATCCCGATCAATATACTATATATATATATATATGGATCTCCACTCATGTAGTTTTTTATAATAAAAATTTATCTCATGCTTATATTTTTATAGATAATCTTGTATCATATGAATCTAAACACCATTTTATTTGATCATGATTCTATATTGGATTCCAAGACCTTAGGCACCTTCATTCATCATTGGCGAGACAAGTTGGTGGTACAGATTTCTAGATCATTTATTTAATGGTATGAGGTTTCATAATTATGGGACCAATAATAGAAAAAATGAATAGATTGATTTAACTGAAATTATTTTTTAAATTATTAATTGATAAATGTTTTGATGATTTGGTATTTTATTTAAAATGATTAAAAAAATTTATAAAAACCCAAATTTCAATTTAATAAAAATTTTGTGGTGGATTTGTGAAAAATATGGCTTAATTAGGAAATATATTTAATGAAATTATTTTATTATAAATCTTGATTAAATGGTTTAAATTAACAAAATTATTGTAAATGGAATAAACTAAATAAATATATGATTTGGTTTTGGAATGGAAATTCATGTTGAAAACTAAAATAGGAAAATGATATAAATTTGATTAAATGCTTTATTTCTATTTTCATTGATTGATTGATTGATGAAAATATTAACAATCATAGTTAGTGTTTATTTTGAAAATCATGTTAATTCCTTGACCCCTATTAATAGATCCAAGATGAAAATTCTTACAAAAAACAAATGTATGATGAGCAAAAATGGGTTTCCATGTTGGTGTATAGACATCACATGATGTGATCCCCTATTGTGGAGTATTTGGGTATAAACACTTGATTAAATACATGGTAAATATGATAGGAGTGAGGATCATATAACCTCAAATGTTAGCATACTACATGGCCTTTGTACATGGTATTTTTTTTATGAAATGTGACATGGTTACACATTTCACTTATTATTTAACTGTTTTGTTCATGCTAACCTAATTATATAAACTAATTTATATGAAATTTCAATTTATTAATTTTTAAAATTAGTATGGACATACCTACCATATTTTTGAATTAATATATTCATTGGATTAAAATATGAAAATATAATTGAAATGATCCTCACCCGAGTATAATGGGTCTATTGGAATAATTTATTGCATTAGAACATGGAATAAAATATCAAAGGACAGATTGGTTTATTAGTTTTTTAAACCACATACATATATAATACCCATATTATATTGGGAAAATAAAATAATACATAGTACCTAAAAAAAGAAAATGATCAGCATCTTTGAATAGTCATTGAAAGGATTTATCATCATAACACGGGGAAATAAAAAAATTATGGGTGATCCAAAGGCTAACTAAGTGTAATTTATAATGAAACCTATCATAAATAAACAAAAAAAATCAATATGGAAAGGTAAATAATTGAACACACACACCTTTTAAAAAACATGAATATTATTTAATGATAAGAGATAATTAATATAGAATGGTAAATAACTGACAACCCACTCCATTAAATCTATAAGATGAAAATGAAATGAATCCATAGAAAATATCGTAGTTTAAAAATCATGGATTGTAATAACTGAATTATATATTAATGAAAACCATAATTATTGGAAGTCATGTCTCCGTAAATTAAACCTTTACCATGAATACATTTCAAAAGATATTTTAAAACTACATGTCAAAACCCATTTTATTTGGCCAAATGATTTGTCTTTAGAGACTGATTGATTCATTAAGGGGGTATATAATAATGGTACCACCCATTAATATATCCCCAAATAATTCCCCAAATATTTAATAATCTATATAAATCATGAATCAATATAACTTATTATTAAATGTCTCCATTGATTAAAAGAAAACAATTTATCAATATTTCCCTAGTTAATCAAATAAAATTCTATATAAAAACTATATGTAATAATTATTTAATTTTAAATAAATATTCATTTCCCTTGTTTAATAATATGGATATATAATAATAATGTATTTTAGATTTAAAAATTGTGATAATAATGTGATTTTTTCACGGGAAATATAACAATCAGAAAAAATGTGATTGTTCAAAAAAAAATTATCACTTGGTATTTTTCAATAAAAATATACTATGAGGGAATAATTCAAATTGAGTATTAAATTTCCATGAATTATTAATCAATAATTACATAACATTTGGTTTGGAAGTATATACACCATATAATTGAGAAATGGTTTATAATTAAAAATAAGTCTCAATGGAATATAAATTGAGATAAAATCCCATAACTTACATTTTAATTTAGTTGAACATGAATAAACCTTATGTATAATGGATTTAATCATGTTATTAATGTAAAAGAGAACCATATTAATATTTATAATATCATTCATTATCCTTTTAAAACAACTTATCACCATTTCCTTAATAATCCTTTTTGATTTTTATTGTCTTCGGTGTTAATTGGATTGTTTTATTATATGTGTTTTATCAAAAAATATCTACTTCCTAAAAATGTTACAATGATTGATAATCTACATAATAATAATACTGAAATAATTTTCGTATTTATATATCTAATTTTCTTTTACAATCAATCATAAATGATGGTAAAAAAATGGTGTACGTTATGATCGTGGAGGTGGTATGCCATACTTATACATGCGTGATGTTTCCATTTTCAAATTATCACTATGCAAATTTGTTAGTTAAAATATATTAAATAATAGAAATATAATATATTTTAAATACCATATTATATACAAACAAAAATCATCAATGTGTTTTGGTGATGAAAAGAGATCGACCCTACTTCAAGAAGGTGATAGTCCACATGTACATGAATGATGTTATCAAATTTATGTGAGTAAAAATCAAAAAAATAAAATGATTTAAATTATATCTCCTCGATGAGAATTATTTCATAAATTTAGTAATTATATCACTTAAATCACAAATAATCATTATCATTTACATTATTATGTTCAATGTAATGCTTTTTTGAAGTACGAATCACATCACTTTGTGAGGTAGTTGATTGTCATACACAAGGGTGATGAAATTATATCACTTAAATAATGGAATGTAAAAATAATAATAAATGATCAAATGATTCCAATTGAATAATTATGTTATAAATATCATATGTATAGTTTATATACATCAATAACCCCAACCTTTAGATGTGGAAAAGGAAGAATGAATGATATCAGTTCATGAGTTGATAGTTTGTTGTACACAAGAATGATGAATTTATATCCCATTTTATGGATGTGATGATGGTATTAAATCATGACCTCATTATAAAATAACCCATTATATTTTATATGCATAGGATGTTATAGCTTCATGGATTAGTAAAAATTATAGGTGATTAATATAATATAATAAATATGTTAATTGATGACCATTACCACTTCCTCCAGTATCCTCATTAAGATTCTACTAATTCCATTAAAATATGGATTGAAAAAAAATAAGGCCTCTAGGATAAGAAGATAGATTTTTGAAAGTGATTCATGTTTGGGATGGTTGATCGAAATATGTTTCAATTGATTAAGAATATAATAGAGGGTGGCCTTTAATAAGTGGATGAGAGGACATACATGATATTTTTGAAAATAATTGTTTGCTACCATGTTTTTCATATGTCATAGTGATAAAAAATATACCTATATCTAACCATAGATATTTAATTGTTGATATATTGGAAATAAATAATTTTTTGAATATTTAATATGACATTTTAACCCATATCTTTTTATTTTAATCCATGATAAACCAATTTTTACCTTAAATGTGGTAATTAGTTATTCACTCATTCAATATTGATTATGGTAAAATATGATTACCATATTTGGAATTACAATTTTTTTATTGATAATATAGAATACTGTTTTACAAATTCAATTATCAGAAGTAGACAATTTTCATTTAAACTGAATCCATTATACCTAATGACAAAGTATGTTTTTGATGTGAGGATATTCAAAAGTTCACAATGTTTTTATACTTATATGAAAAATAAAAATGATTTAATTTAAATATATTAGATAAATTGATATAAATTTTAATTAATTATTATTGATATGAAAATAAATATATAATTTAAAAATGTAATTTTTTTAAATAAAAAGTCATTTTTCAGTTAATATTCAATATTTTCTATTATTCATCATAAAATGAAACTTCTCAAAAAAAAAACCTAAAATCCATCCTAAGAAATTATTTATATGATTATTTAAAAAATTATAATTAAATTTTCATATAAATTTTCTAAAATTATTGAAATTTAATTTAAATTAATTTTCTACAACATGTCTGAACATTTCTTTTTTTAAACGCAGTGTGCATTGAGAGCTATAAAAAATAATTTTATTCAAAAATAATTATAGTATAACATCTTGGGGTGTTACTGTATTCACTCTCAAAAACATTCATCCTTAAAATATTCATGCATTTCTGCTTCTAAATAGGTGAGGGTAGTTCTTATTCATAATATCCTCTGATTCCCAGGTTTGTTTCTCTTTTTTTATTTATTTAAAGACACATTACCCTTCAACACTATTAATTACCGAATACAATTATATTAGTATGAAGAGTCTAGATGTGTTTCCAATAATATGATAGATCAATTTCTATGTAAATTTCCATATAGGAGAAGAAATGAATTTGAGCTCGAATTTACATTCTCAACAATGATATTTGGAACACAATATTTAATTTTGATGATGGTTGTAGTTTTTCAAATGAAGATCATTATGAAGATAATTTTGAAGACTCATAAATAATTTTGATGTGAAATGAGGATCTTGATCACAATAAAGTTTTTTAGGAATTCTTTGATGTCTTACAAAATTATTAATATAGATAATTCCAAGGCACTGAATAGTTT
Source organism: Viscum album (assembly GCA_963277665.1). Taxonomy (NCBI): domain Eukaryota; kingdom Viridiplantae; phylum Streptophyta; class Magnoliopsida; order Santalales; family Viscaceae; genus Viscum; species Viscum album. The sequence continues at coordinate 912,726,075 of OY728162.1, read as the reverse complement.
AATCATATCTTATAAAAAGAAAAAAACTATATTTTAATAGGCAATTAATGATAACCCATATTTTATAATTCACTCAAGGATTCTTTGGTAGTACAATGGAAAATTCTATAGTCAAGTGATCTAGATTCCACATTGGAATTGTAAGAGGTTTCATGACTCCTATAAGATGATGTCTCACATCTTTCAAATGATTACAAAACAAGAAGCATGACACATAATAAATATTTTCCACTTCATGTCATCCCACATAGAATTTTTCATCAAATACCAATATATATTTTTGTATCCATGGTTTATATAGAAATTGGATCTATGAGTGATATCCAATAATTCCATTTAAATAACTATTATAAATTCAACACATAATATCTATCCAAATATTAGAACACTATATTAAAAAAATGTCACGTAATTTATCATTATTCATAGGTTAAATTTTTTAATAAAATATACCTTCATATAATTGATAAATTTTCATTTTTTCTAATATATATGGGTTTTCAATCAATTTTGAATTTATTTATTTATTCCCTCCCTTAATGATTCCCATATCAAAATATTTTAGATCTATTATTATAGGTTCCCTCTCAATCATTAATTAGGTCAGAACTCAAATATCATTGCTACTCAATAAACATTATAACTTATTTTTCATTCCATGGGTATTAGTGTATTGACAAATAATAATCCTTGAGTAGGTTATTCCATTTCCTTCATCACCTATAGAAATATTTTTGTGAAAGATATATTTCAATATTTTATTATTTGTGTATATCTCACATATTTGAATATGTAGACAATATATCTATATCTTAAATGAAAATATTTCAAATTCCAACTCAGGATCATGAGTTAGACCATTTTTTCATGATTATAAAAATTAAATTATGAAAATGAATTAAACATATAATGAATTTCATTTAATTTATGTAATGAACTTATAATGAATCATCTAAAAAATATGAAGTATCTCTTAATAATCACTTACCAAAAATTTCAATACCTTCATTATGTATTGTATTAAAATATGGAAATAAAATGAATTACCACAAAAAATTTGTGAACAATGAATTCTTACTTATTCATTAATTAAAACATTATAATATTGGATAGATTCATTAAATCCAAATATATTTTAATCTCCACCAATGATATTATAAACCACTTTTTCAACCAATCATTATTTACTTCCCTAGTAGAGATAATTATCCAATTTCCTTATCCATAACGATAATTTTTTATATGAACACTAAAATATCATCCTCAGCATCATAGTAAGGGTTATCTTTCCCAAAATCAATAGTTTCAAAAAAAATCAACTTGTCACCAAATAAAATTTCTCCATACCATTCAACACATGCTTTCAAATTATTTATGAAATAGTAATGTAGTACAATATATTTTCATTACATAGTTATTAAAAACATAAATATCACAAAAATAATGTATAAAATATTCCATATATCCAAATACATGATCACATTAACCATTCCACATCATTTATATCAATAATATAAGATTGAAAATTATCCCTTAGATCATTTTAATGTACAATTCCTTGATGCTTGGGGAATTCATTTGTGTGATTCCTTATCTCCTTATAGTGTAATCATTGCACATTGTAAATTTATTTCTTTTCCTTATAATCACAAAAAATGTGTCCTTTTTCCACAAACCAGTTGAAAAATAGTATTCCATTCAATAATGTAACATGGTGTTTCTTTTAAATATTATCACATGTGGGAAAATCATTCTTTCCCTTCTTCTCATTATAATTTTGTATCTACCATCCCCTTATTCAATTATTTACCATAAACAACTTATGTCATGGATAATTATTTCTCAATCTTGATAGGACATAAAATTATATGATCAAATGATGAAAATGTTTGAGAAAAATACACCTTTTATAGATATTTTTAATGCCCTTAAAATATATGATCAATATTGAACTCTGTGTTGTGTTTGTAAATTTTAGCATTCCAGACTATAAATGTACTGATATCCTTGTACTCAAAAACATATTCATCTTCCTATTACATTAAGATAATTAATATTATAATTGTTTCTATTTTTCCTCATGAGGGAAATATTTACTAAATAATATCTCCATAAAATCATTCCATTCCTTGATTTCTCTCACCTATTACACCCTAATATTATATATCAATGACCACCATCGATTATCATCACCTCTAAGGCAATGCACTAAAAATATTCCTTTTCACTACATCCCAAGGAAATAAATAACCTCTTAAGAGACTGAATCCATTTATGAGTATCACTGGATTAGAATTCCATCTAAATGATGATGGATTCTATCATACAAAATAATCCAACATAGGAGTATATAACTATAGAATATGTTCCTTCTTCTAGGAAAGAGTATTGTTCATAACATTATTAAGCCACACTAATATATGCATAATTTTCTCCATTTCAATACCATCATTATTGGATTCCTCAAAAAATAAATCTAAACATTGAGCACGACTAATGAGACCCCTATTCCTTTTAACCACCCCATCTAAAATATAGAATATATGATATTAGCTCATAAATATATTCCTTTTAAATAATAATTTATAATTCTTAGTATGGTTAAACACATATCATAAATTTAAAATTTAGTATTCAGAAACATGGTTTATTTTGGAATTTCATCATTTTTATATTCTTCATAAATTTTTATAATGAAAATTTAAATTATCCAAAAAATATCCCATATGATTGTCAAACCAGGTGTCCATTAAAGCGTGTTTTGATGCACTAGGTGATGATAAGGTCAATTCAAATGCATAATTTTTTGGAGTTATTAACCAAAGGTACATCTTTGCTGGAATCACCTCTACTTATACTATCATGAAAATGATGGATTTTAATGGAATATCACACAATCTATACCATATTAAACATTTGGATGTTCCTCAAATCTTATCCTCAATGTCTATCATAGTGATATGATAGCTTTTCAGTTTTTTTAATAATTATATTTCCTATTTTTTAAACAAAAAATTATTTGATTACTACAATAATGACGCATATTCCAGTAGCGTGGAGTTGGTTCCTTGCTTTATTACATTGGAATAGATTCACGGAATAGAATCCCAAAGGAAAAATGTTTTATTAGTTTTTTAGAAATAGAAACATAATTAAAATATATTTGACATTGGGAATATAAAATAGAACATAGTTCATATCAATTTAAAATTTCTCACAAACGTGAAAAAATATTAAACAGATTCATCTTTATAACCTTGGGAATGTAAAAAAGGATAAGATCAAATGATCAGTATATGTTATGTAAAGTTAAATATATCATTAATTAAAAAATATATTTAACATAGAAATATAAATGAATGAATACATCATAAATATAAATAAATTGAGTGTCGTGATAAGATAAGGCTATATCAATATGGATTGATAAATAACTGACAAAACATTCCATTTAATTAGTAACACAAGAATGTATTGTATCCATAGAGAATATCATTTTTAAAATTTAATTGATAATAATATCTAAATTTTTAATGACGTAAATTCTAAATCATTGGACACCATGTCTCAAGTACATTATACCCCTACCATTATTACCATTCACAGGATAATTTAAATCTACAAGTAGACACCCATTTAATTGGATAATATATTAGTCTCATGAGACCTACCTATGAATTAGGGGGCTATATTATATTTTTTACACCAATTATTACTGGTCCAAGTCATTACTAATATATATAAAACTTGATTTAATTAAAAATAAATATTCATTATCCTCAATTATCCTTATTGAGTAAAGGATACAAAATTTATCAATATTTGGCATGTTAATTAAATGAAATTCAATGTAATAACAATATGTAATAAGGTTATAGTCTTTTGGTAATAATCATATATATCATAAATGAAAATGGATATTTAAGAGAAACATACTTTCAAAATAGAAATTATTACAAGAAATAGATTTTTCCCAGTGAATTTTAACAATCAAAAAAGAATTTTATATTGTTCAACAACTTTTTCACTTGCTAATTTTGAGGTCAAATTTCCATAGATGAAATAATCCAAATTAAAATGTAAAAACCCTATATTTATGATGGCATAATTATATTATATGTAAAGTGGAGGTATATACACCATATAAAAGTGAAATAGAGAATAATAATTGTTATGTCTCATTAAAATGAAAATTGAGAAGAACTCATCTACCTCGCATATTCCATTTGTTGAACATGATTTAACCTTTTATATAATGAGTTTAAGCATGTTATTAAATTGAAACATAAACATATTAACACTTATTTCTTAATATAAGATTCTTTTATAACACCATATCATTTGTTCATTTATAATACTTCAATATATTCATTGTCTTTTGGTTAATTTCGTTGTTTTCATATGAATTTTTTACCATTAAAGATCTCATTCATGAAAATATTACATATATTAGTCATATCCAAAATAATAACCATGAAAAAATTATCATATTTATACATAAAAATATAACATAATGATTATAAAATGAAATGAAAGATACATTAAAATAAATTAAAAAAATTATTTGTTATTATAATAATTTAAACGAAATGACATTTTTCCATTAAAAGAAAATATTATTAACTATTCCTCAAAAAATGAAATTCTTAGAAATATCACAAACAATTTACAGTAAAGAAATTTTAAAATTATTCTTTAACAAGAATGTTAATTTTTTTTGTACAAAATTTCTAAAATTATTAAAATTTAATTTTAAATTAGCCATAAATAGAATGAATAAATAATGATTCATTTAAACCTAGTGTGCACCACAAGAAGTCGACGAGATTTTATTTATTATAAATGAAATATATTGTCTCATATTGGGGTGTAATGATATATTCCAGCTTTTTTTATTTAATATAATAATATAAATGGTAAATTGGTATGGTATTAAATATGGAACACTTATTGGGTCCCTACTGGGATTTATAGATGACACCCTACCATTTCCATTAGGCATTTATATAGATTATTATGCATGGTCTGGGAAAAGGGAATGGAAAACAAAGATGTGTTGATGTTCTTGAACCTTTTGATAATTAATTAATGATTTGGGTGAACGATCGAGGTGTTATGCACAAGTTTAATTGGATTTTATAGTTCTCATATTTTTATATATTGGGTACATTGATTATGTAATTACTTGGGATTTGATTTACCATTTTATTAGAAATTATTTATTTATATGTGTTGAGAATTATGAATTGTATCAATTATCTTCATCTATATTTTATAAAAAACCCCTCTTTTATCATTTAGGATTCAAGGTTATTTCCTTTGACCAGTGGGCATCAAGAACACCATTCATGGTAAGCAGAGTCATCTTTAGTATTTGGGTGCTTGGGTATTAGGGGTGGTAATTAGTATCAAGGATGATGGTTAATAATATTTCATTGATGATAATATATATTTTTTGTTTTATTGGTTCACATGAGTTATGATTATATGGATTTAGGTGTTATTTACCCATGAGCTTTTGGAAATATCTCATTATATTGAGCCTTAAATAACAATGGGTGTTTGGATAAATGAATCTTGAGGAATCAATTTTTACAATAATATAATTGTTTCTAATTTTGATTTCGGTATGTTTAAATGAAAATCATTATATCATATCTAGTCGGATTTATATTCCCATTTCTATTGTTATAGTGTTTTTATCTAAGTAATGCTTGGATTTATACTTTGTTGTATATTGTTTTTGTGCAGTATCATGCCTCTAATAATACTTTTTAATAGTATCTGGGATTGTACTAATAGTGAACCGTAATGAGTAGACCCTTCTGTAAACCATAATCCTATTGACATAAATTTTAATTTTATCTATGCTTAGGGATTATGACATGTACTTGTCCCCATTAATTATATAGTCATGGAACCTCAGAGTTAAGAATGTAATAATCATGCATTAGAGTATCATCGCACGAATTCACCTACATTACATAGAACTAATTATCCTTTAGAGAATTAGGATGGGTTGATCTTGATAGATTCCATTTTTGAATTATAAGAGATTATTGATTTTATTTAGTTGAATTGTGATAACATTAATATGGAAGGGTCAAGTATGATATGGTGGGAAAAAATGGTTACATTAATAAATTAGTAAGGTTTTACTTATAATGATATTATATTTACATTCACTGATTATTAATATCTATAATATATGGTGTCTGATAACGCTATGGAGTTTTTCAAGCTCTACCAGGTGGATAGAGCTATGACTCAGTATAAAAACATGTTTTCCTATATTACACAGTTCATAAATAATATTGTATTGAATGATAAGTGGAATGATAAATGGTTTCGTTAGGGTCTTCATCTAGATGAAAATTCTTTTGTTTTCTTAATAAATGTAACTTCTATTGCTAATGTAATGGATATGGTGTTGATGGTTGATCATGAACTGACTGGAATGTACTGGATCACAATACTTTCTTTTTCTTTCAATGATAGTTATACGAGTTCCTATAAAAGAAAATATAAATTTTGATGAATATTATGGTGGTTTTTGATATCTGGATTCACCTAGACCTCTTGTAGTGCTAGGAAGAGACCCTTTTACATACTTCTAGTATAGGATTATTAGGCATTCAAAACCTTTTTGAAATAAGGTGAAAAACATTTTCAGTTTGTAGGGTCCCTCTGGGAGCCTATAGAAATTATATAATTTCTGTTCTTCACTATGAAATGGAATATGATTATCATCACCTAAAATTTATAGGATTGAATATTATTATTTTAGAGACAAAGGGTTCCATCCACATGAATCTAGAATTAATCTTCTTCATGCAGTGGAAGAGTCTCCATAGGAAGGAAATAGAGTCCCAATAACTACAATATCCACAATCTCTATAGCTTCATATTCATGGACTTTTTTATTTTATAGTGGTCCACATATCTAATTTATCTAGATGTTTATTTTTAACCTAATAAATATTTATAAAATGATTTAGTCTGATGAGAGGGATATTATTATTTCCCTAGGATCAAAGATACTGAATGGTCTCTAATTTTTAGATTACATTTTCTCATTTTCACAGAGTGATGTTGTACAAAATATTATGATTTTCACCATGAAACCACATTTCATTATTTTCATTATGGATATAGTTATTCTTAACATTTCCATAATTGTGTATTATCATTAGTGGGTATACATTATTATTGTCAATGGTGTGTTCAATGTTTTTTGAGGAGAATTAGACCCTATGTAGAGTAGGGCCATAACTTCTTATCTAGATCGAGGGAAATTAATATGATTGTTCTATTTTGATATGTAGAAGGAGTCCTTAAGTGATTATGTCCTTCTATTTTTTCATTAATTTACCTCAGGTGTTTCCTTTTGATTTCTCAGGTTTCACATCTTTATGATAAGTAGAGATTATTGTGGATTTGTTTCATAATACTGATGCAATTTATAATTATTCAAATCATATTAAACCATATAAAGTGAAATAGATGAATATTCAATTGTCTGGTGATTTAGAGAAAGGATTTATAATCCTAACCATGTCACCATGGGTGGATCATGTTCTCTTAATGAAGAAAGCTGGAAGAACACTTTGCCTCTGGGTTGATTAAACACAAACTCAATTGACTCATGGTGGAGAACAAGTATCCATCACCATGTATTGATGATATATTTGACCATTTTAAGGGAAAAAATTAGTTCAGAGTATTTAACTACGATCTTGTTATCACTAGTTAGGAATTAAAGAATATGACATTCAAAAAATACTTTTTAGAGTAGCTATGTGCATTATGAATACCTATACCTTTAATTTGGTGTGACCAATTATTCTATATTATTTAGGGATTTGATTAAAATAATATTCATCTAGTATATTAATATAATCATTGTATTATCCAGAGATGAAAACTTCATTTATGTAATTTCAAGGAGGACATTATATGTTATATGAGTGTAGTTATGGAAATGTCGGGAAATTAACAACATTATCCAAGATATAAAATTTTGTTTTCTCAATTTTGGAAGTTAATTTATTAGGAAATTTGTTCTATAAACATGGCATGACAATTGAAATGTGGAATTTGAAGGCTTATATTTTATGGGAGTAACAACATAACATTTTCGAGATATGTATCATTTTAGTACTAGTAGCATTATATCACCAGTTTGTAAATATTTTTTAAAATTTGGATTCTCTAATGACCAATATCACTCTAAAGGGGGATAAAAATCATATAGAATGATAAATTTCATAATTATTTTATTGAGATTAAATGACTTTTGATCTTGACACCAGTATTAACTCTTCCAGATATAGGTAAGTGCTATGTCATATTTTTTGATTCTTCAAAATCAGGTTAGGGTTATGTTCTTAAGGAGAGTGTTCACCTGGTAGATTATGTTTCACCAAATCATAGGCCACATGAGATGAATTATCTGAATGATGTCCTTGAACAAAAAACTATAATTCATTTTATTAAGTGTTTTTTAAATTACCTTTTAATGCAAATGTTTACCTTTTATTCTTACCACAAAAGAGTGAGTTATATCTTATCTCAAAAAAAATTTATCCCTAAGAAGAGAAACTATGTGGGGTACTAGCAGTCTTTTGATTTCAAAATTTTATACACCCTTAGAAAAGAGAACATCGTTTCTGATGCTTTGACAAGGATTATTCGAACCTATGTTGTGGATGATGCATCAATAGAGTGAAAAATGGAGGATCTATTTGAAAGATTTCATTTAACAGTCTGATGGGATGGGGAAATATATTCTTAGAATGTGTTCAACAAGCATACACTCATCTCAATAATAATTTTTATGATCATAATCATGGTGATAAATTTTATGACATAAAGGAAACTTTATAGTGGGGAGACATTCACTGAGTTTATATTCTCTTGATAGGGCATCCAATATTTCTGTAATCATTTTGTTCCACCTTTATCCACGATAAACATATATTTCGGTGGATTTTTAGAAATCCTATTTCGGATTGCATAATGGAAACATAAATATCTTATATTATATGAATCTATGATTTTAGATAACATGATGAGAGATAACATTATTAAAATTGTATCCATTTTTTATACCTATCAGTATGTGAAGGGTATGCACCATAGACAATTAGGGTTTCTTCAGCAACATCCACTACCGACATGGAAGTATTATAATATTTTTATTGACTTCACGGTTAAGTTTCAATGTACCCCACATAGAAATAATTTTATGTTTGTATTGTTTGAAGAATTGAACAAATTAGAACACTTCATACCCATTAATTATATAACCAACATTGTGGAGTTGGAAAATATCTATGTAAAATAGGTTGTTTTCGTTTGCCGAGTTCTATCTAAAATAGAATATAATAGAGTTCCCCACATCACCTATCATTTTTTATAATTCCTTGATGAGAATATTGAATCGTATCTTAATTTGAGTTGTAATAATATTTTTAGAATGTTGGACCGATATAAAAAGCTATATAGATTCTTGGGGACATGATTTTGGCCTTCCTCCTCACATATTTTTGGAGCGTGGAATGTCCACATTGAGATATTTGAGTTTAATTAAATGAAAAGATACCAGTATTCAATTCTTATGGATCATTTTATTTATTTAGCAGAGGATATTGATAGCATTGAGCTAGTACAGATCGTATGAAACAAATGATAGGTGGTATTTGGATTTATTAGTTGGTGTCCAAGTGTTATTGTGTGTTTCACCTAGTTTGGGTCATCAAAGGATTGGTAGGATATGGATGTCTTATCATCCTTTTGAGGGACCTTTTGAGGTTATCAAGTAGGTGGAGAAAGTAACTTACTATTTTTCACTTCCACCAGAGTTGATTTTGATGAATAATCTGTTTCATGTATAATAACCTCTAAAATGTATTTCAAACCCATCTAAAGTTCTGTTCTAGGAGGAATTTAATATTATTCTTGATTTATACATGACTGAGAATCCATCATGATTGTTAATTAATAGAAAAAGGGACATCATGAGAGGATGATACCTTTCGTCTATGTGATATAGTTTCATGGTACTAATTCTCACGATATGTTGAGGTATTATTAACTAATGAGTGAGTAGTGGACTTATATTTTTGATATGGTAACTTATTGAGAGGAATTCTGCTGACAAAATTGTTTTTATTGTGGTGATGTTTTAACATACTGTAACTTAATTTTAGGTATTCGATTCCCTTAGTATGAAATTATTTTTTGGGTACTATTTCATGAAGTTTTGGGTTGAATATAATGTCAGGAACATATTTGGGTTGAACATGAATGGTACCTTTTTATGGAAAAAATTTCTTCCCCAACCATTCACCTTATATTGAGCCACTTATCGGTGGTGCATAGTTTGGGTGTATAGTTTTTCCAACATTGTAGCCAAACTATCAAAATATTCCCCCAAAGATAGTGGGAAAATCATGGTCGGTTTTTAGATTTTTTAACTATGTGGTGATACCATGATCACAAAAAAAGTCCTTCTAGGGTTCTTAGATATGGAATATAGTCTATCCAACTATGTGGCCATTGTTCAGAAACCATGAGTGTAATATTATTGATTCCCACAAATAATTATCTAAATTTCCCTAACCCATAATTTGTGGTCAATAATCCCTCCATTCAAACCAGAATTTTTTTTATTCCGCAGAGGAATCCAAAAAGGAATTTTTGCCCCTCTGAACCCCTTACATGGTGGATTGAAGTGGTTTTTATCTTGATTGATCTTCTCTAGGTAAGTGGATCTCCTCGCATGTAGTTTTTTCAAACATATATTTTTTTCCCCTGTATATTTTTATGGATAATCACGTAATATATTAATCTAAACTCCATTTTAATGGATCATGATTCTAGATTATGTTCCTATATCATTATTGCTTTTATTATTAGTTAATGAGTCTCATTGTTGGTGTTGATTAGTGGATAATTTATCTAAATAGATTTTCTAAAAAAAACTCTTTTCCATTAGATTAAATCGTTTCATTGGTTGAAAAAAATGTAAATTCACTTCTGTATTATTTAAAATCGTGGTTTTGAGATTATTTGATCATTTACTAAAAATTAGTATGGATGTTGGGAAAATCCCAATAATATTTCAACTAAAATTGTGTGGTGGATTTATAAAAAATAATTAATTGATTTGGAAATTGTTTGAAGAAATTATTTCATGAATGGTCTTTCTAAATTTTTTGGATTTAAATAGTTTTTAAAAATTCCAAGAAATGAAGAAACACTATGATTTTGTTATGAAATGGAAAATAATGTTTAAAACTGAAATTCATAAATTCATATTTTGAATTTTTTTAAATTATTGATTAAAAATTTGATTGATCGGTCATAAGATTCACAAGTACACATGGGTATTAAGTGGTAATTTGGACAATAATTCTATAACCTTGACTCCCTAGCAATGGATTTTTGATAATAAGTATTACTAAAAGACCAATGAGATAATAACCCGTGATATGTTCCCCTATTAGGCTGTAGTCAACCTATACATGTATACCTATTTTTGTAGTTGTTTGTGCACAAATAAATGAATCTATGATCACTATGATATGTGTGTGGATCCTATTACCTGAAAAACAAACATGCCGTAAGGCTATATTACATGGTTTTTTGTTATGACATGTGACTTGATCATATAAGCCGTTGAATATAGAACTGCTTTATTCATTATAAAGAATTTATGTAAATATTTTTATATAAAAATTTGATCTTATAATGTTTTAGTTTTTCTATACAACTTGAATCATTATTATTGAAATCATTTTTTGATTTAAAATATTAATATATAATATTGTTCTTTGTATCATTTAAACTAATAAGATAAATGCTAAATTGTTGTGATAATGAGTATGAAAATTTTCACAAGAACCTAATGGTATTTGTAGATAACATACCAACTTATACTTTGGGAATTTATTTGATTTCTTATAAAATTTATGAGAAAAGGGAAAGTGAAAACTAGAGGTAGTGGATGTTCTTGATTATTTAGACCATGGAGTGATGATGGATGTGACTAGTAAAGATGTTATACAAATGTTTTATTGGATTCATGGGCTTTTGACATTTAATATAATAATTACCTTGAAGATGTACTACAATGGGATTTCTTGTACTTGTTTTTTCTGGTACTTCTCTATTTTGGAGTATCGAGCATACTGAGTAGTATATTTTATCTTCTGGTATTTTGAATAATATTTGATTCTTCTTTGATCATGTATGATTCTAGGATATAGTCTGAAACATATGGGGATTTTTAATTAACTTCAATCTATCTCATAGATAGATTAGGTATCATAGTTCCTAGGTATCCAGGCTGGTTTAGGACATATACCATCATATCATATATTTATGATGAATTTTCTAATAACATTACTATTTCAAGTGATAACATCTTTATTTTTCTTGTATGTTTCAAATTATCATTTATTTTATATGAATGTTAATTAGGGTTTAATAGTATCTATATAGTTAATAATTACACCAATAACACATAAATTCATTTTTATATAACCATCTATAAAAGTTAATGATTGGAAAATGAATAACGTAACTAAGGGAGATGGAATTGTGTGTGTATAGTAGAACAAAACTTTCATTTTCTAATGAAAAGAGGAAAAGAAAGAAAAATGATATTTAATATTTTTAAATAATGATTATTTAAAAAATATCCTATATTTCTATTAATGTATTAATTAATCCAACCATTGTGAGCTACTTATTGAAAATGAATAATATCACTAAAGATACAAAAAAAATTGAGATTGAGATGAACATCTATGAAAAAGGAAAATTATAATAATAATAACATAAAATGTATACAATGTAACAAATTTATATCACCCCATTGAAACAAAATAATTATGAATGAAATTATATATTCAAATAACGATTTAAATAAATAATATTGGGAAATAGCATATGCGAGTAGAAATAATTCATATTGTAAGGCATCAGTCACCACATACTGAGGCATAATATCCAACATTACAAGACTAATGGAATAAAAATTATGTCTCTTAGGTAAATAGGGTTTATATGTATATAAGGGAATCAAATAACTAGATGGGCGATGGATGAATTTATAAATAATCATGGGATACCACATATGGAATTTTTAGGGATGTTCCTTTCCTTAAATTTTTTTGGTAAACCTAGGCCACAAAAAAATTCATTTTAACATGGTAATATTATTATTTACCATTATTATTTTCATCCATTTAAAAATTAAATGATGTTCACCATGATATAACCCATACAAAAAATATTAATTTCCTTAAATTGTATATTTGAGCCATGATGATCTGTTGTATAGTCTCTGACATATATTTTATTTTTCTAAGTATGAAACTTGTGATCCTTGAGATAATATTCTTTATAACAAGCCATAAAAAACTATGAAATTTGAATGGTTACATTCTTAATTTTGTATTTTATATATATGTCCCTTGAATGTTGACTCAATAACATGGATATTAGTCTGGCATCACGAAAATTATATCCCATGACATAAAATTCCTTCAAAATAGTTGAAATTTAGTTTTCATGATCATTTATGGAAATGGATAATACAACTTGATTTCAAATATTATTTGTTTTATAATATTGATGAACTCTTAATAGATGTGGTTGAAGAAATTTGAAATCAAATTCCTAATAACTATCATGTATGATTTTTTTAGAAAAATAAAGATAACTTTGGGTGTACCATAAACAAATGATCACCACTACTAATATATTTCAACACTTGTTTGATAAAGATCATTAATATTCAAATGATGTAATAGAACCTCCATGGTGTATCAAATGGTTGAGACAATATCCCAACAACCAAGTAGGATTCCCCTTCACTCCATTAAATTAGAGTAAATCATAAGATATTTTTTAGAGGAGCATGATAAATTCATGTATTAGATAATTTAAAATTATATGATGGAACAACCATTTACATGGAATAACATCCTTTTATAACTCATAAAGAATACATAATGAATTTACTCCAAAAATTACATAGATTACTAGATAATCTTTTGGATTATATTTTATTCATTTGTATAATATATATAATTATCATCTATGATATTTTAACTTATTCAAAAAATTATCAAATGTGGACTTGATTCGAACATTTAAAAATTAAACATTCTCTATACCAAATTAAATTTTATAGATCTAATCATAATAAAAAACGTTCACATTTAATTTAAATGTTGGGACAACTACATGACTATTATATCAATTATTTCATAGTATGTGAATCTATTAATACTTGGTAAATAAATTCTTTAGTCTCTATATAACCAATAATATGACATGTTAATAAAATAAATTTAAATATTTCAACACAAAAATAATATATATATATATATATATATATATTTCTTTTTTGAATCCCATCATTAATCACCCACATATTAAAATACCTTATAGACGTTCTTCCACGCCATCTAATATTATATCATATATTCTAACTTGTTAACTCGTCTGAAAAATTCATTTTATATATATTCTAAAACTCATTTGCAACGTTATCATATACTTCAATATATATTTGATCATGTACAATTCCTTTTGAAAACTTATCAAAAAAAATTCAATAACCTCTATAACAATTAAAGAGAAAGTTTTATAGTAAAAAATAAATCAAAATTTATTTAACCATATTGTGCGACCCATAAAATCATTATAAAATTAAGGAAAAACAATAAATACTGAATTTATACAAGTTAATTTAGATTCAACTCTATCAAATCAATAGTGGGAATCCAAAAATAATGGGACATACATGATTTCTATCATAACCATGTCACTCTGTACATATGTCCCCCAACTACATCAAATGAATATAATAAATTTAATAACATCCCTTTTATAAAAAAATTAGTAATAATGGGTCAATGAGTTTGTCAATCCAAAAATTTTAATCATAAATTATCAATTCTTTAACCATACAATATCTGTAATGATAAAAACATCTTGTTCTATTCAAATTTATGGATGATAACATCCATTCCCCTCACCAAATAGATATTCACATTATAGTTGTTATATAGATATTCACGTACCCTTACATTTCCTCTATTAATGATGTGCATAAATCTTATAGTCAGTAAAAAAATCAGAATAATTAAATCTAAGAAAAACACAAACTAATTACATGAACTGTAATATACCAATCATCCCCTTGATTAGAAAATAATTTCATGAGTACGAAATGAACCATGGAACGAAGGTTTATACATAAGCAACCACCCCAATCATAGATATGACAGAAATAAAAATATGAACCATGAACCCTATATAAAATAAATACATAGAGTGTGACTCCTTGGGTGATATACTCTATTTGACATCAAATAAATAAATCCTATTATCTACCTAAATAGAATATTATTTATAAAGAAAATCAAAACCAACTTCTTTAAATTCTAAAATATCATAACACTATATAATAATCATTTATGGAAATGTATTTTTGTTAAACAATGGTAAGAAATTGGGATGTAAATTATAAAAAAACATTATTAATATAGAAATAAAACATGAATGTATAAAAACAATTGATGATTCCTTTTGTATAAATATGATATATTATCAATTATTAATATAAATTGCTAATTTTTACCAAAACATATATAAACACCTTTATAATTATAAAATATATGATTGATTTCAAAATCATCTATAGGTTTTATGTATTTTTATTTTTTATTAAACTCATTAGGCCTCTATGTAATTAATACTAGATTCCTAATAATCCTTTTGATAATAGCTGCGAAATACAATCATCTATTACAAACAACTATGAAGAAGTAACTTTTGAATAATTTTCAGATGTTTGAATCATATTCTTAATTTTCAACTCATTGAACACAATATTCAAATGTAACAAAATCACCATATTCTATTTTATTTTAATATATTCTTTTTTCTAATTTGAATTTTTTATATTTCAATTATCCTAATCATACATAGATATTTTTCCCTCAAATTTTATCATCAAATCTATTAGTAAGTAATTTTTCAATTTAAATTAATCATTAACAAACACATAAAAATTCATTGTGGATAAAAATTACATTTCCCTTTTATATTTACTACCATAAGATTATTTATATTTTTAATGTTATTCTATAAATCTAAACACGCTCTAAGTATATTTTTAGAAATAATAATATCTTTATATAACCAAACCATTAATAAATAATCCTCATTATTATGAAGTAAATATTACTTAAAATTTGTTTTAATGTTTTTAAATAATTAAATATAACCATTTCATTTTTTTGGATTAATACTTTGAGGAGAAATTATTATTATTATTAATATTCCATAGAGGAGTGTTGCGACCAAATAAATCTTATCATAAATAATAAATTTCTAAACTATATTATCCAAAATAAAACTTTTTTAAATTTATATTGATCCTAAGATTAGTTATATAATCCAATGAATCCCAATCCTTTTGAATTGAATGCACCAAATCATATTTTATATAAAGAAAAACTTATTAATAAATATATTATAAGTATCATTAATAAATATCCATCAAAGTCTAATATATTATGTTGTATACATTATAGTATTTAACAATATTTTTATCATTCATTTGAGTAAAATCTATACACATTGTCAATTATTTCCATTATTTTAAAATTTTATATACTTAAAAACATTTAATACAGATGTATTTTATCATATTTATTCTTATATTATTGATTTTATTTCAATAATATTGTTATTTCATGTGAAAAGTTATTATAATTTCTAAAAATTCTAAATACACCCTAAATTATTCAATCATATTGAAATAAGATCCTTATTTCATAAATATTTTTTACGATAAAATTACCTTAATATTAAAATAGGAGAAACATTATTACAAATTGAAACTAACATTTCTTCTTCAATTTTTAATATTTATAAAACTATAACATTGATACTACACTATAAAATATGCATGAAATGATAAATTTTATGTATTATTTAGAAACTAAAAAAAACATAGTGAAGTATTATTTAAAATAATTATATTTTATAATTATTTCCAGATAAATAAATTATATAACCATAAAAATAAATAGAGAATCTACATGAATCAACAAGTCATTATCAAATAATATAATAATGAATATATATAATGGTATATAGAAGTTACCTTGGTTATAATAAATCTAAATTAATTGGAATGTTGATTGAATTGTTCTATGTCTCTCGAGATTTATTTTTGAAATATTTTATCATTTGGTTACTCATGATAGAATTTCAATAAAAAATATAATTTTCTACTTGAAAAATAAAAATTCAAAATTTATCGTACAATTATAATGTGTTTCTTACATTATGTTACTCCAATCTAAACCTTAATGAAAATGTAATGTCTAAAATGTTGATATTGTTATTCTAAAATAAAATAAACCATTAATAGTGTGTTATTTTTTACAATTTTTTAATTAAAATTATTAAATATTCACATACTAAATGATAAATGATAATAGTCATCATATTTAATAGTTTCCCAATTTTAACATTTCAGTAAGAAATTTGTCAGTTTCATTATTTCTATTAACTTATATGTAACCATGTGATACTTTAGACTATATTTTTTAGTAATAAATTCAATGTTTTTGATAGAATATGATTCACCCATGTGTAAAATAATCTGAATAAATTTCATAAATTATATAATTAAATACATCATATGGTATTTAGAAGAAAAATAATTGTCCAAAATAATTTCAAATTCACCTTGGAAATTGCAATTGTTCTTAAAGAACAGTTTTGAAATATTTTTCTTATGGAAATTATTATTTTAATATATATATATATAAATGAATATTATTACACACAATAATAATTAATTTTCAAATTATTATAAAATTAAATCATTGGTTATCAAATGGTAAGAAATGAAAGTAAAATCATTAAAAGTTTAAAAGAGTTATTTTTGGAAAAAAATATTTTTCTATAGGAAATTTGTTTTTATATTAATAATATAAATTATTAACTATTGAATATTTATTTTAATGATAATATTAAATAAAATAATCCATGTTTTTAACATTTTTTTATTTTTTTAACTAGGAAATGAATTTGATGAAATTTTTTTTTGCTCAAAAATCATTTTTCTAAAAACAAATTCATTTTCAATATCAAGATTATTTTAAATATTTTTTATATAGGTAATATACATTTAATTTGTGAAAATATTACCAATTTTTAATTCTAATTTATAAATTTTTTATTCTCAAAACATTCAATTTTTTCATAATGTCTTAATGTCATGGTAAAAGTTTTTCCTCATTTGAGGCTATGGAGGGTTTAACAAAGGGGTAAAACAAAAATATATGGTTTAAAATATCCTATTAATGTGTATAAAATTGAATTTTCAAATGAAATTACACCCTAGATATATTATCTCTTGTTCAATAGGATATTTGAGAGTCTTTCAATAGTGGATGAATTTATGTTTTTATAATGTTCATAACAATTACATTTGTGCCACCCACATTTCATATAACAGGAAACATTCTCACATCAGTTAATCACAAAAATTGAAAAAATTATTTTAACCAATTAATACTAAAATATATTCCAAAAAACTCTTCAAATTTCATATATTATATTATATTATAAAATAACTACATATGAATGTTTAAGTTGTACGCCAAATGAGGATTCCAAAAAAGAGGTGATTTTATTTCTAGATATATTTTAGAGTTATTTATCTCATAAAATTCTACAAATATTGTATAAAAAATTTAAAATTATTATATCAGAATACATTCACTAGTAATATTTTGATATATTAATGGTATTTTATTTAATCTACTTTTAAGCCTATGAAAAATTTAAAAGATCATTTGTTTCTAATTGTGGACTCCATCTACAAAAAGAAGTGTGTTTGGTTTTTCATGTTCAAAATACATGGATGGTCATATAGATGTCATAAGTTGTTGTATACTATATTAACATTATAATTATTATTCTGGATGGTTAAATTATCATTTGTATTTGTTATAATCCATACATTGAAAAGTGATAGAAGCACCCACACGTATATACAATATTCCATATCCACAATGTTAGGTAACTCAATATTTATCGCCACAAAACAATAGAAATAAAAATATTAAATAATTATTAAATATGATACATATAAAATTATTAAAATTTTGTCAGTGATTGAACCATTACCAATTTGTGATGACTGGAACAATCGAACAGAAAAATGGGTTTAAAATGGGCTAGTTTTCACCCAAATATTGAATATAATAAAAAATTTATAGTAAATTTTTTATTGTAAATTATAAGGGCCTATTAAATTATAATATAAGTATTAATATTTTCATTATATATTTATTTTTATAAATATTATGTTATTATGAAATATATTGAGTGAATTTCCAATGAAATTGAGTACATAGGTAAGAGTTAATGGTTCAATTTCATTTTTAATCCGGAATATTATTAATTTATTATAATTTGAAATATATATATAATATTTATCACATTAAACCAATATATATTATTTCCCAATATTTAACTTATCAGTTTTCATTTTTTCTATTCATTCTAATCCCATTATAACAAAAAATAATTAACTTAATGTTTTTATGAAAATTTGATATTATTTCATATTTGTTGGAAAAACTATTTATATCAAGTCCATGTTCTTTAAAACAAATTCACAAATATTATTTTTTATCGTAAAATAAATATTTAAATTCATTTAAAACCATATTATACTTTATTTATATTGTAATTTAAAATTATTTTTTTCATTTTATAAAATAATATATTTATGACTCCAAAAATGAATAAAAAGAATCAATAATTTATCGATTAATTCCAAAATAGATTTATAATATGTCATCATATTTATTATACTAGGATTCATTTTCTATAGGTTTTCATACAAATTTTCAAAAATATAATTTTAGTAAATGTTATGAAATATTTAGTTTTAATGATATAGAATGAGAATGGAATTCTCTCCAGTTTTCAATACATTGTTTGAATACTATTTAAAATTTATTTTTAATCTATCTAGACATACATTGATTTTTATTAATCTTCACTATATATCTGATCAAATGATTCCATCCATGTTCATTGTCTTGATTTACTGTGATTATGTTATAAATAAATCCTTTAGGAACCTATTTCTTTTCTGCCGATTTTCCTATGATGGAATGATTATTATTTCTATGATATTATGAAACACATATGTATGGATTTATTTATATGTTTTTGGGAACCTAAATACCTACAATTAATTATGTAATGAATTTTTTCTAATGGAGTAATTTTAAATATGATTATGAGTGAAACCATTTCATTAATGTATACTGGTTGTGGAGTAAACCCGAAAAATTATATGGTATTGTCCACTATGTAATTATTGTATTGGAAAAGATCATTGAAAAATAATATAATTTTCTATGATTGTGAATGTGGAACAATTTATATGAAATATTATTATTCTTGTCATTTTCTATCATGGATCCTAATTAATTAATTATGATTCTTGACTGTTAAGACAGAGGATTTTTGACGTTATAATTATTTATCACATTAATCATTATTTATAAACTAAAAATTTTGTTTTTGAACTTATTATATTATAATCCTAATAAAAAACACCTATGATACAATTATGGATGCATCTGATCATCAATTGACACCTACTATGTTTACACTTTCTGAGAATAAGAGCTCACCCATTCTAATTCTTATAGTTCCCCCATATTTAAAAGAAACTCATTAGCTAATAATTATCAAAAAAGGATTCTATAAGTGAAACAATTCATGGGTGATATTTTCTTTTTTTATTGAAATAATATGATTACATATCTAGTCTGAAAATACACTAGTGCTTTGTAGTTCTAGTAATAAAATTATTGAATCATGTTTCACATATTTATATAAAATGTAGCAATATTTATTTACATAATAACCTTAAAACATAAATTAGAATCAAAGTATGGTATAAATATTTTTGAATAATATTATATGACTATTAAAAGATTATAAGATATTAAAAAAAATTAATTAATTGAAATTTATAGAGGATTAAACTAAACATGTCGTAGGTTGATAATAAGGTGTTATAACTAAGGAAATACCATGAATGATTTCCAATATTTGTCTTATCACTTTTATTATTATATGTTGACACTGAAACTACGATTTGTTTTACTTGTCAGCAGTTATAATAAGGAGTAATTTGAGTAAACATTAATGTGGGAAATAATGAAATGGTTTTACTTTTGAGAAAATAAATGGCATGAGAGATGAAATAAAAATTTATATTTTATTTATCATTAAACTCCCTAAATACATGAATAATGTTGATATTTAACATGAGAAAATGAGGGGATAACACACACCATTTAATATTTCATGAGGAAACATCCACATTCACTGCCAGGTACTCTGATTCACTAGTGTTCATGGAATTGATTAATTCTATTTTAAATATATTTTCTATTCTCTAGTGTTCGATGGAGGAAAATATTTTCGTAGTGTTATATCATTTTTAATACAAAGTATATAACTTGTATAATGTTAATAATATTTTTAGGGATATGGAAGTTAATGAATCCATAAAATGGTTTGAGATTAAAAAAGTATAATTTATTAAATACATCCCTTGAACTATTTTCATGAAAACTGAATGAAAATTACATGAGAGTAGGTTGATGGATGATAAATGTATTAGTAACATTGAGGAATATTTTACATGATATTCAATCTAATCATATGGTTTTATCAGAAACGATGAATGAAAAAATTAACTATTATTCATTACTGTAAAAAATATAAATCAAATGCATTTTCGATTATGGATTTTAGTATTTATAATACAATCATTTCATGTTCTCTGAAGATGAAAATAAATAGTACATATTCCCATTATTATATTAAATATTATAAATATATAATGTTTATATTTCAACGAAACTCTAATAATAATGCATATGGAGTAATGAGAATGAATCCTCATTTATACGAGAATTGTGGAAATAAAAATAGAAGAAATGGTCATTAGGTAACTAGTAAATAATTTTAAAGACTAAAAAAGGAAATTGAGAAATTGAAAATATCTATTATATAATGTGGTATGTAAATGAAATTATTATGGGTTGAGCTCAATTGAAATCACCACCCAAACAAATTTGTTATAAATATAATGATTATGTGTATTATTCTAATCCATTAATAACCATGTGTGTTAATCATGTCAATTTACATTTGAATCCTATTAATACAATAAAGAAATTGAATTATAATTTGATCACAAAATACAATGTGGGTCATTAAAACATAGAGGTGAAAGGTTCCCTTATCATCAACTCTAGAATTGAAATTATTTTATTTGATTTTGGTTTTATAGAATCTTTTATAAATGGATAATTTTAAAAAGTTTAAATCACCACATTAGTGATTATATAATTTATTATTGGTAAAATAATTAATTTTTTTTGATTATATCATATGTCTTCAACTCCACATCAAAATAAGTTTTTGGGAACTATTATTCTGGAAAGACTTATGATTCCACATCTTGTTCAATTTTATGAGATTCTGGCATGAATTCGATTTATTTATTTAATTATGATATAAATTCCTTAGTATGGGAAGTTAAATTTCATATTTTTAATGAAAAAATAATTATATATCAATGATAAGATGATTTTGAAATTATAGTGGAATGTTTTTCCATTGGATGGGGGTTATTGCTAATTAATTATTTTTATTTATCTAAAAAGTTTAGGATGAAACTCAACATTCAAGATATCCATATTATTCTAGAATATGATGATATATGTCTTAAATATTATCTGTGTCTTCCCCCAAATACAGATGTTAAATGTTTCATAGAACTCATACCTAGTGCTACACATATACAAATTTCTTCTTATTGAATGGGACCAACTGAGATGCATGAATTGAATAAGAAACACCATGATAATTGTTATATGTGATGTATTTAGCCATGCATGTCACCATGGTGACAAACTATGATTATTTTTTAAAAAAATATAGGTAAATGAATGCCTATATTTATTATCTAAACCATACCAACATTTGGATAAAAGTATACAACTTCTACCCACCATTGAGGATTTGATTAAAAACATTTATAATCTCAAGACATTGATAATATTAATGTATGATCTTGATATAATGAGTTGAGTGTAAAATAAGGGTGAATATAATTGATAACCATATATAAAAGTTATATAAATTATGAAGTGATAGTAAATAAATGTGGTCTTAGAAATTACTCTTCTATATTCATAGATGTAATTATAATTTTCATTATTGATTACCTTTTCTAGTTTTTAGAAGGATTTATATATGATATTCTAATATATTATAACACCCATGAATAACATAAAAATCATTTGGGGGTTTTATTAAAGACCACAATTATGGTTAATTGTTAATATAGGATTACTAAATGTGAAGTACAACAAAGAAATATATTCTTTTGTAAAGTAATAATATGTAATATTATATTTTCAACACATTAATGATATATGTAATTGAACAATGGCCTTGAAAAAATATAGTGGATGAATTAAATATTATTATCGGGTTTTTTGAATATTATATATGTTTTTAATAAATTTATATTGGATATAAAATCACATAAATATATTTATATGTAGAGGATTGATGTTAAATTAGAGAAGTAAATGTGATTAAATTTTAATGAATCGAATAGAAGGACTCACAAAGCATTTCTTATCATAGAACCCATCACAATAAAATTGTCTGTATTCTATAGTGATTACCCATTGAAGATAAAAGGATGTGTCCCCATACAAACTTACATAGGTGTAGCATATTCCTCCCTTAAATTAAATATTTACATGAAATATTAGATGTTTCCCTATGTGGAACTCCCAGTTTTTATTTATTCATTGATTATATAGAGGAGTTATATTTATTGTGAAAGGTATTATATATATACTAATAAAAAAATATTATATTATAAATTCATTAAGGACAATTCAAATATTTATTATATGACATGGATGAAAATGACTAATGATTTGGATAATCAAAAAATTAACATCAATTTGAAGGTGAACATGGTGGCCGAGTAACTGTTCTACAAGGACCATATAATCATGTCCATTATAGATATTTTGAGAGATCCAATACTTATGGATTTATAAAGTATGGTTCATGAAATCATTATATAAGGTTATAAAAACTTTTTTTCATTGATTTTTAACAAACTATATATCATTGTTCCCATTAAAAATACCCCAAATGAATATATGGGGAAATAAAAAGAGGTACAAAATGTTCATAAGAGAAGTCATAGTAGTGCTGGATTGATCAAATTTACAAAAAAAACATATGTGTCCCATTATGACAAATATTAATGAAGGAATTGTTAAATGATTTTGATAGTTCATTATTCAATATTCTTCCTCGAAATAAAAATATTTATAGATAATATTACATGATTATTTATAGAAAAACATAAATATTTATATTAGAGACGTTGTATCATGGTGATTCATATATTAGAATGTTAAGTATGAGAGGAAAAATTATAAGGGAATGTTACAACCATTACTCATACTTGAAGGGATACGATAATATATCACTATAGGTTTCATAATTGTACTACAAAATGTAAATAAAAGGAATAATTATATTTGTTTGGAAGTTGTTCAAGATAAAAATAACATATTTCATTTCAACAAGTGAGGATTTATCTATTAATTTCCCTTTATGTTAAAAGTAATCGAAGTGGTAAGGTTTCTTGGAGTACAACTCTCAAACATATTTCTTCAGAATACATGGATTTCCTCAATGTTTTTGACATGTACACACCATGAATTCGATGTTAATATTACATTGAAAACAATATATCTTCCACAGATAGATGGTTAATCTAAAATTACTTTTCAAACAACAAATACAATCAATGAGTTTCTCCCAAGATTTTAATACATATTTTGATCAATTCATTACACTAGTTGATTTTATTAGAAAAAAAACTATTTCACCCATGCATTAAAATATATCCTTATAAATCCCTATATTGAATGATGTTTAGAAATATATAATAATAAGATTAATTTGAGGGATAAATGCAATTGTGACTTGATCTGGATGTGGAAATTGTAGGGAAGGTTATGGTCATTCTACCACACACTAAGTCTGAGTGGATTTAATAGTTATACAGACCATCATCGTTGAAATCTAAATTTCAAATATTCTAAAAATGTTCTTCTATGAAAATTTCCATAGACGAATTTTTTGGATTTAGACATAAAGAAAAGCTAAACTCTATATATATTATATGGAGTGATAATATTAATCATATATGAATGATGGATTGTTTCATGGAACATTCTATATTCCTATCTAAAATTCAAGATGTTATCCATGTATGTATTTTGATAGAGCACATACATGATCCTTAAAAAGTACTAAAATTAGAATCCATGTTTTAATTATGATTAACCAGTTGATTTTTTTATAAAAAAGAATACATGTAACATAAGAATAATACTCAACGAGTAATAGTTGCTGCTATGAATAAACAATTTAGCGAAGAGACATATGACCCTTGGTTTTTATAAAGAATAAGTATGCTAATTTTTTATAATATAGTGAAAAAATATCTAGGGGTAATTCTTTAAAGCAAAAATAATTTTACACCAGATGATTTTAGAATATAGTTTTTCAACAATTATTTGTATTATTGTGACATATTTTAAAGAATACACCCACTAATATATATAAATAAATCCAATATATTATAAAATTATGCAAATTATATGGTAATTAGATGGAGTAAAATTTTCAAAAAAATTCATATAATTTACAATCGAAATAAATCTGATCCTAAAAAACTTTTTTTAAATTATCTTGTTTATGAGAGTATTTATTTTCAGTTATTTATTATTTATAAATTATTTCATAATATAATAAACTTTAAATGTATATTTCAAAAATTCACATTATTAATTATTTTGATATAATTTTTTAGAAATTAAAATAATATATTTTTATGGTAATATGAGATTTTTTCACCAAAAAATTGATTTATGCAGGAAATATATCATTATCATAATAAATAAAATTAATCTCAATATATGAATGATTTTAATTAAATTTAAATATAACATATTAAATACAAAATTTTAACAGTAATTTAATGTTTATTACGAGGCATGGAATTGAATTTGAAGATTATTTATGCTTAAAATCCATCTTACAAAATGGTGTTCTCTTTTCATTTTTTATGAATAATTTAAAAATAATTCCTTTATTATATAGGAATTGATTACATATAATGATTTAAAATTTTATAAACAATATGTATAATTTTTTTAATAATTTCCTTTTATTTATTTAGTTAATAGTTAGTATTGTGAAATTTTTCCTTTGTTATGGATAAAATAGTTTAGATATGGGGTTAAAATAGCGGCGAAATTTCAAAATACCTAGTAAAATGTTGAAATATTATTAGATAGAGATATTTAGAAAATAAATTTCCTTATTTATAAACATATTTCCCATGTATCCACTTCATCTTGAATAAGTGTTTATTGTATTGTAATGATCAATATATTTAAAAGAGTTCCACCCATCACCCTTATAAATGGGAACCTCCTCTCCTAACATATTCATACAAATTGATCCCTTTGATTTAGTATTGGAATCAAAAAAAATATATTCTAAACCACCCTCTATAATTCAAATATATTCCATTCCTCCCAAAATATGATTCTTTGATATCTTAATTTGTATGCCAAAATAATTTCCTTAAATAAGAATTAATTATTTTTACAGATCAATTTGTATTATAAATAATTCTTATGATTTTATAATTATTTCATTCGAAAATTTTCATGATGAAATTAGTAAAATTAAAACATTAAAACATTAAAATTAATTTTTTAATGATATATGTATTATATATACACATCTTATAATATGAGAAATGATAACTTCATTTGTTGGTACATGTTCATTTCCACCATGACAATGCAATATGACTCATTATTCATAACCACCAAACATGGATGGTCATATAGATGGTTTTACATAATAGATATATTATTTATGTAATAATTCTGAATCCATAATGGTGAATTTTTATTAAATTCATTATCATTACATCAATAGAAATTTAAAAACACTACCCTTCCATATGTGCTTAATATCATCTCTATAAAGTGACATAAATCATTTTTACTCACCATATAATAATAGTGGTTAAATATTGAATTGAATGAATAATAATGAACTTATAAATTTATTTGGTTTATGAGGATTATTAAACCTTAGACAACATTCAGGTAATAGATAATTCAAACAGATACATGAAGGAAAAGAGTATAGTTTTCACAAAATTATTTTTTTAAATAGTAATTTATTAATATATGTTTAATATTAAATTATAATGGTATTTTTATTATAAGATAAGTATGTATATGGTTTAATTATGTATTAATATTAAATAAAAATTTATTATATTGTAACTTAATAGTATGTATGAATAATGTCTGGACATGGTGGTCAACATTTTGTTGCAATGTCATTATTAAATCTCAACATTAATGATCCCGAAAACTTTAGGGGAATTATATTATATTTATATTTAAAAACAAATTTATTTTTCATAAATATTTTCTAAGGAAATTTAGGGTTGCACATTCAATCTGTAAACTCATGTAAATAAAATAATTGCGAAAATGTTTTCATGAAATGTCGACCATATTTTAATTTTTACCAAAAAAAGTTTTCTTCATCTTCATGTTTAGTAATAGATTTTTATAATTTTTTCATTAATCTAATGGTTCTTTCCTGTAATGTTCACTAACATTTCACCTTTTTCGTTAAATTAAAATATAATTTTAATAATTTTTTTCAGAATATATTATTTACGAATTCTTATAAATATGTATAAAAAAGATTATTTTTTATATTTATCATTCAAACCGATATTCCATCCATCATAAACCTTCATCACTTTGAAGATTCATTTACAATTTTCCAAGGTTATTTTAAATGAAATTATTTTTCTCAATATTATATAATTTTTTATTTTAATAAATAATAATGGAAAATATGTTTTCTTTATATTTAAAAAACGTTTATATTCTATTTCAAAATTAATTTTAATATAGTCCATCATCATATTATGTATTGTATGATTCATTTGGGATATATTCTAATGATATCATCTATGTTACTTCACAAGATTATTTAAGATTATGTTATGAAGAAATGTTTAGGAAACCAATTTCTTTTCATTGGGTTATATTATTGTTGAATAATGATTATTTCTATGACCGTATTTCTACAATTTGTATGGGTTTTATTATATGATTACATGGTCTATGACTACCATCATGTTAATTGGATAATTAATAAAACTTGATGAAATAATATAAATCATATGGGGTGAGAACCCATTCCACTGATAAAATGAGGGTGTCGAGTGAACACAATCTATTATGGTGTTTTTATACTATGTGATGAAGTTTGTAGTATCGAAATATGACTATTGAAATTATTTTGTATACTTATTATTGTTCAAAAATTCCAATGGAATGTTTTTATTTTTATTACAAAATCTCATGAGATGTGATTGATGAAGGATGTTTCATCACCATTAGTACTCAAGTCTTATAAAAATATAAACTCTCTATTCTAAGACTCTCGATTTATGATCTGGTAATGATTGTCTATGAGCATCATATATTATGAACATGATATCATACACTTATGCTCTTATAATGTTTTCATATAATAATCAGTTATTAGCTCTCATGTTTACCCTTATTGAACATATTTGAAAACACATTATTGTGTTTTTTAACCATAGGTTCTATAGAACGGTATTATGTTTGAAATTCATATGAATTGTAATGTGAGTTGACAAAATTGTGATAAATGATAAATATATTTCATGAAATATGTTTATTATGAATCTAGTATTCAAATACACTAAACCATTTAAGTTCATTATAACTTATTATTTAATATATAATCAATATTCATATAAAAATTTTCAATATTTATATCTATAATACTATATCTTCTCAACACAAATATTTATTTAATTTGTCATCAAAATCATATCATATATGAATTTTGGATATTTGATTAGAAAACACCATCCCTAGTCCATTATATATATAAAATCAACAATAGTACTTTTATAATCGATTCCTATAAGGGATAAAAAACTAGGTGTAAACCAAAAACAAATAAAAAAATAGGAACAAAATTCTATTATTCTCATACATTACATTGAATTCATACACAATATAATCATTTGGATCCCATGTTTAGAAAATCCGTCTATATTTTGATGATTGAGGTCTTGAAAAATGTTTAATTTTTATATCATATGAAATGTTGAATTTTATAATGGAATTAATCTTATCATAAAATGTCTTGTATTAATTTAAAATATGGAAGATTCATAAGATATATATTGCATTAATATTCATTCTAGTAAATTAATAAGATTAAAACATATTGATTTATAACTCTTTACAACTGTAATAAATTTTTTAACCTGCCCAATTAAAATCTTATATATATCCATATATATCTAAATGATTTCCAATTATACAGTACTTGAAAATATTTCACATAAAGGGTTACAATCCTTACACATCAATAATCACCGAAAGTGTATTTATTTATTAATATACAAATAACACTTAATTTCCTATGAAGCTCATTAGCATTCCAACAACTGAGAAGTTAAAATCAATGTCTCCCAACCCAATAATATCTTACTAAATATTGACCTCTAAAACAACTTTATTCTAACACACATTTTTTAATCATAATTTATTCCATAATTCATCTTCAAAACCTAGTACATGGAAATTTCAATATCAATGAAATATTAATCTTGTATATTTCCTAACATGTATCAACTAATACACATGTACGGAAATTTGTAGAAGAAATTAATTTTTTTTAAATCATACATTCATACGTAATAAAACAAATATAATCATAAATAATATAAGAAAATAAAATAAATAAAGGATAATTTCTCAAACATAGTCATGAGATAAGAAATTATGAAAAAATATTATATATAAAAATTATAAACACCTTATTATTGAGGTATAAATTATTGAAATTAGTTAAACATATAAATATAAACACATTATTATTATTTTAATATGATCTCTTTCAAGTTATCCATTTATATGGAGTTGACATTACAAAATTTTATTTTAAATATAAATATCATATATAAAAACATTATATATATATATACATATACCGATATTCAATAATATAATATTTTCTGTATAATGATAATTTTAGTTTTGAAGTATTAATTTGATATGATATAAAAAAATTATTTAAAAATTATTAATTTAAAAAATTAAAATATATATTTATTAAAATTATTATTTAATATAAAATCCACCATGATTTATCTTATATGTGAATTTAGTAACACATTATAAATTAACCTAAAAATTTAAAGATCTATATTTAGTATATATAAATTATAAGTCATTTGATATAATTTTATAATCATATTAAATTGTAATATTTAATATTATGTAATATTGTTGAATTATTATTTTATAAAATATAAATAAAAAACAAATAATAAATATTTAGTTAATTAACATATATGATGTAATATATAATAATTAAATATATAAAAATAAATCTTTAAATAAAAAACACAAAAATAATATAATTTAATTCATAATTAAATATGGGAAAAATTATTTCATATTTTATAAAATACATATCTCATTAACCATTACATTGGATGTTATCCATAATATAAAATGACGGAAAATAATTGGAAATAACAATCCCTTTTTCACAATGGATGTAATTCTTTGAAAAAGGCTATTTCTCTCAAAATATATGTCACAGTATATCATGCATATGTGAAGATACATTGTCACCATGTATGATTCCATATATAATATACTATTATAGATTGATAGATAGAAGAAACATGATGAGATTCTGGATATTAGATATGTTTTCATTCGGAAGAACAATCAAACAACCATGATATAGCATATTGTATAGTCGTGTAAATAAAAAAAATTGATTTTTATTTGCTGATGTGAAATTTGTAAACAAAAAAATACTCACATTATATGTCTATATTGTATGACCTCATGATTCAATTTTCAAGGGAAAAAACTAATACCATTATTATGTTTCATAGTATAAGTTAACTCTTGATCAATGAATTAAATTAAATAGGAAATCTAACAACAAATATCTACTTTATATGAAACCTAATCCAAATAAAACAAATATTAATGAAAAGTTATGTGTACCACACAAAAATGATAACCACATTCCCTCTATTTCGTCAGATGCATTATAATTATTAATAATATATTCTTGGAGGAATAATTCCTTCATTTTGTATCAACTAGTCAAAAAATTCCTAAATCTTGTGTAGGATTTCACTAAACTAATTTTCATACATGTTCCTCCCAATGAAATGGATGTTTGGGGAAGAAAAATTTGATAATGGGTGGTTCAATAAGACCGATCAATCTCCCTCATAAATATATCACATCCCCTATATATATTCACTATGAAACCCATCATGTTTTTATTTATTTCAATATATAAGATATTTTTAAATGAATCGTTTAATTATGAGTTCATGAAATGAAATAAATATAAATTATAATCTATGAAATTAAATGAAAACATATAATAAATTTTTTTAAAATAAATATTTGGATAAAATAAACCATGTTTAATAATAAATGATATTTTTATAACATACATAATACATATTCTCTAAGGTATGTAGTGAATCCTCTATGTATACTAAGATAAAAGGTGAATCAGTATGCACTAGTTTTTGTAAAAAAATTAATATTGTCAAATTTTATAATGGATCGTGAAAAATTATTTTTATGATTAAATGATTATACTTCCGAAACAAATTCACTCCACATGAATGTAAAAATAGGAAAAGGAATCATAAAACTTATAATCTGTATATGGTTAACCCCCGTGTTGGTTACCAACATCAATATTGTGTTTTGATCTTTGTTTAGAACAATGATTATTCAATAATACAAAGTCATTAATCTAAATGTTGGTTGGAATGGGTCGAGATCCAAATTCAAAATCATTACTATATTATTAAAGTGTTGATTTAATTATATTTGATTAAACCAATGAGAGTAATTCCCTAAAATAAATTTTTTTCTGTATAATCTGCAAGAATTTATGTAAAAAATAATTTCTCAAAATTCCTAAACAACATGTTTTATCTTCTATTAAAAATCTTTCATCAAATGATAAAAATAATTCTTCTATTTTTTTCCTTTTACTGATACTCATTTTAATCAATGGTATAACATACAAGTAAAATGATTTATATTTTCAATATTATGATGTTAAAACCTCTGAATCAATTCACTGTTATCTCATAATATAAATATTTATTCTTTTTAACTCAACTTTAGAATTTCAAGATTCAAAACATAACTACACTAATGTAATATAAAGTTCTTAATCATTTATAACTAGCATTAATATAATATTGTTCCTTAATAAATTAATTGAACTATGATTTCATTGATATGCGATCATTTTATCTTCACTCCAAATACTCTAATGATTCAAACTATAATACAATGAAATATCATCTTAACATTACTTAATTCTAAAAATTATTATACCAAATTGATTTGATTCTGACGTAATAAAATTTATATACAACATTCATGTCATATTTTCATTAAGAAACATGTTTTTCATGGACTTCTAAAACAATATTCAATCAAAATTGTGTAAAAAGAAACATTCAATGTATGTGATTGATATAATTAATTTCACTACATAGAGAAACCTCTAGTTTTGGAATCTCTCCATGCACACATAGTGTATTTCATGGCCTTATCAAAAATAATTATATAATCCTAGGTTTTATGGTATTATCCTCATTCATGAATAATTTTAGGATTGTACCTTTAATATAATAGTCTTGTAAAAACTCATTCACATAAATAATACTCATAGGATAAAATCTAACAATGATTCCTCTATTACTGTGATTACAATAATAGAGAAATTATAATATAATATAAAACATGTTATTATAATCCCACAATCCTTCTCTCCCAATCTATTATATCAGTGTATCTTATTTTATAAATTATTTTTTATCTAATATTTATATAAAAACTAAATGATTTATTAACCCATTTATCTTCTAAATATTTATACGAGCCTCATAATCACATAGTGATTCTAAAAAAACCATCACATATATTTTACTATTGAATCATTCTTTTTCCCGTATTAGTGAAATTATTCTATACTTATCTCTAATCATCTTTTCATTGTCAAAATATGGATATTTATTACTAAATTCACAGTTTTCATAATCTCATACATATCTTATTGTTTTTTATAAATCCAATATAAAAAGGATTTATATCAATATTCATCACTATGTTATATAGATCAGATATTGAATAAAATAATAATAGAATAAATAAAGATCATATTATTAGAATAATCATGATATTTCGCTAACAAAAAATCAATAATGCTTCAATATAATTCCAAAAATTATATTCTAGTTATTCTCATAGAATTTATTCACACTATATAAAATAGACATGATCTTACAGATTATACAACATCCATTTTACTTCTAGTTTATTTACCGTTGATATTATTATTTCCCTAAAAGTAATATCAACATCATTAAATAACTTATATTTCTCATCAAATCATTCTATATATGATTTATTTTTTCATTAAATATATTGGAAATAAGATAAGAAATCACAATTTGTAGGATACAAATTATACACATTATGTTGTATAATTAAATATTCATCAACATTTTTATGTAGTGAAAAATATCAATATAATAGATTCCCACATCATAAATATGAATTTGACTGAAATAGATTACTATAATGGATGTATTAGGTTTTGAAATTTAAATCCATTGGTCACTCTTTGTATATAGGGATTGTGTTACCCCCAGAACCACTATGATTTATCTCCAACTCTTCCCCATGACCTCAATACCTATGGAAACATATACAGGTGAATTCTTCCTCCATATATTCTCTTGTATGGTTATATCATTGAGAATTTAAATTATCCCTACAATTGTAGGTATATCTAGTTAGATTTTAGTTGGAATTTTGAAATGCAAGGACTATTTACATATCATATTTATTACCCATAACCAAAACTGATTTAATTTTAGAATAATATTCCCTTAAAAAAATAATTTAAATTTTAAATTCAAATTTGGGGGTATTTAATGAAAACATATTTTCATTAAATAATTTAAACTTTTTAAAATCATTTTAATTGGATTTTAATGAATATAACATCTTTTTATATGTATTATTTTTATCTGGTGATATTCAATTACAGAGTAAATATGGATTAATGTCAATAACAAATTTTATTTAATATATTCAAGATATAATTATGAGTCATGATTGGAATTGAGTGAGTGTTTTTATTTAATTTCATGTAATAAATTGGAAAATAATATATTATCAACACAAAAAAGACACAAGACACTCTGACAGTCTAAGTGAGGGTTTCCCATCCAAGCAAAAAAATAGAGAGAGCACACCTAGGGGAATATGGATGTGACCCATGTGAGAGGGAACCATTCCTATGGTTGGTGAAAGGTACGTGTGGACCTGTATGTGTGGGAACTTGAAAACTTCTTTTATATGAAGGTGAATGGAAGAACCCACCCATGTATCATGTTGTAAATCCACAAAAGTGTGGCTTGTAATATATTGATACACCTAAACTTTCTGAAAGTGAAAATTGTACTAGGAATATGTGGATAATGTTCCTCATAATCAAAATAATACCATCCAAACATAAACACAACTCTACCATACTCGAACAAAACTCCTATCCACCCCTCCACCAGATTCCATACTCAATGTTTTCATTCCACCATCTACAAAATATCTAGATTCCATGGCCACCACCTGTACACTCAATCTGGATATGGGGAAGTCATGTCAAGGCCCCCAACCACCATGATTTTACGTTGACCCCTTAGGAGGTCTTTAAAGTTTCCAATTTTAATATAAGTAAATACCTATATATAATTTGTCTTGATCCAGAAAAATTGAAGGCTGAATCTCATTGATAGGGATCAAAAAAGCATGAATATTCCACTTCACCACCACTACACCACAAATCTCAACAATGAGATAAATAGCTATAACTGTGGAAGAACAAACTACGTTGTTGAGGGAATCATACCAACCATCATGTGTCACATGAGATATCATGTGTGTGATACCATCAATGGAAAAGGAATTGTACTAGCATAATTATTGGTAGATACTATATCTTTGGAAGAGAACATATAGTATCATATTAATGAAATCACCATTGAGGAGGATGAAATTTTATATGCTGAATTAATATAGCATGGAGAATGTCAGAATTGTAAATGTCAAAATAAAGAATATGGTTTATTACCATTTTTATTAACCAAAGGTAGATGTGTGGGTACATGGAAATGATTCCCATACACAGTATTCACTATGGAAAATCAATGCACAACTATGAGTGATGTGTGAAATAGCATTCAGATACCCAGTTTTCTTAGGATTTCATTCCCCAAAAGCACTATGAATATTTTTTATTTAAAATGAATAAATCACATTCTATATTAGTAACCTCATTTTGGATATCCTAAAATGAGATAAATTAAAATATATAATAGAAGAAAGAGTGTAAAGAGATTACAATGGAGATGGATCTTACTGTGCTTTCTATAAATAGATTGACATTCCTCCATTGATGAAGGGTCAAAGGATTGGGAGTAGAAGGTTGCAACATTCATGATTTTGTATCTTTTTCTTATATATTCTTTATTTTAGTTTATTTTCATCAATGTTACTATTGCATTCCATGTCAATTAAAATTTTTTCCTCTATTTTATTTAATTTTGTGTGTCTTCCTCTATATATCTATATATATATTTATATTCTTCTATTTTATTCACTCTTCTTCTACTATGATATCTTATATCCAATAGTGGAAAACTAATGTGTGTCTTGGACCTAAAGGGGGATATGTTTTTCATGAATTCTATTCCTCAATTACATTGTTTTATATATTTTTGTGTGCGTAAAATTTATGTGTATCAGTGTGGTGATTTCCCACAGTGATAGAAATATCTAACTCAATTATCATTTTTTATTTATAAATTACACCTTCCTTATTTTGAAAAATATCTCTTTCTATGATGGATTTTAGTGATTAAATTTTTGAAATTGTATATGATTGATCGTGTCCTTAAATACTCTACACTACCGATTGAGGGGTGTAGTCATCCATGACTATAGAAGGTGGTCAAATTATGTATTGTAAGAAAATACAGATTTCACAACCAATAAATTTTAGAATAGTAGTTCATGAATTAGATTTCAGAATTGAAATATCAAACTGAATATAAACAAATACAAAGAACAATAAGGGATCCGAAAACCAAACATATATCCTAATAACATTTTTTCATAACCAAATATTGTTTGAATCTACAATAACGATGACTTTAATTCAGTTATCTTTCTATTTTTCAATTTCTAATGAATAAAATCCAAAAACAAAATGAAATTTTTAGGTGAATTTGAATTTTTATGTTGATAAATTACGAAACACTTGATGTAAGATGTCCCTGGTCATCCATTTTGTTGCAGTATAAAATTAAATATATTATCTCTTATAATACCCAATAATAGGTGATTGTCAGTTACCATTAAATAAACCCCCATCATTGTAATATGATAATCATTATGTATATTCTTCTATCTATTCCATTCAAAATCCAAATCATCCTCAGACAATGATCCAATTATGTAGTGTAATTTGCATATAATTCTCTATTCATAAATAAGAAAAGTTCAACCGATCATCCCTATGATCAAAGAGAAATTTAATTCTAGATTAAATTAGATATATTGGGATCACAAATGAAAAAGACATACAAATTTGAATCGTCCATGATGAAGGACACAATAATCCACCAAAACATAGAGAAAATGGTGTTAGGATGGATGAATAATAAATAATATCCTCAAGATTTACCAAGCCCATGAATCTATATATACACAGGATCAAGGGGATCTCATAGATAAATGATATGAAAAGAAAAAAACTAAAGTACTCTCTTGAAATTGATCAATGAAGCTAAAAATTTAGGAATCCTTGAGGTCCAAAAAACCAAAACAACCCTCATTAAATGATTCCTATCATTCATGGCTAGATTGAATCTCAAGGTCTACAATCTAGTCAATAGAAAATCAGACACCTTGTGGAGGCTCACTAGCTTGATGATGAGTCATGTTTGGTAGTAGGTTTAATGGTTACCTATCTTACTATTTAGTCACTTTGGTAGCTACATTATCTAGGTTGGGATCCCTCAACTAATTACCCATGATCGGAGTCATCTACCAAACATTTTTTAAAGTCTAAGAAACTAATTTATGATATATTATCATGAAACATCTCCGTTCAACAATATATTCTTTGAATAATATATCCACTTTAGTTAAATTTAAATTATTATAACAAATAATAACATGAAATGATTAAGGTAATTATATAAATTATCATTTCATCAATAAGACTATAGAAATGATCTGGATGAAGCATAATTTTTTCCAAAACAATGATGATGTTATAGGTATTTTCACTGAATATTTTATATAGATTTTTTTCTATGTACGAGGTTTATGATGGGAGGTCAAACTCATTCATCATTAGGCAATGCTATTGTGATTTTCCTATATCCCTTTTTATTTTTGGGACTATTATTGTTAATACAAGGAATTGAAATTTCATACCATTAGAATATCCTTTAATATATGTAAAAATATACATTTAATATTAGGGGTGAATTATTTTGTATATTGTATATTCATATGGTGTTTACCTATGGGATGAGATATATTATACATGGGAATAATGTATTTTGGTAAAAATATAAATGAAGGGATTCATTGATTGAAAACAAGTTTTTGTAATTCATTTTGAATGGTATTTTTAGTTTTCAATGATAAAATTTGTAGGAATATGTTTTTATACATGTTAAAATAATTCATGGGAAAAAGGTTTTAGTTGAAGAATTATTGATACACAAGAGATATCTGAAATTATATTTATAGTTATATCAATGCTAATAAATATATCTTCTTTTAAAAACATAATAATACAGATAAAATTATTTTATCGTTCGATTACAAATAATAATTTATTGGAATTAATGGAAATCTTATTCAATGATATTATTTTATATACCATGGTCACACATTACGGCTAAAAATTGTTTAATAATTACCCTTTTGTCAATAAATTGTATTTAATTATTAATTATAATACATTTTGAAAAAAATAGATTGAGGGATAATTTTTATCATAAGATGTATTCTAATTTAGTTTTGCACTTGGGTAGATTATTTAGATAGCCACTTAACTATAACATTCAATATTTCTTTAAGATTTTTATAATTGATGGTTTTGAAGTAGATAATATAGATGTAATTCAGTACCTTATCAGTAAAAAAATTATATCCAAACAAACATTATTTAATGAATATTTATATGAGATAAACGTTTTGTTGGATCCTTAATGTTCCTTGAATTAATTTTAAAGTGGATCATAAATGAAATAGAAAATTTATATATTTGAAGTCTTGGGTAAATAATTGAAATGTCAAGATGATTATGTTTCGAGTCATCAAGGCAATGGATAGTCAAAAGGTTTATAATTTTAAATTTCAATAAAATATTTTTTTTATTGTAAAAATATATATGGCTCATTTTTTTACCTAAATAATTTTCAATTATTTTGTTTTTAATCAATGAATAATATATTATGATTTTTTAAATGATTATCTAGCTTTATTGTGGGCCATTCATTCGTATGATTCATTTGATCAATGTAATGAGAAATCAAACACAATGTGTTAGTCAATTAAAATAGTATATGAGTAACTTAAGACACTTTATGAGATATGTAATATTGAAATCAGGTCATGTATTAGACGAAATGATTCATTTACCTTGGTGTATGAGTCAGTATATATGATTCCAACACCTAAATAAAATTTTATAATTCAAAAAAATGAAATGTAATAAATTCACAGAAAATTTATTTGAAACAAATTATCATCTCACACGATTCAAATGGGGTTATGTTACTATTTAATATTTAACAAATAGGTTTCTCACTAAGACTTATTGAATTAGAATATCCTCATAATTATTAAGTGAATACCTATTAATAAAATATGGGAACATATTTAGAATCATATTCATTATTATATAATTTCTATGAAATCATATCAAAGGACATAAATCATATTTCAAAACATTTAAGATCTACTAAATAGATATTAATACAAAATAATTGAGAAACATGTTGATTTTAAGAAAAGAATAGTTAATAGTTTGAGGATGTATGGGAGAATTAGTGGTAGACAATTTTTACTATTTATAAATTGTCAATTTCAACCTGTGTGACCAATTAATCCCACAATACCTAATCTTTAATATTTAATCCTTATAAAAAATGAAATATAAATTTTAAAAAAACAGACAACAAAATGTTGACAAGTAATATATTTGAAGACCCACTCTTTTTCAGAAATCAATATATTCCCATATTATATATTCATCCCTATATGACAAGAGGTTATAAAAGTTTGTTATATTAACAAATTAAAATATTATGCCTAATACGTTTTATATGCCAACAAAAAATTATAGATTTGATATATTATACCACAAAATCACCGTCATTAGTCGTATCAGTTTAGACTCCCCGTCCTAAAAATCAGAAATTATTATTTATACAACCAAATTTCATGTTTTCATAGGAAACTTGTTCTACTCCCTAGTACAAAATATCATATTCTAGAATGACATAAAATAAAAACTTTATAATTATTTCTTCTATATTATTATATAACTCTGATAATGATATCCATAAATGAGTGTACATGATCTGGTTAAATCTTAACAATATCAAGACTATACATAAGATTCTTATTTAGAACCTGAATGTATGTACTTATCATATCCTTATATCTTTGTTTGATATGAATAGTCTAAACTCACATAATACGAACATGTTCATTTATTCTACAACAATGATAATCAAACATTAGTATATTGTCTCCCTCTATAAAATATTTTATTGATTTACTCAAATTATCTTCCTCCTATTATTTCACATGTTCAGTGAAAAAAATTATAACTACATCTTTACAAAATGAAAATATTATTTTTTTATCAAATATCCTTTTGGATTAAGATTTTCATATTTATAAAATTTCTTATATATATATATTCATGTCTCTTTCTATATTATTTTGATAATAAATCCCTATATACCAAATAAATCAAAACACATTATCCTTAAACAAAGGCTTTCAAAAGAACCCATTATTGATGTACTATACTATTTGTAATACACCTTAATTTTTAATATTTTACAAATAGGTATCATAAAATTTAACTATACAGATTATTTTTCATTAATATACTACATTTACCATTATAACACTAAAATTAAATGATGGGTGGTATTCAGTCTATATTATAGACATTCATATACATTGATAATTCCAAAGGAATGTGTTTAAAAATCTTTCTCTCCATGGATGTAAAAAAACATGGTGTTCTGTGAACACATACTCATTACGTTCATGCATAAATAATGAAATGCATTCAATGATTGTGAAGTAAACACATTTATTAATCACATAGAGAACACACATCCATCGCAAAATCCTTCTTGGTTATCAGATAATGTCCATTACCAAACATCTCTATATCATATACAAAATTAAAGCATTGCTCATGAACCACGAACACTATACATTATGCACCTACCCCACAATAACCAAAACTCTACCACATTAAAAATATGTCATATCATCATGATATTATCTATTTATTATGGATATTTTTTGAATTGTTTGAATTTATCATGAGGTTACTCTAAATTCCTTCCTCACGTACTTTTATTCACCATTAACATAGGCAAGTTCACCCCCTTTACAATTTTTTCTATTAAAGATTACATCAATAAAAAATTCTCTCATGAATTCTCAAATATTGCATGGGATCAGTATATTATTCATGAAATCACTATGCATTTGTTCATTAATGTAGATGAAATTCACATCATAATGAATAGAATGATGTTAATAGTCATATTTTAAATTTATGGAAAACACTATTTTTTAAATATCATGTAATGGGGATAATAATTTATATATGTAGGGGTCTTACATCACTAATTGACATAGATGAAGTAATATTATTCAATAAGACTATGCCACAACATCATTAGTGAAATATGCATATGAGAAGGTTCCCACCCTTGGACTAAATTATAACCTCACATAAGTTATTATAATCATGGTTCATACATGTAAACCCATTGAACCTATGCTAAAACATTACTCCATGTGTGTTGCATTCTTTAACCCTTCTCCGAGGATCAAACTTTCATGTTAATACTACCATCATGCTTGGACATGTTTTATAGCAGACTTCTTAGGTTCCCTTGCTCGTACATTTAATTGTTGTTTCCTTAATTATATATTATTCCATTATTAAAATATTTTTTGTAAACCCTCAAACCATCTACAACATTTTTCCACCACCAAATATTGTTATTATAATAACAACTTCTATATAAATCATTATTTATTATTTATTATCCAATTATGTAACTTTTCAACTTACATAAAACAACTGTTATATTTTGAACTACATTATAAAACATCAACTATTTTTCACATAACCCTATTAATGATCAAAATAAAAAATCATCATTGGATGATTCACTATCACTACATCCAATTTTTAAAACAAAGGGATCTCTCTTGAAAAAAAAATTCACATGTCTTGATAAAAAAGATAATTTAACTATGACCACATTTTATTTCATCACATATCTATTAAAATATTCAGTATATAATTATCTACATGAATCATACAAATAATAACACAAATTAAAAAATAATTTATCCAGTGGGAACCTCAATATACCACATCGGGTTTTATTTTTCGTATCACTACACACACCTCAATTTCACATGTGAACTAATATTTTCCCCATTATTAACATGAAATATAATTATTATTTTGATGTATTCTAATTTTATGTTATATATTTGACACATTTTTCTTATCCAATACAGAATTTATCAACATATTATTGCACTTTAATAATAGTTTGATTCCAAATGATTTCATTAGAAAGATTCAATTACCCATAAAATTATATATCTAAATTTAAAATTATATTTTTATAAAGAAAATTTGTATAGTTTTTTTATCAATGTTCTTACAAGACCATCTAACATGCAAAACTATGATCAGATTCCTTAAGTCAATTTCATCCTTCATATGTTTGGTCTGTTCAATAAATTAATTTTTTAAATATATTCATCATGCAATCATATGAAAAAATAAATCATAATTCTTAAGTGAAAAAGATATAGAATCCATATTTTTGGTTAACATAAATGCCCACTTGATTATTTTATTTCAAATAATCTTTAATAATGTTAAGGAGGTAATTTTAATGTTCTGCCTTTCAATATCTACGTATATATTCAGAATTTCTATGTTCATTATGTTGTGATGATTTAATTGCATCAACACTTTTTAAACCACCAAATATAATGTAATAAATAACCATAATATATTATAGTTTTAAAACACCATAAAGAACATATTCTTTATTCACTAATATTGAATACATATAATAATCTCTTATAATTCAATAAGACATAGGACAAGTTAAAAATTTCTGAATAAAGGGGGAAATAATTATTTTTTAGATGATTCACGTACATAGATACATTCAAATCACCCTCAGCATATCATTATTTCTTCTAATCTGATATTGTGTATTTTTTTCTTTTTAATAAAATAAAAAATTTATATTCACATATTCTTATCATGAATTTATTCTTTATATGGATTATGTTTCCCCAAAAAAATTTGAAAAAAATTAATTATAATATTTTTTTCATTATTTTTAAAATATATTATTCAGTGGGAAAAGGGCCATACCATGCTTCACAACATGTATAAGCTAATTATATCTCTAATTCACATTGACATAAATTTTGAAATTTTTATTTTTTTAGTCACCTCTTTATAATATTTTATTTATCTTTGTGAATTGTTTTATGTTTCTCTCTAAAAATCATATAATAATCCAATTTTTTTGATAATTTGTGTTTGTCCAAGAAATAAATTTTGCACACATTTTTATATTTCTCAACTTCATTGGGTTTTTAAGAAGACATCATTCTTAACATATAACTGTATTACTCTTCTTCTTTTTTTATTTCATATTTTTCCTCCTCTACCCTATATCAGGAACCTCCACTAGTATCCTTGTGATGAATTATTCTTCAATTTTACCCTCCTCAAATATTTCTCATATCATATCAAAGTATTCATACATACTTTTTCTTGGAATCTCAGACAATTTTCTTGTTCTAACTTCTTTGTTTTATAATTGTATATCAAAGATTAAATATAACAGACCCTTTATTCATGCCTCGTATAAAAAATATAAAATATATAAAATAAATTATAGTATTTCGTCTCATACCATCCATAACATGAAAAAATACCACTAATAATAGAATTCAATCCTGAATAAAATATGGTCAGGATACTTGTTCATTTTGTACTTATTAAATCTATGCATTATTTTACCCAAGAGTAAGTGATTTTTATTAGCTTTTTTATCTTTCCTTTATTTAATAGAGGGAAAATAACATATATTATTGGTCACACACGTAATATATTTGTTATTTCCACATCCACTACTAAAGATAACACAATTACATGGAGATATATTAGGTACTAATTTATATTTTTTATTTATATATTTAATATCACCTATTTAGATAGTTTTACTTTTATCCACATTGTAATATGTTCCATTATGTTTTATGATTATCTGATTTATGGATTTCAATTTTTTCAGAATTTTTCAAAAATAGGTACTTTGTTTTTGATGTTTTTGAGATGATTTTGAATTATTGGAATGTTTTTATCCATGTTTGGATTTAGTTTTAAGAATGTGTGGAACATTTCATCATGTTATATGAATTTTTATAACATTATAAATTGGAAAGGTAACATGTTTAAGGTTTCAAGAACTAAATAGAAGACATCATTATAAATATTAGGCTTTGAGAACTGAGCATAAGGCTTAAAGAGATAACCGTGCAATAGTTCAATTGAACATAGGATGCTATTCATGATGGTAAATATATAAAACTGATTGTAAATAATCATTGTAACACATTACACCATCATACTATATGAGCATATATTTTTTATACTGTGAGATTTTTTACAAGAGTTTAAGTCATATTGTACATAATGTAAGAGTCTAATGAGTTTAGAAAATTATATCAAACTA
Organism: Viscum album; assembly: GCA_963277665.1. Lineage (NCBI taxonomy): Eukaryota > Viridiplantae > Streptophyta > Magnoliopsida > Santalales > Viscaceae > Viscum > Viscum album. Next base: position 912,681,527 of record OY728162.1, on the reverse strand, counting down.
GTGTAAGACTTCCAAACATAAATAAATTCTATTTCTCTTCTAGTTGAAAATATTATTTTCATGAATTCTATTACTGTTGTTAATGTTGAATTAGAATGAATAGATCATTATAGTGAAGAAATTCTATCTAAAATAAAATTCATCTCTGTTCATTATGGATTATTAAAATCATGAAAAAATATTGATATCTATCTGAATATATTTGGATGAATGTCTAGAATGATTTCATGCCTCTAAAATCGATTGTAGTAAAAGAAGTTGACCAAAATATTACATCTAGAATGACATTTTTATAATTTTTTTAATGATTATTGGATTTAAAATAACTTATATATCATGCGGTGATACAAGAAAAGATGTTGAGATTTTAGGAAAATAATTGTGAGAATATGGTTGAATAGATAGATATTTAAAATTCAATATAATTTTGAGACTACCCTCCTTGTGTGATGAAATGACAACTGAAGAAGATTAGATTCTTTATAAGTGTTCTTGCATTGTGATTAGGTTGAATAAGTTTCTCTACTAGATATATATATTCATGGTCATTCGTAAGAATTTTAAATTAATAAGAAAAAAACACATAACATTAATTAATTTAACATTTGCAGTGTATAATTCATAAGTATGAAAATAATTTAAATTCAATATTGATGATTTTTGTTAGAACCATAATGAAGTTATAGTTATGATTTTATGGATATTCAATTTTATGGTTTCCATTTCATTCTATTAAATGGAATTTATTTAGAAAACATTCATGTTTAGTTGATAAATTTTATGTAAAGTAATAAAATTGATGATTTAGAACATTGGTTGGTGAATACCAATGATTTATTGAAGAGATTTAATAATAGGTGAATTAGTGGTTACTAAGATATATAAAAAAACTAAACCATTAATTTTATTTTAGCTAAGTGTGTAGTATTTTTGTTTTCATGGGATGAGAATGATGTATAAAGGTGTGAAAACAACAAGCTGTGTGTATCTATTCTTGAATAATCCTAATAGAACACTGATGGAGAAATAATTCTACAATTTTGAAAGAAACCAATCTCAATATTATATTTATCTCATCTTAACAACTTTTTATGTAAAAATACAGTTTGGAGCTTTATTTCATAGTGGTGCACTAGATAAGAAAATTATTACATTGGGAAAAAATATATCATTGATATTTGTTATTTATAATAGTGAATAATGAATGGATTATAAGACTAACATACCATGACATGGAGTAGATTGCACCATAAGGGGATAAACCATGTCATAAATCCTCATCTTCATTACCTTTTTATTTTAATTTTGTATAAACTTCTATGAATCTGACTTTAATTTTGATAATCTATATTTATAAGGGTTTTGGTGTTGATTTATGAATGAATATCTTGTAAAAATGTTCTCCAATAATTCATCCCCCCTCTTCCATCCAAGTGGAGTGACACATTCCAAGTAAATTTAAGGCATATTTGTACCTAGTCCATCTATTTTTTTCATTGTCTTTTTTTAAACAGGACAATCTTATTTCTATGTGAAACAATGGTGTTCCTACTATTTATGAGAAAAGTTATCCAGGTTTAATGAAATAAATTTTATCATAAATTCTATCACCAGGGATAGTAGTTGAAGATGATTCATTATATTATATTAGACACCTTAATGTGATTGATCGTACAATCGTGGATGGATAATAAATATAAAGAGTGATAAGATATCACAAAGTGACATTATTATGTCATATTAAAAAAATTTATAAAAAAGTGATGAATCTTAAATAAAAAAATTCAACTAATATATTCATGTTATTAAATACGATGAGAATTTTAATGTTTATGATGATAAATTAATAATATAGAGAATAATATTTGAAGACATCAAGATAGATGAGTAATAAATAATTTATATTTATTTCACACGAGATGATGAATTTCCTATTAATATATAAGGATTATGTGAAATGTATAAGAAAATCAATTTTTCATTAACACAGGTTGAATTTTTCTTAATTTTATATATCATATGATCTCAACTCTATATGATTTTGTAGATCATTCCATTGACAAATTACCTAACATGATCAACATTTATAAGATGAGAAAAATTTCAGGCTTCAATAAAATTGTATATTATAAAATGGAAAGTGAGTCGATGAGATTAAAAAATTGACTCATAAAAGGGAAAGTAAATAATCCTCTTATATGGTATAAGTGAAATAGAACATGGATAATTTAAATTTACTCACTAATAATGAATGAAATATTTTTTGAAACTTAAGAATATTGGAGAACACAAAAAATTAAATGTAGGCATAGCTTATGTGAAATATCTAATGAATGAAAAATTTAGATTTTTTTTTCAAAGGAATGTGAAGAAACATAATATGAAATGAAGAGGAAGGTGAACAATCATTATATTGTTATTATTAGAGTGATTAAATTGATTAACTCACTAACATGATGGACCTTATTGGTGAATTTTTGGAACATTATGTTCTGAAAAAGACCGTTCAGAAAACATATAGTTTCAACACATTTGGAACATTGTTCATGAATACTTTCTAAATAAAAAAAAATGTTAATCAATAAAAGATAATGTGGGTGGAATATAACAACAATATCATTTGTTAAAAATATTATGCTGAAAATATATAATTCACCCTTTCTGATGTGTTTAAATAGTATTGGTTGAAAGCTACTAGAAAAACGAATATATAGATTCATCTTGGTGGTAATATTTCTTTTAAAGAAAAATAAAAACGATAATATAATTTATTTATCTTGAATAACAAAATATGTTAAATAAGTTGAATTAAGATATAAAAAGATATATTAATTTCAACAATGAGTAGTAAAAATTAGTTGACTATGTTTGGACAAAATATCAGGTTAAAACATTAAATGATATATATAAATATAAGAAAATATGTAGGATATAACTCAAAGTCTGGTTAATTATGGGATAAATCATTTTTATATATATTATATCGTTTATTTTTTATATAGTTGAGGGGATCAAAAATCTATTTAACACTCCAACAAAAGAATATTCAGACAGATAATGTAAACCAGGGATACAATTCTGCTATGGGATAAAATAATATTTATTATGAGTTAATAAGATCCAATTATCAAGTGTAAAACTAGTGTTAATGATTTTTTGGAAAAAGTCAACAAATGATAATACAATATGTTATTTCCTTAGATGAGACAATATTTCAGTGGAATTCTTCCAGATGAGAGGAAACATATCACCATATAATATTGCATCTATGGTTAAATGATTTATACATAAAAAAAACGAAATAGATTTATTTTTTATGGAAACTTGTATAAGTTGTGAGTAAAAGGAACACTACACAAATATTTTAATGACATGTTTATTGAAGAAAAAAATGTATTGATAATGTAATGTGGATTCATATACTAATGAATGAGATGGAATGTCATCAATAGTTTTCATTGAAGGCCTGTAAAAAATTGAAAGAATTGAGTTATGATAGTGTATGTTCCTCCCACATGACTAATAATGATATAATGTTGAATAATTTAAAATTACATGAAGGATTAGTAGTTAAAATTAGTAATGATTTCCTGATAAAAATTATGTGTGTTGGTTCAATTAATATCGAAATGCATAACAAGATATAAAGTAATGTTTTTGGGGAAAGGGATAAAAAAATATAATAAGTTTTGGAAGGATATTTGGTGATGATCATGAGGATTCATTAAGTAATGAAAAATGTTTCATTAAAATATTGATTAATTTAAGTATCAATTATCATGAAAAAAGAACTAGTTGCAATATATATTTGATAGGTGATCCTAACAATTACTGTCACATGAGTGAAATTGATATAGTTTTTCTACAAAATAATAGGATGGGTAAATTAGAAAAAAGGTTATTATTAAATGTGTGGATCATGATGTTGTTAAAAATATACCAATGATAAACAGCGAGAAAGATGATATGTGGGAAATATTCCAAATGGGGAATAAAACATAAAATGTCCATAAAAAGATAGAAATTCTCTATGTCATGACACTATAACTTATACATACTAACATATCTATTCCTATCATAAAATGGATAGTTTTAAGAGAATCATATTTCTAAATATTCATAGATAAATTCAATTTATTTATATGTTTCATTTTACCTAATAAAAAATCAAATACATTTTATACGTTCAATTCTTTTAAAAGACTAGTATAAAATTAATTTGGGCTTCACATTAAAAAATTTAGATATAATTATGGTAAAAAATTTACATAAGGATCATTTGAATGTTACCCTGGTCAACATGAAATTGGGAATAAATTTATCACAAGATATACACCTAAAAGAATTCGATTTTAGAGGGAATGAATAAGAGTATTACCAATATTGTTAAGACATTGATATATGAAAATAATGTTCCAAAATATTTTTGGATAGTAGTTGTATAATATTCTATAAACATACTAATTATATGTCATATGAGACCCAAGACACATTTCCCTAAATAAAAAATTATTTACAATATTAAATAAACAATCGTGTACATTAATGTTGTTGGAAATCCATGCATTATAATGATAAAAGATAATTAGATATGAAAGTTTGAAATGATTAATAATGAAAATATATTTATGGGTACATATTTTATTATAGTGGTTATATTTTTTAGAAAATCATATAAAGAAACTCATAGAATCCTAATATGTAAATATTATTGGAAAAAATTAAAATTGTACCAAAATTATCCAGAAGAGTTTGAGATCTCATATGATAACAAAATTCATATTTTAGGGCCTAAACTTTTTAAAGATAATGAGAATAAATCAATTATTGATGTTGTTAATTCAAAAAAAAAATATGATTTTGATGAATATGTTATGATATTATGAAAATTATGTAATCAATTTTAATCCACAAACATTAAAAATTGATTTCATTTAGTAGCATTTCATGAAACATGTTTACTGATTTTAGTTGATTTAGCCCTTAGGAAATAAAAAGGGACTATAATTTAAGTGAAATTGGCGTTTTTAATTAATGGCCTTGATGATAATTTATTTATTAAAAATTCCAATGTATTTATATTTTTTCTTATGGGAATATGATGTGAAGATTTATAAATAAATTCTATGGATTCAAATAGTTACCCATATCAAGGTTTATGAAACATGATAACTTAATAAGGGAAATATAATACCTTAAATGGAATATTATTAAATATTTTTATATTAGGTAACATAACACATAGTCAATAATTATTAATGTATATGTCTTGTAACAATAATATAAGAACCCAACCACAAAACATTTCATAATCATGATTTAAATGAATAAGTAACATTGAGAATATTTTCAGGTTTAGAGTTTTAGAGAATTAGGCCATAACTATTACATATCAACTTCAAAATTACATGTAAACACTACTACTTAGTATCCATTTTTTTCATAAAATAAAATACTTTAAAAAGAAACATGTTTAGTTCCATGTTTTAGATAGCATGATTTTTCCTTGATCCCATCCTTGACCCTATTCATCTTTAAGTCCTAGGGAAAACATTTCAAAAACTTGGGATGAGTATAAAAAGTTCAGTAAGGGTTATAAAATATGGAAAGTAAAAATTAACCCATCAATAAATACAAATCAATAAAACCATACTTTTTAATCCTAACATACATTATGAAATCATAATATTTATGAATAACACACAGAAATCCAAAATCATAAAGGTAACTTATAGAATAAATAACATACCTACATTGTAGCTTTAAAATCTATATAGGGAGTTACATTTGGAGTACCCATCACAATATATTCACTTAATCTCTTAGGAGAAACATTAATTTTTACCTTTGTCATGTTACTCAATGCATTGGAGAGCTATCTTAGGATCACCTGCCCGGGGATTATCACAGAACCACCCGTATATGTAGAAAATAACTAATATTCCATAATATATTCATCACACATAAAACACTAATAAAGGAAAGATGAAATTTCTTCATTTCAATCACAATATATCATTTCATGATATTAATATAATCAATGCCTTATCAATCCATTTTCAAAACCATTTAAATCATTTAATAAAGTGATTTTTTTATCAAAATTTTCCATACAACCTTGATGATTTAAAAGGAATTTACATTTTAAAACATTAATGTCCATCTAAATAAATAGTTAAAACCATTTTTAAAATATGTACATTAATGAGAAAAATTTAGATGAATAAATCATTAAAACATTTAAATTAGTATTTAAATTAATGAGTTACTAAACAAATGAGAGATGTGTGAATACAAATAATCGAGGAATAAAATTAATCAAATCTTTTAATATATTGAGAATAGAAATATTCCTGATATAATACGTCAAAGGGATTTATATACACCATATAAAAGGGAATTGGTGTATTATAATAAAAAAGTTTCATTGAAATGTAAATTGAGACAAAGACTATTTCAAACATTATATCCTTAGATTAAGGACAAATCAATGACATAATTATGTGTAATAAATAATAATACACCCAATATAAGTGGATATTATGGTAAAAATAATCATAGATCATTCAGAAATATTCATAGCAAGACATAATCATGAAGTATATGTTTAACCCAAAGATTTGAAATTTGGTGAAGAAGTTCCCATACCGAAATTTGACAGCCTAACAGTGTCACATTAAAATTCAGAAAATGAGTTGATGAGATAGAAAAGGGTATCTCATCACATGGAAATAAAATTTATATAAATAAGGATATATAATAACATATCCCGACATATGAAATTGGAAAATAAAATACATTACAAAAAATAAGTCTTTTAAACAGAGTAGGGTGAATGGTCCCCTAATCGATTTGGTAATATAAGAAAAATACACCGAAATGAAAGAATGATAATTAAATAAAGATGTAAATAAAAATAAATTAAATTATATTAAACAAATAATAAAATCAAGGGATGTACATCCACCACACAATAGTAAATAGTTGCAAATATAACATGAATCTCACGGGAAAAATAAGTGAGATGAAAACCACGTACCACGTTGTAATCAATCGAGTTATAAGAATAATGGTTAATAAACACCATATGAATCACATAATACCATGAATACAAATAGAATCATGATATTATATATCAATTTTCAGTACATAATACACCACATGCAATAAATTTAGAGGTGAACAATGGAAATCTCTTTATATTAAAAGTGAGATAAGAAGCCCCTTACCTCATGTCAGACTTGACTCAGTAATTCTTTAATAGACTAAATAATAAACTAAAGTTAATTTAAACTTTATTAAGAACCATTTAATTATTTATTATTCCTTTTATATCAGTTATTACATTCATATAACAATTAGTTAATTATTTTAGTTCTTATTGGACATTTTGTTTATGTTTGGAACTTGAGTTAAAAATGAATTTGTAATAATTATAAATTGTCTATGTGGCCGAAATTCCATTATCTCCATAATTATATTAATGATTTAGGTATTATATATATCATATATATCCTTTATATATATGTATTTAATATAATACATAACATTTAGAGATAAGAAATGAAATACACCTTTCATGGAGGTGGTAAGCTGTACATACACATGAACGCTACTTTAATTTGTATTTCGTATTCTAATTGAATGAATAAAAAATTATAAAAAGGTATATTATAATTACAATATAACATAATATGTAATTTTCTTAACTCCAGCCATTATATATCCCACATATGGCATGGACGAGCCATATCACTTTGAGGGGGCGGTAGTCCGCACTTTCTCAAATGAAATTATCTTGTTTACACATATTGGAAAGTTTAATGGTATGATTGTAAATAAATCATAAACAAGAATATTGAAAACATAAAAATATTATATATCATATATAAATACATTTCCACTGTAATGGCCACCATAAGAGGTGGTAGGAGAAGATTAAACAATCATCATTTCGTGAGGCAGTAGTTCATCGTCCACACAAACAGTATGTTCTTTACACATTAGATTGAGTTGTGTGTAAGTGTAGTTCAAATTAGTCTCAAAAGACAACCTAGTATATTTAGGATACTGTTTTTGTTATAAAATAAAGTAATAAAAAGTTTTAGGGGGTTGGAGAAGTAAAATAAAACAAAAAAACTTAAGAGAAGACAGTACCTTTAAATCGGGTATCTCCCTTTGGTTTGAACAAAAAGGATTACTTGAAATGCCTTCTTCCTAGGGAAAGGATTATTAGAGGTGGAGAGGGATTTACAAAGATTAATTGGTTGGAGGATGGATGAGCCATGGGGCTTGAGAAGTGTGAGGAATGGGTTATATGTGATGGATTTTTATAACGGGGTAGGGACTCTTTAGGAACGTTTTAAAATATTATTATATTATATATGTATTTTCAGTTTATAAAAGTCCAAATTCTATTAAAGTCAAATATAATATGACTCATGTTCAAAATAAAATCATCCAATAATAATTGGATAGTTTTTTGTTATTGTTTTAATTTTTATAATCTTATTTATTTTAATCAAGTATTAATGAGGTAAACACAACATCATTATTGTGTCATAAATTTTTATTTATTTGATGTATAGAAATTACAAAAAACATACTATGATGTTGGAAATCATTTTAGATTTAAAAATTATATTTATAGTCAAAAATATAACTTATATAACCTTTTGTAAAAATTTATTTATTAAAAGATATATGTTTATGTCATTTTGTCTTTACATTAAATTAATTAATACAAAGTGTCATTATCAATCTTATGTTGCTACATTGGGTCCCAAAATCGACCCAAGGATGACTATGGTTGGATATGAATTAAAAATATGATTAGGATACATTTTATAGTAATTTTATATTATTATTATAATATTTTGTCACCCTATAAACATGGTAAATAAACATTTTACTGAAGAAAATATTAATATTGTCTAAAAATAAAAGTTACCTATTTACATAATTTGAACCTCCTGATTCAAAATATGGAATCCATTTTTACAAATTAAAACATAGATGTGGTAGAAATTAATTTAAAATTATTTCTTGGTGTAAAAAAATTTTGTTTTTAAGAAACAATCACTATCAAAAGTTTGAAACTTATTTATGTCCAATCTCAATGTGAAATAACTTCCATTGACCGAAATTGGATTAAATGGTAAAAATATATTATAATTACAATTTAAAACAAATTAAAAATATAATATAACCTTATAAATATTTTATATTAAAAGGTAGTTTTGAATTAAAATACATTATTTTTCACTATTCATTAAAAATGAATTTTATCATAAAAATACCAAAAACATACCCAAAGAAAATTTTGATGCCCAGATTCAAAAGTAGAATTTTATTTTTCCAAATAGAACATATAAAAGTCACCAAAACTATATGTAAAAAGGTTTCACCATCAAAAGGCGGTAAATCAACCTTTTAAGGAATATTAGAGTATTTATGATTAAAATTAGATTAATTCACATTTAAAGCCTCTAACATTTATTGAAAAAAATTTAAAAAGTTTAAAAAACATATATAATCATGTTATTGTAAGTTATATTCATTCTCACCGTTATAATAACTATGTGTTTACTACAATTTAAAATAATAATATTATTATATTATTTTTTAGTATAACTCAATATTGTGTGCAACGTAAGCTTTCAAATAAACTCATTCTTGTGTATCGGGTACGCCATCAAACATAGAATCCACATTAAGGAATAATTAATATTTAATTCTGAAATAGTTATAAATATTAAAAATTTCTATTCTTTATTTATCTGGGATGTTACATCCTTCCACCCTTTTGGAAATTAAGTCCACAAAATTTTAAATTTGGGAATTGAAACTTCATTGAATGTCCCACATAAGAAAAGGAGTCAATAAAAATATCAATTGAAAATAAGGTAAGAGGAGTACAAAGGCTAACCGATATAATAGATCCTACGATTCCATTATAACATGGATATGGAAGAGAAAATGACTCGTATAGATTAACAGAGAGTGATACAGAAATTGATCATGGAATGTTAACCAACACAATACCATAAGTTTGTGATTGGGTAAAAGTATGATGATAAAAGAGAGCTTATAACATTTTAGCTTCAAGTTCCATTTCATAGAATTGGTGATTTATATTAATAACTAGACTAAGATTGTAAGGAAATGTACTTACTTGTCATGTAGAGTGTCAACCTTTAATAAAAGTCTACCACAATCATATCTTTTCTCCAAATAGAAAGTATTCAAGAAGACTTGGTCATACATGATGTGATTCAATAAATATCTAGAGTATCACATTATCTAAAAAAGATGAAATATATTTTTCCCCTATCAATAGACATCATCCAAAACCAAAATTTGTTAGTACTTGATCAGAAAATTCTTGAAATGTTAATCCTTTATAAAAATAAATACTTCTCTTAATCTATAAAATTCAACAGAACGAACCCAAAGTTCAACAAATAAAATTCAATATACAATTGTCCTTAAAATTTTTCAAAATAATACAAACTATGATTGAAACCCAAAAAATATAAGGATTTAATAACATAGTCCTCCATAGTAAATCTGAACATTTATCCCCAAAAACATCGATTACTCTTAAAGTCTCATACTGAAGGGTAATTAACTTAAACACATATTATATATGATAGATTAATCATTTATGTAAATACCACAAATCACCTTATGTCCACAATAATAACATATATTCTTCCAAAATAATATATCAATCATTACTCCACAAATTAAATCCCATAGTATTTTATTTTTCTTAAGCATATAGTGTACCCAAAAGAGAGAATGTCTTCCAAAATAACCTTTTTTAATTAATCACCAAATCATTTTCCTATACAAAGGATTTCAATTTGATAAAACATAATATTCCAAAATCAACTTATTATATATCCATAAAATCATTTAACTTAAATCGATAAGTCAAACTAACTAGGAACTTTACATAGGATAGTGGTAGGTGATGTGCCATTGTCGTCATTCGGTTGTGAGATTGATTGTTGTGGACTTTCCAAACACGACAGTTTGTCACTAATCTTACAGGTTTTCCTTTTTATATGACTGAAAAATAACCCTAACATGTTACAACCTCACATGATTTATTATAATTTTCTTTTTCATCCCAATACATTAAGACCTCAACAACTTAAATATTGTCATTTTCTTCACCTCTATATTATAAAATAAAACAATTCCCAATAGAAAGAACATCATACTGTGATCATGGTGTCCATATGGTTTCATCACCATCTTGTTCACATAAGTTTACGGTCCATGCATTGCAACAATGGTTTAGAGATCCTTCAAAATCATTTTCTTCCTTCATCCAAATACACATTGTATAACATGGGTCATATGGTTTTTCACAGAAAAATAGTTTCTGAAAATAATCATGTATGACATATAATTTCCAAACATCGGATAAAAATGATTTTTATAAAACAGTTGGACCGAATTTGAGTTGAAAATTAAAATCAATGGTCTATTTAAAATACCATAAGTATGTGATGAGAGAAAATATCTTAAATGAAAATATAAATATGTTGCGCAATGGTACCCTTCTTTATCACCTTTTTCAGAATCATAATATGCTTCAAAATATTGTGATAAGGTAAAATATTTTAAAATTCCTTAATAATATTTACCGTTCTTGAAAATTTGAGAATAATGAGAAAATATGATTTGAGTGAATACAACCCATGATCGATGATGATATAGAGGTAGAGTGGAGGTGTTTGATATCTCAAACAACTTCTTTCAAGTGAGTTGTATACTAGAAAATATTTCACAATCATCTGAACATGACATTGTAATAATTATTGCATGCATGTCATCAGGAAGAGATATGAATGTCATTTGAGGTCCTCCTCCTTCCATTTTTAACCAAATTTCCTTGATCTGAATAATTTGTGAAACAAGTATTTAACTAAAATAATAGGTGTAGGGACCAACCATGTGTTTAACAAAAACTCATAATCCCTAAAGTTGTCTAAACTGACATCTGATAACAACTATAAGGACTCAGCCATGAAACATTAATTAATCATCAATTAAATTAATAATTAACATTGAGGTTCTTTTTAGGTTTAGAGTTTCATAAAATTAGGCCATAAAGAATACATATCAACTTGAAAATTACATATAAACACTACTACTCAGTATCCTTTTTTTCATAAAATAAAAACTCTTGAAAAGAAACATGTCTACTCTTATGTTTTAGACATCATGACTTTTCATTGATCCTATACTTGACCATATTCATTTTTAAGTCCTGTGGAAAACATTTCAAAAACATTCTATGAGAATAAGAAGTTCAGTAAGGGTTATAAAATGAAGAAAGGAACGATTAAACCATCATTATATATAAATTAATGAAATCATTCTTTTCCATCATAACATACCTTATGAAATCATAAGATTTATGAAACCATACTTTACCTCTGTCACGTTACCCAATGCATTAGAGAGCTATATTGGGCTCACCCACCCTAGGTTTATCACAGAACCACCCATATATATAAAAAATGCCTAATAACCATAAAATATTCATAAAACAAAAAACAATTTTAACGGAATGTTGGAATTTCCACATTTCAATCACAATATATCATTTAAAGATATTAACATAATCAATGCTTTATTAGACCGTTTTCAAAACCATTTAAAAAATTATTTAATATATTTTTGAATCAAAGTTTCCAACACCATATTGAATATTTTATAAGATTTAACATTTTAAAACATTAATTTCCACATAAATAAATCCAAAATACCATTTTTAAAACATGTAAATTAATGGGAAAGATTTAGAAGAATATATATATATCATTTACAACGATATTTTAATTAAAGAGTTCCTAACCAAATGAGAGATGCTTGAATACAACTAATTGGGGAATAATATTAATCAAAGCTAATAATATCATGTGAATATAAAGATTCGTAATATAATACATCAGGTGTAGTATATTCACCATATATAAGTGAATTGGTGTATAATAATAAATAATTTTCAATGGAATATAAATTGAGACAATGTCCCTTGCAAAGATTATATCATTATATTTAGAACAAATCAATGACATAATTATGTGTGAAAAATAATAATACACCCAATATAAGTGGATAATCGGAGTTCATTCACCATTATTCTTATCATGACATAATCAGGAAGTATAAGTTTAACCCAAATAATTGAAATTGGGTGAAGAAGTTCCATTATAGAAATTCGACAGCCTAACAGTGCCAATTTAAAATTCAGAAAATGATTTATGAGAGAGAAAAGGGTATATCATAACTTGGACATAAAATTTACATCAATAAGGTTATATAAGAACATATATCAACATACAAAATTAGAAATTAAAATACATAACAAAAAGAAATATTTTAAAAAGATGAGGGTGAATGGTTCCCTTATTGATTTTCTAACATACGAAACATACACCCCATGAAAAAAGGATAATTCGATTAATATTTAAATCAACATAAATTGAATTATATTACACAAATAATACAATATCTGGAAGTACATCAACCACATAAAAGAAAATAGTGGAAAATATATCATCAATATCACGGGAATAAGAAGCGAGATGAAAACACCATACCACGTTGTAATCAATCGAGTCATAAGATAAAATGTTAATAACCAACAATGAATCACATAATAGTATATAACAGTTGGAGATAATAAATAAAATGCATCGTTCGTGGAGACCGTAAGCTGTACATACGCATGAACGCTACTTTCATTTCTATTTCATATTTTAATGGAATGAAAACATATTCAAACATAGTTATATTATAATTACAGAATAATATAATATATAATTTCATTAAATCCATCCTTTATACATCCAACATATGGATGGAACGAGTCATATCACTTTGAGGGGGCGGTAGTCCGAACTTCCTCAAATGAAATTATCGTGTTTACAGATATTGGAAAGCATAAAGGTATATTTGTAAATAAAAATCAAAGAAGAATATATAAAACATAAACATACTATATATCATATATAAATACAGTTCCATCATAATGGCCACCATAAGAGGTTGTAGGAGATGATTGAACAACCATCCTTTCATGAGGCAGTAGTTCGTCTTCAACAAAAATATTATGTTCTTTACCCATTAGATAGAGGTTTGTGTAAGTGCAGTTCGAATTGTTCTCATAAAACAACCTATTATATTTATGATACTGTTTTTGTTATAAAATAATGGAAAAAAAAGTTTATGTGTCGGAGATGTAAAATAAAACCAATGAACTTAAGAGAAGATGTTTCCATTTAATCAGGTATCTCCCTTTGGTTTGAACCAAAAATTTTACTTGAATAGACTTCTTCCTAGGGGAAGGTTTCTAGAAAGAGGATAGGGATATATGGAGATTAATTGGGAAGAGTTTGGAAGAGCCATGAGGCTTGAGAAGTGTGATTAATGGGTTATAAGTGAGGGCTTTTTAAAAGGTGGAGCATGGGCAATTTAGGAATGTGTAAAATATTTATTTTATTATATAAGAATTTTTTGATTCTAAATGTCCAAACTTATTAAATTTGAAGTTAATATGACTCATGTTTGAAATAAAATCATCCAATAATAATTGTACAAGTATTGGATATTGTTTTAATCTTTATAATCTTATTTATTTAAACATTTATTAATGAGGTAAACACTACATCATTATTGTGTCATAAGTTTTTATTTATTTGAGATCAAAAAATTATAAAAAAATTCCATTATATATAAAATATTTTTAAATTTCAAATGAATATTTATATTCAAGGAGATAACTTATATAAACTTATGTAAAAATTTATTTTCGAAATGATATCTATTTATATCATTTTTGACTTTAATTTAAATTAATTATTTTAAAGTGTCATTATAACTCTTTAGTTGCTCTATGGGGTCCCAAAATCGTCCCAAGGACTTCCATGGTCAGAAATTTATTATCCAATTGGATTAGGACACAGGTTTGAGTAATTATAAATTATTATAATAATATTTTTTACCTTTATTTCCCAGATTTACCCTTTAACCATGGTAAATAAAATTTTTACTAAAGTAAATATTGATATTGTCTAAAAATAAAAGTTACCTATTTACAAAATTGAGACCTCCTGATTCAAAATATGGAATCCATTTTTACAAATTCAAAACATAAAAGTGGAATAAATTAATTTAAAATTAATTCCCACTCTCAAAATAATAATTGTGTTTTTAAGATATAATAACAATCAAAAGATTGACACTTATTTATGTCCGATTTCAAAGTGAAATTACATCCAATGACCAAATATGGATTATATTGTATAAAAATAAAATAATTAAACTTTAAAAACAATTAAAACAATAATATATCATTATAAATATATTAGATCAAAAGGTGGTTTTTAATTAAAAAACTTTATTTTTCATTATTTATTAAAAAAAAATTCAGAAAAAATACCAATAATTTACCGAAAGTAAATTTTGATATCCCGATTCTAAAGAAGAATTTTATTTTTTCAAATTGAACATATAAAAGTGAAAAAAAACATGATTTATAAAGGATTCACCATCAAAAGGAGGTAAATCAACCTTTCAATGAATATTACAATATTTATGATTAAAATTAGATTCATTCACATTTTAAGAATAGAACATTTATTATATAAATGTAAAAACATTTAAAAAACATATATAATAATTTTTTAGTTAGTTATATTAATTCATACTAATAAAAAAACTATGTGCCGACTACTATTTAAAATAATAAAATTATTATATTATTTTTCACTATAACTCAACATTGTGGGCAACGTAAGATTTCAATGAAACCCATTGTTGCATTTCGAGTATGCCATCGATCATAACATCTCCTTTCAAATGAAATTAATATTTAACATAAAATTATTAATAAATATGAATATTTTTTATTTTTTATTTACTTGGGATGTTACAAATACACTCCATTTACAATAATTATCATTCTATATAATTTTCTATGTAAATGACAATATAGTTGTTGTTGTACTTACATTTAGAACATAGATAATTATTTCTCTTTCTAATAGATAATATCATAGATTACATATATTGGCCAAATGAATTTTAATCTAAAGATGTATTTTCTATTTTCTAAAAAAAATACAAACATTATTAGACACTTATTTTTGTTGGAATCAAAATATAAAAAAATTAGAGTATTGACAAGGTTGACCAAATAGAATTTTGAATCCTCCTTTGATAGTAGGAATGTGATTGTTTAGATATTAAATCCTCTGCACTTTTTTAGAGACCCTGAGCTTGACGTACATGGACATTACATTACTTTTGCGGAATACTTAGTACAAAACAAAAACAGACACACAGGGACCGTAATAGTTTAGTGTCTTTGGAAACTCGGAATAAAATCTTCTAATCGTGGTAAAAGATCTTCAACACCTCTCAATAAAGATCTTCCCCTTTTTTTCTTACCTAAAACCTTTATTTATATCTTAGGGAAAAGAAAACATAAAGGGGTGAGCTCAAATTCCCAATAATAGTAAACATAGAGAACATAAAACAATCCATAAACATTTGAATGCAAATACTTGAACATAAAATCTAAACATCAAAATCTTGAGCAAAGACATGAATCGTGGAACTACGTAAGGCATATATCATAATGGAACATCAATTATGATAAAATAGAATGGGAATAAAACATGTAATTGTGGAAACCATTAAGAACATGTTACTATTTCCATAGTAGCCAAGGCATTGCTGCCAAGACTATCTTAGTGGACAAAGTCCCTTTCGGAATCGAGTTCACTCCTCGTTTCAGTCCTGTAACACTGAACCGGATTAACTTACCATTCTTGCCATGTCTATATCATGAGATATAAATCTTTACCCAATGCATTGGAGGGAGATACAGGTCCCACCCATCTTATAATGAAATCATTCTTACATGTCCCACAAAATAAACTTAAAACATTCATCATAACCCAATGAATAAAATGGGTTTCATAAAAATCATCCAATCATCACATAATCCATATAAATCAAATGGATAATTCATCATAAGAAAAGTGAAACCATGTAAATCATAGAGATATTATACATGAAACATACACATATGAAATAATGTCATCAGAGATGGAAAATGGTTTCGATAAAACACTAGAAACGAATTCATGAGGAAAATATCCTTTCTTCTTCAAAATAATTTTCTTTTCACAAAATTACATGAAATTTTAAAATAAGAGATATTTTTTTTAAAATAGTTATGAAGTTTTTTGGAAGAAGCTTCATGAAAAAAAGGCGTTATAAAACTGCAAAAAATCCTTTCATGCCGTATAAGTTAAAAAAACATTCTCCTCATACTTTTGTTATTGATATTATTACTTATATCCTGATTTACCAAATTCCAGAATATAAAACATGATTCATATATAATATATATTCATCACATATATATATATATATATTATAGATCTATAAAATAAATGAAATACACCGTTCATGGAGACGGTAGGCCGTACGTACGCATGAACGCTGTTTTCGTTTCCTTACTGAATTGAATGAAACTAAATAAATGACATACACATATATATACATAAATACAGTAGCATTAATATTTCATATATTTCACTATTATTCATTTTATAAACATTATGATGATTCATGTATGGTTAACATGGAGAATGAATCTCATCACGTTGTGGAGATGTTAGTCCGTACGTACGCACGAGCGATGATATCGTTCTGATAATTATTGAATAGAATTGGAGTGGATGGTATAATATACCAGAATCAGTATTATGTTATAATAACCATATATAGTTATTATTTGCACCATTATACCCATCCATGTAAGGTGTTGGTGAAAAAATAGATTTCACAACGGCGTGGAGACGGAATTCCGTACATACGCACCTGTAGAGATTTTGTTTTCTATAGGATGGATAGATGGTGAAATAGGGTTGTTTAATACCTATAATAACATATCAGTATATGATTTATAGTGATGTTATTACTTCATAATGAAACAACTAAAGAAGAAGAAGTGGAAGAAGAAAAAAAGTTGAAAGAATCGGTAACAGACATTACCTCTTCTTTGAAGCGCCTCTTTGAGACCTCCTCTTAAGGCACTAAAATTTGTCTTTGAAGAAGACCAGAACCTCTAGGATGTTTCTATGGAAGTGGAGAAGGGAATTTGGCAGGGGTGTCCGAGATTGAAGGCGAAAAGTGGTGTGAGGAAGAGAGGGAGGATGTGCACTTTTATAAGGGAGGAGAGGGGAACCTTTGGAATAACTAAAAATATTATTTTATTATAAATTCATATTCGGTTTTTAATAGATCCAAATTGAGTAATTTAGAATCTAAGGCGGGGATGGGACTAAAGCATCTCATAAAATAGAATTTGGACAAGTTTAGGTTGATATTTTGACCTTATCACATAGATTTATCTTTAAGTTAAATAATATTTCTTTTACTGTGTCTTCTTATTTTCTTACACTATAAGGTTAATAAATTTACTATAACAAGCCAAACGAACCCCAAGTTGATCATTATTAATATATATCACCTTATCAGAGTCATTTGTCTGAACCTAAGATTTTTAGGGAAAAAATCACAATTAATAATAAAATATTTGTTTTAAAAACTATTTTATGTCAATTTAGACACTATTTGGTAATTGATTTTTTTGAAAATCGTAACAGAATTATTAGTTCCAAAAAAGTTAACTAAATCAATAATAACATGTCATATTAACCTAGATAAGTATTGGAATTCATAAAAGATCTCAAATTACATTTATTTGGGTATTTATAATATCATTTATGTCAATATTTCATTAATAAGATAATTACTGCATCATCTTTGTGTCATAAATAAATTAAATTATTTAATGTATACAAATTATAAATAAAATTCCATTATGTATGAAATAGGTTTATCTTTGTATTTAATATTTATAGTCAAATTTATCTTATGTATAACCCTATATTATAAATGATTTACTTATTAAACATTGATTTTAACTATTTTATCCCTTCTTTAAATAAATTAATATTAAATGTCCTAATCTAATACAAGTGGGCCTAAATGGTCATATATTATTCCTAAGCTTGTTTTTTTTGTCGAATTTAACTTATTCAATAGAATTAGGACATGTGTTAGGGTAATAATAATATATTGTTTACCCTTAATTATCCTATTTACTTTTAACCATTGTAAAAAAAAGTAAAAAGTTATTATTCACCAAAAATTATTATCATCTCATGGTACCATATTTTAGTCCTTGATATTAACCTTGTCTCTTGAATTTTCGAAATTCAATTCACAGAAGTGGTAAATTTTCATTTAAATGAAAAATTCAGTTTTTTATCTACCACTAAGTGGTTTCACTATTCATCAAAAATTACAGTTTTTCAGAAAAATCCCATAAATTCAGCCTATGAATTATTTGATATTATGAATTAAAAATTGATGTCTATTTTTCCAAATTCAAAAAATAGAAGTGGAATTAATTAATTTTAAAATTAATTCCCATTACCAAAACAAATAGCATTTTTTTGAGAAACAATTACTATCAAAAGATTGATACTTGTTTATATCCAATTTCAAATTGAAATTAATTCCAATTACCAACATTGGATTAAATGGTAAAAACATATTCTAACTACACTTTAAAACTAATTAAAAAGATAATCTAACCATAAAAATTATTGTGATGAAAAAAGTTGTTTTTAATTAAAATATAGCTTGTTTTTACTATTCATTAAAATATGAAAGTTGTCAGAATAATATGAAAAATTTATCCGAAGTAAATTTTTATATCCTGATTCCAAAGAAGAATGTTATTTTGTCAAATTGAACTTATATATATGTCAAAAACAATAATTAAAGTTGGTGCTCCATCAAAAGGCGGCAAAACTAAATTTTTTGAAAAATACTTATTTTACTCGAAAAATTGATTTTGTTCTCATACCTTGTTCTAGAAAATGTGTAAGATTAATAATAATGTTATAAAATTCAAAATGTATCTGATACTATTCATAACGGGTAGTTCATATAACATATAGTTCTTTAGCGAAACTCAGTATTGCGTACAATACACGCTATCGTGGAAGGTCGTGATTGCGTGTAATGCAAGCCAAGTCAGGGATGCATGTTGTGCAAGATCCTTTTGGTGTATCATACAACACTAGATATTAATGAAATTAAAATAATATTTTTCATAAAATATCGGGTTGTTACATTCTACCCCCCTTAAAATGAATTTCGCCCTCGAAATTCTTTGGGGTTATAGATCGTTAACTATTTATAGAAACCCACATCGTAAAAAGGAATACTAAAACTTAATTTTAAAAACTAAAGTATGAAATGTAACGATTACCCAAAGAAACTCATCACTAGGTTTCCATATAGGAAAACATAGGTGAAAATTTGGATATGGAAGAAAAATATAACCGTCATGTTCTGATGGAGAGTGGTAGAGAACATGGCTATGAAAAATCCATCAATCATAAAGCCATAGATTTGTGATGATCTAAACTACCATCTGATTCATCGGATATAAGGGCACTAGGACAACATTTTTGGTTTTGAAGATCATTTCCCTAAAGTTGATGAAATTGGAATTAGAAGAAATACTTTTGTGGTTTTGGTACAGTCTCACCGTTGGTCGTTCTCTGGACAATTTCCACTTCATCTATTAAAGAAATGAAGTTGAATTTGTCATTTGTGAAGTGTTAGCAGATCATGTGATATAATGATGGTTCATTCCATCTGTCTCAAACAAAAGGTTATAAAAGATATCAAATATACATAAGACCATCTATAGTGAGATTAGTCATATATGGTTCCTAAAATGGACTTATACTTTATATATCATAATGCTTAATATAATAAAACTAGTTTCTGTTAAACAGGGACTTCCTGTAGGCCAGTGGTAGGTGATAAAGGCCAGCCGCACTTCGGTTGTGGGTTCAATTCCCACAGCCTTGTCCGACGTGATGGGTTTTCGCCTATCCTTTAGGTTTTCCTTTTTCTAAAACTACATTACTATAACATCCCATAAATAATATAGAAAAACTTCTATCCATAAACAATACTAACTTATGTCCAACATAATCCATTCCAATCTTTAGGATTATCCATAATACTGTAGTCCACTCTCATATTATAGTGAAAATGATTACCATAGATTTCATATAACAAGCATGTTAATACCATCGTTGATCCCCATATATCATAAGATATGTCTTGTTGGTCACATTCCAAACATTCTAAGGCCATAATCATGATTCTCTTGAAAAATGAATACCCATTGAATCGTAGTGAAAACAAGAGTGTTGTCAAAAGTTAACTCATTCCACATACCAAAACCCCAAAATTCTATATATTCAAACCCTGATATAACCATTTCCTTATATCAGTCATGATCTCATGAGTACTGTCAAACATTTCATTTTCTCCTAATCCCTTCATTATGCACATATCAACTTTTTTCCAAAATTATCTCAATCACATTCCATGGTTACCGGTACCATAAAATTATTGAAGACCACAATAAACTAATACATAAATATTCCAATATTCCATGATACTATATGCAACATTATTTTTGAATCACATTACATAAACACATAATCATTACACCACATCGTTGTCATATTCAACATCGCCAATAGTGATCGCATGTGACTTCCCTTTGTCCATTGCCTTAAGTGGTTGCTCATGTCGATCATAATTAACCCTTGGATTGGGGAATTGATTAGCATAATGCCCCATTTCATTTCACTTGAAGCATTGAAGTGTTGGTGGTGCATTCTCTACAGTCTTATTCACATCATTAGCAACCCTTTTCTATTACTTTGGATCGCATCTGCTCGATGACCTTCTTTTCCACACTTAAAACATTTTCTAGTCCCCATAAGACAATCTCCACCATGCTTCATTCCACACTTTGAGCATAATGAAACATTCATCTTCTTTTCACCATTATTCTAAGATTTCTCCTTGAACTCCATCTTTCCTTTCATTTCAAAACGATGAGATGGATAAGTAACACCAAATTCCATTTCTACCTTGATAGCACAACGAACAATTTCTTCATAGCTTCTGAAGTATCTTATAGCTAATTCCCTTAGAATATTTGGGTTTAAGACACTAAAGAATCGATCAACTTTAATTTCAGGATGGATGATAAATCCAGATGCATACCTTGAAGGCCTTGTAAAATTCGCTTCGTATACACCTACAGATTCATCATCCTTTTGTTTTAGTTCAAGAAAATCTGTCTCCGTCTTTTTTCTATGAAGACGAGGAAATTAATTATTGAAAAATAAGTTCTTGAACTCTTCCCTTTCCATGGAATCAATTTCAACTCTGGGACTCGTATTCTTGATAAGATTCCACCATTTATCAGCTTCACCTTCCAAACGATATGCAGCTAAGATGACTTTATCATGTTCAGAACATTTAAAAAATGAAAATACCTTTTCAGTGGTATAGATCAATTGTTCATCAACAAGTGGATCAGAAGACCCACTGAAAGACAGTGGATGTTGCCTCATGAAGGACTCGATTGAATATTGTTCCCTTCTCTGCTCATTTGGAAGTCCAGAATGATTCATAGCTTGTGTAAGTATAGCAATAAGATTTTTCACTCCATATCCCATAACATTTGTTTGTTCCGGAGGACAATCATTGCATTTCCCATTGCATTGATCAACATGGTTCCTTCGGGTTCCAGCCATCGTCTAAAACCCAAAAAGAATAGTGTGAGAGGCAAAAATCATGCTAAGGAAAACAACATAATAAAGGGGGAGTACCTTCAATATCTAACATCTTAGGTTTAATTCTAAGATCGTTACCGTAATTCTAATACTATAACTTATATATATACTTAACCTTAGGGAAATCCCTAGACATACCTTAGAAATATCCCTAGGGATATCACTAATGTTTTCGCATCCTAGTTTCCAAAAGGTTGACTAAACCATTCCTCTGATACCAATTGTAGAGACCCAAAGCTTGACATACATGGACATTACATTACTCTTACAGAATACTTAGTACATAACAAAAATAGACACACATGGACCATAATATTTTAGTTTCTTTGGAAACTCGGAATAAAATCTTCTAATCGTGGTGAAAGATCTTCAACATCTCTCAATAAGGATCTTCCACTTTTTTTCTTACCTAAAACCTTTCTTTATATCCTCGGGAAAAGAAAACATAAAAGGGGTGAGCTCAAATTCCTAGTAAGGGTAAACATAGAGAACATAAAACAATCCATAAACATATGAATGCAAAAACTTGAACATAAAATCTAAACATCAAAATATTGATCATAGACATGAATCTTAGAAGTTCGCACGGTATATATCATAAGAGAACATAAATCATGATAAAATAGAATGGGAATAAAAAAAATGTAATTGTGGTAACCATTAATCACATGTTATGATTTCCATAGTATCCAAGGCATTGCTGCCAAAACCATATTGTGGACAAAGTCCCTTTCTTAATCGAGTTCACTCCTCGTTTCAGTCCTTTAACACTGAAGTGGATTAACTTACCGTTCCAGCCATGTCTATCTCATGAGATATAAAACTTTACCCAATGCATTGTAGGGGGATATAGTTCCCACCCATCTCATAATGAAATCATTCTTATTTGAGCCACAAAATAAACTTAAAACATTCATCATAACCCAATGAATAAAATGGGTTTCATAAACATCATCCAATCATCAAATAATCCATATAAAACAAATGGATATTTCATCATAAGAAAAGTGAAACCATATAAATCATCGAGACATTATACTTTAAACAGAAACTTATGAAATAATGTCATATTAGTAGGAAAATGGTTTTGATAAAACACTTGAAATGTATTCTTGAGGAAAATATCCTTTCTTCGTCAAAATAATTTTATTTTCACAAAATGCCATGAAATTTTAAAATAAAAGAGATTTTGTTGAAAATACTCATGAAATATTTTGTAGGATGATTCATGAAAATATGGATTTATAAAACCGTAAAAAATCCTTTCATGCCGTATAAGTTAAAAAAACATTCTCATCGTACTTTTGTCGGAAAAGTCAAAAAGTACCTCGTATGGAAAAAAAGAAATATTCCTTACATATCATGTAGTAAAAGTAAAAAATGGGTAAAATGGACATTAAACATACATAAGGACACTTTTAGAAAACATGGACATGGATGATAACAATAACCCCTGTAAATACTTATGTATAAGCAATCTCGGATAAAAAATGAGATTCGCAAAATTATCCCTTACCTTAGGTCCGATATGCTTTGTACGTTTTCGAACCTCCTGTATAATGATTTAAATAATGTCATTGTCTTATTAAAAAATCATATTAATTGTTATGATATCATATATGGTTCACTTATAACTTTATATTACCCGTTCTTTTGTTAGTTCAATGTTAAAGCAGCGTTTTGGGTTAAATCGTTTTATTTATCGTACGTGTTTGGACTTATTGTTCTTGATATTATTACTTATATCCTGATTTACATAATCCCAGAATTTTAAACAAGATTCATATATAATATATTTTCATCATATACATATATATATTATATATCAATAAAAGTAATAAAATACACCGTTCATGGAGACGGTAGGCCGTACGTACGTATGAACGATGTTTTCGTTTCCTTCTTGAATTGAATGATACTAAATAGATGAGATATATATATATATACATACATAAATCCAGTAGCATTATTATTTTATATATTTCATTATTATTCATTATATAAACTTTATGATCATTCATGTATGGTTAACATGGAGAATGAATCTCATCCCGTCGTGGAGATGGTTGTCCGTACGTACGCACGAGCGATTATATCGTTCCCATAATTATTGAATAGAATTGGAGTGGATGGTATAATATATCAGAATCAGTATGATGTTATAATAACAATATATAGTTATTATTTACAACATTATACCCATCCATGTAAGGTGTTGGTGGAAAATTAGATTTCACCATAGCGTGGAGACGGTATTCCGTACGTACGCACGCGTGGTGATTTCATTTTCCGAAGGATGGATTGATGGTGAAATAAGGATATTTCATACCTATATTAAAATAACAGTATATGAGTTATACTTATGTTATTACATCATAATTAAACAACAAAATAAGAATATGTGGAAGAAGAAATAAAGTTGAAAGAATCGGTAAGGGACATTAACTCTTCTTTGAAGCGCCTCTTTGAGACCTCCTCTTAGGGCACTAAAATTGGTCTTTGAAGAAGACAAAGACCTCTAAGATGTTTCTATGGAAGTGGAGAAGAGAATTATTTAGGGTATTTTCGAGCATGAAGGCTCAATGTGGTGTGAGGAAGAGAGGGAGGAGGTGCCCTTTTATAAGGGGAGAGAGGGGCACCTTTGGAATAACTAAAAATATTATATTATTATAAATTCATATTCGGTTATTAATAGCTCCAAATTGAGTTATTTCTAAGGTAATGTGTTTATGGGTCTAAATAATCTTATAAAATAGAATTTAGACACGTTTATGTTGATATTTTAACCTTATCATTTAGATTTAACTTTAAGTTAAATAATTTTTCTTTTACCGTGTCTTCTAGTTTTCTTACACTATAAGGTTAATAAATTTACATTAACAAGACAAACGAACCCCAAGTTGATAATTATTAATATATATAACCTTATAGAAGTCATGTGGCCGAACCTTTGATTTTTAGGAATAAAATAACAATTAATAATATAATATTTGTTTTAAAAACTATTTTATGTCAATTTTTACACTATTTGGTAATTGATTTTTTTGAAAATCATAACACAATTATAAGTTTGAAAAAAGTTAACTAAATCAATACTAAAATGTCATATTAACCTATAAAATTAGTGGAATACATAAATATTCTCAAATAACATTTATTTGGGTATTTATAACATCAGTTATGTTAATATTTCACTAATAAGATAATTACTGCATCATCTTTATGTCATAATTAAATTAAAATATTTAATGTCTAAATAATATAAATAAAATACCATTATGTATGAAATATGTTTAGATTTCTAATTAATATTTATAGTCGAATTTATCTTATTTATAACCCTATATTATAAATTATTTACTTATTAAACTTTGATTTTAACCATTTTAACCCTTCTTTAAATAAATTAATATTAAATGTCCAAATCTAATCCAAGTGGGCCTAAATGGTCATATTTTATTCCTAAGGTTGTTTTTGGACGAATTAAACTTTTCCAATAGAATTAGAACATGTGTTAGGGTAATGATAATATAATTTTTACCCTTAATTATCCAATTTACTTTTAACCGGGGTAAAAAGAAAGTAAAAAGTTATTATTCACCATAAATTATTTTCGTCTCATTGAACCACATTTTAGTTCTTGATATTAACCGTGTCTCTCGTATTTTCGAAATTCAATTCACAGAAGTGGTAAAATTTCATTTAAATGAAAAAGTCAGTTTTTAAACTACCACTAAGTGGTTTCACTATTCATCAAAAATTGCAGTTTTTCAGAAAAATACCAAAAACTCAGCCAATGCATTATTTGATATTATGAATTCAAAATTGATGTCTATTTTTCCAAATTCAAAAAAAATAAGTGGAATTAATTAATTTTAAAACCAATTCCTGTTATCAAATCAAGTAGCATGTTTTTTAAGAAACAATAACTATCAAAAGATTGATACTTGTTTATATCAAATTTCAAAGTGAAACTAATTCCAATTAACAAAATTGGATTAAATGGTAAAAAAATATTCTAACTACAATTTAAACCCAATTAAAAATATAATCCTACCATATAAATTATTGCGATGAAAAAAGTTGTTTTTAATTAAAATATAGTGTGTTTTTACTATTCATTAAAATATTAAAGTTATCAGAATAATATGAAAAATTTATCCAAAGTAAATTTTTATATCCTAATTCCAAATATGAATTTTATTTTGTCAAATTGAACTTATAGACATGTCGAAAACAAGATTAAATGTGGGTGCGCCATTAAATGGCAGCAAAACTACATTTTTTTAAAAATACATATTTTACTCGAAAAAATTGATTTTGTTCTCATACCATGTTCTAGAAAATGTGTAAGATGAATAATAATGTTATAAAATTAAAAATGTTAGTTGATACTATTCATAACGGGTAGTTCATATAAAATATCGTTGTTTAGAGAAACTTATTATTGCGTACAACACACGCTATCATGGAAGGTCGCGATTGCATGTAATCCAAGCCAAGCTAGGGATGTGTGTTGTGCAAGCTCCTTTTGGTGTAGCCTACAACACAATACATTAATGAAATTAAAATAATATTTTTCATAAAATCTCAGGGTGTTACATTCTACCCCCCTAAAATTAATTTCGCCCTCGAAATTCGTCGGGTTATAAATCGTTTACTTTTTATAGAAATCCACATCATAAAAAGGAATACTAAAACTTAATTTTAAAAACTAAAGTATGAAATTTGATGATTACCCAAATAAAATCATCACTGGGTTTCCATATATGAGAACATAGGTGAAAATATGGATATGGAAGAAAAATCTAACCATCATGTCTTGATGGAGAGTGGTAGAGAGCATGGCTATGAAAAATACATCAGTAACAAACCCATAGATTTCTGATGATCAAAGGTACAATCTGAGTCATCCGATATAAGGGCACTAGGATAAAATTTTTGGTTTTCAAGATCATTTCCCTAAAGTTGATGAAATTGGAATTAGAAGAAATACTTTCATGATTTTGGTACAGTCTCACCGTTGGTCGTTCTTTGGACAATTTCCACTTCATCTCTTAATGAAATGATTTTGAATTTATCATTCGTGAAGTGTTAGCAGATCATGTGATAGAATGATGGGTCATTCCATCTATCTCAAACAAAAGGTTATAAAAGATATCAAATATACATAAGTCCATCTATAGTGAGATTAATCATATACGGTCCTAAAATGGACTTATACTTTATATATCATGCTTCTTAATATAATAAAACTAGTTTCTACTAAACAGGGACATGCTATTGGCCAATGGTAGGCGATAAATGCCAGTCGCACTTCAGTTTTGGGTTCAATTCCAACAGCCTTGTCTTACACGATGGGTTGTCGCGCATCCTGCAGGTTGTCCTTTTTCTAAAATAACATTACTATAATATCCCATCAATAATATTGAAAAACTTCTATCATTAAACAATACTAAATTATGTCCAACATAATCCATTCCAATATTTAGGCATATCCATAATACTGCAGTCCACTGTCATATTATAGTGAAAACTATTACCAGAGATTTTCTATAACAAGCATGTTGATACCATCGTTGATCCCCATATATCATAAGATATGTCTTTTTTGTCACATTCCAAAATTTCAAAGGCCTTAATCATGTATTCTCTTAAAAAATGAATACCCATTGAATCTTAGTGAAAAACATGAGTGTTGTAAAAAGTTAACTCTTTCCACATACCAAAACCCCAAAATTCTATATATTCAAACGATGATATAACCATTTCCTTATATCAGTCATGAGCTCATGAATACTGTCAAACATTTCATTTTCTCTTTATCCCTTCATTATGGTCATATCATATTTTTTTCCAAAATTATCTCAATCACTTTCCATGGTTACCGGTACCATAAACTTATTGAAAACCACAATAAAATAATACATAAATATTCCAATATTCCATGATACTATATGAAACATTATTTTGGAATCCCATTACATAAGCACTTAATCATTACACCACATCATGCTATATATATCAACCCCAATAGTGATCACAAGTGACTTCCCTTTGTCCTTTGCCTTAAGTGGGTGCTCATGATGATCATAATTAACCCTTGGATTAGGGAATTGATTAGCACAATGCCCCATTTCATTTCACATGAAGCATTGAAGTGTTGGTGGTGCATTCTCTGCTGTCTTATTCACATCATTAGCAACCCTTTTTCAATTACTTCATCACTCAGCTGCTCGATGACCTTCTTTTCCACACTTAAAACATTTTCTAGTCCCCTTAAGACAATCTCCACCGTGCTTCTTTCCACACATTGAGGATAGTGAAACATTCATCTTCTTTTCACCATTAATCTGAGATTTCTCATTGAACTCCATCTTTCGTTTCATGTCAAAACCATGATATGGATAAGTAACACCAAATTCCATTTCTACCTTGATAGCACAGTGCATAATTTCTTCATAGCTACTAAAGTATTATATAGCTAATTCGCATCTAAGATTTGGTTTTAAGCCACTAAAGAATCGATCAACTTTACTTTCAGGTTGGATGATAAATCCAGATGCATACCTTGCAGGCCTTGTAAAATTCGCTTCTTATACACCAACAGATTCATCATCATTTTGCTATAGTTTAAGAAACTCCTTCTCCATATTTGTTCGAAGAATACGAGGGAATTACTTATTGAAAAATAAGTTCTTGAACTCATCCCATTCGATGGAATTAATTTCATGTCTTGGACTTGGACTCGTATTCTTGATAAGATTCCACCATTGATCAACTTCACCTTCCAAATGATATACTGCTAACATGACTTTATCATGTTCAGAACATTTAAGAACTGAAAATACTATTTCAGTGGTACTGATCCATTATTCATCAACAAGTGGATTAGAATACCCACTGAAAGAAGGTGGATGTTGCCTCATGAAGGACTTAATAGAATATTGTTCCCTTATCTTCTCATTTAGAAGTCCAGAATGATTCATATCTTGTGTAAGTATAGCAACATGATTTTTCACACCATCTCCCATAACATTTGTTTGTTCTGGAGGACACTCATTGCATTTTCCATTTCATTGATCAACATGGTTCCTTCGGGTTCCATCCATCGTCTAAAACCCAAAAAGAATAGTTTGAGTGGAAAAAATCATGCTAGGGAAAACAACATAATAAAGGGGGAGTACCTTCAATATCTAAAATCTTAGGTTTAATTTTAAGATCGTTACCATAATTCTAGGACTATAACCTATAGTTATACTTAACCTTAGGGAAATCCCAAGACATAACTTAGAAATATCCCTAGGGATCTCACTAAAGTTCTCGCATCCTAGTTTCCAACGGTAGACTAAAGCTTTACTCTGATACCAACTATAGAGACCCGAAGCATGACGTACATGGACAGTACATTACTTTTTTAGAATACTTAGTACATAACAAAAACAGACACACAAGAACCGTAATAGTTTAGTGTCTTTGGAAACTTGGAATAAAATCTTCTAATCGTGGTGAAAGATCTTCAAAATCTCTCAATAAAGATCTTCCACTTTTTTTCTTACCTAAAACCTTTCTTCATATCCTGGGGAATAGAAAACATAAAATGGGTGAACTCAAATTCCCAGTAAGGGAAAACAAAGAGAACATAAAACAATCCATAAACATTTGAATGCAAAAACTTGAACATAAAATCTAGACATCAAAATCTTGAGCAAAGACATGAATCTTGGAAGTACGTAAGGCATATATCATAAGGGAACATCAATCATGATAAAATAGCATGGGAATAATAAATATAATTTTGGAAACCATTTAGCACATGTTATGATTTCCATAGTATCCAAGGCATTGCTTCCAAGACCATATTAGTGGACCAAGTCCCTTTCGGAATCAGGTTCACTCTTCGTTTCAGTCATGTAACACTGAATTAGAATAAATTACTATTCCATCCATGTCTATCTCATGAGATATAAATCATTAACCAATGCATTGGAGGGAGATATAGTTCCCACACATCTCATAATGAAATCATTCTTATTTGTGCCACAAAATAAACATAAAACATTAATCATAACCCAATGAATAAAATGGGTTTCATAAACATCATCCAATCATCAAATAATACATATAAAACAATTGGATATTTCATCATAAGAAAAGTGAAACCATGTAAATCATAGAGACATTATACTTGAAACATACACATATTAAATAATTTCATCTTAGATGGAAAACTCTTTTGATAAAACACATGAAATGAATTCTTGAGGAAAATATCTTTTCTTCTTCAAAATAATTTTCTTTTCAGAAAATGACATGATTTTTTAAAATAAAAGAGATTTTGTTGAAAATATTCATGAAATATTTTGTAGGAAGCTTCATGAAAATAAGGTTTTATAAAACCGTAAAAAATCCTTTCATGTCGTATATGTTAAAAAAACATTCTCATCATACTTTTGACGGAAAAGTCAAAAAGTACCTCGTATGGAAAAAAAAGATTCCTTACATACCTTGTAGTAAAAGTCAAAAAATGGGTAAAAAGGACATTAGACATACATAAGGACACATTTTAAAAACATGGACATGGATGATAACAATAACCCTAGTAAATACTTATGTATAAGCAATCTCGGATAAAAAATGAGATTTTCAAAATTATCCCTTACCTTAGGTCCGATATGCTTCATACATTTCCGAACCTCCTGTATAATGATTTAAATAATGTCATTGTCTTATTACAGAATCCTAAAATCATTTTTTTTATATTTTCAAAATGCCGGTTTTAAGGGTTCCCGGTACCCATTACAGAGCATCACCAAAACCAATCCACTGTAACCAAACCACCAAACAAACATTACATTTCAAAATTCAAAATTCCAAATCCATATTCCGTGAGATATCCCTCGAGCCGTGCACCTGCATCGTACCGCCCGCCATCATCCTCCACGTGCCACACCTCGGGCAGAGAGCCCATCATCACACGTCGCTATCATAGCAGGTCTTCGGTAAGACCAACAGAGCGTCGTCGCCAGAGATTCCACAGTTCAGATGCCGAAGAGACATATCACCAGCAACCACAGCTGTCACCCCTTAAAAAATGAAGCAGAAACCCACAATAATCACTCGCGGCCACAACCCCGATGCCGGCGAGACTTCACCAGTATCCACCGCTAACACCCCAACACTGATTACAGTGAGGCATAAACTCTCATCACAATGAAAAAACATCACCATATTTCAAGAAACCAACAAATCCCGTTAATGAACCGGAAAATAAAAACTAAAAATGCACAGAAAACTTCTCTCAGAGCAACCAACATCAGCCAATCATCATCGGAACCGCCGTCGATGAGAACATCCAACACCATTACAAACCATTCCTTTGCAAGAGAAATCCTAAATAAACCACTTACCTGGATGGGATCACCACCACAACACAAACCATCAAAAGATGAGACAAAGCTCGTCGCCACCTTCGAACCTGCACCTGAAGACCAGATCTACCCAAAGCCCGGACAACCGACATAAAACCTCAACAGAAACCCCTAGCCACAGCAAAGAACCCGCACCTTGGGGCATCATTCTTATTACAGAATAATATTCATTTTTATGATATCATATATGGTTCACTTATGACTTTATATTACCTGTTCTTTTGTTAGTTCCATGTTAAAGCAGCGTTTTGGGTTATATCGTTTTATTTATCGTACGTGTTTGGACTTGTTGTTCGTGATATTATTAATTATATCCTGATTTACATAATTCCAGAATTTAAAACAAGATTAATATATAATATATACTCATCATATGCATATATATATATTATATATCTATAAAAGGAATGAAATACACCGTTCATGGAGACGGTAGGCCGTACGTACGCATGAACATTGTTTTCGTTTCCTTATTGAATTGAATGAAACTAAATAGATGACATACATATATATATATACATAAATACAGTAGAATTATTATTTTATATATTTCAGTATTATTCATTATATATACTTTATGATCATTCATGTATGGTTAACATGGAGAATGAATCTTATCCCGTCGTGGAGACGGTAGTCCGTATGTACGCACGAGCGATGATATCGTTCCCATAATTATTGAATAGAATTGGAGTGGATGGTATAATATATCAGAATCAGTATTATGTTATAATAACCATATATAGTCATTCTTTACACTATTATACCCTTCCATGTAAGGTGTTGGGGGAAAAACATATTTCACCATGGCGTGGAGACGGTATTCCGTACATACGCACGTGTGGTGATTTCATTTTCTATAGGATGGATAGATGGTGAAATAGGGTTGTTTCATACCAATAATAACATATCAGTATATGAGTTATTCTGATTTTATTACTTCATAATGAAACAACTTAAGAAGAATAAGTGGAAGAAAAAATAATGTTGAAAAAATTGGTAATGGACATTACCTCTTCTTTGAAGCGCCTCTTTGAGACCTCCTCTTAGGGCACTAAAATTGGTCTTTGAAGAATACCAGAACCTCTAGGATGTTTCTATGGAAGTGGAGAATATCATTTGGTAGGGGTTGGCCGAGCATGAAGGCTCAAAGTGGTGTGAGGAAGAGAGGGGGGAGGTGCCCTTTTATAAGGGAGGAGAGGGGCACCTTTGGAATAACAAAATATATTATTTTATTATAAAGTCATATTCGGGTTTTAATAGCACCAAATTGAGTTATTTAAAATCTAAGGTGGGTATGGGTCGGAATCCTCTAATCAAATATAATTTAGACATGTTTAGGTTTTTATTTTAACCTTATCATTTAGATTTAACTTTAAATTAAATAATTTTTATTTTACCATGTCTTCTTGTTTTCTTACACTATAAGGTTAATAAATTTACAATAACAAGACAAACGAACCCCAAGTTGTTCATTATTAATTTATATAACATTATCTAAGACATTTTTTTGAACCTTATATTTTTAGGAATAAAATAACAATTACTAATATAATATTTGTTTTAAAAACTATTTTATGTCAATTTTGAAAGTATTTGGTAATTTATTTTTGTGAAAATCATAACAGAATTATTAGTTCGAAAAAAGTTAACTAAATGAATACTAACATGTCATATTAACCTGGAAAATTAGTGTAATTTATAAAAAGTCTCAAATTACATTTATTTGGGTATTTATAACATCAATTATGTCAATATTTCATTAATAAGATAATTACTGCATCATCTTTCTGTCATAAATAAAATAAATTATTTAATTTCTAAAAATAATAATTAAACTAAAATTATGTTGGAAATATGTTTATATTTCTAATACATATTTATAGTCTAATTTATCTTATGTATAACTCTATATTAAAAATTATTTACTTATTAAACATTTATTATAACTATTTTAACCCTTCTTTAAATAAATTAATATTAAATGAACTAATCTAATACAAGTGGGCCTAAATGGTCATAATTTCTTCCTAAGGATGTTTTTGGTCTAATTAAAATTATCCAATAGAATTAGGAAATGTTTTGGGGTAATAATAATATAATTTTTACCCTTAATTATCCAATTTACTTTTAACCGTGGTAAAAAAAGTAAAAAGTTATTATTCAACAAAAATTATTTTCGTCTCATTGAAGCAAATTTTAGTCCTTGATATTAACGTTGTCTCTCGTATTTTTGAAATTCAATTCACAAAAGTGGTAAAATTTCATTTAAATGAAAAAGCCAGTTTTTTAACTACTACTAAGTGGTTCCAATATTTATAAAAAATTGATGTTTTTCAGAAAAATAACAAAACTTCATCCTAAGAATTATTTGATATTATGAATTCAAAATTGATGTCTATTTTTCCCAATTCATAAAATAGAAGTTTCATTAATTAATTTTAAAATTATTTCCCGTTATCAAAACAAATATCGTGTTTTTTAAGAAACAATAACTATCAAAAGATTGATACTTGTTTATATCCAATTTCAAAGGGAAATTAATTCCAATGACCAACATCGGATTAAATGTTAAAAACATATTCTAAATACACTTTAAACCCAATTAAAAATATAATCTAACCATATAAATTATTGCGATGATAAAAGTTGTTTTTAATTAAAATATAGCGTGTTTTTACTATTCATTAAAATATGAAAGTTATCGGAATAATATGAAAAATTTATCCAAAGTAAATTTATTATATCCTGATTCCAAAGAAGAATTTTTTTATTTCAAATTGAACTTATGGACTTTTCAAAAACACGATTTAATGTGGGTGCGCCATTAAAAGGGGCAAAAATACCTTTTTTGAAAAATACTTATTTTACTCGAAAAATTGATTTTGTTCTCATACCATGTTCTAGAAAATGTGTAAGATGAATAATAATGTTATAAAATTCAACATGTAGATGATACTATTCATAATGGGTAGTTCATATTACATATATTTGTTTAGCAAAACTCAGTATTGCGTACAACACACGCTATCGTAGAAGGTCGTGATTGCGTGTAATGCAAGCCAAGTCAGGGATGCGTGTTGTGCAAGCTCCTTTTGGTGTATCATACAACACAATACATTAATGAAATTAAAAGAATATTTTTCATAAAATCTCTTGGTGTTACATTCTACCCCCCTTAAAATGAATTTCTCCCTCGAAATTCGTCGGGGGTTATAAATCATTTACAATTTATAAAAACCCACATCGTAAAAAGGAATACTAAAACATAATTTTAAAAAATAAAGTATGAAATGTAATGATTACCCAAAGAAACATATCACTGGGTTTCCATGGAAGAGAACAGAGGTGAAAATATAGATATGGAATAAAAATCTAACCATCATGTCTTGATGGAGAGTGGTAGAGAACATGGCTATGAAAAATCCATCAATCACAAAACCATAGATTTTTTATGATCTAAGGTACCATCTGAATCATTGGATATAAGGGCACTAGGACAACATTTTTGATTTTCAAGACAATTTCCCTAAATTTTATGAAAATTGAATTAGAAGAAATACTTTCGTGATTTTGGTAGAGTCTCACCGTTGGTCGTTCTGTGGACAATTTTCAACTCGTCTCTTACAGAAATGAAGTTTAATTTATCATTCGTGAAGTGTTAGCAGATCATATGATAGAATGATGGGTCATTCCAACTGTCTCAAAAAAAGGTTATAAAAGATATCAAATATGCATAAGTCTATCTATACTATGATTAATCATATATGGTTCCTAAAATAGACTTATACTTTATATATCACACTGCTTAATATTATAAAACTAGTTTCTACTAAACAGGGACTTACTGTAGGCCAGTGGTAGGTGATAAAGGCCAGTCGCACTTCGGTTGTGGGTTCGATTCCCACAGCCTTGTCTGACGTGATGGGTTGTCCCCCATCCTACAGGTTTTCCTTTTTCTAAAACTACATTACTATAAAATCCCATCAATAATATCGAAAAACATATATCCTTGCAAAATACTAACTTATGTCCAACATAATCCATTCCAATCTTTAGGCTAACCCATAATACTACTGTCCACTCTCATATTATAATAAAAATGATTACCAGATATTTCATATAAAAAGCATGTTAATACCATCTTCGATCCCCATATATCATAAGATATTTCTTGTTGGTCACATTCCAAACATTTGAAGTCCTTAATCATGTATTCTCTTGAATAACGAATACCCATTGAATATTAGTGAAAACATGAGTGCTGTCAAAAGTTATCTCTTTCCACATACCAAAACCACAAAATTCTATATATTCAAACCATGATATAACCATTTCCTTATATCATTCATGAGATCATGAATACTGTGAAACATTTTATTTTCTCCTTATCCCTTCATTATGCGCATATCATCTTTTTTTCCAAAACTATCTCAATCACTTTCCATGGTTACCGGTACCATAAAATTATTGAAAACCACAATAAACTAATACATAAATATTCCAATATTACACGATACTATATGAAACATTATTTTAGAATCCCATTATATAAACACTTAATCATTACACCACATCGTTTTCATATTCAACATCACCAATAGTGATCGCATGTGACATCCCTATTTCCTTTTCTTTAAGTGGTTTCTCATGTCGATCATAATTAACCCTTCGATTAGGGCATTGATTAGCATAATTCCCCATTTCATTTCACATGAAGCATTAATGTGTTGGTGGTGCGCTCTCTGAAGTCTTATTCACATCATTATCAACCCTTTTTCCATTACTTCGGCTCTCACCTGCTCGATGATATTCTTTTCCACATTTAAAACATTTTCTAGTCCCCTTAAGACAATCTCCACCATACTTATTTCCACACTTTGATCATTATGAATCATTCATCTTCTTTTCACCATTATTATGAGATTTCTCCTTGAACTTCATCTTTCGTTTCTTGTCAAAACCATGATAGGGATAAGTAACACCAATTTCCATTTCTAACTTGATAGCACAACGCACTATTTCTTTATAGCTACTAAAGTATCTTATAGCTAATTCCCATCGAATATTTGGTTTTAAGCAACTGAAGATTCGATCATCTTTACTTTCAGGTTGAATGATAAAGCCAAATGCATACCTTATAGGCCTTGTAAAATTCTCTTCGTATACACCAACAGATTCATCATCCTTTTTCATTAGTTCAAGAAACTCCTTCCCCATATTTGTTCAAAGAATACAAGGGAATTACTTATTGAAAAATATGTTCTTGAACTCGTCCCATTATATAGACTCAATTTCATCTCTTGGACTCATATTCTTGATAAGATTCCACCATTGATCAGCTTCACCTTCCAAACAATATACTGCTAAGATGACTTTATCATGTTCAGAACGTTGAAGAACTGAAAATATCTTTTCAGTGGTACTAATCCATTGTTCAAAAACAAGTGGATCAGAAGACCCACTGAAAGAAGGTGGATGTTGCCTCATGAAGGACTCAAAAGAATATTGTTCCATTCTCTGCTCATTTGGAAGTCCATAATGATTCATAGCTTGTGTAAGTATAGCAATAATAATTTTCACTCCATCTCCAATAAAATTTGTTTGTTTTGGAGGACAATCATTTCATTGACCATTGCATGGATCAACATGGTTCCTTCGGGTTACAGCCATCATCTAAAACCCAAAAAGAATAGTGTGAGAGGCTAAAATCATGCTAGGGAAAACAACATAATAAAGGGAGAGTACCTTCAATATCTAACATCTTATGTTTAATTCTAAGATCGTTACCATAATGTTATGACTATAACATATAGTTATACCTAACCATAGGGAAATACCTAGACATACCTTAGAAATATCCCTATGGATCTCACAAAAGTTCTCGCATCCATGTTTACAAAGGTTGACTAAACCTTTCCTCTGATACCAATTGTAGAGACCCGAAGCTTGATGTACATGGACAGTACATTACTTTTGTAGAATACTGAGTACATAAAAAAAACAGACACACAAGGTCCATAATAGTTTAGTGTCTTTTGAAACTTGGAATAAAATCATCTAATCGTGGTGAAATATCTTCAACATCTCTCAAAAAAGATCTTTCCCTTTTTTTTCTTACCAAAAACATTTCTTTATATCCTGGGGAAAAGAAAAAATAAATGTGGTGAGCTCAAATTCCCAGTAAGGGTAAAAATAGATAACATAAAACAATCCATAAGCATTTTAATGAAAAAAGTTGAACATAAAATCCAAACATCAAAATCTTGAGCAATGACATGAATCTTGTAAGTACGTAAGGTATATATCATAAGGGAATATCAATCATGGTAAAATAGCATGGGAATAAATAATGTGATTGTGCCAACCATTAAGCACATGTTATGATTTCCATAGTAGCCAAGGCATTTCTACCAAGACCATCTTAGTGGACAAAGTCCCTTTCTTAATCGAGTTCACTCCTCGTTTCAGTCCTGTAACACTGAACCGGATTAACTTACCATTCCAGCCATGTCTATCTCATGAGATATAAATAATTAACCAATGCATTGGAGGGAGATATAGTTCCCAACCATCTCATAATGAAATAATTCTTATTTTTTCCACAAAATAAAATTAAAACATTTATCATAACCCAATGAATAAAATGGGTTTCATAAACATCATTCAGTCATCACATAATCCATATAAAACAAATGGATATTTCATCCTAAGAAAAGTGAAACCATGTAAATCATAGAGACATTATACTTGAAACATACACATATGAAATAATGTCATCTTAGATGGAAAATGGTTTTGATAAATCACTTGAAATGAATTCTTGATGAAAATATCCTTTCTTCTTCAAAATAATTTTCTTTTCACAAAATGCCATGAAATTTTAAAATAAAAGAGATTTTGTTGAAAATATTCATGAAATTTTTTTTAGGAAGCTTCATGAAAATAAGGCTTTATAAAACCGTAAAATATCCTTTCATTCCCTATAGGTTAAAAAAACATTCTCATCATACTTT
Source organism: Viscum album (assembly GCA_963277665.1). Lineage (NCBI taxonomy): Eukaryota > Viridiplantae > Streptophyta > Magnoliopsida > Santalales > Viscaceae > Viscum > Viscum album. The sequence continues at coordinate 912,642,290 of OY728162.1, read as the reverse complement.
TGTCGGAAAAGTCAAAAAGTACCTCGTATGGAAAAAAAGAAAGATTCCTTACATACCTTGTAGTAAAAGAAAAAAATGGGTAAAAATGACATTAAACATACATAAGGACACTTTTAGAAAACATGGACATGGATGATAATAATAAACCCAGTAAATACTTATGTATAAGCAATCTCGGATAAAAAATGAGATTTGAAAAATTATCTCGTACCTTAGGTCCGATATGATTTGTACATTTCCGAAACTCCTGTATAATGATTTAAATAATGTCATTGTCTTATTACAGAATCATATTCATTGTTATGATATCATATATTGTTCACTTATGACTTTATATTACCCGTTCTTTTGTTAGTTCCTTGTTAAAGATACGTTTTGGGTTAAATCGTTTTATTTATCGTACGTGTTTGGACTTGTTGTTCTTGATATTATTACTTATATACTGATTTAATTAATTCCAGAATGTAAAAAAAGATTCATATATAATATATATTCATAATATACATATATATATATTATATATCGGTAAAAGGAATGAAATACACCATTCATAGAGACGGTAGGCCGTACGTACACATGAACGCTGTTTTCGTTTCCTTATTGAATTGAATGAAACTATATAGATGACATACATATATATATATACATAAATCCAGTAGAATTATTATTTTATATATTTCATTATTATTCATTATATAAACTTTATGATCATTCATGTATGGTTAACATGGAGAATGAATCTCATCCCGTCGTGGAGACGGTAGTCCGTACGTACGCACGAGCGATGATATCATTCCCATAATTGTTGAATAGAATTGGAGTGTATGGTACAATATATAATAATCAGTATGATGTTATAATAACCATATATAGTTATTCTTTACACCATTATACCCATCCATGTAAGGTGTTGGTGGAAAACGGATTTCACCATGGCATGGAGACGGTATTCTGTACGTACTCACGCGTGGTGATTTTGTTTTCCGTAGGATGGATAGATGGTGAAATAGGGTTGTTTCATAACTATAATAACATATCAATATATGAGTTATACTGATTTTATTACTTCATAATGAAACAACTAAAGAAAACTAAGTGGAAGAAGAAATAAAGTTGAAAGAATCCGTAACGGACATTACCTCTTCTTCAAAGCGCCTCTTTGAGACCTCCTCTTAGGGCACTAAAATTTGTCTTTGAAGAAGACCAGAACCTCTAGGATGTTTCTATGGAAGTGGAGAAGAGCATTTTTCAGGGTTTGGCAGAGCGTGAAGGCTCAAAGTGGTGTGAGGAAGAGAGGGAGGAGGTTCCCTTTTATAAGGGAGGAGAGGGGCACCTTTGGAATAACTAAATATATTATTTTATTATAAAGTCATATTCGGTTTTTAATAGCTCCAAATTGAGTTATTTAGAAGCTAAGGTGGCGATGGGTATAAATCCTCTCATCCAATATAATTTAGACAAGTTTAGGTATCTATTTTAACCTTATCATTTAGATTTAACTTTATGTTAAATAATTTTTCTTTTACCGTGTCTTCTTGTTTTCTTACAGTATAAGGTTAATAAATTTACTATAACAAAACAAAAGAACCCCAAGTTGTTCATTATTAATTTATATAACCTTATCTATGTCATTTTTCCTAACCTTATATTTTTAGGAATAAAATAACAATTAATAATATAATATTTGTTTTAAAAACTATTTTATGTCATTTTTGACAGTATTTGGTAATTGATTTTTGTGAAAATAATAACAGAATGATTAGTTCAAAAGAAGTTACCTAAATCAATAATAACATTTCATATAAACCTATAAAATTATTGTAATTCATAAAAAGTCTCAAATTACATTTATTTGGGTATTTATAACATCAATTATGTCAATATTTCATTAATAAGATAATTACTGCATCATCTTTGTGTCATAAATAAATTAAATTATTTAACGTCTAAAAATTATATATAAAATACCATTATGTAGGAAATATGTTTATCGTTCTAATGAATATTTTTAGTCGAATTTATCTTATGTATATCCCTATATTAAATTTTTTTTTCTTATTAAACTTTGATTTTAACAATTTTAGCCCTTCTTTAAATAAATTAATATTAAATGTCCTAATCTAATCCATGTGGGCCTAAATGGTCATATATTATTAATAATGATGTTTTTGGTCTAATTACACTTAAAAAATAGAATTAGGACATGTTTTAGGGTAATAATAATATAATTTTTACCCTCAATTATCATATTTACTTTTACGCGTGGTAATTAAAAGTAAACAGTTACTATTCACCAAAATTTATTTTCATCTCACTGAACCACATTTTAGTCCTTGATGTTAACCATGTTTCTCGTATTTTCAAAATTCAATTCACATAAGTGGAAAATTTTCATTTATATTAAAAAGTCAATTTTTTAACTACCGCTAAGTGGTTTCACTATTCATAAAAAATTGCAGTTTTTCAGAAAAATACCAAAAAATCCGCCTAAGAATTATTTGATATTACAAATTCAAAATTGATGTCTATTTTTTCAAATTTAAAAAATAGAAGTGGACTTAATTAATTTTAAAATTAATTCCCATTATCAAAATAAATAGCGTGTTTTTTAAGAAACAATTACTATCAAAAGATTGATACTTGTTTATATCCAATTTTAAAGAGAAATTAATTCCAATGACCAACATTGGATTAAATGGAAAAAACATATTCTAATTACACTTTAAACCCAATTAAAAAAGATAATCTAACCATATAAATTATTACGATGAAAAAAGTTGTTTTTAAATAAAATATAGCGTGTTTTTACTATTAATTAAAATATGAAAGTTATCAGAATAATATGAAAAATTTATCCAAAGTAAATTTTTATATCCTGATTCCAAAGAGAAATTTTATTTTGTCAAATTGAACTTATAATCATGTGAAAAACATGATTTAAAGTGGGTGCGCCATCAAACGGCGGAAAACTACATTTTTTGAAAAATACTTATTTTACTCAAAAAATTGATTTTTTTTCTCATACCAAGTTATAGAAAATGTGTAAGATGAATAATAATGTTATAAAATTCAAAACATAGTTGATACTATTAGTTACGGGTAGTTCATATAACATATCATTGTTTAGTAAAACTCAATATTGCGTACAACACACACTATCGTGGAAGGTCGCGATTTCGTGTAATGAAAGCCAAGTCAGGGATGCGTGTTGTGCAAGCTCCTTTTGGTGTAGCATACAACACAAGACATTAATGAAATTAAAAGAATATTTTTCATAAAATCTCGGAGTGTTACAATTTTTCACATCAATCATGTGTGAGGATGATGTATGATTGTACATTAAGGATAATAACTCAGTTAAACGTAGCCAAACTGAGGAAGACTATGTGGAGTTTGTTAATGTCTGAAAACATTTATTATAATTGCTTGTGACATTTTTAGATTTAACTATTTAAAAATAGAGTCCATTGAGGATTTGATAGAAATAATATTCTAATAAATTTATCAATAACCCATGTGCATTACTCTATATGAAAACATATATACATTCATTATCATTTCATTAATATAATTTTTATCAAGGGAGACATCAATATTGAATACAATTTGTCATAAACCCATCTAGGTTGACCCTGAACTGGTCACTCATGCCTATCCATGACATGGATCGAGGGGAATTCTTGATCCTTAAAGGTATCCGACAAGCGCCATGTCCTCAATAGAGGAAAATTGGGAATGATTTCACCTAGTGGAAATAAATAAAGCAACAGATAAAGTAGAATAACACAAAGTAAATAAATGAGATGAAAAAGGAAGAACAACCAATAACATCAAACTAACCTTGCCATGACCAAAACTCCTCACGAATCTGAGAGTCACCCACCAGTCCACAACCAACTCTCTCTAACGGCGAGTAACGTCATGTCAAACAAGGAAGAAAATTAAAAAAAAATAAAACACTATGGTGCGAGTATTAAAACACAGTAGGCATGCACAACAATATATTCCCAGTGCACTCCCTTTAAATAAAGAAGTTTAATAATTCCAGAATTGAACTAAATTATACCAAATATGGGTTTCCACACACACACAATCATTTCTAAGACAAGTAACAGTACATTTCCCTTTTTAATTTTAAAACATTTTTAATATTTCAAAAGAACAGGTGCATTGCATTTGAAAAAAAAAATTGTGAACAATTTAGAAATCCAAATTTTAGTTGTTAGTCAAATGGAAAGCTACACACAAGAGAGAGAAGACACTAAGGGAAATGGAAACGAAGTGGCACATAGGGGACATAAACTGAACTATACCTCTCAATCATCCTCCACATAAAATTAAACTCTAATGAAAACATGGGACGAACCTAAGAGCTCGTGAACAATCCAAAACGCATCATACATGTGACTAATACTAAAGGCATGCCTACTCTTGATGATTTTATAATTCCAAAATGCTCGATATCTCCCTACCTATCCTAACTGAGGGGCCCAATCCCCTAGCAGAGTATAATCCGTACTAATGTCCACTAGCTAGTGCGTGATCTAAATTAGTACAACAATCATTCTCAGAAGATTCACTCACTATGCTATGTTCCCATGTAAATACATAATATAAAAAGAAAAAGGGTGAGTCAACAAAGTCAATAAAGTAGCACAAACATCACACACAAATCACGCCATCAACATAAGCAAATAATCACCCCTATGTCACCCCAAATAGAGTTTTCCAAAATAATTTATTTTATTAAAGTGCCAAATGGGCCTTCACCAATTTTAATAGAAATCCTCATTCCTCAAGAAATCCCAAACACTTATTCATGATTCAAAAGAAATTATTTATCAATAAACCATAACTACATTTTTAATTCTCGATTTTTGTTAAAAGTCCAAACGGCCATTATTTCTCTACCGGGTGTCCGTTCATCAGGAAAACATTTCAAGTATCGTGTATAAAAAACGACACTTTTTACACCAAATAATAATTTCAAAATTAATTATCTTTTAATATTTTCTATTTATTAAAAATAATATAATATCAAGAAATTAATAAATTATGAATTTAAAGGCAAGTGTGGTGTTGGGGCCTACCTCAAACATGTCACTATTTGTTGGAGACCACTCGAACCGACACTTGGTCATACACACACATGCATTTATACATATATATACACACCCCTAGCTGCAGTGCACCTATTCCATGTTCCATTAGGGAATATGTACAAGGAGAGCAGATATATATATAATATATATATATATATATATATATTTCTTACCTAGGCATTTACATGTTGGATACCTCGACACCTGTGGCCCCAAACCATCGTAGTGAGGTCCAACAAACTTCACATTAAATTTAATAAAACAATAAAACATTTTAAAAAACTACAAAATGTTTCAAAATAACATGTCAAGGGTTTAGATTAATAACACAATCAACATCATGTAAAAAGATCCACTTTAATAACAAAATTACACCAAAGTGGCATTAAAACATACTTTCCATCTTTTGAAAGAATTTACAAAACATAACGAAAAATACACAACCAGGAAAACATGATCAAAGGGGTAAATTTCCCATCAAAGAACCTTTTTCCACACATACACACCACATGTACCCACAAAAACACATGGATCACTACCTAAAAAACTGATTTAACATGTCCAAAAATATTCACAACTAGGCTCAAACATCTTCATAAAAATGTCAAACAACCACTTATCGGCAACACATGCTAAAACACCTTAAAACCCAATACCCATTTGTTTATAAAACCAAAACCACTTTGGAAATACATAAAAGGACCAAAAAATATCATTTTGCATGCTACCAAGACTTTAATAAATTCATATAAAACATCTTATATCACACCTAGAACACACACGCCAATCAGATACTTTTTCACACAAAAGGGATGCACTCATTATCGAAAAAATTCCAATTAAAAACCTACAAGGCATAAAAACCCAATTTTCATGCCATAAGTCCATTTAAAATAATTCAACACATTTTACATATTTCAAAAAAGGTACAAAAGCTACCATAACATTTACAAAAACTTAGTGTCCACATGTGAACCAAAACAACATAATTTTTACCAAAAAAGGCATAAACTACAATCCATGAATACCAAATTAATTATCCAAGCATTTCAAAAAAATTATCTAGAATCAATATAAAGTTATAATTGCAAGAAAATGATGCAACTCAAATTATAAAAGCAAGTGAAATGAGAGTCCAACTTGAAAACCATGGCGTGACGAAAAAAACACACCCGAAAAAATTCCACGTGAAACCTAAAACCATAAACCAATGAAATGAAATCCTAAACTGAAACACCCAACAAAATCAATAGAAACAAATAGTGAAAATGGGGATAAAGGTTATAGAAGAGGGGGATAAAGTTCCACCGACAAGATGAGCTCCAATAGGGGTGACACCGGCAGGTTGCAGGTTGGTTGGGAGAGAGGGGGTGCAACAGAGGCGAGCTAGAACAAAAGGGCACTGAAGGCTGGTTGGAAGAAGGCCAGAGTAGGAACTGTCAGCTGGAGAAAGTAAGTCGTCATCAAGGGTTTTGCTAGCCAAAGTAGGACTAGCAAGGGGGAGGGGTCACGTTGGCCAGCAAGGGCCGCACCAAAACTGTGCGCGAGATGGGGCCTTGATCGAGATAGGTGGTACGCACCAGGAGGAGGTCTTTCCGCGAAGGATAGGGAGTAACAAGGGGGATGCATGCTAGGTAACATGGAGATTTTTGGTCTACTATGAAAGAGTGAAATTTCAAAGGGGTGTCAACTGGTGGACGAGAGGCGACAAAAAACGGGTGGCACAAGGAGGTCTGGTTGGAGGGAGGGAGGATGCGCTGGCTAGGGTTGGCTAGAGGGTAGGGTCGTGAGCATGGAGGGAAATGATAAGAGGTCAGGTCATGTGGAGAGGATAAATATAGAGGGAAAGAAGCATGGAAAAAAAATAAGACAAAATAAGAATGAAAAAATTATCCACAAAAAAACAAAATATAATAATAATACTAATAATAAGATAATAATAATTGTAAATATATTTTGAAAAACAATATTAATAGTATTAATAAAAATCATAATAAAAATTATAATAAACTTAATATGATATTAAAAAACCTAATATACTTAACAAAATCAAGAGAATGTTAATAATAATAACTTAATAACAATAACCCTATATTAATAAACATGGTGAAAATTATAATAATAATTATTATTAACATTGTTATAATCATTAAAATAACACATTAAAAATAATTTTATTTAATTATCTTTAACATGAGGCAGGCCACATAGTGACCCGTCAAAAGCTGCATGGCTTTGAACACACCCTACCCATGCACTAGACGATGTCTAAGGAAAAGCATTCATTGATCAATAAAAAGCAGAAATTTCCCAAAGGATTGGCCCTTCTCCTCGATAGAATGTTTCAAAGTATGGTAAAATAATAAAATAATATTATTTTAATAGTTCAAGTGTGACACATTTGTTCTTAGAATCTAACTACACATATCATAAAATAATACAGGTCAAGTGACATGCTCTCTATGTAAAGGATTCAACATTATGTTCATCCCACTCATCTCACTAGATGAAAAATGTAAATTTTCCGAATAATGAGACGAAATTTTGTTGATAAAGGGGGAGAAAAAAAAACATAACTCTATGACAGAAAAAAGAGAATATTGGTAAGCCTGTGGTGATAACTACTTATATTTTTAATTATGTTGATTGGGATAGCTTCACAGATGTTAAACTGACTCCATGATTTTAGGGATGCATGTATTGATTGGATGTCTATCTCTTTCACATTTCCTAATTGTCATGACACCATAAAATGAAATTCTCTAAAGAAATGTTGCCTTATTCTGTTTTATAATTCATGAACATTTTAAATGATAAATGCGATGATTTGGTTATTATTATGTTGAAGCATGACAAGGGGTATATAGAAATGAGATGATCATAAATAGGTTATATATATTGCATAAAAATATTAATGGGATAGATTAAAATATTTTTGGTGTTTCAAATGATGTGATTTATAAAATGAATTTACATTCCTCATTAATGAAAAACTTTTAAGACTTATTTGAATTTTTTTATTTCTTTTTAATATATATGGAATAGTATTTAGAATGGTTGGGTCCAATTTAATGATGTTATGTTATTATTTTAAGAATCAATATATTCTAACCGACCATATAAAATGGAAATATAATAAACATTATGCTTCATACACAAGACATAATACATTATTTCTAAAACTATGTCTTTGAGCACTAATTGTATGTCTTAACCGGATAGGGGTAATATTTTTCCACAAAATATAGGACATCATGGTTGAGGGTATTCATTTAAATCTATTAGTAATTATTTATCATAATACTTATTCAATCATATTATATGATCACAATTATATTATATCATATGAATTTTTTGCGAGTGCTAGCCATCATGATCTAAACAGATTTATTTACTAAGTCTGTGAGTTAGATCAACCTAGATGAAGGCATCAATACAAATATAAAATGTTTTTTTCATTGGATAATACGAGTTTTCATAATTAAAATATTATGATTAAGTTTAATTTTACAATTTAATATCCAATCATCAATGTATAAAACAAAAAATATAAAATGTGATTCAAAATTATTCAAGTGAAATTTTAAAAATGAAAACCATTTTTAATTTATGTTTGAATAATTTATTACAAATATATGAAAAGATGTTTTACTGCATAAATAACATGATGTAAATGAATATATTCAACATATTATATTTTCTTTACAATTTTCTAAATATTATTATATATTTTTGATCCTCAATAACATAATACTAAATTAGTGATGCATTGTTATTTGTTGAGTTTTTTAATTAAATAATTTGAAATAATGGATCAATACTTCAACACATTAAATAAAATTTTAATATGAGACCGACCAAGTAGATTCATGAATATTATACCAATGAAGATGTGTTTTAAAATATGTATTGATGCACCATGAGTAGGAAAATGTATCTTCTCCATTGGATACTTATATTAATGGGAATCATTGAAATATTATTTATGGAAGAGTTAAAATAGACTTCACTAGATTTATAATATCATTTATAGAATATAATTCAGTAAAATCCAATCATGGTAAATTTATAATGATGGTTTTAAAGTAAAATAAAACTTATTATTGTTTTTATATAATTAAATACATATTTTAATGGTGAAATTTAATATTAGTTAACTAAAATCCTTTTTAAAATGCCAATGTCGATAATATTTATGTTGACTGATGTATATAAACTAATGAGGTAGGTTGTTGGTAGGTTTGAATAGGATAGTTATGTAGGAGTGTTTAGAAGAGAAGAAAGTATAATTAGATGGATCTATGGAAAAATTCACCCAAATATATCATTTTTTTGGGTTTAATGTTTTGAGTTATTGTGAAAGGAGGATGAATAAATGATACATTAAATCTACTAATATTATTAACTTGTTCGTTCATACATCTAAATTCACAATGAGGGAGATCTAATTCAACTATTTAAGAAGTAATGATGATCACAATAAGATATATTACATATTAGTTACATATTATATAAGAAGGTAATGTGAGATAGTATTTCTATATGTTACTATAGTCAATAATATTGGAACATGATTCCATCATTATGATTATATTATTTTTTTACATATATAGAAGAATATGTAGTCAGGAGGACTAAACAACTATGAATATGATTTGGTTTCATGTTAAGGGGTTTAACCAATTAAAGAATCATTATTTCATTGAATATTTATTTTCTACATAAATGAGTGAGGTAGTCACACTTTAATTTTGTTAATAAAACAAAATACGTTTCATGGTTTGATTTAATTTTGAATAAATTTTAAAAATTGAAACTCACAGATTCAATCCCTATTATTAGTGGGCAGATCAATTCAAATGAATGTCATTGGACATTGTGAAATTTATCAAGTATTCTTCAACATAATGTATTCTTATAGGTAGATGGATTTTGTCTAAACAATATCTTTCTCCCAATGTGAATGTTTCTTATGAATTTTAATTACAGTATTCTATGAAATAGAAACATTATATTTATACATCTTACCTATATTGAAGAAACAATTATCTCATTTATATCATAATGAAAATATTTAGTAGGTTGTTCTTTATTCTCCTTCCACATTTTATGTTTTTTCATCACCTATTCATTTTTGATGGGGTAACAATATAGAATCTCATTTATTGGGTATTAAAATTCTATTATTTTTTCACTATGACCACTAAGACATATATAATCATTTCTCTAAATTTATGCATGGATTTTAACATCATCATATAATTTAATATTGGGTGAATAATCACCATGTTTATTTATGATTAAAAACATATTATTAATTCAAGATGAATAATTCTTCTTTATTTTCATCATTTTTTACTTTTTTGTATTTTTATCTTATATATTTTACTCACTCTCATCAATCATCTTCATTGAATAATCATATAATATATATCCACTCCTATTATAATTATATTATATTTTAGGTTTATTTCCTTTTCCATTCCATTATCCATTATGAAATCTTATAGAAATATGGTTGATACATTCATTTAAAATATCTTTACCTTTATCTCCTGTAGAGTCACGCTATTTTTCAAATTCTATAACCTTGATATTTCTTTCTCATCTTCTTGATGGCCAAACCGTATACTTCAATATTTTTAAATGTTGGTTCCTATCTCATTTTTTAAGATCAAGTATGTTATAAAGATCATCAAACAATATGATTTCTGGATCATCAATGGTTGAATCAGAGGGATGAAATGAATATAAAATATATATTATATGAATACTTTACAATGGTGCAATGAGAAAGTGTCTCACTAATCCATATATAATATATAAAATCTCATTAAAACATATAAAAATCCAAATATGTTCCCATTATTAGTCGTCATTATATCATTATACATGATTATCCATATCTATAGTCATGATTCCTTAAAATTTAGGTTTCCTTAATAAATTCATAAGAACATGTCTTGTATCCCATTGAAACTTCTCTTTAAATGAATTTTATATTTCTTTACTAAAAATTAAATTTTAATAAAGTATTATTTATTTCCCTCGACTTCTAAATTCCGTTTATATAAAAATTTCATCTGAGTATTCGGAGTAATGGGGTTTAGGACCACTATTTTTGTATATCTAACAAAAAGGAAATAACATATATGGTGTGGAAAATCCTATTCATCAAGTTGTTGTAATAATTTTAATTGAATTCCAACATGTGTTGGATGGCCATTGATTTAATGTTGTTCATTTCACAAAATTTTATCAAATATTTAGAGGGGATGTAGTTGAGATAATTGATATATAACCTTTAATTCATGAATGGTAGCACTTTTTATGTGTGTATCATAAAGTTATACATGTAACTGATGTTTTTCATGAATTATGTGAGTCAATATTTGAATGGTAATACACTAATTAAGAATAATATAAAGTCAACATCTAACATATAATACTATCAAGATTGGTGTTTAGGGGAAATATAAATTAGATTTTCCTTTAGAACACATGATTATTATAATGAACCACTCATCATGTGATTTCTTGTGGAAACAATTTTCTCTATGCCATATACAATGTGAATGTAAATTTCCAACTAATCGTGTATATATATCATTGTGTATAAAATTCATGGTCAGTGAGATAATTTATTATGAGCCGCGGGTACCACATTAACACTCACCCTCAACTACTACATTATTCTAAACATGAAATTCTATTTTCCAACCACTTATGGGTGTAACAATTATTTGAAAAACATATTAAGTACTTAAGTGCTCCATAGTTAAATTATGAATTTTTAATGTCTTCAGATCATTAAAAACACAATACTATACTTTTACAATAAAAATGACTCCTATTTATTTTACAAATCTTTTCATTACTTCCACAGTATTGGTCTTACCTTGAGTTTTCATGATCATTGAAAAGAGTGTGTGTTTTTTTCCTTGTAATAATATAATATAAACAATATATTATTCATATTCCACACAAAATAATATCTGTTTAAATTCATATATCTCCATATAATAGTGTCATATATGGAAACTAAATTGATGATTTGATATAATACACGACTATAACCTTAGGGAAAATATATGTTTCATTTGAACCAAATTTTGTGATGGTATGGAATATCGAGTGGATATAATAAGAGGTTAATTTATTTTTTAATTAATTATCTAATTAACAAATTTCCAAGATTATATATCTATTGATTCCCTCACTAGAGACTCATTTTTGGTTATTCCCACATCATAGAGAGATTCTTTTGAGGGGATCAATTGATAGAGAGCACTGGTGTTATAGATCTACTAGAACATGAACAAAAATAACCAAATATTATTCTTTAACTAAATATCAATCCAATTGTGTTATAGGGATTTTCAAAATTTTAGTTAACCTCTCTCTTAAAACAATTTTTAAAATTGGCTTAGTCAATTTAATTACAATTATTAAACGTTTTTTTTGAGAATTAAATCACCTATTTAAAAAATTTAATACATTTTTTTAATCATCTTGGGAATTATTTTAAATTTATTTTTTTTAATTGGAGATATTTTATAATCTTAAGACATGAGAAAACATGGAGATGATCAATCCCTTAATGATTTTTCATTTCCCAAGCTAATATTATTTGGATTACATTCGTGGATAATGGTTGTGATAATCCACATTTGTATTGAATTGTTATTGTTTTCATAATTTTTCTCCATAACAATGTTGGTCAAGGATAATAGGCTATTGATCATAGAATTCGTCTTTTGCCCTAGGAGAAGGTGAACCCTAGTGATGAAGGATACTAAAAAGACAACACCAACCATAAATTGGTGACAGTCTTATGAGAGAAATCATCTCATAAGTGGATGTATGAGGTCATAATTTTGGGTGATGGGTGGACTAGAAGAAATCATATAGTTTGAATAATTGTTTAATTTTTTGTTTTTGGTTCACAAACTATAGGGTAAGAATAAAACATATTTTTATGGAATAAACAATAATATTTATATAAAATTTATACTATAAATGATATGACATCAAGGATTATTAGGGACGATATTTGATATGCATAAACTAAAACATTTTATTATTATTATTATCATTATTATCATCAGCATCATCATCATCATCATCGTCATCAAATATATAAGGTTTGGTTGATACATTTTACAACAAAATCATTATAATTCACTTATTCTGGAATAATGATTCATTCATTCATTGAATAAATTAAATACTATTATTTTATATATAATCATTCATGATATATATATATAATAAAAATATTGATATTGGTGGCCTTAGAATAAAATTCATCGACAAATTTAATAATTCATCACATACTAAATTCACCATGAATAGTCTTATGTAAATTGATGGAGCATTTGAGTTCTTTAGAACCAGGTTATCTATAAAATGACATAATGGATACTCCTTTTACACTAATTCAATTCTATGGACATCCCATCAATACTATAAATATTTTTATTACAAGATCTAGACCGATGGTATCCAAATATTCCGTCATCAATTATTCGATCTTTAACTGGATTTATAGTCCTTAAAACAGTTTTTTCTGATTCCAGTATAAATGTAGTGACATATAGTTACTGAAAGTATTCCAAAAATTCAGAGTCTTATTGAATTTAATACTCTATATATCATTAAAAATGTATAAAATTACATCAATACAGGGAGAGACACAATTTTTTGAACATTGAAAAAAACTAGATACCACAACTCCCTTGATATTGATAAATATTAATGCGATCATGCCGCTAGAGTTCCAAAATGGATTTCTAGTTTTAATAAAATCATTGACCCCTATCTCTAACATCTATCCAATTTATCATTGGAATTGGAGGGTGGTGAGATGTTGCTAGGGATTAAGTGAATTCCCAACAATTCCAATGGCTAGAAATAAAAACTGAAGTGTTTCATTTCATGTGGGGGATGATTTAAAAATTGTGAATAAAAGAACTAATCCAATATAACCAAACCAAATAAACATTATATGATTCACGATAAAAAAAGACAAATGAACCATTTCATTTTATATCAAAATTGACCAAAGTGTACTACAATGGAATCTAAATGAATATCAAAGTAAAAAAAAGAGGAATATGACTAATAAAACACCAACATGACAACACGATTCCATTGTCCCCAAGCTCTAGGCTCCAACATCCCCAAAAAACCCATGTATCATAATGTAATGCGAAAGACATGTGATACTTTATCTTTTCCAATGTCTCGGTAGATTAAAATGTTCCTTGTCACCCAATTTCCAAAAAAATATATTTTCCTAAAAACCCCAACCAATGCTTTAAATCCAATTTTTAGTATCCATTTTGGTATAACCATTCCATTCCAACTGTTTACACATCAATCCATGCATATAACATATACCTCCCTATAATTTGGATGTGTGATTCATCCTTTGACAAAGTTGTCATGTAGTGAACCATTTAAATGTGGTAGAGACATAATTCTTATCAATAATCCAAATGATTGGGAAGACTCTTTACCATTATCCTACCCAAATCCACATCAACAGACCCAACCATTATGAAAAAAATTAATACCCAAACAACCATTTCATCCATTAAAATAAAACCATTCTTTTATTGAAAACCATTAAAATGGTAATTCAAATAAACCATCCAGAATTAATTTCCATAAAATAAAATATTTCATTAAAAACAGTTTGATTAATCAGTTTATCGAAATTCCAATAAAATACTCAATTTAAAATCAAAGTTATAAAAAAACTAATGCAATTTTGTAAGAACACCAAAATTTCATGTTTCCACAAAACTGTGACTCAAGATTTTTTTTTGAAAAAATTCACATCCAATTCATAGTCAATTACAAAAATAAACAATCAATTAAAAATTATTCCAATATGTTCTATAAATGGGATTCAAGATTGAAACCACCTTCATTGAGAGATTGGAAATCAACAACAAATAGACGAAAAATGCAAATGAAACAAGGTTATGTATTTATGAACCCGCGTTAAATCCCTTCAACTATCACAACCAAGACCAATTATAAACATAATCAAAATCCAAAACCCTATATATATCCACAATGTGCATAGATCTAATAAACTGAGATGATGAGTGAAGTAGATCTAAGAAAAATGTTAACAATGATTAAGAACAAACACCTACCGTGAGGAATCAACTTCTAATCAAAATGTGAAGCCTTATAATCAGAAATCGATTGATGGTATACCCTTTCATGACCTTTGGAGAATTGAAATCCCAATCTAGGGTAGAATTTGAGTGAAATGAAGACACATAAAGGTAAAAACGAGTTATATCTAATTTTTAGTATCTAACAATTGCCATGCATGATATTTAGTCAAACAGTTATGAAAACAGTGTGCTAACCATGAGTTAGCCAATACCTCATGGATGAACCTTTCATTGTAGCCTCACCCAGTCCCCATAACTGTGTTCCATTCGATCTAAACCCTCTACCTCCAAATACCCAATATATATTCAAAGAACACAGTTTCTCCTAGGCTGTCGTATGGTTTGGAAAATGTTTTCACAACCCATGGTCCTTCTCATTAGCACTAAAAAAATTTAATGTTATCAAAACACTTCCAAACATTAGGTATATACATAATACACTTAAAATTGAAATAATGCTTTGTTTTTCAGAATCCTAGGGTTATACATTCTCCCCACCATTTTTTTCATGACTAGAATGTATAAAACCATTAGTGTATTGAAATAGTTTCATCCATAGCTCTTCTACACCCTTATCATCTTCCCATGTCACATCCTGAACATGACCATGTTTCAAAAAAATCTATAATAGATAGATGAATTTTCCATACAAGACATTCTCTTTCTTATCCAAAATCTGAACTGGCATATGTACCAATGAAACATCCATCTCTTAGTCAATGTGGTCCTATCTAATCGCATGTTTAGTTCTAGGTTGATAATTTTATAGCTGAGATAAATGGATTACATTATGCACCACACTGAACCACATTGGTAATTCAGTCCAATATTCCACATCTCTAACCCATTTTAGTATCTTTAAAGATCCTATATATAGAAGAGATAAATTTGCATACATCCCAAAACGTCAATGACCATGTACGAGAGAAATCCTTAAGAACATGTGATCACTCACCGCAGATAACAATGATCTTAGATGATGATCCACATAACATTTCGGATGACTCTGAACTATCTAAATTCATTTAATGATCAATTGAATCTTCCCCACTGTTTCGTTGATAGGTCTTGACCAAACAAGTGAAGTCTCACTTATATCCACCCAACATAGTGGAAAACGACAAGGAAGCCCATGCAATTCTTGAAAAGGATCAATATGTATCAGTCCAGATAGCTATTATCATAGGAAAACTCCACCAATGGATCATTCGCTTCCCATGAGCCACCTAATCCTTTACACAATACCATAAAATGTCTTCCAGTTTTTGTATCATCCTTTTGGATTTCCCATATATCTAAGGATGATACTTCATACTCATAGTCACCAGAGACCCAATTTATTTTTTTAATGATTTCCAAAAATGAGGCATGAACCTATGATCTATGTCAATGTCTATCAAAACTGGTATTACATATCTCTTTACCACTTCAATGATATTTATTTTAGATAGATCCTCCACCATATTAGATTCTAGTATAGGGATGAAATCTGGTGAATTTGTGATCTGATCCAATATCGCCCATTTCATATTGTGATTCGGACCCATTCATGGGAGACCTATGAAAATATCCATCGCTATTTTCTCATGTTTCCACACTGGGATAGGTAAATAGTGCATCATACCTACTTTTCAATGGTGTTACACCTTAACATTCTGAAAAGTTAAGCATATCAAAAGGAAGTCATCCACTTTCATTTTCATTTCACTCCACCAGAATCATGCTTCCAAAGACTTATATATCTTCTGTATTCCTATATGCACATCCCATATTGAATGATAAAAAGTGCTGAAAAGTTTCTCTTAACAATACTATGCTACATCCATAGGATTCCTAAACGACAACACTAAATTCACATCTAGCCACCGGCTCTCGATGGTCTCCCCACCATTGAGTTTTGACCACATTTTACCACATTCAACATCGAATATTTTTGCATCATTTACAATATTCATAACATTAGAAAATATAGCAACTGAGAAGAAAACTAAAACGTTTCCTCGGTCTTCACATTCCGAATGCATATTAGTAAGGACCAACATTAACTTCTAGTCATATAAAGCTTCATTTCCTAACTATGCATATTAATTTATTATTAATACATTGGCCATATATTTTCCATTACCTAGTTTCTACATCATGTATATGTCGAATATTTGGAGATACTCTATACGTATTATTTTCCTCAGATTAAAATCTCATTGTGATAAAATATGTTTTATGATTTTATAATCCGTGAACACAGTAATGTTCTCCCCAAAGGTCTTATGACACCATGTCTTCAAATAATGGATGATTCAAGCTAACTTCAAATCATTTGTTGGGTAATTCTTCCCATGGCCATTTATATTTCATGAACCATAAGCTGCATCATGTACTCCATTCAATAGAACTCATTTTAAACCAGATCATGAATAATCACAATACACCACATACCCTTTTACTGATTCTAGAAATATCAACATAGGATCTAATGTAAGATGATCTTTATGATCTTGGAAAGACTCTTATAATTCCTCAGACCATAGTAATGGAATGTTCTTCTTTGTTAATGTTTTCATAGGTGACTCTAGTCACAAGAAGACACGAAAAAAACAACATTAATAACAAGCGACACCGGGAGAAATTTTTATCTTGAAATCATTCTTTAGCATTTTATTAGAGAAAATAGGTTCTATAATTTATGAATCAGCAGAAACAGCTTTTTCAAAAAATAAATGGACACTAAAGTGTACTTCTTGTATCTAAAAACCCCATTTTGATAATTTTTAATACAAAATATGGTCTCTCAAGATTTCCAACATAGTTACGAAGTGTTTCCCATTATCATACCATGTCCATGAGTACACCAATATTTCATCCACAAACAGCATAAAAATTAATCCAAATAAATCTAAAATGACTAATTCATTAATGTCATAAAGACTGTCGGTTCATTTGTAAGACCGATAGGAATTAACACATATTCGTAATGTCCATATCTAGTTTTGGAATATTTATTTGGAATATCCTCCTTTTATAATCGCAAATGGTGATATACTATTTTCATGCAAATTTTCAAGAACCATCGATCTCTCCTCAGTTGATAAAATAATAATAAAGGCATTTAAGAGGATATAAATTATTTATCGTAACATGTTTATGCTTGGGATAATCAATTCATGGACATAGGGTTCCATCTGCTTTCATTATGAGAAACAATGTTTCTTCCCACAGAGACCTGCTTGGTTGAATAGAACCCTTTCATTATAGTGCTTCCAACTACACTACCATCTCTCATAATTATTTTGGTTCTATCCTATAATAGGGATTGGAAATCACAATGGTCCCTAGAAAGAGATCAATTTTTAACTCATCTTCCCTTATAGGTGGAAACTCTAATAAGTCCTTGGAAAAAACATCTTAAAACTGATACACCACTACTAGAAAACTATTATCCTTGATCTCTTACATTTATTCCAACGTTTATGCTACAAACTGACATGATATCATTGCCACTGATGGTTCCATAAAATATATTGAACTTATATTTTCAACCATTTTCCCGTGGTGATATGATTGGTGACATCCTCAATCATGAAAGTAACTATTCTATTATTACAGTAAATGTGAGACTTGAATATTCTGAACCAATTCATATGAAGGATTACATACCATTAATCCATATCCAATGCTGAGATTTCCAATATCAATTTATCTTCATCAATAGTTATAAAACATTCTCCACACAGAAATGATCGTGATTCATTTTGACCACTCAGATTTTGAATATTTATCAAAGAATGAATCATCTCGAGTTTCAAACTTACAAATCAACAGCACAAGAAGTAATATGGAATGTTACGCACATGTATCAGACATCAATTTCATAAGGGTATAATTCAATGAATTGTACCTCTCACCATAAATGGTCTATCCTGGTCATCTACAATCATCTACTCAACTCTATATAGTTTTGTTTCACTACACTATACTCTATGTTTCCTTGCTAATGTTGACCATACTGATGAGTGACAATATTCTTAGCATCACAATGGATATCTATACTCATCTTATGAGATTGATTCTGCTATCATCTCCCTATTGAAGAATATTATTCTTTTGACACCTGTAATGTGTATCCAAAACCAAGCTCTGGAGTATTGCGATAATATCGATGAATATGACCCATGTGGTTGCATTTATGGAATTTTCTTATTGGTGTTTAACACTACGAATTCATTTTTTCAAAGAAGAAACATTGAAAACATCTCATTTGGATCATTGGTTATGGAGGAATGATTACTGATCTTGGTGTTTGATTCGTATTTCCACTCCCACCGTAGAAGTTGGTGTCCTTCTTCTTATTTCTCACAGAATTAGTGTCCCCAACATTTCCCATTGGTATCATGATACATCCTCCCTTTTCTTATGAGATATCATGTGTACCGTTGTCACTCTAATAACGATCTCTATACAATCTGTAATAGAGATCATGGTAATATTCGAGGGAATCTCATATCTAAGACCCGATTTAATGATGTGTTCCAATAATGATGCACAAGTAGAAAATTCTAGTGAAAAGAAGGCTAAATTCATGAATTTAGCTGCATACTCAATGAAATATTGATTTTACTACTTCAATATTAAGAAGTTTGTCATTGTTTAATATAGAAAATGTGAGGATAAAATTTCTTATTGATTAATTTCTCAAAATACTCACAATTAAGGCATTTCTCCAGTCTAGAATACACTGCTAAATCCCAAAAATGGTGAGAATGATTCTCTAGAATATATGCCTCTATCTTGAATTTTATCTCTATTTGTGTCTTGATTAAATACAAGATAATATCTATCATATTCATCCACACCTCTACCTTTTCTATTTCTATATCACCCCGAAATATTAGGGGATTCTTTTTCTACAACTACATGGAATGGATAACTTTTCTTGCCTCATCCCTCAAGTTCCTTGTGACCATAGCCTAAAATAATTGAACAATAATTTGAACCAGTTGTTGGTTCACCTGTGTCTCAGGTGTAACCAAATTTTCCACAACATCATCTATTTGGTTTCAACGATGCCTACTGGGATACATTTTATAAACATTCCACAAATGCATCATGTCACACTCTCTAAAAAACGAAGGCTTAGTATTTCAAATTATATCAAATGAGCAATTACAGCATTGTTTTCCAAAGTCAACTTTTTCCATGTTATACTATCTTTGACGGATTTTTTGATCAATTATAAAAACACACCCATTTTCAAAATACACACACTATTCTCTTTTCAAAGTCATTAATTAGAAACAATGATACAATATTTTCTCAAAAATAAACCCACTACATCAAATAATACATCGGTACTAAAAATGAAATATGAAATCCTAGTGGAAATTCATTCATCTAATGAATTTAATACTCATATCATTGGCTAAACCCATGAAAATAACATTGAAATATCCATTATGTGTCTTAAAAATACTCATGTACACAACACCGTAGTGACTTCAAGTAAATCATAAAAAGGTTAGATATGTCTTTTTATGCACTACATTTGATGTCCTGATAATCCTACTCCTTTCTATGATCCCAACTCAAGGAATGAAAAAGAATAAATTCATCTCCAAAACGAAGAAAAATGATGACCAGTTGTTCCACAAGGATGGACCAAGCTCATTAAACATTTCTCAAACAAACATTGGACTAAAAAAACTGATACCATTTGTAAAATCCCTCCCCTTCTCATTGGATTGATAGGGTTGTGAGATTTATTAGGTATTACACTATATCCCCATGGTTCCAAAGTGTTAAAATAAATTATAAAGGGTTTCAATACATGTGGGGGACATTTCACCCTTTATGAATAAAACAACTAATCCAATCTAACGAATGAAAACATACAACTATATGATATAGGATAAAATAAAAGAAAACACTACCATTTAGTTTTATATCAAAACGAACCAAAGTTTAGTATAGTGGAATCTAAACTAATATCAAAGTAAACAATAGAAGATGACTAATAAAACACTAATATGACCACAAGACTCCATGATCAAGAAGCTCTATGCTAAATCATCACCAAATATCCCAAGTATCATCAAGTAGTGCTAAGGATGTGTGATACTTTACCATTTCCCATGTCTTGGAATATAAAATCTAAAAACCCACCAAAGTGCCAAAACATGGGTATTTACTATAACTCAGTAGATTTTCCGCAATGAATTCTGTACTCATTCCACTTTGGTAAAATATTTAGAAGAAATTATAAGAAAAAACTTATTTAATACAATATCAAAAATAATTTATAAAAAAATATAAAAATATTCTCAAAATAGTTTATAAATAAATATAAACAACTTCTAAAGAGGTTTATAACTAAATATACAGAACTTACATGACACCCAGTCTTGTAGAAGAAAATATATATCATGAAATCAACCAAAAATGATTTAAATCCATTTCAAAATATACATTTCGATATAACCATTCCATTACACATATCCACACTATAAACCATGCATGTAACCTCGACCTCCCTGTACTCACAAGTGGGGAGTCATCCTTTCACCAAGTCATCACTTAGTGAAACTTTTTTATGTTGGCGACCCCTAACACATACCCATCCCACTAATGATAGGGGAGACTCCTTACACTAATCCATCCCAAATTAACATGAACACACACAACCATAGTTCCAAAAACTAATTCCCAAAATAACCATTTTATAATTTTCAATAAAACTATTCCTTTATTGAAAACCATTAAAAATTGTGTAATTCTACAAACATATTTAATTTTTAATAATAATATTTTGATAATTATTAGTATTATTATTAGTCTAGTTTTGTTTAAGAGTAGTTTATCCAACAGAAATACTTGAAAAATAAAAATAATGACATATTTTATTCAATAGAAATACTGAAACCTTAAATCTCCATTGGACCAAAGAAACCTCAATAACGTAGAATTATTACAATTATACCTATTAGAATCACTGGGAGACCCCCAAACACAACAAAATGACCATAAAAATAGTGAAAGTTCATCGATTCTGTCACAATGAAAAACAATATTGAAAGAACAATGGAAACATTACTGAGCATCAAGGGGATGTAGGCAACCATCTTCCCCGAACTGGGTTTTGATGTCGGAACACCCTAAACATGTATTTATAAGGATTTGAAGTTAAATATGAACATTGAGGTCATTAGTTGAAATATTTTGAAAGAATACCTCTCTATGCATTAAAATATTATACTTATTTATCTTCTAATATAAATGAAATGTAACTAATTATATTATGAAGGAATATATATGTTTCATATGTTTTAATATGTTTTAATTTTATGTCCTATGGTAAATAATAACATAGTTTTAATTATAGATATACTTTATTTTAAAAATATTATAAACGTGTTGTTTATTTTAAAATGAATATATGTTTTTAAAATCAATGATGTTTTATATTGAACATATAATTTTTAAATAAATAAAAACATATACAAAATGGAATAATAAAGAACATAAATAAGGATATATATATATATATATAGGTTCATTTTTAAAATATTATTATATATATGTTCTTATGATTAACAAAAATAATGTTAGGTTTTTATAAAAATTTGGGTGGGTACCCACCCTACTAAGGGAAACGTTAAAGGCCAATCTCTCAATGTCTGGTTGTTGTCTCTCAATGAACCCTGACGTGAGTGATCCCTCAGTCGGTGCATGAATGGTGCGTTCCAAGTCTCACGCATAGGCCATTCGTGGTGATGCCTAAGCACACCCCTATACCCAGGTGTAGGGACTGATTAGAGGAGAGCATGGGATGATGCAGGTTGCGCACTAACACACGTTTGGGTGTGTTGAAACCTATGGGGTTAGGGGTCATTTGTGTGTGGATCCCGCAGTGTGTTCTTATGTTAGTGGAGAGTGGAAATGGAACTAAGGTATTTAAGGTAGTCTCAAAACATCTTATGTTTAGATATGTGATGTGTTTTTTACAAGATCTAATCTGGGGTGTTGAATCGAGTCGTGGATGATCTCAACCGCTCAACCTATTTAAAACTTTTAGCTTTTCTTGAAATAATCCAATTGATCCCCTGATAATTGAAACCGTTCATCCATTATTTAAACCCTAGAACTCAACAAATATATCCAATCGGCCTTAATTGATTTGGACCATCCATTTTTTCCAAATTTTCCATTTCCTTCTTCATCTTCCTTGTGCTGAACTGGTGGCCTCAACCTACATTTTTCCTCCTCTTCCTTTTCTTTTTTCTTCTCCCATGATCTTCCCTAAATCTCCTTGGACCAATCCCTCAATTTCTACCTAGAAGCCCTATTTTGGTATTTTTTTCTTGGGCTTCCCATAAATGATTCCACAAACTATATATATATATAATAATATCACAGATTAGTTTAGGGTTTATCATAATTTAGGTGTCAGACTTGGTTCATAGTAGTCAATTTCCTTAGTCTATTTTTATATGAATGAATCAATATATTTAAAATGTATACATTTACAACATATATAAAAACTAATTGTACACATAACTCTACCCGATTTCTTCTCCCCAACTTAACAACATCCACTGCTAGAATCAATCGCCTCCTTGAAGACATGTAAGGGTTTATTTCACCTTGTTTTTTATATGAAAAACCCTATATATACACTTATGTGTATATATGACGTTTTATAACTTTTAAACCAAATATATTTTAGATTTTTCCAATGTTGATTTTCAGTGTATAATTAAGGTTTTGATTCACATAATGCTTGTAAGGGAATATTTTTTTCCTATTTTTATCAGCAACTTATGTGTATATGGTTACGTATATATACCTATACATGTATATACGATTATTTAAAATTCATATATAGTTCTATTTTTTTGATTCTTGAATGAAAGATTTTTGTTTTTAATTAGTGTTCATAATGCATGTTACACATTAAGTTTTTACATTGTTTTGTGATTTGTTAAACTGTATGTATATAATTATATGTGTTTATATATTCATTTATAAAACAAACCTATTTGATTTTTATGGTTTTCGAATACAAAAGACTAGTTATTTAAATAATGTCCTAAAATACATGTAAATAATCTTAGGATTCGACTTTGTTTTGTTTAATTATTCCATATATGAATATATTTATATATATGTCTATGTTTATATATACATATTGGTTTTAATTATAATTTGAATTAGGTTTTCATAAAACCAATTTTAGTGATTAAATTATGTTTTTGAAGTGTACAATATTTGTAAGGATTTTTTAATCCTTGTTTTGGTTGTGCAAATCCCATGAATACACATTGTTTCTATGTGGTTTTATATAATTTTAAAACCCACACACACACAAATATATACAAGAACCACAATCCTATATATTCATGTCTTAATTTATTTAAGAATATTTTATGATGTTAACCTACTGATGATATTATACAATACACATGAAACAATTTTATAATCACCGACAACAACAAAACCGTGTTTTGTTATTGTGTGCCTAAAAACTCTAAAACAAGACATCCCCATGTTAATAAAATTTAATTTACATTCATGCTTTCCCAATCTATAAATTTTAGGATTGATGGTGGGAATAATATGTTGATTAAAAATAAATATATATACATGCATCAACACATGTGTTTAATTATTTACTTATTCATTAATACTTCACATGAAATAATTTCATTACATTGATTAATTGTATTTCAATTCATAATGAATTTTCCACAATGGATGCTTTTAGTTATTTAAGTTTATGTTCTATTTTGATTGAAATTTCAATTAATAGTGTATGTTTTAAAGAAGATTAACAAGTATCACATATTCAAAAACTTGAAAATTGTCCTATGAAAATGGTTCAAATTCACGTGACAATGGTTTTAATGAAAGATTTATTATTTTATAGGACATACCATTATTTTTTGTTCACTAGAAATTGTCACATGTGCAAAATCATTTCATTTTAGTACATGCATATCACTGTTAAATTTGATGCATCCATAACCTAAAACTGAAAAACCTATACATTTTTATATTTATTATATAATTCACTTCAATTATGAATATATATGGAAGAAATAAATCTATATCTCTTTATAAATCATTTATTAAGAATAAAAGTATTCAACGTTTTACAGGATAATTTTAATATAAGACCATACAAGGAATATAAGGAATGAATTCTACTTGTATGATATGATGGGTTCTCCCATATAACGCTCCAACATATTGGGTAATGTTGACTCTCACGAGAAAAATTATTTTGGGTTTTAACCAATATAATATTTGCATGATACATTGAAAGAATGATTATCTACAGTCTTGGCGTATGGACTTGACGAAGAGATTATGAAGTCTAGTAATGTACATTCCCTCATTATGTACTATTATATGACCAACCAAGTGATTATTCAAATAGTATAATATCCCATGTTTAAGAATCTTTTAATTATGATAAAGGTGATGAATGAATATGGCATAATTTAGTATGTACATGGAATGTTTTGAAAAGGAATGTGTATCATCTTACATCAAAATTTTCATACAAAAATTGATATTACATATGTCATTTCATGAATTTCATTTAAAGTGTTAAGTGAATCATGAAAGTACTAAATTTCAAATTCTAATAAAGTGTTAATTCATGTAATAATTTTTACCTGAATCCTGAATTGTCTTCTTTAAAATTAGTTTGATGTATTTATGGATTAATCAGCCTTCCATTCATTTTTTAATTACACGTACGCGTACTCTGATATGTGTTTTACCTATAGCTTTTTTGTAAATATATAATTCATGTGTTAGATATTTTCCTTAAAATTTATTCATGTTAACTTTAAAAAAAATTTATTATGGGCTTCATGAAGTTTTGTATTCCTTTTAAGAGAATTATTTTTAATTATTTGAAGGGTTTTTTATTTTAAAAGGAATTTTGATATTTTTTTTAAAACCACATACTAGGAATTATGGTGCTCACCCTACATTTTCAATTTATTTTTATAGGGTTAGAAGATTTATCACCATTTGAGTACTCTAATATGATGCAAACAATATGGTTCTATTCATTTTAAAAAAAATTTATAAATGAATTAGTTGTATCTGGTTTTCCATAACCTAAACCGAAGCAATTCTCTATGATTGAATGATATTTGTAATTTTTTATCAGCATGTTTTTTATAAAAAAATTACAAATCATGTTTTAGGCATTGAATCCCGGCTTCTACGGTTCGAGTCGT
Organism: Viscum album; assembly: GCA_963277665.1. Lineage (NCBI taxonomy): Eukaryota > Viridiplantae > Streptophyta > Magnoliopsida > Santalales > Viscaceae > Viscum > Viscum album. The sequence continues at coordinate 912,615,746 of OY728162.1, read as the reverse complement.
CATATATGCTATCATAGGTTCAGTTTAGACAACTCTAGAAAATTAGTATGAGGAAAAAAAATTATTAATTCCTTCATAAGTATAATTCTTTCATAAAATTTTCAGATAAAAGATCAATGAAAACCAAAAAATTATTTACCTCTTCATAATAAGATATTAGAGACCATAATTTCAAAGTCATTCATAGATGACTAAGATCTATTTGAAAATATTTGTTTGACATGAAAACATATCTACCACGTATCTAACTCTCCATGTATACTTCAACTCCATTGAAGATCGGGATTTGATTATTTTTTCATAATGCATTCCTAACCACCATCCTATGCACGTTGTGGGACTAAATTTGAGGCTATTTTAAAATATTTTACTCCAGACCAATGATTTTAATCCCGTGAGTATTTCCAATAAACTGCAAGAGTGGTTGACCTCTGCACATCATTTCTATGTCATATATTTTCATACGGTCATTTTGGTTGAGTAGGGGACTTTAAATTCATGAGATCCAGTCCTTTTGATTGTTTTACCGACATCAAGTCCATTTTGATGTCTCACAACTTCACAACCATCACGAATCACACCCAAGAAACTATAGATTTCTACATTTGTATGACCTATGTTGCTCATGTTTCATTTGGACCAGAGAAATCAAAAGTTTTGAAACTATGCTAGGAGTTAGTTTAACTAGAAACATGGAAAATCACTGACACATGTGGTACTTGTGAAGGGACATTAGAGTGGATGGAAAAAGTTCAATGCATATGTGTACGAATGGAATTACGAAGAAGAAATTCTTTTAAGTGGGGGGGGGTGTAACACCCCACACAGATTTTATTTGTAATAATAATATTTTTATATTTATTAGTATTGTTATTATTTTTGTTTCTTAACAATGGTACATCCAACATAAATACTTGCATAATAAAAATAAAGAGATATTATATTCAATGTAAATACTAAAAACCTACATTTCCATGAGAACAAAAGACCCTCACCAACCTATAATTCCTAATAGTAGACCTATCAGAATCATTAGAAGACCCCCAAACATGACAAACATACCAAAAAAATAGTGAATTTCTTTCTGGCCTGTCATAATGAAAACCAGTATGGAAATAATAATGGAAACCTTAATAAGTATCAAGGAGATGTAGAGAACCATAGTTACTGAATAGGGATTTGAGATTGGAACACCCTACACATGTATTTGTAATGAGATGATGTTAAATATTACCAATGATGTATTTATTTGACAACTAGACTTTTTAAAAGTCATAAAATTTGATAACATTTAGGTATTTTAAGTATATAAAGTATTAATATTTTTATTATATGAGTATACTATATATATACGAATTTTACGTATTCTAAATCTTTTATGTATCTTTTTTATTTTACATACTTCAATAACTTCATGGGTTTGGAATGTTTGTAAGTAATATTTTCGTTAATAAATATATATTTTTAAGGAAATGTAAACTTATGAAAGAATACAACTCTATATATTAAAATTTTATTAATATTTATCTTTTAATTGAAATTAAATTTGTGACAACAATTTATGAAGGAAAATAAATGTTCCAAATGTTTTAAACATTTTTATGTTATATACTATGTTAAATAATAACATTGATTTAATTATGGATATACTTTATTTTAAAAATATTATAACCATGTTGTTTATTTTAAAATAAATATAATTTTTTTTAAATAAATGAAGTTGTACTGGGAACCTATAATGATTAAATAATTACAAACATATGAAAACAATTGAATAAGAAAGAACATATATATAGAAATTAATATATATATATATATAGGTTATATTTTTACAAAATTTACATATATATGTTCATAAGTTTAACAAAAATAACGTTTTTTTAGAAAAGTTTGGTGTGTAACCACCAAACCGATGGTAGGATGAATGGTCAATCCCTCAAGGCATGGTTGGTGTCTCGTGAAGATCCCTAAGGCCAGTAAACCCTAAGGCGGCAAATGAAAGGTTCATGGATGGTCTTGTGCACAGGCCATGTGTGGTGAGGCCTACGCGCACACCGAGGCCTGTGTATAGTGCCTGGTTAAAGTCGATCATGAGGTAAGGTAGGTCATACACCGGCGAGTGTGTGTGTGGTTTGAAGCCAAAAGGGGTGGTGGTCCCATGTGTATGGACCTCATGGTGTGTTCTTGTGTTATTAGAAAATAGCATAGGAACAGATTTATTTAACGTGGTCTCGAATCCTCTTCTGTTTCGATGTGGGACACCGTATTTTTTGGGATCTAATCTCTGTCATTGAATCATGTCAAGACTCATCTCAACTGCTCAACCTACTAGAAACACATGTCTTTTCCCTCAGCCGTCTAATCGATACCTTGATAATCACAACCATCCATATGTTTTTAGAACCCTAGAACTTTCAATAGTCGTCTGATTAGCCTCAGTTGATCCAGACCATCTATTATTTTCTACATGTTCCCATTTCTACTTATTTTTCGTCACATCGAACCTGTGGCCTTTACCCACATTTTTCCACCTCTTGTCTTTTTTGTTCTCCAACGATCCTCCCTCACTCTCCTCCCACACATCCATCAATTTATACATGTAAGCTCTATTTTTTTTTTATCTTCCAATATATGTTTACAAAAACATTATATATATTTATATATATCACTGATTATTTTAGGGTTTATCTTAACTATGGTGTTATAGAAGATATTCAAAAGTTATCCTCATTGGTATTTGTTTCTATTTATGAAACATTGGGTACAAAATATATACAAATACAACTTATGTTAACTCTAATTGAACGCATAACTCGACCAGATTTGTTCTCCCCAACTTACCAATGTCCACTAGTGAACTCATTATTCTACTTGAAGACAATTAAGGGTTTATTTCACCTTTCTTTATATGAAAAACCCATATATAAACTTATGTGTCTATAAATATGTATATTACTTCCAAAAAAAATCTATTTTATATTTTTCAAATAGGTATTTTCAGTTTTTAATTGAGGATTTTTTGCACGTAATGCTTGTAAGGGATTTCTTTGTATTGATTTCTATTTAAAACATGTGTGTAAACGGTTTAGTATATATGCCAATAGAGGCATATAAGTTTATTTTTAAAACAAATCATGGTTTGTTTTTATGATTCTCAAATAAAGGACATCTGTTTTTTAATGGTGTTCTTAATGCATGATATACATGTAAGGGTTTAAATTATTTTTTGTTTATTTAAACCCTATGTATTTAATTATATAATTATATTTTTTCATTTATAAAAAAAATATTATTTGGTTTTTATGGGTTTCAAATGCTGAAGATCCGTTTTTAAATAATTTCCTTAAACCCATTTAAATCATGTAAGGACTATACATTGTTTTGTTTAATTGGACTATATAAACATATATTTTCATATTCAGTTATGTGTAATTATACATAATGGTTTTAGTTATAACATGAATTTTTTTCCTAAAACAAATTTTAGTGATTAAATTATGTTTTTGATGTGTAAAATATTTATAAGGATTTATTGATCCTTTTGGGGTTTTGAAAATCCCATGTATACTCTTTCCGTATATGTGGTTTTATATAATTTTCAAACATATATATAAGAATGACAATCACATATATTCATGTATTAATGTATTTGCGATGTTTTGATGCTATTAACCTAGTGATGATTTTATACAATACACATGCTACAATTTTATAATGACCAATAATAAAAAGACATTATTTTTTTATTGTGTGCCAATGAAATTTAAAAGAAAACATCACCTTGTTAATATAAATAAATTTACATGAATGGTTTCTCTATTTATAAATTTTAGGATAAATGGTTGGAATAGTATTATTATTCCACATAAATAAATATATATATATATATATACTTGCATAAGAACATGTGCTTAATTATTTTCTTATGCAAAAATGAATCACATGGAAAAATTGATTTACATACGTTCTTTGAATTTAAATGCATGATGAATTTCCAAAAATGAATGATTTTAGTTATTTAATTTTATGTTTTAATCTGTTTGAAAATTCTATTAATAGTTTATTTTTTAAACAAGAATAAGAAGAATTGCATATTGAAAAACATATAAATTGTTATATAAAAAAGGTTCAAATTCAAATGACAAGGTTTTAATGAATGGGATGTTATTTTATGTGAAAATACATTTATTATGTGGACTAATTTTTATAACATTTGAAAATGAATATAATTTTTGTCCATGCATGTCACTGTTAAATTTGATGCATCCATAACCTAAAACTGAAAAACCAAGCCATTTAACCATTTATTGCATAATTTTCATCATTTGTGAATATTTATTCATGAATGAAATTTTCATCTCTTCATAACTCATATATTAAGAATGTATGTATTCTGTGTGGTATGGGACACTTTGAATATTAGACCATAATAGGAATACGAGGAATTTATTGGACTTATATGATATGATGGATGCACCAAGATAGAGATCCAATGCATTGGGTAAAATTGAATCTCATGAGACATTTTATGTTAGGTTTTTACCCATGTGGTCTTGGTACAAGGACTTGAAAGAATAATTATGTATGGTCTTGGCGTAAGGAATATGCATATAGATTATGATGTCCGACAATATATATTCCCTCATTATTTATTAGTATATGACCAACCAAGTGATTATTTGACAAGTAGAATATCCCTTGGTTATGAATATTTTACATATGATAATGGTGATGAATGAATATGGAATAATGAAGTATGTACATGGTATGTATTTACAAGGAATATGTAGAATATAATATCATAATTTTGACACAGAAGTTGATATCACATCTTCCATTTCATGAATTGCATTTTTTGTGTTCATTAACTCATGAAATTTTAACTTTTTTAATTCTAAGAAAGTGTTAATTCATGTGATATTTTGTACCTACAAACTTTCATGATTCCTTTAATATTAGTTTGATCAATTTCTGGATTAATGATCTTTCCATGAATTTTTTATATACATGTATGTGTACTCAGATATGTATTTTACCTACAACATTTATGTAAATTTATAATTCTTTTGTAAATTTTTTTTCTTTAGAAAATGGTTTCAATGAACATTGGAAAAATGTTGATTAAGTGCTTAAATAAGGGTTTTTTTACATTTAAAAAATATTTTGTAATTATTTCAAAGGTTTTTTTAAGGAATTTTATTAATTTACATTTAACACACCTTACTGAGAATTCTTGAGCTAACCCTACGTTTTCAATTTATTTTCACAGGGTACGTAGATTTGTTAAGATTCGAGTACTCATATTTTATGGGAACAATATGAAGTCTATCATTGTCATGTTTTTGAAGAAATATATCAGCTATATCTGGTTTTCTATATCCTAAGCTGAAAAGAAACAATGTGATGGACCTAGATGTGTAATTTTGTTTATCAGTATGTTTTTATAAAACAATTACACACCATGTATTAGGCATAGAATACGGGCTTCTATGGTTGGGGTCATCACATATTGTTATTGAAATGAATGATCCCAAATTCATTTCAATAAAATTATTTTTTTATTGATTTTTTTATTATTATTCCCCTTAACAAAATTCCAGAAAAATCCTCAATTTAAATTCAACATTTTATAACAAAAATATCACTTTTGTAAGAACACCCAATTCCTATATTTCCACAAAGAGTCACTCCAATGGGTTTCAAAAAATAATTAAAAATCTAATTGTTAATAAATCTCACAAAAAATAGTAAATTTTAAATCAGAAAAATCAGTTCTTGCTAGAGGAGTTGATTGTGTATCCACCTACCACAAGAGTTTTTCCGAAAACAATAAATATATGAATAATTCCATTGAATCTAGGTTAAATCATCACAAACATACCTTAGATCACATCCCCTTTAACTAAAAAGTCGAGATATATACTTAATTGGCATAATAAAACTTTGTATCTACCCATTGTGGTGAGGTATTTATGAAATTGAGAAGAGGGGTGATGTAGATCTAGGAAAAATGTCAAGAACGGTGATGAACAAACACTTACCACAAGGAATAGGTTTCTAATGGCCAATGGAAGCATTCAAACCACATCTGGATCAATGGGTGAAACTTACATTACCTTTAAAGAATTTAAATACTGATTTAGGGCAATATAAGAGGGAAATTGAGACACTTCAAGGAAAAAATGAATTCTGGATAAATTTTTAGGATCTAACATTCACCATATGCACAGATTAGTCACATGGTTAGGCAAACCATTTGATAACCCTATATTAGACACTTCCTTAAGGATGACCCTCACATATTCAACTCACATGATCTCTATAACCATGATCCAACAATATCAATGCCACTACCTCAATGGACCCAATCCATTTTCAATGCACACTATCTCTCCTAGGATGTCATATAGATTGAAAACTTGTGTACCGCGTATACACCTTCCATTTATCCCCAAAATGCATTTAATATTATACAAAATCTTCAAAACATCACCCATAAACTGTATATACGTAAAATAACAAATGAAGTCTTTCATAACAGAAATTTGCGGTGTTACACTGTTAATTCCTTCATCTGTGGAAACTATGGGTAAATAATTTTCCAACGAATGTAAAATGAATGAATGTTGGGATACCCATTGTTTCACATGACACACTTTTCTTATAAGCACTTGATAATACAAATAATATATTTGTGATAAGTTGATTTACAATGAAGTTATAGAATTACCATCAAGGATTGGATACCATTTTTATATTTATTAATTAGTGTTTAAATAATCGTATTGTTTCTATTCGAAACATTAATTTAAATTAATATGATTAATATATGTTTTTTCATTTTCTATTAAACCCATTTCCTGTATATAGAAAAATATTAATGGGATGTAGTTTGAAAACCAACCCATTTCTATGAATGTGAGTTCTATTTACAATCATATTGATTTAAAATATGCCTCCAATCATCACACAACATAGAAGAAAAATGATGTGTATGACCTCACCATATTGTGTATGCATGGTGTCACTGGATTGTACAAAATGGATCTTATGATGATATTTATATTATGGATTCCACATACACTTATATGGATAAATGTTTATGATGTTGCTTAGGTAAACTAGATTACTCAAGGTGTGGAGGTATATTTCAAACCCATCATAGATTTACAGAGGGTCATTTTGTGCAGTGCATAGGAAATGGATATACACATGGAACAGATCTATAACCAATTATTTTCCCAATAAGATATGAAATGAAATTTTATTTGATATTTTAATAGAATGAAAGAGACACAGTTATGATAGTGGATTGAATGAGAACTATATCACAAAATGTTTCTTGGAGAATACACCCACATTATTTAAAATTTAATCATGAAATAAATATTATAAACAATCAGGTCATGCATACCAACAGAGAGGATAAAAAGGTGAAATATTATCTATTGAATAATGTTATTGTAGAGTTATGGTTGATGTAGTCCTTTGTGATCAGGAACACAAGGATTTATTTTGTGGACTCAGATGCCCGGATTGAAATCTACACACATATTTTTAACCCAACATTCTAACATCTACTTCATTTTCAGTTAAATTTTAGTGATAAATTCTTGGGATTGAGTATAATCAATACCTGAAACTATCTAATTAATATTTCTAAATTTTGTTCAATCATATGTATTTATACTATTCCAATTTGGTAAACTTTCTTTTGTGTCATAACCCAAATATCATGACAGAAAATTCAACACCAATATTGGGTAAATGATTTAATTCATGGAAAGATCCTTAAGTCTCAAAAAGTTAGGTGTATCAGTTATGATATGATATAATATCATTATTTAACCAAATAGAATTTTTATACCATTTTATTCTTTTTGTGGAGATAAATATCCTAACCTGACTATATTTCTTGTTAGATAAAAATTTAATGATCCATTAGGATATCCAAGCCCATTTTCATGGGGATAGTGATATATTTACGTTTTACCATCATATGACAGTTTATGGACAATTACTTTGGTCATGTGTCATTTCTATGATTCAAATTTAAGCATCCCAATAAACTATAAGATATAGTTTTTCATATATGGCATGATATGGGCCATTCAATATATATATATAATCCATATAATATATAATTTTAGGTTTATTGGTATATCTTATGATTATGTGATCCATTTAGAGTATTATTTCCCAGAGTGAATTATAGAATGTATCAACACCCTACGCTAGATGCACGGTGATACAAGAATGAAGATTTATCTTACTAACATTTAGTAGGTTTGGTAATTCCCCCCACACTTTTTGAGGGATAATGGACCCCTAGTTAGGGTTGGAATTCTAGACTGATCAAAAGGTCTGGAATCCCATATCTAAATAGGTGGTAATCCACCCATTTTGAGATATTTATTGATCACGGGATCCTCTAACAGATAATGAATTCCCGCCCACCTTCATAGAGTTATTGGATAATCATATATTTGTATTGGTGATGATATAACGATTTTGGTGTATTATTTTTATGATTCATTTAGTATTGTTAATTCTTAACATATATAGGGGTTTCATTATAGAATTAATGTTCTATATGGATACAAATATCAGGTTTTGTAGACTATTTAGTTTTTCTAGAACCACTAGTATCTCAACAATAAGGTTTCTGATGATTGAAGATTTGATTATATAGATCTATCAATAACCATAAGTTTTATTACGATTGGTAATATATAGATTATTCTAATTATCTTCCATCTGATAATTACATAATGTCTTGAACATTTATATAACATATTTTTTCGGATTCATTATGGTTTTTGGGGAATCCTCATATGTATATTTTCAAAATATAATGCAAAATACATTGAACCACAAAAGGTGTTCCTATAAAGATGTTTCACACTATAGAGATGGTATTTCAGAGAATTATTTGACATGGTTTTTTTATATCTATTATTTGAGGGCATTCAGAGATTTGGTGTATAAGGATGATGGTGGTAAAAAGTGCTGAGGATTACATGTGATGTTTGTTTTTGGATAATTCTTTTAATAATAGGATATTCATGTTTATCAGATGATTTTTTTCATTATTGGATATTAAATGTGTATTTTTCCCTATTTCCATATTTTATTTCATAACTATTATATTTTTGTAACATATAAGTTTTAACATACATTTAATTCTTATTATTTATCTGAATAATTATATATATCATTCATTCATTAATGGTCTCTTAATATATTAGAGACTATTATTATTTCAAGCCAATTTTGGTTAATGACCCTCAACTTGAAATATATTCTTACATGGTTCTAGTCACCATCCACATCCTTTTATAAGTGGTATCTAGTTGTAACTCTTTCCTTACCACCAACTTAGGTGATTCCCCAATGTGAATGGTCTTCTCATCATTTACAATTTTTCCATTCCTGTATTGAGCCTAAGTTGAGGTCACATGGCTGTTTATATGCAATGTGGATTCAATATATCAATCATTAATTCATTACACATTCCTGATCAAGTATTGAATTACCCTACTACATAGTGAGGATGAATACATCAAACATCGTTATTTCAATTTAATCTAAACACCAATTGGGAAATCCTACAAACAATTAACTGCATACAGTAGAATTGGAAATCCCAATATAGGCATTATCATTGAAAAACTCTACTTATATAAAAAATATTCATTAATAGTAGCAATGAAATCCTATTTTTTGGGATTGATTTTACCCTATAGTACATTCCACCAAGCATGTGTTAGGAGATGAACCTCTTCTTATGAACTAACCCAAACACATAAATCTAGAATCATTATCCAGCATGAATCCTTGTAATCTAATGCACCATTGATAGGTATGACTTAGATGTGTTACCATCATGCATGGCTCAGTTTTACACTGGTATTTCTAAGAGGCCTATCTATGTCATGGAGTAATTTTTTCTTTGGAATTAAATAATCCATGGTCGAAATAGATTGCATAATCCCCCTTGTCATCTAAACCATAGACACTTCTTCCAATATTATGATCCTCCTTATAAAAAATTATTACCAATTATTTATTTATTATTTATAATGAAATCATATCATTAAATTACACCAAAAATCATTCATATTTTAAACTAATTCTCATAATATCAACATCATAGGACATCATTGAATTTATTTTTATCACTCAAAATCATAATAATATGATTAATATTCACTATAATATTTGTTTTAGAATATATTCTCTCTCCAATAACTATTATAACATTTCATGAGAATTTGGATTAACTCAATAATTATCACAGCTTTGTATTATGATATACTAAAACAATCCAATATGAATCAATAGCGATTTAAATAAACCACATATTAACAATCAGTGAATATAAATACAATTAATCCAACACACACATCAAAATATTTGACTGTGAGTTGATAGATTGAAATTAAATATCCAGTTAAGATAAAAATATCTTTTTGGTTTTGTCACATGTTATAATGATAAGGATCACGTGTTCAAGTGTTAGAGAGACATAGGAAGTATGTACATTTACCCAACATGATAAAAAATTATTTTAGTACATTGTAGATGATGGAAAATTACATGTTGTTAATGAGTTCATGATAAGAAGAAGTATGAGCTATAAAATGACAACAATATTGATTTGTTTTCTATTTTAAGTGACTTATACGATTACAAAAAAATTTATAATCATATATATGAATGAAAACCTTAATATACTGGTGAAATGTATTTTTTAATGTGAAAATATAAATTCTAGGATTTTTCAAACTCACATAATAACAGTAGTGGGTTTAAAGGTCTCTTTAAAATCATGATAATGAGAAGGACTAATATTCTTGTTTTTAGATGTGGACTTTGTAAATTTGTTATACCCTTCAATGTTTCTATATATGTGATTGTATTAACACATTTTAAAATTTAGAAACGTTTTTCAAAAACTAGTTTTTGATGTTTGTTTTAATAAATTAAAAATTGAACTTATAATCACCAATTCACACACTCATAAATATTTCATTGTTTTAGATGGTCATATATTAATTTTATTCATAGTTATAAAAATAAGGTGAATTGTTTACTATCAACCTAAAAACTATATATTTATTTTTTTAGACTCATTTACTATCTCACTTTGGATTTTTGTTTTCTTAGCATCCACTGATTGAATTTATTTTATATTTTCATCTTTCACCCAACATTGAATAGTCATATTTCCATTTTTATTCTAGACATATTAATTTGTTATAATTTATGAAACATATTAGCTAATTGTAACTATTCGGGCAATATGGTTTATCATTCTTCTAGAACTATCTCAATATTATTCTTCTTTGGAAAATCCTTCCTTTCAAAACATTATTAATTACAGAAGACACCAGTGCATTAAAATATTTGAATAGTAATACCAAATATACTGGAAACTATTTCATTTGTTTGATAGTTGAATTACATATAATTTTCAATATTCAACACAATAATTTAGCTTAAATTTGGTAATTTATTTTATAACCTCTTAAGGATGTTGATATCTTTGCCTTTTATTTCTTCCACCAATCCAATACTCTAATTCCTATAATAGGTTGATTCCTCAATTTTCATAGATCAATCTCATAAACATTAATTTTCACTGCCTTTTTGAATTATGTAAAGGAATTTCCTTTCTATAAATAGAAAAAAAAATTCATCTTTTGTTTGAGAGCCTTTTTGGGATTCATCATTGGTTTATATTTCATAATATTGCTCTCCAAATTATACCATAATGTATATATATCTTTATTTATTATCAAATTATCTAATTTTTTTGGTATTCTCCACAAATGAGTATTTTAATTATACATTGTTTTTATATACTATTATTGTTCATAAGTATGACCTATTATTTTTTTGTATTGATATAAGTATTCAAGAAATTAAAATATATTCTTTATAAAAATTTTTACTTTTGGATATGTACTTTAGAAATTTATTATATTATTTACCATCAAAGTAGATCAAATCCCATTGATAAAAACATTTTTTTTCGTATAGTGATTGAGAAATTATAAAAACAATTATTGTATTTTGCACAACATTTTCATACTGCAAATAGTATAAATAAAAGTTTCCTTTTTACCATTGGATGAATTTAGGCCAAATTTTACTAACCATTTATTTTGGATAGAACATGTATTATTTTTATCTTTATTTATGGTGCATGACTTCCTTCAGTTATTTAATTTTTTTTCAATAATATAGTAGATTCATGGATGGTTTATTTACCAAGATTATACCAAGATATTAATTATTACCTGTACTCGATGATAAAACAACATCAGTATTAATGAATACATCATACTCATTGGTTACCATAATTGGTGTTCAAGAATTAGGGTAATAAATGGATGTCCTCAATATATTCCAACCACTATAATACATCTTTTTAGAAATAATATTCATTTCCATAGTATTTATAGAAACAACATATTTGTTGTTGGAGGGGATGACTAAAACTGTATTTTCATATTTACATGTATTTAATAATAATAATTTTTTATTCTTCAATATATTTACCTCTGACGTATATCTCATCATAAAGGGATCATCCTAAATCTCAATGTTTAAATTGACATTAATGGAAATTGAATGTTTTAAATGATGAAAAAAATAACACTACATCAAAATAAAATTTGAAGTTCACGTGTTTTTGATTCAAATTAATTGGGAATGTAAATTAGTTCCAATCATTGGATACCTAGTCAGTTGGGATTGAAAATGATATTCATAGTGTCTCTTACAGTTTCCCACTATTGGGGTCATATTATAGAACACTTGTTATAACAAATTAATTTATTATTTATTTTGAACATATTATATATTTGCAACTCAAAATATCTTATGAAGAATGGATATTGAAAATACAAAAACCCACTCACACTCCATGAATGAAGGTATTTAAATGATTGAAAACTCAAAATTTATATAGAAGATATTTTTTCAATGTGGATGTCTATGTTCTTGATGTGTTTGGGTCATGTATGATACAATGATAGTAAAATTTTACTTTTTATAAATTGTATATTGTTTGGTAAATATTGACCTATAAATAAAAAAAATTAATATATATATATAATTGAAATGTTCTTTATATTATCTCATGCACATATGATCTATCTCAAAAAAGACTATAATTTTATTTGTATTAGATCCCAAATTTCCTAAAATGATTCATTTTAAGAACCCAAAAAACGATCTTGTGTTAGATATATACATTTTTATATGAACTGAATGACCCACTTCATTATATATAGGATTTAAACAACTACTGAATGATATAAAAATATAGAAGAATTTTAATTGAATAAACATTTGAATATTAAAAATAATTGATTTCTGAATAATATCATTGAATAATTCGGTAATATAATTTTGTAGTCATCTCAACTAAATTTATTCACTTACATGTAAAAAATATAACCATGAAAATTTAAAATTTTACTTTTTTATCATTATTTTTCATTTTTAATAACCTCATGTTTCATTATAAAATTGTTAACCAATGACATCTATTATACATAAGTTGTTTGGATTCCCAATATTTTCCTTTATTCCTCATAATACAAAAATAAATAATCAATTATGAAAATTTCTTTAGGAAAACAAGTGGATAATAAAAAAATTTCTTCCAAATGTTAGAGAAAACATAAATATCATGAAACTCATATTGTATTAATAGATCATATTTATCCTTGGTATATAAAATGTGATTGTTTCCCCAGTTTTTAGAAAATGTAATTAACTATAAATTATTATCAAATCTTATACTTAAATACAGAATATAACTTCTAGTTCAAGGTAGGCGTCAATCATACATAGTGTATTACATCGCCATATAAGAACCACAACATATAAACTATAGTTCATGACATTGTATTCATAAAGAATTTTTGATAAATTTTAAATGCAACAGACACAAAAATTCAAAGAATCCTTCATGTGAAAAATATTCATAGTTAATTATTTTTTGATATAATTTCAACTTTCATAGATTAGGGGAATATAAATAATATCCTCATTTAAAAAACATTACTAGATAATAACAAACTATCTCAAAATTACTTATATATATTGAATAATGGATATAATGTTAGAACACGAATTTAGTTTCAAATGAAATGAGAACTCACTACCTAGATCAACTCAAACAATATACTGAGCCTATAAAAAACCTTGTGAATCTATAAAACACATCACCTACAATTTAAATATTTATATTTTTTTCTGATCATTTTTAAAACCATTTTTCTCTTTTATTTAACACCCAAAGCTTGGTTAAATCACACTGAGCATCCATCCTATATTTAATGATACAATTAGGGTAATTTTCTACATTGTTTCATAAAAAATACATCACGAATACATAATATTTCATTATTTTTCACTGTGATATAGAATGCATCATCATAATAAGTAATGTTTTGATTTTTATATATCCATTTTGTTTAAACTGTGATGGTATTTTTTCAATGAAATGATAACACTTAATCACTATAACCTTATATAAATAAATATTTGGGTTATTCCAAAATTATTCATTCACCATAGCTTCTTCATGAAAAATAATTTATATTATAAACCTTCCATTATCTATCTACTATGATTACTTTAGACTCAATCGTTAATTTGAGTCCCATATAATCAATATAAAATAATGTTTCGTGACCATTAATATTTCTCTATGGATGAAATAATTGTCCTTTGAAAATGCTGGAAGGATCACATATAAACCCAATTTTTATATTAGATGATCCATATGATGTTGTATCCACAAATGTATGCATATATTTTCCTTAGTTGTGATAATTAAAATTATTATAGAGTTCCACACCATACTTATGTATTGGAGTGATTTATCTTATTACCATGATTGTATAATTTTGATCCATTTAAATCCCTTAGTAAAAACCTATAATAGGTGTCCACGTGGAATCCCTTATAGCAATGTAAATCTCTAACACTACACAACACACATGATTATTTTCCAAACATGCACAAGATCTTTTCTATAATGTAGTCATTCTTGGGTGTCTCCACCTTTGAGATTGTCCTCAATATCTATAATGTCTAGCTATTCTGTTGTGAGGTAAGTATATGGATGAGAAATTTTTAAATATGACAATGTAATATTTATTCCCCCTCGATAAAATTCTAAAAACATGGAATATGGTACACTTTTCCAAATGTAATGAAATCTACGTACTCTATAATACAAATATAATATGAATTTACTCCACTTTCATAAATCCATTTAATCCATTGTTTTATATATATCTTATTTATTTTTCATATAAATGACAAAATAATTATTCTAGAGTCACCGTGTTATACTCTTGAGGAAGAACTATTTACATTCATATTGTAGAAAAGTCCCATTAATGATAAACCCAAAAAACATATCACATTTAAGATACATTCATAGAAAATTTTCTTTAGCATCAAATCCTTTTCAAACAAATTTGTCATTCTAAAGAGCCTTCAAATGAACTAAACTGGAATCATAAATTTTCACCATTCAAGGGTTATTTTTACTCATCTTGGGGAACTTCAAACTCCTCCTTTATCAGGATCTTCTATATAAATCAAAAAATGTTGACATATTAATTTGAATCTAATTAAACCCAAACTGTCAATTTCTTAGGTTTCTTCACATCAATATATATTCTAATACAATAAAACTAATAAATAATATATAGTACAATAGAGTTATAAATTCATTTTATATAATTGGATTTAAGCAATATATCTATCAATAAAAACCTTACATAGTCATCTAGACTAGAAAAACCTAGTAATGAAAATTATCTATTGGGGTCTACCTAAAAATTAAAAAACAACCTATTAATAGAACTAAAAATTAAAAATATTTTAAAATATCAAACATAAGAAAAATAATAATGATTATTTAAAAAAAATTCATATACCTATCATTCCATCGAATCAATTCTCCAACTCATGATTCAACTAAACTATCATGAAAATAAGACCAAATATCAAAAAATATACCTGATGTAATACATATATAATCATTACATTTCCATATAAAATAATATGTAAAACATGAAAAGAATGATTAATTTAATTTAAAAAATATAAACAAAGTTTTATCAACAAAATGATGTCAAATTTCAATAACTATACATATTAATCAATCATTTCTGACTGCCACTTCAAAATATTTTCTTTTAGTTTATCCTTCACTAGAAAAACAAATACAAAGTTAATTTGTTCCCATGTAAAAATATGAAATATATATGATATATCTCAATGGGACACAAAAACATTATATCAAACCCATAAATATATTACTCTTTGTAATTTTTTCTACTGTATTCTAAATGATAACACCTTCAATGTTGTAATATAAATATAATGACTTAAACTCTATTTAATTAATTTGGAAGTTATAGCCAATATATCTATATACTAATTATTCATATCCCTTAAAACAATTAAAAAACCTGGATAAATATTAATACTTATACCAAATCTCCACTACCCTTTAAATGGATAATCCTTTATAGATAGTTGATCCCAATGATTAAACTATAATGGCAACCTCATCTAATCTATATATGATTTCTAAAAATTCTTACCATCCGTCATAAATTCCCAAAATAAATTATCTTTTTTATTTAATGTTTTAACCATATTATTTTATAATAAATGAATACTCTACCACATCAATATAGAAATAGTGTTATATGGGTACATGAATGTTAAAGCTGATTTAGGGTTACTAATCATTAATATTTATGGTGGTTACAAAATCGGAATAGAGGAGTTAATCCCCATACTTCACACTGTCAACAGATTAATGGATGAGTTATCCTTAAAAAAAATATAGTCATTTCCCCAAATCATATAATGCCTAGGTTGATGAATTAAGGAATGTAGCCATGGCATTGGAGTCTCTATACTAGGATTAAATAGTCATCAACATCGTGGAATGCTGAATAGTCATTACTTTTGTTTGTCTTATCCTAGAAAAAATCAATGAGTTTGATTTCATTACAGAACTATACATTCCAATAATTGGTTAGATGATAACAATTATTGAATACAACAAAAAAGGAGTACAATCATTAGACAATTCAATAAATGAGAAAAATCGATGAAGAACGATAACATTAATCATTAAGAAGTCCAAAATCCCCAGAAAGTGATTTATATATGAAACTTTGATAGGGTACTTATACAGTCAATTGATAGAGAAGACATCACCATTCCTTGAATTGAGTAAATATAGGATCATGTATCACCCACAAGTCAGGTCTCGTGTATTTTAATCAAATGAGGAGGCTTGGATACATCTGTCCTTCAATGACGTAGTATTGCAAAAAATTCCCCGTGAAGGTTCATTACTTCCATGTGAACACAAATTATATCCATAAACCGAAAATGTAGATACACATATCCAAATAATACTGTCTATTTTCAATATGTGCAATAAATTTTTATGGTCCGTATCGTCCAACTATGACCAAAAAATTCAAACGCATCCTCATTGTTACTACCTTTGTCTCCTAAAATGTTGATATGGTACCCCTAAAAGAATTCAGGACAAAATACATTGTCGCCATCATGAAATCCAACAACATTAATATATTTGGTGTCCCTTATACAATTTTAACCTATAAAGGAACCAATTTCTATTGGAATGATTTTGAGAGGTTGTATCATCAAAATAAATTAAAATCTAATCATTTTACTCTCAATCATGTGTATACTAATGGACATATAGAGGACTAAAACAATAACATATCAAATATAAATCATAATATAGTTGTTTATGATGACAAGTCTTGTCCTCACAATATCTTACATACCTTGTGGGAATATTGGAGTACAACCTAGACATCCCGAAGAAGACCCTGTATGCGTTTGTAAAAAGGGAAAACACAGTCCTACCTACTAAGGTCCAATTATCACCAGTCTATGTGTCAATCTGTGCAAAAATATTTAGAGATGGTAAATCCCAAAAATGATTTGTTAAATTGGAGAAACACTATGTAAAAAAAATAATACTTTTCATCACATGGAGTTCCATCAAAATTTAATAGTATATGATTTTGACAATAACAATTTCATTATCTCATTCATCTAAGGAGAATTGGTTCTAACCATCGGTACCTGGGTTATAAAATGGAATAAACCACCAAATCGTAATCAGAAATGGGAGGGACCTTATACTATATAAAATTTACACTATAATAGATCTTATTCTTCAATGAATAAAATCATTTTTAGGCCCTCTTCACACTTAAGATTTATTAAAAAGTTATTTATGTGATAAAGATAGTATCATAATTTCTTCCCCATAGTAAAATGTGTAGCATCATCACCTATTCTACATGACTATAAATGGTGGATAAACAACCTTGGAAAATTATGATAAACATACGTAATTTAGTCCTAGTTATACAATCGAATTTTATAATAAAACCTAGACCATGTTGTAAGAGTATAAAATTTATATCATGATGCCTTGGTTACATTATGATAAACTATACGAAAACATGCTTATCATATTAAAAAAAAATTATTTGCACATCCATTACTGCAGAATGTTAAACTACACAGTACACTATTATACTTATTGTACAACATTAAACTGCATGATTATGTCCTTGTTACATGAACATCAAATTCATGACCCGTACTATATTCGTTTCATATTATTTTAACCATTATGGTTCACATTATGTTACCTGACATAAAAATACACAACATTACATTTCATGCTTGAGTGGATCATATTATGTGGTGCAGGTCTCCCTGAATACATCAATCCTAAAACTATGTATTCATTTATTAAAATCTAAATGGGATACATAGTGATGTGGAACCACCTATTTTAGTCCCAAACATGATGTTTAAAAAAACCCTCTCTTCTACACATAAACCGAGATCTATGTAAGAGGCCAAAATTCAGATTCCCTCAATCATGTTTTGACCATAGAAATAATAATATACCACTTTCTAATTTTAAAAAAATCATGCATGAAACTCTGTACGCCATGGAAAATGCCAGTCCAAATTCTTCTTTTGTTCCTGTACATATTCCATCTAGACACCTTACCACATTTCCTGAGAAATTTTGGATCCCCAAAAAATTTCCTTGGCCATCAGTAATAAAATTTATGTTTCTTTGGGACACTGTTTTTCTGAATATTCATTGAAAACATGAGTTGGATATTCCTTAGTAAACCAATAAAAGGGCCTAAATTGAGAGGCACATTTATCCATAAGAGGGACTAATTCTGTATTTTAATTCAATAGAAAACATTATCATATGCATCTATTTTATAATGTGGTTCGTGATGATTATTTTAGTTTTTCCCCATATCATAACAATTGAAACTAGAACCCCCATGATCGTGGTTTAGAAATTTGTTCTTTTCACCTGATATATGTTGTAACATTAACATCCCATTATTACTTTATCAATAATCATATATATAAACAATGGTCTTGACTGTATGACCTAATAACAAAAAATACATTGTTTCTTCCTAGTCACATGATGTTAATCTATACAACAATTTCCTCATCAGATGGTGTTAAAATGTATTCTTTACATGTGTACCAAGCATATGATACCATGTGAAACAGACTCACCAAGCATCATGTCAATGATATTATATATCTCATTTGAGATGATTCCCTGAAAACCTGTATATCATTTCTGGTGCTTTATGCCTTCATGACTACATTTTCGCATCTGGTATCCATCTTCCTTACCGCATGAAACTAAACTACTTTTTTAACATCCAAATTGTTATTTAATAAAATCATAGAATTATTTTCATCTTAATTCTCATTTTTAAGGGATATGTAGAAATTACCATAACCTACCTCATGGTCTAGTATCCAAAAAATTATAATTCAATTTTTGTTCCTTTTAATCACATCTGTGTTGTGAAAGATTCAATTCCAACTACATGATTCTCACACGGAGCATAGCTCACATTGGATTATGGTTTTTATTATAAAAATCCCCATATAATTATGTGATACCATTTATTTTTAGTGTTTACATGGTCGTCAATGAATGACCATAAAAGTCACAACAGACATCTTCACTACATGATGTTAGAATTCATGGTTGGCATCTCTTGCATGGATTAAATTCAAAAACAGCATGTGGCTCGATTCTCATTTATGAAAGATATGTAGTGATGTCGGGATCCTACATCCTAGTTTATCTGATTTTTGGTAAATTCCCTCCAATATCTAATCTATAAGATGGATATGAAAAGAAAGGTACAATAAGGATTATCAAATTTCTCATGAGCCCATATTAAAAAAATGGGCCCCTACTCTACATAATAATTTGATCAGTATTGGGAATCAATCCTAGAACTACTTATGGATTGAATATCACCTTGACAAAATATGAATTGATTACCTTATCCTATGTTTTTCTCACATACATAATAAAAATACACCATTCATGTATATGAGTCATAACTATATAGGTAAACATTTCTATGTATTCTTTTGTAATTTTCATATGAAATGATATTTCTATATTGATGAACTTTCCTTCAACAAACCAAAATATAGGTCTAGGGAAATCAATACATCTATAAACAATATCCGATCATAATTAATAAAACATCAATGTTCCCAAGGATTACATTGTCTGAATATTAATTAATCTGCCCTAGTTTTTGTTTCACCAAAATAATCTATCACTCGTATGATGCCATTGTATAAATAATCATTTATATTCAATAAGTGTATTTTAATAAGTCACAAAAAAAGGAACTACCAACTAGAGGAATATTATTCATTAGGAAATACCTCTATAATCACTATAATCTCTTACAATTTTTTCTCCCATACAACCTTTTCTATCACAAAATCACCTTATTACAAATTAAAAACATCATCAATTTTTTTTTGAAAATGATGTATTATTCGAGGTAGTATTACTATCAAATATAAATTCTATAATCATTCTATCAATCATAAATGACTATAAACTATATCCCTCGACATCCTTACCATAATACATTAAACTATATGGTCAATTCCCTTGTTTCATTATATTAAACTTCATGATTCATAAACAAATTTAAATAAGGATCCTTTCATCTTGATGATGTTCACCCACCACATCACACTAATTGAATGCGTACAACATGATTCTCATTTTATCAAGAAATAATGTAATTCAATGATCCCCCATTGTAGGCCCAACTACAACATTATCCTAAATATTATTGTCCCTACATTCATAGAAAAAACCCAAATATAGGAATGGTGTTATATAATTATTCTAGGACCCCTCCATTGAATTATTATGATCATAATATAATTACCCAACAATTATACAAGATAAATTGGTGATGGAGTGGTTTCATATTAATTTCTAATGTCAATACATATGATCATTTGAATCCAAGACACAAACCATTCACAAAACACCTATCATGGCCTTTTGAATTCCTCGTCGTCATTAACTCCCTATAAAATTAGTAATATAATGTAAGATTCCAATGTACACCTTTGTTTTCTTATGAATTGATATGCGATAGTTTTTCATTGCATAATACATTCACCAAGAGGCATTATCATGTAGAGGCATGTTCATTCTCACGAGAGACCTCTTATATCACAATAATCCCTAAAAAAATATTTCTAAAAACAACTTTTTGGGTATGGTCTGCATAGATCTCTTTCAAACACTCCTCATATCATGTATTATACCTGGAAATCAAAATTTTGTGACTCAAAATTCGCATGTTATGGTATTTGAAGCATGTTATAACATTCTATTCTAACAATCCCATCTTGTGTTATAGTTATACAACTATTGGTCAAAGTTGTTCGACATAAACCAACGGTCACATCTATTAATATTTCATGTATACAAACTAATGAACAAAAGAGGCACAATACAAAATATTTTTCAAACCCAAAAAAAGGAAACCTTGGTAAAAGTAGAGTATCATCTCACTAGACCAACACTATATATGTTTTAGGGAAAATACATGTCTCTCCTATTAAGTCATCTTCATTTCTATTAAATAAACAATTAAGGAAATTTCACTAGAGAAACAATGTTTTTTGGTGTGTTTAATAAAACCATGTAATCATTAAAACTTATATTTCTTTTTATAATGTCCTATAAATATTTTATAATGCCTCCCCATCCCTATTATTGACATAGAAACTTGTTGACATAATAAAGATTAACTAAAAAGGCATTATCAGCATTATCTTATAAATATAGTGTAAAATATGAATGAATACTTCAATAGTTTTAAGAAAATATATTTCATATATAAATAGAAAATTTAATGTGTTTTCATATGATATAGTCTTTACACTATGTTTTAGAGGTTCTCTTAATTATAGGGTTTGATCTGATGGACTATGGATCAAGCAATCTCTGTAACTTTTCAAAACATTGCCAACTAAGTGGTAATAGTTTGCACATCATGAGAATGTTTCGTCTTCATTTCTATAGCATCATCTATTCCTTCTTCTGGAAACATCATGATGAACTAATGGAGTTGTGATATCTATTCCATTCAATCATTTTTTTCCTAGAGGCGTACCATTTAGAGAGATCTCACATCATGTTGGTAGTGATACTCCTCTATGTCATTCTATGGAATCAACTCTTCCTAGGACACCTCACCCCTAAGGTATGAAAAGTTTCATTCAGCATATCAATATGTAGAAACATCCTTTTCTCCTCTTCTCACTTCTAAATGATCAACTTCACAAAATGGTGGATCACTTAGAAATCAAGCATTTCATACCCTTAAATGGAAAACATGGTTGGAATTTGATGAAGTCAAAATGGTTGGAATTTAAGAGGTGTCTCTGAGGAAATATTCTATATGTATTGATAGATGATATAGAGTGTGGGGTGATGGGTGTTATGTGTCTTTATGACAAACTCAAAACTTATTTCATAAGGAGAGATGAATTATGGGGCTAGTGCACTCAATGATGCATCGTGATTTTTTCCCCTGGAAGGAGTGTCATCTCCAACCACCGATGTTGGTTAAATGTGAATGGATTCTCTTACCTCATGTGTGTATTATGATGTTGATGGAACTGAATAAACATTGGAACCCCTAGATTACAATAGGGTTTAACAGATGGAAAAAACTGAAACAAAAAAGATCAGTTATTAATGATCACACATTGAGGGATTGTTCTCATGGTCAGATTCTTACTTAATACCCATGATCTCAAAGTATTGAGAAAGGTTATCATGTTAAGAAACATACTCTTGCGTATTTCTATAATCTAATATAGTGATATCTTATGGATCTCCCACCATGAGGGCTTCAATTGATGTGCCTACAACAACAGGAGTAGGATTGACATCAATGCCTTGGTCATGGATTTATTTGTTAATAATTTCTAAATATACAGATGATAAAATCATTATTATTGATTTAATTTATTGGATATAAGAAGGTATAAGACGAAAAAAATCCCTCAAAGGGTAAACTCGCATCCATCCAATTCATTATTAAAATCCTGAAACACCTCTAGCTATTGGGGAATATCAATATATGGATTTTGAGTATCCTTTATTTAATTATATAATCTGTCTAATCTCTTTGAATCATAAATAGTAAAGGTATCTAAAAATCTAGGTTCATGAACCATATTGGATATGCGATAATCAAAATCCCCCATCCATCCAGTGGTCTTAAAACTTTTAGTCTCATCAGATTAACATCTACACCAGTGTCATCATTGGATGGTCTGATGACTTTGTCATCTCCTTATAGATTATTGAATGGATTGGATGTGGTAATTACATATTAATGATCTATCATATAACCATTAATGAAATTTAGTAACTATCACATGAAACTATATGATAAGAATTTTACAAAACCATTATTATCTTCCCACTCTATATAGGCATGAATAAGTGTATCATCAGTTCTTGTTACTTATCCCGTTGATGGTAAATGATCATTGATATAAATATGAATCTCCTATGGAATTTACTCCTCATTTTTCAATGGGTAATCTTTAATCCCCTTCATAGATGACATGGGATCATATTATAAAACCATTGCGAAAATCATGATTTTATTTTGGAAAAACAATATTGAATGCTGTTGTAAAAACTCACCATGACTAATGATGCACTTAGATAAGAACATTATTCTACGTTGTTGCATGTAATTATAAGGGGGAAGGGTAAAACTTTCTTCCTTAAACACATGAATTTGATGTGTAAGTAGAGAATACCCTCCCTCTATCTCCTCTTAGATAATCCTCTATCTTGAGAAGAGTTCCCATTTCTCTATAGTTTATTCCTCAATCATCATAGGGGTTCATGTCGAGGCATATTATGAATATGGGATCTCATATGATTCTCTCTCTAACCAATGAAAATCAGTGTCACCCATTTCTCATTAACCATCAATTTTTTTAAAAAAAATATTAGGGTGAATGAGGAAAATAAGAGAAGGGAGTATGTACATCCTTTGTATCGACAAAGACCTCCCATTCCCCAATGGATGTCTTGTCAACCCCATCAACAACCCCCAATTTCATCATATCCTACACCAACCTTGTAGTGTAGGTATGATAATTAAAAGCATTAATGAGATTCTATGTATCTCATATATGTATGCCATCCTTCATAGGGTCATTATAAATGATGAGGATAAGTGTGGCTAAATCATCCCCAATATTTGGAATCAACATCCCAACGTGAATAAGTGACCACAGGTCTGTGACGTTAGAATTCATTCCCTTACCTGAATGGACTACCTATGGTCGTATAATATATAAGGTCTTCATGCCTAATATGATGATCAAAAG
Organism: Viscum album; assembly: GCA_963277665.1. Classification (NCBI taxonomy): domain Eukaryota; kingdom Viridiplantae; phylum Streptophyta; class Magnoliopsida; order Santalales; family Viscaceae; genus Viscum; species Viscum album. The sequence continues at coordinate 912,590,876 of OY728162.1, read as the reverse complement.
TTACTCCTAATTTTATGATAATCCCATCTCTCTCTATTGTATTCGGAGGATGGGAATCTATATCCATAGATTCCTCATGGTGATGGAAGCTTAACTGTATAGGATCATATCTAGCTGGCATAACTCTATTAAGCCTGAATCGAAGACTAAAACATGGATGAGGTCACATGGGTGATCTTAGAGCCTCGTCTCTTTCAATCAATGTAATGTGTGGAGCCTTCCCACCACACCTTCCTCGGACACCAGTCATCACATCAATGACTTGGGGCACACTCATCATCCACACCCCATGGGGATACGATGAGATCAATGATTCATTATAATATGAGGCTACCCTAGTAGATGAACTCACTATAGGTAGACTAATCACTGCTCGATTAACTTATACAGTTATGAAAATCTAGGTTCTTCAGCCACTATTAGGTGCCTCTCTAATCAAACATACATAATAGGGGATTTAATTTTTTACTGTTGACACTTAAATTGGTATGTAAATATATATAGAGTGTAGGCTTCTCAGATATCTAATCCCTCAATATGGTCTGTAAGAACACAATCCAAAATGAAATCAGGTATATTCTTTGTTTATATCCATATTTACCACCATTAATGATTTTTCTAGTGGGTGAACCCCCATATGGAAGGAGTTGAATACTATAAATAGATTCAGTCACATTAAGGCTTCACCATGATTCAGGAAAAGGGATCGATTCCCAAAATGACCTAATAATAGTAGACACCAATCTCTATGAACATTGATTCCAATGATGATGGTGTAAGAACAAATATGTGATGCAATCCATCCCTACAGTACATGTAAGGGGCATGAAATCAAAAGAGATGCATTCCCTATGTGCATATGAATCAAGCACTTAATAATCTCAACAATTAGAGTGGATTCAAACACAATGTTATTCTTAAATATAAACATGACCACAATGAAAAAGATCCTAGATTTAAACAACTATTGGACACATGAATTCGAAAATTATAAAAGGTTAACTGCATCTCAAGGAAACTAGCAAGGCATATCTTAGGAAGAATGTTCAATCAGATTGGGTACCCCCATTTTCTATACACACTATATTCTAATGTGTTTATGAATATATCAATAATTCTCATCTATCTATGTTGGGGATCCTTTTGGGACATTTTTATGTGATACCCCCCCTATAGTCCTATAATAGCATTCATCCTATATTCTTTATGGCCATTCCCTCTTAATACAAGTCACTTCATTGTTGATGTCTCAGTATATATTAAATAGCTCATGCACCAAAACAAGCGTCATTTTAGAATCACCCCCTTTGATTTCAAAGGGACGACCTCATCATATATATATATCAATGGCTGGTATCCCCATATATATCATAGACATCCTGTAAACTGATACCAACTTCTATGTGTGTTAGATGGATAAATTTAATTTGTGTGCTCCATAGGATTGACAAAATGGGGATAATGTAGGGGTTATAATATACAAATTATTGGGACTCCCATAAGTCCTCATAAATTCTGACCACCTTATGTTAGGTTGTAAAATAAGAAAATATCTGGTGAACCTAGTATTCCAACATCAAATCAGGTCCAACACCCGTTCCGTAAAGAATGACCCAATTATCCTTTCATCCCATCGATTACTCTATATGGGAATGAAGAAATCTTCATGAGTAATTGTTAAGTTCTAAATTTTTTTTATGAGTAATTAATTCTACCTTTATGATTAAATGGTGCATTATGTAGGCCACATGTGATCTTCTTGCATTGATGTATGTGAATTTTCTTGATATATTGGAAATGGTGAAGTTATTATATTCATGGAACTAGAAATATGGGATATAATTCATCATCATGTAAAAAAAAGGTAGCCATGGTATGTCTATTGTTGAATAGTGGTAGAAAATTTATATCAAAATACTAATGATGATTTATCTTTGTAGGATTCTCCATGTTCAGAAGAATTAGGTCACATACATTGTAATCATATAGTCCAATGGCATCAACCATCTCCAAGGTATGATTACCATATTTTTAATTAGAAACCCTAACATTCTAGGTGTCAATTGGGAATATTCAAGAAAATAATAAGATATTCAAGATGGATTAAAATGATGGATTTGTAATTTTATTGAATATTATTTTCTTAAATGGATTTGCATCGTGTAGGTCACTCTCTTTGGTGAAATCGTGTCAGTCACTCGCTCAGGTGAATGTGTTAAGCAGATAAGTGCATACCAGGTCTTCAAGAAATGTGCTTCAATAGATGGTCTAGAATGATGAGATTACAAGTCTAGTGATAGAAATAGTTAAAATGTTGGATGATGGAATGATGAGTCCATCGACACAATTTAAAAATTTTGGGGACCATACATGATCTACCTGTGCAAAATATCCATGTGTTCAACTAAAAATGTCCACCTATGTGATCCACCAATACACCCCACAAGATTGTCTTTCCATTTTCCTTCTCCCTTTCATGCCATTAATTTTGTAATTTTTATCATTCCTATGATTGAAGGTCCATGAACATGTAGATGCCAACAACTGAAGGATTCATTAATATTAATTTTCTTCTACCTTTGGATCAAAATGTCTTCTTATGATCATATCCGATCATTTTGTGTGGGTATTATATTTACATTCATTTTTTTCACATGAGAATGAGAATATAAAAAGCAGAATTCCTAATGAAAAAATTAACTAAATAATTATAATGGCCACACACATCGCATGGGTAATACCGCATAGGGCCCAACCGACGACATTGCGTAGGTCCAGCCGGTGGTCCACTGTAACCGTGATGGTTTGTCGTGCATGCCAGAACCACTATGTAGGCTCTAGGTAGGCTCCCCTAGGAGAAAATATTACATAATAACTACATGTTAACATTCTCATCCCAACAGTGTGATCCACTTCTACCACTTAGGGTCACGATATTTCCTATGAATATGATCATGGGGCTCCTCATTTAACACAATTCGAGAACCAAAAGAATCCTCAAAGATATTCTCACTTTAGCCTTTTTCTCATAAACTGAAAAATACTTCTAGTAGATTTATAAGACTCTATAGAATAATTAATTAAGTGGAATATTGGTATTAATGTCCCCACAACATGTTAAACACCAAACACTTATGCACAGATCGCTTCCCCCTATTGACAAAGACTAGTGTGCAGGTTCCATCCAAAAAGAGGGAGCTATGTGAGACACATGCAGGGAAACCTGAGGAAATCATTGGAGCCTAATGCATGGTATCACGTAACATATTTATCTATGGTTATATATTTCCCATGAAAAATCATATCATGTAGACATACAATACTTAATCGAGTTCTTATATGTTCATCCCTGACATGTATGATCCATCATCAACTCACATATCCTTCACCTGCATGGGCATTCATCATCTCACCCAACCATCAACCATATGATATTCCTTTAATCCTCTATTCGTGGTACAAATGGAAGTTGACCTTATTCCTTAGAACATCCTTCTAAGGGAGGCCAAATAAAAAACTCCATAGAAGAATATATATTTTCATGACCTTGGAATAAGAGACACTACTATGTCTCCCATTCAGTTGTTCATTCCTTCAATAACTGTTTTCCAACACACATCCTACTAGATGGGTAGGGTTATTTGGTATTTAATAGTTGTGCATCTCTTTGATAAGGAGTGCACCAACTCTTTGGAATGTTATAGTGACCTCTCAGTCTAAGACATGTGAGCTTTGAATTTTTTCGCCTTATAATCTCTATGAATAGGGAAGTCTCGTTCTCAGACATGAGGGGTAGGGATTTGTACTCCCCTAGTCATCTATGTGACTATGGACTACCTTTATTCATATAGTGGGGGAGGGGATGTATGAAATTTACTTCAATGAGTGCTAGTGTCATAACCTCTTATCTTATATGGAAGAGGAAAAATGTATTCCATCGTAGAGTAATCCCCAAGTGTTTCTTAGAGGAGGAAAAATCCCTCAGATCTTCCGTACCTCAGGGTAAAAAAATATGAGAAGATACGAGAATATCAATTCCCTTTATATCTCCCATATATTTTCCTCATCCACTAGATAATGATTGGGATTGGGTTGTTTGTTATGTATTCAAATTCCTCTCATTTCTCACATAGAGCATAACTCATTTGGGATTAGAGGTTGATAAAAATCAAGACACCCACACTATTATTTAAATTTCTTCGAATAGAATGATCTTCTTAATAGTCCTCTCACCTTCCATGAGAGGGACTCCAAAGGCATTATAACTCAAATCCATATATCAATCTCAATGGTCGATATCCTTTATGAGACAAACCTCCATTGAACATCCATAGGTGTTGATCCCCCAAGAACCTATTAATCACAAATAGACATATCAAAAATGAGATATATTCCCAAATGGCCTCCTCCAATGTTGTAAGACCAACTATATCCGAAAAATGTGTTCATTTATTCCAAATAAAATGGGATATGTATGAAGGATCAAAAAAGATAAAACCAAACACCCCTAATGAAAACCCTAATTTCCTATGAGTAACATTACTAGTGGGGTCAAATGTACCCTATTAGTATGCATTCCCTAGGTGTTCATTGTGTCTCTTCAGCATAACTCCCATATCAAAAATTTTCTATGAACCATTTTCCTAGATGTTCTTTTTATGTTATAGAAAGCATCACGTTTTGGTCCTCATCAGATGACCTTAAAAGGTGTCATATTTTCAATTATGTGCAACCAAACATTATAGGTTCTAATTTATTTCACAATGATACATTGGAACCCCATCTCAAGTGTCGAATCCTGATATCAAAAAAAATCTTGTCTCCATGGATGATTATAAAATCCAAAGCACCCCACTACTTTGTAGAAAATAAGAACCATAAAAATAAATGATTAATGAATATCAATTCTATTAACAAAAGAGTAACATCGATTGAGGACCTTAAAATAGGTCTATATTTCACCATTGACTAAGGACCTCAGAATCATAAATACGATTCTAATGTATATTCATGATAATTATTGGATGTTAATTTAAGGACAACCCATATCAAACATTGGAGTTAATGAAGCATTCCGAAATATAAATTTATTATTTAAGAGAGTCCTAGAGTAGTAAACAACATCCATCAAAATGTTTGGATTATCCTCACCTCCCATACACTTGACCAATATGAATATATAATAATAATTGCATCGATTTCCCAATTTCCACATTCCATTAGAAATTAGGTTCTTATGAACTCTTGAATAAGTTAATCGTTGGTTGTTTTTGGCTTTACGAACAAAACATGTTTAAATAATTTTGTAATTGGTGTGTCTGGAATAGATAATTGGGAAATATTCAAACCCGCATAGTCAAACCATCAACAACACACATAGTATCAAAAATTTCAATGGAAAAAAATAAAATTTCATCACAACATAGTCAAAAGAAATTTCATGATTAAGTCATTTGAGAAATGATCATATGGAATGTATTAACCCATCAAAGGATGGAAGATAAAGAAAGGGGTCTATGTGATAGAAATATATATATATATATATATATTAATAATTGTATTATATTATATATATAGTGAATATGAGTTATACAGAGATTGTTCATATCCATAAAAAGGTTGTTTGGATAGATACCTTACCTCAACTATAACTCACAATGTGTGTTCCTTATCCTATTAAATAATAAAAAAAATTTAAATATGTAATTTCATAATAAATTCTTTCATTTTTATTATTCATTTAATTTTATTTATTATGTTTTAATATTAAATTATGTGATAAATTAATTTATCACCATAAATCTTGATGATATTTAGATCATATGTTAATTCGGTCGGTTGTCTATTGTAAAAGTTTCAATTATGCAACAAGATCTAGAATAATAATTATGGAATATTTAGTTGGCTTATAAATGAATTATAATTTTATGACCAAACATTAGGTATTGTGTGGAAAAATGAACTATATTAGGATTATGTGTAAGTTAGCCATATTTATGCATCAGTATTATGTCAATTTTTTCAATCAACATGATGGAGAAGAAAGTGTGTAATATATTATAATCCCATAATGATAATTATTTAATAGAATTTATATTACTTATTTAAATTAATTGACATATCACATAAATATTATTTTCTAATGAAAAAATGATTACATCACTTTGTGGAGGAGGTAATCCAGACATACACAAGAGTAATGTTTTCATTTTCTATGAATGGAATGGTAAAAAAATATGATATATTATATGAAATTAATTAAATAAATCTCATGAATATCATATTTTTAAATTAAATAAATAATAAAAAATCATATGTGAGAGGTGATGATATAAAATGAATTAAATAATTTTGTGATGTGTTTGTCCACCAAACAAAAAAAGGAGTGTTTTGATTCTCATTTAATGCAGGAAGAGGTAGATATATGTTATTATATTAACATAATAACATCTAATAATATGGTAGATACATATTTTAATATTTAAAAACGATTCAATAATATTTTATGTAGGTTCAAGAATAAATAAAACTAAAATGAATTGTTATTAATTATACATATTAATCACAAAACCTCTATATAGTTACACCTAATCAGTTTGTATTATATTTATCTCATCAAAACAGGGAATATATGTCATGGGGAGGATCATAAGGACGAGATTTGGGAAGGTATTTTCTAATCCAAATGGATCTTGAACTCTGGAGTCGAGTGGGGAGGGGGTGTCCACTTTTATATGGGAGAGATGACACACATGTAATATTTGAAAGAATAAAAAATTGAAATGAATTATTCAAACAAAATTTCTCCAAAATGATGAATTAAAATATTATATGGTATATGATTAAATAATGAAAAATAATAATAATACATAAATCTTTATTCCATTTTAACCATTATATCTTTATTTAAACCCTCTAGTTATCATATTTTATCCTGAATCTTGGTAATAACTTCTTATTACTTTTAATATTCATTATGAAAAAAAATTAAATTTAATATTTTATCTAATATAAATTATACCAAGTGAATTTATGGAATCCATTATATGAAAATAAATTATAATAAATGATTGAATTTAATTTAATATTAATCCCACATAACATGATGGAAAATGATTTTTTGGTAAAATGTTTTTTAAACCCAAAAAAGAGTACCAAAACCAAAATCAGTAATAAATATGATTAAAATTTATTTATTTAGATTGTATATAGCTATATATTAATTAATTTTCTTATAAATCATATTAAAATTGTAATGGGACTTTTATATTAATTTTATTAAATAAATGAAATGTCATTTTAAAAACATATATATATTTTCTATTATTTACTCAAATGTCATTTTTCAGAGAAATAATAAAATTCACTAGAATATAATTTCAATACGCTAAATTTAGAAATTATATCCTTCTTATAAAATTAAATTTATTGTTTTTAATGAAATTAATTATATTATTTTTAATAAAATTAAATAAACATCTTTTTTGATGAAAATGTATTATTTAAAGAATAATATGTCATTGATAAAAATTAAGAGATTATTTGCTAAATAATTATAAATATATTTATATTTTATAGTATATTTATATATAGTTCATAATTTGACTAAAATAACTGAAAACCTCAAATTTAAATAATTGGTTATACTTATAATATTAAAATAATAATATTTCGTGGTTCTTTTGGGATTGATGTTTCATGTCATATACACTATCGAACATAGGTTTCTTATAAAATATTTTGGTGATACATGTTTTTTTCCATACAATAGTTTACAAAATATTCATATATAAAATTTTGACCAAAATTAAATTATAAAAAACAGAGTCCTCAACATGAATAATGTTTATCATCACATTATTGTGTAAAAATTTGTATTATTCTTGTGGGTATATAGTAGAATCAAGGACAAAAAAATGGTGATTGGTCTCAAAAATTACATTATTAATGTCCAAGTAATGTAAAAGATGTTTTTTGTTTTTCAAGAATGTTCCTCGAAAAATTATTGGTGAAAGGATTGTTATTCTACCATTCTCTATTTTGGAACATAGGAGTGTTATATACTGAAAAAAACGCATACTCTAATATAGACATCATTTGGAACTCATGGTGGAATTGAACATGATCTATTTTATTTTCTGACATCCACTCATATTTTCTAGTCATCAAAAATAAGTAATGATGAAATTTTAAAATGGGAAATCAAATTCATTAGCTAATAATTATCACATAATTAAATAATGAAGGGTATAGATACAATTTGGTTGGAAAAATAAAATGTAATTCATAGATCCTATTTTTCTGTATTGTATCAAAATACACTTTTAAATGTTTTTGGAGAAATACACAAGAGAAACATATAAGGAAATGAAATATAATTCTAAATATAGATAAAAATTAAATATTTAAAAAAATACAAATTTACAAATTAAAATTAAAAACCCTTTTCATGTGTTGAAGGCTTGTAAATTGTTCCCATTATATCCCAACATTAATGGTATTATTACCTTGATCATTCTTCTATATATAGACAACTATAATACCCAACACCATTTTCACTATCGAATTACTGCCAATAAGGCCTCACATAATGAAAATCAAATAACAATCCTACTTCATATAAATAAATAAAATTTGATCACCATTCTAGAACAAGTTAAAATCCAACATAACAACATTTTTCATAACATGAAATAAAAAAAATCTTTTAATATAAATAAAAAAACCATTGCACCAGCACTCAAAAATTAGAACACTTCACAACCATAATCAATCATAAAATTGCACATAAAAATCAATTAGAGATTACAAAAATTCCAATTATCTCTGGGGTGATAATACAAGCTAACATGGGATCAATTAAACTAATTTATCTCAAATAATTTATTCAATATCTAATTGAAACAACAATAAATTTTTTTTGATTCCCACAAGTAACACCCCCCCTGATCAAAACATTATATTTATACATGTGTGAAAACCTGGTAAATGATATTAATAACTAAATTCCATTCCCTTTTAATATTAATTCATAGTTTTCATGGATTAAGTATCATTAAAAATCATATTATTATTTGTATGTTTAAAATGATATTGTTTTATTATAATAAATATTTTCTCCATAAAATATATTGTATTATAAAAAAGTAAAATATTTTACTTTTGAATATAAAAAAAATGAATTAATTTTTTATATCATCATAGATTATTTATCTGAAATTAAATATTTTGGTATTTTTATTTAAATATTTATTTATATATAACAGTGAATAATACATTTTCTTAAAAACTTCCCTTTAATAATCATGAATTAAAAATTCCCATTAGATGTGGTTTTATATTAAAATAAAATTACACAAAATTTTTTTAAATATAATTCAATTAATTATAAATAAGTCAAATATAAAATTGATTGTGTTATAAAATTATTTTATTCCTAAATATGGTATAAAAAACTGTTTTCATTGTGTTTTACATGCATATATAAACCCTAATTTAAAATAATTATGAAAAATGCATCTAGAAAATTAGATTAAATATAGGGATATATGGGGTTAAATTTTTTCAATGATGTAAATTTTATTTTTTCATAATGAATATATACCAAAGTAAAAATTTATTTTCCAGGAAAAGGATAAAACCAGTAACATATATTAATAACTATAAAATAAGGTAAATAAAAAATATTTGAATTCATATTGGGTGGGTTATTTTGTCCCTTGTCCTGATAGATTCAATGATATTTTAGTTTCAATTTCCCCTGAGTAATAAATTTATAATATTTATATAATAAGGATATTTTATTTAGTGACACTCCAGTCATTTATAAATTATCACATCCACTCTACACTTATTCGCCTCTTTTGTGAACCCTATCCCAGCCACTACCTATCCAAATCCCATAATATTTCCCTTCATAATGTTATAGAAGTTTCTTATCTCCAAAATAATATTATAGAAGGATTGAGGCATAATATAGAGTCATAGGCTTATCATCTACGGATATTATAACTTTTTAGATGAAAATTAATTTCATTATACAAATGCATGAATGAAGACATCAATCGAAAACAATTGTAAGTGTGAAAACAAAATCTTATATCTCAGTGAAAGATATTAACATATCTCATAAATGTATTCCCCTTTAGTACTCTTCATGATAGATCCATACATAAAACCTTTCTTTATATCCTAGGGAGAGAACATAGGAAAGGGTGAGTTGAAATGCTCAGTATGTTTAAAATGACATATATTTAATCATGAGATAAACATGTGGTATGAGAACATGTACATTCCTGACCCCAAAAATATTAGAGCTGGTGTCTTCTACCATTACATTGGAATGATACCAATGAATAAAATCCCAAAGTAAAAAATAGTTTAGATGAATTGGAAAATTATATACATACTTGAGTCTTGTATTACAAATGAATTTACTAATTATGATATTTTATTTCACAAGGATAACAACTTAATTGCTTATAGAATATAATTTCATATCAGTATTAGTACACATAATGGAATCGTGGGGAAAGAAACAAAATAATGCTGATCTCATATACTCTGTAAGGGTTAAGTATATCTAAACAAATAATTAATCATTGAAATTGATTATATGGAATGGCAATATCTGAATACACATTCCATGTAGTCAATAACTGATAGTGGTGAGAGTAAGTAATATGGAATAGTATATATCTGAACACATATTCGATTTATTAAATTTGATATGGTGAAAATTAATATGGAATGGTTAGTGACTGATTAATATATCATTCAATCAAATAACTATGATGAAATGAATACAAAGATAATGCCAATGAAAATATCTCATGGATCATAATAACCTAATATAAATTAAGTAAATCATTATTATTTGATGCAATGTTTCACTGGTATGTGGTGACTTTAATATTAATACCTTTCACAAGATATTTTAGCATAATACTCTTAAGACCATTCATGAGGAAAATTTAAAACTACTATGATTTGAAAACATGCACAAAAGGGTTTTCACTAACTGATTTCATCTCATGAGACAACTAATGCATCGAGGGGATTACTTTAAATTGTCCCCAACCCATGTCATAACAATCCAAATTATTCCATAAATATCAAATTGATGACTTAATTCATCAAATAATCACTATAAAATATTTTTATTGAATAATCTGTCAATATTTTTCATTACTTCCCCAAGTAATCAAATAATAATTAATTCTAAAACTGTAAAAAAATGGTATGTAGTTTAGGAAGTAAACATATCGACGAAAAATGATATAAATATTTAGGAGAAATTTAATGTTCAATGACCATAGGATTTTGAATATTTCTAGGAGAGTAAAAATGGAATCAAGGATGTGAATGTTAATAATATCCTTGGTCAATTAAATCACAAACCATCAGAGGAAGAATAAATAAGGTACCAATAAAATATATTAGAGGTAGAGTAAAAATAAATGGTTTTTTTCATTGATGAATGGAGATATTATAAAAATATCTTTTAAAAAAATCAGTATTAAATTATTTATTTTATTACGATAAATAACAAAAATTATTATTTTCATTGAAAAATTTCTTTTCAAAGTCATTTTAATTAATATTTTAAAAATGAAATGTAAGAATTGAATAATTAATAGTAGTTAAATCCATAAAATATGTACTATGTAAAAATAATATTCCTTTTACAAGGTAAATGGTTAGAAAAATGATTTTTTTTGAAAGAGACAGGGTGATTCCATTGAAAAACTATTAAAATAAAAAAGATCAAAAATTTCTTTATCAAATCATTTTATAAATGATAAAAAAAATTGGAAAGTCTTTTAAAAAATTATATTTTTAGAATAAAATAGGTTCTCTGACTAAAGAGGTAAATGAAGTCAGACTTTCATTAAAAAACATTATTAAAATTTTGGGAAAAAAGTGGCAAATGGTAAATTTAAATTTAAAAGTTAGTTAATTTCTAGGGGTATAATAAAATAAATGGATTTATTAATCATTTATACAGTAATTTTCTCTAATGGAAATTCATGTGTAAACAATCCCGAAAAAATGAGAGTTTGATGTAATCCATTAAAAACACCATAACATTGATATGAGAATAAATAAATAAATTTATTAGTTGTTTAAAATGTAAATCCACATAAAAAGAGTTTATATAAAAAATATAGTAAAAATTTATTACACACATAATCTGAGAATATTCAAAATAATGAGGAAGAAATATAACCCAAAAATTGGGTTCTGAAATTCATTTCCACATTGATTTTTTTTAATAAAATACCCCTAGATGAAATAATTCAATTTTAAACTCAAAATTTCATGAATTGTGAATTATTAATGATATTATATTTCAATGCGGTTGTATTTTTAGTATAAATAAGAAAATAGATTCACAAAAATACAGTATGTATCAAATAAAGAAAGTTGAGACGATGTCCCATATTACATAGTAACTTTGGAATCATAATCCCCATTAAGGAGATAAATTAAAATGAAACATTAAATAAAATGTTGATAAGAAAATTCATGATATAATATATCAAAATGATACGTAGATACACCAAATTAATGAAGAATGTGGTCAATATGGTGTATGCCTTATAGATAGAAATCTGAGAAAACAATCACTTACCTTGTGTTTTCTTTCTGATGAACGTAATTTATAATTATGTATAATGGTTTTAAAAAATTAAAAACCTTAATGAAGAACCATAAACATATTTATAATATTATATGTTAACTTCTTATAATATATTATCACCTGATCATTAATAATCTTTATTATTTTAACTATTTTGATTGTTAATTTCCTAATATATCTAGTATATTTTATCTTATTATTTTTTGTTCCTTTTACATAGATAATGATTTAATAATCTCCAAAATTTATAAAATAATTTAACTATTATATATATTAATTATATATGTTTTTAGAATATTTCATAATATTTGGATATTCAAAATGAGGTGCATTTTCCATCTAGCTTGTAGGTTATACGCCTGTATGAACGCTAGTACCACTTCTTTATAATATTTTAAAAGAATAAAATTTAAATTATATATATGTATATTATAATTATAGTTTCAATTTAATGTCATATATTAGTTATAGGTTTATTAAAATCATCAATTATACATTCCATGTATAGCTTGAACCAATCACTTTGCTTTATGGAGGAGGTAGTACACACGTCCACCAACGATGTTATCGTATTCCCAAAACATGGAATTATAGTTATGTGTTTATAACAATTAAATAAGTATTAATATAGAATATATATCATATATATCATATAATGACATGGTTTCGATTATATTGACCGACCATGGGAGGTGGTAATTGAGATGCGGACAATATGGTTTTGCAAGGTGGTACTTCATCGTACAAAAAGGGTAGGTTCGTGATGAATTTGATGGAATTGTGTGTAAGTGTCATTCACACCATTAAAAACAATATAAAATTATACATATGATACTTATATAATTATAAATTAATGATATAATAATAAATAAAATGTTGTGAAAATAAATGAAATGAAAGTGATCATTAGAGAATGTTACCTCTTTTTCAGGTATCTCCATTGGGATTATTCCAAAGGACTTACTCGGATGGATTTATAAAATATGTTTGGTCTAATGGATGATGGTATGGATGTAGTGAGTTTATTTGAGTAGTTTTTTAGATATCCATAGGTCATGATAGGTGTGATGAATTAGGAGGCGTGAGTGTCTTTTTATACTGGATTATGAGTGGAATTCTTGTATATTTTGGATAAAGGAATTCTATTGAAACGTTTCCCATTCCATGTTGCTACAATAATTAATAAATATTATAATATGGATTATAGGGTTAATATATGGATAAAATGTTTCTTTGGGGAAATTTTTTAGGTCATTGTTTCATTAAGAGTGATGTTTTGTCCCCTGTTGAGAAATGTTTTCTATTAATTACTGAAATTAAATTTATTTAATATCCGAAATATTTTTGAGAGAAACTATGTTGAAATTTTGAGAACATATAATCTATTTTAATTTAAAATAGGTAATCAATTTTTGAAAATTCCAATAACAGATGTGTAGGAAATTATTTTAAATTTAATATTGCAAACGGGACAACAACACATGATTTTATGTAAAATATTCAAATATTTTATGTGTTTTACATTCATTTTCAATTTTAATTTGATCCTAATTAACTAAATATTATTTATTGATATTAAAATTATCTTATAAAACATTCAAAACATTCAAAACTTTAATTTAACCTAAAAAATAAATTAGATAAAACAAAAGTTTTGAATTAAAATTTAATATTTTAACTATTTGTCTAAAAATTATATATTTTTGAAAAATAAAGAAAACATACTCGAACATAATTTTGACATTTATATTTTATAAATTAAGCTTCCTAAATTATATAAAATATTATATGTACAAAAACATTTCATTTAAATTACTATTTTTCAATAAAACATGATAATTGTTCTTCTTAATAAATATTGGATTTTAAGCTTAAAATTAGTTTTTTTCTAATCATATGCCTATGGTATCAATTAGATGAATGTAAAAACAATTTTATTGTACTTATAGAATATATATTTCATTAATATCATTCTTTAATTTCAATTAATTTTATTTTTGTTTAGTAAAACTCTGACTTACTTGTAACACAAGCCACTAAAGAAACTAGTTTCTTATTATGATGCATGATAAAACAATATATTGTGAATTTAGATATATGTCCTTTGTTTATTTTATTTAAAATATTATATATATAGTAGTGTGTTTAAATAATATATTCCCTTACACACATGGTGTTTCATTTCATATAAACTATCGAATATAATGATCATACTTTATAATATCTAGGCATTAAAAAATATGAGAATTACATTGGAAAACCATAACCTATATATAAAATATAATAAAAATTATTCATGGTATGGAGATCTACAATTCATAAGACAAAAATATAAAGGAAATGAAAGAATACGATTTATGAGAGAGTAAACATGGCATAATAAATAGATGTGTGTCATAAAAATCTGATAATAACATCCTGAACATGTGTAACTATAAACCAGTCCTCTCATTAAATTCCGGAAATGAAGTCATGTTCTAAAAAAATCTTCTGGTAATGAAACCACTCACACACATACACTATGAACATGTAATATGATTCAT
The DNA here is from genome assembly GCA_963277665.1 of Viscum album. Taxonomy (NCBI): domain Eukaryota; kingdom Viridiplantae; phylum Streptophyta; class Magnoliopsida; order Santalales; family Viscaceae; genus Viscum; species Viscum album. The sequence goes on along the minus strand of OY728162.1, from coordinate 912,575,690 downwards.
GCATAATATCATCATCATGTTATTAAGGTCATGCCTAGGAGGATACACCTTCTTTTCTAGACACACCACCATCACCCAATTAATCCTTGTCTTATTATACTTAGTTTAGACCCCATTCAATAAATTTCATTCTCATGAATATAAAAATAATTACACAATTCATTATAGGATGATATAGATCACTTCTGTCAAATAATGAAAATCATATGTATATCTGCCACAAGATCATATAAATTTATCATATCATTACCCATGAAATTAATGGAGTATCCTACATATATAATCATATCACAACCCATAGAGAATATAAAGGTTTTATAATCACTTCATCATATTATAACCCATCAAAAGAAGTGGGTCTCATGAGCATATTATCATTGTATAACCCATGGAATATAAATGGGTTTCCTAATCATCATGAATTAATAAAATATAAAATTTATATACATAATATGAATGGTATCCATGGATCATATCCCGAGTAAATCATATCTTATATCAAAGTTTTTCATTGTAGAAGAAGAATGATTTTAAAAGATCATATGGAATAATTCTTAAAGAAAAATAAATTTTCATCGAAAATCACTTTTATACAACATTTTTAAAATCATTTTCATTTAAAATATCATTGGAAACAAAAAAATAATTCATTGAAAATTCATTCAAAACATTTCTTGAATAATATTTCTTTTCCCCATTAATAAATTATTTTGAAGACGAAAAAAAATATTGAAAATACTTTTCTTTGATAATGAACTTAAAAACATATAATGTAAGCTTTGGAAATAATTTTAAACACAATTTAAAATATATAATATTTTAAAAATAATTTTCCAAAAAAATTTTCTAACAATTTAAGAGAACATTTTTTTAAAAAATACATGTTTTTGACCAAATAGATAAATAATGTAATATTTTTATATAACTATTTTCCTATTTATATTAATGAACAATGAGTGTAATAATGTAATCATTACATGAATATATCATGAATATACTTAGAAGAATAAAATAAATAAGAATAATTGAGAGTTAGATCATGATATTTTATCAATGGACGCATAATCATAAACAATCCTAATAAATGGTGAGGCGCTAACATAAAATCATTATCAATTAATTGACTTGGAATCGTAAACCCCATTATGTAATACAATAAAATAGAAGGAAAAAAGTATTAGGATAAATAAATTCATAATATTTCATGTTATATGGGTTGTACATACCCCTCATGAAAGAATATATATTCTTATCATAGAATACATCTCAAATTAGGAAAATTGATGCAAAATCCATTAGAAACATTGAAACTTTGGAACCATAAACTCTATGAAAATAGATACTAAAATATCACATTAAATAAAAATAAATTTTAGTATAATGTCAACAAAATACAATAATTTTTATTATATACTGCACATATAAGAAACATGTATTGAAAATGGCATTTGACTCATAGAATGTATAAGAGAGACAAAAATCACTTACCTGATGTCTTGACTACGGATGTACTTCAGCAAATATCCTATATAAAAAATATGATATTACTATAAATATAATAAGTAAAATAATTATTTATATAAAAAATATATTATTTTATTATGTCCATTTATTAAACATTTTTTAACAATTAAATGTTAGTGGTACATTTATAGTAATAACTGCTTTATTTTTCAAAATAGTTTTACTTTGTATTATCACGGTTATTTTTAATTTCATAACGATTTAATCATTTCAAGAATTTATATCATGATATGAATATAAAATATTTTTAAAAAATATTTTTTTATATTAAATCATAAATTTTTTTGATATGAAATAAAATACATTTTTCATAAAGATAATTGGTTGAACAAACCCATTGATGATATTTCCATTTTATTATCATATTTGAACAAAATATATGAAAACGTTATACATATGTATGTATATTTTATCATTCTAGTATGTTTTTATGTCATATATATGAAGAATATCTATTTGAACCATCTTTATTAAATTCCTGGTAAATCATGAATGAATCACATATTTTTGCGAGATGATAGTTTGTTGTACAGACGAAATATATTATATTATTCCCACAAAATTTAAATGTTGAGTTTTTGTGTTATATAAAAATTAAATTATAATAAAGAAATAATAAATATCATATATATATATATATGTTTATTGATACTTATCTATATCATTTATAAATGTTGTGTATATTTTTATTCCCAACCATGAGTGATGGTTTTCGGAAAATGAACTACATTTGTTTGTGAGGCGGTAGTCCCACACACACAGAAATGGATATTAAAAAACCAATTGGATTGATGTTTTTTTTATTTTATTTAATACCCGTAATGTAAATACATATACCTATATTAAACATAAATATATTATTATAAAATAATGAAATAAAAATAATTTATGGGTTTTGAGGAATAAATAAAAAAATTCATTGATGAACATTACCTCTTCTTCAGGAATATACTTTTGGTTTGCACCAAAGGCCTTACTTGGTCTACTTTAATGTGAACGTAAACCTTCTATTATTAGAGTAGAGACATTTATAAGTGATTTTTGAATATAATTATCTAACCAGTTGGTTTTTAATGTTTGAAGGGATCGAGAGAGAGGGTGTCCCTTTATAAGGGACGTGAGTGGAAAACTTGTAAATCATAGAATGAATGAAATTTGAAAACATTTTTCAATTAAAGTTGGATTTAATAATTGTCTAATCTCGATCTGTTAAGGTATAAGGTCTAATTATGACCAAAAAATGGGTATTAGAATTTATCTGTTTTTCATTTTTCTACATTGGATTACTATTTAGTTCAATCGTAATCTCATTTTTCTCTTAATCATCGTGACTGAGTTTAATTTCTTAAATTAATAATGTTGGAAAAAATTATGTTTCCTTATAATAAATTATAATTTTTTATGATTTCAAATTTTTAATTCATTTTTCTTATTTACATACACATAATTGGAAAAAAAATAATTTAAAATTAATCCAATTGATGTGTCGAGAGTGCATCTTTTTTTAAGGTAAAATGTTCAAATGTTGAAAAGGTTTTTATATCCAATTTCAATATTAAACTGATTGATACAAAATATTTAAATTTTCAAATGTATAATTTATCTAGTTATAATTTAATAAAAATGTAATATATAATTAAACTATATAAGTAAACTACCTACAATGAGTGTTTTAAATTACAATTCACTATTTTTTACTATTCTTGAAAAATGATATTTTTTCATAAAAATATCAAAAACTAACTATATAAAATTTTTTATTTGATGATTTAAAAAATAAAAATTAGTTTTACAATTAAATTATCTATAATTGGTAACATTAATTTATATATTATGTGTTCCATTCATGATTAATCTCTCTTTTAGAAAATATACTATTTTTCAGAAAAAAAGTATATTTATTTTATATGATTATGATTTAGTTTCTAATCATTATATTACTAATAAACTTTTGAAAAATATATATTCTCACATTTTAGTTAATCCAATTCATTCCCATAATTCTATTGGCTAGGTGATAACTATAATATAAAATTATAATATTTATAGTATAAAATTGGTAGGTAAAACTCTCCCTTATGTTTAATGAATGCAATAGAGGGAACTAAGTATTGTTTGTCTCCAAAACAATACATAGTATTTTCTATAATATAATAAAAAATGAATTTTTGTAGTAGATAATTCATAAATTATTTTCTTATAAATCAATCATAACATGGTTTATCCTATAATTCAAGACATTTATGGATTTTAATTTATTCGAAAAAAACAAATTCATAAAAACATGGGTTATAACATTTAATCCAATAGATATTTTCCAAAGATGATCTAAAACTCTTAATTGATGTCTCCCACATTATCTTCATATTAATATTCTATCTAACCTATTAGATAAATGTTTATATTAATATAATTATCTATAATATTTTTAAAATTTATCAGGTTTGCTGTTTATCTTTTTTCATTTCGTTTTCCATATAATGTGGATAAAAAAATGCTCGTCCATACATGTGGATTACTAGATTCATGGTGTAATATAAGTTATTTTCTATAATATCCTCACATAAATGGTAATAATGATGTTATTGTTTAATATAAAATATTTTAATGAAAATTATATTAATCTAGAAATAGATGATATTACTTTAATTCATATGCTTCCATCTATGGGTAAATTATATCGTTACTTGTGTGTATGTGTGGAATACCATTACCATGAAGTGATGTTATTCATGTTTTATAAACTCTAATCATGTTTGTTTATAAATGTGTATCTATTGTACAAACATTAATTTTATGAAATTTTTAATACTCTATATGTAATGGAATGATGCCCCATTTCACCATGGTCATCATAAAATGTTATTTTAGGATTTAAACTGAACGAACCATCTAATGTGAACTAAATTGATTTTAAACCTATAAATAAAAGGGTAATAAATAAAAGAACCTATATAATGATAAGAAAAATAACATGATAAATTTTATTCAGAATTAATATATTTAAAATGAATACATTATTAAGTATTGGAAAAGACATATGTGGCATGTCTGGAGTTATTGTAAGGGTCTTTATTTTAAAAGTCATTTTTTAATGTTTTAATACCGACCCTTTTTATTCCATATTATTTTTTTAAAATTATTTATTCAATATAATATTTATGCTTCAAAGCCTTCTAAATTTTATTTTCTAATATTATTTACATTATTAAAAGATTATAAAAAATTATTCTTTTCAACATTTATTATATGAGATATTTTATAATGTTTAGATAAGTAGAAAAATAATGCTTCATTATATATACTGATTGACCAGAACATACCACAATTATATCAATTAATCATCATCAAAATTCCTCTTCAATTTATGATGGTCTCAAAAATAATATTATCATACCACTCTTCTAAGTATTTTTTGTTCCAAAAATATTTTTAAGCCAGAAGAAATTTCTAGTCAAATAACTGAATTTATTACACCTTATAGGACTGAATTGGAATATAAATTAATAATATGAACAATGTGAAATATATAAATGTTTTATTTCATATAATTTATTTATTTAATTTATATTATAGTTCAGTGTGATCAAAATAGAAATAATAACCTACGAGAAAGATAACAATCTATAATTCATTGGGTAATTTGATGATGATTATTTTTGATAAGATACTCCTATGAGATGTATGAATTAACTCGTTAGGTGATTCCATTATAAGGGTTATTGTATGGGTAAATGTAATGATTTTCTTCCTAGAGGTATAAATCTGTTTTTGAATCATCCCATGGGGTTTAAAGGAAGTAAATTCATTTTAAAAGGTAACAGATTAAACAAATGATTAATTTAATTATTATGATTTTATAATGGTGATTTGTTTGTATCAGTAGTTCTCAATTTTTTACCATGTAAAAACATGATTATGATTTTTACCTTAATATTATTAGAAATTATTTTATGAAATATTAAAAATTTCTTGGGTGCATAATTATTGTTTTAAATCCGTGATTATTAAGTCAAAATGAAAATTTTTATAGAGAAATGGATTAATATGTTGATATAGTAATGGGTTTCAATTATTTATAAATCCCATATTGAGATATTATTTATCATACTATATTTTTTAATAATATTCACATGGATAAATGATATGTATCGTGTATTGAATGGTCGATCATAACTGGTAATAATTAATGTTAATGTGTATTAATGAAACATGAGTGTAAGAATAGTGACCTACTATTATGAAAAACGTGTATATTATTTGTAAATTTTCAATATGATATATAATGGTCTGAAAAATTCTATAAATATCAAAAACAAAATGATATTAATTTTTTTTTGAATGTGAAACCTTGGATATAAATAATATAATTATGGGTTCACTATGTTACTAGGTGAAATAATTTTTTTCAAAGGAGTGTACTAAATAACATTAGAGTCAAAGATGATTTTAAAAGGCCATTTTAATAGATTATGATTCATTTTTATTATCGTGGTCTAGAATTGGAGTATTGATATGTATCTTCATCTAATAAAAGTTTATCTAAAATTCTTATAGACATAGGAAACAAGGAAAATTAAGTGTGAAGGAACCGAAATGAATGTTATCCAATAAAATGAACAACCATGAATTGTTGGAGTTGGAGCCGATTGGTTTTTTAATATTTTTACTCAATTGTAGAATTCTATAATTGATTGATCCCAACAATTGGAGTGATGAATCACTCCATATAGGAATATGTTTATAGTGGAACATTTCATGAAAAATAAACCACTTTTTTTATGTATCTTCGGGCATACTGGTAACTAATGGAAGAATAAATGTATTGGAAAACATATATAAGGTTTTACGATGTTCAGTGTCATGAATATTTATCTCTCACAATATATGATTTTGAATGTGATGTCCTTCAGTTGTGGTCTATGATTGGAAATATCAAGGGGAAAGATGATATTTATTCCATTTTATTGACACCAATCAAAGAGTTTTTACCATGAATATAGTTTCTTCTCTTTTTTTATATAAAATAAAAAGAAAATTATAGAAAATGAATCAGTTGGAGGGTGAATAAGCTGTAATCTATGAATAAAAGATTATTATATTTGACATGTATGCTTAAATTTTCCTAGTGGACAATAACAGTTAAATTACTATATGTTACTGATGATTGAAACCCAAATTTTAGAGATCATTAATTACTCTTATGTTTATAGATTATGAGGTTATTTTTCAATGTACCGATTTGGATGATAATGAGTTTTCTTATTTCTATTTCAATACAGAGTAAAATAAAACTAATGTCAATAAATTTGTAATAATTCATTACATAAATAGTAGGGTAAGTGAAATAGGATTCCCCCTAGTGATTCGTGTGTCAAAATTAACTTTGGTGATAGGATTTTGAGATATGTAATGTTTTAGTAATGTGACATGCCCTGACATATGGCTTATTAAAACAATGAAAAATTAAAATCCAATGGTTTATGACAATATTTTTTTAAAATAATTTAATTTTAATGTGATTAGACATTATGAAATTTTTATTTTTAAGAATCAAAATGAAATTAAGATATCACAATGATCATAAATTAAGGAATTTGGTTGCATAATTGGTGACTACCATTGGAAATACATGACCATCAAATGAATTGTTAAAACATGCACTAGTTTTATTAACTAGAAGCTTTCATGGAATTAATTTATTATAGATCAATAAATTCATTTATTTCATTGAAAACTTTATGTTAAATTGACGTACCACCACAAGCAATAGGGATTTTTTTTAAAAAAATCATTGTGGATGTATTAATGAAATAAAATTTTATAATAACCTTATTATCATTATATTTAGATTATTTCTTCCTTAAAATCATAGAATTTTAACCTTTCCTAGTTTTTTGACATTCAGGGCATGGATTGGAATTAATTTAATCATGATAAGACTAATTGCAAAGCTAATGATGACATATTCAATAATCAAAGTGACATCCAATTTTTATTAATTAATGTGTTCTTGTATGTGATTAAATATAAATTAGATAATATTGTGATTTATTATTGGTCGAAATATATCTTACATTATTGATTGAAATGAAATGAATTATTCATTACAATGTTCTAAATGTTGTAAATAACTTTTTATATGTATTTTTTTCTGATTTTTATGGTGTAAATCCTGATCAAGAGGATGAATTTACATTTGACTTATTTTTCTATACCAACAAATATTCCAAACCACCTTATTATATATATCCAGTAACACTATTTTAATTGAAACGAATCATCAATAATTACATAAGTTGGCTTTAATCTACACTCTCACTTCACATTAGGGTGATACTATTTTATATGGTTAATACATTGTTCTATTAAGAGTTTCTTTAATTATGGATTACTTTATGACATTATTTTTAAGTCAAAGTGTTTTTTCTTCTAATTTATGACTTGTTTGGTCAGATCCACGATGATCAGTATTCTACAATTATTGAGAGAAAATATTTTTATCAGGGGCTCATATTTATGGGATATAATGTTCTAAGCAACAAATTTCCTATTAGGTAAGGTCATTATGTGTTTTTTTGTTAAAAGTTTTAAGATAAAAAACGCACGAAATGTTATTATGGATCATATGATTATTGTTTTCAATGAATTTAAATATATCATTTTCAGTTTTCCTTTGATCATGTTATTATATAATATAAAATATATATTATCATTAAGAATAATATATGGATTATTTCAAAAAAATAGGAAATATGTTTTTTCAAGAATTTACTAAATGTTGATTTTTGGTTTCAATGGATTTTTTTAGGAATATTTTCTTTTAATAATGGAATAATGGTTGTCCTTTATAAACATAATATGGTGGAAGAGTGTCCATAACGAATAAATAAAATTTATATTTAATGTTTTATTCTATTAATGGCATACTAAAATTGTGTTGTTAATAAAATTATAAATTATCTCACACACTAAAAAAGTTTAATCTAAGAGGAATTAAATTCATCATGATAAAATATTTGGTATTAATGATTTTAAAAATAAAAACATTGATTGGGTAATGATGTACTGTTATAATTTCCATGTATAAATAGTGACTTTTTTAATTTATTATGAAGTTTTATTAATGGGAATTGGTTCTTCCTTTAAGGAAAATAATTATTTAATTGTGAATTCATTATGAAAATTGAAACACCACGAGAATAATTATCAAACACAAGATCATGTACTAGTTATAGTTGATTCTATATTATAATATATGAAACATATTTTATATGGGGATAAATATAAAATATATAATTTCAAAGCAATTATTTTGTGTATATTCACTTAAAACCAGTTTAACATACATAAAAGAATATTTCATGAACTAATAATTAATTATAATTGTTTGGATCCTATAATCCATGTAATAGAAACATGGTAGCTGTTAAATTGATCAAAAAAACAAATTTCTTAATTAACCATGAAACATTTGATATAAGATAATTTAGAGGATTATTTTATGATATTTGTTTGGAATATGAATATTTTAAAAAACATTATATTATGGGTTATCTTTAAAATCATTTTTTAGAGATATAACTTAAAGACTCATATAAAATATCATGAATTATAATGAAATGTATAATTTTTTATTTAAGGTAATAAGATATCATTAGAATTTGAGATATGGTATCAATTTCAAGTGATTTAAAATTGAATAAATAATTACTATGTGAGGCTCACATATCTACATTTCCATTTTATCCTAGAACCACAAATCTATATAGAGATGATCAAAAATATTATTTTTAGGATGGGATAAAAAAAACGATTTTATGAGGAAATGATTGAGTTTTCAAAATGTTAAAGTATATAGATAACTTCTAGAGGGGGGAATTCAACCATTTCTAGTTCGTGAATAGAAATGGTAGAGTATATCCATGTATTTTTTAGTGGGATTTAAAAAATACTTCAAGAGGTAATAATTGTATTGCATCTATTATTAATTGTTCGACTAATTCTGTTAAATGTTTCCCTGCTCAGGATAATATATCATTATATTAACTGGTTATACATTATCATTAAAAAATAATTAGTTTATCGGGTGACCCAATCGTTATTATATCTTGTAATGATCTCAAATTTCCATTAAATTTATTTGAAGTATCTCATGAAGTCAATGGTTATTGATTATAATCTCATTACATTTTTTGCTATCAATCTAAGGGAAATTTTATCTCTACCCATTCTTAACATACATTGATATTATATCATTTTAGATTCATATTTGATACATTGCAACAATACATGCCTGAGGACCGTAATAAATTAGTGTATTTGGAATCATGAAGAAAATCTTAAAACCTATTGAAAGATCATCAATATCTCCCATAATGATCTACACCTTTATTACTTATAGCTAAAACCATTCTTCATAACATGGATAATGTAAACAATAGAAAGGGGTGATCTCATCTTCAAAGTAACTGTAATTAATGAAAATATATAATAATAACATTAACATAAGGGTATGGAACATGTGTTTAAAATTTGAGGATCATACACTGAATATCAAAGATCATAATAATTTCTATAATATCATAAGAAATTAATCATTAGGAGATAATGAACATACTCTATGAACTCATAACAAAGGAACAAAACAAGTAATTTTGGAAAATACACATAAAATCACAATTTCAATGAGGCCTACCAAGTAATTTATGACATAATAGTCATGGGTTAATCACATATGTACATGTTTGAGGATTTACTTTCACTCCCATGTACCGTATTATTTCAGTATTGGGATTTCCTCCCATGTACCCTCTTGTTTCAGTTTTGGGATGTCCTTCTATGTATCCTATTTTTTGGGATTGGGGTTTCCTATCATGTACCCTCTTGTTTTGGGCTTGGTATTTACTCCCATTTAGCCTCTTGTTACTGGCTTTAGATTTCATCCCATTTAGCGTATTGTTTTAGGCTTGGGACTTCCTCTCATTTACCATCTGTTTTTTCTAGAATGGTATTTCCCTCCATTTAACCTTTTCTTTCGCTCTTGGGATTTCTTCTTGTGTACCCTTTGAGCTCATAAATCATTTATCATTAACTAATTCTTTGGGTGATATATATGTCTCACCCATCTCATAATGAAATCATATATACATTGGAAAAAAACAACAATCATCATATCATGGACTTGAAATAGATGGGTTCTATAAAAATAAAATCATAACCCATGAAATGAAATTAGAATCAATAAAATTCCATAACATAATAACCTATATAAAATAGATTTTTTTCATGATCATTTCATCAAAACATAACCTTTGAAAAGAAGCAAGTTTCATATGAAAATAAACCATGGAAAAGAAATGAATTTCATAAACATATAACTCATGGAAGAGAAACATGTTTCATAAACACAATGACATTAAACATAACCCATTCAATTAAAGGATATGAATAGAAACTTTTGATAATTTCTTATATGATTCTGATTAAAATCATTTAATTTTATTTTATATAGAAAAAAAAATTGAAACATATTACAAAAACATTTTTTGAGAAAACTTTTCATTTCTTCTTCAAATATATAATTTTAATACATAAAACAATTTGAAGATAATTTTCCTAGAAATTAACATGAAAATAAATAAAGAAAAATATAAATATTTTTACAAATATTTTTCATTGTAAACATATAAATAAGATTCAAAACATTTAAAAACATATTTGCATGAAACAACATTGAAAACTTATAAATAATGATTGAGAAGGATTTGAAAACCAACTCAATGAAGATACTTTTAGTACATATAAATAAGCTTGAAATGTTTTTCAAAATCATTTCATTAAAAAATTATTTAAATAATTTTAAACCATGAAACATTTTAAAAATTGTTTTTCCAGGAATATTATCTTCAATGATTATTTGAAAACGTTTTTTAAGACAGTTTTTCAAACATGGTTTTGAAATAAAACCTATTTTCATCCGAAGAGATACATATGATATGATTTCCCTTAACATTTTATTAATTATATAAATTAAAAAAGAGTGTAAAATGGAAATAATATGTGTATATATCTTGAATAAAATATATATATTTAATCTCACAAGTGTTCATGATATATGTATTGAATAATTTCTTTGAAGGAAGAATAATCATTTGTAATATTATAAAACAATGAGATTGTTTCAATAAAACTGTATGACATAGCTAATTGGTCTTGTAAAAATAATATAAAAAATAAAATTAATTGAGTCATACTATATAATGAATATAAGAGATTCATTGTGTAACGTTTCTGTTGGAATCATTTACACCTCATTAAATAACATAAGTGCATAACAAAATATGTCTCCCAACGAAGGCAATTAGAGACAAAATTACATTACAGAATATGTAACATTGGAAAAATTAATACATAGAAATAAATATCCTAAATTTTATATGTAAATACCAATAAATGTAATTATAATAATCATATATTACATCCATGTTTATTATACACACCACTGAAAAGGAATGGGTGGTGAATGAATCATGTATCTCAAAAAATAAAAAGTTGGATGAAATTCCATTACCTTTTTTCCCGACTATCATCATACTCGTTCAATACGCCTATATAATAAATATAAATTTATTATTATTATTTTAAATAACTATATTCTTATATCCAGTACAATAAATAATTTTATTATGATGTTATATTACATGCTTGTTAACAATTATTTGTTAAGGATTCACTTAAGGTAATATATGCTTTGTTCATCACACGTGTCTTAAATTTTTATATATATGGTCCTTCTAATTATATAACGATTAAATATTTTAAATAATAATATAAAAAAATTCAATCTTTTTTATGTGTATTATACTAATCTATATAATATACAAATTTATGAAGTTGAATACACCGTTCATTGAGACGGTAAGTCGTACGTACACATGAATGTTATTACATTTTTATTGTCATATTAGAAGAAATAATGTAAATGATATATTTATATGTATATATAATTATTATAGAATAATTATTATATCATATATATAATATAATCTAACTAAACTTGACCTTAATAAATTTCATGCAGTGTGTGAATGAATCACATGGCTTTGAGGGGGCTGTAGTGCTCACTTCCTCAAATGAAATTATGGGATTAACATGAAATTGAATGTAAGACAATATTTGTGTTTCAAAAAGGAATAAAGAAGATTATATACATAATAAATATCTTATGTAACATATATAATAGATTTTATATCATAATGGCCACCAAGATGGGTGGTAAATGAAAAATGAACAACCATCTTTTAAGGAGGAGGTAGTTCACCATAAAAAAACAGTATGTTCTTTACCCATTTGATATAGGTTTCTGTTTGTTTAGTTCAACGGTTTTATATAAAAACATTCTCGTATATTTATTAAAATTTTATAAAATTATATAAATGAAAATATTTTAGGGGGTGGATAATGGAAATTAAACTAGAGATCTTGAGAGAAGACGTTACAACTTAATCATGTAACTGATTTTCATTTCTTCCAAAAGACTCCCTTGAAAGGATTTATTCCCAAATATATGCTTCAATGAGTAAGGGAGGGAATTAGGGAGCTTATTAGAGTAATGTTTGGCTGATAAAAGGTTCTTTATAGGTGTGATGATGATATAGTGGTGGTGTCCTTTTATAGAAAATGAAAATGACTCACTTTAATTTTTTAATAAAAGTTTGGTGTACACATTTACTTCAATAAAAAAGTAATAAAAAACCAATAATAATCATGAATTGAATTTTTAGGGACTAAATATATCATAAAAATAGGTTCGGAATGATTTCTATGTAATCTGGGCCCCTAATATTAAAGTTTAGTCCTTAATTAAGCTTAATTTGACTTTAATAATTGTGATTAATTTTAATCACTTTTAATAGTATTTATGGTAAAAATTTATGTTGATCTTATTAGACTCAAAATATAATAATGCTTAATTTTTTTTCCTTTTTTTCCAAATTAAATTAATTGAATTGTGAAAATGAATATTAATTCTAATCTCAAAAATGTGGTCAGAAAGCTGGTTTTTAACATAAAACGTTTAAAAGTTTACTAACGTTTTATATTCAATTTCATAGTGAAATTAATTGTAATGACCACAATAATATTAATAGATATATAAATGATCTAATGAAATCTTAACATAAATTAGAATTATAATATAACATTAAAAATTATTTAAATGAACATATATTTTTTAACATAAAAGCAATAGTTTTCACTTTTCATAAAAATGATGTTTTTGAAAAAATTACAAAATTATCCCTCAAAGATAATTACCGCATTATAAATTCAAAAATTAAGTTTATTTTACCAAATTAAATTTCTATATATTTCAAAAAAAATTGTCTTTGATAGAGGGACATAAATTGTAGTTCATTTGAGAAATTAATATATATTTTTTAAAATTATATCATTTATTATCAATGTGTTTAATTTATATAAAACCATCATAAAAAAATACCAAAAGTTATTATTAATATCTATATTACTAGGTTAAATGTATAGGTTCTAATTATGTAAATTAAATACTTTTATCAACAAAATTATGTTTCCAACAAACATCAGTGTTAGATGTAATGTACACCAAGTCGGTATTGCATGCAACAAAATCCAAGTCGGTATTACATGTAGTGCAAGACAAGTCAATATTACATGTAGCATAATCTAAGTCATTTTCATGTGAAACTAATGTTTGAATTATTGTTTATATATATATATATATATAATAACTCTTTCTAGTGTCACATGAAATAAAAAATATCAAAAATGAAAATAAATTTGAAAATGTATTCCAGAAAATCTCAGGGTGTTACATTCTACCCCACATAAAATGTATTACTCCATAAATATTTTTCTATTCTATCAATGTATTAATACATTAAAATTTTATTCGTAGGAAACCACATCATAAAAATTAATAGTAAAACATCCCTTATAAAGGATATGTTATAACCATAACATTTAAAAAAAATTAACTCATAATGAGGTTCCCACATAGGAGAACATAGGAGGGAATCCAATAAAAGAACACGAAAGAGAAATATTACCATCATGTTCTGATACAGAGTGATAAAGAGCAAGTTCATTAAATATAGCAGTCACAAATCCATAAATTAGTGATGACTTAAGGGAACTTATGATTCATTAGAAACGAAGGTACATTGACATCATTTTTTGATAGAAGATCCCTTTTTATAATGTTGACTAATTTTCATAAAAATATAAACGTTCATGATTTTAGAAAAATTTCACCCTTCTTATTTCATTTAGCAACTTCACCACTTCCTTTAAAAATTATGGGGGACATTTTTTAATTTCTTTGAAGTACTAACAGATTATTTAAAAAATGATATGCCATCCTCTCAATTATCATGAACACAATGTAGTTTGATCATTCTATACTATATTCATAAGTCTTCATATAGAATGTTAAATGTTTAATCCTATTGGATTCATCTGATTGTTAACATAAACATTCAATAAATATTGTACCTTCTAACACTTCCAAAATATAATTCACCAGTTATTTTTAAATAAGATCTTATGTTAAACCAAAAACATTTATATTAGAAACATGGCTACATCCTTGTACAAATAGTATATCATATATGACTTATTCTTCCATAATATATGTTGGGAAAGATAATCAAATTAAATATCACCAACAGATGGAAAATAAGACTTTTATTGGGATTATACATACAAAATAAAACATATAATTCACAACTAAGGATAAAAGGATAAACACTTATTAATTTTCTCACTTCACTCCATCCATTATGATAACTTAATCTTTCCCTTTTTCCATTGTCTTCATATGTTTTTTTGGCTTATCAATCCCAATATTATTTGTTTAGTGGAACTTGTTAAGATAATTATAACACCCTAAAACTAGAACCTCGTGTATTGATAAGTTTGTGTTTTCATTTTGTTTTAATTTCATAAACAAAACATAACTCTCATAAGAAAAATATAATGTTATTTTATTTTATATTAGAATACAACTAAGTAAAACACACAATTGAGCACAAATATATATTATTTAAATAAAAACACCTTAGTTTTTACAATACACTAAGATTAAAATGAGATCCATGCTAACAGAACTATGGAAAGGCCCCCTAAAAATACAAAAGACACATTAAATAAAGGAGGTCCATGGGGTTAATGAAAACAAAGAACAAAACAACCATGATGATATAAAATTTGTTGAGCATCAATGGTATAGACTGAACCACCTTCACATGTACCTCCTCCTTCTTCTCATAATTTTTAGGACACTCTAAAACAATGTTTTATATGGATTCATCTCGACCATTACCTTACATGACCATTGGAAATCCAAATCGATATAATTATAACCGTTACCCATGTGGTGTTTTAACTAAAGAACAATTGAGTACAACTTTACATTATAAATTTCAAAAATAAAAAATGAACCCTATCTATGATATATTGTGTAGAATTATGCTTTGAA
Organism: Viscum album; assembly: GCA_963277665.1. NCBI lineage: Eukaryota > Viridiplantae > Streptophyta > Magnoliopsida > Santalales > Viscaceae > Viscum > Viscum album. The sequence goes on along the minus strand of OY728162.1, from coordinate 912,559,648 downwards.
ACATAAATAAGTAATTCAAAAACACTTTGTGGACTTTTCATTTATAATGTAAATATTATCATTTCACTAATGATTATACGAAATATGTTTAAAATCTTCAAATCAAATCATGTTTTTAATTAAACTGATTTTTTCTATAATGAAAATTATCATAAGGGTTATTAAATCTCAATTTATAACATTTAAGTTAAATACTTAGTCTTTGTGAATAAGTTTTTTCTTTAGAAAGGATTTCGATAAAAAGTCTAATATATGTTCTTTAGCCTTGTGATGATTATGTGGAAGTCTAAAAAGATAATATTTATAAGGTGTTTATAAATATATCTTTCCTTAAGACTTAAAACCATTATAATTTGTGTTTTATAAAAAAATTGTGCCAGCTCGGGCCATCCCTTGGAAGGATGGGCTAAGGGAGGCAGCTCACACGAAGTGGTAGAGCCTAGCCCTCAGGGAAAGCCAAGGCTGGCCTGTAACGACCCGAAATTTTGAATAAATCTTGTTTCCTAATTTTGTGTGTTATTTTATTTTTATACTCAACAAAACTGTTTCATTTGATAACATGAGTATAATTAAAATGAGATCGTTGGGTTTTGACTGTTATATGACCATTGGTCAATATGACCGTTGTAACTAAATGTTTCTATTATTATCTCCAAATACAAGTGATCTTGGTCAATTAATATAGAAAGAAGAATTGATGGCCTCATCCAGTAGTCTCGGTCCAATCGAAGCCCATCTAAAGGAACTTGGGAAAGAGGTAGAACCACTAGGATTTTCTCTGGGCCAAACCCAAGCCGAAATTCATCTTTTGAAGCTATAATGGAATTTCCTTCGAGAGAAGTTCAAACTGATAGAAATTACTACTCGTACAATGTTGGCTGAGCCGACCTCAGATTCTCTCACCTTAGCACATCATTCACTTAGGTCATATTCTAGGGTTATAAGGGGCTATGTAAGGAGACCGTAACTACCTTCTGTAATACTTTTTTTTTAAATAAAAATTTTGATTTATTCTTATGATGAATTTTATGAATTTTCAAATGTCCGGGTAATTATAGTATGCTTATTTTCGATGAATTTTAGATGAAGTATATTTTAGAGTCTAATAAGATAAACATAATTTTGTACAATTATGTTCAGTACAAAATTTAGAGTCTAATAAGATAAACATAATTTTTTTGATGAATAGTAAATTATGAATAGTGATTTTATGCTTCAGATTAGTAATGTGGCCATATTGATTAGTAATCTCATTTAAATAAAGTATTAATATAATCTAGGCACCTTGATTAAGTAATGTGATTCAATAAAATGGTTAAATAACGGTTTCATAAATTATTTGTCAAGTATTAGTTTTTTCGGGTTAATAGTTTTTTTTAATTAAAAATTAAATTAAAAATATTTAGAAAATTATTTTTATAAAATAGACTTTATTTTTGAACTCAGAGCATCGATATTATGGTATGGTAATTTTTGGGGTTTTTTCTGAAAAAATGAATTTTTGGTGAATAGTATATTAAATTAAAAATTAAATAAGAAATATTTAGAAAATTATTTTTATAAAATGGAGTTCATTTTTTGAAATCATAGCATCAATATTTGGTTAAGTTGAAATTTTTGGATTTTTCGATGAATAGTGAAAATACAGTTTTTAAGTTACTGGTGTTTAATGACATCATTAAATGATGTATAAAATATTTAATCAATATGGTCGACTTATGAATAGTAATATAAGGTATGAGGTGTCCCAAGTGTCCAATACCATGGGATAATACCATTGGAAAGCCCATGGTTTTGCCAAAACCACCAATGAAGTGTCCCTTGGCCATTAATGCCTTGTCCCCTCACTTTCCCTATAAATACCCACCCTTCCCTCCTTTAGTTTTCACTCCCAACTCTCCCAAAACGAATCTCTAGTTTCATTGCCTCCCAAGGAGTCCTCCTAAGGTGCCCCCAAGCCTTCAAGGTCCCAACCATTGAGTTTTAAGAGATACGTTTTAAGGTAAGGGATCCTACCTCTCTCTTTCTTTTCAAGTAATCTATTTTATGTCATTTCTTTTATTCTCCATTATATTATGTTGGGGGATTATCATTTATATTCCTCTTACTTCCTGTTTTGTGTTCATATAATGAGATACCCCCTCTTTCTCTCATCAATTCGTTTTAAGAAAGTTTAAGTGGCGCCGTTAGGCAGCCGAATTTTTAAGGGATTATTTCACCTTTCTCATTTTTTTAAAGTTCTACATCATGTCAAGTCTTTCAAGTTCCTTTTTATTATGTTGTGGTATGATCTCTATATCTATCATACTGATATTTTATGTTCATATGATTAGAGACCCTATTTTGATCTCTTCAATTCAGTATTTTGATGTTTTATGTGGCACCGTTAGGCTGCAAATTTTTAAAGGATTCTTTCACCCTTCTCGTTTTCAAGATATATTTTCATGTCAAGTATTTCATGTTCATTTTTATTATGTTGGGGTATTATCTCTATATCTATCATAAGGATATTTTCTGTTCATATTATTAGAGACCTTATTTGACCACATTAATTCTGTTTTTTTATGTTTTAAGTGACGATGTTAGGCTGCTGAATTTTCATAAGAGAAATCTTATTTGTTTCCTCCTTCCTTGTTTTTCAATTCATATGGCATGTATTTCAAAATTCATTACAATGTTATTATATCCGTTATATTCTTTCCTTATACTGTGTTATTAATCATTTATATGTGGGTGACTCATGTCCCCTATCTTTTCAATGTTTTCTAAAAGCCTGTAACATAGTCGTTATGCTGCAGAATTTTCATCTAAAAATGTCTCTCTCTTTTTCTCAAATTCTTTTAATTTATTAAGTGATTACTCAAAGCTCTTTTTCTATAGGGTTATTCACATATATATCAAAATGTTCTATTTTAATTCTGTAATTTACATACACGAAACCCGATTTCCTTTTTCGTGGGTTTAGAGTGACATAAAGATCATGTCTTTAAAGCAGTTTTTAAAACATTGTTATTATGAAAGGAAACCCATTTCTTTTATGCTATATGGGTTGTTTATAAAATGTTTAATGATGCTCTATGTGGCTCACATCATAATAAATAAAATTTAAGGGTGCGCCCTGAAAGCGCTCCAATGCATTGGGTAAAGACTTAATCTCTAGAGATGACCATTTTTAACGACGTCTTGGTGAATAACTTTGGTAATTTTTACTGACACCTTGGTGATGGACCTTAGTGAAATGGAAATTATTTTCAATGTTAAATGTCATAGCCACATCTTCATGTTATGAAATACATTATTTTTATTATTATATGCCTCATGATTTCTTTTTCATGCCTTAATGTTCTTTTTCGTGGCACTATTGATGTATCTAAAGTTCAAATGTTAAATGTTTCCCTTGTTTCCCTTAATGGTCCTTATGATCACCCTTTCTTTTGATGTATGTCCCCAGGTAATGAGATGGATTAATGAACATATGATTAACATAATGATAATCCCTTCAAGTGTTTAAGAAGGATTTTTTATGTTTTCATGTTTTAAGATCCTGGTTTCCATGACACTAAACCTTAAAGATCCTCGGTTTTGTAAAATGTAATGAAAAGTTTTGTTATAAAAATTCGGGATGCCATAGTTGGTATCAAAGGATTGTTTAGTTATTTGTGGAAATTAGGATATGAAAACTCTAGGAAGAACCCTATAGAAAATTTTAAAAAAAGGAAATCTTCCTGGTATTTTTGTAAAGGATTTCCAAGAAAATACATCCCAGTACAGATACGAGCTGGTAGAGGTGGATCTGGCACAGATGTACATAGGGGTAAAACTTGAAAACACCGCTTTGAGTGAGACTCGAACAAAAACTAGTAAATGACAATGGGCCTTGCTGCACTCCTTGTTATGACACTCCCAGGGGATATGCTTTGGAAAATTCGTAAGCTTAGTATGAACCATTATTAAAGGAACAAAGATAAAATAAAATAAAGATTCACATAAGAATATATGATCATGGATAACTTAGATTGGAACCTAAGAGATAACAAGTTAGGGAATAATTTCCTTCTACATGTTTATCCTTCTATGGTTAAAGTTTCCTTTTAATGATTATTGGCAAAGTATTTAAGCCCCCTAATTATACGTTCTTTTCTTAGTTAATGGTGGGAAATGGAAGAGCATGTCCCAACAACCAATGTTATAGGAAATGTGACAATTTCCCTATTAATGTGACAGAGATGACGAAAGATCAAGTTGAATATATTGTGATTATGCCAAACCAGCTATCAAAAATGACAATTAATATTTGGTACCTAGTTGAATGCCCAAATTCATCAAGGAAGAAGAAGACAAAGTCTCAAGGATGTTCATCTGATAAAGTTGATAAGGGAAAGAAGACCCAATTTCTTTTTTTTGCAAAAAGTTTGGGAAGAGGCACAAAGGAGAATGTCACAAAGGAACCCAGAGATGTTTTATGTTTGGGAAGATAGGGCATAAAGTATCCAATTGCATTAAAAAATGGATAATGTGATGAATGAAGAAAAGGATCGATCTAATGTACCTTATACATTTCGATGTCATAAATTTGGAGAAGTTATACATTTTCCAAACCAATGCACTCTTGGAATGGATGTGAAGCATGATGAGAATCAACAATATTCGAGGACAAGGGAACAATGCATGTCCTATACTGAGATGGATCATGATGACTAAAGTACATGTAACTTCTTCACAATAATTGTCTATGTCATGTTGTATTTTAGTTCGTGCTTCATGGGAATATCTTTTATGTTATCTAAGATCATCGAGTCACTACCTATGATGATTTTATATCATTAAGAGAAACATATATTTTTATGTACCACATGTTGATGTACTAAAGCAGCTATTTTTAAAAAAAGAGGGCGATTAGGGGATTAAAAGATGATTATTATTTTGGAAGATGTTCACTATTTTGGGAACCCTATTTGATCGAGGTAAATAGATTACTATGGTATTTTATTTTAGGATTAAATTTTGACTTATATTTTGAAGAATCGATGAATTTAAGGAGAACTTATAGTAATTTAGGCTACATATGGAAATGATTAACCTATCTTGGGAAAAATGTGATGGTTAGTTACTTTTTTATAAGATAATAATAGTGGTTCATGTTTTTTGGAGATGAATGATAAAGACTATCTTGGAAGACAATGTTCTGACATTGTTCTTATAATTGGGTTTCAATATTTGTTTGGTTTATTTTGAGGAATTTTAAGGACTGTTATTTATGTAATGGTCTATGTTCAACTTTGGGTAGCACCATGGAACTTTAAAGATTTGAAAGTAATTTCCCTTCCTATGGGATTCTTTATTTTTGAAGAGTTGTTTTATCTTACCATTTCTGTTTTTGGGATAATGTTTAAAGATAGAAGAAATTCATAGTTAATATTTTGTGGAATACGTGACTCTCAAGAAGATGATTCTTCTGTTTTGATGAGACCAAGTGTTTTTAATGCTCATCGTTTGGAAAAAAGATTAGTTTTGGTAGAAACTTATTAAATGATGAAACTCTACATGAAGGTAGGCATATTTCTATATGTTTTTGTTCTATGTAGTAAATGAATTCCTCAAAATTATGAAAAGGTACGTAAAACAAAAACATTGTTGGTTTACGTTTCCTACTAGGTAATCAAAGACCATTTACCCACGTCAAAAGTTTGTGATTTTCTTGTGGTTAACATTCTCTTAATCATGTTTTATATCACTCTCCCTCGGATCTTTACCCTTTGTTTTCTCATCCATGTCCATGTTTTCCTACATGGAGTCCTAGTGTGGGTTAACTCGAGTGACCTTTGTACTTCCCTTTATTTCTTTTAAAGTAATAGTTTTACTGACTCTTTTTCCGATGTGGGACATTCAATGAAATTTCAAAACCCAATTTTAAAATTTATAAGGAAGCAAATTCTTGAGGGGGGAAGATTGTAACAACCTGAAATTTTGAAAAAATCTTATTTCCCAATTTTGTGTGTTATTTTATTTTTATACTCAACAAAACTATTTCATTTGATATCATGAGTATAATTAAAGTGTGACCGTTGGGTTTTGACTGTTATATGGCCATTGGTCAATATGACCATCGGAACTAAATGTTTCGATTATTGTCTCTAAATACAAGTGATCATGGTTAATTAATATAAAAAGAAGATTTTATGTCCTCAAATAGTAGTCTTGGGCCAATCGAAGCCCATCTAACAGAACTTGGGAAGCAGGTAGCTCCATTGGGCTTTTCTCTGAACCAAACCCATGCTGAACTTCATCGTGTGAAGCTAGAATGGAATCGCCTTCGTGAGAAGTTCAAACTGATAGAAATTACTACTCATGCATTGTTGGATGAGCCACCCTCATATTCTCTCACCTTAGCACACCTTACACTTAGGTCTTATACTGGGGATATAAGGGGCTATGTAAGGAGACCCCAACTTCCTTGTGTAATCCTTTTTTTTAAATAAAAATTTTGATTTCTTCATATGATGAAGTTTATGAATTTTCAAATGTCCAGATAATTATTGTATTCATATTTTTGATGAATTTTAGAGGAAGGATATTTTAAAAATGTTTATGTAAATTTTAAATAATTATAAATGTGAAATTATTTTAAAAAAAAGTCTTCTACAATTATATTCAGTACGAAATTTAAGGTCTATTAAGATCAACATAATTTTTGATCAATAGTAAATTATGAATACTTTTTTATGAATAGGATTAGTAATGTGACCAAATGGATTAGTAATATCACTTAAAGAGAGTATTAATATAATCTAGGCACCTTGATTATGTAATGTGATTCATTAAAATGGTTAAATAACAGTTTCATAATTTATTAGTCAAGTATTAGTTTTTTGTTGTGAATAGAGTTTTTTTGTTAAAAATTAAATTAAAAATATTTAGAAAATTATTTTTATAAAATGGACTTAATTTTTTAACTCGGAGCATCGATATTATGTTATGGTAATTTTTGGGGTTTTTTTGAAGAAAATGAATTTTCGGTTAACAGAGTATTTAATTAAAACGTAAATTAATAATATTTAGAAAATTATTTTTATAAAATGGATATAATTTTTGAAATTAGAGCATCGTTATTTGGTTAAGGGGAAATTTTGGGATTTTTCTGAGAAAGTTGAATTTTCAATGAATAGTTAAAATATAGTTTTTAAGTTACTGGTGTTTGATGACATCATTAAATGATGTATTAAGTATTTAATCAATACTTTCGACTTATGAATCATAAGATAAGGTATGAGGTGTCCCTATTGGAAAATTACATGGGAAAATACCAAGTGAAAGCCCATGGTTTTTCCAAAACAACCAATAAGGTGTCCCTTGGCCATTAATGCCTTGTCCCCTCACTTTCCCTATAAATACCCACCCTTACCTCCTTTAGTTTTCACTCCCAACTCTCCCCCAACGAAGCTCTAGTCTCATTGCTTCCCAATAAGTCCTTGCAAGGTGCCCCTAAGCCCTCAAGGTCCCAACCGTAGTGTTTTAATAGATACGTTTTAAGGTAAGGGATCCTACCTCTCTCTTTCTTTTCATGTAATCTCAATTATGTCATCTATTTTATGCTCCATGATATTTTTTTGGAGGATGATGTTTTATATTCCTCTTACTTACCTTTTCATATTCATATGATGAAAGACCCCATATTTCTCTCATCAATTCGTTTTATGAAAGTTTAAGTGGCGTTATTAGGCTGCCGAATTTTTAAGGGAATCTTTCACCTTTCTCATTTTTTTAAAGTTCTACTTTCATGTCAAGTCTTTCAAGTTCCTTTTTATTATGTTGGGTTATGATCTCTATATCTATCATAATGATATTTTATGTTCATAAAATGAGATAACCTATTTTATCTCTTCAATTCAGTATTTTGATGTTTTAAGTGGCGCCGTTAGGCTGCCAAATTTTTAAGGGATTCATTCACCCTTCTCGTTTTCAAGATCTATTTTTATGTCAAGTCTTTCATTTTCCTTTTTATTATATTGGGTTATGATATATATATCTATCATACTGATCATTTATGTTCATATGATGAGATACCCTATTTGACCTCATTAATTCTTTTTTTGATGTTTTAAGTGACATCGTTAGGCTGCAGAATTTTCATAAGAGAAATCTTATTTTTGTCCTCCTTCCATGATTTTCAATTCATATGGTATGCATTTAAAATTTCATTACCATGTTCTTATATACATTATATTATGTCCCTATACTGTGTTATGAATCATTTATGTGTGTGTGACTCATGTCCCCTCTTTTTTCAATGTTTTCTAAAACCCTGTAACATAGCCGTTATGCTACATAATTTTCGTCTCAAAATGTCTCTCTCTTTTTGTCAAATTATTTTAATTTATTAAGTGAATACTCAAAGATATTTTTCTAAAATGGTATTAAAATATATATCTAAATGTTCTATTTTAATTATGGGATTTACATACACGAAACCGTCTTTCCTTTTTCGTTGGTTTAAAGTGACATAAAAATCATGTCTTTAAAGCAGTTTTTAAAACATTATGATTATGGAAGGAAACCCATTTCTTTTATGCTATATGGGTTGTTTATGAAATTTTTGATAATGATATATGTGTCTCAAATTATAATAATTATAAATTTAAGGGTGCACCCTAATAGAACTCTAATACATTGTGTAAAGACATAATCTCTAGAGATGACCATTTTTAACGACGCCTTGGTGAATAACCTTGGAAATTTTTAATGACACCTTGGGGATGGACCTTGGTGAAACAGAAATAATTTTCAATGTTAAATATTGTAGCCACATATTCATGTTATTAAATACGTTATTTTTATTATGATATGATTCATGATTTCATTCTCATGCCTTGAAGTTCTTCTTCATGACATTGTTGATGTATCTCAAGTTCACATGTCAATGATTCCCTTGATTCCCTTACTGGGCCTTCTGCTCACCCTTTATTTTGATGTATTTCCCCAGGTTATGAGATGCAGTAATGAACCTAGGATGAACATAAGGAGAAGCCTTTCAATTTTTTAAGAAGGATATTTTATGTTTTCATGATTTATGTTCCTGGTTTCCAAGATACTAACCCTTAAATATCCTCGATTTTGTAAAATGTAATGAAAAGTTATGTTATAAAAAGGTGGGATTCCATACGGCCCCAGTCATAGGCAGAGGTTCCTGAAGGGCGCACAAGAGTAGGAGAGCGTGGGTGTGCCATAGTGGGCACATGGTCAAGGGAAGCGGGTAGGCAGAAGCTTGTGGGGGGGAGGTGGGAGCCTGTGAGTAAGGTTCCCTGGTGTGTGTTGTGTTATTGCTAGTGTTTTGGGAGGATAATAATTATAAAGGACCTCTATAGCTCACAATCATTCGATGTGGGACAACAATATTTTCCTGGGATCAAATATGGGCCGTCGAATCACCACGCACACGTTCAACACCATCCGCCCGATCTCACCTTGGACAAATATGAGCCATCGTTCCTTTTTATAAACCACTCTTGTATCCCGCACATTGGGTCAATCCAAGATCAAATCTTGTCCGTCATTTTCTCTTCTGGTATTACCCCACACTGTGTTGGATTCTTCATACCCGTGGCACGCGCTGCATCGAACCTATCGCTTTTCACCCTTTTTCATTTCTTCCTCCTTCAAACTAGGTGGACTGTCCTTTTCCCCCTTGCCGATAAGTCTTCCCCGGCCAATAAATAGACCGGTTGGACTCAACTCTTCTCAATGTTGGTAATAAAATCTTATAATATTTTTCAATATTTAATGTTGTTCATAAACCGGTTGAACCCCTCGGTTTTCCCATCCCGTGACACTAGTATTACTCAGCCAAGTCTTCCTCGAAGATCCTCTTCTCCTCGAATAGAGGTAAGGGTTTTGTGTTCTATTTTCTCGTGAAAAATCCTTTATACATATATAGGCTTTACATATATATACATGCATGTATATTTTATTACTCTCACACCTATATATATATATACCCTCTAAGGTGAATATGGTTTTTGTAAGGGTCTGCATGCTTTGCCTTCCTTATGAAGAATCTTATATTCACACGTTATATATATATATACAGGTATTTTAATGTCCCTACATTCAAACTGGTTTATATATATATGAACTCTCTATGGTAAATATGGGTTCTCTAGTGGTTAAATATTTTTTATGCACTAATATTTCTAATGTGGATGAGTATATTTGGGTTCATTCAAATATGATTTTAGTTCATTTCAAAACCGAATATACACCTATTGTACTTAATGACATATAAACATAGCCCCATATAATCCTATGTTATGTTATTAAGGATTTTATATACAATCTACAAATAAGGATTTGGGATTGATTAATGTTTTGTTTTCAAATGAATTTTTATTAGTATGCAAAATTTTAGTTTTTATATATATGTATGATCACACGTTATATACTCCAAACCAAGCATGAGTGTTGGTTCTCAATCCGATGATATTAACATGAGGATGTAAAAACATGGGGAAGTATTTTAATACAAGAGAAATATAATATATGAAATATATATATATATGTGTGTGTGAGTATATTTGTTGTATGTTCAATATATGATAGTATGAAGCATGTATAGTCATACAGATTGGGTGGAAATCCTCAAATACCAAATTCTAGGTTCCTCTTACCTTCAGGTTATTAAAACATGGATAATTAATTTCTTTTCACATGCAAAATATGTATGTGAAAACGTTTCATGATTATATAGGTATACACGGTCACATGTATCATAAGCTATCATGTTTCGTTTTTTAACAAAGTTATAATAAATATGTTTTACTACCGAGAAATTAAATAAACTTGGTTTACAAGTTGTAAAATCATGTTTATTGTGTATATAGAGTTATGGATTCCCACAACATAAAATTTATGGATCAGTAGTAATTAATTATGTAAAACATTAAATAATGTCGGTCTCCAAAAAGGCCAAACAAAGAGGTATTTATGTAAAAGTGTGAGTCCTAATCCTTAAAAGTATGTCAAACTTATTCGGTTGAAGAGTTCATAAATGATGATTCTATGCTTCAAAATTATTTCATGACCGACCCTATCATTTTTAACGATTTAATAAAATATAAACATCATTTTTCTCAATATATATTTAAAAGTTAAAAGTTTTTAATAAACCACGCAACCATATTATACACAGTTGAGCTTTTATCAACTAAGTGATTGTTGTCAGTTGAGTTGTAATTTATTTACATGGTCACTGGAACATCCTAGAAATGTATTAAATAATATGTAATTCCATTTATAAGAATTCTGAATGCAATAGTTATCATATTCACATCTCATGTGAAAAACCCCTTCTCACCCACAATGTGATATGAGTTAGTAATTATCTTTTCATCAAATAATGTAATGAGACATGTATGCCTTCGGTAAACTCATACTGAATTTTTGATGAATGACTATGACATTATGTATTAATGGTTTAAATGGATTCATTTTACATTGTATAGTTGCACTAATTGATTCATGCATGTGGCTTGACATGATAATAAGATAAGGAAATAAAATTACTCAAAGTTTTATGGGACACCTTGAGTAACTTGAAATAAGTTTAATTATTCAAGGTGGTATGGTACATCTTAAATACATAACCCAATCTAACATATGTATAATGTATTGGACTAGTATGTTCTGGGATGTAGACCGGTAAATGTAAGCCCCCCGGGTTGGAGACCAATAAAAGTAAGCTCCCCAGGTTTGAGACCGGTAAAAGTAAGCTCTCAGGTATGGGTACCGGTAAAAGTAATCCCTTCAAGATAGGTTCTGGTCATAGTTATCCCTTAGGTCTTGGAATAAGGCCTTGACATAGAAGTCTAACATTATGCAATCCCTATTTATGTGTATGATAATCATGTAACCAAATGGATAATCGATTAGTAGATTATCTATGGTTAGGTGCCGGTACCCATGACTATCAGTAATGTAAAATATTATGGAATGACGTAAGATTAATTGTCATTCAGTGTATGTAATCGTAGTTATTATTTGCTTGTGCAAATATGATTGTTCTCTTTTTAACATGTGATTACATATCCATATGTCATTTATGTTTAAAAATTCTTTTACTTATCACACCAAATGGGAATTCTTATATTGAACCATGTGTCCTCTTATTTTTTTGCTATCATGTTTTTTTAGTTGAGAACTTTTATGATATGTCACATGTGAATTAGATTTTATTCAAATAATTTTTTTATGTAATGTTTTAAAGAATATTTTCAAAAGATGTATTGGTTTATTTTAAACCCCTTAATGGGAATTCTTGTGCTCACCCAACGTTTCATTTTATAATAAATTTACAGGTTTCATCTTGTGCTAAAAAAAGTATGACAGGAGAGGATTTTTTCCAAAAACATGAACCGAAATCGATTCTCTGGACGGGAAATGATGTGTAATTCTTCAGTGCTTGTTTTGTTAAAATGTACACATCATGTTCTGAAGGCACCAGCTCCGGGTGTTCTGGGGTCGGGTCTTCACAGCTGGTATCAGAGGATTTGGTTTAAATAACATTGGAAGACCAGGACATAAACAAAGAAACATTTACTTATGTATTACTAAATATGAGAATATTTCCTGATATTCAGATGGAAGGACGAAATCACATATTATCACTCCCTACCGAAATATTAGAGACCATCTTGGTCAAATCATGTTAGTGAGAGTACAGACCTTTTGCAAACTTAAGAGAAACATGCAAGCAATTTTACAAAGTGTCAAACATCCCAAGAATTCTCTATTTTTATCAATAGAATGCCTATATTTACCAGGGTATTACTAGTTCAAAACTGTATATATATAGATGAAGGGGAAATTACCATGAAGGTATTTTCCTATGTTTCACCCAATCCTGAAAAATCATGGCCAGGATGTCGTTTCAAGATGCTGCCTTGGAAGGGACCTATGCATAGCCTACATGTACCAAATATTGAGAATCAATATGTATGATCATGTTGATGTCATTAACATGTTCATACAAGAGTCAACCCGGTGAATTCTTAGATAATGTCCATTCAGACATTTCTGAACTCTCCACATACCGAACCTCTCTTTGGATGCCCGAGTGCACACAACACGAGTTTAACCATTATTGTTCGAAGTGTGTTTGGCCAAGGAAATATATGAACTAAACACCAGCTTCGGTATTCATCTATCCTTACCTGAGGATAATCGATGATTATTGTTGTGGTTTGTTTTTTAAGGGAGTGTTTTAGTGAGATTCTATGAAAGGAATTGTAGGGATGCAATTCTTTGAAGGGGGGAATAATGTAACACCCCGAAACTCGAACCTCATGTATTGATAAGTTTATGTTTTCATTTTATTGAATTTCATAAACAAAACATAATACTCATAAGAAATTAATAATTTAGTTTTATTTTATATTAGAATCCAATCAAGTAAAACACACAAATGAGCACAAAGCTCTTTCATTTAAATAAGAACACTGTAGTTTTTATAATACATTGATATTTAAAGGGGAGCCATGCTAACTAGATATACCTACTAAAAACCCTAACATAATTACGGAAAGCCCCTAAAAATAAAACAAGACATGGTAAATAAATGAGGTTCTTTCAGGTTAATTAAAACAATGAACAACACCACCACGATCATGAAAATTGTGCTGAGCATCAACAGTATAGAAAGAACCATCTTTTCCTCCTCCTCCTACTCCTTCTTCTCTGAATGTATAGGAAACTATAAGAAAAGGTTTTATATAGATTCACCTCAACCATTACCTTGGATGACCATTGGAAATCTGAAGGGCTATAATTATAACTGTTATCCTTGTGATGTTTTAACTAAATAACAATTGAGTACAACTTTACGTTACAAATTTAAAAACTAAAAGATAATCTCTAACTACGATATAACACTTTGAACAATGATTTGAAAAATAAATAAGGAATTCGAAAACACTTTGTGGACTTTTCATTTATAATTTAAATATTTTAATTTCTCAAACGATGTTATGAATTATGTTTATAATCTTCAAATCAAATCATGTTTTTAATTAAATAGGGTTATCCTATAATAATAATTATCATAAGGGTTATTAAATCTCAATTTATAACTTTAATGTTAAAAACATAGTCTTTATGACTAATTGATTTTTTTGAATGAAATTTGTGACAAAGTCTAATTTATGTTCTTTAGGCTCGTGATGTTTAAGAGGAAGTATAAAAATATAATATTTATAGGGTTTTAATATATATATCCTTCCTTAAGACTTAAAATATTTATAACTTGGGTTTTATAAAAACATTGGGCCATCTCTGGCTAGCCCTTTGAAGGCTGGGCTAGGGGAGGCATCTCACACGAAGTGGCTGAGCCAAGCCCTCAGCCCAAGCCAAGGCCAACCCAAGGAATAGGCAGAGCTTCCCTGAAGGGTGCACGAGAGCAAGAGAGAATGGGTGCGCCATAGTGGGCATAGGGTCATGGGAAGCGGGTATGTTGATGCCTGCGGTGGGAGGTGAGAGCCCATGTGTACGGATCAATATCTTGTGTTGTGCTATTGATAGTGTTGTGGGAGGATCAGACTTATAAACGACCACCAAATCTCTCTCCTATTCGATGTGGGACTACAATTTTCACAAGGGATCCACTATAGGTTGTCGGATCACTCCATGCGCGATCTGCACCCTCCGCCTGATCTCGCCTCAGATCCATCTGAGCCATCCTCCAATTTTATAAACCACTGTTGTATCCCGACAGTCAGATCAATCCAAGATAAAATCTTGGCCATCCTTTGTTTCTCCTGGTATCACCCCCAGTGCATTGTCTTCTTCTCCCCGCGGCACACGCTAGACCAAACCCTACTCCTTTTTTCCTGTTATCTTTTCTTCCTCCTTCAAACCAGGTGGACCCTCCATATCCCCCATGCCTATAAGTCTTCCCAGACCAATAAATGTATCGGTTTGACTCAGGAGTTATCAACGGTGGTAATAAAATCATAGAAAATTTTTATATATTTCTTGTATTTTATAAACCGGTTGAACCCTTCAGTTTTCTCCACCCAAAACACTAGTAATCCCCAGCAAAGTCTGCCTCGAAGATCCTCTTCTACTCGGATAGAGGTAAGGGTTTTATGTTTTGTTTTCTTGTAAAAAATCTTATATAAATATATACGGTTTACATATATATATGGGCATGTATATGTTTTTACTCTCACACCTATATATATATATATACTCTAAGGTGAATCTGGGTTTTGTAAGGGTCTTCATGCTTTTCTTTCCTTAGGAAAAATCGTGTATTCACACGTTATATATATTTATATACGGGTATGTATATTCCTATACATTCAAACTAGTTTATATATATATATATAAACTCTCAAAGGTAAATCTGGGTTCTCTAAAGGTTAAAAAAAATTTATGTAGTAATATTTCTTAAGTGGATGAGTATATTTGGGTTCATTCAAATATGATCTATGTTATTTTCAAAACCAAATATACACCTATTGTACTTTAAAACATATACACATATCCCCATCTAATCCAAAATAATGTTATTAAGGATTTTATATAAAACCTATAAATAAGGATTTGAGAGTGATTAAAGTTTTGTTTTATAATGAATTTTTATTAGTATGCAAATTTTAGTTTTTATATATATGTATGTCCATGAGTTATATACTCCAAACCTTGCATGAGTGTTGGTTCTTAATCCGATGATGTTTAAAAGAGGTTGTACAAACATGGAAATGTATTTTAATACAAGCAAAATATAATCTATGAACTATATATATATATATATATGTTTTTGTTTGTTCAATTTATGAAAGTAAGAAGGCATGTATAGTCATACAGATCAGGTAGAAATCCTCTAATACCTAATTCCAGATCCTTCGTACCATCAGGTTATGAAAACATGGATAACTAATCCATTTTTTCATGAATAATATGTATGTAAAAACCTTTCATGATTATAAAGGTATACACGGTCACATGTATCATAAGCTATCATGATTGGTTTTTTGATGAAGGTGTAATAATTATGTTTTAGTAATGAGAAATAAACTAAACTTGGTTTACAAGTTGTAAACTCAAGTATATTGTGTAAATACGATTACGGCTTCCCACACCTTAATATGTATGGATCATTAGAAATTAATTATGTAAAACATTAAATAATTTTGGTCTCCATGAAGGCCAAACCAAGAGGTATTTACGTAAAAGTGTGTGTCCTAATCCTTAAAATTATGTCAAACTTCTTCAGTTGAAGAGTTATTAAATGATTATTCTATGATTCAAAAGTATGGGTTGACTAACCCAATCATGTTTTATGATTTAAGTAAAGATAAACATAATTTTTCCCAATATATATTTAAAACATCAAAAGTTGTAATAAACCAGGAAACCAGATTATGCACAATTGAGGTTTATCAACTCCAGTGATTATTGTCAGTTGAGTCTTAATTTATTTACTTGGTCACTGACACATCGTAGAAATGTATTAAATAACACGTAATTCAATTTATAAGAATTTTGAATTGAATAGTTATCATATTCACATAACATTTAGAAAACCACTTCTCACCCACTATGTGATATGCTTTACTAATTAACATTTCTTCAAATAATGTAATGATCCATGTATGCCTTCAATAAAATATTACTGCCTTTTTGATGAATTATTTTCATATTATGTATTAATGGTTTAAATGGTTTCATTTTCCATTGTATAGTTTCACTCAATGATTCATGCATGTGGCTTAACATGATAATAAGATAAAGAATTAAAATTACTCATAGTGGTATGGGACACCGTTAGTAACTTGAAATAAATTTAATTATTCAAGGTGGTATTGGACATCTTGAATACAAAACTTGATCTGACATAGGAGGAATGTATTGGACTAGTATGTTATGGGTTGTAGAACAGTAAAAGTAAGATCCCCGGTTTGGAGACCGGTAAAAGTAATCTCCCTAGGTTAGAGACCGGTAAAAGTAAACTCTCCGGTATAGGGACTAGTAAAAGTATGCCCTTCGGGATATGGTCTGCTCACAGTTATCCCTTAGGTCTTTGCACAAGGCCCTGACATAGATGTATAACATTATACATTCCCTCTTTATGTGGAAGATAATAATGTAACCAAATGGATAATCGATTAGTAGACTATTCATGGTTATGTCCAAGTACCCATGAGTATAAGAAAAGTAGAAGCTTATGGTATGACGTAAGTTTAATTGGAATTCAGTGTATGTAATCACAGTTATTATCTTTTTTTACAACTCTGATTTTCTCTTTTTAACCTGTTCTAACATATCCAAAAGTTATTCATGTTTATAAATCCTTTTACTTATTACATCGAATGGGATTTCATAAATTGAACCATATATCCTCTTGTTTTTTTGCTATCCTCTTCTTTTACTTGAGCAATTTTATGATATGTCCCATGTGATATAATTTTTTTTTAAAATGTGATTTATGTAATGTTTTAAAGAATATTTTCAAAAGTCATATTGGTTTAAAGTAAACCACTTATTAGGCATTTATGTTCTCACCATATAATTATTTTTAAAATAAATTTTCATGTTTCAGCTTGAGCTAAAATATGTATGACAGGAGAGGCTGTTTTCCCAGAACCTGAACCGAATTTTATTCTCTGGACAGTACATGATGTGTAATTTTTTAGTGCATGTTTTGTTAAAATGTACACATCATGTTTTGAAGAAACCGGCTCTGGGTGTTCTGGGGCCGAGTCTTAACAATAATGGCCAAACTCCTTGAAATTAAAACACATAACTATGAAACGTTTTCTTACGATTTATCATTATTTTGATCTTCATCTAACTTTATCCCATCATTTTGAAATTAATCCACCATGTTTCCATCTCATCTGCACACAAAAAAATTATTATCCCCCTTAAGATAATTTCCTCCATGTATCTTCCCAAAAATATTGAATAATAGAAATATCATTTTCTTTTCTACATTATTTTTAGATTTTCCATTAAACTAAATATTCCTTTTCTTATCAATAACCTGATATTTATAAAAAACTCCATCATCTATTTCAACAGTGATTGCATATTGAAAAATCACATAGTAGTTACAAAACCCTCTTATGGGCAATTACCTTTTGAGGTGTGGCTTTAATCCACTGAAGAGCCTATCAGCTTTACATTAGTGTTGGATGATAGTACCATAATCATATCTCGCATGTCTTGTTAAATTATCCTCAATGGTACCAACATATTCATCATCCTTTTTTTTACTCAATGAACTCCGTTTCCAAATTTCTACCTTGAAAATGAGGAATGTTCTTATTAGATAATTATTTATCAATCTCATCTAAATCCATGCATTCAATTTCATCTTTCTTCCTTGTATTCTTTATTATATTATACCACCATTCTGATTCACCTCATAACAGATAAATAGCCAGAATGATTTCTCATGATACAGACACTTGAGAATGGATAATATCCATTCTATTTTACTCATCTACATTTCTACAATAAGGGGATTAGAATACCCACTGAAATATGGTGGAGGATTCCCCATAAAGGTCTCAACAAAAGGGTGTTCCATCATTTTCTAATTTAAAAAATCATCACGATTCATGTCTTGAGAAAGATGAATGATTAATGAAATGAGGTTTTTTATTCCATCCCCCAAAAAAGCCATATCTTTAGTAACAAATTTGTTGGAGATTCCATAATAATAACCATTAACATGGTTTTTTCATGTTCCAGCAATTGGCCAAAAACAAAATCATAGAGTAAGAAATATTTGTCCTATTGAGGAACCACAAAATCATGAAAATTAACATATATGTTGTCTAAATATTAAAAAATTAAATAATCTACAACACCTTATGTATATCATTTGTTATTAATATCAAAATTACAATTAAATACTTTATGATGTTTTGTGAGTAATTTTCGAATTCCCAAAGCATATACCCTAGGAGTGTCAAACCAAGTGTGTTGCAGGGCCCGCTATTGCGTACCAGATTACAACATGTTAAGACCGAAACATCTTGATAGACTTCATAACCCTAGCTATATATTTTCCAAATACATATCCACTTGCAGTATCTAGTCATGGATGTATTTCTAGAAAACCACAATCTCTATCCTTTAAAAAAAGTTAAATAAATTTTCCTAAATGTAAACTCATCCTTATACTTATCCTTAGAGACATCCCTAGACATATTCTTTAAAATACCACTAGGGATCTTACTAATTTTTTCATATCATAGTTTCAAATTGTTGAATAAAAATTTTCTTTTGATACAACCTATAGTGACGCAGTCTTATCATACATGAATATTATATCATTTTAGATGAATATTTATTACATTGCAAAAATACATTCCCAACGACCATAATAGTTTAGTGACATTGGAAATATAGATAAAAAATATTCTATCCTTGTGAAATATCATCAACATATAAAATAAAGATCTATAAATTTATTAATTTTACCTAAAATGTTTCGTCATAATCTAGAGAAAGGAAACATAAGACAGGGGTGAGCTGAGATGATCAGTAATGGTAAATAATAAAAATGAGTAAGGAAGACCTGAAAAAAGGGTATGTAACATGAGCATAAAATTATAAGATCATACCCTATATATAAAAGATAATAATAATTTTTTGAATTTTTTAATACATGATTCATATACAAATAATGTACATAATCTCAAAAAACATAACATAACAATAAAACATGAAATTGTGGAAAACATATATAAAAACCATATGTCAAGGAGGACTGTCAAGGCCTTTGAAATGTTGTTAGTATTTGGGTAATCACCCATATACCAACTTCCGGATTGCAATGAATTCATATGTACCCTTTTGTTTTGGGTATGGTATGTGCTCTTGTGTACCCTCTAGTTTTGGATTTAGGATGTCCTCCTATTTACCCTCTTGTTTCAGGTTTAGGATTCCTCCCATATAGCATATTTTTTCAGACAATGTATTTCCTCCCATTTAACCTATTTTTTTAGTTTTGTCATTTCATAATATGTACCCTCTTGTTTCATGCTTGGGAATTCTTTGTTTTTACCATCATGCTTTAGGATTGGGATTTCCTCCCATTTACCCTCTTTCTTCTTGCATGGGATTTCCTCTTATGTTACCTTTGAGCTCATAAATCGTTTATCATTCCACAATCAATCATAAGGATATATAGGTCCCACCATCAACATAAAGAAATCAAATGTGCATGTAACACAAAACATTCATCATATCATTACCAATGAATATATATCGTTTCTATAAACATCAAATCATAACCCATGAAAAGAAATGGTAAAAATTAACCTTTCTTCTCATCATAACATATGAAAAAAAAGATTGATCTAATAATCATTTCCTTAATGAATAACCCATGAAAATAATGGTGTTTCAAAAGTATATAACCCATGGAAAAGAAATAGTTTTCAAAAAATGTAAAACCCATGGAAGTGATATGGGTTTCATAATGAACATGACATTAAGCTAACCCATTCATAGAATAGATATTAATGAAACCGTTCGATAATTTCCTAAAAGGCATTGACTAACAACAATAGGTATCATCCTTGATGGAAAATAATTTTGAATCATATTTCGAAACATTTTTTTAGTAAAATGTCTTTTCATCATCGAAAAAAGATTCTTAATATGAAAAACAATTTGAAAATCGATTTCTTTTAAAATAAATTGAAAACATATAAAAAATTATTGAAATCATTTTGAAATAAAATTTTGTTGAAAAAATATTAGATATTATAAAAAAAAATTAAAAAAAATATCCTTCAAAACACATTGAAAACATATAAATAAATATTGATAATGTTTTCAAAACCATTTCATTGAAGAATCTTTGAGAAAATATAAATAAGGATTGAAAATGTTTTGAAAACCACTTCATTGAAAATAACTTTGAAAAATAATACATAAATATTTTAAATCAGAAATAAATTATAATCATTTTATCAAGGAAATTATTTTGAGCGATCATTTGAAAACATTTTTGAAATTTTTTTTGAAAGCATGGTTTTGAAATAAACCAGATTTATGTCCGAAGAGAGAGATAAAGTGATATTTTTCTCACAAATATTTTAATTAATTATATTAAGTAAATAAAGGTGTAAATGGTACTAATAAATTTATATCTATTTAATAAATATAGTATAAATAATCTCATGAGTTTTCTTGATATATAGAGAAAAATATTTCATCAAAGGAAGATTATTCATTAACAATCTTTCAAAAATGATGAGATTGTTGGAAAAAAAATTTACGCCTTGTTTAATTGAGATAATACATGTAATGTTAGAAAAATATATTATATGAAGCAATAAATATCATTAAAATATGTATATTAATTATATAACATATCAATTGGAATCATATACACCATATTAATGAACATAGGTGCATAACAAAACATGTGTCTCAAAGAAGACAAATCAAGGAAAAACTAATTCACCGAAGTATTATCTTTTGAAAAGTTAACACCATAAAATAAATATCATATAAGGGATGAGTAAATACACATAAATTTAAGTTTAATATTCGTTTATTAAATCAATGGGAAGTATATAAACCACAAAAAAGTAATGGGAGGTGAATAAATCATGTATCTCATGGAAATAAAAAGTGAGATGAAATTCCTTTACATTGTGTCTCGATTATCATAGTGCTCATTCAAACAAACTATATAATAAATAGGAGTTTATTATATATATTTAAATGAACCATATAATAATGTATAATAACATATATGGTATGATTATTCCGTTATATTACCTGCTTGTTAACAATCCTTTATTAATATTTCACTTAGGGTCATATCTGTTTTGTTCTTCGCACGTCTTTTAACAAGTTATATCATTTGTCCTTATACATATATCTTGACTCCAGAATGTAAAACATGATATAAATATCATTTATATCAACTATATATGTATTATACTATTCTATATAATATATATGTATGAAATTGATTACACCATTCATTAAGACAGTAGGTCGTACATACCCATGAATGTTGTTTCCGTTTTTATTGTATTATAATAATAAAGTATATTAATGAAATATATATATAATTATTACAGTAGAATTATTATATCATATATATCATATAACGTCACTAAAAACATCCATAATACATTTCATACAGCGTGTGAATGAATCATGTCGCTTTGAGGGGGCGTTAGTCCGCACTTCCCCAAGAACAATCATTATATTAAAACCAAATAAAAAGTAAAAAAGATATGATTTTTAAAAAGGTATAAATAATATTAAATAAATAATAAATATCATATACCAAATATTTTCCATCATAAAGTCCCCCATGAACAGTGGTAAAGGAAAAACAAACATTTAACATATTGTGAGGAAGTAGTTCTCCATGAACAGAAAAAATATGTTCACTACCCTTTAGATGGAGGCACGTGTAATTGTAGATCTAAATAATCAAATAAAAACATACTTGTAAATATATTTTACTATTTTCATTATTTAATCCTATAAACTAAAATATTCGTTGGGGTGCAGAACGAAAATGAAACTAGAGATCTAAAGAGAATAGGTTACCTATTAATCATGTAAATCCTTTTGGATTGTGAGAAAAAGGATTCCTTGGAAACCTTTATACCCAAAAAGAGGATTCATGGTGGAAGGTAGGAAATTTGTGAGATTTTTTATGTATATCATGTGTGAGACAATGGGATTGAGAGGTTTTGGGATGAGGGATTGTTATTGGATTTTTATAGGGAAGGAAAGGGACTCACATAATTTTTTTGAAAAAACGCTAGGTTTACCCACGTTATTACATAAAAAAAGACTTAAAAATACAAAAACAATTATTAATGTAAGGTTTAGGGACTAATTGGGTCAACAAAATGCGTTTTCAACACGTTTCTAGGTTATTTGGGCCCCAAATGTTATAGTTTAATCCCTAATTAATATTAATTTGACCTTAATCATTGTGATTAAATTTAATATGTTTTACTATTTTTTTGTCAAAATGTATGTTTATCCAATTATACTATATAACTTATACTGATTAAAATGGTGTATGATTCTTTTTCAAAATTCAATACTTATAAGTGATGAATTAATATTAATATTAATCCCATATATGTGGTGATAAAGTGGGCCTTTAAAGTAAAATGTTCAGGAATTGATTATGTTTCTATATTCAATTTAAAATTTGAATTGATTATAATGAATTGATTTTATTAATAGATTTATAATTGATCTAATGTGACAATTAAATAATATAATTATAATTTATCATTAATAATTATTTAAACAACAACACCTTTTTAAATTAAAAAGTTGTATTGTCATTATTCATCAAAAATGATGTTTCTCAAAAACAATTCAACAAAACTCACCCGTAGAAAATTTCAAAATTATAAATCCAAAATTTATATGTATTTAATCAATTAAATTTCAAGATTTGTCAAAATAATAGTTTCTTCCATAAGAGGACATGAAGTGTTGTTAATCTGAGAAAATAGTATTATTTTAAAAAATTAAATCTTTCTTTATCAATATTTGTTTATTTATATAAATTCATTATAAACATTATTTTAAATGTTTTTAATAGTATTTATATAACTAATTTTAACATCTAGGTTATAATTAGTTCAATTAATAATTTTAACAATAAAATTATGTTTCCAATATACATCGATGTTGTGTGTAATGTACGCCCAGCCAGTATTGTGTTTCATACCAAGTTGGTATTATGTTTAGTGCAAGCTTAGTCAGTATTCCATGTAGCACAATCCATGTTGGGGTCATGGAAATGAATTTTTGACTTTGTGTTTCAATATATATATTTTTATATATTTATGAACTAGTTCTAGTGTCACGTGAAATGAAAAATATCCAAAATATTAATTAATTCAAAAAAACATTCCACAAAAAAATTGGGTGTTACACAATTAGAGTGAATAATTATCCAATTTAGAGATATGATTTAGGATTTATAATAATATTATGTGAGATATTTTTATCAATATCATTTATTATTGTAATTTTCATATAATAACAGTTTTCATTTCAATTTTTTAAATGGAATTATTGACGGAATTTTGTAGAAAGCATGATAAAGCTATAGAATGATGGGTTGAAGTTAATGATATGAAATTTTTAAGGAAAATAATGTATAAAAAATATTTGGTGAGGTACGCCTTGTTCAAAACTATATTAAGGTATCTCAGAGTATATATAATATTTATAAAAAATATCAGAGTAATGATCTCTCATTTTAGGTTGGAGATATTTTTTAATGTATCTACATAGAAAATAGTTATATGTTTTGGAAAGAAAAGAAAATTATATAAATTTTATATTTGTCTATATGAAATTATGTATAAAGTGATATCAGTTTAATATTGATTGTAATTACATCCATGTTTATATAAAGAGCATGAAAATTTTAATGTTTCATTTTAAATTAAATATGCAGCTGATGAATCCCATTTTTTGAGACCTGATGTGTTATAATTAGAAGTGAATAATAGATATGAGTAAAATCTAGTTGAGGTTATAAATCTGTAAGATCTATTTTATTCTTATATTTACTCATGTGGTTAATGAATTATGGAAGATCTATATGATGGATAAGGAAACAATGGAATATGAATGAGCAATGAGAGGAAAACACAATTTACTTTTCATGTATTCACCAAACATGTGGCCACACAATTAATTTAATGTTGGATGATTGTCACAACCTATGTAATTTTAAAACTATTCCAATTTAATGTCGTAATATTAGTCATTATTATTTTTTTGCATTGACATTCACTAAAACAATTTTATATAAAATTTTTCAAAAATCAAATCAGAAATAGTTTAATTCATTGTAATGTGTTTTCCATGTATTATATAGTTTTGTATATTTGTTTGTAATGTTATATTGAGACATTTCCAATAAAAGTAAGATCCATTTATTAGAAGAAAAAACATACACAAGTCTGAAAAAAGAATATTTACAAAAATCCTTCCATAAAAAAGGAAGGGCATCATCTGTCACATGATCTACCCAATGCGAATTATTACCATTAAATACTTTGTTGGAAAGCCCTTCCGCAAGTGAATTTACCTCTATATAATCATGAGTTGTAATGTGGTCTCTCGAGTAGAGAGATTCCAGACATCTAGTCCAGCGATTAGTGATATTTCCAGAAAGATATAAAACCCCAGTTGGAATAGCAGAGACTACAATGGCAGATTCAAATTTAATCCAATGTTTGTTCTAACCCTACCTTCTAGATTTCTCAACTGCAATTATAACACCATGAATTTATTCTTCAAGAGAAGAAGAAATACAGCATGATCCATAGCTGCACATTTTAACATTTCCCTATTAGTCCCTATAGACAACACCAAAGCCATAAGGACCCAGACTTCCCGTTGAAGCCCCATCAGAGTTGACTTTAATCAACCCATGAAAACTAGCCCTCTAATTGACTTCGATTGTACCAAGCGAATGAAGAAATTTTCCTTTCACCCCAACCTGATTATGCCCATAAAAATCATAAATTAAGTTTGAACAAAATACACCTTTCAATGTTTCCACCTCTCAGATAGCTGCGACAATCCCTACAAGAGCAGAAAAGAATAAAAAATGATGCATTTAATATATCAACTTATTTCTTGCTATCTATACCAGATGAACAGCCTCCCCTACAGAATCCAGAAAAAGATTCTAGAGTTGTAGTGACAGTTGCAAAGAGCTCCATCTTTTTATGCGATCGCCAATTGAATTGAAAAAAGGCATAGGAACTTCAAATATATCATAAATCACCTTCCAAATATACGAACCCACAACAAACCTATGGAAAAGGTGGTCCACATCCTCCCTATGTTGAAAGCACAAAAAATAAATGGATAAAAGAGAAATACCACATACAGGAATAAATTCATCTGTTGGAACTTTTTTGTGAGTCAACATCTATGAAATAATTGTCTGGGATGGCCTTAAAAACATTATTTATCAGTTACCAATCCATTTAAAGTAAATTTTTCTACCAATAGAGTGATTATAAAATCCATTGGAGGTGATAATTCCCTCGACTGCATGCTCCCAAACCGAAATGTCACTCCTAGGGGACCAACAATAATCATCCACAATCGAAGTGATATATTCTGGATGATTATCCATGTTAACAAGATGATCCTTGATAGACAAATAAAAATCCATGTATGAATACCCCTCCAGGACCAAGTCAATAAGATGATTCCCGGTCCAATTGGATTTCAAAAAATTAAGAGAGGAATCCATGGAAACGAGCCACCGATATTCAGTATCAATTTTTTAAAAAATATTCATGAAGGCAGGAAACACCAAAGAGTTGACATAATTTAAATTACATATCTTAAGCCTTTGTATAAACCATTCTTGAAGAAAACAAGTAGCCTTAGATTTCATATTGATAATCTTCCATATAAACCTAGCATGCAAAGAGTCCTTGAAAGCAAATAGATTCTTGATGCCCAAACCACCCTCATCATGTGACATGAAAACATCATTTCAAGGAACCATTGCCCACCTCCTTTCCAAAATACTTCCACTATAAAAAAAATTCTTAATAAAAATATTGACGTTCTTGATTAATTAAATCGACCATTTATACACTATAAAAGATTAAAAAAATTTTGAGATGTTGGTTGATTTTACCTGGATAACCCTACCAGCTAGGGATAAATATAATCACTTCCATGTAAATTTTTTTCTTTTAATCATGCTAACAATGCTAGAGAAATGACAAAAATTTTGTCTCCCCCATAACATGGGCACTCTCAAATAGGTTAATGGGAGATGTCCTTAACAAATTCCCAATTCTGTGATGATATCATATTTCTTGATCGATGAGAAACCACTTACAAATAAAAAAAGGACTTGATCCAGATAACCGCTTCTCCTGAAATCAATTCACAGTGAAAAAGGGATCAATTTTTATTCTAGATGACTCCCTTATCCCCTTGTGTTAAAAGAATGATATCATCAGCACATATAAGTTGAGAGGGAGAAATAGCCCCCTTTCCAGCACAAACAGACTTCAATTTACCATTTCAAGACATGATTGAACGAATCGTGCTGATATAATACTTGACAATAGAAAAAATAATGGGTGATAAGGGATCAACCTGTGTAACACCCCTTGAACAATCAAAATATCTTTCAGGAGATCCATTTATAAGAACAGAAATATGAGTATAACATAAAATGGTTTTGACCCAAGTAACAGAAACATCATCAAATCCATACTTGATAATAATCTTGTACATGAAACCCCAATCCATTATATCTAAATATTTCTTAACATCCAATTGGAGAGTAATATTTCCACCAGTGATGGGTTTTTTAAGAAGATTAACACACTCTGAGGCAGTGAAAATTCAATCCTGGATTGATCTTCATTTGATGAAGCCAAACTGATTTGCAGAAACAATTTTGCAGGCAATGAAGGAAAGCATATTGTCAAAGAATTTTGAAAATGATTTTATAAACTGTGTTAACAAGAGCAATTGGCCTGAAGAGATGAATTTCATTAACATTCTCCTCTTTTGGAATGAGTTCAAGAAACTGAGAATTCCAACCTCTAGGAAGAGATCCACCTCTAAAAAAGTGAATAACTAACCTGCAAACACCTGCACTAATGAGATCCCAAAAGGATTGAAAGAGTAATTTTGGTATAAATGTTACTATTATGAATTATATAAATATAATTTTAAAAAATGGATCATAATTTTGAAATCAGCTTATGTAATATTAATTATGTTGATTATTTGGGAATTGTTTGGAAAACATTTATTTTATTATTAATATTAAATAATAAAGATATTTATAAAAATACCAATTTCTATTATTAAGTATTTACAATGTCCGATTCGATTATAAATAAGTACTAATGACTAATTAATCCTCTATTATTAATTACAATTGAAACAATTAAATAATTATTATAATAATAATCGAATTTTTTATAAATATTTTAGTAAAGATGAATTTTTTTCAAGAAAACAATTCTTCATTGAATTCATCATGTTTATATTAAAATTAAATTCTACCAGTTTTAAAATTTTAATTTTTAGGGTATATTTTCATATTTGAAATAAGGTTATTCGAATTTATTGATGAGACCACTTTAATTTTTTTTCGAACTAAAATTTTCTGAACATAAAACTTAATTAGTATAGTAAAGGGTAAAACATGTTAATTATGATATAAAATAAATTATAATGTCATAAAATATTTTCTTAATTCTTATTGCGTAAAAGGATTTTGAGCCTTTTGATAATTTATTTGAAATTTTATTATATTTGTGGGACATCCAAGTTTATCCAATAAATAATGAAATTATACACTTTATAATTATTCATTTTAAAATTTCATATTCATCAAATTTTTAAAAATAATCATATTAAATTTCTCAATTAAAAAAGGAAGTGTTTCATTTAGTTTAATGGTTTCATCTAGTAGTACATAATTGAATTAAAATTATAAATATCATGAATATAGAAATTTATTTTTTAAAAATGAACATCATTTCTAGATTCATCATAAAAAATTTAATATATGGTTAATTACTTGTGATATTTTTGAAAGGAATGATTTTTGGGTGGAAACAATGAATAATCATTTTTATTAAACCAGTCATATTTCATAGATTATTTTACAAAACATTATATTTTTTTAATTTTTTTTAACATTACATTAGTGACATTTTAATAACCATAATCTGAATAATTATATAGTAATATTAATTATACTTCACATTTTTAGTAAAATTATTTTAATTATTAATGGGGAATTTTTTTAATATAGATTATTTTTATTGTGGTTTTCATATTTATAGTAAAATTAATATATAACACCAATAAACATATATTTTAATAATATATATTTCATGATAATAATATAATGCTTCTATTTTCATAATAAGGATAATATCATTTTTTTCAATTATGAATTGTTTCCCCAATAATAATTTTTCACTGTAGAAATTGATAAAAGTGTTAACAATAGGTTTAAAACTATGAGGCAATATATCAAAAATAAGAAATGAAAATTTATTATGATTGGATTAGTGTAGTTTTTATCATCATCAAAACTCGGTAGTTCATCACACACATTCATCCACTTATCTCTACCGGTACTATTCCAATTTCCATTAAAAAATACTTCCTCATATGATATAAGTTTTGGACTCATAAAATCATCAACCAAATAATGGTAAGGGTATATGTTGATTGGTGTTTTCCAAAAAGATGAATCATTTTTAATCGAGGGATTCAAATCTTTTTCATCTTCTACTATATTTCAGTAGTGACTGTGAGGAATTATATAATAACATCTACTTTATATATTTTCCATAATGTTATTTTTTTATGAAGTAGAACTTTTCATTTCCATTTTCAATTTTAGTGACATGAAAACAATACTTTTTCATACATATAGTCCACCACCTCGTTGAAGTGGTTGGTTTTGTTTTTAATCACTAGGTCATACAGATGGTTGAAATGAAAGTTCAAATAAATATATATATAAGATTTTGGATAAAAAACTATAACTCTATAATTTTAATATATTACATACCTTATTACACTTCCTTTTTTTGGTAAACGATAATGTAAGTCATACATACGTATAGACTATCAGCTCCAGGAAGTGATTCAACTCATTTTTTATTTTTAAATTGCATAGACAATCATAAAGTGAATATGCTAAATAAATATGTCACTTATAAGAAATTTATGAATACTTAATGAAATATATTTTCTAAATTATTTTTATCCCTCAGGTATATTAAAGAAAATTTTATTCATATATATATATATAGTACCATCTCCCTGAAACAATATTAATTTTATTTCAAAAAAACTTTACATGATTGATTTGAGAAGTGTATTTAATGTATAAATATGGTTATTATAATATGTTCATGATTTTAGTAGTTTGACAGCCAAATCCAATTTGATCGTAGTCAATGAACTAAGGTTATTATGAAGTTATAAACAAAACAACCTTGAAATTTCCGATAAGAGAAGAACCATTTTATTAAATAAATAAAACATTGTAATAAACAAAATAAAGTGAATAAATATAGTGTTGTCCAGACCTGTCCCGTGAGTCCTGTGTCATGACATACCCTAAGACCGCCTCCCGAAGGTCAGGGGTTGGAGACTAGAACCAAAGGCGTAAATTTGCAATGGGAAGGCACTATCATGAGTATCTGTACGCGTGAACACAAAACCATATCCAAAATATGGAAATGTAAACATGAATATCACTAAATAACCCCTAATTAGAAATACACACTATATGTCAAATGGGATAGAATACAAACCAAAAATAAGATAAACTAAAAACAAGAAAGTATAAGGAAAACTCCGAAAGCCATCTGGTGGAAACTCCACCTAATGGGTAAATACATAGTAGCTTCCAGAAGCAATATAAGTTTGACCCTTTTGCCTTGTCTCACAGGGCACCACAGGTCTTGGGCCACCAAGAAACACATTAAGGCGGCGGTCGTCATCACCCAACCCAACAAGTGTGGGAAAATCTTATGCTGAGGAAAGTAACAAAATACTCAGTAGGGACCCTAATAAAACAAAAAAAGATGAAAAAGAAAAACAAGAATTTTTATCAAGAAACATGATCACAAAGCAAGATATCTCACAGAAGGTATAATCTGGAGTAGGAATGTAAGACCATCAGTCATAACATCGATCACCATAAGTTGCTATATAACACCTCTTCCATGGGGAAAGTGGTCTGGGTGGGTCACAAAGAAGACGCTTCCCAAAAACCTAAGACTGTTTAGGTACTCATCCTTGATGAGTACCATGGGTGTGCTATGTCTCAAGACGTAACTCCCCGACATGGGCATGTGGGGTCACACAGTATTCACTTCCCACATTGGCCATATTGAGGTACTCCTCTGGTCATTTACTGTGGGTTTTTTGGGTCACAAAAATGCATCTCCCTATCGTGGCACATACAGGTTAGCCAGAAGCCGCTTCTCACTATCCCATACAATCGGATCTATAGAGGGTCTCTTGTCATCAGTCTTTAGGTCTCAGCCAACCGTATTTTATCCTCACATCGCACACTTAATCTCGGGGGAACTACTCCCCAATCCATGCATCGAATATCAACTTCTATGACCTCCTAAATTTTATATTCCAAAAAAATCCACCTTGTCGTGAGGGTACCAACACCGCAAACTTCTCTTCAATCAGACACCCGGTTTGAATGATATTGGAATTTTTCTAAAAAGGGGCAGGTTGGGTTCGGGTACAGTCCGACCTGATCAGACGGACCTGTCCTGTGTCGGCAGCCTATGGCCTGCTTGGTCTTCCATAATAGAATTGGTTCCACCTAGATAACATATAACTAGAAACCACGTATGGCTCCCCATCTCCATGTGGGTCGTCTGCAGGGCAGCCTTCTCTACTATTGTCAAGTGAATATGGCCTTTGCTGCATGGGAGATAGTGTAATGTTGTGTCTGCGGTGCACCAACACAGTTAGGTGGCAACATCCACCCACCACCATCCAGCATCCCTTGCTACACTTTCGTGTTCCATTGACCCCAGTGATCTTCCAATCCACTTTCATGGTGCACATCCGCTAGTGCCGGAAGGTTCTTCGACAGACCACCGGGTCTGCTCGGGTGGTCCTTTCATTTCACCCCATTGTCCAATGGTTATCGGGGGATCTCATATTCCTTGGAATGGTCTTCGATCCCCTTTGTATATATTTTGAGGATGTGGATATAGGGCCCTAGCTTTAAACCTTACTTAATCTTGAGATATTTCAAGAATTCACCTTGAGGATCTTTTCAGGTTTAGAGTTTTAGAGAATTAGATCATAAAACATGCATTACATTCCACATTTAAACAATATGGTTACATAAAAGATAGAGCTCATTTTTCCCATCAACAGAAACATATTTAAAATAAAACATGGATTCTTTTTTGACACATCCTTAACATTATCATCACATCATGTACCTTTTCCTTGACCTATGAAAAACATTTAAAAACATGGGATTAGCATAAAAAGCTCAGTATGGGATCTAAAAATATGGAAAGGAAACATGAGTACATGTATACATAAGAATCAATGAAATCATATTCTACTCATAACACATAAGAAATTTAACATACCTCATCAAATCATGAATAAATCAGAGAAATCATAAGACATAAAGGTAACATGACGCATTCATAACATTCTTA
This sequence comes from Viscum album, assembly GCA_963277665.1. NCBI lineage: Eukaryota > Viridiplantae > Streptophyta > Magnoliopsida > Santalales > Viscaceae > Viscum > Viscum album. The sequence continues at coordinate 912,527,387 of OY728162.1, read as the reverse complement.
CGTAGGGAGTAACCCTCTTGGTTACGTTTGGACTACCCATCATAGTATATTCCCTAAATCTCTTCAGAGAAACCTCAACATTTAACTCCTTCGCGTTACCCAATGCATTGGAGATCTATATCGGGCTCACCTGCCCTTATTTTGTCACAGAACCACCCGTCCTCATAATAATGCCCAAGAACCACAACATAATCGTATCACACAAACCATGCATAAAGGAAACATAACATTTCCACCTTTCAATCACAAGATATCAATACAACACATTGATATAAAAACATTATGAAATCCATTTTCAATACCAAAATAAAATAAAATTAAAACATGGTATTTATTTTTCTTTTAAAAAAAAGGTATGTCTTGTAGAGGAAGTCGAAACTCAAATAATGGTCACGGCGGCGGAGAAGTCGTTGTCACCGCATACATACGACAAAAAAATTCCCTTTTGTCATTTAGTAAAATGATTCATATAAAAAAGATTACTTTTGGATAAACGTAAAATTCAAAGGGGTTTATACACCGTATAAATGAAGGTTGTGTATAAAACAAAATATGCCTCAATGAATGGAGATTGAGACGAAGTCCCTTACCTCGTGTCCGACTTGACTCGATCATTCTTTAATCTCATGAATGATAAACATGAGTTAATTTATACTAGCTTAAGAGCATTTTTCAAGTTCATTATTCTATTTATATCACTTATTACCAATTCATGAACACTATGTTATTATTTAAGTTAATAACAGTCATTTTAGCGATCATTGTTCCTTGAGTAAAAAATAAACTCATTATAATAACAAGTTGTTCATGTTGTAAAATATACATTATATCCATAATTTTATTCATGATGTACATATCATATATATCATATATATCCATTATATTCATGCATTTATAATATTAAATAACTTTTAGAGGTAAGAAATGAAATGCGTCGTTCATGGAGACGGTAAGCCGCACGTACGCATGAACGCTACTTCCATTTCTATTTAATATTTAATGGAATTAAAACATAATGATACATAATTGTTTTTTAATTCCATTATGGTTTCATATATTATATCATTAAATATATCCTTTATACGTACCATATATGGTATTAACGAATCATATCACTTTGAGGGGGCGGTAGTCCACACTTCCTAAATTGAAGATATCGCGTATACCCATATGGAAGCCATACATTTATGCCATAAATGAAAAATACAGAAACATAAGGAAACAATAAACATATTATATATCATATATAAATATACTGACATCTTAATGGCCACCTTTGAAGGTGTTAGAAGAATATTGAACAATCATCGTATCGTGAGGCAGAAATTCGTCATCCACAGAAACAATATGTTCTTTAACCATTAGATGTAGGTTTGTGTAAGTGTAGATATAATCATTCTTATAACAACATCCTAGTATATGGAAGATACTGGTGTTGTAAAAAAAGAAATGAATAAAAAGATTTTAGGGGGTTGGAGAAGCAAAATAAAACAAAAGAACAAAAGTGAAGACATTACCTTAAAGACGGGTAACCCTTGTTGATTTGAGCTCAAAGGCTTCCTTCGGAAGAATTCTGCCCAAAGTAAGGCATCAAGGAGTAAGAGAGGGATGTGGAGAGACAAAATTATCAGGTGTTGGCTGAGCCAAAGGCTTGATAGTAGTGGGTAAGCAGGTAGAGGTGGGGGCCTTTCATAAGAGGACAGGAGGGGCACTCTTGGAAAGTTACAAAATGATACTTTATTTTCAAATGGGTTTCGAATTTTAAAGGTCCCACATTGAATTATTTTGAGTATAAGGTGATAAGTGTTCAAAATATACTCATCCAATAGGTTTTTGACAAGTTTAGGTCTTAGATTGTACATTATATTTTTATTTTATTTAAATAGTTAAATAATGAGGTAATCGCTGCACCATCATAGTGTGATTAATAATTTAATTTATTTAAAGTCTAAAAATTATGAAAAAAATACTATGATGTATGAAATATTTTTACCTTTACAATGAATATTTATAGTCCATAATATTATCTATGTAGACAAAATTAAAAATGTTTTACTCAGGTGATACATTCTTTGTTATATTTACATTCTTTAAAAATAAAAAGATAAAAAGTCGCTTTCCCACAAAAGTGATTCCATGGGGTCCCCAAGATTGGCAAAAGGAATCCCATGGTCGGACATGAGGAAACCAGTAGAATTATGACACATGTTGGTGTCATGTTTTATTATCATGATATTATTTTATTATCCTTAACTACCCGATTACTCATTAATCAAGATAATTAAAGATAATCACCGTTGTTACTATTCATAATGTCCAAAAACAAAAGAGTCTTGATTACATAATTTGGACCTTCTGATTCCAAATATGTAATCCATTTTAACAAATTCCAAACACAGAAATTTCAATAATTAATTTAAAAATAATTCCCGTTGTCAAAAAAATAGCGGGTTTTTTTGACACAATATATATGAAATGTTTGGCAGTAGTTTATGCCCAATTCCAAATTGAAATTAATCCCAATGACCAGGATTGGATTAAATGGTAACAATATATTCAAATTACAATTTAATACCAATTAAAAAGACAATCTAAACATATAATTGAATTAGATGAAAAAGCAGTTTTGATGTAAAATGTACTATTTTTAACTATTCATTAAAAAATGAACATTGTCAGAAAAATACTAAAACATTATCCAATGTAAATTTCAATGCCCCAATCATAAATAATATGTTTATTTTGACAAATAGTGCTTTTAAAATTTTCAAAATCTTTATTTAAAAATGGTTTTCCATCAAAAGGCAATAAAATAATCTTTTAAAAATATTACTGTATTCCATGCTTAAGAATGGATTTCTTCTCTTTTTAAGCCTCTAAAACACTATATAATTCATAAATAGACATAGATAAAAACATATATTATTCATTACTTACTTGGGATGTTACATCCTTCCCATATTTATAAAATTGCGTCCCGTCAACTTATTTACTTATCAAATAAGTGGGGGTATTTATCCCTCATTGTATTTTCAGATTCCCATGTTGCCTCTTCAATCATGTGGTTTTTCCACAAAACCTTCACCTAATGAATCAACTTATTCTGTAAAACTTGCTCCATGTGGTCAAGAATCTGGACCGGTTGTTCCTCATAAGATAGGTTCTCTTCCAGCTGAACTACCTCGGCACTCAAAACATGAGATGGATCTGTCATGTACTTCTTTAACATTGAAACATGAAAATCATTGTCTACTTGAGATAAACTCGTAGGTAAAGCCACTCGGTAAGCAACAGATCCAACTCTCTCCATAATTTCATATGGTCCAATGAACCTTGGACCCAGCTTTCCTTTCTTACCAAATCACATCACACTTTTCCATGGTGAGACTTTGAGAAAAACATGATCACCTACCTCAAAAGAGAGATCCTTCCTCCTGTTGTCTGCATAACTCTTCTACCTGCTCTGAGATGTTCTCATGTGTTTCTGTATCAGCTGAACTTTTTTGGCCAACACTTCTACCAATTCTGGTCCCATCAGCTTCCTTTCACCCACTTCTTCCTAGAAAGCTGGAGTTCGACATTGTTTACCATATAATGCCACAAATGTAGCCATATGTATACTAGAATGAAAACTATTATTATAAGAAAACTTTACCAAAGAAATATGTTGGTCCCAAATTCCCTGATAATCCATTGAACAAGCACGTATCATATCCTCCAAAGTCTGAATTGTTCGTTCTGACTGCCCATCAGATTGAGGATGAAAAGCTGTATTAAAATTTAATTCAGTACCCAACGACTTGTGAAGGCCTTTCCAAAAGTTAGAAGTGAACCTAGGATCACTGTCAGATACAATGGAGAGAGGAACTCCATGTAACCTAACTATATCATTAATATACAAATAGGAAATTTGATCTAGGGAAAAAGTATCTTTAATAGCAAGGAAATGAGCAGATTTAGTCAAGCGATCAACAATAACCCATATTGCATTATTACCTCGAGGTGTCTTCGGAAATCCCACAACGAAGTCCATAGATATATTTTCCCATTTCCATTATGGTACTTGTAAAGGATGAAACATCCCATTCGGTAACTGCCGCTCTGCTTTTACCTGTTCACATGTCAAAAACATCATAGTAAAATCAGAAATATCCCTTTTCATTCTGTCCCCCCAGTAATACTCCTGAAGATCTCTATAAATTTTAGTACAGCCAGGATGAATGGAAAACGGAGAACTATAAGCATCACATAACAAATCTCTCTTTAACTATGAATCACACGGCACACACAATATCTTCCCAAATCTCAAAACAAAATCATTATCAATGTTGAATTCAGTAAACTTACCCTTCTGAACTAGCTCTACCTTTTTCGGCAACTCACTGTCTTGCATCTGTGCTTGCTTGATTCTGTCTGATAGAGAAGATTTCACTGATACCTGAAACAAAACAAAAAGACATCCAACACCAACAACTTCTATGCCAAATTTCATCAAATGCTTAACCAAGGGATCACGTTCCAATCGCAACATTTTTAATGAACCATTACATTTTCGACTCAAATCATCAGCCACTTTATTTGCTTTTCCCGGATGGTAATGAATTGTACAATCATAATCCTTGATTAATTCTAGCCATCTCCTCAGTCTCATGTTCAATTCTCTATGAGTGATTATATACTTTAAAATTTTGTGATTGTTATATATTTCACACTTTACTCAATACAAATGATGCCTCCAAATTTTTAAAGCGAAAAAAAACAGCAGCTAATTCCAAATCATGTGTAGGATAATTTACCTCATGAGTTTTCAACTGACGTGAAGCATAAGCAATTACATGATCATTTTTCATTAGGACACAACCAATTCCATTCAATGAAGCATCGCCCTAGATAACAAACTCCCCATTCCGGGAATGTAGTGATTAAACTAGAGCATTCACCAATCTTCATTTCAACTCATGAAAACAATCATCACATTCTTTTGTCTAGATAAACAAAACACCATTTCAAGTCAGCTTAGTCATTGGACTAGATAACCGTGAAAAATTTCTAACAAACCTTCGGTAATAGCATGCCAAACCAAGGAAACTACGAATCTCTGTTAAATTTGTGGTTCTTGGCCATTCTTCAATAAACATTGTTTTTGCAGGATCAACAGTTATCCTATATTTAGAAACAATGTGACCAAGGAAAGAAATTTTTTGCAACCAAAACTCACACTTGTTAAATTTCTCATACAATTTCTTTTCTTTTAAGGTTTTCAAAATAACCCTTAAATGTCTTTCATGCTCCTCTTTACTTTTAGAAAACAGAAAAATATAATCAATGAAAACCACCACAAACTTATCCAAGAACTCATGGAAAATTGTATTCATTATGTCCATGAATACAGCAGGTGCATTGATTAGCCCAAAATTCATTACTACAAATTCGTAATGGCTATATATTGTACAGAATGCGGTCTTCGGAACATCTGCTTCCTTTACCTTCAGCTGATTGTACCCCGATCTCAGGTCAATCATTGAAAAATACTGAGCTCCCTGGAGCTGATCAAACAAATCATCGATATGAGGCAAAGGATTTTTATTCTTAACAGTGATGTTATTCGAGGCTCTATAATCAATGAAAAGTCTCAAAGAACCATCTTTCTTTTTAACAAATAAAACAAGATGACCCCATGGTGATGTGCTAGGTCGAATGAAACCTTTCTCTAATAAACCTTGCAATTGCTCCTTTAACTCTAAAAGTTCAATTTGAGCCATTCGATAAAGGGGTTTTGAAATTGGCTTAGCATCAGGAACTAAGTCAATAGTAAATTCAACATCCCGATCTGGTATTTTTCCAGGAAACTCATCAGGAAAAACATCAGTATACTCATTTACCACTGGCACATCATTAATCTGAAAAGTTCCCTTGTTTTCAACAATTTGTGCAAGGTAACATTCATTTCCATCTTTTACAAGTTTCTCGGCCTCTTGATAAGTTATCAACAATAAGGGTTCATTATTGAACACAAACTGAAAGTCCTTATGAAAATAAACTTCTTTATCTCTACAGTCAATCTTAGCATGGTAAATAGAGAGCCAATCCATACCCATGATAACATCAAACTCTACTAGAGGTAAAACTATAAGGTTTTCAAGCAGGTTCAATCCACAGATAAGGATAGGATGATTCTTATAAATTCTTTTTGCCTCAACATTTCCCCCATGTGTTATTACCACAAGTTCAGGAGTCATTTCTTGAGATGGTATTCCCATTTTACTAGAAAAGTTTTTAGAGATGAAAGAATGTGTAGACCCTGAATGAAACAAAACACTAGCATAATCTGAAAAAACAATCAAAGTACCTGATACAACATTGTTTGATGGCCCGACATCTGCTGAAGTTGTTGTAAATGATTTCACCACCCCTTTCTGCTTGTAGTCTAACTGATTCCCATCACTCAAGGTCTTTGTTGGAAACTCATTAGCATAGTAACCCATCTCATTGCACATAAAACATTTCACTAACTGAAAATATAATTTGGACTTACCATCACTTTGATATTTTTCAGTACAATCACAAGCCTTATGTCCCATCTTACCACATCGGTAGCACTTTCCAGAATTCAGAAGACAATCCCCAGCATGCCTTTTAACACATTTATCACAAACTGGAAACTTAGTTTTCTTACTGTCAAACCTTTTTGAATAATTCTTTCTTTTATCCTGCCACCTTGGTCTCTTCTTCTGCTGGTTGTTATAGAACACTTGATCATCGACAAACTCCATTTCCACCTTCTTAGCACATCTAACAAGCTTTTCATAACTCTTGAACTCGCGAGATGCTAAAGCCCTTCGATATTTTGGCTTTAATCCTAAGTAAAAACGATTGATTTTAATATCAATGTCTCGGATAAAATTTGGAGCATACCTTGCAAATCGAGTGAACCTTTCTTCATTGGAAGCCACTGAGTCTTCCTCTTGCCTCAATTCCAAGAATTGTTTCTCCATCCTAAGTCGAACAGCCTTAGGAAAATACTTCTCAAGAATCATACCTTTGAATTCATCCCAATCAAGAGCATCAATATCATCAGCGTCCCTGATATTTTTAACCATCGACCACCACTGATCTACTTCACCCTCCAAACGGTAAATAGAAAGACTAACATTTTGATTGTCTGAACACCCCATGCCATCGAAAATCTTCTCTAGTGCTTTAATCTACACTTCAGCTAGAAAATGGTCAAATGATCCTATTAATGATAGGGGATGTTGTCTCATGAAATGTTCCACCAATGACATGTTCCTCTGTGGTCGATCTGGCTGATCTTGTGCATGGATACCACCACAATTTATCGCTTGAGTCGACTGTGCCATTACTGTAAAAAACTGTTCAGTTCCAATTCCGACCATCTCAGGATGCTGATTCGGAATGTTATTTCCTTCTATATTCCTCCCTAGCACTGCTTCCCTGTTTCCTCTGCGGAAAACCAATCTGAACAAACATGTCTTAGATGAAGCAACTTGGTAATCTTCAAATGCTATATCATTTCAATTTGACCATAAAAAAATATTTTTGGATAATCATTTATTATAATTCTTACTCCTAAAGTTAACAAAACCGACCTTTGATACCAACTATAAGGCCCCAGCCTTAAACCTTACTTAATCTTGAGATATTTAAAGAATACACCTTGAGGATCTTTTTAGGTTTATAGTTTTAGAGAATTAGATCATAAAACATGCATTACGTTCCACATTTAATAAAAGTGGTTACATAAAAGATAGTACTCATTTTTCCCATCAACAGAAACATATTTAAAATAAAACATTGATTTTTTCTTGACACTTCCTTGACATTATCATCACATTATGTAACTTTACCTTGACCTGTGAAATTTTTTTCAAAAACTTGGGATGAGCATAAAAATCTCAGTAAGTGATCTAAAAATATGGAATGGAAACATGAGTACATGTATACATAAGAATCAATGAAATCATACTCTACTCATGAAACATAAGCACTTTAACATACCTCATCAAATCATGAATAAATCATAGAAATCATAAGACATAAAGGTAACTTGAGGCATTCATAACATTCTTACGTAGGGAGTAACCTTCTTGGTTACGTTTGGAATACCCATCATAGTATATTCCCTAAATCTCTTTGGAGAAACCTCAACATTTAACTCCTTCGCCTTACCCAATGGATTGGAGAGCTATATCGGGCTCACCCGCCCTTATTTTATCACAGAACCACCTGTCTTCATAATAATTCCCAAGAACTACAACATAATTGTATCACATAAAACATGCATAAAGGAAACATAACATTTCCACCTTTCAATCACAAGATATCAAAAAAAAAACATTGATATAAAAACAATATGAAAACCATTTTAAATACCAAAATAAAAGAAAAGTAAAACATTGTATTTATTTTTCTTTTAAAAAAAGGTATGGCTTGTAGAGGAAGCCGAAACTCAAATAAAGGTCACGACGGCGGGGAAGTCATTGTCGCCGCATACGTACGATAATAACATTCCCTTTTGTCATTTAGTAAAATGCTTAATATAAAAAAGATTCCTTTTGGATAAACATAAAAGTCAAAGGGTTATATACACTGTATAAAAGAATGTTCTGTATAAAAAAAATTATTCCTCAACGAGTGGAGATTGAGACGAAGTCCCTTACCTCAGGTCCGACTTGACTCGATCGTTCTTTAATCTCCTGAATAATAAACTTGAGTTATTTTCTACTAGCATAAGAACATTTTTCCAGTTCATTATTCCTTTTATATCACTTATTACTATGTCATGAACACTATGTTATTATTTAATTTAATAACGGTCATTTTAACGATTATTGGTACTTGAGTCAAAAATAAAGTCTTTATAATTACAAGTGGTTCATGTGGTAAAATATCCATTATATACAGAATTTTATTCATGATGTAGATATCATATATATCATATATATCCAGTATATGCATGCATTTATAATATTACATAACATTTAGAGGTATGAAATGAAATGCTCCGTTCATGGAGACGGTAAGTCGTACGTACGCATGAATGCTACTTCCATTTCTATTTCATATTTAATGGAATTAAAACATAATGATACATAATAGTATTTTAATTCTAGTATGGTATCATATATAATATCATTAAATTTATCCTTTATACATACCACATATGGGATTAACGAATCAAATCACATTGAGGGGGCGGTAGTCAGCATTTCCTAAAATGAAGATATCACATATACCCATAATGGTTGCCATAAAGGTCTTCCATAAATGAAAAATACAGAAGCATAAGGAAAACATAAACATATAATATATCGTATATAAATATAGTGACATCTTAATGGACACCTATGAAGGTGTTAGAAGAATATTGAACAATCATCATTTCGTGAGGCATAAATTCTCCATCCACGGAAACAGTATGTTCTTAAACCACTAAATGTAGGTGTGTGTAAGTGTAGCTAGAATCCTTATTATAACAACATCCTATTATATGGAAGATACTGTTTTTGATACAAAAGAAATGAATAAAAATAGATTAGGGGGTTGGAGAAGCAAAATAAAAAAAAGAACACAAGTGAAGATATTACCTTAAAAACGGGTAACCCTTATTGATTTGAGCTCAAAGGATTCCTTGGGAAGACTTCTGCCCAATTTGAGGCTTTGAGAAATAAGATAGGGATGTGGAGAGACAAGATGAGCAGGGTTTGGATGAGCCAATGTCTTGAGAGGTGTGGGTAAGGAGGTATAGGTGGGGGCCTTTTATAAGAAGAGATGAGAGGGACTCTTGGAAAGTTACAAAATGTTACATTATTTTCAAATGGGTTTAGGATTTTAAAGGTCCCACATTGATGTATTTTGAGGGTAAGGTGATAAGGGTTCTAAATATACTCATCCTATAGGTCTTTGAAAAGTGTAGGTCTTAGATTCTACATTATCTTTTTATTTTATTTAAATCATTAAATAATGAGGTAATCGAATCATCCTCATGATGTCATAAATAATTTAATTTATATAATGTCTAAAAATTATGAAAAAAATACTATGATGTAGAAAATATTTTTACCTTTCCAATTAATATTTATAGTCCAAAATATAATCTATGTAGGAAAAATTAAAAATGTTTTACTTAGGTGATACATTCATTGTTATATTTACATTATATAAAAATAAAAAGATAAAAAGTCACTTTCCCACAAAAGTGATTCCATGGGGTCCCCAAGATTGGAACAAGGCATCCCATGGTCGGCCATGAGACAACCAGTTGAATTATGACACATGTTGGTGTCATTTTTTATTATCATGATATTATTTTATTATCCTTAACTACCCGATTACTCATTAATCAAGATTATTTAAGATAATCACCGTCGTTACTATTCATAATTTCCAAAAAAAAGAGTCTTGATTACATAATTTGGACCTTCTGATTCCAAATATGTAATCCATTTTACCAAATTCCAAACACAGAAATTGCAATAATTAATTTAAAAATATTCCCGTTGTAAAAACAAATAGCGGGTTTTTTTTAAAACAATATCTATGAAACGTTTAGCATTAGTTTATGCCCAATTCTAGAGTGAAATTAATCCCAATGACCACCATTGGATTAACTGGTAAAAATATATTCAAATTACACTTTAAGATCAATTAAAAATATAAACTAATCATATAATTAAATTAGATGAAAAAGTAGTTTTGATTTAAAATGCAGTATTTTGTACTATTCAAAAAAAATGAACATTGTCAGAAAAATATCAAATGTTTTTCCAATCTAAATTTCAATGTCCCAATCATAAATAATATGTTTATTTTGAAAAATATAGCTTATAAAATTGTCAAAATTTTGATTTAAAAATGTTTTGCCATCAAAAGGTAGTAAAACAATCTTTTAAAAATATTAGTGTATTCCATGCTTAAGATTGGATTTCTTCTCATTTCAAGCCTCTAAAACACTATCTAATTCATAAATAGAAAAAGATAAAGATATATATTATTCATTACTTACTTGGGATGTTACAGTGGCCATGAATAATGCACAAGTGCAGTGGCTCTGGAATTTTTCGTGTCATCTCATGCCCTCTGGATTATAGTTTTAAAAAACATGAAGTGGTTGGGATTACAATTCTATCAAAAATAATTTAATAATTCTATTGAAAACCCAATAAGAACACCCTCCCACATGAACAAAAAATCTATGGATCAACATGTTCTTGGGTTGATCCCCATTCTTCATTTTATATTATGAATGGGGAAAACATAAAAACAAAACAAACCCTTACCTCAATTGACATTCGTCATTGAAGTGCTCCGCCCTTGTGGATTAAAACTCTGTAGGGGTTCATCACTTCCTAGTCCCATTATTCAAAAAGAATCGATGTTTCTAGAGATCCTGCTGGCGTTCATCATTCATCATTGGAGGTAAGTCTTATCATAGGATTCTCGACTAATTTTCAATGTTTAATACTCATCTCTCCAACGCATTAACCCATTAAAATAAAACACATCAGAGTATTTCTGTTACACTGCAATGTCGCATCGTTACATTATTCCATTTTTTTGAAATAGTGTATCTCTTACGATTCATAAAAATGATCCATTAATTAGATTCCAATAATGAGCCTCATCATCGGACTATAGCCCAATTTTCTATCACTCAATGGTGATAAATGAAAAATAAAATGACATCTTAAGTTATTTTATTATTATCTGAAAATTCTGAAAACTATCTTTTCTGCCCGACCCTTTTTGGTAAAATTTAGGTATTCTCTAGGAGAATCCCAGTGTTTCGATTTCAACGGTGCCCTTGTACTTTTATCTGATCACCAATTTAAATTTTAGTAAAACCCTGCTTACATGTTTACTTAAATGGAAATAAAAAATTTCAATATTCTATTCTGGGATCACTGGCCCTCAAAATCACATGACGTCATGGCGTATGGTCTTGAAATTATTCCATATTATTTAAAAAAAATACACATAATTATCAGGACGTTACATTCTTCTCAAATTAGGTATTTACATCCCCAAAATAGAAAAATAGGCATATCAGAAAAATTGGGTTCTGTGCAAGAATATGAGCCTCCCACTCTCATGTGCTCTCTTGGAGATTATCATGCTACCACAGAACGCGTACCATAGGAACCAACCATCCATGATGTACTTGTTCCATTCAGTCCTATATCTTTATGGGGAACTCCACAAACATCACCCAATCGTCAATGTCCATCTCACACAAGTCTATGACTTGTGATGGATCATTCACGTATCTTTTCAGTTATGACATGTGGAAAATATCATGCACCTAGTGCATCTGTGAGTGAAGAGCTAGGTGGTACGCCACCTCTCTAACTCTGATGAGGATCTTTAAAGGTCCGATGAAAGTCGAAGATACCATTCCACCCTGACCAAATCTATTCAATCCCTATTAGGGTGAGACCCAAAGGAAAACATGGTCTCTCTCCTCGAACTCCAAGGACTTATGTCTCCGGCCAACTTATGATTTCTGCATGATTATTGTAGTCCCCATCAAATATTGAGTGATATACACATTTTTAGTGGTATCCCATACCAACACTGGACCCATTAGTGTATAATCCACTGGTTCTATATAGAATAGAGGTGATCTGCATGGCCGCCCATATAAGGCCTAAAACGGTGCCATTCAAATGGTTGAGTTATAGATTTTGTTGTATGAAAACCCTACTAGTGGTAGGTGGTCCTCCCAAATGCGACCAAAATCAAGGACAAAAGCATGAAACATCACCTCTAAGGTATATATGGTCTTCTACTTCAAACTATATGTTTGGGGGTGAAAAGTTGTTCTCATGTACAACTAAGTCCCAAACATATCCTGTCGTCCCTTCCACAACTGGGATGTAATGTGTGCATCACGGTCTGAGATGATGGTTGAAGGCAACCTTTGATGAAACACTATCTCCTGGATGTAGAGGCCCCCAAACCCTCTACAAATCCCCTTTCATGGATGGGTTGTAAGGGAGAATAATTTTTGAGTCGTTCAATGATCACCCAGATAGAATCTTGGCCCCTAGACGTGCGTGGTAACCCCATCAAGAAGTCCATCGAGTTACCATCCCATTTCCTCTCTAGCACATCAAGTGGTTGGGTCAAGCCTGCTGAGACCTGATGCTCATGATTCACTTGCTGAAAAGTGATTCATAATTAAATGAACTATGTCACTACTTTAATCATCCCTAGCCACTAGTACTGACATCATAGGTCTTGATACATCATCACCTCATGAGGATGTACCGCCAAAGGGGATGTATGAATCTTCCTTAATACCTCCTTCTACAGTGTCACTGGTATAACATCCCACATGAATAAAGAATATGGAAATATTTTATTTATTAATATTTGTGAATAAAATATTAATTTTACTTGAATGGGTATTTCGTGTTCCATGGCGTACCTGATATGCAGCAATAAGTTTCTTTGAAAACTCTCGTTACATGCAAGGTTATGTTATACAGAAAAATATAATAATATTATTATTATTTTAAATGGTTGTTAACACATAGTCATTACACTTTAGAGAACGAACATGAATAACAAAAAAATTATTATACAAGTTTTTTAGATTTTTTTATGTCTATCCAAAAATGTTAGAATCTTAGAATGTGAATTAATCTGATTTTAAGCATAAATACTCAAATATTCATTAAAAGGTCTATTTACCGCCTTTTGGTGGAGAACCCTATTCAAATCCAGTTTTGGATAATTTCATATGTTCTATTTGACAAAATAACATTCTTTTTTAGAATCAGGAAATCAAAATTTACTTTGGGTAAATATTTGGTATTTTTCTGATAAAATACATTTTTTTATGAATGGTGTAAAATACTGTATTTTAATTCAAAACCGCCTTTTAATATAATTTATTTATATGGATAGATTATCTTCTTAATTTATTTTAAAGTGTAATTAGATAATATTCTTACCATTTAATCCAGTTTTTGTTATTAGATGTAATTTCACTTTGAAATTGGACATAAACTTGTTTCAATATTTTGATAGTAATTATTTTTAAAAACACACTTTCTTGTTTTCACAACGAGAATTAATTTTAAATTAATTAATGAAAATTCTATAATTATAATTTGGTAATATAAACATCATTTTTCAATTCAGAATATCAAATATATATTAGGCTGAATTTTTTTAATTTTTCTAAAAAACATAAAATTTTGATGAATAGTTAAAAAACATAGTAGTAGTTAAAAACCCGACTTCTTCATTTCAATGAAATATTACCACTTATGTGAATTCAATTTTGAGAATCCATCATACATGGTTATTATTATTAAATAAATGTTGTTCAATAAGGTGAAAATAATTTTTGGTGAATAGTAACTTTTGAATTTTATTTACCACGGTCAAAGTTAAATTGGGTAATTCAAGGTAAAAATAACATTAAAGTTATATAAAACTACCTTAACACATGTCCTAACCATATTGGATGAGTCATGGCTGACCAATACAATCCATGTGTCTTCTTTTTGTTCTTTAAAAGCCATTGGGTAAGATAATGACATTAATAACTTTTTATTTAAAGTAAAAATAAAAATATAATAAACATGTACTATTTTTCTAAAAATATTAATTTGGGGTTATATAATTGATATTTTTTTCTATAAATATTCATTACAAAGCCAAAAATATTTCCTACATCATGGTATTATACTTATAATTTTTAGACATCAAATAAATAAAACTATTTACGACATAATAATGATGTAGTGTTTACCTCATTAATGAATGATTTAAATAAATAAGATTATAAAATTAAAAAAATATCAAAAACCTGTCCAATTTTTATTGGGGGTTTTATTTAGAACTATAGTCATCTTATCTTCTACTTTAATATGTTTTGTTCCTTTAGAAAATGAAAATTATCATATAATAAAATAATATTTTCAAATATTCCTAAAGAGCACCTCCTCCCCCTTATAAAAAGACCAAACCTCTAACCCATTACTCACACATCTCATGACCCATGGCTCATCCAACCACTGCCCAAATAAGCTCTCAATATCCACTTCTTCCACCAAGAATCCTTACCTTAGGCAGAAGGTATGACAACCCTACTTTTTATTACAACTTAAACATGATTTATTACATAAAACTTCATTTGATACAACAAAGAAGAACAAGAGGTTTAGTGACTGTGGGGCTTAGGATCAATACATAAAAACTCGAAACATGTAATAAAACATCATTATTGAAAACATCCTTTAAATGACCACTACATTCCCCCATACTTAGCATTGCATGGAACAACCTGAGGACATGCATAAGAAAAGGGTGAGCTATAAAGCCTAGTAAGGGAATACACATGGAATAACATGAGGAGTACAATACATGTTAGACATTAGGAATATCAATAGAGTACAAGATAAAAATTAAAATAAAGGCATGATAAAAAATTATAATCATAACATGTAAATGTGGCAACAACACATAACATGGAATTATCATGAGACAAGGCTCATTGCACATGGAGGATAAATAAATCCTCATTGCACATAAAGCATGACTAAACCCTCTTTGCACATGAATTATCATGAGTCAACACTCATTGCACATGGCGTATCATGATACTATACTTTACCCAATGCATTGGAGCGCTATAAGGGCGCACCCTTCTTAAACATTTCATTTCATTAATAAGTGTGCCACATAGTTCATAAAACATGGATTTATAAAACATAATCCTTTATTCCATGATAAAGGAATGTGGAATTAATACATGAAACTTTATAATCAATAAGTTAATATTAATAAAGGTGAATAACCTTGATGGTGAAATGGGCATGGTATTGACTACACAATGGCATTGGCTTAGAAAATAGGTGCGATTTCGGCAGCATAACAGTGTGACATAAGAATTCATAAAAAATGGTTGATGAGAGTGAAAGGGGTTCCTCATCATATTTAAATGTAATGGAAAGTATGGATTTAATATAGATACATTTCCCAACAATTTTATTCGAATTTAGATTCATGATACAAATGTATTGCTTGAATGTAATAGAGGAGAGGGAAGTTCCTTTCGGAATTTCGGCATAGTAACTGGTGTACATGGGAGGCATTTAATGAGAGAGAAAGGGGTATCCCATCATTCAAACAATAATAGGGATGTATGGGGGATTTTTGAAACCATACCCCAACATTTATAATTGAAATTAAAATGGAATAATAATATTAAAAAAAATGGACAAAAAAGTGAAAGTAAGAAATCCCCTTACTTGGAAGTGTGCTTCCAAAGGATAGAGAGAGGCTTGTGAGAGGCTGGTTGGGAGCTTGCGGCATATTGCGAGGATTTTATAGAGAATAGGGTAGAGGATGGACGAACTCCAAAGGCTTTGAGTGTGGATGAAGTGAGATCTTGGGTGGGATTATATAGGAAAGGTGAGGGAATTCTTTATTATTGAGGTTTGAGACCCCTTATATTAAATTAATCCAAACCAAAAACAATACCATGGTTTTTGCCCATGGTTTGGAAAAGGGAATAGGAAAAAAATATTTTATAGGGCCAAAGTCATAACTTCATAAAATAATAGGGTTTCTTATGTGGAGATGAGTCACACTTCCATGGAAAACAATTTAAAAAGACAAGGTGTTTAATAAGTCTTAAGGGGTCCATTAATGCTTTGAAAAGTAAGTCAAACAAAACAAAATAACATTATTTTAATGTTAAAACATATATTGGCTAGACAGAAATATTATAGTATTTTATTACATCACTATTGGGTCATTATGATGTCATAAATCACATTATATATTTAAATGGTATTTAATTTTATCCCAAAAATTTTTCTGTCTCAGAAAAATATGAAAAATTCACCGTAGGATAATTTCAACATCCGGATTCCATAAATACGATTTATTTTATCTAAATAATTTTCTAAATATGTTAATTTTCAATTTTAAAATAAAACCCGACATTTATCTAAAATTCACGGGTTTTGACAGAAATGGCTTTAAAACCTTAATAAAAATTATAATTGCATTCATAAAATTATAAGATCATTTATATTTAATAAAAATTAATTTAATAACAATAATAATATTTTAATAAAATATTATTTAATTAAAAAATCCCTTAATTTAAAAAAATAGAATTCATTAATAAATAATAACTAAAAACACTATTTGTACTTTAAAAAATATTTACATTGTATCAAAAATGACAAGGAGGTATATTCATTATTATATAAAAAATTATTATACATGAACATAGTACTAGAGATTTGTTACATAACCCCTTAAAACAACCGCATAAGACCTAAGGCTAAGGAGTGCGATGGTGAGAGACTCTTAGGGTGGCTCAGATAACATTGCTCGAGTGGTAATCTCTATCGACTTCCACTTTTCCCATAGATGGTCTCGTTCGAGCTTGATATGATTAAGATCATCTTGGTCTTGGTCGAGAGCAAAGCCCAAAGATGCCACCTCTTTTCCGAATCTCCGACAAATGGGATTTGTATGGAGCTATTCTACAGGATGAGGCCATCACTTCTTTTGTCTGAGTAAATTGGATTTGTTAAAGCCCTATATTTATAAAAATCATGTTATCACTGTTCAACGACTATATTAGCAACAATCAAAATTCTTAATATAAAACCAAAGAAGTTGACATTTTATATAAACAAAAAGAGAAATTTAAATAGACCAAGAGGTATTTCCTTTGATGAAACATTGGGTCATTACAATATTCCCCCCTTAAGAAATTTTTCCCTTTAAATTTTCCTTTTCCCACACTAAAACAGATGTGGGTAACTCAGCTTCATAATTTCCTCCGATTCCCAAGTAGTTTCTTCAATCTTGTGGTTTTTCCACAACACCTTGATGAGGGGAATTGTTTTATTTCGTAGGACTTTTTCTCTATAATCTAAGATCTTCACTGGTTGCTCCTAATAAGAAAGATCATCCTCCAACTGTACCACCTCAGAAGAGAGTACATGTGAATGGTGTGGTATGTACTTCCTTGAGAGGGATACATGAAAGATATCATGTACTTTGGCCAAGGTAGGTGGAAGTGCTAGTCGATAGGCCACAACCCCTACATGATCAAGAATCTCAAAGGGGCCGACGTACCATGGACGTAACATCCCTTTCCTTCCAAAACTCATGACCTTCTTCCATGGAGATAAGCGTAAAAAACCCATTTCTCCAACTTTAAACTCAAGGTCTCATCAATGATTATCTGCATAACTCTTCTATCAACTCTGGGATTCCTTGATATGTTGCTGAATGGTTTTCACATTCTCCACCATTTCTAGTCTAAGAAACTTATCACCAACCCCATCCCAACATGCCAGTGTTATTCACCATTTCCCATAAAGGGCTTAATATGGATCCATTTGGATGCCCGAGTGGAAACTATTATTATAAGAGAACTCAACCAGAGGAAGATGTTGATCCCATCCTTCTTTATAGTCCATTGATCATGGTCCCAACATGTCCTCAAGTGTTTGGATAGTCCTCTCAAATTGTCCATCAGTTTGAGAAGATAGGCCATACTGAAGTTTAGTTCAGTATTCAGAGCATGTTGATGACTCCTCCAAATCATTGAGATGAATCTTGGATCTCAGTCCAACATAATAGATAGTGGTACTCCATGCAACCTTACCACTTTCATGATATATATCTATTCCAGTTGATCAAAAGATAAATCCTCCCAAATTGAAATGAAGTGTGCAGTCTTTGTAAGATGATCCACAAAAACCCAGATTGCATTGTTGCCTTTGCATGTCCTCGGAAGTCCGGTGACAAAGTCCATGGTGATGTTCTCCCATTTCCATTCTGGTATGGGCAATGCCTGCATCATGCCCTTAGACTTCTGCCTCTCTTCCTTCACTTTCTGACACACCAGACACTTTGATGTATATTCAGCGATCTCCTTTTTCATATTATCCCACCAAAATATTTCTCAGAGATCTCAATACATTTTTGTGCTCCCTGGGAGAATAGAGAAATTTAAACTATGTGCATCATCCAAAAGATCCTTCATCAGCTCCGGACTCGATAAAACAAATACTCTTTTCCCAAATCACACAATTACATC
Source organism: Viscum album (assembly GCA_963277665.1). NCBI lineage: Eukaryota > Viridiplantae > Streptophyta > Magnoliopsida > Santalales > Viscaceae > Viscum > Viscum album. The sequence continues at coordinate 912,508,279 of OY728162.1, read as the reverse complement.
TTCATTAATATTATACTCCGATGATTTCCGTTTTTTGATTTTTTCCAATTTTTCCTAAATTCCCACATCATTCTTTTTATCATCCATTAACCTTTCTAAAATAGATGGTTTAGCAATCATTTGTTAAAGGATTGATGACTTTCCCTTATTTATGATTCCAATGTCCATCTTCATCAAGTCTAAGAAGATTGTATCCTTCTCAATTCTCATCATTGATAGAATCGCTGGGTCCATTCTACATAGGGCATCTGCCACCTTGTTCGCTTTCCCAGGGTGGTAATGTATTGAAAAGTCATAATCCTTTATGAGCTCTATCCATCTCCTCTGGCACATATTATTCTCTTTCTATTTGAATATATATTTCAGATTCTTGTGGTCAGTATATATCTCACATTTCTCTCCATAGAGATAATGACACCAAATTTTTATGGAAAATATCACCGCTGCCAACTCCAGATCATTCGTTGGATAGTTTCACTCATGGATTTTCAACTTCCTTGAGGCATAGGATATCACTTTATCATTTTTCATCTGCACACAACCTAATCCCTCCTTCGAAACATCGCTGAAAACCAAAAAATGTTCCCCACTTGTGGGTAAATTGAGCACGAGCATAGTGATAAGCCTCCTTTTCAACTCCTTGAAGCAATATTTGCATTCATCAATCCATGAAAAGTTTAATCCCTTTAGAGTTAGCTTGGTAGAGGGTTGGACAATCGTGATACATTTCTCATAAATCGTCGATAATATCCAGCTAATCCCAAGAAGCTACGGATATCTATTACCAATGTTGGCCTCAGCCATCCCTTAATTTCATCTGATTTGGAGGGGTCCATAGATATCCCATTGCTTGTGATGATATGACCGACAAATGATACCTCCTTCAACCAGAACTCACACATTCTGTACTTTTCATAGAGCTTCTCCTTGCGCAAAGTCTCTAGTACAGTTCTTAAATGCTCCTCATGATCCTCCTTGGTTTTGGAGTATATTAGAATGTTATCTATAAAGACTACCACAAATTTGTTAAGGTAATATCTAAAGACTCTATTCATTAAGTTCATGATGATAACTAGAGAATTAGTGAGTCTGAAAGGCATTACTATGAATTCACAGTTCTCGTATCTTATATGAAAAGCAGTCTTTGGTACATCTTCCTTCTTAACCCTTACATGATAGTATCCCGACTGCAAATCTACCTTGGATAAGTATTGTGCTCCACATAGCTGATCAAACAAGTCATCGATCCGTGGCAGAGGATATTTGTTTTTTATCATGATTTTGTTAAGTTCACGAATATCGATGAAAAGTAGCATTGACCCATCCTTCTTCCTAACAAAGAGAACCGGTGCACCCCATGGTGAATCACTTGGGCATATAAACCCCTTATCCAGATTCTCTTGTAGTTTTTTAGCTCTTCAAGTTCCACGACAGTCATTCTATTTGGAGTCTTGGATATTGGTAGCTCCCCGGGTATAAGTTCAATTGAGAATTCAACATCTCTTCTAGGAGGAAGACGAGGCAGTTCCTTGGGAAACACTTCCGCGAATGCCCTCACAATAGGAATTTTTTCAAAGATGGTTTATTCATTGGACTCAATCATCTGAGCCAGATACACATTCTCATAGGGCATTAATATCCATGCTTTAGATGATAATGTTAAAGTAGATTCATCGTCATCCTTAGACTTGTAAAGAATCAGGGGTCGATTATCCATATGGAGTGTGATTTCCCACTCCCAACAATTTATGTTGGATCTATATAAGGAAAGACAATCCATGCCAAGAATTGCATCAAATTCCACCAGAGGGATTATGATGAGGTTCACCGGGAAATTAAATCTACAGATTATAACAGGGGAGGACTTATAATCATGGGATGCAATGATTGCCCCATTTTCCGTACTCACCGACATCTTCACTTCCATGATTTGTGGCGGTGCTGGGATTGGTGTACTAAACGTTTCAGATATAAAAGAATGTGTAGAACCTGAATCAAAAAGTATGTGAGTTATTCTTGAATGAATAACTAGCATACCTGTCACCACATCATTTTCGGGTTTCACTTCGGAAGAATTGATGGAAAAAGCTCTTCCTTTCTTCCTTGGAGGTTTTTGGTTGCGTCCGAAAACCCTTGGATTAGGGAACTGATTTTAAAAATGCCCCAGTTCTTTTCATTTGTAGCATTGAACAATGCATTGAGGTTCGAATGGAGCATTCCTCTGCTCTATCGCAGCTGCGGGTCTTTCTTGCCGAGAGTTAACAGCTAGGTGCCCTTCCCTTTCACACCTAAAGCATTTCCTCGTCCCCTTGAGGAAATTTCTAGGGATCTTCTTTCCGCATTTTTGGCAAGTGGGGTGCTAGATCTTCTTAGCACCGTTGGATTTATCCATCAGACCGCCAGCATTGAAGATCACCTTATGCTTCTTGTCCCCATGATACCCCTGTGATTCATCGATTTCCATTTCTACATTGAGGGCACATCGGACAATTTACTCAAAGTCGTCTAAGTCACGAATCACCAATTCTTTCCACATGCTAGGCTTCAGCCCACCAAAGAAGAGGCCAACATTGCATTCTGGGGTAACAACAAAGCGGGAAGCATATCTTGCATGCTTTGTGATGTTTTCCTCGTACGCTCCAACAGATTCTTCATCTTTTTTCTTGAGGGAAAGGAAGTACCTTTCCATCTAAAGTCGAAGGGTGCACAAAAAATATTTGTCGAAAAACATCCTCTGGAAATCATTCCATTCCAACGCCTCGATCTCCACCTCAGGATTCATATTTTTTATCAACATCCACCATTGATCAGCTTCACCCTCCATACGATAAGCCTCCAGGAGAACCTTCTCTTGTTCAGAACATTGAAGGATAGAGAAGATCTTTTCAATGGAGTTGATCCATTGTTCAACGATCGTGGTATTTGATGATCCACTCAATGTAGGAGGCCTTTGTCTCATGAAGATCTCGATAGAGACTTGTTCTTTATTAGGGGGGTTTAACATTCCTCTTGACCCATTTTTCTATTCAAAACATCAGTTAGCTGAGAGAGAAGCATGAAAAATTTCGTGAATCCCGCTCTTATTGGATTGGGCATCTCAATAATACATTCATCACATTGATCTTCACAACGGTTGTTAGCCCGAGTCCTCCTATTACCGACCATTGACTAGAATAAAAGGAAAGTTAGGGGTAACATATAAAGGGTAATCCAAAGGAAAAGTTGATGAATTATAAATAAACTATTATTTCTTTAACTCATGAGTCTATAGGCTTCAATATAGGCTTTTCATGATCTACTTTCTAACATATATTCATAAGGAAATTTGTTAAATTCCCTTAATAAGTGTTCATATTAAGCTTGTGAATATACCAAAACATATCCCCCGGGAGTGTCGTAACCAAGAGTGCAGCAAGGCCCATTGTCGTGCACCAGTTCCCATTCGAGTCTAGCTCAAAGCGGTGTTTTCGGGTTTTACCCCTAGGATACATCTGTGTCAAAACCGCCTCTACCTGCTCGTATCCAGATAGGGATGCATTTTCTTGATAACCCACTTACTAAATACTCACCAAAACATTGGTAAATTATTATTGTACTTAGTCTTATATCTAAGGATTTTCTAGGTTTTTCTAATCCGAATCCCAAAAATAAGTAAACCTATCCTCTGATACCAACTATGAATACCCTACTTTTTATTACCACTTAAACATGATTTATTACATAAAACTTCATTTGATACAACAAAGAAGATCGAGAGGTTTAGTGTGTCTGGGGATTAGGATAAATACATGAAAACATGAAACACAAAATACAACATCATTATTGAAAACTTTCATTACATGACCACTACATTCTCTCATACTTAGCATTGCATGGGATATCCTGAGGACATGCATTAGAAAAGGGTGAGCTATAAAGCCCAGTAAGGGAATAAACATGGAATAACAGGAGGAGTACAACACATGTTTGACATTAGGCATATCAATAGAGCACAAGAGAAACATGAACATAAAGGCATGATAAAGCATGATAATCATAACATGGAAATGTGGAAACAACACTTAACATGGAATTAGCATGAGCCAAGGATCATTGCACATGGAGCATTAGTAAATCCTCATTCCACATAAGGCATGAGTAAAACCTCATTTCAATTGAATTAGAATGAGTAAACACTCATTTCACATGACGTATCATGATACTATACTTTACCCAATGCATTGGAGCACTATAAGGGTGCACCCTTCTTAAACATTTCATTTTATGAATAAGTGTGCCACATGGATCATAAAACATGGATTCATAAAACATAATCATTTATTCCACAATAAAGGAATGTGGAATTAATACATTAAACATTACAATCAATAAGTTAATGTGCATAAAGTTTAATGCCCTTGATGGAGAAATAGACATGGTATTCACTACACAATGGCACTGGCTTAGAAAATCGATGCGATTTCGGCAGCATAACGGCGTGACATAAGAATTCATAAAAATGGTTGATGAGAGAGAAAGGGATTCCTCATCATATTTACATGTAATGGACAGTAAGGAGGTCATATAGATACATTTCCCAACAATTTTAATGGAATTTATATTCATGATACAACAGTATTTCTTGAATGTAAATGAGGAGAGAGAAGTTTCTTTCGAAATTTCGGCATAGTAATGGGTTTACATGGGAGGCATTTAATGTGAGAGAAATGGGTCTCCCATAATTCAAAAAATAAGAGGGAAGTATGCGGGAGGTGTGAAACCATACCCCAGAATTTATAATTGAAATTAAAAAAGCATAACAATATTAAGAAAATTGGTCAAAAAAGTGAAGGGAAGAAAAACCCTTACTTGGAAGTGTGCTTCCAAAGGATAGAGAGAGGCTTGTTAGAGGCTTCTTGGCAGCTTGGGGCACCATGTAAGGATTATATAAGGATTAGGGAAGAGTTTGGACGAACCTCAAAGTATTTGAGTGAGGAGGAAGTGAGAGATTGGGTGGTTTTATATAGGAATGGTGAGGAAATTCTTTATTATTTAGGTTTGGGACCCCTTATATTAAATTAATCCAAACCACAAACCAGCCCATGGGTTTTTTCCAATGGTTTTTGGAAAAGTGAATATGAAAACAATATTTTATAACTCCAAAGTCCTAAATTATTAAAATAATAGGGTTTCTTATGTAGAGGTGAGTCACACTCCCATGGAAAACAATCTAAAAATACAAGGTGTTTAATAGGTCTTGAGGGGTCCATTAATGCTTTGAAAACTAAGTCAAAAAACCAGAAATCACATTATATTAATGATAAAACATATATTGGAAGAAAATAAAGAGTATAGTATTTTATTACATCACTATTGGGTCATTATGATGTCATAAAACACATTATATATTTAAACGGTATTTAATTTTTACCCAAAACTTTGACTGTCTCAAAAAATTATGAAAAATTCACCATTGGATAATTTCAATGTCCTTATTCCAAAAATAACATTAATTTTATCTAAATAATTTTTTAAATATGTTAATTTTCACTTTTAAAATAAAAACCTACATTTATCGAAAATTCACGGGTTTTGACAAAAATGGCTTTTAAACCGTAATAAAAATTATAATTGCATTCATAAAATTTTAAGATCATTTATATATAATAAATATTAATTTAATAATAATAATATTTTATTAAAATATTATTTAATTAAAAAATCCTGTTATTTAATAAAATATAATTCTTAATTAAATAATAACTAAAAACACTATTTGTACTTTAAAAACTATTTACAATGTATAAAAAATGAAAAAGAGGTATATTAATTATTATATAAAAAAATAATATACATGAACATAGTACTGGAGATTTGTTACATAACCCCTTAAAACAGCCGCATAAGACCTAAGGGTAAGGTGTGCGATGGTGACAGACTCTTGGGGTGGCTCGGATAACATCACTCGAGTGGTAATATCTATCAACATCCGCTTTTCCCGTAGACTGTCTCGTTCGAGCTTGACATGATGAATATCAGCTTGGGATTGGCCAAGAGAGAAGCCCAAAGACACCACCTCTTTTACAAGTTCCAAAAAATGGGCTTCGAATGGAGAAATTCTACTTGATGAGGCCATCGCTTTTTTTTTCTGAGTAAATTGGATTTGTTAAAGCCCTACATTTATACTAAACATGTGGTCACTATTCAACGACTATATTTTCAACGGTCAAAATTCTTAACATAAAACCAAAGAAGGTGACGTTTTAAATAAACATAAAGATTCATTTAATTAGAGAAAGAGGGATTTAAATTAATGAAAATTTGGGTCGTTACAGGAGGCTCATCAAGTAATCCTTTTGGTTCAAACCAAAGGGAGATACCTGATTTAAAGGTAACGTTTTCTCTTAAGTTCTTTTATTTTAGTTTACTTCTCCGACCCCCTAAACACTATTTATTACATTAAATTTTAAAAACACCAGTATAATCAATATACAATTTTTTTAAGGATAGTTTTTTGAATTACACTTCCACACACCTCCATCTAATGGATACGAACATACTATTTCTGTGGAAGGAGAACTACTGTCTCACTAAAAGGTTGTCGTTAAAATATCACAAACCACCTCTCATAGTGGAAATTATGATGTCACTATAATTCTATCTGTTATATATTTTATTTTATTCTATCAAAAAATTTATGTAATTCCCATTTAGAACATATGTTTATGATTTTCATTTTATGATAATTTAATTTGAGCATGTGCGAACTACCTTCCCTCAATGTGATATGACTCGTTCGTACCATAAAAGGAATGTATAAATGATGGTGTTAATGAAATTTAGTAACATATATACAATATGATATTATAATGGAATTATAATATACCTATGTATCATTATGTTTTCTTTTTTTAAGATAAAAAATGAAATTAAAGTATCGTTCATGCATACGTACGACTTACCGTCTCCATGAACGGTGCATTTCATTTCTTATGTCCAAATATTATGGAATAATATAAATACATATAGACTATAAATATATGATATATATGATATCTAAATCATGAATATAATTATGGACAAAATGTACTTTACACCACATGGAAAAATTGTAATTATAATAAGTCAATTTATTACTCAAATTCCGAACATCAACAAAATGTCTGATATGAACTCAACTATTATCTAATTTGTTTTCAAGGTAATAAGTGTTATAAAAGGAATAATAAACATTAAAATTTTCTGAAGAAAGTATAAATTATGTTATGTTTATTATTCAGGAAGAACAAAGAACAGACGAGAAAAGTCGGACATGAGGTAAGGGGTTTCTTATCGTACTTTTAATTCTATGAGATTTCCATTGTTCATAACTTATTTCTTGCATGTAGTGTATTCTGTACTATAATTTGATATATATTATCATGATTATATTTATATTCATGTAACTATGTGATTTATTATGTGGTTATTAACTTTTGTTCATATGACTCGATTGATTACATTGTGGTAAGGGGTTTCATCTCACATTTTATTCCTACGATATTCATGCAATAATTGTCAGTATTTCCTTTTATTGTGGTGTATGTACTTTCCATTATTTCATTCATTGTTTAATATAATTTAATTAATGGGTATTTACAAAATTATTTTATGATCCTTCATTAATGGGTTGTATGTTTTATAAGTTAACAGATCAGTAATGGAACCTTTCACAACACTTTTAGTCAAAGGCTTCTTTTATGTATTTTAAATTTCCATTTTATTATGTTGGGATATATTCTTCAATATCCTTATTGATATAAATGTTATGTTCATGTGATTATAGACCCTTTCATCTGTCATCAAATCATTTTATGAATTTTAAAGTGACGTCGTTAGGCTACTAAAATTCACTAAGAAAACTTATTAACCCAATTTCAATTCTTTAGGTTAAACATCTACTTTTTGATTTAGTCATGATATGAATATGTGTGATTAATCTCCAATTTTTTTACACATAATTTCATCTTATATTGGGTGTATTATTATTTTTCAAACATATTTATGTCAATTATTTATTATAAATATAAGGATATGATCATTGGAAGGGATTTCGTCTTAATTTATATTCCATTGATACTTATTTGTTGTTTTCCACCAATTCACTTTTATAAGATGTATACACTACCATTTGAAATGTTAAATCGTGAATGTCCTTATTCTAATGACATTATATGTTTTTTTATTCCTTAATTACTTTTTTCAATTGTTTCTCAATTATTACGAGACTCATTAACTAAAACATCATTTTAAAAGTTTCAATTATTTATTCTTATAAATATTTATCATTAATGTGCATGTTTTAAAAATCAGTTTAAGGATTTATTTATATAGAAATTATTGTTTTAATATTTTAAATCCATTAAAATAATCAATGTTTTAGGGGACACATTGACTCATAAATATCTTCATTAAATGTTTAAAATGATTTTTAAAATTGTTTGATAACACATTGATTATGTCAATATATTGAAATGATATATTCTGATTGAAATGTGAAAATGTTATCTTTCCCTTATGCTTGTTTAATGTGTTATGAATATGTTATGGTTCTTGGTAGTTTTTTACGTATATGGGTGGTTCCATGATAAACCTAGGGAGGTTGTGCCCGAGATAGCTCGCCAATGCAATGGGTAATGTCACAGAGGTAAATGTTAATATTTCTCCTAAGGGATTTAGGGAATATAATATGACGGGTATTTCTATCATAACTCTATGCGTAGCTGTGAAAGCTAAAATGTAAGTATGTTATGAATGTCATAAGTTACCTTTATTATTTGTGATTTCTGTGTGTTATTCATAAATCTTATGATTTCATGAGGTATGTAATGATTGAAATTTATTTTTTCATTGATTTTTATTCATTGAGGGCTAATGTTTCCTTTATTTATTTTAGAACCCTTATTGAGATTTTTATGGTAATAATTAGTTTTGAAATGTTTTTCGTGAGACTTAATGATGAATAGAGTCATTGATAGGATCAAGAAAAATTCATGAAATCTAAAACAAAGAACTAGACATGACTATTTTTTCAAGAAATGTTATTTTATAAAAAACATGGAAACTGTGTAGAAGTGTCTACTTTTTTATTTTTTAGATGTAATGTTATAGTTAGGTCCGAATTCTATAAAACTCAAAAATTGAAAAGTTCCTCAATGTGAATTAATAATTTAATTCAAGATTATGTAATTTTTTATAGATGGATCCTTATAGTTTGTATTAGAGGTCAGTTTAGAAAACATTAGGGAATAATATTTTTTATTAGACACATGGTAAGTATCTATGTCTATTCCTTCTATTAACCATTATTTTGTAATTTTTTCGGATAAAGGAATGTATGTTATAAATTTGAGGAGGAGGATCTAATAAGAAATTTTTATCTCTTCCTAATGACTTGCTTTCAATAATTACTGAAAATTCATGTCCAGACGACTCTGAAACATTTTTAACATAAAACTCACTTGGAAGAAATTGTTTGATATATCAAACACCTCCACTATACCTCGATACAATTGTGGATCATGGGTTGTATTTAATCAAATACTATTTTCACAATATTCTCATATTTTCAAGACAGGTAAATATAATCAAAGTATTTTCAAATATTTTACCTCATCACAAGATTTTAAAGTATATTATAATTTTGAAAAAGGTGCTGAAGAAGGAGACCCCTAGAAAAACTATTTATATTTGCTTCTAAATTATACTCTTTTATCACATACTTATGGTATTTTAAATGGCCCATTGATTGAATGTTTAAATTAAAACTTGGTCAGACTATTTTATAGAATGGTGGTTTTATCAGAGGTTTTAAAATTATATGTCATACATGATTATTTTATGAAATATTTTTCTATAATCACCCATATGAACCATGTTTTACGAGGTGTATTTTAATAAAGTAAGTAGGTGATTTTGAAGGATCTCTATATCATTGTTGCAAAGCATGGACCATCTATCTACGTGAACAAGATGAAGATAAAACCAGGGGGACCCATGATCAAGGTACGATGTTCTTTCTTTGATAATAATGTTATTTTATGGAGGTAAAAAAATTTCAATATATATATGACTTAATGAATTAAGATATTGAAGTCATTATGAGTTGGGGTGAAAATGAGAGGCATAAGAAAACTGTTGTGGTTAAATAATATTATGGTTATTTTTTAGAATTTTATCTCATTTTTTGGAATGTTATAAAATTATATAGTTTTTGAAAAATGAAAACATGTAGATTGTGTGACAACTTGTCACGTCGGAAAAAGCTGTGGGAGTCAAACCCACAACCAAAGTGCGATTGGTAGTTATTTCATACCAGTGGACTACATAATGTCCAAAGTAAGTATGACTTAATATTTTTAGATAAATGATTTTATTAATCAATAATAATTTGATTTTGGATCATATGTTTTATCAAATGGATATCCTTAGTATAGGAAAATGATTTGGCGATTAGGTGTTAAAGGATATTTTTGAAGACGCTTCCCCATTTTGGGAAATTATATGCCTATGGAAATTAGAATACTTTGGGATTTCAATCGTTGAGTAATGGTGGATTTTCATTCTAGAAGAATCTATTTTTTTTATTATAGACATATGGATATTTGGGTTATTTATGTAAATGATTAACCTATCAAAAAGAATATGTGATTTCTTTAATTACACTTCAGTAAGAGGATTTAAGAGTAGTCGATCTTATTTAGGGATAAATGTTAAGATTTATTATAGAAGACTATGTGATCAAATCCTTTAGAATTTTTTGTTTCCGAAATTATTTGGATTATTTTAATGAATTATAAGGACATTTGTGTATTGAATAGTCTTTGGCGGGATTTGGGTATTGTTTATTCAATTATAGAGATTTATATTAGTATTTCTATCTTTATAAATTAATATCCTTTTAGTTGATTATATGTTCTTCTACAAACCATTTTGGTTTTGGTTAATTTCTAAAGACAGGGGAAATATATGGTTCATCTTTTGTGGATTATTTGATTCACTGTAAGTTAATTCCATCACTTTATGTGTGAAAAAATCATCTTGAATACTAATCATTTGGAGAAAAGATGAGTTTTTGGTAGAATTATACTAAAGGATGAAACTATACTGGAAAAGTAAGTCTATTTTCTAATTCCTTAGTCAATATTATAAATAAATTTTCCAACTTTATGAAATGGAACATAAAACAAAAACATTATCTGTTAACTTTTCCTACTGGGCAATCAATGACCGTTTAACCCATCACATGTTTGTGATTTTCTGATGGTTAACTACACCTTAATCATGTTTTATATACCTCTTTATCAGAACACAACACATATTTTCTCCTTTATATCCATGTTTTCTTACGTGGAATCCTAATATGGGTTTCTCATGTGACCTTTGTACTAATATATCTTTCTTTTAAAGTGATTGTTTTTAACCCTTTTTCCTATGTGATACTTTTAATGATGTTTCCTAGCCCAATTTTAAAATTTATAGGATGCAATTCCCAAATGGGGGAAAGGATATAACATACCAGGTGAATAAATAATATGTCATTTTCAGATTTATTAATATTTTTATTTTAATTATTAACTTTAATTTAAAGGTTATTCCATGTTTGATGGCTTACCCGATACACAAGAATGGGTCTCTATGAAATCTTATGTTACACTAAACATAATGTTATACTGAAAAATAATATATTATTATTATTATTTTAAATAGTAGTTAACACATAGCTGTGTGGTTGGAATGAATGAACAAAAATAACTACAATATGATGCAGTGTTTATATCATTATGTAATGATTTAAATAAATATGTTATAAAGATTAAAAAATTATCCAAAACCTGTCTAATTCTTATTGGATGATTTTATTTCGAACAATAGTCATCTTATATTCGACTTTAATATGTTTTTTATCTTTAGAAATTGAAAATAATTATATATTAAAATAATGATTTCAAATATTCCTAAAGAGATCCTCCCCCCTTATAATAATTCCTCACCCCTATCCCATTACACACACCTCTCAAACCCATTGGATCATCCAAAATCTTCCAAAATAAGCTACCAAGATAACTATATTCCACCTATAATCCTTACCGTATGAATAAGTCACTTCATGTAAAACATTTGGTTCAACCAAAAGGCAGATACCCGATTTAAAGGAAACGACTTCTCTTAAGTTCTTTACTTTTATTTTACTTCTCCATCACCCTAAAATCTATTTATTCAATAATTTTATAAAAAACCCAGTATCTTCAATATACAAGGTTGTTTTTATGAGATGAACTTGAAATACAATTCCACACACCTCCATCTAATGGATTCAAACATACTCTTTCTATGGATGGAGAACTACTACCTCACGAAGCGATGATTAATCAAATACATACAACCACCTCTCATGGAGACCATTATGATGAGACTATAATTATATATGATTGTTTTTATTTTTTTATATATATTTTTATTTAATTCTCATTTATGGAATACTTTTATGCTTTTCATGTTACGATAATCCCATTTGAGGAAGTGCAGACTACCGCCCCCTAAATGTGATATGACTCATTCAGAACAACATGGAATTTAAAAATTATAGTGTTAAAGAAATTATGTAACATATATAAAATATGATATTATACTGTAATTATAATATTCCTATTTAACATTAATTTTTCATTTATTAAAAAAAATTAAAGTAGCGTTGATCCGTACGTACAACTTACCATCTCCATGAATGGTGCATTTCATTTCATATGTCCAAATTTTATGGAAAATTATAAATACATATATACTTGATATATATCATATATATGATTTCTAAATCATGACTATAATTTTGGAGACCATGTGATTTTGACCACATAAAAAAATAGTAATTATAATAAGTTCGTTTTTAATTCAAATTCTAAACATCGACCGAATCCCCGATATGAACTCATATAATTAACTAATTATTATTGGATGGTATTAAGTGATATAAAATATATTATAAACTTGAAAATGTTTATGAATAAAATATAAAATAACTGAATTTTATTATTTTTAAGAACAAGGAACAAATGATGCACGTCGGACATGAGGTAAGGGGTTTTTTTACGCACTTTTAATTATGGGATATTTCCATTGTTCACCACTTATTTCATGAATGTGGTGTATTGTGTACTACAATTTGATATAATTTTTCATGATACGATTTATATTTAATTTATTTATCCTAAATCAAAGGATACTATTATTGAAAGGGATTTCGTCTCAATTTACATTCCATTGATGCCTATTTGTTGTTATGGACCAATTCCCTTTAATATGGGGTGTATACTTCCCATTGAAATATTATATCATTAATATCCTTATTCACATGAAATTATATGTTTTTTTATTTTATTCATTAATTATGTTTAGTCAAGTGTGTCTCAAGTGTTACGAGGCTATTTAACTAAAACATCTTTTTAAAAGCTTCAAAGATTTGTTCTTCTAAATATTTCTAATTAATGTACAAGTTTTTAAAATGGTTTTAAGGATTTATTTATATTGAAATTAATGTTTTAATGTTTTAAATCCATTAAAATTTTCAAGGTGGTATGGGACACTTTGATTCAAAAATCACATTATTAAATTTTTTAAATGGTGTTCAAAATGGTTTGATAAAGCAATAATTATATCAATATCTTGAAAGGATATATTGTGATTGCACTGTGGAAATGTTTTATTTCCATTATTCTAGTTTTATGTGTTATGAATATGTTATGTTTCTTGGGAATTTTTTATGTATGGTGTCGGTTTCAGGATAGACCTAGCACGAGAGAGCCCGAGATAGCTCTCCAATGCATTGGGTAACATGAGAGAGGTAAACGTTAATGCTTCTCCTAATATATTTAGGGAATATTTTTTGATGGGTATTCCAAACGCAACTCCCTATGTATCCATGAAATCTATAAGGAAATTAGGTTATTAATTCCATAAGCTACCATTATTATTTATGATAACTATTTGTTATTCATAAATCTTATGATTTCATGAGGTATGTTATAATTGAAATGTATAGTTTCATTGATTTGTATTTACTAATGTGTTATTGTTTCCATTCCTTATTTTATAACCCTTGCGGAGATTTTTATCCTCACCCGAAGTTTTGAAATGCTTTTCACATGACATAAATATTAATAGGGTCATGAATGAGATCATGGAAAAGTCATGCTATCTAAAACATAGAACTAGACCAGACTCTTTTTTTTCAAGAGTTTTTATTTTCTAAAAAAATGGAAACTGAGTAGAACTGAATTCTTTATAATTTTGGAGATGTAATGTAATAGATATGGCCTAATTCTATAAAAATCTAATCTTGAAAATATCCTACACGTTAATTATTAATTTAATTAATGATTATGTAATGTTTTATGGCTGGGTCATTAAAACTTGTACAACAGAACATCCACTAAAAATGATAATGTGCTCCCCACCTATCAGAAATCCATCACAATCCTTCCTTAGGATATCTAATCCTATAGGGCCTCTTTCTGAGCACGTCTGCACCACGTTCCCCTTCCCAATAGTATAGAATATCTCAATGCCATTATTCTATAGGAACTCTAGCCATCACTAATATCTCATGTTCATGTCCTTCTGTGAGAAGATATACCTGATAATCTTGTGGTTATAGTAGATGGTAAACTATTCACCCATCAAGTAGTAATGTGAAATCATCATGTAAAATATCACGACAACAAAAACCATTTCATGGGTCATGATGTTCTTCTCATGTTTCCTTAACTTCCGTGAGACGTTGGTGATCACCGCTTTCTCCTGCAACATTACACAACCCATCCTAGTCCATGAGGCATCATAAAATACAATATACCAAATTCCCTCTTCTCGTTTTCTCAATATGTTGTCACTCTTCAATGTCCACCTCATCTCTTGGAAACCCTTATGGCACTTCTCTATCCACACGATGGGTTTTCCCTTCCTTGTCAAAGTAGTTAAAGGTGATGCTACTCTAGAAAAGTCGATCACAAACCTCCATTAGTATCAATACAACCCTAAAAAACTCCACACCTAAATCACTCTCACAGGTGGATCTCAAGAATGATCTGCCTATAACTTCTTCAGATCCACTACAACTCCATCCTCTGAGATGAAATATCCCAGAATGTGTACCTACCAAATCTAGAACTGGAACTTCGAGAGCTTATCAAAAAGATAGTTCTCTCAAAATGTATCTAGAACTATCTGAAGGTATGTAGTGTGATCCTCCTCCAACGCCGATTACACCAAGATATCATCAATGAAGACCACCATGAACTGATCTAGGTAACACTGGAATATCTGGTTCATGAGTCCCATGATCACTACTGGGGCATTGGTCCCACCGAATTGAATAAAAAAACTCATAGTGGCCATAACAGCATCGAATGTTAGTCTATGGTATGTCCTAATCCCGTACTTGATGTTGATGATAGCCTGCTATGAGGTCAATATTCGAGAACAACCTTTCTCCCTTCATCTGATCGAAGAGATCATCAATCCTCAGTAGTGGATACTTGTCCATCATGGTCACCTTGTTCCGGCCATGGTAGTCCACACATAGCCTCCATATCCCATATTCCTTTCTGAAAAACAACACTAAGTCTACACATGGTGAAATACATTGCCTCATGAATCCCTTCATATGCATGTCCTCCAACTGTACCCTTAATTCACAAAGTGTTTAGGGTGTGATCTAATATGCCGATGTGGATATCGGTGCCATCTCAGGATAGAGGTCGATGCAAAAGTCTACCTCCATGTGAAGATTTAGTCCCAAAACATCCTTTGGAATTACACCCTCATACTCTTCCCCCACAACAATAATGCTTGGACTCCTCCCATTCATTACACCGAGGGTGAGGCTATATAATTGGTGAATGATCAGCTACACCCTCCTCTGAGAATGTCAATCCTCTATTGCCAATGTTTCCTTCTCATCAGTGAAGGGAAACCTAGTCCCATCCTCATAGACACATCTTACATTGCACCTAATACAGTCGATATGTGCATGGACTGTAGGTAAACATTCCAGACCAAAGATGAGGTCTTAAGGCTTTGACACCACAAATAGGAGATTCTAACCGATGCTCTCGCCTCCTA
This sequence comes from Viscum album, assembly GCA_963277665.1. Classification (NCBI taxonomy): domain Eukaryota; kingdom Viridiplantae; phylum Streptophyta; class Magnoliopsida; order Santalales; family Viscaceae; genus Viscum; species Viscum album. Next base: position 912,492,142 of record OY728162.1, on the reverse strand, counting down.
GAGTATTCCCACACTGCCAGAACTAATGTGTGATTGTTGAATCCCCTCCCATAGGAGTCTCTAATTGTATGGATCGAGCCTATGGCTCCACCAGAATCTCTGATACTCAAACAAGGTCTTTGGAAAGAAAATATTGACTTGAACCCGTGTCTATTTGAATTACAGTTAAGGTAAAGAATACACAGATTGTACCTCTAATCATCTATGTAGTGTTGTGGTCGTAGGCCTCCAATTCTTGAATCTGGTCTCAAACCTATCCTCTGGCAACCTGAATCCATGGTGGACCACATAGAGGGTGGTAGAACCTCTAATCTTCGTCCACTTCCTTCCACTCAACCTACTACCCAACCACATTCACCGCCCTTCAGACATCCATGCTGAAACCTCTGTCTCTTCCATGGCGTTCCTATGACCATCTTCTGGTCATATCTATGGCAGTTGGGTAGTAAGAATCCATGTGCCACTACTCATTGTACATGATGCAAAGCCTGTTTCTCTATTAAATCTCTCTATTATGGGATCCCCACACTATCGACCCTAAGTCATGGGGTCTTCTACAAAATGATTTGACTCTCTAGGGTCCCCTAGTCTGATGCATGCTTCTCACCGCTAAAAACTCTTCCACCTGAGATCTTTTGGTGGATCCCGATGTCAGTGCGTGCTCAGATAGAAAGCTCTCGACATGAAGGGCCCGATCAAGTATCCCAGACTGAGTAGGGATTCTGAGAGACAACAAGGATGCCCTGATCTCCCTTGTAAGTCCCTACTCAAAAGATCAGGCACTAAAGAACGGGTCCCACACCATGTTTTACAGTAGTAAAAGAGGTCTGTAAACTATGCAGAGTACTCAGGAACTAGTATGCTTCACTGTTATAGGTTAACCATCTCTTTTATGTGCCCAGAGCACAAAGTTGTTGGAAAAAATTCCTCCCAGAAAAGCCGGACAAAGACTTTCCAGGTGTGGGTTGCCTCATCATACGCTTGGATGGTCAAACACCACAATCCCCCTACCAACGTATATAGAAGGTTTGTGGCCATGATCTAGATATAGTCATGTGGTGTACTCACTAAGAATAAGGGACATGTCACTACCTCCATCGAGTCATCCATGACTGGAGGATCTTTCTCTCCCCTGAACCTGGGAGGTCTATGTCTCCAAAACTCATGCAAGTAACTGAGTCTACATATGTCTTATACTTTTAATGTTGCTAGTAACTATTTATTAATGTGTGGTAGAAACAAAATTTTACCACTCTGAAGAGACATCTCTAGGACTGGTCATTGAACCGATGCATCATCTCTAGGTGGGTTTTCTACATGATTACATATTAGAAGCCCTGCTGGTTGTCTGCCTGGAGGCATCTATAAATAGATCAAGATGTACCATAGTCAAAAGATTATACCTGGTGAGATAACTCTTATTCAAGAAGGTCATAAAGAGACACATACATAACCAGTTCTTTCATGTATAGAGTTGAAAAGTATAATTAAAGGTCCTAGTTTATGCATAACTCAGACCCAGCACCAACACTATACTCCTCGAATCTGAAAGTCGAACATGAAACATTCAATATTGTTTCGACAAAATCAAATCAACATACTCTTTTTCATTTAAGTAGAACATACCACATATGATACCACTTTATTATGATCCATCTCCAGGGGCCCAGGCTATGACATACCCCAAGACCACCTCTCAAAGGACTGCGGTTGGTGACTAGCACCGAAGGTGTAAACCTGCTAGTGGGAGGAATTTTCAAGAGTACCATTAAAGATGCACACACGACCAAATAAAAAAGTTAGAAAAGTAAACATGAATACAACTAAACAACCACTGAGTAATAGTACATACTATAGGTCAAATTTTCAATAATACAAACCCAACCGAATATAAATTGAAAATAGGAATGTACAAGGAAGATGCTGAAAGTCGTTTGCTAGAAACCCCACCTAATGGGTAAGTACAAAGCAGCTGCTGGAACACGTAGAATAATGGACCGCCTATCTAGTCTCTATAATAACCACCGGGTCCTAGGCTACCAAGTCCTCCATAAAGGTGGAAGTCATCTACAACAGAAAAAATAGTGTGGGTGAAGACTGTGCAAGGGTGAGTAAGAAAATACTATGTAGGGACCCCGAACAAACAAGGAAAGACCACAAGGTAATATAGAAGAAAAACACAAAGTATGATCATGAATCATGGTCATGAAGAATGAAATATTACCCTATGTATAATGTAGAGTAAAAAAAGTAAGACCATTAGTCAGGAAGTCGAACAATGTGGGATGCTGGAGAACTCATCCTCAGTGTGTATAGTGGCCCTGTCGGGTCACATAGAATCCCCTTACCACTAGCCATGGACTGATGTAGTACTCATCCATAATGATTTCCATGGGAATGTCGGGACACATAAAATCCTCTCCCCACTGTTGGAATTCTAGGTCACATAAATGACGCTTCCCATGTTGTCCATTCTAAGGTTCTTATCCTATCGAGTACCATTGGTCTGCTAAGTCACACAAAAGCCACACCCGACCGTGGGCCTTCCGGGTCACATAGAATCTATTTCCCATTGGTCTATAATATCTGATCCACATAGGGACGCTTATAAGTAGTATTTAGGTCTTAGACAACTGTGGGGGGTTTTTCATGTGGCATTCATGGTCTCAGAATAACCACTCCCAAATCCATTCGTCAAATTTCCACTTCAATTATATCCTCTATAGAGTATGAAAAATGATCCACATCATATCAAGTGTTCCATCATAGTAAACAGATAATCAATCATACACCCCGTCTGAAAGATATTAGAATTTTTTCAAAAAGGGGACTGGTTGGGTCTGCGTCTGGCCTTAACTGGTCAGACAAATCTGACCAGGGGTCCACCATCCGGACTCAGATCTGTTGACCCGACCCGGTCCCAGCCTAGCTGAGGTGGGTTTTGCCTGTTGGGGTGGGTCTAGCCTGCTTTGGTGGCACGCGCCCAACCCTGTCCGCCAGGCCGGTACACGACTAGAAGCCGCGTGATGCTCTCCATAACCCCATGGGGCATCCGTGGTGCTGCCTTCTCCACCACGTTCAACCAATCACAACATTTTTTGCATTGGGTGTGGCGCATTGCTACTTCTACGGTGCACCGATGTGTTTTAGTGGTCGCGCACTCTCTTCGCTAGCCAGTGGCCCTTACTGTACTGACGTGGTTGGTTGACCACGATGTTCTTTCAGTGCGCCATCATGGCACACAACTACTCTCCCATAGTCGCCTCCAGTGCGGGTACACTGACTTGTTCTTCCAAGGACTAATGAGTCAACGTCGAAGGTCTGTTCTTCGCGCCCCTTGCACCAATGGACCTCGAGGGATCCCCTCTTCCCCAAAAGGCCTCATATCCCCAATATCTCTATTTCAAGTATGAATCCATGAATAATGACCATGTGGTGGGGCTCGGGCCTTGTTCATGTCATCTTTCACCCTCCATGATAGAGTTTAAAAAATGGGAGGATGTTGGGATTACAGTTCTATCAAAAATAATTTAATCTCACTACAGAAAACCCAATAAGAACACCCTCCAACACAATAAAAAAATACACTAATTAACATGTTTGTGGGTTGATCCACATTCACCATTTTAGAATAATAATGGGGAAAAATTAAAAAAACCTACCTTGATTGATGTATGTCATTGATGCGCTCTGCCCTCAAGGATTCTACCTCCATTAGGGTTCATCGCTTCTCGGTCTCATCCAATTTAAATTTTTCATGTGTCATATGATCGTGTCAGTGTTTCATGTTTTTAATTGGGGGGAATCCTTTTTCTAGGTTTGTTTGATAATTTACATGGTTTAATTCTCTACTCTCTAGTGCGTTAACATTTTAAAAGAAAACACATTGCAGCATTTCTGTTACGCTGTGATGTCGCATCATCACATTGTTTCATTTAAGAAATAGTGTATCTATTACACTTCACAAAAAAAGGACCACTAAGGAGATTACTTTAATGCAACTCATTGTCAAACTGAAGCACTGTTTTCCGTGGTTCAGTGGTGATACATGAAAAATAAAATAACTTTTCTTGTTATTTTATTATTTTCCACGAAATATGAAAATAAACCTTTCCGTCTGACCCTTACAGGTTGAAGTAACGCCCTTTCTAGGTGATTCCCAGAATTCTGAGTTCAATGGTGCCCTTTGATTTTTTTATCCAAGAAATATTTTAAATGTTAGTAAAATCCACATACAAGTTTACTTAAACAAACTTATAAAATTTGATAAAACATTTCCGGGTCACTGGGCCTTGGAAACAACTGTTGTCAAAGCATGTGGTCTCGAAATAATTCAATTTAATTTAAAAAAAATACCTGGAATTTCCAAGACATTACATGTGTAATGAGAATGAAAAATTCATTGTTATATAGATAGAATATATTTTCTGTATGGTTATATTCTATTCCATTCATGATGGGACTTAAGGTAAGAGACTACCTTTCGAAGAATTACTTTTAAATTTTTCATTAAAACTATAATTATTCCACGTCAAGGTACATTTTATTATTCCAAAAATTAATTTTTTATTCATCAAAAGTTTCTAAACATAATATGATAATATATTTGACATATTTTCAATTTTTTAGAACAGAATATTTTCAATATTTTCTTACCGGGTTATTTAATACTTTTTATAAAAGTGAAAAACATTAATGTATATTTTTTGAACACCTTTTCCAAAAATAAAATCATTTATTAATTTTAATTATTCCACTATATGTTTAAATTGTTTTTAAATATATATTATTTTACCAATATTAAATGAATACTAATGTTTTTTGAGATTTCTATGATATATGATATTTCTTTTTTATGTTTAGGAAAAAAATGGAACATTAATTTTGATAGGATAAAATGGGATTTCTCAAGGGTTTTTAATGAAAGTGGTAAAGCTATAAATTTAATTTTCATGATAAAGTTCTTCATCATTATTTATCATGACATTGTTTCCTGAAATATATTCTCATGATGGGTGAGCCCAATATTTTGTCCTAATTAATTTTGTAATGGTTTAGTCTTCAATGGAGAAAATGAGAGAGAACAATAATTTTTCTAATCCTATAGAATTTGTTGACCATTAGTTATTCTGTAACTTTTTTAGTAAGAATGAACTAGGTTTGTGATTATGATTCTCTAATATAAAAAAATTATACATTAACATCTGTTTTTTGGAACTATATATATATTATAAGTGTTTCTAGCTGAAAAATGAACATCAATGATTATAAAATTTAACAATTTATTAACGAATGTGTATTATTTTCATGGTAAAAAGGAAAGAGAAACATTACAATACAGGAAAAAATTACTGGAACATGAGAATATTGTAATGACTAGAGAGATATGATATCTCATGACCATGATAACATTGTGTGTACTATTCATACACATTCCATGATTTGTTCATGATCATGTAAAGGATATATATAAATCCATCATATAATTATGAAAGAATCCATACAAGTGCTAATGAGTATGTGAAGGATACCTACGTAGCTCCACCGATCATCTAATATATATACTGAAATATACCTAATAATAAACTAATCCCCATGAAAAATAATGAAATAATGATGAAAAATATTGATGCTCTATGAAATCTAATATGTCGTTGTTCTTGAGAATGAGTTATGCACCTCATTTGATCCCCATTGAAAATGAAGGATACTTTTCAATACATCACAAACTCACAATAATCCCCCAAAAATCCTTTATTGATTACAATAAATCCTTTTTAACAGGTTTCCTTATCTCATGATGAATCTATTCCATGTTATCCCAACCTTGTGTAATCCCTTTTACAAGTCAATTTGATCATACGGTGCATTGAATACAAGAATAGAGATTGTCCCTGAAATGTTCACATTCCCTTGAATGATTCCCCTTTGGTCACATGAGGCCCTCATAGATACTTGGTTAGAAAAGGATTAAATCCTTTTCAAATATATAATAACCGGTGGAGAAGGTGGAGCCTTCTCATGAAGGGAAGATAAAAAAAATATTCACGTGATGGGGTTTTGTGCTTCGTTTGATCAACATTAATCATTTTAATGGGAATTAACATGCATTACTGATCTCAAGGAGGCCCCATAAAAATTCATCTACGTATCGTGAATATGACTCTAAAAATCCATGATGATCTATTTAAGGGCCCAAGATAAGATTCCATTTATCATGAAAATGAATCTTAAACCTGATTCCTAGTCTCATTAAGATTCAAATGCCTATAATATTGATATTTCAAAGGCTCTTAGACATGATTATATGATAACAAAAAATATTTTTGACAATTTAGTGGTCAAATAAAAAATCCAAATTTGGAGTGTTCTCATTCTCATCCTTTCTTATAAGGATACATGGATGACCCCCATAATGGTCATGCGAAGCACGTGTTTGGATACTCGATCAACTAACTCAATCCAGTTTCTATGATATATGAATTGTGCAGAGTGGTGAAGAAAGGGGGAATAATGTCTTTTAAACTCCATCCCATTATCATAAAAACAAAAGTACACAATACATCTACACACCCATGGGAGTAGAGAATAGAAAACTTTTTAGAGTGGAAATCCACATAATATTAAATGTCATACGCTAGGTAAAATCAGGGAAATGAAATATGTAGTTATTTTGAATGTATATTTGATTCACATGATCATCCTATTGATCATGAAAAAGAGTTCTAGTGCACAATCTAAATTTTGAAAAGGATCTTCTAGGTATCAACATGGTCAAACAAAACCTCAGTAAGATAATTTTTCAACAAACATTAAGCTGTATATGCAATAATTTCAAAAAATGATGGAAGACATATATGAAGTATGTTATTGTTATATACATTCACAGGCATTATATTCTTAGAAGGACAAATCCAGATCCTGTGATATAATCTAGACAGGTCATCTAAGGATTGTGATATCCTCTTGATATGTACGAAATGCCACAGGGGATCCTCTTGACATATCAACCATGTCATGGGAAGTCCCCCATGAATGCCATCCAAGCCTTTTAAAATCCTCTGGAAATGTTATATCTCCTATACATATCATCCATGTCATGTGAAGTCCTCCAAACATTCAATAAATATTATATAATATCCTTTTTATATGACACCCTTTATCATGAAACACCCTTGGATGTGTCTCTATTGATCTTACAAAGAACCATGGACATGTCATCCAAGTCCTTCGATTGTTTTATGGACATATCAATAAAATCATATGACATACCCCAAATATGTGTACTTCTAATAAGAAAAGCACCCTATGAATTGTCATATCTATTGGATAGTAAATAGGTAAATTTCATACATAATATCATAATAGTATTGACAAACACCCATGAAATGCTAGACATAGACCCTCCGACTTGTCGAGAATGTCAGATAGACCCCACAGGAAATTTTAAAATTCCATATTAAAAATATTAATAAATACCCCAAATTGAACAGTGAGGACTATGATTCTTATCTGGAAATTATCTGTAGGATGATTTTTTAAGGCCACAACTTCATATAGAAATCCACATTAGTGTAATTAACTCCCTTTGCCAGACTCTCTAACCCATAGTACCCAAAATCTCCAGTGGGTTTAAAGTTCATTCTCATTCATTAGTGGGATTAGAAGCTAATATAACTATGAGGTATCTGACTCTTTCTATAAGAATTATCTGATGGACAACTTCCTATTTGAAAAACATTATTTCAGGTTCCCCATAAGGAATTCCCTAGTGAAGAAGTCTGGTATCCATAGGTAGTGAGTATGTTAAATAGTTATCCATTCTCTCGCACATCGAGCATGTATCACATGGAATTATGAATTATTAATGACAATATCACTTACATAATAAATTTATACATACTGTGTAAAAATCACTATGTAATTCCATGTTTAGTGGCATTATAGGCTTTCCCACAAATAAGAGAATCCACCCTATTGTAAGTCATGATGAAATTACAATAATCGTAGACCCTATCAAAATAACCCTCATGGAAATTAATTACCTATAACATCCCATTAGTGGGTGGAGAACATATCAAACTACAATGACTCTAATTATAGTCATAAGAAGTGTATATAGGATAACTTTATAAAGAATGGGATCAACACATGGTGCCTAAGAGACCTCATTTAGTCATTTCCATCTAACATTAAAATGAACAACAAAAAACAACTATTTGGGTTTTGTTTCATATTACAGATTTTATATATGGGAGACCTCATGGAGGTATATCCTATCCTTGAAATATCAATTTCCTCATTGGATGGCTCTAAACTCTTGATTTCCAGGTTATACGAATTCAAAATATAAATAGTTAACTATTGATAACAAGTAATGGGAAAATCATAGACAATATCAGATACATACTGATGGTGTCATCACATAAAAATCTACTCAACAGTATATCATTTTGTTAGGGTAACTAAATCTATTTTAGGATAAGGAAGTGAATCATCAACATATCTTAAATCAACAAGAGATTACTAAAATAAGTAATAATCCTACCATCCACAAAATTTTGTGATATACCTCGACATCTCACCCTTTCGACCAATGTGAGTTCCAAAGTGATATTTTTCTTGAAACCCCAATTTACAAAATTCATTTAGAAGTGGGTCTATACCAAGATATAGACGTGGGAACCGTTATGATATTCTATAAAAGAAGAAAATGGTAATGCCAATGTGAATGATTGTGCAACTATAATTGAACCACCCAAAAATAAAAATTCCAACGGGAAGAAAAGATACTAATCCCAGTGTGTAATAATTTAATGATAGAATAACATAATCTTTATAGGAATTATAGATCAGGCCTACTAAACCCTTATGAGAACTATAATATCTATAATCATTCGAAGGGAAAAATAATGACAACTCCAATGTTGATCTATCATATATTATAGCTTATTATTTGAAATAGTATGAAATATGTATAATTCAATGCAACTAGGATTACCATAAAATGATGCCATTATCACTATGATATGTTCATGTGAGTAAAATGTCCCAATGAGGAACAAGAAAAAAATAGTGTTACTAGTGCTTATCATATTGATCATGTTTCAAACATGAGACGATGCACTAATCGGTTACCATGTTCCCTTTTGGTTCATGAAATTAGATACTTCCCACATAAAAAATCCCTTATCTAGAGACCATTTCTTCATCATGCGAATTTTTTTAAACTCAGTTATGTACATATCCTTTAAAGATCACAAAACAGCCTAACCCACCCCACATATTTATCATTATTTGTAGAACATGATTTTTTTTTGTAATACCATTTTCATGGTATAATACTATTCCTTGAGTATGTATGTAATGATATCTATACGATAAATCCCACAAGTCCTTACCATGCAGGGAATGCTTTGATGAAACAATTGAAACATTCCTCCACCACCAATCACATAAGAATATTATCCCTAGAGTGTGGAAATCATAACCTCCCAAACCATAAGAAGGTGGATCAAGGAGTCAACTACAAATCCATCTCAATTCAGGGTGTACTATGAAGGGATCTTCTTACCCATCATCACCACCATTATCTAACCGGTTTCCCTTAGTCTCATACTGAGGGAACCATAGGGAAAATTTCGACCATGGATATTCATGTATGGGTAATAAAGAAGTATCTTCCAGCTTAAAGAGCAATTGGTAAATGGGATTTTGATGACATCAAATCCTTCAATGATGTATTACATTGACAAATTCCAGCAGTATGCAGTGTGCAGGATCATATCCCTTCTCACATGAATCAAGTCTTCACACGTATTCCTGAAACAAGTTTGTTGGAGGCACACATTCCTTCCCATGTGCATGAATCTAATCAACATATTCTTAGTGAACATGGAGGAATGAATTTGGATTATATCCCCACTTAAATCAACAATATATAGAATTATATATTCGATACTGAAAATATATAGCCCATATTTCTAGAAAGACATTCCTAAAAAGTCACTACATTCTAGAAATAGCAGATGAACTCTACAGACATATTACGAAACTGGTAATGATACCAGATCTGGATCATAATCAAATACTGATCGCTAGGGTAAAATATCACTCTGATCCGCATGAACATATGCCTACATTGTAGAAAGATAAAATTATTTGTCCCATCCATGACGGTTATCAGCATATTCTAGTAAATGGAGACACATTGGACTAGGCACATATCCACCTCTCAATAAGGGCTCACCAAGATGGTTTAGGACACACCTAATCCCTAGTTCACATTCTTTGTAAATAAATACATATGACTTACTCCAAAGGCACATGATTAGGCTAGTATCCCCATACTGATCAGGGATCACCATGGTTTTATGGATCATTTTTAATAAGGGATTATATTCTTTTTGAAAAATACTAGAAGAATTATTCAAAGGGACATGACAGAGATCATATCGCACCACCAATAGACTTTTTTGCATTCAATATGGATATAACCTCATAGAGTTCTCATATTCTAGCATGTGAAGCTACTCGAAATAATCTAGTGGCTCCTAGAAACTAGGCTCATATCCATACATCTATTGTTAAATGACTACACTAGTATCCGTTAGAGGATATATAGGGTAAGGATCATATACCTTCTCCCATTCATATTTTCCATAGAAATATTTCAATTGAGAATCATCTTTAGACCATAATCATATCATATCTTCAACCATGATTGACCATGCATATTCCATAAACAACCTAGAAGTAGACTCATATTCCTATTGATTTTAGAGAACAAAACATGTATACTAAAAAAGCTTCCAAGAAGTAGGATCATGTCTCCTTAATAGAAAATAATTATCATCTTCTTATTCTATCCATTAGGAAGTTCTCTAATATATCATCTGATCTCAAAAAAAGTAGGTTGGCATATTCGTACCAAGAAACAAATTGAGGCTCATGTACCTAGTCTACACAATGATAGTGTCTATAAGGTTGTTCAATGCATATCCAAGAAAACTCATGGGTCCGTAGAATCTTAAATTAAATAATAAGGAAAACATTACCTCAAAACTCTTTTTCACGGTAGTGCATAAATGAATCCTAGGGACTCTTCTCCCAACATCCAGCACGACCAACCTCCCCAAGGTTCTATCTCTCACTATAATGAAATCATCCCCTTTCCAAGAAACATCTTTATAGAAAGGTGATCGAAACTCCTAAACCAACATATTGAATGTTTCTTGAACCACTTGTGAGAATAGTTTAATCAGAAGGTTCGTAAGGTAGGATGGAATACTCCTTATTTTTGTGAAACATAAAAGTACAAAGTGAAACATACCAAAGGGGTTTAAAAGGAGGGTATGAAAATCACCACAATAATCATCATCAAAAAAATAATAATAATATTTTGGAATCACAAAGGACCATCATCAGATGGTCTTTACAAATTATATCTTGTAGAACCCGGAAAACGCATTCCTGAAATTTTCCAAATGCTTCCATACACGATCCAAGATAGTAGAACTTTTCTTAAGCTTCGATTTGGTAGGTCACAGGGCCCGAACAGAGCTACGGAATAGGAGTTATGGACATTTGAAGTTGGGATGGAAATCTGGTTCGCGAAGCCCATTCGTGAAGCCCCCTCCGTGATCGCAGAATGCCACCGCCAAGCAAGGAGGTGAGAGGCTCCGCGAACCCGTTTGATGTTCGCGATGCGCCGCGAAGACACCTCGCGAAGCACTGATGCGAAGCATAGATGCGAAGCACCCGAGCATCGCGGTCCCGCAAAGCTCCAGAGGCGGTAACTCTCCGCGAATGAATTAGACGTTCTCGAACCCGCTGTGAAGCTCCGGAGGCGGTACCTCTCCGTGAACGAATTTGATGTTCGCGAGCGCGCCGCGAAGCACACCAAGGCGGCACGCGAGTTCTGCTTCGTGGCGCCCCTTTCCTATAAATACCCAACTCACCCCCACTCTCTAGGGGGGGTGGCCACTGCCACTTCACCCCTTGGGCAGCCGAGCGGAGCTCCGCATTACGGCTCCGCGAGGCCATGCTCTGCGAGCAGCTTCCTTCGCGTAGCTGATCCACGAGCCGAGGCTCCGCGAGGCCATGCTCCGCGAGCCAATGCTCCGTGATGCTGCTCCGCGAGACCATACTCCGTGAGTCCATGCTCCGTGAGCCAATGCTCCGCGATGCTGCTTTGCGAGACCGAGCTCCGCGAGACCCCTTTGCTCCACGAGAGATCATTGCTCCGCGAGGCCACGCTTCACAAAGATACTTAACGAAGACCTATCCTTCGTGAGGATCCAACTTCGCGCCCACCGGTCCATACCGCAGGGCCTGCGCCCCCGCACCCTTGCTCGGGGTCTGTGCCAGGCTCCGTGCCGATCCCTTCGCAACCGCCACACACCCGCATGAAAAATTGAGAGTCACACCGCGATCTTTTCGGGCCGGGATGTCGGGATTTTCCATTGCGCACTTCTGCGCTCCCACCTTCTACCAATGGAATACCATGATTAAAGTTACTCCTCCACACACCATGAAACACCTTGAGTTGACATATTCCTCTGGGTTTCATTCCATGTCGTGAGTTGAGATTCTCATCATCAATTCCCCGAGTACCTTGAGTCGAACCATTCCTCAGCAAACTCCTCCAAATCCTATCACTTGGCTCCTATGCCAGGTTGAACCAGAAAGGGCCACCCTTGCATAAGTCCCAACACCAACCATTTCTAGGAACCTTCTACCTAACATTCCTTTCTACATGACTATAAACTGTAGTAACCCTTATGTGCCAAACATACGATGCCTCCTTTCTCCAAGAAAGAGAAGCCTTATGCTCCCAGCATAAGATGACAATAGTCCTATCTATATGACTTTAAACTATAGTAATCCCTATCTAAAAAATGATAGGATGACCCTTGCTCCAAGAAAGAGATCCCTTATGCTCCAAGCATGAGATGCCAACAGTCTTACCTACATGACTCTAAACTGTAGTATTCTCCTTATGATCCACACATATGATGCCTCTTTCCCAATACGAGAGATGCCTTATGCTCCAAGCATGAGATGCCCACAGTCCTATCTACATGACTCTAAATTGTAGTTCCCCCCTGTCTAACAAATGATAGGATGCCTTGTCCTCCAAGCATGAGATGCTAACAGTCCTATCTACATGACTTTAAACTGTTGAAATCCCTATGTTCCAAACATAGGATGCCTCTTCCATTAAACAAGAGACGCCTTATGCTCAAAGCATAAGACGCCTAATGCCATGACTATAGTGGCATGATTCCAACACCCCTTGGCGATATACCACTTGTGCACTAGCGCATTGGTGAAGGCCTCAACCCACTAGGGAGTTGGGATTCCCTCATGGCCTGACATGAGGAAGACATTACGTGAAACTTTTTGTATAAGCCCCATTCACCAGTGCCGCTCCTTAGCGGCACTCGGGAAGCTTCCCTGCGTAAGCCCCATTCACTATTGCCACTCCTTAGCGGCACCCGGGCAGCTTCCTTGTGTGAGCCCCATTCACCATTGCCTCTCCTTAGCGGCACCCGGGCAGCTTCCTTGCGTGAGACCCATTCACCATTGCCGCTCCATAGCGGCACCAGGGGAGCTTCCTTGCATAAGCCCCATCCACTATTGTCACGCCTTTTCAGCGGTAAGCCGTTGACATCCCTATGCAGCAGTAAGCCGTTGACACCCTATCCAGAAGTAAGCCATTGTGATCCTATTCAGCGGTAAGCCGTTGACATCCTCATCCAGCGGTAAGCCATTGTGACCCAATCCAGTGGTAAGCCGTTGCGACCCCATTCAGCGGTAAGTCGTTGAATCATTTTCCAGTGGTAAACCGTTGTGACCCAATCCAGCGGTAAGCTGTTGAAACCCCAAATCAGCGGTAAGCCGTCATCAGAAGAACTACATGGTCTTTGATCTATGTCAAGGAATGGTACGTAGGAAGCCTCTTCAAGACTTAAGCCCAAAATCATCATCATTTTTTTCCTCGGGACACCATCCTGGAGTATGTCCCAGCATCGTGGGCCACCCTTGTGTAAGAACCAACACCAGCCTTTCTAGGCGCCTTATGGAAGTTGTCCTATCTACATGACTATAAATAGTCGTACTCTCTATCTAACAAACATAGGATGCCTCTCGCTTCTAACGAGAGATGCCTTATGCTCCAAGCATGAGACACCAGTAGTCCTATCTACATGACTATAAACTGTAGTAAACGCTATGTGGCAAACATAGGATGCCTCTTGCCCTATACAAGAGATGCCTTGTGCTCCTAGCATAAGATGATTAATTCCATGATTATAGTGGCGTAGTTTAAAGAGCGTTGGAATCCATTAAAACGTTCCATCACTCCACCTCACGCTTTTTGTGTCCTTCATTCGGATCGTCACTCACTTCCATGTCTGGAGGGAACCCCTAACAGTATGGATGCTCGACCCTTGTTCCGCCTGCTGTCCGGGGCCAATGCCCCGGAAGACTGATCACGTCTGGAGGGACCCCCTAACAGTATGGATGCTCGACCTATGGTCCGCCTGCTGTACTGGGCCAACGTTCCGGAAGTCTGATCGATGATATTTGAGTTAGGCCCCGTGTTGCGAACATGGTCAGCAGTCAGCCCTCATTTGTTGTCCTCATTTATAGCTAACGTGATATGGACGCTGTGTTTCTGCCACAGTCAACAGTTATCCTCCATCACCACGCCAATCTCACGACGTTCTTAATATTGGTCATGTGATTCACACTTTTCATCTCCCTTTGTTTGGATAGATTCCAATGCCCTTGGAATTATCCCGCTTGTGCACTAGCGCATAGGTGATTACCTCACCCCACTAGTGAGTTTGGATGCCCTCATGGCCAGACAAGAGGAAGACACCATGGGCCCCTCCACGCGTAAGCCCCTTTCCGCTTCCCACGGACGCACCCTTCGCGACGTGATCATCGGGTCCATGCTGCCTATTGTTTGTCACACCGAGCATGAATCACATGGGATTAGAGAGCGCATCGACCATGACATCCTCCCATGGGACGCCTCAGAGTGTAACCCCCATCCCAGCGAACTACGAGGACTTTGATCAATGTCAAGGTATGGTACGTAGGAATCCTCTATGAGGTTCAAGCGACATGACTCGGTCGTTCATTCACGTCGAGTTTCGCCCCCGTCCAGCATGACGATAAACTGCATGTCCCCATCCAGCATGACGTTAAACTGCACACCCTCATCCATCATGATGTTAAACTGTATGCCCCTTGTCTTGCATGACATTAAACTGCACACCCATTTGAACTACGAGGTCTTTGATCCATATCAAGGCATGGTACGTAGGATTCCTCCACGAGGTTCAAGCCCACCCATCATTTATTCACGTCGGTTCCCACCTTCATCCAGCATGACTTTAAACTAAATTCCAATCCGACAGAAAGCCATTGTGACCAACCCGAACTTTGAGGAATTTGATTGATGTCAAGGCATGGTACGTAGGAACCCTCCTAGAGGTTCAATCCCATCTCTCATCGGACCAAGGTCCACCTTCACGTCAGTTCACTGACCACATCCATCGGACCAAGGTCCATCTTCACGTCGGTTCGCCGGCCCAATCCTGAACTACACGGACATTGATTCCCTTCCACGTGGATACGTAGGAGGTCTCTTCGAGGCTCAATCCCAACTTTACTATCACCCTTTTGATAGTCCCATTTCATTCCCCTCCACTTCATTCACCCATCCATCATCCGCCCTGATTCATACATGGGCCGCCACATCCCGGTGGGATCATGCCATCCACTTCCTCGCTGCTCCATGTAGTACAAGGGCCGCAATCCACGCATAAGCCCCAACATGTCTCTGGGTCGTTTCCCTCTGTGTACACCCCGATTCATCACCTCTTTGAACAACGCGGGTTTTGATCCCTATCCTCTACACAGGGTACGTAGGAAACCTTCAAGAGGTTCAATCCTAGCCAATGGTAATCCATGGTGTCCCCCATCTTGGGGTGCACTACCCCTGATCCACCCTCAGTGGTGTTCAGATCAGCCATTATGGTGTGACATCTCCCCTATAGGGAGTGCACCACCTCGGATCCGTCCTCATTGGGCGTTCTGATCCATCCACCTTCCAGGTGTTCTCCTTAGGGATATACCTCTGATCCGTCTCTATCGGACATTCTGATCACCCTCATTCTGTCTCCGCAAGATGTTAAACTCGCAGCCTACCTCGTGATAAACCTGAGATGCCTGAGGAAAACCTCGGATGACATGCCTTTGGCGTAACCGTCTCCGCAAGACATTAAACTCGCGGAATTCCGCATGATAAACATGGGAAGCTGAGGAAAACCTCAGATGGCGTATGATTCCCCGCACTCGACATGGGATGCCTTGGGTTCTACACCCTTGAGATGCCCTCTTATGAGGAAGAATACATGTTCCCCTATGTCTGCGCACCCAGAGATGCCCCGACATGCCTGATGTTGCCGTCTACTCCGACCGAAGGTCGCTACCATGTCAAGACCCTATGGAAAGTCATGACGGAAGTAGTGTAATTAACCCGCATCCATGAAGATATGGAACCGGGAATGAGATTCACGAACAACGTATTAAATATATTAGGTAGACCCGTACTAGGTGACGAGTTCCGAGGAGGAATCTACGGATGGAAGAACCGACATCCCATCATCCCGTTTTCGATCAAGGAGAAGACGTCCCTGAACAAGGAACAGATGTCGCCCGCCTTTGGAATGCGGGAATGTGGGGTAACAAGCAGCGCTTCCTCCTCCGTGGACGGACGGATGCGCACGCCCTGACAAAAGCGTCAGAAACAGATGCTACAGAAGTCGATGGAATCTGATCCCAGATGAAAAAATTATATACATGACATTCCATGAATGGGATTTATGAATCTACACTATGACAAAGGAATCAGATTCCATCCCTAGAGACTACCAACCATGATGTATAAAAAACCTTACCACCATGATCAAAACCCAAATTTTGACATCATTTTCATAAATACTTCAAATTCAATGATAAAAACATACCTTAATGAGGGCCTAATGAATGCAAAAGATACAACAATAAACCGATGTCCCAGGTGCACCTTAAGTTGCCCCATCAACATTTACTTTTCTTCATTCAAGGGTTGGTTGGGTTTTTTCTAAAAAACATATACAATAAAAGATTCTTGAACCTTCAAGTAACCTCAAAAGACCTCAAGATGACCATGTTATAAAAATCATGGTTTATTGAACCCCTATCAATTTTGAAATCAATTATGATTTCAATGTGAATTTCACTTATTCTATCATAAATTGTGGGATCATAGTTTTCAATTGAATGTAAATTAACTGTCTTCAATGTATATGAAATAATAAATATCTGAAAATGTAGTCGCAAGTTCAAATACCTATTCACCACTACCTTCCCAACTGATGGAGTCCATCATCTCCTCAATTTTTTTCAGGAGACTACTTTCAACCAAAACCATCATGTACATAAAATCCACAACCTACATGTAAATTATACATAAATAAATAGGTTGTCAATTTTTTACAATTCATTTAGCAATATATTGGTGGAGGGGGAATGGAATATCGCTAGAATTTGAATAAGCTTGTATAGTGGCAGTCACTGCCACCCGTTCCTACAAAGAGGGAACATTTTTCTTCTGAGATAAGAGGTTTCTTCAATCCCATCAACCAAAAGTGATAATTATTGAGCCATCACATTTATATCTATAACATTATCGGGTGTGGAAATTACCATATATCCTTTTAAACCAAATGGGAATTTCACTATCAGTATATTAATATATATTTATCTATATAAATGTATGATATGGAAACAACTCATGTGATTTGGCTTTTCACTATAAATTAGATCTTGAGGTATCTTTAATGAAGAATTTACTCATCTTTATTGATTGGGCATGAAATCCATGAAGTAGTCCATCATTTTAAGGATGATTTCTTTAATACAATCTACTTTGATCATTGCATTATTCTGTGATAAGATTACATAATAGTTGGACTAATAAATGATGATATGTACATAGATAAACCATTATGAATATTGTTGAAAAAATTATTGGAAAATAATTCCAATGAGGGGTCATTGGAGGTGAATAGTTTCCAGGTAATTTTCTTATAAGAGCCTCACTGAGAAGCCAGTGGGATTTTATGGCAATCCATCCCATATAAAATTGATTTTCAAAATCATTCCAATATAGTTTAATCAACATCCTTTCATGCATGGAGCTATTCTTTAAGTAATTACTATTCATAATATTTAGTTATTTGATTAGGGATATATGACATCAATATAATGAAAATGAATAAGAAAACATGTACGTTATCATAGAGTTGACCAGGAAAATCCTTCATTCCCAAGACATATATTTCATATTCCATGTTTCCATTTGAATGATAAATTTGGAGTGAATATTTTCGAATTGTTCTAACCATGCGATTGAAGTTTTCTAACCAATCATTGGTTAAATGAAGAGGTCATCTATAAACACCAATATCCCTAGCCACCATGTTTATATATATATATATATATATGAAAAAGTTATTTTCAAATTCCTTAAAATATGTATTCTATATAATGAACTAGATAGAAAATCCTCTTAATTCCCAAATATAAATTTAATATTAGATATGGTAATTTTGCCAGCTTGATCAAAAAGAAGGATTCCATTAGTATAGAGCTAGTGTTAAGTTTAAAATAATCCACTTCTTAACTTTATTTATTATTATGTTCAGAATAGAAAATATCATTATGAAAAAAACTCAAACAGTCATCAACTATAGAAAATGGAAGACTATAGAGTGGACATCCCTGTACGACCACACTGTAGTATTGAATGAAATCTATAGGGGACCCATTGAGAATAATAGACACCCCATAACATTTGAGGAATCTATTATAAAAGATGATAATATTTTCATAACACCCATGAATTATAAAAGTAGAAAAAATGATATTCCATTCAATTATATCAGTTTCTTGAGAGATATCATGTTTAAGGTCTATATTACTATCTTTTACTTTATTCATCATGATATTAACAAATTATATTGTTGTGTAATTTCATTTATAAACGTTAATAAATGGGAAAAATCCAAACTTGTTTGTAGTAATATTTTACTATGAAATATCCACCAATACAAGGGCCATAATCCTTCAAATCACTTTTGTAATTATTTTCCCAATAAAAACAAGTCTAAAATCCATAATATGTGGAGAATTATCCTTATTTTGAATTAAGGAAATGAAGTTAAAATTAAATCCATATAAAATAGATTCATGATTGAATTATTATCTTGTAGCATTACTGACTTCAATGTGCATAATATCCCAGTTGAACTTGACAGACTACATGGTATACCCATCAGGTCTTCCATCAATATTTGGAGAATAGAAGGTTTGACCTGATTTATTTTACATATATTTATTCCACAATCCTCTTATTTTTAAGACCATAAACACTTATGAGTGATATTTTTTATCATTATTTTAGTGTTACCATCCCCTATTTCCTAACATAAATCCTAAAATTAATTGGTCACAGTATTGGATATGACATTCCATTGCAAAACAGTTCTCCCATTGATATTGAGGTAGTGAACCCTCCTCTGACACTCTTTTCACTACGAATACAATGAAATAGTTTTTAATTTATATCCCCATATTAATAAAAAATTAGGTTATACATGTTTTAGATAATATTTTCATTGAGAGCCAAAAATCATAATGTTTTGAGAGGTCTTGCATCTCATCTTGAGAGGGAAACTTTTGAATCTGATAGAGTCACTAATAGAATCAAGATAAATTTTAAAATCCTTGATGTAATGATTTATATTATTGAAGGATGTTATTATCTATTCATTAGTACTTGATTTATAGTTTTTAATTTGAATGGTAATAATTTTTAGTGTGTACCAGATGAGTCAATATTCTTAGAATTCATGATAATTTTCCAACAATAGTGAAAAACATGCCATGCATTGTTGAATGTGAAAGGTAAAGGTGATGACTGTGATTTATTGAGCTAAATTACAATCAGAATATGGTTTTAATTAGAGTGTATGTTTGTTAGAGTTATACCAGAAATGTCCATAACATAATTTTATTCATCCACTGGTACAAAACAACAATCCAGTTTCATGGATTTCCTTCTATTATGTGTATATCATCTCCATGTGTAATCACCACCAATATTTAGATCGTTAACTAGAACAAAAATAAAAATTAAATATGATAATTTAAAAGTCAATAGATTGTTGTAATTACTCCCAATTGTTTCCTCATGTCATAACACAACATTATAATCATCCAAGATAAACCCAATTTAAAATATGTTTTCAGAGTTGCATTCTAATCACTTATAGGGGTATATTATTTATATATATATCCTATAAGAATAAAAAAATACCATGATATTTTATTACCATTTATTACATTATAGAAAGTAATATAGTAATTATTTACACTAAATTATTTGAGGGAAATTATATCAATTTTATTACCTAGATTGATTTCATAACATCATCATAATGATTATGTAATGGCCTAATATTTTTCTATGGAAATTCATTTCTTATAAATATGTAATTATCACATGAAATAAAAACATAATTAACTAATAAGTTCTATGTGACTCTTAAAACATAAGTTTGTCACTTCTGTGATGCGAATTTCAAAAATCTAACGTACATGGATGTCATTAGTAAGTTATTTGGTGAAAAATAAGAAAAAATATTTATTTGTGAATAGTAACCTACACTTATAAATAGTAACATACCCTTATGAATAGTGATATATCTTAATGAATAATAATCATACCTATGACAGTATATATGATATACATATGCTTTGGAATAAGTAAATAAATGTTTTAAGATTTTTGTTTTTCGAAAAAATTATGATATTAATTAATTATTAATTTAATTATATTTATAAAATTATTTTTGAAAAATGGACTTTATTTTTGGACTCTACACATCAAAAAATAGTTGGGGTGATTTTTAGGGATTTTTTTGAAATACATGAATTTTTTTGAATAGTGAAATATGGTAAAATACCATATTTCTGTTAAATACACTTTTCATGGCATCACAAGTGATTAAATCCTACTTGGTTCAAATTCACGTGATAAAATTACTATTCATGGTAATATAAGACTCATATTACTTGTCTTGTTGGGAACTTATATATTATTGAATTTTATATTACTAAATCTCCTCTTCCCTCCACTATAAAACCCCATAGCACTCCTTCTTGTCTTCACTCTTCTGAAGCCTTGTGCCTTTTCCAAATTCTATAGAAATAAACACCCAACCTCCTCTCCCAAGTAAAAAAAGCCTTATTCTAATAAAAAGACCAAAACCTCTCCCTAAAAGAGGATCCCAAGTATGTTTGGTTCAAGAGGTAAATTACTCTTTTCAATTCTTTGTCTTTGTTTTCAAGTTCATTTTTTTATTTTTCTATTACCTATATTTATCCAAATTTTGTGATGAATACAGTACATTGTATTTTATGGTATGTTTTCATGATAGTGTAATAATTTATCGTCATCTCTCCCTTTTACCTACATTTATACTAGTAGCAAGAACATCATCCGAGATGTGTCAATTTTCCATATTCAAGGGTGACAGGCTTTTAGATTTCTATTATCATTCTCAATTATGGTAATGAAACCATACTTGTTATGGTTGAATCTGATTATTATATATGTAATAAAACCTATGTAAGATTCAATAATCCCTTTGTGAAAATGGTATTATGTTATAAAAAAATGAGTTCGTTGTAATCAAAACCCACAAATTAACCAAAACAATTATCATTAATTTTATATATAAAAATTCATCCTAATTCGATGTAAAAAAGTTATATAAATGAAAAATAACACTTTTTTTCATTAATAATATATAATTTCATTTATGCAGATTTACATCCATTCCACATATATAAAAACAAGTGAACCGAATATGTAAATAAAGAAAACGAACACTCAGGAATGACAGAATTCAATACAATCACTTATCAAAAAGGACATAAATGATCTTACCAGAATTAAAATACATGTATAATAGGCTCCTAAATATGTTATTAATAAGTATAATTTCATATTCCAGGAGATTTTGTTCAATAGCGGAAAACGTTCAGAGTTAATGTTGCTGTTTTCCACCTGAAGGTCTATTTTCATTCAGGTTACTTTCATTGTGTAATTTCCTCAATGAAATTCTTATATATTGTTTTGTACTCATCAAAAATTCGATGTGAGTATTCTATATATGTACACCAACCCGAATTCTTCCCTATTTTATGGATTTTTACATGTTTAAAAAGAATCTTTCAAAATTATTTCCAAAATACAAGCTCTATTCAAGGGAATTTCTCATATTCATATCTATTTTCAAGGGAACTCAATAATATGTTTTTTTGGAAACCATTATCTTTCTAAAAACAATCATTTTATTACTAGTGTAATATATTACTTCACTTCTCATTTAATGAAATGATTTTACAAAAGAACTCTTCTATTCAAAATAAAAGAGTATTTATCTGAAGATTGATTAATGATTTTATAATTGTATTTTTGTTTGATTCAATGCTCTTATTGATTATTATTTATTATTAGTTTTAATAATAAATGAAATCATCTACTATATTTGATTTAATGTTTTATGACTAACCCTATTTTGGATGATCTATCTTAAAACCATTCAACATATTACTCAGAATGGTTAGTGTTTTATGTTTAATGATTCGGGAAAGATATTTAAATTTCATATGATAGTTTCAATATTAATGTATATGTTGTTTATGTTTATCCCTGCTTGTATGAGGAATGCATTGGACTTATTATGTGCTGGTTGGGACCCACTATTTCCCTTTGATGCATCTGTATCTCTCATGAGACAAATAAACATGGAATTGGGCGAGGCCTTTGCCAACGTTATATATGGATTTTGGTCGAGGCCTTAATCGTTAGACGTCTATGCAGATGCCTTGACAAAATGTTACAGAATTTATTGAATATGCACTTTTGTCATTATGAATATAATAATTGAAATACGATGTGTTTATTTGAATATTATAATTCCCATGATTATGTTATATTATGGTAATACTTACTGAGCTCATATTACTGCCATTTAATGTTCAATTTTTTTTAAAGGAATATGCTTTCAATTATTCACCATGTATAATTTTTATATTATCTTTCTCTGTATTTCTTACTCTTAGTGAACATTTGAGATCATCCATTTATTATGTTTCATTTCCACAGGCATGAAGTAGTAAATTATGAATGACATGCATGTGTAATCTAGGAGTCATGGATGTTTCAAGTAGAATAAATTAGTGTTTTTTTTACTTCATGATATAATGATAAACTTATTTATGTATCTTGTTTCCAATTAAACAAAATTACTCGGTCCTTTGGAATTTTTATTCCTTGTTTTTGTATGCCAATAAGGCACCATCTTCGGAAACCGGGGTCGTGTCCTTACAGTTGGTATGAGAGGATGTTTAGTAGAAAACTTTGAAACAAGATGTAGAAAATGTGGATTAGGAAAGATTCCATAAGATAGTTTTGAGAATAATCATACAAGAACATATTGATATTTTGGTAAGGAATAGATTATGTGCATCTTTCAATGAATACATCCATATCTTGATACGATCAGGTAGAGGCGCCTCTAGCACATATGTATCTAGGGGTAAAACCCGAAAACACCGATTCGAGCTGCAATCGAACGGGAACTGGTGCACGACAACGGCCTCGTTGGAATCATAGTTACGAAACTCTCGGGGGATATGCTTAGGATAAATAGTTCACATTTTTATTAAAATCCATTATAAAGGATTTAAATGTAAAATTTTCCTCAAATAGAAAATTTTTGTGATTTTGGGATTAACCATTCCTAGGATTTCAATTTGGGCTAAGAATTTTGTTAATTTAATATTGTAAATTTGATTCATAACCGAATATAGTGTATTTAGTTATCTAGAAATGGATCCAAGTGGATGGAATGGAAACATTATGAATGCACGTGTCCCCTAAAGGGATTTTCCTCCGTTGCAAGATAATGATGTTGGATCTGGTACTCTGAATGGTGCTAAAAAACTCATACCCATATTGGGAAAACTTACTCAAGTTATAAATAATAAACTTAATCGTATGGAGCATCCGGATCCACCACATGGAGGAGCTATTCTCTATTTCTTTATGTGACAACAACCTCCATCATTCAATGGGACTACAAACCCATTTGTAGCTGAGGAGTGGATATGTTCACTCGAGAAGATATTTCCTGATTTGGGATGTAATGAAAGAGAGAAGGTCATCATGGAAGTTTATCAGCTATGGGAAGATGCATATCAATGGTGGTCATTAATCCAAAACACAATGGAGGAGGAATAAATAGAAGAGATGGAATGGATAGATTTTAAAGAAATATTCCCAGAGAAATACATTCCTCAAGAACAGAGAGCGGATATGGATAGAAAATTCTTGAATCTAAGGAAGAGGGAAGATGATAATGTTGAAAAGTAGGATGAAAACTTCGAAAGGTTAGCATCACATGATGTAGACTACATACAAAATTTAAGGAGAAAAATTTATTGATTCTTTGATGGCCTAAATCCATTCCTCCAGCGTTCAGTGGAATCCCAATGTTTTTCATCATATAAGGATATATTTTTTCATGATATCAATATTGAAAAATAATTATCTAAGTCTTATGCCTTTAATGGAATGCATGAAAATAATTGGTCTACTGAAAACTCTGGGAAAGGAAATAAAGATACAGGGAAGAAGGGAAGAGTTGAATTTACACCTTGTGATAATTGTGGAAGGAAACACCCTGGTGCGTGCTTAAAGGGAAAAGTAGTATGCGACAAGTGTGGTAAAAAGGTCCATCTAGATGGTTATTTTAGGGGAATAATGAAGCCATTAATTTTCAATGATATAATTTTCAAGTTATGTGATAGTATGTTAATGATTGTCCAAAGCATCAAGGAAATATGCAACAGAAAAGGCCAAGGGAGAAGGGACAAGCATATGCAATCACAACTGCTGATATTGAAGTTCCTAATGATGTGGTGGCAGGTACTTTAATCATTTCCTCAAACTTATCCAGTACATTATTTGATTCCTGATCATCACATTCACTTATATCTTCCAATTTTTCCAAGAAAATTAGATATGTCCAATTTGATTTAATAAGGTAGTTATCAGCCAAAAATACTAGTGGATTTATCATTGGAATAAAGGTATGCCAATTAGTCCCCCTCTTGACACATAAAATTTCCTTAGTTTCTAACCTTATCATCATATCAATGGTTGAGTAAGATATAATTCACGGTATGTATTTACTATCAAATTATGATGCAAAAATCTTTTGCAACAATAAGGAAGTTACAATTTTTGAGACTGGTGTATAATCCATTTTTTAGAGTGGAAACCTCACAATGTGATTCTCATC
Organism: Viscum album; assembly: GCA_963277665.1. Classification (NCBI taxonomy): domain Eukaryota; kingdom Viridiplantae; phylum Streptophyta; class Magnoliopsida; order Santalales; family Viscaceae; genus Viscum; species Viscum album. The sequence continues at coordinate 912,466,643 of OY728162.1, read as the reverse complement.
TAAATCCGCCCCCAGTAGCTCTGTTGAATCCAATTATTGGAGAGGAAGGGAATGAATTAAATATTGGTATATAGAAGAATTTATAGATAGAGTACATACTTGTTGTGAAAGAATACGTTGATGTCCTTCTAGAGGATTTACCTGGACATCCTCCAGAGTGGGAAATTGAGTTTTCCATTGAAATAATTCTTGGTTCAAAGCCCATATCAAAGACCCCCTATAGAATGGTCACAATGGATTTACTAGAACTAAAGAAACAACTAGTGTAGTTGAGTGATAATGGATTTATTTCCCCTATAATTTCTCCATGGGGAGCCCCCGTTCTTTTCGTAAATAATAATGATGGGTCTATGAGGTTGTGAATTTACTATAGGGAGATCAATTATATTAAAATAAAGATTAAGTATCCTTATCCATGAATTGATGATTTATTTGATCAACATCATGGAGCCCAGTATTTTTCTAAGATTGATCTACGATCTGGATATCATCAAGTTTCTTGTGAAGAAGGGAGACATTCCAAAAACAACCTTTCCTACTTGGTATAGGCATTATGAGTTTACTATAATGACTTTTGGACTAAATAATGAACCATCTATCTTCATCGATCTAATGAATAGAGTTTTTAAGGATTATCATGATGAATTTGTAGTGGTTTTTATTGATGATATCTTATTATACTATAAAATCTATGAAGATCATGAAAATAAATTGTGCACTATCTTGAAGAAACATAGAAAAAATAAATTATATCGGAAGTTTAGCAAGTGTTATTTTTTTTATCCAATCAAATTCCTCTCATAGCCACATTTTCACTATGTATGGAATATCTCTAGATGTGAAAAGTCAAAGGTTATTGCATAATGTCCTACTCTAAAGAAAATAACAGAGGTAAGTAGTTTTATTGTTTCATAAGGTCATTATCAGCGTTTCATTTAGAACTTTTCCCATCTATCCAACCCAACAACCAAGATCACACGAAAAGGGGCTAAGTTTGTATGGGCAAAGGAATATGAAGAATGATTTGAATAATTGAAGAGGAGGTTAGTGAACGCTCCAATACTAACCCTACCATCGGGTAATGATGGGTTTGTTATCTATAGTGATGCATCAAAGAAAGGACTTGGGTGTGTCCTTATGCAAAATGATTGAATGATTTCCTATACATCTAGGTAGGGAAAAATTCACGAACAAAACTATCCAACTCATGATCTTGAGTTAGAAGCGGTAATCGTTTCTCAGAATATTTGGAGACATTACCTCTATGGTGAAAAATGTGAGATATATACAGATCATTTCAGTTTAAGAAATATATTATCACATAAAGAACACAACATGAGACAAAGAAGATGGCTTGAGCTACTCAAATATTATGATTGCACAAAAAACTACCTCTCGAGGAAGGAAAATAAGGTAGCAGATGCATTGAGAAGAAAGGATCATGGAGTTCTGAACAAGATTAGAGTTGAAAGGGATCCTTTTTCATGGATCTATTAAAGATGGATATGAGAATTATCAAGGAAGGTAACACATCACGACCTTTTCAAATGGTTTCCAAACATTATTTACTGGAAAGGATAAAATGTTCTCAGGCTGATGATGATGAGTTTTAAAAGAAAATTAATGCTATAAATGATGGGAAGTTGACTGAATTCGCATATAAAGGTGGTGTTTTGAAATTTGGGAAGGCACTTTGTGTTTTTCTTATTTCTAATATAAAGAAAGAACTATTGGATGATGCTCATAACTCTAATTTCACTATTCACCCTAGTAGCACAAAGATGTATCGAGATATCAACGAAAACATCTGGTGGGACAATATGGAAAGGGAGATTTCTGAATATACATCAATGTCCCTGGTATGTCAACAAGTGAAGGCTGATTGGAAAAAGTATAAGGGGATGATGCAACCACTACCATTACCATCATGGAAGTGGGAGAACATTACCATGGACATTTTCACTATACTTCCATGGATATCCAGACGAAAAAATGCTATATGTGTTTTTGTGGATTTTCTTACAAAGATAGCTCACATTATCATGATTCGAGATGACTTATAATTTGATTAACTTGCACAAATTTACATCAAAGAAGTGGTAAGGTTGCATGGAGTTCCCCTATCTACTACATCTGACAGTGATCCTAGATTCACATCAGTGTTTTGGAAAAGTCTCCAACATGCTCTAAGAAATGAACTGAACATCAGTACGGCCTATCATCCTCAAAATAATGGAATATCCAAGCAGACTATTGAGACACTGGAATACATGTTGAGAGCATGTTCTGTAGAATTCAAAGGAGGATGGGACCAACATCTTCCACTTTTTGAATTCTCCTACAACAACAATTTCCACTCGAGCATCTGAATAACACTATATGAAGCCCTTTATGGGAAAAGGTGCAGAACACCGGTGTGTTAGGATGAAGTTAGTGAGCATATGTTTCTTGGACCTGAAATGGTCAATGAAATGTTAGAGAAGGGGAAAACCATTCAATGGCATATCATAGAAGCCCAATGTTGACAGAAGAGTTATGTGGATAACCGTTGACATGACCTTGAATTTAAAGTTGGAGACCTTGTATTTCTATGAAAATATCCAAGGAAGAAATTCATGATTTTTGGGAATAAAGGAAAGCTACATCTTAACTATATCAGCCCCTTCGAGATCCTTGATCGAGTCAGAGTTGTGGCCCGTCGACTAGCACTTCCACATACCATGTTGAATGTACATGATGTCTTTAATGTATCCTTATTAAAGAAGTACATACCAGACCCAACACATGTACTCTCTTCAGCGGTGGTACAGTTTGAAGATGAACTTTCCTGTGAGGAGAATCCAGTGAAAATCTTGGATCATAGAGACAAATTTCAACGCAACAAGACTACACATATGGTCAAAGTACTATGGAGAAACCATAAGAATGAAGATTAAATTGGAAACTGGTGGAATTAATGAAGGAAAAGTGACCCCATCTATTTTTTTCATAGTTTGTAAAATGAAATTTTGAGGGTGAGTTTTCTGAAGGGGTGTAAAATGTAACGACTCAATATTTTTCAATGGAAATTATATTCTTATAAATATTTTATAATCACATGAAATCTAAACATATTTAACACCTATGTTCTAAGTGACCCTTAAAAAATATGTTTTTCACTTCTATGATGTAAATTTCGAAAAATATGACATTCACGGTTTCGATCAGTACGTTATTTGGAGACCAATAAGAAAAATATAATTTTTGGTGAATAGTAACCTAGACTTTTGAATCGTAACATACCTATATAAATAGTGATATAGCCTTATGAATAGTAACCTTAACTATGATAGTATATAAATAATAATCAAGTTAAATTATGATATACCTATTCTTTAAAATAAGTAAATAAATGTTTTAAGACTGTTCTTTTTAAAATAAATTTTTATTTTAATTTAATATTAAAATAATCAAATTTATAAAAAAATTGAAAAATGGACATCATTTTTGGATTCTACACGTTGAAAAATGGTTGGGGTTATTTTTTAGGATTTTTCTAAAATACATGATTTTTTATGAATAGTGAAATTTGTTAAAATACTGTATATTAGTTAAATACAATATTCATGACATCAAAAGTGATTCAAACACACTTGATTAGAACTCACATGATACAATTACAATTATTTATCAATTAAGACTCGTTATTCCTAGTCTTGTGGGGGAATAATAAATTATTGTTTTTTATATTAAGAAATCCCTTCTCTGTTCCATTATAATAACCACATGTCACTCCCTCTTCTCTTCACTCCTCTCAAGCCTTTTTTCGTCTCCAAATTGTGTCAAAATACCCTCCCAACCTCCTCTCCCACTTATAGAAAGCCTTTGTCTCATAAAAATTCTAAAACCCCTCTTTTATGGAGGCTCTCAAGGAAGTTTGGTTCAAGAGGTAAATTCCTCTTTTCAATTCATTGTCATTATTTTAGAGTTTATTTGTTTTCATTTTCTATTACCTATCTTTATCCAAATTTTGTAAAGACTCTAGTACCTAATATGTGATCTAATGTTGTCATGATAGTGGAATAATTTATCATCGTCTCTCCCTTTTACCTTCGTTTATACTAGTTTAAAGAACACCATCTGAGATGTGTCAATTTTCCACATTCAAGGATGATGGGATTTCGATTTCTATTATCATTATCAATTCAGTTCATGAAACCATTCTTGTTATGGTTGAAACAGATTAGTATATATGCAATATAACCTATGTAAGATTTTTTAATCCCTTTGTACAAATGGTATAATGTTATAAAAAAATGAGTTCGTTGTAATCAAAACCCATAAATTAACAGAACAAATTATGATTAAAGTTCTACATAATAATACATCCTCATTCCATGTAAAAAAGTTATATAAATGATCAATAAAACCTATTTTTTCATAAATAATATATAATTTCAATTTTGGAGATTTACATCTATTCCACGTACATAAAAACAAGTGAATCGAATATGAAAATAAGGAAAACGAACACTCGGGAACGACCGAATTCTATACAATAACATAAAAATAATTACATAAATGAACTATCCAGAATAATGATACTTGTATAATAGGTTTTTAAATAAGTTTTTAATAAGTATAATTTCATATTCCAGGATCTTAGGTTCGAGAGCAGAACACATTCAGAGTCAAGGTAACGATTTTCCACCCGAACTTCAATTTTCATTCTCCATACTTTAATTGTCTAATTACCTCAATGAAATTATAATATTTTGTTATGTACATCCCCTAAATTCTTTTTGAGTAATATATATATATGTACTCCATCCATAATCCTTCCCTATTATATGGTTTGATACATGTTCTAGAAGAATATTTCAGAACTGTTTCCAAAATACATGCCTGATTCAAGGGAATTTCTCACATTCATATGTTTTTTCAAGGGCAGCCTATAATCTGGTTTTTGAAAACAATTATCTTAATAAAAATAATAATTTTATTATGAAAATACTATCTTACTTCACATTAGGTTTTATAAAAGTATTTTCTAAAAGAACTCTATTTTCCAAAATAAAATAGTATTTATCTCAAGATAGCTTAATGATTTTATAAGAGTATATTCGTTTGATTCAACACTTGTTGATTATTATGTACTATTGGGATTAATAATTTATGGATTAATCTACCATATTTTATTTAATTGTTTATGACTAACCTTATTGTGGATTATCAATCCAAAAACCATTCACCATATTACTCGGAATCATAGGTGTTTTATTTTTAATGATTGGGGAAAGATATTAACATTTCATATGATAGTTTCAATATTAATATATGTTGTTTATGTTTATCCCAAATCATATGAAGAATTCATTGGACTTATTATGTGATGGGTGGGGCCCACTATATCCCCTCGATGCATCGGTATGTCTCATGAGACAAATAGATGTAGAATTGGCTGAGGCCTTTCCTAATGTGATATATGGATTTTCCTCGACACCTTAATCATTAGACATCTTGGTCGAGGCCTTCACAAAATATTTCACAATGTCCAGCATACGAACTTCACTAATAATAAAGCAAGTAATTGAATTATCATGTGGTTATTTGACTAGTAGAATACCCATGATTATGTAACATTATTCCAATATTTACTCTGCTCATATTCCTCCCATTTTATGTTCTAATTTTTTTAAGGGAATGTGATTCCAATTATTCACCATGTCTAATGTTTTTATTATTGTCTATTGTATTTCTTACTACTAATGAGAATTTGTTCTCACCCCTTTATTTTGTTAAATTTCCACAGGGCATGAAGACGTAAATTATAAATGACTTGAAAGCGTAATCAAGGAGTCATTGAAGCTTCTAGTGGAATAAATTAGAGTTGTTATTTCCATTATGAGGTAATGGTAAAGTTATTTATATATATTGTTTCCAGTAATACTAAACTACTCAGTCCTTCAGGATTCTTATTCCTTTTTTGTATGCCAATAAATAACCACCTCCGGGCAACCGGGTCGGGTCCTTATAGATTATATGACCTAAAATAATATCCAATGGATTCTATTTTAAAATATTTCTATCTATAAAATCACATTTTTGATCATGTATTGCCAATTAGAACTGGTTATTGGTTCATAATGAAATTCCAAAGATCTATGAGCATGGGAGAATTCCTAGTCCTCTAGAAATTCTAGAATAATTCACTCATTTATAAAGAGATCTGAGCCTTGTTTGAGGCCCATAATGTTGTTTCTATATCATCTAGTCATTATTCATTTTATCTTTTTTTTTAATTTTCCCCTTACTACTATAATTTCTAAATCATTACCAAAAAAATCATCTATATCAATTCATGCATAATTTTCTCTGAGGTGGTAATATATTTATCATCCTCATAAAAAAACATAAATGAGAGAATTTTTTAGTGAATTGAAGTGGATATTTTTTGATAATATCATTTTCCCTTCTTTATGAAATATATTTTGGTGGAACCTATGAGTGTGTAATTTCTATCATTGTATGGGAATCATTATAAGGACATAAATTAAAAATTTATCCCCCCCAAAATATTCTTTTTATAGAGATCAATAATTATCTCAAAATTTGGTATGCCAAAATCAGTCTTCTAACTTTCATAAAATTCCCTATATGTAGTCATTCCAATTGTGTTCACAAATTGATCAGATGAGGGATGGAGGGATAAAACCTCCTGAACAACACCATGTGGTTCACTAATAGTGAAACCAACCTGCTTATATGAAGGGGGAGTCACATCATCATGATTATCACAAGAAGAATCTAAATTAGAATATTCAGAGGATCTCTCAGATGATTCAGTTTATTTTTACCAAGGTATCAGGATACCTTATCATCATTTATAACATGACTATATGTTTCCTTAATCTTAAATTCCTCCTCATTTAACTTCTCCATCATATGTTCCTCTATAGGCTATTGGTTTGACATAATTTTTCATGAAACATCATCTATTTTATTGATTCCAATTAATGTGGAAACCAAAATCAGGTCATTTTATCAATTCATATGGGATGAGGGTTTAAAACTAGATTGTATTCTTCCTTCATTTATAGGGATGGATTTCATTAGCCCAACCTCAGATTAAGGACCTATGATTCAATTAATGGATGATATAGGAGCAAAATCAAGGGAATCATAATGAGTAATAATGTCTTTCTCTATCCTCCTCTGATTGTAGGAATCATCATGCCCCATTATTTTGAAAACATTTTATGAATTATCTTGTTTTAATTCATACATTATTTTCCCAAATCAATTGATGTTTGAGAAAAATTTAGGCTTCCTCTTATACTAATTCTTCTGTGTGATGATTTCATCCTTAGTTTTAAACACAACATCTTCAGCCAATAGGGTAGATATGTTGACTTCCATGATAATACTATCCTAATGGATAAATATTGGTTTTTTTAGTTTTCCAAATCATCATGACATCATTACCAATAGATGATAAAATACCATATAGAATTTTTGAATTCTAGTAAAACAAGTTCAATTTGAATATGCGAATCCAAACATGATAATGAGTGTGTCTAATATTGCCATGATCTAAAATTTGATCCCATTATCAAATCCATAGAGAATCATTCATTTGAGAGACGTATTGTAAGATCTGTTCCCTCTTCTTGTTCTCGATATAGTAAAGAAAACATGTTAGTTTACACACCCTATTTCCATCACAATCCAATCATCAAAATCCCATACTTCTGAAATCATTTGACTATAGTAATTAAATTAACACATAATTAACCTTTTTTAAGTAATGAACTAAAACATAATGGAACACATAAAATGGAACACAATTTACCTAAGTATATAATAGTTTGACGAAACATGAAAAATATGACCATTCTTAATAACCCTTATAGGTGGAGAGGAAACAAGTTCAGAGAAAAATAGATTCACAGCTTCCTTGACCACATCTGTAATGTCCCTATTTTATTTAGATTCATTATGATGTTTAGACTACACTACAATATATTTATTCAAAACACAAAATTGAAAATGTTCTATATTCCTAAAATAAATAAGCAGGTTGAGGGATAGATCTACACACACTATCCTTTCTCTACCAACCTCCAACATGAACGAATTAGATTATCTAGTTCTAGGTTCCCCCCCCCCCAATTTCCCCATATTTCTACCCACCCTGTTAATCCATACTAATTATAACCAACCATATATAGTGCCCTAGAAACTATCATTAGAACTTCACTATAGTCATCAATAGAATCAATAAGGCATCATCTATGATCTGACCTGGTGGAGGCATATAAATCTGATGAAGAGGCATCCAATAAAGATATATAGAGACTGTTAGCTGAAACAACCTCCCAAAAATGTTTTTTCTCATCACCACTTCTCAATATGATATCCTAAGTGAGCTAAATAACTATTGCACACCTACTCAATTATGTAATATGTGGGAGACAAATAAAAAAATAATGATTATACACCCCACCCCATTTAGGATACAGTTTCACCTTCATATCATTAATACACATTGTTTCCATCTAGACATGACCAAATTCTCTATAGGCTAGAACGCGTGGATAGAGGAGCATGAAAAACACCTCTGTAGTTTCTATCCCTATAACAAAAAAACTCTCTGAAGACTAATTTATAGATTGCCATAAGTCATAGGTATCATTATATAAGAATAATATGGATCATTTCACTTCACTATGTCCCTAGAATAGTATAATTCCATTGATATGGAGTCCTATAATGTCATAGACTTTGATGAAATTAGGAGACTAGATAATTCATAGGCCATATGGTCAATAAAATTACATTACCACACTCAAAATATGAATTAACATCATGAACAGAAGGAGGGGGTTTTCAATAGATTCTTGAGATAGTCCCATCAAAGAAATGGGAATGCATATTTGACACTTATATCGATGTTCTGGCCAACCTAAAAAGTTTCCATATAAAATGACTCCCACAATGGGATTCCATCAAACCCAAATCATACATGAGAATAATTTCAACAAAATAAATTGATCACAATAGCTGCTATTGTAGATTTCATCCAGCAAAGAACCTAGTTCACATGGATGGGGGAAACTTTTACCACCACCTCCACCCATTGGTTCATGAAACCCTAAAAGAATTTTTGAAATACCATCAGAAGATAAAAAATTACTGTAGATAATAGTAATGTGATCATCATTATATAAATCATCATCACTATGTTCATCACACCCCAAGAGGGTCTTGGAGAAATAAACAGTGGTATTATGTCAACACTAGCCTACACGACTATGGGAATTTTTATAATAATTTAAATATCATGATCAACATAATCCACAACTGTAATAATAAAATCCATAACCAATTGGTCAACATATGACAATAGAGGAGCCTAATATTCGACATCCCAAAGGGCATGGGGAAGTTTCATCCTTATAATCACCTCAAGAAGAATCAGTCTTCTTGAGGATTGTTGGTAAATATCAATAATGAAAATCCCATTGGTTCTTCCTTCCCCCAAAGAAAATGTTTTCTTTTAGAAGACCATTTAGTAATAATGACTATAAAATCTGTTAAGGTAACAATTCATAGACCAGGAATTGAGGAATATATATTAGGGGAAATCAAACCTCATAATGGTTAGAATAAAAAAATATCCAATATTTCAAAGGGTCATAAAAAAACTCAAATGAAAACCTCAATAGTGGAGTAAATGGTTTCAAATCTCCCAATCTCATTAAGAGAAATGGTATGACTACTATATCCATATAAACCTCTATGAATTTAATCACCATCAATAAAATAGACAACATGGAGAAATATGCAAACATAGAGGGTTGAAATGTTGAAAACATGCATTGAGGGGAGAGTGAACTGGATGCACCAACTAAGGTAGCAAGTAAATGAAATTCAAGAATGATATAGAATTTGGACCTTTTAAAATTAAATTTATACTAATATATCTTAAAAAATAAAATGTATAAAGGTGATGGTGTGGATTAATCTAACTCACCACCCAGAGGAGATGAAATTCATTATGGGGAGGAACGCCTAACGAAATTTGTTATTTAGATACAAAATCAAAGACTTCTCACTGCGGAACTACAAAGGGGAAACATCCACACTAGGTTCCATATTATTAAATGGATGCATATACCTCCCTTAAAATATTAGGATAGATATATTCCTCCTTCAATTTTTATCTCTAAGCATCAGGTTTTATAAGGATCAAGGTAACCAATCTATATAAATGAGGATGTCATGGATGATTGCGCCACGCCTCAATTAAAGAGAAATACTCTACCATATCATGGAGATCATTCATACAAAGATCAAATTTGGAATCAATAGGAATTTGAAATAGGAAAACCTCATCAAGTCCCACACACTCCTTACATAGGGGAGGAATCTCAATTAGTGGTACCATGAGAACATGTCAATGCTATTGAATCCCTGTATTCTCAAATGGATGTAGTGGGAGTGTTGTCACATCTATACAAACCTATAAGAATCCAAATCTTGAATGGGTGGTAAATAACTTTTTCTCATTAAAATTTCAACAATCCTTCTTTCTCAACCATTGATGACCTGGGATACCGAGAATAGTATGTCACAAACTTTGTGTCTTACAAGGCTTAATGATGGCCCCTCCAGACCAGTATTAGGATACCAAATAGATATTTTTTGTAAAAAATATAAGATCTCCCTCAATGGTTTGATACATCATTCATCTAGTAAAATATATTTTATTATTTGAAGACCTTATTCATAAATTCATTTATCATTCCAAATTAATGCTATAGAAAATAATAATAGTTAGCCTAAGAACTATAAAAACCTCTAAAATTAGAGGGTTCATGACTATATAACCAAATTTAATGGTTTAATCAATTCACCTAGTATCCATCTCTCATAAGAGAAAATTTTGAGGCTATATTCTAAAAATATTAGAGATGATTTGAAAACAACATTGATCTCAATGATGTAATTGTGTGAATTCCATGTGTGTCAGCAACGACACAAAAAAAAGAAGATTTCATTCAAAGGACCAAAGATATGTCACTTCCTATTCAACTAGGACATGGAAAAAGTATTAGAAGGAAATAGAATACAAATGTCACCCTCAATCTATAATTAGTTCCCATTCAATAACCTAGTTATTCCCTATATCATGTATCACCTCTAGATAGGTGGTAGTAGAAATAAAATCTCCCTTATCTAGAAGAAAAAAGAGATCACTGTCACCCATGATTTAAAATATGGATGAATACATACTACTCCTTTAAAAATGATTAGTCCTATGGTTCATACATCTTAACTAAGTAGAATAACATACTGAAGAAACCTTGAACAAGAAACTCATTGAGGTCAACCTTGTGGATCATCGTGAGTAATTCCCTTTCCATAGGAGGCTAGGTCACACCATCCAAGATTGTTTCATCTTAAAATATGTTCTCCAGACCATGTTTGATTATGTATTGTTGATGTTGGGTACTTACAAGGTATAGGTCACTTGTATATTTGCTTCCCAACTGAATGAAAATGGTTAGTGGAAAGAAGATCTGGCCAGGCTTGGAATTCGTTTGAAAACTAGAGAACTTTAAAACTAGTTTTATAAGCTCATGCAACTATAAGATAATATCTTTACAAACAAATAGTTTTCATATCACCTTATCATGATACATTGAATACAAATCTTGGAGGTGTAAAAAATCTTTAGATTTTGAAACATATACTATAATAATATTCATATATTCATCTGGAACGTGCTATTTCTCAAGAATACTTCTTCTCTTTATCACCTAGATAATGAGAACTATCCAAACCAAATTGAATACTCATCAGATAATAACTCATTTTCATTTATATTAATGAATTTCACTAAATATATCCATTATCCATTGATGAATATACCTTTTTGTATGAGTTCCCCATACCTATTCATGTAGCCAGAGGGGAAGGATGTAGGATATGAGGATACAAAGGACAACATGGGCATGGTAGAACTCAATATTCTAGCCACATATTTGTAGTTCTCCTATACATATCCAATAACCATGGTCAGGTACTCTAGAAATATTGAAAGAAAATAGATATTATTTAGATCTCTCTAGTGGTTATCCAAGACCAATCATATCACTTGATTGACTACAGGTAGTCTGATTGTCTAACTACCGTATATAATGGGGAAGGGCATCGAAACATATGCTACATATTGAAGATACACATTTAACATCGGCCCAAGCACCAGGCCATTCCACCTCAAATTCCTCAACTCATGAACCGTATAATATAGATCAACCCCATACCAGGAATCACAGACCTCTATTTCAAAAATATGAAATTCTAAAATGGATGGTTGTTACTCCATGTAAACACTCTATCATGGATGATATTTGTCATTGCAAATAACTTAAATAGGAACTCTTTTAACCTCTCCATATCCCAAAGAAGTTTTAGATTGAAACCACTACATTCAAGCTTTATCAACTAGAGACAATTCCATAAGAATGTATTGTGACAATTTCATTCATAGAATGGGATCAGTAATAAGATATCTGAGGACATTTCTTATCCCTATAGGTTTTCAGAATAATTGAAAATGTAGACATCCTACGGACATTGATTTAAAATGGTTATGATATCATCCACATCCTGATATATACTATATGATTATTGGGATATTGTGACATGTAGTTATCTTATACAAGGACTACCAGTCAAGGGTATGATAAGTGTGAGAAAATTCTTGTTGATTATATCATGTTCATGACTCGGTTTGGGGATTTTACATCTATTATTGAGATTATGGTAATCTCACAGGAACAAATGTATAATTTATTTCTTAGAAGAACCAAGTTCCAAATCCATGAGGTTATTCCTTTAAAAATTCATTAGTGACTAAATAAAACATTCATTCGGAAGGATGAAAAACTATCTAATAATAGAACCATTATCGAGTCATGCAACGATTTATATACAGAGACAAGTTTTTAAAAAATGGTTTGGAGAAAACTAATTCTTAATTAATATATAAATGTTTCAGCCACTAAATGTTTTGGGACCACTCTTCCGATTAATTGGAAAATACTCAATGGTGAATGTGTTATACCCACAATCCTAATTATGATAGCAGACATAATCCAACATTTCTTGGATCTCTCTGTCCCTAATGACATAAAAAAATAACAACATTGTCTTATGTACCTCTATGTGATGACTCCATGTTTATAAGGAAAATTTATCTTACACGGGTGTCTCTTACATCATTAGAGATAGAGATACCCCCAGATTACTCACCATTTATGAAAATAAATCCACATTATAAGAAATGGAATAAAAATTGGATGGCCTTAGAAATGTCCCTCTCAGATTGGAGGATGGAATATCTTCCATAATCAATGAGCTTAGTCATCTTAATCTAGGAATAGAAGAAGACAGATGACATACATGTATTAGATACAACATGCCTCTTAAAAAGTAGGATATGAAGATTAAATTCCTATATTATCATCTAATTATGTTCTCATAGAATTATATATAAATTCTCGAACTAGACCTTGATGTCGATACACAATACATAGGGTTACCATAGGATAATAATTTGTTCAATCGGGTAGCTAGGAGGATTCACCATTCCTATTATAGTAATGTAAAATTGGATGTTATCAAATTTTTCAATGAAATCTTTATTACAGAATGAAAATCCCAAAATGTCTTGATAAAAGAATTCATTTCAATAAAAAAGGATAGAATGATCAGGGTTTCCATCTAGTTTAGAGACCATAGCCGACATTGCCCAGATGACTATTTCCCATTGTTGATCACATAGATTTGGATCATTGTGACTAATAACCTCCATGAACATTTTTTATTTTCTGGGTATTTAGGTTATAATATACTAAATATATCCCCTAATGACAATGAAGACAAGAAATTCATAGAACATTAATGGATATTTTTCTATGGTCATTCAATTTGGATTATGAATCCATGTTGTTGCCACTAAACATGTCATGTATAATATATTTTAGACTTTATTGGGGGTGAATGAAAGAATTTTATATCGATGACATGGTTGTCAGATATCAATATTGATGTGATTTATTCATAGATATTCCTACAATATTCAACAAGAAGCCGAAAAAAAATTTGTAAGATGAATCTGCCGATGGGCTATTTTGAGTTAATGATGATGATTTGTTTTGTAATTTTGGAGTTGGATCATGGAATCAAGGTTGATATAGAAAAGAATAGTGAAATCCAACTAATTCCACATCCTAAAAATATCAAATAACTGAGGGTGATCTAAGAACACATGACTTACATTTGGTATTTTATAGATAACCTAGCTAAAAAATCTCTATGCTTTACCATGTTAATGAAGAAGGCAGTCACCTAAAATGGGTTAAGAACTATCAATAATATTTGGAGAATATAAAGTGGTAATTATTTCCACCGTTCGTCATGATTTTATCGGTCGATGTATAATTATTTTTCTATAAATGGACTCAATTGAACTGTCTCTTGATTATCTCCTATCATAGAAAAATGATATAGGGAATTAAAAAATCATGACTACCTCTATTTAATGATGATATGATTTGAGACCTGGTATTATAATGTTCAAAATTACTTCATCACACACCTCTTTGCAATAAAAAATCTAATACATAATGTGTAGCATCACAAATTTCACTTGGTCTATCATATTGACCATTTGAATTATATCCATAGACTCCCTATGATGATGGGTTTTTCGACTGATAGGAATTCATTCTGTAATAATGTGAAATCTAGTTCATGTCAAAGAAATAAGTTAAAGAGAAATCCCTAGATGATTTAATTATGGAAAATACCACCCTGGAGAGTATAGTAGCGGACACATAACATCCAAATGATGGGGTCTCCTACACCAATGACACAACCTGAACATGGGAGATATAGTCTGTGGATCCTCCCTAATTCCAATTAGAATGTGGCTAAAAAATGAAGATCAATTGATATGGTCAATGAGTTTATTTGTTTTCATGAAAAGGAAATATTTCCCTATCTTTCTCACTATATATCATCTTCATTGATAATGACGATAAATACCAATCCCTCATTAATTAAGTAGAACAAGTACTATAGCTATAGATAGCCAATATTAACATCAATGAGGATTATGAGATACTGATAAAAACATAGTGGTGAATATTCCATCTTGTAAGAAGAATTTTCCCCTATAATTCATTTTATTAGAGGGATGATGATAGATTTCCCTTTTGATCTAACATCACATCATGCCTCGTAATAGAAAAATGATCATTTTGACAAAATAGATAATGAAACCATAGTCCTAGCCAACCTTGATTAGGATTATGTGATCCTTTTCATCAGAAAAAGAATAATGGTATCCTCGTTCATCATCTACGACTTGGATGAACCTATCAATTAAATATCAAACTAGATCATCATAATCCAACATCCACCACTAGATAGATGGAACCCATTTTATATTTTCTATAGAATAAGTCTCTGTTAATAGATTGAGTTAATGGGGAACATGATTGATGACGAGAACTATACATTGATTTTCATGATGGGGAAAATGAGCAAACAATTCCTCTAAACTGAGTCTTTGATGGATGAAATCCTCAAATATATTACATAATGATAGATTCTCTTCTATATTAAATAAGCCCATGGAGGCTCCTACAGATCTCATCAGTTCAAGACCATACTGTACTACCCAATTAAGAGGCCAAAATACTATATAAAAACAAATTACATGACTGTGTTGAATTTACCAGGAAATGTCATGCATTACAAATTCAAGGAATATTAAACCATAAGGCATCAAAATTTCTACATTCAATTATGTGTTCTTAATTTTTTTGGTAAGATTGAAGGTTGTTGTTGGTACATTTCCCCAACCATAGGTAAACAGTTTAATAACCCCAATACTACTAAATAATTATTTTCTAAATGAGATGAGGCGATACCAACATGGAATTTTGGTTGAAGAATAACATCAACATCATAAATTCATATATTATCACTAGATTCGGAGTCCCTCACATGATAAATATGGAAAACACCCTATACTTCTGTTATACAGAATTTATGAAATTCTACAATGAGTACAACATTGGGTCAAACCATTCATCCTGCTACCATGAAGTTGAAAATGATAAATTAGAGACATTCAATAAGACTCTGCAAAATATACTATTAAAAATAGTGAGAATGGAGATAAATTCCTATCCAAAAAATATCCTTCATGCTATATGATCATATCATACTACCATGCGCAATGATAAATCGAAAATGAGGCTTGATGAGTTGGAATGGATCGATGTAAAAAGGTTCGGTACATTACACGACATTAAAGTTCATCAGAATTATATCACATGAGACATCATTGGAAATGTTTTTATTTTCTCATTCCATTGAGGAGAACTCGTATTGGCTCTCAAATCCCCAATGATTCAATGTGTGAATTCTCTCGTGTTAAATGCCAAATTGGAAGGGCCTTGGATCATACATATGGTCTATTCCAATGGATCTTACACATCGACCATAGTAGAAGGGGACCCTATTGTGATCCCCACCGATGCTAGGATTATCCAGAAGAAAAATTCATAGTTTATATATTGAATCCTTAGTAAAATTTAGACAACATTACATAGCATGATACATTCTAATCACATGATGTTAAACTAAATGACGCATCCTACTGGTATGATGTTAAACTACGTGATACGTCTTAGTAACATAGAATTTAATTTCAAGAATCATCATAGTCACAAGATCTTAAACTACATAATATCTCCTTGTCATAAAATGTTATACACTATGATTTTTCCACGTCGTATGACATTAGACTAGATGATATAACGTAGTCACGTGATATTAAAAAGCATGATACATCCTAGACACATTACATAAAATTTCTTGATACACCCTAGTCATAAAATGATTAACCAAATAATACATTATAGTCAAAATATGTTATACTATATTAAACCTCTTGTACCCAAGATGTTAAACTGTAGGATACATCATAGTAACTTGATGTTAAACTGCAAGATTCATCTTATTTTTACAATGTAAAAAAGTTTAACACTTTCTAGTGACACGATGTTAGACTAGATGATACGTCCTAGTAATTTGATGTTAAACTGCATGATGCATTCTAGTCACAAAATTTTATGTGGTATGATACATCCTAGTCACAAAAACATAAAATTCACAATGTTCTTGATACACATGATGTGAAGCTTCATGATAATTCTTATCCACACGATATTGAACTGCATGATACATCCATGACTTAGTATGTTAAACTGAACCAAACATCCATGTTCTATGAAGTTAAACTACATGATATGTCCTATTCACATGATTTTAAATATCATGATATGTCCTAGTAACATGAAAATAAACTAAGTGATATGTCCTTATTGCATTATGTTAAACTGAATGATACGTCTAAATATCATTAAATTAAACTTCCTGATATTTCATAGTCTTGGGATGTTACACATAATGATACTTTCTAGTTACATGATGATGAACTCCATGATATGTCCTAGTATAAAGATGCTAAACTCTAGGATATGTAATAGTTATATGACATTAAATTGAATGATACATCCTAGTTACATGATATTAAACTCCATGATAAATCCCAGTCACACGATGAAAATTTTAATGATATTTTCTTGTAACATGACATTAAATTTAATGATACATCATACTCTCATGATATAAAACTCCACAATTCATAATAGTCACAAGTTGTGAAACTGCGTGATATGAACTTGTTATATGACTCACTATTACAAGACACTATTTCATCCTAGTCACATGATGTTAAACATTAGAAAATTTTCTTACTTCCTGATGGTTTAAATTTATAGAAAAAGTTTTAGCATCATGACTTTAAACTACATAGAGCCTTACGTCTTTACCACATGATGTTATTATTCACAGAAAATTTCTTTCACAGAAGATTCTCTATAGTTCCCCTAGATCTGTGTGAATGAAAATTGATGTACCCCCATAGCTATGTGTGAGTCATATCCACATAGGGAATATCCCCAATCATTATCTATGCAAGACATGATTCTTACCATCACCAGATTTGTAGTGATTCCAAAATCCCAAACCATGGGTCCAACCGTAATTTATTAACATTGTTTTTACTTATAGAACAATGATGAACTTCATGGAGAGGTCATTATTGAATAATCTAACAAGGAATTACTCATTTAAACCTACGTCCAATACATTAAACTGTGATATAATGTATTTAGAAAATTGAATTAAAATCTAGTCTTACATTATATACCAATGTATAGGATGACATTATAGACTAGATCAAGAATCCTCATGTCACAAAAACTAGAATATTATAATCAGAATATTTCCCAAATCTCATGGGAAAATCTTATAGGGAAACATGCCTTATTTTTCATGTTGGGTAACCATCTTCCTTGCGATATGATGTTAAACTATATAGATTCTCAGAACTACGTGTTGAATGATTCTCTATCCAATTAGTTATAATGAGATGTCTAGATCATATATATTTTTCGATCCTCTACATGATATAAAATGAACACATAGTTTGTATTAATAACTTTTTTATGGTGAACGAAAATTTTTTAATTCCTTGTTTCTCACTCTGAGCATAAGTCATTTTGGATTTAAAATATTGATAGGGGATTCACTGAATGATCAAGATGTTCTATTTCAAATTAGGGTTAGCATAGAGCTTGATGAAATACAATCATTGGTGCAATATAAGACATTAGGTCATGACGTTCAATAGCATGTTTTCCATCTCTTAAATTTGATAAAATGAATCATTACTATGAAACATGCCCCATAGAACCATTATCCTTCATGCTGGTCTCCCATTACACATTCAATAACTACCTATGGCTTGATTTCTAGCATCAAAATATATATAGTGATTTCCGGATTTTCAATCATGAGTTAAGACCCAATATAAATGAAAAAACATACCTATACATATAGGTTAGACCTATGAAAAACATTTTTCCTTCATGTTATACATGTGGATTGATTCATGAAATCACATGATACATATTTATGTTTTTATCATCAATAACGGGTCTAACCACAACAAAAATAGAATGAATTCCGACCCTCTGCAAATGGGTCAGAACTGTGAGAAGAGTTTTCTATTCATGAATGAGGTGTGTCTTGATTTCTATTATTAGGAGATACATAGAGAAACCTAGACCGCCAAAACTATGTTAAGCCAAAATATATTGAATGATAAAAATGACCCCCATCATATTTGATTGGCCTATAAAAGTGAAAATTTATGAAATATTTGTGGCATGATTATTACCACAACATGACACATAGTGACTCCTAGATCCTATATTTGAAGCTTAACCATGGTTTTCCATAATACCCAACAATATCCCATACAAAAGTATCAAATATAAAATGATGTATTTCCTTACAATATCTAATTATGGAATGATTCCTACCCTTACAATAAGAATGGGGAAACCTAGGGAAGATCACCCATAAAAATTGAACATACCTCTGTTTAAATATGTCTGAGTCATAGAGAATCACTCTGGATTTGTATGAGTAAGATATATATAGGACTACTTATACATGATATATATTTCTGAATGAATTTATTCAACATATAACTACACATAAATATGAATTTTTATGGAAAACATATTCCTCATATATCTAAATTCCCATAACTAATGAAATGAGACAAGAAGGATATATTCAAAAACATCACATAACATCCTAAATCCTAACCAAAAAACCTTAAATGGCGTGGAAAAATTACTGATCGCATGAAATTAAACGACACGATGGATATTCACCCACTACATGATGGTAAAATGGGTATACCATCACCCGTATCCCTTCCATATGAAAGTACTATCTGATCATAACCTCGATAAACTAGAGTATGGGGTGCATTAATAATATTTTAAGAACCTCAACCCATAAAACAATAATCATGCCTTGAGTGTCTTGGATCACTAGAATCCATCTGTGTCCCTTATAAAAGGACACACAGCTTACAGTGTCCCTTTGATGGACTATGCATGTCTTCCCATGGTTCCTACAGCGGAACTACTAGCTATCACCAAAATGTCTCATTACCTTGAGAAAAGGTATTTACGAACCTTGTAAACCCCAATATCACCACAGTGAATCTCATCACATATGGGTATTTTGGGTCATCCCTATGATGACCATCCCATAAATATACATATGATCTAAGATCTATGAATCATGAATTACAACATTTACATCACCCATTAAAATTGATGTTAAAGTACCATTGACCTTGTGAATAGTAATTAGGTAGTAGTATAAAACTCTTCTAATACCAATTCCATGGGGAAAAAATCCTAAAATTTCATAGACAATTGTAAAATACGTATGAACCTAAAATGTATCCATCGGTTGTCAAAATTGTATGACAAAAAAGGTGAAAGTGAAATATAAGTAAAACATTTTAGGCTAAAAAGTATCAAAGTGCAGCATATAAAAAAGAAAATTATCTCTTCCATAAAATCACCTATGGAGTTTAGGAAAATGGTAGAGCATAAATAAAAAAATTTTAAATAACAGAAGACCCTATTTATGGCCCTAGTAAAAATAGTTCAACGTAGACTAGAACCTCTCATCAGCAATACAGTTAATGTAATGATATTTGAAATCTCCTCACCATGATAACATGTTCAGTAGGAGTTAATAGTACTTAAAGTGTGCTAAAACCCATCTCGAGTATTAAATTTTAAATAAACCACCATCTGGTATTTGAATTCTGATCTAGAATACCCAGTTCCTTTAGTTTTATACTTCTTTCAGATCCTAATAGACATAGTGCACCCTTTATTCTAGTTATTTCTTTTAGAAATCTGATAACAAAGAATGGATAATCCAAGTCTAAACATTAACCACATAAGACCCCCCCCCTAAATCTAGGAGTTATAATACCTATCTTGTGGACTATTACGAACATCTTACATTACAAATGGTTAACCTATACACACCATTTCCCAACCCCCATTAACATAGATATTCGAAGACCCTATATTAAAATCCCTATAACCAGAAAATGGAAATAGATTAGACTTCAACATTGTTACACTTACATATATAGTACCTTTTCTCAAATAAGAAATGCGACACTCTGTTTCTGGCCTATTGATCAACCACACCACATGACTCGAATCCACATGGAATAGGGACTGATACCCCCAACATTAACTATTCTACCACAGGTTTCCATAACCTTCTTTGTATGTCTCTCGATCTATATCAAAATATATCATCCTGAAACATGAATATTATCAAATTCTCTGTGGCCCTTGAAAAAGAGTGGGGATCTAATCTACTTAGACATGCATGTAACCCTATTCACCCATTAATATGGGCCATTGACCCCAAAAATAATGGAATTCCCTCCTTATAGGAAAGGAACACTATTCATCGTGAGCCCCCAAAATACTAAGGCATAACTCAGCACCATTGGGTTTTTTGGGTCATTCATAGAATGCTTACCCATTACACTCATGAGCCCCAATAACCCCATGGTGTAACTCATCTCATTATGGTGTTTTGGGTGATCGATGACTTGTATACCACTTTAAATATACATTGATTAAGGCTCCTCGAGGAATTATCTACACATCCCATATTCCAACTATCCTGATCGACATAACATTCAAAATATTCTAACACCCACATATATAGACTTTATAAATCATTCATGCCCCTTAGAATAGAGTTGGGATACCCCTTAATTAACCATGAACAATGTAACACCCTGATATATATGAAATTTATATTTGTTCAAATCAACGTAATATTTTATATTTTTTTATTTACACACAAAACTATGTTTTTATTTTTTTACACATAATAATGAGTTTTTCTTTCATTACACACAACACCAGGTTTAGCATACTTTATATTAAACACAAAGTTTAAATGAAATCAAAAATATTATTAAAATATTATTATTTAGTATTACAGTAGTATCCTAGCTACTGGAATGGATATAAGTATAAGATTATAAAATTAGGATAATATGATTTAATCATGTACATAAATGAATTATTTGGTGATAAATTAAATAGAAATTAAAATACAGACCTTTGGAAAATAAAAGAATTATTTCTCTGAAAAAACTATTTTTAATGGAACAAGCATGTTTTATATAAATAAATTAGCCAAATCAGTTTTTTAAAACGATATTAATGATATATATATATATATAATATATTCAAAAAATTTAATATTCATCTTATATTTTATCGGTATATGAATGAATAACAAATCCAGTAGTACGTTTCAATTTTTTTTTACAAATAGATTCTACATCGCCTTTTTGTGCTATCATAGAAATATCACTTTTTTAAACTGTAAGAAAATTTATTTAATAAAATAAAAAAAATGAAATAATAATTTCAAAAATATCTTAGGGTGGATTTTTGGTATGGTTTTTTTAAAAGAATATTTTTCTTATAAATAGAGATCGATACTGAATTTTATTTGAAACTGCATTTTCATATAAATTTTTTGTAATGTCAAATTATACATTCAATTTTTGTTAATATAAAATTATTTGATTTATATATAAACTAATAAAATTTATGTCCTTATAAAAAGATTCATATTGAATTTTAATATAATAAATGTTCTTTTTTTAATGTTTTCATATTAAAACTCAACATTATATTCTCAACTTCGGGAACAATTTGAAATTAAAACATTCAAACTCTGTGAATAGGATTAATAGAAATAGATTCATAATTGTAATAATAATAATTTATATTGTTTCCTAAGTTCAACTAATTTTTATACAAATATTTACATTGAATGTAGTAAAAAATAATTACCATTGTAAAGGTGAAAATTGGTTTTCCTAGGGTTTAAACTAAAATGATAAGGGTAAAAATGACCTATACACATGTAAAAAACTATTTAATGGATATATTTAAAATCATATACCATTTATATTCCATAATTTCTTAATTTTGAACCATTTGGAATAAGAAAAACGTTTGATCACTTATTTCTTTTAAAAAACACCAAGTGTGTCCTCTCCCCAACATATAAACGGCCAACCCCTCTCCTAACATATTCACGCCATCAAGCCTTTATTATCCTGTCCATATGAAATTAACATCCCAAACTTCGTACCCTCATCATAGAAGCCTTAGTTTTTAATAAATCCCACATAGGAAGTCTTTATGTGAAAATATAAGGAGGATAACTGAAAAAAGGCAATGTTATACAATGATAATTATTATATTTTCTTTATTCCATATATTGAAATATTACTTTAAAATTTCTATATAATAACCAACATATCATCTATATACATATATATTTTAATGTTATGCACACTATCTGAAACCATATCGACTTCCAGCAAATGGTTTACAAAATCATAGTTCATATGTAAGGCAGACTACCACATCACGAATCGATGACTTTAATTTTTACATTACCACATATCAAGGCTGATAATAATGATGGATGTTTTGTATTTATTTTATATATGATATATATGATTTTATTATGATTTTTAATTTTTATTTCACAGATTCCATCATTCATTCCTTTTTCTGGGAATACAATAACATCGCCCTTGACTACAGTGTTGTACCGCCTCTGTAGGCAATGTTATTCATTCACGATTTTAGTGAAATTTATTACGTATGTGATTTATATATATTTTAGATATATATGAAATAATAATACCTCTGTAATTATAATATATTTTTTAATACCACAATATTTCATAGTATGCTATTTCTTCAAAGTAATTCAATAACTTGCACTTCACACAACATCGAGTTCAAGCACACAAAAACTTACCAAACTAGCCGTTCAAAAGCGGTTATGAAAATTATTAAGTGAATTTCTAATTTTAAATAATAATTATAATTTTAGAATCCATATTATGAGTTTCTCAGAAATAATATAAGAAAAAATTCATTTTTTTAGATAAACGAATTATTTTTCAAAAAAATTGAATTTTACCACCTTTTAATGGAGAACCCTTTTTAAATCCAATATTTGAGACTTTTATAAATAAAATTTGGAAAAATAATCTTATTATTGTGAATCGGTACATAAAAATTTATTTTCGATAAATTTTTGCTACCTTTCTGATAACTTTCATATTTGTGTGAATAGTGAAAATTATGAAATTTTAACTGAAAACAACTTTTTCAATCAAAATAATTTATAGTACTAAAATATACCTTTGAGTGGTTTTAATATTTAATTAGATTTTATTTTTATTCATTAATATAATTTAGGTCATTGGTTTTAATTTCACATTTAAACTAGACATAAACAAGTGTTAATTTTTGATAATTATTATTTTATAAAAACACGCTTTTTGTTTTGATAGCGGGAATTTATTTTAAATTAATTTGTGCCACTTCTGTGTATGGAATTTTAAAAATGGATTCAATATTTTGGATCAGTGGGTCCAAATTTTGTGAATTGGTAACTTTTATTTTTTATACATTATGAAGAATGATTTGGGTAAATATTTTATTTATCATGGTTAAAGGGTAAATCCGGTAAATATGGGTAAGGAAATAATATTAAAATAAAAATAAATTACCCTAACACGTGTCCTAACCATATTTGATGATTAATTTCTGACCATGGACATCTTTGGGTTGGTTTTGGGACCACATGGAGCAACTTGAGAGTGATAATGACACTTTATATTAATTAATTTAATGTAAAGGAAAAAACGACATAAAGATATATATTTTTGTAAAACAATTTTTACAATATGTTATATAAGTTATCGTTTCAACTATAAATTTTCATTAGAAGGATAAAATTAATTCCTATATAATGGTAATTTATTTATAAATTTTAGACATTGAATAATTAGATTTATTTATGACACAATAATGATGCACTGTTTTCTATATTAATGAATGAATCAAATAAGTGGTATTATAAATGTTAAAATAAATATAATTTGAATATTTTGATGCCATAAAAGAATTTAATAGGTTAATATGTCATGTTAGGAGTGATTAAAAAAATTTATTTTTAATTATTAATGTTTTTATTACTTTAATAAAAATCAATTATTAAATAGTGTCAAAATTTACATAAAAGAGTTTTTAAAACAAATATTATATTATTAATTGATATAATATTCCTAAAAATATAAGGTCTAGAAAAAAGACTTATAGGATGACATATATGTAATTAATGAACCACATGTGGTTCTCTTGGATGTTTATTGTATGTTTATTAACCAAATAAAATTAAAATACAAAGAGACATGGTAAATGTCAAACTAATTAACTAATAGTGGAATCTAAAAGATAAGGTTAATATAGTGACCCAAAACCAGTATATAACCTATTTGTTCAGTGTATTTAGAACCATACCCACCATATACTAGAAATAAATCAATTTTTATCCATTATAAACTGAATATTAATTTATTATAAAATAATATTTTAAGTTTTTCCTACGGTTCCCCTCACCCCTCTTATAAAAGGGAACTCCCCCTTATCTCAAATTCATACCTTCAAAGCCTTTTTATTCGGCCAAACCCTGCCCAAATATCATCTAAACATCGATAACTTAATCCTAGAGGCCATACTTTAGTCATAAATCCTACCTATGGATCCCTTTTGATCAAATCACAAGGAATAACCCGAAGAAGAGGTAATAATTTGACCTCCCTCTTTCAAGTTCTTTTTTCTTCCACATACTATTTCTTTGTTGTCTCCATTCTAAAATTATATCAATAACATCTTATATATACTGTGATGTAATTATAAATATGGTACAACCATATTAAATATTCTATCCATCCTTTAAATGACATGTCACCATACGTGTGTACGTACGGCTTACCGTCTCCACGTCGTGGTGTCATTGTTATTCAATACCTTATTATTTGGATGGGTATAATAATGATGTGTAACTGATGTAAATAATAAATATAACATGATAATTATTATGTATATATGATATTACATTTAATTAAATATTATTTTAATATCAAAATAATGATATAGTCGCTCGTGCGTGTGTACGGATTACCATCTCCACAAATGCGATGAAATTCATTCCCCATCGTATCCATTCAAGACTAATTTTCTATTGATGATTAAAAATAATGTTTAAAGATTTCATATCATTCTACAATGAATAATATACATCCCATTCATAACAAATATGACTCACATAAAAATGAATATAACGGAAAATGAATCCCTTAACACCCGAAACAACGATAATACGAAGATATTATTAACAAAGCAATTTAAAAAGATCATATATGATATCAAATTAATGTAAGTGATTATTTTATAACTTAATAAAAATTATTTGTCCATTATACAGGAGGTTAACCTACCATCGACCAAGGAAAAGTACAAGGTAAGGGTTAATTTCAAAATCTCTTAATTATCCGCGGTTGTTTTACATAAGTATCTACTCGGGAATATTTATGATCCCTGTCCATGTTTCAAAAAAGGGTTTTCAAAGGGATTATTTTTAGGGGATGTTTTACGAAAACATCATTTTAAATGTTTTAACAATTTATCTTTCTAAACCCCTTTAATTAAAGTCCATGATTTCAAAATTATTTTTAAGGAATTATTTATATGGACATGAATGGTTTATAATGATAATTATTTTCAAAAGTTTCAAAGTGGTATGGGACACATTGATTCAAAAATATCTTTTAAATGAAATCATTTATAAATTGTGAGAATTTTAAATGATTTCATGAAAAGGGGGAAATTTTATCAAATCATTTTACTGGTCATTTTCATCTATGTCAACATCCTTTGATGGATTTTAAACTTGTTTGAAGTTGATTTATTATGATACAATTCTTCCATATTATATTGAAGATTTTGTGATATGTTTGAATATGGATGTGTTATTTTTATACTATTCATGGTTTATGGTTAAAATATTAATATTTCATATGCTAGTTTTAAAATGAATGTTTATGTTATGTTTCAAACTTTTCCTAAGAGGAATGTATTGGACTTAGTAAGTGACGAGTGGAGCCCTCTATAGCTCTTCGATGCATCAGTAGGTCTCATGATACAATTAGAAGTGGAATTGGCTGAGGCCTTTCCCAATTTGATATATGGTTTTGGCTGAGGCCTTCATCATTTTTAGACATCTTGGCCGAGGCCTTGACAAAATTTTTTAGAATGTCCGACATTATGCATTACTCATTATGAAATTAGTTATTACATGTTATTATTCAACTAGTAGAATATCCATGTCCATGTTTATATAGTAATTTTTTATTTATTTTTACCGTATTATATTTAGAAGGATTTTTTTTATTAAACATCATTCTTTAAAAGTTTATAGCTTCCGCTAAATTATTTACCCTTACTGAGCATCTGATCTCACCCCTTTCTTATGTTTTATTTTCCCAGGAATTCCAATATGTGTATTATAATTGTGACACAAGGTTAAGCTAAAAGGAACAATGGTGTTCTCAAAGGATTATTTATGTTATGTTGTATGATATAATTTTTAATGTAATGTTCATGTATGCAATCTATTTCCCAAGACCACTAAACTGATAAGTCCTTCAGGACATGATTCCTTATAATTATACCAATGTTTTAAAATAATGCACCGACTCTAGGTAACTGGGGTCGAGGCGTTACAGTTGGTATCAGATTATGTTTAGTACAAAACTTTGATAGTAGATTTAGATGAACGCTGATTAGAGCACATATCCCTATGATAGACTTTGAGGATTAGTATATAAGAACTTCCTAGAATTTTGGTATTATAGAGGTTTTGTGAGTTTTCCAGTAAATACATCCCTGTCTGGATACGAGCAGGTAGAGGTGGCTCTGGAACAGATGTAACTAGGGGTAAAACCTGAAAACACCGCTTTGAGATAGAATCGAACAAGAAAAGGTGCACGACAATAGGCCTTGCTGCACTCTTGGTTATGACACTCCCGTGGGATATGCGTAGTGTAATTCACATTTTCATTACAAGAAATTATGAAGGATTTAGGAGTAAATAATTACTCAAATGATAGATTTTTATGATTATATCCATAAACTGTTCAATTTATATTAGGTATTTTACATGTTTGGAATTATTAATTATGATTTATAAACTAACCAAGTGTATGTTATTGTTTAGAAATAGCGCCAGGTAGAAGGAATTAGAACTCCAATAATACATATGATCCAAAGAGTAAAAATGTTCAAATATTTCATGGTATTAAGCCATTAGAATCATATGTATTCTCATCATATAAAGAAATAGTATCATGTGTTAATAAGTTAAGTAAATAATTTTTTGATTCCTATTGCATTAATGGGAAGAAAGAGAAGAAAATTATTGAAGCGCGAAAGATAGATAAATGGAAGAAGGGAAAAAGGATTTTCCCATATTTGATTACTATGGAAAGAATCACCTTGATAATTGGTTGAAGGGAATGTGAGTTTT
The DNA here is from genome assembly GCA_963277665.1 of Viscum album. Lineage (NCBI taxonomy): Eukaryota > Viridiplantae > Streptophyta > Magnoliopsida > Santalales > Viscaceae > Viscum > Viscum album. Next base: position 912,438,125 of record OY728162.1, on the reverse strand, counting down.
TTATAAGTGTTTACAAAAAGGACATAAGTACGTGATTTAAAGGATAATAAAAATGTTTCAAATATAAAAGCTTCATCTGCAAGGAGTTGGGACACTATGTGAATCAATGTTCAGATCATCAGAGTATTCCCCAAATGATGCTAATGAATAATAATCATGTTCTGGTACTACCATAAATGAAGAGAATTGACTAGTGTTCTTATGTTGTTATTAAATAATTTTTTCATTTGAGTGTTGTATCGACGATGTACTGGTTATATAAATTATGGAAATAAATAAGGATTGTACTGTAGTACTATTTCATTAAAGATTTGAGATTATTTGGTATTATGAAAAAGTGACTCAACAACAAGTTAATTTTTTTTTAAAACATGGTTGAAAGAAGGGTGATCCTTAATATGGATCTGATACTAAGGTAGAATTTCTGGAATAAGTGATGGTTGATTTGGATAAATTATATTGGATATTCTTGAATACCTTAGCACTGATTAATGGTTTGTTTATTTCATCATTGTTGGAGTATTTAAAATTTTTGGATATAAGGAATATATCTAGTATTCTATAAAGAATACAGGAGAATGAATATAATAAATAAGTTTTTATGGTAATTCAGAGTGTTATCATGTTTTAAAAGAATACATGATTAATGTATTCACATGTTATTACGTGGAAAAAGAGTTCTTCATTGTGTTTACATTCCTTATAAATTTTGGACTTTGAGGGTGGATAGAAGTATTTTGGATTAGTCTAAAGGTTGAAATCGATTAATTTTGCCATTGGATTCTATTGTTACGGTTAAATAATTTCATGAGATTATTTTTGGATTACTATAAAAAGGACATCCAGGAGGATGGGTCTCAACTTTTCATATCCTGCAAGGTCGTGAGACTTGAACGCACAACTGTAGGACGACAAGGGTGCATCACCTACCACTTAAAAATGTGATATCCTGGATTGTATAATTTAGTTTCTTTTTAAAATTTCTGATAGGTGAATTATAAATTCATTATTTTTGGAACCCTATACGATTAGGCTAAATAAAATAATTTTGAGAAATCTTTTGGAATAAAAGATGAGTTTGTGGTAGGAATTAGTTAAAAGATGAAACTCTACTTGTCAAGCATATAAATATTTTTTTCCTCTTATTCTATGGATAAATTAATTCTTAAACATTTGGTAAGGGATCATGAAAAAAAAATATCCTAATACCTAATGTTTTGTTTAACTGATGGTATTTAAATAATCATATATTGATGGGTTTGAGGTCCTCAATTTTTCACTTGTTTGTGACTGAAGACCTCAATCACTCCATATAAATATTTACCTCTTTCCTCTAATTATGTGTCTCTAATTTCCACCAATGTTCTCCTAATTGAGGACATAATTTTGCGGTGACTTTTTCATTTTCCTTTCTCTCTTATTAATACTAAATTTTATTAACCCAATTTACGATGTGAGTTTTCCCCAAAGGTATTTTTCTAGTTTTAAAATTTTATTTTTGAAAAACAATTTCAAATTGCGAGGACGTGATTTATTGAAGTAGGGGTTAATATAAAACCACAAAATTTCCTAGTACGTTATTTCTTCAAAATAATACATTAACTTGCACTACAGACAACATCGAGTTCAAGCACACAACGACATACCAAACTAGCCGTTCAAAAGCGGTTATGGATAATATGAACTGGATTTTTGATTTTATATAATCCTTATAATTTTATATTCTATATTATGAGTTTCTTAGACATAATATAATAACAAATTCATTTTTTTTTCAGAAAAAAGAAGTATTTTTCAAAAAAAAATGCAATTTTACCGCCTTTTAATGGAGAACCATTATTAAATCCAATATTTGACACATCTATATATTGAATTTGGAAAAATAAACTTCTTCTTTAGAATAATTACATAAAAATTTAGTTTCGATAAATTTTTTGCGTCTTTCTGATAACTTTCATATTTGGGTGAATAGTGAAAATTATTAAATTTTAACTGAAAAAACATTTTTAATCAAAAAAATTGAACTAATAAATTATAAATTTGAGTGGTTTTAAAATTTAATTAGATTATATTTTTATCATTTAATACAATTTAGGTCATTGGATGTAATTTGACATTTAAACTAGACATAAACAAGTGACAATCTTTTGATATTTATTATTTCATAAAAACACACTTTTTGTTTTGATAGCGGGAATTAATATTAAATTAATTTCTGCCACTTCTGTGTTTGGAATTTAGAAAAATGGATTCCATATTTGGTTTCAGGAGGTCCAAATTGTGCAAATAGGTTACTTTTATTTTTAGACATTATAAATAATTACTTCGGTAAATATTTTATTTACCATGGCTAAAGGGTAAATCCTATAAATATGGGTCAATAAATAATATTAAAATAATATTAAATTCCCCTAACACGTGTCCAAACCCTATTGGATGATATATTTCCGACCATGGGAATCTTTGGGTCGATTTTGGGACCACACAGATGTAACACCCCGAGCTTCCACGATACGCTTCTCATTCAATAATGCAATAGCTTGCATTGTACGCAACTTCGAGTTCAAAAACACAGCGACTAATCAAAGTAGCCGTTATAAATAGCAATAACCAATTTTTAAAATTATAGAAATTTTATATTTCAAGATGGACTTCATTTTTGGATTCGGAATATCGAAATTATCCTATGTTGAATTTTTGGTATTTTTCTGAGAACTTCTAATTTTTATGAATAGTGAAAAATACTTTAAAACAACTTTTTTAATAAAAATAATTTATTGTGATAAATTATACTATTTAGTGGTTTTAAGGTATAATTAGAATATATTTTTACCATTTTATCCAATGGTGGTCATTAGAATTAATTTAACATTGAAATTGGACAAAAACAATTGCCAATCTTTTGATATAAATTGTTTCTTAAAAACACGCTATTTGTCGTAACAGCGGGAATTAATTATAAAATTAATTAATGCAACTTATATGTTTGGAATTTTGTAAAATAGACATCATTTTTGAATTCGGAATATCAATTATAGCTTAGGGTGAAATTTTGGCATTGTTCTGAAAAACTTCAATTTTTGATGAATAGTGAAACCACTAAGTGGAAGTTAAATAACTGATTTTTCGTTTAAATGAAATATTACCACTTCTGCAATTTGATTTTCAAAAATCCGACATACATGGTTGTCATTAAGAAGTAAAATGTGGTTCAATGAGATTAAAATAATTTTTGGTGAATAGTATCTTTTAAGTTCTTAATCGCGATTAGAGGTAATTAGTGTAGTTTAAGGTAGAAATAATGTTTTAATAATATGAGATTAGCATGAAACTTATCCTACTCCTATTGGATGAGTCATGGCCGACCATGAAAACCCATGGGTCAACTTGGGGACCCCGTGGAGCCACTTTAGTTGGAAAATGACAGTAATATATATTTATTTAATGTTAAAATTAATTTGACACGAACATGAGTTTTTTTTACTAAAACAGTTTTTATGTGGGGTTACACAAGTCCAAATTTTGATTATAAATATTCATTAGAAAGCTAAAGAGATTTAATACATCATAGTATTTTTTTTATAATTTTTAGACATTAGATAAATTAAATTATTTATGACATCATTATGATGCAGTGATGACCTCATTATTTAATGATTTAAATAAAATTAGAAGATAATGAAAAATACAAGGCTTACACTTGTCCAAAGCCTTTTGGATGAAGATATTTCGAAACCTTATCACCTTAGCCTTTAATTATATAAGTTTGGGACGTTTAGAATCCGAAAAGCATTGTGTAATAATGTAACATTTCAATATTTCCAAAAGTTCCCCTCATCTCCACTTATAAAAGGCCCCCACCTCTCCCACCTCATTTACACTTTCAAGCCATTTGGCTCGGCCAACCTCTGCCCAAATACTCTCCCAACTTCCCCCTCTTACTCCTAGAAGCCTCACTTTGGGCAGAACTCATCCCAAGGAAGCCTTTGGCTCAAATCAAAAAGAGTTACCCGATTTTGAGATAATGTCTTCTCTAATATTGTTTTGTTTTATTTTTCTTCTCCAATCCCCTAAACTCTTTTTATTCATTTCTTTTGTAACAACACCAGTATCCTCAATATACTAGGATTTTGTTATAAAAATTATTCGAGCTACACTTACACACACCTACATCTAATGGTTAAAGAACATACGGTTTCTGTTGATGGCGAATTTCTGCCTCACGAAACGATGATTGTTCAACACTCATATAACACCTTCAAAGGTGGCCATTAAGATGTCACTATTTTTATATATGATATATAATATGTTTATGTTTTACTTATGCTTATGTATTTCTCATTTATGGCATACTTTATGATTTCCATTATGGGTAAAACGCGATAATTTCATTTTAGGAAGTGCGGACTACCACCCCCTCAAAGTGATTTGAATTGTTAATGCCATATGTGGGATGTATAAAGGATGGAGTAAATGGTATTATATACTATATTATACTGTAATTATATTATACATTTATATCATTATGATTTAGTTCCATTAAATATGAAATTGAAATGAAAGTAGCGTTCATTCGTACGTACGGCTTACCGTCTCCATGAACGGTGCATTTCATTTCTTATCTCTAAATGTTACGTAATATTATAAATGAATATATATACTGGATATATAAGAAATATATGAAATCTAAATCATGAATATAATTCTGGATATAATGGATATTCTACCACATGAACAACTTGTAATTATAAGAAGTTTATTGTTGACTCAAGTTACCAAAGATCGACAAAACGATCGTTATTAACTTAAATAATTACATAATATTCATAACATTGTAATAAGTGATATAAAAAGGATAATGAAATTGAAAATGGTTCTTAATAAGGTAGATATTAACTCTAGTTTATTATTCAGGAGGTTAAAGAACGGTTGAGCCAAGTCGGACACAAGGTAAGGGAATTTCTTAACCCAATATCCTTTCTTTGGGTTAATCTCATACTTTCAAATTATGTCATGATATTATTATGTCCTATTTTGTATTTTTTACTTTCTTTATGTGTACCTATAGTGAATACACATAATAGATCTATTTTATTTTAAAAATGATCTATTTAAGGATTTCGTATCCATCCCCTTTCATTGAGGCATATTTGGTTTTATACACAACTTTCTTTTATACGGTGTATAAACCCCTTTGACTTTTACGTTTATTCAAAAGGAATCTTTTTTATACGAAGCGTTTTACTAAACTACAAAAAAGGAATGTTTTTTTTCCGTAATTATGCGGCGACAATTACTTCTCCACCGCCGTGACCATTATATGAGTTTCGACTTCCTCTACAAGCTATCACTTTTTTTTAATGAAAAATAAATACAAAGTTTTAATTTTCATTTATTTTGGTATTGAAAATGGTTTTGAAAGCATTTTTATTATACCAATGTATTGTATTGACATCTTGTGATTGAAATGTGGAAATGTTATGTTTCCTTTATGCGTGTTTTATGTGATACGATTATGTTATGGTTTATGATATGTTTAAACCTATTCATATGAGGAATGATATGGACTTAATAAGTGACGGGTGGAGCCCGCTATAGCTCCTCGATGCATCGGCAGGTCTCATGAGACAAACTAGTGTCTTGGCACGAGGCCTTGACAAAATCATATTTGTGGTCTTGGCACGAGGCCTTGACTACGTGGTTATGATAGTCTGGCATTATGCATTCCATCATTATGAATGTGGTTATTGATATTGCATGTGATTATTTGACCAGTAGAATATCCATGTGAAGAAGTAAATGGAATTATCTCATTTTACTTTTGCCATATTATGTTGATGTTCAAGTTTAAAAGGCTTTTGTTTTAGTTATACATTTCCTTAAATGTTAATGTTTATTTATGAAAGCTTCCGCTATATTGTTTACCTTACTGAGCATCTAATCTCACCCCTTTCAATGTTTTAATATTTTTCCAGGATGTGAAGAAGTAATTTATGAGTGACCTGCAGGGGTAGTCAGAAAGGGATATGATTGTGGACTATAGAGACCATGTTATTATATTTTGTTTACTTTTTGATGTAATGAAAGACTTATGAATGTATCTAGTGTTTCCAAGGCTACTAAACTAATCGGTCTTTCGAGGCTTGATCTTTTGTGATCATGCCAATGTTACGAAGTAATGCACCGAATCTGCGTAGCTGGGGTCGGGGCATTACAGTTGGTATCAGAGGCAGTTTAGTACTAACCTTGGAAGCTAGATTTAGATAAACTCTGATTAGAGCACATAGCCCAAAGATAGACTTTGAGGATTAGTATAGAAGAACTTCCTAGAATTTTGTTATTATAGAGATTTTGTGAGTTTTCCGAGCAATACAACCCTGTCTGGATACGAGCAGGTAGAGGCGGCTCTGGCACAGATGTACATAGGGGTAAAACCTGAAAACACCGCTTTGAGCTAGACTCGAACGAGAACTGGTGCACGACAACGGGCCTTGATGTACTCTTGGTTACGACACTCCCGGGGGATATGCTTAGGATAATTCTCATTTTCTTTACAAACCACTATGAAGGGTTATGAGTATATACTTCCTCAAAGGAAACATTTCTTTTTATGATTATGGATTATATCCATAAATAGTTCAATTTATGTAAAGTATTTTAAAAATATGGAATTATGTATTTTATTTCATAAACTAATATAGTTTATGAAATTGTTTAGAAATGGCGCCTAGTGGAAGAAATGGAAACTGTATCAATGCACGCACTCCATGTAGGGATTTCCCTCCTGCTCAAGATAATTATAGTGGGGCTGGTGATGCAACTGGTGCCGATCAGCTAATCACCATACTGGGACAACTTACTCAGGTTATGAATCATAACCTTACTCGTATGGAGCACCCTGATCCGCAACGTGGAGGATCAATGCTAGACCGTTTCATGAGGAAACAACCACCAACCTTCAATGGGGGTACAAATCCGTTAGTAGCTGAGAAATGGATAAACTCCTTAGAGAAAATATTCCATGCCTTGGGGAGTAGCGAAAGGGAGAAGGTTGTCATGGCCGTTTACCGCCTCACTGGAGATGCCGATCAGTGGTGGTCGCTGATTCAAAAAACAAAGGAAGATGATGACGTATCGAATATGGAATGGAGGGAGTTCAAAGATCTGTTTTTAGAAAAATATTTTCCTCGTGACCATCGAGTAGATATGGAAAGGCAATTTCAGAGTTTGAGGCAGAAGGAGGATGAGAATGTCGCAAAGTATGAGGCTAACTTTACAAGGTTAGTGAGGCATGCTGCCGATTATATATGTAACCCAAGGAGTAAGATTTGTCGTTTCTTTGATGGGTTAAAACCATTTCTCCGTCGAGCTTTAGTATCACAATCCTTCTCATCATACGAAGATATTGTCTCGTGTGCTATCAAGACAGAAAAGGAATTATCTAAGTCTTATGACAACAAAGTAAAGTAAGAGAAGAAGAGAACGGTGGAACAAGAGACAGATAAAGGGAAAAAGGGAAAGAAGGATTTTCCATTATGTGATAATTGTGGGAAGAATCACCCTGGTACTTGCCTAAAAGGAATGGTAGTTTTTTATAAATGTGGAGAAAAGGGTCACCAGGCTCGTGATTGCAAGGGAAAGAAAGAGGCTTTCAAAGTTGAATGCTACAATTGTAGGGAAATGGGGAATTATGCAAATGAATGTCCTAAGCGTCAAGGAAACTTACCTCAGAAAAGGCCAAGGGATCAAGGCCAATCTTATGTTGTGACTACAGTTGAAGTGGAATAATTAATGTATTGGTGCTTTTGGACTCAAGGATTATATTCTGGTTATAAGAATAATGTGATATATATATATGGATTGTACTGCAGTACTTGTTGATTTCAGTAAGGTTTTAATATGATTAAGGTAATCATATTTTTAGTATGTGACAATAAGAGAAACTTTTCTTTGTCTGGGGAATCTGATGTTACAATTGATTTTGGAATTTAGAGACCTTTTAGAGAAAGTCTGGACGGAGGTATTTTGGATAACTATTAAGGTTGGAATGGATTAAGTTGAACCATGGATAGTATTGTTTAAGGTTAAAGAATTTCTGAGGATTATTTTTGGAATATTATAATACTATAGTTTTAGGAAAAGGACAACCTACAAGGTGGGGAATAACCCGTCGTGTCGGACAAAGCTGCAGGAATCGAACCCACAACCATAGTGCGACAAGCCTTTATTTCCTACCACTAGCCTACAGGAAGTCCCTGGTTATTACAAAATAGTTTTACTAATCTAAATGGTATGTGTTAACATTTTGAACCTTATACAATTAGGATAAATAGAATATTTTTGAGTTCCGTTACCATTTGGAGTAAAAGTTGCCTTTGTGGTAAAAATTATTAACGAATGAAAGTATACATAACAAGTATGTATATTCCCTTACGTTCATAGTAAATCTCCTAAATAAATTCCTCAACATTATAAAAGGTAACTTAAAACAAAAATGTGGTCGGTTAACTTTTCCAACTGGGGATTCAATGACCGTTTAACCAATCACAAGATTGTGATTTTCTTGTGGTTAAACTTTCTCCTAATCCTGTTTTCTATAACTCTCCATCAGACCTTGATGGTTTGTTTCTCCTACATATCCATATTTTCATATAATCCTAGAATGGGCTATATCGGGTGACCTTTGTACTTATCCTGCTTTCTTTTAATGTTATATATTTATTAACCTTATTTCCGATGTGGGTTTTCCTCAAAGGTATTTTCTCTTTTCAACCTTTTATTTTCAAAGAAAAATTTCAAATTGCGAGGACACAATTTATTGAAGGAGGGGAGAATGTAACACCTCGAGCTTCCACGATACGCTTCTCATTCAATAATGCAATAGCTTGCATTGTACGCAACTTCGAGTTCTAAAACACCACGACTAATCAAAGTAGCAGTTATAAATAGTAATAACCACTTTTTAAAATTATAGAAATTTTATATTTCAAAATGGACATCATTTTTGGATTCGGAATATCAATTATAGCTTAGGGTGAAATTTTGGCATTGTTCTGAAAAACTTCAATTTTTGATGAATAGTGAAACCACTAAGTGGTAGTTAAATAACTGATTTTTCGTTTAAATGAAATATTACCACTTCTGCGATTTGATTTTCAAAAATCCAACATACATGGTTGTCATTAAGAAGTAAAATTTGGTTTAATGAGATTAAAATAATTTTTTGGTGAATAGTAACTTTTAAGTTCTTAATCGCGATTAGAGGTAATTAGTGTAGTTTAAGTTAAAAATAATGTTTTAATAATATGAGATGAGCATGAAACTTGTCCTACTCCTATTGTATGAGTCATGGCCGACCCGGACAACCCATGGGTCAACTTGGGGACCCCATGGAGCCACTTTATTTGGAAAATGACAGTAATATATATTTATTTAATGTTAAAATTAATTTGACACAAACATGAGTTGTTTTACTAAAATAGTTTTTAAGTGGGGTTACACAAGTCCAAATTTTGATTATAAATATTAATTAGAAAGATAAAAAGATTTCCTAAATCATAGTATTTTTTTTATAATTTTTAGACATTATATAAATTAAGTTATTTATCACATCATTATGATGCAGCGATGACCTCATTATTTAACGATTTAAATAAAATGAGAAGATAATGCAAAATCCAAGGCTTACACTTGTCCAAAGCCTATTGGATGAAGATATTTCGAAACCTTATCACCTTATACTCGAATTATATAAGTGTGGGACCTTTAGAATCCGAAAAGCATTGTGTAATAATGTAACATTTCAATCTTTCCAAAAGTGCCCCTCCTCTCCACTTATAAAAGGCCCCCACCTCTCCCACCTCATTTACACCTTCAAGCCATTTGGCTCGGCCAAACTCTGCCAAACTACTCTCCCAACTTCCCCCTCTTACTCCTAGAAGCCTCACATTGGGTAGAACTCTTCCCAAGGAAGCCTTTGGCTCAAATCAAAAAGAGTTACCCGATTTTGAGGTAATGTCTTCTCTAATGTTGTTTTGTTTTATTTTTCTTCTCCAATCCCCTATACTCTTTTTATTCATTTCTTTTGTAACAACACCAGTATCCTCAATATACTAGGATGTTGTTATAAGAATTATTCGAGCTACACTTACACACACCTACATCTAATGGTTAAAGAACATACGGTTTCTGTGGATGGCGAATTTCTGCCTCACGAAACGATGATTGTTCAACACTCATATAACACCTTCAAAGGTGGCCATTAAGATGTAACTATTTTTATATATGATATATAATATGTTTATGTTTTACTTATGCTTCTGTATTTCTCATTTATGGCATACTTTATGATTTCCATTACGGGTAAAACGCGATAATTTCATTTTAGGAAGTGCGGACTACCGCCCCCTCAAAGTGATTTGAATCGTTAATGCCATATGTGGGATGTATAAAGGATGGAGTAAATGGTATTATATACTATATTATACTGGAATTATATTATACATTTATATCATTATGATTTAGTTCCATTAAATATGAAATTTAAATGAAAGTAGCGTTCATGCGTACGTACGGCTTACCGTCTCCATGAACGGTGCATTTCATTTCTTACCTCTAAATGTTACGTAATATTATAAATGAATGTATATACTGGATATATAAGATATATATGACATCTAAATCATGAATATAATTATGTATATAATGGATATTCTACCACATGAACAACTTGTAATTATAAGAAGTTTATTGTTGACTCAAGTTACCAAAGATCAACAAAACGATCGTTATTAACTTGAATAATTACATAATATTCATAACATTGTAATAAGTGATATAAAAAGGATAATGAAATTGAAAATGGTTCTTAATAAGGTAGATATTAACTCTAGTTTATTATTCAGGAGGTTAAAGAACGGTTGAGCCAAGTCGGACACAAGGTAAGGGAACTTCTTAACCCAATATCCTTTCTTTGGGTTAATCTCCTACTTTCAAATTATGTCATGATATTATTATGTCCTATTTTGTATTTTTACTTTCTTTATGTGTACCTATAGTGAATACACATAATAGATCTATTTTATTTTAAAAATGATCTATTTAAGGATTTCGTATCAATCCCCTTTCATTGAGGCATATTTGGTTTTATACACAACTTTCTTTTATACGGTGTATAAACTCCTTTGACTTTTACGTTTATTCAAAAGGAATCTTTTTTATACGAAGAGTTTTACTAAACGACAAAAAGGGAATGTTTTTCTTTCCGTACTTATGCGGCGACAATGACTTCTCCACCGCCGTGACCATTATATGAGTTTCGGCTTCCTCTAAAAGCCATCACTTTTTTTTAATGAAAAATAAATACAAAGTTTTAATTTTCATTTATTTTGGTATTGAAAATGGTTTTGAAATCATTTTTATTATACCAATGAGTTGTATTGACATCTTGTGATTGAAATGTGGAAATGTTATGTTTCCTTTATGCCTGTTTTATGTGATACGATTATGTTATGGTTTATGATATGTTTAAACCTATTCATATGAGGAATGAATTGGACTTAATAAGTTACGGGTGGAGCCCGCTATAGCTCCTCGATGCATTGGCATGTCTCATGAGACAAACTAGTGTCTTGGCACGAGGCCTTGACAAAATCTTATTTGTGGTCTTGGCACGAGGCCTTGACTACGTGGTTATGATAGTCTGGCATTATGCATTCCATCATTATGAAAGTGGTTATTGATATTTCATGTGATTATTCGACCAGTAGAATATCCATGTGAAGAAGTAAATGGCATTATCTCATTTTACTTTTTCCATATTATGTTGATGTTCAAGTTTAAAAGGCTTTTGTTTTAGTTATACATTGCCTTAAATGTTAATGTTTATTTATGAAAGCTTCCGCTATATTGTTAACCTTACTGAGCATCTGAGCTCACCCCTTTCAATGTTTTAATATTTTTCCAGGATGTGAAGATGTAATTTATGAGTGACCTGCAGGGGTAGTCAGAAAGGGATATGATTGTGGACTATAGAGACCATGTTATTATAGTTTGTTTACTTTTTGATTTAATGAAAGACTTATGAATGTATATAGTGTTTCCAAGGACACTAAACTAATCGGTCTTTCGAGGCTTGATCTTTTGTGATCATGCCAATGTTACGAAGTAATGCACCGGCTCTGGGTAGCTGGGGTCGGGGCATTACAACAGAGCCACTTGAGTGTGATAATGACACTTTATACTAATTAATTTAATGTAAATACAAAAATTACATAAACATGTATCTTTTAGTAAATTGTTTTTACAAGATGTTGTATATGTTATATATTTGACTATAAATATTAATTAAAAATCTAAAACGATTTCATACATAATGGTATTTTATTTATAATTTTTAGAAATTTAATAATTAAATTTATTTATGAAAAAATGATGATGTAGTGTTTTCTTTATTAATGAATGAATCAAATAAATGGTATTATAAATGTTAAAATAAATATAATTTCAATATTTTGTTGTCATCCACAGATTTTATAGGTTACTATGGAATTTTATGATTGATTAAATAAGTTTACTTTGAATTAATAAAGTTTTTATGACTTTAAACAAATCAATTATTATATACTGTCAAAATTGACATAAAATAGTTTTTTAAACAAATATAATATTATTTATTGATTTAAATTTTCTTAAAAATATAAGGATCGACCAAAGGACTTATATAATGAAATTTATGTCATTAATAAACCACTAGCGGTTTTCTTTAAAATTTATAGTAAGTTTATTAACCAAATAATATAAAAATACAATGAGACATGGTAAATGTCAAACTAATTAACTAAGAGTTAAATATAAAAGATAAGGATAATATAGTAACCCAAAACCTGTCTAAAACTGATTGGTTGAGTGTATTTCGACCCATTCCCACATTATCTTTGAAATAATATAGTTTAGAGCCATTATAAACCCAATATTGATTTAATATAAAATAATATTTTATGTTTTTCCTATGGTCCCCCTCACCCCTCTTATAAAAGGGCACTCTCCCTTCTCTCAAATTCATACAATCAAAGCCTTTTTGTTCGGCCAAACCCTACCCAAATATCCTCTCAACTTCACTCAATTCATCCTAGAGTCTTTCCTTTTTTCAGAAATCCTACATAAGGAGCCCTTTTTGACCAAATCAAAAGGAAGAACCTAAAGAAGATGTAATAATTTCACCACCCTCTTTCAAGTTCTTTCTTCATACACATCCTCTTTCTTTGTTGTTTCTATTATAAAATGATAAGTATAGTATATTCTATATACTGTGATGTTATTATAAATATGGTACAACCATATTCATTATTCTATCCATCCTTTTAATGACATGTCACCATACGTGTGTACGTACGGCTTACCGTCTTCACGTCGTGGTGTAATTGTTATTCAACAACATATTATTTGGATGGGTATAATAATGATGTGTAATTGATGTAAATAATAAATATAACATGATAATGACACTGTATATATGATATAAGATTCAATTATATATTATTTTAATATCAAAAGAATGATATTTTCGCTCATGCGTACGTACGGATTACCGTCTCCTCGAGCATGATCATATTCATTCCCCATCGTATCCATTCAAGCCTAATTTTCCTTTGGTGATTAAAAATAATGTTTAAAGACTTGATATCATTATGGATATGAATAATATACATCCCATCCATAAAAACTATAACTCACATAACAAAGAATATAAAGGAAAATGAATCTCTTAACACTTGAAACGATGATAATACTAAGATATTATTAACCAAGAAATATCAAAAGATCATATATGATATCATATTAATGAATATGATTATTTTATAATTTAATAATAATTATTTGACCGTTATATAGGGGTTTAACCTAACCACGACCAATGAAAAGTAAAAGGTAAGGGTTAATTTCACAATCTCTTTATTTTCTGATGTTGTTTTATGTAAGTATCTACCAGGACATATTTATTGTCCATGTCCATGTTTAATAAAAGGGTTTTCAAAGGGATTATTTTTAAGGGAATTTTTACTAAAACATCATTTTAAATTGTTTAATAATTTAAATTTATAAAGCCTTTTAATTAATGTCTAGGATTTCAAAATGATTTTTATGGATTTGTTTATATGGACATGAATGCTATGAAATGATAATTATTTTACAAAGATTCAAAGTGGTATGGGACACTTTTATTCAAGAATGTATTTTAAATTAATTCCTTTATAAATTGTTAGACTTTTAAATTATTTCATGAAAAAGGGAACTTTTTATCAAATCATTTTACTGATCATTTTCATCTATGTCAACATCCTTTGATAGATTTTAAACTTGTTTGAAGTTGATTTATTATGATAAAAATTTTCCATATTGTATTGAATATTTTGTGATATGTTTGACAATGGATGTGTTATTTTTATACCAATCATTGTTTATGGTTAAAGTATTAACATTTCGTATGCTAGTTTTAATATGAATGTTTATGTTATGTTTCATCCTTTTCATATGAAGAATGTATTGGTCTTGGTATGTAAAAAGTGGATCTCGTTATAGCTCCTCGATGCATCGGTGTGACTCATGATACAATTAGACATGGAATTTACTGAGGCCTTTCCCAATTTGATATATGGTTTTGGCCAAGGCCTTAATCATTTTTAGACATCTTGGTCGAGGCATTGAAAAAATGTTTCAGAATGTCCAACATTATGCATTCCCTCGTTATGAAATTAGTTATTACATGTGATTATTCGACTAGTAGAATATCTATGTTCATTTTTATATGGTAATTTTTTTATTTATTTTTACCATATTATAATTAAAAGTATGTTGTTTTTATTACACATCTTATCTTAAAAGATAATAGCTTCCGCTAAATTATTTACCCTTACTGAGCATCTGTGCTCACCCATTTCTTATGTTTTATTTTCCTAGGATCTCCAAGATGTGTATTATGATTGTTACACAGGGTTAAACTAAAGGGAACAATGGCATTCTCAAAGTATTATTTATGTTGTGTTGTTTGTTAGAAAGTGTAATGTAATGTTCTTGTATGTAATCTTTTTTCCATGACTGCTAAACTGATCAGTACTTCAAGACTTGATTCCTTGTAATCATACCAATGTTCTAAAATGATTCGGTGACACTGGGTAACTGGGTTCGGGGTGTTACATATTTCATTTAATTTCCCTTCATTCAACACATTATGAAAATGAAAAAACAACATTCATGCATACGTATGACCTAGAATCTCTATTAATTGTGTCATTCATTTCCTATCACTAAATTTTATGGATCACTAAAAATAAATATATGTTGGATATATATGATATTTATATCATTTTTATTTGGCCCCAAAATAAAACCAACAAACACCTATATGAAAAAAATTTGGTATTACCCAAAACAAAACATTAACATGGAATTGATAATAAATGCATAGTAAATGGTCATAATAAATCATATATGATGCGATATATATTAATTTTTTCCATAATAGATGAAAAATAATTTATATTTTTTATAGAAGTATTTTATGATTACGAAGGTTTTCAATACCTATGGTAAGGGATTTACATCTCACTTTTATTTTATGTGAGACAAATTCCATATTCACTGCATGTTTCTTTTATCTGGTTTATATACTTCTAGGAATGTTCTTGTGATGATTAATCATAAAATAATTTTTATTTACATGTACACTTGAGGGTATCTATTTCATGTGGTTTAGAGTTTCAATGTTACCATGTTTGGTAAGGGATTTTTCTTTGAATATGCTATCTTTGAGTCGTATGTTATGTTATGAACCTATATTATTTCAAGAGGTGTATATACAACACCATAGACATGAAATATATTTAATTTATTTATTCTCATTGTATTTTAAATTTTATTTGAAGTAATTTCATCTTGGGTATTATATATCAATTCCACCAAAGTGGTAGATATTTTATTTTAACATATCATCATTTACCAGGATTGTAAAAGATTATGTTTAATATATTGAATTATCATGATATAAATATCAATAATTCTTTATGAATTTAGCACCCTAAGGTTATTTCATGACAATACATTTTTCTCGAAATTTTCCTCTTTTTATATTTTAATAGTTGAAAATAATGAATAGGTAGAAAACTATTTTTCATCCAAACTCGTATTTTCTAAAAATGATTCAAAAAATATATCATTACTCTCTTATGATTTAAAAAAACTATTGTTACCCATGTTTCAATTTTTCAAGAATGTTTTAAATGTAATAATCATTTCATTTTACAAATAATTACTATTTGTATTTTTTTATGAAAATGTTAAAAGAATCATAATTTTAACAAGTACAACATGAAAAACATATTCCTACATCATGAATAATAATTTCATAGAATCTTTCATTATATGTTTTCAATTTTTTTCAAATAAAATCGTTTTTATATTTTTTTTATGTTCTAAAAATAATTTATTATTTTGTAAATGATATGTTCTATGAGAAATGTTTTAAATGATTTTTAAAATATTCCTTTTTTATTTTTCAAGATAATTTTAAAAGAATATGATTATCAAAACATTTTGTGTTTGAAAAAATTGTTTTCAATTAAAATATAATTTCTATATGAAATTTAACATTTATTCCATCAAAATTATTTTCCATCCAAGATTAAATTCTTTACAGACACATATACATTGCTGCGGATATGATCTAAGCATACAATTCTTATAAATTATATGAATTGTATTTTTTATGATGTTAAGATGATTATAAAATACATTTCACTTCCATAGGTTACACCTTGAAAAAATTCATATGAAACCCAATTCTCTTTTCATGGCTTATGATTTTATGATATGATAAAATAATTATGAAACCAATTTATTTTACATAAGATATTTTTTGATGAATTTTTTTAGAAACCCATTTTATTTAATGGGTTATGGTATGACAAATGTTTTACAATATTATGGCATAAATATATGTGTTTTTAATTATCTGTCAGTGGTTACTTTACTAACCACTATAGTTGTTACATTATAAGTAAAGAAGTGTGAGACCAATTTATCCTTCTTAATCATTGGGTAATGATTTATATCTCATGAGATATACATGATATGAATAGAGTGTGTACCTAGTTCAGTAACTAAATTTTTCCTCTTTGCTGGTCTTGTGATAAAACCTTAACTATAATGATTTTATTCATATACCTTTAATTTATGTCCCTAATGTTTTGTAAGGACCTGATCCGAGGTTCATAATGATATTATTGAACTTGATTTCATGTTTAAACTAT
This sequence comes from Viscum album, assembly GCA_963277665.1. Taxonomy (NCBI): domain Eukaryota; kingdom Viridiplantae; phylum Streptophyta; class Magnoliopsida; order Santalales; family Viscaceae; genus Viscum; species Viscum album. Next base: position 912,420,819 of record OY728162.1, on the reverse strand, counting down.
TAGGCATAGACCAATATTTCCTGTCCATAATTTTATTGTGAATCTGGTTTATTTTCCATCTATTTATGTAATGGCATGCTATCATGTCCACCACATAATGAGGGAAACTGTTTCTATTTATATATTTTCACAATCTTATTAAATGATTTTATTATAATGTTATTATCTACTGTCTCATATTAATTAATCCCTTTATGATTCTTGAGCTAGGAACTGCAAATCGTAATCTCATTACTCATTTTTATGATCTATGATAGGTTGGGTATGTACTCTGTATGGTATATTCACAATCACATACCATTATTCATATATTATGATTTATTATGATCCTTGATTTATATCATTTATGGTTACACTTCATGATAATTTGGCCTCAACCTTAATTATGTTTCCATTCCACTAGTTCTGAAGAATGATTTTATGTATGGTATGTATTTAATGAGTAAAAATTGGAAGTTGTTTTTGAGAAATATTGAATATAATTACCAATATTATATTATTTTGTTACATTTTTTCCACGAAACTAAAATATTACATTCTTGAGGATTTTTTTTAAATTTTACTAAATATTCATCTAATAATATGTAATATCCATGATTGAAAATCATTGGTAAATATAGTTAGTATCAATAAAAGGATATTGTTATACTTTAGATGCAAGGATGAGAAAACTGTTCTGAGGCCCTGGTGATATCTCTAAGGATATTCCTCGGAATGTCTCTATGGATAATTCTATTATTGAGTTATAGTGTAGGAAAATTCTTAGTACATTGGTAAATGATAGAGTGTCCATGATAATATATCCTCATTTCGATACTACACATGTATATTGCTTTAGAACATATGGTCGTAGGGGTAACAACCCCAAGAACACCATATTGAGAAAGACTTGATTGTGAAATGGTTCTCGACAATGGACCAAGCTGCACACCTATTTTGACACTATTGGTGGATATGCTCTAGAATGTCACAACATTATTATGAACCGTCAAGATATATTCAAAGATATTATGAATATTAATGACATAGAATAATTGTAAGGTTTTATAGATTACCAATGAAGGTATCATGATATAGATATATTATAAGTTATTTTATTTCCTGATTTTTTAGTTTTTCTCTATGATTAATGTTACTGACACTGTAATTTCTAGTTTTATTAAATGGAGGGAGCCATGAAGAGTTCGGATAACAACGAATGTGACAGAGAATCTGTTCTTGAGTAGCTAAATTGGATGATGACTAGAGTAAAGGTTGTTTTGATGATTCCAAATCAGTTTTTGTGGAACATGATTTATAATAATGTACTTTATCCAACTATCATACTATCCATTAATATATGGAAAGAGTTCACTTTGAATTTGGTTAGTGGATACCATGGAGTAAGTAATATTTAATTTCTTACATGTCACAAATATTAGAAGAAACATATATGTAGATGTCTTAATGGAATATGGAATTGTTATGAATGTGGTAAATAATGACACAAGTAATGTAACTCCAATGAAAAAAATAAAGGGCATGGTTAATGAAATGGATGTGAATATTGATCTCCATAATGTCTTATCAATAGCTGAATGCTCTTATTGTGGAAGTATGAGAAATATGAAAATATAATTCCTAAGGGAAATTCTTATAAATAGATTCAGAAAGGTGGTATCTAAAATAGTTACATTACTAATGATGAGGACATACAAATGAAATATGAAAGGAAAGAAGTGTTATGGAATAAGAGGATGACACCTAGTCAATTTTTTGAAAAGGAAGTGAAATGATTGAATAATTTAGATATTTTAATTCAAGAACTATGTTACATGAATCCTGAAATTTATAAGGATTGTTCATTATATTTTTTAGGTGTGAATTTTAAATTATATTTTAAATGGTTCTGATAGACTATAAAATTGATTTAATGGTATGTTTTTAAAGGAAGAAAACAATTAATAATTTCTTAAGGTTTATAAAATGGGGATATTTTTTGATAAAAATAACATTGATATTTAATAATTAAATTAAATAGAATTGATAACCTCATAACTAATAATGTATTTGATGAGAATGTTGTTTATGTTATCACTGATGGAGAACAAAACATTATTGAAACTATGAAATAACATCAATAATCTATAGTTTTATTCAATAGATAAGAAATAAATCATATTTTATTTGATGAATTATAGAAATACAGGTTATTACTATGCTTCAAATGTTTGGTATGTAACAATCAAGTGATTATTTAAGATATATGGGTGATTAATGATTATTTCATTTAGGAAATTTTGTGACCTCATTTCTAATGGTTTTTTATTTTAATATTTTTTTATGTTCTTATGTAAACCCGTTTGTTAAATGTTTTATATTGAATATTGGATAATTATTTTGATATTAGTCTATTGATTCACCATAGGATGATTTGTTCTTATTATATAACATTTTCCTTCCATTTTTTGTGATGATAAAAAAAGAATTATGGATTGAATTATCATTATATTTATGGATCTTATGATTTGTTAGTACCTCATGCATAATAAATTCTACTAAATATATGAATGTAAGAGATCAATAGGAAATCAATCAAGGAAAAACAAAAGGGTGAGATTGTGGTTATGAAATGGATTTGAATTATGTAAGAGTATCTTGTGATAAAAATTCTTCAAAATTAGGAAATGGTTCATGAAAATAAAATGTTTTCCTTTCATCATAGTTTATTATGATGTAATTGATAATTTTCATTCCTATTTTAGGTAATGGGTTTTTGATTGTTTCATTATATAAATCACTGATTTTCTTTTGGTTATTGATTTCTATCATTCTCTATGATTATTTATACTATTAATCCATGTCTAAATATTACTCTCCCACCTATGTTCTCATATGTGGAATCCTGGTTATGAGTAACTTTGGGTAACGTTTATGTTTCCAACTTTCCATTTTTCAATGTGTTTTATATTATTCATTTGTACAATTTTATTTTCTATGAATGAATTTATTAAATATTAAAACGTTGATGACTGAGAGGAATTTGAAATGTTAAATTCATTTTATGGGGGGTAGAATGTGATTCCCCAAGATATTATAATTTATTTTAAAATTAATTTAATCATTTTGATGTTTTTATTTGCTTGAAACATTGTTTTTTTCATGAGTAACATGAAATATGGATTTTGGAGTAAATTACATGCAACACTGAGCTTATCATTATTTATATGCACCACATGGTTCAATTGAAATGTGACATATTGTTAAAATATTTCTATTTAATGTGATATTTTTCACATATCGATTGGAATGATGATTTTGAATAATAATAACTAAATAATAAAAATTTGGTTTACACATGTATATAAAATGTATTCATTGGTGTCCAAATAACTTGAAAAGAAAATTAAACCCTTTTATAATAAAATGATATCTTTGTATGAAGAAAATATTTTTATTCACACAACTATTTTAATATCAATAAATATTAAGAAAACTTTTAGTCCTTGGTTTTAAGGATATATATATATAATTATATTCAATAAAATATTTTAAATTCATTTTATATGTGCTATATATATTAAATAATAATACATTCAATTTATTTCTTTTAAACTGAATTTTATCTAAGAAGTAGTTATGTGGTCTCTTATGCACATATAATTGAATTACTTTTTGACTTTTTAAAAAATTAATTTGATAAAATAAACTTAATTTTTTAAATCATAATTTTATAATTATCATAGGGTGGTGTTATTGGATTATTTATGGAACATTTCATTTTTTGATGAATAGTGAATTATACAAAAAAAATTAAATAAAAAGGTACATTTCCTCTGAGATTATTTATAATTTTTTATTAAATTTTGAACTGGTATTAATATAATATTAGTTAAATTATATATAAATTAATCAAATTTAAGAAATTTTAATCAATTTCATAATTAATTTTGATAGAAAATATCGTTCAATCTTCTGAACAGTTTCTCATTAAAATCCACATTTATCATCACATCTACGGGATTAATATTAAATTATATTTTTTCAATTCATTGAATAGAATTTTGAAAAATAGATTAAATAATTTGAATCAGAATTATTTATAATTTTTAATAATTTAATATTAACATTTATCCTAAATAAACACTGAATGCAGTTACAATTTTTACAAAGTTTTTGGTAAACTTGGCTTTATCGGGGCATTATACTAAAATGATAATTGTAAAAACAAATGGCATATGTACTTGTCTAAAAAGAATTTTATTTCTATATTTTCAACATTACACATATATGCAACTATAATATCCTAATTTATACTCTTTTCACATTTAATACATGTGGGGAGCACTTATTTCATTTCAAAAATACCAATTCTATCCTCTCCCACACCTATAAAATCCCACACCATATCCTCTCATCTTCACATCATAAATCGTATTTGGTTCATCAAATAACTAACCAAATAGCTTCAAAAAGTCCCACACCACATCATATAATCATTATTTGGAGCATAAATCCATCCTTAGATTGCTTTCTGTGGAATCATAAGAAGGATCCCCTATGAAGAGGTATTATTCATCAACAAGAAAACGTTATTATTTTCATCACCTAATTCAAATGTTATTATAACATTAATTTATAATATCCTAATTAAATTAAATATAAATATATTTTTAATATTATTATCATGACTAATTACCATCCCAAATTCCATCAAATGTATTACAGAATCATTATTCATGTGTATGGAAGACTACCACCACACAAACTGATGTCATTCATTTTTCAATTACCACCACTCAAGGATGTTCATAATGATGAAATTATCGTTTATATTTGATAAATATGATATTTATGATTTTATTAAAATTATTAATTTTTTATCTCACACTAATTTTCATGGTATCCATTTTTTGGGAACATGATAATGTCACTCGAGTGTACGATAGACTACTTCCTTGTGAAACAATGTGTTTTGGTCACACATTAAATGGACTGTATAAAGGATGAAATTGAATTTTTTTATATATGATATAATTTATATTATGGAATGATAATAAATATAATTATTTTTTATTACTTTAATCCTAGAAATAAAATTAAAAAACAGTGCTCATGCGCACATACAGCCTACCTTCTCCATGAATAGGTAATTTCATTTCCTATGACTAAATATTATGGAATAATATAAATACATATATAATGAATTTATATTATAATTATTTAACGGATATATTTATCGAGATGACAATACCATGATCAATGATAGAATAATAGAAATAAAAATTAATCAAAACATATATGTTAATTAAAGTGTTTATTACCCGAAACCTAATTATAATATAGAATTTATAATAAATGGGATATGTATGGTCAAAAAATTAATACATTGTTGGATATATATTAATTTGGTTCTATAATATATGAATATCAAACTTATATTTCTTGTATAGGAGGATTTAAATTACATGACGGATGTCAAGACTTATGGTAAGGGATTTCGATCACACTTTTATTTTATGGGAGAAAAATTCCATATTCACCACATGATTTTTTATGTGGTTTATATACTAAAAATGAATGAATTTTATGATTTCTATACATAAAATTATTGTTATTTAAAAATCATCTTTTATATCACTATTGGATTTGGTTTATGATTTCAATGTTACCAATGTCGTAATGTATTTTTGTCTCAATATACCATCATAGAGACATATATTACATTATGCATCTACATTCTATAAAAATATAGATATATATAGCCCCTTTAACATGTAATATCAGGAATTTTTTTCATCAGAATGATATTTTAATTTTTCAATTTATGTTAATCTGTCATGAGGATTATGAATCAATGTTTTCATAGTGGTAATTATTTTTATTTTCACTCTCGCCATTTATCGAGAGAGTTTGCAATTAAGTCTTCAATATTAAAATCTTGTCATATAACTCTAAAAAATTTCCATAAATATTAATATTCAATGAAAATGACCTGATAATACATTTTTACCTTCGTTTTCTTCTATTTTTTCACTGAATATTTTAAAATAATGTTTTTATTAAATATCAACTTTTCGTTTTAAAAATATTTTTCTTCAAAAAACCTATTTTCATAAAATGATTTAAAAATTATTTACTAATATATTAGTATTTTAAAAATAAATTTATACCAATTTTTAAATTTTTTAAAAATATTATCTTATGAATCTTCTTGGTTATCTCAAATAATTCATATTTGGATTTTACCAAACATGTGTAAAGAATCATCATTTTAACTTGTACAGATTGTATTGAATATTCGGACATCATGAAAAAAAAATACATTGAAGGTTCCATTATATGATTTCAAAGATATTTTAGAAAAATAATCTTTTCAAAATGTTTTTTCAAATAAGAAAATATATTTATATCATGATATGATTAAAACGGCTTTTAAATAATTTATTTATATGTTTTCATGGTTATTTTCTTGGAAAAGGATATTCATTATTCTATTTTTAAAAAATTATTGTAAATGAAAGTATAGTTTCTTTAAGAAATGACCCATTTAGTCTTTAAATATTACTTTCCATGTAAAATGATATTATATTATGAAAAATATTTTTTTGGGGATATGATCCCTGGATACCCTTCTTATTATTTCTCTGGATGGTTTATATTTTTTATGAAAATATTATCATGAAACCTATTTGAATTCCATGAGTTATACCATGTTGAAATGATAAAATGATAATGATCTAGGTTCATGTTCCATAGGTTTTTTTATGATGAAATTTTAATGAAATACATTTCCTTTCATGGGAGATGATATGATGAATTTTTATGATTATTTGAAGCACATATATATATTAATTTCATTATGTGAAGATGGTTACTTTTTAACCATGTATGGTCTTTACATTATAAAAAACAGGTGGGCCATATATATCCCTATAATTCATTATGTAATGATTTATATTTCATGAGATATAGAGTGTTGAAAGAAAGAGTGAACATTGTTTAGTACGAGACATTGTATACTATGTTTGTCTTGGGTTTGAACCTTTACTACTATGAATTTATGTGTATAATTGTCTTTCATGTCTACAATGATATCTATGAACCTAATTACATGTTACCAATATTATGTATGGAACTATATTTCATTTCTATAAGGTTTGGTGTATAATTGGAATCTTATCTATAACTTTATGTGAGGGAATAATTTCTTGTTTTTATCATAATGAGGGATTATGTTTCTATTTATACATGTTCACAGTGTTATAAACTATTGGGTATGCCAAAAATAGAATTTTAATACAAATATGATTCTTTCATGAATCATGTTCTTTGATTCCCTTATGATTCATGTATGATGACTAAAAATTAAATTTTTTTAGGATAAATCATGCATGAATAAAATAATTCAAGGCTGCATAGACTTATGGTGGGAGAAAATAATGATGTTCAATATAATATATCTTTAAAATGAATTTAAAATCATTATTTAATGACCCCAAAATGGTGTCAAGATTCAATCTATCTCATGTATTTCCGTGGATGTCTAACACATAGAATACAAAATATCCTTCTCTCTATGTGTGACTAATATGAAAAATCTTATTATTTTACATATGGATGTTTCTGAAAATACAATCCATCTGTGAAGGAAAATCATCCTTAACTTGAGAAAATCTGACCAACAAAACTAAAATTGTTTCGTCATCTTCAATTTGAACATTGCAATGCCAGAAAATAATATGTCTGGTGGAAATGGTTTTTTCTTCCACTCTAATAAAATTTCCAACATCATAAAAGGAAATGAATGATAGAAAAATTGAACCCCTATTATCTCTTACCAGAACTCCCCCTCTCATCAATCCACTCAAGACACAATTCATCACAATTTAACTTCAACACTGTAGTGGGAGGGTTCTATCTGATCAACCTGCCCAGGTTACCTTTGTTGATTTAATTGTTCATGAATAAACCTTGAAGAAATATTTATTCTTTTAAAAAATACACTATAAACTTAATTAAATCACACAGTTCCCCCATGAACACCTTCAACCGCCAATGTTAAAAAATTTAGAAAAGTCATTTAACATTTTTTTCCTTATTTCTAGCATCCTAGAGATTCCAACACACAGCTACGAACACCATGCTATAGTTCTTCACCACAAACCCGTATTTTATGACTCACTAAAAAATTCCTCATTATTCATCTACATTGAATCTCTATCATCATATAATTTTATTCCGTACTGTTTGAAGTCTCATAATCCCTTTTACCACTATCCTTGTACAAATACGTGCCATATTTTCTCTGGTTCTAGCCTTATACATCACATTAATCACGAAGTCAAGGACACTACGTTTTAATATAAATTATCATTCATGTGAATCAATGTGTTCCTCATTATTCATAATTAATCTATCAAATCACCTATAATATCGTCTTACAAATAATGTTATCCCACTCATCTACATTCATTCATGCATGAACCAATTTCTTTTATTCCTATCCAAATATCCTACCATTGTTCAATCCCATAAGAAGGAACCTATATGGTTCATCAACCAGCTTGATTCACTCATATATATAATCTTCTGGACATTAATAGGTATTGATTAAAGGAAATCTATATACTAGTTTTCCCCCATGAACACGAATATTCAAAAATGGGAACCCCATAGAATGCCTTGATTTCCACATCCATTTCATCTTCAAAAATATGATATTGCCACAACCTAGTATCCATTGAACCTCCCCTTATATATCCTCAATTATATCAACCATTCCACATGATTTGATCAATTATTACATGGTCCACATAGTCCCTTTCCTAAATTCATCCCCATATTAGTAATTTTTGAACATTTCTTATAACATGTTACATTTATTGATGTCCCACAAAAAACATTCATCCTTTCCTCACACATTTCCATACACATTATGTAATATTATTCCACCTTCTATTATTGGATTTTGAATTCATTTATATGAATCCTATTTCCATTGAACATGTTCATTTTCCTCCCATAAAATGGTTATCATAACCTTTTCCAATTATATGACTGACCCCTTAGGTGGAGTGATGATGGATAACACCTAAATTTGAATATATGTAAGTACATTATTTATTAGTATATTCCATTATCTATATTATAGAAACCAATTATACCAATTACAGATTCTAACATGAGATAATTGATGATATCATCGAATAAATACCTTTTTTCCATTCTATTATCAATAATAGATCCAAGATAAACCATAGGGCTTTGTCACCGCACCATTCCCATCAAGTATTCAGGTACATTATTGTGTCTTCCTGAATACTAATTGGACCTAAAAACACTAATCGGTCATTAGTTGAGGCTTTGGCCACTCCATTTTCCATGTTTTTTTATGATTTCATGGAACCTAATAATTAACATCTTCCATTCATTAAAAACAATACAGTTACATCTGCAAACATGATATGGGACATAATTCCATTTATGAACATGATTTCATAATCCATGAAATTTCCATCCTCCTTGATTTAATATATATTCCACACAAGCACCTCATGATCCATGATAAAAATGTTGTAAGAATGGGGTTCTTCTAGCCTTAATCTATGAACCAATTTAAGGAAACCAAAATCCATTTTCATTTGAGATATGTTAATCCATAAGGAAGCATAACATCATAATCCTATATCATAGGACCATTCATGGAATCCAAATTTCCATATATCCCTTAAAATAAATCTCCATTATATTTTATAACAATTCTTTTCCATGTCCCACTTGATTATTATATTGTATATATCAATATTTTTATTTCAGACCACTACTATTTTGTTCCAAAATTAAACACATTCATAATGCATCTCTCAAAAAAAACCCGTGAAGTTCTTCTGATATTTATATTATAATAACACTACAATGTCACCTATTGAAGACACAAGGAACATATTATCTGAAAAATTTTACAAACATATTGGTTTATAATGTTTTAGAGTAGTGGGTATATAAAAATAGTAATTAAAAAAATTCTTGAGCACATACATCCATGTTTAGAGATCCAAATTTAATAAATCTTTTCATTATCTCTTAGACATTGGACAAAAAATATCACAATCTTCAACATTAAAAGATACTGGAAATACATTAGGACTATGAGAACTATCTGATACACAATGAAAACAATTTTCATTATCTCTTATTCTTCAAGGATAGCCATAAAACCCCATTGTCCTTACCTTCCAACATTCATGCTATACATTTCATGAATTAAACCTCTCCACCTTGATTTCATTTCCTTTATTCATCGATATTTTTCATTCCTATCAAAATCCCATCAGAGTGTTTCGATGCCATCTTCCCAGCCACATCCACATGTAAAATGAAGGACCCATCCTCTAATTTTATGATTATCCTCCTCAAAAAATAATTCTCTAAAGAATCATGAAAGTAAGAGGAATTTATATCCCCCTCTTTAATCAACACAACGTTTAATCTCTGTCTTCAAACCCTTTTTCCCTCCCACGGTTTCTCAGCTAAAATATTTTTCATTTCAATTAAAAAGATAAATCGATTATCATCATGTACATCTTGAAGACTATAAATTAATTTTTCTATGTAATTCATTATTACTTCCATGATGGTATCATCATCTACTATGATGGAAATATAATCCTATATATCCCTTTTTTGGAACTGCTGATGCTTCATATGACCAATCAATGTGTCACCCCCACTTTAATCACTCCTAGAAATATTTAACCATCTATATAAAATCTCCCATATAATGGCTGATTTTATAATATAAGGACCATATGCAACCTGATACCCATACATTAGAGACACTACAACCAGAGAGTGATTATAGTGTTTCCTACTAAGGTAGGTGACTGAAGCATGCCCAAACATATCCAAGTTTCAAATATTAGAAAGGAAACGATCAAGCCTAATCCAAATCACGAGGGATTCTTTGGGATTGTTACACAATGTATGCATACTTTGAAATATTAAAAGTACCATCATGAGCTTAGATTCCGTGAAATCTTCAAAATCATAAAATGTGTTTTTAGATAATTCAACTCCACTACTTTTTTGAATCATCGATAACAGTATTAAAATAACCTCCAACGAGCCATGGGATATTACGTAATTAAATCGAATGAAGTTGTTGATATAGATAAGTTATCCCATAAAAAACCATAGTTATCATATAAAAATTTAAGAAGAACATTTTTACCCCTTCACATGTATTATTTGAAATATATTGAGAAGAAACCTCCACATGATTCACCAAAATTCCATGTTTCCAAAAAATCAAAATATTCCCATTGAAGGTACTAGCACGCATGAAGTAGGGGGATCCCATTCCATTGGTTTGGAGATAGATATGATCCAATACATTATATGATAAAATATTGGTACAATTGAAACATGAATCAATCGAGAATCTATGTAAATGACATAACACAACACATGATCCCCCAAGCACCGAGTTATCTGTATGATAATAGTATCATTAAGTATTAGAGGAAATGGACTTCTGGTAAATAGTACCTATGATTGAATATAAACCTGTTACATTCTCCACTATCATCATAGCTCTGGTAATTCTCCAGTTTTCCTCCCCAGACGAACATAATTTCACACTTTACATATTCATCACATTTGATGAATCTATCTCCTTCACTACATCTTCTGGTTCCCCAAACTTGGAGAACATGTTGGAGGAATGATCCAGTATAATTTAAAATATAAAAAACACCATCCAAAAATAATGAAACGATCAGAAATCACTTTAATAAGGTTTAATAAATATGATACTCTTTTGTCAGTCCCTCCTGTACAACCATGTTGTCAATGGAGTAAAAAATCGTGAGGAGATTCTCATATTTGAAGAATTGGTACCGATTAAGAAAATAAGTAATCATGGGTGATTATGAGATGATATGATTTTTTATTGCATTTTCATTGTATTCAAAAATCATCATAGATGAGAAGACAAGGGAGGGGGTGGTGAAATGGTACATATTCTTTTCAATGAGAAAGACATCAGTGTATGTGTTGGTATTATAGGTTGTTTTGGGTCATCCTCGACATGTCTACCCCATTCCCTTATTCATATCAACTCCTAGATACAAGAATCCAAATTGAATAACATTTTAAGACATGGAAGTAAGACTTTAAACTGTACATGATCTCATTTCATGGAAGAAAAACATTAAACTAAATTGTATTTTTCATTCTTACCACATGTTACTAAACTACATATGATAGTTCCTTATTACATGATGTTATGTATCATGGGATAAAAATAACAACATTTTGTCAAATTTCACGGACTATGTCCATACTACATGATGTTAAACTACGCATAGAATGTGAAATTGTGAATGGATCACTATAATCAATAGGTGTTCTGATCTAGAAAAAACTAAACTACTGCATTATATGGGCTAATATAAAATACCATAAATTATATCCTGGTAATAATATATTTGAAAAAACCTCAAAAAACAATTGAAATAGAAAAAATTCTCACTAGGTTTAAAATTGAAAAACAGAACCCTAGGAAAAAATTTATTCTCTTCTCAATGTACATTCACTTTGGATGATCCAGGAAGTATTGAAGAAAAATAAAATGAAGAGTAAACCATTTTAGGTTAAAAACCAATAAAAGGGCGGTCAGATAAAAATCTATATCCATTCATATAAGTATTTCTTCAATAAATATCTTATGAAAATATTGGTTTAATAAAAAATGAATAAAAACTAGTCTGGATATTTATTTATCCAAAAAAATATTAAGATATTCATTTTATGACCATCGACATTGGAAAATATTAGAGTATTCAATCTTTGGATATTATTTCAGCCATATTATAAATTTTAATACAGGTGATCCAGGATAAATAGATCATTTATATCAATGAGGTAATCTCATGTCTGTAATCATTCTGGAGTAATTCTCAAGAGAAATATGTTGAGAATTATTAATTAAAATCAATGAATTCGGGCTTATTTGGTATCAGAAAATGGATGAGTATCTCTAACGATCCATCCAATATTGGGTCAATGAAATTTCATTAACATCATTAATGAAAAAATGATGGATAATTACATGTAATGATAATAGTATTTATTCGTTGATAATGAAAAATGGTAAGAGTCTCCATATTCTAGAGTCTCTCCTAATTTTTATAAAACTTAATGAAGAAATAAAAAACATGTATGACCATATCCCTATCACTAAAAAATACAATAAGTTATATATTCTAAATTATCCAATGTTTACTAAGATGCATCAATGGAGAATTGATGTTCCATCCACTCCACTTCCCATTCTTCTTCCAAGGTACATAATGTCTCAATTAAAGATGATGGATCTTCAAATACTTTCCGAATAGTATTTAATAATGATGAGGACTCCACAAGATGTGATCTCACATTATATATCTATAATTCATATTCATCTATTTATGTGGTCAAGATGTCCACCTATGTGTGTAGCTTAGAGATTGTTTCATGCCACTTCTCAAGCATATCTGATGCTCTCTTATTGACATTTTCGGATTGGTTTTTATCAAATCTATAAAGGTTATTCTCATTACATTGAATCTATTTTCAAGATAGGAAAATATGAAACATGATATTATATATCATAATAAAGTAAAATCCACCTATCTCCAAACCAGGAAAGATATATAGATAGAATTCATATTTTCCATGAAACTCTTATTATTGATTATTAGTGACTAGGGTATGTATTTTCTAATAGATTATTATTCATGTTACTTTGTTCTTTGCAACAATTGGAGTGGGTATGTCAGAAGTAGGAAATATTGACCGCGTTTATTCAGACATAAAATGTATTGAAAGAAATTTTGATTGAATTGATAAATATAGAATAAAAGAAGTTTCATATGATATCCTCTATATCAGTGCATTGCCTATCACATGAATTAAAGGGAATACATCCTTAAAAAACATTGTCCCACTAATGGGATGTTCATAATGATGTTGAGAGAAAATCCTTAGTGTATCCCCCAATTCCTAAATCAAATCCATTTATACCATTGATATAGAGTTTCAGGAGTCATAGGGCTTGACCACCTAAAGAACCTGTTGATTCAAGACCCTACTTGGGGAATATTTCAAATAAACTGAGGAATAGACATATGATGGGAAATATGTGAAATGAATAGGAATAACATTGATCTTATAAAGTGTTTCTTCAAGTTCGAACATTAGAAAATATTAATAGATATGTATATGAAATTTTTCTCCCTATATACCAACTGAATTTAGAGGATAAACACTTTTATTATAGGAAAAATTAGGAGAAACCCAATAGGGGTATATGGATCGTAGATAATCAGCTCATTTTCACTAGCCGAAAGAACCACACCCAAAATAATTATTACATTTAATTTATCATTGATAATGCTACATACTTTGTCAACAACAATCATGGTTGGTACAAGGTATGGAATGATGTTGAAATGATCATGCCAACTCAACATGTTAATAACCTCATCAGGACCCAGTGGAATATTACAACCCAACAGTCATTCAACAATATTAAGTGGATTTAATAATTGGGGATTTTGGTAGTGTGAGGATATTTGTGACATTGAAAATGATATCCTATCCATCCAAATAAAAAATGGAAGGGTCCACAAAACCGATAAGGGATTAGTCCTTTTTGAGTATGTCTACAGAGTTGATAAAGGAGACAAAGGGTAATTCCAGCTAGATTAAGAAGGAATTATTTGTCCAATAAGGCTACTAGAAACAATTTTCCAAATCAAATTCCAAAGAGTACATACCCATCGAATAATGTCCATCCATTCAAAAAAATCTAAAAACTTTGATAGGTGAAGGATTTGGGATACCTATGGACTCACCCATTCCCACACGGTAGATATCACTCTACTTCAATAGTGTCCTAATAATCTCATTAGATTTTTCTATATTATCTGGAAAGACACTAATGGGGACATATAGTGGTCGGATTGTTCCTTCTATGGTAGATAAATATATCCATTCAATCCATAAATGTAACAATAAATTGTATTTTCAACTCGTTCAATAAATTCCCATTTACTATGGTGATCATGTCCCTTTCCAAGGTCACAGTTTGTTTGCAGTCGTCCCAAAAATTTGAATTTGGAATAAAATCAACACACATCTCCCTAATAGGGATTGTCCCTCCTAGAAGATAAATTTAACAATGGATGATCTAGAAATTTCTAGGACATAGATGGAAGAATTTAGTGTTGGGACAATAGTGGCTAATAATCTCTTTGAGAAGTTCCAAATAACATTGCAAGACAAATTGTGTAGTCCACACCACCTCATAATTAGGAATATCATGTAGCAGATTGGATAATTATGAGTATCTATTCATGACCTAGAATGAACATTCCAATTTATGATAGAACATACCAAGTGGTAGAAATTACAACTGTGATATCTAAATAATTTTCAGATTATTCATATAAGAGACCATTATGCTCAGATATTTTTTGAGAAATTATATGATGGGAGATATTGAAACAATATGAAACCCAAGGGGAGTTACCCAACATATGATATAACCCATAGAGTGGTGCAAAAATAAATTTTCATTCCTTATATATTTTCAACTTAATACAATCAATAGAAGACATTAAAAAGTGAGATGGACAATATTAATCAGGTCAAGGACTGGTGGTATCATCCATAAAACCAAATCAATATAATGAATGTTAGTGTAATAGAGGCTAGACTTATATTTCGAAAAGGATAATCCCCTTAAATTCATTATTCTTAGATAACCCATGACACTGAGGGTCTATATAATGATTTCCTCAAATTATTGAACTCTAGATGGCTGCGTTAGAATATTTTTTGAGATAAAATCCATTTGTACAAAACAATAAGTACATGTCTGATGAGTAAGTAACCCAACCAAAATGTGTCTTGTTCTCATATACTATCTTGTGAATCACATGAACAATATAGGGATTCATGATAGAATGAACTTCTATTGTTCTCACATGTTTCATGATCCATAGTGAATCTCATGATCGCATGACCCATAAAAAGTCATGTGATTATGTGACCATGAAGAGGTCGCATAAACACCATAATACTCGATATATCACGTGATCTATCTAGAAGATCCTATAAAGACATGCAGCAAATAATTTAGTTCATGAAATAATAAAAACACTTTAATTTGATTCAATATTTATTTAATAAAGTCAATGATATGTGAAAAATCATTTTGTAAGATCATATGATTATATCTCCTGAAATGATCTAAAAAACCAGTCTTGTGATATGGTATTGTAAAACCGATCACATAGTGAGGTATTACGATGTTTTCATGTGACATAAGATATATTAATATCTCTGGATGTTCTATTCACCAGTGGAATGAGCAGCTCCCAAGTCCAATATTTCTTTGATGCTTTTCATGACCCAACCGTGTTAGGGGTTGAGAGACCACTACCCCAAGCATTCCTCCATAGGAGTGGGGGTGGTGACACATGCTAAAAGGCATAACCTAAATGGGATCCCATTTCCAAATTACTTGTATGCACACACCGAACCATCTCAATAACAAAATTAAAATAAATAACAATAAAAATAAGTAATATCTAGAATTTAAACAAATCATGAAAACCATCAACGGTGTACACGAGTATGATAGATTAGACTAAAAAATAGAGGTGTTAAAATACATACCCAAAGTAGATATATGTCCCAACCTAAAAAAAAGAAAAGGAAGACACATAGAGAGCCCATCTCTTGATCTCCATGATTCGACCCCCATAAAATTTCCAAATTAATAAGTATCTCAAAGCTCCTCTAATGTCACCATCGACCTGCCTATTGACATCATAAGACATGAAATGTGCGGGAAATGTCCATGAATGGATGAGTATATAAATATCGAGTAGTACACCCTAAAACCTAAAATGGGGAGAAATAAGAGATACAATTGGGAAAATAATGACATTATATAGTAAAAAATACGTATCTCACACCAAATAAAGAGAATTAGTAACCTAATCAAATTATATGGGGCTCGATATAGTGATTAAATGTACTACACATCAAATCTTTACCACCCATAGTTGGAGGGTAGACTCATCCAACCAAAACAATCTAAACACATAAAGTACTTAGAATACATTATGCGGGTTTAAATATCTTGTAACGTGAGTAAAAAAATAAAATAGTCGATATATATACATGGTCAAAAGAATCCCAAATGAGAGAGTAAGGGAATCTCCATCTTAGAGATGAGCCTATAAGGAGGAGTACCTAACAGTTCTGAAATTCCCTCAATAATGCATATAATCTCACATGTCGTTCCAGAATTTATTGATAAAGACCATCCATGCCTCATAAATATGTTTTAAATTCAAGGGGATAAAACTCTAGGTAAAGGTAGCATTCCCTAGTATAATATGAGGGTTCCACTTGGTAGTTGTCGAGGTCTAATATTCCATCTCTGCTAGAGGGTACCATATGGCTAGAATCACTGGAGTGTACAACTTAGAAGTCAATGAGGACCCACTACACAGCTCTACTAGAGGGTTGCACTCAAATTTCATCGAGATCACACTAAAAAACTCTTCTAGAAGGTGACACACAACGGTCGTCAATGACACACTCCTCAAATCAACTCGAGGAAACCACTAAGTTGTCATTGAGAACCCACTGTCGATTTATACTAGAGGATACAAATCGGAATTCATCAAGGAATCACATACCATATCTACTAATATGAACCACTCTGTATTCATTGAGGACCCAATACCCAGGTCTAATGGAGGGTACCACTCAAAAGTCTTTAGTTATCATGTGTGATAACTTATATTTTCGAGAGTCTCATAATCAAGAAATGTGCAAGTATAATTCCATATCATATCTTTAAATACATAAAAAAGGACACTATCATGTTCAACATGGAAACTCACTTAGTATAGGCTACTCACATGCCAATATCTGATTATAAATAATGGAAACAAATAATTTTGATGTTCCCAAATAAGTAAGCAGAGGTTACACGACATGTGGTCACACACCACCGTCAAACCATGAACATAGAAATGACATGCTTCCAAAACCATGTAGTTGAAACATTGTGTGTGTGGGATCTACATGAAATGTATTGGCTACAAGACCGAAGAACGCACGAGGCATGTCATCGGACTGAAGGGAAAACATAATTTCACTAATAAGCCTCTACAAATCGCCATGTATGGCCAAAAAGATCACACCATTATGATCATAGTATAATAATGCTCGGGATAGTCTATTCCAATTCCAAAATAATACACTAAGTGACACATTCAAATTTCACCACCTAACACGTAGAAGATTTTTAGTGGGCTTGATCCAGAAGTCCAAATTAAATAACTTATATTGGTATTCAATCAACTTCCACAATATCAGGGTTAAAATTCTGCTGATGGTTTGTCAATCTGAAATCTCATGATGTTGTTATTCCAGATACAAGGTTATACAAAAATAATAATAATAATAATAATAAAATTTTGTATTTTATTTTCTCAAGACATGGGTTTGAAAAAGGTATCCAACATCCATAATAAAATTACCATCTCTATTCTATGGTCACACTGCCTTTGATGACTCATCAGTCCGACACCGTATGAGAATTTTTATTTGGAAAATGAGGCTTTAAATAATATAATACATTATAATATTATTTTTTTATTATTATATTAATCAATTATTATTGTGGAATTGGATACCTTGAAACCCCCCTCCCCCTATATCCCTATTCACATTGCAGAGTCACCACTCACTTACCTCCTGATCCTCAAATATCATAATAATAATGGTATTATTAATATATTATTATTCTAATATATAAACCAAATGAAGAAGTTTTCTTATCTTCAGGAACACAATATGTTGCACACACATTTTTCCAGATAATGCTTCTTATGTTTTTTTCTAAATAAATAATAATGCTCTGAAAATTTTTAATCAATTTTTTATTTTTAAATGAAAATAATTTAATTTAATTAACCATATAGTTTATGTCAGATTTTTATTATTTTTTAATATAATAATAATAACAAATAACCCTTAAATAATAGTGCATCAACATCCTTATTATTATTATTATTATTATTATTGATCACTAATTTGACCACGTCAGACATCCTCTTCGGAGGTTATTGTCTAGAAACTTTCATTTCTATGCTGACTAGCCTCCACCATTAGACTCCTCACATGACCTCCACCCAGTACCAATTCTATCACAAAACAAATCATCACCAAGGACTGACCAAGAAAATGAGGATCAATGACCTAATCTGGAACCAAATGTGTTCACAAACCCTCACCCATAGTATAAATCTGATTTGTTCACAAAATATCAATATACTTATTTATTAATCTCTCCCCAATATATTAATTTGAATTTTCATCATGATAAATACTTGAATATGAGGGTTTTACAATTATTGAGCCTGCCTTGAAAAATTAGATTCATAAACCCCTGTTCCCATGATGAATTACCCAATGAATGATGGGGGACCCAATAATAAAAAAGGTGATAAACAAAATTGGCCCAAATTTCATGGCCAAAAATTTTATAGTAGGGAAACTGGGTTGAAAAATATGGAAGGTACAAGAAATAAATTGAAATAAAAGTTTATTGGAACACATGGTCACATTAAAAGGTTTATCTAAATGATGATTAAATAATAAATTTTGGATCATTATCAATCATTTAATCATAAGGGAGGAAACCACAAAATATTAGTCCTAATTTGATTATGGATCAAGTATTGGTGAAGAACACATCCAATAGTAAGTAATGTGATCTAATACATCAGATATCTATCAGTTAACTTCAATATGATCTGTCATCATCATCCACTCTCCATTAGCCAAAAAATAGTTAAAAGATCATGTAAGTGATCTTAGGGTTATATGGATAACCATTATGATTTTCCATGTCATCTTACTTATAATGAAAAATATTTTAGTACATTCACTTCAAAAAAATAAATACACAACGTATTTTAATAAACTCAACCACCAAAATTTGTATCATCTGAACAACCCGTGCCAACCAACCTTATGTCATTCCCTAGAAAAAATCCATGTTCCAAATTCAACGGTGGTCTCAGATAACCCATGCGAGTCTCGATTTGTTATTTTTTTATTTACTTTTAATTAAACAAATAAATAAATTTAATTAATATTCAAAATGCACCGTCCAATGGAATCCTCATCTAAGAATTATGCACCTATCATGCTTAAAAATTGTCTAGGGTAAACTCATTTCTATATATACGACCATGGTCTATAATTTCTGATCAAAGGCTCTGTTAAAGATATATTCCACATTTTAATGAATTCCTCATATTTATGAGATATAATATTTTTTAAATTTGTATAAAATTACTTTTTGGCAATCAAGGATTCAAAATAGTGTGTTGTCTTATCTCATGGATCTAAAAATTTCCATTCCAATATTCTATAGTCCAAATTGGAAAAATCGTTATCTTTACATTATTCCTGGCAGAAAATATTTTCAGCGGAAAAATCAAAAACAAAGGAAAAAATGTTGGGGTTACTAATCCATAATCTTGATCTTGGAGACCCTACACCGGGATGTGTACACAAATGATAATTATGAGACTAACTGATCACCCCCTCTTGTAACGTGTCTCAAACCACCGTCATTCACAAAAAAAATTATTGTCTGACTCTATTCTTCATAAAATCCATCTGGTTGATCTCTTAAGCATATCTAGTCACATAATATTTCTCAGTAATTATCCCCATGTTTTGCATCTTTAACCCACTGAGGAATCGTAGGGGTAACAACAACCGAATGGGGGTCTACTACGCCATCATCACCTACAATGTCCAACTGCAAATTAGTCAACTACTCTATAACCTTTCTTGAAAACATCTGATGAAAAATATCATTTTTAACATATACTTCCGTGGACAAAACTAGGGTTCCCCTCAAACTCAGGCCACTTCAACCATTATAGGTTCCACTATCACTCCTATGTCTAAGAATACATATCCCATGAAGAGGACCTCTAAATCTATTACTAAATCTACGTGAGATACCATGTGAAAAAAACTCCAGGAGCATGTGTTGAACCATCATCATTTTTATCGTGTACTCCAACTCTGAAGTTGAGGACACAAGTGTACCATCATAAAATACTATCATGAGCTAAACAAATAATGGTTTAGGATCATCCCCATAAACATTGTGAACTTAGATGTGGAATTCAATATTCCAAAGGGTATAACCATGAACTCAAAGAAACTATAGTAGATATTGGAAGAAAAAGTTGGAACGTCCACCTCTCGCACCAGTATCTAGTGATAAACCTTCTTGAAGACATCCTCAGGGAGATGCTTCACCAAAAACCACTAGTCGAATAACTAATTGATTTTATAAGGATGTATATTCTTCCTCATGTCATCTGGATTAGGTAATGCGATAACACACCTTACCTAATCCTCTTATCTACCTATTAAGCTAATAAAATATGGATCCCCTACTAGAAACAATGGGTCTTGTGAATCCCTAACTCTGTGGACCCTCCAACTTCTCAAATAGATCTTGTTTCCCCATGGGTACATCTAAAGTGCTAGTGAAACTATCAGTCTTACCTTTCTTAAAAGATATATTGAAGACTATCTCATGGTGGGGACATGAATCCAACATATCCTCATGAAATATGTCCTCAACCCCTTCCCTCAAGTATTGATAGAATCTAAAATCCCACAACATCCACTGATATGATTGTAATTCAAGCAATATATTAATGAGGTTACTCAAACCTCATGATCATGAGCTCATCCTTCCATGATCGAGGATCACTCTTTATCTGAATAGGTAACTATTATCCCATCAAAATAGAATCACTACTACACTGACTAGTATAAAACATAGATGAATTGATGGTAAATGACCAGCCTATACTAAGGAAACACTGTAAGGTATCACTACCACAATAGAAGGGTCTGGTGTGAGGCCCTCTCTCTTCACAGAAACTGGTTGACCCATCGACATGAACATGTGATCCCCAAAACTCTATTAAGAAGACACTAGCACAAGGGATGATTAAAAAATCAACCACTAGAAATAATAAGTATCGACCAACTTATACATCCATGGAAATGTGGTTTTCGACTCTGTGCTATAAACTATAGCTGAAATAGTTGTGACACAAGTTATAACCTATAAAACACTCAATCCTTTTGTCTATGAGCCATATCTGTCGAAATATCATCATTTATTTTACCTACATACAATCCTCAACTAGGTCCTTCTCCAACACCCCATCACATCCTCCCACCCAATACATTCCTCCAACATACCCCAATACTATTGACTTTGTGATGACATTGACTCAACCACGCTATTTGGAATTGAGTCACAAGAATGCATATTAGTGGGGGGAGGCCTTTCTCTTCCCCATATGTTCAATTTCATGAGAAAATATCTCAAAACAATACACCATTGATTCCCATCATCATCTTGTATAGGTCTCACCTTGAGGATAACCATTTAAAGGGATCATAACCGAGTAGGATATCTAAACCATAGGATCGGGCCAAACCTCGACCACCTGATAAGGGAGTCTGGCTCAACACAAAACCCAAGTGATCCATGTCTCCAAATCATACAATGAGTACATAGAATACACGATCCTTCTTCAGTCACCATTAAAACAAACTAATTCTCTATAAATACAATTGTTGAGACTATAACCATCTGATTTGTTGGTATCTTTAGAAGTCTGAAAACTCGGTTCACCCACATAAGCTAAACCTATGCTATAGGGGGATTTGTCACATCGTATAACCTCAAAGACCTATATTAGTGGAACTCAAGTAGTGTGTTAAGACTGCACACATCATAACCTATCTATGTTGGTACCAACTACTACTTGACAGTGTTTTTGTTACCACCAACCCTCCTAGAGAATAATATCTCATAAGATAGACACAAAAATGAGGCCTAATCATTCATCATAATGTCATTACATTCCAGAAGTCATTAATAAGGATTTCTATCATCACTCAAGTATCTGGAAAGTGATAGATACGTACCATAGTCAAATAATAATATATATATATATATAATTTGGATTTGAATAAATAAGGATTTTCAAAGACATAATCTTATATGATGCATGACCTTTTACTCTATGTAACCAATGTCTCAGTATGATGAGTCTAGAAGAAGGTAGTCAAGGTCCTGGTGAATGGATTCATCGGCTTCTCACACCATCACTAGGCTCCCTGGAATGAGATTCACAAATTGATACACATTAAAAATAATTTAAATAATCCCAACCAAGTCCTCATAATGTGAATACTCCATTAAACATACCATGGAATGAACAGATCCGTTACAAATATTTCACAACACTACCCAATATAGGGCTTGATATGTGACTACCCTAAGCCTGCCTCCATAGGGTAGGGGGAGGAAAAAATAACTAAATAGAATAACCTATATGGGAGTCCATTTCCAAGTAAATTGAGAAATCAAACCCGACCATCTCATTACAAAATTGCAAAAGATTGATAAAAAATATAAAATCTTTAGAATCATAACAAAACATGAAAAAACTCAATATTTTCCAAGAGTATGTCATATGAAACTGAAATCAATGGGGGAAAATTACATTCCCAACTATAAATATGTCCCATCAAAACAAAACTAGAAATAAATACACTTAGAGGGACAATCTCTTGATATCCTAGTGGCAACCACCATATGCGGTCCAAAATACTAAGTACCACTAAGATCCTATGAAGTCATGATTAAATTATCCTTCATCACTATGAGGCACAACACATGCAAGTAAATCCCATGCAGCGATGATTTTATACATTCCCAATATGGTTCCCCAAAATCTAAAAGGGGAAGTAGTAAGAGATATTAATGAGAAAAAAAAAGTGGTAGATAGTAGACAAGGTGTAGCTCAACCCAAATAAAGAGAATGATTAAACTCATCCAAGCATAGGGGGATCGACGCATTGAGTAGATGAAATACATGTCAAGTACTTTATACCCATCATAAGAGAGTATACTCATCCAACCGTGAGAAGTTAAAAATTTAATTAACGCGGCATACCTCAAAATTCAACACATCTCATTAATGAAGAGTAACCAAATCCAAAATATGATATTTATAAAGATATACTCAGAAAAAATAAGACCAAAATATAGATTAATTGGTTAATTATATCATAACTGAGATCAGGTTGAAGGGTAACTAGTAGTTCCAAAAGTCCACCAATTATTATCAACATCTCACACATCTTCATAAAAGTAACTAAAAAATTCCAACCACGCCTTATCACTGTGACACATAGTTGAGGCTCCAAAACTATATGTAATGTCCGCCCACCTTGGAAATACATTAGGGTTATTATCCGTAGACTTCAAGTACCCACTGTCAATATCTACTGTAGGGTACAAATCAAAATTCATTGATGAACCACTGCCAAGCTCTACTGGAGGGTATAACACCAATGTCCTTGAGGACCCTCTACACAACCCTATAGGAGAGTACTAATCGACAGTCATTGAGGTCCCACATCCCATCTCTACTACAGTGTACCACTTAGTAATCATCAAGGACCCACTTACCAACTCTACATGAGTGTACCACTCAGTAGTCATTGATGACCCATATCCCATTTCAATTTGAAGGTTCCACATAGAAGTGTCTAGTGATCTAGCGTGATCAATGCTATCGACGTGCGGTGTCTAATCAATAATCATTCCTATAATAGTCCACATAAATTATTCAAATCTTCCATAGTGTTAAAGATATCATTATACATTGAAATACACTCTATATAGGATACTCATGGTCCAAACTCCATGTTTAAATAAATTAGATAAAAAAATATGATTTTTCTTAAAAAGGAACCAAGAGGTACATAGAGTATGATGGAACCCCTATGGGTTGTGGTCTTTCTCCACCTCATTATTGTTTCATTTTCTATTCAACATCCCCCAACCCATGTAGGACTTCATGGTTTCTTAGGGCACTACTCAACACGTCTTGACCAAAACGACTGACAAACGCATGAGCCTCATCGTCGGTCTGAAAGAAAAAAAATGTATTTTCACTAGAAATCCCTTGAAAGTTTCTTCATATGGCCAAAATTACCACACTATAGCACTCTACAAGAAAAAATTCTCCAAATTTCCTATTCATAGGCCCAATTCAGACATCTAGTGTAAGAGTCACATTTAATCACATTACACATGAATGGTGCTTTGTAGCCCCATGATAAGAGTCTGAATTAAATACTTGTTGTGGTTCTAGAAATTTTTCCCCAAATCTTAGGGTTGAGATTTTATTGATGGATATATGATCTAACATATCATGTAAAATTTATGTTGGATATAAGGTTACACAATAATAATAATAATAATAATAATAATAATAATAATAATGGGAATTTTGTTTCCATGATCTATGAGTCCAAAAAAGGTATCCAACATTTGTATTAAAAGGAAAATCACAATTCTAGGGTCTGACTGCCACTGATGGTTCATAAATCTAGCACACCATGAGGAAGGTATAGAAAACTTTTGTTTTAAGTAATAATAATAATAATAATACAATATTGATATATTAATATTTTTCAAAAGGAGGAATTGAGCACTCCCACTGTCTCCCTCTTGAATTTGGTGAGGAACCACTGACTATACTCTGCCTATGAATTTAACTTAATAGTAATAATATTAATAATAATATATTATTATAACATATAAACTAGAAAAACCCCATTGCTTATCATTAAGCGCAGAATCGGTTGCATGCCATTATTTATAGAACCCATTTCATCTCACTTTTTTAAAAAAATTAATTCTACGAAAAGATTTCAAAAATAGTTCTTTATTAAATAAGAATAATATAATTTAATTAAGAAATAATTTATTGTCACAGTTATTATTATTTAATATAATAAAAAAATAAAGAGCGTTTAAATTTCATCAACTCAGAACCATTATTATTATTATTACTATTATTATTATTATTATTATTAACACTCTCTGTGTTGACCCCGCCTGACCACCTCTTCGGAGGTTCAAGACTTTCCACCATCATGCCAATGCTTCGTACACACTGTCATGTGAATATATGCATGATCTCCCCTCTAAACCAATTTTATCACACTAGACATCATCGCCAAGTGACAACCGGTAAAATAGGGTTAACTGATTAAATCCAAAACTACCGCCAATCTCAATCCCACATCCACAGTACCAATCTGATCAGTTCAAAAAACACCACATCTCTCATTTATAATTATTTCCCCAATCCATTGATTCATATTTCATATTTACTATGTCCACAAATCGAAGTATTCGACAATGCCCAAACCAATCACAGAAAAGTCGAATCATGTCCTAGTGGTCAAATGATGAGTAACGTGATGAATGGTGGTGGAATCACTACTAACAAAACTGAAAAAGTTCATTTTCTAATATTTCAAGGACACAATATTTATACAGGGGGAAAAGGGGTGAGAAATAAGTCATGGATAGTAAACAAATTGAAATAATGATATATTTTGTTACATGAGCACTTGAGAATGTGTATTTAAAAGAAGATAAATGAAAACAGAAATGATCATGATCTATAATTAAATAATAAGAAAAAATACCGAAAATTTTGCTTCCAAATCTGATTATGGATTGATCATTGGTGAAATAAAAAATCTCTATTAATGAAGGTGATCTACTATATCTGTTGTATATTGATTCACCTCGATCTGAATACCGGTAGTCATTCGATTTCTACTCACTAATGAACAATTGGTAAAATCTCCCCTTTATGATCACAGGGTTATACAGTTGTCATTGGTGATTTTTCATAGAGGCTAACATATAAATGAAAATAATTTTGGTGATTTAATTAAAAATAAATAAATAATTTATTTATTTTAATTAAACGTAGTCACCAAGCGATGCCTAATCTGAATGTCCCACGATGACCAAACATAAGTATAGCCTAGGTTAAACACAAATTTCTATACTCAATAGTGGTATCTGATTCTCCAGTAGTGTGTAAATCTATCTGTTACATGGGTTTCTTTATGAAATAATTCATTTAAATTAATTAATTTATCCAATACATCCTCTAATGAATACCCCATCTGTACATTCCTTGCAAACCAAACATTCTTCCAGCCTATGGTAAACCATATGCTTTGAATGCAACAATTATCTCATATTTCCAATCAAGGACTCCATTCAATGGATATTCCTCTTTTTCAAGAAAAATGTTCTCATGTAATATAAAAAACATTTAATATTTTTATAAAAATAACTCTAGGCTCACAAAAACTTGAAATCACATACCACCTCTATACATGGATTCAAAAATATTCTTAGGAATATTCCATTATTATACATGATAAAACCATCATCTATAAATTCTCTATAAGATACCAAATGTATCATGGATAACCAAAACCCACTAGGGACACTAATTAATTTATGTCTCAAGTACTCATGTATTAATTTACTATCCTCATAATTGTGTCATTTTCCAAACAAACCTCACTCTTAAGGGGTAGGGAAATGGGATAATTTGTTAAATCCTGCCAAATGATCCTCATCAATTATATAATTGAATATGTCCTCAAATTATGGGTGTTATCGTTCTTACAAGTTAATGGATGGAGAAGTGTTCCACATAGAGAAAAGTAACTCGATCAGGTGAACCATGTGGTCATTAAAAAGGAATTTGAATGCATGAAACATTGATGTTCATGAAAATGGATCATTTTATATTCTTCCTTTGTTCATGATCATGTTAAAACCCCTTAAAAAGATATACTTCTCTAACAAAATGCCTTGTAAAAGCTTTCTTGATCTCACGAAGGGACACCGAAAAGTTTCCACGGACCATGGGGAATCCTCTTCGATATGAATTCCGGTCTCCTGAAGAATCCCATAATTTTCATCTTCCTCATTTAATGTCTCTTGGACATGTTTACATGAATACAAAAAATTCATTTTAGAAGAGATGGGTCTGATAAATGTTCCAATGATATAGTTATCTCATGTTATTTGTTTCTCATGTGATTTCATGGATGGACTGAGGAAAGATAATATAAATATAAATATGTGATTGTAATGACTCGGAAATTTCAAGGAACGTTTTTTCGTAAATTCCTCTGAATTTTACGAGTCTGCAGTTTCTGACGGTGGCTGATTCTGAGACCCGGTGTCCCCAGAATCAATTTCTGAAGTTTTGTTTGGGTACATTCAGTAAATGTACGTGCAGGTTTTTCTATCTTTTGAACCGGTGCTCAGAATTGAAATATGAGGACACCGATGAACTCACAGTGCTGATATTCGCTTAAGGAGACCTCTACCATAGTTTCATTTGGCCGAGAGTGGTATTTATAAATTGGGGTTTCTATTTAAAAATTAAAGGTTAAATAAAAATGTGTGTGTAACACAATTTTATTTGAAGGTGGTTAATTTATTTTTAGTAGTGGTTGTTTTCTCCAATGGGAAGTTGGAGGTGGGTCCCACCCCCACATAACCTCCCATGGGAGGATATTGTGTGGCGGGTCCCACACGAACACCAACCCTTCAACTCCCCTTTAACTCCTTAAACACCTCTCATAACTTTGAAACTCTAACTTTATGGTGCAGCCTTTCCACATTCCCCTCATAATGTTTCCAACAAAAGATTAATTAATTCCATTATTAATTAATTTATGGTGTCAACAATTCATTTTTAATTGTTTGGATACATGGTAATATTAATATTGGGGGGATTTTTTATTATATTTTCCTTGGAAAATATTCTCTTGGGGGGACTTTGAGAGGATTAGAATGAAAGTGTTCTTCCCAAGAAGAACATCTCCAACAAAGGACGAAGACATCTTCGATGAAGAACGAAGTCCTTTCCGACAATGATCGAGGAAGAATGCTCGTGCCCAGAATCGGCGGCATGTGACGGGTGCAACGTGTGACATCGTCTTTGAATTCTCTTCCCGTGACACCGACAAGCGAACAACGTTCTTGAATCGAGGTAGGGGAAATATGTATTATTTATTTATTTATACGTGTGTATTATACCATAATACCATGGAGTTTGATTTTGGTTGACGGTGATCATGTTGTTATCATCTAACATGGAGGGTGCAGGATGAACAAACTCGGCTCGACGTCCCTCCGTTGAACATTGTTTATGTTGGTGACAGAGGCGAAGCCAGAAGTACGCGGTGTTGTCACACCACGTCGGAGGAAAGAGGCCACGACCATGAGGTGGCAGCGACTGAAGGTCACGGAAATCGAAGGTCGCAGCCTGGCCAAGCCACAGTGGTGGAGGACCGGCGCCATCGCACCGACCACGTCGAGGAAACCGCGGCTTGGAACCGCGGGTTGGTCGGCCGAAGAAGAACCAGCCAGCTAAATATGGTCGTGTTGGAGAACCGTAGCGCTGCTAGGTACCTCGCTGAGGAGGAACCACGGCCCGCTTCCATGGGCCGCTCTGTCGATGAATCGGTCGGCCGCCAATTGGCCGGGCAGAAGGGAACCGTTGTGCCACATGGCACCGTGTGGGAAGGACAGTGTCTTGCTGTGCGGGCCGCTCATGCCGGATAAAACAGGCCGACTTCGGCCGAGCGGCGCTGCCAGGTGAGCCGAACCGGCCCGCACCTGCTGGGCCGGGTCCGCGGGTGGGTCGCGCCCCACCGGGCCGGGTCTCTAGGTGGGCCGCGCTCTACCAGGCCAGGCTGACCCCCAGCCAGGTCGGACCCGCCAAACTGGGTCGGGCCGACTCGCCAGCCAACTGGTCTTGACGGGTCGGGCCTGTTTCGCTTAAACATGAATATCTTCTAGACCATGCGTCCAATCGACACGCCATCTACAGCAATGGGATACCCATGAAAAGGCACTCCAATTTCGATTCTCTAAGTGAGTTTTAGACAACTTTGAAAAAAGGAAGCGTTTTTAATGAGCGTAATTTCAACTGGGCCCCTAGAACAGAATTGCTAATAACTCTTAGACCGAGTGCCCGATTGACGCGTCGTCTGTCGCGTTGGGTTCCTTATGATGAGGCCGACCTATTGGATACATCAAATCAGGACTTCTTGATAGATTACATGTCGACACTTGGCTCGAGGAGCGGAACCTCCTGGAATTGAGCGTGTTGTGTGCGAGAACCCTAGAGTTGGCTGCGACTGCGACGACTACTGTACCAGAATCCTACGTAGGATCGACAGCGATGACTACTATACTAGGATCCTCTATGGGTTCGATGACTATAGATATTGTACCGGAATCCACCATGGGATCAACAATGATGACTACTGTTCTTGTATCCTGTGTGGGTCCGACCGTTTTGTCTTCTGTTCTTGTATCCTGTGTGGGTCCGATAGAGTAGCTGGTCTTGTATCATGTGTGGGTCTGATAGCATAGCTGGTCTAGTATCCTGTGTGGGTCCGACAGCTTATATAACTCAGTGACTACATCTGATCATCTCTATCACTTTATGAAAGATGAATATATGTGTGATCTGAGTCTTTACTTTCAATCATTATCATCGATGTGATTGACATTACATTCAAGTGTTGACTAGGTTGCGATTGGGCTCGAGGATTGGAGCTGAACTCTGGTTGATAAATTAGGTATATGTACGGGTATATACCTAAGTAGGGTTGTTTGATACATCTTGATCGTATCATTCCTTTTGTTGTTTATCCTTTATAGATTCTGGGAGACCATTGGGGGTCTCTGGGTCCCTAATGGGTATCGTTATACTCAAACCTGGACAGGAAATTCCCGCACATCATTTTTTTGGTTATATACGACGGACAACACTGATCGGGGCAGAGTGTTGTGGAGCTGGATGATACCCAGAGGTGGAACACTTGTAGAGATGTACATGGAGCGGACGAATGAACCTGAGGTGCTGAGGAGGCCATCTCTACCCACCCTTCAGGTGGGATTCCCAGAGGACGACTCAGTAGTTTCTATTTACATTTTTGTAGTTTTACTTTACTATAGGTCTTGTATTTCTATCCCCTTTCCTTTCAGCACTTACTTGTGTATTTAGTTCAACTAATTGATTATTTTCATTTTTTGCCTCTACCGCTTGTGTTCAGTCTGTGTGTGTGTGTTACAGGTTAAAAGGAAATTCCTTCTCTTTTATCGGGATTACGCTTTTGGTGATAGTCATCATCCCATGGCCTATAGAAGGCGGGCTTGGGGTAGTCACGGCACGGGCCCCGAGGATGGGTCGGGAGAAATTGGTATCATAGGAGTCAGTTCAACCACATAACATAGACTATGATTCATTAAACAACAATAGTGTTTAGTGTTTTGGGAGTGGTTATCAGTTTAGGGAAACCGGTGTTAGTGCGGGGGACGACGTATCCATTCACTAGGACCCTGACCTATGATTTCTAACTCAGTGCACGAAAACACTGATTGTGTGTGTGGATCCTTTGAAAATGTTTTCTTTGTGATTACTTTGTGTCAGCTCACCAGGTATACTGTTTTAACTGTGCCGCACCTGTTTCATTTCACGACGGCCCCAGGAAGACAGCCAGCTAGGGTTCTGAGATATGTACGAGATGGTAGCCCACCGAGTGTTGAGGCCTCGGTAGAGGACCCCATCACAGCTGAGGCGCCAATGGTACCACTACCCGCTGGTCCACCGATACCACCATCCCTGGCAGCAGATAGTGCATGCCACCTGATTTTATTGCCCGAGTTCCAGCAATAGATCTTGTCCATGTTCCGAGGAGATACGGACCCAAAGGCAGCTGAGGATTGGCTAGATGCTGTCGTGAGAATTTTCAAATTTGTAGGGACACCAGCTGACCTTGCGGTGATCATTGTAGTGATACTCCTACACGCAGTAGTAGGTAGATGGTGGAGCATGATTCTCCAGGTGCATGATGAGGCATCAATACTCTGTAAAAACATCGAGAGACTCTTCCATTTGGAGTTTTTTCTAGCCACCCTTCGTGTGGTGCAGATTCAGGAGTTATTTTATCTGTAGTAGGGCAGCATGATAGTAGCTCGGTACTCAGCATGTTTAATTGAGCTCTCGTGCTACGCCACAGATATCGTACAAGACCGGTTCTTTAGGGACCAGAACATCGATCAGGGACTCAGGCATGAGATCATGGCTTCAACGATTCCCCTCATCATCCCGATGCAGGAAGGGGTACTGGAGAGAGCCCTTCTAGTGGAGAGTTTTCTCACTGAGCAGTCACCAGTGGCGAGAACAACCACAGTGTGACATGTAGCGGAGTCTTCTCCAGTCGACAGTAGACAGTTGAAGTAGAGGTCCATGTGGACCAGACTATCAGGTCGGCGACCTCAGGATACAAGTTCAGTTGTGCGGGGCACTCAAAATAGAGCCAGCCATACGAGGAGAAGGTAGTACTATGCATGCGGCATGTAGGGTCACATGGCTCGAGACTGCCCAACCCACTATGCAGATGAGAAAAAAATAGTATATGGGCCTCCCTGGACGAGGCAGGGGTTCGACAGTGGAGGCTCGTTGGGTGTAGGCAGACGTGGTAAAGAAGATGGACAAGTAGTAGGTGGTGGATGATGTTTCGAGGCACCACCACCACCACCACCAGGAGGTCCACCTCGACCACCGAGAGCTGATGGACAGAGGCGGGCTCAGCTCCAGGCAGTTGAGGCCTACGACCACGACACACTTGAGATGATTCGTGGTACTATTTGTGTTATTCCACCCCTGTTTTAGTACTTATAGACATAGGTTCAAGTAATTATTTTATTTCTGATGCTCTTGTTCGTAGATCAGAGATTCTAAAGGAGACGTTGGCTTGATACTTACAACTAGAGACTCTTACGGGAGTAGACTCGACGATTCCACACTGGTGTCGGTAGTGTGATCTTACTCTAGGAGGTGAGATATTCGGCTTGGATCATCCTGTAGCGGCGTCTCGGCCTTACGACTTCATCTTGGGTATGGACTGGTTATCCACAGTTCATGCTCAGATTGACTGTATTAGGTGCAATGTGTGGTGTATCTGCAAGGATGGGACCAGGTTCACATTCACCGGTGATAAGGGAGCCTTAGCAGTGTAGGATGGACTTATGTAGAGGAGGGGGAATCCGATCACACATCAGTTGGATAGTCTCATCCTCGGAGCAGTTGATGTGTGATGTCTGAGTTTTCCTATTGTGGTGGATCAGTGTGCGGAAGTTTTAGATGACGACATTCCAGGATTACCTCCCCAGAGAGAGGTATACTTCTACATTGACCTATACCCCGTGACATCAACGATATCTACTCCAGCATATCGGATGGCTCCCACTGAGATTCTTGAGCTGCAGGCACATCTAGAGAACTTGCAGGGGAAGAGATTTATCCAACCCAGTGTTTCACCATCAACATCCCCAATTTTGATCGTCAAATAGGCGGATGGGAGCTTGCGACTGTGTGTCAACTACCATCGCATGAATCAGGTGACTATGAAGAATAGGTACCCACTTCCGAGGATTGACAACCTCTTTGATCAGCTTTAGGGAGCACAATGGTTCTCGAAAATAGGCCTTAGTTCAGGCTATCACCAGCTCAGAGTTCGAGACGATGATGTAAAGAAGATACCCTTCAGGTGTCTGTATGGCACTAAGAGTTCTTGGCTATGCCCTTCGGCATAACCAACACTCAAACAGTGTTCATGAGTCTCATGAATAGGATATTCCAGCCTTACCTCGATCGCATTGTCGCAGTCTTCATCGAAGACATACTGATTTACTCGACTAATAAAGAGGAGCACGCCTATCATTTGCGGGTGGTACTGTATAAACTCCAAGATCACCAGCTTTATGGTAATCTCTTGAAGTGCCAGTTCTGGATTGAAGTGGTTCATTTCTTGGGAAACGTCATCTCGGAGGCCGGAGTTGCA
Source organism: Viscum album (assembly GCA_963277665.1). Lineage (NCBI taxonomy): Eukaryota > Viridiplantae > Streptophyta > Magnoliopsida > Santalales > Viscaceae > Viscum > Viscum album. The sequence goes on along the minus strand of OY728162.1, from coordinate 912,386,877 downwards.
ATGGACCCAGTGAAGATCGAGGCAGTACATTCATGGGAGCCACCCTAGAGTGTGATGGAGGTACGGAGTTACCTAGTTTTGGATGGATACTATTAGAGATTTATGCTAGACTTCCCCAGAGTTTCATCACCAATTTCAGCACTAACGAAGAAGGGTAAAACCTTCATGTTGTCAGAGAGATTCCAGTAGAGCTTTCATGATTTGAGGCAGAGGTTGACCAGTGCGCCCATCTTGAGGTTTCCAGAGGAGGGTGTAGGGTACATAGTTTACTATGACGCATCAGGGACCATACCCGAGTGTGTCCTGATCCATGAGTGATCAGTGATCACGTATGGTCACAGAAGTTGAGACAACACGAGCAGAACTATGCTACCCATGACCTGGAGTTAGAAAAAAATGGTATTCACCTTGAATATGTGGCGACACTATCTGTTGGGCGAGCATTTTATTGTCTACTCTGACCACCAGAGTCTCATGTACATCTTCTCCCATAAAAACTTGAATCTGGACAACGACGATGGCTCGTGTTCCTCCTGGACTATGACATCGAGATATTCTATACTCATAGGAAGGGGAACGTTGTAGTAGATGCTCTCAATAGGATATCAGGCAATCAACTACTAGGAGAGGCGACAGAGTAGCTGGCCGCATTGCAGATATCCTTTGTGGAAAGAGATGGAGCAGCCTTTCATTAGTCTCTCACAGTCACTCCTCCACTTTTCAGCGAGTCAGGGAGGCACAACGAGGGGATGTCGACTGTGATATGCGGTGTGATTAGATATCCTCAGGACAAGCACCTGATGGGTTTTCTAAAGGTGGGGAGCATGTCATCGGCTTCATAGGACGTGACATGGTACTAGTTTCACTATAAGAAGGGGTGTTGATGGAGTTTCACAGTTCCCCTATAGTGGTACGTCCAGGAGTTTCAAAGATGTATCATGACCTCAGATGACAACACTGGTTGCCAGGTATGATGAAAGAAGTAGTAGAGTTTGTCTCTCAATGCCACACTTGTCAGTAATTGAATGTAGAGCACCAGATACCAGCAGGCTTGGTATAGCCCTTATTGGTCCCAGAGTGGAAGTGGGACAATATATCCATGTATTTAATGATGGGACTTCCACGTACATCCACAAGACATGAATCTATCTGGGTGAGCATCATCCGACTCACCATGTCGGCCCACTTCCTACCAATCCGAGAGCAGGAATCAGTAGAGAACCTAGGATGCCTCTACATACAAGAGATTGTATGGATTCATGGTGTTCCATAAACAATAGTCTCCAATCGGGATCCTCGTTTCACTTCCCAGTTATGGAATGGGTTGCTGAAGGCTTTCGGGACGTAGCTTCGCTTGAGCACCGCCTTCAATCCTCAAATGGATGGTCAGACTGAGAGGACCCTTCAGACTCTTAAGGACATAATCCGTTCATGTGTCCGTGACTTTGGTAGTAGATAGGAGGATCAATTTTCCTTGGTGGAGTTTGCGTACAACCACAAATACCACTCCACCATCGGGATGGCCCCTTATGAGGAACTGTACGGTCGACCTTGCAGATCACCTTTGTGCTGGATTGAACCAGGGGAGTCAAAACATGTAGGACCAGAGATGGAGAAGGCTATGATAGAGAAGGTTTGAATCATCAAGGAGCAGATGAAGACTACACAGAGCAGACAGAAGTCCTATGCTGATAGGAGACTGAGACCACTGGATTTCGAGGATGGTGAAAACATCTTTCTATGGGTCTCACCCCGATGAGGTCTTTGGAGATTTGGCCATGGGGTGATGTTGTCTCCATGATTCATCAGTCCTTTATAGTTCCTCAGAAGAGTAGGTGAGGTGGCTTTCCACCTGTCCCTTCCACCTCAGTTGCACCGGGTGCACAACGTCTTACACATATCACAGTTGAGAAGATACGTGCACGACCCGTCCCACATCATCGACCATGGGGAGCTGGACATCGATGACAGGGTGACTTTCAAGGAGGTTCCAGTGGAGATTGAGGATCGACAGGAGCGGGTCTAGCATGGACAGTCGATTACTTTGGTTCGCATTCGTTGGTAGCACGTGAACCTCCAAAAGAGCACATGGGAGGGGGAGGCTTAGATGTGTTCTCAGTATCCCCTTTTGTTTCCCTAGTGTGTGTTGTAGCTTTACGAGGACGTAAATACTTGAGTTTGGGATAATATAAAGACCCAAAAAATTCATGAAAAATGTGTTCTTAAATTATTTGGAATTTTGAGAGTTCGCAGTTTCTGACAGCGCCTGATTCTGAGGCCCATTATGCCCTAAATCAATTTCTGAAGTTTTTTCGGGTACGTTCAGTAAACGAACATGCATATTTTTCATTCTTTTTAACCAGTGCTCAGAATTAAAATCTGAGGACACTAATGAACTAGAAATGCCGGTATTCGCTTAAGAATACCACTACCACATTTGAATTTGGTCGAGAGTGGTAGTTATAAATTTGGGTTTCTATTAAAAAATTAATGGTTAAAGAAAAATGTGTCTGTAAGAGATTTGTATTTGAAGGTGGTTAATTTATTTTGGGTGGTGCCTGTTTTCTCCAATGGAAAGATGGAGGTGGGTCCCACCCCCATATAACCTCCCATGGGAGGATATTGTGTGGTAGGGACCACACGAACACCAAACCTTCATTTCCCCTTTAACTCTTTAAAACCCTCTCATAACATTGAAACTCCATCTTTATGGTGGAGCCTTTCCACTTTCCCCTCAAAATGTTGCAAACACAAGATTAATTAATGCCTTTATTAATTAATTTGTGGGGTCAAAAATTCATTTTGAATTGTTTTTAATGCATGGTAATATTAGTATTGGGAAGCCTTTTAATTATATCTGCCATTGAAAATATTCTGCTGGCTGGAATTTGGGAGGATTAGAAAGAAAGATTTATTCCCACGAAGAACATATCCAATGAAGGAAGAAGAACATATTAGAAGAGGAAGGACACCCTTTCTGATGAATAATGAGAAAGAACACTCGATACCGGAATCAGAGGCATGTGACGGGCGTAACGTACGATGTCGGCTTCAAATTCTCATCCCAAAACACCGACAAGCGAACAATGTTCTTGAATCGATGTAGGGGGAAATATGGATTATTTATTTATTTATACGTGTGTATTATACCCTTGTACCTTGGAATTTGATTTTTGTTGACGGTGATCAATTTTTTATCATCTAAGGCATAGGGCGTGGGCCGAACAATCACAGCCCGACGTCCCTCCGTTGAACCTCATATATGTTGGTGACAGAGGCGAATCTGGAAGGGCGCAGCGCCGTCGCACTGTGCCAGAGGAAAGATGCCACGACCATGAGGTGGCGGCGAATGAAGGCAGCTACAACCGGAGGCCGCGACCAGGCCGGGCCGTGGCGGTGGAGGACTGACACCGTAGCACCGACCGGGCATGGGAATCCACGGCCCAAAACCCCGGGCCGCTAGGCCAATAAAGAACCAGACAGCCTCATGCCGGCCGGGCTAGAAGAACGGGCCGGCTAAAGCCGTCCAGGCTGGAGAACCGTGGCGTCGCTAAGCACCTCTCTGTGGAGGAACCACGGGCGGATCGGCGGACGGGCCAGCTGGCGGGGCTGAAGGGTACCACGGTGGTGCGTGGAGACGCATGGGACGGGTAGCAGCCCACTGTGGGGGATGCTCGCGCTGGACAAAATCAGCCAGCTTCAGCCAGGTGGGCAGCAAGGAGGGACGACACCGCTCGGCTCCGCCAGGCGAGCAGAACCGGCCCGCAATCGCGGGCCGGGACCGTGGGTGGGCCACGCCCCACCGGGCCGGGCTGACCCCCTCACTGGTTTAGACACACAAGGCCGAGTCCCTTGGTGGGCTGCACTCCATCGGGTCAGACTCTCCAAACCGAGTCGGGTCGGCCCGCCAGCCCACTTGGCTTGATGGGCCGGTCCCGTTTCGCTTAAATGCGAATATCCTCTAGACCGTGCATTCGATCGACATTCCGTCTTCTAAAATAGGATCCTCATAATGAGGAGGTCCTTTTGAAATACTCTATGTGAGTTTTGGACAAATTTGGAAAATGTCCGGGTTTGGAACGAGCGTAATTCCAACCCTTCCCCTAGAACAGAAATGTTAATAACTCTCTGACTGGGCGTCCAATTGACACGTTGTCTGTCGCATTGGGTTCCTTATGATGAGGCAGAACTACATAATAAATCAACTCAAGACATCATTATAATTTATGTATCGACACTTGGCTCGAGGAGTGGACCCTCCTAGAATCGAGCGTGCTGTGTGCTGGAACCCTAGAGCTCGCTGCACGTATGACGACTACTATACCAGAATCCTACATGGGTTCGACAGTTAAGACTACTGTACTGGGATCCTTCGTGGGTTAGAAGATGATGTATATTGTACCAGAATCCTCTGTGGGTTCGACAACGATGACTACTATTCTTTTATCATGTGTGGGTCCAACAGTTTTGACTTTTGTCCGTGTATCCTATATGGATCCGACAGAGTAGCTGGTCTTGTATCCTGTGTGGGTCCGACAGCTTAGCTGGTCTAGTATCATGTGTGGGTCCGACATCTAAGATTAATCAGTGACTACATATGATCATCTATATCACTTTACGAAAGATGTATACCAATGTGAGCTAAGTCTTGACTTTCAATCATTATCATCGATGTGATTGACATTACATTCCGGTGTTGACTGGGTTTTTCTTGGGCTCGAGAGTTGGAGTTGAACTGTGGTTGATAACATAGGTATAGGTATGGGCATATACCTAAGTAGGCTTGGTTGATACTTCATGATTGTATCATTCCTTTTGTGGTTTATCCTTCATGGATTCCGGGAGTCCATCGGGAGTCTCGGGGTCCCTACTGAGTATCGTTGTACTCACCCATGCATAGGCAATGCCCACACTTCCTTGTGCTTGTTGTAGAAGACTAATAGCAATGATCGAGGCAAAGTGTTGTGGAGCTAGATGGTAACCAGAGGTGGACCACTTGGAGAGACATACATGGAGTGGACAGACGGACCTGAGGTGATGAGGAGGCCATATGTACCCACCCTTCAAGTGGGATTACCGGAGGACGACTCAGTAGTTTCTGTTTAATTTTCTGCAGTTGTACTTTACTGTAGAGATTGTATTTCCGGCCCCTTTCCACTCAGCATTTACTTGTGTATTCAGTTGTTGCCTCTACCGCTTGTGTTCAGTCTGTGTGTGTGTGTTATAGGTTAAAAAGGAAATGCCTTCTTTTTCATCAGGATTACGCCTTTGGTTCTAGTTGCCAGCCCTGGCCTATGGAAGGTGGGCTTGGAGTATTCACGGCACGGGCCACGAGGATGGGTTGTGGCAGTGATACTCTCTCTATCGAGTCAATCCTAAACTATGATATATATTCCATGTAGGGAAATGAAAAACTAGGGAAGATAGAACATTAAATTCCTCCCCCTCATCAATTTTTTTTTTCATTATGGTTATCTCCCCATGAGAGAACATAGGAGGGGACATCATGGAACACAAAGATAGATGATCGCATGTTTTTTCCATGAGGTAAAATTTGGGGGAATGATCTAATGGATTTTTCATAATCTATTTAGTCTTACAACGATGATCTTATTGATCATAAAAATGAATCTATTTCACTAGATATATTATGTGTTGTATCTTGCATGTGTCTTCCAGGTCATGCTAAAGAATAAAAGCTAATTAATGGAAAACATAGATATATATATATATATATATGTAATAAAGTCTTATAAATACAACATAGTTAAATGAAGTTAGACATGTTTATATCCATGTGAAGGTGTCATGTGCTTTTCATGGACCATTCTAATCATGTGACAACACCTGAATGTGTTGGATGAGACTTTCGAGGTCGTTTTGACATGGCATCCAAGACACATGAGATCTTCAAAAAATGTCTTCCATGTATTGAGAATTCCTCTATACATGTCATCTGTGTCTTTTGAATTACTATGGGAATTTCTTCTGAGGTATTTATAATTCCACTATAAATATCTTCTTTGCCATGAGAATTAATCTAAACAGTCCAGCTAGATCATGAGATAACCTTGTAAAAGGACAACACTGATCATGAAACAACCTTCGATGTGTTTGTGTTAATCACATTAAGACCCTTAGACATGTCATCCAGGTCATGAAATGTTCCTATGAATGTATAAGTAGTATTTTATGACAAACCTCTGACATGTCAGATACTACCATGCGAAGTAGCTTGGGACAAGTTAGACATGTTGGAAAAAATACAGGATATGTGAGACATAAAATCAAAACATGTCAGGTAGACACCCATGACATGTTATGAAAAGACACTTCGACATGTCCAGCATGTCAGGAGGACCCTTTAAGACATGATAACCTTTTCTGTTAGAAATATTAATACATTCACCAAATTGATGTATGAGGAATCAAATTTCTATCGAATTCAGATATGTATTATTCCTTCAATATTTATGAGAGCTAAGTGGTCATCCACGTCAATGTATTTCCTTCCAAATCTAAGACACTCTAACCCAAAGGACCCAATCTCTTTTATGGGTATCTCGTTATTTCTTATCCACAAACGATTTCATCACTAAATTGAATTTTGATTCATTATATTCACACTATAAGTTGGATTCAAAGGATACCTTTCTATGGCCTTAGCTCTATTTTTGTTACCCCATAATGGTTTTCTAGGTGAATTAGTTATCTTTATATTATAGTGAGTCTGGTCACATGATATATCATGTTTCTCAAACCAATCATGGGTCACACGGTCTTCTTGATTCACATTGGTCAAATCACTCACATTATAAACATCAACCAGCCAATGAAACACTATTGTGTAAACATTGTATAGTGGAATGATACAATTTCACCCATATTAGAGAATCAAAATTAGTTCAACTCTCTTCGACGTTACTATATTGGTAAACCCAGGGTAAATAAAAATCATGCAAATTAATTTCAAGACAAATACCATTAATGGTATGAGACATGTAGAACTACAATGAATTTAATTCTTGTTATAAGTAGGATACCTAAGAATCCTTCATAAGGATCACACTTAATACCCTATGCTTAAGTGACCACATATATATCCACCGTGCAGGACACTACAATACAAACATTAACACACTGCATGGGTTTTGATTCATGTTATACTTATGATACATTAGACACATCATAATGGTTAAATCTCATCTTGAATATATCAATAGACCCTTTAGATGGGAGTAAAATGTAGAGTTCTTTCTTACATGGCCTCAAACGATAACCAGTTACCTATTACTGATAATTACTGGGAAACAAATAGATATCCAGTGAATAACTTGATGGTGTCATTAATAGAACCCCCATTTAAAATAGAAGGATTCAACACCTATTTTTTTGGATAAAAAGTTATGTATCGAAATTTGAAATGGAATATCAAACTTATCAAACATCTATATGAGTGTCCCATGAGAGGTAATAATTCCCCTAAAAGGGTGTAGTGATTCTGACCTCCAATTATTTTGACCAATGTGAGCTCCTGACCATATTAGTGTCTTAAGCCCTAGTTGGTCTCTTGAATTTGGAATATAGGTTTGTAAAAAGTTATAGACATGGGTATTGTTGAGAGTTTCTATAGAATACGAAAATAGTAAAAATGATGTGAATAATTTTGAACCCATACATGAACCACCCAAAAAATGTACTCAAATAGGCAAAATGATTGTTTACCTAGTTTGAATGCATGTAATGATATAATTTTTTGAATCATTATAGCCATTTGGAATTATTACTCTTAAATGTTGAAGACAACCACATATCCATAATATTTCAAAGATAAAAATCATTAACTAATTAATATGTACAATTAAATGTGAAATTATTATTACTAATTTTTTTTCATGATTTACAGTGTCACCCATGATTCTATCACTATTTTTATATTCATCATAATTAGTTGTTAGGTGTTTTATTTTATTAATGGGTTATTTTCATATGTATAAATGTTTTATTTAAAAAAATTAAATATTTAAACTTTTTGCATGTTTTCATTGGACTAATAAATTCCCACTAGTTTTATCTCACTTAATTATATTTTTTGTGGTTATCATATCTTACAAACTGTTTTTCAATGGATAAAATGATAATTTGTAATTATATAATTCCCAATAAATTCAATTTGATCTCTTCTTAAAAGGTAAATATATATTTTCAATTTGAAAAGGTTGTAATCATAATTCCCTATTTTTTATAGAAAAATGTATATTGTTTGGACGTGTCCTATTTTTTATAAAATTTAACTCTTATTAATATAAAGTTATATAATATAACATTCATTTGAATTCAAAAAATTATGATATACTTTCTATTAACCATGTATTAATGGATTTGTAGTGTAATATGTTGATATAATTATTATCCAATAAATGTTTGGATACAATTAAATAATTGGATAATGTTAAATGAAACACTAATGAGAATCTAACTTATGGATATATTATCATATGATGATTTTTGATTATTTTCATGTCACGTTAAATGATATATGTCTGTCTGAGATGCATTTCATCAATTTATGTTGAGTAGTTAATGTATGAAGTCCTAATGGGGATGATAAGATTCCCAAGAATTAAGACGGAATGGTTTGAAAGAAATATATCATGGAATATTTAACTCCAATGATATAGTCAATTAATGTTCGAACCTATTAAAGTTAAAAACCTAATTCTCCATAGAGGAGAATTTCTATAGTGAATCATTTAACGAAATAGAACCCTATCAATTTTATTGGGTCTATATAACTTTTAAAATTTAAGAATGGATAAATATTTTTCAGAATGTTTTAGAAGTATTTTAACAATCATAACATATAAATGTAATACATGTATTTTTTTGTTTAATTTGACTGATAGTAATATCATAGTAACAGTAGAAAGGAAAAGGGTGAGATTAATTCTATAGATCAGATGGTATTTATGGTTATTTTTTATAAGTATTTTCAAAAATATATTTGAAATATATTTGAAAATAAATTTATAGTGTTTATAGACATGGAAGAAGAATTGGTTAATATATAGAATGAAAATTTTACCAATCTACCAAGGTAAAAAAATTGTTTCTAGAACATTAATGAAAAAATTAATTGATTCAGTATACGTATAAAACCATTCTTATGATGATAATTGGTCTTTAATGAATTTATAATTTATATATAGGTTGTTTATTATATTTAGAATGATGAGGTGATATTTTCTGTCACGTATTTACATCATGAAATTAAGGGAATGAAACAATCATGGAAGAATGAAAAGGATTATTTTTTCACTAACAACCCTAGAGGAAATTCATTTAAATGTTAAAAATTTTGTTAACATAATTTAAAATAATGATTTAAAGGGTTATTATTCTGAGATATAAGTAAATTTTGTTTGTTATTTGGCACATGAATTCAAGGAAAAGTATTCTGATATAAAAAAAAAATTAGAAAATGATAGTCAGTTCACACAAAAACAATTTATTTGAATTTATTTTGGAAATTATGCTCTAATATATCTGATGTAATTTACATAATATGGGAATAATTTTCATAAAAAATATAAATGTTAGGAAAATATTTTATCTAATACTAAAAGTGGCATGAGGCTCTTAAATAATCTACTGATAGGTATAATACATGTTTGTTTAGATTATTCAAATTTATTGTTTTATTCTTGATTTATGCTTTTTTAGTTCCTAAATATTTTAATGTAATATTAAAATAGTGTCTCATGAAATAAAGACATAGATATTCACAAACCATCCTTATTTTAGAATAATGGAAAAAATAAAATTTATAATTCTTTCTCTTATCATATATGTAATGGTTTTTCTTGACACCCATATTTCCAATAAAAATTTAATTTTGGATGATATTCTTGGTATGGATTAGATTTTATTCTATCATAAAAAGAATTATTATATAGATAAATTGTTAATTTCCAAAAATGTATTAGAGTTTGAATATAATAAAAATTATATCTTTTTATAGCATATAGTGACTTTAATTACTTGTAAAATGTATAATTGAATTATATCTAACATATATTTTCTAAAATAAATGATTTGTTCAAATTAGTTATGTGTGTCAAAAATTAATATCATGTTTTATTTTATGAATTTTTGTTGGATGATGTTCATGATTTAGTGGTTGAGTTTAATATTGAATTATTACTATAATCATGGTGAATTTCAAAAATTCACATATTTAATGGATCTTATAAAACATTCAAAATTGAAAAAGAAACATTTGTAAGACTTTTTTGATATGGGTTTCATCCACACAAGTAAATGAAAATGTTTTTCTCTTCTATTATATTTTTTGAAATGAAGATGGTTACATGGTAAAATTCATTTATTATAAATGTCTCAATAGCATCAATGTTGTGTTCAATAATTTATTTCTTTATATTAAAGAATTATATGATCATATCATGGGTGGTAGATATTTTTGAATATTGATCTTGGGTTAAAATATCACTAGATAAAGGTAAAAAGGAAGATAATTTGTCTATAGACATCCATACATGGTATGAGCATTATGAGTATTTCATTTTTATTTTTGGGTGGATGAATGTTGTATCTTTTCAAAAGACTTATTCATGATTATGAGTATATATATCTAGTAGTTTTTATTAGTGAAAACTAATTTATTAAAAAAAGTTATGAGGAATATTAGAAACATAAGAGTATTTATCTTCATACATTTAATGAATATAAGTATTATGAGAAATTCAAAAAATATTAATTCTATTTAAAATTTATTTCATTAATTAGGTTTATTTTACATAAATCTTCAATAAAAATTGATATTACTATATATAATATGTGGAAGAGTTCTTTAGAGATAATAATTTCATAGGGATATGGAGTTTTCATAGATTAATGGATAACAATATATGGTTTGTTGTAAAAAATGTTTCATTATCCTATCAAGTAAATATGTTAACTAAAAAAAGAGTTAAATTCATCTTGATAAATAAATTTTCTAAATGTTTCCTTGAATTTGAAATAATATAGGAAATTATCCAATTATATCATATCCATCAGGAAATGATGAATTTGTTATTTATAGATACACATTATTAAAAGGAAGTTGTCTTTTTCTTTGGTGTAATATAATAATGTAATTTTACATATTTCAAGTCAATTAAAACTGTATGACAAGAATTACCCTAAACATAATCATGAGATAATAGTGGTAGTGAGTTATATATAAAAATTGGATCCCTATATTGAATAGTGTAAAAGAAGAAATATATACATACAATAAAGGATTATAGTATATATTCACACAAAAAGGGTTGAACATGAAGAATAATTGATGGTTGCATCTAGAAATGAATTATGATTTCATAGTTAACAATCCTCAAAGAAAGAAAAATAATTTATTGGATTCTATTCATCAAAAATATAATGTATCACCAAGCATGGTTTGTCTAAAACATGGTTCAATGATTAATGATCATGATATTCATTAAATTCTAAAAAATTTCCTAATGGGTATGTTGTGTTAATGTAACATCAAAGAGGAATGTATTAAAAAAATATTCAATGACTTTGTGTGTTCTATTTGACATCCAGCTAAAGAAGTAATTAAATAATATGGATTATAGATCTCCATTATATGTTCACCCTTGCAATACTAAGATGTATAGAGTCGTTTGGTAATACTATTTTTGGTGTGGAATGAATAAATGGATTCATTATCTTAATATGAAATGTTTTACTTGTAAATTGGTTTATATTTAGTGAAAACTATAGAAGGGGATTCTTCCTGATTTCTGTGTTCATTGAATAATGAGAGGATATACCCATTGATTTCATGGTGGCATTATAAATGGAATGTCAATATAATAATATGGTTTTGGTTTTCATTAATTTCTTGAATAAATTTGTTAATTTTCATCTAGTTTGAGAAACTATTTATTTTGGAATATAGGTTTCCTAATAAGGAGACACTAAAATATATATTGGATGCCTATTTCCTATTGTATCTGACCATGATACTATATTTAATAGTAATGATGGAATGGTTGAAAATTTTAACTGGGTACCAAATTAATCTTTAGTATAGCTTACCATCGTCAATCTTATGGACAACTAAAGAAAATAATTTAGTTTTTTGAATAATTACTTCTGTATTTATCATTAATTTATCTGAGTTGATCTGATCCTTATCATTTATTGGAATAATTTTCATTTAATAAGTTTTATTATTAAAATATTAATACATAACAATTAGTATAATTATATAGATAATATAGTTAAACTACATTAGTTTGGGATGAAGTTGAATAATGGATGTCAATGAGACTAGAGTAAATAAATGATGTTTTTGAGATATTAGATATGATTTTGTAGTACATGATGGATGTTCATAGGATATTGAAGAGTTATGAAGATAAAATTATGAAATATAGCTAATTTCTGGTACAAAATCATGTATTTCATAAAATATATCCATGAAAAGGTTTTTTTCATTTTGCTTAAAAGTAAAGGTTAAGTCCATGGTTTATTGGACAATAAAAACTTTCTGAAAAATATATTCATGTTTCGTAATTATTATAATGACTATAGTGACACATTACTTTTACACATCTTGTTACATGATTTTTAATTATAAATAACCAATAATTATATCTTGAAAGATCATTATGACTGGTGTATTTGGATGAATAGGATCACAATACCTCAAAATTAAAATAAAAAATTTAATCCTTATTTGAATATCCATGATGATCCCACAAATCCAATTGAGACACAAAAATTATATGAGATAAACATGAAAATATAGAAAATAATACAGTGAGGTAAAAAATGCAACGTAATAAATATAATAAGGAATAATAACAAGTAATTTAATGTTATAACAAGTTTTCATAAAAGATAAGGTACCTGAGTAATAAAATTAAAGAATAATAGAATGTAAATGGCATCTTAAGATCCTATATAAATTGAAAATGTGGAAGAAACATAAATCATGAAATAAACATATGTCGAGGCTAACCATTAAGGAAACATTACATTGTGGATAGAGTCCAATACTAGATTTGGTATACCTATTGATACCATAAATGATGTCTAATGAGATAAAATCTTTACCCAATTCATTTCTAGGATATATTATTATGGTCCCACCATTTCCATTTATATAATGTAAATTAATATATTTTCCAAATACATAAATGATTCATAAATTGTAAACAAAATAATTTACCATTTAATGAAAAGGGTTGAATAGACTTCGCTAATAACATAATCAAAAGAAATTCCGTAAAGAAGTAATTGGATAAATGTTCATAAGTAATTTATTACCCCATTAAAGGAAAATAAATTATGATAGATATACATTAAAAAGTCATATATAATGAATTTATAGGAATTATATATCATTGCAGATATTGATAATGTGATTTATAGAGGGTGGTTATTACCCGATAGGAAGGGAAGTTTAGAGATATCACATACCTTAATCCTGACTTGTCACACACATTAATTATATTCCTGACTGACAATTTAATTTTTTTGTTTTTCAAATAGTCCTCTTTATGGGTGAGCAGTAACCGAAACAACAAGAACGGGTTACAGATTCAAAAAACCCAAAAACAGAGTTAAAAATTAAAAATTAAAAATTCAAAAACAATGACTCCAAAAGATATCGAGACATGAGTACCCACAATGGCCTACATCACGTCACATTGCCTGCCATCATCATTACCCTCGACGGTATCACCGTCCTGCCATCACCATCAATACAGGTAGCCAGAGAAACAACTGAAGTCCATCATTGTCATTCCATTGCAAAACGATTTTCATGCATGTAGAGAAAGTCTTTGGGTAAGATTCAATGTCTTCATCCATGAGAAAGATTCAAGAACAATGTAACAATCATCTAGACTCGCAGACCAACCAGATAAAAATACGCAGATGCAGAAAATCTGCCTCAACCAGAACGAAATCGCGAACAACAGGTTCAAGACGCAGATTCGAAACTCACAAATCAAACTGCAATACTCAAGAGATTCTCATCAGCATCCCTAACTTGATTCAAGCTCTCAAGGGCTGAAATCCATTACCTTAACTCGATTCCGGATCTTGAGGTTTGAAACCCATTACCTTTTCCAACTTCCCGAACACTAACACACCATAAATATGTCCCACCACAAGCCAAACATGAAATCCCGTTAGCACATCCAAAACCTCACTCGGAGCCCACAGTGAATCTCCCAATGCGCCCACCACACCAAAACGAGGTTACAACTCACATACGAGTCACACTCCATGAGCCTCTGAGATGAAAGCTGAGGAGAGAACGTTGGCGGCCTGAGATAGAGAAGGTGAAGGCAGCGATAGGGGGAAACCCTAGCGTTGTGGAGCCCCTTACGGGCTCATCCCCTAAATTTGAACTCCTTAATTATATTCCTAAATAATAAAAAATTATTAATTATGTATAATGTTATGAAAAATATTATTTTTATTATTTATTTTACTTTATTTATTATCATTTTATATTAAATTATATAATAATTTAGGAACATGTTGGATGCTTTGATGATGTTCAACTCTTATGTCGAAAATAATCTATGGTGAGGTGACTATGGTAAAAGTTATTCTTAACTCATAATATCTATAATAAACATCATGTAATAATTATTATTTTTTAAAAATATATTTCCCTTTTTAAACCCATAATTTTTTATGTATATGAAAAATTAACATTGTTTTCATCATTGACAATGTAGGTCAAACATACATATTAGTAACATTTACATTTTTAAAGATTGTGATGGAATGAAGGAAAGTGATATTTTATCATAAAATAATGATAATTTTATCTAAAATATCATATTAATTATTTGAATACATATACATATACTTTCCATGTGATTTTTTAATGAAAACTATATCACATCACTTCCCAAGATAGCAGTTTTTCGTACACACGAACAAGGTTATCATTTTTCAAAGGACGGTAAGGTTTGAATTTATATTAAATAATAATTTTAAATAATTATTTATAATTAATATATATCATATAAAATCAGTAAATCCATATTCATTAAATTTCATGAGAGGTGACGATGAAAAATGAATTAAATTAGTTTGTAATGTGGTGGTATTCCATACACACGGTCACTGGATTAATTCCCCATTTTATGGAATTAAATATGAATGTATGTTATAAAATTAAAAAAATATATCATTATATGGGATATAAATATTTTAATATATCATCAGGTTTCAATAGTATTTGAAGGAGGTGTAAGAACAATCAAAACAAAATTCATTTTTGAGAATGGTAACTCTTCTTCAGACCAACTCTTTAGTATTATTCCAATATCCTTCCTAGGTTAGATTTATAATCAACTGAATGAATCTATCGAATTAAGAGGGAAGTGAGGAATATTTTTGGGATTATATTTTATGAATTGAAGTTATATTTTAATTTTGTATATGAGAGGCGAGGGGTCCCTTTCATAATGGAGGAGTGGAAATCTTGTAAATACCATGAAACATTCAGCAGTTAGAAGTTACTATATAGAAATGTTCCTTTTAAAAATGACTAATAATGAATTATAGGGGTTATACTTCCAATACACACATCCACCATTCATTAAGATAATTTTTTTTGAACAATTTATTCAATTTAACTATTTTTTTGTCCCCTTGGTAACCGAGTATTAAAATTAACTCTAGTAACATATTTTTTCTCTGTTTTCACTATAAATTGGGTCTGGAATTTATTTTGAACTTATTATTTAATTAATTATTCTGATTATTAATGTGGAATAGATTTTATCAAATTAAATTATTATTACTAGAGTACTTTATTGTGAAATGAATCCCACAATCTTGTTAAGAAATTACTTTTCAATATATGTATTTTTTAAATATAAGATAATCGTATGTTAAATATATGAAGATTAATAAAAATGAAATTAATTTAAAATAATATTTTTTGATATATAATCAGTAGTTATCATTTAAATATTTCCTCATTAGGGGTTATTTTAAAATGACAATATGGATAAATATTGTGTAAATGAAAATAGTTTTAAAAAAATTATTTTAAGCCTAAAAATAAACATATAATAAATTCTAGTACACATATTATTTAAATTTAATAAATAGTCTTAAAAATAATAAGATAATAGTTTTTATACTTTAAGTAAATTTCAAATGTTACTGGTTTTTTAAAATTACATAATTTTGGATGAGAAATGACAATTTTAAAAATTTCGGTATTTTTCACTATTTACTAAAAAATGAATTTTCTAAAAACATAAAACTATATTAATTTTTATATTCTGATATAAAAAATTATTTAAATATTATAAAATAAATTTTCAAGAATTTAAATAATTTAATTATATAATTTTCTAAAAAATCAATAAAAAAGTTTTTTTAAAAGAATTTTTTGATAAATAAAATGACCTTCATATAATCGAGTAACTATTTACTAAAATATATCTATAAATTAATTTTGAGTATGAAATATTAAAATATTACATAATTTATTTAATAATATTCATACCCACCAGTTTAATGACTAGGTTATAATGACATATTTAAAATAATAATATTTTAATAGTATAATATGGTTCTTTAAAACATAGTGTTTCTTGTAAAACATCCAATCAAGTATATAAAACATATTTAAAGAAAAATATCTACTAAATTATTAGTGTTTTATGGTCCCTCACATAAATAAATAGTGTCTTTGAAATTTTAACATCAAATTGTTAATCAGTCGGTTGACATCTAAAAATTCTTTTCTAGAATTACCATATCATTAAAAGGTTCAATAAAACATACTCTTTATAAGAGTGAAATAAAAATATCAAGTTCATACCATAAATAGGTTTCTATGTTAGAGAAAATATGTGGTAATTGAAGATATATAGATGGAATGACAACATCAATAATGATGATTGTGATCCAAATCAATGGTCTTAAGAAAATGGTTCATTGATACAATATTAATGACAACAAAATAAAAAATTGAAGACGTGTGAAAAAGAATATTGATTCAGTAGAAATACAGGTAATGTGATATCATTTTTTACAATATCCTTTTTTAAGGATAATAAATTCCTTTATCATTCTTTCAAAGAACATATAAAATTATAAATTAAAATTAAAATTTTGACCTTCACACAATTTCCACCACAATATCATTTTTTCCACAAATGATATGTAATCATGGTATTTTTTCATAATTGAATGAATCACATAATTGAAAACATAATATCATGTTATTATTACTATATTTAGAAAAACAATGATTATCATAAACTAAGTTAATTCCAAAATGAATAAACCATCTAAGAGTGAAATACAACATTAATATATATAAAGTAAACAATACCAACCAATGATCAGCATAGATCATTTGATAGATAACTAGACAAATTATTCATCTAAATATTTCATACTATGTTTGAACCCCAAATACATTAATTAATTTATAACATATTCATTTAATAATAATTTACCATTATTTAAAAAAAATATCAAATATTATTAAATTCCCATACCAAAATTTTATATTCCCAATTTGATTTTAATTTCTTTAATATCATGAATCACTATAAACCAATAGTAAAGAAAATATTTACAAAAAAAATTAACATAATATGTAGATTTTTTATGACTATTATAAAAAAATCAATCATTAAAATACATATACAATGTAAATCTCATATCCCCATTCTTAAATATGTCACCTTAATAATTGGTAAAACATAGAACCTTCATTTATCTAGGGTATAACATTATGTTTTTGATATTGCTTTATATAATTCTCACATTACCTAAATATAAAAAATTACATTAACTGAAAACTAATTTCCCTATTACCACTATTTATAAATTTAAAATATATTTTCCTCCATATGAGATATTCATCAAAGTTCTCATTCCCACATTCGGGGCATGTAACAAGCCAAATCTTCCTTTCATTATCATCTTTATCCAATGAACTCATATGAGACATCATACATCCCTTATTTTATTTTTTGAGAACTCAAATATGTTCTGGTGTTTATAATAATATGTTATAACTATTTTGGGATAATCCCAATGTTGCTTACATTAGATCTCATCGGGTTTGGCATCTCAACAGTGAAATCATTATATTTACCATCACATTGGTTGTTGGCATGATTACTCATATTTCACACCTTTAGAATAAAAATATATAAAAATACAATAAATTACAAAAAGAAAAAATTATAAACCTAGAAGGAATAACTTATAAATGTTATATCTATCATAAATTTGGAGTGTATAGTTTTCAATCTATAGTATCAATAGATATGTTTTCAATTAGGCTTTCTAACATATCAATTTGATCTTGTCCACCATAGTGAATTGTAAAGGGATTGTGAACATCCATAAACTAAACCCCATTATTTTAAAACCATTAGTGTTGAAAGGTACATTTTCATGCACCAACAGATAATCGAATCTATCTGAATGCTACCTTCTGTTATTATTACCCATGGGTAAAACTATAATAGATCCACATCCACTAGTACTTCAAAAATAGTTATGTAATTTTTTGGAGCAAATGATCCTTAGCCCAGTTGGTAAGGACTCCGTAAGTGCATCCAAGTGACCAGGGATCAAATCCAGGAGGAGGAGGATTTCTCTGGGGTACTATAGCAGTACTGTAGTATTTACTATGTCATTCACTATAGCAGTCACTGTTTGGCACTGTAGAATCCAGGAATATTCCCCCATTTGGGCCTTCAGGCCACATCTTTGGTCCCTGAGTCATTTAATGCCTTTGGGCCACCTAGTCCTTCGGTTCAGTAAGGCCTTAAGGCCACCTCAAGGCCTTCGGGCAACATTTAAGTGCAGATGCAAACTATAAAACCTACAAAAACAAGCTCTACAAGGTGGATGACCAAGGAGCTTTCACCATAGTAGAAGCTAAATGGATTGAAAAAATGAGAGGGTATGGAACCTGCCATCGGGAGAAGCCTGTGCTTGCACAAGAATTCATAGCCGAATAAACATGCGAAGGTGGAGAGATGATTGCACGATGAAGATGTTGCGGTGGAGAAGTTCATGTAGTTAGTCTTGGTTGTATGTAATGTTTGAAGCCTACGGCCAATAAATTCATCTAAGGCCTATGTTCCATGTAATAATTATGCCTACGGGAATTGTAAGGGTTCCACCTCACCCCTTGAAAGTGTATTACCAAGAATCAATAAAAAATAAAGGCCTTCGGGCCATTGGAGAAGGTATGTAATTTTTTGGAACCCACTCACTCAATACTTCACCAAAATTCTAGGTTATTTTGTAATGTGTGGTGTTTTCTTTATCTCAAGAATTATCACTACATTATTGTACTCCTAATACTAAAAATTATCTTTAACATGATATCATACCAACTATATAGACCTTTGTTGTTTTCCAATATAATTACATTATTTTGAAATTTAAATATCCATTAATAATAACGCCATTGATCTTGAGGGGTAGTTTCATAACAGTACTATGATCAGAATACACTAAAAGAGATTTGAAATAACAAATCCTTATTTTAATCTCCAAAATGAGATCTCTAATTCCTTTAATCCCCCAAAAATTAATAAGATAACATGCAGAATACAAAAAATAAATGGGTGATATTAAAACTCTAGCAAGGGAATAAAAATGGTAATGAAATGTAATGTTTGTGTCAAAGGTATGTCATGATAACATAAAAGAGAGGGAACATGAGTAATAAAATAGATGAAAAATATAAGGTAAATTATATCATAAGATAATAGAAACATAGGAAATGTGGAAGCAACAAAAAACAATAAATTTTCATAATTAATGGAATTACCCCAAGAGAATATAAAATGGTGGAAAATGTATGATAATTAATCATGTTCACTCCCTAATGTCATAGATGAAATATCATTGGGAAAATCCATTACCAAATGAATTGGATATATATATTATTCTTGGATAATCCAAAACATTCATATAATTTATAGGCATATGTGTTAAACATAATTAAATAAATGATAATTAATTAACATAATAATTACCCATGAAAACAAATGGGTTGCTGAATCTTGGCTCATATCATATCCAAATGGATTTCGTAATCATTGAATTGGAGAAATAGTCATAAGGAATGTATATCCCCATTAAATTAAGGGAGATTTATCTTGTTATACATGGAAAATTCCTATATATATAATTTATAATCATTCTATAACATTAAAGAGAGAAAGGTATAACGTGAGTTTCTAACGACCCAAGCATGACGTACACGAAAATGACATTTCATTTGAAGAATATATAATTAAATACGCAAATATACACCCATAGAACATATTTTCTTAGTGCCTATGGAAATATATAACATAATCTTATAACATGGTCAATGATCTTCAACATCTCGAATAAATATCTTCTCATTTAGTTTTCCTACCTAAAACCATTATTTATATCCTGGGATAAAAAAAAATGAAAAGGGTTACCTCAAATTATCAATAATGGTAATCATGGAGAACATAAAACAAACCATAAATATACGATTTAAAAAAATGAATAGAAAATTCAAATATCAAAGTATTCAATCAAGAAATAAATCTTGGCAGTACATAACACATATATCAAAAAGGAACATTAAACAATGACAATATAGAACTAGAAGAAAACATGAAATTGTTAAAAATAAATAATCACGAAATATGATTTTCATAGTCACCAATGCATTCATTCGAAGACCATTATAGTGGAAAAAGACCATTACTGAACCGGGTTTACATATCGTTCTAGCCAGGTATTACTAAATTGGATTTGCATACCATTGCAGACCTATAATACTAATCTAGATTTATATGTTGTTTATGTAATTCCTATCTCATGAGATATAAATCACTCCCCAATTCATTGGATGGCTATATATGTCCCAACCATATCATATTAGAATCATTATTACTTGGGAAACAAAAACATAAATCATTTATCAAGCATAAAACAAGATATAAAATAGGATTCTAAAACTTTATTAAGTAATAACATAATCCATATAAAATATCATTCCATAAATAAAAAAATAAATTCATTGTAATAATGGATATATAAACTTAACCCTATTTAAATATCGTCATCATAGATGGAACATAATATTTATAATACACTAGAACTTAATTCATGAAGAAAATATCATGTCTTCTTCAATGACATTTTATTTACATAATATGTCATGCAATTATAAAAAGAAAATAATTTAATTGAAAATAAAAATGAAATCGTGTAAAGTAATATTCATGGTAATAAGGTGTTATGAAAGTGTAAAAATTCATTCATTCCGTATAAGATAAAAATTCAATATCATCATTCTTTTGGAAAACAAGTAAAAAAAGTGGATCAAATCGAATAAAGACAAATGATTCCTTTCATACTGTTGAATAAAATTTCACCAAAGGGTAAAATTTAATTTAAAAAATTTTAGAATAATAATATCACATACTTAAGAAACAAGGACTTGGATGATAAATATAACCCATTAATAACTTCTTTTTAAACAAACATGGATAATAATGAGATTGAAAAATTATCCCATACATTTAATCCAATATGACTTGTATGTATCCATATATTCTTTATAATAACATAAAAAATATTAGTGAATTATTATAGAGTCTTGGTAATTTTTATGATATCATATATGATTACATTATTATTATTTTATTTGTAGAATTTCATTATCACTTATTATTCGGATATTAACTACTTTATGTTCTTATGCATGTTTTGTTGGATAATATCATGTTACACTTATTAGGATATAATTATATCATATAAAAAATTATATGAGTATAATATATATCATATTTATTCATTCCATTAATGTATATAATCATTGTTTAATGAAGATCTTGTAGAATGAATCGCAACGTATCATGGAGACCGAAGGTCGTACGTACGCACGAGCGAATATATAATTCACTTAATTGTAAAATGGTATGGAATTGAATGGTATATTAATTATATATAATAATTATAATGTTATAATCATTATTTTTATCTACTATAATCATCATTACACTGATACAAATTATTTACTTTTGAATAACAAATTACAGCATGATGTGGAAACATTAAGTCATATACACACATGCGTTATGGTATTGTTATTCATAAGATGGATAAAATGTTGTATAATGTACTAAAATATTTATAATAAAATTTAAAAATTTATAATATACAGTATTTATATCTTTTATATGTATACAACATAGTAAAAAATAAGTATACGAAGAAATTAATTTTGAAAGAGGAGATAAAACAATTACCTCTTTTTCGAGTACAGACTTATGATTTTCACAAAATGTCTCATTAGGATAGATGTTTTCCAATTTATGGACTCTAGGAATATGGTAGGGATGTTGGGATATTATTTGAGTAGAATTTAGATTTTCAAAGGGACTTGAGATGTTTGACTAAGTGGATAGAGGTGCTGGCCTTTTATAAGAGGGATGAGGGGAACTTTAAGAAAGTCTTGAAATATTAATTTATTGTAAATTTAGTATCAAATAATAATATCTAAAAAGTTTATATTTCAAGGATAATAGTATTATTTGTCTTGAAACTCACATACAATAGGTTTTCGAAAAGTTTAGATAAAAAAGTTATCCTTATCTTTTTATGTAACCATTAGTTAAATAAATTAACTCCTTCCAAGTCTTCTTGAATTTTTACACTATATGGTCAATATAGTTACTATAGAATGACAAGAGAATCTCATGTGGATCATTAAAGAAATTTGTAACATTTTATTATTTAGTTGGATGAATCTTAAAATTTAGTGACCATTATATCATTTAATAAAATATTTTTAAAAAAAACTCATTTTGGGAAATTTTTACACTTTTTATTAATTTATTTTTAAAAGCAATAAAAACATTATTGATTTGGGAAAACTAAATTAACTAAAATATAATATGTCATATTAATCCATAAAATCTTTTTATGGCCTAAAAAGTTTCAAATTACTTTTATTTTAATATTTGTAATATCACTTGTATGAATATTTCATTAACAAGTTAATCTCTTCCTCATCAATGATTCTTAAATAAATAAATTTATTTAATGTATATAAATTATAAAGAAAATACCATGATTTAGTAAATATATTTATATATATAATTAATATTTATTTTCAAGGTATCAGTTATATAACCCATCATTATAATCATTTTGTAAAAAGATACATGTTTGTGTTATATTTCTATTTAGTTTATATTATTTTTTATAAAATGTCATTATCCCACCCAAGTGCCTTCATGGGGTCAATAAATCGTCTCAAAATTATAATGGTTTGTCATGTCTTATAAAATAGGATTATTACCACGTTTAGTTTAGTTTTTAATTATTATAATTTTTTTACCCTTATTTCCGAAATTTACACTTTAACAGTGGTAAGTAAAATAATTACTGAAGTTACTATTCATAATGTACAAGAAATAAGAAGTATATATTTACATAATTTTGGAATTATTATTAAAAATATAGAATACATTTTTCCAAAGTCACAACACATATGTTAGATTAATTAATTTAAAATTAATTCCTACTATCAATACCGGAAAGATGTTTTTTTAAGAAGTAAAAATCATCTAAAAATTCACATGTGTTTATGTCCAATTTAAAAGTTAATTTACATAAAATGACCAAATTTGGATTAAATAATTAAAACAAGATCCAATTAAACTTTAAAACCAATTTAAAAAATTAATATATCTGTATAAATAAGTTAAAAAAATGTAGTTTTCAATTAAAATGTAGAATTTTTCACTATTCATTAAAATATGAATTTCATAAGAAAAACAAAATATAAATGAAGGAAAATTTTTATGCTAATATTCCAAATAAGAAGTTCATTATTTCAAATATAACTTATAATATGGTAAAAAATTATTTAAAATGGGTTCTCCATCAAAAGGTGGTAAAACTGAATTTTCAGAAAACCCCTCATTTTATCAGTAAAATAGAATTTGTTCTTAAATTTTCTCTGGAAAACATATAAGATGAATTTTAAATTTTAAATTTATTATATTAAATATATATTTCACTAATAAAATACATAAATAGTGATTTCATTATTTTATAGACTCATTTATCTTCATTTTAATTGTATTTTAGAAAGATGTTAATAACACTCATACATCTCATTCTAATTACTAGGTTATAATATTGAGTTATCACATATACTCGGTCTTGAGAGAAATTAATTCTATTAAAAGAAAATGAAATTTTCTGAATCACAAGACAAGATTACTATTTTTTATACTAAAATATAATACAGTGTTGCCTATAGATCAAGATAATCTGGTTGTAGTGTAAAAAACAAGACATCAATGAAATTAAAAAAAATTGATCTCTTTAAATTTAGAGATGTTATATTCTACCTTCCATAAAATGAATTCCTCACCCAAAATTTATTTTCTTTATAAAAGGTTACTACATGAATGTTTCTTTCATGGAAACCAACATCATAAAAAGGAATATTAAATATTCATTTTAAAAAGGAATGTTAGAAACATAACAGTTACCCAATGTAACTCATCACTGGGTTTAAAAATAGGAGAAAAGAGGTGGGAAGTGAAAACATTGATCTGGAAGTTAAATATAACCAGAAAATTGTGATGGATAGTGATAGAGAACAAGGTTTGTAGAATGTTAAAAACCAGAAATCCATAAATCATTTATGATCTCATAGGCCATCTAATTCATCAGATAAGAAGGTATTATGATATCATTTTTTGTTTCCATGATTCTTTACCATATAGTTGAATAACGGTTCATGTGAATAAATAATTACTAGATTTTAGCAAAATATCACAATTGATCCAGACTTGAACAATTTCTAGTTCATCTCTTATTTAATGAAATGGAGATCAATTTTTTATTTCTAAATTGTTAGCAGATCATGCGATAGAATGATAGTTAATTTCATCAATATTAACTAAAACACAGTCATATGTTAACAAATATTCATTAATCCACCTCTAGTGAGATAATACATTATTATATAAAACATCAACTGGAAAATAACATATACTATCTGTAAATGGATAACATTAAAATCCTTCCAAAAACAAAAAATATAAAACTGTAGAAAGAGGTGACCTAAATCGACTTAAAATTTATTTCCCATATCTTATAAGTTAGTTGTTGGTTGTCACATTCCAAACATGTGAATACCTTAATTTTGTATTCTTTTGAAACTTGAAAACTACATGAATTATCATAGAACCTTTGTGAAACATTTCCAAAATTACCCAAAATTTAATATTCTCAAACTACGATATCACTTTGTTCTTATATAACTTCTGAGTTCATTAATACTATCAAATATATCATTATCTCTTTATCCCATAATTATGAATATATATTCTTCTTTAAAAAAATATTCTAATCACTTTTTAGGGTTACTGGTACCATATACTTATGTAAAACTACAATGGAACAATACATAAATATGACATTATTCTGTAATACTAGAAAACAGATTCTACAGCACTATTTTGGAATCTCATTACATTAAAACATTATCATTCAATCATTTCTTCTTCATACACAACATCTCTATTAGTGATCGCATGTGATTTTACTTTGTCTTTGGTCTTAAGATGTTGTTTTTGTCGATAATCATCTATAACCCTTGGATTAGAGAATTGGGTATAAATATTCCCCCATTTCCATACTATTCTAGAATTTAAGTGTGGTAGGTGCATTCCCTAAAGTGTTTTTTCTATTCAAATGTTTAGAAAACTATTTTCCATTAATTACACATTTAACTTCTCGAGGAACTTTTTTTGCACACTTAAACATTTTCTAGTCCCATTAATACATTCCCTACCATGCTTCTGTCCACACATTGAGCATAATGAAACATTCATATTCTTTTCACCATGGTTTCGAGATTTTCTCATGAACTCCAACTTTTGTTTTTTATCAAAACCACGAGAACGATATGTAACACCAACATCCATTTCTACCATGATATCACAATGAACAATCTATCCATTGGTACTAAAGCATATTATAGCTAATTCCATTCGAAGACTTGGTTTTAATCCACTATAGAATCGATCAAAATTACGCACAAGGTGAGTTTTTCATGATCCTAATAGAGAAGGATGGAAAATATATTTTCAATGGTAATGATCCATTATTCAGAAAAAAGTGGCTTAAAAAACCCACTGAAAGAAGGTTGATGTTGCCTCATGAAATAATGAACAGAATATTATTCCCTTCTCTACTCATTTGGAAGTAAGAAATGATTCATAGCTTGTGTAAGTACCGAAATAATATTTTTCAGTCCAAATCCCTTAATAGTGGATTTTTTGGAGGAGAATCATTGTATTTCCAGTGAATTGATCATTAACAAGGATCTTTTGGGTTCCACCCATTGCCTAAAAACCAAAATGAACAGTGTGAGGAAAAAATCATACTTGGAAAAAATAGGATCATGCAGGAGTACTTTAAAACTCTAAAATATTAGGTTTATTCCAATGGTATTCATGATATTTACAATAATTATTGGACTGTAACCTATAGTTAGGCTTTCCCTTAGGTACATTCATAGAAATACCTTAGAAATATCCTTAGGGATATCAC
Source organism: Viscum album (assembly GCA_963277665.1). Lineage (NCBI taxonomy): Eukaryota > Viridiplantae > Streptophyta > Magnoliopsida > Santalales > Viscaceae > Viscum > Viscum album. The sequence continues at coordinate 912,360,204 of OY728162.1, read as the reverse complement.
TAAGGTGATCTCATCCTAGTTTCCAATGGTTAACTAAACCTTTTCTCTGATACCAACTCTAACTACCCAAGATTGGCATACATAGACTTTTGTAACACCCCGAGCTTCCACGATACGCTTCTCATTCAATAATGCAATAGCTTGCATTGTACGCAAGTTCGAGTTCTAACACACCACAACTAATCAAAATAGCTGTTATGAATAGTAATAACCACTTTTTAAAATTATAGAAATTTTATATTTCAAAATGGACTTCATTTTTGTATTCCTAATATTGAAATTAACCTATGTTGAATTTTTTGTAATTTTCTGAGAACTTCAAAATTTTTATGAATAGTGAAAAATACTTAAAACAACTTTTTTAATCAAAATAATTCATAGTGATAAATTATACTATTGAGTGGTTTTAGAGTATAATTAGAATATATTTTTACCATTTTATCCTATGGTGGTCATTAGAATTAATTTAACATTGAAATTGGACATAAACAATTGCCAATCTTTTGATATAAATTGTTTCTTAAAAACACGCTATTTGTTGTGACAGCGGGAATTAATTATAAAATTAATTAATGCAACTAATATGTTTGGAATTTTGTAAAATAGACATCATTTTTCAATTCGGAATATCAATTATAGCTTAGGGTGAAATTTTGGCCTTATTCTGAAAAACTTCAATTTTTGATGAATAGTGAAACCACTAAGTGGTTGTTAAATAACTGATTTTTCGTTTAAATGAAATATTACCACTTCTGTGATTTGATTTTCAAAAATCCGACATACATGGTTGTCATTAAGAAGTAAAATGTGGTTCAATGGGATAAAAATAATTTTTTGGTGAATAGTAACTTATTAAGTTCTTAATCGCGATTAGTGGTAATTAGGGTAGTTTAAGGTATAAATAATACTTTAATAATATTAAATGACCTAGACACATGTCCCAACCTCATTGGTTGTGTCATGGCCGACCAAGACAAGCCATGGCCTAACTTGGGGACCCCATGGATCCACTTTTGTTGGGAAATAACATAAATTACTTTTTATTTAATGTTAAAGTGAAAATGACACTAACATAAAGTGTTTTACTAAAACAATTTTTAAGTAGGGTTACACAAGTCCAAATTTTGATTATAAATAGTCATTGGAAAGATAAAAAGATTTCCTATATCATAGTATTTTTTTTATAATTTTTAGACATTAAATAAATTTAATTATTTATGACATAATAATGATGCAGCGATGACATCATTATTTGACGATTTAAATAAAATGGAAAGGTAATATAAAATCTATGAACTACACATGGCCAAAACCAATTGGATGAGTGGATTTCGATGCCTTATCACCTTATCCACGAATTCTATCAATGTGGGACCTTTTAAAACCGAAACACATTTTCAAATAATGTAATGTTCCTTTACTTTCCAAAAGTGCCCCTCCTCTCCTCTTATAAAAGGCCCCCACCTCTACCTCATTTCACACACTCTTCAAGCCATTGGCTCGGCCAACCCCTGCCCATTTGCTCTCTCCACATCCCTCTCCTCATCCTAGAGGATTCCCTTTGGGCAGAATCCTTTCAAAGGAAGCCTTTAGGCTCAACTCAAAAGGAGTTACACTTTTTAAGGTAATTCATTCTCTCATGTTCTTTTGTTTTATTTTGCTTCTCCAACCCCCTAAACTCTTTTTATTTACTTCTTTTGTAACAACACCAGTATCTTAAATATACTAGGATGTTGTTATAAGATTTATTTGAGCTACACTTCCACACAACTACATCAAATGGTTAAAGAACATACGGTTTCTGTGGATGGCGAATTTCTGCCTCACGAAACGATGATTGTTCAACACTCATATAACACCTCCAAAGGTGGCCATTAAGATGTCACTATTTTTATATATGATATATAATATGTTTTTGTTTTACTTATGCTTCTGTATTTCTCATTTATGGCATACTTTATGATTTCCATTATGGGTAAAACGCGATAATTTCATTTTAGGAAGTGCGGACTACCGCCCCCTCAAAGTGATTTGAATCGTTAATGCCATGTGTGGGATGTATAAAGGATGGAGTAAATGGTATTATACACTATATTATACTGGAATTATATTATACATTTATATCATTATGATTTCATTCCATTAAATATGAAATTGAAATGAAAGTAGCGTTCATGCGTACGTACGGCTTACCGTCTCCATGAACGGTGCATTTCATTTCTTACCTCTAAATGTTACGTAATATTATAAATGAATGTATATACTGTATATATATGATATATATGATATCTACATCATTAATATAATTCTGGATATAATGGATATTTCACCACATGAACAACTTATAATTATAAGAAGTTTATTGTTGACTCATGTACCAAAGATCGACAAAACGACCGTTATTAACTTAAATAATTACATAATGTTCATAACATTGTAATAAGTGATATAAAAAGGATAATGAAATTGAAAATGGTTCTTAATAAGGTAGATATTAACTCTAGTTTATTATTCAGGAGGTTAAAGAACGGTTGAGTCAAGTCGGACACAAGGTAAGGGAACTTCTTAACCCAACTTCCATTCTTTGGGTTAATCTCCTAATTTCAAATTATGTCATGATATTATTATGTCGTATATTGTATTTATACTTCCTTTATGTGTACATATAGTGAGTACACATAATAGATATATTTTATTTAAAAATGATCTTTTTAATGGACTTCATCTCAATCTCCATTCATTGAGGCATATTTTGTTTTACACACAAATTACTTTTATACAGTGTATAAACCCCTTTGACTTTTACGTTTATTCAAAAGGAATCTTTTTATACGAAGCGTTTTACTAAACTACAAAAAGAGAATGTTTTTCTTTTCGTACATATGCGGCGACAACGACTTCTCCGCCGCCGTGACCATTATTTGAGTTTCGGCTTCCTCTACAAGCCATCATTTTTTTTTATGAAAAATAAATACAAAGTTTTAACTTTCATTTATTTTGGTATTGAAAATGGTTTTGAAAGCGTTTTTATCATATCAAAGTGTTGTATTGATATATTGTGATTGAAATGTGGAAATGTTATGTTTCCTTTATGCATGTTTTATGTGATACGATTATGTTATGGTTTATGATATGTTTAAACCTATTCATATGAGGAATGTATTGGACTTAATAAGTGACGGGTGGAGCCCGCTATAGCTCCTCGGTGCATCGGCAGGTCTCATGAGACAAACTAGTGTCTTGGCACAAGGCCTTGACAAAATCTTATTTGTAGTCTTGGCACGAGGCCTTGGCTATGTGGTTATGATAGTCTGGCATTATGCATTCCATCATTATGAAAGTGGTTATTGATATTGCATGTGATTATTCGACCAGTAGAATATCCATGTGAAGAAGTAAATGGCATTATCTCATTTTACTTTTGCCATATTATGTTGAAGTTCATGTTTAAGAGGCTTTTGTTTTAGTCATACATTGCCTTAAATGTTTATGTTTATTTATGAAAGCTTCCGCAATATTGTTATCCTTACTGAGCATCTGAGCTCACCCCTTTCAATGTTTTAATATTTTCCAGGATGTGAAGAAGTATTTTATGAATGACCTGCAGGGATAGTCGGAAGAGGATATGAGTGTGGACTATGGAGACTTTGTTATTGTAGTTTTTCACTTTTTGATGTAATGAAAGACTTATGAATGTATCTAGTGTTTCCAAGGCTACTAAACTAATCGGTCTTTCGAGACTTGATCCTTTGTGATCATGCCAATGTTACGAAGTAATGCACCGACTCTGGGTAGCTGGGGTCGGGGCGTTACAGTTGGTATCAGAGGCAGTTTAGTACTAACCTTGGAAGCTATGTGTAGATAAACTCTGATTAGAACGCATAGCCCAAAGATAGGCTTCGAGGATTAGTATAGAAGAACTTCCTAGAATTTTGGTATTATAGAGATGATATGAGTTTTCCAAGCAATACATCCCTGTCTGGATACGAGCAGGTAGAGGCGGCTCTGGCACAGATGTACCTAGGGGTAAAACCCGAAAACACCGCTTTGAGCTAGACTCGAACGGGAACTGGTGCACGACAACGGGCCTTGCTGCACTCTTGGTTACGACACTCCCGGGGGATATGCTTAGGATAATTCTCATTTTATTTACAAACCACTATGAAGGGTTATGAGTATATACTTTCTCAAAGAAAACATTTCTTTTTATGATTATGGATTATATCCATAAATAGTTCAATGTTTTATAAGTATGAGATTATGTATTTTGATTCATAACTAATCTAGTTGATGCCATTGTTTAGAAATGGCGCCTAGTAGAAGGAATGGAAACTGTATCAATGCACGAACTCCGTGTAGGGATTGCCCTCCTGATCAAGATAATTATTGTGGACCTGGAGATACAACTGGTGCTGATCAACTTAATACCATACTGGGACAACTCACGCAGGTTATGAATAACAACCTTACTCGTATGGAGCACCCTGATTCGCAACGTGGAGGATCAATGCTAGACCGTTTCATGAGGCAACAACCACCAACGTTCAATGGGAGTACAAATCCCTTAGTAGCCGAGCAATGGATAAATTCCCTAGAGAAAATATTTCAGGCTTTGGGGAGTAGTGAAAGGGAGAAGGTTGTCATGGCAGTTTACCGCCTCACTGGAGATGCCGATCAGTGGTGGTCGCTGATTCGAAACACAAAGGAAGATGATGACGTATCGAATATGGAATGGAGGGAGTTCAAAGAGCTTTTCTTAGAAAAATACTTTCCTCGTGACCATCGAGCAGATATGGAAAGGCAATTTCTGAGTCTGAGGCAGAAGGAGGATGAGAATGTCGCAAAGTATGAGGCTAACTTTACAAGGTTAGCGAGGCATGCTGCCGATTATATACGTAACCCAAGGAGTAAGATTGATCGTTTCTTTGATGGGTTAAAACCATTTCTCCGTCGAGCTTTAGTATCACAATCCTTCTCATCATACGAAGATATAGTCTCATGTGCTATCAAGACAGAAAAGGAATTCTCTAAGTCTTATGACAACAAAGTAAAGCAAGAGAAGAAGAGAACGGTGGAACAAGAGACAGATAAAGGGAAAAAGGGAAAGAAGGATTTTCCATTATGTGATAATTGTGGGAAGAATCACCCTGGTACTTGCCTAAAAGGAATGGGAGTCTGTTATAAATGTGGAGAAAAAGGTCACCAGGCACGTGATTGCAAGGGAAAGAAAGAGGCTGTCAAAGTTGAATTCTACAATTGTAGAGAAATGGGTCATTACGCAAATGAATGTCCTAAGCGTCAAGGAATCTTACCTCAGAAAAGGCCAAGGGATCAAGGACAATCTTATGCTATTACTACAGTTGAAGCAGAATAACTAATGTATTGATGCTTTCGGACTCATGGATTATATTCTGGTTATTAGAATAATGTGATCTATATAAGGATTGTACTGCAGTACTTGTTGGTTTCAGTAAGGTTTTAATATGATTAAGGTAATCATATTTTTAGTATGTGACAATAAGAGAAACTTTTCTTTGTTTGGGGAATCTGATGTTACAATTGATTTTGGAATTAAGAGACCTTTTAGAGAAAGTTTGGACAGAGGTATTTTGGATAACTATAAATGTTGGGATGGATTAAGTTGAACTTTGAATAGTATTGTTTAAGGTTAAAACTTTTCTGAAGATTATTTCTGGAATACTATAATACTATATTTTTAGAAAAAGGACAACCTGCAGGGTGGGGAATAACCCGTCGCGTCGGACACAGCTGCAGGAATCGAACCCACAACCATAGTGCGACAAGCCTTTATTCCCTACCACTAGCCTACAGGAAGTCCCTGGTTATTACAAAATCGTTTTACTAATCTAAATGGTATGTGTTAACATTTGGAACCTTATACAATTAGGATAAATAGAATATTTTTGAGTTCCGTTACCATTTGGAGTAAAAGTTGGGTTTGTGGTAAAAATTTATTAACGAATGAAAGTATACATAACAAGTATGTATATTCCCCTACGTTCTTAGTAAATCTCATAAATAAATTCCTCAACATTATAAAAGGTAACTTAAAACAAAAATGTTGTCGGTTAACTTTTCCAACTGGGGATTCAATGACCGTTTAACCAATCACAAGTTTGTGATTTTCTTGTGGTTAAACATTCTCCTAATCCTGTTTTCTATAACTCTCCATCAGACCTTGATGGTTTGTTTCTCCTCCATATCCATATTTTCATAGAATCCTAGAATGGGCTATATCGGGTGACCTTTGTACTTATCCTGCTTTCTTTTAATGTTATATATTTATTAACCTTATTTCCGATGTGGGTTTTCCACAAAGGTATTTTCTATTTTCAGCCTTTTATTATCAAAGAAAAATTTCAAATTGCGAGGACGCAATTTATTGAAGGAGGGGAGAATGTAACACCCCGAGCTTCCACGATACGCTTCTCATTCAATAATGCAATAGCTTGCATTGTACGCAAGTTCGAGTTCTAACACACCACAACTAATCAAAATAGCTGTTATGAATAGTAATAACCACTTTTTAAAATTATAGAAATTTTATATTTCAAAATGGACTTCATTTTTGTATTCCTAATATTGAAATTAACCTATGTTGAATTTTTTGTAATTTTCTGAGAACTTCAAAATTTTTATGAATAGTGAAAAATACTTAAAACAACTTTTTTAATCAAAATAATTCATAGTGATAAATTATACTATTGAGTGGTTTTAGAGTATAATTAGAATATATTTTTACCATTTTATCCTATGGTGGTCATTAGAATTAATTTAACATTGAAATTGGACATAAACAATTGCCAATCTTTTGATATAAATTGTTTCTTAAAAACACGCTATTTGTTGTGACAGCGGGAATTAATTATAAAATTAATTAATGCAACTAATATGTTTGGAATTTTGTAAAATAGACATCATTTTTCAATTCGGAATATCAATTATAGCTTAGGGTGAAATTTTGGCCTTATTCTGAAAAACTTCAATTTTTGATGAATAGTGAAACCACTAAGTGGTTGTTAAATAACTGATTTTTCGTTTAAATGAAATATTACCACTTCTGTGATTTGATTTTCAAAAATCCGACATACATGGTTGTCATTAAGAAGTAAAATGTGGTTCAATGGGATAAAAATAATTTTTTGGTGAATAGTAACTTATTAAGTTCTTAATCGCGATTAGTGGTAATTAGGGTAGTTTAAGGTATAAATAATACTTTAATAATATTAAATAACCTAGACACATGTCCCAACCTCATTGGTTGTGTCATGGCCGACCAAGACAAGCCATGGCCTAACTTGGGGACCCCATGGATCCACTTTTGTTGGGAAATAACATAAATTACTTTTTATTTAATGTTAAAGTGAAAATGACACTAACATAAAGTGTTTTACTAAAACAATTTTTAAGTAGGGTTACACAAGTCCAAATTTTGATTATAAATAGTCATTGGAAAGATAAAAAGATTTCCTATATCATAGTATTTTTTTTATAATTTTTAGACATTAAATAAATTTAATTATTTATGACATAATAATGATGCAGCGATGACATCATTATTTGACGATTTAAATAAAATGGAAAGGTAATATAAAAGCTATGAACTACACATGGCCAAAACCAATTGGATGAGTGGATTTCGATGCCTTATCACCTTATCCACGAATTCTATCAATGTGGGACCTTTTAAAACCGAAACACATTTTCAAATAATGTAATGTTCCTTTACTTTCCAAAAGTGCCCCTCCTCTCCTCTTATAAAAGGCCCCCACCTCTACCTCATTTCACACACTCTTCAAGCCATTGGCTCGGCCAACCCCTGCCCATTTGCTCTCTCCACATCCCTCTCCTCATCCTAGAGGATTCCCTTTGGGCAGAATCCTTTCAAAGGAAGCCTTTAGGCTCAACTCAAAAGGAGTTACACTTTTTAAGGTAATTCATTCTCTCATGTTCTTTTGTTTTATTTTGCTTCTCCAACCCCCTAAACTCTTTTTATTTACTTCTTTTGTAACAACAACAGTATCTTAAATATACTAGGATGTTGTTATAAGATTTATTTGAGCTACACTTCCACACAACTACATCAAATGGTTAAAGAACATACGGTTTCTGTGGATGGCGAATTTCTGCCTCACGAAACGATGATTGTTCAACACTCATATAACACCTCCAAAGGTGGCCATTAAGATGTCACTATTTTTATATATGATATATAATATGTTTTTGTTTTACTTATTCTTCTGTATTTCTCATTTATGGCATAATTTATGATTTCCATTATGGGTAAAACGCGATAATTTCATTTTAGGAAGTGCGGACTACCGCCCCCTCAAAGTGATTTGAATCGTTAATGCCATGTGTGGGATGTATAAAGGATGGAGTAAATGGTATTATACACTATATTATACTGGAATTATATTATACATTTATATCATTATGATTTCATTCCATTAAATATGAAATTGAAATGAAAGTAGCGTTCATGCGTACGTACGGCTTACCGTCTCCATGAACGGTGCATTTCATTTCTTACCTCTAAATGTTACGTAATATTATAAATGAATGTATATACTGTATATATATGATATATATGATATCTACATCATTAATATAATTCTGGATATAATGGATATTTCACCACATGAACAACTTATAATTATAAGAAGTTTATTGTTGACTCATGTACCAAAGATCGACAAAACGACCGTTATTAACTTAAATAATTACATAATGTTCATAACATTGTAATAAGTGATATAAAAAGGATAATGAAATTGAAAATGGTTCTTAATAAGGTAGATATTAACTCTAGTTTATTATTCAGGAGGTTAAAGAACGGTTGAGTCAAGTCGGACACAAGGTAAGGGAACTTCTTAACCCAACTTCCATTCTTTGGGTTAATCTCCTAATTTCAAATTATGTCATGATATTATTATGTCGTATATTGTATTTATACTTCCTTTATGTGTACATATAGTGAGTACACATAATAGATATATTTTATTTAAAAATGATCTTTTTAATGGACTTCATCTCAATCTCCATTCATTGAGGCATATTTTGTTTTACACACAAATTACTTTTATACAGTGTATAAACCCCTTTGACTTTTACGTTTATTCAAAAGGAATCTTTTTATACGAAGCGTTTTACTAAACTACAAAAAGAGAATGTTTTTCTTTTCGTACATATGCGGCGACAACGACTTCTCCGCCGCCGTGACCATTATTTGAGTTTCGGCTTCCTCTACAAGCCATCATTTTTTTTAATGAAAAATAAATACAAAGTTTTAACTTTCATTTATTTTGGTATTGAAAATGGTTTTGAAAGCGTTTTTATCATATCAAAGTGTTGTATTGATATATTGTGATTGAAATGTGGAAATGTTATGTTTCCTTTATGCATGTTTTATGTGATACGATTATGTTATGGTTTATGATATGTTTAAACCTATTCATATGAGGAATGTATTGGACTTAATAAGTGACGGGTGGAGCCCGCTATAGCTCCTCGGTGCATCGGCAGGTCTCATGAGACAAACTAGTGTCTTGGCACAAGGCCTTGACAAAATCTTATTTGTAGTCTTGGCACGAGGCCTTGGCTATGTGGTTATGATAGTCTGGCATTATGCATTCCATCATTATGAAAGTGGTTATTGATATTGCATGTGATTATTCGACCAGTAGAATATCCATGTGAAGAAGTAAATGGCATTATCTCATTTTACTTTTGCCATATTATGTTGAAGTTCATGTTTAAGAGGCTTTTGTTTTAGTCATACATTGCCTTAAATGTTTATGTTTATTTATGAAAGCTTCCGCAATATTGTTATCCTTACTGAGCATCTGAGCTCACCCCTTTCAATGTTTTAATATTTTCCAGGATGTGAAGAAGTATTTTATGAATGACCTGCAGGGATAGTCGGAAGAGGATATGAGTGTGGACTATGGAGACTTTGTTATTGTAGTTTTTCACTTTTTGATGTAATGAAAGACTTATGAATGTATCTAGTGTTTCCAAGGCTACTAAACTAATCTGTCTTTCGAGACTTGATCCTTTGTGATCATGCCAATGTTACGAAGTAATGCACCGACTCTGGGTAGCTGGGGTCGGGGCGTTACAACTTTACATTTCTTTTTTGGGATACATAATACATCACACAAATATACACCCAAAGAACATGTTATATTTGTGTCTTTGTAAGCATGGAACATAATATTCATACTTGAAGTAAGATCTTCGACATCTCTAACATTGATCATCCAATTTTGTTTTCATATATAATTTTTCTAATATCTTAGGGAAAAGAAAACACAAAAAGTGTGAGCTAAAATTATCATTTAGGGTAAACATTGAGAAACTAAAACAAACCATAATCATAAGAATTTTTAAACCTGGACATAAATTTTAAATATCAAAATCTATGGTCATGAAAAACATATTTGTAGTATGTAAGGCATATAACATAACAGAACATTTACCATGATAAAATGACATTGTAATAAAACATGAAATTATTGAAAACAAATAAGCACAAAATATGTTATCCCTCATAGCCATGGAATTATTCTATGGCTATCATAGTGGAAAATGTCTATTATTGAACCAGGTTTAATTGTCATTCCAACTATGTATTACTGAACCAAAAATATTTTTTGTTTCAGCCTTATATTACTGAAAAAATTAAATTCAATTAGATTCATATCTATCTCATTAGATATAAATCTTTACCCAATTAATTTGAGGGAGATGAAGGTACCACTTATCTCATTATGAAATCATTCTAACATGTTCCACAAAAACATAAATAATTTATTATAGAATAACCCTTAAAATAAAATGGATTTCTTAAACATCATTCCATCATAGCATAACCCTTATAAAATATCATTCCATAATTATGAAAACACAATCATATTAATAATAGGGATAGAAAGATTTACCTACTAAAATAACATCATCTTAGATAAAAAATAATTTTTATAATACACTTGATCATAATTCATTAGGAAAATATCATTTCTTCTTCAAAAACATTTTTTTCTAACAATTTTGTGAAATTTAAAAAGAAAATAATTTGAATTGAAAATATACTTGAAATATTATAATGGAACCTTCTTGTAAATAAATTCGTATTAATGTGAAAAAAATTCATGTTGTATAAGTTAATAAACCTTTCTCCTTGTTCGTTTTCCAGAATATTCAAAAAGAACTTCGAATCGAATAATGAAAAAAGATTCCTTTCATACTATTCAATAAAAATTCCCCAATGAGTAATATTAAAATTAAAAAAATTTAGACGAAGAATATTACATACATATGAATCAGGTATGTGTATGATAAATATACCCCAATAAATTCTTATGTATTATCAGTCTCGTATAATAATGAGATTACAAAATTATCCCTTACCTTAGGTCTGAGATACATTTTATGTATCTGATTATCCTGTATCATAATTGAAATATTGTTATTGACTTATTACAGAATTATAGTAATTTTTATTATATCATATATCATTTTATTATCATCATATAGTCAGTAACATTTGATTATCAATCTTTATTCATATATTTTCTTCTTTATGTTTTTATGAAATTGTTGTCAAATAAGATCATGTTCCACTTATTAGGATATAGCCATAACATTTAAATAATAGAAAAATTGTATGGAATTGGATTGAATATTATATAAAAATAATAATTATAATGGTATATCCATTATTTAAATCCTTTATACTCATCATTGTACCCTTCTAAATTAGGTACTGATGAAAACCCAATTACACCCTGGTGTGGAGACGACATGTTTTACGTACACAATGATGGTCATATTGTTATTTGTATAAAGGATAAAAGGATATATAATTTTGTCCCAAAATTATAATAAAATCTCAACATGTAGTGGATACTATGTTTATTTATTTATTATAGAATCATCCTAAGTAGAGGAAGTATAAGAAAAATGGAATTTTGAAAGAGGTGAAAAAAAATTACATCTTTTTCGAGTATCTCTTTCCGATTTTCAATAAAGGTATACTTAATATGCATTTAGAATAAATGTGTTGAATATATGAGGAAGAGTGGGATTTCTGGAGATTATTTGAGTGTATTTAGGATTATCCAATGGGTTTGAGAGGTGTGAGTAAGGGGGTAAACACGGTGGCACTTTATAAGAGGCAAGAGTATCACTTTAAAGAATACTTGAAATATTAATTAATTATAAATTTATTTTTCATTTATAATAGATCCAAAGTGATATATTTCAAGTTTAAGATTATTAATTGTGTAAATAATCTCATCCAATCAATATTAGACATGTTTTGGTAAAAAAACGTTATTGTATCTTTTGGCTTTAACCCTTAGTTAAATAAATTTTCTTTTACCATGTTTTTATATAGTTTTTACACTATATGGTCAAAATATTTACCTTAAAATTCTATGTAAACCTAATGTGGATCATTAATCACATTTATAATATTATCTATGTAAATTGGATGAATCATTGAATTTTTTACTATTATTTCATTTAATAAAATAGTATTTATTTTAAATACTAATTTATGTCAATTATTACACTATTTAGTAATTGGTTTTTGATAAAGCTATGAAAACCTGATTTATTCAAACAAACTAGATTAACTCAAAGATAATAGGTAATAATAATCCAAAAAATCTGTCGATGGAATCCAAAGTTTGAAATTACATTTATTTTAATATATATAATATCATTTACTTGAATCTTTGATTAATAAGGTAATCACTGCATCATTATTATGTTATAAATAAATTTATTTATTTAGTGTAAAAAAACTATAAATAAAATTCAATGATGAAAGAAATATTTTTATATTTATGATGAATATTTATAGTCAAATTTATCAGTTATATAAGAAACATAAAAATCAGTTTTGTTTAAAGATATATGTTTTTTTATATTTCTCGTTAATTTAAATTATTTATTATAACATGTCATTATCACACTGATGTGGCACCATGGACTCCTAAAATCTAGTCATAGATGATATAGGTTGTTAATATCTAATAAAATAGTATTATTATATGGGTTACGGTAGTTTTTAAGTATTATAATTTTTATTTTTACCCTTATTTAACTCATTTACCTTTTAATTGAGGCCAATAAAATAATTACTGAATTTACTATTCATAATATCCAAAAATAAGAGTTACCTATTTAAATAATTTTTCCTTTCTGATTCCAAATATGTAGTCCATTTTTTCAAATTCAAAACATAGAAGTCTTTTTAATTAATGGAAAATTAATTCCCACTATCCAAACCAGATTTCAGGATTTGTTAAGAGGTAAAAACTATCCAAAATATTTACATATTTTTATGTCCAATATAAAAATAAACATTCTTAAAATGAAAAAAATTGAATTAAATTATAAAAAAACATCCAATTACACATTTAATCCAATTAAAAATATAATATTTCTATATAAATAGATTATAGGAAAATAAAGTTTTGAATTAAGATAAAGTATTCTTAATTATTCATTAAATTATTAATTTCATCAAGAAATTACCCAAATATCATCCAAGATAAATTTTGATGTCCCTATTCTCAGGAAGATGTTTATTATGTAAAATTAATGTTATAAATGTTTAACAAACAATATTTAAAATGGGTTCTCCATCAAAAAGTAGTAAAACTGCATTTTTAGAAAAACACTCATTTTAACTGTAAAATTGAATTTGTTCTTATATCATGTATAGAAAACATATAAGATGATTTTTAAAAATTACATTGAATATATTAGTTATATATCTCACTAATATAATACATAAAGATTGATTTAATTAATTTATAGACTCAATTATTTTCATTTAAAATGATTTTATTGAAGGAAGCTAATACCATTCATACCTACCATTATAATGACTATGTTTTAATATTTATTTATCACATATACTTCATCATGTGTCAAAATAATTCTGTCAGAAGAACATTAAATTGTGTTTATCAAAAACCAAGAATAGTGTTGTTTATACGTAAATTTAATACAATGTTTTGTATAGATCATGCTAATATTGGTGTAGTGTACAACACATGACATAAAAGAAATTAAAAAATATTTACCTCATAAAATCATAGGGAGTTATTTTCTAACCCCATAAAATTAATTTTCTCCCTAAAAATTCATTATTGTTATAAATGGTTTACTACTTTGAAGAGTCCTTAATAGAAACCCACATTGTAAAAAGTAATACTAATACTTCATTATAAAATGTTATGTTAGAAAAATAATGGTTACCCAAAGTAACTCATCACTGAGTTTTCACATAGGATAACATATGTGGAAATTGGAAGCATGGATGTAAAATAAAAATATAATCATCATGTCATTATGGATAATGATAGATAAGATTGTTAGAATAAAGTTAACAACCAGAAATCCATAAATCTTTGATGATATAATGGGCCTTTTGAGTCATAAAATAATATGGTACTGGGATAAAATTTTAGGTTTTCAATACCCGTTCCCTAGACATGAATATTTTTTCATGAGAATAAAAAATTACTTGATTTTGGTATAATTTCATCTTTTTTCATTCCTTGGTCAATTATCACTTCATCTCTTATTTAATGAAATTATGTTAAATTTTACATTATTGAATTGTTAGTAGATCATGTGATTGAATGACGGGTCACACCATCTATGATAACAAAAATGTTCTCACATGTTCTAAATATGCATAATTCCACCAATAGTGAGATAGTAAATTAATCTAAAAACCATCAACCATAATATATCTTATACTATAAATAAATGGAAAACATCAAAATCCTTCCAGAAACAGAAAATATAAAAATTAAATATAGGTGAACCTAATTGACTTAACATTTTTCTCTCATATCTCATAAGGTTTTACTTGGTTGTCACATTCCTAACATGTGAATACCATACTAATTTATTCTCTTAAAAAATGATAATAACATGAATTATTGTATGACCTTGGTGAAAACACACCCAAAAAACCAAAAAAAATATAAACTCAAACCATGCTAAAACTTTTCTCTAATATCAATCATGAGGTCTTTAATACTATTAAATATCTCATTATATTTATATCCCTACATTAAGCACATATCTTGTGCTTTTAAATAATATTTCAATCACTTTTCATGGTTAATGATACTAAATAATTGTTAAAAACCATATTAGACCAATAAATTGATATTCATATATTCAATAACAATATAAAAGTTATTCTACAACACTATTTTGGAATACCTTTACATAAACACTTAATCATTCCACCACTTTGTTTTCATTCTCGACATCGGCAATAGTGATCGCATGTGATTTGTCTTTTTATTTCTCTTTAAGATGTTGTTGACGTTGATAATCATCCATCACAATTTTATTAGGCAATTGGTTAGCATAATTCCCAATTTCCTTGCAATTGTATCATTGAAGGGTGGGTGGTGCATTCTGTGTAGTATTTTCTCCATTCACAGCATGAAATTGTTTTCCCATTACGTCATAAAAAACTACTTTATGACCATATTTTCCACACATAAAAAATTTTCAAGTACCTTTAATACAGTCTGCACCATGCTTTGTTCCACACATAAATTATAATGAGACATTCATCTTCTTTTCACATTTTCTTTTAAATTTTCCCTCGAACTATATCTCATACTCAATTTCAAAACCATGAGATTGATATGTAACACCCAATTCCCTTTCAAACTTGATAGAACAACTAATAATATCTTCATAGATACTAAATTTCCTTATTGATAATTCCCTTCGAAGACTTGGTTTTAATCCACTGATGAATCGATCAACTGTACTTTAAGGTTAGATGATAATTCCAGAAGCATAACTTCCTTGTATTGTAAAATTTTCAGCATATATACTAGAAGATTCATCATCCTTTTTCTTAATCTCAAGTCACTCCTTTTCCATATTTTTTTGAATAATATGAGGAATGTACTTATTGAAAAATAATTTCTTGAACTCATCTAATTCCATGGACTCAATTTCATCTTACAACCTTGTATTTTTTATTAGAGTCCACCACTAGTCTGATTCTACTTCTAAACAACAAACAACCAAAATGATTTTTTCATGATCTAAACAACAAAGGATGGAAAATATATTTTCAATGGCACTGATCCATTGTTCATAAACAAGTGTATGATAAGACGCACTGAATGATGGTGGATGTTGCCTCATGATGTTCTCAATAAATTTTAGTTTTCTTCTCTGCTCATTAGGAAATCTAGAGTGATTCATATCTTGTCTATGTCTAGAGATATGATTTTTCCTTCCATCTCCCCTAACATTTGGTCTTTCAAGAGGAAAATAAATTTATTTCCCAACGTATTGATCATTGACACGGTTCTTTCGGTTTATAACCATTGTTTGAAACCATAAATGAATATTATGAGAGGAAAAAATCATACAAAGAAAACCAAAGGATCATGTTAGAGTACTTTCAATCTCTAAAATATTAGGTTTATTCCTCGTCTATTCATGATCTTCACTAAAACTCTTGGAATGTAGCCTATAGTTAGACTTATCCTTTGGGACATCCCTAGGAATAACATAGAAATATCTCTTGGGATCTCACTAATATTCTTATATCCTAGTTTCAAAAGGTTCACTAAACGATCACTCTGATACAAAATCTAATGACTCAAGGTATACATATATGGACATTACATTTCATTTATGTAATAAATGACACATTGCACAAATATATTTCCAATGACCATATTATTTTAGTAAATTTGAAAACATGTAATATAATATTCTTAGTGGAATGTATTCAACATCTCCCATACTGATCTTCCCATTTTTTCCTACCTAAAACTTTTAATTATATCTTGGGGGAAAGAAAACCTAAAGTGGTTGAGCACAAATTCTTAGTATGGGTAAACATGGATAACATAAAAAAATCATAAACATATGAATATAAAAACATTACCATAAAGATTAAATATCAAAATCATGATTCACGAAATAAATACTTCTAGTACGTAAGGAAAATATTATAATGGAATGTTAACCATGATAAAATAGCATTTTCATAAAACCTAAAATTTTAGAAAACAAATAATATATAAATAAGATATTCATAGTAGCCAAGTCATTATTTTTGACACC
The DNA here is from genome assembly GCA_963277665.1 of Viscum album. Taxonomy (NCBI): domain Eukaryota; kingdom Viridiplantae; phylum Streptophyta; class Magnoliopsida; order Santalales; family Viscaceae; genus Viscum; species Viscum album. Next base: position 912,343,041 of record OY728162.1, on the reverse strand, counting down.
ATAATAGTTTATAAAGTCCATTACTAAACCGAGTTTACTTGTTCTTCCAACAATGTATTACTGAACCAGATTTACTTGTCGTTCATTACTTATATTACTGATCTAGATTTACATTTTTTTCTAGACATTTCTATCCCATGAGATATAAATCCATACCCAATGCATTGGATGAAGATATAGGTCAGACCCACCTCATAATGAAATTATTCATACATGTGCCACAAAAACATAAATCATTCATCATAGCCTAACATGGAAAATAAAATGGATTTCTTAAACATCATTCCATCTTAACATAAACCATATAGAACAAAATTTCATCATTAACACAATAAAATCCTAGTAACTATAGGGATAGAAACGTAACCCAATTTAAAGAGAGATATATTAGATGGAAAATAATTTTGATAAAATACTTGAACTTAATTCTTGGTAATATATCATATATTCTACAAAAAAAATTAAATTTTCACGAAATGTAACAATTTTTTTTAAAAAAAACATAAAATCTCGTAATGGATGATTTAGGGAAATATGTCCTTATGAAACTGTAATAATCTGGTCATACTGTATAAGTTAAAAAAAATTCTCCTCATACTTTTGCTGGAAAAAAAAATACTACCTTGAAACAAATAATGAAAATTGATTCCTTTCAAACTATTCAATAAAAATCTACCAATGGGTAAAATTAACTATAAAAATTATAGGATAATAATATTACATACGTAAGAAACATGGGAATGGATAATATATATACCCTAGTAAATAAAAATGTATAAACAATCTCAGAAAATAATGAGATTGTAAAATTATCCCTTGCCATAGGTTTGATATGCTTCGTATGAATATGAACCTTCTATATAATGATTTAAATAATATTATTTAATTATTATACAATTATAGTCATTTTTGTTGATATCATATTCCATTATATTATCATCATTTTAATAGTAGTGTTTCATTATCACTCATTGTTATGATATTGACTACTTTATGTTCTTATGCAAGTTAGGTCAGATAATTTCATGTTCCACTTCTTCGGTTATAGTTATATCATTTAAATAATTATAATACTACAATATATATAATATTTTTTCATTCCATTCATGTATATAATCATGGTTCAATGAAAATCATGTCAACTAAATCGCATCGCATCATGGAGAAGGTAGGTCGTACGTACGTACAAGTAATGATATCATTCATTTAATGGTTAAATGTTATGTTATTGGATTTTATAATAATTATAAAGAATAATTATCATGTTATATTTATTATTTACATACATTATGATGATTATTATACAGATACAAATTAAGTATTGTTGAAAAAAAATTACACCACAGCATGGATATGGTAACTCGTATGTACACACACATGGGGATATTGGTATTCCTATGATTTATAAAAGGAGTTATAAGGATTTAAAATAATTAGAATAACATATTAGCATATATATGATACTTGATTTATTTTTTAATACGATAAAAAAATTAGTAGTGTATCTTGAAGAAGAAAATAATTTTGAATGTGGTGGTAAAAAAATATCATCTATTTTAAGTATCTCTATTTTATTTTAGGAACATTTAAACTTATGAGGTATTTATTACCTATGTGTGGCCTCTATAACGAATGTAAGAGTGTTAGGAGCTTATTTTAGATGATTTTTGACTATCTAAGGGTCTTGAGAAGTGTGAGTAACTGGGTAGAGGTGTTGACCATTTAAAAGTTAGAAGAGGGGAACTTTAGAAAAGTCTTGAAATATTAATTTATTATAAATTTATTTTTTAATTATTATATCTCCAAACATATATATTTCATGTAAAAGATTTGTATGGGTCTATATCAACTTAATCAATTGGTTTTAGACAAGGTTAGGTCAAAAATTGAAACTTATCTTTTGGGTTTAACCCTTAGTTAAATAAATTATATATTATAATGTCTTCTTGTATTTTAACACTATATGTTAAATATAGTTACTATAAAAATCCATGTGAACCTAAAGTGGTAAAAAAACATCCCATAATTACACCATGGCATGTAGATGGTAATCCATACGTATGCACACAATGTGATATTGATTTTCGTATAATGGAACAACGTTGGTATAATGTTGCTCCAAAATTATAATAACATCTCAAAATATAAAAGAAAATGTATTTATTTCTTTAGTATGGTAATATAATATGAAGATCAATAATGTGATGAAATAAATTTTTAAACAGGTGATATAACAAATAAATCTTTTTAGAGTATCTCTATTTGATTTTCAGAGAAGGCCTCATTAGGATCGAGTTCTTCACAAAGTGTAGCCTCTAAGAGGAATATAGAGATTTTGGGAACATATTTGAGTATATATTGGATTTTGTTCAGGTATTGAGGGGTGTGAGTAAGTGGTTACAGGTTGTGAACTTTTATATGAGCGAGGAGGGGCTATTTAGGAAAGTCTTGAAATATTAATTTATTGTAAATTGATTTTCGAAATGTAATAGCTCCAAAGTGATATATTATAATGATAATATGATTATGGGTTGATATCATCTCTAAAAATAGGTGTTATAATCTTTAAGGGAACAATTTAACCTTATCTTTTAGCTTTAACCCTTAGTTAAATTAATTAACTCTTACCATCTATTCTTGTATTTTTACATTGTATGGTCAATATATTTACTATAAATTGACAAGAGAACATCAAATGGATAATTAATGAAAATTTTAACATTATCTAAGTCAATTTATTGATTAATAAATTTTTATTACTACTATATAATTTACTAAAATATGAATTGTTATAAAACCCCATTTTTGTAAATTGTGACACTATTTAGTAATATATTTATTAAAAGCTATAAAAAATTCATTGATTCTAAAAAAAAAATTAACTGAAATCTAAAATGTCATAATTATCCATAAAATCATTGGATGAAATCAAAATTTTCAAATTACACTTATTTTAATATTTATAATATCATTTATTTGAATATTTTTTTTAATAAGGTAATCACTACATCATCATTGTGTCTTAAATAAATTTAATTATACAATTTATAGAATTTATTAATAAAATACCATATGGTATTAAATATATTTATCATTATAGTTACTGTTTATAGTTAATAGTATCCTTTATATAACCCACCTTGAAATCATTTTATTAAAATAATACAAGTGTTTGTTATATTTCTCTTTACATAAAATTAATTGTTATAACATGTCATTATCACAGCCAAGTGACTCCATGGAATCTGTAAATTGACTCAAGGATGCTCATGGTTGGACATATCTCATAAAATATGATTATGAAACGTGTTAGGGTAGTTTTTAATTATTATAATATTATTTTTACCCTTATTTTCCTAATTTACTCATTAACCGTGGTAAATAACATAATAACTGAGGTTAATATTCATAATGTCCAAAAATAAAAGGTAAATATTTACAAAATTTGGACCATATGATTCCAAAAATGGGATCCGTTTTTTCATATTCAAAACATAGAGGTTACATAAATTAATTTAAAATTAATCCCTTTTGTCAAAACCAAAAACAAGGTTTTTTTAAGATGTAAAATCTATTAAAATATTTGTATGTGTTTATATCCAATTAAAATGTGAAATTAAATAAAATGACCAAAAATGGATATAATTGAAAAAACATAATCCTATTTATCTTTAAAACCTCTAAAAAATATAGCATACCTATAAAATAAATTAGATGAAAAGGAAGTTATGAATTAAAATGTAGTATTTACCATTATTCAATAAATTATGAATTTCATCAGAAAAATACCAAAATATCATCAAAGGTAAATTTGATGTCCCACTTCAAATGAAGATGTTTATTATGTCAAATAGAACTTATCATAGTGTAAAAAAGTATATTTAAAATGGGTTCCATATCAAAAGGCTGTAAAACTGCATTTTTATAAAAATGATCAATTTTCCATAAAATTGAATTTATTATTATATCATGTTTATAAAACAAATTAGATGAATTTTAAACATTAAATTAAATATATTAGATATATATATCACTAATAAAATCCATAAATAGTGATTTTTAAATTTTATAGAATCACTTATCTTCATTTAAATTGTTTTTTAAGAAGTTAATATCATTCTTTCTCACCATTATGTTTACTTTGTTATATTATTTACATCTCACTTATACCCAGTCGTGCGTGAAATGAATTATATATTTATAAATTGAAATTGTGTGTATAAAAGTCCAATAATATTTTTGTGTATACTGCGTGACAATATAGTGTTGCATATACCACAAGCTGATATTGGTGTAGCATACAACACAGGATATCAATGAAAATAAAAGAATTTATTTAATAAAATCTTGGAGTGTTATAGAGTCATATACATAGTGGTCACAACCTTAATAATAGGGTGGTTAAGAGATATCACATACCATGTACCCCTATTGACTTTCACATTCATCATCATCTTAAATAAAAAACTTCTAATGATTATTTAATTTATTAAGAACTAGTTTTATGTTTATTAAGTTTTTTTATTATCATGTTATTTTCAAAAAAATAATAATTAAGACACTTTTTGGATTGTTTAGAGAGGATCCACTCAAATGTCCGAAATCACTTTGGTATGTTAAATGTGGTTAAATATTACATTAATTCATCATATCCATAATAATAATTATGTAATAATTATTATTTTTCTACATAAATTATAATTTTAAATTAAATAATGAATGATGGTTATGAAAAATGGTCTATGTTACAAACATGGAGATGGTATTTCATAAATACACATGAATATGATTTCTATTTATCAATAATCATGATGGAAAAAAGGTGGTTGTAATTATTTAATTAAATAATTATAATTATTTATAAAAATATTAATATTAATTTAAATACACTTATATATACTATCAATTTCCCATGGATATGTAAAATTTATCACATAGCTTTGCAAGACAGTAGTCTCTCATACATAAGAATGAAATTATAATTTTTTATGAATGGTATGGTAACAATTTATAATAAATGTTAATTTTAAATTTTTTAATATTTCATGAATGTAAATTATAACATTAAATCCATTGTCATGATTATTCTTGATAGGTGATGATGGAAGAAAAAATGTATTGGTTCTTGATGGAGTAGTCTACTATACACAATATTAGTATTTTAATTTCCCATTTGATAGAATAGAAGATAGTTGAAGTTTATGAAATTAGAATAATAAAATCTTATTACATATAAGATAATTTTTGTTATTTTAAAATCATAGTTTATTTATATTTTAAGATGGTTTAATAAGAAACAAATAAAAATACTCAGTTAACAATGAAGCCTCTTCTCTAGACCACATATTTAGGATTATACCTAAAGATGTTCAAGATTGGATTTCAGATCAGAAAAAGGATTCAAGGAAATGGGGAGATAAGTGAGAATTTGATATGGGTAGTGGTTGGCCAAAACAAACTAATTTATTTCAGTGTATCATAATAGAGATGGAGTATCATTTTATAAGGGATGAGCATATTCATTCTAGTAAATACAAAATACTTTTCAATAATGGGAAGTCACTCCCAATCAATGTTTCAGATAAATTTATAAAACAGTTATTATAGTGGTTATATTTTTTAGCCACATATCCACCATTAAAAATAATAATTTTTAAACATGTTATTTAAATTACCTATTTATATAAACCAATTCTAAACCGGTTTTTACATTCACTTTGGTACTATATTTTAACTCTTTATACTATTTATTATGACCTCAAATATGTTTCCCATATTATATAATATTAATTATCATGATTAAAAATATGGAGTCCATTTTATCAAATTCAATTCACATAAGGGGAAAGTTTTAATTTTAATTTAAAATCATAATCTTGTTGAAAATACGGTTTTTCAATAAATGTGTTTTCCATGAATAATTTTATCTTATGTTAACTCTATTACTCATAGTCATAATTAAATGAATTTAAAATAATATTTATTGGTATGAAATCTCTAAATATATATTAAATAATTTTTTATTAAGTGTTATTTTATATAGTTAAAATGTAAAAACATTATACACTATAAAATAATTTAAATAAAATTATTCTTGGGACTAAAAATAATCATATAGTATAATCTAGAATAAAAATTATTTTATTTTAAATAAATGGATAAAATCCTAGAAAATAATAGTTATGTTACATAAAATAAAATTCAAAGAATTAGAGGACATTAAAATTAATTAATTTGTTGAAAAGAAATGACACTATAACTAAAATTTTTATTTATCAATTTTCATAGAAAAATAAATACTTTCTGAAAAATGAACAAAATCATTCATATGTTAATTTGGAATTTTTTTAAAAAAATTTTTGTTTATCTCACCAAATTAAATTTCCAAATTTTATAGAAAATAGTTTTAATACTTTATTTAAAAAATAAATAATATTTGTTTTCAATGAAACATAATTTTAATGAATAATTCAACATTACTAAAATTGAGTGGTAATTTAATTAGAATATATTAATAGATTTATAATTATTAGGAAAATTTTCTATTTCATGATGTATTTTCCCATATTCAAACCGATCTTTTTTAAAACGAGGTTATAAATATCATATTTAAAGGATAATAAAATTCTAATAGTATAATGTGGTTTGTAAAACCTCGGTGTTGCATGTTACGTAAGGTATCATGGAAATAAATTTTATTTTATTAAAATATATTATATATTCATGGGGTGTTATAGTTATATCACATTTTATCCCAGGGTAATGATGCATTTGATGTCTCATTACATTCGATGATTTACACGATGTATCTCATGTTTTAAGCATTGAGTTGGTATAGTTTGAGGAAAATATTTATTATTATGAAAAAACATATGGTTTATTAATAAAAATGATAACGTACAATGAAGAAAGGTTACTCACTATGTTATGGTTTTTTGGGAAAATCACTTGATATTTGATGTAATATGGGAATTAGAATAATCTATGAGAGAAACACCCTATCATATTTATGTGTGGTTTAAAATTAAATTGATAAATTTTTATAATGTGTAATTATTTTGTAAACACAAGTAAGGATAGAAATAAATAAATTTTGTAATATATGACTATTCATTTTGTGGATTCATATTCACATTTTTTATAAATAGTGTTCTTTATAAATTTCAACATAAATAAAATTAGCTTTGTTTAAAGAGATTATTTTTCCTTAAATTAATTCATTTTATTAAGAAATTAAAATTCATGATTTCAAACTCCAAATTAGATAAAAACTAAATTGTTTTTTATCTTGATGAATTTTTTAAGGGTGTTATTTTAATATTTTTAATAATATATTGATTTTTTGGTGCATAGTTAAATATACTGATTCTTATTAAAACTGAAATTTATTATCATGTATTTAAGAAGTATCAATATATTTTTATTTTTATTAAATTGATATTATCCCCATTTGACTAAAAATAAACCTATTTATTCCATTGTTTTATTAAATATACATTATTTTCTATAAAATTATTTTTTTATAGAAATATAATTCTTTAGAAAAATGGTATTCATTCTGGTTTGTGTATATTTATTTCAATTTTTTTCACCAATTATAGAAAGTGAATATTGTAAAATTGATTTAATATTTATAGTTGGGTTATTTAAATTTTCAAATTATCTCATTATTAATCACTTCATTATGAATTGAATCCATGGTATAATATATAATCCAAATAATGTTTAAAATAGTTAATATGGGGATTAATATGAATAGAAAAGGATGAAATGGAATAAAAGGTTATTAAATTTGATTGTATGATCTTAATTATATTTATCCCCATACCTTATTATAAATATTTCATTTTTTCTTTTATAATTTAATATTGTAATATAATAAATTAAATGTTTTATGCATTTAAAATTTAACCCCTCTATTAATTATAAATGGATTTTTACTCACCTTACATTTAAAATAAATTTAAACAATTTATCTAGATCATTAAATTTACAAATATAATAATAAAATAAATTGAAAAATTATAGATGTTATATTCTATCCAAAATACCTTCCTATGATGGATTAATTTGTATTCCATGTGAGGTTTTCCAAAGAAGAAATAATATTATTAATGCACTATTTTATGTTTTTTTCCACTTCTACGTCATTAAAATGATTTTTAGCCAAGATGATTTAATAAAACCAGCATCATCCAAACAGTAATATTTAATTATTTTCAATAATAATTCCTTTCTCATCTCCACTTCTATCATATTGGAAAAGAATACATCGCTCATGCGCATGTGTGGACAACAACCTTTCTAGAGGGATGTGATTAATATTTAATAATATGATCATAATGTTGGATAAAATCATACATATAATAATAATACATGGTAAATATAAAATTATTATGATTCTATAATGGAAATAAATTATTCACATTGTCACCCTTCTATCAATTGGAAAATGTTAATGTCACTCATGTGTGTATGGACTATCATCTCTATAGACTAATATGATTCATGTTTCATTTTCATATTACAATTATTTTAATAATTATGGATATAATGAATAATTTAAATATCATTTAAAAATAAATGAGTATAGAAAAATTAAATATTGTATATATATATTTTTTATTTTACACCCATTACATTATTGAAAATGTTATTCATGCGACTGTACAAACATCCCACTCTACAAATTATCATGATACATTTCTCCGGAAAAACATTCATGAATGGTTTTAAGAGATTATTTATTATATAAACATGGAATTATAACATGTTTTAAATTATTTAATTAATATAAAAATATATCATTTGACCACAATCAATACAATGATGTTTTCTTGAGCTTGAAAATGAATGTCCCAAAAATGTCAAATGTTAACATAACCATTTTAAAAATTAAATAAAATATTTTAATAAGATAAATAATTATTATAATAATAATGATATTATTATTAAAAAAATTATTAATTATGAAAATTTATAATTTAATTTTACTATTTTTAATTAGATAACATACTAATCTTGGTGTTCCTTATGGTAAAGGGATTTATTTTAAAAAATATTATCCAAATTTTATCCTCTAAAAAATATTCCTTCATTGTCAATATTTGACAAAATATTTTTAGAATATTTTGATTTATAATTAAAAGGTATCTAAAGGGGATTTTTTAGATATTATTATATTCATTTAAAAAATTTTAAATTAAATAATACCAATTTTTTTGTATGGTTAACTGTGGAACATTTAGAAAATTGAATAAGTAAATTTTATAACAAATAATTCTTAAACACATATTCTAAACAACATAGTTGTTATTTTTTTCAGGAATCCATAACATTTGGAAATGTATTTTCAAAACATGTCATATTCTCCATGTTTTTTCCAATTTGTCTTTATAAATAATTTTCAATGAAATAGGATATTTATCTCTCGGTTTTGTGAAAATTGAATGTTTCTTGTATTGGTTGAAATGGGATTTTAGAGGTTTTCATTTTTAATATGTTAAATATTACAATTTTTTTCATTGAACTATATTTCATGTTTATATATGAGTTAGGGTGACTAGAATATATATCCTGATGATGGATGAGGCTGATATATATTTCTAATGAATTATATAAATATATATATATATCCAATTTATTGGTTGAAAATTTAGAAATTTTTGTAAAATGACGAAGAATACCAAATTGGTAACTCTATGCAAATTAAACATTATTATGTAATATTAAAATGGATTAAACAGGAATGATAATTGGTAATTGATATGACACTCTTAGAAAACAAAATTAATCTACTATTGTTTTTACATATATTATTTGATAACAAGAGGTAATGAATGTCAATATACTTTCAATGGTGTAAGAATTATTTTTCATGAAATGTTTGCTGGTATTCCCACATTCCTAAATATTCCTTCATTGTTTTACTATAATTAGTATTTAGTATAAAAAAATTCTTTCCAAAAATGATTATTTTGATATACTGATTTTTTTTAAAAAGGAAAACATTTTCATTATATTTATTTTTTTCTTTTGACTAATAATATTCATTTATATTTATGTCCCTTATTGAGTTATATTATCTCTTACCACATTACCAAATGTTTTTGAAGAAAATATATGAAAGTGTAGGAACTATAAAAGGGTAAACAATTACACATCAAACATTTATTAACTGATGTAAATTTTTTTTGAATTAAAAATTGGTTTAAACTAAATTCCATGATTTTTAGGGTAAAATGAACCCTATATAGAAGTTTTCATATTCTTTGGTAATGTTATTACTAATTCTCTAAAACTAAAAACTGAAAATAACATGAGAATATAAAAATTTTAAATCCTTGATATTAAAATAATATTTCAGCATTTATTAGTTACTGGGTAGTTTTATTTAGTGTCATATTCTAATCATTAATAGAATTATAATATTGGAAAGTAATTTGTACACACATATGTGTAATTCCCATCACTTAAATTAGGGCACATCCCCTCATAAATTTGTCACATTGTTTGAGAACTCAATATTATATATGACATACCCAAATCTAATCCAATACTCTTTCCCTATATTTTAGAGGATGTTTTTTCTCTAAACTACCATCATAAAAGGCATAAGTCAAAATCCAGTTGGATTTTCCAAATAATTGGTATAACTCCTAACAATGTTCATTAATTCTTATTTCATCTTATTCATCTATAAAACTATCCATAATCATTGTTATGTAATATAATGACTATAAAAAATATTCATAAATTTAATTCTCTTTATAGATAAATGTTTTTTCATATCCATTTCAATAAAATAGTAATTTTAGACATCTCCCAATTATACATACAGATTACAACTTCAACGAAGAGATTGAAATTTTCCCCTTCACAACTCACAATTTAGATTATAAAGAATGGATTAATGTATGTAAAAAATATTTATTTTATGGTTTTTATTCTCTAAATAAAATATATTACTTAAATTCTTACACTTTAGATAATTAGAAAATGATAATGTCTCTTATTTGTAAGTGTAGATTTCCACTTCGTCAATTTTATGTGATTTATTTTACATATTATCCTTACATGAATGATAATAAAGGTGTATCTAATATATAATCCTGATTATTATAATATTGTTATTATTTTTGAGATAATAGATCAATGAAAACACTGAACATGGTAAAAAAATAATTTTTATTTAGAGGTTATAATTATATGGACTCCAAAACATCCCCAATCAACATATCCAATTTATTAAATATTGATCCCACATTTACTTTATTATATTTTATTTTAATGTTTTTTATTCAATTTTTATACTTCATTGATTTTACAATTTTGATATTTATATAAATTTTTAGAAGGTTTTTATTAAATTAACAGAGGTGTTCTTTCCTCTGAAAGTATTCAAAGGTTTATTTATTTATCATGTAAATTTGTTTCTATTATTTGGGGAGTTCTATCAATGTGTTGGATGAAGGTTTCATAAAATAAAAAAAATAAATATTGTATAAGGATATTCAATATGGAGAGTATTATTCATAAATCTATTTAAAAAATTAATTTTCTTTCGTGAGTAATTTACAATGAATAATTTTTTGAATGGTTAAGAATATAATAATATTTTTTGAAGAGTGTGCTAAATTTTTTAGACAATGTAAATATAGATAAGTGGATGAATGGAAAAAGTTGTGGGAGCAGAACCCACTACATAAAAGGGAACCTATATAGATATCATATGGTTTTAAGGAGTAATACCATGTCCATATTGCAATTCTACTTTACATAGTGCACACACTAGTCATTTATAGTAGTATAAAAGGTGCCTCCATAAGGGGACAAATGGTATTGGAGGAGAGGCGGTCCTAAATAAAACAATGTTACTAACATCAATAAATCACGTGAATTGATATATTGATTAATAATAACTATTTATAAGTAATCATAAATTATGGATGAAGATTTATAGTTTATATTACCACACATTAATAACATGAAATGAATGAGAGTCATTATATTGATTTGATCATTGTTATTCAACATCAGCCATGTAATTAATTTTCCCAATAAAGACCTCACCACTAGTAAATACTATGCCTGGGAAATTCATGTGCATGAACGAATTATTCAAGTAGCATCTACTAGATTATTTCAAGATGACTACCCATGATTAGTGGTTTTTTCGATTTTGTATTAAAATGAATGTTCACACATCATTCGTGCATATAAGGATCGACAGTATTTCATGTCATGTTTTATAAATGAAGACGCAATGACATTATATATAAATTGGATATTTTAGGGATGATGTATCGACCATACAATCAAGATGAGTTTACTTCATGAACCAAGCTCTATAGATGGAAAAATAGAAAATATCATCTATAGAGATTCCATGAGTGACATATCTTCCATCAACCACAAATGGTTGTTCCTTGAGAATATGGCTTGTAAAAATTTCAATAAAGAATAAATTTCATAGTACTTTCACTCATAAAGACTAATTTTCTATTTAAAATCAAAACAAAATAGATATTTCTCCTTAATAACTCTATTTATTAGTTACAAAATATCCATAAAATAATTCCATGTCATATGAATTCAAAATTTAAAATCCCAAAAAATTGAGTTTTATACTTTGTGAGATTCACAGTATTTGAGCTGAATTAAAGTAGGGAACTCGTATATTATCACACATGAAACTAAGAAACTAGTTCACTAAAAGTATGCTTAAGTATAGAATGTGAACTATTATACATTCCATGTGTGAAGTTGATGAAGTTATGTAAGAATAAATGAAGGTTTTTTATAGGTTTTTTGGAAACCATATAATCTATTAATACATGATATAATTGGGAATTGTAAATAAATTTACTGTTGAATATATGATGATAATCTTACGTCGAGATTCATGGGATGTTCATCATATGAATTTGAAATTATTAAAGAAAAAAATATGAATATAGTTTCATTGACATGAATTAAAATTTCCAGTAAAATTTTGAGAAGTATGAAATAATAATGGGGTTAATTCATTATCCATATGAACAATCAAGATGGTTATATTATGGATATTTCACAATGTTATTTATAGTATATTCAAAAGATTTAAAATTTTGATCCTTAAATCATTATAATTGATAAAAACAATTATGTTTGATGACTATGGATCTAGTTGAAGAGCATTATAAATGATATCCAACGGATTTGAATTAACAAAAATCATGGTAATTAGAAAAATCATTCACATGGTATTTTGAATGAAAAAGGGAAAGAATAAATTTGGAAAGGATTAACTAATGATGAAACTATATTTTATGTGATATATTCACACCGATCATAGAAGAAGTTGTAGTTATATAGGATTGGATTTATTGTTCAAATAAGTATATTTTTTAGAGTAAAGATTCCATATACCTTACTCTATGATAATCATATCAAACATATTAATGTATTCTGAGGAAAAAAATAAATTATTAGTAAACATTCTATGCACTGAAGAAGAATATAATAGAAAGGAAAATTGATTAAGAAAATATAAAATATGAGATTTTTGTGGACATATTATCTTATAGAAAGAAGAATAAATCAAATGAGAGGATATGATTTATGTGTACTTATATTTCAAAATATCATGAACTAGAATAAAAAATGGATATGTTGTATTTGATGTTAAAAAAAAGAAGGTTAATTTCTAATTGATTTTTCAAAGATTAAACAAAAATAAGGAGTTCCCCATTGATGTACAATAGTGACCTATGTGCATAAAAACACTTAAGAATAATCATAGAGACTATAGTGTAACATTGTTATCAAGGACACACCCTATAGGTTTGTGAAACATTAATTATTTCTAGTGGGCCATGTGATTATGAATTCTTTTATCAAATTCACAAGTGTATATCCTTTATTATAGAATAGTTAACCTTGTATATATCATCTCCACCTTTTGTTTATATTGAAGAATAATTTTGAGGTAGGAGAACTAGATAATCATGATCTTAAATAGTGAAAAACATAAAAGGTATTAAATGGTTAATCGATATTACATGGAATCAAAATTAATTTAACCCTATTAGTGTTGAATATATCACAATATAATCATATCCATTAAAATAAGATCTTAGCTCCAACTCTGTTGGATTATCTATATTCAATATGTTTCGTTTTTAATATTTGGATTTTTTTTATTTTAACAATAGTAAAGAAATGTTATAATGATGTTTTATTTGTCATAGATTAGATTTATATCTCTACTAACATAAACAAATAATGGATAGAATTTAAAGGTTGACATAGATTTTCCTATTGTCTAATGAATAATAATTTTTTTACTGAATGACATGAAAATTAGGTATAAAGATCAGGATTGTAATTTTATGAAGAAGTGGTTTATATTACCTAAAATGAAATTGAATGACACTATATAGAAAATTGAAATAACAATCATTTTGATCTTTAGAAATAACTAAATACCTAAAAAAATTGCTTTAATGATTATCCAATCAATATGGTAAGTAATGTGAAATAATTTTTTTAAATTTATGTATTAAATGTAATATTTTAAGACATCAAAATAACTATGCTATATTATATGATAATTATATAAAGGAATTAATGATGTGACCTGTCAACTCTTGGGGGTGTCACATAATATAGAGAAGTATTTGAAATAAAACAGTTTATCATATATAAATCTCATTAAATAGTATGGAGGAGTAGAATTAGAAAATAAGAATCTTGAAGTGAACTGTTTAGAATTGAATGAATAATTTATCATACCAATCCAAGAAAATAACGACTCCATTGATGAAAATTAATGGAATATCCATATATTGGAAATAGATAAATGAACTTATATGGATCACCAAATTGAGCTGTTGGATGAGGTGGTAAATAGAATCAATTAAATTCAACCATTTCTTAACAAATGATAAAAAAATCATAATGTATTAAAATTAATTAATAAAAGAAAAATTATACGTAAATTTTAGTAAATTTTATGATTAGAAGAAAGAACATAGTAAGATATATCTTGAATTGGATTTTTATTGGTCAATCTTAATAATTCTTATATAAAATCATTAAAAAATAATATAAGACTTTCTATAGACACACACTATTCAATGGAAGAATTTAATTTCAAAATATATTTTTTTTGTCATGATAAGATTATTTTATCATCAATTGATCATTTTTTAGTTGGATGAATGATATTTTTAACACCCATTCACATTTATAATGATATTTAAATATTTTTTATTTGGATACTTTATGTTAATAATGGAAATGTGAATATGTTAGTGTAAGGATAAATGGAGATATTCCTGTCACTATGTATAAGGTTTAGACAAGAATGATTATGAATGTAATATCACAATGATAAACTTAACCAGTTGGGGATATTTCTGAAAATATCACTTTATAATATCTAGAAAGTAAATGATTTAAAACTTAATATCAATGTGTGTTGGGACATTTTCTTATTTTAATTGGTTTGAGATCTATGGAATAGTATTTTAGTATGATTATTTAAATTTTAAAGAAAAAAGGTTGACCAAATCTATAAGGAAAAATATTAATTTGTTAAAAAAACTTTAGATAAGGTATAGAAATTATATTGGATCCCACCCATTTTGAGGTACTTTAAGATTGATGCGCTATTTTCAATTCTGGTGATCAAAATAGTAGTTCATGCTCATCTAATCAAACGTAAAATATATATTAATAGACAAGAGAAAAATATAATAATGAATAATCAACATTAGTAATGAATCACAAGATTGATTGTAATATGTTTTCACCCAAAAATATATGAAATAAAGTACTGCATAAATCCTTCTAGAACTATTGTAAAGATTTTTTTTTGAAATGAAGCCCAAAAATATAATGAGTAGTGCATCATCTAAAAGGCCTAATTTGAAGAAATTAACATAGAAATTTACTTGGTGTGGAAAAAATTATATAAATATACTAAAATATATACAAGTAACTTATCTATATGATTAAAAAAATTTAAGGAACATTGGAAGTGGAAAATGTAATATCCATCAAAAATTTAGAATTACTCACCACCTTGTGAAGTAAATATATTTGGGAGGTTTTCCAAAAAAAACTTGTTTATTAAATATTTTCTACGTAAGATATGTAATGAGTTTTTTAATAAGGATGAAGCATCTGTTACCATTCTTATAATATAAGATACTTTCCATAAATTAATTAAGAATAATTTTACATAAAAGCTATTGAAATAATATGTTCTCCTCAAAAAGAATACAAGTATGTGATAAGATATTTTCTCACTCAATAAAATTAGTTTTATTGATAAAATTTGGTAAAATGATTAATATTTGATCAACATTATTGAGAAAAGGATTTTTATCATGATATTCCCATTGATGATAAATAAGACTGAAATTATTCTATTAATAATTATTCATTGACATTCTTATTAGAGTGTAAGTAATCGAAGGAAAATCATGGTCAATAGTGTTGAAAAAAAGGGACAAAAAATTTCATACCTTGATAGTTAAAATATGAATATTTCCTATTTTATTGATACATAAATTGAAATTATAGAGAAAATTCACTTCAATAACTCATACTTCATGAATTCGAAGAGAATTATATTATTATTAGACAACAAAGTGAAGATGTTGTTGATGTATTGCAATTAGGACAACCACATATTGCCGAATTAAACATCACAAACACTCTATTTATTCATCATCATGTGAACTATAAAAATATAACATCTATAGTGATCTAATCATTTTAAAAATATCATTACATAATTTTGAGGATAATTAAACCTAAAATTACAATCCAAGGATCGAAAAGTCAAATGTCTTGGAAGACTAGGTACATGAAACTAAAAACATGGAACTAAATATAACATTTAATTATTTAAAATAAATTATGATATCTTATCATTATTTGAGCCCTTACAACTTCATAGGATAACCTATGGATAACATGAATAATGGGACAAACTAAAAATCCCAATAAGGGAATAATCATTAATATAAAGAATAACACATGGGTTAGAACACATAACATAATGATATAAAAATGTATGGAACATGATTAAGAATAAGGATTCATATGATGGGGTCATATAATAATATATTAGTATAAAATTATATTAAACATTAATCATGAATTTATCATGTTTCGAAGCTCGTATCACAGAGAAGAGCATGAGCCAAGGATCATTTTTACATTGAGGAGCACGAGTCTAGTCTAAACACCATTATCATTTCACATAAAATCTCATGAGAAAAAAAATAAAACCATGAATTGATGTGATATCTAGTCACATCCATAATAAAATTTTCATGAATACGACTTCCACATATATAATCATACATAAGTAATCAAATATTGAAATAAGAGATACCAATGGGAAGAATTGTGTATCATAATCATGTCAAAAACATAATAAATGGTAGTATCATAAAAGTGACAATGAAATAATGGAATCAAATAATACATAGACATTTATAACGGAATATAGGCATAAATTATGATAAGTGATGAAAAAAATTAAAATAGTGTTTATGAAAATTTAGAAATCAGACATTTTAGTACAATTTTAAAGAAAAGAGTAAGTGGATATAATGGAAAAAATGGAATAATTCTTTATATAAAATCATAAGTTAAAAAATAATGTTTTAATATAAAATTATTTATTTTATAAAGATAATTTTGTATTAAAATATATTTTTGACATTCCTTTAATGTTGTTCTGAATTTGGGAAGTTCCCTTCAATTAGGGTTGCTTGTCGGAAATAATTGAGTAGAGAACCTTTTAAAAACATGTATATCTCAAAAAATAATGATTAATGGATCTGAATAAATTATTTTTGAACATTTATTCGTAATTTATTATATTTAAAATAAAATAAAAGATTATTTACTTTTGGTAAAAAGAGAAAAAGAATAGTCCAAAGGAATAATAGAGGTTCGTGTAGAATCCCTTACAATATGTCTGAAACAATTCTGCACTCAATATAAATGTCATGAATAATCAAATTAGATTTATTAACTAATAAGTAAAGAAATATTTATTCATGAATTTTATTTATTATAATTATATTAATTTTTTTCAATTGGTGGGTTATTAAATTCAATTTCATTGTTTGGTAGCATTGATTTAGATGGTTTTCATTTTCATTTTACTTGTATATGTGTTGGAAATATTTTATATAACAAGGATAGTTGACCAAAAATGTCCTTATATGTTATCAATGGACTTAAATAATATTAAAAAACTATTTTTTCATTGGTTAGGATGATTCATTATATAAATCATTAATGATAAGCACATAGATTATTTTGACCGGTTTTTCTCACAATGACCTTCTATTGTTTTATTATTTTACATCATGTGTGTATAATGTATCCAGAATATTAAATAAGAAATAATAATTATATTTAGATATATATCAACCATATAATTGGTTTCAAGACCATCCATTGATATGGTAATAGAAATTGAAAACTTATCATCTTGGAATGCGATAAATTGACATATCTCGTACATTGTTATATTTTTAGTATAAAAGGATGGTGAAAAGTGAGGCGATGATGAAATATCCCATGAGAATGAAAAAATACATATATATTTAAGGTAATTGATTTATCACACAATTTTTGTTAGGGTAGGTGAGGATAGAAAATAAAAATGAAGTAACATAAAATAAAATTGAAAGAAAACTGAAGATGGATTTACCTCTAGATTTCTTTTTCTCAAGAGCCTCCTTAGTGGAATAGTTTTGGTATTTCATTAAGTCCAATATCTATTGGAAATTAAGGAGGTTCTTGGGAGAATAATTGAGTAGAATATAGATAAGTATCCAGGCTGGAGTGGTGTGAGGGTAAGAGGTGGATAGGGGTGGGATTTATAGTGGATGTGGGGTGTGTTTTATCATTATTGTATTCAATAATTTATTATTTTTCTAAAGACAAGAAATTGTGACGATTCTTGAGAATAAACACAGTAATTTTTTCATATGAATTAGAAACAATTGTCCCTTAAATCATCTATTACTCTACCATGACTCAAAAATTAATTTCATTATATATACAGATAATTACTATATTTCATTATTCATGAAAAAATCGTGAATTTTATAATAATCCCAAAAATTCACAATAACAATTTTTCAATGTTTAGAATTAAAAAATGAACTCCATTTTTGAAAATATTTTTTTAAATGTAAAAATATAATATTTAAATAAAAACACAATTTAACTGTAAAGTACAAATATTAAAATTAAAACTACTTTTCCAACACATTGAAAAATTGATCACAATCTCATAAAAGGATATTATAATCATATGACATAAAAACACTAATTTATGAGTAAAAATTTTAAAAATAAAATTTATTTTAAAATATTAAATTATTCATATCATTGTATATAAATATTTATGGCTTAAAAAAATACAAACACGTAATAATTAACTTTTAAAATATTTAATTTATTCAACTATTATATTACTATATAATATTATCACTTATAAGATTGATATTTTATAATTATAATTTCATTGGTGAGGTTACTATAACCTTTTTTTGTTTACATTTCATAAGGGTCACACTACTATTCAGAAGGTCGTTTTACTATTTCAATGGTATATGCTCTCTAACTTCTAGAAATGCCATTTATTTCATTAATTCTTCATTTATAATGTTTCAATTGTGTTATAAATGTATTATAATGAGATTATACAATATTATGTGTTTATAAAAAGGGAATTCCATTGATAAAAAATTGGTTTATTATATTCCCCCCCCCCTTAGGTGATTTATCCCTTGAAATTTAATTTTATATTATAATATTAAAACAAGTGTGTGTATTTATCCTTCATTTCTTCCTCTAGTTACAATGTCTTCTCTTTGTACATATGGATCCACCGTAGTACATTGACCAGTTGAGTAGTATTATTTTGTATAAATTTATCTCTATGATCAAAAATCTTTACAAGCTACTCTTCCTAAGTGAGATCATTCTCTAATTGTACCACCCAAGAGGACAGTACGTGTGAAGGATCTGGTATGTACGTCATTAAGAGGGTGACATGGAATTAATAATTTACATATGATATGGTTGTTGGAAGTTCTACTCTATAGGCCACAACACCAGAAAAATATAGTATCTTGAAGGGGTCATTGTACCTGGGAATTAACATTCCTTTGTTCCCAAATGTCATTAACTTCATCCACATAGATATATAGAGGAATACCTAGTATCTATATTTGAACTCCAAGTCCCATAAATGATTATCTATATAGATCTTCTATCTACTATGAGATACCTTAATATGATAATGAATTGTTTTCACCTTATCCAACATTTCATCAACCATTTCATGTCCTAGCGGCATATGATCCCTGACTTCATCCTAGCATGCTGGTGTTCTTCACCTTTTCCCCTAAATAGATTCATATATATCCATTTAGATTATTGAGTAGAAATTATTGTAGTAAGATAACTATACCATAGGAATATGTTGGTCTGATCCTCTATTTAATTCCATAGAACATGATCATGACATGTCTCCTATGTTCTAAATATTTCTCTCAGATTGGAAATAAGTTTAAATATGTTACGATGTACTGCAGTTTAGCATAGTGCTTAGAGAATGATTGAGACTTTTCCATCACATTGAGGGGGATCTCAAATCTCAATCAGATAAAGGTGATAGTGGTACTCAATTAATCCTTACATCATTTACTAATTATGTCAAATCAATTTGATCTAAATGGAATTCATCTCTAATTTTGATAAAGTGATCTATATTCATAAGATGATCCAAAATAACCCATATAGAATTATTTCTTCTATATGTATTTATAAGTATGGCGACAAATTCCATGGAGATATTTTCTTATTTACATGATGGTATGGGTAATGTTTCAATCATCCATTTAGACATTTGTATTTCAGCCTTCACTTGTTGACATACCAGGCACTTTAATGTATATTCAGCGACCTCATTTTTCAGATTGTCCCACCAAAAGTTCTCCGAGAGATCTCAATACATATTTGTTCTCCCTGGGAAAATAGAGAATGTTGATCTATGTGCATCATTAAGAAGTTATTTATTTATCTCTGGATTGGATGGTACATGTAGTCATTATCCAAATATTATGACTCTATCCTCATTGATCTTGAACATGATAGATTTAACAATTCATGATAGCTTCCACAATTTTAAGAATTTAGACATCATTTATTTTAGCATCCTTTATTTTCTATACAAGCGTTACTTGAGAAATCATTTGAGAATGGATTGATGATGTTTCTCCATTAATTATTTTAATTTCCATCCTTTGTAACTCTAAGAATATTAGATCCTTCTAAATTATCCTCATTGATAATGATATCAGATCCTTTCTACATAGAGCATCCACCACCATATTTTCTTTACCATGATATTGGTGTCTTGAGTAGTCGTAATCTTTTATGGGCCCTAACCATATTCTCTAGAACATATTTTTCTCCCTATTTTTGAATATATATATTTCAGACTATTTTGATTGGTATATTTGTCACACTTCTCCCCATAGAGATAATGCCCCCATATTTTCAATGAAAATATCATAGTTTCTATCTCCATATCAGGTGTAGGATAGATTTTCTCATGAATTTTTACCTTTTGAGGCATAGGGTATCACTTTATCGTTTTTCATCATCAAACAACATAATAGATTATTTGAATCATCTCTATACACAACATTGTGTTCTACACTTTTTGGGAGTATTAGTACTAGCAAAGTGATAATACACTTTTTGATCTCCATAAAGAATTCCTCACATTATTCATTCTAGAAAACATCACTCTATTCTTTCTTATCTAGGTAATTGATTTTTAAAATCATGATAATATATTCATAAATTTTTGGTAATACCCAACTATAAAGAGGATATAATGGATCTTTTTTACATATGTTGGTATGGGACACTCATCAATTGTCTTTTTCTTGGATGGGTCTACAGATATCCTTTTGCTGGTGATTACATACCCCATGATTGAAACCTCCTCTATATAAAACTCAAATTTACTATAATTTTCCTAAAATTTCTCCCCTCTCAATGTCTTTAACATAAAATTAAAATTATCCTCATGTAAATCCTTTATAATAGAGTATACCATAATATAATCGATAAAGACTACTACAAAAGTTTCAAGGAAATATCTGAAGAATCAATTCATTTAATCCATGAAAATTTCTAGATAATTAATGATTCTAAAAGGAATCACTATGAACTCATAGTGTCCATAAATAATTTAAATGGTGGTATTGGGGATATCTTTCTTTCTCACAATCAATTGGTGATATCCTGGCTGAAGGTTAATCATAGATAAATATGTGTCCCCCAATAACATATCGAACAAGTCATCTATCTATGGTGGTGGAAAATTGTTTGGTCTAATGATTTTATTAAGTTCATGATAATAAATATAGAGGCATATTGATTAATCCTTCTTCTTAACAAAGAGGACTGGTGATCCCCATGGTGAAGAAATCAGGTGTATAAAGCCTTTGTCCAGATTCTCCTGTAATAGCTTCTTCAGCAATTCCAGCCCAACAATGGACATTATATAAGGTTTCATTGATATAGTCATAGATTTAAGAATAAGATAAATTTAAAACAAAACCTCTTGATCATGATCACAAATAGAAAACAATTTAGGGAAAACATCAGTCCAATCCCTCATAATGGGAATATCTTCAATCAAGATAATCTCTTTTTTCTCAATCATTTTAGTGAGATATGATTACTCATAATGGAGTAATATACATACATGAGAATGATGATTTAGAAGGATATTCATCTTCTTCGTTAAAATAACAATGAATTGGAAGATACATCAGGATGTGCAGTGTGATATCCCTTTCCCTCCTATCGATGTTGTCTTTGTATAATGATTTCCAATACATTCCAAATAATAATTAAACTGAGACCCAAGGAGTATGAAAATAGTCAATGGGTGGTTAAGTCCACAAAATTTAATTGTGGTGGAGTTATATACATTAGAATAAATAATTTCCCAATTTTTAGTTCCCACAAATAACTCATCATCCAAATTTTATGATGGAGGTTTAATATTTATTCTAAACATACACGATATGATAAAATTTTTAGAAACAAAATCAAAGAGTAAATTCTATATTATTGAATGAATAACTAGTGTACCTTAAACCACATTATTTTTTTGGCTCCACCATAGTAGTAGTGATAGAATATTCCCTACCTTATTTACATGGACATATATTTATATTGCCTACAACAACCATGTGATAATGGATTGCTTTGAAAAATATCCTTGTTCCATGTATTTTAAACGCATCACTACAATATGATTATTGAACTGAACCTTCATTTAATATTCCACATTAGTGGAATTACTCATATTCATTTGGAATTTCTTATCCAGAGGCGCAATTATTCTACATTTGTATCATTTCATTGTTTTTATGAGACAGTTCCATAGATTCTTCATCCCATAATTTTGACATGTGAGATATTCGGGCATGATTCCAACATGGGATATATTTTTTGATCCACACACATTAGTCTACATTTTCAATTTTTGTCACATGGCCCATGATTTCATTGAGAGTTTCCAATATCCACTTCAACCTTGAGGGCACAATAGACAATATCCTACTAAATTTTGAATTCATGAATTTCCAATACTCATTAGAGACTTTATTATAGTCCACTAAAGAATAGATCCACCATGATTTTGGGGTCCATGACAAATCTTTAGGCATAACTTTCAAGCGTTGTAATGTTTTCATCATATGACCTAATAGATTCATCTTCCTTTTCCATAAGTCTGAGGAACTCTCTTTTAATTTTGAGATGGCGGGTTTGGGGAAAATATTTACTGAAATTGTTTTTCTTGAATTCCACCCAATCCCTATCATCAATTTCCACCTTGGAATTTATATTTTCTATCAATGTACATCGATGATCAGCTTCACCATTAAAATCATAGATCACTTGCACAACTTTATCTTCTTCAGAGTACTTGAGGATAAAGAATATATTTTCATTGGAGTTAATCTATTATTTAGTAAGGAGGGGATTGGAAGATTCAATAAGATTCCTTTTCCACATGAAGTATTCAACGAAAAAAATACCTTTTTTATATAAGGTTTGTGTTCCACGTGATTCATGTCATTATTCATAACATGATCTAGTTGAGCGAGTACATTCATAATGTTTTCCCACCACTTCGTATTTTATTTGTAATTTCATTAGGGGAATCATCAAAATATATATGAATTATATTATTGGAAAATTTTTGTCTATTTCATTACATTATCTTAGAGAAATCATGTTCAATTAAGGAGCCTAAATTCTTAGCATAAAAAAAGGAATATTTTTAACCTAAAGGGATAAACTTGTAAAAGAATGTATATACTACATTTTTTATTCCCATGGTTTAAATCTAGTTTATCCATGATCTATTTCCTGACATATATTCTTTTGGTAAATTTAATTGTTCCATTAGTAATGGTTCACAGTGAATTTATGAATTTTATAAATCATATTCTCCTGGTGTGTCAAACCATGTGTCCAGTATATCCCATTGTCAGGTAAAAGGATACCCCAAGTTAGTCCCAAAACACCTAGTTATAGTATTCACACCAAGTTAAATATTTTCCAAACCTCTTCCACTTGTAGTATCCAAATAGAGATTTATTTTCTTGATAAAACACTTATTCAATACTTTATAAAATTTGGGGATGTTTTCTCAAACATAGTCTTATATATGTGGTTCTAACTAAATTTCTCTATTCAGAGTCTCCAAAAATAACTAAAATATTTCTATGATACCAACTATAGAGACCCTATCATTTTACAAATATCATTACATTTTTTTAAAAATAATTAAATATCAAATTAAAAAGCAAGGATTGTAAGGACTAGTGATGGATGACTAAGTACATAAAATGGAAAACATGGGAATAATCAAAACATTTTTTATATAACATCCATTATGAGATCCTAATATCCTTAGAGACAATACATATGCATATGATAACCTATGAATAACATGGAAAATGGGATGAAAAAAATCCGATTAAGAGAATAAACAGTAAAAATGATTATCACATTGGTTAGAAGGAATAACATAATGATATAAAAAGGAATGGAACATGATAAATCATAAGGAATAATTATATGTGGTCATATAATCATGGATTCATAGTAATTTGGCAGAAACAAAAATCTTGAATTTATCACGAGTCAAAGCTCATTGCACATAGAGCAGCCTGAGTCAAGGGTCTTTTTCACATAGAAGAGAATGGGTCAAGGCTAACCACTAATACCATTTCACATAACCTCTTATGAGACTAAACCTTACCCATTGAATTTGAGAGATATCTAGTAACCCCCATAATAACCGGTTCATGAATATTAATTCAACATAAATAATATTACCTATGTAACCAATCAAAAACTTAAGGGTTACTGAAGGAAAGAATGTGGTAAAATAATCATGTCAAAATCATAATAAAGCGGTGTATCAAAAAAGTGTCCATGAATGAAAGGAATTAAATAATACATGGACATTAATAATGGAATATAATCATATATCATGATACTCTATGTCAAAATAAATTTATAATAATGTTTAATAAACATTACAAATAATAATTTTTTTGTGGCTTTAAGGAAAATAAAAAGAGAATTTAAAAAAGAAAAGAAAATAATCCTTTATATAAAATCCAATGTTACCAAAAAGGCCTTCATAATAAAAATGAGTTTTTTTTATAAAAAAAATGTTTTCATAAAACATATTATTGATCTCACTTTGTATTGGTTATGAATTTCATAAGCTCCGTTAAATTAGCCATTCTTAACAGGAAGAATTTAGTAGGGAACATTTTACAAACTTTTATATCCCTGAAAAAAGTATGATTCATAGATATGGATAAATTAGTTTAAAAAATATACTCAACATTTAAAATATATACATGAAAATAAAATAATTTCATTTGGGTAAAAAGAGATAAATAATAACATAAATGTATAATGGAGGTTTGGGTAGAATCTCTTATATTATGTCAGAAACGATTTTTCACTCGATATTAATGTCATGAATAATCAAATTATATTAATTAATTAATAAAAATAGAACAATTTATACAAATATTTTATTTATTATAGGTTTATTAATTTTATTTATTTCCATTTTTGGGTTATGAAATTCAATTTCATTGTCCAATAGAATTGATTTCCTTGGTTTACATGATCAGTTTTCCTGTATATGAGTATGAAAAATTATATAGAATGAGGATAGTTCTCCAGAACTGATATTATATGTTATTAATGGAATTAAAGAATATTAAAATACAATTATTTTTCCAAATGTGATGATTATTCAATAGATAAATCAATAATGATAAATTCTTGAATTATTTTGATCAATTTTTCTCAAAATGAACTGGTTTTTATTATTATTTTACATCATCTCTATATAATGATTCAATAATAATAAATAACACATAAGGAATATATTATGATCTAGTTAAAAAGTAATTTTATTTCAACACCATCCATGAATATAGAAATAGAAATGGAAAAATCGTCGTCCATTAATGCGATAAATTAACACATATTGTACAGTGATTAATTTTTAGTAAAAAAGTATGGGAAAATAGGGATGATGATGAATTATAAAATTAACATAAAAAAATCAAGTATAATTATTTTACTAGAGTTATCAAAACATTTTTATGATGGAATGTGTGGAGATATAATTAAATAAGAGAATAAGAAATGAAATTGAAAGAAAACAGAAGAGGGTTTTACATATTGATTCCTTTTTCTTTAGTGCCTCCTTTGGGGAAAGCAGTTGGTATTCCATTAAGACCAAAAGATCTGGAATGTGGTGTAGGTGAATTGGGAGATATTTGAACTGAATATAGAGATGTCTCTAGGCTATAGTGGGATTTAGAAGAATAGGTGGTGAGGGGCGGTATTTATAGTATAGGAGGGAGTGTTTTCACATTATTTTATTCAATATTTTTTTTAATTTTCCTCAAGACAAAAAATAGTAGCGATTCTTGGAAATATATACAGTAATGTGTGAATTTTAATTATAAAATTTTTTTACTTACAACATCCATGACTTTACCATGACAAAAATTTCATTTATTAACATATACTATAAATTAATGTATTTCATTATCCACAAAAAGTCATATATCTTATAAAAATTTCAAAAAATAACCCCAAATTGTATTCAACATGTAGACTATAAAAATTAAATCCATTTTGTTAAAATAATTTTCTAAAAAAGTTAAATTTCATATATAAATAAAATCATAATTTAATAGGAAAATTTAAATTTTAAAATTCAAATTTCTTTTCAAAGACATTAAAAGAATTATTAAGGTCACATAAAATTATATGAGATTCATAATACATAAAGAAAATAATCTATAAATAAATAACATGAAATTATATTTTATTTTAAACTAATAAATTTTACAAAAAAATGGAATTAAATTTTTATGATTTAGAAAAATGAAAACAATTAATTAATACTTTTAAAAATAGTTACTTTCATAAACTCTGATATAATTCTATTACATTTTCACTTATAAGATGGATAAATTTTATTCAAAATTTCACTGGTTAGGTTAATATTACATTGGATGTTTTACTATACATAGGGGTAACATTATTACTTCAATAGTCAACTTACTATTTTATTAGTATATGATCATTAACATCTAGAAATTCCTTTTATTTCATTAATGATTCATTTATAAAGTTTTTATTATGTTCTAAATGATTGATTATGTGATTATACTATAAGACATATTTATAAGAAAGTAATTCCATTGATAAAACATTTGTGTTTTACATGATCCACCATTATGTAGAAATTTAGAAATGTCTCTGTAGGGGGAGGGATGAATAAAGAACAATTTTTAAGAATTATGTAAAATTATTTCATTATAGAAAGTAATTATGAATGTTTCATTAAAAATTTATGTTCTAGTTTTCCTTGGTAACTAAAATAAGATTAAAATATAAGTGTATAAAATGATAAAAATTAATGAACTAATGTTGAATGATGAAAAGGAGGTTCCAAGGATATTAAAATTCTTATCAAATTTTACATTACTGTTTTGACTTGATTATTGATTTAAGTATATTAATATCTATATAATTTTTCATAAAAAAACGTTATAGAATTGTTTTTATCTTAATCATGTAAAAATGATGGAAATTAAAACTATTTTTAGTTTTCTTAAATTTACATGTTATCACATTCAATGTTTTATAGATATATATTTTTTCAATATTGAATCCACTTTTTGACGATGTTAATTACTCACATAGACTTATAGGGAGGTTATTAATATAACATTGTATTAGAAAAACTGATACCATTTTCTCAATTTCATTATATTTATTGTTATAATGGGAGATAAAGTAAAATTATTTATTGATAATAAGGGGGTGTGTTTGGATATGGAATCTGATATTGATATATCATTTAACCAGTGTATTAATCACAAAATGAAAATTTGTGTGTATTGATCCCTCAATTTTTATGTTTTTTCCATTTTATTCCATGAATTGAGATATTCCATTGATGTAAAACAGTTTATTGTTATGTAATTATATTAATGAAAATATTTTTTAAGATTGGATGAGATCATTCTTATTGATGTATTTAAATATTCTTCTATTATTCATGGAATTAGTGTTTATTTTATTTGAGGAGCTCCATCATACTGTTGGATTGAGTTTGAATAAAACTATTCCAAACATTATTACATGAATATATTTGAATTTTATATTATTAGGTGGAAGTATATTAGATGAAATGAATGTGTTTTCATGAATACTAAATATTGAATAATCTATAAGATGGCTTGTTATAATTTTAAAATCTATGTTATCTCTTTTTAAAGTGATCACTAAACATTTAGTCCAACCTCTAAAAATACATATGGTCAGCTCAACCTCATATATTGGGGGATAATATGCCAGACACGATCCACCATTCATGGCATTACTAATTAAATATGTGGGTAGACCCAATAAAGGTATCCAGACATGTGTGTTTTACTGGTGCACTAGGCATCAACATGTGAAATGAAGGTTCCTACTTGTTGGGTGGAGTTGTAGAAGTGAATAAGGATTTTTGGGTAGACTATATTCATGAATTGAACCATTAATGGAACAATGAATTTTTTAATTTAGTTTTAATGACATTAAATATCTATATTGGGAAAAATAGTTAAAAATATTTTTACCACATTTTGAAAAATAAATTTAATTTGTTTCTTTTATTTTTTCTAATATAAATCATATGATATTGGCCATAATTTTATTTTCCTCTCTAAAGTCATCTCTAGTATTAATTATTATGTATGATAAATTCAAAATCTTATTTATTGAGACCCAGATTTAATATCCATATTCTCATTGTTGAATCATAAATAATTATCAATTGGATTGTATTCCATTAAATTTTTTTTCAACGAATGGTGTTTAATCCCCAAATCCTTCAGCTGTTGGAGGTTTTTTTATTTAATGGTCTATGGAGGTCTATTTTGGACGAGATCCCTCGTATGTAGTAGTATTTATTTCACAAATTAGGGTACTATATATTTTTTAGAATATGTCATTATTTTGTAAGATCAAGGACTAATTATAATCATTTGTCTACGCTCATTAGCATACTCTTAGGTCAAAGAAGTTGTGGTTGCATGAATTTTCCTTGAAATGGACCTTGCGGATCCCCACCCATCAAGTATCCTTCAACATGATAAGGGATTTAATAATTGAACTAGGATCTTATTTATCCCTCACGGTTAGGATATGTCTGAGCTATCAGCACTAAGGGAATTCATTATGTAATACCCTGAGCTTTTGAAAAATATTTGTTTCCAACACAATTTAATCTTTTATAATATTTTTCATTTCACGAAACACTCAATATATCCTATGTTATATGAATCAACAACGTTATTCTTACTTTGAGAACAAAATCATGTAAATCATTCATTATATGATTCCCAAAAATATTTTTTCACTACATGGGGAACCAAATTGATTTGTGTGATACACAACACTGACTTGACTTGGGTTACATGCAACACCGAGTTTCGAAAAAACATGATTTATTATTATTATAATTAACTAAACAAAATTATTATAAGATATCCTTTAACCATACTAATGTGAAAAATATTTTAATATATTTTTTATAATGGTTTTATATAAATAAAACATAATGATGATCCAATGTATATTTTTTGGTAAATTATTTATAAGTTTGGGAATAATTTTTTCTCAAAACAACATATTTTTTCATTCTATGAACAATAATAAAATAACTTTTATATATTTTTAGAAATAAAATTTTTTATAAATGAAATTAATTTTTAATTAAAAATGTTGAAATTAGTTGTCGCTAATTTTCTGGGAGTTTTCTAAAAAACATCATGTTTTTTGTAAAAAGTGACAAATTATTATTTTTAATTCAAAACTGTTTTTTTGTCTAATTTTTTTTATATAGATAATTAATATTTTATGATGGTTTAATTTTATATATGTTAAATTATATATATTTCAATCCAACTATGTTCATTGGAATTATTTTCAAGTTTAACATATATCTAAAAGCATAATGAACTTTTAAACATTCTCTCTTTAAAACCTCCCTTTCTCACCACGTCTAGATGATTATAAATAAAAAAATTATCTTCTATGAATTTAATTTCAAAAATTTATATATAATATTTCAATGAGTCTAATATTTATAGTCGGATATGATAAAATTGAATTTAGACAAAAAAACTATTAGAGAAAGTGATTATAATTAATTAAAATGATTAAGGTAAAATTTACCTTAACAAGTGAGTAAACATTAATCATAGGGGACCGAATTACCATCCCACTTGAGCAAAACCCTTTATAATTCTAATGTTAGGTCATCACCTTCCATTGTTTAGTTTTTTTTGGTTTTTTATGAGTTTTTTGGGAAAACAGTGTACACCTAACTTGTTTTAAAAAATTCCAATTGTGTCCCTTCCCCTCATTATAAAAAGGTCACTGAATCCCCATTTCATCACACATCTCAAACGATTTAATCTCATCCTTGATCTCCAAAATTCACTTCCTAATATCCCTCCCTTCCTCACATTTTATTTCCATGAGATACATGCCTTATACACCAACAAATTATTTTTTGTGATGAGTATACATCCCTTGAATGTATTATACTATTTTCATACAACAATTTATGGGTATTTACATATCCATTAGATGAATTTTTTTCATGGTGTTTTTTTCAAATGTTACAAAATCAATAAAGTAATTATGTCTCGATTTTACTTCTTTCTAAAACATTCCATTTTATGAACCTATATTTTTTCATTAGGTATTCATTGTACCTTTTACATGATAAATCACGATTCTACTTCTTTTCATGATATATTAAGATAAATTGTAATTTTATTCGTTAAATTATGTTATTATTCAAAGGTACCAAATTTATAATTGTTTATAGCTATCATCTCACCAAATTTTGTGACTGATTAGGATTATTCTCCCATAGATGAAAACATATGATCTATATCTCATGAACACTCATTAGTTTTCTAATCCTTCTCTTATTCTGGTTATATCCATTTATTAGTGCCATTATTCTTCTCTTTGGTAAATAAAATGATCAAGAATGTTTTTTTAATTATGTCCTAATTTACCTCTCTCTTCTGTTAGAAATTTGTGTTCCTTAAAAAACTTGTTTTTATAATCATGTTCCCAAAAATATTATAATATTAATATTTGATATTAAATTTCAATTTTTAATAATGTTTTAAATTTTTAAACAATAGTTTATTAAAAATATATATTCTTGTCGTTTTCTGGTCGAGGCACTGTTCTAAAAATTTTATGGTGGACAAGGAATGTTCAGTATGTACAGAATTTCCCCATTTCATGACTGTGATTCCATTGATGTTTTTTTTCCAAAATAACATCTCTTATTTAATGTCATTTTTTATCTAATGTTTGAGAAATTGTTTAATGTTTCTTTCAATGATAATGGTTTTCAAAAATGTGTTCTTCTTAAAAGCTGTTTTAACTTATTTTCAAACATTGTTAAATAATTTTTCAAAAGGTTTTTCTGAAATAAGATGTTTTTAAAAAAATTTATGCCTTTTTTATATTTTTTAAAATTATTATCAATGAAAACTGTCTTTTAAATTATTTGATGCCTTCTTTCTACAGTTTCAATGTATTTTTACAGAAAATGAATTTAATAATGTTTTCAGGATTCTTTTATAATTTATTAAGGAAAAAGGGTATCAAAATTATTTCATTACTTCTTTCTATATTTTTAATTTATTTAAAAAGTAAATATTTCTAAAATGGTTTTATGTTTTAAAATAATTTGTTTAAAGAAGAAAGGATATTTTCCTCAAGAAAATGTTTTTAAAGCATATTTATAAATAATTTTTCATCTAAGATGACATCCTTTTTTCTTATTCCAGAATTTTTGTGAAATTATAAAAAGGATACACTCATATTATATCATTGAATGGTTTATGTTATCATGCCATGATGTTTATGAATCTCATTTATTCATCATGGGTATTATATTTATGATACTCATTCCTCTTTTATAAGCTTTATGCTTATCAAACCTTCTTTATAATATGGGTTATACATTGAATAAATGATTAAAAAACCTATATTTTTCCTCATGATTATATTTTATTACTTTTTTATGACACCAATTTCATTTAACAGGTTATGATAGGATGTTTATGCAGACCATCAATTTTTATAGGTCATGATATGATGAATGTTTTCTTATATTTTGGTACATATATGAATTATTTTATTATCACATGATAGGGAACAATATCTTCATATAATGAATTTGGTAATGATTTATATCTCATGAGATGGACTAGGAAGGTCTTGGGAGTGAACCTTGAATACTATGATGGAAATGAGAGTGAACCATGACTTCCATGATGGTATAGGGAGTGAACTCATACTACTAGGATGACCATGGGGGTGAACCATGACTTCCAAGATGGTATGGGGAGTAAACTGATACTACTAAAATGAGCTTGGATGAAATTTATTGACTAATATGGAAATAATTTTATATTCTTATGTGTCTACCACAATTCCTTGTCTTATTCTTATGTTATGATTCTTTGGATTGTACCCTTGATTCCAAAATGATTCATGTCTTATGAACTACTAATATTTATTCTATGATTCATGTTATTGATATTTGATATGAAGGGTGTGATCATATAATTTTATTATCATGTTGTCACACCTTTATGCTCATGTTTATGATTACATCCACTATTTACCATTATTGATCATTTATGCTCCCCTATTTTATGGTTTTCTCACTATCTAATGAAGAAATATTTCATGTGTGATATATATAAGAGGGGTTATAGTCTTTGAGAACCTAGTGGGAAGTAATTTATCTCTCTCATGTACCCATTTTTACATTTCTATATTTCTAATGGAACTAAACTAATATGGTCTTTGGGTATCCATTTATGTAATATTTTAAGAATTTTTCATAAATTATTTACTTTCTATGTACATTAATACATGTTTGTTATACATTTTCTACGTTCCATAATATTTTTCTACATTTTCTAAATCACTATCAGTTGGAACTCTTGAGACATGATAAGGAATATTAATTGATGGGTCTTGGAGTATCCATACTAGTCAAATTTAATATGGGAGATCAATTGTAGGAAAAATGGTACTTCTACCTCCAAAATCTTAGATTATTACGAGATCGACCTCCAAAGATTCTAATCAACCTAGAACAATGGGGCCTTCATTCCCCAATATTGTCCCTTACAGGCCAGTTTCATCAAATTTTTATTCTCCCATCCATGAGACCCAGGTCTATCTAGTTTATCGTCTCTTTCTCCCACTCGAAATAGTTTATTATAACATACATAGAATGTTAAGACTATTGGGAGAATTCAGTGGGGTTTATCAAGAGTTCTACATGATAGATCCTATTCGACTGGTCCATAAGATTTTCCAATAGAAATTTCAAAATTTAGTTCCCCTACAAATTATTCTCTGAGTGGTTATCATTATCATTGTATGTGAAGTCTGTCAGAGAGGAATAATTTTAGGAAACCATTAGTGTCTCCAAGTGTTTCTTATATGTCAGTTCACTGTGGAATATGCTCCAAATCAAAATCCAATCTCAAGGTAAACATACCATCATCTCAGATCAATTGTGCATAATCATCTAATTCAAAATCTAGAATAATTTCTTTTTGATGAAATAATTAATAATATAGAACAGACATGGACCTAATCCCAAGGATAAACAAGTTTCAACACCAATGAACTCCATAAAAACTCTTTCTCTCATGATGTATTATTGGAACCAAAGTGATGTTATACAAAAATATAAGATAATGTGCACAAAATAAGATTTCATAACATCATGCATGATGATCCTCAGATTTAACATATATGGTTAATCTAGAAACCCAATATTTTGGAATATTTTCATTATTCCATGGATTAATTTATGACCACTAAAATTATCATAGGGGTTTTCTTCTTTGTTATCTTCATCGTATCTACTAATTGTGATGTGTATGATTGATATATTTTATATAAAAATAGATTTTCCATATATCATGTGGTTTTCTTGTGGATTGTTTGTGGATATATCCACATAGACATGGATATGATGTAAAATAAAGAATTTTGTGGATTTCCATTAAATGCAATTCAAAAGTTTATATCATTCTTGGACAGTAATAGGATAGTGGATGTAAGATATTCCTGATAATAATTACCATGATTATACAATCAAAGAGGTAGAAATCAAACAAGGTGCCTCCTCGATATATTTTTGGAAAGCTACTATGAAATATCATCTTTCGCTGATATTAAGGTTTCTTATCTTGTTCATATTATGTATGATCACTTAACCTCTCCTCAATGTTTGTATCTTAGAAATAAAGGTTAACATATTTTTCAATTCTATCATACCTAGTTAACGGAACTAGGATTTTACCACCTAGTGAGGGAATCTAAGAGTAGGTCATCTAAGGTTTATTCTTTGAGGTCCCTTCAAAATAAACATAGATTTTTCTACAGAGATCTGCGTACTTGGAAAATCAACTAGACCCCCCCCCCCAATATCAGGATATGGAGATGATCAACATTGGACATTGAATATCATGGTCCTAGACTTGAGAATGAATGGATGGATTCCTCATTTGGTATACTTCTTATTGGGAATATAATAATTATTGGAATGATCTTAAAAATAGAATTTATAACTCATGAGAAATCATGAATTAAACCACTTTGTAAAGGCGATCGCAATTAGGGATTTATCCATGCATGCATTAATGAAATAATACCTACCAATAAACCCATTATCATTATATATATTGACTCTTACCCAGAAAATTGTAATGTGGTGGGTGGCATTTATGATTCTCACTATAAATCCCTCCTTTTGGTACCAACCCTCTCATGAAAGGAGGATTCCATATGGGTCATATTGAGCTCATTGATGCCATTCCTTTTGTGGACTTTGATCAGGATAATGAGCATCTAGATATATACATAATGAGAAGGGTATTCGTTATGAATTATGGAAACTCAACCCATAAAGAGCAGCTTCTCCATATAGATTCACTTTATATTTTTATAGGGCCCCATGGGACATGGTGAATCGTGAGATGGTACTAGTGGTGTAGGATAAAATTCATTGAAGTAATATACCTCTTTATTTCCATGGGACTAATCTCATTATGGTTTCATAGGTGAAATATATGAATTCTATTAGAAAATATATAACTATTTTATTTCTCATGTTTCCATAAAATATGTTGTCCAACATCACAGGAAAAAAAATATAAATAGACCTCCCAATTTATAAGATAAACATGAGTTTATTAATGTATGTTTGATTCTCAAATATATTAGTCTTTCCTAAGATGTGGTTAGTGATGTTATCAAATAGACTATCTGATCTCACCTATAAATAATGTTGGATATGAATAAATCATACAATGGGCTTGAATAATGTTTCATTATCAAGGTGTTATCTTGCATGGGATTCTCATATTGGGGTATAGATATATTGATTTGTGGTTTGGTTCCTCACATTAATCCAAATTATTCATGGGGATGCATTATAGATTCTTCATGTTGTATTAGGGCCTAAATAAAGGAGGCTCTCATTATTCTACCATTGTTATCATTGTTCCTTACTCGCTTAGCCAATATATCAAAAAAAATATTATGTTGGGAAGTACTATTCCTTATTTCTCTAGGTATCTATCTAGTGGGTTTTCTCACCATATGATTTTAGAAGACAAAATTATTTATTTACTTGTAATGTTTGATCTATTCAATGTATCAATGAAGATTTGTAAAAATACTACAATAGGGTTAGAAAACATATGAACTATAAGGAGTACATACTATATTCTGAGAAAATATCTACACACAAAAGTAATATCCCTGGAGACTAGTTTTGGAACCCATAGATAGAACATTATGAAAGGTATATGGGTTCCCCAATCTCCCAAATAAAAAATATAATTCATAAATTTGATAAGGTTATCTATTAAATCACGGGGAATTTAATTAACCGGATAAACCTTTTCATGTCATTTTTTGGGAGAATCACCTTATTGATCAATGCATTCCCTTCAATCCCCATGCATGTTATTTCTAATCTAAAGGTTTGAAAATGGGTCTTCATGTGAATTTAGAACATCATGGTTTTATTCTGATGGTATTTCAATTAATATGAAAAAACGAATAGTCTGCATTGGTTGGGATGGAGAGACTATTTTCCCAGGGTTCTATCGACATTAGAAGTGTTTCAGTTACTATATTGACAGTACTTGCAAACATAGTGTGGGAGGATCATGAAGGGAAGAAACATTAGGGAAGTCACATAGATGAGAATTATGGGGAAAATATGGAAATGTAGAGTTGTAGATCTTCTACTATTCAGATTATGATTAAACAAAACATATAGAGTATCCAAATACACACTATTTAGATAGTGTGGAAGGGTGATATTCCATTCAGGTAGAATAACATTGTTGGAACCTATATCGATTTATCAGGATTACCAAATCCACTAATCACAGTCAGGCATGCATGAAATAACGTGATATTCATCCACATGGTTCTATATGAGAATCTATAGGAATCCTTTTAGAGAATTCAGTTAATGCTTGAATTACTAAAATTTGTATTCACTACATCATCCTCAGTTTTTTTCTTATAGAATTGTTAAATATATTTTGGTGGTGTCCAATTATGATGATGATTGGGGTGATGAATTTTGGTGTATGGATATTCTAACAAACATCAACTTAATGGCATTGTGTGTCAGGAACCACAGATTTACAACTGAGGATAACATCAGACATCTGTGGATCTGACATACATCATGGTGTCACAATTCTAAACAAACCATGGATGGAGTACACTGATCGCATATTCTTTAAGGATATTGGTTGAGTGAGAAGTGGAATGGTTTTTTTGACTTCATATAGATTCATTGTCAATGTTTTTAGAGTGTTTACTACTAGAACATTTAGTTTCATGGTGCGGAGGACCTTGGACTAGAGATGGTGGTGAGAGCTCTTATCATTGAAAAGGATTGCTGGTGTCTATGGAAATTGAGGTATGATTTTTAGCAAAAAGGATATCCATGTACTAGAACAAGTCTTATTTTTAAATCTAGGAACACTCTGTATGATATGATCAAATTCTATAAGAGCTTTGATTTATCCCCATATTTATGACCCCTATTGGATTTTAGCATAATCTCGTATAGTGATCCCAATGCCAGGGTGGGCCGATGGGTTTGACAATTTCCTCACTAGTAGGGTCCCAAGATGAAAATTTCTAGTTCATTCAATATGAGAATCATGAAGGGTGGTGTATTTTTTTGTGATCAAAGGGGTTCAGTTAATAAGGAATGATATTCATATTTTGGAAGAAGTGTTTCCCTTCAAGAATAAGATCATTATTTGCAGACTCACTTGATCATGCATTGTGAAAGAAATATTTTTCTAGCAGTGGTCAAAAAAATTTGATTAATATGTATAATTTTATTTGTGCTTCACGATTTTTACCTTCATCTATTGCTTACACCATTTTCATGTTCAAGGGCCTCAGTATAACCACATGGTGGTTTTATGCACCTAGTGTGAAGGTAATGTTGTTTCTTATTTTTTATCTTCTAAGGAATCTCAATATGAGCATATTATTTTCTTTCACATACCTACGATCTTTCATTTATTATGGAATGAATCTTGTTAGTGGGGATTCCCCTGGACGTCATTACTATAGACCCACAAGACATTATGTTGACATTCGCTCTTTGGTTTTACCATCTACTGTTACTATACTCTTCCATTATAATAAAAGATAAATATTTATTTTTTATGATAAATTAAAATTATTAAAAACAATAAATGATACACATCCATTGTAAAAGTTTGAAATGAATTCCCATGACTAGATATTATGTTTTTATTTAATCACTCAGAAACGTAATGTATATTCCATGTATATAAGTTTTGACAATAACTAATGATCTCAAATATTAAATGAAAAATGACTGACACCCATATATTAACTAGAACTTTTTGGTTGATTTATCAACCACTCATTGAAGACAAATTTACTTGATTCCCCGTTTATGGTAAATTAGGATACAGGTAATGATTTTTTGAGTTAAGGAAATATTTTAAAGTTCACATGGATCATTACATAGAATGTACATTTCACAAAATATTTATGGGGAATGAAGGAGATTTACCTCTGATTTAAAATTTTTTTTGATTATATACATGCATAACATAGAATATCTATATTCACTATAATAGTATGAGTATGTTTAAAAAAACAATTACATGTATGATAGGTTATATTCATGAAAGGTCGATAAGACACAATATGAATATATTTTGATACATGATAATCACATGCGTGAATCTGAATGAAGTTGGGAAACTCATGTAAATCCATGTATGAATCCATAAAAGTGTTTTAATTCTTGTATTCTAATGGAATTCAATTTTAGCATCATGGATATCATTCATGAATATGGTAAGGTAATGTGATAATCAATGATATATTATATTTGGTTATTTAGAAAATATAAGTGATATTAATACCATAGATATTTGGGAATTTTTATTTTTTGAGATTATTAAGGATATAGTAATCAATATATGTTCAGATTCATGGGATATTCATCATAGCAATATGAAGTTTAAAAATTTTGGTTGTTTTTGGAAATTTCATGTCCATGTATTAAAATAGAAGGATAAAATATATACAATAGAAAATAATTCTGATGTTAATTAATTAAATGGAATAAGAATAAATTTTAACACATGATGGTTTTTTCAAATTATTTTGCGTATATATATGTGATTTTTATAATTTTGAGTCTTTAGTAATTTTGAATTATTATTAGTATATTCCAATGATTATTGATCTATTGGAAGATCATACATGACAATATATAATTTAATATAATTTTTAATAAGCATGGTAATTCCAAATACGTCATTCATATGGTATTTTGAATGAAAAGTGTAGAGAGAAACGTGGGAAAAAATTACTAAAACTACATCTAATTATTAAAATAAATATTAATATATATCTTAAAATAAGATTATGTGAGGGTAGTTTGAAATTATTATCCAAACCAAAATTTTATGTTTTTCATAAATAATTATACTCGACTCTAGGATTATCATCTCATACAAATTCTATGAGTTGAATCCACGAAGAAATGAACTAGTACATATAATATAATCCAAAGAAGAAGAAGAAGATAATAGATTAGGGAATAAGAGAGAAGAATAAATTAGATAGTTGGACACTAAATATTTTCATAAGATAAGGAACAATAATATAACTGTGATGACATTGATGATGAGGAATATAATGATTATGATATGAGAAGAAAATTGTTTTTAGTCATTTTGTTTCATAAAAAGGAGAAGAATAAATTTTTTCTAATTTCATCAAGAGTATAAGAAAAATAAAAAGGATGTAAAATTTTATTTTGATAGAAGGAATAAATGAAAGGATCAACTCTCATACATGATGTATTGATGATTTTGTGCATAATTATTTTATAAAAATAATGATATTTTTATTACATACTACTTTCAAATTTATATAGGAAGAAAGAGAACTAGGAAGAACCCCAACAATAATCATATATTGTACAATGAACCCATATGTAGTTGAGGAATGATGACCTATATAATTTAAAATATAATAAAATTTGTTTCAATTATATAACCATACTTGTTATAACTAAATGAATTTTTCTAGGGGTCATCTGATCATTAAGTGTTTGCTGGATTCACTACTAACCAGAATTTATTTTTGAATGTTGAACCTTTCAAATATCATTTATATATATATATTGTGAGTGTGTGTTGGAGAATGGAGGTGACGTAATATAATTAGAGAATAAATATCTTAACTATTCAATGCACAAAATGGGATATAGTTTGAATATATCCAAAATGGCATCAACAATGATTCTCTATTGATCAATTGTTTTTAAAAGAAATATTACATCTTATTAGATGAATATTCGTTACAAATTATTATTATCCATTTTTGTAACATATATGTTTATTTTCTTTATAAACATAGAAAAATTATAATCCAATATATATATGTTATACAAAATTTATCAACGTTGTTTTACATTTTACAACCTTCATGGAAATATCATACACAATACCATTCTTCATAATCGGGGGAGTGGAATCCTATCAATGGGAGAGGTCACATTATTAGTATTAGTAAAATGAAGTTACATCTATTGGTGATCATAAATGATAAAAGTAATAGAATAAGTATATGATAACATAATTATAAGATACAAAATGAGTAACCAAAAATTCAATGATCATTAGTCGTCAATAATGTAAATATGATTTTTCATAATAGTAGACATATGTATGTGGATTAAAAAATCACAAATAATAAATCATTTTTATGATAACATAACATAAAAAATGAATAATATTGTGTCTTCTATATATTTAAACAAAATTATTCCCTTATCCATTTCTCAATTCAATGGTTATCCTATTGTATTTGTTTAACTACACCTTACACAATATCATTAGTCCGAGATCACTCCTAGGAATTTTATTTTGAAAAAATTCCTTACTGAATAGGGTTCACTCCCCACCCAAGTCATTATTATATTAGGAGTTATAGAAAATTACCTAATTCATTGGAGGGATATATAATTTAGGTCCCTCCATCAATATAATGGAAACCATAAATATGTCTGTCATGATATCATAAAACCATCATCAGAAAATCATTTCATAATATTCCAAAAGGATACAAGAATTATAAACCTTTTATCACCATATACCTACAATAAATATATAAAGAGTAAGTATTGTACCGTTTAATCATATCCCATGTGATGTATGACAATCATCAAATGATTTTTTACAGATGAAATTTAATATCAAAGAACATTTGGCCTATTCAAGAATAAAATAATATTTTAATACTGAAATAATAAATTTCACATAAAAAATATGAATAAATTTAAGGAAAAGATTATATTTAAAAATATCAATGAAAAATTCAATGTAATCACCACCAAAAATAGTTTTCAGGATAGAGGAAATATATTATCTTTTGGTGTATGTAAAAAAATAAATCTATTAATTTTTCTAAAAAATGATGAGAACCTCATTGAGAAAATGAAAAGATGATTAATTTACAATATTATAGAAATTAATAAATGGGTAAAATGAAGTTTTCTAAATCATTTTATATTATTATAAACAATATTCTAATATTTTTACGAAAAATATGGACCTGGAAAACCTTTCCTCGGCCGAAAAAAAAAATGTTGATTTTATTTTATTTATTAATTTTGAACTCTTGACTATATATAGTGAAGAGAAAAATAAAAATATATTTAGTTTTATAAAATAAACACAGGGGAAAATAGTTAATATTTGAGATATATTTAGATTTTAATTTCATCGTAGTAAATTTCTGCGTAAATAATCCAAGTAAATATTTCATTGTTACATAAAACTCTTACCATAGTTTTTTCTGCATAATTACTCTAACATAATAGAGAATAAATTTTTATTAATTTTAGTTATATTAAATGACCATATTAATACCTATAACACCATAAATATTTTTCATATATAAGCATATCACATATTCATTGATATTTTTTCATTATTAACATCATTTTAGGTGATAAATGATTCATTTCTCATTTAATTTTTAAATTAGATATTTTGGTACTTTCCCTTTGATCATGGTTACATAAGATAAATAAACTTAATCACGATATAAATATAATATATAATCATTATTCAAATATTTATAACCATTCATATGATGTAGTGTTCGAATATTTAATTCCATCACTCCATGGAAATGGTAGGCTGTATATAGGCATGAGTGATGCTTCCATTTTTTGATGGATAGATCAAAAAGAGAGAAAAATAATGACATATAGTTCCAAAAATATCCTACCATATATATAATATATATAAATTAAATATATCATAACAACCAACCTATAATTGTAGTGATGAAAAATTAATTACATGGATACATGTAGGCGATTGTCCATGTGTACACACAAGAGATACATTGACATCCAATATATTAAATAAGTGTTGGTAATTGGTTTTGAAATCATCCTAATGTATATAATAAAATTCAATATAGTAAATTATTAATATTTTAATTGATTATACATGTTTATAGAAGGTTGAAATTGAAAAAAAATTGATAGGGCATGGTTAAGATTTATAACTATTCTTTCAGAGACATTCTGGACATTCACCTTAAACATAGAAGGATTATTATTAATACATGAATAGAATATATATGATGAAGTCATGGAGTCTTGGATTTTTTTATTTTAGGAATGGGTAGATCTATAATTTTCAAATTGTTTTAATATGGGTGGATAAAATGTTCATTTCTTTATATTAGGGGAGGGACACACAAGGAACACATTTAATGATTTTAATACCAAAAGGTCACTTTCATTTGTATATGGATCAAAATGGCTAGGTATTCCATGGTTATATGACGTAGGGATGATATATATTAATCATTAAATAATCATAGAATAATGTAATACATTTCAAACATTATGTTTTTCTTTAACAACCTAGTAATCATATATCACTCTTAACT
The DNA here is from genome assembly GCA_963277665.1 of Viscum album. Taxonomy (NCBI): domain Eukaryota; kingdom Viridiplantae; phylum Streptophyta; class Magnoliopsida; order Santalales; family Viscaceae; genus Viscum; species Viscum album. Next base: position 912,299,736 of record OY728162.1, on the reverse strand, counting down.
GTTGTGACAGAATATTATCATTTCTACTATTCATTATTAAAAATATTATAATGAACCTACTATAATATATTAATAATTTTTAGTCAAATTATTGAATCTATTTTATTTGATTCAATTTCTATAACTGGTTGAATTTTATTATTTTTATATATGCAAACTGCAAATAAAACTGCTTTTTGAGTAATGCATTATTAAGAATTAAGCTATATTTACATCATTCAATGCCCTGTAAAAATAATAAAATTATTTTTAAAATAATATATTGAATATGTATATCAAAAAATTCCTTAAAATCATTATTAATACATATTATTATAATAAAAACAATTTATGGGGCAAAAAATGTTTGTTTTTTGAAAAAATGTTTTTTTATTGCAAAAAAATGAACTTATAATACAAAATACTAGTATAATAATGATTCATATGTAATTTATTATATTAATTATAATTTAAAATATAAAAATGTTACTCAATTAGAAATGTAAAACAAACTGGGGATTTTTTTTGAATTTAAATGGAAGATGTCACAAAATTCAGAATATTTCATTATTCACTAAAAAATTAATCTTATATAGAAAATATATAAAAGAGAACACTTTCGTAATTATAACATGATGATTTAAAAAATTATATTCATATCATAATTTTTTTTATCTGATCTTACTTACTTGTAGTTTTTTTGAGAAAAAAGAAAATAATAACAAATTTTGTAGAAAACATATTTTTTAAGCAGAAAATGGATATGATTAAAATTGAATACTTATTAATTATAAATAATATATAAATTTGTATGATTTTAAATAATTATACATATTATTAACAATTTTGTTATAACTATTCATGAAAACCATCTCAACAATTATGTTATAATAGCTTACTATACCAAGGTTCGTTTAGAGTCGGGGTTTCATGCAATGAAAGACATCAATATCCTCAAGTTTATTTCGATGGAAATAAATTTAATATCACAGTCTGATGCCTCATATATAACATGAAATGAGTGTTTCTTCATAATTATTTCACATTAACACAACAAATAAGGATATATCGACCTCATCGAATCCTTTAGTTCTGATATAGTTTCATTTAATTTTTTATTCCAATAATGAACATTAATGATATGAGTATTGTTTGTTCTAAACAATTTTATCACCATGATCTATGATTTATACTTATTCTTCAAAAAATTAAAAAAAACTCTATAATAGTATTTTTAATAACCTGAATCATCTTTACTTGTATAGTTCTTTTTTCCAATGTTTTGAGGAAAATGGGATATTTTGGAAATTTCATAAGTAAACATCATGTACATAGTAGTACACATCATGTACTAGTTGTCGTGGGTAGCCATGTACTGTCCATGTATCAAATAAGTACACGACCCTATGAGGTGACCTGGAGACCACCTAATCAGGGGTCTGGTTTAGGCATGTACATGGCGTGTACAATAAATTAACATTCCATATACTTTTTCATTTTTTCTGATAAATCAAACTGGGGATGCGTCTAATCGACAGATTCATCTTCGTCTGGCCTTGGATCATCTAGGGGTGACTATGAGTGATGATACTTCTCCGATCTACCATTTCTCTGTCCAAGGTCCAATTCGAACTATGGAGGGTCATTTTGAATCCCACTGGTTAGTCCATCCTTCATTGAGAGCCTCTCCACCCGATTTCTCCTCTCTCTCCCTCTAGTTATTCAATGCAGAACATTTTAGAATTTTTTTATATCTATGATGTTTTAGGACAATTCAAGGGCCGAAAACCGAGATTTTTCATCATACAAAATGGAGGTACTTGGTTTGTTCCCTTTTGTTGTTTGTCATTGAATTTTATATGCCAAAGTGTCAACTACTTATGTTTTAGGTATATTTCGGTAAAGAAATCAAACCAAATATTATCCACTATAGATTGATTATTGAATTAAGGGTTATTGATTGTATATTATGTGAAATTTCGTGTTTAATGAACACCTCATGGGTGTGTTACCTTGATTAAGTGTTTATAACTTTTTGGTCCAGGTTGCCTATGAGGGAGACATTGTTTCCCGACATTTTATGTTGGGATATAACTGTTTGAATTTTGATTCATGTTAAATTATTGTGATATGAATTTGTTTTGTTTATCCATGTAGTAGTTGAGATTAATTTGTGTAGCTTGATATCATTTATGCCCAATTTAATTACATAGGGCTGTGAAAACCTGGTTTAGTTATTCCATAGGTGGAATTGACATTGAGTGCTTCCTTACGGTGTCTATTATATTTCACACACTGATACTACATGGGAGATTGATGGTGATTTCTCCCTCAAATTTCCTATAGATAACATTACAAGACATCCTGGGAAAGTGAAAATGAGTACTTCCCTAGAGTGTCTATTTTTATCTAGAAAGACCACAGGGGGGATTGACGGTGAATGCTTTCTCCAAGTGTCTTTTCATTTTTATTTCATTACATGGCTAGAGGGGTTAGACTGGGTGAGCTACCTGGTGGGTTAATGTAAATATTGAATGTTTGTGAAGTTCCTACAAGTCGAAGCACAATCAAGGATTCATTCCTGTTATGTAGTCTTCTGAGATATCTATTTTGATACATTATTAAATAACGAAAATTAAATTCTAATGATTGTAAATGGAAACTGTATGATTTTGGTACTTTTGTGTACATGTAGTTTTATTTGAAAAATTTCCATTATTACCTACTATATATACTCACTGAGAGTTAGGCACAAATCATGGGGTGGTTTCTTAATGTTATTTATCTCACACCCTATTTGGATCATTATTTTAGACCCAAATAGATTATATGGTCGCAAGTTTAGATAAGGGAAAACACCATTCATCAACAGGTACTTGATTATTGTAGAGATGGATAGAATGTGACAAAGATGAGGCATGTGATGTTTCAAGAGTTTACTTGTTTCCTTTTTCATTTGGTTTACTATTGAATTTCCTGCATATTTTCTTATTTTTCTGTTTTCCTAGACATATATGACATGCATCATTTATATATGTTCTTTATTTGTTATTTAAATTCATCCATTTGTTGTTTACTTGTTGTATGGTATTATTTCTTCAATTACTATTTATTATTTGTTATTCATCTCTGCATAATATTCCAATGAGGGCATAGTTTACCCACAATCACACCCAAGCCCCTTGATACTAGCAGGAAGCCTCTGGCATTCAGGGAAATTTTCATAAGGTCATGCGACCATACAATAAGTATTTTTAAATAAATGTTTCTAGGATATGACTCGAATATGATGAAAATCATTGAATCGTGTGATTTTTGGGCCCCCATGGACTTGAAGTTTTCACCTTAATTCTTATTTCAGTGTTCTATGGGGTTTTGAAGTAGTTTCTGAGGCTTACTATCTGGGAAAACAAAAAATACATGGTGTGTAAAGATGAATACACATTATTTGTTCTTCTGTTATAGAAGGAACAACTTTTCTTAAGTACACATCATGTACTTTATCTATAGGTCGTGAAGTCTATAACAGTGTGACTGACTGTGTGATAAGAGACATGGGGTTTGGAATCTTGGTTAGAAGACGATGTGTATTGTAAGTACATTCCCTTCCAAAGAGTCCATGTATCCAGTCGTGTGAACAACAAAACGGGTGGATAAAACATAGGTTGTACATTATATGTCTTGTTCTTACACATTGTGAAGAGTCCACCAACTCACCGACCTTGTGACTAACAACACAAGAAGATAGAGCTTAAGTGGTTCACGCTGTGTTTTGGGTAAACATGCGTTGTATCTTTACATAGGAGAGTACAATGTGGTTTAGCCTTCTAGAGAAACTCAAGTAGGAGGGGAATGATTCCAGTACATGCCATGTCTCATGGATAACATGTCGTGTGTGTAGGGTGTTACACAACTAGGGTTGGCAGAAGTACCCAACCATGTAAAGGCTTAAAGGAACATGTTGTGTAGTGTATATACACATCGTGTACCCCTATTTTAAAAAATGAATTTGTTTATTCTTCTATTCCTTTCTTGAACTTCCATGTTTCAGTCCTTGGCAATCATAAAGTGAGGTGTGCACTTGACCTTAATGATTCATGCCACCAAGCCTTCCTTCAGTTATACTCTTAATATAGGTAAATGATTAGATGATGGAAATGGTAGATCATGTACTACTATAATATACTCCAAAATGCCTGTCTTGATACAAGTTGTTATATTTGACATAGGTACTGATGCACAGTTCTGAGAAGGATTCATTATTATGTTATAGACATTCCAGAGAACAATGTATCTTGTCCCTTCAATGGAAGAAATGACGTGGGTATTTCAACAGAAACATCTTCCCAACTTCTCAAGGGATGTAGGACCTCATTCTATAGATTCATTGTTGGAATCCATGCTTCTTATCTTCGAGAATCTCAAGACACCTCTAGAGGGGAGGGTGATGTTCTCTACGTACATGATATGTGATTTTTCCAAGATATGGTTGGATGTGATATCATAGGTGGGATGCTATTAGGATATGGATAGGGATGATTTCTAGTGGCCCTTCTATGAAATATTTTACTTGGAGACCTTGAGAGCCAACCGAGACTGAGAGTTCATGAGTTTGGAGCAGGGTACTCTCTCAGTCATGGAGTTTTCCTGTCGGTTCACAGAGTTATAATGCTACACACCCATTCGAGGGGGGGTGATGAGTTATTTATGGAAAAATTTTAGGATGTTATCATGCATGATTTCTAATTCCATGTGAACATCATTAGGTTGACTTCTATATATTCTATAGTCAATTAGGCGTTGATCACTAAGCACAACCTGAGGGATTATGGAGCTGTGGGCCATTGTGGTACAACATCTTGAGTTGGTACCCATCTAACTATTGCAAGAACCTCTATAGAGAGTCTACACATGGAGATCCATGTAAGGGAGATTTCTTATTTGGTGAATAGGTAGTGTGCTACCAGTACGGGAAGGGTTCACATAAAAAACCTTGGTATAGAGAGACCCAGTTGAGAGCTGATCTTGAAGCAAGAAGGGACATAATCATAATTTTTGCAATGCCCTGTTTCCAGCAGCTAATGAGGAAGGATCTATTTTGAATCCTAGTACTAATGTAGGACCACAAATTCCACGTCAGACTGTGGGCTGAAGTTCTTCAGGTCATACACAACAAGGTGGTGTTTAGGGACATCGTTTTCAGACACATGGTTTTGGATGACCATAGGGTGGATTAGCTCAGGGATCTCAGACAGCTTCGCAAGTCCATAGTGCATGTTAGGATTTTTCATTGGAGCAGATCCAGTAGGAGAAGGACCAGAAAACCTCTATGGTTAGAGGAACAATTTTGGTTGGCTTAGTTTTAGCTTCTTTTCTTTTTGATACTAGGGATTTCTATAGCTATATATTTGTGCCCTTTGTGGAGATCCTTGGGATTTTTATCTTCACTTCTTTTGGTATGATAATTTTGAAAACTCCATTGGGGACAATAACAACTAGTGAACGTTAGTGCAAGGAGTTACCTCTTCAGGATGGTGGGTGTCACTTCTTATGGGACCTTAATGTATTAGATTTGACGGTCTATGACGTCATTCTTAGAATGGGCTGGATATTTCCCTTCATGGATATTGTTGATTAATATTGTCCTAGGGTGTGTTTCACATCACCATAGGGTGTATTGTTTCTACAGAAGGTATAATGGGATGTCCAGTCGAGCAAATCCATACCCAAGAATCATGGGTTGAGATGCGTAAGATCCAAAATTTCTAGTTTGTATCTGGATGACCAGGGTACCTCATAGATGGACTCTCCCCCACTGGTTGATTGTTTTAGAAATGTCCTTCTAGCCTAATTTTGTGGTTTTACTCTGGATAGAGATATTGAATTTTATATTGAGCATGTTCTAATAGTAGAACCTTTTTCCATTACATTTTATAGAATATATACACCATAGTTGGATGAGCTCAGCAGGTAGTTGGAGGTGTTATATGCAAAGGGTTTCATCTGACCCAGTACATCTCATTAGAGTTCACATGTCCTATTTGTGAAGAAGGAAGACAGTTCCGTTGGGCTTTGTATGGATTATTAGAAGATTAAATAGTTGATGGTCAAGAACTGATATCCCATTCCAAGGATTGATGATCTATTTGATCAAATTTGAGGATCCTTGGTGTTCATGAAGATTGAGTAGAGATCTGGGTATCATCATTTGCGTGTTAGACCATCATATTTACCTCTTACATCTTTTTGGAGAAGGTATGGTCTATCGGAAAACGTGGTTATCTCATTCGGTCTCACAAACATCCCTACAGTTTTCATGGCACTAATGAACTGATTATTCCATCCATACATAGACTCATGCGTTGTTGTTTTCATGTATGATATATTGGTGTGATCTCATAATTGAAATGACCACGCCATCCACCCTATGATCCTTTTGAGTACACTGAGTGATCATCATATATATGTTAAGCTATTTAAATGCAACTTTTGGATGGATGAGATTAACTTCATGGGTCGTGTTAGCTCAATTACATGAGTATCAGTAGAACTAGAGAAAGTGAGAGTAGTATTTTCATAAGAGAACCTGAATAACAGATTTGAGGTACATTGTTTTCTAGTACTGGGTAGTTGCTGTAGACACATTATATAGGACTTCTTATGCTTCGAAGCACCAATAGTGGTCCTGACTAAGAAGGGTTTGAAGTAATTTTGGATAGATTTTGGAGATTCATCCATTTATGAGCTTAAAGGGAGGTTGACTTCAACACCGATATTGATCTTACCAGATCATGGAATGATTTATATTATTTACTGTTTTGCATCAGGTGTCGGGTTGGGTGAATTAATTTTGTAGTGGGAAGTATTCATTGCGTACTGGTCTTACCATTTGAGGCAATATCAGAAGAATTACCTGATGCACGGTATCGAGATAGATGTAGTTTTTCAAGACCTTCATTATTGGTGACATTACCTTCTGGGAGATCATTTTGTGGTTTTCACTAACAAAAATCGTATCAAGTATATCTGTACTCAATGGGATCTAAACATGACATAAGGAAGGTGGGTTGGGTACCTTCAGTATTTTGGCAATAAGAATTTTTACAGACCTAGGAAAGCCAAAACAGTGGCTGATGCAATGAGTAGGATGAGTCAGATACATGCAGTTCAGAAAGCTAGAACTGAGTGGAAGCTTATTAATCTATTCTCTGATATTCATTTGTTGGTGCACGATAGACAGGGAAAAAATTTTGTTTCTTATGTAGTTATTACCTCTACTCTTCTGGATCATGTTCGAATGAGGCATCTATCAATTACCCAACTCATCTTATATGAAACATCACCGCCTCTATGAGGTTCCCTTCCTTTCTCTACATTGGATGACACACAAAGGTATACACACATCCAAAGAGGTGTGTATGGTGTGAGATAACTGGCCTAATATGATCCCACCCAGGTGTTCCAGAGCAAGTATCTGTATAAAAACTCATTTTTTATCATTTTAAATAAAAAATTTCATTATAAGTAGTAATGTAGTTTTACAAAAAACATGGAAAATATTTTCCTTTTTTAGAGTTTTAAAACAAATGTAGGTATATCAATTTCATAGAAATTTTTTTCCATATGACCATTCACAATAATCAACATGTATATCAAGGAAAAATAGTATGATGCCAATAAAAAAATAAAATAACAGAAGCTGCACAGGCATCACAATACCAAGGAATACAAAAGGTCAGAAAAAAGAATACTCATACACAAAATTTATGGAATAGTGAACTACGGCTCCTATATATATTAATCTACACTCTAATACTAGGGAGACACTACAGAATGTCAAACCCCATTATCATATATGTACCTGAAGCCAATAATATACACTCTAGGACAGAGAAACACCTTGAGAAGTGAAACCCCACATTAGACGATGGCCTGAAGTTAAACATTCAACCAAGTACCCATGGTAACCCATGTTTAAATTTTCACAATCATTTAAATGTTCTAAAACTCATTTCAAACCCATTTTATTAAATCATTTTCAATGCATTGAAAATACCCCTTTTCATTCCATGTATAAAAACATACGGAAAACCTATTTATATACCAAAAGTATTTTTAGCACACATAGATCAATCATGTCATATTCCATATATAAATTAGTTTATAAAGAAGGAATAATAAGATTCATCAACATAGAATAGATATAGAAACCACATACTTCGAAACTTGGGTCGCAAAATCCCACAATGGGATCCACCAACAATGAAAATGCCACAATGTCTATGAAGGCCCTAGAATCCAATCCACAAAAAAAGATTGATCCAACATAAATACCAAGGGATCAGTGGAAATAAGGAAACCCACAAACCTAAATAACGAATGACATTCATACCATGACCAATAATGGAATGGCCTCCATAAATGAGATCACACAACATATCATGATGGAGGATGACATAAAACACCGAAATAAACCAAAAAATCCAGTAACACAACCTAAGGGAACTACCCTAATCAATGAAAACGAATAAGACGAAATATTACATACATAGATAGATAAACCTTAACCACAATGAAGATCGAATGTCAATCAGATCATTATTGAAGGAACAATGTCTCCAAAAATCACTGGAGATGATGTCTAGGTCAAGATAAAAAAGAAAAGTGGGTTCCAATTGGTCTCCCAAAACTCAAAAGGATCCCTAACACTTACATTCTTGGGGAATTACATGAGGATTAATTACTTTACACATCGTGATATCCATAGTGTTTATGTATTCCTAGAAATTCATCACCTTATATTTAAAATTAATTATATCAAACATTCATGACCTGAAACATATTTTCACTTTGTGAAACCCTTCATTGTGTGATTTCATTCACGAATTGCATCTAGAAACTATTACAGGTCGTGTATCCTAGTTACTAGGTGTGAAATTTTCCTATAAACTACAGAAAAAAAGTTTAATGCTCAATGTTCAATGAATATCTAACTTCTATATTATAGGTATCCTCTCAATTCCTTCTCGGCCTATATATTCAATGAGAAAAAGAAAAACATGATAAGGTTAATGAATTTCCTCATAGATCTGTAACAGGATGTTAAAAACTCGCCACCAATAATACATTATAACCTCAAGAAGTCATATGGAATCTGTAATCCCTGGAAGAAGATTTAGTTATTTCTCCATCATCAATAACACATGATCCAAAGTCTCATGATAAACTAATTGGTGTTTCCATTGTAATAAAACCAATGAAATAAACTTCCCATTTATGACTTTCACTTGAGTGTCAACAATCTCAACTGGTTTCTCTAAAATAGATTCCTCTTTCTCTAACATAATTACTTCCCAACTCAGAATGTGAGCCAAATCAGGATGGTACTTCTTATGGTAATATATGTGGAAAACATTATGAATACCTATAAACTGAACTAGAAATTATAGATTTTAAGCAAACTACTTGATCTTCTCAGTGAACTCAACCGGTCCAATAATTCTCAGAGCCATCAGTCCCTATTTTCCAATCCAACAGTGACCCAACTGAGGGGAATCATTGCGTAAAACAGAATCACCAACAAAAAATTACAAAGGATGATGTTGTTGATCTGCATACCGTAACACCCAGAGATTTTATGATAGAGATTCTTTTTAATTTACTTTATGTCTTTTGTGGTATGATACAACAATATGAGCTTCCGATATACTGAATACCATATTAACTTTCAGGGTATAAAACAATATAGTTGGCTTGTATTACACACAATTTCTTGTTCATTTGATAGAATTCAGTTAACATAACATTGAGTGTATATTTTTTCCAATGTATAAAAGATCTATGTTTATATTATGTTAAATGAAACACCAATTTATTCATGCACTAAACGAAACACTGATTTCACTTTCATTACATGCATGAGTGTCCTTCTTCGATAGCTTACATTATACGCAATACCATGTTTCCCTAAACAATGATATATTATTAAAATATTATTATTTAATGGGTTATAAAATAGCCGTTATGAATATTGCTAATAACATTTTTAATTTTATATAACATTAAAATTCATATTCTGTATTTTATGGAACATTATATAAGAACAAAATCAATTTTTTGGATAAGATAAGTATTTTTAAAAAAAAATGCAGTTTTACCGCCTTGTGATTGAGAAAACATTTTAAATATAGTTGTTTAGAAATTTTATAAGTTCTATTTGAAATAATGAACATATTATTTTGAATAAGGACATCATAATTTACGTTTTTTGAAATTTTGGTAGTACTCTGTGGAAATTCACATTTTAATGAATATTGAAAAATAATGTATTGTAATTTAAAACTTCTTTTTCATCTTATTTATTTACATAGTTATATAATCTATTTAACTGGTTTTTAAGTGTATTTGGATTATGATTTTATAATTTAATCCACTATTTTCATTGGTAGTAAATTTTACATTTAAATTGTACATAAACACATGTTAATCTTTTCAAATGTTTTTACTTCGTAAAAACTCGATTTCTGGTATTGACGATGGGAATTAATTTTAAATTAATTACTTAAAAAATTTTGTTTTGAATTTTTAATCAATGAGTCCAAATTATGTTAATAGGTTAATTTCATTTTCGTGTATATTATGATTTTTAACTATGGTAATTTTTATTTACCACTTTTAAAGGTAAATCAAGTAAATTAGTGTAACAGACAATATGATAAAGATAATAAAATTACTCTAACACCTAAAAAAATATTACTCAATGAATTAAATTCTAAAATAATTAAATAAGGGTCATAATGGACTCATATAATTGACATTTTACTATGAAAGTGATGTAATTATAATTAAAACAAAAAAAGGTGACAACATGACACTCTTAGATATCTTATAAGTATAAAATTGTTAATCTTGTGATAAACATTCTAAATGATCAATAAAAAATAGTCCCAAACAATATGATAAAATTATCTACATCATCAGAATTTATTTATAATTTTTGGAGACTAAATAATTACATTAATGATGACACAATAGTGATGTAGAAATAATTTTATTAATAGAAATATTAATTAAATGGTTTTAATAATATTAAAATAAATATCATATGAACTAATTAATGTGATATAAAAATTTTATATGTGACTCTAACATGTTAGAATTTTATGTAATATTTTGTATCAAATTTATATTATTTTTGGATTTTATTTAGATTCAAATAAATAAATAGTGTGAAAATTGACACTATTGATATTTTTAAAAAATATCATATGATTAAATTATTTAAAAATCAGAATAATATTTTAAAATTACATAGTGAAAATTATAAGTTAATAAATTTCATAACATATCCAATTATGAGTAATTTACCACACATAAGTAAATATTTAGAACCATTAGTTAATTAGAATATTATTCACACAAATTAAATTAAATTGATTAAATAAGGATATATCCAAATGATATGGTAGAAAATAAAAACATGTATAAATTTTATTAGTTGAGATTATTTCGACCCCACCTCATATTATATTTGAAATAATCCACTTTTTAAGCATTTTTGTAAAAAATTAATTTATATTCATTTATTTTTTTTAGTATTTCCAATGGTACCCCTCCCCTCTTTTATAAAAGGGCATGTTGCCTTCTATTTTAATCAAACATCAAAATCCATTTTTCTCATCTAAGAACTACCCATTTCTTCCCTGAACTTGCCTAACTTCATATTAGAGGCAAACAATTGGCCATAAATCCATCCTATGGAGACATTTTGTGCAAATCAAATGGAGATACTCGAAAAAATGGTAATTGTTTTATCACCCCTTTCAAAATTATTTTCTTCTTCTACATCATATTCTTATGTTGTTCCAATAATAAAGTCATAAATCCTTTATATTATACAGTCAGAGGTGTTATTATAATTACAATACAACCTTATACTTCATTTAATTTATCCAATGAATAACAATATCACCCTACGTTTGTACGCACGACTTACCATCGCCACGTCGTGGGGTTATTTTTTGTTCAAAAATACTTAATTTGGAGGAGTATAATGATAAATAAAATAGATATCAACAATGTATATAACAATATAATTATTTTGTATAATTTATATACCATCCAATTCCATACAATTTAACTATTAATTGAATTATATCATCGCTCATGCATACATAGGACATACCGTCTCCACGATGCGATTAGATTCATTTTCCCCATTAACCATTAAAATTTTTTTATAAAGTATATATAATAAATAAGAATGAAATTTATGAAATAATAATTCAACTGGATTTATGTATATATATTTATATTACTTATTTTCTTCTTTTCCATTTAATAAGAAAACATAATTAGAGCTCTTGTATACCTATGTCCTACCATCTTTATGAATGGTGTATTATATCTCATTTATCTATCTATAATATATAATTATTTACTGAATAATTCTGATAAATAAATCATGCTTTTAATTAGGGAAGTATGTAAATCATGATCTATGTAATAAGATCATGAAAAACAAATCAAAACACATATCAAAATTAAAGAGATTATTACCCAAAATGTTTCTTTAACATGTAATTGATAAATAAATGTTTAATATAGTGTCATAAGTGAATCATATATGATATCGTAAATATTATTATGGATCTTCTAAAAGTTAATAATATTTTAAAACCCACTACACAAGAGTCTATGACAAATACGGAAGAAATTGTACCTACATTATGAAATTATTTAGTCACACTTCAATTTCCGTGGGACATATGCCTTATACACCGTATAATTATTCTGTGTGAGGTTTATGTAACCCATGAATTTTTTATTTTACTTATTATGAAGATTATGATATATAAATATTAATATTAATTTATTTATTTGATGAGGCATTAGATTTGACAGATTATAAATTGGAAAGGTATAATTTTTTAATCTCATTTTTATGAGATATTTTTTATATGTGTTGGAGCCAAAATTTGGAATGAAGAAAAGGACCCAAGATGGCCCCACAGACTGCCTCGTGAAGCCCCTTCATGGAGTACCCAAGCACCGTGGCCACCACAATGAAAAGAAGGCAGAAGGATCCACGAACACATTTGACATTCGCGAGCCCGCCACAAAGCAATGAAGGCAGAAGGCTCCGCAAACGCATTTGACGTTTGCGAGCCCGTAGCGGAGCGAAGGAGGTGGGATTTTTCGCGACCGCATTTGATGTTCACGAGCCCACCACGAGGCCCAAAAGGTGGGATGCTCTGTGACCCCAGTTGAAGTTCACAAGGCATCACCCCTCTTCACACCGCGTGAGCTCCACTCTGTGGCGCCTCTTGCCTATAAATACCAGGCTCCCCCTGAGCTCTCTGGACGGACAATCCAACCTTGAGGATTCTAATATCTCGAATCGCAAAGCACTCTTCCGCTCGGTGAACCATGAGATGTGCGACGTACTTCTGCTTTGTAAAGTATCTCCCCATTGTCTCGTGTTTATCCCCTCTTCTGAGAGGGATGCCTTTCGCGAAGCCTAAGGGATTTCGTGAAGGAAGGGGATCCCCAAAGGGACCCGGGTCATCGTGGAGCGTTTATGCTTCATGAATAACCCTTCAAGTAAACATGATCCATTTGCAAAGGCAGGGTCACTGTACATCGCAAAGCACATTTCTTCCTGACACCTTACACTGCGAGGCACCTTTGCTCCGCGGGGCTGTGCTCCGCGAATTCCCTTCCACATCACAAAGAACCTCCCATATGCTAAGGCTAAGTCACCCCACATCGCAAAGCACACCCCTTCACAAGTTCCCTCTGCTATGTGGAGAAACAGAGATCCAAAAGTCCCCTGCCTATGGACCCCTCTTCTTGGAAAATCTTTTTCCCGTGTGACCCTCCAGGTTTTCACAGTGTGATTTCAAAGTCCCCTGTAAAATACCACCTGTAACGTTGTTGCGCCTAATGCTTCATCATATAGGCATGCTAATGGTTATTTCTTCTTCACATAGCCATGCTAACTTGGACCCCACGATGGTTCGCTCCGCAACACCCCCCTCAATACGGCGTTGCCGATGCCATCCCTCCCACAATGAGCAGAGTGTACCGGTTATGTATTTCCTAGGGGTGTGGAGCAAACCCAACTCATCCGAGTTACAGGACGTTAAACTTACAAGCACCTCGTCCTTAACACATGAAGTTAAACTGTGACCCATCCCGTTGCCTTGCACACAGGGTCCCCCGTCTCGGACATTCTCCACGCCCCCTGATCACCACAGGGGATGATATCCTCCTTCTGAGAGTGGCGTTTTTTTGTGGGGGAAGAGCAGCCACCTTGGCGTAAGCCCCTATTTTCCCTTCCAGGTGGCAGCATAGCATCCCTGCTCCTCCATTTGTCTTCAGTCCCCAAGGCCAGCGAAGGGCGTGATAGGGAACAATGCTCCTCTTTTCTTCGGTCCCAAACCCCTCCCCTGCTGCGCCTTGTCGCCTTTGAGCCTCCATCCTGGAGGAAGTCCCAATCTCTCTCTCCCTAGGTTGTTCCATGCGTAAGCCCCACTCCACATCTAGAGGACACATCTTTCAAGACGTGATAGTCTGGTCGGTGCTACCTCTTGTTTCTCAAACTGAGCACGACTCACATGGGTTTACAGTAATCATTGACCATGACACCATCCCCTGTCCTGCATTACATTAAACATTATTTCACCACCCACCTATACCAAGGTCCTTATTCTTGTCGGTTCTCCAAGATGCCTCGTTCTAAACTACGGGGACATTGATCCTTGCTACAGCATGGTACGTAAGAACCCTCACGAGGTTCAAGCACATCACCCATCGGACCAAGGTCTATATTAACGTTGGTTTTCCGACACACCCCATCCTGAACTATGAGTATTGCAATCCATGTCAAGGAATGGTACGTATGAAGCCTCACGAGGTTTAAGCCCAACATCCATTGGTTGTCCCAACCCCCTATACATCGGTTCACCAACAGTTGGGCAGCCTAGAGTGTAAGCCCCACACCATTCTGAACTATGTGGACATTGATCCTTGTTTGGGCATGGTACATAGGAATCCTCACAAGGTTCAAGTCAATCACCCATTGGGCCAAGGTCCATCTTCATGTCGGTTCCCCGACATGCCCACCCAAACTACAAGGTCTTTGATCTATGTCAAGGAATGGTACGTAGGAAACCTCCATGAGGTTCAAGCCCACCACCTGGTTATTCCAACCCCCATTCACCTCGGTTTACCCTTGTCTCTCATGAAGTTACACTATAGTCCTGAACTTTGTGGACTTTGATCCATGTTGAATCATGGTACGTAGGAAGACTCATGAGGTTCAAGACCAAAACCATCGTCCATCCTGATTCTTACCCGGGCCGCCACATCCTGGAGAGATCATGCCACCACATTCCTCTACATAGAATTTTGTAATCTACTCACGTCTTGGCCCCAATATCTGTGTTCCCTCAAGGGGGTTCCTAGATCTGATCCACTCTATTCAGTGTTCTGATCAGTCTGATCCATCTCCGCTGGATGTTAAACTTGTGGCATACCCAGTGTTAAACACAAGAAGCTGAGGAAAACCTCAGATACATGCCAATGGAATATGATTCCCTGTGTTCGATGCAGGATTAATTGGGATTATGCGCCCTCAAGAATCCCTATAATAAGGGATATAAGAGGGACACACCAATCTGTAGCGTTGAGACATGCCAGTGATGCCCAGCGTGACTACTCCCATAACTGAATGTTGCTGCCCTGACCGGACCCCCTTGGAATGTCATGATAGAAGAAGTGTAATTAAATGGTGTCCAAGAAGATATGGCATTAGGAAGAGATTCAAGAACAATGTATTAAATCTACGAGGGAGACCCGGAATAGTTTAAAAGTTTCGAGGAGGAATCCTCGGATGGAAGAACCAGAATCCCATCATCCCGTTTCGATCAAGGAGAAAACGTCCCTGAACAAGGAATAGATGATGCCCGCCTTTGGAAAGCGGGAATGTGGAGTAACAAAGCCACACCTATCGCACTCAAGAAGACGGACATGCACACCTCTGTGAAATCATTAGAAACAGAAATGGTGAACCTGATGTGATGTTATTCTCCTCAATATGGAGATTAGTAATGCTTGGGGTATCCATGGATTGAAATGTCACCGGATCCAGCTATCCGGCGCCAGGTCTGGCAAATCAAATAGTGGGCCTAACGTGAAACTCACCCAAAGAGGGGTAGTAGAGCATTGGACATTCTGTTATGCGACATTGTCAGCGTGGATCCCTATTACCGATCACAGGAGATGTGATGGTGCTGGGGCATTGGTCGTCGATTCCTATTATTTCAGCTCTGAAGAGTTCATCTCTCTAATTCTCCGGAATTAGAATACTACCACAGGAACGCGATCACTGCCTGCCCACCAACGCAGGGGTAGAGAAAAGGCCAGCACTACCACTTCTCGTGGCTCCACTACTACCGCAACGGCACCTGCGTCCAAGACTATGGGGTGTCGACGCCCCATCATCCCATAGGAAGTCATCCATCGAAGGGCGATTAATGACCTCGTACGTCATTACAAGGAGGAGGGAATAATCTCGACTAGGGATATTACTCGCCTAGACCTAGAGGCATCCATGACCCACCATCAACGCTTCCCTCGAGGGCCATGCTGGGAGCCGCTTCTCCACACCCCAACAATCAATCATTTCAAGAGCCTTTCCCCGGAGTGCTTTGACCACTCCCTGCCTTATAGTGTTGAGGTGGGTGATGTCCGGCCCATCCCAGTCATAGTCCCGATCCAGGGGCTCCTAGAAAGGTCCCCCACCAAGCTGCATCAGTGCCACTATCTGGCCTTTCCATAGGAGCAGGTAAGCCTTGCCCCTGCACCGCCAGCCCCGGCTCGCCTGACCCGACGCCAGCGTCGGGCACGGGCTGAGGAGAACGCCCACCGAGGGGCGTCAACGTCGTTTACTACTATGGTCCGAGCCACAACCGATTCATATCATAAGGACCTTGCACACACTGAGTCGGGGCCCTCATACGCCCAACCGAGATCGAGGCCCCAACTGTCCCATGGGTTGGCTGGGTCAACTCTCCGGGTTGTAGGCACCGGCGGTGGTCACCGCAAACCAACCCGCGATGATGCCACCCCTTACACAGGTCCTCCCCATACCACCACCACCAAGATCGTGGGTCTACCGCCCCTTCGATCCTAGGCAAGGAATCCTCTCTCGCGCCTATCACTCCGGGTATGGCGCCCTTTCTCCTACCCCCGACCATCAATGTGGAGACATTACCCATCCGGCCTCTCTCTAATTTGGGGATTCTCCCTACATCCTCTCCATAGTGGGCGAAGGTCCTCCTCACCCCAGAAACCATAAGGGTGAAGGAAAGCCTCGCTCCACTCGCACCAAGAATAGAGGTCATCCCCATGCTCCCGTCAGTTCCAGTGGAGGTTTTACACACTCTAGTTCTATACGTAGAGGTCCTCCCCATGTCCCCTTCAAAATTTGTCATGGTGCTCCTTGTAACTCAGCTGTTTTAGGTGGAGACCCTCTCCGGCCCATCACCAGTGCGGCCGAAGGACCCCATGTCGATAATCATCCTTGTCCTGAGGACCCACCCAGAGGCAGGAAGTTGGGTCTTCATCGCCACAAGATGAATCCTAGGAAGGCCTAGATGGAGATCAAACCTGCCCACTTCTCAGACTCAGAAGCAGAGTGCGACTCGGCTCGGGAACCCTCCCCTCGCTCATCTGAGTCCATGGCTGGGGAAGGGACGAGGTGTATCAGCCTGGTACTCCCAAAATGTGAGGTCCACAAGATTTCCTCCTATCTCTGTAGGTTTATCCAGGAGGATGAAAACCTAGCGACCCCACAGGTTACGGTCGTGCAGTCACCACCATCATCACTGGAAGTGCTTTCTAGGTCCACGAGAGATTAGGAAGAGCTATTCTAGGGCCCAATGGTGGGCGAACAGAAACGTGACCCGCCACCATCAGCCCTGGCCCCTAATCCAGGAACGGTGGCTATCAACCCCTGCTACCGATGTGTAGTGGTCAAGTCACTCCACTCTTCGGAGGACAACCCAAGAGTCGGTGGCCAGTCAGTCTATTCGCCGTATTCTACACCAGACAGTCTGCCATCCTAGTGGTCTACCTAAGTATCGCTGCCAGTTCCTCAACCACCCCCAGTTGGCGAGTGTGGAAATCAAGGTCCAGAGCCTGAATTTGAGTCGAGGAGCTTTTGGATCATTCTTTCAGTAGACCTCTTCCCCGAGGAGATCTGGCCCATGGGAGCGCACGATTTTTGCGTACCTGAGTCTCTCAGAACAGAGGATGTTGTGTGTCTCCGCTACACCCTCTAGGCGATGCATTTCAGTCTCCATCATCAGTGCATGGTATATCCAAGGATTCGGGCACATTTTGAAGACATTAGTGGGCAGTTCTATCTAGTCGATTGGTCATACTCACTGTGTCCCAGTGCCCTGAGTCACCATGTCGTCGTGAGGCTCTCTAGCAGCAATGCATTTAGAGTATTAAGGTACTTTGCAGAATTATCACGGAGGCCACCCCGCATGTGCAAGTCCATGGATGGGGACAGTATGATGCCCTCCTCTCCAGTATTATCTGATGGCAGCCCAACTCTCTATGTGATATTGAGGACATGCCCTCGGGAAGGGTCATAGTCCACATGCCCGACATCGTTAACAAAGAGGATGAGTTGGAGTGTCTCCATGAAGACTTACCTATTGAGGGTATTCCACCATTTTTGGACCCATCAGGGATAATTACTCGTCAGCAGAGGAACCTCCTAGGTCTCCATACGCCCACCAAGTCATTGGTACTCTACCAGAATGCTGGTAGGAGAAAAGAGCATGTCGTAGCTTTCAAGCATTCTGACATGTCTGCCTCAGTCCATAAGATGGACGAGGACCCTAAGAAGGCCACGTTGCGTCAGAAGCATGCTGATCAAAAGAGGTTGGTCGAAGAACTCCTGGATGAACACGTTGTAGAGTGATGACCTGGATATTGTGATCCTAGGATGGGGCCCAGGAGCAGGAACAACTTCCCCCTGGTGAGATGCCTCAGGGCAACCCTGATCATGCCTCTCCCGCTGACAGGGTTAAAGCCAGAAATCATGGAATGAGGGCACGGTACATCTCACCGAATCCTCCTGAGTGGCGTGGCAACCCATGAAATCCTGACTGGGTTTCCCCAGCCACCCTGAAGGCCACTCCACCAGCTTCTCCATGAGCTGCTGAGGATATTTACCATGTTGATGAACCTAGAAATGCACTTGTGGTTAGGGATCCCCGTCAAGACAGGGACCCTCGCCTAGATGATCATGTGGCAGTGCTAATCGCCTGCCTCAAGGATTTGGAAACGCGACAGGTGGATATCCCACCTACTCGCAAGCCATACCCAGCATGGGTGGAAAATATGTTGGAACCTCTAGGTTATGGGAATCCCACCCCCCCCCCCCCCCCCCTAACAGGATGGAGGACCCGCCACAACATCTGGGACCCATCAGCTCAAAGTGTGGGCCCATGTTAGGTACTCCAGCGTAGTATAAGGCTGCCAAGCTCCGCTGTTTTTTTCATACGCTGAAGGGGCCGGCGTTCGTCTAGTACAGCCAACTCCCCATTAGATCTGTGACCAGTTGGGAGGACCTTCGCAGGCAGTTCATATACCAATTCAGCTCTACCACCTAGAAGACCATCATCACAGACCTCTTCAGATGAAATTAAAGGCCTGATGAGCGAGTCACGGACTTTATTGGTTGGGGGAATGGGATCAATACTCCCTTGAAATGCCACTGACTCTGGTGAAATTACTGATGATGTGCGTGGAAAATGTCAAGACGGAACTGGATCCCTCCCTGATTACTCAGAACTTTCCTGGAGGATTCTGAGACTTCTCGGATAAGTCCTAGCACCTCGAAGAATCCCTAAAACAGGCCAGGCAGTCACGTCCCTTGCCTCCTGCAATCCCAGCAAGGAGATATGCCAGAGCTGAGACCACCGCGGTGGCCCAGATAGAGGCTCCTGGGCAGCTAGAGTTGCTACCAGTAGCACCAGCCCCACCACCTCTCTGAGGCCCTCCACCTCAGGCATATCCTCCAGCTACGCAACACCCTTATAATAGGTAGGCACCTCTGTGTAATGTCACGTTGCCACCTAGGAGTGACAATCAATGTCCACCTCCTAGACAGGCCCCTCCGGATCCTCATCAAGGACAGGCTCCAAAGGCTCCCTATTTGGAAAGAAGAAACCAAAGTTACTAGTTCATCAAGAATCAGGTCCCCGGTTACATCCGTAGTGCCCTAGAGCAGGGGATTGTATTCTTGCATGAGTGTACAAGGCAGTCAGAGGTGAGTCTCACCGATGTCCCCAACTATAGCCCCTATCATCAGATTCATGGGGCACACCCTCATGAAGTGCTATGTGTTTAAGGACTGGCTCCATGACCAGGTTGATAACAACATAGTGAGGTTGGGCCCGACCCAGGCACAAGTGGCGGGTGTCATTGTGAGGTCAGAAAGTGGTAGAGATGGTGAAGGTGAGTGAAAGTAGGTTCCCAGCCCCAGATCCCAGAAGTACGATGACCAGAAGGCTCGTAAAACAGTCACTCACTCCCATGGCATTATCCGTACAATCTTGAATCAGCTGAAGCCTTCAGAAGCGGCAACCACCACTTCTGCATCGTCATCTCAGCCGACCTCTTCCCGGAAGGGTAAGAAATGGTGGTGCAAGAAGAAGCAATGTGCTCCACCAATGCCATCGTCATCCCTCACTCATGGTGACTTCATGCCCCCTGAGATAGGGATTCCACCAAGAATCCTCCATGTAGTGTATGACTCTTCAAGCGACAATCAAGGGTACACTTAATTTAACACCGTCAAGTTAGTAAATCCTTATATGACTCCCGACGAAGGAAGACGCTAGACGAATCTCCACAATGTCCATAGCTGACGCCACCGTTAGTGGAGCCATGAATATATGGGTGGCCAGAGCATATCAGTTGGCACCTACAGCTAGGTCGTGCGTGCCACTGAGACCAGACAGCAGGCCCAGTGTGGAGCTCAGCATGCACAACCTCCTCATCTGGTGTCCTTAGGCCTGCCTCCACCATCGTTTGTGCTTCTAGATCAGGCAGACCTGCCACGTCTGTGCTTCTACCAGCTTCGCCCAACTACAGGCCGATCTCAGTTTCTCGGTCCTCATCCAGAAGCTACTCTCCGAGCATCAACTAGCAGGTAGTGGGATGTACCCAGTACCAGTCTGCCGCTGGTCCAGCTGACAAGGCCCGACTTTCCTCTAATCGTAGATTTGCCTCATGTAAGTAGAAGTTCGCGCTTGGTGCGGAAGTATGATGTCATCAAGCACCTTCTTGGAATTCCAGCGAGGCTCTCCATCCTTGAAGCTCTTCTCCTATTGTCAGACATGCATGAGGTGCTCGCTGAGGCTCTAAGGATCCCCCTCTAGTTTTAGATAGAGGTAGAAGCTATAGAAGCCTTCCACACTGAGGCGGTTGAGAAAGCCGAATGCTAGGCTGTTATCTCATTCTATGGTGAAGAAGAAGGCCCTCCCATACAGGGGCACATTCATCCATTGTACATCACCGGATAGTTCAATGGCGTGGAAATCCTCCACTGTCTTGTTGTGATGAGCTCTTGTATTAACCTAATCCCGACTCGGACACTACAGAAGCTGGGGTTGTCAGAGGATGATTTAACTACCTCCGACCTATGAATCCAGGGATAAGATATGACTGAGAAGACCTCAGTCGGCAGGATCTGTTTGAAGACCCAGTTCGGTGGCCTAGTTTCCAGTACTGAATTCATGGTTGTCTCCCAGGACTCCGCATACAATGCGTTGATTGGCAGGCCATGGCTCCACCTTCATGTAGCGCTCCCTTCATCGTATCACGGATGCCTAAAATACTCCCTCAATGGTCTAGTAGGTGTACTCCATGGTGATGCATCTCATTTCTCCTATTGTGAATCCCGTTATCTGGAGGCTGACTATTACAAGAGAAAGGATAAACAGATTCTGGCAAGTGAGTTTGAACCTGCCCCGATCACATGTGATCCCTGGGCAGGTCTGGACGATGACTATGTCTTCCCAATCCATTGATTAGAGGCCCCGCCCCCTGACATGGGGAAATTCTTTGTTTTTTCAGGTACAAGATGAAGGCATATTCCCAAGTCCAAGCAACGAAAGAAAATCACCACGTAATCCTACACAAAATAGGCCCATGTGATCCTAGAACCTCCTACCCCCATACGGTATCGGGATGTCCGCCCCATGGCGATGGCAGTACGTCATATGTGTCTGTTTCACCGGGGTGGAATTAACCGGCTCAAGCCGCCGCACCAGTACTGCTTTGATATCATCAAACATGGACCCTTGGGATGAAGGCCAGATGAAATTTGTAACACCCCAAGATTTCATAGTATGTACATCTTCAAAACATTTCAATAACTTTCAATACACGCAACACCAAGTTCAAGTGCACCATGACGTACCAAACAAGTCGTTCAGAAGAGTTTATGAATAGTATTAAC
Source organism: Viscum album (assembly GCA_963277665.1). Classification (NCBI taxonomy): domain Eukaryota; kingdom Viridiplantae; phylum Streptophyta; class Magnoliopsida; order Santalales; family Viscaceae; genus Viscum; species Viscum album. The sequence continues at coordinate 912,277,208 of OY728162.1, read as the reverse complement.
TAAATTTTGAACTTTATATAATCTTTATAATTTTAGAATCCATATTATGAGTTTCATAGACATAATTTAAGAACAAATTCATTTTTTTTAAATGCACTTTTACCAACTTTTAATAGTGAACACTATTTAAATCCAATATTTTAAACATGTATATATTTGACTAAATAAATTTATTATTTAAAATGGGGACATAATAATTTTACAATGTAACACCCCAATCTTCCAAGGTATGCTTCTCCTTGAATAATACTGTAACGTGTGTTATACGCAACATCGAGTTCTAACACACACCACATCAAATCAAAGTAGCTGTTATGAAAAGTACTACCCACTTTTTAAATTTTATAAATTTTATGTCTCAAAATGGACTTCATTTTTGGATTTGGAATATTGAATTTATCCTAGGGTCAAATTTTGGTTCTTTTCGGATTACTTTTATATTTTGATGAATAGTGAAAATTACTAAATTTTTATTAAAAACAACCTTTTTAATAAAAATAATTGTTAGTGATAAATTATGAATTTTAGTGGCTTTAAAGTATATTTAGAATATATTTTTACCATTTAATACAATGTTGGTCATTTGACATAATTTCACAATTAAACAAGACATAAACAAGTATCAATCTTTTGATAGCTATTATATCTTAAAAACACGCATTTTTTTACAGCGAGAATTAAATTTAAATTAATTTCTGCCACTTCTGTGTTTTGAATTTGGAAAAATAGATTCCATATTTGGAATTAGGATGTCCAAATTGTGTAAATATGTAACTTTTATTTTTAGACATTTTGAATAATTACATCGGCAAATATTTTATTTACCATGGTTAAAGGGTAAATTCAGTAAATAAGGGACCCCATGGAGCTACTTGTAAGTGACAATGACACTTTATTTTAATTAAGATAAAATAAATATAAAAATGACATAAGCATATATCTTTTAGAAAAAAAATTTTACATAGGGTTATATATATTGGATTTTTGACTATAAATATTCATTTGAAATATAAAATTATTTCCTACATAATGATATTTTATTTATAATTTTTAGACATTAAATAATTTAATTTATTTATGAAAAAATGATGATGTAGTAATTACAATAATAGTGAAAAATTAAAATAATTGATATTATAAATACCCATATAAATATAATTTGAGACTTTTTATGAATTACACTAATTTTCTAGGTTAATATGGCATTCTAGGAATGATGTAAATAAATTTTTTCGAAGTAATATTTATGTTATGATTTTTACAAAAATCAACTATTGAATAGTGTCAAAATTGACATAAAAGGGTTTTTAAAACAAATATTATATTATTAATTGATATTAAACTCTTAAAAATTTAATGTTTGTCCAAGGTACTTATATCATGATAGGTTTATCATTAATGGACCACTTGGGGGTCGCTTGGATGTATATAGTATTTTTATTAACCATATAATATATAAATACAAAGAGACATTGTAAAATTGAACCTAATTAACTAAGAGTTAATACTTAAAGATAAGATCAATATAGTAACCCAAACCTGTCTAAATTCTATTAGTTGAGTGGTTTTCGACCTATAACCACCTTAACTTTTAAATAATCCACTTTCTAGCCATTAGAAACCGAATATTAATTTATTATTAAATAATATTTCTTGCTTTTCCAAAGGTGCCCCTCACCCATCTTATAAATGGGAACTCCCCCTTCTCATTAATTCACACCTTCAAAGCCTTTTGGTTAGGACAACCCATGCCAAAATACTTTCTCAACTTCCCTCACATCATCCTAGAGGCATTATTTTGATCATAAAGCCAACCTAGGGATCCCTTTTGATCAAATCAAAAGGAAGAACCCGAAGAAGAGGTAATGATTTCACCACCATCTTTCAAGATCCTTTCTTCTTCAGCTTCTTCTTTATTTTTTATTCCTATTCTAAAATAATAAATACAGTATATCCCATATACATTGATGTTATTATAAATATGGTTCATCCATTATTCCATCCATCATTTTAATGACATGTCACCATACGTGCGTACGTACGACTTACCGTCTCCACGTCGTGGTGTAACTGTTATTCAATACATTATTATTTGGATGGGTATAATAATGATGTGTATTTGATGTCAATAATAAATATAACATTATAAGGATTATGTATATATGATATACAATCCAATTATATATTATTTTAATATCAAAAGAATGATATTTTTTCTCGTGCATACGTACGGATTACCGTCTCCACGAAGCGATGAGATTCATTTCCATGTTCACTATTCATCGACGATTATAAAAATATATATTACTAATAAGTATGTAATATATTACATAATAATGGTACTGGAGATATATATATATATAGATAGATATATAAGTATTTATGTACTTACATATAATCATATTCACTTACTTCCATTCAATACTATATGAAAACAGAAACAACGTTTATGCGTACGTCCGAACTACCGTCTCCATAAATGGTGTTTTCCATTTCATATATATGTCTATTATACATATTTATATTCTAAATATTTATGATATATTTATCCTGTTTTATATTCTAGAAGTATTTAAATCATGATCTAAGTAATACAATCAAGAGTAACAAGTTAAAACACGTACAATAAAGAAAGCGATTATTACCCAAAATGATAATTTAACATGGAAATTATTATTAAATGGGTAGTATAAAGTCATAAATGAATCATGTATGATATCATAAATATTAATATGGTTCTGGTATAATTTAATAACAAACTAAGATCTTCGTACAGGAGGTTAAGCGTACTCTCGACTAAAGGAATGTGCAAGGTAAGGGGTTTTCATCTCACTCCTTATTCCCGTGAGATTCATGCCATATTACCACTATTACCTTTTCTGTGGTGTATGTAATGCACATAATTATATTCTATGTGTAATACACTTTAATTTAGGTGTATTTACATATTCATTGTATGATACCTCTTTCATGGGTTGTATGATTCGTATGTTACCAAATTGGTTAGGGTTAATTTCACAATCTCTTTATTATCTGAGGTTGTTTTTACGTAAGTATCTACTGGGAAATATTTATTGTCCATGTACATGTTTTATGAAAGAGTGTTCAAAGGGATTATTTTAAGGGACTTTTTACTAAAACATCATTTTAAATATTTTAAATATTTAATCTTATAAATCTTTCTCATTTATTTTCATGACTTCAAAATGGTTTTAAGGATTTATTTATATGGACATGAATGTTTTTAAAATGATAATTACTTTCAAAAGTTTCAAAGTGGTATGGGAAACTTTGATTCAAAAATGTCTTTAAATTACTTATTTTATAAATTGTGTGAACTTTTAATGTTTTCATGAAAAGGGGTATTTTTCTCAAAGAGTTTTACAAATCCTTTTCATCCATGTCAAAATTATTTAATGGATTTTAAACTTGTTTTGAAGTTGATTTATCATGATACAAATAATCCATATTTTGTTGAAGGTTTTGTGATATGTTTGACTGTGGATGTGTTATTTTTATACCATTCGTGGTTTATGGGTAAAGTATTGACATTTCCTATGCTTGTTTTAATACGAATGTTTATGTTATGTTTAGACCTTTTCATATGAGGAATGCGTTGGGCTTAAAAGTGACGGGTGGAGCCCGCTATAGCTCCTCAATGCATCGGTAGGTCTCATTAGACAAACTAGTGTCTTGGCACGAGGCCTTGAAAAAATCTTACTTGTAGTCTTGGCATGAGGCCTTGGCTACGTGGTTATGATAGTCTGTTATTATGTAGTCCATCATTATGAAAGTGGTTATTGATATTGCATGTGATTATTCGACTAGTAGAATATCCATGTGAATAAGTAAATGTAATTATTTCATTTTATCTTTTCCATATTATTCTTAAGTTCAAGTTTAAAAGGATTTTGTTTTAGTTATACATTGCCTTAAATGTTTATTCTTATTTATGAAAGTTTCCGCTGTATTTCTTACCCTTACAGAGCGTTTGAGCTCACCCCTTTCTATGTTTTATTTTTCCCAGGATTCCAAGAAGTGTATTGTGATTGATATGGAGGGTTAATACAAGGGAATAATGGAATTCATAAAGGATTATTTATGTTGTTTTGTATGTTATGAAGTGTAATGTAACATTCATGTATGTAATCTATTATCCAAGACTGCTAAACTGATCGGTCCTTCGGGACATGATTCCTTGTAATCAAGAAAATTTATTAAAATAATGCACCGACTATAGGTAGCTGGGGTCGGGGCGTTACAGTTGATATTAGAGGAAGTTTACCAATAACCTTGGAAACTAGATTTAGATAAACTATTATTAGATCACATAGCCCTAAGATATACTTTGAGGAATAATATAGAAGAACTTCCTAGAATTTTTGTATTGTAGTGATTTTGTGTGTTTTCTAAGCAATACATCCCATTTGGGATACGAGTAGGTAGAGGCGGCTCTGGCATAGATGTACCTAGGGGTAAAACCCAAAAACACCACTTTGAGCTATACTTGAATGGGAACTGGTGCACCACAACGGGCCTTGCTGCACTCTTGGTTACGACACTCCCGAGCGATATGCTTAGGATAATTATCATTTTCTTTACAAACAATTATGAAGGGATCGTGAGTATATACTTACTCAAAGAAAACATTTTTATGATTATGGAATATTACCATGAACTCTTCAATTTGCGTTAGGTATTTTACAAGTTTATAATTATTCATTGAAATTCATAAACTAATCTAGTTTATGCTATTGTATAGAAATGGCACCCAGTAGAAGGTATGTGAACTCCAGTAATACATTTGATCCAAAGAATAAGAAGGATCATATATTTCGTAGTATTAAGCCATCAATTAGAAGGGAAATCGTCTCCCACGTATTATCATCAAATGATGAAATAATATCATATGTTGAAAAGATAAGTAATGAGTTTAATGAGTCTTATGGATTTGAAGGGAATAAAGAAAAGAAAAGGATGGAAGAGAGAAATATGGATAAAGGGAAGAGGGAAAAGATGAATTTTTCCATATGTTATAATTGTTGGAAGAAACACCCTGGAAGTCTACTTAAAGGAAGGATAGTTTGTTATAAATGTGGAGATAAAGGACACCATGTACTTGACTAAAAGGGTAAGAAAATGGTTTCAAATGTACAATGCTTCATCTGCAGGGAGTTTGGACACTACACGAACCAATGTCCCAGTCATCATACTATGTCGCAAATGATTCTATTGGATAATAATCAAGTTATGATACTACCACAGATAAAGAGGAATGACTAGTGTTCTTATGTTATTATTTTGGAATTATTGTATTGAAGTGTTGTATCAATGATGTACTGGAAATAAATAAGGATTGTACTGCAGTACTATTTCATTGAGGATTTGAGATTTTATGGTACTAATAAAACTGACTCTATAGTGAGTTAATTTTATTTTAAATTACATGGTTGAAGGTATGATAAACCTTAATATGGTCCTAATATTGAGGTACTGATTTTGGAATAAGATATGGTTGATTTGGGTAAATTATATTGGATATTCTTAACTACCTTGAAACTGATTAATGATTTCTGTTCCCATCATTGTTGTAGTTTACAACATTTTTGGATAGAAGGAGTATATCCATTATTATATAAGGAATAAGGGATCATTAATGTAATTAATAATGTTTTATGGTAATTCAGGATGTTTCAGTGTCTTAAAAGTATACATGATGAAGGTGTTCACATGTTATTACTCGGAAAAAAGGATCTTTATTGTGTTTACCTTCCTTATAAATTTTGGACTGTGAGTTTGGACATAACTATTTTGGGTAATTCTAGTTTGAGATTAATTTTAGATTGCCATAAAAGGACAACATGGAGGTCGGGCGGTAACCCGTCGCGACCGGCAAGGTCACGAGACTTGAACCTACAACTGAAGGGCGACAAGGGTATATCACCTACCACTGGCCCACGAGATGTCCTGGATTAAATAATGTAGTTTATTTTAATATGGTCTTGTAGATGAATTATAAATTTATTTTTTTAACCCCAAATGAATAGGATAAATAGAATATTTTTTTAAGTTCTTTTATCTCTTAGAGTGAAAGATGAGTTTGTGGTAGAAATTAGTTAAAATATAGAACTCTACTTTTCAAGTATGTATTTTTCATCTCCTTTTATTCTATGAAGAAATTAATTCTTATACTTTATTAAAGGGGTATTAAAACCAAAGATGTGTTATCCTAATACCTTATGTTTTGTTGAACCGATGGCATTTTAAATCATCGTAGATAGATGAATTTAAGGACTTCAATTTAAAACTTATTTGTGATTGATGACCTCAATCACTACCTATAAATATTTACGTTTTCCTCCAATTATATGTCTCTAATTTCTACCAATGTTCTCCTAATCGAGATCATAATTTGGTGGTTACCCTTTCATTTCTCTTTTCCACTTATTAAGATTAAATTTTATTAACCAAAATCTCCAATGTGGGTTTTCCCATAAAGATATTTTCTATTTTAAACATTTATTTTCGAAGAAAAATATCAAATTGTTAGGACGGAATTTATTGAAGGTTGGAAGAATGTAATACCCCAAGATTTCATATTATGTACTTCTTTAAAACAATTCAATAACTTGCACTACATGCAACACCGAGTTCAAGTGCACTATGACATACCAAACAAGCATTTTAAAAGAGGATGAGAATAGTATTGACCAAATTTTAAACTTTATATAATATTTATAATTTTAGAATCCATATTATGAGTTTCATAGACATAATTTAAGAACAAATTCATTTTTTTTATTTTTCAAAAATGCACTTTTACCAACTTTTAATAGTGAACCCATTTTAAATCCAATATTTTAAACATGTATATATTTGACTAAATAAATTTATTCTTTAAAATGGGGACATAAAAATTTTACAATGTAACACCCCAAGCTTCCACGGTACGCTTCTCTTTGAATAATACAGTAGCATGTGTTGTACGCAACTTCGAGTTCTAACACACACCACAACCAATCAAAGTAGTTGTTATGAATAGTAATACCCACATTTTAAATTTTATAAATTATATCTCTCAAAATGGACTTCATTTTTGGATTTGGAATATCTAATTTATCCTAGGTTGAAATTTGGGTAATTTTTGGATTTCTTTTATATTTTGATGAATAGTGAAAATTACTATATTTTATTTAAAAACAACCTTTTTAATCAAAATATTTGTACTGATAAATTATGAATTTGAGAGGTTTTAAAGTTTATTTAGAATATATTTTTACCATTTAATAAATTTTTGGTCATTTTACATAATTTCACAATTAAACCAGACATAAAAAAGTATCAATCTTTTGATAGTTATTATATCATGAAAACACGCTTTTTGTTTTGACAGTGGAAATTAATTTTAAATTAATTTCTGCCACTTCTATGTTTTGATTTTGGAAAAATGGATTCCATATTTGGAATCATTATGTACAAATTGTGTAAATAGGTAACTTTTATTTTTAGACATTTTGAATAATTACTTCGGTAAATATTTTATTTACCATGGTTAAAAGGTAAATTCAGTAAATAAGGGTTGAAAAATAATATTATAATAATAATAAGTTCCTCTAAAACGTGTAATAACCATATTGGTGGATACATTTCCGACCATGGGAATCTTTGGGTCAATTTTGGGACCCCATGGAGCCACTTGTAAGTGATAATGACACTTTATTTTAATTAAGTTAAACTAAATAAAAAAAACTACATAAGCATATATGTTTTAGAAAAAAAATTGTTACATAGGGTTATATATGTAGGATTTTAGACTATAAATACTCATTAGAAATATAAAACTATTTCCTACATAATTATATTTTATTTATAATTTTTAGACATTATATAATTTAATTTATTTATGACACAATGATGATGCAGTAATTACAATAATAGTTAAAAATTAAAATAATTGATATTATAAATACTCAAATAAATATAACTTGAGACTTTTATGAATTGAACTAATTTTCTAGGTTAATATGACATTTTAGGAATGATTTAATTAACTTTGTTCTAAGTAATTATTCTGTTATGATTTTTACAAAAATCAACTATTGAATAGTGTCAAAATTGACATAAAATAGTTTTTAAAACAAATATTATATTATTAATTGATATTAAATTCCTAAAAATATACGATTCAGCCAAGAGACTTATATCATGATAGGTGTATCATTAATGGACCACTAGGGGGTCTCTTGTATGTATATCGTATGTTTATTAACCATATAATATAAAAATACAAAGAGACATTGTAAAAGTGAAACTAATTAACTAAGAGTTAATACTTAAAGATAAGGTTAATATAGTAACACAAACCTGTCTAAATCATATTAGTTGATTGTTTTTCGACCTATACACACCATAAACTTTAAATAATCCACTTTGGAGCCATTATAAACCGAATATGTATTTATAATTAAATAATATTTCTATCATTTCCAAAGGTTCCCCTCACCCCTCTTATAAAAAAGCACTCCCCCTTCTCATTAATTCACACCTTCAAAGCCTTTTGGTTCGGCCAAAACCTGCCCAAATACTCTCTCAACTTCCCTCACTTCAACCTAGTGGCCTTAGTTTGATCATAAAGCAAGCCTAGGAAGCCCTTTTGATCAAATCAAAAGGAAGAACCCGAAGAAGATGTAATGTTTTCACCACCATCTTTCAAGTTCCTTTCTTCTTCAAATTCTTCTTTCTTTGTTATTTCTATTCTAAAATAATAAATCCAGTATATCCTATTTAATGTGATGTTATTATAAATATGCTACATCCATTATTATATCCATCCTTTGAATGACATGTCAACATACGTGCGTACGTACGGCTTACCGTCTCCACGTCGTGGTGTAATTGTTATTCAGTACATTATTATTTGGATGGGTATAATAATGATGTGTATTAGAAGTCAATAATAAATATAACATTATAAGTATTCTGTATATATTATATACCATCCAATTATATATTATTTTAATATCAAAAAAATGATATTTTCACTCGTGCGTACGTACGGATTACCGTCTCCCTAACGCGATGAGATTCATTTCCATGTTCACCATTCATCGACGATTATAAAAATATATATTACTAATAAGTATGTAATATATGAAATAATAATGATACTGGAGATATATATATATATAAGTATTTAGGTACTTACATATATCATATTCACTTACTTCTATTCAATACTATATGAAAACAGAAACAACTTTATGCGTACGTACGGACAACCGTCTCCATAAACAGTGTTTTCCATTTCATATATATGTCTATTATACATATTTATATTCTAAATATTTATGATATATTTTTCATGTTTTATATTCTGGATGTATTTAAATCATGATCTAAGTGATACAAGCAAGATTAACAAGTTAAAACACGTACAATAAAGAAAGCGATTATTACCCGAAATGTTAATTTAACATGGAAATTATTATTAAATGGGTAGTATAAAGACATAAATTAATCATGTATGATATCATAAATATTAATATGGTTCTGGTATAATTTAATAACAAAATACGATCTTCGTACAAGAGGTTAAACATACTCTTGACTAAAGGAAGGTGCAAGGTAAGGAGTTTTCATCTCACTCCTTATTCCCGTGAGATTCATGCCATATTGCCACTATTAACTTTTATGTGGTGTATGTACTACCCATAATGATATTATTTGTGTAATATAATTTAATTTATGTGTATTTACATATTCATTGTATGATACCTCTTTCATGGGTTGTATGTTTCGTAAGATACCAAATTGGTAAGGGTTAATTTCACAATATCGTTATTATCTGAGGTTGTTTTTACGTAAGTATCTACTAGGAAATATTTATTATCCATGTACATGTTTTATAAAAGAGTTTTCAAAGGGATTATTTTAAGGGAATTTTACTAAAAAATCATTTCAAATGTTTTAAATATTTATTCTTCTAAGTCTTTCTCATTTATGTTCATGTCATTAAAATGGTTTTTAAGGATTTATTTATATGTACATGAATTTCTTTAAAATTATAATTCCTTTCAAAAGTTTCAAAGTGGTAAGGGAAACATTGATTCCAAAATGTCTTTAAATGACTTATTTTATAAATTTTGTGACCTTTTAAGGTTTTCATGAAAAATGGTTATTTCTCTCAAAGAGTTTTACAAATCATTTGCATCCATGTCAAAATTCATTAATGGATTTTAAACTTGTTTTGAAGTTGATTTATCAGGATACAAATATTCAATATTTTGTTGAAGGTTTTGTGATATGATTGACTGTGGATGTGTTATTTTTATAACATTCATGGTTTATGGGTAAAGTATTGACATTTCGTAGGCTAGTTTTAATATGAATGTTTATGTTATGTTTAGACCTTTTCATATGAGGAATGCATTGAACTTAAAAAGTGATGGGTGGAGCCCGCTATAGCTTCTCGATGCATCGGTAGGTCTCATGAGACAAACTAGTGTCTTGGCACGAGGCCTTGACAAAATCTTATTTGTAGTCCTGGCACAAGGCCTTGGCTACGTGGTTATGATAGTCTGGCATTATACATTCCATATTATGAATGTGGTTATTGATATTTCATGTGATTATTTGACTAGTAGAATATCCATGTGAATAAGTTAATGGAATTATTTCATTTTATCTTTTCCATATTATTCTTAAGTTCAAGTTTAAAAGGCTTTTGTTTTAGTTATACATTTCCTTAAATGTTTACGCTTATTTATTAAAGTTTCCACTGTATTGCTTACCCTTAGTGAGCGTTTGAGCTCACCCATTTCTATGATTTATTTTTCCCTAGATTCCAAGAAGTGTATTGTGATTGATATGCAGGGTTAATACAGGGGAATAATGGAATTCATAAATGATTATTTATGTTGTTTTGTATGTTATGAAGTGTAATGTAACATTCATGTATGTAATCTATTTTCCAAGACTGCTATATTGATCGGTCCTTTAGGACTTGATTCCTTGTAATCATGCCAATGTATTAAAATAATGCACTGACTCTAGGTAACTAGGGTCGGTGCCTTATAGGATTGGATCGACTTCCATCATCGCTATGGTCTCAAAGGTGCATGAGTCTCTTGATGTGATGACCACTACCGCTGAAGATGGCACCAGCCTCCCATCGGGGTCTAGTGGCTTAGAAGAAACTTCCCCCATGGAGGATTCCTCAATATGTGGATAAGAGGATGTAGAGGATGCTCCCTCTACCTTTGAAGAAGGCGTCTCTACCACGATCGACGAACTGGTACAGGTGAATCTTGGTAGCGACGAAGATCCGAGTCCCACATTGATTAGTGCTACCATGTCCCTTGAGGAGCAGTAATGGTTTGTGGACTTCCTTAGAAAGCACTGTGATGTGTTCTCCAGGAGTTATGATGAGATTCCAAGACTAGATCCACAGGTATTCGTCCACCGTCTTGGTCTACCGACAAACCATTGTGGGTTCATGAAGCCTCCCAGAAAGATGCATCCTTCTCATGATTCCATGGTTGAGGCCGAAGTTGACAAGCTCATCAGAGCCAACTTCAACAAAGAGGTCTAGTAACCCATGGGGTTATCCAAAATTATTCCATTCATAAAGAATAACGAATATATTAGAGTCTGTATCGACTTTTGAGATCTCAATCCTCACTATCCAAAGGATGATTTTCCCCTTCCGGTGAGAGAATTGTTGATCAACGCTACGGCTGGGTTCCAAGCCCTCTTCATCATGGATGGTTACTCTGGATATAATCAAATTCGGATGGCCCATGAGGATGAAGAGTCTATGGCATTTAGGGCACCCCAAGGTACTTTTGGTTAGAAGATTATGCCCTTTGTCCTGAAGAATTTCAGTGCCACCTATCAGTGGGCCATGCCTTGCATATTCAATCCAATACTCGAGACATTGCTGGAGTGTTGTATGGATGATATAGTGGTGAAATCTCACCACCATCAGGACCATCTCAAGAATCTTGAGAAATTGTTCGCCTTCTTTTGTTCCCACCACATGAAGATGAACTCTAGGAAGTGTGCCTTCGGGGTCACTTCTGGGAAGTTAGTTGTATTCATTGTTAGGTATTGGGGCATCGAGATCAACCTAGAGAAGATCAAGGAAATCAGCCAGATGCCTCCCCCGAGTAATATTCTAGAGCTTCGAGGTCACTAAAGACACTTATCCTACATACGATGATTCATTGAGAATCTAGCTGGAAATTGTACGCCATTTTCTTGGATAATTAAGAAAGGCTCTGCCTACGAATGGGACAAAGAGTGCCAGACCGAATTTTAGGAAATCAAGTAGTATTTGCTCCAGCCTCTGGTCTTGAGGCCACCCATCTCCGGAAAGATATTTTTCTCTATGTCACAGCCCTAGATCGATCTCTCGGCGCCCTTCTCACCCAGAAGAACAATGAGGGGATAGATAATAGCCTCTACTACCGCAGTCGCATGCTCCTCGATACGGAGACCAGATAATCGCCTATCGAGAAGAGTTGCATTGTGCACATACTTTTTGTACAGAAGTTGCAGCATTACATGCAACACCTTGAGGTGCAGCTAGTCTCTTAGGTAGATCCACTGAAGTACATTTTGAACCGCCCCATGTTGATTGGCCGACTAGAGCGGTGGGCGGTAATCCTCCAGCAGTTCGACATAAGGTTCGTACCTAATAAGGCTATCAAGGGGAAGGCATTTATAGACATTCTAGCTGCCCACCAACCCACGTGGACCTGTCCATGGACATGGAATTTCCGAATGAGGCAATCCTCTCAGTAGACCATATCGTCCCATATTGGCAAATGCACTTCAACGGTGCCTCCCGAAGTCCCAACGGTAGGAGTATCAACGATCCTAGGCTCAATTGAGTGGGCCTGAGTATCGTTTCCATGACCTTGACACAAGCCATTCTTCTATACTCGTTATTGTTGTCAGAAGTCTGTACTGACAATGAGACAGAGTATCAGGCCCTCATCACTGGAATTGATCTGGCCCTTGAGATCGATGTGCCCCATTTTCATGTGAAAGGGGACTTCGAGCTAGCCATCAAGAAATTCAACGGTGGCTATGTTGTCAGAAAGGCAGAGCTCGTACCATTGTTGGAGTGCACCCTCCACTTTATGGCTTAGTTACCTTCTCGACCGGAGGTCACCCATGTCCCTTGGTCACAGAATGGCCATGCAGATGCTTTGGATAGCTTAAATGCATCACTTACTGATCCTGATTAGGATTATCTGATTATCCACGTGACCCACTGAAGATTCATTGCACCCATCACCCCAGAGGATGACAACGGCCTGCGAGTAATCCATCTTACCACAGGATCCACCACAATAGTAGCCCAAGGTTCTTCAGATGAAGTGGTTGAAACAACTCTCGACTAGAGAGACCATTTTGTAGATTATCTCCAAAATGGTTGCCTCCCAGCTGATCGGGCCGAGCACGACCAAATCCGACGCCGCATGTTGCAGTTTACCCTCTAGAGTGGTCCCCGTCTTGGGAAGATCCTCTATAAGAACAGTTTCGATGGTGCTCTCCTCTATTGCATTCAAGGAGTTGGGATTTCATAGGTCATGCATGAGGTTCATGCCGGTTCCTACAGTGCCCACCGGGCTAGGCCGAAGCTGTCCCATCAGATCCGGAGACTGGGGTACTTCTGGCCCTCTATGATCTGTGATTGTATTGAGTTTTCCAAGAGACGTCACACGTTCCAAGAACAATATTACTTCCTACACTGGCTGCCAAAACCTCTCCACTCCACAAAATACTCTTTCCCATTTGCGGTGTGGGGACTTGATGTCGTGGGACCATATCCACCGGCAACATCTTGCCAGTGCAGGTTCATCCTGACCACCACAGATTTCTTTTCCAAGTGGGCAGAGGCAATTCTTCTCAAGGAAGTCAAGTCCTGTTCCATCGTTGACTTCATGAGCCCCAATATCATCCACCATTTTTTAGTTCCTCATTCCGTCCTAACTGATAATGGAACCAACTTCCGAGCAGCCGATCTGATGAAATTCTAGGCCAAGATAAATATACATTTGAACCATACCACCCACAACCACGTGCGGGAAAATGGATAGATTGAGGTGTTTAATAGAACCCTATCCAACATTTTTCAGAAAATGGTTGGTCAGATCAAGAAGAGTTGGCTGGACAAGACCACCAATGCCCTCGTGGATTATCGTAAGACAACTCTTAACTCCACCCAGGTGACCCCTTATTCTCTGGTGTATGGGGATGAGGCTATCCTGTCCATCGTGATCTTGTTCCCTTAGTTCCGCACTACATTCTATGACCAGCAGGGACCAGATAAGATGGCGGAAATCCATCTAGCTGAATTGGAATAACATAACGTGTGGAGGATCTGTGCCCTGCACAATATGGATAGGCATACGAATAAGATATCTATGGCCTTCAACAAAAAGGTTCACCTCCACTATTTTCTGCAAGGCACCCTGGTGTTGGCCCTCTAGGTTCCAATGATTCCTGGAAGGAAACCACCCAAGTTGGAGCCCAAGTGGGAAGGACCTTACATAGTCCACTGGGTTTACCCCAATGGAGCATACTCCTTGGTGACCATGGATGGTGAGCACATAACATTTCCCAAAAATTCCATGTTCCTCAAGCAATACTTTTCATGAGCCCCCATGGTCCTGCATGAACTTAAACTATATGGTCATGCACGACCTTAAATTTTCCTGTCCTGCATGACTATAAACCACGCATCGTCCTGCAAGACGTTAAAATACATTTTAAGAACTACGTGGGGCATGATTCACATCCGCATGGGATAATTCGGAATGCTCAAACGCTTCGCTTTGATCCCAACCCAAAATTCTTCTCTTCGACTATCCCCCCTGGATACAGTTCCCTCGGATGATGCTTCCATGACATGGGCTTCCTCAGCCCCACTCGTTCAAAGAATATAATGGTCAAACCATGTTCCCAATCACGTTCATTTATCCTCCCACATCTTCACTACATGACGTTAAACTGTGTTTCCTTCAAAAACTACATTTGTCTTGATTCCCATCCATATGGGATATGTAGGATTTCCATGAAAATTTTTCTGTTGGCCCAGCCCAAATGCCAAAATACTCCCCCCGGGTTGAGATATATGGCAGGTTTCATAAATTTACTCCAATTAATGTTTAGCTAGCCTCGATCCGACCATACATCCCGCCCCTAGAGATGTTTTCCTCTTTCATATAAGGGTACAACTATGCTTCACCAACTCCGTGACTCGGATTCCATCACCTTCCCCATCCAGAAGGGCCCCAAAATGGTATGGATATTACGCCTAAGTGATCTGGTACAACTTCGGGCCAACACCCTTTAGGATGTTGAGAATCAAATTGATACAAGTCCTGTGTTGAGAATATGGTTAGCGGTCGATGCTCGTTTGTTGCTCCCATAGGGATGTAGTGTTTCGACCATGGTCAACAGTTGTCTTGAATCGTTAGGACCACCCCCAAGATTTCCCAAACATCATGTATAGTGGTTCATTCAACCCTATTTTATCTAAGAGACGAACTCCCTTTGGGCGATGTTAGCTATCATTCCCCAAAAGATAGAGATATCCAAGACCGACTCTTTGTTTCCCACACAGAGAACCTCTCACGTTGGCTTAGGAGCTGTGATGAGGCAGTAACCGTACAAGAGGGCGTATGACCTTCCATCCGTCCTAGGTTCTCTCTTATGGTATTGTGCGGTGTGGTATGGGATCATGACCTCATTCATGTGGGGTTTATCACCATTCCATACACATCTCTAGATGATACACCTTGTCGTCTCCTCATCTTCACTACATTACGTTAAACTGTAAGCTAGTCAGGCCTTCCTGACCGAGGACCAGCCTTAGGCCCCTTGGCCTTCTCAGGTCCCTAGCCCTCATCCTCACTGCAAGACATTAAACTAAAAGTTGGAAGGCCTTCCTGACCGAGGCCCAGCCTAAAGCCCCTCGGCCTTCTCGGGTCCCTGGCCCTCGTCCTCACTGCAAGACGTTAAACAGCAATCTAGTGAGGCCTTCCTGATCGTGGCCCAGCCTCAGGCCCCTTGGCCTTCTTGGGTCCTTATCCCTTGTCCTCACAGCAAGATGTTAAACGAAAAGCTTGTCAGGCCTTCCTGACCGAGGCCCAGCCTTAGGCCCCTTGTTCTTCTCAGGTCCCTGGCCTTCGTCCTCACTACAAGACGTTAAACTGCAAGCGGGTCAGGCCTTCCTGACCGAGGCCCGGCCTCAAGCCCCTAGGCCTTTTCGGGACCCATGACCAAGTTCTATATTGTGGTATTATATGGTGTGGTGTTGGATTATGTTCTCATTCAAGTCAAGTTACTCGTCGTTCCAGACACATTCTTGGATTAGATGCCCTTCATCGTCCTACATGACTTTAACTTATGCTTCCAGAACTACATGTGGCTTGATTCCCATACTTAAGGGATACGTAATACCACCAGAATGTATACACTTTGGTTCTATCCCCATATCTTAGAGATCGTCCGATCTCCCAGTCACCTAGCCTCGTGGCTTGTCCCTCTCTATGAGGGGGATATATAGGTCTGTTACAGGGCTACGCCCTCTTTCACGTTGGGTTTTTGGCACCATGTCCCCTTCTCCTGAGAATTCACCATCTCTTGGCTGCCCTCAAGTTGAGTCCCTCAACCCCTTGAAGTGGTTCTCCCATGTGTTAAGAGTACTCTTGTCTAGGACCTAGAGTGTCATATTCAACTTAGGCAAGTTCCTTCCACATCTCAAGCTTCATGTTCCCCTTCATTCGGGCATCCATAATCTTTCACACCCGAAGGGACCCCCAAGAATGGCATGGATACTACGCCCTAAGGGATCTCCTACCGTTACGGTCCAATACCCCCGAGGGTTTCAAACAACAAACTGATACAATACCGCAATGAGAACATGGTTAGCAGTTGATGAAAATATTTTTGTCCCCATTTCAGGCTAACATGACTGGATGCTGTGTTACGAACATGGTCAGCAGTTATCCTTCGTCGTCACGCCAGCCCCTTTAGGCCTTGAATGTTGGTTGCATGATTCACATTATGTTCCACCCCATCGGGTCCAGGTGGAATCTCGACACTCTTGATGCTATCCCTCAGCGCACCTCTGCACGTCAGGGGGACAAAGATGCAATACGGTATCCTTCAGGGCTCCCACGGTCCGAGCTCTAAGACCATAAACTATGATCTTCATTAAGGGTTGTGTCTGGATCGGTCCTAACCCCTACGGGATACGTAGGACAACACATACATCTTTTTTTCAGGTAAAATTTAGTTGGGAGATAGTTTATCCTACCCCTTTCCCTCTTACATCTATTTGGTCCCCTTGGCCCAAGGTTCCCCTCTCGAAATTGCGTATGGTGTGATATGGGACCCGGTTCCCATTCATGTATGGGATGTTTTATTGCGCTGTACACATTCCCTGACTAGCATTGTCTTTGATACATTTGTGTTGCATGACTAAAAATGCATTCTTGGTCCCATCGCATGACCCTAAATTGTGATATTATCGTCTTGGCCTCACGACGAAAAACAGTACTGCATTGTGATGTCCTCACACAAGAGGAAAACATGTTTGGTATTGGTTACATGCCATGCCATTTGTCAATTCCTACTACATCTTGATTCCTGTGGCTACGCCAGGGCCAGCTACCCTTGGCCTATCGCATCACAAAGAAAACCACTCACCTTAATGGAAAAACAAGATTTCTCAAATACCGCTTCTTTTGGTGTGAGGGACACGCCCGCACATCCCTTTTATCTGTGGCACTGGTACCTCACCGTGCCCCCCTTCAAGAACTACGTGCAGCTTGATCCCCATCCTCAAGGGGTACATAGGAACACCTGTGCACTTTGCCTCCAGCCTAGCTCAACTCTCGTTTTTGATCCCTTGTCCTAAAACCACTCTAAAGAACATGTGGTGGTCGGAACCCCCGGTTCCCATTCACGTTGTGTTTTTTTAATTTCTCACCATGAGTCTCCCGCACTTCCTCCCATCCATGGTCTGAGTTCTATGGCCCTAAACTAAGATCTCTCTATTGGAAGGGACTCAACTCCCTCTATCTAATATGTCTCATTGCCGTATTCAGATGCATTTTGACAAAGAGCCCGAAGTGTGGAATTTTCATGAGGGCATTCCCATCATTCCAAGTCCAAGCTTTGTGGGATCACTATTTGGATCCTCATCCTCTTCCACATCCAAAAAGACCCTCATACGACATGGATGCTAGGCTAAAGGGCTCCCCATGGATGATGGGCCTTAGGGCACTCCTATAATTTTGATCCAACGTCCCAAAGAATCTCCGACAACATTTGCGACACGTCCCATGTTTCGAACATGGTCAACGGTTGAACCTCATTTATCTGTCCCCATTCCAGGCTAATGCGATATGGATGCTACGTTTCAACAATAGTCAACAGGTATCCTCTGTCGCCGCACCGCCATCATTATGGTCCAAATTTCGAGCTTCATGATTCACATATTTCCTCTTCGTGAAATTTCAACATACTCGGCATTATCTCTTCACGCATCTAGGTGCGCTTCATGGACAGGCTAGAATTATTGGTCTGGTATTCACTGAGTATCCCTTCATCCTAGCTTGTCGCTTCCTGTGTCGGTAAATTCCCACCACTACTTCTTGTTTCCCACATCGAGCACGACCGACATGGGCTTAGTTGTTTTGGTGGGATGTGTACCGACGCGACCAGGCTTCTCATCACCATGCATGACGTTAAAACTATTCCTCCAGAACTATATAAGACTTGATTCCAATCCTCATAGGGTTCATAGGAACGCCTGACCACTCTACCTCAGGACCATCCTAATTCTCACTCTTGGTCCCTCGACATGAAGAGTTTCCTCTGGAGGTACGTGGTGTGATTTGGACTCCACTGCCTCATTCACGTCAGTGTCATAGCTACCGCACCACATGCTCCCTAAAACCATCCCTTTCATTCCACATCCTATCGTATGATGTTAAACTGAAGGAGTCCATATGTCCTCAACGCATGACACTAAACTACGGTTCTGCCCTTAACAAGTTCGGGGTGCCCCATGTTAGTCATGGGAAGCACCAGAGCCTCTGCAATAGAATATTTCACCTATCTGTGTTGGTATATGACTACACTGTGCTTCCAGAACTACATACGGCTTGATTTTCATCCTCATGGGATATGTAGGGACACCCCTGTATTTCGCCCAGGGTCCAGCCATAGGAATCATAAGTCATGTTCCTCCCCATTTTTGGCCCCCTGTTCTGGCCCTTCGTGGGGAACTATGTGAGAGAAATTTTGCCCTGAAAAAGTTCAGGATGCCCCACCATGACATTGGGTAGCGATAGACCCCTCGCCAGAGAGGCTATGTCTGAAAGAAGGAATGACCCATGATCAAACCATTGTGCCCATCCAATATTCTTCTTCGACGGTGGAATAATTTCAAGAGTGGTGTATTCTATTCGAACAAACCTTCACTCTACATTCCATGCTTTGCATGCCCCTTTTTTGGACACTCGTCCCCTTTCATTTCTGGAGGAACCCTCTAACAGTATGGATTCTTGGCCTATGGCATCCCTACTGTCTTGGTCCAACGTTCCGGAAGACTTACAGATGGAATTTGCAACAGGTCCCATGTTTCTAACATGGTCAACAGTTGACCCTCATTTTCTATCCCCACTATGGGCTAACGCAATAAAAATTCATGGTTTTGAATTTGATCAACAACCACTCTTTATTGTCACTCCACCCCCATAATGTTCTGAATCATGAGTATCAAGATTCACACTTACCATTCCCATCTGTTCAGATCGATTTCGGTGCCCCTGGAATTATATCATTCGTGCACAAGAGCACGTGAGGAAACGGTAATTCAGCAGTGCTGAAAACATCATTCTCCAGCGAGGTCCCTCCCATCTCCCAGATATCTGAACCAGTTGTTCAAACCCCGGATGCCTGAAGATTGGTTTTCACTCATACATTCGGATGGGGCGATGAGGTAGCCACCCCTTGTTTCTCACATCGGTCTTGACCCACGTGAGTTAGGGAATGGTCGTTGGATGCTCCACAAACATCGCAAGGATACAATAAACCAATGCAAACAATGGAACTCATGCATGCTATGAAATTCATACAATCAAAGCATGAAAATACATTTAAAGGGTTTGTTATCATTACAGTACCCAGGGGTCGACTCCCCCCATGGACGGATTGACCTCATCGATGGAACGTTTCAGATCAGCCACCCTTTGGCTGGTGGAGTCTAGGAGATGTTACCACTTGTTCACCTCCCGCTCCTCCTCGGCGATGAGAGGGCGCAATTCCATGGATGCAATCTGGGCCCACTCCCCGTCGGCCCGGATGGCAATCATCTCCCCAGAAGCTCGTCTGATGCCCTCTTCATCCTCTACCTGTTGGGCTTTCAGTCGTGATATCTGCTCAGATTATTCATTGAGGGGGGTCAAGTGCTCATCCACCTAATTCTAAAGCCGCAGGACCTCGTCTTAAGCCTTCTCGAGCCTCTTAATGTTCACTGCCTTGCTCCACACCCAGCCCACATCGAGGCCATGGTCATGCTCCCGAAGCTTCTCCGCCATAAGATCTTGGATGAGCATGTGAGGGAATTGGGTGTCCACTCCCCCAGCACATAGTTCACGCAGTCGGGAGCGAAGTCTGTCCATATCAACCAACCATAATGCTTGGGGGTGTCATTGATGAAGCAGCTGATCAGATTCCACGATCGACAACAGACTATTTTTTTGTCCTCTTCATCAGAGGCCACCTCGTCTCAGTCGGCGTGATTGGCGGGTTCGTATACAGGAAATTCCCCCAAGAACTCCTCGGCCGGGTCCACGTCTGGCATCAGATCGGTCATGGCGGGACCTGAATTGTCTGGTTGATCCTCAACATCAGATCCCACCTCAATGATCTCAGGTGTAGTCCAACTGGCACCCCCTCTAGTGATCGGGAGTGTCATAGTTCAGTGAGGCTGAATTTCTACCTCCACGACCATTAGCATGCCCCGAGAAAAGGTGCTACAATAATCCCCGACCGACTTCGATGTTGCATCCCAGGCCAATTGAAGAATTGTACACGCCAAGAAGGGTATGTGAGGGTCAGTTAATGTGGTCAGGGGATGACAGTTATGAATTAGGTGGAGGAGAATTATAGAGGTCAAATCCCTAGTCTCGCTCTTGGGTTGATGTTGTCGGAACCCCGAGACGTGGCCCCCCGTATATAGTTGGCAGGTCTGAAGACTCTAGGGGATCCTCCTTGACTGTCCCAGCCCCACCAGACATGAAAGTTGATGTAGCAATGGGAATGGATCCAGAAGGTCCCGCATCGGCACCCACTGAGGGGTGAGAACGAGGTCATTGCACAAGGTCGTCCTCCACAGTGCAAACGCTGGTAAGGAATCTAGAGTAACCCATGGTCAGACTTTGAAAAAGAAAATTGGGATTTTACCTCGAGGGACTCGGCGAAATCTTCAAGATCTGGGGATTGGTCACCGACTTCACCCTCCTCTGGTGGAATCTCCCTACCAGCCTCCTCCCCCCAAGAGGATTCGTCTGATTCCTCTGGTAGGGGAAAGCGCTCACTCATCTCGGCGGACGACAGCTATGGGGGGACTGTCTGATCCAGAAGTACCATCACTCAATCTATCATCGGGTGCAGGGCACCCCAGGAATGGATGAAGTTCTCTATCTCAGAGATGTATTGCTCCACCTCCGCCTGAGATACTGCATAACCGGCTCAAATAGGGCCAATCCCCGAAATGTCCATCCCGAGGCAGGTAAGATGGTTCCATAATTCGAATGGTCCAATGAATTTTCGGTTGACATCCCAGATATACCAGGCCTCCGAGAAGAAAACATTCTCTGACATGTCAATGTGGCACAGCCATTTCCCCAGGGCCTGAGTGGAGATCCTGGGGAACCCCCTCAGTGGCCACCTCTCTGGATGACTCTGTTCCCTTGGGACCATCAGATCTGTTGCCGCTGCTGGATTTTTCGCTGCTGGATCTATTGCTGCTGGTCCCTCCTCAACTGGTGCGGGTGTCGCTGCTACAGCATCCCCTCCACTACGAGATTCTCTTGTCGTCCTCTTGCCTCGGCCCCGAGATCGAGGAAGCTCACCCTCGTTGACAAAGACGGTTGGCTACTTCAGCATATGCCCTGGGTAGGCCACCTCCCAGCTCTGGGTGTATTCTCTTATCATCCCAAGGATGACGGTCGGTGGAGGAAATGCATTCCGAATCTTCCCATCTTTTCGTGTAAACATGAGCCCCATCTGCCTCATCACACACGAGTGCCCCTCGTAGCGCACCACCAGATAGACCTACGGGGTCAGCCGTTGCAGGCACCCGAATTTCTTGGCGAACAGATGTGGGGTGTATGGCTCATAGAGACGCTCACAGTCCACTCTGGCCACCGGGACTCCACCTAGAAAGGCCAGGAGGTAGACCTGATGTCGTTCTGTATCCTGGCCATCATTAGTGAAGACCACGTCAGCAAGGGGATGGGGTGGAAATTGAATTATTCCACCCTCCACAACAAGTTCAAAACCGATGGTGTAGTCATCTTGATCGGAAATCTCCCCGTGATGTTCCAAATTGAGGGATGAAAGTTTAACCCTAGAGGTGAGATGGGGTTCAGATACTCGTAGATCCCCTTGTTGTGCGTCACCATCCACCCATACAAGAGGTGTAATGGCCCTCATATCCTCTATGGCCTCCTCCCCTTGCTGATATGCCGCATCATTTTGTACAACTTGTCGAGCATCGGGATTCCCAATTTGACCAGCCCTCTTGTCGCCAAGGTAGACACCATGATGAAAGTGCTTGGATGCACTCCCATGTTTGTATCCCTCACCGGCAGGATCCAACCGCAGATTAGAGCTGCGATGAATGCCGACAACCAGAATATTGGCCATTGCTCAGTGATGACATTGAACCCCCAGGTCTTCCACTGGATATCCTCCAACAGCCACCAGTATGAGTTTTCATTGCTCCGGGAACCCTTCGGGCATGTCCGAGGCCTCGCTAGGAACTGCCTGTTTTCTGGGAAGTTCAAAAACTTCATGAAGCAGTTCTTGAAATGGACATCTCTCACGGCCTCCTTGTCCTCCCGGAGAACGAGATCCATCAGTGCCATCGCCAGACATGGAATTTGATTCGAATCCTCCCATGCACCGATGGCCGGGAGGAATTCATCATATATTTCCCCCAATATCAGGACCCTCAAAGAAATTCGTCATACATCGCCAGACGTCACATATCCTATGTGGCCTCTTCCACTCAGTGATAGTCCACAACATTTTGTATAACTTAGAAAGCATCGGGATCCCCAGGTTGACCCGACCTCATGTTGCCAAGGTGGACGCCATGATGAAAGTTCTTGGCCACCCTCCCATGTTTGTCTCCCTCACCGGCGGGATCCAACAGTAGATTAGAGCTACGATGAATGCCGCCAACCTGACTATTGGTCATTGCTCACTGCAAACACTGAACCCCCAGGTCTTCCTCTGGATATCTTCCAACAACAGCCAATGTGAGTTTCCCCTGCTCTGGGCACCCTTCGGGCAAGGCCGAGGCCTTATGAGGAACTTCCTATTTTCTAGAATGTTCAAGAACATATTGAACTAGTTCTTGAAATTCACATCTCTCATGGCCTCATTGTCCCCCCTGGGAACGAGCTCTATCAGAGCCATCCCCAGACATGGCATTTACTCCGGATCCTCCCATGCGCCCATGGTCGGGAGGAATTATTCATACATTGCCCCCAATATCGGGACCCCTGAGATCTGATGCCCATCCCACAGGCTGGTGCCGACCTCTCCATGGTGCAGGTGGGATGTATTGGTCCCCGACAACCATTGGCTCTATAGCTCTTGAAGCATATAATTCTGATGGTAGATATGGAACTAAAAAGCCCAAGATTCCTCATACAGGGCTAATCATCTCAACTCCACCCCGAACTCCTCACACGAGGAACCTACCCAGTAGTCCCAATCCCAATCGTCCGTGAAGTTGCCGCCCTGGAACAGTTCCCATTCCTTAGACCACCCCTTCACTGGGTTCCCCAATGCCGCCTTATGGATGGTTTGGTACAGTGTATGGGACATCTCCATCTCCAATGGATTCCCGTCAATGTTGTTCAGATGATTTTACAGGATTTCGACGGTGACAGGCATGAAGTCCCCCCAGGCAAGGCCATCGGGCGCCCTAAACCATCTGTGCTGACACAGCGTGCTCTAGAACCAGTAACCTGGCTCATCCCAACCCACTGCAGGGGTGAAGACATCATCCCTTAGCTCGAAGCCATATAAATCCACCCTCCTGCACCGCGGGGAAATATTTCTAGCTTTCTTATAGTAGATCCACTAAAGACCTATGGTACGAGTGGCTCCGGACTTGCTCCACCAGCCCCAGAATATTCACCATTTCATCCCTTCATGTGGAATCCTCAAGGACCCCTAGGGCAGCATCTTGGTGGGCTATCCAGTTTTGGAACTGGGAAGATTGGTTGGATGGTTCGCGGAGATCGTTCATGAAGTGAGTTCACGAAGGCCGCTCATGAAGACTATTTTCGAAAGCAGTGCCTCGGCGTTCAAAGTTGGATCGTGGAGCGCAAACGAGGACTCGAAGACTCGATGTGCATCAAGAAGCCTCGATTCACAGAGATCACTCGCGGAGTACGTAGAGCTTCACGAATCAAGAGCGCAAGAAGAAAAAAGACAAAAGAGATGTCAAGCCCCTATTTATAGGCAATGGCCTTCGGTGATCCGTGGTGCATCCAGCCCGTGCGAAGCTCCACGGCGCGCCCGGCCTGTGCGATCCCTGTCCACTTCACTAGCCCTCTTCGCAGGTCAGCACCACGAACGGCCGAAGATTTTGGCAATTTCCCTCAGACTTCGACCCTTGATTCCTCCATGTCCCCAAGTCTGAGGGGGGCATTTTTTGGCACCAAAATATGGATGGAAGAAAAGGCCCCCAGATAACCCCATGGACTGCCTCGCAAAGCCCCTTCGCAGAGTCCCCAAGCACCACGGCCGCCGCGAAGCAAAGAACACTGAAGGCTCCGTGAACGCATTTGACATTTGCGAGCCAATAGTGAAGCAAAGAAGGCATAAGGATCCACAAACGCATTCGACGTTCGCGAGCCCGCTGCGGATCGAAGGACGCAGGAGGCTCTGCGGCAGAATTTGACGTTCGCGAGCCCACCGTGAAGCCCAGGAGGTGGGATGCTCTGCGACCCCAGTTGACATTCACGAGCCCACCGCGCAGCTCCATCACCACTCTTCACGCCGCGTGAGCTCTGCTTCGCGGTGCCTCTTTCCTATAAATACTGGGATTCCCTTGAGCTCTTTGGATAGACAATCCGACCTTTCAACTTCTCATCTCCCGAATTACAGATAACTCTTCCGCTCAATAACCCATGAGCAGTGTAAGGTACTTCTGCTTCGTGAAGTACCTCTCTATTGTCTCGTTTTGATCCCCTCTTCCGAGAGGGATTCCTTTCACAAATCCTAAGGTATTTCACGAAGGAAGGGGATACCCAAGGGGACCCAGGTCATCGTGGAGCGTTTATACTTCATGAAGCACCCTTCAAGTACACTTGATTCATTTGCTAAGGCAGGATCACTATATTTTTCAATTTACATTTCTTCCCAACAACATTCTCTGTGAGGAACCTTTTCTCCACCAGGCAATGCTCCGTGAATTCCCTTCCACTTCATGAATCACCTCTCATTTACACCTCTGCCATATGCTAAGGGTAAGGCAACCCACTTCACGAAGCACAACCCTTCACAAGTTCCCTCCACTATGCGGACCAATAAAGCTCCACAAGGCCCCTACCTATGGACCCCTCTGCAAGGAAATATTTTTTCCCGTGTGACCCTACAGGTTTTTACAATGTGATTTCAAAGACCCATGGACAATACCACCCATAGCGTTGATACGCCTAATACTTCATCACATAGGCCCGCTAATGGCTATTGCTTATTAGCATAGCCATGCTAACGTGGACCCCTCAATGGTTCGCTCCGTGACACCCACTAAATACAGCATTGTATATGCCTTCCCTCCCACAAGGAGAGGAGGGTACCAGTTATGTATGTTCTACGGGTGAGGAGAAAACCCACCTTGTTCAAGCTACAGGATGTTAAACTACCAAAAACCTCGTCCTTAACACATGACATTAAACTGTGACCTAGCCCCATGCCTCGCATGCTGGGTCCCCCACCTCGGACATTCTCCACGCCCCCTGGTCTCCACAGGGGATGATATCCTCTTTATCGAAGTGGCGTTTGTCCATAGGGGAAGGGTATCCACCTTGGTGTAAACCCCCATTTTTTCTTCTAGGAGGTAGCATAGCATCCCTGCTCCACCTTTCATCTTCGGTCCCCAAGGCCAGCTGAGGGTGTGATAAGGAATGGGTATCCTACTTTCTTCATCCCAAACCCCTCTCCCCTTGCACCTTGTCGCCTTCAGGATTTCATCCTAGAGTACGTCCCAATATCTCTCTCCCTTGGCTTCTCCACGCATAATCCCCACTCTACATCCCACGGAAGCATCTTTCACGACGTCATCGTCATTTCCCTGCTACCTCTTGTTTCTCACACCGATCACGACTCACGTGGTCTTAGAGTAATCATTGACCGTGACACCACCCCCATCCAATATGACGCAAATCTAAATTTCACCACCCACCTCTACCAAGGTCCTCATTCACGTCGGTTCGCCGACACGCCCCATTCTGAACTATGTAGACATTGATCTTGATGAGGCATGGAACGTAGGAAGCCTCACGAGGATCAATCCAATCACCAATCGGACCAATTTCCATCTTCATGTCGGTTTGCTGACACACCCCATCCTGAACTACAAGGACTCTGATCCCTGTCAAGGCATGGTACGTAGGAAGCCTCATGAGGTTCAAGCCCACCATCCGTTGGTTGTCTCGACCCCCTTCATGTCCGTTCACCAACACATGGGTAGCTTAGAGTTCAAGCCCCACACCATTCTAAATAACGCGGGATTTTATCCTTGCTAAGGCATGGTATTTAGGAAGGCTCACGTGGTTCATGCTAATCACCTATCGGACCATGGTCCATCTTCACGTCGGTTCTCTGACACGCCCACCCGAACTACATGGTCTTTGATCCATGTCAAGGAGTTGTACGTAGGAAGCCTCCACGAGGTTCAAGCCCACCACTCGGTTGTTCCGACCCCCTTCACGTTGGTTCACAACCCGTCCTTCATGATGTTAAACTCTATTCCCTAAATACATGGACTTTGATCCATGTCGAAGCATGGTACCTATGAAGACTCACGAGGTTCAATGCCCAAAACCATCGTCAATCCTGATTCTTACTCGGGCCACCACATCCCAGTGGGATCATGCTACCTCATTCCTCTCCAAAGCATTCGAGGATCCACCCATGTGTTGGCCACAATATCTGTGTTACCTCAAGGGGGTTCCCTGATCTGATTCAGTCAATAACTATTTTGATCTTTCCAATCCGTCTCCACTAGACTTTAAACTTGCGGCGTACCCCATGTTAAAAACATGATGTTGAGGAAAAAATAGGATACGTTCCCATGGCATATGATTCAATGTGTTCGATGTGGGATGCCTCTGGTTTTTGCGCCCTCGATAAGCCCTATAATAAGGGATAGAAGAGAGACACACCAATCCCCAACGTCTTAACATGCCAGTGATGCCCAGCACGACTACTCCCCTAACTGAAGGTTGCTGCCCCGACCAGACCCCCTTGGAATGTCCTGACAAAAGCAGTGTAATTAACTGGTTTCCACGAAGATATAGTGCCAGGAAGAGTTTCATGAACATCCTATTAAATCTATGAGGTAAACCGAGACTAGGTGAAGAGTTCCGATGAGGAATCCTCGGAAGGAAGAAACAACATCCCATCATCCCATTTTGATCAAGGAGCAAACTTACCTAAACAAGGAATGGATTTTGGCCACCTTTAAAAAGAGTGAATTTGTGGTAACAAAGCCGCACCTTTCACACTCAAGCAGACGGACGCGCGTGCCCCGGCGAAAGTGTCAGAAACAATACGTAAGTATTTACTGGGAGTATATTTATCATCCATGTCCAAAAAAATTTCAAAAAATATTTACTATTATTCTATGTATTTCTAAAGTCATTTTTTCCCATTTTTACTTTTACTACATTGTATGGAGGGAATCAATATTTCATTGTCCATATGAGGTACTTTTGAATTTTATGACAAGAGTATAGATGCATGTTTTTTAACTTTTGTGACATGAATGGATTGTTACACCTTCATAACACCTTATTTTTGTAAAGAAACTTTTACAAGATTCCAAGTTTATTTTCAATTAAATTATTTTCATTTAAAATATGTGTGAAATTTTGAGAAAAGGATATGTTTTTTAAGAAGAAAGAGACATTAATCAGGAATATAGTTCAAGTTTTTTTTAAAAATTATTTTCTATATAAGATAATGCTCTTTAAAAAGGGTTATGTTTTTATACCTATTATTATTATTATTTGATTTTCTTAAGTATGTAATGAAATCTTATAAGGATTACATTATGATTTAATGATATTTAAGAAACCTATTTTATTTCATGGGTTACGCATTGATGAATGATTTATGTTTTTGTGGCACATATAAGAATGATTTCATTATGATATGGGTGGGATGTATGTCACCCTCAAATGCATTAAATAATTATTTATATCTGGTGAGATATTAAAAATTGAATGGAAATTAAATTGGGTTCTGTAATACATGGCTAGAATGAAGTGTAAAATTGGCTTGGTAATACAAGGTAGGAACAACAAGTAATCCCAGTTTAGTAATGGAATTTGTCCACTAAGATGGTCTGAGAAGAAATTCATTGGATACAAATGGAAATAATATTATGTTCTTATTTGTTTACCACAAATTACATGTTTTATGCTAATGCTATTAAATCATGGATAATTTTCTGTTATGATCTATGCCTTATGTACTGCTAGGATTTATTTTTTAACTCAATATCTTGATGTTTAAACTTTATGTTCGTGTCATTACATTATTATGTTTATGGTTTCTTTTATGTTCTCCATGATTTCCCTTACAGATCATTTGAGATCACCCTTTTTATGTTTTTCCCAGGACATAAGGAAAGTATTTAGGAAGGTAAACCAAAAGGGAGGAACATTATAGGAGAGATTGAAGATCATTCACCAAGTTAGATAACTATATTTCATGTTTCCAAAAGCACCAAACTAATACGGCCTTTTAGAAATGATTTCTTTAATTTATTAAGTATTCGTCACAAGTAATGTAATTTCCATGTACATAAATCATGGGTCATTACAGTTTTTATTAGAGTGATGGTTAGTAAATCATTGGAAACTATGATAAGAAAAAATTAAAGACATCCATAGAGATATTTTTAAGGATATGTCTAGGGGTTTCCTAAGGATATTTCTAGTATAAATTATAATCCTAGTTTTTTTTATTATCATTACTAAACTAGGGTTAATTTGAAGATATCATAGATTGAAATATTTCAAGTAATTTACCATACTTATGTTTTTCTAATCTCATGTTGTTATTTCTCACACTTTTATTTCTAGTCTTAGTCAATAGCCAGAACTATATAGAACATTTTTAACCATCGAATATTTTAGATATGGAAATTATGAGAATTATAAAGACTAATTTTATAATTTGAAATATCATGAAGATAAACATGAAAATGGTACAATCATTTGTCATAGTACTATGGATAAATAGATTGTAAACAACATGTGAAAATAATGTGATGTTCTTATAGTATTGTTTACATTAAATCTAAGAATAATGAAATTTTGAAACCATAATACATGATTCATATTCTATGAATTATGAAGATTTATGGTAAAGAGAATAAATTATTAACGTACTCACATGTTTGGAATGTGATAGATAAGGACTACCTTATGACATATGTGATATTAATGATAAATGAATTCGTTAAACACTTTCTAAAGTTTTTGATTTTATGTGTTTAAAAGGATTGTAGGGTTATCCAATGATTGATAGAATAAGTTATATTCCATTTGAAGTTTTTTATATTAATTTAATATCTCACTATAGGTGGACTTATTCATATTTCATTACCTATGAAAACTTTTTTGTTGAGATAGATGGAATGACCAATCATCCCATCCCATGATCTAATAAAACTTCAAGAATGAAAAATTTGACTTCATTTTAAAGAATACTACAAGAAGCTGAAATTGTTCAATGCCCGACCAACGATGAGATTGTACTAATATTAAGTAAGTATTTCTTATGATGCTCTTAAACATTTGGGAAAAGATTATGAAAAACAAAAAATCTATCTTAGTAACTTCTAATCTTATGAATTAGACTATCCCTTAAATCATCCTAGATTTATGGAGATATAGTTGATAGCTTCCTCCATCCTTGTTCTTTATCACTATCAATCAGAACATAATGGTTAGATTTTTCTTCTGTATCTATCTTCTCACATCCCACCTATGTTCTCCTATGCAGAACCCCAATGATGACTTACATTGGGTAACTGATATGTTTCTAAATTTCCATTTTAAAATGAATTTTTAGTATTCCTTTTACGAGGTGGGTTTCAATTAAAGAAACTTTTAGGTTGTAAACATTTTATTACCCCTACGAATTTCGAGGGAAAAATTCATTTTGAGGGCGGTATAATGTAACCCCCAATTATTTTATGAGCTATATTCTTTTTAATTTCGTTGATTTCTTATTTTGTACACTACAACAAGATTATCTTTTCTTAAATGCCACACCCTTTTAGCATGCAATATATGTAACACTATGCTTTGCTCGCATTACACAAAATTTAATTTTCTTTATATATTATTCATTTCATGCCACATTGAGTTCATATTTTTTCAATATATAAAAGAAATATGTTTGGATTATGTTATATGGAACCCAAAATGTATCTTTCACTAAACACAACACTGACTTGGCTAGCATTACACATAACAGTGACCTTGTTCGATATCATGCATTGTATGTAATACTGTGTTTCACTAAACAACAATAGATTATTAAAATATTATTATTTAATGGGATATAAACCAGTAGTTATGGATAGTATTAATCAAATTTATAATTTTATATAACACTCATATTCAATTTATGAATTTTATTGAACATGATATAAGAACAAATTCAATTTTTCGGATAAATGATGTATTTAAAAAAATTCAGTTTTACCGCCTTTTGATTGTGAATATTTTTAAAATCAATTTTTTTAAAATTTATACATTTTATTTTACATAATATATTTATTCTTTAGTGAAGGATTTCAAAATTTATCATCCTTAATTTTTTTTTATTTTTCTGATAAAACTCATATTTTAATGAATAATGAAAAATGATGTACATTAATTCAAAACTGTCTTTCCATATAATTTATTTATTTTTTTGATTATATATTAAATTGTTTTTAAATTGTAAATGGATTTTTTTTTTATCATTTAATTCAATTTTTTCCAATAGAATTAATTTTAAATTTAAATTGGACTTAAACACATATCATCTTTTTAAAAGTTTTTACTTCATAAAAACCAGCTTTCTAGTATTAATAATGGGAAATAATTTTATATTAATTGTTGAAAAATTTGTGTTTTCAAGTTCGAAAAATGGATTAAATATTTGGAGCTAGTGAGTTCAAATTATTCGAATAGTTTACATCTATTTTTGGAAATTGTGAATAGTAACTACTGTAATATTTATTTACCACAGTTGAAGGTAAATCAGGTAAATTTTGGTAACAAACAATATGATAATTATAATATAATTGCCCTATAACCTGCCAACATTTTATTGGATGAATTAAATTAGACCAACACACGTAAGGGTTGGAATGGATTAATTTAATTGACTTTTTTCCATGAAAGGTATGTAATTTTAATTAAAACATAAGAAAGTGATGACATGTCACACTCATATATCATATATGTTTAATAATATTAATGTAGTGATAAACGGGATAAAAAATAAAAAATAAATATCCTAGAGAAATCTAAATACATTATCTACATTATTATAATTTATATATATTATTTAGATATTATATAATTTCCAGAAATGATGACACAATAGTGATGTAGAAATAATTTTTTTGATAGAAATATCATATAAATGGTTTTAAAAATATAAAAATAAATATCACATGATCTAATTAATTTGATCACAAATTTTCTAGGTTACTAAGTCATGTTAGGAGTTTATTAAATATTTTGGTTCGAATATTTCTTCTTTGTGGATTAAATTTATAGTCAAATTAATGAATTGTGTCAAAATTGATACTATTGATATTTTATAGAAATATCATATTATTAAATTATTTAAAAATCAAAAAAATATATTTAATAATTACAAACTAAAAATTATAAGTTCTAAAACTTGATAATTTATCCAATTTTGGACAATTAAAATGGATATGTAAATATTTATAACCATTTAATATTTAGAAAATTATTACAACAAAAAAAATTAAATATATTAAATAATGACAAATCAAAATGATAAGATTTAATATAAAGTCCAAACAATTATATATTTTATTGGTTGAAAGGTTTTAGACCAAAAAATCATATTATCATAATAAAAATACACTTTGGAAGAAATTAAATTTAAAAATTAATTTACATCAATTTAATAGTTTTAGTATGTCCAATGGCTCCCTCCCCTCTCTTATAAAAGGGTACCTATCCTTCTCATTCAATCACACCTATAATTCCATTTTTATAAGACATGAACTAACCATTTATTATCCAAAAAACCCTCACATAATCCTAGAGGCCACACATTGGGTGTAAATCCATCATAGGGAGACCTTTTTGCAAATAAAAAAGTGAAACTCGAAAAATAGGTAATTATTTTTTCACCTCATTCAAAATTACTTTCTTATTATACTTATTATTCTTATTTTATTCTCATAATAAATTAACACATCCACTATATTATATATTCTGATATTTTATTATAATTATGGGACAACCTTATACCTCCATTTATTGATCCAATTAAGAACAATTTCACCATGTGAGTGTACGTACGACTTACAGTCTCCATATTGTAGTGTAATTTGTTATTCAGAAATAAATAATTTGTAGGAGGT
Source organism: Viscum album (assembly GCA_963277665.1). Classification (NCBI taxonomy): domain Eukaryota; kingdom Viridiplantae; phylum Streptophyta; class Magnoliopsida; order Santalales; family Viscaceae; genus Viscum; species Viscum album. The sequence goes on along the minus strand of OY728162.1, from coordinate 912,244,012 downwards.
ATAATGATGAGTATAATTACAATAAATAATGAATATAACATTATTATTATTCATTTTAATTAATATACTATCCAAATCTATACCATTTAACTGTTAAGTGAATGATATCATCTCTCGTGCTTACGTATGGCCTACCAGCTCCACAACGTGATGCGATTCATTATCCAAGTCAACCTTTCAAAAAGGTTTTTATAGTATAAATAATAAATAATAATTAAATATAAGAAATAATTATTCCACTATATTTATTTATATATATGTAGATTATTCACTTGCTTCCATTCAATTCAATAAGGAAACAGAAAAAGCGTTCATGCATACGTACAGCCTACCGTCTCCATGAAATGTGTATTCTACTTCATTTTTATATCTATTATATATATTTATATACTGAATATTTATGATATAAAATTATTTGTTTAAATTCTAAAATTAATCAAATCATGATTTAATTAATAAGATAATTAACAATAAGTAAAAACACATATAATAAAGAAAATGGTTATTACTCAAAATGTTACTTTAACATTGAATTATTAAAAAAATGGATAATATAATGTCACAAGTGAATATTATATTATATAATAAATATTATTGTGGTTCTTTTACAAGTTATTAATATGTTTTAACCCACTAAACAGGTGTTTTAGACACATATAGAAGAAACTGGACCTATGGTCAGGGATTATTCTGTCTCACATTTATTTCTGTGGGACATATGACTTAAACACCATCTAACTCTTTTGTGTGGTGTTTATGATACCGATGAATGAGTTTATTGTACTTATTATTAAGGTTTTTAAATTTAAATATGCATATAATTTTATTTATTTTAAGAGGCATACAATTTTACTGATTATAAATTTCTATGTTATAATTTTTCAATCTCATTTTTATATGAGATTGTTTATATATAAGAATTTACTGTTGGTATATTTATCATCCATGTAAAATATGTTTTCATAAAATTTTTACTCTTCTCTTATGTATGTCTAATGTAATTTTTATCCATTTTTACTTTTACTACTTGGTATGGAAAGAATCTTTCTTTCGTTTTTCATATGAATTGCAACTGACTTTTCCTGCAAGAGTACAAGAAGAATGATTTTTAACTTATATGGAATGAACAAAATTTTACATCTTCACAAGGAATTTTTTTCAAGAATCTTCCTTTAAAATATTCATTTATATTTTCAATTAAATTATATTCATTTAAAATTTTGTGGAATTTTTAGAAAAGTAATTGTTTTTTAAGAGGAAAGGATAATTTTCTCAAGAATTTAGTTCAAGTGTTTTTATCAAAATTATTTTCCATCTAATATGATGGTATTTAAATAAGTTAATGTTTCTATCACTATTATTTCTATGAATTGAATGTTTTAATTATGGAATGATATTTTTATGGATTATTTTATAATGAGATGACGTTTAATAAACCCATTTTATTTTACGGTATATCCTATGATGAATGATTTAGGTTTTTTTGGCACATATAAGAATGATTTCAGTATGAGATGAGTGGGTCATATATCTACCACCAATTAATTTGGTAAATAATTATATATAATGATATAGACATGGTTAGAACAATATGTAAATATGGTTCAGTAATACATGGATATAATGAAATATAAATATGGTTTAGTAATACATTACTCGTATGTAATGTATAACCGGTTCAGTAATGGAATCTTCCCACTATAATGGTCTTGACAACAAATCCTTGGATACTATGTAAAACATATTATGTGCTTATTTTTTCCACAATTTACATGTTTTATTACAATTCTACTCTATCATGGATAATCTTTCTCTATGATTGATGCATTACGTACTACTGGGATTTATTTCATGACACAAGATTTTGATGTTTAAAATTTATGATCATGTTTTTTACTTATTATTTTTATGGTTTGTTTTTTTCTCTATGTTTACACTTATTGAGAATTTGAGCTTTCCCTTTTTATGTTTTCTTTTCCCTAGGATATAAAGAAATGTTTTAGGAAGGTAAAAAAGGTGATGATATTTATGGGAGATATTGAAGATACTTCACCAAGTTAAAATATTATGATCCATGTTTCTAAAGGCACTAAACTTATACTTTCATTGGGTGTGTACTTGTTTCATGTGTTAATTATTCCAAAAACGTAATGTATCCATGTACATCAAGCTTATATCTTTACACATATGATTTCAAAGAACTATGGGTTATAGCCAGATGTTGATCCACATCCCAAATCTTCACAGACGTCTCCTAGGCCAATCATGGTCCAACTAAATATACTTCACCCACCTCTACCCAACAAAGTGGTGATCTGCATGGTTGGCCATACAACACCTTTAAGGGATCCATTCTTATCAACGTATGATAACTATTAATCTATAAAAAATCAACTTGTCCCAAATTTCTATCTCATGATCCACAAAAATCCAAGACATTGGCATAAATGATATCCTCTATGATCGGAATCACATGCTCTGTCTGACCGTCTGTCTGTGGATAGTTAGTACTTGTCAACATGAAATGAGTTCCCATTTCCTATTAAAGACTCCTCCAGAACATCGATCTAAAGCTAGGTTCCCGAACTGAAATAACAAAATATGGACTCCCATGTAACCTAAAATTATCATGAACAAACATCTTACTTAGTTCATCAGCATTATTGGTATTCTTTATTGGAATTTATTAAGAAAACATTATTAACTGATCAATAACAACTCAGATAAAATTCCTTCATTTGGGAGTCCATGGTAATCCAACAAAAAAAAATTCCATGGATACCTCATCCCATTTCCAGATCATCATAGAAAGTGGTTGAAGAATACAAGATGTTTTCAAGTGTTATTCCTTTATCAGTTGGATGGTGTAACACTTGAGAACATAATGTAAAATTCCATGCTTTATACCTGACCACTAGTATAATTTTCTCATGTCACATTACATTTATATAGTAACTAGATAGATACACCACAACGAGTTGTGAAAATCGAACATGACTAAACTCCTCATTGACACAAGGATGAAAACACACTTCCCTAAGTAGAGTATACTATATGAAGAGAGATAAAAACCTAAAACGGTCACCCCAACATAAAATCTTTCCCTAACTTTACTAAACTAAACATCCTACTACTGAATCTACAAAATAGACTCCAGGAGATATGATGATAGCTAACCAGTGGCTGGAGCCACTCTTGAAACATCATCTTGAGTATCTAGGTCCACCTAAATGAAAACCCCCATACAGTTTCACTACTCCTTTGATTCTAGAGTAGTATGTGATGGAAGGTGTAGGTTATTGTTGAAACTCTCTAATAATAAAAACAATGATTAATAAGTTGTTCCCTAGATATTTAAAGTCTCAAGAGAAAAATCAAATTAAAAAAAGGCATAACAAATTAGAGAAGGCCTATGTGATAGACCTATGCGATTGTGCTATGCGATAGAGCTACACGAAATATTGATTTCTGTACACCTATGCAAAGGACCTACACATATGGGCGGTGAGACTAACATATTCCTCGAAATTTATTTCTTCCAGCCCCCTACATGCTTATAAATAGGACCCTTGGGCTCCTCATTTGACACATGGAAAAAGGAGAAATACTTCTTAAAGCTCCCACTGCATATCACTTTTTCCCAGATCCCTCAAATTATAAATGGTATCTCTCTTAATACATGATAGAAGATATAATTAGATAGGATAAAAATGTTTGGAAAGTCATTCATAGTTTGACGCTAACATAGGATTGGTTCTCCTATGTTTATAATTTTTCATTAGTACCCACTATGGCCTACGTGTCACACCTACATGGCACACCTATGCGGAGTACCGACACAGCACACCTACAGGGGTACCTACACTACATTGTTGCGCATAAGGCCCACACATCATCTTTTAAACCCTTTTAAAATCCACTCACGGAATGGTATTTCTATCATTGGTTCACTAATCAGAATGGGACTAATTTTATGCCTCAACCAAGAACTCTTGAATTATCAAACCATTGAAAAGGGAACATCAGCGTGTCTCATATTTGGGATATTATATCCACAGTCAGAAGTTTCCAACATTTGTTTTCCTTGGGGATAGGGTTAATAGAGTGTTTGTCGGTTTTAAAACTGTAGTCACATAGACCATTCTCCCATGAATATTGTTGGGGAGTTCCCATTTTGAACGATTAGGGACTGGTTTTAGTACTCCCTTTTCATCTCTAAAACCGGATCCTTAGGTCTCTGGTAGGGAAGGTACAGTTCACACCTACATTTCCTTTTGAAAAAATGAGAAACCCCCCCCCCTACCAGGACCAATTTTAGGGCGGCCATCCTGGGGTAAGCTCCAAACCATTCAAATTGGTGGTTACAGTCTTGCTCCACTCTACTTCCTTCACTTTTAGTCCTTCCTTATATTAGACCCATTCCCAATGTAAAGAGAACATAGGGAAAGCTCATCACCTCACCCTCCTCAATATTCTCCTCAACGTCTTCCATCATCATCATCGTTGGCACATCCTCTTCCACAAGAGGAGGAGGAAAAGTGTGTGTTCCTTTGTTGAATCTTTGACATCTTCTGTTTCACACACCGAGCATGACTCACATGGGATTCGAGATTTTTCATGATCACAAAAGTTTCACAAACCCCTCATGTAATGAACTATGAGAACTCCAATTCCCACCAAAATTGGGACACATTGTAATCATTCCTAAGGATCAATATCCATCTCATTCCATCCATAAATGGAATCCTTTTCAATATGTAAGACTGAACTCATTTCACTCAATGAACTATACTCACTTATGAGACTCATCGAACTATGTGGGATTTGTTTCCAATCCAAATGGGATATGTAGGATGCATATCTGAGGATAAAAACAAACACTTCAAATCACCCATATTCATTTGGGTCCAAATAACTACAAGATCTAATCCAACATTAAAAACATATTTTTTCCAAGTTTCTTGGTCTTCTAATGGAATAAGACCCACAAAAAATATTTACTAGACACATTTCACTTGGATTCCCTTACCACATGATATTAAACTGCATGACTGTGTCCTTATCACATGACCATAAAATTTAGGATACACCCCATTAAGTGACACCAAACTACGAGGGTTCTGATTCCTTTCACCAGGATACATAGGTAGCCCATTTATGGGCATGATCCCAACATAAAAACAATCTTCCACCTACCTGGATGATGATAGAATTATAGAGTGCCCCACTGAGTGTCTTATAAACTAGTATCATCACAATTATGGTTAAAAGAATCTCTAAATAATTTTTCATTGGGTACCATTGATAGAGATCCTAGAATACATACGGAGGTCTCCATTAATGAATAAACTCAATTACATTCTGATAATTCTAAATTTCACACATGATAATAATTGATTAAATATTCGAAGGGAAACCACTGTTATACTTGGTTAATTAATACGAGTTCATTAAAATATATCTAATCTATAAGAGAGTCTTGGAGTATGAAACAATTCACCCCATAATTGTGTGATGATTTTGACCTCCCTTCTTCTCTACCAAAGCATGTTCTTATGTATCATGAGTTCAATCATAATGAAAGCATACCATTGGAATACAGGTCCCTTTGGATAAAGAATCATAGGATGTTCCGGTTTCACAAATAAATCCAATGGAAACCACTTGGATGTATAAATTATTAACTATAACATATTTTCTGAGGGACGAAAAAACAAAAATAGTTTACCCAAGGTGAATCCTTAACCTAGTTAATGGAATTACTCCTCTATCTAGTCCATATCAATTGGTAAAGGATGGACATAAAAAGGAATAAATCATGAATGTGTTGATCTAAAATATGTTTTTTTTAATGGAGTTCATTGTTTCATAGTTTTCTCAGAACTCCCTTCACTCCAAATTGCTTCCTTCAAGAATGCGCCCATGAATTATCCAGAAACTGCTCAAGTTGGATCATCATCCTTTGGAAGAACATCATCCCCAACTCAGTGTCCTCAACATTGGGTCTCAAATGTACTGCTACATGAATACCATCAAATGTTTCTATACCAACTCTAGAGGCTTTTTGATAGGATCTCTATGTTATAAACAACCCTCAATTGTTTGGTAAGTGACAATTGATGGTTAAGAAACAGACAGTGCCAACCACCATCTTCAATCATTTTGGGTCATTACCCCAAAAAGTAAATTACAAGTACTTCCCATACTACAAGGAGGTTGGTCATGTTGTCACTCATGGACTCAACTCAAAGATGATAGGGTCCTTCCAGAGGTATTCCACCAACAATCACTATCAGCAGAATCTTGTGGAAGTGAACCCCCAACATGATGGGGGTGTTGCCTTTGGTGGTTCGGCCCAGGTATATCAAAATCGGTCATGCAAGATGAACTTTTGGGGAAAACTTCCATCCAATAGGTAGAATGTTATTACATTTCCCCACTATGGAGAAGACCATCAGCCTATCTTGGTGGAAAACAACAAACAAGCACATACACCCGTTCATCAAAATTTCACTGGCCAGCAGACTCACCTTGCAGAAACACACTAATTCTGCCATAAGTCTCATTTTTCAAACCATGAATAGGAACATACACCTATTTACAAACAATCATCCAATCAGTAGGCTCTTATGAATGAATTCAAGGAAGCTTGCCAATCAAATATGATGGAAACTCGTTAGCCAGAACATAAATATTCCTACACATACCAATTCTGTCATCTGTCTCGTCTATCAGCATTGAAAGAATCTAATCAATAATGATTGGATGAAAAAAACTAATATCCACATACACCTTCATACATTCAACAATTTCACCAATAGTCTTGTTTAGAAGCACTCATAGAAGTTTATTGGAATGATCTGATGACAAACCAGGGGCTGACTCAGCTCTCTGCCCCCATACATGATTACTATCATTACCCATTGATATGAAAGGGAGGATAGGAGCAGGCACAAACACCTATTTCAAATACAGAATGGGGATATATTCCCATTCATGATGTAGAAGTCAACAAACATATATTAGAAACAGTGAAAGTGAAAACAGAAATTACTTCCCATATTCAAGAAGCATTCTGTAATATCATAATAGAAACTCCAGTATTACCATGTGAACATACACATAATTCTTCCCTCACACCTGTGATGACTTATCGGGATGCCATCCTGGAGCAAATACACACCTCTGTTCCATTCTAGGAGGGTTACAGGGAATACATCCCAATATAATATGGACAAATAGATACAGAACATACACACTTTCCTATTTGAAATAATCATCCCATTTTGATGACCACAGCTAGGCATGTACATACAACTGATCGTGATAGCCACTCCTCATAGAAAGTGTCTCCAACTACGTGTAAAAGAGTATCATATAAGATGTTTCACCTAACACAGTTGGAAAATCTAGACCCAATTTCTGATCAATCTTTTATTAATGTGGGTATTCTAGAAACCCTCATACATTTATTTGTTGCATATTAATATCCTACTCTCCCCTACCAAATTATGTGAGTAGTAATAGTAATTCTAAAGTCCCCCATCGGAAATTTTATCATGAAATATTGCTTCATGAAAATTCATTCAATCTATAGTTCCTATCTCTGGATAATATCCATGAAACCCTTCTAAGTGTCTAGATGACCAAGATTAAAGAGGATCTATCACTTGCTATAATCCACAATGGTGGTCCTCCCCATGATGGCAGTCTCCTCAAATGTTCTCTCTGTAGTAGTGTTTCACATTGTCATGATAATTCATTAATTGACAATGTAATAATGATAAAACAATATTATCTTGAGGCACATCCCAAAATAAGAGTATTCATGTCTGATACATTTTCACCAATAGGTGAAATACTTTCTCAATGTGAAGGCATCTTAAGGAGACATTCATTCTATAAACCTCCCGTGGTTCAATTTTCCTCTAATATAGTAGAGGAAAATGAAATTTATTCCATTGTATGTAATAAAATAATCGAGAATCATCCACTCTAGTTTGACCAAATAGAGAACCCTCTAGCAAAAGATGATGAATATTTATTTAATGTGATAACACAATTAGTTGAATGTGAAATACCAATCCTATTATATACTTAAAAAACCTCTCAATACAATATTCCATAATTGATGGAAGATTATTTCTTTCATGATATCCACAAGAACATATAAAAAACTCTTTTTCATTTAAAAGACAAATTATTACCATGTGATGAATATCAAATCCATGTAAATGTAATAGAAGGGTTGCAACACCAAGAGAACATGGAGTATCTCTCAGTTTGCTGACATCTAATGGTTGAGAAGTAGTATATAACCCTTCAGCATGCATTCCTCAATGCACTAAAGAGTCTACACCAGCTGATTAGTGATACCCCATCTAGTGTTTATATTTGAGGATATGGTTCACATGGAGTATTGCATTTTACTGCGCTCCTAAATCAGTAAAGCCAGCCAAAAGTGGCCTCATGTAATGTTATTACCCATGGTCGGCTACAATTAACATATTTTTTTATAATCAATGATATGCTCAAGAACTGGACTAGTCTAGATCTCATCAGAGTTAGGACCAATGAGAGAAATCTATTGAGATAATTTTTCATCAACCATATGAGAATAATAAATAGACCTCCCTCATAGAGGATTTCATCCATCAAATGGTTTAAAATTATTAAATTCCACATTTTAGAAGCTGGGGATTTAAGTGCTTATCGAATAATGAACCCTTCCAATGTTTGGAAAAAGTTCACAAAATCTTGAGACCAGCTGTGTGAATTTAGACTATAGCAGTTCAAGTTCCACCCCATCTAGTAGGGATGAGGGTTTTATTAATTCAACATTCGAATTTGATAAACATTGAACAATGTTTCGAAGAATAAGAACAAGAACTGCCCCATCCTGTAGGGCTGGGGGATTTTTAAAGTCTATAATCCCCTCCTCAATGGAAGTCAATTTTCTCCTGATTAGGGAAGAATTTAGAAAGTAAATGCACAACTGAACTATCCAAGGATCCCCATCAGGTTACTATCTGTCAAACTATTCCCAATAATTCTACGTATATAAACACAAAGTTTTATTGAAGATACAGATGGATATGATATTACAATGATAATGAAAAAATGCCACAAATTCTATATGCATCAGTAAATGTCATTAATATCTAATCTTGTGGCTTACCAACAATCTGAGTATCCCTTCAATCATCCAACCCACACCCCTATGAAAGGCATTTAACAAGTGGAATGTTAAAGGTCAGATCACGTCTCACTTTTCCAATGGAGAAGGTCAATCTCTTCTTCTTGAAGAAAGATTTTCATAGTAAAAATGGGAGATGAATGAGTTGAAAAGACTCAATATAGAGTTACTTAAAAGCAGCATTTATACCAAGCATACTCCCCAAGTTGATCTTAAACTTGCACATCTTGTAGTAACTCCGCAGCCAAGTGGGTTTTTTGAAACTACAGATGCGAATAATGAATTACATCTATTGGGTACATAGATAGTGTAGGGTCAAAATCATTTTAGTCCTGTCCCCATAGGTTATCCAATACAAATACCAGTAGAATCACCACCAGTGGTTTTGATAGTCGTTGTCCCAGTTTAAACTCCAACTACTATACTTGTACAAGTCCCAGCTCATACAGATATTTCCGAAATTCATATGAACTCAATTGAGGCATTAAAAACTTGAATAGAATCTATGGAAGAATAGAATGCACTAGTACAAATAGAAAATTAAGCTTACCCTAAATGGTTGGATATGATCCCCCCCCCCCCCCGCCAAATTTTTTGAATACTACATATCTAATCTTTAATGGTTCAGAAGATCTAAAGCAATACTTAGCACATTTTTTTCTTCTTTGTAATCCCACGATGGGGACCCCTCAACAACAACAAGATGTGAATCTCAGTATCTTTATTAAATCACTTTAGGGGCCATCTTTTTTCTAGTATACAAGTTCGTAGTCTCAACAGATTACTGGATGGGAAGACCTCTATTAAAAAATAATTCTCAAATTCAGCTCAACATTGCCAAAAACAATAGCTTTTGATCTTATAAATTGAAAACAAAGATAGAATGAAATAGTTTCATATTTCATTTCTCGATTGAAAGGATTAATATATTATTTAAACATATAACTCCATCAAGAATAATTTCTTCCTATTCGTGTGGAAAATATATGTGATGAGTTACGCACACCATTGATCCCGGTGAAATATTGAGGAGGGGTTTGATACCTTTGCCGAAATATCCCAACAAGTTGAGGATTCCATTGTGGAAACTAAATCTAAATCTCATGTAATATCATTAGTTCAGGGAAGGAGAATAGGGAAATAAGAGACTGTTATAGTAACACTTAGACAAGCACATGTACCTGCTTCTACTTCAAAATCAACCTTAAGAGGAAGGGATCAACCTCTCGAGCATCAGAATTAATGACTTCCTTGTCAATATGATCAAAAATATCAAAGTAATAACTATTTGGAGGTGTTATAGAACAGAATTTATTCTTTTTGGAATGAACTAGTTCCTGGTTACTTCATCTCATCTTTTGAAAACAATTTTCTTCAATTTACAAGTCTGAAAAAATTGAACCAAGAAGGAGATGAAGATATTCCAAATGATTTTCCATTTCACCAAATTTTGGGGCATCCCATTCAAGAGTTTTTTATATACCTCATACAAAAAATGGTTGACTACGGAGAAGTGAAACTGAAAATTTTATCAGCCCAAGTAGCATGTGTTACTACTACTGATCCAAAGAAAGAAGGTGAATGATAGTAAGTCAATAGGAAAAAATGCTCTGATGTATGATGATTAGATGATCAGGAAATTGATGAACCAAACACATTCCATTCAACAAACATTGTTGAAATAACTGTTTTTTTCTTCTTCCACTTCTTCCATTGAAAATCCATATTCATCAAATGATCAGTTCTCTAAAGGTCTGTCCTTAAAGAAGAAACGTGAACATAAAGATAAAGAGAAGTTATAATAGGAGGAGCTCATCTCATGGCCAAAGCAATCCTTTACATTGGAAGATTTCATTCCATTTGTTTCAAAAGCATGGTCACCATACTGCCAAACGACACAACTAGAAATGACCTATCAAGCAAAATCTACATCATATAGAAAAATGATGTTTGGATCCGTTAACATTATCCACATAACGAATGACTGTGAAAATGATGATTCTAGTTATGATGAGCCTGAATTCCCAATACCTAACTCAAGAACTAGAGGAACAATCCATGGTCATTGATATAGGGGAATTTGTGGATATGCTACAAAATAATATTTTATTTTACCACTATTCAAACAGTTTATGTGGCAAAAACTCATAAGAGATATCTTTAGTGGGCTCACCAAGAATAAGGATATTATCACATATATGACTAGATTTTCCAAAAAATGATTGTCTTTGATGAACGATTATATTTTACACAATCATTCAATCAACATATACATAAACCTTGTCAGTTTAATCTACGAAAAGTAGAAGTATTTCAAGATCTGGCCCCAATGCTGGGTACATCTATATTTGGATAATCAACATCCAAGGAACCTACAAAACCACATCTCCAAACACAAAAACCTAGAGATCTACACCAAACGTACAATTTTTTGAAATATTTTTCCTAAGTATCGTCCATTCTATTGATCTTGGATGCCTTAAATTCCAAAAAAGAACTTTGAGAAGCACTTATTGAAGCTTTATCAAGTCCTCAAGAGATTTAAAATTAAGATTTCACTACTGAGGTTTACCGTATATAGAATAATCCTATAAAATTTCATGAATTAATTTACATTATGGATTAAGATGAGGATGATGTTGTACATGGACACCTCAGTCCTTTATATCTATTTTTAAGGGTAAATGATAATGACATCTGATGAGCCTTCATTGATAATGCCTCGGGATTCAACCTTATTCCCATTCATATCCTTCATCGATTAGGCCCCACTAAATATGACTTATATCCATCCACTTTAATGTTTCAATGTAATGACTATAATGAACAAGAACCTCTAGGAAAGATTACACTCAGTTCTCAGTTTGGGGATCTTGTATCTAATTTAGATTTTACGGTTGTTCATTAGGACACAACCTCCAACATTCTACTTGGAAGTCCATCACTACATCAACATTCACCCATCCCTTCGTCATATCACCAATGTCTCATGTATTTCATAAATTGTCAATATGGGACATTGTATGGTGATAAGACTCCAATCAAATATTTTTAATATCATTATATTGAAGAATAATTTTATCAAACAAATGGAACGAGGTCTGTGAATATATATATATATATATCAATGCTCTAAATGGCCTAAACAATCCTAGCTATCCCATTAAAACATTTTAGTATAAATTATGTGTTTCATATAAATAAAATTGAAATGATATACCCTAATCCAAGAACTCATTCAATGACTTCCATAATTACAATTATGGTAATCAAGTCTGACAGAATCGGAGAAATTATTTTTTTACCAAGAAGTGGTGAAAGCATAAAAGGAGATGACTTTTATTTATCAACTGAATTCTCCTAAGTTTTAGCTTCATCAATCAGTGTAGAAGAATTTTTTTCAATACTAGAGGAATAAAAGGATGTTGATTTCCAACCCATAACCATCTCTTCATATCTCCAAGAAGACCCTTCATAATCAGTAGGGTCCGAAATGGTTTCCTATTCTTCAAGATGTTTGAATAAGGACTCATCCCCTAGCTCTGAATGACTGGCCTCATAATCTATTATGAAAGAAGAAATGGAATAAGTGACACGTAAGGAACAAGAATAAGATCTTAGGGATGCTCCTCCAGCATTTGAGGAAGGCGTCTCCACCACTATGGGTGCGCTCATAGAAACAAATCATGGTATAGGAGACAATCCACACCACACATTAATTAGTGCGCCCATGAATTCTGAAGAGCAAGATATGTATACATCATTTCTAAAGAAACATCAAGATATATTTTCTTGGAAATATACAGAAATTGTAGGCCTTAATCTTGATGTTGACACTCAAAATATGGGTTCTCTTGAAGAGCATTGAGGATTCAAGAACACAGCAAGAATGACACACCCAATGCATCTGATTTGGTATTTTGTGAATGACAAATAAATGCTTTTAATAAGACCCTATCAAACACACTCCCAAATATCGTGGATAAATATAAGAAATCTTGGACTAGGAAACTTTTTCATGCTATATGGGACTATCAGACTACTACCCAAACTCCAACTTAGGAAACTCCCTTTCATTGGTGTACTACATAGAAGTGGTATTTCCAGTTGAAATTCAATTGACTTCACTCTGAGCTGAAATCTGTGATCATTTATTTGCACATGAATAGTCTCAAAATATATTTTATGGGATTCAATGTTTAGATGAAAGGATATTTCATAGTTGGAAACATTTGGACATCTATCAGAACCGAATAGCAATATCTTTTAACAAGAAGGTATTCCTCTGCTCATTTCATCAAGAAGAATAGTTATTAGTCCTCATGACCCCAATGATACCAGGAAAGAATACTCCAAAGTATGAGCCAATGTGGAAAAGAACCATATTCAATATATAAGGTCTACTCAAATGAAGCTTATTCCCTAATCTCAAAGGACAGAGAACTTATTACAACTCCAACCAATGCTTGATTTCGGAAGAATTACTTTTTGTAGTTGCACATCATCATATGTCCTCGCTGCATGACTTTAAACTACACAACATAAATGCCTATTTGCATTATATTAAACTGCATAAAAACCATATGCATACATGTTTCCTGACATTAAACTACACATCATAAAGTCTTATTTGCGTTACATTAAACTACATAACATCCATATGCATCCATGCTGCACAATGTTAAAATGATTAGTATCTTTGTACTTGCCGCATGAAGTTAAGCTACATGGCATAATTTTTTCTCGTTACACAACATTAAACCGTCTGGTTAACATATTATTTATTTGATGTTATGGGTATATGTGTGTAAGCATCAATAACATCATGGATACTCATTAGTGGTAGATGAGTTCCACTTTTCCATATGTTTGAATCATATCTACATAGAACCCTCATTTCATGAATTATGTGTGGATCGAGTCTCATTCCAATGGGAAATGTAGAGACTCCATGATATCCAATCAGGGGCCCAACCTATAACACCCGGACATCACAATGAGGTTTTCATTTTTTATTTTAATTGTTATCCCATACATTTATATGACCTTTTTAAAAATTATATTGTTAGAATGCGGGCTGAGAAAGAAATCAGTGGTGTTCTTTTTTCACTGATAAATGAATGAGGGCTTGATAATGCCGACGCACGTGCAGGACATGGGGGAAGACAAATGGCCAACCTAATGTGTGGGTGGACCATTTAATTATTAACAGTTTAAATGTGTAATTTTTTATTAACATAATTTTTATTATTATTGTTATTATTTAATCCTTTATTAATTTATATTATTAAATTCATTCATCATTTTATTTTATTTTATTTTATTTTAGGTTTGTTTTGTTTTTTTAGGTTCTTTTTCCACTTCCTTTTTTATTTCTATTCATTTTCTTTTCCCTATTTTTTATCCTTTTTTTCTATTTCATTTATTTTATTTTATTTCTTATCTCCCTCACATTGTTACCCTCACATGGTGCACTATTCATATGCACCCTCACCTGGTTCACGCCGCCTCCATCAAAAACCCTTGGCTGGCTCATTTTATCCTTTCGCCCGATCATTCCTCGTACACTTCACTGATCGAATCCTATCCCGGTGACGTCGTACCTCCATTGTCCAAAAGACTGTTGGCCATGTCGTTCCACCATCCTCCTCTCTAGTATCCATGACTCCTCTCGATGCTTCCCCACACCAGACCGTGATGCCCCAAACCTACGGCCTCACACCTCACCATGACCGCCCCTCTGTTCTACCTCTCACATATTCTTCAAGGTTTAGCCAAGACCCTCGCAAACCTCCATTTTATTTTTGAAATCCTTAGTGGCTGTATCCTAATTTTTATGACATTCCGCAACCCACAACACCATCCTTTGACCACCGACCAGCCTTTTGAACCCCTCATCATTGGTGCGGAGCACTTCGGTTGCACATTTATTAAATATTGGTGTTGTTGTGGATTGGGTTTAGTATGTGTTTGATTTTATTTTGATGTATTTATGTGGTTCATTGTTTTAGGAGTCTCTTGGTCTTCTTGTTGTGCAAGCATGGTGTGGTGGGAGCTTTGCATCACCTTGGGACGTTTTTCCTACACAGATGTAGGTGGCTTTGTGGGTAAGGTTTATCTGATAAATTCTATTGCTGTATTAATTTATTTATTAAATTTAGTAATTAGTCTTAATGTGCACTATTAGTTTTTTTTGGAAACATGAATTTCTAGTTCAATTATGGTAGTATGTCAGTGAGTTTTTTTTAGCGCTTGTTAAAATTATGCAGTTAGATAGTTAGTATGTATTGGAGCCATGGATTCTATTTTGTGGTGGCATCAGTATGAGTTTGTTTATAAAAGGGGTTTTTCATGGGTTTTTAATCCTTGAGTCCTTCATCACGTTTTGGAAAAATTGTATAATAAGATTTTCTTGTGTAAAATAATTTGGGTATGGTCTTTAAATTTTTTTGAGTTGTTTATTTGAGTGTGTGGGTAGTGGATGCTGAGTTTTGGAAAATCATTGGTGTGCATAATATTTCCAAATGGGTTCTTCTTCTGTGTGTAAATTTGTTTCACATAATTTACACAATACTCTTGTGTTTTTTGAAGTTGACTTTAACACACATGTGAACGTGGAATTTTTAGCACAAATGGGAAGACTCGGTACTAGGTTTGCAGACTAGATCTAGTGTGCTAGTGATAGAGGAGTGGGTCTGGCCCAGTTTCACTTTTTCGGTTTGAATATTACAACACTAACTAAACATTGGATGATAATTAGAGACCACTTGGTTTGGGATGTGTTTCCCTACTAGTGGCTCATTCAAGAGAGAGTATATTATTGTGATTCCTTTTAATTTTCTTTCACTAAGACACGATGTTATACGGCCCCACACTTAATTTCCTTTTTAAGTACCAATGGATCCTCTCCTATTTTATTTCTACTGGATTACATCACACCCACTGTCACCATACCGTGTAGATTTTGGGTGGCATGATAGTGAAAGTGTTTTAATTTTAATGAAGAAAAAAATGTTTTTATTTATTAAGTAGTAAAAGTGTTTTTATTCCTAAAAACCACTTTTTTGTTAAAGATATTTTTATTCCAACTGCATCCATTAGAATTGTTAGAATAGCCTTTTCTTTTACTTCATTAACTTGAAACTAAATTATAATTTAAACTTATTATGTGGAATCATTTTCCTATGTGTCATATTGTTGGGGGAGTTCTCACACTCCACTTACACCTATGGGTGTATGTAGATTTTTTGATTTCTGATAAAGGTAAGGGTCCAGAATTTGGGAGTGGGGGTACAGGTTTTTAGTAGAACTCTTGATGTGGCATTCTGGTCATGGCTTGAGGGTGGTGTCCGCTAGTCATGAGGTAGTTTTTTGGTAGATTTTTTTCCACCATAATTTTTAGTGTTGTTCGAGTTTTGGTTTTACATGTTAATCAAAATATGGTTTTGGTTAAAGGATTTTTTGGTTACCAATAATAATTTTGTTTTGGATTATTTTTTTGGTTGATTTATTTATTTTTATTCAGGTAAATCATTCCCAAGTATTATTGTGATACTCGGAAACTTGTGCCAGACCGTGAGGATTAGGAACGCCATTCAACCCATATCATGGGTCAGGTCGGGCGTCGGTTCGGTTGGTGACCTGACTTAGTTCGTGACAAAATTGTATCAGAGGGAGGTTTTTTCATTTGAGTTATTTTATTTGGGACGAGTCTGGTAAGGCCGAAGCTAGGATGGTCGGGGCTCATAATTCTTGTTGCGAGTAGGGTGTCTAGATAGCACACCTCGTGACAGAACCGGAGTCACCATGGGGTGTCGGGATTCTTATTTGAAATATCTTCCAGGTGGAACATGTAGGCTGTAGACTTTTCAAGGACATTGGATGGGGGATATGTGGTTTGGACATAATGTTACATTTTAATGTTGGTTTTACTAATGGTTATTTTCTTTGAGGATTTTTCTTATTCAAACATGATGTATTAATTATGTTTCATTTTGACTGTTTCTCCTTGCAGTGGGATGCCTCCCTAGATAGCTTACACGCACCCACGAGAGGAATTTTGAGAGATTTATCCCTCCCCACTTGATCCAATATCGGTAGAATCTATGGTATTAGGTGTTCAGGCGTTTGGACTAGGGGAGACTTCTACTCCCACTTCTATTCCATCCAGAGGAGATAAGTTAGGCTCCAAGATGGATAGGTCTTAGGTATTTCTGAATAATAAACCAACATCATTTTGAGGTAGCTCTGAACCACAATTGGTATAGGAATGGATTGAAAAGCTAGAATGTATGTTATAATTCTTTGAAATTCCTGAGGAGGTCAAGGTAAAGTGTGCCTCATTTCTGCTAATGGTTTCTAGTCAAAAGTGGTGGGAATCAGTGATTCATGCTGGGAAGCATGATTAGGTGAGTTTTATGGATTTCAAATCTATCATTAAAGAGCATAATTGTCTCGAGATCTAGGACTACACAGGATCTAGGGAGATTATAGATCTTTTACATCATTATTTAATATTGATGGATTATTCAAACAACCTTGTTGAGTTTGGGAATATGTTGTGATATTGACTCTAATGAATATTGGAAAGCTCATAAGTTTGAGAAGGGGATTTGACCAAAACATTATTCTCCAATTTTTTTTTATTGAAGCTGGGAACATATGCTGAGGTGGTCCATCATTCTTTCATGGTCGAGATTGATAAGAGAGGAAATTTGGGGTTTCCTGGATCAGTGTTAGGGTTTGGCAGTGCCATTTCATCCGAGAAGAAAATGAAGTGTGATGAGTAAGGGAAGAGGAGTGGTGGTAGCTAATGTAATCCTCCCAACCAGACATCTTTTTGGGGCTTCTGATGTAGGTTTCATGTTGTGCCATCAGTGTGGGAAGGAATGACACATCTGACCTGCTTGTCCCTCCCCTACGTGGCCTTGTTATCAATGTCAAGTTATGAGACATGTGAAATGATTTTGTAGGGTGACCCATCATTATCAGAGTGGGTCTAGATCTATGGATTCTATGAGAGTATAAATTCCATAGGAAACAACCAGGATGATGAGATATCAGTTAAGTGGTCATGGTTGTAGGACTGGATCATCTATAGTGCATATCCAGATCAGGGAAGATCCTCAAGTGAGTGGTCATTTCCAAGTAGGGACCCGACAACTGTAGGTTGTCGATCAGGCACCAGCGGGATCGGATGCAAGACATTCGACTGTTTGAGGTACCATTATGATTGTATCTTCTATAGATATAATTTTTTATACAAGTGATTCAATTTCATTTGTATCTTCCTATCGTGTGAACATACTAATGTTACCAACTGAACTGTTATCTTTTTTCACGGAGTTTGGTACACCATTTGAGAAAAAGAGGAAGCAGGGCCTTAGTTGTCCGTCGTTCGCGCTCTCTATGTTAGGAGTTGTGATGTAGTGGGATTTCTTGGTCCTTGATATATACATGTTTGATGTGACAATCATCATGAACTAGATAGTGCATTTTCATGTTCATATTGACTACTATTGGAGACAGGTATGTTTTATGGCACCCGATGGGTGCCCCCATGTATTTCTTGGGGAATGGGATCCTTGTTCAGGTCTCGCGGGACCTCTACTTCCTTAGTTGGGGAATCTTGCTTATCATTTATCATCACTTACAATTGACGATGATAACGACACTTCTCAGAGTGGGCTACCTTCTACAGTGGATGAGTTTCAAGAGGTATTTCCAGATGATTTTTTAGTCTTACCCCATAGTGGGACATGGAGTTCATGAATGATTTGGTGTAGATAACTCAGCCTATATATTTTCCCTCATATCAAATGGCCACCACCAAATTTAGGGAATTAAAGATAAATCTGGACGATTGGGAATCCAAAGGATTATCTCACCTATGAATCTCTTCTTGGGACTCCCCCGTTTTATTTGCGAAGAAGGTCAATGGAACCCTCCAATTTTCCATTTATAACTGGAAATTGAATAAGGTGACCGTCAAGAATAATTACCCTTTTCTCGGGATTGATGATTTGTTCGACCAGCTGAAGGGGGGAAAGTGGTTATCCAAAATCTCATTGCATTCAGGATACCACCAGCTCATGGTGAGAGATGAAGTCACTCCTAATATGACCTTCTAGAGCAAGTATGGTAACTTAGAAAACTTGGTCATCCTTTCGGTTTGACAAATGCTAGGGTGGTTTTTAGGTAACTAATGAATAGGGTGTTCCAACAATATCTCAACTCCTTTTTCATGGTATTTTTGGATGAATCCTTATTTCATTTGGATCTGATGATGATCATGAGAATCACCTGCTGATCCTTTTGGTCACTCTGCGGAATCACCGCTTATATTCAAAACATTCTATGTGCACATTCTAAATCATGGAAGTGATGTTTCTGGGGCATTTCATCTCCGAAAAAGGTGTTTCAGTGGATCTTGAGAAAATCAGTGAAGTGATGTCATGGGAATAGATAAATAATGTGTTTTAGATCATGCATTTTCTTATCTTAGCAGGTTATTACAGATGTTTGGTTCGAGATTTCTCATGGCTTGCCTCCTCCATGACTTCACTCACCCAGAAAAGGTTGATGTTTGAAAGAATCCCTTAGTGCCAAACATCCTTTGTGGAGTTGAAGAGAAGATTTAAAACCACTCCTATGTTGATATTACCATAGTTTGTGAATGGATATGTTGTTTTTTATGCTTTAGGGATGTGCCTTTGGTGTGTAGTCATGCAGGATAATCATGTTTTGGCTTATGGTTCTTGCCAACTCTGGACACATGAAATGAATTATCTAACATTCGATGTGGAGTTGGAAGAATTGATGCATGCCCTAATGAATTGGTGTCACTTCCTCTTTAGGGAGAAATTTGTGGTCTATTCTATCTATAAGATCCTAGCCTACTTCTTCTCTAAGAAGGATCTCTATCTGAGGCGGTGCCGCTGGATCAAGTATTTTCAAGGATTGGACATCGACATTGTCTATACCCCGGGAAAGCATGATGTGGTGGTTGAAACATTTAGCAGGAAAGTACTAGTGTAGGATTTGAGGAAGTCCAGTGATGAGTGAACTTTTACGTGGCTCTTTTCCCAGATTCACTTGGAGAAGAGAGAGCACAACATAGGTACTTTCTAGGAAAGCATTCAGTTGACTCCCGCTCTTCTAGAGTTGACTCTAATGGTGTATCCTGGTGATGAGATGTGTCAGAGATCAATGCAGTTTCTTCTTGGTGGGGAGACTTCTTCTCATTTGTATTTGTCTCCTGAGGAAATGTAGTGCTTCAAGGGACGTGCAATGGTTCCATTTTATCTTTGAATGGTTGGGATATAGGATAGCCACTAGTCTTAGTGGTCTATCAATCCTAGTACAACAAAGATGTATTACGATGTTTGTCACCATTTCTAGCGGCCAGGTATGAGATGGGACATATCTGACATTGTATCGAGATGCTACACTTGTCTGCAGGTGAAAAAAGAGCATCAGAGACCATCCTGCCTACTTCAGCCATTATCCATTCCTACCGAGAAGTGGGACAACGTCTCCATGGACTTCATTGTTGGATTTACTCATAGATCATGGGGGAGTAATTCTATTTGGGTAGGTATTGATAATTTTCCCAAGTCAACTCATTTTATCCCAATCAGAGAAATAACGAAGGTTGATGAGCTGGGCCATTTTTATGTTCAGGAGGTGGTCAGACTTTATGGTGTGCCATCAAATATTTTTTATAACATGGACCCCCTTTAACTATTGATTTTAAGGAGGCCTACAGAAGGATTTTTGGTGGTATATTAAGATGAGCACGATATACCATCCTCAGTCAGATAGCCATACAGAGTGGTTGAATTAGATTTTGGAGGACATGCTTCATGTATGTGTAATGGATCTCAAAAATTCCACGGATATCCATTGTGGATTGGTTGAGTTTTCATATAATAAAAGTCACTAATAATCTACTAGAATGGCACCCTTTTAGGTTCTTTATGGTCAGCCTTGTTAGTTTCCTTTGTGTTGGGATGAGGTAAGCGAGACCTCAATTTTGGGACCGATCCTAGTTTAGGAGACATCTGAGAAGGTCAAGTGGATTAAGCAGTAGTTGTTGATAGCTAAGAGTTTCCAAAAATCTTATACAGATCAGAGGCATTAGGATATTGAGTTTTTATTGGGGGACTGAGTGTTCTTGAAGGTGGCCCCTCCCTTGGGTCACCAACTCTTGAGAAAGAAGGGGAAGCTAAAGTCATTGTATGTTGACCCTTTCGGCATTACTAAGAGGATTGGAATGTTAGAATACATATTAGTTTTACTAGCCCAGTTTTCATCAATTAATTAAATATTTCACGTCTCCAAAATTAAAAAGTTCAATCCCAATTCATCACATGTGTTGAATTGGGAGGAGTTGATGATAGAGACAGACTTATTAGTTTTTGAGTAGTGAGTGCGGATAGTGGATTCTCAAGAGAAGGTGATTCATGTGAAGTCCATTTCTTTGGTTCTCATTCTATGGAAACATGGGAATGACGAGAATGAGATGTGGGAATAGAAGTTATGGGTTGACCAGAATTACCCATTTATATTCTCTGATCAGGATTCGAATTGAATTTCTATGGGCGGAAAGATTCCATGGTGGGGAGAATTGTCACACCCGGACTTCGCATCGAGGTATATATTTTTTAACTTTAATTTATATCCCATAATTATATCTACCCTTTTTTATAATTGTTTTGTTGTAATGAGGGATGACCATGACATTAGTTGTGAACTTTTTTCACTGATAAATGAATTCTTGATTGACAATGTCGATACGTGGGCATGGAACGAGAGACGTTGAGTGGCATGCCTCGTTTGCGGGTAGACCTTTTTATTATTAACGGTTTAAAGAAGTAATTTTTTTATTAGCATCATTAGTATTATTATTGTTATTATTGAACCCTTTTTTAATTTATATAATTATATTAATTTATCATTTTATTTTATATTATTTTAGGTTGGTTTAGTTTTTTTAGGTTCTTATTTCAGTTCCTTTATTTTATTTCTATTAATTTTCATTTCCCTCTTTTTTATCCTTTCATTTCTATTTTTTTATTTCTTCTCTCCCTCAAACTATATCCTTGGTGCAGTTCACTATTCATCTACCCACTCACCCGGTTCATGCCGCCTCCCACAAAAACCCCAGGCCAGATCATTCTCTCTTCTCACCAGATCACTCCCCGTGCTCCTCATTAGCTGGATCCCACACCGGCGACGTCACACCTCCTCTTTCATGAAGACCGCAGACTATGATGCACCTCCCTACACCGATTCAGTAGTCATGATGCCTCTCCCCACTACCCGACAATGGACCGTGACGCCACTACCCTGCTGCCTCACACCTCTCTGTGACCACCCCTCTTTGTTTCCTCTCACATACTCTTATAGGTTCAGTTGAGACCCCCACACACCTCCCTTTTCTTGGAAAAATTCTTAACAGCTTTCTCCTCATTTTTATGGCATTTTACAACCCACGACACCATCAGTTGACATTCGACCAGACATTTGAACCCCTCTTAGTAGGTATAGAGATATTCGGTTGCACATTTCTTCTATATTGTTGATCATTCAGATGTGGTTTAGTTTTCAATTGGTTTAATTTTGATGCATTTATGTGGTTCAATGCCTTAGGAGATTATTTGGTCTTCTTGTGGTGCAAGCGTCATGCGGCAGGAGCTTTGCGTCACCTTGCGAGGTTTTTCATTCACTGAGGTAGGTGGTTCCGTGTGAAAGGTATATCTGATTAATTATGTTGCTTGATTTATTTATTTATAAAATTTATTAATTAGTCTTAATGAGTGTATTTAGTTTTTGTTTAAAACATATAGGGTCTTTGCTCTGCTGGCAGTTAATCGGTGATTTTTTTTTGTGTTTGTTAAAATTATGAAGTTAGATTGTTAGTATGCGGAGGAGTTGTGGCTTGTGATTTGTGGTGGCATCAATTTGAGTCTTGTTATAAAATGGGTGTTGTAAGGGTTTTGACACCTTTATTCATGCATCATGTTTTTGAAATATTGTTTATTATGTTTTTCTTGTGTTAAATAATTGTATAATGGTCTTTAAAGAGTTGTGCAGCTGTTTATTTGAATTTGTGAGTAGTGCGGGTTGAGTTTTGGAAAATCATTAGTGTGTGTAATGTTTCCAAATGGGTTCTTATTGTGTGTGTGATAGTGTGGCACATAATTTAGATAATACTCTAGTGTTTTTTTCATTTGAATTTAATACACACTTGAACTTGGAATTTCGAGCACTAATGGGAAGCCATGGTACTTTGTGGGCAGA
The DNA here is from genome assembly GCA_963277665.1 of Viscum album. NCBI lineage: Eukaryota > Viridiplantae > Streptophyta > Magnoliopsida > Santalales > Viscaceae > Viscum > Viscum album. The sequence continues at coordinate 912,220,512 of OY728162.1, read as the reverse complement.
CTATATCTAGTGTGCTATTAATATGGGAGTTGCTCTGGCCTAGTTTCACTTAGCTGGTTTGATGATTACAAAACTAACTAAGCATTGGATGAGGATTGGATACCACTATGTTATGTATGAGTTTCCCTAATTGTGTACCATGAAAGAGTTTTTATATTACTGTGATTATTTTTCCATTTCTTTCACCGAGACATGATGTTCTAGGGTCCCACTCTTACTTTCCTTTCCTAGTACCTATAGGGCTTCCACCATTTTGGATCTCCTAGATTAAATCACACCCACCATCGATATATGTTGTGTCTTTTGTGTGGCATGATAGTGAAAGTGTTTTATTTTTAATGAATATTTTTTTTATTTATTAAGGATAAAATGTGACTTTATTCTTGAATACCAATTTTCGGTTAAAGTTATTTTTATCACAACTGTTTCCATATAAATTGTTAAAATAGTCATTTTTTCCTCAGTAATCTTGCAACAGAATTATCATTTAAACATTATATGTTGAATCATTTTCCTTGGTGGCATCCTTCTTGGTGATTTCTCACACCATACATAAACATTTGGGTGTATGTAGATATGTTTATGTCTGATACAGGTAATGGTCCAGGGTTTGTGAGTGTTGGTTTGGTATTTTTGCAAACCTCTTAACATGGATTTGTGGTGATGTCTTGAGGGTGGGTTGGTCTCTTTAGGTGGCAGTTTTTGGGTTTTTTTGGTCACCATACGTTTTATTGTTGTTTTTCATTTCGTTTTACATGTGACTCAAAATCTGGATTTTGTTAAAGGCTTGTTTGGATGTGACTTTTACTTTTGATTTGGTTTATTTTGTTGGTTGCTTTATATTTTTTATTCGGATAAATCATTCCAAAGTTTTATTGTGATACCTGGGAACTTGTGCCAGCCCATGGGGATCGAGAATTCCATTCGGTCCTTGATGTGGGCGAGGTTGGGCATCTGTTCAGATGGAGACCCAAATTGGTTCGTGGCACAGCTGCAACCCCATAAAATTTAATTTTCCTTTTCTCCCCATGTATATGAACCAGATTTATATAGATTTCTCCTTTAAGATACATGGTTTGATCTTCATACCATTTTGTGTCTTATGTTTAACCATACTTCTTTTGGAATCTGTTAAAATTCCACGTTTCCCATATCAAACTCAATTAGTTTGGGAAATTATTATCTTAAAACTACATCCAACATGATTATTATTTCAATGGGATGTGTAGAGATTCCAAGATATCCAATCATGGTCCTAGACGAAACCATAACCCCCTTTTTTATTCACTATGTATGAATCAAACCTTCATTGGAAGTGTTCAATGAACTTTGTAGAGATTGATTCTCATTCATAAGATATCCATAGTGACACCTAAATTTATTTCACTAGTTTACCCACAATATTCCCTTTTTACCTCAAAATCACTTCATTTCCTTGTGGAATGACTCTAAATAGCACAACATAATGTCCTTTTCTGCATGAAATTAAAATGCAAAGCACCTAAATAACTATGTATCGCCTGATTCTCATCCCATTGAGATATGTGGTGATAAATAGGTCCTAGCTCCTAGTTCCATCCACGAGATAAATGTTTTATCACTATCCCTCATATCATTAACAATCTATGTGGGAGTCTTCATTTTTGTTCATATGCTTAGAGATCCCTCTAAGGAAACAAGAAATGTCCCAATTTTTACATATGAGTCATATCTATGTTAGGGACTCCAAACTCAAGGACAATATTGATTCAAATATGTATCCTATGAATTGATCATTACCACTTTCATATCTCACTCTTAATCTTGAATACATTTAGATATTCATAAACATTATTACGGTTTGATGGAAGGGTTTCTGATTTTGAGAACTCTTTTCCTTGACTATACTGTATGTGTCCATAGGCGGCCTTGCATAAATTGCCGACATAATCGACATGTCAGTCAAATGATACCATTGTTTTGCTATACATCAAATGCCCTAGTTGGCCCTTTATAATACAACCACCATAATATGGTTTGGAAAATAATGTTAACTTCATTAATGGTTAATGTGTGTTTTGTCCCCTTCAAAAATTGATGACAATACATAAGTGTCTATATTTAAAGCAGTCATCCATGTATATTTTTCCCATTACCTTTCTCTCGATCTGAATGTCTTCAAGACCATGGTTTGTACATTTACCTCTCCATTTGATCAATGAAATGTGAAATAACCTTGGATCATTTTACAACATATCATCTCTTGTTTCCATTTTGGTCCTAGTCGTATGACCTAAAAACTATAGACACCATACTACCTATGTTTGGGTCATGCCTTCATAGAAATCTAATTCATCTAGTTCGTTGGAAATCATGATTTGAAATACTCTTTCCCTATTCAAGTACCTTTCTCCATAAATTGAACTCTATTCTATGTAAAAAATGAATATCCATAAACTTGCATTAGATTTTATCAATATACTGTCAACCTTTGAGATCTCTTTTTCATGTCTATGATTTATGTGCTACTAGGTGGGCTTTCATAATTTGCCTACATAATGGGCCTATCAGTCAAAAGATGCCACTATTTTTCTATGAATCATATTCTCTAGATGGACCTGTAAAATAAAACCCCCATAACATGTTCATCAAATAATGGTGACATAGTTCTTATGAAATAATTCCTCTAGTTCCTTTAGACCTTTCCCCATATCATTCTTCGGATTCAAAAATTCTGAAATCAAAGTTTACAATTCTTCCCATACATTATTGAACATGTTTGTATGTTTCCAAAATAAAATCATGAAATTTGAGAGCCTAAAACATTTGAACCAGTATAGGGACCTTAAATTAAATCCATCTAATGTTCTCAATGCATGACATAAAACGGCATAGTACAATGTCCTTACTACATGACATAAAACTGCACATCAATAAATCAGGAAGCCCTTTTTTGACAAATTTTAACCATTCCTGACACACAAAAATTATATAGAATTGTTTTTCCCATTATTACCATATTTCAACACAGATAACCCTTTATTCTTATTCTCGCTTCCCTTTTACAAACCACCAACGGTGATCTTGAGTCACCCAAAACATAGTTTCCCTTGTCTATCGATAATAAAATGTTAAATTCTTGAGAAGTCTTTTTTATGACTATACAGTATGTGCCCATAGGTGGCATTACATAAGTTTCCTATATAGTGGGCCTATTAGTCAAAAGATACTACTTTTTTGCTAAGCAGTATATTCCCAAGTTGGCCCTGCATAATACATCCCCCATAACGAGTTCGTAAAATAATGGTAACCTCATTCTTGAGAATTACCTTCTTGGTGTTTATATATGTTTTAGATTTGTTGACCATAGAAAACATGACTCAACATTCCCCTTCTAATTATTTAAAGATTATTAGAGAAATTCCTTGACACTACACTTTATTTGGGATCTATTTTCAAAATTTATGGTTAATGAAATCCAACCTTGAACACTAGCCTTCTTTGTCCAACATGCATGACTCTAAAATACCAAAAAACAAGAGACTTGGTAGTCAATAGATTTGAAACCCACAAAGGGATCTCTGAAATAATATTGAGTCTCAGATCACTAAACTTATACTTCGGAATGGATTAGGTAATATTGAGATATAAAAAATACAAAGATAAAATGTTTAGAGGGTTTTTATATATAACCCTAGAAAAAATTAAACTATTCTCTTCAGGCCCATCAGCTTAATAAGAAAATACTGAGTACCCCCATTCTGGTTATTTTAAATATGATTATCTGACATAAAGTTTTGATGTTAAAATAATCATCATCATTACCTTTAATTTTTAAATTACAAAATGAAAAAATGTAGACATATACTATTAGAGGGAGAAATTGTTTAATTCATATATTATATAATAGGGACACCTACAGAAAGTAGCATCTAAATCATCTGTTAAAATAATCTCTTAGGAGGAATCTTCATTTTTTAATGGCTTCTTGAGCCCAATCTGCCACCTATGGATACTACGACAGTTCAGCAACATTAACCTCCTCAGTTTGATGAGGTTCTTCATTGGAAGATCAATTGGTAGTTATTCCATCTAATTGGGTTTTTCTCATTGTTTGGTTCAATTTGTCATGTTTTTAATAAACAACATGTATTTTTTTGTTGAAGATATATCAGATCCTTAATCACTTCATTATTTTTTTGCCTGATTTTGGTCGATATTTTTTATGATCGGCCTCTTCCATAGCTACTACGACTTGAAACCTCTCAATATTAATAATCTGTTTATCCTTTTCATGATCAATCACTATATTATGTATCTCCTCCCATTGGAAAATGGACTCTTTTGTTTGATTGTTCACTAGTCGATAATTAAATCCAAAAAAATAAAAACACACAGAATAGTGATTGGAGTTTTCCAAAATGGTCTAGAAGCTCATCCAAAGGTTTCTTAGAAATTATTTTCCATGTATGTATCCATGTCTTCTTACATTTCATGCCAAGAGAAAAATTCATATATAAATGTGAATCTGATTCACTACTATGGGGTAAAATGAACTCTGGAAATAGATAACTTAATGAGGTGGCTTATTTATCTTCTCTTGAAACAGTGGATGCTTCACCTTATATAGATTTCTTAGCCAATATAGAATCTTATCCTTATGATTTGGTTGTAGGATCTGATAACCCTAAATGATTCATCAAGATCATTTTTAGTTTCAGAGGAATGGTATAAATATATCATTATTTAGGTAGTCGATAACATTTAACTAATAATAAGTTGGTTGCTTGATTGGATTCATCAAAAGTATTCTCATCATCAGTAACATGAATAGATGGTTGTTGAGGGGGGGGGGGATTTTCCTATGTTTTTCTAGAATCCATGGTTTAAGGCTCTGGAAGGTCTCTTAACATGGGGTCCTTAGAATGTATTTCTCCAACATCAATAGAAGAATGATAATGTTGAATGAAATATTATTGATGGGACTTTACAACAATATTTACAAACAATGCTACACAAGATGACCTTTTATGTGAATTACCAGGTAAAAGAAGAACAATTATGTATGGAAAATACAACAATAAGAACTTAAGTCTTTTCAATTCCTCTTGAATGTACCCAAAATCCTTGACAGAACATGAAATATCAATCTTTGGATTAAAAGAATCCATCATTTCAGTGTATGCGAATTTGATTTTTATAGCATCCCCACCATTTATGTTATCCAAAATCTATTGGTATATTCCCAAATTAAATCCAATGAAATATGGCTCTGTCATTTCTTAAACAGGTATATCATCATCAGTTGTTGTCAGGTTACAATCAACCATAGTATCTACTTTATATTTCCTAGGATCTTCATTCCATCCTTCTAGTGTAGGGGGAATATCAGCTTTGATTTTTGCTAGATCCAATTAAAAGGGTGACTAATATGAGATATATTAAAGATTAGAATATTAGAAAAGAATTTAATATTTAGGAGAAGTTTATTTTACATTTCCATGACTTTTCTCTCTCTCAATAGAATCTCTAGAAGGTGCATCTGAACCTTTTAATGACTTGTCTATCAAGTTTCAGATTCATCAACATGAACATGTGTTTCCCATGGGGTTTCATCTTCTCTTTATAAAAGTTTAGATCTTAAACCCATAAGAGAAGAGAGAGATGCAGATCCTATGGAAAGATTAACGTGCTTACTAAAGTTTATAAAGAATGTTATAATTCTAGAGGAGAGTATAAATACTTACTTATTCAATGTCCACTTCTGACTAGACTCATTTCACACTTTCATTTAATTTCATAAGCATGCAGAGAAATTGAAGAACTCATATTGGCATGAGAAACCAGATGTAATGGATGAGGATTGTCAGTCACAATTACCCCATTCACGATTATCACTCCAAGATAATGTCATAGGGACCTGGGAGGACCATTTAATATGTCAATGGGAGAACCTGTAGGTCCCTACCTTAGGGACCCAAGAATATGTCCCGAGGTTCCTTCCCTAAACATGAGCTCTAAAATTAAATCTCGTTAAGATTAATAATGGTGAATAGAAAAGTAGAATTGATACAAAAGAAAAGGAAAAATACAGTATAAGTGTTAAAATAAATTTCCCATTCCTCATTAGGGTTAATAATTACCCCTTCACATATCCCTTGCTCTATCTTATCATATAATCATTTAGAGGTTGGGATTTGTTCATCAGTTGCATATATAAAGGTATCCAGCTCCACAATATTCTCTCATACTTTTGATATGTTACTATCCAGATGGAAATCATAATGTGCTTCAATTTCACCCATATCCAGTGTCTGAAGACCATGTTGGAGGAATTACCATGGAATCCTGAGTTCACGAGTCAAGATCTCCAAAAATTGAATGGCTGAACGCCACACAAAATCCTGACCTGTTATTGTTGGCAGTGGAGAAAAATCAACACCCTCAAATTGGAGAGCCCCTTCAGGCCTCCCTTCTTCTTTATGGAGGTAAGAAAATGGTATTGGAATCTAATTTTTATGGTGGATGTTGTATCACCTGGGTGCCGAAGGTATTTTTACCTATTCCATATTTTTCCTGGTATACCATTTTAGATGATGTTATGAAGGTTATGGAAATTTTAAATCCTCCGCATTACCATTGGATTTAGACTTCTTATCACAATTTCTATTCACAACAGTCGTTGTGGCCGCCACCCAATATATTAATTTTTTCAAGGCTCCCTGAGGGTATGAATAAGACTAAACAATAGAATATCTGGCTTTCTATCCAATTGATGCATCTGATGGAGGTAAATTAATTTATTGTTTAGTTGTCACTATATCCTTCAAAATCCATAATTATCTCTCTACCATTTGTTATTTCCCATGTCTAACATAAATGGGAGGGAAATTGTTTGATTTTTAATGAAATTTTACCTGAAAATAAAACCTATAAAAGATGTAAGCCTCATAGATAATTCGACCATCAATCCTAGTTGGTGATACACAATCCCTAAATTCCATCATATAATACCGCAACTCATAACATTCTTCCTTACCATCATTAATAAATGTTCATGTTTGTGGTTTTTCAAAATAAATGAAGCTGAATTATCCCAAATCATTTAATTCTTTTAGCACTACCTAATGTCTCATGTTCGAAGGCTAAATATCATATACATTCTGTAAAATCGGAGTGAATCGATAATTGGTGACTCTAACTGAATTCAACACTGAATATGATGAAAAGTTTGATGTAATCCAGCCCCACAAAACTCTGAATGACCTAGAAGTATAAATGGAACCATTACTTTGTACAAATGCAGTAGGGAATAATAAATTCTGTCCATTATAAGAGTTTCTAACCCAATATACATTCCTTATAATAATTTAGCTGTAATAACAAAACTCTCTGGCCTTACGCCACCTACGGACTCAAGGACTGTAAACAATAAAATTCATAACCACATCGTAAGGAAGCTGGATAGACTTATCTTTACATCAATACCAGATTTGAATTTATATCCCCAATTCATGATGTCCCCTCTATCTAATTTATGATAATATATGCCTGAATGTCCCAGTAGTCTACATAATGAAAAATAGTAGGACCTCTGCAGGTGGGACCTTTCTCTATTATTAGTTCTAAAAAGTCTTTCATCCACACTCTGTAATGAATATATTTCTTGTATTTTGGATATTAAATTGCTATTTTGAATAATTCATGAGCCAATGGTCATGTTTTTGTAATATCACCCCATGTTGTTACTTATGTAATAAACTCATCATAAATTTCCCTAGCAATGGGAACCCGAAATATTTGGTAGATATCCAATAAAAAATTACCGACCTCACCATGAATCATGTGGAATGTATTCATCTGCAGACTATATATGATTCACCCCATATCAATGAAATCATTTTTATAAACATAAGTTTGTCTGATCTACACAACTTCAGAAATGTAAACATTTGATAGCTCTTTTCTGAATTCTGTATAGGTCCGACATACTCGAAACACCCATATCCATTCAGGTTTAACACCTCCTCTCGAACAAATATCCTAGTCTTCTTTCAAACCATTAGACTAATCATTTGTGAACCATGAATATTTGAATCATATAAATATTCCCTTGTCTCTACAACTCGATCTTTCATATCAGGAGTACAACTAATGTGATGTAGGATGCATCGAATTGGGATAGTTCCCTCATGAATTGGCATACCCCTCACTGAAATATTTATGCAATGAAAATTGGAGTATTGAAGTAGCCAATTCATTGGAAATTATTTTTAATGAATGGAATGTGGGAATCTAGTAAGATCCCTTGTCCATATAGGTGAACCTAGTTACTTCATGGCTATTCATGGTGATATGGAAATAAACCTTTCCATAGTCCAGGAAGAGAACTTTAAATTACATATTAATAGTCATGTCTGAGGATCTTTATCATCTCATTTTGATGAGCCTAATAATTATAAATAAAGGCTATCAAGAGATCCATTTCCTACAATGGAATTACCATGTTCTCTATATTAGGTTAGAATTTTGACTTATGATTATTAAAATATCAACATAAAGGGATCTAAGAATTTGGAAAATGGAATGCTTCGTGTAGGTCCTTTGACGAGTTTATTTGTGTAGGTCCTTTGATAAGGGTCCTAGTGTAAATACTTTGATGAATTTCATCCATGTAGCTCCATATTTTAAATGGATTAACCATGAGAAAAATTCAAAGAACATATATGAGATCCCAATGCAGCAAGCCTGGATGAACAAGCTACCCAGTGAGAGAAGCAAATCAGAGGGCCCAGGTGAAGAAAATCACATGCGAACATACCCATTTATAGACATTGGCGACTTATGAGACATGAAAGTCCGAAAAATCTATGCCAAATACATACAAGAAATAGCTACGTGGAAAACCAATGTGGCTCAGATGTTACTCCATAGTCTTTTTCCAACAATCACACCTCTGGTATCAACCCTTTTTCTAATTGGATCCAATCCCGAGGGGGAGGGGGGGTTTCCACCCTCTCTAATAAGACAAAATGACTATGAAAACATTCCCATAGATATTTCAAAGTCTCAAGAAAAATCTCCAAGAAGAAAACGGAACAAAACAATTGGTGATTACCTACATGACAAAACTACGCGACAGATTTATGATTCAACTTGATTTCTGTACACCTATGTAGAGGACCTATGTGGATGGTCTGTGTGGCCGACCAATGCCATGTTTCTAATGACCATACCCCTACTTGTTAATAAATAGTACCCTTGGGGTCCTCATTTTATGACTAGAAAAAGTATAAATACATCTTGAAGATCCCATTTCACATCTCTTTCATCTATATCCCTCAAATTATCTCAGGTAGCTCTCTAAAAAAATAGAGAAGAGAGAATCAGATGGAATAATCATGTTTTGCTAGTTATTCATAGTCTGAAACTTATATAGGCTTGGTTACCCTATGATAAAAAAATTTATTCAATCATTTCTAAGGCCTATAAGGCCAACTACATGGCACACCAATGAGGAGTACCTACGTGGAACACCTACACAAGGTACCTACACTGCATAGCTACATACCAGAAATATGCATTATTTGTTAAATCATCTTCAATGACACTCAAGGAATGAAATTTCATTCCTAGGTTCCCTTATTCAAAAGGGAGTATGTTGATGATTCCACCATAACCTCTAGTCTTATCAAACCTGTGTGAAGGAAACATCAGTGTGCATCTTATTTAGGTTTTAATATCTGTAGTCATAGGATTCCCACATTTGTTTTGCAATGGGGTTAGGATTCATAGACTGTATAGGGGATTGTACATCCACAATCACATGGACTTTTCTCCTAGGAATAGTGTTGGATATGTCTTAGTTTGGAGGATTAGGGGTTTTGTTCTGTCATCCTGTAACAGCCCAAGATTTTATGAAAAATATTCTTTTTAATTTCACTAATGTCTTGTGTTGTACTCTACACCAAAAGGAGCTTGCACAACACGCATCCTTGACTTGCCTTGCATTACACACAATCGCGACCTTCCTCAATAGCGTGTGTAGTACGCAATAACGAGTTTCATTAAACAACAATATGCTATTAAAATATTATTAAAACTAGCCATTATGAATAGTAATAACCACTTTTTGAAATTTTGTAAATTTTATTTTTCAAAATGGAATTCATTTTTGGATTTGGAATATCGAAATTAGCCTAGGGTGAAATTTTGGTATTTTTCTGAAAAATTTCAATTTTTGATGAATAGTGAAACTACTAAGTGGTAGTTAAAAAAATCTGAATCTTTCATAAAACATAATTTTACCGCTTCTGTGAGTGGAATTTCGAAAATCTGAGAGACACGGTAAATATCAAGGACTAAAATGTGGTTCAATGAGATGAAAATAATTTTTGATTAAATAGTAACTTTTGACTTTTTTTACCACGGTTAAAAGTAAATAGTGTAATTAAGGGTAAAAATGATATTATTACGCTAAAACATGTCCTAATTCTATTTGATAAGTGTAATTCGACCAAAAACAACCTTAGGAATAAAATATGACCATTTAAGCACACTTGGATTAGATTAGGACATTTATTATTAATTTATTTAATGAAGGGTTAAAATAGTTAAAATCAATGTTTAATAAGTAAATCATTTTTAATATAGGGTTATACATAAGATAAATTCGACTATAAATATTAATTATAAAGCTAAAAATATTTCCTACATAACGATATTTTATTTGTAATTTTTAGACATTAAATAAATTAATTTATTTATGACACAACGATGATGCAGTAATTATCTTATTAATGAAATATTGACATAATTGATGTTATAAATTCCCAAATAAATTTATTTTGAGACTTTTTATGACTTACACTAATTTTCTAGGTTAATATGACATGTTATTGTTGATTTAAGTAACTTGGTTCGAACTTATCATTCTGTTATGAATTTCATAAAAAACATGTACCAAATAGTGTCAAAATTGACATAAAATAGTTTTTAAAACAAATATTATATTATTAATTGTTATTTTATTCTTAAAAATCTAAGGGTCGGCCAAATGACTTAGATACAATTATATATATTAATAATAAACAACATGGGGTTCTTTTGGCTTGATATAGTATGTTTATTAACCATATAGTGTAAGAAAACAAAAAGACACGGTAAAAGTTAAATTATTTAACTTAGAGTTAAATATAATTGATAAGGTTACAATAATAACCTAAACTTGTCTAAATCCTATTGGATGAGAGGATTTCGACCCCTCCCCACTTTAGCTTCGAAATATGACTCTTTGGAACCATTATAAACCGAATTTGACCTTAAATATAAAATAATATTTTGAGATTTTTCTAAGGTTCCCCTCTCCTCCCTTATAAAAGGGCACCTCCTCCCTCTCCTCCTCACACCAATTTGAGCATTCAATCTCGGCCAACCCCTGCCAAAATATCTTCTCCACTTCCCTAGTATCATCCTAGAGGTCCTGGTATTCTTCAAAGACCATCCTTAGTTCTTTAAGTTGAGGTAAAGTGAAGGCGCGTCAAAAAGAGGTAATATCCATTACCGATCTTTTTCAATTTCTTTCTTCTTCAACTTCGTCTTATTTAGTTTTTTCATGATAAAGTAATAACATCAGTATTTCTTGTATACTGATATGTTATTATAAATATGAAAGAACTCTAATTAACCTTCTATCCATCCTACGGAAAAAGGAAATCACTGCGCGTGCGTACGTACGGAATACCGTCTCCACGCCGTGGTGTAATCTATTTTCTGCCACCACCTTAATTGGTTAGGTATAATGGTGTAATGAGTAAATATATATGATTATTATAATTTTATATTGATACTGAAATAGTATACATACACTTCAACACAATTTCACGATCATGAGAATGATATCATCGCTCGTGCGTACGTACGGACTACCGTCTCCACGACGCGATGAGATTCATTCTCCATGTTAACCATTTAAGAATGATTATAAAGTATATATAAGCAATAATAATGAAATATATGACATTATAAAGCTACTGGATTTATGTATATATGTATTTCATCTACTTACTTCCATTCAAGACAATAAGGAAAGGAAAACAACGTTCATGCGTACGTACGGACTACCGTCTCCATGAACGGTGTGTTTCATTTCATTTATCTATCTATTATATATATATATATATACTGAATATATATGATATATAAATCATGTTTTATATTCTGGAAGTAATTAAATCATGATATAAGTAATAATAATGTCAAGAACTACAAGTCCAAACACCTACGATAAATGAAACGATTTTACACAAAACGCTTATTTAACATGGAATTTACAAAAGAACGAGTAATATAAAGTCATAAGTGAACCATATATGATATAATAACAATGAATATGATTCTGTAATAAGTTAATGAAATTATTTAAATCATTATACAGGAGGTTCGGACACTTACGAAGAAAATCGGACTTAAGGTAAGGGAAATATCACAATCTCATTTTTATATGAGATTGTTTATACTTTGGAATTTACTGGGGTGAATTTATCATCCACATCCATGTTTTATCAATATGTAATATTATTTCCATCCACGTACAATTGTTTAAATCCAATTTTACCCTTCGGTGAGTTTTTAGTAAAAGATATGAAAAGAATCTTTTTTCTTTTTTTGTACGAGGTACTTTTTGACTTTTCCGACAAAAGTATGAAGAATGTTTTTTTAACTTATACGGCATGAATGGATTTTTAAAACATTACTTCCAAGAAGCTTCCTTTACAAGTTTTCAAGTTTATTTTTAATAAACTTCTTTTAGTTTAAATTTGTATGACATGTTAAGAAAGGAAACATGTTTTTTAAGAAGAAAGGATATTTTCCTCAAGAATGGAGTTCAAGTGTTTTATCAAAATTATTTGGCATCCAAGATAATAAAGGGTTCTGTTTTTATCCCTATTATTACATTTATTTGATTATGTTGTGATGGAATTATTTTTATAAATTACTTTATCTTATATGAATTGTTTTATGATTTCATGTTGTTTAAGAATCCCATTTTTATTACATGGGTTATGCAATGATGTATGATTTATGATTTCGTGGCACACATAAGAATAGTATCATTATGAGATGGGTGGGACCTATATCTCCCTCCAATGCATTGGGTAAATATTTTATATCTCATGAGATAGACATGGCTGGAACGGTAGGTTATACCGGTTCAGTGAAACAGGACTGAAACGAGGGTGACTCGGTTCAGAAAGGGACTTTGTCCACTAAGCTAGTCTTGGCAATGAGTCTTGACTAACAAGAAATGATTCTCTATGATTATGTGTGAATGCCAAAAAGTTTCATGTTTTAAGTTATGATTATTGTGATTACATTTCACTGCCATGATTTACCCCATGTTATGAAATTATGATCTCTTTTGCAGGTTAAGATTTCCAAAAGTTATGTGTTTATGTATATGATGTGATTGATATTTCTTTTGTCTACCCTTACTGAGCATTTGAGCTCACCCTTTTATGTATTCTTTTCCCCAGGATATAATGAAAGGTTTTAGGTAAAAAAGGAAGATCTTTATGGGAGATTTTGAAGATCTTTCACCACGATTTGAAGATTATATTCTGAGTTTCCAAAGACACTAGAACTATTACGGTCCTTGTGTGTGTGTGTTTGTTATGTACTAATTATTCCGCAAATGTAATGTAATGTCCATGTACATCAAGATACGGGTCTCTATAGTTGGTATTAGAGGAAAGGTTTAGTCAACATTTGGAAACTAGGATGTGAGAACGTTAGTGAGATCCCTAGAGATATTTCTAAGGTATGTCTAGGGATGTCCCTAAGGATAAGTATACATATAGGATAGTCCTAGAACTATGGTAATGATGTTAGAATTTAACCTAAGATGTTACATATTGAAGTTACTCCCCCTTTATTATGATTTTTTCCTCTAACACTATTCTTTTTGGGTTTTAGAAAATGGCTGGAAACAAGGTGATTCACGATAATGGAGGATATGATGGACAATGGAATGATATTTTTCATGAGCAACCAAATGAAATGGGATTTGGAAGTCCAAACATCATTATTATGCCGAATCAGCAATCTCATAATATGATCAATAAAGTAAAATTTGGTAAGTTTCCTGACTCGGCTAATAAGAGAATGATGGAGTTTCATGATGATCATAGAGGAAAGAAAGTTCAATTTCACCTATGTAAATCATGTGGGAAGAGGCATCAAGGAGAATGTTTCAAAAGAACTAGAAGATGCTTTGGGTGTGGAAAAGAAGGACACAAAGCCAGTAAGTGTAAAGGAAAAGGTTCAGTTAACACCAGGGATGTGGATAATGGTATTTCTACGACATCAGCAATGGATAAATGTTTTAAATGTGGAATGTACGGGAATTATGCAAACCAATGCCCTAAGGGAAAGTCTCATGAAGAGAATCAGTATGATCATATGGGTAGTATTTATGTGGATGATGATGAAGAGACTACAAATGATATGTGAGATTAAAGAATTGTTGAAGCTCGGTCAATGGTTTAAGAATGTAGTGGAATGATTACATGTTTATCATGTGTAATGTTGTATATGTAATCTCATTCTTCTATGGAATAAAGAGACATATATGGATTGTTACACTGTTTTCTTTCCTTGAGTTTTGAAAGTGTATGATTAATGTTACTAGTATCCATGAAAGGTTATTCAGATATTTTTGGAAATAAGATGTGAAGTGCACTGTGTTGCATTTGTTGTAAATGAGTCATGATGTTGTCATGGAATTAATGGATGTCAAGGAGTTTAAATATGTGAATGACAAAGGATGTGATGGTGATGGATGATGATGGAGCATCATCCTAACATCTGACGATTATTGAGCTGCTCTTTAAGTTCCGAGAACTTATATCAAGTAGATACAATGTCACAACATTGTTTGAAGACTATGCATTGTACTGACAATGCATGAGCAGATGAAGAGATTCATCCACAACTTCTAAGTGGATGAAGTGAACTAAAGAAGTCCATGATCTATCACTTAGTGCATGTGAATATGAAGAATATCCAACTTGATCTCTGATTAGATCAATAAAGAACTTTGATGAATATGTTTGATTCAAGAGTTCGGTTGAAGATGAACCTTTAGGAATTTCACTCCTAAGTGAAGATTAAATGTTTAAGAGGAATAGAGGAATTCTTAAGAAGAAGAGAAGATGAATGGTGATTTGGCATTTGGCATTTGAACTTGGACACTTTGTTTTTAAAACAAAGGACTTGTTCTATACTCAGGAAAAAAGAAGCCACCAAGGGCCAGCCTTAAGGGTTCAACCCAAAGGCACATGTGGGACTCGAGGTCACCACGCCCTAGGGGGATCCCATGGGGCCAGCCCAAGAGGAGGCCGGGGCCGTGTATAAGCCCCGGGCCACGCATGGGAGTGTCAAGCCCTGCGTAGCGTGGGCGCAGGAGCGCGCCCGAAGGAAGCATGGTGGGCGCCAGTGGCACGCCCGAGTGGCAGGGGTGGGCGCAAGAGCGCGCCCGCAAGAAGAACTCAGTGCGGGGCGGCACCGAGAGGGTTGGAAGTTCAATTGCTGAGAAGCGGGCAGCGCGAGATTGATAAACGGCGGAAAAACCGGCCTCCGATTCGATGTGGGACGCGGGATTTTTCCACCGAGCGAATCCTGGCCGTCCGTCTCATCGCGCGCTGGATCGCAGCCGCTCATCTCATCTGCGGTGTGACGCGATCTAATCCAGCCGTTGATGATCTTTTGAACGCTGCATCTGACGGCTTCGAGGCGTCTCCTTCCTCGAGCTCAGCCGAAGGCCACCCGCGTGCCTCCGTCGAACCAGGAGCAACCTGAGAGATGTTTTCGAGCTTCTGGCCACCTCCGATCGAAGTAAAGCGCCCTTGAGGATCGTCTGGACACACTGAACACATCCATTCTATAAAATTGGCTTGCATGTAATGTATGGAGAATTTCAAAGGAGGCCGAGGAATGCAAAGTTTCCGAGGGAGTGCCACGTTGCTCGAACGCCTAAACTGAAGGCTTGAATGCATTCTAAGTCACATGCACGAAGAGGAGAAGAAAACAAAAAAGAAAAGTACCCACGTGTGAAACATAAGAAGATATCAAGATTTGGAAAATATTGAATGCTCGAAATTCTTGGGGATTCAAAGATTGTATCACGCGGATGGGCTGAGGAATTCCTCTACCTATAAAAGGAGCACCCGAGGCGCTTGAAGCTACTGCTGATCCTTTGTTGAAAATATGAAGTCTCGTGAGTGCTCTCTGCCTTGCGAAGAAAGAATCCCCGGGCATTCTACTTGCACGGCTGAGGTTCCTTTTGCGCACACTTGCGTGAAAGAAGAAGAAGGATTCCCTGCGCACCTTCCCCTTGCGTGGCAGGAAGACCCGAGGCCGCATCACTTGCGCACCCAGCGGTTGGTCGGTGGCTTGAACACCCTTGAACCTTGAGGCTTGTGTGGCATTTGTGAAGAGGAGAAAGGCCACACCCCCTTGCGCGCCTTCATTGGATATTCAGGCAGTACCACTTGCGCGCCTCCCTTGCGGCAGAGGTTCGTGGTTGATGAAGTACACCACACTTGGTTTGTGTATGTGTGAAAAAGTAAGACCCTACGGCTTAGTGTGTGCCTAATAAGTGAAAAGAACAAAGTGAGGAATTTGTGTGTGCAAGAAGTGGAAGGCCGAGGCCTTAGTGCCTTGTGTGCAAAGTGAACAAGAGGAGGCAGTAGCCCTTGTGGGTGCACACTTTGAAGAACAAACTAAAAGAACACTAAAGTGTGTGTGTGCAGCAAGAAGTGGAGGAGGCCAACTCATGTGTGTGCTAATGTGAAACAAGTGTGTGATAAGAGACAAGGAGGCTGAAGCCTATGTTTGTGCAAAGTGGTTGTGAACACTTAGAAGAATAAGAAGACCCACACTAAAGTAGAACACACTTTAAAGTGTGTAAAAAAAGAACAAAGTGTGTGAAGGATGAAGAAATGTGTGTGCTAAAACAGTTTACACCCTTTGTGGGTTTATTGTACCAATAGTAGAAGAAGGGGAGTGAATTCATGAATGCATGCACGTGCACACGTGAATAAAGCGTAAATCAGTGGTGTGCATTTGAGTTGTCCAAGATCAGAAGTTCTTGAAGATATTGAGAGGCCATGCAGTCAGTGCATGAGGAAGCAGAGATGCCATGCACTCAGTGCATGAAGTTGATGTGAAGTGAGACTGAAGCCAGACTGAAGTTAAAGACATCAGCTGGCTGAGTTTTCAGTAGATTGAGAAGAGTCTGATCAACAGAAGTGATCAGAAGTTTTGAGCAAGACCAACAGACCTTTTCAGAGGCTGTTGAAGATTCTTGAAGAGAGAGGCCAGGTCATCCTTAGAAGAAGGAGATAAATCCTGAGCAAGACGAGAAGACCTGTTCATCACAAGTGAGCAGAGGTACAGAGCAAGGACAGCAGCCTTTATCCCAGGCTGCTGAAGATACTTGAAGAACATGAAGTGAAGAAGTGTTGCTCGTGTGACTCGAGGAGCCAGGAGAAGCCCCCTGTGAGACTCAGGGTGGAAGAAGTCTTCAGTGGGATTCTGGAGCAGGCCAGTGGGACTCTGGTAACACTGTGGGACGCAGTATAAAGACCCTCCTGTGGGACTCAGGAGAGATACAGTGGGACTCTGTATCGACCATTGTAATACTAACAGATTATAATGGGAGAAACCATGTTGGGGCGTATAACCAACATGGCAAGGACGTAGGCCTTTGGTGCCGAACCTTGTAAATCCTTATGTCCTGTGCCTTTACATTTACTGCATCACTCGAGGAAAGGCTGAGAGATTCAAGAAGAGTGGATCGAGGCCTTAACAGGCCATAGAGGTTTAATTGATAAAGAATCAATTAGTAAAATTTTTTAAGGGATCACTGATTCACCCCCTCCCCCTCTCAGTGATTCACACTAATCTGGGCACATCAATTGGTATCAGAGGAAGGTTGCCTCTAAAAGATCCAAGGTAGTCTTTATAAAGTGTAGATTTGAGGAAGTGAGCAAATACCCTCAAATGGAGATATCTGCCAAGACTCAGAAAAATAGGATGAAGAAACATGCCAAGATGATGAAGAAAGCATGTCCTAGCTGTGATGAAGTTGGAACAATGAATGATCTTCAAAATGCACTCAAATATCTTCAAAAGACAGTCCCCATGAAAGTGTCAATGTGTATTACTACTGGAATCCTTGATCTTCAAGATGAAAAATTACAGCTAGAAGAAGAATCCAATTCTATGGAAGATCAATTGGCAAAAAGGGTTGGCATAACCAACACTCTCTGAAAGCTGGTGAAGGCTAAAGATGAAATAGTTTCTCTTTGCAATGAAAGATATGAAGACACTACTGAAGAATTGCAAAGAATCCTTTCTGAGAAATAATTCTTTAAGATTGTGGGCAAAGAAGATTTCCATGCACTAGAAAAATTGCACAGAGTTTCAATGGTTGTCAAAGATGCTCAAATTGAAGAGAAAGTAAAAAGGGTGAAGGAGCTGGAAAATTCATTGCAAAAAATAAAAAATGTGCATGAAGACAAGATAAAGCAGCTGGAAGAGAAATGGGAAGGAAGGATAAGAACTATTGAGGATGAGAAGAACTACCTCAATATAAAATGCTTAGAACTGGAGGTGATATTGAAAAATCAGCAATCACCCAAAGCCAAAGCCTCCCAGTCAGGTGAAAGGAGAAATGTTGCTACTCAAGTATGCATTGAGCAGGATGATTCTAAAAGAATGACATCCTCTAATGAAAGGGCAACATCTTCTAAAAATAAGGTACCATCCATACCATCTTGTACTCTTGCTTCTAATTGTGTTTCCACAAATAGTGAAGGATGGAAGAGCAACTCCAAACAAGTATGGATGAAGACAATGAAGAAAGAGAGCTCTCCTGAAACAACACAGCAAGTCAAGAAATATACCCAACAATCAGAAGGACTGAAGAGGTCAAGATTTGTGGGTTAGTGTTGGTGTTGTAATAAGTATGGGCACTGTGCAAAAGATTACTGGTACAATCCACTGTATGTAAAAGCACAAAGGAAGCCCATGCCAAGGGGGAGCAAGCCAGAGGAAAACAAGCAACATCCACAGGTCCAGAGACATCTGTTTACTGCTAACTGATTTGGATTGCGGGATAAAACCTGGGATGTGTGAAAAAGTGGTTAAATAGATACATGTCAATCTTCGACTATATCCAGAGCTCAAAAGAAGAAAAGATCACAGAACCTGTCTCAGAAAGAATCCTTGGGAAGCAAACAGAAGAAAGGTGACAATGCTCCCAAGAAGATTTTGAAAAAGGAAAAGAAGTCCTTGGATTCTAAGTCCAAGAAGGGTGATGCATCTAGAAGGACCACTAAGAAAACATGCTTCTACTGTGGAAAGAAAGGTCATACCATGGATCTTTGTGAACAAGCCATGGAACTAAATAGAAGCAGACTGGACTCAAAAAGACAATCAATCCAGAAGAAGCAGAAGGGATTGATTGAAAACAAGTTGCCTAAGAAAGGTAGCTTGAAAGAATAAAAAGAACCATGTGGAACTTCCAGAACTGAGGCCACACTTCCAAGTGACTTACTAGTCATATGGCCTAATCAGTTGCAACTTTCCAGAGAACTACAAATAGCTGAAGATGAAGCACTGGTAGTAGCTAACGAAAAAGGGAAGAAGAACATTTCACATGAAGATCAAGTTCTGTGTGTGAGGTGAAATCAAGCTGGACATACTAGTGATAAATGCATGATATTCATTCCAGCTCAGAAGGGATTCTTCAAAAGAATGAAGATTGCACCAGGAGACTCTAGTGCTCCGAAGGCACCTAGAAATAGAGGAATCACGCACAAAGAAGTTAAAGAGGTGTTGAGATCCACACCAGCACAATCATAATTGAAGATAAGATGTACAAGTGTGAAGAATTGTGAAAATGGGTCATCTCGGTTGAGAGAATCTTCTCAACCTTATTGTTCACATTGATGAACCAAGGAGGTTCCATATTATTCCATAATCACTTGTATTTACATGTGCTAACATTGTAGGGAATTGAAGATGATGATCATTCTTAGCTGGAGGATGGTTTTGGAAAGAATGGAGTGCACCCCTTGAGGGGTAGCCAATCTGAAGAAGATGGGATTCTGAGATTAATACCATCTGGAGAAGAATGAAGGTATTCCAATCACACTTTCATCCCATGTTTCTTAATTTTATTTAATATGTCAATTAAGGGGGAGTGTTTGATTGAAGACAAAAGAATGAAAGGGGGAGCTTTATCTTTGCACCTGAACTTTCTAATGAGTTTGGTGAAGTATGTGCAGGATTTAGCAATTCCTTGATATATTCGAAAAATTACAAACCCCTTGAAGCATGATCTCACATGTACATTGAATTTTGGACAGCATTGAGTTCCTTGGTTACATCACTCTTGTTTTCTACACCGGGTTATCCCACGTAGACTTAGAGTTTATCTACTAAAGGTTCTTTTCTAAAGAGAACATGTGACATCATCCATCTCTTAGTGATTTTGAAGAAAATTCTTTTCTAAGGGAGGAAGAAATTTTTGAAAGTGAACTACACCACATATTTGCATTAGATTGCCAATAAGGGGGAGAAAAGATTGGCACACATATTGACCCATTCATATGTGTTGAAGAAGTGTATTGACAACAAATACAAAGGGGGAGATTGAAGTGCACTATGTTGCATTTGTTGACAATGAGGCATGATATTGTCATGGAATGAATGGATGTCAAGGAGTTTCAATATGTGAATGAAAAAGGATGTGATGGTGATGGATGATGATGGAGCATCATCATAACATCTGACGATTGTTGAGCTGCTCTTTAAGTTCCAAGTACTTGTATCAAGTAGATACAATGTCACAACATTGTTTAATGACCATGCATTGTACTGACAATGCATGAGGAGATGAAGAGAGTAATCTACAACTTCTAAGTGGATGAAGTGAACTAAAGAAGTCCATGCACTATCACTTAGTGCATGTGAATATGAAGAAGATCCAACTTGATCTCTGATTAGATCAATAAAGAACTTTGAGGAATATGTTTGATTCAAGATTTCGGTTGAAGATGAACCTTCGGGAATTTCACTCTTAAGTAAAGATTAAATGTTTAATAGGAATAGAGGAATTCTTAAGAATAAGAGAAGATGAATGGTGATGTGGCATTTGGCATTTGAACTTGGACACTTTGTTTTTAAAACAAAGGACTTGTTCTATACTCAGGAAAAAGAAGCCACCAAGGGCCAGCCTTAAGGGTTCAACCCCAAGGAACATGTGGGACTCGAGGTCGCCACGCCCAAGGGGGATCCCATGGGGCCAGCCCAAGAGGAGGCCGGGGCCGTGTATAAGCCCCGGGCCACACAGGGGAGTGTCAAGCCCTGCGTAGCGTGGGCGTAGGAGCGCGCCCGAAGGAAGCATGGTGGGCGCCAGTGGCGCGCCCGAGTGGCAGGGGTGGGCGCAAGAGCACGCCCGCATGAAGAACTCGGTGCGGGGCGGCACCGAGAGGGTTGGATGTTCAATTGCTGAGAAGCGGGCAGCGCGAGTTTGATAAACCTCGGAAAAACCGGCCTCCGATTCGATGTGGGACGCGGGATTTTTCCGTGGAGCAAATCCTAGTCATCCGTCTCATCGCGCGCTGGATCGCAGCCGCTCATCTCATCCGCCGCGCGCTGTGATCTAATCCAGCCGTTGATGATCTATTGAACACTGCATCCGAAGGCTCCGAGGCGTCTCCTTCCTCGAGCTCAGCCGAAGGCCACCCGCGTGCCTCCGTCGAACTAGGAGCAACCCGAGAGATGTTTTCGATCTCATGGCCACCTCCGATCGAAGTAGAGCGTCCTTGAGGATCGTCTGGCCACACTGAACATAGTCATTCTATAAAATGGGCTTGCATGTAATTTATGGAGAATTTCAAAGGAGTCCGAGGAATTAGAAGTTTCTGAGGCCGTGCCACGTTGCTCGAACGCCTAAACCGAAGGCTTGCATGTGTTCTAAGTCGCATGCATGAAGAGGAGAGGAAAACGAAAAAGAAAAGTACCCGCGTGTGAAACAGAGGAAGATATCAAGATTTGGAAAATCATGAATGCCCGAAATTCTTGGGGATTCAATGATTGTATCACGCGGATGGGCCGAGGAATTCCTCTGCCTATAAAAGGAGCACTCGAGGAGCATGAATCTTTTGCTAATCCTTTGTTGAAAATCCGAAGTCCCGTGAGTGCTCTCTGCCTCGCGAAGAAAGAAGCCCCGCGCATTCTACTTGCGCAGCTGAGGTTCCTTTTGCGCACACATGCGTGAAAGAATAAGAAGGATTCCCTGCGCACCTTCCCCTTGCGCGGAAGGAAGACCCGAGGCCGCATCACTTGCGCACCCCACGGTTGGCCGGTGGCTTGCGCACCCTTGAACCTTGAGGCTTGCGTGGCAGTTGTGAAGAGGAGAAAGGCCACACCCCCTTGCACGCCTTCATTGGATATTCAGGCAGTACCACTTGCACGCCTCCCTTGCGGCAGGGGTTCAGGGTTGATGAAGTACACCACACTTGGTTTGTGTTTGTGTGAAAAAGGAAGACCCTACGGCTTAGTGTGTGCCTAATAAGTGAAAAGAACAAAGTGAGGAATTTTT
The DNA here is from genome assembly GCA_963277665.1 of Viscum album. Taxonomy (NCBI): domain Eukaryota; kingdom Viridiplantae; phylum Streptophyta; class Magnoliopsida; order Santalales; family Viscaceae; genus Viscum; species Viscum album. The sequence goes on along the minus strand of OY728162.1, from coordinate 912,197,858 downwards.
GTGTGCAAGAAGTGGAAGGCCGAGGCCTTAGTGCCTTGTGTGCAAAGTGAACAAGAGGAGGCTGTAGCCCTTGTGGGTGCACACTTTTAAGAACAAACTAAAAGAACACTAAAGTGTGTGTGTGCAACAAGAAGAAGAGGAGGCCAACTCATGTGTGTGATAAAGTGAAACAAGTGTGTGCTAAGAGACAAGGAGGCCGAAGCCTATGTTTGTGAAAAGTGGTTGTGCACACTTAGAAGAAGAAGAAGACCCACACTAAAGTAGAACACACTTTAAAGTGTGTAAACAAAAATAACAGAGTGTGATGGATGAAGAAAGGTGTGTGCTAAAATAGTTTACACCCTTTGTGGGTTTATTGCACCAAGAGTAGAAGAAGGGGAGTGCATGAATGAATGCATGCACGTGCACACGTGAATAAAGCGTAAATCAGTGTTGTGCATTTGAGTTTTCCAAGATCAGAAGTTCTTGAAGATATTGAGAGGCCATGCAGTCAGTGCATGAGGAAGCAGAGATGCCATGCACTCAGTGCATGAAGTTGATGTGAAGTGAGACTGAAGCCAGACTAATGTTAAAGAGATCAGTTGGCTGAGTTTTCAGTAGATTGAGAAGAGTCTGATCAACAGAAGTGATCAGAAGTTTTGAGCAAGACCAACAGACCTTTTCAAAGGCTATTGAAGATTCTTGAAGAGAGAGGCCAGGTCATCCATAGAAGAAGGAGATAAATCCTGAGCAAGATGAGAAGACATGTTCATCACAAGTGAGCAGAGGTACAGAGCAAGGCCAGCAGCCTTTATCCCAGGCTGCTGAAGATACTTGAAGATATTGAAGTGAAGAAGGGCTGCTCATGTGACTCAAGGAGACAGGAGAGCCCACTGTGAGACTCAGGGTGGAAGAAGTCTTCAGTGGGATTCTGGAGCAGGCCAGTGGGACTCTGGTAACACTGAGGGACGCAGTATAAAGACCCTCATGTGGGACTCAGGAGAGATACAGTGGGACTCTGTATTGACCATTGTAATACTAACAGATTATAATGAGAGAAACCATGTTGGGGCGTATAACCAACATGGCAAGGACGTAGGCCTTTGGTGCCGAACCTTGTAAATCCTTGTGTCCTGTGCCTTTACATTTACTCCATCACTCGAGGAAAGGCTGAGAGATAAAAGAAGAGTGGATCGAGGCCTTAACAACCCATAAAGGTTTAATTGATAATGAATCAATTAGTAAAAAGTTTTAAGGGATCACTGATTCACCCCCTCCACCTCTCAGTGATTCACACTGATCTGGGCACTTCAAGATGATATGCGCATAATGAATGTAAAACGAGAAAATGAAATGTTTAACAGTATTCATGAGCTCATGATTGGTATAAGGACTAAGTTATATCATGGTTTGAGTATATAGAATTTTGAGAATTTTGGTATGTGGAAAGTGTTAACTTTAAACTGCATTCATGTTTTCACTAAGGTTCAATGGGTATTAATTCTTCAAGAGAATACATGATTAAGATATTCAAATTTGACCAACAAGATATATCTTATGATATATGGGGGATAAATGATGGCATTCACGTGATTGTTCTGTGACATTTCAAGTAATCATTTTCTTTATACTATGATCTTGGACCGAAGTATTTTAGATAAGCCTAAAGATTAGAATCGATTATGTTGAACATAAGTTAGGAAAAAACGTTTTTCGATATTATTGATGGGATGTTATAGTAATATAGCTTTAGAAAAAGGACAACCTGTAGGACGGGCGACAGCCCATCGCATCGGACAAGGCTGTGGGAATCGAACCCACAACCGAAATGCGACTGGCCTTTATCGCCTACCAATGGCCTACAGGAAGTCCCTGTTTAGTAGAAAGTAGTTTTATTATATTAAGCAGTATGATATATGAAGTATAAGCCCATTTTAGGAACCATATATGATTAATCTCACTATAGAATGACTTACGTATATTTAATAACTTTTGCTAACTTTTTGTTTGAGACAGATGGAATGACCCGTCATTCTATCACATGATCTTCTAACACTTCACGAATAACAAATTAAACTTCATTTATTTAAGAGATGAAGTAGAAATTGTTCAAGGCATGAACAACTGTGAGATTGTACCAAAATAAAGTAAGTATTTATTCTAATTCAAACTCTTCAACTTTAGGGAAACGATCTTGAAAACCAAAAATTTTTTCCTAGTGCTCTTATATCTGATTAATTAGATGGTACCTTAGATCGTCACAAATTTATGGATTTGTGATTGTTGGATTTTCCATAGCCATGTTCTCTACCACTCTCCATCAGAACATGATGGTTAGATTTTTCTTCCATATCCATATTTTCACCTATGTGGAAACCCAGTGACTAGTTTATTTGGGTAACCATTACGTTTCATACTTTCATTTTTAAAGATTGGTTTTGGTATTACTTTTTACAATGTGGGTTTCTATTAAAGAAACTATCGAATAGTAAACCATTTATAACCTCGATGAATTTCTATGGAGAAATTCATTTTAAAGGGGGTAGAATGTAACAACCCAAGATTTTATGATAAATATTGTTTTTAATTTCACTAATGTCTTGTATTGTACGCTACACAAAAAGGAGCTTTCACAACATGCATCCTTGACTTGCCTTGCGTTACACGCAATCACGACCTTCCTCGACAGCGTGTGTGGTACACAATAACGAGTTTCACTAAACAACAATATGCTATTAAAATATTATTAAAACTAGCCGTTATAAATTGTAATAACCACTTTTTGAAATTTTTTAAATTTTATTTTTCAAAATGGAATTCATTTTTGGATTCGTAATATCAAAATTAGCCTAGGGTGAAATTTTGGTATTTTTCTGAAAACTTTCAATTTTTGATGAATAGTGAAACCACTAAGTGGTAGTTAAAAAAAACTGAATCTTTCATAAAACATAATTTTACCGCTTCTGTCAGTGGAATTTTGAAAATCCGAGAGACACGGTTAATATCAAGGACTAAAATGTGGTTCAATGAGATGAAAATAATTTTTGGTGAATAGTAACTTTTGACTTTTTGTTACGACGGTTAAAAGTAAATAGGGTAATTAAGGGTAAAAATGATATTATTACCCTAACACATGTCCAAATTCTATTGGATAAGTGTAATTCGACCAAAAACAACCTTAGGAATAAAATATGACCATTTAATCCCACTTGTATGAGATTAGGACATTTATTATTAATTTATTTAATGAAGGGTTAAAATAGTTAAAATCAATGTTTAATAAGTAAATCATTTTTAATATAGGGTAATACATAATATAAATTCGACTATAAATATTCATTAGAAATCTAAAAAGATTTCCTACATAATGATATTTTATTTGTAATTATTAGACATTAAATAAATTAATTAATTTATGACACAACGATGATGCAGTAATTATCTTATTAATGAAATATTGATACAATTGATGTTATAAATGCCAAAATATATTTCATTTGATACTTTTTATGACTTACACTAATTTTATAGGTTAATATGACATGTTATTGTTGATTTAAGTAACTTGGTTCCAACTTATCATTCGGTTATGAATTTCATAAAACTCATGTACCAAATAGTGTCAAAATTGAAAAAAAATAGTTTTTTTTAAAAAATATTATATTATTAATTGTTATTTTATTCCTAAAAATCTAAGGTTCAGCCAAATGACTTAGATACGATTATATATATTAATAATAAACAACATGGGGTTCTTTTGGCTTGATATAGTAAGTTTATTAACCATATAGTGTAAGAAAACAAAAAGACACGGTAAAAGTTAAATTATTTAACTTAGAGTTAAATCTAATTGATAAGGTTAAATTATTAACCTAAACTTGTATAAATCCTATTGGATGAGAGGAGTTCTACCCATACCCACTTTATCTTGAAATAAGACTCTTTGGAACCATTATAAACCGAATTTTACCTTAAATATAAAATAATATTTTGAGATTTTCCTAAGTTGCCCCTCTCCTCCCTTATAAAAGGGCACCTCCTCCCTCTCCTCCTCACACCCAATTTGAGCATTCAAGCTCGGCCAAACCCTGCCAAATACTCTTATCCACTTCCCTAGTATCATCCTAGAGGTCCTGGTCTTCTTCAAAGACCATCCTTAGTTCTTTAAGTGGAGGTTAAGTGAAGGCGCGTCAAAAAGAGGTAATATCTATTACCGATCTTTTTCAATTTCTTTCTTCTTCAACTTCTTCTTCTTTAGTTGTTTCGTGATAAATTAATAACATCAGTATTTCTTATATACTGATATGTCATTATATATATGAAACAACTCTAATTAACCTTCTATCCATCCTACAAAAAAAGGAAATCACCGCGCGTGCGTACGTAGGGAATACCGTCTCCACGCCGTGGTGTAATCTATTTTATGCCACCACCTTAATTGGATGGGTATAATGGTGTAATGAGTAACTATATATGATTATTATAATGTGATATTGATGCTGAAATAGTATACATACATTTCAACACAACTTCACGATCATGCGAACGATATCATCGCCCGTGCGTACGTACGGACTACCGTCTCCACGATGCGATGAGATTCATTCTCCATGTTAACCATTTAAGAATGATTATAAAGTATATATAAGCAATAATAATGAAATATATGACATTATAATGCTACTGGATTTATGTATATATGTATGTCATCTACTTACTTCCATTCAAGACAATAAGGAAAGGAAAACAACGTTCATGCGTACGTACGGACTACCGTCTCCATGAACGGTGTGTTTCATTTCATTTATCTATCTATTATATATATATATATATACTGAATATATATGATATATAAATCATGATTTATATTCTGAATGTAAGTAAATCATGATATAAGTAGTAATAATGTCAAGAACAACAAGTCCAAACACCTACGATAAATGAAACGATTTTACCCAAAACGATTCTTTAACATGGAATTTACAAAAGAACGGGTAATATAAAGTCATAAGTGAACCATATATGATATCATAAAAATGAATATGATTCTGTAATAAGTTAATGACATTATTTAAATCATTATACAGGAGGTTCAGACACTTACAAAGCAAATCGGACTTAAGGTAAGGGGAATATCAGAATCTCATTTTTATCCGAGATTGTTTATACTTGGGAATTTACTGGGGTGAATTTATCATCCACATCCATGTTTCCTAAATATGTAATATTATTTCCATCCACGTAAAATTGTTTAAATCCAATTTTACCCTTCAGTTAGTTTTTAGTAAAAGATATGAAAGGAATCTTTTTTCGTTTTTTGTACGAGAGACTTTTTGACTTTTCTGACAAAAGTACGAAGAATGTTTTTTTTAACTTATACGGCATGAATGGATTTTTAAAACATTATTTACAAGAAGCATACTTTACAAGTTTTCAAGTTTATTTTTAATCAACTTATTTTAGTTTAATGTTGTATGACATGTTAAGAAAGGAAACATGTTTTTAAGAAGAAAGGATATTTTCCTCAAGAATGGAGTTCAAGTGTTTTATCAAAATTATTTTCCATCTAAGATAATAAAGGGTTTTGTTTTTATCACTATTATTACATTTATATGATTATGTTGTGATGGAATTATTTTTATAAATTCCTTTATCTTATATGAATTGTTTTATGATGTCATGTTGTTTAAGAATCCCATTTTTATTACATGGGTTATGCAATGATGTATGATTTATGATTTCGTGGCACACATAAGAATGGTATCATTATGAGATGGGTGGGACCTATATCTCTCTCCAATGCATTGGGTAAAGATTTTATATCTCATGAGATAGACATGGCTGGAACGGTAGGTTATACCGGTTCAGTGAAACAGGACTGAAATGAGGGTGACTCGGTTCAGAAAGGGACTTTGTCCACTAACATAGTCTTGGCAATGAGTCTTGACTAACAAGAAATGATTCTCTATGATTATTTGTGAATACCAAAAAGTTTCATGTTTTATGTTATGATTATTGTGATTACATTTCACTACCATGATTTACCCCATGTTATGAAATTATGATCTCTTTTGTAGGTTAAGATTTCCAAAAGTTATGTTCTTATGTATATGATGTGATTGATATTTCTTTTGTTTACACTTACTGAGCATTTGAGCTCACCCTTTTATGTTTTCTTTTCCCCAGGATATAAAGAATGTTTTTAGGTAAAAAAAGGAAGATCTTTATGGGAGATTTTGAAGATCTTTCACCACGATTAGAAGATTATATTCCGAGTTTCCAAAGACACTAAACTATTACGGTCCTTGTGTGTGTGTTTTTGTTATGTACTAAGTATTCCGAAAATGTAATGTAACGTCCATGTACGTCAAGATACAGGTCTCTACAGTTGGTATCAGAGGAAAGGTTTAGTCAACCTTTGGAAACTAGGATGTGAGAATGTTAGTGAGATACCTAGAGATATTTCTAAGGTATGTCTAGGGATGTCCCTAAGGATAAGTATACGTATAGGATAGTCCTAGAACTATGGTAACGATCTTAGAATTTAACCTAAGATGTTAGATATTGAAGTTACTCCCCCTTTATTATGATTTTTGCCTCTAACACTATTCTTTTTGGGTTTTAGAAAATGGCTGGAAACAAGGTGATTCACGATAATGGAGGATATGATGGACAATGGAATGATATTTTTCACGAGCAACCAAATGAAATGGGATTTGGAAGTCTAAACATCATTATTATGCCGAATCAGCAATCTCATAATATGATCAATAAAGTAAAATTTGGTATGTTTCCTGACTCAGCTAATAAGAGAAAGATGGAGTTTCATGATGATCATAGAGGAAAGAAAGTTCAATTTCCCCTATGTAAATCATGTGGGAAGAGGCATCAAGGAGAATGTTTCAAAGGAACTAGAAGATGCTTTGGGTGTGGAAAATAAGGAAACAAAGCCAGTAAGTGTAATGGAAAAGGTTAAGTTAACACCAAGGATGTGGATAATGGTATTGCTATGACATCAGCAATTGTTAAATGTTTTAAATAGGGAATGTACGGGCATTATGCAAACCAATGCCCTAAGGGAAAGTCTCGTGAAGAGAATCAGTATGGTCGTATGGGTAGTATTTATGTGGATGATGATGAAGAGACTACAAATGATATGTTAGATGAAAGAATTGTTGAAGCTTGGTCAATGGTTTAAGAATGTAGTGGAATGATTACATGTTTATCATGTGTAATGTTGTATAAGTAATCTCATACTACTATGGAATAAAGAGACATCTATGGATTGTTACACTGTTGCCTTTCCTTGAGTTTTGAAAGTGTATGATTAATGTTACCAGTATCCATGAAAGGTTGTTCAGATATTTTTGGAAATAAGATGATATGCGCATAATGAAGGAAAAACGAGAAAATGAAATGTTTAACAGTATTCATGAGCTCATGATTGATATAAGGACTAAGTTATGTCATGGTTTGAGTATATAGAATTTTGAGGATTTTGGTATGTGGAAAGTGTTAACTTTTAACTGCATTCATGTTTTCACTAAGGTTCAATGGGTATTCATTCTTCAAGAGAATACATGATTAAGATATTCACATTTGACCAACAAGATATATCTTATGATATATGGGGGATAAATGATGGCATTCACGTGATTGTTCTGTGACATTTCAAGTAATAATTTTCTTTATACTATGAGCTTGGACCGAAGTATTTTAGATAAGCCTAAATATTAGAATGGATTATGTTGGACATATGTTAGGATAAAACGTTTTTCGATATTATTGATGGGATGTTATGGTAATATAGCTTTAGAAAAAGGACAACCTGCAGAACGGGCGACAGCCCATCACGTCGGACAAGGCTGTGGGAACCGAACCCACAACCGAAGTGCGACTGGCCTTTATCTCCTACCACTGGCCTACAGGAAGTCCCTATTTAGTAGAAAGTAGTTTTATTATATTAAGCAGTATGATATATGAAGTATAAGTCCATTTTAGGAACCATATATGATTAATCTCACTATAGAATGACTTATGTATATTTAATAACTTTTTTTAACCTTTTGTTTGAGACAGATGGAATGACCCGTCATTCTATCACATGACCTGCTAACACTTCACGAATAACAAATTCAACTTCATTTATTTAAGAGATGAAGTATAAATTTCTCAAGGCATGAACAACAGTGAGATTGTACAAAAATAAAGTAAGTATTTATTCTAATTCAAACTCTTCAACTTTAGGGAAATGATCTTGAAAACCAAAAATGTTGTCCTAGTGCTCTTATATCTGATTAATCAGATGGTACCTTAGATCATCACAAATTTATGGATTTGTTATTGTTGTCTTTTCCATAGCCATGTTCTCTACCACTCTCCATCAGAACATGATGGTTAGATTTTTCTTCCATATCCATATTTTCACCTATGTGGAAACCCAGTAATTAGTTTATTTGGGTAACCGTTACGTTTCATACTTTTGTTTTTAAAGATTGGTTTTGGTATTTCATTTTACGATGTGGGTTTCTATTAAAGAAACTATCGAATAGTAAACCATTTATAACCCCGATGAATTTCGAGGGAGAAATTCATTTTAAGGGGGGTAGAATGTAACAGCCCAAGATTTTATGAAAAATATTCTTTTTAATTTCACTAATGTCTTGTGTTGTACGCTACACCAAAAGGAGCTTGCACAACACACATCCTTGAATTGCCTTGCATTACACGCAATCGCGACCTTCCTCAATAGCGTGTGTAGTACGCAATAACGAGTTTCACTAAACAACAATATGCTATTAAAATATTATTAAAACTAGCCGTTATAAATAGTAATAACCACTTTTTGAAATTTTTTAAATTTTATTTTTCAAAATGGAATTCATTTTTGGATTCGGAATATCAAAATTATCCTAGGGTGAAATTTTGGTATTTTTCTGAAAACTTTCATTTTTTGATGAATAGTGAAACCACTAAGTGGTAGTTTAAAAATACTGAATCTTTCATAAAACTTAATTTTACCGCTTCTGTGAGTGGAATTTCGAAAATCCGAGAGACACGGTTAATATCAAGGAGTAAAATGTGGTTCAATGAGATGAAAATAATTTTTTTGTGAATAGTAACTTTTGACTTTTTTTTACCACGGTTAAAAGTAAATAGTGTATTTAAGGGTAAAAATGATATTATTACCCTAACACATGTCCTAATTCTATTGGATAAGTGTAATTCGACCAAAAAAACCATAGGAATAAAATATGACCATTTAAGACCACTTGGATTAGATTAGGACATTTATTATTAATTTATTTAATGAAGGGTTAAAATAGTTAAAATCAATGTTTAATAAGTAAATCATTTTTAATATAGGGTTATACATAAGATAAATTCGACTATAAATATTCATTAGAAAGATAAAAATATTACCTACATAATGATATTTTATTTTTAATTTTTAGACATTAAATAAATTAATTTATTTATGACACAACGATGATGCAGTAATTATCTTATTAATTAAATATTGAAACAATTGATGTTATAAATGCCCAAATAAATTTAATTTGAGACTTTTATGACGTACACTAATTTTCTAGGTTAATATGACATGTTATTGTTGATTTAAGTAACTTGTTTTGAACTTATCATTCTGTTATGAATTTCATAAAAATCATGTACCAAATAGTGTCAAAATTGACATAAAATAGTTTTTAAAACAAATATTAAATTATTAATTGTTATTTTATTCCTAAAAATATAAGGTTCGGCCAAATAACTTAGATACGATTATATATATTAATAATAAACAACATGGGGTTCTTTTGGGTTGATATAGTAAGTTTATTAACCATATAGTGGAAGAAAACAAAAAGACACAGTAAAAGTTAAATTATTTAACTTAGAGTTAAATCTAATTGATAAGGTTAAAATAATAACCTAAACTTGTCTAAATCCTATTGAATGAGGTTATTTCGACCCATCCCCACATTAGCATCGAAATAAGACTCTTTGGAACCATTATAAACCGAATTTGACCTTAAATATAAAATAATATTTTGAGATTTTCCTAAGGTGCCCCTCTCCTCCCTTATAAAAGGGCACCTCCTCCCTCTCCTCCTCACACCAATTTGAGCATTGAAGCTCGGCCAACCCCTACCAAAATCTCTTATCCACTTCTCCAGTATCATCCTAGAGGTCCTGGTCTTCTTCAAAGACCATCCTTAGTTCTTTAAGTGGAGGTCAAGTGAAGGCGCGTCAAAAAGAAGTAATATCCATTACCGATCTTTTTCAATTTCATTCTTCTTCAACTTCTTCTTCATTAGTTGTTTAATGATAAAGTAATAACATCAGTATTTCTTATATACTGATATGTTATTATAAATATGAAACAACTCTAATTAACCTTCTATCCATCTTACGGAAAAAGGAAATCACCGCGCGTGCGTACGTATAGAATACCGTCTCCACGCCGTGGTGTAATCTAATTTCTGCCACCAACTTAATTGGATGGGTATAATGGTGTAATGAGTAACTATATATGATTATTATAAAGTGATATTGATACGGAAATAGTATACATACACTTCAACACAAGTTCACGATCATGAGAACGATATCATCGCTCGTGCGTACGTACGGACTACCGTCTCCACGACGCGATGAGATTCATTCTCCATGTTAACCATTTAAGAATTATTATAAATTATATATAAGAAATAAAAATGAAATATATGACATTATAAAGATACTGGATTTATTATATATGTATGTCATCTACTTACTTCCATTCAAGACAATAAGGAAAGGAAAACAACGTTCATGCGTACGTACGGACTACCGTCTCCATAAACGGTGTGTTTCATTTCATTTATATATCTATTATATATATATATACTGAATATATATGATATATAAATAATTTTTTATATTATGGAAGTAAGTAAATCATTATATAAGTAATAATATTGTCAAGAACAACATGTCCAAACACCTACGATAAATGAAACGATTTTACCCAAAACGCTTCTTTAACATGGAATTTACAAAAGAACGGGTAATATAAAGTCATATGTGAACCATATATGATATCATAACAATGAATATTATTCTGTAATAAGTTAATGACATTATTTAAATCATTATACAGGAGGTTCGGACACTTACGAAGCAAATCAGACTTAAGGTAAGGGAAATATCACAATCTCATTTTTATCCGAGATTGTTTATACTTTGGAATTTACTGGGGTGATTTTATCATCCACATCCATGTTTCCACAATATGTAATATTATTTCCATCCACGTAAAATTGTTTAAATCCAATTTTACCCTTCAGTGAGTTTTTAGTAAAAGATATGAAAGGAATCTTTTTACGTTTTTTGTACGAGGTACTTTTTGACTTTTCCGACAAAAGTACGAAAAATGTTTTTTTTAACTTATACGGCATGAATAGATTTTTAAAACATTATTTCCAAGAAGCTTCCTTTACAAGTTTTCAAGTTTATTTTTAATCAACTTCTTTTAGTTTAAAGTTGTATGACATGGTAAGAAAGGAGACATGTTTTTTAAGAAGAAAGGATCTTTTCCTCAAGAATGGAGTTCAAGTGTTTTATCAAAATTATTTTCCATCTAAGATAATAAAGGGTTCTGTTTTTATCCCTATTATTACATTTATTTGATTATGTTGTGATGAAATTATTTTTATGAATTCCTTTATCTTATATGATTTTTTTATGATGTCATGTTGTTTAAGAATCCCATTTTTATTACATGGGTTATGCAATGATGTATGATTTATGATATTATGGAACACATAAGAATGGTGTCATTATGAGATGGGTGGGACCTATATCTCCCTCCAATTCATTGGGTAAAGATTTTATATCTCATGAGATAGACATGGCTGGAATGGTTGGTTATACCGGTTCATTGAAACAGGACTGAAACGAGGGTGACTCGGTTCAGAAAGGGACTTTGTCCACTAAGATAGTCTTGGAAATGAGTCTTGACTAACAATGAATGATTCTCTATGATTATGTGTGAATGCCACAAAGATTAATTTTTTAAATTATGATTATTGTGATTACATTTCACTGCCATGATTTACCCCATGTTATGAAATTATGATCTTTTTTGCAGGTTTAGATTTCCAAAAGTTATGTGCTTATGTATATGATGTGATTGATATTTCTTTTGTTTACCCTTACTGAGCATTTGAGCTCACCCTTTTATGTTTTCTTTTCCCCAGGATATAAAGAAAGGTTTTAGGTAAAAAATGGAAGATATTTATGGGATATTTTGAAGATCTTTCACCACGATTAGAAGATTATATTCCGAGTTTCCAAAGACACTAAACTATTACGGTCCTTGTGTGTGTGTTTTTGTTATATACTAAGTATTCCGCAAATGTAATGTAATGTCCATGTACGTCATGATACGGAACCTTGGATCTCTGGCTGGGAAGGTATGGATCACATCTACTTTTTATTTTTGAATAATGAGAAGTATCCCTCCCCTACCAGGACCAATTTTAGTCTAACCATCATGGTGTAAGCCCCTATTCTTCCATGTAGTAGGTTGTAGTATTTCCCCTCTCTACTTCCTTCACCTTCACCTTTCTTTACATTGGACACTTATACAATATAAAGAGAATTGAGGTAAGGATCATTGCCTCACCCTCTTATATGATCACATCAGTCACCTCCACCTTCAAAACTGTAGGCATGTCATCTTCCACAAGTGGAGGAAGAAAAGTGTGGGTTCTTTTGTTGAATCTTTGACATCCTCTTGTTTCTCACAAATAGCATGACTCATGTGGGATTACTGATTTTTCATGATCACAAAAGCTGCAAAAACACCTCATTTAATAAACTACGGGAACTTTGATTCCAAATATAATTGGGATACGTAGGAAGACTTCTTATGGTCTGAGATCCTTCTCATCCCATCCATAGAAAGAAATCATTTTCTAGAAGAAATCCCAGAATCATTTCTCTCAAAAGACTATTCTCTCTTATAAGACACATCGAACTACGTGGGATTTGATTCCCTTCTAAATGGGATGCATAAGAAGCCTCTCTACGGTACAAACCAACCATTTCCAATCAACCATGTTCTTCTTGAGACATATTCTAAGTAAGATATAATCCAAATAGGGAACCCATATTCATTCCATGTTCCTTGGGTTCATTTAGGCATAATTCCCACACCAAATAAAACCTTGTAAACTTTATCTTAGTTTTCCTTACCACTTGACATTATACTATACGTATACGTCCTTATCACATGACCTTAAATTGTATGATGTGTCCCATTAAGAGGCACTGAACTATGATGGTTCTGATTCATTTCACAAGGATGCGTAGGTAGCCCATTTATGGGTATGATCCCAACATCCAAACAAAAGTCTGTCTCCATAGATGAGGATAAAATTATAGAATGCACCACTGTGTGGCTTAAAAACTAGTATCCTCAAAACGAAGGTTAAAAGATTATCTAAATAGTAAATTAGAGGATACCATTTATGGAGAACCTCAATTGCATATGGATGTTTCCATTAATGAAGAACATCAAATACATACTGATGATTATAAATTTCCCAAATGCTAATAATTGATCGAAAATTCCAAGGGAAACATATGTTATACATGGTTAATTAATAAGGATTCCTGAAAATATCTCGAGTCTATAAGAGAGTGCGGTGTAGGAAACAATTCCCCCTAAAATGTTGTGACGAGTTTGACCTCCCATCCTCTCAACCTATGCATGTTCTTATGTATCATGAGTTCAAACATAATGAACACATACCTTGGAAAATAAAGTCATTTTAGATAAAGAACCATTCTATGTTTCATGTTCCATAAATAAATGCAATGAAAAACACCCAAATGTAGTGATTCCTAACCTCAGCACACGTTCTGAGGGACAAAAAAATAGTGATATCAAAGTTACAAATTAGATGGTATTATACCCAGCATCTATATCAATGATTCATGTGTTTCTGATAATATATATAACTCAAAAACTTATGATCAGAAAATACTATGAATCTCCCTTTAGAATATTTTTCCTCCAAAATTTATGTGCATGCATAAATGTAGCAAGTTCTAAATCTTGAGTGGGGAAATTATTCTCATGCGATCAAAGATGTAGAGATCTATAAGCTATCACATTTTCATCTAACATATGATTCATCCCAATCCATCACCCGAAGAATTAAAAATTACCATGTACCCCTTACCAAGATTAGGTATGATCAGAATAGGATCTGATGTCATAATTCATTTCAATTCATCAAAATAAGACTCACACTTCGCATCCCAGATCCATTTCACCATTTACCTTATAAGAGCTATCAATGGTGATGTAAAATTACAGAAACTGTTAACAATCCTTTGGTAGTACCCATAGAGATCAAGGAAATTTTTTATATCAAAGACAAATTTTTGTTCCTTCCATGAAAAAATAACCTCCACCTTATCTGGATTAACAAATAAGTTATGTTCAGATAGATTTTTCCCTAAGAACATAACTTCATGAATCCAAAAACTATATTTCGAACATTTTTATACAAATAATGGATTCCTGGAATTTCCAAAACCAAACACAAATAATGCTCATAGTCCCACTCAGATATTGAATAAACAATAATATCATCCAAAAACACTACCAATAATATGTCAATATATTTATATAATATAAGATTTATCAAGGCCATAAAAACATCATAAGAATTAGTAACACCAAAATGCATCATAATATATTCATAATGGAAAAACTTTCTCTTGAAAGATGTCTTCGGTACATTGGACTCCCAAAATTTGAGCTGATAATAACCGGACCAAAGATCAATCATAGAGAAAAAAATTTCACCCTTTAAATCATTAAATAAATCATTCAAATGAGGGGAAGGATATTTTTTCATAAGTGTTAACAGGTTCAACTACTGATAGTACACACAGAACCCAGGTGAATCATCTGCTTTCATAGAAAAGAGAATAGAAGAATCTCAATGTGGAACAATATGGTGAAAAAAACCATTTTGTAACATGTAATCTATGTGAAACATGATATCTTTCGACTCAGTTAGTTCCATATGATAAGAAGTTGTCTATATTGGTTACATACCTACAATCCATTCAATCGTAAAAACAACCCCTCTCTTGGGAGGAAGACTGGACAAGTCATCTGGGAAAACATCCAGAATGTATAAAAAAATGAAAAATCGATAAATAGGATAAAATTCATTGAGATAAAACAAAAAATTAGAAAAAAAATATTGTGATCTGGGAGGAAAGTCCTCACACATCCTAATCTCGTGTCCGACTCTCCTGGAACCACATGAGAGCTCTCATCATCAAAAAGAAACATGTAATGCCAATGATAATAGATAAACTTTTCTCAATGAGATACAATCTAACCCATACTAATGATGGCATGAAACACATTTAGACAAAGATTGAGAAAATCCCAGACCAACTCCATATTAGAATCTATTAGTGAAAAAGTAGGCCACTAAAACCCCTACTCTCTTCCTTTTCGAAGATGTGTTATCAACTCCATTATAGATAGAATAAGACTCAGTAGATATTTCAAGACATATATAAAACATATCACTATAAATGAGTGGATGTAGCAGTATCAAATAAATAAATTTCTTCTGAAGATGAAATAAAGATAGTACCTCCCACAATTACCAAAACTGTAATGATTTCCACTTCTAAGTTATTTAATGAACGAAGGTTCTTCACTCCTGAGGCATATGGTTAGTGCACTATAGTCTTTGAAGCTTCTGACATCCGTAAAGTATCCTTTGGATAAAATGAACTCGAACCATTACCAGACATAGTTATAGTCTAACATAAGTTTGGTATATGACCAACACATCCACAGCTAGGGCATGTCTTTGTGGTCATAGGAAAAAAATGTATGTTGTGTTCGACTCTGCCACACTAATAGCAAGTCAGAGGCACACTACAAACTATATATGACAATACAGAGGAGGCTTGCTGTTGAGACCCCACACCCACCACTTTTTTTATGATTATTCCACATCCTCTTATTCTCATTCATGCCATATAATCTTCCATTATATGGAATAGAAAATTTGGGACACCATCCTTTCCTACCATATTCATCTCTTCCATCATAGTTCGTTATATCATCTCCACATAGGTAGAATGTCCCAATATAAATAACTATAATATGATATCTAGTTGCATACCTTAATGGTGCTTCTGAGCCTTAAATTATTAATTATTCATCACGTTCAGAGAAAAACATACGAACTCAGCAATATGATTTGTGTACTCCAACACCTACCGCTCCCCCTACTGCAAAAACAAAAACTCAAGAGATATTTACATATTCAAAAAATATGAAAAATAGATGGAAGAATAGTACTTTGAAACGCTTCCAATCGAGGTCCACATGTATATCTCCCATGTCCATTGAATCCCACCAACGCTTTCTAGAACCCACAAGCCTGAACACTTCACACATTAACCTGATTTTGTTATGTGCCTCCATGAAGTTTAAGGTTTTATATATCCTATAAATTAAGTCCTCAACATCTTGAGGTTTATTTCTTATTTAAATGATTGTGGATTCTTGTGCAAGAATTCCCACAATTGACATCTCTCTCCTCTAGCCCTTTGATGTATCTCAAAAAATACGTTTGGAACTCATGGAACATCTTGATCAATCACACGAACATGACATCATATAGGATTGATGAGTTTCTGATCCATTGGATAATTTCCATGTGGATCATTAGCTACACTTTCCTGACGAACTCTTGGAATATTTCTTGGAGGTATACTATTACACCTCATAACATAATGAGAAATCAAAAAAGAGAGTAAATTTCAGCTTAAAACAAAAAAAGAATAAGAAAGGAATATTATTTAAAACCAAACCTAACACTAGAAACACATATCCCCACATCCCTTGGTAAGCTGAGCGTCAATGCTAAAAGAGATGAATTGGTACTTATCTCTTCATACCACTCATGTCCTGAATGTCCTATCTCTAGACTAATAAATGTCCCAATATAAGGACTCTTGAGGACAGACCTCCTCTGATTCCAAATTATGATGAACTGACCTAGGATTCCCTCAAACCTGGAACCCAACATTATCCATTACATACCCGTTGGGCATTCCCAATCTCTATAAGATGGAGACAAGAACCCAAGAATCAAATGATAAACTAAATGGAATTAATTATCACAATATGATAAAAAACATGCCATATATATACCTAAATCCAGAATAAATAATTGAAATCCAATATATACATACCCAAGATATAAGATACACAGTTGAAATTGTTAGAGTTGGTTGCCTATAACTAACTACTTTGTACTTTATGATAAACTTTTATTCATGGATTTGAATATTAATAAATTCCATATCACATCTTTATTGTTCTTCTGTTTTAAAATGCATGTGATAATTTCCCAAGGATAGTTGTTTCACTAAAGGGTCATTGCATATCCTTGCTATGATGAGAACCCAAAAGTGCAATAACAATATTATTCAATACATGTTATATGGATAGATGATTTTACTTGAGCAACACAAATAATACAGCCCCTTATGGGTGAGGGGTCATAAAACATTATGTCACATTCTCACGGTGTTATACCTTTGTAGTATCCTAGAGGATAATATGAGAACAATACCCACCAGTATGAAATCCAAATTTCATAGTGTTATTGGATCTTCCTATCTGAGGACGTGTGTATTAGTCCTTACACCTCAATATATTTATTAATGGGTATTAAAAGTCACACACATAGATGTGTTGATGAAAACTATGATGACACACTGTTTGTAGTGATGTAGGATTTGTTGGGTGCATCGCGAGGAATATTTCATTAATAGATAATGCAAGAAAGGATTTTCCCATTCTGTTCCATAACGGAATTTGATATCTCATGCCACTTTATGGATCTGATATAGTCTAAATAAATCCATGACCATGGTAAGGAATAGGAAAGTTCAATTCTTGGAAGTCATAAGATGAATAATCAAGAACATGGGATGATGGTACTAGCATGAATCTTGCTTGATTAGAGATATTGTGACAAATGGATTAAATTTCAATGTAAGCGTTCGTAGGAGTTGACACGTCATTGCGGCATTAACTTCATTCTATATGGGTGAATTGGCGTATTTCTAGATACTAGCCTTGGAATTTTGGTAGACTCTGCCTAATGCCACTGAGAAAGAGGCCTAGAGGGTCACACACTAAGTGTATCAAAGTATCTCAATTAAATATTCATTTAACTAGTTAATTAATGATTTTTCCCTATTATGGTTTAATAACTATTCAATGATGCCTGATCACATTTCTATTTATACAAGTTAATCAGTATAATATATTTTGGATGAAATAATACATATATTATTGAATAATTTAGTGATATTTATTTAAGAATTAAATAGTCGTTATTCAAGGTCTAATAAATGTGGTGGAGGAAAAAAATATAATGGAAAGACCCATGTATATTAATATACACGCCATGTATATTTTTTTTGGGATTTCTGAGAAATAATAATATTTATTTATTTTTAAAATATTATATGTAATTATCTAGGCACATGTCAAGTGATAATAATAATAGTTAAATGTTATTATTAGACATGGGGTCTTTCTATGAATTAAATGGAATAAATAAATACAAATGGGTAATTATTTTATTTCATTATTCAATGTATTATAAATCCCAATTAACTTATTTTTATTAATCCCAGACATTCTCTGTGGTTGTGCAAAATAGAACTATAGAAGGCTCTCAAGCCAAGAGATGATTCCTTTCCTCCAAGAATTCTCTCAAATTACTAGAGAGATCCTCCTCCATTAGATCAAGGAGAGAACTTTGGAAGAGGATCTCTAGGCGATCAAAGGCAGACATCTCAAGTGATGGATCATCCATGCTATCACCTTGAGATTCCTTTGCGGACATCCAAAGATATGCAGAGCACATGTATATTGATTCTAAAGGAATCCTACTCTTGGATTCAATGATGCAATGATGGATAACATTAGATTGTAACTGGAAAGGACAATCGAGATAGAATTCCATTAATGTTATTCTTGTCTTTTAATTAATTTAATTGTAACCCACATATGATGATCCACTCTATGGTTCCTGGACTTCCCTCCTTCCATTCCATTCTTCATTTTATTCTGAATATTCATCATTTTATCACCGTGACAGATCGTGGACTGATCACTATTAATAGTAAAATAAAAGTTGGTTAAACCAATCCACATGATTCTGCTGCGCCCGAAACCTACAAATTTTATAAGAGGGGTAATATCATTGATTATAATTATTTTATTTTTTGGTGATATGCACATTTAGATATTTATTTATTTCAATTCAGGTTAATTGTTCTGCAAATCTGAATTAGGATATCTATTCCTCCTCTTTCGTTTCTCATTAACCATACATAAATGATCTTTTGTTTTAGGTATGATTAAAATAAAATTGAGGATCTCATCTAGAGGTACCAATTGTTCCTAGTAGAGAAACACTAGAACACACAACATGTATTCGGTAGTACACGCCGTGTAGTCAAGGATCAATGAATCAAGTCTGGTCCTCCAAACCAAGTCGTTTTAGAAGAGTTTATCTAAGTATTAATTAATCAGTGTGTTGACCAGGAACATGTGGCATGCAGTTCTCTGATTACATGTCATATTGAACATTGGACACAACTTGTATTCCCTTCAAGTTAGGGTTGGAACATGTATCATGTACACAGCTTTCCCTACTGAAGATCATGTAACGAGGATACTATATGGCGTGTGTCCCACTGGACACATCATATACTCTTATTATTTACGAAGTACATTTAGATGAAGTATCCTCGGGCCTGTACATCTAATGGATGGTTAATGATCGTATACATCATGTAGTTGCAACTACATATCTTGTACTTATCCAAATTAATCATATTTATTAAAATTTATTATTATATTATAAAAACCCTTGAGACGTGTACCATGGTGTGGGTGTA
This sequence comes from Viscum album, assembly GCA_963277665.1. Taxonomy (NCBI): domain Eukaryota; kingdom Viridiplantae; phylum Streptophyta; class Magnoliopsida; order Santalales; family Viscaceae; genus Viscum; species Viscum album. Next base: position 912,177,854 of record OY728162.1, on the reverse strand, counting down.
AAACACAGGCAGAACAGATGATAAGAGTTATATATATTTTTGTTTAATTTAAAATATATGTAATGTTCATTTATACTCCTTTGGTAGTTATGAATGGGAATTCAATAGATTATCTCCAAGGTACAAGTTACGTACACTGATAATTTTAAACAGATTTTTTTTAATTATGATGGATGTGAATATCATGGAAATTCATAAAAGGGTTTAAGATAAAAGGATTGATTAAATAACGATGAAAATTAATTTATTGGAGTGTGATTTATCTTAAACATGAATGATTAAATAATAAAATGCAGTTTTTATTTATGAGTAAATATCATTTCACATATGGATGATAATGAGCTAGACCATGACCATTGTATGTGGATGTTTTGGGTTAATTTATTTGTCTAAATTAAAATTGTTGTCCTGCAAGCCTTCTCCACATTAATATGTAGGGCCTGCATTCTCATGGTATATTTTATTTAAAACCATGTTTTACACCTCACGTACGTGTGAGATAAATGCACATGTAACAGATGGAGCTCCCAAGCTAGTGTATGCGGATCCAGTTAAGAGCCAAGGAAAAACCAATCCAAGGAGATACCAAGTTGGACAGGTGGAAACCTTCAAACACAAATGTAAATGGTTCAAGGTGTTTTATCCCCTAGGTCTTGGGTTAGTTTATCAACCACTAGATAAACTAACCATTGGAAAGAGATCATGTTCATGCCATTTATTTTATTTATGTATGTTTCATAGTTTATGTATTATTGGTGTGTTGTCATGATCACCAAATTAATGGATTAAACAAGCTTTCAAGATGGAACTAAAATAAGCCTAACTTATGCATAAATATTATATTAGACCTGGATAATCATTAAGTATATCCCACTTAACATTATAAATAATATATTAATGATAATAAAATTTCAATTTATATATAAGTAAAAAATTCCTAAAGGAAATATTATGTAGATATAGCCATCAATAATCTTGGTTAGAATCGAACCATAGTTTAATGTGCTTGACCAACCATAGTTTGGGTGATTTCAATTATCGAGGAATTATAATTCTATGTTTTGGGTTTAATTGACATGGTTCATATAAAGGGTAGACTTCAACTATAGGACATGGTGTGCCCAAGAGGATATGGATGAGAAAATAAAAAAATAGATTTCAGGGTTGGAGAGTCCACTCAGCAAATCAAGGAGCTACGAGTTAATGCAGTTTGAATTTGGAATGCCTACCTAAAACACATCAAGTTTCTTAACTAACCCTACTTGGGGTAACGCGAAGGGAAATATGGATCCTTTTCACTAGAATATACAAAATATAGAATATTCCAAATTCAATGCTGCGGAATATTGGATTTCAATAAAATTGTGGTAAACTTCTAACAATTAATTTATTTATTTTCATTGGTTTTAACATGATAATGTACTAAATATTTTATCATAATAATTTTTATATATTATAAGAAAAAAATACATCAAAAAAATCATTGTGAACCATACTCGAGAACAAAAACCTTCTCACTAGAACAAATTTTCCGGAGTTGCAGATCTGTTTACGCGTCATCCTTCACCACAAAAGGAAATTATATGTGTTGGAGGAGCCTATTCCTGTTGCACAATAAATGAGGCCATTGGTGAGGAATTATCTCTCTATATGAAACATTTGGATGATTCCATAGATGTCCAATGTTTCATGATATCATCCATGTCCAATGAGCCGTTGAAGCAACATGAAAATAAGGATGCATATAGCATGATATGTCACCTTAGGGATCTTTATCAAGGGATGGTGATACAAGAGATATATGATATCTCCAACACTTTTTTCAAAACTATGATTGGAGAGTCTATGTAAACTAGGCCTCATGTATTCAAGCTTATTGGATACATTGAATGCTTAGATATCGTGGGGATTAAGTTACCGGATGTGTTGCATACAAATCCTATCATGTCATCACTTTCCAAGACTTTATCTAGCATTATTTTCAACTACATCATGATCAACAATGAGAAGAGAATATCAAAACATCTGAAAATAATTTTATAGGTAAAAAAGGACATGGGATTTGATAAAACCATAGATTTTATATGGAATAAGGAAATTAAGGACAAGGAATTGGAGCCAAGGATTTATAAATGTTATGAAGCCCCAAAGAACCATCCCTCAAAGAAGGGGAAGATCTAGAGGCAGGGCATGGAATAGGAGGCTGTGTGTTTTTCATTTGGAAAGTCTGGTCATTAGAAGAGGAGCTGCACATAGAAGTGTGGGGATGCTAAAGGTGCATTCGTTGTCAAGTATAATCTTTAAATTTCGACACATTGGGTATTAAGTACAGCTTGTGTGGCTCACTATTGTATTCAAATGTAAGAACAAAGTAGATTTAGAAATATTTCCATTGGATAGAAGGATCTTCATGATGCCAATGGCGCGAGGTTTCCTACATTGGTCATTGGTGATTTCCACCTCTCATTTAATACTCATATGATTTTGGTTTTACATAAATGTTATTATGTTCCATGTGTTTCCAAGAACATAATTTATGTATCATGTTTGTATATGGAATGATTTATAATCATGTTTGGATATAAGGTATTCATATTTTATAAGAAAAATGTATGTTATGGTATGTCACATTTAAAATAGTGTTTTAGGTATTAAATTATGGAAACCAAGTGTTGGAAGTTGATAGAGAAACAAACTCACATGTCACACAAAACACCCATTTGTGGTGTCACCCTCTTGATCATGTAAAGGAGAAGTGCTTGAAAAATCTCCGATAAGATCGTCAATTAGAATATACTATTCTAAAACCACTTGATTTATGTCACGATTGTTTATAAGTGAAAATGACCAAGACACCTTTAAGTGGATAGTTTGAGAGGGATACAAAGATTCTATGATTGGTAGACACCGATATGTGTTAACCATTTCCAGTAGAATCTTGATGTGGATATTCTTACTTCATAAATTTAACTGATGATTTGAGAAGATATGTTTATATCTACTTAAGGATTTATAAGGAAGAGTCCTTGGAGGAATTTAAGGAAATAAAGAATGAACTAGAGAATTTTCTTGGTATGAAGATAAAGATTCTTCGATTAGATCGAGGAAGAAAAAATCTGAACCAAGAGTACATAAACATTTTATAGGAGTCTGGTATTCTATCTCAACTCACTACTCCTTATAAACCATAGTGGAATGGTTAATGTGAATAGAGGAACCGTTCCTTGTTGGACATGGTGAGGTTGATGATGAACCATGCAGATCATCCATTATCATTTTGGGGATATGCATTTAAAACTATAGAATACACATAAAACGAGTACCAAATAAGAGAAAATTTTAATTCCATACAAGCTATGGAATGGAAAGAAACCCATTTTATCACACACATGTGTATGGGGATGTGAGGTATTTGTTAAGGCCTTTTCATGACACAAACTAGCACCCCAGGGAATGAGGTCTGTCTTTATAGGATATACCAATGGAAAATAGAATATTACCAATATAATCTATCATAAAATAAAGTGATTGTCCCCAGACAAGCCTTCTTTCTTTAGTGGAAGAACATCCTAAAAAAGGGAATGTTGGAGAAATATTGACTTCAATGAAGTTGATTCTCAAGATACATAGAAGTTGGTAAAAGAATAAGTTCCATATGTCCCTGTGGAATAGGTTCCAGAAACCCATGTACTTCATAGCAGATCAAGAGAGGAAGGAGAACCTAAGAGATTTGGTTTCCTTGTTACCAAAGTTGGTGATTAATTATTGTTGGACAATGATGATTCTCTCTCCAATAAGTATTTTGAAGAGAATTCATAAACTGAAAAATAGATAGAAGTTATGAATTATGATATAGATTCCATGTATCAGAACCATGTCTTGGTTTTGGTTGATGAGCTAGTTGATGTAAAGCCTGATGGATGAAAATGTGTATTCAAGAGAAAGCAATACATATAAGGTCAAGTTAGAAATTGTAAAGCATGTATAGTGGTTTATGGATTAAAACGGCATCATGGAATTGGTAATGATGAACCCCTATCTCTATTTTACATTTTTAAATCAAGAAGAATCATAATTTCTATGGTAGCTTTCAATGACTATGATATTCAGGATATGCATGTAAAAACAAAATTCCTTAATGGGAACCTTTAGGAAGATGTATATAAAACACAACTAAAAGGGTTTTTGAAACCAGGTGATGAAAAACGGGTTCGCAAGATTTAGAAATCCATTTATGGATTAAAGAAAGCATCCAGGTTAAGGAACATTTATTTTTATGAATCGATAAAGGAATTTGGTTATACTAAGAACAAATGCGAGCCATGTGTTTATAAGATGTTTAATGGAGATGTGGTCTTTATCATAATAGTATATCATTATGATATATTACTTATTGGAATCCATTTACTAGTATTACAGTTTGTTAAGGACTGGTTGAACAAGTTATTCTCCATAACAGACATAGGTGAAGCTTCCTACATTCATGGGATAAAGATCATTTGTGATAAATCCAAATGGATGATTGGACAATTTCTGTGTTCATAAATTGATCAGATGCTAATGAGATTTAGTATGGAACAATCCAATAAGGGATTAGTTTCAGTTTCATAAGGCCTACATATTTCTATGAGAATTCTTCCTTAGATGCAATAAGAGATAGCTAGTATGAGTAAGATCCCTTACACTTATGCTATAGGATCCATCATGTATTCCATATTATGTACCTGGATTGATGTTTCTTATATACTAAGCATGGTATGTGGATATCAGGAAGATCTAGGAGAACAACATAGAACTATTTTTAAGACTATCCTTAAGAATTTGAGAAGAACTAAGGATATGTTCGTAGTGTGTGGAAGAGATGGGGAGCTTTTCGTACTAGGGTATGCTGATGCAGGTTTTCAGATAGATCAAAATGGCATGAAGTTGAAATCATGGTATGTTTTCTATATCAACGGAGAAGCCGTGACCTGGGAGAGTTCAATGTATATTGTTATCACCAATTATACTGTGGAGTCTGAATATATAGAGGATTCTAATGCAGCAAAGAAATTAGTCTGGATTTAGAACTTTGTCCTGGATCTTGAAGTGGTGCCTAGGTGTAGAGACCCTATAACATTATATTGTGATAATAATACACTATTGGATCTTTTTAAAGAAACAAGGCCGCATCAACAGAAAAAACATATTCTATATAACTATCACCTACATAGGGATTTCTATCCAAGGGTTGAAGTCACAGTGAGCAGAGTTTCCACCAAAGAGAACATGGTAGACCCCATCAATAAAGGCATATCTCAAAAGAAGCATGAATATCATGTGAGAGTTACAGTGTTAAAGGTGGTTACCATTTGACTCTAGTACAAGTGGGAGTCTGTTAGAGTTTTTGGCCTAGAACCAACTAATTTTTATATATGAAAAAATTGAATTCGTGTATTTGAATATTAATAAATTCTTTATCATATGTTAACTATTTTTCTGCATTTCAATGCAAGTGATAGTTTCCTAATGATAACTATTGCACTAAAGGTTCATAGAGGATTTGTTCTATGATGATAACTCGGAAGTTCCACATCACTGTTCTTGAATATATGTTCTATGGATGGATGGTTTTAATTGAGGGACACATATAATACATGCCATTAGGGGAGAGGACTCATAAATAATTGAGGCACCTTCTCATGGTGTGCACCCTTGTTCGTATCTAGGAGGATATTTTGAGAACGGGACCACCAATAAGAATTCCATATTTCTTAGGTTCATTGGACATTCCTATATGTGTACATGTGTATTAGTTCTCATACATTATGTTAATTATTCTTGGGTATTAAAAATAAAACACTGAGATGTATTGATGAAAATAGTGACGAAAAACTGTTCGTAGTGAGGTAGGATATGTTGGGTGCATCACGAGTAATACTGAATTAATAGATAATGCACGAAAAGATATTTTCCTTATGTTCTATAATTGAAGATGATATCTCATGCCCTATTATTGAATTCATATAGCTTAAAAAATCTATGGGCATGGTAAGGAATAGAAAATTTCAATTCAGGGAAGTCAAAGAAATAATAATCGAGCACAAGGGTGGATCACACTAGCATGAAACATGCTTGATTAGATACATGGAGACAAAGGGATTACATTACACTGTAAGAGTTCGTAAAAGGTGACATGTCATTTCGGAGTTACCTTATTTCTCTATGGGTGACTTGGCATTTTTCTTGATTATATCCTTGGACATTAGGGAGGATCCGCCTTATACTAATGAGAATTAGGACTAGTGGGTCAGACACTATGTATATCCATGTATCTCAGTTAACTATTATTTTAACATGTAGATTAAATATTTTTCTCATTTTTTGTTTAATAATTATTCAAGGATTTGTAACCACATTTATTTTGACATTAGTGATTTGAGAGAATATATTGCGGGTTAAATAATATATTAATTAGCGAATAATGAGGTGATATTTATTTAAGAAAAAAATAGTCATTATTCATGTTCTAAAAAATGTGGTGGAGGAAATAAAAATAATAATAACTAAAGTACATTTTTTTATATTAATATACACAACATGTAGTTTTTATGGGATTTGTGAGAAATAATTTATTTATTTAATTAAATAATATTAGGTGTAATTAACTAGGGACATGTCAAGTGATAATTATAATTGTCAAATGTTAATATTAGACATGAGGTTTTGTTGAGAATTTAATGAAATAAATAACTACCTATGGGTAATTATTGTATTTCATTATTCTATGTATTATATATCCCAATTAAATATTTCCCATTATGTCTATCCATTATCGTTGGTTCTGCAAAATGGATTTGGAGAAAGATCTCCGACCAAGAGAGAATTCCTTTCCTCCAAGAACGCTCTAATGTTACAGGAGAGATCATCTTCTACCAGATGAAGGAGAGTTCATTGAAAGTGGATCTCATGGTGATTGATAGCGGACATTGCATGCGAAGGCACTTCTATGCTAGAAGTCGGTGACCCATCAGTGATGTCAATAGAAATATAGAGCCCATGTGGATCACCTCTAGCAGAAGCATACACTTGGATTCTATAATGAAATGACACATCACATTGAATCATGACTAGAAACATCAACAGATAAATAATTACATCAATGTAATTATTTTATTTTAATTAAATTAATTATAACCAACTTATGATGATCCATTATTTGGTTATGGTACATCTATATTTATTTTCTATTCTTCATTCACTTTCAAATATCTGACATTGTATCACTGTGAAGGATCTCAAATTGATCATTGTTATTGGTAAAATCAATGTTGGGTATACCCATGAACCCGCTTCTGCTATTCCTGGAACCTGTAGAAACAAATAACTATAAGAGTATCCAAAACGTCTAGAGATAGGACCACTGGTAGAGGACCAAAACCAAACAGCTACACCATGTGATGGCTTGGAAGAACTCCCACCAACTCACCATGAACTACCCAACTAAGAAGATACAAATCCTTCTGGCATCACTACAACCCCTTACCTTTACCTACATCAGATTATGTACAATACTATATGAACCATCTATGAGGTGCACAAGGTGTGAGATAAGAGGATGAATAGGATCCCACCTCGCTATTCCATATCATGTCTCTATATAATAATTAATGTATTCTCATTTTAAATTAAACATGGCGTGATAAGAAGTTTTTCAGTTTTATAGAAAAAAATAAATGTTTCTCTTTATTTTTAGTTCTAAAATAAAAGAAGGTATAATAATTTCAATGTATAATTTTATACAAATCATCCTTCAAAAGCATCAGATTGAAAATAAAAGAAAAAACATTATTAAATAGATTCATAAAAAATAATAGTAGCAGAACAAGCATCACAATACCACAAAGTACAATAGGTTAGGAAATATACCAAACCTAAAAAAATTCTATGAAATAGTAAACTAAAGTACCTGAATCCAATGATCTACACTCAAGAACTAGGGGAAAACCTAGAAAGTGAAACCCAAATATCATTCACATACCTTGAGCTAATAAACTACACTCTTTGAAAAGAGAAACACCCTATAAAGTGAACACCCATAATATATGATGGCCTCAAGATAAACCCCCCACTTAGTAACCATTTTAACCCATGCTCTCATTTTTACAATCATTTCAAAGTTAAAAAATTAATTTCAAAACCATTTTATAATACCATTTTTAATTCTAGGAAAACACCGTTTTTATTTCCACTTATCAACAATTGGGAAAAAATATATCTCTTCAAAAACTCATTTCATTTCTCAAAAAATCATGCTATATTCCTTGTATAAATTAGTTTATAAAGAAGGAATAATAAGGATCATCAAAATAGTCTAGAGTAGCAACCACCTACCACCATACATGGGTCGCACAAACCCACAATGAGATCCACAAACAAGGAAAACCCCAAAACATCTACAAAGGATCTAGAATCAAATACACTTCAAATGATTGATCCAATTTAGAAAACAAGGGGTTTTTGAAAAATGGGAAACCCATATACCTCAAGAATGAATGGACGTCATAACATGACCACCAAAGGAATGGCCACTGGAAACGATCGAACACATCATATCTTGAAAAAAGATGATAGAAAACACCAACTTGGACCAAAAAATCATATAATGCAACCCAAGGGTGTTACCATGATCAAATATAATGATGAATAAAAAAATATCATCTAACCGTAGAGATGCACCAGAAGAAAAAAAAACGTCAAACACTGATCAGATAATTATTTAAGGAAAAGTGTCTCTAAATATTGCTTTAGAGGAAGTCAAGGTCGAGAGAAAATAAAATGTGGTAGAGGAATGATCACCCAAAACCGGAAACGTTCCATAAAACTTCCTAGCCTGTGGAATTACATGACATGTAACCCATTTACACATCACGACATACAAAATGTTTATATATATTGATAAATCATTCACTTCGGATTAAAAATATATTATTTAAAAAATTAAAGATGTGAAAAAATCTATTCACACCATGAAATCATTAACTGTGCACTGACTTTCAGGATTTTCATCCAACAACTCTTACATTATGGGTAACCTTGTTACATGGTGTGAAATAATCTTGTAGCCTTTAGAAAAACACTGGTAAAAACTAAAATTACAAAAAATACTTGACTTCACCATTATAGATATCTTTTTAATTCCTTCTCTACACTATATAGATAATGATAAAAGGAAAAATACGATTAGGTTAAGGATGTACGTGATAGATCATTAATGGGATGTTAAAGGGTCCCTTTGGAATTTATTCAAATTTCATGAGATGTTCATTAGTGGTGGATGTTATATATAGGTGATAATAAGGAGGAATATTTTTTTGTGGGTTGACTTTCGGAAAGAGTTCTATGAAAAGTTCACTTCACCAACTATAAATTTAGTGAAGTATTAGAAGATTATTTCTCTTCATATAAGGAGTATGTTAGTACAGGAGGTGAGAATCATGTTCAAGGACCTTCGACATTTTCCCCAGATATTTTTCTAGATAGTAAGTATCATGTGATAAATTTTGAGGAGGAATTCCATACTTTTATTTAGTATTCAATTACTACTTTTCTTTTGATAATGCATCTAGATGATCATGAAAAAGAGGAGTTGAACCAATAGACTCACTAGTGATTGGATTTTCCATGATGGGGAACCAAAATAGTTCCTCAAGGAGACAGGTTTTCATTGGTAGGTCTCTGGTACAAGGAATTTATAAATATTGATCAATAGGGAGTCAACCTCATCATATTACCATTCATCCATCAAGAACAACTAGTTTCTCATCATATCTTGGAGATATGAAGAAAGTGTTTTTTGTCTTGAGGGTACATGGAAATCTCCATAATCAATGACCAGTGGTTCTTTGAAATCAGTTTGGTAGAGGAGAAAATTGTTGATCAAATGATGATTCAACAAGTTTATTAATTTGTATTTATTTTTGATGCTCACAAACAAAATTATTTGTGTTTTCAATGAATTTAATTTTTCTTGAAATTTAGAAAATTATTATTAATTGGAATATTTATTCTATAATCATATTCAAATGAATGGATTATAGGGAATATTGTTTGATGTATTTGAGATGTTTTTAAATGTAATTTGTAAATAATATTCGCAACCTACATTTACAACTGAAAATTAAAGATTGGAAACCCTATGTTTGGAGAAAAACATATGGCATATATAGCCTACATTTTCAAAAAAGTATAGTTTATGAACATTATGTTTGGACTCAACCATACGTTTAGGTCCCACCCATATCATAATGAAATCATACATACAAGTGACAAAAAATCATAAACAATCATAATATAACCCATGAAATGTAATGGGTTTCATAAACATAAAATCATATATTAAGCTGTGGAAAAAGATACATGTTTCATAATCATTACATCTAAAGCAGAACCCATGAAAGAGTGCATTATTTCAAAAACATATAACCCATTAAATAGGAACATATTTCATAGAGAACATAATATCAAGAATAACCCATTGAGAAAATGAATAGGAATGGATCTTTCAGATCATATACCAGTAAGTAATGAGTAACATTAATAGATGTCATCTTAGATGGAAAATAATTTCAAAATTTCATTCAAAAACATTTATTGAGTAAAATATTCATTCATCATTGAAAAATTATTTTTAATACATAAAACCATTTGTTAATATATTTCAAATAAAATAACTTTAAAACTTAAAAAGAAGATATGAAATCATTTAAAAAAAGTTTCCCTTGAAAACCTGCAAAATAATCTTAAAAAAATTTGAGAATCTTTTTTATTGAAAACATTTTGAAAATATAAAAATAATTTTTGAAATTTTTTGGAAAATCATTTCATTGAAAATAATTTCAAAACATTTTACAGTGCAAGAAAAAATGTTGAAAACTATATTCCTTGAAATTAATTTGAAAACATATAGATAAATATTGATAACATTTTTAAAACCATTTTCCTTGAATACTTATAAAAGAAGATTGAAAATATTTAGATAAAAAAATTTCTTGAAATCTTATAAAAGAATATTTAAAACGTTTCTGAAACAATTTTTCATGAATGAATAAAAAACTAAGTGTGAATAAATTTTAAAAACCATTTTCATTGGAAATATCTTTTAAAAAATTGGGAAAAAAATATTAATTGAATGAAAATTTCCAAGGATTGATAGTGGATAAGTCCTTTCATGTCGTACGTGGAATAAAGAACATACCTTTTTCATGAAAAAAATGATAGAAAGTTTCCTTGTTCAAAAAGTGAAAAGATGATTCCGTTAGAAAAAATTTTAATAGAAAAAAGTGTAAATATTTCTTCTAACAATTATATGATATTAGTAGAATATTCTTTGAAACCATTTTTATAAAACACAGTTTAGAAGGAACATAAATTTCTAATCAAATAGAGGGTAAAGATAGACTTTGTTAAAAAAATTCTTAAATATCTTATGTTCTAATGATTAGAAAATGCTACTAACTTGTGAATATAGAATTAATAACTAAATGATAAAGAAATTCATAAATGTTTTTCGATATATAATAAAATAATTCACGATAGGATGTGTAAACATAAAAAATCTTCAAAAAGTGATGACATTGTGTTAATAAGTTGTTATTATAAGGTATATTGGGATCAAAAACACCATGTAATATAAAGAAATTAAATTAATCTTAAGAAGTTAATTTATGATATAACATGTAGAATTAATGTTTATACTACTTGAAAAATATTTTATGTTCATAAAAAAAACCTGAGTATCAATGACGGAAAATTGAGACAATCCATTTTTTTACCAATTTTGTATCTTCTGTAACATAAACTCTATTTAATTAATGTTTATTAAATAGATATTTTAATACCCATAAATTTTTTTATAAGATAAAAAAATAAGATCATGGTCATTATATACAACACACAAAAGGAAAGAGTGGATAACATAGCATGTATCACATGGGAATTAAAATCATGATGAAATCCTCTTACCGTGTGTCTTGACTCTCTTCATACTCATACAAAAATCCTATATTATGAAGATAAGTTTTTTATATGTTTTTTATAGAATAATATTCATATACATAATACAATATAATATTTTATTATGACCTTAAATTATGTGCTTCTTAACAATCCAATGATAAGGTATCACTTCGGTTAATATTATCTTCATTATTCGCATGTGTCGTAATTTGTAATATCTTTGGTATTTATAAAATATATCATGATTTATAGAATGTAAACAATGATATAAATTTCAATTATATAAAATATATTTATATTATAATAATATATATAACACATTTGTATGAAATTAAATATATCATTTATGGATATGATTGGCCATTAGTACGTATGAAATCTATTTCCATTTTATTATCAGGTTGATCGAATGAATGTAAACTATGTTAAAGTATGTATGTTTATATATATCATTATTAAAGTATATTTATTATATAATATATGTATATATATTATTAATACACTAAAACCATACTTAATAAAGTACATGTAGTGTATAAATCAATCATACCACTTTTAGGGGGAGGTTGTCAACACTTCCCCAAATGAAATTATCATATTAACAAAAACTGAAATGTAAAAAGATATGTTTTATGAAATGGAATAAATAATATTAATGAAAAAATTAATTTAATATATGAAATATATAACATATTATCTATAATTTTTTCCACCATGTTTGCTGGTAATGAAAAAATGAATAATCATCAATTCGTTAGGAAGTAGTTCACCGTACACAGAAGCAGTACATTTGTCACCCATTAGATTTAAGTGTTTTATGTGTAGGTTGATCCATTTATAAAAAATAATATTTTAACCGGGATAAAGGTTTTGGTATATAATAATATAATAAATAAATTGGACGTGGTAGAGAAGGAAAATAAATGAAAATACTTGATAGAAGACACTACATCTTACTCAGGTAACTCATTTTGGTTTGTGACAAAAGGCATCCTTGGTTCGACTTCTGCAGAAGAAAAGGATTCTAGGATAAAGGAAAGGATGTTCTGAAATTTATTTGGATGATCATGTAAGAACCTAATAATTTTGGTTGTTTTGAAGAAGAGGGAGAGGTGGTGACCTTTTATAGGGATGGAAAATGACTTAGTTGGAATTTTTGAAAACAAGTTAGGTGTATGCATGTTATTTCCAAAAAAGTCATTCCAAACCATCATAATACAATAATTGAAGGATTATGGACACATAATGTCCATAAAAGTTGTTTTGGACAAGTTTCTATGTCATTTTCCCCCTAATATTGAGGTTCTATAACTAATTTAGATTAATTTGACCTTAATCGTTGTGATAACTTTTAATCACTTTTAGTAATAATATTAGTAAATAATTATGTTGAAATTAATATACTATACATATTATAATTATTATAATTATTTATGTTGGTTTTTTAAATTAAATTCATATAAGAAGAAAAATAAATATTAATGATAACCACCCAGATGGGACGAAATAACATGTTTTTAATGTAAACATGTTTTTCGTAAGTTTGTTATGTTTTTATAATAAACTGAAATGTGAAATTGATTATAATTACCTAAATGGTATTAATAGATGTATAATTTATCTATTTAACCATAAAAAAATTAATTCATAATTAAACATTAAAAATTATTTAAATTAAATGGAAGTTATTAACTAAAACATAGTATTTTGAGTGTTCATAAAAATGACCTTTCTCAGAAAAATACCAAAAATTCACTCTGATAATTACGATGTTCTAAAATTATAAATAAAGTTTATTTATTTTTTTTAAATTTGAAAATTTTTCTAAAATTAATTTTATTGTGATAATCAGTTCACTCAGGAAAACGTTATTTTTAAACATAAATGGACTTTAAGTAATCATATCTTTAATTACCAATATGTTTTATTTATATAAAAAATTTATAAATAATATTTGAAAATTATTTATTACTATTCATATAAATAATTTTAATGTATAGTTGATAATTATCTAACATAAATAATTAAAATAATAGAATAATGTTTTGTAAAAACATCAGGGTTGCGTGCAACATATGCAAAGTCAGTGTGGCGTGTAGCGCAAGCCAAGTCAGTATTGCGTATAGAACAAGCCAAGTTGATGATTCATGTAGTGAAATCCAAGTAGGTTCTCTGTGAAAGAAATATTTTATTTAGTTTTTTAATATATTTATATATATATATACATATATATTTAAAGAACTATTTCTTGTGTCATACGAAAGGAAAAATATTAAAAATAAAATTAATTCAAAAATTCAATTCAAAAAATATCAGGGTGTTACATGTCCTCATAGTAGTAGTCAATTTAAAACTATGGTCCCAATGATTTATTTTTTGGACCATCTGAAAAATTAAACTATAGTTCATTGAAATCCCAAACATGTAATTCTTTCTTGAATTTATGAAGGGCATGGTTCCCTCCTCAATCTTTCCATTTATCCCATAAAGGTATTTTATATCATAATTTTTTTTTTCTTTTTCATTATTCTTAATAGAAGCTCTATTTCTTCCTCATATATGGGAAAAAATTATCAATCCCTTAAAAGATATCATTTATAATATTTTTTCTTATTTAGACTAAATTAATCATTGTTTGGTATATGCTTAACTTTTTGTCATCCCCTTGAACTTTTATGCATAACTCCAATGTTTGGACATCAGCTAATACTGGTTATATAGCATGGAATGGACTTACCAATATTGTTGGGTTCATTTAATCATCAATTATCATCATAAGAAAATCCACCTAAATATAGAACATATCTACCTTAATAATGACATCTTTACGTATTCATTGGGGAAATCACACGGTAGTCTCTTCATATTGATTTATAACTCAATATGGATTTATATCCCTTAATACCATCACTTTAAATGATGTATATGAAATTATATTTTCACTTACACAAAAATATCATAAGTTTCTACAAGAATAATTTTATCTAGAATCAATCAGAATATATAATATAATTTGATAACATTACTTCTTCAGTAGATTACCTGATACCACAGTATAACATTACCCAATCAATGGTATGGTGTATAATTCTATTATAATCCTTTTATATGAAACCAGTAGACTAATAACAATATCCTAGTTGATAATTTTATATGTCTCCATTTGTGAATGGTATGTTGATATACAACTTCATAAACTCTTCATGAAACATTTCCCTTTTGTTGTCAAACCTTAATTTCCTTTATCTCTTTAGAATTGGTTGTGGTTGTCAATAAAGTTGTTGTGAATCCTATATAATAAACTAATTATCTTCACCGACTTTCTTTATTATTCCTTGCACAACTTCTTTTTCTCCCACATAATTTCTTTAATCTATTTTCATACCCTTAAGTAATAACATTGGGTATCTTACCACATTGTAGTGTAGAAGATGTCATATATCAATGTCTTGGAACATCAGTATCATCATTTTGAACTCCTCTTGGGATTTCCTTTATTTGGATTTCAATCAATCCCAATTGAATTTTAATATTTTTGATGAATAATATTTTTTTTCAGTTATCATTTAATTCGAGGATATAGATCATGATTTTTAGAGGAGGATTTAATCTATATTAGTGATTCTTCGAAGAATTTCATGAAATAGTATAGAGTCTCTACTACTAAATTATATTTTATTGGAAAATATTACACTTGATATTCAGGTTCAAAACCATTTTTCCACATATTATATATATTCCCTGAATTTGTTTTATGTTATTGTAATGGACTCTATCCTTTTTTATAATTTTTATAGTAATAATCAATGTAATTAGCATCATAATCATCAAGATAATTTAGATGCTGGGTTACTCTCAAAATTATAATTTACTTGTCACTACATTCATATATTTATCCACCCATCAATTGTACACCGTGTTTATTCCATATTCATTTCTACTATAAATTTGATAGTGGAAAATAAAATTGGAAATTTTCTCCAACAACTCATAGATTTTTATGGGTAACTTACTTGTAAATAATCTTGTTGTGGAACTATCAACAATAATCCAGTTACCCAATGATTACCCATTTTAAGATGTTCAAATTAGAATAAAATTTTCATTGTGATGATCAATTAATATTATTATTAGAATTTAAAATATATCCTAAGAACTATTTGTTGATACACCACATTTTTATCAATGTTCATAATACTTAACTGTAAATCCTTATTCTTCAATGGTAAGAAAATCTTATCCAAAACATCCTTAATACATCATCTATATGTAACTCCATAAGATTTAATGAATTAATTTTTTTTAATTAATTTAATCTTTTGATATTTCCTCCTCACGGAAGATGGGATATATATTTTTTATATTAAAAAGTAGCACTATGTTTTAATTATTTTATATAGTATAGTTAGGGATGGTTTCACTACACGCAACAGAGACTAGAATTTCGTTACACGCAACATTGAGTTTCTATGAAACAATGTATTACTATTATAATTACTTAAATAAGATAGTTATAACATAGACATTAAATATTTGATATGAATAGTAATAACTAGTTTAAAAAAATTATAATGGTTTTGATAATGAAAATTATAATATCTAGTAATGTATTTATATGTTTAAGACAACTATTTTCCCAAATGAATTGATTTTCATGTCGTTCTATGGAAAAAAATTAGACACTCATATTAATTTTTTTATAAAATAATATTTATTATTAAATTCAGAATATCAAAATTATCTTAGGGTGAATTTATGGTATTTTTCTAAAAATATATAATTTTTTATGAATAGTGAAAAATACTTCATAGTAGTTACAAACAAATATTTTCATTTCAATAGTTTTTTACATTAAATTGATTTTAAATTCATAATTTATAAAACCTTAATATATTAGTCCAATATAGGCCTCTGGAATCAATATTATTATATAAATAAATATAAAAATATTTTTCAACTTTTGAATGTATCTTTTACCTGCCTTCTAGTCACATTTGTGGGATTTATTGTAAATTTTATTTTGTTAATTTTGTGAAATGGATTTTTTGAAATAAAAATACTTTGTTGAAATCAGTATAAAACATTTGGTCTAATTGGATCTAAATAAATTTTGGGAAATAGTATCTTTTGAATTTTATTTACCGTGGTTAAAGGTAAATACATAAATTAATAGTAAAAACAATATTATAATAATATAAAATTACCCTAACACTTTTCCAAATTTCAATGGGTTTTTTTTTTCAACCAAAATCAATCTTAGGTTAAAAATATGATCCTACGATTAAGACATTTATTGTATTTTATTTAATGAAGAGTTAAAAGTTTCATATTCAAAATTTAATAACTATATAATTTTAAATATAGGTTTTTACATTAGATAAATGAAACTATAATTATTTTATTGAAAGATATTAAATTTAATTTCATCATTATATTTTATTTTTAATTTTTATATAGGATATAACATAAATAATGTATTGTATGACAATGACGAAGTAAGAGTTTAATTAATTTAGATTTCGGATAAATGATATAAAAAAGTTAAAATAAATATACAACGAATAAATTGAGGACATACACAAATTTTATAGATATACTAGACATGTTATTGACATTATTGATGTATTTTTTTTATTTATAATGTTCGTATGATATTTTAAAATATGATAATATTGAATAGTATCAAAATTTACATCAATGATACATTAAAATAAACAATATTTTATTTAATGTAATGAAATTCATAAAAATATAATATGAATCCAAATAATTTTTATAGTGTAAAATATATAATAATTTTTCCAAATGGTGATTTTTTTTCATTTTATAGTATCTACATTAACCCTATTGATAAAAAACATGTTGTCACAAAAAAGGTTCAATTATTTAACTACTGGTTAAATACAAAAGATAAGTTTTTTTTTCGTGACCTAAAGTTGTATAAAATTAATTTTTACAGGATTTAGACACATACTCATCTTATTATACAAATTACACACTTTGGATCTATTTTAAATCAAAAATAATTTTATAATAAATTAATTGTTTGGAATCTCCAAAAGTGACACTCCTCACTCTTATAAAAGGGAACATCTCCTTCTCTTTTATTCACACCTCTAAATCCCTTTTCCACATCCAAAACCTACCCATTTCTCCTACCAACATCCATCCATTCCTTCTATAATACTTTCATTGTGTAGAAAGAAACTGAATAAAGCCTTTTTTTTCAATCCAAAAGGAGTTACACGGTTTAGAGGTAATGTATTCTTTCAAGTTCCTTTCCTTTATTTTCATTATACACCCCATACACTCAGTTTATTACATTTTTTATGAAAAAACTGGTATGCTAAATATACTCTGATGTTTTTATGCTACACTTTCTTCCTACACTTACAACCACCTACATCTAATGGCTATCAAACATACAATTTCTGTGTATATAGAACTATTGCCTTGCAAAAATGATGATTTTCATTGTTTTCCATTACCACCAATAACGGTGGCCATTATGATGGAAACTCTCTCTCTATATGTTATATATAATATTTATTATCTCATTAACCTATTTTCTTACATTTTACAACACATACCTTTTTTATATTCCATTTGGTGTTAGTACGATAATCTCGTTTGAGGATGTATGGACAATCGCCCCCTCAAAGCGATCTGAGTCGTTCACACACCACATAGAATGTATTAAATATGGGATTAGTGAACCGATATGATATATATGATATAATAATTCTACTTTAATTAAGATATGTATATATAAAAACATACATTAATATACATGTGTCATTTATATACTTTCACTCGATACAACTATTTAAACATAAACAATGTCCATACGTATGTACGGCCAACCGTCTCCCTGAACAATGTAATCCATCTAATATATCATTCAGTTATAAAATATTTTAATATAAATATTTCTGATATATATAATATTTATATCATGATTTATATTCTAGAATCAGTATATAAGTATAATGACCAATTATATTACAAAATTAAGACACATGTGAAGAACCAAATGAATATTACCCAAATCGAAACCTTAACATAAGATCATTAACAAGAGGGTAATATAAGGTCACAATAAAACAATATGTGATATTATATATAATAAAATGATTCAATAAAATACTTTTAATAAAAAAATATTTAGTATATAGGAATATTGTTCGAGTATGAAGTGATTCAAGACACAGGGTAAGGGATTAATTTTGCCTCGCCGTTATTTCAGTGAGACACATGCCTCATACCAAACTTGTTTACTATATATGGTGTTTATAAATCCAAAGAATGTTTATTATTAGTCTTATACAAATTATTATGATATTTAAGTTTTCCTATAATTTTTTTTACATGGTCCCTAGGATTTTATTTATTATAAAGCAAGGTGTTTTCATTACACAATCTCTTCCATATTTGGGATTGTATTGTTTTAAGTATATGTTGGCTAGTATTTATAATTCATTTCCATTAAATCTATTTTTTTTTCAAAAATTGTATTTTTATTCTCCCATGGATTTTTAATGTCATTATTACCTATTTTTAACTTTTTACTACATGGTTTGAAATTAATCTTTATTTCATTTTTCATACGATTAAATTTTTTATATTTCTGGAAAAAGTACAAGAAGAATGTTCTTTACCTTATAAGGAATGAACAGTTTTAACCTTTCATAATGCGTTATTTCATTAAAGATACCCCTAAAATCATACAAGTTTATTTTAAAATAAAATTACTTCTTTTAAAATTGAAAAAAATTATGAAATGAAAGGTATTTCAATAAAGAATTTTTTTTTCATCAAGATATGTTCTAAATGATTTTCATGATACCTTTATTTGTTTTTAATTTGGTTTCAATGAAATGTTTTTTCAAAATGTTTTATGTTTTAAAAAGTTATTTTTACATAAAATTCATGTTCTAAGTGAAATTTTAAAAAACTTACCCACCTATGATGACATAATTTGTTATTATTTATGAATAAAATTATAATTCATTAATGGAATGATTTATGTTTTCATAGAATAATGCATTATAATCCCTATACATTTCATGGGTTTTAATTTTTATTAAATTATTATGGAACATATATCTTTTCCAAAGGTTATGTTATGATTGCATGTATATGATTCCCATTTTATTTCATTGTTTATGATATGATTTTTTATATTCTTTTAGAACATATATGTATGATTTCATTGTTTGATGGGTGGGAACTATATCTCAATTTAATGAATTAGGTAATGTTGGAAAACTCAGGAGTTATATATGTTATGTATGAAGTTGTTTTTAGGTTCACAATTATATGCATGGACCTGGTATTCATGTCCATAATTCTATGTGTCGACCTAGTTTCCATGTCCATAGTTTTATGTGGGACCTGGTTTTCATGACAATAATTTTATTGGAGGACCTTCTTTTCATGACCATAATTTTATGCATGGACCTTATTTTCAGGTCTATATATTTATTCAAGGGTCTGATTTCATGTCCTTAATGAGCGAACCTAATACAATTTATATATGTTCACAACTTTATAAGTTGAATTAAATGCCATAGATTAAAGTCATAAGTAAATTTTATGATCTTATGAATTATGATATTTTATTTACTTATTACTTCTAATTACCTTTGATATGGTGGGAATTATCTTCTAATTTTATAATCATGTTCTCATAACCTTATGATCATTCTATGCTTATGTATCTATCTTGTTTACCCATACTGAGCATATAAGCTCACCAGTTTTTATGTTTCCTTTCCCAATTTTATAAGGAACGATATTAAGTCAAAGTACTAAATGAGATGATATTTATAGGAGAATTGATGTCCTTTCACCAAATTCGATGTATGTGTTCCATGTTTCCAAAGGAAATAAACTATTACTATCCTCAAGAATGTATGATTATAATGTGCTGAATATTCATCTAAAATGATATAATATCCATGTATGTTAAGACTTGGTCGCTATAGATGGTATTAGAGGAAAGTTTTAGTGAACATATGGAAACTAGGATGAGAAACCAATTTGTATATCATTACATATGTTTCAAAGAATATGTACTGGGATGTCTCTCGGGATAATTATAAGTTTGAGGCAATTTTTAGGAAACTTTTGTGGAATTTCGGTAAATGATATGGTGAGTGGTTTCATATAAATACATCCTTGTCTCGATACAACATGTGGATGTTGCTCTATAACATGGGTACCTAGGGGTTAAAACTCAAAAAATATGTTCCGGGCCTAACTCAGGGTAATCTAGTTCATGACAATAGGCCGTTCTACACAACTAGATTGACACTCTCGGGGGATATTCTTTGGGAATTCACAAACTCTTTATGACACATATTAATGGATTTAAATTGGAATTGGTTATGAATAACTTTTGATAAACATGAGTAGTCATATTTTATGAAAGGTGTCATCATTTATACATCATATATGTTGTTTTCATGATAATTTGATTCCTTGCTATGATAATATGTTATTTATAAATTCCTCTTGGTTTTAGAAAATAGCGGGAACAAGAAGGAAATAGATTAATGTTGGGTATGATGGAAAATATTTTTGATGAGTAGTCAAATGGGATGATCTCTATATTGAAGGATGTTTTGATCAGGACAGTCTAGTTTTCAAGGAACATTATTTACAATGTGTACCTTAACCAACTCATTGCATCACCAAGGAATATAAAGATGGAGATCCATGAGAGTTCGGTTAAAGGAGACCATGGAGGAAAGAAGATTCAGTTTCCTTTGTCTCAAGATGGGGAATGAATAACCTATTTCAACGTCTTGGAGAAACAAGAAGATGTGTTTACTATGTAAAATAAGGTCACAATGTGAGTGACTGCAAGGGAAAAATGAAGAGTTTGGTTAATATAATGAATAAGAATATTTTACCCATTAAGATATCAACTACGGTTATGCGTTTTATGTGTGGATTAAAGGGTTATTAGGAAACCCAATGTCCCAAGATGAAATATCCTAATGGGATCCAGCAATGTGGTGTGAGTAATGGTTACATTTCTATTGATTAAGAGACTATATATGAAATGTGAAAAGAAATTGGTATTATGTAACAAGATGAGGTATCATTTTTAAAGTAGTAAGGTTGAAGTAATTGAATTTTTCATGTATATGAAATCATGGAAATTGTTGATGAATTGTTTTTGTGGTTTTAAGGAATAACTAAATATATATATTTTGGTCTACAATAATTTTAACATAAGTATTTAAGAATATATGTGGAATTGTACTGGAAACCATGAAAAGTGAATGAGGTAATAAGGTGATTTTGTTGAAAAATCCTGATTAATGGAAGGATATTACTTAATATGACGATGATATTGATATAACTGTATTTGGATAAATATATGTTGGATATAAATAAGTAAATTGGGCAATTCTAGTAACATTGGAACTCATTAAGGATTAATTGACACGTGCGGTAAGAAATCATAGATTATGTATAAATATTTTAGTAATTAAGAATAAAGAAACATGCAAGTATTAAATACGAAGGTATGGTAATTCAAGTTATTTACATGTTTCTAGAAAATAAATTATTAATGTTTTCCCATGTTCGGAATGTTAGAATCAAGAACTACCTTATGATATATGGTAAGTAAATTCTAACTTCATTTAGTGGAATTCTTTCTAAATTTTATGATTTTCATTATTAAGAAGGATTGTGGGATTATCCATTTATTAAAAGATTAAGATAAACATCATATTATTTTGTGAGATTAATATATTATCTCACCATAGGTAGGTTTATACATATTTTACAACTTTTTCTAACCATTTGGTTGTTGTAAAGAGAAATGGATTAAATTGTCAATCTATTTATGGATTGTAGGATATTCTAGCACTTCAAGAGTGAAAAACTAAACTTCATTTCTTCCAATAATAGTTATAGTTGAAATTGTTCTAGGTAAGACCAATAGGAAGATTGTACCGAGATCAGGTAAGAATTTATCCCCATTTTCTTAAACAATAAGAAAATGATATTAAAAACCAAAAATGTTTTCATAGTACCTTCTTATATGATGATTCTGTTGGTCCCTTAGATCACCACAGATTTTTGGCTCTTGATTATTAACTTACTCTTAATGATGTACTCTATCACTCTGCATAGAAACTTCATAGCTATATTTTTCTTCCATATATATGTTTCTTCCATATATATGTTTCCACTTCCCATCCATGTTATCCTATGTGGAATCCCAATGATGAGTTACATTGGGAAAGCATTACGTTTCTAACATCCATTTTTAAAATGATGTTATAGTATTCCTTTTTATGATTTGGGTTTCTAGGAATGAAATATTCATGTACTAATCCTTTGATAACCCAAATGAACTTTGAGGGTGAAATTCATTTTATGGGGGGGGGGGAGAATGCAACACCCCAATATTTTATGAATGTATTTTTTTATTTTATTTATTCTTTTGATATTTTTACTACGAAAATCACAATATATATATATATATATTATTAAATAAAATTAACATGTTTGGATTATGTTATAAGCAATAGAAAGGGAAACTCACTCTATACACAACACATACTTGGATTATGTAACAAAAAACACTGAGTTTCTCTAAATCAACCCATTACTATTATAATAAATTAAATAAGATTCCTATAACCAAGACGTTAAAATTTTGATATGAATAATAATAACTATTTTTAAAATATTTTTTATAATGTGTTTGATAATGAAAACTAATTTTTTGGTAAAGTATTTATATGTTTAAAACTACTATTTTCACAAATGAACTAATATTCATATCCTTCTACAAAAAATAATAAAATTAGTTTTAGAAACTCATAGAAATAGATTTTGATAATAACCCATTATTTCTGAACTTGTAATACTAAAATTTTCTTAGGGTGATTTACGTTATTTTTCTGAAAATTTTCAATTTTTGATGAATATTGAAAAAATAGAGCATAGTAGTTAAAAATCTAGTTTATCATTTAAATAAATATTTTTACATTAAATTGATTTCAAATTCACAATAGAAAAATAATTCCTATATAAATCTAATATATTTCATTGGAATAATTTTTATTATTTAATAAGATATAAAAATTTTATTTTTCTTTCGAACGTCTCTTTTACCCACCTTCTAGCCACATTTGTGGGATTACCAGTAAACGTAATTTTACCGCATCAGTGAATTTAATTTAGAAATATGGAAATAATTTTTTTTAATTAGTATAAAAAATGTGGTTAAATAGAATCAAAATATTTTTTAGTGAATAGTAACATTTGAATTTCATTTACTACTGTTAAAGGTAAATCAGAAAATTAAAAGGAAAAATAATATAATAATAATATAAAATATCCTCTAACACCCCGTGATTTTTTAAGATATATTATTTTTAATTTCATTAATCTTCTTTTATACACTACACAAATATTATCTTGTACTATATGCAACACCGCATTAGCTTGTAGTATACGGAACACTATTCTTGGCTTGCATTACACGCAATCGTGACCTACCTCGATAGCGTGTGTAGAATGCAATACTGGGTTTTACTAAACAATGATATATGGTTATAATATTATTATGGACTAGCCGTTATGAATATTATCAACTAAATTTTTAATTTTATAACATTATTATTCATCTTTCACATTTTTTAGAACATGATATGAGAACAAAATCAATTTTTTGAGTAAAATAAGTATTTTTTAAAAAATGTAGTTTTGTCGCCTTTTGATAGCGCACCCACATTAAATCTTGTTTTCGACATGTCTATAAGTTCAATTTGACAAAATAAAATTCTTCTTTGGAATCAGGATATAAAAATTTACTTTTGATAAATTTTTCATATCATTCTGATAACTTTGATATTTTAATGAATAGTAAAAACACGCTATATTTTAATTAAAAACAACTTTTTTCATCACAATAATTTATATGGTTAGATTATATTTTTAATTGGGTTTAAAGTTTAATTAGAATATTTTTTCACCTTTTAATCCAATGTTGGTCATTGGAATTAATTTCACTTTGAAATTGGATATAAACAAGTATCAATCTTTTGATAGTTATTGTTTCTTAAAAAAACACCCTATTTGTTTTGATAACGGAAATTAATTTTAAAATTAATTAATGCCACTTCTATGTTCTGAATTTGAAAAAATATACATCAATTTTGAATTCGGAATATCAAATAATGCTTAGGCTGATTTTTTGGTATTTTTCTCAACAACTTCATTTTTTGAAGAATAGTAAAACCACTTAGTGGTAGTTAAAAAACTGAATTTTTTATTTAACTAAATTTTTACCACTTTTGTGAATTAAATTTCGAAAATACAATAGACACGGTTAATATCAAGGAATAAAATTTGGTTCAATGAGATGAAAATATTTTTTGGTGAATGGTAACTTTTAACTTTTTTTTACCACGGTTAAAAGTAAATAGGATAATTAAGGGTAAAAATTATATTCTTATTACCCTCACACATGTACTAATTGTATTGGATAAATTTAATTCGACCCAAAAATACCTTAGTAATAAAATATGAACATTTAGGCCCACATGGATTAGATTAGGACATTTAATATTAATTTATTTAAAGAAGGGTTAAAATAGTTAGAAATAAAAGTTTAATAAGTAAATCATTTTTAATATATGGTTATACATAAGATAAATTTGACTATAAATATTATTTAGAAATATAAACAGATTTAATACATAATGGTATTTTAATTTTAATTTTTAGACATTAAATAATTTAATTTATTTAAGACAAAATGATGATGTAGTAATTATCTTATTAATGAAATATTGACATAATTGATGTTATAAATACCCAAATAATTGTAATTTGAGACTTTTTATGAATTCCAGTAATTTTATAGATTAATATGAAATGTTATTATTGATTTAGTTACCTTTTTTATAACTAATAATTCTGTTATGAGTTTAACAAAAATCAATTAACAAATAGTGTCAAAATTGACATAAAATAGTTTTTAAAACAAGTATTATATTATTAATTGTTATTTTATTCCTAAAAATCTAAGGTTCGTCCAAATGACTTATATAAGGTTATATATATAAATAATGAACATATTGGAGTTCTTTTGGCTTGTTATTGTAAATTTATTAACCTTATAGTGTAAGAAAACAAGACGACACGGTAAAAGGAAAATTATTTAACTTAAAGTTAAATCTAAATGATAAGGTTAAAATAGAAAGTTAAACTTGTATAAATTCTATTGTATTTGAGGATTTCGAACCATCCCCACATTAGGTTCAAAATAAATCAATTTTTAGCTATTAAAAACGGAATATGACTATATAATAAAATAATATTTTTAGTTTTTCCAAAGGTTCCCCTCTCCTCCCTTATAAAAGGGCACCTCATCCATCTCTTCCTCACACCACATTGAGCCTTCATGATCGGAAAACCCCTGAAAAATTATCTTCCCCAATTCCCTAGAAACATCCTAGATGTCCTGGTCTTCTTGAAAGACCAATTTTAGTTCCCTAAGAAGAGGTCTCAAAGAGGCGCTTCAAAGAAGAGGTAATGTCCTCTACCGATTCTTTCAACTTTATTTATTCTTCTACTTATTCTTCATTAGTTGTTTCATTATTAAGTAATAACATTAGTATAACTTATATAATTAAATTTCATTATACGTATGAAACAACCCTATTTCACCATCTTTCCATCCTACAGAAAACGAAATCACCACGTGTGCGTACGTATGGAATACCATCTCCACGCCGTGGTGCAATCTATTTTCCACCACCACCTTACTTGGATGGGTATAATGGTGTAAATAATGACTATATATGATTATTTTAATGTGATATTTATTATTAAATAGTATACATACACAAAAATTCTATTCAATAATTATGGGAATGATATCATCGCTCGTGCGTATGTACGGACTACCGTCTCCACGACGCGATGAGATTCATTCTCTATGTTAACCATACATGAATGATAATAAAGTTTTTATAATGAATAATATTTAAATATATGAAATAATAATCCTACTGGATTTATGTATATATATATTTATGGAATCTATTTAGTTTCATTCAATTAAATAAGGAAACGAAAACAACATTCATGCGTACGTACAACCTACCGTCTCCATGAACGGTGTATTTCATTCCTTTTATTGATCTATAATATATATATGTATATGATGAATATATATTATATATGAATCATGTTTTACATTATTTAATTATGTAAATAAAGATATATGTAATAATATCATGAACAAAAATTCCAAACACGTACGATAAATAAAACGATTTAACCCAAAACGCTGCTTTAACATGGAACTTACAAAAGAACAGGTAATATAAAGTCATAAGTGAACCATATATGATATAATAACAATGAATATCATTCTGTAATAAGTCAATGACATTATTTAAATCATTATACAGGACGTTCGGTGATTCTCACTCAAATTTACCCAAGAGAAGAAGGTAAGACGGTCCTTGTAGTTTAGCTTGGGTTATCGAATCCACAGAGACCTAAGAAGTAACCTATAGACACGCACATTCTAAGGAATATTTTTGGCTATGAAGTGGACAACTTTGGGTTGATTTTATATGGGTTTTAATGATATCTAATTGATTTAAGTGAATTCAATTTAAAAGAATGAGTTGATCCTAGGTTATCGCTCGGGGTGTATTGGATGTATTTCCTTTTTAATGATTTCAATTTCATAAATTTGAGATGGTTTCATTTAAGGAGATAAAAAAACATCATAACTTACTGGTTTAATGCCTAAACCCTTTAATAATAATCACCTATACACTTAAAGGATCAAAGTTTTGATCACTTCAAGGTAAAGGTTCGTATTAGTACTTGAAGTGTGTGGCCTTAAATTCAACAAGGACGATAGAGTTTAAAAATCATCAAATAAAAATACCATTAAAGAAATGATTATACATTAATTAGGTGATAACTAACATCCAATCCAGACCCTTACTACTCCCTTGGATCAACCCATAAGTGGGTTAGTCCTCCATTGATCCCATGGTTTCGATGGAAGCGGAAAGTAGACTCATGAGGGAGGAAATGGAGAAGTAAAGAAAACAAAAAAAAAATAAAATGATCACTCCACCGTTGTGTGAATAATTTCACAAGGGTTGGTGTGAATAAATTCACACCTTGATCCAACGGTATCAAAGTGATATGAAGAACAATAGAATAAGAGTAGAAGAAGAACTTTTATTAAGAAACTAAAGTGAATTGAACAACTTACATGTGAAAGACAAATTTGAGGCAACAAAAATGCAGAATAACATTACAATTGAACAAAGCATCCACGATCCTCAACTCTTTCACCACCACTGCCTTAAATAGGCATTTTTGGAGCCTTGGGTCGAGGCTCCAATAGTAAAAAGAATCTCAATTAATTTTGGTAGGCCATAGGTGGTGGAAAGCTTGTGGAATTTGAACTTTTCCACATTTGACCCGAGGTGGCAGCCAGCTTTCCTTCACTGAACAGACACGTCTAGAAGACCTTCTAGAAGGCCGAATCAGAGTAGGCCATAGATAAAGAAAATGAAGATCCGGATGGATTCTAACCTCCTGTAAAATGTGAGCCCATTTGGAGTTACTGATTCCGAGATATGATGAAATTCATAGACTATTTTTCTGGGCCGCAGAATCTGGCCCAGAATTGTATCTCTAGATTGGGCCGCTTTAATGACCACCATAGAAGCCGAATTATCATTGGATCATGAAGATTTATTTGTTCCTATGAATGTCTTCTATCATCTCACAAAATTTGGGATTCATTGTGTTGTATGTTGGGCCTCACAGTCTAATCAGTGGGCTAGTGTCCAATCTTCCTTCTCTAGAATTGCTTTCTTTCATCACAAAATATCCCCATCTTCTTCCATGAATTCTCCATTGATCCCTGAATGAAAAATGTTCACATTTAAGTGTAGATAATGTTACCAAAATAGCAAATTATAAAAAAATTGATAATTACATTCCTTAGAATCATATGACTCATTGGGCTTAAATTGGTGTATATTAGGCATGAAGTGCACAAATGATGAGAATGGATGTTCATAATGAAAATGCACTAACTCAGGACCAGAAGATAAAAAATGAACTTTTAATACAATTGAAATGTAATTAAAATATATGTTTTTAGAGGATAATCACACCCCCCCAACTTTAGATTTTCTAGTCCCGAGCAAATAATTCAATGATTTTATTTGAATTCCTTTCTTCAAACACATTATAACAAACAGTGCTCACAATGTAAACTTCACACAAATATATTTTTATAACCTATCAAGATAATTTAAAACAAGATGAATTTAAAAGCAGATCCCAATCCCAAGCCCATTACTTTGATCAAATCCATCATCATACTTCATCCAACTCAATTAGGTGTAATGATGTGTTGTGTATCACAATAGATATGGGGGTTCATTTTCATTCAAGGGGGAAGTCATGGAAGCGCTAGGTGGAATAACATTTAATCCTAATATGAGTATTCTTCATTCTTTTTTTTTGATTTTTTTTCAATATTTCCATAGTAATTGAGATTGCATTTAATCAAATTAACCCATGTAGCAAGACTTTGCCGATAACTCCCAGACTCAAAGGCCTTTGGGCACCAAGTGAAGCCCACATACTCGGGCATCGTCTCGAGTTAACTTAATAAAAAACAAAGTCATATTACCATAAATAGAGATATATTGAAAAACCCAGGTCTAGACAAATCTGGAGTCACGATCCGCAAGTACCGAACGCCTCGCATTTTATCAATCCATTGCTCTACACGCAAATTTTTTTTTTTTTAATAATTTTTTTTAGTTTTTTTTGAATACTCATATTATTCATAAAAATAAAACCAGCCTATGTTATTTATTATGGGACCCCAATAATTCAAATTAGTACCCCACAGTCTAGAGGACGTGCATTGTGGCATTTTTTTATTTGGATGAAAATATAAACGATAAAATATCACATTGGACAGCCACACTTTCCAAAATCTATGCTTTTAAACTTAATCATGAATTAAATTAAGAGTCAAGGAAATAATAATTATTTGATATGTAGTTTTTATGTGAGCAAAGATGTTATTATATGAATGATAAAGGAATTTTACTTCTTTTTTTTATCATTGTTTTTTTAAACAAACATTTTGTTTCCACACCCCCCAACATAGAATGAAACTGTCCCTAGTTTCATAAAAACAAAATTTAGAATGGGGTAGAGGAATAAAAAGGGGAGTTCAACAAGGAAATTTAAATATGAGGATCATGGAATGAAGTCACCTGGTGGTTGAAGTTTGAAGTTCTTGCCGCTCGATTTTATTCCTTTGATATCCATGTCGCTTGCAAAGTTACCTAGTGGAAATAGGAAAAACAAAACAAACAGAACAAACAAAATATATATATATATATATTTATATAATAAAGGAAGTAAA
Source organism: Viscum album (assembly GCA_963277665.1). Taxonomy (NCBI): domain Eukaryota; kingdom Viridiplantae; phylum Streptophyta; class Magnoliopsida; order Santalales; family Viscaceae; genus Viscum; species Viscum album. The sequence continues at coordinate 912,147,385 of OY728162.1, read as the reverse complement.
ATATAAGAATATATATAAAAATTATAGAATAATAAAGCACAAGAAGCCGCAGGTCAGTGGTAAGCGCGCGCCCCTGTCTCCCTTCGGTCCCGGGTTCGAGTCCCCGCGGCTTCGTCGGTTGTGACGGGGTTTGCCCCACGGCCTATGACATGGACTTTTTTAAATTATTATTTTATTTTTATTTTTATCATAACCTATAAAATAATAAAAATAAAACAAAATAAACTGATGATACATTGTCTTATTTTTAAATTTATGGGTAAGGTATTACTCAAGGATCACACCACGTGACACAGATGAATATGGTGCTCCCCTTTCGTACCCATCCATACTCATTATAGAAGAACAGGTCAACAGTTTATTTTCTTTTTTCAAAATATCAAAATATCTCATTAACCCTATTTAAAATATAAAGTTGATTAAAACAACGAAATTCTTGGAAACTTGAAAACCATGAGTTACCTCCCATTCAGCGCTTTGTTTAACGTCGTTAGCCCGACATGGACCCTAAATCTATTAATTTGTTCCTTGTTCATAGGTTGGCTCAGTTAACTCAACCTCTATTTCCTATTTATTGAATGATTCAATGAATGTTTTTAACCTTTGACCATTGACCTTGAAAATGTAACCACTTGTGGGATCATGAATCTCTACTGCCCCATGGGGGAATACATGATGCACTATGAAAGGTCCTGACCATCTAGACCTTAACTTTCCCAGATGTAAATGAAGTTTTGAACTATAAAAGAGCACAAGTTTTCCTGGTTCAAAATGTTTGACCTTTATATTCCTAGATTGGTAGGCTTGAACTCTATCTTTATTGATCCTTGAATTTTCATAAGCCTCCATCCTTAGTTCCTCCAGTTCATTGAGATCTAATTTTTTTTTTGTTCCGGCCAATGAGAGATCATAATCCATTTTCTTAATTGCCCAAAAGGCCTTATGTTCAATCTCCACTGGAAAATGGCATACTTTACCATAAACCAACCTATATGGGGACATTCCTAATGTGGTTTTATATGTGGTTCTATAGGCTCAAAGAGCATCTAAGAGTTTCTCAGACCAATCTTTCCTAGAGGGGTTGACAGTTTTTTCAAGAATTTTCTTAATTTCATGATTGGCTAACTTAACTTGACCATTGTTCTGTGGGTGGTAAGCAGTGGACACTTTGTGAGAAATTCCATATTTTTCCATGAGTGATGGGAATGGACGATTGCAAAAATGAGTTCCACGATCACTTATGATAGCCCTAGGAATTCCAAATCTAGAGAATATGTTTTCTTTTAGGAATATAATCAAAGTTTGATGATAATTGGATTTTTTGGGAATGGCCTCAACACATTTTGAGACATAATCAACAGCTAAGAGTATGTAGAGGTATCCCTGAGAGTTTGGGAAGGGACCCATGAAATCAATTCCCCAACAGTCAAATATTTCAACCACTAAGATGGGAGTGAGTGGAATTTGATTCCTTTTTGTTATGGACCCTACTTGTTGACACCTAGGACATCTTTGACAAAATGTGTAGGAGTCCCTTGAGAGGGTGGGCCAGAAAAGACCACATTGAAGAATCTTAGCAGATGTTTTCTTAGAGGAAAAGTGACCTCCACATGCCTCACTATGACAGAATTTAAGGATGGACTCTTGTTCAGATTCTGGAACACACCTACTAATGACTTGGTCAGGGCAGAACATATAGAGGTATGGATCATCAAACACGTAGTGTCTAACATCAGAAAAGAATTCCCTTCGAGCTTGATTCCCTAAGAATTTTGGAATGACTCCTGTCACTAAGAAATTTTCTATGTCAGCATACCAAGGGCAGTCACTCACAGTGTATAAGTGTACATCAGGAAACGAATCAGACACAGAAAGGTGATTTGAGTTGTCTTTGAATTCCATCCTAGAGAGGTGATCAACTACAACATTTTCAACTCCCTTTTTATCCTTGATTGTGAGGTCAAATTCTTGTAAGAGAAGGACCCACCTAATCAGTCTAGCCTTAGCATCTTGTTTTTGGAAGAGGTATTTTAGTGAAGTATGGTAAGTGAACACAGTGATGGGTGATCCTAAGAGGTTGGACCTAAACTTCTCTAAGGAAAACACAATAGCAAGTAACTCCTTTTCACTGGTGGTGTAGTTGATTTGGGCATCATTTAAGGATTTTCTTGCATAAGAAATGACATAAAGAGTTTTATCACAATGTTGTCCTAACACAACTCCAATAGAAAAGTCACTGGCATCACACATAAGTTCAAAAGTAAGGTTCCAATTTGGAGATTTCATAATGGGAGGAGAGGTGAGAGAGGATTTGAGGGTTGAGAATGAACCCTCATATCTTTCTGTCCAAGCAAATGGAGCATCCTTTAATAAGAGAGCACAAAGGGGACGGGATATTGAACTAAAGTCCTTGATGAATCTTCTATAGAAACCAGCATGTCCTAAGAGAGACCTCACTTCCTTGATAGTTTTGGGTGATGGAAGGTGACGAATGATTTCAACCTTTGCTTTATCAACTTCAATCCCCCTACTCGAGACCAGATGGCCTAGAACAAGTCCCTCTTTAACCATGAAATGGCATTTTTCTCAGTTTAGGACCAGATTTTTTTCTTCACATCTTGACAAGACTCTCTCCACATTCTGCAGACATCCCTCAAAAGTATCCCCAAACACAGAGAAGTCATCCATGAAGACCTCAAAAAAATCCCCTACCATGTATTAGAAGATTCCCATCATGCACCGCTGGAAGGTTTCAGGGGCATTGCATAACCCGAAGGGCATGCGTTTGAAGGCAAAGGTACCGAAAGGACATGAGAATGTAGTCTTCCATTGATCCTCTAGGGAGACCTCAATTTGATTGTACCCCGAGTACCCATCTAAGAAACAGTAGAAGGCATGACCTTCCACTCTCTCAAGGACTTGGTCAATGAATGGTAAGGGGAAATGGTCCTTCTTGGTGAATGAGTTTAGTTTCCTATAGTCAATTCAGACCCTCCATCCACTACTCACCCTTGTTGGAAGAATCTCTCCATCCTCATTTGTTATCACTGTGATTCCAGCCTTTTTTGGAACTACTTGGATTGGGCTCACCCATTCACTCTCAGCTATGGGATTTATGATACCAGCTTTCAACAATTTTATAAGTTCCTTCCTTACTACCTCCATGAGATTAGGATTGAGTCACCGTTGAGGTTGACGACATGGCTTTGAATCAGATTCTAGAACAATCCTATGAGTCCCTATAAGTGGGTTAATCCCAGGAATATCAGAAAGGGTCCAACCAATGGCTTTCTTAGGATTCCTAAGGACATATAGAAGCATCCTCTCATGATTGGATTCAAGAGAAGAAGAAATCACAATAGGATGTGTTTGATTTTCCCCTAGGAAGGCATACTTTAGTGCAGCAGGAAGTTCCTTCAATTCAAGATCATGTTGGTTCAGAATTTCAGCAGAAGATTGGGACATTGGATCAAGATCAATTTCTTTTTTTAGAGGTTCAGATAGGATTGATTTTTCACATGTAGAAGTTTCAGCTACTAGATTGGATTGATTAGATTTAGGGAAGGAATTTAGAGGGGTCTCTATAAAATTGGTTTCTTGAAAGGTTTCACTAATTGTTGGAACTAAGACTTCATCATAAGAGAAATTTGAAAATGATTCAATCCAAGGGGATAAACTTCCTTCATATGAACAAAGGAAATCAATCTCATTCTGACTTAAACATTCATCAAATATTCCTTGATGTTCCATGGATTCATTATCAATGCTTCCTATCATGTTTACTTCATGAATATCCTCGTCATCCCCTATTTGTGAGCTTTCATTATAGATGTTCAATTCTAGACTCATGTTCTCAAAGGTGATGGTCATGTTCCCATTTCGGACTCGGATAATAGATTTTATTGTTGAAAAGAAAGGACGACCAAGGATGATTGGGGTTTGTTCCATATTTCCTAAATTTGGATGGTTGTCAAGGACAATGAAACCAGTAGGGTAGATGAAGTTTTCAACCTTTACCAGAACGTCCTTTAACATCCCCTTTGGAACCCTAATGCTATGATCAGCAAGCTGAAGTGTGACAGATGTGGGTTAGAGCTCTTCTAGGCATAACTGGCAGTACACAGTTTATGGGAAGAGATTGACACTAGCACCTAGGTCACACAAGGCCTTGACAACATTGATTTCTCCTAGTTTAACATTGATGTAAGGGCAACCTGGGTCTTTCAACTTAGGAGGAATGGTCCCTTGAATGGTGGTACTTACATTAACAGCCAAAAGGACTTGGTTTGTATGTGAAAAGTTTCTTTTAAAAGTGCACAATTCCTTAAGGTACTTTGAGTAGGCAGGTATAGTTTGGATGGCATCGAGAAGGGGTATGTTCAACTTGACTTGTGAAAATATTTCCCTCAACGTTTCACTCAGTCCAGGCTTGGATTTCCCCCTCATGCGTTGGGGAAATGGTGCAGGTTGTGGGGTTGTTTGTTGAAGAGTTGTTTCTTTCACATTGTTATCAGTTTCCTCAGTTTGATCTTGTGGTTCATTTGAATTTCCATCCAAGTTTGAATCTTCAGGTGGGTTCTGAATTAGTTGTTCAGGTTTCTCAATTGATTTCCAACTTCTTAAAACAGTCATAGCCTTTAGTTGTTCATGAGTTGTTTGATCACAACTTGACTCTCCCCTTGAAGTTGAGGATGGCACCGCCTGAGTAGGCATGGGTGCGTTTCCTGTTTTGATGGTTTGAAGTTCATGTTTTAGGGAAGATACTTCTGAGTTCATCCTCTCCATTTGTTTGCACAGTTGTTCTAGTAGGCTTTGTGGAACAGTTTGGGTTGGTGCTTGAGTAGGTTGGTTTATCCTAGGGGGATATTTTGGAGGTGGGATGGTTTGTTGAAAATGGACTGGTGGTTGTTGGTATTGGATAGTTTGGGTTTGGAACTGGTTATGGGTTTGGTAGTTCTGTTGAGGGTAAGGATTTTTCCCTTGTGGTTGGCTATGATGTTGGTTATCCTTCCATAGGAAGCCTGGGTGGTCATTGTACCTTGGATTGAAGGTGTTTTGGTATTGGGGATTTTGAAAGTTTAGGGCATTGACTTCTGCTGGGGGTCCTCCTATAAGAACATCCTTGATGGATGGAATGGTTGGGCAGTTGTCTGTTTTATGGTCATGTTTGTCACAAATTGTGCAAACAAGGTCTACATTTTGGATTTAATGGACTTTCCTAAGGTCTATCTCTTCAACCTTCCTGTAGAGTGCTGCAAGTTTAGACCTAAGGCTTTCCTCTTCTCTAAGTGTATGAATTCCAGTGGTTCTTTGTGGCTTTTAAGAATAAGGTGAAGTTCCCCAAGTTTGGTTTTGTTTAGCCAGACTTTCCAGATACTCGTAAGCATCATTTGGGGCCTTGTTTTTAAAAGATACATTACACATCATGTCAATGAATTGTTTATTACCCGGACCCAACCCTTCATAGAAAATTCTCACTTGTTCAGGTATGGAAAACCCATGTTGTGGAACCATGTCTAGGGTGTCTTTGAACCTCTCCCATGTTTCATAAAATTACTCTCCCTCTTTTTCAAAAAAGTTTTGGATGCTCTTTTTAAGTGCAATTGTTTTTTGATGAGGGTAGTATTTTTTGTAGAATTCTCTTTGCAGTTGGTCCCAAGAGTGGATTGATGCAGGTCTCAAGTTGTTTATCCAATTTTTAGCTCGATCCTTTATTGAAAAATAAAATAGCCTCATCTTAGCGGATTCTAGTTGATGTGGGGGACACATGGTTTCAACAATGTCGTTGAACTCTTTGACATAAAGGTATGGCATTTCTGACTAGATCCCATGACAGGTTGGAAGGTGGTTTAGGACATGGGCTTTGAATATGTAGTTGGTGTCTCCTATGGAATTGTGTCTAATGAATGAGGGAGAATTGGTCCAAGAAGGTGTGAGGTAGTCATTCATGGTTTGATCAATTGCATTCCCCAAGTTTTGGGCTGCCTCATTTGGGTTTCCATTTTGGTTCCCACCCTGGTTTATGAGTTGGTTTCTTTGAAGACCTTCCATTTAAATTTGATCAATTTTTGACTCGGGGGTGATAGAAATATTAGTATCTAATGGAAAGAGTTTACTTGGTGTACTTGACTCCCCAACCCCAGGACTATCCACCCTAACTAGACGGTTTGATTGATCGCAGGTGTAGGCGGACATGCGCCAAAGGAAAAAAACGAGAAAGGGACAAGATAAGAGAATTTGGATGAGAAAAGAAGAAATGGGGGAGAATAGAATGGGTGTTTAGATGACTTACTTGGGTCCCCAGCAACGGCGCCAAAATTTGGTTCACTCTCAAATTTACCCTAGAGAAGAAGTTAAGACGGTCCTTGTAGTTTAGATTGGGTTATCGAATCCACAGAGACCTAAGAAGTAACCTATAGACACGCACATTCTAAGGACTATTTTTGGCTATGAAGTGGACAACTTTAGGTTGATTTTAGATGGGTTTTAAAGATATATAATTGATTTAAGTGAATTCAATTTAAAAGAATGAGTTGAACCTAGGTTATCGCTCGGGGTGTATTGGACGTATTTCCTTTTTAATGATTTCAATTTCTTAAATTTGAGATAGGTTCATTTAAGGAGATAAAACAACATCATCACTTACTGGTTTAACTCCTACACCCTTTAATACTAATCACCTATACACTTGAAGGATCAAAGTTTTGATCACTTCAAGGTAATGGTTCGTATTAGTACTTGAAGTGTGTGGACTTAAATTCAACAAGGATGATAGTGTTTAAAAATAATCAAATAAAAATCCCAATTAAAGAAGTGATTATACATTAATTAGGTGATAAATAACATCCAATCCAGCCCCTTTCTACTCCCTTGGATCAACCCGTAAGTGGGTTAGTCCTCTATTGATCCCATGGTTTCAATGGAAGCGGAAAGTAGACCCATGAGGGAGGAAATGGAGAAGTAAAGAAAACAACAAAAATAAAATGATCACTCCACAGTTGTGTGAATAATTTCACAAGGGTTGGTGTGAATAAATTCACACCTTGATCCAACGGTATAAAAGTGATCTGAAGAACAACAGAATAAGAGTAGAAGAAGAACTTTTATTAAGAAACTAAATTGAATTGAACAACTTACATGTGAAAGACAAATTTGAGGCAACAAAAATGCAGCATAACATTACAATTGAACAAAGCATCCAAGATCCTAAACTCCTTCACCACCACTTCCTTAAATAGGCATTTTGGGAGCCTTGGGTACAGCCTCCAATAGTACAAAGCATCTCAATTAATTTTGGTAGGCCATAGATGGTGGAAAGCTTGTGGAATTTGAACTTTTCCACATTTGACCTGAGGTGGAAGCCTGCTTTCCTTCACCGAACAGACGCGTCTGGAAGACCTTCTAGACGGCCGAATCAGAGTGGGTCATAGAATAATAAAATGTATCTCCGGATGTCTTCTAACCTCCTGTAAAATATGAGCCCATTCGGAGTTACGGATTCCGGCATATGATGAAATTAGTAGACTGTTTGTCTGGGCCGTAGAATCTGGCCCAGAATTGTATCTCTAAATTGGACCGCTTTAATGACCACCATAGAAGCCGAATTAGAATTGGCTCATGACGAGGTATTTGTTACACTGAATTTCTTCTAGAAGCCCACAAAATTTGGGATTCATTGGACTTGTATGTTGGGCCCCACAGTCTAATCAGTGGGCTAGTGTCCAATCTGCCTTCTCTAGAATTGCTTCCTTTCATCACAAACTATCCCCATCTTCTTCCATGAATTCTCCATTGATCCCTGAATGAAAAATGTTCACATTTAAGTGTAGATAATGTTACCCAAATATCAAATTAAAAAAATGATAATTACATTCCTTAGAATCAGATGGCTCATTGGGCCTAAATTGGTGTATATTAGCCATGAAGTGCATAAATGATGAGAATGGATGTTCATAATGAAAATGCACTAACTCAGGCCCATAAGATCAAAAATGAACATTTAATACCATTAAAATGTAATTAAAATGTATTTTTTTATTGGATAATCATTCGGAAATGTACTAAGCATATCGGACCTAAGGTAAGGTATAATTTTAAAAATCTCATTTTTATCCGAGATTTCTTATACGTAAGTATTTAATGGAGTTATTATTATCATCCATGTACATGTTTTCTAAAAGTGTTTTTATGTATTTTTAATGTCCTTTTTACCCATTTTTACTTTTACTACATGGTATGTAAGGAATCTTTCTTTTGATTACGTTACGATATACTTTTTGACTTTTCCAACAAAAGTACAAGGAAAATGTTTTTTTAAATTATACGACATGAAAGGATTTTTACGGTTTTATAAAGACTTATTTTCATGAATATTACTCCAAGCTATTTCATGACTAGTTTCAACAAAATCCTTTTCTTTTAAAATTTCATGACATTTTGTGAAAAGAAAATTATTTTGAAGAGGAAAGGACATTTTCCTCAAGAATTCATATCAAATGTTTTATCAAAACCATTTTTCCATCTAAGATGACATTATTTCATATGTGTATGTTTCAATTATAATGTCTCTATGATTTACATGGTTTCACTTTTCTTATTACTAAATGATATCCATTTATTTTATATGGATTATGTGATGATGGGATTATGTTTATGAAACCCAATTTATTCGTTGGGTTATTATGAATGAAGTATGTTTATTATATGGCACAAGTAAGAATGATTTCATTATGAGATGGGTGGGACCTATATCTCCCTCCAATACATTGGGTAATGATTTATATCTCATGATATAGACATGTATGGAATGGTAAGTTAATACAGTTCAGTATTACAGGACTGGAACGAGAAGTGATCTCGATTCAGAAAGGGACTTTTTCCACTATGATGGTCTTGGAAGAAATGCCTTGGCTACTATGGAAATCATTACAGGTGGTTAATGGTTTCCACAATTACATGTTTTATTCCCATGATATTTTATCATGATTCATGTTCCGTTATGATATATTCCTTACGTACTTCCAAGATTCATGTCTTTGCTCAAGATTTTGATTTTTAGATTTTATGTTAAAGTTTTTTCATTCAAATGTTTATGGATTGTTTTATGTTCTCTATGTTTACCCTTACTAGGCATTTTCACTCTCTCCTTTTATGTTTTATTTTCCAGAAGATATAAATAATGGTTTTATGTAAGAAAAAAGGGGAAGATCATTATTGGGAGATGTTGAAGATATATCACCACGATTAGAAGATTTTATTCTGAGTTTCGAAAGACACTAAACTATTATGGTCCTTGTGTGTCTGTTTTTATTATGTACTAAGTATTCCTCAAAAGTAATGTAATGTCCATGTACGTCATGATTTGGGTCTCTATAGTTGGTATCAGAGGAAAGGTTTAGTCAACCTTTGGAAACTAGGATGTGAAAACGTTAATGAGATCCCTAGAGATATTTCTAAGGTATTTTTAGGGATGTCCCTAAAGGTAAGTATACATATAGGATATAGTCCTAGAACTATGGTAACAATCTTAGAATTTAACCTAAAATGTTAGATTTTGAAGGTTCTCCCCCTTTACTATGTTGTTTTCCCTATCATGATATTTGTCTCTCAGACTATTCTTTTTGGGTTTTAGAAAATGGCTGGAAACAAGATGATTCACGATAATGGAGGATATGATGGACAATGGAATGATATTATTCATGAGAAACCAAATGAAAAGGGATTTGGAAGTCCAAACATCATTATTATGCCGAATAGTCAATCTCATAATATGATCAATAAACTCAAATTTGGTAATTTCCTGACTCAGCTAATAAGAGAAAGATGGAGTTTCACGATGATCATAGAGGAAATAAAGTTCAATTTCCCCTATGTAAATCATGTGGGAAGAGGCATCAAAGAGAATGTTTCAAAGGTACTGGATGATGCTTTGGGTGTGGAAAAGAAGGACACAAAGACAGTAAGTGCAAAGGAAAAGGTTCAGTTAACACCATGGATGAGGATAATGGTATTGCTATGACATCAACAATGGTTAAGTGTTTTAAATGTGGAATGTACTGGAATTATGCAAACCAATACCCTAAGGGAAAATCTCATAAAGAGAATCAGCATGGTCATATGGGTATTATTATTTGGATGATGATGAAGAGACTACAAATGATATGTGAAGTGAAGGAATTGTTGAAGCTCAGTCAATGGTTTAAGAAGGTAGTGGAATGATTACATGTTTATCATGTTTAATGTTGTATAAGTAATTTTATGGTACTATGGAATAAAGAGACATCTAAGGATTGTTACACTATTGTCTTTCATTATGTTTTGAAAGTATTTGATGAATGGTACTAGTTACCATGAAAGGTTATTCAGATATTTTTGGAAAGTAGATGATATGCGCATAATGAAGGGATAAGGAGAAAATTAAATGTTTGATAGTATTCATGATCTCATGACTGATATAAGGAGAAGGTCATATCATGGTTTGAGTATATAGAATTTTTAGTTTTTGGTATGTGGATAGAGTTAACTTTTGACAGCAATCATGTTTTCACTAAGGTTTAATGGGTATTTATTCTTCAAGAAAATACATGATTAAGGAATTCACATGTTTGTAATTTGACCAACAAGATATATCTTATGATATATTGGGGATAAATGATGGCATTCACATGATTGTTATGTGACATTTCAAGTAATCATTTTCATTAAACTATGAGACTGGACCGAAGTATTTTAGATAAGCCTAAAGATTGGAATGGATTATGTTGGACGTATGTAAGTATTGTTTAAGGATAGAAAATTTTTCGATATTATTGATGGGATGTTATAGTAATGTAGTTTTAGAAAAAGGACAACCTGCAGGACGAGCGACAACTCATCGCATCGGACAAGGCTGTGCGAATCGAACCCACAATCGAAGTGCAACTGACCTTTATCGCATACCACTGGCCTATAGGAATTCCCTGGTTAGTATAAAGTAGTTTTATTTTATTATGCGGCATGATATATGAAGTATAAGTTCATTTTTAGAATCATATATGATTAACCTCACCATAGATAGACTTATGTATATTTGATAACTTTTGTTAACCTTTTGTTTGAAACAGATGGAATGGCCCATCATTCTATCACATGATCTGTTAACACTTCACGAATAACAAGTTCAACTTCATTTCTTTAATAGATGAAGTGGAAAAATGTTCAAATCATGTACAACAGTGAGATTTTACCAAAATCAAGCAAGTATTTTTTCTAATTCAAAATTTTCAACTTTAGGGAAATGATATTGAAAACCAAAAATGTTTTCCTGGTGCTCTTATATCCGATGAATCAGATGGTACCTTAGATCATCACAAATCTATGGCATTGTGATTGTTGGCTTTTTCATAGCCATATACTCTACCACTCTCCATCAGAACTTGATGGTTAGATTTTTCTTCCATATCCACATTTTCACCTATGCTCTCCTATGTGGAATCCCAGTGATGAGTTACTTTGGGTAATCGTTACATTTCATACTTTAGTTTTTAAATTTAAGTTTTATTATTCCTTTTTAATATGTGGCTTTCTATAAATAATAAATGACTTATAACCCCGATGAATTTCGAGAACGAAATTAATTTTAAGGGGGGTAGAATGTAACACCTCGAGATTTTATAAGATATATTATTTTTTATTTAATTGATCTTTTATTATACACTACACCAAGATTATCTTGTACTATACGCAACATCTCATTAGCTTGCAGTATACGCAACAGTATTGTTGGCTTTCATTACACGCAATCGCGACCTACCTCGATAGCGTGTGTAGTACGCAATACCGGGTTTCACTAAACAATGGTATGTGGTTATAAAATTATTATGGACTAGCTGTTATGAATAGTATTAACTAAATTTTGAATTTTATAACATTATTATTCATCTTACACATTTTCTAGAACATGGTATGAGAACAAAATCAATTTTTTAGTAAAATAAGTATTTTTAAAAAATGTAGTTTTGCCGCCATTTGATGGGGCACCCACTTTAAATATTTTTTTGACATGTCTATAAGTTCAATTTGAAAAAATGAAATTATTATTTAGAATCACGATATAAAAATTTACTTTGGATAATTTTTTCATATTATTCTGATAACTTTCATATTTTAATGAATAGTAAAAACACGCTATATTTTATTTAAAAAAAACTTTTTTCGTCGCAATAATTCATATGGATAGATTATCTTTTTAATTGGATTTAAAGTATAATTAGAATATGTTATTACCATTTAATCCAATGTTGGTCATTAGAATTAATTTCACTTTGAAATTGGATATAAACAAGTATCAATCTTTTGATAGTTATTGTTTCTTAAAAAACATGCTATTTGTTTTGATAATGGGAATTAATTTTAAAATTAATTAATGCCACTTCTATTTTTGGAATTTGGAAAAATAGACATAAATTTTTAATTCGGAATATCAAATAATGTTTAGGCTGATTTTTTGGTATTTTTCGGAAAAAACTACAATTTTTGATGAATAGTGAAACCACTTAGTGAAGTTAAAAAACTGACTTTTTCATTTAAATGAAATTTTACCACTTCGGTGAATTGAATTTTGAAAATCCAAGAGACACGGTTAATATCAAGAACTAAAATGTGGTTCAATGAGATCAAAATAATTTTTTGTGAATAGTAACTTTTTACTTTTTTTACCACAGTTAAATGTAAATAGGATAATTAAGGGTAAAATTATATTATTATTACCATAAAACATGTCATGATTCTATTGGATAAGTGTAATTAGACAAAAAACAACCTTAGGAATAAAATATGACCATTTATGCCCACTTGGATTAGATTAAGACATTTAATATTAATTTATTTAAAGAAGGGTTAAAATAGTTAAAATCAAAGTGTAATAAGTAAATCATTTTTAATATAGTGTTATACAAAAGATAAATTAGACTATAAATATTCATTATAAATATAAACATATTTCCTACATAATGGTATTTTATTTATAATTTTTAGACATAAATGATTTAATTTATTTATGACACAAATATGATGCAGTAATTATCTTATTAATGAAATATTGACATAATTGATGTTATATATACCCAAATAAATGTAATTTGAGACTTTTTATGAATTACAATAATTTTATATGTTAATATGACATGTTATTATTGATTTATTTAACTTTTTTTGAACTAATCATTTTGTTATGATTTTCACAAAAATCAATTACCAAATAGTGTCAAAATTGACATAAAATAGTTTTTAAAACCAATATTATATTATTAATTGTTATTTTATTCCTAAAAATATAAGGATCAGAAAAATGAAATATAAAAGTTTATTTATATTAATAATGATCAACTTTGGGTTCGTTTGGCTTGTTATAGTAAATTTATTAACCTTATAGTGTAAGAAAAAAAGAAGTCATGGTAAAAGAAATATTATTTAACTTAAAGATAAATCTAAATGATAAGGTTAAAAAAGAAATATACACTTGTATAAATTATATTGGTTGAGAGGATTTCGACCCATCCCCACATTAGATTCTAAATAAATCAATTTTTAGCTAATAAAAATCTAATATGACTATATAATAAAATACAAGTTTTAGTTTTTCCAGAGGTTCCCCTCTCCTGCCTTATAAAAGGGCACCTCCTCCCTCTCTTCCTCACACCACTTTGAGCCTTAAAGCTCAGCCAAACCCTTTCCAATTCTCTTCCCCACTTCCCTAGAAACATCCTAGAGGTCTTGGTCTTCTTCAAAGACCAATTTTAGTTCCCTAAAAGGAGGTATCAAAGAGGCGCTTCAAAGAAGAGGTACTGTCCGTTACCGATTCTTTCAACATTATTTCTTCTTCTACTTCTTCTACTTTAGTTGTTTCATTATGAAGTAATAAAATCAGTATCACTCATATAATTATATGTTTTTATAAGTATGAAAAAACCCTATTTCACCATCTATCCATCCTACGGAAAATGAAATCACCGCGCGTGCGTACGTACAGAATACCGTCTCCACGCCGTGGTGTAATCTATTTTCCACCACCACCTTACTTGGATGGGTATAATGGTGTAGATAATGACTATATATTATTATTGTAAAGTGATATTGATTCTGAAATAGTATAAATACACTCCAATTCTATTAAATAATTATGGGAATGATATCATCTCTCGTGCGTACGTACGGACTACCGTCTCCACGACGTGATGAGATTCATTCACCATGTTAACCATACATGAATGATAATAAAGTTTATCTAATAAATAATAATGAAATATATGAAATACTAATGCTATTGTATTTATGTATATATATATGTATGTCATCTATTTAGTTTCATTCAATTCAATAAGGAAACAAAAATAGCTTTCATGTGTACGTACGGCCTACCGTCTCCATGAACGGTGTATTTCATTCCTTTTATCGATCTATAATATATATATGTATATGATGAATATATATTATATATGAATTTTTTTTTACATTATATAATTATTTAAATCAGTATATAAGTAATAATATCAATAACAACAAGTCCAAACACTTACGATAAATAAAATGATTTAACCCAAAACGCTGCTTTAACATGGAACTTACAAAAGAACGGGTAATATAAAGTCATAAGTGAACCATATATGATATCATAAAAATGAATATGATTATGTAATAAGTCAATGACATTATTTAAATCATTATACAAGAGCTTCGGAAACGTACTAATCATATCAGACCTATGGTAAAGGATAATTTTGCAAATCTCATTTTTATCCAAGATTGCATATACGTAAGTATTTACTGGGGTTATTGTTATCATACATGTACATGTTTTATAAAAGTGATTTTATGTATTTTTAATGTCATTCTTACCCATTTTGGCTTTTACTACATGGTATGTATGGAATTATTCTTTTGTTTATAGTATGAGGTACTTTTTGACTTTTCCGAAAAAAGGACGAGGAGAATGTTTTTTTTAAATTATACGGCATGAAAGGATTTTTACGGTTTTATAAAGTATTATTTTATTATAGATCCATAAAAAATATTTCATGACTATTTTCAAGAAAATCCTTATCTTTTAAAATTACATGACATTCTTTGAAAATAAAATGATTTTGAAGAAGAAAGGATATTTTCCTCAAGAATTCATTTCAAGTGTTTTATCAAAAACCTTTTCCATCTAAGATGACATTATTTCATATGTGTATGTTTCAAGTATAATGTATCAATTATTTACATGGTTTAACTTTTCTTATTATGAAATGATATCCATTTATTATATATGGATTATGTGATGATGGAATTATGTTTATGAAACCCATTTATTCGTTGGCTTATTATGAATGATGTATGATTATTTTGTGGCACAAGTAAGAATGATTTCATTATGATATGGGTGGGACCTATATCTCCCTCCAATTCATTTGGTAAAGATTTATATCTCATGAGGTAGACATGGCTGGAATGGTAAGTTAATCCGGTTCAGTATTACAGGACTGGAACGAGGAGTGATCTCATTTCATAAAGGGACTTTGTCCACTAAGACGGTCTTAGCAGCAATGCCTTGGCTACGATGGAAATCATTACATATGATTAATGGTTGCCACAATTACATGTTTTATTCCCATGATATTTTATCATGATTGATATTCCCTTATGATATATTCCTTACGTACTTCCATGATTCATGTCTTTGCTCAAGATTTTGATGTTTAGATTTTATGTTCATGTTTTTGCATTAAAATGTTTATGGATTGTTTTATGTTCTCAATGTTTACCCTTACTGGGCATTTGAGCTAACCCCTTTTATGTTTTCTTCTCCCCAGAATATAAAGAAAGGTTTTAGGTAAGAAAACAAAGGGTAAGATCTTTATTGGGAGATTTTGAAGATCTTTCACCATGATTAGAAGATTTTATTCTGGGTTTCCAAAGACACTAAACTATTACGGTCTTTGTGTGTCTGTTTTTTGTTATGTACTAAGTATTCCACAAAATTAATGTAATGCCCATGTACGTCAAGCTTTGAGTCTCTATATTTCCATAACACATATACTAATTTCATTGGATAAGTATTTTTTTGACTAAAATAAATATTATTTTTAAAATATTATCATTGGTACACAACTTGTGTTCGATTAAGAAAATTATAATATTTTTTAAAGAAGATTTAAAATTTTCATATTAAAAAATTAATAACAAAATAATTTTTAATATATGGTTCTAAATAATATAAATTCAACTATAGATATTCATTTCAAAATATAATAATATTTTATTAATAAATATAATTTATTTTAAACTTTTAGAGATGAAATAATTTAATTAAAATCTTGTATAATAATGATGAATTATTTCTTCAATTAATTGAGATATCAAATATATGTAATTAAAAATAATAAAATAAAAAATATTTTACTTAATTAATGACATATATAAATATTATAAGATAATTTGAAATTTTAGAGACATATTTTAAGTATTTGTTTTAATTTATCATGTTGGTATGATATTATTAAAAATGAAAACATTGAATAATATAAAATTAACATAAATGATACTTTAAAATAAATAATATTTTAAAAAATATTATAAAATTAATAAACCACTATTGTTCAACAAAATAAATTATATCATTTCAAATATGTAAAAAATTATCCAATTTTTTTTTCATTTTATAGTAACTCTATTATCCCTTTAGTGAAACATAACTAAAAACTATCACGGTAAAAGTTAAATTATTTAATTGAGGGTTAAAGCCAAAAGATAAAGATAGTTATGTGACCTAGACATGTCAAGAATTAATTTTTTAGCAGGCTTAGACTCATACTCAACTTATCCTAAAATAACTCACATTTGACTTATTTGAAATTGAAAATAAATTTATAATAAATTATGAGTTTGGAAGTTTCCCAGAGTGTCCCTCCCCCCTATTATAAAAGGGTACCTATCCTTTTCTCTTTATTCACACATATAATGCCTTTTGTATTGGAAAAACACTTACCAATTCTCTTGAAAATATTCCTCCATTATTCCTATAATCCTTACCTTGGGAATAAGGAAACTCAGGGAAGCCTTTTGGATCAAACAAAAAGGAGTTACATGATTTAAAGGTAACGTCTTCTTTCAAGTTCGTTTCCTTTATATTACTTCTCCTCCCACTAAACTCTAATTATACAATTATTTTATGAAAAAAATAGTATAGTCAATATAATATTATATTTTGTGATATTTTGTTGATCTACACATTCACACACCTGCATCCAATGGATATCAAACATATAGTTTCTTTGTAAGGAGAAATACTGCCCAACGAAATGATAATTGGTCATTTTTTTCAATTACCACTGATCATTATGGACATTATTATGGAAATTATATCTATATGTTATATATATAATATTTATTATATCGTTAAGATTCTTTATTTAATTTTAAAACTCATAACGTTTTTACAATATATTTGGTTTTAATATGATAATCTCGTTTGAGGATTTGTGGACTGTCACCCCCACAAAGTGATGTGATTCATTCACACACCACATTGAATGATTTAAGGATAGTTTTAATGAACTCATAGAAAATATATGATATAATAATTCTAATAAAATAATTATATATATATATATATACATATATATACATATATATACATATGTCATTTACAAACATAAATTCAATACGACTATTTAAACGAAAACATCGTTCATGGGTACGTATTACTTACCATATCCATGAATGGTGCATTCCATTTCATGCACTATTTTTGATATAGATAATTGCAATATTAATATACTAAATTGATATGATATTAATATCATGATTTACAATTTCTAATTATGATACAAGCATAATGACCAATGATATAACAAAAATAAGAAACATGAAAAGAGAAAAATGAATATTACCAAAATTAAAATATTAACATAACATCGTTGACATGAGGGTAATATAAGTTCATAATAAAAACATATTTGGCATTGTATATAGAAAATATTATTCCTTAAAATGATAATAATAAATTTATATTTATTATACAGAAATCTTGAACGAGTAAGAAGAGTGTTAAGACTTATGTTACGAGAATAGTTTTCTCCCACCGTTATTTCAGTGTGTCACATACCTCAAACACAACTTGTTTCTTCTACAATGTGTATGTATTTCTCATTAATTTATTTTATGAGTTTTATCCAGATAATTAGGATATTTATATATTCTTATAATTTTATTTCAACATGGGGCTTATGATTCTTTTGATAATAATGTAATGAGTGTTAATACACATTATCTACCATATTTGAGATTATTTTATTTTAAGTATCTGTTGGGTAATATATGTCATCCATGTTAGTGTTTTTTTAAAAAAATCATAATTTTTTTATTATTATCCATTTGATGTTTGATTTCATTTTTACCCATTAATTATTTTTTACTACATTGTTTTAATGGATTATTTCTTTCAGTTTTCAAACGATGTAATTTTTTACATTTTTGGAAAAAGTACGAGAAGAAATATTTTTCAACTTATACAACATGAACGGTTTTTTAATATTTCATAACAGCTTTTTTTCTTTGAATATTTACTGACATGAATACAAGGATATTTTCAAATAGAATGTTTTTTTTAAATTGGGAGGAATTTTATGAAAACAAAACTATTTCAATAGATAAAGGGTATTTTCATAAAGAATTGTTTTAGATGATTTTCATGATTACTTTATATGTTTTCAAAGTGATTTTAATGAAAATGGGATTGAAAATGTTAATTTTTATAAAATGAGATATTTATGAAAAATTCATGTTCCAAGTTATCTTTCAAAATCCTTCCCCACCTATGAGGAAATGAATTGTTATTGTTCCATATTATCTTTCATATTCTTTATTTCATTGGAATATGTTTTAATAGAATAATGTTTAAGAAACCTACATCTTTTTATGGGTTACTATTTTTGTTGAAAATAGTATGTGACCTATATCTTTTCCATAGGTTATGAAATGATTATAGGTTTATGATTCCTATTTTATTTCATGGGTAACGATATGATTGTTTAGATTCTTGTGGCACATATATGTATGATTTCATTATAAGATGTCTAGGACCAATATCTCCAACCAATTAATTGGATAAAAATAGAAAACATGTGAGGTATATATATTATGCATGAACCTGATTACATGTTCAAAATTCTATGCGTGTACCTAGTTTTAATGTCCATATTTCTATGCCTGGACCTAGTTTTAATATCTATAATTTAATGCATGGACCAGGTTTTGATGTCCATAATTTTATGCATGAACCTATTTTTCATGTCCATAATTTTATTCATTGACCTTGTTTTCATGTCCAAGTGTTTATGCAAGGATATGATTTCATATCCTTAATCAATGATCCTATTGTTATTTATACATGTTAGAAACATTATTAGTATATCTGTATGCAGCAATTTTATGTCTTATTTGAATTCTATGATATTATAGATTATGTTATTTGGTTTACTTATGATTCATGTTTACCATTTATATTGTTGGAAAGATCTTATAATGTCATAAACTCGTTTTCGTACCCTTATGCTCGTGTTATGCTTATGTGTCTCTTTTTTACCCTTACTGAGCATCTGAGCTCACCCATTTTAATGTTTCCTTTCCCTGGGTTATAATGAATGGTTTTCTATATGAGTACTAATTGGGAAGATCATTATTGGATATGTTAAAAATCATTCACCAGAGTAAAAGAATGTGTTTCATGTTTCTAAGGGCACTAAACTATTACAGTATTCAGGCATTAATTATTTTAATTTATTGAAAATTCATCATTAATTATTTAATATCCATGTGTGTTAATCCTAGGCCGCTATACTAATGTTTTGATTGAATGAGGGAGTATAATTCCAATACAATGTCCATATTATTTATTGTGTGGTAATTTTAAAAAGAAAATACTTTCAATAATAGCCCACAACCTGCAATCTAGGATCTGGTTCTCAATTCATTATCATTAAATTCAAGGCATTGGTATTAAAGTAGGTGATGTAATATTCAAAAAATAGAACATAAAACTTAAAAAATAAATATTGGATCAAATATATACTCATGAAACTTTTAGGTTATGATTTTAAGAGAATTAGGAACAAGTCATATCAATATGGATTCATAAAAAATGGTTCATAAGGATGAACATCATCTCCCGTTATACCCAGTTTTTCTTATTTAACACTATGTCACAAACAATATCCATATAAAATCCCTCCAAGGAATAATTTTCTCAACATTATTCATTGTATCATGGGGAAAAGGAATCAATATAAGGTAGAGAACAAATGATCTATAATGGTTGACCTAAGCATTAGTAATTGAATTTTGTCAATGGGAATAAGAAGTCCATAAGGTGATATAATCATAGTGTATAAGACGATACTAAAATAACTCATACCCATCATCAAATATGAAAACATGGTAAAGGAATGTCTTATCAGAAACGATAATCATGAGCCATCTAATATCAACCTTGATCATGAGGAACATATTACCCATAAAATGTAATTAAAAATATATTTTTGTAACATGATCCATTATATTCATAAAACCCCTTCATAATCCTTTTATTTGTAATGACCATATAGCTAAATTCTAATGTAATAATTACCCAATGAATTGAAGGGATATTTGGGCACACCCATCTTCTAATATTTTATTTGTTTACTTGGTTTTATCCTAGCAACCATTTTTTAAGCCACGACGAGATTACCCAATGCTATTTAGGATACCACATGTTATGTTCTAAAAGACTTACCCAACATCATATGGTCCACCCCATATTATTCTACAACTGGATTTACCCAAGCTATCTTGACCACACCAGGATTATTTTGTATAAGATCCACAACATTAAGTACATATTTAATCATAAACTAATTGATACAATCATCATTACTTTTATAACATTCTTATGCCATGGGAATGAAATGGTATTGATGTTAATATATATGTACACTGATTAACCTATGGAAAAGAAGTAAGTTACATGAAAATCTATTCGAAATGTGGTTAACCTAATGAAAATAAGTGGATTCCATAATAAACTCATTGATGCAGTATTAATCAATTAATATAAATAATATGGATGATATCAATAAAACATATAATAATTAGAGTAAGAATAAAGGATGGATGTCATTTATGAATAGTGTAATGCCCCAAACCGAGTTACCCAGAGTTGGTGCATTATTACATATCATTGGAATGATCCCAAGAGATCACATCCTAAATTTTTGATTAGTTTAGTATCCTAGAATGTAAAATATACAGACATAAGTATTACATTACATCATTAAAAAAAGAAAAACAATATTGTTTCCCATTTGAACACACTCATATCCCTAAGCCTATTCCCGCAGGATAATCATGATATACTTTTTCAAATCATGATGAAAATAGAACATATAAAGGAGTGATATTAGATGCTCGGTAAGGATAACAATATAGAGAAAACTTTCATAAATAAGCACAAAAATTTAAGGAATTGTATAAGACAAAAACCAAGCCTTTTAAAATTAAATTTCAGCCTAATATGGAAATTATAATTCAAATAATTCCATTTACTTACTCACATGGATATTCTACTGGTCGAATAATCTCAAATAATATAAATACATAATTTCATAATGATCAAATACATAATCCCGGACATCATAACCATATAGTCAAGGCCTCGTTCTAGGAATACAAATAAGATTTTGTCAAGGCCTTATTCCAAGACACTAGTTTGTCACATGAGACCTATTGATCCATCGAGGAGCTACAACGGGCTCCACTCATCACTTACTATGTCCAATGCTATCCTCATAAGAAAATGATGAAACAAAATCTAGACATTCGTATTAAAACTAGAAAATTAAATGTCAATATTTTAACCACAAACCATGAATGGTATAAAAAGAGCACATCCAAATTCATACATAACTCATTCAATACAATATTCAAGATTATATCAACCTCAATCATGAATAATGAAGGATATTAAGAAATATTAAAATAAAAAGTAATACAATTTGAGAGAAATATCCACCTTTCTTGAAATCATTTAAATGTGTCACTATTTATCATGAAGCTGTTTAAAATATATTTTTGAATCAATGTGACCCATGCCACATTGAAACATTTAAAAGGAATTTTAAATTGAATACAATTATTTCCATATAAATAAATCCTCAAAAATATTTTTGAATCATGGATATTAATGAGATGTATTTGGAAGATTAAATCTTTAAAACATTTAAAATAATATTTTCTTAGAGTTCCTAAACAAATTAGAGACATTTGAATACAAATAATTGAGGTAATAAAAACATTATAATATCATGAGAATAAAGGGATTCATGATATACTATGCCAGAGTACAGTATATAAACCATATAAAAGTTAATTGGTGTATAACAAACAAAGTAGTTTTGATAGAATATAAATTGAGATTAAAACCCTTATAAAGACCATTTCATTAGGTTAAGGATAAACCATTGACATAATTATGTGTGAAAAAGATAAATGCACTCAATATGATTGGATATTCAGTGTAAATCAATTAGAGGGAATTCACACATATTCTTTTAACAGCAACACTAATAACTTAGATGTTTAACTCAATGAATGGAAATTGAGTTAAAATTACTCTTATCAAGTTCATAATGATGAATTGAGAATTTATTAATTGAGTTATTATGTGTATAAAACGTATTTCCACATAAAGGGGAGTGTAAATCACTACATAAATAAATAAATAATTAGATCACATGTAATTTTGGAGTAAAATAATCATTGAAGTTTGCGTAAAACCCAATGAGTGGAAATCAAAATTAGAGATTCCCTTACTGATTGGGTAGCATACGAAACATACACACCATGAAAGAAGGATCATAAAATGAAGTTGTAAATACCCATTAATCAATGTATATTACACAATGAATACAATCATGGGCATTATATACACCACAGAAAAGGAAATAGTGGCAATATGGCATAAATCTCACGGGAATTAGAAGTTAGATGAAAACACCATGAAATTTTTCCTTAATCCAGGGTACGTTAACCACTGATATAATGTTGAAATAATTTTTATTAAATTATAAAAGAACCACATAAAAAATTGTGATATCTTATATGAACATTTAAAATTTCATTGTTAATAATATTTCAGTAGTATCAATATTTCGGGTGTTAACTGATTCGTTATTATTTATATGTTTTTTATGTAAGTCATGTTTATCGATAAGTTGTATTGGATTTATGTCCATAATGATATTATATTCTTAAAAATTATTTATTTAAAAATAAAATGAAATTTATTCTTGAACGGCTACGATAGAGAATGAATCTTATCCTGTTCGAGGAAATGGTAATTTGTACGTACGCAGGAGCAAGAATACCATTCTATTAATGGTGAGATCATATTTAATTTGATGGTATATCATATATATAATGAATCATTAACATGTTATATTAATTATTTAGACCAATTATACTCATTATTCTACTTATCCAAATAGTTATGTGTTGAATAACAAACTACACCACACTGTAGAGATGGTAAGTCATACGTATGCACATATGGGGATTTTTCATTAATAGGATTGATATAATAATAAATATAGTTGTACCATATTTATAATAACATAATTGTATGTATAAGGTACTAGATTTATTATTTTTGGTATGGAAAAAAATAGGATGTTGAAGAGGCAAATAACGTTAAAAGATTTGATGAAATAATTACATCTTCTTCGGGTGCTTCCTTTTAATTTGATCAAAAGGGATCCATTGGTTGGATTTATGATCAAATTAAGGGAACTAATTTGAAGTGAGGGTAGTAAGGATGATATATGAGTAGGTTTTGGCTGATCCAAATGTCTTTTGAGGTTTTATTTGGAGAGAAGGGAAAGTACCCTTTTATAAGAGAGGTGAGGTTCACTTTAGGAAAACCTTGAAATTTTATTTTATTATACAATCATATTCATTTTATAATGGCTACAAAAGGATTTATTTTGATGATAATGTGAGGATGGGTGGAAAAACTCTCAACCAATCAGTTTTAGATAGGTTAATGGTACCATATTAACCTTTTCATTTAGATTTAACTCTTGGTTAAATAGTTTATTATTTACCATGCCTCGTATTTTTATATTATATGGTTAATAAACATACTATAAAATTACTAGAGAACCCAATGTGGTTCATTTATGACATATATATTATTTTATAAGTACTTTTTCCAAACCAAATATTTTAGGACTATTATATCTTTTTATAATATAGTATTTTTTAAAAACTAATTTATGTCAATTTTGACATTGTTTAGTATTTGGTGTTTGTAAAGGTCATAAAAATCTGATTTTTTTAGAAACAAAATGAATTGAATCAACCCTAACATTTAATATTAATATAGAAAATTTGTTTAATTAATCAAAAGTATCAATTTACATTTTTTTTTTAATATTTATAATATCAATTATTATAATCATTCATTAATAATGAAGTTACGACATCATCATTGGGTCATAAATAAATTTAATTATTTAATGTCTAAAAATTATTAATAAAACATAATGATGTAGTAAATATTTATATTTATAATGAATATTTATAGTAGAAATTATCATATGTATAACCCTATATTAATTTTTTTTATTATTAAATTTTGAATTTAACACTTTTAACTCGTCTTTAAATAAAATAATAATAATTGTCTTAATCAAAACCATGTAGACCAAATGGATTATGTTTTATTTCTGAGGGTCATTTATATGGAAATATAGTCATAAAATAGAATTATGACATGTGTTATAATAATTATAATATCATTTTTACCTTTAATTACCCTATTTACTTTTAACCATGGTAAATAAAATTCAAAAGTTACTATTCACTAAACATTACTTTCATCTTATTGAACCAAATTTTACTTACTCATGTAAACCATGTATCCAGGATTTTTTAAATTCATGTCACGAAAAATAGTAAAATTACAATTTATGCAAATTTACTATAGAAAGTGGGAAAAAGACATTAAAAAATTCAATAAAATGTTATACATTGAATTTTATTATAAAATGACTCCAATTAATTATACTGAACTAATATAGGTATTATGTATCTATTTTTAAATAAAATAAATTTAAATAAAATAAAAAATTATATAAATAAAAAATTAGTTTTTAAATAATAACATAGTGTTTTTCACTATTAATCAAAAATTGAATCTTTTCAGAAAAATACCAAAAATTTTCCCTATTATAATTTTGATATTACGAATCCAAAAAAGATATATATTTTACCAAATTAAAAACATAGAAGTTTAATTAATAAATTTTATATTAATTCCCATTGTCAAAACCAGAAAACAGGTTTTTGGGAAGTAAAAAACTATCAAAAGATTTATATGTGTTTATGTCCGGTTTAAAATTGAAATTACTTCCAATGACCAACATTGGATTAAATGAATAAAATATAATATATTTATACTTAAAAACTATTCAAATGTATAATTTATCACTATTAATTTTTTTAATAAAATATATGTTTTCAATTAAAATTTAGTACCTTTCACTATTCACCAAACAATGAATGTTATCAGAAAACCACCAATAATTTATCCAATATAAATTTTTATTCACCTATTATAAATATTAAATTAATTTAATCAAATTTATTATATAAAAGTGTCAATTATTGGATTTATAAATAGTTCACCATTAAAATGTGTAAAAATTTCATTTTTTGAAAAATACTTTTTTTTATCTGAAAAAATTGAATTTTTTGTTATTTTATATCAAAATATTAAAATTATATGGGATATATATAAAATTAAAAATGTGGTTATTAATATTCATAAATTCTTTCTAAATGGCTAGTTTGATTGGTCGTGGTGTGATTGAACTCGGTGTTGCGTACATCGCAAAATATTGTATTATTAGAAGAGAATCATATCAAGGAAGGTTGTGGTGTTACATTCTTCCCTTCTTAAATAAATTGTGTCCTCACAATTTGAAATTTTCATTACGAAATAAAAGGATACAAAAATAGAAAATACATTTGTGGGAAACCCACATCGTAAATAGGGTTTATAAAATTTAGACTTTATAAGAGGGAAAGGAAAATGAAAAAGTCACCACCAAATAATGATTTCGAATTGGAGAACAATGGTGGAAATTATAATTGGAGGAAAAAAATAAATATATCTACATAGTGATTGAGGTCATCAGTTACAAACAGGTGAATGGAAAATAGAGGGCCTCAAATCCATAAAACTATGATGAATAATGTAAGGTATTTGGATAGTATATTTTTGGATTTAAGATCATTTCCCTATGGTTTAAGAATTAATTTCTTCATAGAATATGAAAAAGTTACTTGATAAGTAGATTTACATCCATTAACTAATTTCTACCACAAACTCATCTTCCACTCCAAATGATGAGTATTCAATATGACTTGGTCACACCGAAAGTTCTTGAATCAACTTATAGAGAATCCAATAATCTAAAAATGATGAACTGTATATTTCATTTTTATTTAAATATTAACCAAAAAAATGGTTAGTACAATATCAGATGATCCTCAAAAAGGATAATCTTTTAGAGAAGGAAATGTTAATATTAACTTCTAAAATTAAACAAAAAATAACCAAAGTTCAATAAAAACTAGTCAATAAAAAATTGTCTTTAAAATCCTTCAATATAATCCAACCAAATATTGAAACCCAAAACTCAGAAGAAATTGATTTTGTAGTCTTCGACGTTAAATTGTATCTCCAAATAACATTGACTACTCTTAATGTTACATACGTAAAATTAATTAACAAAATCACATTTTTTCTTTGATAGGATAATAATTTATATAAATAAACCAAATCACTATTAATCCACAATAACAACGTAGATAAAAATCCACCATTACTCATCAAATTAAATCCCAAAGTATTCTATTTTCCTTAGGCATATAGTGTTCCCAATAGAGAAAACATCTTCCAAAATAACATTTTCAATTAATCACCAAATCATTTTCCTAAACTAAAGATATCCATTTGATAAAACATAAAATTCATTATCAACTAATTATTGATCAAAAAAATCATTTAACTAAAAAGAATTGGACACACTAACAAGGTACATCACATTGATTAGTGGTAGTCGAAAAATCCCAGTCGCACTTTGGTTATGGGTTTGATTCCCACTTCTTTTTCCGATGCAACATGTTGTTATGCGGTATGCATGTTGTCCTTTTCCAAAAAATATATTTTATAACATTCCCAAAAAGAGATTAATTATTCCAAATAACCATAACATAATTTATCCACAAATTTTATCTCATACCTCGCATTTTCAACCCAAAAATTATTAACCTATAATTGCCTCAAATTCAAGGACAATATAAATCCAAATGGTTATTAATAACTATATCCACAAAAGAGAAGATATTTCTTCCTAGAATATCATTTTCACATAACAAACTGTTGGGTTAAGCATACAAGAGAAAAGTCATCCAACGTAATCCCATAAACATAGAGCACTAATACTTTTAAATATCGCTCCATCCATTTATTTCCATATAGGTTGTTTCTTGATGAATAGGTTATCCTATGTAATAGGGAATTTACTCGGGTAATTCCATGGTCACACACATTAACGAAATATTACTGTAAATTGATTCTTGGGATCATTTTTATTCATTCCATAGTACTCTTCATTTTTCCTCAGTAATTCATTACATTATGTCCTTATTTCCCACACATATATCATTTTCTTATTACATTGAGACATTTTTTGACAGTCTCCTTCCATATTTCCAAGATGATGGAAACTGAGCTTTCTTTTCTACATGGTCTCCACTGCTGGAGCTCTTATCATTCACTTCCATTCTCTTCTTTATTGAGACCAGGAGTTGGTTAATATATATTTTGTTGATCATATTTTTCGATAACTGATTTTCCATGAACATGATATTTTTTACGCCTATCGAAAATCCATTTCTTTTATCATTTCCACAATCGTGCCAACCATGTACATAATTTTCAATGTTATTATGACATACTAGGAATCCATCCGTTGACTAAAACTAGAAAGAATTGTGTGAGTAACAATATTCATAAAATCATTTAGAGAATATCATGAAACCATATTTTTAATATAAAACACCTTAGAATTAACCAAGGTTATTTATTCTCATCTTATATTAAAATCTATCAAATCAGTTTATAATGGAAATTTGAATTATATTAATCATATCCACCGGGAGTTTTGTAACCCAGAGTGAAACAAGTCTCGTTGTCATTCACCAGTTCCCATTAGAGTCTAGATCAATGTGGATTTTTCGGGCTTTACCCCTAGGTTCATCTGTGCCAGAGCCGCGTCTACCAGTTAATATCGATACAAGGATGTATTGTAATGAAAACCCACATAATATTTACATTACCAAAATTTTTGGATGCTCTTCTATAATAATCCCAAAATTCTATCATAGGTTAATCTTCTCTTATAAATGTTTTTCTAAATCTACTTCCCAAGGTTTGTACTAAACTTCCTCTGATACCTAATGTAATGCCCGACCCAAGTTACCCTGAGTCAGTGAATTATTACATATCATTGGAATGATCACAAGAGATCATTACCCAGAAGACCGATTAGTTTTTTAGCCTTCGAAGTACTAAATACATACATATGTTTTACCTTACATCATGAAATAATGAAAAACAACATTGTATCCCCTTTGAACATAATACGTTACCATAGCCTATTCCTATATGTTAATCATGATATACTTCTCCACATACTGGAAAAAATAAAACATAGAAAGGGGTGAGCTCAGATGTTCAGTATGGATAAAAATATAGTGGAAACTTTCATGAATAATCATAAATTGTTAAGGCAATGTGTAAGACTAAAACACCTGACTTTTAAACATAAATTTCAAAATAATATGGAAAATATAAATCAAATAATTCCATTTACATATTCACATAGATATTCTAAGATTCAAATAAATGCATTTAATATGAATTACTAATTTCATAATAATGAAATGCATAATTTCGGACATCATAACCACATAGTCAAGGCCTCATGCCAAGACTAAAAATAAGATTTTGTCAATGCCATGTTCCAAGACACTAGTTTGTCTCATTAGACTTACTGATGCATCGAAGAGCTATAGAGGGATCCACCTCGCACTTACTATGTCCAATTCATTCCTCATATTATATGGTTGATGCATAATCAAAACATTCGTATTAAAACAAGAATACCAAATGTCAATCTTTTAACCACAAATAATGAATGTTATAAAAATAGCACATTCACAGTCCAACATAACACATTCAATAAAATTTGGAAGTCTGTATCAACCTTATTCAAGAATAATGAAGGATATTGACATTGATGAAAATAATCCTTAAAACTATTTGATAGAAATATCTCTTTTTTCTTGAAAACATTAAAATGTATCACTATTTATCAAGAAGCTGCCTAAAATAGATTTTTTAATCAAGGTGTCCCATACAACTTTGAAACTTTTAAAAGGAATTTTAATTTTAAAAAATTAATGTCCATATAAATAAATCATTAAAACTATCTTTAAAACATGAAAATTAATCAGAATGATTTGGAAGAATGAACCATTAAAACAATTAAAATGATATATTAGTTTAGAGTTCCTAACCAAATGAGGGAAATTTTAATACAAAAAATTAATGTAATAAAAACATTATAATTTCAGGAGAATAATTGGATTCATTATATACTATGTCAAATTACTGTATATACACCATATAAAAGTGAATTAGTGCATAACAATAATGAAGTCTCAATAGAATGAAAATTGAGATGAAATACATTATAAAGATCTTATCCTTAGGTTAAGGATAAATAAATGACATAATTAGGTGTGAAATATATAAATACACTCAATATGATTGGATATTCATTTTAAATCAATCGTAGGACATTCACACATATTCTTTTAACAACAACGCCAATGACTTGGATGTTTAACTCAATGAATTGAAATTGAGTTAAGATTACTCATATCGAGTTCATATCGATGACTTGAGAATTTATCTATGGAGTGATTATGTGTATCAAAATAAAATCCACAGAAAGGGGAGTGTTAATTACTACATAAATAATTAAATTTTGATTTGACACATAATTATAGAGTAAAATAATCAACGTTGTTTGCGTAAAACCCAATTAGTAGAAATCCAAATTTGAAATTCCCTTAATGATTTGCTAACTTGTTAAACATTTATCCCATGGAAGAGGGATCATATAAATTAAGTTGAAAAAGACAATAAATTAATTTATATTAAATAAGGAATACAATAATGGGTAGTACATACACCACACAAAAGGAAATAGTGGCAATATTGCATGAATCTCATGGGAAAAAGAAGTGAGATGAAAACCCATTACCTTGTACTTTTATTTAGTTTAGGGTAAGTAAACCTCCTGTATAATGGCGAAATTATTTTTTTAAATTACTCAATAACCATATAAAAATTTATGATATCATATATAATCTTTTAATATATCTTTGTTAATAATATTTCAGTAGTATCATTGTTTCGGGTGTTAACTGATTCATTTCTATATATATGTTTTGTTACATAAGTCATGATTGTTATGGATAAGATGTATTTGATTTTTTTCCAGATTGATATTATTTTATTAAACATTAATTGTTTAATCATAAAGTTAAATTTATTCTTGAATGGTTATGAAGGGGTTTGAATCTCATTGCGTTATTGGAGACGGTAATCCATACGTACACATGAGAAACAACACCATTATATTAATGGTGAAATTGTATGTAATTGTATGGAATATCATATATAAATAATAATTATCATGTTATATTTAATATTTACATCAATTATACTCATTATTATACCAATCCAAATAGTTATGTGTTGAATACTAAACTACACCATGACGTGGAGATAGTAAGACATACGTTCACACATATGGTGACTTTTTCATTCATATGATGGATAGAATAATGAATATAGTTGTACCATATTTATAATAACATGATAGTTTTTAGAAGGTACTTGATTTTTTATTTTTTTATGAAAAAAACAAAGAAAGTGGAAGTGGAAGAAGAAAACAACATTGAAAGACGTGATGAAATAATTACCTATTCTTCAGGTGCTTTCATTTGATTTGATCAGAAGGGATCAATAGGTTGGATTTCTGATCAATTTATGGACTCTGGGATGAAGTGAGGGTAGTTTTGAGGATATTTGGGTAGGGTTTGGTAGAACCAAATGGCTTTGGAGGTGTGATTTTACGAGAAGGGGAAGTACCCTTTTAAAAGAGAGGTGAGGGTCACTTTAGGAAAACCATGAAATATTATTTTATTATACAATCATATTCGGTTTATAATGGCACCAAATGGTTTTATTTTTTGGATAATGTGGGTCTAGGTCTAAATACTCTCAACCAATTTGGTTTAGATATGTTTAGGTCACCATATTAATCTTATCTTTTAGATTTAACTCTTGGTTAAATAGTTTAACACATACCATGTCTACTTGTATTTTTATATAATGTGGTTAATAAACATCCTATAAAATTTCAAGAGAACCAAAACATGTTCATTAATGAAATATCAATTATTATATAATTCCTTTGTATAAATATTCTATTTTTAGGACTAATATATCTTTTAATAATATATATATATTTTTTAAACTCATTTATGCCAAATTTTACCTTATTTAGTATTCGGTTTTTGTGAAAGTCATAACAATCTGATTTCTTCAAATAAAATACATTTAATCAACCCTAACCTGAAATATTAACCTATAATTTTTGTGGAATGAATCATAATTCTCAATTTACATTTATTTTAACACTTATAATATCAATTATTTTAATCCTTAATTACTATGGTAGTTACTCCATCATTGTGCCAGAATTAATTTTAATTATATAATGTCTAAAAATTATAAATAAACTACCTGATGTAGAAATATTCTTATATTTCTAATGAATGTATTTAGTCAAAATTATCTTATGTATAACCCTCTATTAAAAATGTTTTAGTTATTAAAATTTGAATTTAACACTTTTAACTCTTATTAAAATAAAACAATAATAAATGTCCTAATCTAAACCAAGTGGACCAAAACAATTATATTTTATTCCTAAGGATGATTTTGGTGGAAATAAAATTATCCAATAGAATTATTGCATGTGTTAGGTAATTATAATATCATTTTTACCTTTAATTACACTATTTACATTTAACCGTGGTAAATATAATTCAAAAGTTACTATTAACCAAAAAATATTTTCATCTTATTGAACCAAAATTTACATACTCATTTCAACCAAGTATCTCAGATTTTTAAAATTCAATTCACAGAAGCTGTAAAATTATATTTTGTGTAAATTTTCTAACGTGCCTAGTAGGTGTGTAAAGGACTTGAAAAAAATCAATAAATTTTTATACATCAAATTTTATTATAAAATGACTCCAATGAATTATATTGGACTAATATAGTTATTATGTATCTATTTTGACTTCAAATAGATTTCAATAATATAAATAACTCTTTAAATAAAAAGTTCGTTTTTAAATAATAACGTAGTGTTTTTAACAATTCATAAAAAATTGAATGTTTTCAGAAAAATATGAAAAATTCATCCTAAGATAATTTTGATATTACGAATACAAAAAATGATATCTATTTTACCAAATTCAAAACCTATTATTTTAATTAATTAATATTAAATTAATTTACATTGTCAAAACCATAAAGTAGGATTTTGAGAAGTAAAAACTATCAAAATATTGATATGTGTTTATGTCTGGTTTAAAAGTGAAATTACATCCAATGACCAATATTGAATTAATTGATAAAAATAAACTGTAATTATACTTAATAACCATTTAAATTTTTAATTTGACTCTATAAAATATTTTGATTAAAAAAGTTGCTTTCAATTAAAATTCAGTATCTTCCATTATTCATCAAAATTTTAATGTTATCAGAAAACACCAAAAATTCAACCAAACATAATTTTTATGCCCCACTTCTAAGGATGAATTTAATTACGTCAAAGTTAACATATAAAAGAGCTAAATATTAAATTCAGAAAGGGTACTCAATTAAAAGGCAGAAAACATGATTTTTATAAAAATATTTTTTTAATTTTAAAAAGAGATTTTGTCCTAATAATATGTCTAATAAACACAATAAATGAATGTTAATGTTATATGGGATATATAAAAAATTTAAAATGTGGATATTACTATTCATAACTGCTTTCTAAACGGCAAGTTTTTTAGGTTTTGGTGCACTTGAACTCGGTTTTTCATACAACACACGCGATTGTATTATTCAAAAAGATGCATATCATAGAAGCTTGGGGTGTTACAAATAGAAATACCAAAAAAATATCATTGATAATGTTCTTGAGTAAAATATTCTTTTCTTTTTAAAATCAATTTTTTAAAACATAAAATATGTTCGAAATTTTTTTCATTTATGATTAGTTTAAAAATAATAATTTTTAATATAATCAGAAAACCAGAACCTTAAAATGTTGAAAATTAATAATCAATGAAATGACATTAGGTAAATCCATACATGTCGTACCAGATATAAATTGCATTCATTTTTCACTGTAAAACTGTTACAAACTTCATTGTGCCAGAAATGATGAGAAGATTTCATTAAATTCATAATGAGAATTGTATTGAAAAGGGAATAAGGATTCCTTTTTTTATAATAAATCAATTAATAAATAATTTTTAATTGGTTAAAATAAATTTGATTTTTTTTCTAAAACATGTATTTGAAAGAAAATATTTTTCCATGTGATGAGAGAAATGAAGAATGAAAATTTAAAAAATTATTTCTAAAATACAATAAGTTATAAACAGTTGAATTATCCTAATATTAATGTAAAAAATAATAAATTACCAGATTAAGTGATACTTCTTGAGTTTTTTAGGGATATATCATAAATATTCATTATTAGAAGCATAATAGTAATCAATCCTGGTAAATATTGTGATTGTAATATAGGACACATACCACTTCAGTAACATTGAATCACAATACCCATAAAATAATATCATTATATGAGGTGTATAATATCATAAAATAAGAAGATTCATGATATATCATTTTACTGTGGATGTATATACACCTTATGAAATAAGATAGTTGTATAGTATAATATATTTCAAAAAGAAGGATACTAATGGAAAAAATCAATTACCTCTTTGGTAACATTGAAACTGTAAACCCAATGAAAGAGATATCTTCATAACGATATGTAATTCACCATTATTTTATGTATAAAAATAAAGCAATACATTAATGGGCTGTATATAAACCATTAAAAAAATATGTGCTGAAAATGGCATTTATCTCAGAGAAATAAAAAAGGGATTAGAAAAACCCATATCATTAGTCTGATTCCCCATGATTATTCTTTATCTTCCAGAATAATAATGTTATGTAAATTATTTAAATTCATAAAATCCTTATACATGTTTATTATTAGTTTTATTCTATTTATAAAAAATGTATATAAAAATAATTAATCAATTAAGTTTATGTTGGATGTTTTGACCATATTAGGGTTGTGTGTTAAAAACCTACATAGATAGGTTGATTGTGGTAAGAAATTTCATTATTTAAAAATATTAATAATAATAATCATGATATAATTATCATATTTATACATCAATTATTATTTTAAAATCAATCATGAATTATGGTTACAAAAATGGGCCAATGTTACGATCATGGAGACGGTAGGACGTCTGTACGCATGAGTAATGATTCAATGATTCAATTATATTTATATAACAACTATAAGTACTATATTTAACGTAGGTAATGATAATTATATCATAAATTTATATATTGTTCATTACATATACATAAATATATCGTTACTAGGATTTAAAAATAATCATATCACTTCGTGGAGGCGGTAGTCCACACGTCCCCAAACAACATTTTCAATTTTTCAATGTGTGAAATGGTA
Source organism: Viscum album (assembly GCA_963277665.1). Lineage (NCBI taxonomy): Eukaryota > Viridiplantae > Streptophyta > Magnoliopsida > Santalales > Viscaceae > Viscum > Viscum album. Next base: position 912,112,331 of record OY728162.1, on the reverse strand, counting down.
AAAAGAAAATTGTTTTATTGTCTAAAAAAGATAAATATTTAATAAATATCATTATTATGTTATTTATATCATATATATTCATTATATATTACTTTATTTCCTTCCATTAACAAGTTAGTGAAGAACACATCACAACGCTTCATGATGTGGTAGTCTGTCAAACACATGAGCGATATCATTATATCCCTTATTGAATGGAATATAAATGGGTTATATGTTATATAAAATCCATATATGTTATTATTTTATAAGTATCATTAATATACCATATAAATATTATTTGCATAATTATTCCAAACTATGACATGTGGTAATGGATAAATGACTAACATTATTTCATGAGGTGGTAGTCCACCATACACATGAAATATTATTTCGTTACACATTTAATGGATGTGTGTGTGGGTGATGGTCATAAACATAACATAAAAATATAAATATAGTTATGATAATGAGTTTATTATAAAATTATTATATGATAATTCTTTGAGGGGGTGGATAATGAAATAAAACAAAAACACATGTTGATGAAGGTTACCTCTACTTCGGGTCACTCCTTTTACTTTGCAACATAAGACTTCATGGGTTGGAATTATTTCAAAATTAATGAATGAAGGATTCAATAATATAATTTTAACATTTTTCTTTATAGGTCTTGGATTATTTGATGGGCTTAAGGGGTGAGTAGTGATAAGGATATGTGGATGCCTTTTAAAAGGGAGTTGTGTTTCATTCTTGTACATTTTTAAAATATAGAATTCCACCCACATTGTTTCCATGTAAAGTGGATAAAATAATGACCTAACATTAATAATATAATGGATATTGTCTTACTATGTCCATTAAATGTGTTTTTAAAAATTTATTGGGTCATTTTTAACTATAGTTTTAAAATGTACCCAGTTGGTACACACATTGATTACCATAATCATTGTGATTACTCGTAATTATTTTCAATAATGAATTTGGTAAAAAATCAGTTTGAAACTATTAAACGTTAAAAATTATTCTGATTCCAAACAAGGAATCCATTTCTTTAAAAAATATTTTTCAAAATTGTTAAATTTTAATTTAATAGAAATCTATAACATGTAGCTAAACAATCCATTTTTAAGAAGATAAAGTTTTATAGAAATGATGCATCTATATTAACTCTTTAAAATTTAATAATAATTGAATATAACTAATACAATATTTTATGATATATATTATATAAATTTAATTTAAAACCTTCCACATTAGGTATTATTTAATTTAATTAAAAAGGTGAAACATTATGTATTTTAAAATAATTTTTATAAAAAACTAATCATTAAACACAAAAAAACATATATCAAAAACCAATATAACAGTGATTAAAAAGTAATTATATGTATTAAATATACTTGAATGATACATTGGTTAAATTAATTTTTATTAAAAAATTATTGGCATACATAAATTTCTAAATTTATTAAATGAAATTCCTTTTTTTACAAAAATATGAATTTTCAATATTCAATTAATAATAAATATTTTCCAAAAGATACCATAATTTCACCCAATCAAAAGTTTTGTATTCCTCCTCTATAAAATAGATTTTTTTTTAAAATAATGTTTATAAAAGATTTAACATTTAAATTTAATGTATGTGCTCTAAAAAATATGTAAAAACTATTTTTTCTAATATACTGTTTTTAGAGAAATAATGGATTTCTGATGATAAGAAAACAAAAAAAGATTAATGTTAAATATTATATTGAATATATTAATTATTAATTTTTTTAATAAAATTTCATAAGTGTTATTTATATAATTAATTTAAAAAAACACAACTATGTTCAATAAAATTGTGTTTTATAAAAAAATTCATTTTATTTTCAAAATATTTTAATATTAATTTCTAATTAAATTAGTTACCAATGATTTAATTGTATATACTTGTGCTAACCATATTTTCACAATTTAATTGATCTTGTTCATAATTGTTATTATACGGTCAAGGGTATAATGGGAGTATATATCATTGGTCATTTCTTTTTGGTTTTTTGCATTGAATAAGCTACCGAAAATCAAAATCATATGGTTGCATGAAACAAAATCTAATTTGAGTATTTTATGTAACATAGGATAAGAACAATGTTTCATGACAGTTACGATATCAGTTATAATTTTATTATTTTAAAATATCATAGTGATAAATCCCCCCTATCTAATCATTTTAATCCTGACAATTCCATATTTATCTCAATAATAAAAGAATGTATATTTAAACATACTTTTGTTGCAAACCCACATCATAAAAAATGGTAAATATAAAATCTACTTAATAATTGATAAATGGAAGTAAAAATTTCATATGTGATAACACATAACGAGGATTCCATGTATGAGAACATGCATGGTAAACAATAAAATCATATATAATTATAGGGAGTGATTGAGGAATTTGATCACAAACAAGTCAATGATTAATGGAAACATATGATCCCCAAAACATAAATCTATGGAGATTGAAAACACCATAGGTTCATCAAAATTGAATTTACATCAATACTATATTTTTTAAATAATGTTTTCATATATTTTATTTTTCCCATCACCATTTATACTTAGAAAAGAATGGATATATAATCACCTGATGAGTATAATTTCAACCTTTTGTAAATTACCAAAATAATATCATCTTTTCACCAAATTTTGAGTAACCAATATAAAATATTAATTACAAAATCACTAAAATTAAAATTAAATTGATACATAACCAAATAAGGGATTACAATATATTCCCCCTGTCATTAAAAATTATGAATAACAAAAGTTGTTATCACATTTATGATAATTTCCAATATGGATAATAATTAATATGACGCACTAATGGAAAAAATTAATAATAGTACCCAAAGTTGAGACATAATCATTTCATAATTAACTATTATTTATATTATACAATCATTTACTAACAAGTATGGAAACCCAATGATTTTTGTGATTTTATCATATATTCACCCTGATAAGTCATCAATTATTCCAAAAATAAAATTAAACTAGTTTATAAAATAAACTTATTCTTTTTCAATAAAAATTATATACTAATCAGGAAATCATGTATTCCAGTTGTAGGAGATAGACACTTATCACACATTGGTTGTGTGTTTAATCTCCATGGTCATGCCGAATACATTTATTTTTCACCCAGCCTTCAGGTTGTCCTTTTTATCCATTAAAAATGAAAAAAATAATTCCTCCATAAATAAAACTTAATACTTAAATTATGGGTTATAAATACACACACCTAATAAAACTCCCCAAAAATGTCGTTAGTCAAATAAAGAACTCATCACCTAGAGACTTAATGCGGTGCCTATGGATTTGTTCATATGATCATCCTTAATCATGTAGTCCTTGAAGGTACCCATAACTCATAAGATATCCAAACAAGGAAACATAAAAATTCCCAATGTAATGTAAGACCTTTTTTGATTCCAACATTAACAACCCAAATCCAACAATATCAAATATGGTTCTCTAGTCATAGACATTTCATTTCTATATTTGATACCAAAGAAGGTGAACCAATCTATTCCAATTAAAAATTACAACAAAAAAATAGTTATTGTATCAAATAAATACTAATATACATTTTAGGATTGGAGTTGGAGATAATCAGAACCAACTTAGGTCAACATGGATTCATAAGCAACATGTTCATAAATATGAAAACCATCATTTATTATAGCCATATTTTTAAATATCACATTAGGTCATTAAAATAATATATATTAAATCCATTATGGGAAGAATTAATTCAACCTAATTATTTATATCATGGGGGAAAGGAAACATGGGAAATTGTGATCTCAAATGCACAGTAAAGTTATAAATATGCATTAGTAATTGAATGTTATCAATTAGAATAATTAGTCAATAAGGGTATAAAAATATAATGTGGGAGATAATCATAAAAGTGATCATAAACATCAATAATTGGATCATCAAATATAAAAACATGGCAAAGGAAAGATTCATCATATTTATGAATCCCAAGCTATTTAATATTAGTCTTCATCATGAGAAACATTAAAAACCCTAGCATGAAATTAAAACAGTTTTTTGATAACATGGAGCATCATGTTCAAAAAGCCCTTCCAAAAACACATTAATTTGAATAACTATATAGAAGAAATTTAATATAATCATTACCCAAAGCATTATAACACTATTTGGTTTCACCCTTCATTTTAGTAATTAGGGGCTTACCTGATGATATTTTCGCAACTCATGTTAAGGTGTAATGGGCTTAATTTGTGTGATTTGGTCCACTGCAAGATAAGCTCTAATGGACTTACTTAGCATTATCTGAGCCACACCATGTTATTATGTAATGGTATTACCCAACTCTTTCTAGGCCACACCATGTTTATAACATCCATGATCCATAACATGAATAAACATCAAATTTCGTTTTAAACTCTCGTATACAATAATTATTACTTTTTTATCTTGATTAATGTATGGGAATGAAATGGTTCTCACATGGATATATTTTAAATGATCCTTACCCATGGAAAACTAATGGTTTACATATAAATTTTGTTAAAACGTGGTTAACCCAAAGAAAATAAATAGTCTCCATAAAACATTATATTAAAATTTCCTAAATCATCTTAAATATTATTATAAATTGTATCAATACAACATATAAAAATTTGAGAAAGAATAATGTTATTTTTTCATTGATGTATATAAAATTACAATAATATCTTTAAAAACATTATTGAAGAAAATAAGTCTTTAATTTTTGAAAATTTTGTTTTTTATGCTAAACTATTTTCAAAATCCAATTATATAGAAACAATAATTTATAAAAAATTTCAAAATATTAAGAAAACCACAACCATTTATTCTTGCAATGGAAGATTCATCAAACATATTGTGGCTAAATTTTTGAATTTTGTAAAAGGTAAATATTGCATAAATATTTCAATATCAATTGTTTATAGAGTTCCTTATCCAGTAATTGATAAGAAGATTCAATTCATAGACTCTTTAAAATAAAAAAAGTGCATTATTTTGGAAACAAAAAAAATATTCCTATGAATTTTTCTTAACAAGTCCCTTAATAATTCATTTTCAAGTGGGTCAATAAATTTTAATTTAATTTAGAAAACAAGGTTTTTGATGAAAATAGATTTCCAACAGAATAATAAAATGAAGTTAGTTTTTTCTTAATATAGTTTTCTAATATACATTAATATTAAAAGCATGTAAAATGTTAATATTACTTAAATATAATTAATAAATAGAGGGTAATAAAATTAATGACTTTAATTAGGGATATATCATAATAGTTCATCATTGGAAGTATAATCATTAACAATACAGATAAATGATAAGAATGTGACACAAATCTCTTCTCCCATTGGTGACATTGAATAAAAATACCTATGAAAGAATAACATTGAAAAAATCTTATAATATGATGAAAATTATGCTATTAATAAAATAATATATCAAAGGTTTTCAATATACACCTTATAAAATAAGATAGGTAAATATCATAACTTATGTCTCAATGAAAGAAAATTATAACAAAAATACATTTCCACTTCGGTATCTTTGAAATCGCAAACCCCAAAAAATAAAGATCCAAAAATTGATATATAAATTCTAGAAAATATAAGGATAATAATAATAAAATAAATTCATGTGTTTTATATACCCAAAATTATAAAAATAAGTGGTGAATATGGAATTTGTATCATAGAAATAAAAGTGATATGAGAAAAATCCGTACCTATAGTCTAATTTGTCACGATTACTGATTATCTTCTAGAATAACCACCTTAAGTAAAATATTTAAATTCTTGATAACATTTTACTTTTTTATTGTTACTCATATTTCAATTATTATATATATATATATATATATAGAATTACATATTCAATTTGTATTAGGCCATATGATTTTACCATATTCAGATTGTGTGTTAATAACTATGTAGGTAGGTTCACTATTGTTAAATGATCATTATTAAAAAACTAAAATAATAATAATAACATAATTATCACATTTATACATAAATATTTTTTATATAGTAAATCATGTTCTATTTACTACCATCTATCACCAACACGTTGATTCTCATTAACTGTACTCTCACCAGCGATCCACGAATCCATCAATTCCTCAAAATCACATCATAACATAAATATTCTCCCATCCACCAAATGTACCTCATCCACCATGGATTTATAAGTCTTTGTATTCTCCACTTTCTATTTCTAGGAATATTCATCCTAATACACCTACACCTCCTCTATCACCTCCACCTCCGACATCCCCTTTGACTCTAGTTCATATGCCTAGGTCTATGAATCCTACTATACCTCTTCCTCCTTCATCTCCTCCACCCCTTCTCCTCCATGTGGAATTCATAATTCAATGGCTGAACAAAACATGAAAATTTCTAGAAATCTTTATGATATTCTCATTCTCTTTCATCTTCATGTGCCCCTCCCAGTTGGCCACTAGTGGCGACACCGTCATGGAAGATGCGTTTACTCGGTAAAAAAATCTAGTTGGGTTCTAGCCCAGGATTCTTTCCACCAGCACTGGTACTCATGTCAGTGGTGTCCATAGTGACTATAAATCCCTTCATGATGTCATCGATATAGGTGAATTCCCACTCCATGTCCAAATGGTTCTGGATTTATAACACGATGATGGGCTTCCACAAAATAATTTTCCTGGTAAAGGAGAAGTACACATGGTCTAGTCATCCTTGGGGGTCATAAATGGTGAATAATCTCATACAATTAACATACATGTTGTTGTTTAGGTTGTATTTATGGGTTATCTACTCCCTGGAATTCATCGTGGAGGCATAGGGTATGATACAGTAGTTATTAGAGTTTTATTTAGATAATATATATACGTCGTTGAGGCTACAGATGGAATTGGAGGAGGCCCATACCACATCCCGATAGGGATTCATGGACTTTCAAGTCTTGATGACGGTCACCAGGGTTATGATTTTGTTTTGTATATATGATATCACATTCTCAAAAGTGTATAAAATTCTGAATGACCCTTCTCTTTTTATAACATAGTTGATGTCCATGGCGTCGATGAGCTTCCCAAGGAGCCCAGTGTGATTGATGTCTCCTTCAATGATAAATATGATATGAACAACAATCATCTTACAGAAATATTTCATCAAAGAAGCATAATAACAGGAGTTTAAGCTTTTGAGGTTGAGGATTCCCTCTCCATGGTTGCAGATGGTGAGAGAGACATGGTTGCCAATGAACTCGGTGGTACTAGTAATGTGGATAGAGCTCCCTCCGGGATTCCGGGCCAATGAATAAGAGCACACCAAATCTTCCCACTAGATGCCTCACCCGGAGGAGGAGTATAGTTGGATTCCAATGTAAAAAAAATACATTGATTCTCAGTTTGGAGGCACTAATGGCAATGAGGAAGAGAACCAATCAGAACATGTTAATGGTGGATGCGAAGTTGCGATGAAAATACCAATTTTTTCCTTGATCATGATCAATATTGAAATTCACCACGTTAAATGGGAACAACTCATACTCCATTATCAGTGATTATGATAATTGTACCCTTCTACCATTCAGAGAAAAAAATGGAGACCCACAAATAATTTGAAGAAGAAATGGAGAGTTGTTTTTTGAAATAGATCCTCAATAAAAATCCATTAGTGGAATTAGATTTCCATTATGAACTGTTTCATTACATGATAACGTGTGTCTTTTTCATGAATTTATAGTTATTTTGGGTATTTCTTTTATTGAACATGTAAAAATTTCCTCTTTTTTATTCTAATATTCACCAATATCATCCTCATCTTACTACAATATAATATGTTAATTATTACACTCTACTCAACACAAATAGTATGGGGTTATTGGAGAATGTTCCACCGAATTGTATGTAATAAATTTATTTACTATGCTTCATTAAATTCCTATTTCAATCATGAATTTTAATTTTACATGGTATTCATTTTAGGTTTTTCAAAAAAAACTATGCCAAATATCATCCCAATCATTATTGTTGGAACACCTCCCCATACAACATCAATTGAAACAATATATTATTAAATCATCATCCATGTTCTTCATATTCTGGTAGGTAAAGAGTTTAATTATATTATATATTTATAATATATATTACCATCACTGATTCATTGTTGTAAAATAGAAGTAGCCCGAAAATGAATCTTGAGTAAAAATTTAATTATATAACATCACTAGTTGTGACATCGTATTATTAACTATCAGTTATGAATTATTTTTTTGAACAATAATTCATTTCCTAACATTTACCCTCATAGCTAAATTTTATTTTTCAATAAGGTAAACTATCACTACCTTTAATTCATATTATTCATCATTATCTTCTTGTCTATCAGCCTCAGATATTTCATCAAAGAGACATATAATATCAAATGGTCACGTCCATCAATTGATGGATTATAAACAAATGGTTATTGTTTATTATTATTATTATTATTATTTGTTGTATTGATTTTGATACATGGAATTGAAAAACAATGCTTCCACTATCTTTTTAGTAGTATCATTACACAATAATTTCTTACAAAGCTTTCTTATTTACATTACATTTAAATTTTATTTGATTCAGTTTCACACCAGCCAAGCTAATAGGGATGGAAAATTCTTCATCGTTCTCATGAAACATAATGTATACAACCAATTTGTATTCTAAAGTAGTGAAAAAAACTATAAGAAATCACTAAATGATGAAAAGTTGATTACGTTGATTATTTTTTTATTCCATTAGTTCAATACACCTAACTCTTATATTAATTTTTTATTTTTAATTGAAATATGTATTAATATTCATATTATCTCTCTTAACTAACTAATTCTACAATAAATTTAAAACAAGTGATTCAAATCTGCAACAATTTGTTCTATGATTCAATCGAGTCGTGTATAAAAAATCATCAACACATAAATGGTAGTCTCAAGTGTAGAAAATGTAACATCTCCATAGGAATCCCAATCCCAATGTTTAGCTTTATGGTTAACCTTCATATGATTAAATCATCTCATCATTATCCATTATTTTTTGTGTTTAATAAAATTTTCATTTTTAAATTCTTATATATTTTTATATTCATTCAGTTTTAGGTTTCTCTTGCAGGTCATGGATTTCAGTAGATAAATTAAATTCATTTTTTTGATAAAAAATGATGCATTTGGTAGCAAAAACATCTCCTAATCTCAAGGACAACTTGATGTAGGTATCATTTTCGGATTGTTTCAAACAAACATCTCATTTTTCAAAAAATATTTATTTTTTTCAGGATTATTTTCAGAGGCTTATATGAATTTATTTCAAACTATTAGAAATGGTGGTCGTTTTGGGTGAAGTATAGAAACCAAATTTATTCTATTTTTTTAGTTATTTTTTTATTTCTTATAAAATGTGAATATTGTTCCTAGGACGGTATCATATGATATGTTTGGTGTCCATGATATGGAATGATAGAGTTGTGGATATGATATATGGTAGGATTATCCACATTTTTATATATCTATTATCTATCATACATACTAAATACTATGGAATTTCCAACCATGTTTCAAATCTGTATGTGTTTCCCTTATATGACCTTCTCCCTGCCCTTCCCAAATCCCTAACTATTATTATTCTTGATTCTTTTCCCTAATCTTGATTTAGTGTTCATCACATCTACCTCCATCACCACCAAATCATCCTAAGGAATTGAATATTCATCATATCTTTCTAATTCCGCCCCAAAACCTTTATCCCCATTTCCTACTTATCCCACTATATTGCCCCTTGATCATCCCTTCTCATATCCTTCATAATCCCTATACCAGTTTCTCCACCCTAATCCAAATTATTTGTCAACCTCCTCTATCTCCATCACCTTCTACTATGCATAAGCCTCTAGCTTCACCTTCTTTCTTCATTATTCCCTCACAACCCCATCTTCACCACCTCCGAAATTAGCTCCTCTATTTCCTCCACCTCCTCCAGCTTTTAACCCACCACCTCCACCTCTATCTGTATCTCTACGTATAAATTGATTTTTCCTTCCCTTATCAAACCGCAACTCTAACTCCCCACCCTACAAATCTAATATTATTCGAGGTCCTAGGTTTAGGATTTTGGAGAGTAGTTGTGGATATTTATCATAGGTTTCTTTATTCATTGATTATTTTTTGTTTAGTTTTTTTATTCTTACGAGACCATCCGTTTTTTATTTTTTTAAATACAGTGATATTATTTAGTATTTGATAAGTCATCTAACTCATAGAATATTCATCTTAATCTTGATGGTGAGAAATATCCTAGGTATTTTGGGTTTTTGGTTCCTTCAATTTCATCCTCTATAGGTGGTCACACAATTTATGAATGGGTTGCGATCATTAGATATCAGTGGTGTGGGGCCCATTAACCTGCATCAATATCCTTAAATCATTTTATTTTATATCTGGTTTCTAATTCATATGATATATTTATCTTTTTATATCAATTCATGTAAAAACACTCACATATCTATATGGAGATTGAAATGTTTAACCCCCTTCTTGATTTTTTCTAGATTGAGGTTGTAGGGGAGTACCATATCAAGATTACAATTGTGTACGAAATGGGCGTGGTGTTTTGTTATCCTTTCAAGTAGAAAGGTCATATGATTGAATTCTGTGTCTCCCTCCCCAGATCTAGCATTTCTTATAGAGTTATTATCCCATGAAGATGTTGGGAATTCATGAAAATGGAATGGTGATGTGTTTTTTGATCCTAGGTCCCTTGGTTTTATGTTAGGCATGGAATTGATATGCCTGATATGTGAAATTTGATTTTCCTTCTATATAAGCACTTTTAATTAATGTTTCAATTTTTAAGTACATATATATTTTAATTTTATCTCATAATATTTAATTTGTATATAATTTTTCTTTACACGTATTTTTCTTCATGTCCTCTAGATCGGGTGTATTTATTCTTACCTAACTATTTCCTCACAATCCATGTAGATTATTTATTTTTTAGATTTCATAATAAGAATAATATAATATAATATCTTGTGATGATTTATTTTTTATATATTTTTATTTCAATTTATGTATAAATAATTTTTTAGGATTTATTCATGTTCAATTAAAATAATATAAGGACTCACTTTCTGGAAACTCCAACTTGTATTTTTTTGTAATTAGAAAATAGTATTATTGTTCAATTTTTACTGCTTCTAATAGTATTACATCATGATAATATGAAATAATATATTCTCATATTCATGGATTAATAGATCTTGAAGGTTTGAATTTTTATTATTTTTTAGTGTTTCTCAGATATTATAACTTCATTTAAAGACTCATTTCCAAATTGTGGCTTTTTAATTTATAGTGGATTAATCTAAAAAGTTATATTTTTTGTTTACATCAATAAATTAATAGTTTTTATCGACTGATCTATGAAAATTGGTTTTTCATATATAAAAGCACTTTATATTAATGTGATTTTTTAATTATAATTGTTTTATTATTTTCTTTCTAATAAAATATAATTTATATATACATTTACTTCCCACAAATTACATCCTCATCTCCCCCATATAAAGTTCATTTGTTTTCTTATCCATTATCCATTAATTTTATCCCTCTTTACAAATGATGACCACCATATATCTCATAAAACCAAACTAATAACTTTTCTTCCACTTCTCTCTTCTTTAATAGTATCCTTCATAGTTCATCTTTAATCCATATTTTCCCTGATAATAACACATAGTTTATCTATCCATCCATAATCCATCAATTTCACTAGGAATGGAACCTAAAAATGTTTTATTCTTCGTAAATTTTTAATTTTGAAGCCCTAGGATAGTTTATCCTTTGAGCTTCCTTATTCTTCTATTATCTCTCACATGGGACCAGTCTTTCCATGACACAAGCATTCAAATATGACCTTACATTTTCATAGAATCACACACTATGATGGTAATATCGGTATATTATATTTACAACCATTATAAATCTAAACATGTTTATCCTTCTCATATATCTTCCTCCTATGTGTCTGGTTCCAAAATAACTAGCCAGTATCAATTATTGTCAATTGTTATGTTTCATTTTATTTATATTAAAATTTTCTAAATTTTTTAATAACAATGAATTATGAGAATGTTTGTGCTAATTTGTAATTAAATTATTATGTTGTGAAAATGAATGGGGTGGGTAATAGTTATATCTTTAAAAGAAATCATGAAATATGTAATTTAAAAAAGAACCAATGTTACGATCATTGGGACGGTAGGCCATACGTACACATGAGTAACATATCCATTTTTAATGGACATTATAGAAATAAGATAATTGATATTCTTTCATTAAATAATTATCAATATATCATAAATAAAATTATAAATAATTATATATTTATATATATATAAATCTTGTGATGAAAATGGAATCACATGGTTTGGAGGGGGCGGTTGTCCACACGTTCACAAATGACATTATCACATTTTTAGTATTTGTAATGGTAAGAAGAAGAACAATATATTATATTTATAGAAAGATAATTATGTTATTAATATCATAAATATTTCATTTATATCATATATATTCAATATATTTTCCATTACTATGTTCCATGTAACACGATATTGAAAATCACTTCACATCGCTTCATGAGGCGGTAGTCTGCTTCACAGTTGAGCGATGTTATCGTATCCCTTACAAAATGGAATAAAAAAGTGTTCATATCATATAAAGACTATAGAGGTATTATTATGATATAAATATAATAAAAATCATATATATATAGTATATTAATCATTTTTAACAACCATGAGAGGTTGTATTGGAAAAATGAATGACATCATTTTGGGAGGGGGTAGAATGTTGTACACATGAATGATGATTTCATAACCCAATTAACGGAATTGTGTGTGGGTGTACATATTTAAATTAACATAAAATAATAAAATAATATTTAAGATATATTGGTTTTATATAATCATTATATAATAATCATTTAAGGTGGAGGAGAATGAAATAAAACATAAATACATGTTTATGAACGTTACCTCTTTTCTGGGTAACTACATTGGGTTTCAATTAATGGCCTTAATTACATAAAATTATGAATAATTATGGAATATAGGATGATTTTATTGAATTTGAGAAGTGATTTGTGCTGGTAATAGCTTATCTAAATATCTTTAGACATTTTAAAATAGGAGTAGAAGTTGAGGCCTATTAAAAGAGAGGTGAGTGGCATTATTGTAGATTTTTCAAAGTGTTAATTCCAAGATTATTTTTCCAATTTAACATGGCACAAAAATTAAACGAATCAAAATAAGATAACTTTAATGGTTGAAATATGGACATAATATTAGTTCTTGAAATGTTTCTATGGTATTTTCCCCTTATGAATAATATTTAGAAACTTGTTAAATTAATTTTTTTGCCATAATCAATATGACTAATTTAAATTGTTTTCACAATTGACATTGGTCAAAAAATAAAGTGAAACTTTTAGAAAATTTAAATTATGATGATTAAAAACATGAAAAACATTTTTTCAAAATCAATTCACAAAAGGGTGTTATTTTAATTTAATATTAATCCCACAAATTCAGAGAGACAAAATTATTTTAAGAATATTATTTTTTAAGAAAAGTATGATTCTATATTATCCCTATAACTAATAATAATTATTATATGAAAATAAAATTATATGTAATGATATATATTATATCTATTTAACTTATTACATTAACCATTATAGATTATTTTAATTAATAAAAAATTAGAAACATTGTGCATTTAAAAAGGGTTTTTAGGAAAACCCAATCTTTAAACCCAAAAAATGAAACATATTTATAAATTTAACATAATTAAAAGGTAAAAGAAATTATGTAAACCAAATATTCCTAAAAAATAAATATGTCACATTAAATTAAATTAAAAACATATTGTGTCTCTTAAATTATATAATTTTTTAAAATAAATGAATTTTTATTACAAAAATTTTTATTTTTCACTATTCAATAAAAACTCAATATTCTTTATACAAAATAAAAATATATAACTAAATATAATTTTTATATTACACTTAAAAAAAATTTCTTATTTTTTCAAATAACTTTTAAAAATTTGTTGATCAGTAGTTCTAAATTATGTTCACTTTAAAAATTAGACAAAACATTTTCTTGTAAAATATACAGTTTTAAGAAGAAAAAGGATTTATCCTATATAAAAATAACATTGGAAGAATGTAAATTTTTTTACATATAATATATATAAATTTAATTAATATAATACAACAAGAGTTATTTATTTAGTTTATTGGTATAAACCATAATTTTTAACGTTAAAAAGATTTTTCAAAAAAAAAATACTTATATTTTCAGAAGGGATTTACTTAAATTTATAATTAATTAGCCAAAAAAATAATCCATTATATATACATTTATAAATTATATATTCATAATATAGTTAATAATATTTATACCCAAATGTTTGGTTTCCATATTATAAGGGTAATATATATCATTATTCATTTATGTTTGGTGTTTTATGTTGAATAAGCTATCGAACATAAAAAAAAACATGTGTTTTCATGCATTGAAAGATAGACTAATGGTTTTGAGTAATGAATGTAATAATTAGTGTTCCATTCCATTTTAAATATAAAAAATAACATTATTATATTAAAATATTGGGTTGTTACGCTTATTGTGTTACTTATAGCTTTGGTGAACAATAAGGTGTCATAATGTTCCATGAAACTCACAAGGGGAGAGTTGAGGTTTTCATAGGGTAGCCTGGATAATTACATGGAGTTTATTATTATCATTATGATTACATAATTGAATTATAACTATTGGTAATCCCCTTTAAAGACAATGATTCTTCTATTGATCCCTAAAAGCATTGGTCTTATTTATTTTATTTATTCTTGAATCCTTGTGTCCCTTATTTGGAGATGTTCGGGTTCTCCATAATTTTACCCTGTTGTTTATTACCTATAAACGAGATTCATACATGATTTTAATACATGAAAAGAAAAAGTATATAAATGGTAAAATTACAAAAAAAAAATATAAATTTCCAACAGATCATAACATTTTAGATGACCATTCCCAAGAAGTGATGATGTTATTGATCAATAAAAAATGTATTTTTAATTATCTATGGGATTATTTTAAATTTTAAAAACTGAAACTAACGATATATAATATTAATATTAATTAAAGTCCAATTATTGTTCAACCCCATAGGGAATGATATGAAATTACTCTGATTTTTTTATAATAATCAACAAAACAAGTTTATATTAGTTTTGGTTTTTAGATAGATGATATGAGTATACTAGACATTTTTAAATTCATGTTCAAGGAAATACTGTAGGATAATAGTAATAAATAGTCTAAATGCTGTTAGAATTGAACTCTAGTGTGGATCCAGTATGTGTAATCACCCTCTCTTATATATACACCCATTATATTTCTTAGTTATATTTTTTAGTAAATAGATACGTGTTTTAATCAATGTTCACGTATAGTCACATCAAACTCATGAATTGGTAGTACCTTGTGGATGTATAGCTAGTTGACGTATTGGTATGCAGAACCACCTCTCATATTAATTATCTTGTATGAGATATATGTTAAAGGTCAAGATAAATAGGAAACATGAAAAATCCCATCACACATTTCAATCTAGCCTAATTCTATATATTTCATGAAATACCATGTTATTACATTGAATGGTAAAACATTATCCAATAATTATAGTTGGGAGGGGATATGGAAAATAAAATTACTCAAGGATCACCACCCAATATAATAGAATAAATTTTGTCTCTAGTATATAGGCATTTCTATGCCTTCCTTCCCCCCAGGGGGTCCCCTTAAAATAGCCTCCATGTTCTATTTATAGTCCCCCTCTCTAAGAGAACACTCTTAGTTCTCATTATTTTTTAACAATTCATTCCCTAATTTTGAAATTAGATAGTAAAACATGTTCAGTAAATATTTAAAATTCCATATAACTTCTTATGTGATTCCTCCTCAAATATTCAAAATGTTTCGGAATCATCCATTTTTGTTGGAATTCTGAATTATCTGTGTGTAGATAGGTCCTAATACACATTATTTAATCAATATATCCTTGATAATGTTCTTATAATATGTTAATGGACCAAAATAAATGGCCTTTTGAAACTATATTGGATGTATAACATGTGACATGGACATGAAAATATGTGGTGTAGTTTCTCAACATTCATAAATCATCTAAATACTTAATGTATGGGGAACCAACCATGGTTCATGACCAAGAATGTACATGAAATATCTATTAAACTATTGTGTTCCAATATTATTTCAAAAATTCCCTGTTATTTTCTTTTTAGACAACTATGACATCCCAAAAAAACCTACAGTGTTTCCTCTATTTTTTTATCTTTTATAATTTAATCCATGGCACAAAAACAGTCATGTTTCCAAAACCATTTATCTCCTAGACAAAAGGGACCATGGTGCAATGCTATTCACGATGGAATAACTTCAATCATCTTACATCAAGCTACTAGTTCTATGGTAAAATGTATGTACCATTATTCCTAATCATATTTTTCAGATCAAGAATCGAAGGTCACTACACAGCATAAACATGGTTCCAACATAGTGGGGCTCAAATATCCTATACAACTATGACATACAACATGAATTCAATGGAGTCCGTAAGGTTTATTAGTGGAGGAGATCCCCCATAAGATGTTATTCAGTATAGTGATATTTGAGATGGATTGAATGATACAATTTTTGTTAGATGATAAGTTTATCACTGTACCGATTATCCAATATTAGAATATATTGTCGTTACACTCTTCTATTTATTAAAACATGTCTCTCAACCATCCATCAAGATATATGGTAATTGGATGACTCCTTAGACATATTCAAATATTTTAATCTATACTCTCTAAATAGTTTTTAAATTAATTAATACCATTCCACGACTCATAATTCCCTCAATATATTTGGTTCATGCATACGTATATAGACACTTATTAAAGGCTAGTTTAGATAGTTCCTCTATTTAAAGGCTACTTATTGGAAGGTTTGTTCGTGGTTTGGTTTAATTGCATATTGTTTGAATTATAAATAATTCATGAATTATTCTTAAAAAGGTGTCATATAATGAATTTTTACTTCAAAATACATAATGAACCTTGGAATAATTGCTCCAACATCATTTTGGTTTCTTTAATTGTACATTTTTTGAAGAAAATTAATTGTACATTGATTTCGTATTGATAAATTAAAATATTTAATGATTTTAAGAATACTATCAACTACAAAAAAACATAAATGATTAGTTTCTCCATAGAAATCATGATGCATATTTTTCTAATCATTATATGGGATCATTTTATTTAGAACCATATACAAATGATTCAAATGTTATTACCTCATATAATCCCCATGTCCTAGTTCTTATAGGATTACATTATTTTTGTGTTACTATAATGTTATCTAGAAATCATATGATATCAAATGGTTAATTATATGTCAAATCACATTATGATGATCCATCCAGAAATTTCATATTACTATTAAGGAAATCTATATTGATGGAAAATATAGTTTAATTTTCCACGATATATTATATAAATTTAAAAAGATTCATTTTATAATTTTCATAGATCATAGTGCACCTATAAAATGGTATTTCTCTATGAGAATTTGGAATAAATGTTAATGAGATACCTATCATAGTAATATATGATTTTGTTTTTAAATGGATGGAGTTATTTTATGTAATTCACTAAATCACATTCAATAGATATTAGTAATGATCTCTACTTAATTTTTTCATTAACTACACTTCTCTAATTCAATATAAATCCTTCTATGGATAATTTTATGAAGTTCTTATTTTCATCCTTTCCATTATTACCATTACAAATATTACTACTATTGATTACATAGGGTTTCTGTTCAAATATGTCGTTCTATATTGGAGTAATAATATATTTTATTATTTATAACATTATATTCATATATATAAATAACAGTTATATTTGGATTTTTTTGTAATTATTTTTAAATAGTTATTAGAGTAATAACTTTATGATTAACATGATTCCTTCAAAGTAAAATTAATATGTTTTTATGGTATATTATAAATATCTCTAAACTCTATATAACTAAAAAGTAGGAATATCTATATCTCTAAATAAATATTTATATCATAATCAGCATCCTATTTCGTAATGCATCTCTGGGGATTAGTTAGTTGTTATAAATTAGGAATGATAACCTAGTAATTTGTGATATATTTTTTTTATTACAACTAGGGTTATGAAAATAAATTATAAAAACTAGGGTTATAAATTTATAACTATGGTGGTGAAATATTTTCTCCTAGATGTGGTAAAAATTCATATTTTTTAAAATTAGTAAAGAAATGGTTATTTGGATTTTATAGAGAGAATATGATTAATTTATAAATTTTGATGGTTATCATGTCTATTATTGGTGATTTGTCATCAATATGGATTAACAATTGTAATTATATCATAAATATATAAATGATTATTTATTATCCTTTTTAACATACTACTGAACAAATCCCCAATCAGTTATAATTATTTTAAGGCTTATAGTGAGTGTGATTGTTCATCACTAAATTATAAATGATAATAAATTATTCATCAAATGTGTGGGGAATGATATAAGATAATATTTTTTGGATATTGTTAATAACTTATTCCATAATTAGTTCGGTGACTCCCCATCAAGTACAGGTATTCAAATATAATGAATGCATAATAAAATTCCTTCCATACACATTTCAGTAATAACTAAATACTTCAAAAAACCCAAAATTATTAAAATTTATAAAATAAATATAAAATAAGTTGTGATTTATATTTCACAGCCCTATTTGTAGAGGGATATTAATGTTAATAAATAGAATACAATCAAATTAAAAATATTAAAACATTACTAAATCTTAAGAATAATTAATAAAGTAAATTTATTTATTATGAATAATAATTTAAAAAAAATAACAGTGGTTCTCCTACCCATATTCCCATTCAACAAAATGGTTTTTATCCTCCATGTGATAGATCTAATCCTCAAAAGGCCTAATAAAAAGGCAAACAAATAAAAAAAATTACAATAAAATATAACAGTTACATCCAAAAAGCTCAGTAACCTTATAATATAATTTTTCTCATATACTTGTTATCATAGAAGATTCCACATTCCTTAAACCCCTAAATATTTCCCCCTCAATTATATTAAATAATTTCTTTGATAGTTATATTTTATGATAAATCATTATTTCTAAAATAATTATTTCTTTTATTTGATGAAACAAAGCCATTGTACTCCATTCCTCTATAATATAATTAAAAAATATTATAAATACATCATGTTGTGGTCCCCATGTCATTAACAAGATCCAAATATGAATAAGCTAATATATATATATATTGAAATAGTAATTTATGAGTGTTTTTAGTAACATTATAAACCATTATGATATTTTTTATTCGTATTTTGAAAACAAATTTATATTATCATTCATTTAATATAATTAAATAGCACGTATCAATGATTACTTTTTTACATATCACCTAGTTGAATTTTATATTTCTCAGGAAAATCAAAAAAGAGGATTATGTAATCCTTCGAAGTATTGAAATATATACAAAAATCATATGGATTCTCAAAATTGAATATTATATATCATAGGTATCATAGCTTCATCAATCACAAAAAAAAATACTGGATTCTTATATATTCAATGATGACTTTAGAGTTAATTCTATATAATGACTTTACTAACTTTCTCTGGATATTATGCATCAAACATTCCATGTATTTTTTTAAAACAATAATCACCTTACCAAAAAAAATATTTTTTTTAAAACAATTACTGAAAATTTTTTAATTATATAAATTATGTAATCAAGTGAAATAATAACTATTTACATTTTAATAAGTATTAATTAAATCTATTTAATGATTTTTTAATAAAAAACATCCTTAAACTCTATATTTCAACTTTTCTATGTGAATAAATTGAATATGGTAACTGAAGGACCCCGGGACACCCTGAGAGGGGAGGGGTGAATCAGGGTGACAACTTTTTCTTTTAATGTGATGGATCTTGTTCCCACGTTGGTAGAAACTTGTTGAACCTGTATGATGATTATGATCAGAAAGAAAACATTCACATGCATAAAGAAGACACATCCCTTTTTACTTGGTTCACCACTAAGGGCTACGTCCAAGGACCATACGCCGACATGTTGTCGGTCGTACCAAAATCCACTATTCTTCACTAGATTCGGATTACAAAGGTTTGGGTACAGACACTCTGTCCCAGGCTCACTGCCTTTACAATTGTTCAGGGATAGCTCACTGCGTCCCTCGGGTCACACCCGTTGACTCCCCCTGGCTCACTGCCGTTGGTGAAGTCCCACTCGGTTTATAGACGTAAAGGTCTCTTCATCATTTGCATAAGAATGCATCCTTTGTTGTATGTAGATTCTCTATTGAAGTCTGATTCTCTCCAGAAGCAGAATATCACTTTTCTTCGAATGTATCGGGTAGTCTCTGGGCTTTCGTGCAGCTCCAAACAGGCCGGTGGTCTTCAGCAAAACCAGGCGCGCTTCTCCAAGACAGTCGTGCAAGTCCCACTATGGCGCGCAAGTCCAAACTGGCGCGCAAGTGTCATCAACGCACCTGCGTGACTCTTCCTTCCCCTACTACAATCTTGCGCGGTCCACTTCTTTTCTCTTCCAAACCGCCTTGGGCGCACAGCCAACAACCGGCGCGCAAGCTCTACTTGCGCGACAAAACTACCACCTGCCTGACTCAACCACCTGCGCGACGAGAGCTCGAACAATCTCTCAGCATTTAAATCCATAAGAAATGAGAAGGGGTGGTATAGTATTTATAGGAAAACTGGACCCCCTGTGCGGCGGCGCGCAAGTCCCTCGATGGTGCGCAAGTCTTGTCTCCAGTAACCTCTGTCGCGCAACTCACTTGCGCGACCCAACCAACACTTGCGCGACCTTCTTTCCTTAGCCAATTTTTGATGTTCTGATCCTCAAAAACATATGGCCCGCAAGTATTTTATCCTCCAAGATCGCGGCGCGAAAGTAACTTTGCCAAAAACACATTACTTTATTGGCGGATTGTCAGGCCCAAAAATTTGGCAAACACTGGGAAATGACGCCATCTTTACTACTGTTTTCTGCTTGAACGGTATGATCTATTTGTTGGTACACATCCTGAACTTCCACTGAGGATTGACAACAAACACAAACCATATGCCAAATCATGCTTTGAAGACCCTGGTTCCAACAATCTCCCCCTTTGGGTTTGTTGGCAATCAGAATACATTCAATAGATCTCCAACCATGAGCAAACCCAAAACGCAAGAATCTACTCGGCCAACACTCTAAGTCTACGTGAGCAATGCTCTGTGTAGAAAACAAGAGGGGAGGCTTGAATTGGGATCCAGTGTTTTCAAATTCTCCATGATGCCTGATGTTATCCTTCTTATACTTCTCATCGCAATCTTATACTTCTCATCACAGAAGAATTTTGTGCCTTGAATTTATTCCTTTCTCCCCCATTGACAATAAAACCAAAGGCCGATAAGTTGTTCAACGTTCAGCTCAATCCATACTCCCCCTGAATAGTATCTCCCCCATAATCCTACATCACAGCCATAAGCAGATAAAAACAGTTAAAACAAACGGGGAGAGGGGATTTCTGGAGCCTCCTTATGCAGTAGGAGGTGGTCAAACACCGAGGTTCAACCGATGCTTCTCGAACACAGCCTCAGACAATGGCTTGGTTAGGATATCAGCCACTTGCTCATTAGTTCCAACATGATCCATTTTAATCATGCCTTGTTCAACCTTTTATTTGATAAAATTATATCATATTTCAATATGTTTTGTACGAGAATGATGAATCGGATTCTTCGTAAGATCTATTGCACTTTTGTTATCACAATAAATCACCATTGGTTGTTGCACCTTATCACCAATATCTGTTAGCTTCTAATTCATACAAAGAAGTTGAGTGCATGCTTTTGTGGCGGAGATATACTCAGCTTCAGCAGTACTAAGAGAAGTACTTTCTTGTTTCTTGCTCAACCAGCCAACACATTTCTGCCCAATATAGAAAACTCCACCACTAGTGGACTTTCTGTCTACAACATCACCAGCCCAGTCAGCATCAGAAAATGTTGACAATTCACTGTCCCTGCCTGCAGCAAAAAATAACCTGAAGTTATGTGTACCTTGAATGTACCTCATGATTCTTTTTACTGCTGTCATATGTTCCTCCTTTGGATTACTCTGAAATCGGGCCGCAAGGCATGTTGCAAAGACAATATCTGGCCTTGTCGCTGTCAGGTACAGTAGGCTTCCGATGATCCCCCTGTACATGGTGGTTTCAACAGAGTTCCCATCCTCGTGCTTTCCATGTTTAGATTCAACTGCAATCGGAGTTGACATTGGTTTGGAGTCTTGCATATTGAACTTCTTCAGCAGCTCTCTTGCATATTTTTCCTGAGAAATGAATGTGTATTCCTTCTTTTGAATCACTTGCAGCCCCAAGAAATATGTGAGCTCCCCAATCATAGACATATCAAATTCTGATTTCATGTGGTTGGCAAATTCATCCACTGATTTCTTCCTGCTGCCACCAAATATGATATCATCAACATAGACAAGAACCATGAATTGATCTTTAGGAGAATTATTCACATAGAGATTGTGATCAACTCCTCCTCTTTTGAATTCGAACTTCTTGAGATATGAATCTAGCCGTGAGTACCACGCTCGTGGTGCCTGCTTCAAACCATATAGAGCTTTCTTTAGTTTGCAGACCTTTGTTTCATCGGTACCCAAGACAAAGCCCACCGGTTGTTCAATGTAGACTTCTTCTTCAAGTACACCATTCAAGAATGTTGTCGTAACATCCATTTGATATAATTTATATCCTCTTTGGAGTGCCATGGCAAGGAAATGACTGATTGACTCCTGTCTAGCAACTGGATCAAAGGTTTCTTCTACATCAATACCTTCAATCTTGGAGTATCCTTTACATACCAGTCGTACCTTGTTTCTGATAACACTTCCATGCTCATCAAACTTATTTTTGAAGATCCATTTGGTACCAATCACATTGTGACCTTCGGGTCTCTGGACAAGATCCCATGTCTGATTCTTGTCAATCTAATCTATTTCATCATTCATGGCTTTCACCCAAGATTTCTCTTTGGCAGCTTCTTCGAATGAGGATGGCTCTACAACTGATAGAAATGCAGATTGCGTGGTATTCCTCATCCTTCTTGTTTGAGTGGGTGCACTCCTGTCCCCAATTATGTTGGATGGATCAATCTCAGCTCTTTGATTTCTCCTACGAGGTTCGGTAGTATTCTCTTCAGCCATAGTTTCTGCTTTAGATTCTTCTTCTGAGTCAATATCATGATGTGACTGCTGACTGTTTTGAACAGCTTCTTCTATTTCTGCATTTGTATTTTCTTCATGTTCACATTCTTCCTGACTTTCTATCATATCAGCATATGACGTCCTTGAAGCATTTGTGATTTTCTCTTCAATTATTTTAACATCACTGCTTTCCACAATCCTTCCTAAACGCTTGTTGAAACATTTTTAGGCTTTTCTGTTCATTGAGTAACCGAGGAAAATTCCTTCATCCACATTGTCGTCATATTTCCCTTTATTTCCTTCTTTGTTCCTGATGAAGCATTTACTTCCAAAGACACGAAAGTATTTTAGAGAAGTCTTCCATCCATGCCACAATTCTTATGGTGTCTTTGTCTCACCCATATAAAGTCATGTTCGATTCTGAATGTATACTGCAGCTTGAACAGCCTCTTTCCAGTAATGTCATGGAATACGACTCTCAATCAGCATCATTCGTGCCTTGTTGTTCACCTGTCGATTCCTACGTTCAACAACTCCATTTTGTTGTGGAGTTCTCACAGCAGCTACCTCATGCTATATCCCATGTTTCTCCAGATAATTCTCAAATTCAATGGATGTGTATTCTCCTCCATTGTCAGATCACAACACTTTGATTGTTCGTCTAGTATCATTCTTGGCGATTCGCCAATATGTTTTCATGCAGTCAAGGACTTGTTGTTTCCTGTGAATGACCATCACACATGCCATTTTACTGTAATCATCTATGAAAAGGACAAAGTACCTTTCTCCATGAGTTCCGGCAACATTTATTGGCCTACAAACATCTGTATGAATCAGATCAAGAAGGTGATATTCTCTTTTCTTCTTTGGCCGATATGAACTGCAGACCAACTTCCCACGAATACAAGCATCACAAGATTTTTCACGATCACGCTTTAGGTTGGGAATGTCCATGACAATTCTCATTTTTGTTATTTTCTCCATTTCTTTTTGATTGATGTGTCCCAATCTCCGATGCCACAAATTTTTTTCTTCTTCAACAGTCATGAAACATACATTTTATTCACTATCAACATGATACAAGTTGCCTTCTGTTTTGCATCCTTTCATAAGTGAATTGCCGGTTTTTCCCTTGATAGTGTAGCCTTTCTGATTAAAAGTAACTATAAGTCCTGAGTCACAGAGTTGAATCACGCTGAGGAGATTATGACGTAGTCCATCTACGTAAAAGACTTGAATCTTCTTTAGTTCTCCATTAGCTAATTGGGTACTTCCACTCCCGTTGATTTTCAGAGCCCCATCATTACCAAATCTTACTGTACCATCAACATTCTTTATGATATTCGTTAGGAGGCCGGCATTACCCGTCATATGAGATGAACAACCGCTATCTAGAATCCAGGTACTGTTGTTCTTTGTAGATTTGAGGGCTACCCTTGCAAGGTTCGATTTCTCAATCTTCTTCATTTCCTTCCATGAGACATTAGATTGAGTATATAAAACTGATGTCCTTTCAAATATCTCTTCCGCATACCCAGGTTCTTCATAGCCAAAGTCTTCTATGAGAGGTGAGAACCTGTTTGAAAGAGCAACACTGTCTTGCTGACGAGACTTGACTTGTCTTGAACTTTGGTATGAGGTGTCTATGTCTCTTCTCTTCCTGAAATTAACGACCTTATGACCAAAGTTAGAACAACGAAAACAATATCCATAGAAATTATTTCTTCAATGAGAATTAGGATATGAGATTGTTCTCCTTTGTTGAGGATCTATATCTTCTCCATTCAGATAGCTTCTTGCCTCTTCACCATAAGACATGGTATGACCCAGATAGCCACAGAATTGACACTTCATGAGAGGAAATTTCTTCTCACTTCAATTTCTCCTTATACCTTCTTCCTTGGGAGAATAGTAAGACTGTCTGTCATTTTTTAATGTTTGGGGATAATTTTCAGGTCTCCTTTTAGTTTGGATTGAGGGTTCCTTTTTCAGCACTCTAGGTAACATTTCATCATGTTCAACTTTCATCTTTTCTTTCTTTTGGATCTTTTCACTTCTAGCAGTTGATGACTCAGCCTCACAGCCAATTCCACTCTTTCCCATGCAAGCGGGTCTTTGATCACTCAAGATTTTTCCAACCCCATCTGAACCACACTTGGCTCTTGCAAGTAATTCTGCATCTGAGAATCTTCCGAACTGTATTTTCTTCCTCGATTCTTTTGGAACTGATTCAGTCTCCAGTTTACTTCTTAGAGTAACTACTTCCTCCTCAAGAACCTCAGCAGTCTTGGATTTTTCATCCAATATGGATGTGAGGTCATTGATGACCTTTGCCTGCTCTTCAATTCTCAGCTTCAGATCAACTGCATCATCATTGCTTTCAATTATTTTAGACTGTACCTTCACAAATTCTTCCAGTTGTTCAATTTCAGCTTCAAGTTGATCAACATATTTAGTTGACTCTTCTACAATTGATTTCCACTTATTGCAGCTCTTACATTTAATCTTAAGCTTACTTACCGCATCCTTAAGTTGAATCTCAGGATCTACACAAGTTCTCAGTTGTTTTTATCCTTCAGTATCTTCTGGCTTTTCAACAGTGGCCATCATAGAAGCATGGTTCCTAGTTTTGAATTCTGGTTCTTCTTCATCACAGAATTCATTATCATCTTCGTCCTCTTCACAGACAAAACTCTTCCTTTGAATTTTCTTACCATATTTGAAGTCTCCCTTTTTGAAGAACCTTCTCTGAGGATTCTTGAAGTTTTCATCCTCACTATCTTCATCATTCATCATTTTTAAACACTGAGAAGCAATGTGACCAACTTTTCCACAACGGAAACACGTGAGAGGTAACTTCCCTTTGAATTTCCCTTTCCCCTTCTGGAACTTCTTTGCAACGAGAGAAAGAATTTATTTTTCTTCATCATCTTCACCGCTACTATCATTTGAGATTTTCAGTTTGTCCATGGCCTTGAATTCCATTTCCTTGCTCACCCGAGTCGTAGCATCTTCAGGTTTGACTCTCATTTCATATGCTACCAAACTGCTCAGTAGATCATCTAAAGAAAGTTTGGAAAGGTCTCTTTCCTCAAGGGCTGACACCTTCGCATTATAAAGAGGTGGAAGTCTTCTCAATATTTTCATTGAAATATCAATGTCTTTGATTTCTTCGCCTAGACCCCGAATAGCTCCAACCACTTCAGTAATTCGATTGAAGAAAGAGTCTACATTCTCGTCTGGATGCATCTTCAGATCATCAAACCGATTGTGCATCACTTGTAGTTTCGCCTCCTTTACTTTGCTATCACCTTCATAAATATTCTCAAGTTTATCCCACATGGATTTTGCTGAGGTGAAATTCATCACCTTTAGGTATATCTGATCAGAAAGGGCTGCAGTGAGTGCATTCTGTGCTTTAGCATCTGCATCATGAAGTTTCCTGTCTATTTCAGTCATAGCAAGGCCTGTTGGATCGGTGACTTGTATTCCTTTCACAGTAGAAAAAAGAACTTCCATTCCAAGAGATCATAGATGAGATCTCATTCTATTCTTCCAGATCTGGAAATTTCTTCCATCGAAGTGAGGGACTCCCCTGACATTGACCGCGTTTTCCATGACGAAGAAGGTCAGATTCAACACCAGCAACCTTTACACTCTGATACCACTTGAAGGACCCCGGGACACCCTGAGAGGGGAGGGGTGAATCGGGGTGACCACTTTTTCTTTTAATGTGATGGATCTTGTTCCCACGTTGGTAGAAACTTGTTTAACCTGTATGATGATTATGATCAGAAAGCAAACATTCACATGCACAGAGAAGACACAGCCCTTTTTTCTTGGTTCACCACTAAGGGCTACATCCAAGGAGCATACGCCGACATGTTGTCGGTCCTACCAAAATCCACTATGCTTCACTAGATTCGGATTACAAAGGTTCGGGTACAGACACTCTATCCCAGGCTCACTGCCTTTACAATTGTTCAGGGATAGCTCACTGCGTCCCTCGGGTCACACCCGTTGACTCCCCCTGGCTCACTGCTGTTGGTGAAGTCCCACTCAGTTTATATACGTAAAGGTCTCTTCATCATTTTCATAAGAATGCATCCTTTGTTGTATGTATATGCTCTATTGAAGTCCGATTCTCTCCAGAAGCATAATATCACTTTTCTTCGAATGTATCAGGTAGTCTCCTGGCTTTCGTGCAGCTCCAAACAGGCCGGTGGGCTTCAGCAAAACCAGGCGCGCTTCTCCAAGACAGTCGCGCAAGTCCCACTACGGAGCACAAGTCCAAACTGGCGCGCAAGTGTCATCAACGCACCTGTGCGACTCGTCCTTCCCCGACTACAAACTTGCGCGGTCCACTTCCTTTCTCTTCCAAACCGCCTTGGGCGCACAGCCAAGAACCGGCGCGCAAGCTCTACTTGCGCGACAAAACTACCACCTGCGCGACTCAACCACCTGCGCGATGAGAGCTCGAACAATCTCTCATCCTTGAACTCCGTAAGAAATGAGAAGGGGTGGTCTAGTATTTATAGGAAAACTGGACCCCCTGCGCGGCGGCGCGTGAGTCCCTCGACGGCGCGCAAGTCTTGTCTCCAGTAACCTTTGTCGCGCAACTCACTTGCGTGACCCAACCAACACTTGCGCGACCTTCTTTCCTTAGCAAAATTTTGATGTTATGATCCTCAAAAACATATGGCGCGCAACCCTTTTATCCTCCAAGAGCTCGGCGCGAAAGTACCTTTGCCAAAAACACTTTACTTTATTGGCGGATTGTCAGGCCCAAAAATTTGGCAAACACTGGGAAACGACGCCATCTTCACTACTATTTTCTGCTTGAACGGTATGATCTCTTTGTTGGTACACATCCTGAACTTCCACTGAGGATTGACAACAAACACAAACCATATGCCAAATCATGCTTTGAAGAACCTGGTTCCAACAATAACAATCATATTTAAAGTATTTATTCATTCATTCAAAATAATTTCAACCTCACAGAGGTAAACTATAAATTTAAGTTAAAAATTACTGTCCCAAATTCACTCTTAAGCCTTACCATCCCTTCAATGTAGTTCCTCTCTAAAACATAAATATAACATGAATCAAAATTTTCCTAAAAAAAAGATACACATTTTAAATCAAGGGTCCACCAAAAATAAACTAGAATCCAATATTTCTTACATCATTCAATATCTATCCTAATATCTATTATAAATATCCTCCATCTACCACTAGTTATCCTCAAAAATATGAAAAATCAATTCAAATATTAATACTCACTTTTAACACTCTAACAAATAAAATATTGATTCTAATGTTATGCCACATTAACTATAATATTTTCATATTAAAAATAATGTATCAAATCATATTAAATCTTGAAAATACAAGGAGGCACTGTAAAGGTGAGATATTAGAAACCCGAAATATAGTATATCTCATGCCTAGAGGAAGGATTAGATATCTATGAAATAATAGTTAATGATCACAATATTTTAATAGTCTAATAAAGAATCACTATGAATATTATGATTTTTCCAAATATTCACCATGGTCTCTCCTAAATAGGATTATACCTACTAGGAAATAAGATTGAATAAATAGTCATCTGGTACAAATATCCCACTCCTGTATCTTTGTCAAAATATAAGAATATTTCTACTTTGTACCCTATCAGGTTACACTTATCAAGAACCTCCAAAAAACATTTTCAAATATTATATTTCATTGTTTTGCCTAGTATGTTTCCCATAAATACTCTCTGTGAAATCTCAATCATATAGTGTTGAATAAATAACACACATCTTCATTTATAAAGGTTCAAATAGTTCAATGAGGATATATAAAAATGGTCAATTTTTATTACGTTCTGTGATTTTATTCATATGTAGATAATGTCTCTATAAAATATTATAATAAAATAAATTCTAATTGAAAACCATGGGAAGCATAGTTTTCCCTATTTATGTGAAATATAATAGACACAAATGATATAATTATACTCGCATACATGAATACTTGTCACCAATTTGAATATACGGGATTGTAATAAACTTCAAATGATTCCTATTCCATGGGTAAGGGGAATGGTATATTCTCTAGTAATCATGTCCTTTAGGCGCATAAAATATAACTTACTCTGTGGTATCCAAATGAACTCAGGAATTAATGTCTAATAATAATATAAGTTGTCCATTTTTAAGGTCATTTATAGATTAAAAACATATAAAACATTCAAGTAGGATAATAAAAAATCATACAAACATAAAATTATTTCAAACAGTATATGAAAAAAACACCAAAATCATAGAAGGTATAATGTTATTCCACATCAAGAAACAAAATAAATATAGAGAACCACAAAAAAAGAAATCCATTATTTCTATATTTTTCCATTATTATTGTGATATAGAAGAAGTTACCAAACAAGTTATAAATTCTGACAAAAATCTTTTTCATTTTTTGAGTAGGGTAATATTTCAATGTTAGATATACTAAAATATTATTGATATCGAGAATGGGATCCTTATGTATATATCTAATAATCATCACTATTTCATTTTTAAGAACAAAGGTTCTAGGATCACTGTTATAATTCATGGAGAAGCATATAAATCCACTCATTTGAATAACTAACTATTTTACCCTCATCTAATGATAATTTAACTATTATTCAATATTTTCAAACAATGTGACTTCTTTTTACTATTCTATAGGGCCATTAATTCTTATGCAGTGGGTCCTAAAATATGATAATCATTTTATCTATGGTGTTGGGTGTTTATTTTTGAGATATAAGATTCATATTATGGTAATTTTTTTATGATTATGATATTTTAGTGCTTAGTTGTCTCACTTATTGTCTAATATTATATGTAAAAATTGTATTTTTAGAAAAATACCATGCTATCGAGTAGAGTTTGGTTTTATTTCGGTTTACCTAGATTTATTAAGATTAATATAATATTTAACTCTTGAAAATAATAATATATGACTATGTATATGTTAAAATCCCTAAATTGTACTCTCTAATTGTGTATGTGGTTTTATTATCAATTTAATCCATATAAAAATAATTGAAAGGAGATTTTTTTGTGTGTAATAGATGCACCGAGATGTAATCACCTTTAAAAAAAGCAGTTTTAGTATACTTTTTTCATAAATATGTGAGTGATTAACAGGAATTTGACTTCACACATGGAAATATAATCCGATTATATATGAATTCGTGATTCACTTACCATTTATTAACCATTGTAAAGAATTTAAATTTTAGTTATTGATTTAATATATAATTTTTTTAGGTTTGAAAAATGAATAAGAAGATATAAATGGAAAACCTAGGATAATATAAAAGAGTTATATTTTGATCCACCCATGTGATAGGTCAAAAAATGTATATATGGACTAAATGAAGGGGCCATTATGGGAGGATTCTTGCAATGAGTTTCAATATGACCATTTAATCTAATTTTTAATGATATTATCTTAACCATTTTGATTTGATAGTTTGGTTTAGATCATAATCATGAAAATGAATATGTAAATGGAATTTCCCAAGAAACACATACAAAAAACTATGTAAGTATTATGTCTAATTCATTCACTGAGGTGTAGTGTCACCCATCTACTCTCTGGTTGGTGCACAAATTTCTTGTTTCCCTATATTCCATATCTCCAAGGGGGAGATATTTCATCCCATTCATTAATGATGTCTTCTCCTTGATGAAAATAAGATGAGGGGATTTCAATTACATCTTCCAAGGACTCATACCTGGAGATCATTTCTTATTCTATGTATCCCTAATATATTAATTTATCTTCATGGAACTTGTTCCCAATTCCATCTCAAGGTGGCCACTGGTTAACTACTCTACTCCATTCTCAATAGTGTAGCAACCTTCGACTTGAAGAGTAGTCACATTGAGAACATCTAGGAATGTATAAATATTAAGAATATTGGAAACATATAAATTTTTCTCCCATTTAGTGGAATCTTCCATGATGAATCATATGCATGGAACCCAAGGCATCTAATATGGTTCATAAGGTAACTGAAATCATATCTTAAATACTTTTTATGTTTATTACCTCATGAATATCACATTTATTACATGGGTTATAAATTCTAGATCAATTCACGTGTTTAACATATACTATACATGGTCACAGGGTTAATGTATTATGGGTTTTTTTGGGTAAAGGTTTAACATGTTCCATGGACCGGATTGGAAAATTTTTAACGACTTATGGAGAGATTTGTGAATCTAGACCCATAAGTGGTTTTTTTGGGAAATTTTGGCCCAAATTCACTCTTTCCCGTCCATACCTTCCTCAAATTATCCCATAAAATGGGTATTTTTATGTAAACAACCTCCCTATAATTGGAGGTGATTAAGAAATATGATTTTATTTTGAGGGAAAATCACCTAAAATTGGAAATTATATCCCTTTTGGGAAGATCAAATGTGAAGCTCATACTAAAACCATGAGTGGTTTTATACCTATAAATAGTGTGGGTTCCCTTAATGGTACTATGAGAATTTGAAGAAAATAAAATCCACTATACACTATTTTAAAATCTTAGAATCATCATGAGTGAATTGTGATTTTAATCCCCATCAATCTTGAAGATAAAAACATCAATGAATTTGATTCTGTGAACAAAACTTTGTAAACACGATTTCTTCAAATAATCCTTCATGAACCAGACCTATAAGAATAAATATACTAGAAACAGTCGTACATAATAATCTTTTTCAATGAAAAATGGGCACTGAATGTACTAACTCAATTTTACTTTTTGGGAATAGATGGATGGAAAATAATTATTTTGGACACTACTCAGATCATGTCGGACTTTGATACACTCATTTAAATGCTAATGGATGCTAGGAAAAAATACCCATTCTATATGAGGTTTCCATTGTAAGGATTTTTTTAGAGGGTTGATGTACTTATCCCCGATCAGGTTATAGAAAAGTCCATCTACTAGTTTAGAATCATGTTCAAACAACACCATTTGAACATGGATATTGTGGGACACATCATTAAGGTATCTATGTCCATAAACATTCACACATTATAGAACAATGTTAAAAAAAATTAACAGGGATGTGATGGAAGCAGAGGCATCCTACCCTTAGCATGTGTCAATTCTCAAAGATGGTTTTTGGGACTCACTCAAGCAGTATAACGAAACCTGGGATCTATTCCAGGGAGGTAACTTCATAGATTAATTAGCCTAGGAATATTGGTAATGCACTTCATTCCATTATTTTGAGTAGATATGAAGTAGTAAGGGATTTACTATATGGCATGGAAGTCACATTTTCATGTGTACCATCATCTGGAGCTCATTCTAGTGTTTTTATTCTCATAGTCACTAGGTACCAAAACATTATAAGTTCACCATGGGGAGGTTTGAATCATCTTGTGGGGTATTTAATAGTTTGATGGGATCCCAATACATTTAGTGATTTATGATGAATTCCTCACCATAGAGAATGTGAAAGAGGACATAGAATGAAATAAATCACTAATAATGGCTCGGATATGTTTTCTATAAGGGGAGGATGAGAACAAGATGTGGATGAAAGAAATATCAATCATTCGGTGGTTTAGATACATTCAAAATGAACTGGTAGGGGGAGGCCACACACATACCTGTAGGAATTCTCTAGAGTTAATGATCACTCATAGTGGATGATTTTACAGGCCAACTGATGGATGTTATGAAGTTATAGTGTGAAACTTGAGGCTTCGACGGTGGGGGTGGGTGATGGGATTTTCACTTGACTAATCTATATAATGATTCTATTGGTGATGGATGCAAATTTTGTGGTCTGGATGAACACCTTCATCATGAAATCAATGTTTGTGATGGAGTAGTGTCTCAACCGTGATGACTCATATTAGAAAATGTATAGAAGGTCTCCACCACATCATCCAAGGGAAGAAGTTAGTCATTGTGTACATGGACTTCAACCATTTTATAGTTGGGATTCCATAAACATTGGTGGATACTAATTCATTAACCCTACCACCCCTACTAATAAAAACATCTATATATCAATTCTAATCATCTCACAAGTTACCCTCATAACATGGGATCAATGGACAGACTGAAAATAACTAATTATGAATACTAAATTATTATCCACCTATTCTTATTTACTATTGGTAAATTCAAATATGAAGATATAGGGACCATCAAGTAGTGGTCATACCTCCTAGCCTTCCGTGATGGGTAACTGGTGGTGAGGGTAGACGACAAGTTCATATATAGAAACTACATTCCACACCACTTAATGAGGATGTTATGTGTCCTTTAATGTCTGACACTGATGGTATACATATATGTGTGTTACAAGTGAGATGATTTAGTATTTGAGGATGATATAGAAAATTTTTATATGAGAAGATAGGTAAGGGTGGAATGTGTTTCTAGAGAATTCCACTTCCTATGGGAACATACACGAATACAATATACGTTTGGAGATTTCATTTACCATGGAGATGTTGAGTAATCAATCTAATTAGTCATCTGATGAAGGGGCCCCAAAATGTAGGGTTTAGTATCAGTGGTGGTTGTTGAACACTATGAAGGTAGGGTTAGACTAGTAGGTAAGGCCTCAACAATAGTGGCATCAATCCCTAGTTCGAAACAGGCGAATGAAATAGCGGGATGATTCAGATTAGTATTAATTATCCTTGGAAATACATCACATGGAGAAGTTGAACCCTATGGGTATATAAAAAAGGTGAATATATAATTCCCAAGGAAGTAGATATGTTTCCGAGATATTCATAGTGAAACTAATTTTACCAACTCTTAATAGATTTGGTGATATTATAAGTATATGAACACTTATTGAGGGGTGTTGTCGTATCTCTCCTCCAATGGGAAGTTTCTCACATGGTTGGGTCAGTCATGTTTATGCTTCCACATCTCCCACACAAGGTGATGTATTTTCATGTATAGATAGATAATGTGTGTTATCTCATTAAACCATGCATACCTTGATAGAAATGGTAATGGTGATTTAAAGCATGTATTATTTTCTAAGAATCTCTATGTGTCACAATGATGTTTCCATGGTTTTTCGAAGATTATTGAAAGATCCTTGTCTATGTGAATCCTAACATGAATCTACCGGAGGCTCACATCCTCCAACTAATTATGTAAATAATTTGATATTTATGATCCTTTTTGATATCTCTCCTCACTCAATATTTTATAACCAATTAAAAAAATTTCTTATTCTTTTGTCAGTGATCAAGAAAGAGGGGGAGGTTTATGAAGAAACAACGATTTATAGAGAGGGAAAATCAACCATTAAATGGATGGTTATCAGGACACTGCATGCTTTTGTGTACAGGGGTCGACAACCAATGGTTGTAGCGATTCTGATGACTTAGGCGATGACTACTACAAGAATTCCCTCACTAAGGGGATTTTCTATAAACATTATTGATTTGATTATTTTTATATACCCTTATAGTATTCCTTCTATCCCTTAGATACCCTTTTACTTTATTATCTATCCTTTCAACATTTGATGAACTATTTCTCAAATGGTAGTTCATGTGGAATTTGATGATCTATCTTCAACCCCATCATATGAGTCAATGGTGCCTCATTCTAAGGTAATGTGGGTGATTCATTCCTAAAACAGCTCTCTAGGGAAGTGGTGGGAGTTGATCCAACCATTGACATTCCATAAGAAGGGGATTTTGATACCATTTATTCAATAGAGGGTTTCGGGATGGTTCCCATGGTGGGGATAAATGAGGGGGATTAGGAGGCTTATCTAATCCTAAAAGTACCACTTGTGGAATCTATTAGAGATGAAGCCTTACACAAGGGAGTGGGACA
The DNA here is from genome assembly GCA_963277665.1 of Viscum album. Taxonomy (NCBI): domain Eukaryota; kingdom Viridiplantae; phylum Streptophyta; class Magnoliopsida; order Santalales; family Viscaceae; genus Viscum; species Viscum album. The sequence goes on along the minus strand of OY728162.1, from coordinate 912,076,926 downwards.
TATTCCAAAAACATTAGTTATAAAGAAGTTGTGTTGGATGTGATTGCCCCAAACTTCATTCAGCATTAGTTGCAGGACCCGGCACCTTAATGGAGGTGGATGAGATCATGCAATACATAGAGGGAATTATGGAGGCTTCCAAGAATAATTATTTCTAGGATGTACTACATGAGGAATCCAGGACTTCTAATATAGATGAAGAGGTGAAAGAGGACCCACTTCCACTAGAAATGGATTGTATCCTCCCTTACAACATTTTTGAACAACCAATCCACTTATGTATTGATATAATTTCCTCTATATTTCCTATGAAACATGAAGACTATGATAATTATACCTTGTACTCCACTATGGATATTGAAGTCATACATCAGTATTTGGGGAGTAATTTGTAGAACATAACCACCCACACCCCTCTAGATAACCTTCTAAATAGGGTGGGATCTATCTATCATTAGCTAGAAATCCTTGGGACCTATGGGGTTGATTGTACTGGACTTAATGCACTAGATTCACACTTCTTCATCGAGTTAGGGAATATTGAGTGGCTGGAGTTTTATTCCACATAAAATGCCACATAGTTGATGGAACCAAGGAACTTCAAGAATTTAACGAATTGATCACCCATTTGGAGGGACTAATGTATGATCATATGACTATGGATTCCACCCATGTTGAGATCATGATCCATATGAGGTCCTAGATTGTGAAAACTATGGCTAAGGTTACTGAGGTAGTATCTCAGGTGGAGAGGCATCAATCCGATTAGCAAAAAATGAGGATCAAATACAAATAGGTTTTTCTTAAAGCCAAGGAAGAGGTTTCCAACCTAGAAGAGTGGAAGCGTACTATGAATTCCACTCAGTAGAGGTCTATCGAGCTAAATAACTTGATCATCTCAGTAAATCTATATGGGGTATGTCTTTATAGAAAGACTGAGAGGCTCTACTATGTGGATGACTCTCAAAGGCATATAATTATTTTTTAAATCTTTTAATATACATTGTTATATTTATCCTACCACACATTTTCCAGACATTTATCAAACTCATGATACAACCAATGATGAACTCCAAAGAACATGTGAGTCATTATTTTATTGAGAATTAAAGGATTCCCATGGGATCACCAAATCAAATGAGAGTTTGAGGTAATAGTTGAATACTCATTGTCTACATTTTTTGATTGACCACCACAAGATTCTATGAAGATAAGGGATAAAACCGAAGGATGGGTCCCTCTAAATAGCCATCCTAATTTATCAACCTATTATGATGCATGAATCAGGTAACACCAATGTTGTTTAATTCATTATTAAAAAAGGAGAATGAAGAATGTGAATCAAGATTCCCATGATTTTCAACATGAAGGGATTATTGATATGATGTTTGATAAATACTGAACATGTTCAAAACATAGAATCAATTATTATTTTACAATTTATGGGGACAATTAAATTGAAGGTTGAACACTGACCATGTGAAAAACACATGAAGAATCTCAAAATGTCATCTAAAATCATTGGATCCATGTTCCAAGGATCATATGTGAACCACTGTGGCAAGGGAAAATTCAGTAAATGGGTCCCATTCAGATGTTCATTAGGTTGAGGATCCAAATAATGTCACATAAAAAGAATGGATATGATGTGATGGTATATTTGAATGGATTTTAACCCCCTTAGAATTATGAAACATTATAATTTAATAAACTATGTTTTGATATCCTTATAATACATGTTCAAACTTTTCTAATTGGTGTAGTTTCATCTTAGATGCCAATAAATAGATGTAGAACATGAACAATGTGGTATGTGATCGGTACAAGAGGGGGATCACTTCCTAGGAATATGACTATGATGGTCCCCAATTTTACATTGTTAGATGAGGATGGTATAGAAATAGTTTAATGTCATATTGTGAGGATGCTGGGCACGTAGTATAATGTCATAATGTGATGTTGTTGGATAACATAGATTAATTATGCGCTATTGGAACCCCATGTCATATAGTTTAACAACTTGTGACATGGATGTGATGAAAGAGTTTAACATCAATTTATTATGACCTATGAACCAACATGAATATAACCCACCCATCAGAGGTTGAAGGTGGATAATAGGGTAACACTATGGGGGTACTCCATGGTGGTGACTATGAGGAAAAGGAAGAATAATAGTACCTACACTTTGAAAACTAATATGGGGTGAGCCACACATAGATTATTATTATTTTTGATTCCTAGACCATTAATTTTGTTCATTAATTGATATGTGTGCAGAATAGGGGAGATGTAGCCCAATGGGAATTTCGTACCTAGGAGGCCCCAAAGCCCAGAATGCCACAAATACATGCTGAACAGTGTTTACTATCATGACTCTTAGACCAAAATGCGTAGTTTACGGTGGTAATTCTTAGACCACATGGTGACAATCCCACAAAGAAATTAGTGGTACATGGATGTGACATGTGTGTCATGGAAGAATGACAATATGATGTGGATAGTGGTGTAAGGAGTCTTGATTCCATACAAATCATTTCTAGGATAACTATCAGATAGATGAAATTCGTGATTCTTGGAATTGATCTCCTTGTATAATGTAATTGAGTTAAGACAAATTTCAAATAGTTTAACTGTCAGAATTATTATAAAATTGGATGTGTTTTCTTGAAGGAACATGTACGATACTAATTATTGGTTTCTATGGCCTAGTAGATCACCTGATGCTGAATAAAACATCCTTGAGAAAGATTTCAAATAGTTTACGATCTTGATTCCTAGACCATTGGATTTAGTTTGAGGTCATATAGTTAAGACCAATGTGTACCATAATGTGTTTGGAATGGAGCGAATTAGTTGTAACCTGTTATGATTAAATTTCATGAGATCCCACGCACCACAAAATACACATGGGGAATGCTGTAATTAATTTAAGGTTGTGTTTTTTACCTAGGTATCCTATTTTAAGGTCATCAATATTGAAACGTTGGGAGCACGTTCGTATAAAAATTCCTTTTAAAAAAGATCCACCATCTCATAATCCCACAGAAAGCATGATATGTGTGAGAAAAAAGAATAGGTATAAATTTCAACTTTCTATTAGTGTAGTATATAGTGAGGGGTGAAGGAGAATAAAAATCCCATGAGGAAGATTATGAATCTCAAGTACTAGAGAGTGAATGGTTAAAATTGATGGAATTTGAATGGATTTATGTTTGAAAAATAGGTTCCATTACCGCATTGTGTTTGGATGGGGAGACCAAATATAGGATCACCCATTGACATTGTTTGAAATGTGGGAGCCACTTTTTATTTCTTAATATACATTGAGGTGTGAACCTGGGATGGTAGCTGAACCAGTGTGGTGTGGGACCATTCTACTTGGGAGCCTATTGAGGTCATGAGGAAGACGATTACCCAAATTGGAGAAAAATAAAATCACAAAAGTGGGAGTGGGGAATGAATCAGAGGGATGGTTCACTTTGAGCTAGTCCAGCATGCACCAAAATGAGCAAGATGTTTTTGAAGTTAGGTGAGAATAAAACATTTCATTGAGGGAAAATATCCCAAAATTAGTTGATAGTAGGGTTTGGATTTGGATGAGATATCGAGAAATCATTAAATTTAACATGATTTTGGGATTTAATCGATACATAGTTGTCAGATGCGGTGTAGTAGAATATTGATGCTGGTGGGGAGATTTCCACTCTAGTGAGGATATCAAATCATCTCATATTAAGATGCATATAGATTTTATAAGGGTTGCTATGTGGTTCATCACATACTTATCATATGAGGATCATAAATTTTTATGGTAAAATAATCTCACAATAATAGGTATCCTGGTTATATATGTGGTTGGTCAATAGTTAAATGCCTTGTGATGGGGACATTAGTTTAATGGGCATCTCATATATGTCATGTGTGGAATCCAAATTTTGTACAGCTTAATTTATCACTCATTAATTATAATCCTGGTTTTACAATGGTTAAATCACTAAAAAATAATGGGAACCCCAATTTTATATAGGTTAGGGCTATAGTTTAACATAATATTTTAAGTATGGTAGAGGTTTATATTCATTGATATTGACATTACATTCGTACTCATATGAGTTATGAGGGTATCTCAACACAAGAATATATCACATAAATCAAATTGGGATTAAACATAAAATGGAGTCCCATGATTGTAAATATAGGTCCTACCACCATAGGTAATAGACTATTTTTCTTTGAATCTGTAGCTTGTCCTAGAGGCATAAGGTCACTGCATCACTATTATCTTACAAAAGTGGGAATCAAGCCACACATAGTTCTGGTAAGGGTGGAGGCATATGATTTTTGTATAATTATGGATCATGAAACCCCTACAAATTCAGAGTGAATTAATTTTGTTTTCGTTAATATTTCAGGGAATATGGATTCTAGTTTATTTCCATAGATCTCAGAGTATAGAGGAGGGGGATTTGAGGATGTTTCGTTGTAAAATATAGATAAAACATGGCGTGAAATATGCCAAGGTGGCCATGAAACTTGTGAATAGTGGTTCTTAGCATAGTGGAGGCATCATATGGATCACAACAAACATTTATTTTTCTTAATTATTGATGATTAACATGACATTTTCTAGATAAAAATTATCTATATCATTATAATTGAATCAATGAATGTATTAAATTGATAAAAAAAGAAACCAAAGTTCATGATCATCATAAATTATATATAATAAATTTATAGAATTAAAGAATTACCTTGTGTTAAATTCTTTATTCTGTGATGGTTATGATAATAGTTTTATTTCATATCTTCATTGAGTTTTATGAATCAATATTATATTCCATCTTACAGTAATCTAAACATGGTTCATCAATATCCAAACATTGTTCCAGTAATCATCAGGTGCTAGCATTTTAGATACTATTAATTGATTTTTTTTCCTTTCATATCCAAAATAATTGTTTCAAGATATCTACCCAGAATTATCTAGAGTTATTAGAGGATTGTAGAAGATGATCTATCTCTAATATTATAAGTGTTCATGGGTCAGGAGTTATTGGCGCCAAATTTTGTTCTGTGGGAAAAAACCCCACAAAAATTCCACAAAAACCTACCTCGTAGTATAGTCTCATATAGAAGCCTCACAAAGCCCCTACGGCTTGGCGATCAGCATGAAGTAGTGGGAAATTATTCCTTTGTGGCCATCGCAGAACATATGACTGAGGGCTCCATGACTACAACACACTTGAGAGAGAGATTGGTTCCACTGTGAATCAGCTGACAATGAACTCCGCGACTACGATGCACTAGATAGAGAGCTTGGAGCCACCACAGAGCAGCTGATGGAGCACTCCGTGACCACGATGCACTTGAGAGAGATCTCCATGCCGGCATGGAGTAGCTGATGGATCCCTCTGCAACAACAATGCTCTAGAGAGATCCCTCTTTGACCGTCGAGCAGTGGCTAATGAAGAGCTCCATGAGTCTAAGGAACATGATGGATCTACCTCTAATTTTGGTGTCTAATTCCTTATTGAACGAACCTATGAGCTTTGCGCTACCTCTTGCCTATAAATATCATGCTTTCCACAAACCCTAAATAACCAATAACCTAACACTTCGCCATATCATCTCTCAAATAACGAAGATCCACTTTCTATGAAAGACAATGAGAAAATGAACACCACAAGGCATTTGAGCATTGAAAAATACCATTACTTCAGCTCGTATTCTTCCCCTCTTCTAGTCAGGATACCCTTCGTAGAGCCCATGGGAAATCGAAAAGGAAGGAGATCTATATGGTTTCTCATACCTTCTCAAAGAACTCATTCTTCACGAAGTACATTCTATGTACATGTGAACAACATGCTAAGACAATATCACTATGCTTGATGATGTATATTGCTTCACAATGCCACACTTTTCAAGGAACCCATGCTCCCACAAGTTCTACTTCATGAATGCACATTCACTTCATGAATCACTCTTTATAAGCATTTATACTCCATGCCTAGGATATACCACTCCACTTCGTGAAGAATACTCCTTCACAAAGCCTCTCCATGTTATGAAGCACCATAGCCTCGAAAGGTCCCTTCATACTAACCCCTTTTCTTCATAGACCATCCTTTTGTGTGGACCCCATGGAATTAACAGAGTGATTTCAGGGTCCCTAAAGTGATGAAAATGTGATCCCCTCAATGGATCACTCAACAACCCTATCACTATATGGTATTATGGGTGACTTCCCTTCACCAATGTTTAATGTGTGGCAGTTATATAAGTCTTGGTTATGGTATTGAATCCACATCATCTGAGATACAAAATGTTAAATATCCAAGAACACTCTTTCTCATCACACGACATTAAACTATGATCACCACTTGTGTGGTAGGACCATATGACTAGAGGGGGATGGGCATAGGTTCCCTCTCTCTCTATCATTCCCTTTGAGCTTTTCTAACATGCATAGCTTGGGAAGTATCATTGTAATCCTGGGTACCCTCTGATGGGGTGTTCTATGTACTATGGCCATATCCTCCTCAGAAATATCGAACCCTAATCAGGCATCCCCTAGGAGTAAGTCCCAATCTCCATCTCTCTGGGCCACTAATAACACATAATCCCCACTCTACTCAACATGGATTCAGTTTTCACGTAGTGATGATCAGGTCTTTGTTTCCACTTATTTTCCACACCGAGCATGAATCACATGGTATTATAGTAATCATTAACCATGACTACATATTTGGGCCTCCATAGTTCATATGACCAATTCCCCATCCAAAAGAACTACATAGACTTTGATCTTTTTTTGTTATAATTAGGGTATATAGGATGCCTCCTCGAGGTTCGGGCACCCCACCCATCGGTCCCGAATACTTCACATAGGTTCACCCTCATCCCACACGATGTTTAAATGTATGATTTCAAACATAATGGGTTTTAATCCCTATCCCTTAGGAAGGGTATGTATGAAGCCTCCCAGAGGTTCAACCACAATCACTGGTAAATTGTGGCATCCCCTTTGTTGGGACCCATATCCTTGGTTCATCCCTTGTTGACATAAAACTAGCTCTCAGGCAGATAACGATGCCTAAACCCCAAACTCAATTCATACACCTCCAACCAAGTGTGTCCCTCTTGCGATGGGTTGCTACCCACACATATGCTCAAACATGTTGTCTGGTCTCTATCCTTTATATACATCTAGATTCTATTCCCCCATCCTAAACTATGAAGACATTTATTTCCTCACACAAGGATACATAGGAATCCTCTCTGATTTCCAATATCATCACTAATGTTTCATCTGGGTCTCTCCCTCAAGCCATTTTTTGGAAGGTCATGCCCCAACCTTGATGTTATACTTCATTTTGGTCCCATCCATGCGCCCATTCTCATGGGCCGCCTACTCAGGTGTCCAATCTCCCCATTGAACCACATGGTCATTGATTCGCTACCACATGGAAATATAGGAAGCTTATCTAAGCTCAAATACCAACATCATCATCATTTTCACATTTTCGCATCCAATGCATCCCATCCACTTCATTAAATAATCATAATTCATCATAGTTTCATCTTGGTCATCACATCTTGGTGGGATCACGCCATTTCCTTGGGTATCTAACCACATTTAATCCCTACACAATCTACAACCATCAACCAAGATTATCCATATTACGATGGGACGTTATCAATTTTCAAGCCCCAATATGTATCCGAGTCATCGTCCTTTGTGTACACCTCGACGACATGTCTCTCCCTTCAAACTACATTAGTTTTGAACAACATATTCTACATAGGGTACATAGAGAACCTCCTTGAGAATCAATACTAGCCAATGGTAAAACTTGGTGTTCGCTTGTTCGGGACCCAATCATCCCCACACCTGTCCTCATTGGGAGTTTTGATCCACCCATCAATTAAGCCTCCCAGGTACTCCCTACTAGGGATGTACCCATCTAATCCACTCTCAACAGTGCTATGATCTGTCTTATCTGTCATCCCTAGATATTAAATGTGTGGCATACCCCCTGTTAAACATGGTAGGCTGATGAAAACCATAGGGTCCTAACTATGGAATATAATTCCCCACAATCTACGTGGGACTCCTCAGGATTATGTTCCCTTCAGAAGCCCTATCATAACAGGAAATGATCCAGGTGTATCAATGTTTTAGCATCCAGACATGCCAGTGATCCCCAACATGACTACTCTCCTAATGGAAGGTTGTTTCCCTAAATAAACACCATGGAATATCCTGATAGAAGCAGTGTAATTAACTACTGTTCACAAATATATGGAACTAGGAATGAGAGTCACGAACAAAGTCTTAAACCTACGAGGGAGACCAAGACTATAAGACAAATTCCAATGAGGAATCCATAGAAGGAGAGGCCAACATCCCTTCATCTTTTTTCGATCAAGGAGAAAACATCCTAGAATAAAAAATAGTTTCACATTTTTTTTGGAAATCAAGAATACAAGGAAACAGATAGTGCCTCCCAACAGATGACGTGTTCCCCAGAGAAAGCATCAAAAATAGAATTTGTAAACTTTATGTGAATATCTTCTATTCAATATAGAGATTAATAGAATTTGGAGTAGCAAGAGGTAAGTGTATCACTAGATCTAGATATTCAGTGCTATGTCCCGTAACTAAAACATGGGTCTAGCATTATACTCACCAAATTTGGGGCAGTTTATTGTTGGGAATTTTGGTCTGTTACCTTGTTAGGGTGGATCTTTTTATCCTTTAATTATAAATTGAATGGTGTTGGGGAACAATACAATGATTTCCTATTTTCTGTACTGAGGATAGAATCTTCGATCTTCGTAGGACCCATGATCAATCCATAAGAAACCAATAACCTTCTTCTTGTGGATTATGGGGAAGGGGATGTATGAATACAAAAATTCCCCACAGCTTCATCTACTCAGCAATAACCCCCACACCCGCATCTACTGGGCACCCACTCCTCCTATAACCCATTTAATTTATTCATAGAAGGGAGATCAATACACTTTTTTACCGATATGAATAGGAAGGGGTCATCCCAACGATGGACATGGATCACCAATACATGGAGGCATTGGTGCCCCGTTAGTGCTGCCGCCCCCAAGGGCCATGAAGGGAGCCACTCCTCCCCACTTAAAACTTCAACATCTATGGTAGTAAATCCCTAGATATCTCCTCCAGCACACTCCCTTATAATGATTAATTAATATATTTTCGACTCCTCTCGGCTAGTATTTCAGTTAAGGAGCCGCCAAGGAGGGCTCCCACATGACCACATCGGCATCACTAGCCATTCCTATAGACTGAAGAGAAGAAGGTCCATTTCCTGGCATATTTGGCTACAGTTCAGCTGTCCTGACATCAACACTAGGTGTATACTCAAGAGTACCCCTTCTAGGAGGAACCACTTTCCTCAACTTCAATGGCATGATCCACCACTGGAATGAGCTATAAACCCACTATCATCATTGGTAAGGGGCACCTCACAGTTACTAGGGAAAGCAACAGCCATCTCTTGACAACCTGTGATGAATTCATCCAGCACAGAGGACCTACTCGTACCATTTTCAGGTAGTGTAGTGACCCAACCTACTCCTCCATTCAGTATGGTGGTCCTCCCCTTGCAACCATCATAATCACTGGTAGAGGCCATCTCTGCTTCATTGACCATCAACACGAAGGATCACCCCATGATCCTCATCTCAGGAATGAGAGTTTTCCGTGCCATCTAGATTATTAATGATATGATATTCCTTTCCCAATCTCTCAATAGCATGGAGGCCTCCACATATGTTCATCGATTCTGGTAGAGGTCTACCCCATGCCATCAAACCAATGTGGAGGTCCACCTAGCCTCATCAATGGAAGATGTAGAGGTCCATCTCATGTCCATTATAACTAGTATGAAGTCTCACTTGGTTCCATTTTCATTGGGGCTAGCCAACGTGAAGGTCCTCTTTTCCCAACAGACACCCACCATGGAGGTCCTCCGAGGTGTTCACCAACTCCAACAAAGCCCCCCCCCCCCTCTTCAGTACTATCAAACATGAATCTCCTTCCCATTTTCCAGTAGGAATTTTTCCATGTTCCCCTCTTACCCCATTTCATCAGAAAGGGGGTCCTCCCCACTTTAGAAACTGTTGATATGATGGCCCTCTTTATATCCCATCTAGTACGGGTAGGGATCCTCCCCACCCTAGCTACAATATGCGTAGAGGACCTCCCTATGTTAATTTCCAACCATTTCCTAAAGAACCATCCTAGGGTAGGAGGTTGGGCCACCGCCACCGAAGGAAAATTCGGGGATTCTCCAAACCGTGATTAAACCCATCAAATTTTCCTACTCTACGGTACAGTGTCATTCGGTGGTGGAACACTCACCCTGATCGTCTATATCATGGGATACGACATGGAAAAGGCATACAAACCTAATCCTAATAGAACGTGAGGTACATAAGATTCTTTCATTCGACCGGGGGTACATATAATAGATGTAATATTAGACATCTTTCTAGGGAATGGACCTTCATTCATCCCTCTCATTAACAAGATCATTCTATACCTCTACAAGAGATCACAAAGAGTTATTTTAGGGACTAGTAAAGGATTAGAAACACCATGAACCACCATCAATGACCCCAACCTAGTGTAATAAGTAGTTTTAATTAGTATTTCTTATAGGGATGTGGTGGCACAGTCAGTGCATTCACCAGAAGACAACGTAGTGGCTGAAGGCTTGTCAAGTCACGTGATGTACTCTCCCCTGGCCATTCTACCATTGAAATGGTCCACATCAGTAATGTTACTGGTCCTTCAACCACCATATTTCGATGAAAAGGGTATCCAATTTCTAGATTTTGAGTCTGAGTTGAGGGGTTTGTGGGACATCATTGCAGTATACTAGTTCCGAGAGGTGTTCTGGCTAATGTCAACTGAAAAATTTAGTACTTCGGAATCTCTTATATAAGAGGAGGTTGTATTCCTCTTCCAAACACCATGGGAAACACACTTCTATATATTTAATCTAATAGTTTCTTATCCAATGATTCATGAACACTTTGGTGACATCAGCCAGCAATTATGCAAGGTCGACTTGGTTACACTTCCTATGGATTAGTTTCATGAGTCACCAGGTCATCATTAGACCCTCCTGCAACGATAATTCCAATGATTTTTAGAGTCTGGAAGTCTTCTTTTGGAGGCATCCCCCCCAAATCTAGATCTCTGGATGGGGATAATATTATGCCCATCTATTATTTCTAATTCGGCACCAACCTGACTTTACAAGTGCCATTGAGGATTTTTCTTTAGGTATAGTCACAGTTAACATGGGCAACCTTTCAGATTAATAGAATGACCTAGTTCTCATCAGATAGAACATAACAACCTTGGTGTATCAACACAAATTGGATCTTTTGGGTAGGTTTACTCTCTAATAATGAAATTTACTAGGGATTCATGCACCTTCTGAGTCATTGTCCTATGGGTTGGACCCCAATAAGGGCAATGAGGTCATTGGGGCCCTCATTCCCTTTGACCCATCAGGTTCAGTGAAAATTATGGATGATGTCCCTAAAATGGAAGATTTGGGTCAATAGGTCATAGAACACTAAAATATGTTCTATGGTATTCTTGTCAAACATGTTGTGGAACTGTTTCCGAATTACGGTAATCCTTGACAGGGGAAGACGGTGTAGGTACATCCTCCCCCTGAAGAGTTTCCTCATGGTGACCTATAATATCCTGCCCATTCAGATATGGTAGAGGTTAGAGTTTATTCTAGGAGGGAACAATATTCATCACCAAATACACATGTGTTGTGTGATAACCCTCTTCAAGACCGAGATCAGGTTCCACCTAGCTGCTCCATGGGTCATCCTTCTTGCCTCCTCGCAAGTCATCCCACCAGCTTCTCTATGAGCCGATGGGCCTATCTACCACCGTGATGAAGATTCCAATTCTTTGGTGTTCAGGGACCCTCGTAATGATTGGAATACTCATCTATATGATCCAATGGAAGCACTCATTGTATTCCTCGAGGCTTTAGAAACCTGACAAGTGTTGATCTCACTAGATGGCAAGCTGTATCCGTTATTGGTGGATGATATGCCAGTACCCCTTATTTTTGGTAAAACTACCTTCTCCCAAATTAATGGGATGACTACCTACTACAACTTATGTCCCACTTTATTTCAAGGTATGGACCCATATAAGGAACTCCAGCACTACAGGAGGCCACCAAGCTCCAATGTTTCCTACAGACATAGGAAGGGCCTATATTTGTCTGGTACCGCCAACTACCCATTGGTTCAGTAACTGGTTGGGAGGATCTTCATAGGTGATTTATTTAACAGTTTAGTTACACCACCCAGAAGATGAGTATTCCGGACCTTTTCGAGTGCAAGAAAAAGATTAATGAACGCTTCATAGACATTGTTTCATGGTGGAAAGGACTCATATATTCCATTGATATGATGCTGACATAGTAATAGATTTTAACAATATGTGTGGGGAATCTAATAAATTAATTGGTCCCTTCTCTAATCACTGAGAATTTTTCATGGGGATTTTAGGATTTCTTTGACAATGTCCAGCATATAGAGGATGTTTAGTAGCATGCCAAGCAGGCACGTCCATTTCCTCCTGTATTCCTCGCAAGAGGATCCACTTATGCTAAGCCAAATATGGTAGCACAAATAAATGACCCCAGGTAGCTAGAGTTATTATTAGTTGAACCACCTCGATAACCTTTCTGAGGTGCACAACCTCAGATGCATCCTCCCAATTAGTAGCGGCAACCCCAGAATCGCATGGTTCTCTCTCATATCGCACTACCTCCACATAGGTGAGATAATTAGGTTCCACCTCCTCAAAAGGATCCTCCATCCCCTTGTAAGGGATAATATCATAGAGAGTCCTTCCAATATAGATGGAACAAAACCGACTCATTTAATGAGGCTCAGGACCTAGGTTATTTCTTATGTGCCTTGGGCCAGAGAATCTTATTGTTACTAGAATCCAGGTGGCCCAAAGAGGCATATCTCATTGATCGTCCCAATTACTGCCCCTGCCACTAGATCCTTCAGAACATCCTCAAGTAGTTCTTTGTGTTTAAATACTATCTACACATCAAGGTTTATAACAATGTAGTCAGGATAGGACTAGCCCCGTCATAGGTGGCATGTGTGTTCATAAATCCTAACAGTGATAGTGATAGCGAAGGATAATGGGAGAAAATTCCCATTCTTGGGTCTTAAAAATACGATGACCAGATGTCTTTCAAGGCATTTTCTCATGACCATAGTATAGTCCATGCATGTTTGAACCATCTTGATCCTTTAGAAGACATTGTGTTTCCCTCAAACACTACATCTGCATCGACATATTATTCATCCTCTTCATAGAAGGAAACGCATTACCGACACAAGTGAACGCAATGTACCCCACTGATGCGATCATCATCACATAGTCTAGGTGATTTCCTTTCCTAAGAGATTGTGATTACCATCAGAATCCACCCAATGATGGATAATTATCCATGAATGGATCAAGGGTAAACTTTATTAAAAAATTTGAAGTTGCTATGCCCCTAGATGTTCTTGACGACGAGGAGAATTGAATGGATCCTCCCAACATCCCAAGTCAAGGCCAACGTTGATGGATCCATGGTTAGTTGAGTCACTGGGATCCATTATTTAGTGCTTCTAACTATGCAGTGAAATCCACCAAGACTCTATAGTAGGCCTAGTATATAACTTTTCACACACATCCTTATCATCTTATTTCATCAGATCCAACTCCACCGATGATTGTGTTACTTGATCGAGAAGTGCCACCACAATCACGCTATGATCAACCATGATCCGCTATAGAAAGACTTCAGTCATCTAGCCCTCATCCGATAGTCCCTCCATGTGATTCGACTAGTGTGAAATGTGACATTCCTAGAACCATCCATAATCTGCCGGTTTATCCAATTGCACCTATCATTCCTCCTATCAAAGAGAGACCTCTTTTCATAAGAAGAGTACACCCATCATGGAAGTATGATATTTTCAATATTTTATCGAGCATTCTTATGAATACCTCTACCTTATGGATCCTATCCTATTAAGGGATATGCGTGAATCCCTGGTTGGTCCTTTATGATGCCCCCTTCAATTTGAGATAAAGGTAGAAGCCACCGAAGCCTTCCACGATTAGATTATCAAGCATTCAAATTGTCAGTCCATCATCTCTTTCTCTGGAGAACATGAAGCCTCTCCAATAATGGGTCACATATTCCCATTGTAAATCACTTTCCCTTTCAAACTCAATGAGGTATGTCCTTGTCTTATAGATGCGAGATCGAGGATCATCCTTATCTTGACCCAAATACTCTAAATGATGGAAAAATCTGAGATAGATCTGAGTTCCTTTGACATGAAAATTCAAGGTTATGATAGGACAGAGTAGATGCCAGTTGGTAAAATTCTCCTGATGACCTAGTTCAGCGGCCATGTTTCTAGTACCGAGTTCGTTGTTGTCTTTCAATACACTGCTTACATCACGTTGATGGGTCGGTCATGGCTCCACATGAATGTGAAAATCCCTTCTTCATATAACTAATGCCTTATGTACTCCCTTAATCGTCGACTATATACACCAAGGTCATGGGCCTCGATTTTCCTCTTGTGATTCCTGATACATGGATGCCGATTATTATAATAGAAGGAACAAGAAGATTCATGATGACCAGTATTATCACGTTATGGCTGTGATCGACCCATGGGTGGAACTGAATGATGCCTTTATTTTCCTGATTCATCGATTGGAAGACATGGCCCTGGATAAGGGGAAATGATTAGTTATCTCTAGAATGAGGTTTAAGTGCATTCACATATCTATGGATCACTAGATTATCTACTCATATTCCTCCCCAAATCAGGATCGGGTGATCTCTGAGCCCCCTACTCATATAAGGTATCTAGTTGTCCACCCCCTGGAAACAACAATATGAGATAAATTATTGTTTAGCTGGGTTAGGATAAATCGAATCATCCCAATGTGCCACTATTTATTTTAAATCATTAAAATTTCCCTCTTGTGAAGAAGTATTGATGGGACTGGGTTGACAGATTTCATCCCCATGGTTTCAGTAGTGCAGGAGTCCTTGGTTGAAGTTTCCCCTGCATGTCAGGATATCACCAGTGTCCCATCAAGGTCTGGATACTCAGAAGAGTTTCTTCTTGTGGATGATCCTCCCACATTATATGAAGAAGGGTATTTGGATTATTATCCTCCCACATTCAAATAGTGTGTCTCCAATATTTTTGATGAAATTTTACAGGTGGACCACGGTAATGAAATTGATTCAAAAACAATGTTGATCAGTGGTACTATACTTGTCGAAGAGAAACAGTGATACATGGATTTCTTTAAGGAGCATCTTGAAGTATCCTCTCGATGTTATGATGAGTTTTTAGGGATAGATACTAAGTTCTTCATCCTTTACCCCAGTCTTCTAGTAAATCATCACATGTTCAAATATCCCCCAATAATGTTTCACCCTTCTCATGATGCCATGGTCGAGGCTTAGGATGATAAGCTCATTAGAGCCAACATTTTCATGGAGGTCTAGTACCCCAAAAGGTTATCTAAAATTGTTTCAATTAAGAAAGAAGAAAAAAATATCAGAGTTATCATTGATTTATTAGATCTCAAATTTCACTTCCCAAAGGTTGACTTTCACCTTCCTACGTCACAACTATTGATCGATGCCACCATTGGGTTCCATGCCCTCTTCTTCATGGATGGGTATTATGAATATAATCTAATCTAAATGGCCCCTAAGGATTAAGAGTATAATACCTTCAGGGTTCCACAAGGTACATTCAATAAACTGGAATTGCATTTCGGTCTATAGAATGAAGATGAAACATATCACCATACCATGCACCACATATTCCAGATGAACATTGGGACATTGGTGGATTGCGACATGGAAAACTTGATGATAAAATATCACCTACATCAAAAACATCTTAGATATCTTGAGAAAGTGTTCTTCTTACTCCTTTCCCACAATCTAAATATGAACCCATTGAAGTGTGCCTTTAGGGTCACCTTCGGAATGTTTCTTGGATTTTTTGTCTAATATTGAGGCATTGTGATCGATCTCTAGAAGATCAAGGCCATCAGTCAGATCCCTCTTCCATGAAACATTCAGGAGATTTGAGTAAATCTTGTCCACTTATCCTATATAACCCGATTCATCACAAATCGGGATGGCATGTGTAATCCCTTTTACAGTTTCCTGATGAAAGGTTTTAATTATCAGTGGGATGATGAGTGTCAGCCATCTTTTGATGAAATCAAGTAGTACCTACAAGGACCTCTAGTTCTGATGCCACCCATCCTTGAAAATTATGTGGTCCATTATGTGATTGTTTTTAAACAATCTCTCGAAACCCTTATCACCTCGAAGAACAATGAGGGGACATAGAACAGTTTATACAATCTCTGTCACATGATTCTCAATACAAAGACTAGAAACTCCTCTATTAAGAAGAGATACCTCGCAGTAGTATTCAGAGTGTTTAAATTGTGACAATACTTGAAGAACCTTGAGAAACATCTAATGTCCCATGTGGATCTACTGAAGTACATTCTGAACTGCTTCATGTTGATTGTCTGTCTAGCTCGGTGGGCAGTGTTCCTTAAAAAGTTTGACATCATGTTTATCCCCCAAAAGGCTATCAATGGAATTAATTTGGATGATATCCTTGACACCCATCATACTCCCGCAAAGCCATCTTGGAATCTCGATTTTCTAGATGAGTCAGTCCTATCAATTGACCAATCCATTATGGGTTCGAAAATGAACATTGATGGAGCTACCTGAGGCCCCATTAAAAGAGGACTCAATGATCCCAGACTCAATAGAGTAGGCCCGAGTATCATCTTTGTCATGCATGCACAATCTTTCCTTCACTATTCACTCATGTTATCAGAAGGTTGTGAGTATAATGAGGCAGAGTACCAGTCTCTCATCACTAGCCTCGAGCCCTCCCTTGAGATCGATGATACCCACCTACATGTTAAAGGGGAATCTAAACAAGTAATCAAGTAGATCAATAGTGACTATGTCGTCTGGAAGCTGAATCTCATACCACAGTTAGAGAATACACACCAGCTAATGGTCTAGTTAGCTTATCTCCTAGAAGTTACTCATATCCCTCATTAAAAAAGTAGTCTAGTCAACACCATGTCCTACATTGCCACATCTCTTACAAATCCCAACCTGTAAGATTTAATTATCTGTGAAGTGCATTGGATATTCATAACTCTCGTCGCTCCAGAGGATGATGATAGTCCATAGGTAAGGCACCTTATAGCCAATGCCTCCATGTAGGGACATAAAGGCCCCCCTTTCGCATTTTTGGATGTGACTCAAGACTAGAAGTCTCCCTTTATTGAGTATCTACTACATGGTAATGTCTCAGAAGACTGAGATGAACATCAGTATATCTAACGGTGCACAGTGCATTTCACCCTTCATAGTGGTTCCAGACATGTGTAAGAACTTTATAAATGCAGGTTTGACGAGATTCTCCGTAGTTTAATTCAAGTAGGTGATATTCCTAAGGTTATATAGAATGTTCATGGTGGTTCCTAAGGGTCTCATAAAACTGCGTCTAAAATCTCTAATCAGATCCGAAGATTGGGGAATTTTTGGCCCACCGTGATTCGAGACTGTATCATGTTTTCCAAGAGGTTTCATGCATGCCAAATCAATTATAATTTCATGCATCTGCTTCCATAACATATCCACACTACCTTGTACTCTTGTCCCTTTGTGTTCTTGGGACTCGATTTCATGGGACCATATCCACTAACGACAGCTCACCAGAGTAGGTTCATCCTTACCGCCATATATTTCGTTTCTATGTAGACAAAGGTAGTTCTGTTCAAGTAATTCAAGTCCACTTCTATCATTTATTTTGTGAGAACCATTATCATCTACTGCTGTAGATTCCACCACACCATAACAGTCGATAATGGAACCAAATTCCAAGAAGATAAGGTAAATAAGTTGAACTCCAAGTACATAATCCTTTTTAATCATACCACTAACTATAGTACGTAAGAATATGGGAAGATAGAGACATTCAACTAAACCATCTATAACATTTTCTAGATTATGGTTGGTAAAAACAAGAATTGTTGGTCAGAAAAACTCCCCAACACTCTCTTGGATTATCGGACGATGACTCATAATTCCACTCAGGTGACCATGTTTCCCTAGTTTATGAAACAGAGGTAGTATTTTACATTTATATTCAGTTACCCTCATTATGCACAACTATCTATGATCAGAAGACACCAGAAAAAGTTTCCAAAATCTGTTTGGACAATGTGAAAGTGCATGAAGAAAATACGCTTTGTGCCCTGCACAATCTGGAGAGTCATCAGAACAAGATATCCAGAGCTTTCAACAAGAATATTTTCCTCAACTATTTCTTACAAGGTGACATTATATTGGCTCTATGAACGCCAATGATACCTAACAGGAAGCCACTGAAGCTGGAGCTGAAATGGGAGGGACCATAAATTATTCACAAGGTTTTCCTAAATGGTGCATACTCCCTAGTCAACATGGATGGTGAGCATATTACTATTCATAGAAATACTAAATTCCACATGTATTATTTCACTTAACACACCCACATGACTTTAATGTTTTATTTCTTTAGCACACTCTTTTAACCTATGTGGTCCTTCAAGGATGAATGACATAATGCTACCCAACACTCTTCTTGCATGATGTTAAACTATATTAAGATCCAGCAAGATGTTAAACTTCGTACACTCATCTTTGTGGATGATAAACCACCACCCTTGTCTCACATGATTAAAAACTACAAGATGTTCTATGCTCTATGACCTTAAACTATGATCTCCCATGTCCTTGTCACATGACATTAAACTACACGACACATTAGAACTACATATGTATTTATTCTCATCCTTATGGGATATGTATAGATGCCCAAACCATTCATATGTGGCCCAACATTAGGTCCTTGTACTCTCCGACCTCTTGGACCAAATTCCCTCTCGGGGTTGTGTGATCTGGTATGGATTATTTGTCCCCATTCACGTTAGGAAATTTTTTTCCATGCCACAAATATCCCTCTTGAGACACCACACTTCACCCCTTATGTCCTTACCACATGTTTTTAAACTGAAAAGCACTCCATAACTATGTCTGTATTTATTCCCATCCCGAGGATATACATATAAACACCCAAATATTTCATTTTTTGGTTCATCCCGGGTTCATCTATTCTTCATCTCATCCACTTGGTCTGATTTCTCTCATGGAAATATGAATGGTGTGGCATATTTGGGCTTATGTCCTCATTCATATCACGTTTTCAATAGCTGCACCTCATACATCTCTCTTGATATCTTTCCATCCCTTTCCTCCACTAACCTTCTCGAGTCGTCTGCTCTCAAATTGGGTCGGCAACCATTTCTGGTGTCCTTGCCTATATTCTCATATTCACTGTGGATTTGGACCTTGAGTGTTTAGTTCTATAGGGATGTGCTTTCATTCTTTCACCATAGTTCATGTCTCCCATCATTTGGGGTTTCCATAATCTTTCACATCCGAAATGACCCCCAAACGGCATGGGTTTAGGGCCATAGTTTACTCCTACCATCTTGGGCCAATGTCCTGGAGGATCTCGAATGACAATTTGAATCATGTATCACATTCTGAATAATATCAGCGATCGACCCTCATTGGTTCTTTCCATTTAAGGCACACAATATGGATAGTGTCTTTTGAACATGGCCAACATTTATCCTCCATCGTTACGCCACCCCCAATAAGCCTTAAATAATGGTTTCTTGATTCCCATCCTTGTATACTCCATCATATTCAAGTGAAATTTAGACAGTCTTGGTGCTATCCCTAAGTGTTCTTTTGGGTGTTAAGAGGATGAATCATCATCATGTTGTCATTCGAGGCTTTGTCCCATTTCCCCTTTCTTTTTTATTCCACTTGTTACAAAGATATTATTTGTCATTATTTCTCACATCAAGTGTATATCACATGGGCATAGGGACATCATCAAGGATTAAACCCTCTTGGATGGATCTCACTTTTTTTGGTCTAAGATCTATGCTCCTAGACATAACCCCTTGTCCTTACCACATGATGTTAAATTTAACAGATTTTAAGAACTATGTGTGGCTGGATTCCCATCCTCATGGGATATTTTGGAATGACAAGACAACTGATCTCGAGAAATGCCAAATTTTAACCTTCAGTCCCTCAAAGTAAAGATTAAATTTGGGGCGTGAGGTTATATTTTACTACTTTTGACCACATACATGTCTATTTTATAATATCCAGTTCCTATGCATTATTCCTGTGAGAAACTTCACTCTGCCATCCCTTCCATATGACGTTACACGACACAGGTCTTCCAGAACTATGTTTGGCCTGATTCCCATCCTAATGGGGTGTGTTGGAATGACCAAACATTTTCTCTTGGGCCCAGCCCATGTTTCTCCATCTTTGTCTCTCGACAACAGATTTACTCAGGGATTATGTGGTGTGGTATTGAATTTTTTGTTCTTCATTCACATTGGGTCTATAATTTCTACACCACATAATCCCCCCTTTGGGATCTCCCTTTTCACTATTCATCCTACTATATGATGTTAAACTACGATGGTCCTCTAGTACAATATATTGATTGATTCCCATCATCATGGGATATGTAGGAATTCCCAAGAACATTCTCTCAGGTGCATCCCCAAGTTAGGCCACCTCTGGTATATGGTATAAATAATTACACTGGGAACATGTTGTGTGGTGTGGACTCTTATAGTCCTCACTCACATTGTAATATGTACCACACCACACATTTCCATGTTGTGTGTCCACATTCTCAATGTATGACTCTAACTACAATTATACCATAGAAATGATGAAGATCCCGCATGGTGATTATGGGATGTTTTAGCTTCCTCCACAAAGAGATTTTCCCTCGCTAATGTTGGTCTCTCACCACACTTCTATTTGAGAACTATATCAGGCATGATTCCTATCCTCAATGGATACATAGTAAATCCTGGGCATTTTTCCTCAGGTCCATCCTGAAAATAATTCTTTTCAACCCCATGTACTGAGATCTCTATTGGGGGAATGTTATGAAGTGAAGACTTCCTTTTGTCCTCATTCACGTGTGGTTTATAGTTGCTATATCCAGTACCCCTTCAGAGATCCCATCCACCTTTTTTATTCACCGCATGACATGAAACATAATGAAATTATCCCGTTATCCCATTCTAGGTGATCTGGACCCTTGGACTAATCCCTTTTTCAGAGGTGGGAGGAAAGGTATGAAACTACTTGGTCCTCACTCATGTCATGTTTTCAACAGTCGAACCATGCGCCTCCCTGAAAATCAACATCATCACTTTTCCCAATCATAGGACAAAAAATATTTTTGGCATATTTCCCTCAGGCCCACCCTTAGGTCTGTTGGAACCCCTTTTACCCCTATACCTATCTGTTTATGTCACTTCACTTAAATTGGGACCCAAAACCTACATTTGGCTACATTAACTAATTTAGAAGGGACGTGATTTAGGATCTGGGGTGATGAATTCCACATGGAAATTCTCTCACTCTATTTTTAGGATTCTTATATCACTTTACTTGGGTCCCCATAACCATTAACATATAAAGATACCCCCTAATAGTTTGGATGCTCGGCCTATGGCTCACTTACTATTCTTGGCCAACGTTCTAGGAGATTTTTGAACATCATCTTGATATAGGTCCCATGTTTTGAACATGTTCAGAGGTCATCCCAAATTTTTTTACACCCATTTTCGGTCACATGATATGGACATTATGTTGCAAACATGGTCAATAGTTATCCTCCATCGTTATCGTGAACACCATTAGGTTCAATGTACTTTTCTTATGAACAAAATCATTTTTATTCCCCCCCCCCATATATCCAAGCTGAGCTTCAACACCCTTGGTCATATTTTTTGGTGTGTCCTTGTGTCTTGAGAGAATAGGCTATCATTGTTGGGACATCATTGAACTGCACCTCCATTAACTTATTTTACTCTTCCATGATGTGAAGGGAAATTATCCATACCATGTTATCCAAAATGATCATATCTCACATTGGCATAGGGGTTAGGATAAGGTTCATGACCGCATGGAGGAATTGTGTCCCTAATGTCCGAAATCTATGACAATAAACTAGAAGTGGATGTTTTAAAGTATAAACATCACAAATTTTGAGTATGTGCATTATTTTATAGATATGTTTTGTGATGTGGACTTATTCTTAGTCCACACTCACATTGTGTTACTTCATGATGTCATGTCACATATTCTCACCCCCAACATCTGAGATGCATAATCATAAACTTCTCATACATCTGATGCCTTCGCCCGAGAGGACATCGCTCCTTCAGGCATCGGCCCTTTTCCATGCCTTCTTATCATTAATATGTGTGGATTTATCCCCATCCTTTTGCAATACATAGTGATGCCTAGAGTTTTCATCAATAGTCCCACCACGATCTCCATCATCTCTCCAGCCCCTTTTGGCCCGAGTTTTCATTTGGGGAACATGGAGTGGCACAAACTCTAAGGTTCTCAGTCAGGTCTTGTTTATAATTTCCCCACCATCTGCTCCATTCATTGGTTAGTACCCCTCATTTTTATATCATCCTACTTGATGTTAAACTATGTGTTCTCTTCTATGACGTTAAACAGTTAGTCATCACACATGACGTTAAACTACAAGAGTACGCTCACACATCACACATCCTTCATTTGGGTCTCCATCATCTTTTACATATTAAGGGACACCCATTACGGCCTAGTATCATGATACATTGCATTACCTATTTTCATGGATGAATGCCCGAGAGGACATTGGATGAAATTTTGAGATCGGTCACATGTTTCAAACATGGTCATCGTTCGACCTTCACTTGTTTTTTCCATTCTAGGATAATGAGAAATTGATTCTATGTTTTAAACATGGTAAACAGTTATCTTCCACACCACACCACTCTCACTGTGTCCCATGTATTGTAAATCTAGATTTTTATGTACCATTCCCCAATCCACTCTTTGAATTATTTACACTCTAGTGTTTTTACCCTGTTCTTTCACACACATCGATTATAAATTATTGTGCATATGGGATAATTCCCACCTTACGTTTCATACCAAATACCACATGCTCTCTTGTACTAGGGAAACCTGAAATCACCACTTTTTCCCTACTCTGAGAATTTCTCAGGTAGGATTAGGGTCTTTTGCAAGGATAATAAGCGCACATGAGGTCACATGATCCATCTGGTCCTGTTATAAGACACAACAATTGTAATATTCACACTTGAAGATACATATACTTGGAAAACAATTATCTAACCTTGTCATTTTTTCAAGACCCACATATGAATTGATTCTCGCGATGACACCTGGAATTTCTAAGCCTTGGAAAATCACTCACAAAAGGTTACCGATAAAAAAGAACATACAAGATATATCCCATTCTTGATTTCTCTATGTGTGGATTGGACCAATACGAGAGATTGTTTGTAGAACTACATATGGATTGATTCCTTTCATATCAAGATACGTTGTGACATCTGGATGTGTTGTTTCCACATCCAACCATGTGCTTCTAGTCCTTCTAAAATAGTCATCATGGCCTCATCCTGTAACACCCGAGATTTTTATGTTATATAAATCATCAAAGGAATCTTTTTCAACACAACACTTGCTTGGCTTGCTTTACACGCAATCGCGACCTTCCTCGATAGCTTGCGTCGTACGCAATATCGAGTTTCACTAAACAACAATATTCTTCTAAAACTAGCCGTTATGAATAGTAATAACTACTTTTTGAAATTTTATAAATTTTATTTTTCAAAATGGACTTCATTTTTGGACTCAGAATATCGAAATTAGCCTAGGGTGAAATTTTGGTATTTTTCTGAAAACTTTCAATTTTTGATGAATAGTGAAACCACTAAGTGGTAGGTTAAAAACTGAATTTTGCATAAAACATAATTTTACCACTTCTGTGAATAGAATTTCGAAAATCCGACAGACACGGTTGATATCAGTAAGTAAAATGTGGTTCAATGAGATAAAAATAATTTTTTGGTGAATAGTAACTTTTTACTTTTTTTACCGCGGTTAATAGTAAATAGGGTAACTAAGGGTAAATATGATATTAAAATTACCCTAACACATGTCCTAATTCTATTGGATAAGTGTAATTCTACCAAAAACAACCTTATGAATAAAATATGACCATTTAGGCCCACTTGGGTTATATTAGGACATTTATTATTAATTTATTTAAAGAAGGGTTAAAATAGTTAAAATCAAAGTTTAATAAGTAAATCATTTTTAATATGGGGTTATACATAACATAAATTCGACTATAAATATTCATTAGAAAGATAAAAAGATTTCCTACATTATGGTATTTTATTTGTAATTTTTAGACATCAAATAATTTAATTTATTTATGACACAAAGATGATGCAGTAATTATCTTATTAATGAAATATTGACAGAATTGATACTATAAATACCAAAATAAATGTAATTTAAGACTTTTTATGAATTACACTAATATTATAGGTTACTATGATATATTAGTGTTGATTTAATCAACTTGTTTCGGAACATATAATTCTGTTATGACTTTCACAAAAATCATATATCAAATAGTGTCAAAATTGACACAAAATAGTTTTTAAATCAAATATTATATTATTAATTCTTATTTTATTCCTAAAAATCTAAGGTTCGGCCAAATGACTTAGATAAGGATATATATATTAATAATAAACAATTTGGGGTTCGTTTGGCATGTTATAGTAAGTGCATTAACCATATAGTGAAAGAAAAAAAAAGACATGGTAAAAGTTAAATTATTTAACTTAGAGTTAAATCTAATTGATAAGGTTAAAATAATCTCCCAAACTTGTCTAAATCCTATTGGTTGATAGGATTTCGACCCTTCCCCACTTTATCTTTGAAATAAGACCCTTTGGAACCATTATAAACCGATTTTGACTTTAATATAAAATAATATTTTGAGATATTCCTAAGGTGCCCCTCTCCTCCCTTATAAAAGGGCACCTCCCCCCCCTCCTCCTCACACCAAATTGAGCACTAAATCTCGGCCAACCCCTGCCATTTTCTCCTCTCCACTTCCCTAGAATAATCCTAGAGGTCCTGGTCTTCTTCAAAGACCAATATTAGTTCCCTACGTGGAGGATTCAAAGAAGCGTTCCAAAGAAGAGGTAATATCCATTACCGATCTTTTCAATTTCTTTCTTCTTCAACTTCTTCTTCTTTATTTGTTTCATGATAAAGTAATAACATAAGTATTACTTACATACTGATATGTTATTATAATTATGAAACAACCCTAATTCACCTTCTATCCATCCTACGGAAAAATGAAATCACCGCGCGTGCGTACGTACGGAATACCATCTCCACGCCGTGGTGTAATCTATTTTTCCACCATCACTTTACAAGGATGGGTATAATGGTGTAATGAGTAACTATTTATGATAATTATAAAGTAATATTGATACTGAAATAATATATTTATACTCCAATACAATTCCACGATCATAGGAACGATATCATCACTCGTGCGTACGTACGGAATACCGTCTCCATGATGTGAAGCGACTCATTCTACATGATCATCATTACATAATAATTATATAAATGAATTGAATGAATAAATATATGTTACACTAATACCATTCTGGATATAAGGTATCTATAACCTTAAAATAATAATAAGAATTTATTCGGCAAAACACGCATAAGAACAAAAGGCAATAAAGACCCGAGTAACTAGTAACAATGAAATATTACTAACAAGAAGCTAAGAATATGACAATATATGATATCATATCAATATGTATGATTCTGGAATAAGTCAATAACTTTATTTAAACCATTATACAGGAGCTTCGGACACGTACAAAGCAAATCGGACCTAAGGTAAGGGAAATATCACAATCTCATTTTTATCTGAGATTGTTTATTCGTAAGTATTTACTGTGGTGTATTTTATCATCCACATCCATGTTCCTTCAATATATAATATTTTTTCCATCCACATACAATAGTTTAAATCCAATTTTACCCTTCGGTAAGTTTTTAGTAAAAGATATGAAAGGAATCTTTTGTCGTTTTTCATACAAGGTACTTTTTGACTTTTCCGACAAAAGTACGAGAAGAATGTTTTTTTTAACTTATACGGCATGAATGGATTTTTAAAACATTATTTCCAAGAAGCTTCCTTTAAAAGTTTTCAAGTTTATTTTTAATCAACTTCTTTTAGTTTATAATTGCATGACATGTTAAGAAAAGAAAAGTGTTTTTGAAGAAGAAAGGATATTTTCCTCAAGATTGGAGTTCAATTGTTTTATCAAAATTATTTTCCATCTAAGATAGTAAAGGGTTCTGTTTTTATCCCTATTATTACATTGATTTGATTATGTTATGAGGGAATTATTTTTATGAAGTCATTTACCTTATATGATTTGTTTTATGATGTCATGATGTTTCAAGAATCCCATTTTTGTTACATGTGTTATGCGATGATGTATGATTTATGATTATGTGGCACACATAAGAAAGGATTCATTATAAGATGGGTGGGACCTATATCTCCCTCCAATGCATTGGGTAAAGATTTTATATCTCATGAGATAGACAGGGCTGGAACGGTAGGTTATACCGGTTCAGTGAAACAGGACTGAAACGAGGGTTACTCGATTCAGAAAGTGACTTTGTCCACTAAGATAGTCTTGGCAATGAGTCATGACTAACAAGAAATGATTTTCTATGATTATGTGTGCATGCCACAAAGTTTCAAGTTTCATGTTATGATTATGGTGATATCATTTTCACTTCTATGATTTATTCCATGTTAAGATATTATGATCTCTTTTGCAGGTTATGATTTTCAAAAAGATATGATATGATTTTTAGTTCCTTTATTTGCCCTTGCTGAGCATTTGAGCTCACCCTTTTATGTTTTCTTTTCCCTAGGTCAGGAAGATGGATATTAAGTAGAATATGCTAAAAGGGACCCTAGATATGATGAAATAAATGGGAGACACTGTAGAATATTTATGAACCAGTTGTTTATGTTTCCCAGTTTCTAAAGACACTATACCTATAAGGTCCTTTGTGGTTTTGTCATATGTTGTAATAAGTTTGCTTCAATTTTGAAGTATTAATAATGTATGTAAAGTATGGGTCGTTATAGTTGGTATCAGAGGAAAGGTATAGTCAACCTTTGGAAACTAGGATGTGAAAGCCTTAGTAAGAACCCTAAGGATAAGTCTAAGCATAGAACACAATCTTAGTGTTTTAGAAATGGCCTTGAATAACCTAGGATAAGACCTTAAGCATGAAAATTTTATTCTTGAATTATTTGGTTTTCCTATTATAATTAGTGCTGCTCACACTATTCTTCTTGGTTTTAGTCAATGGTTGGAACCCGAAGGAACCGTGTTAATGCGGAATGCGATTGGGAATGCAATGATTGTCCCCCTGAGCAACTAAACGATATGGGAACTGGAATGCAAAATCTTGTAGCCATGCTCACACAACTTTCTCAAGCTATGAATCATGCAGGACTTCCAAACGAGCAAAAGAAGGAGCAACATTCTGTTGAATCCTTCATGAGGCAGCGTCCACCTTCTTTCAGTGGGTCTACTGATCCATTAGTTGCTGAACAATGGATTAGTACTACTGAAAAGATATTTTCAGTTCTTCAATGTTCTGAACATGATAAAGTCATCCTAGCAGTGTTTCGTTTGGAAGGAGATGCTGATCAATGGTGGAATCTTATTAAGAATACGAGGCAAAGGGATGAAATTGAGTCTATGGAATGGGACAAGTTCAAGAACTTATTTTTCAATAAGTACTTCCCTTGTATTCTCCAAACAAAGATGGAGAAAGAGTTTCTTGAACTGAAGCAAAGGGATGATGAATCTGTTGGTACCTATGAAGCAAATTTTACAAGACTTGCAAGGTACGCTTCTGGTATTATTATCCAACCTGAGAGTAAGATCGATCGATTCTTTAGTGGCTTAAAACCAAGTCTTCGAAGGGTGTTAGCCATAAGGGACTTCAATAGCTACGATGAAATCGTTCGATGTGCTCTCAAAGTCGAGATGTAGATTGGAGTAACCCATCAGTCACATGGGTTTGATAAGAGGAGGAAGATGGAATTCAAAGGAAAATTTAAAGAGAACACTGAAATGAAGATGAGCTTTCCCTTATGCTCAAAGAGTGGAAAGAAACATGGAGGGAGTTGTCTTAAAGGGACAAGTAAATGTTTTAAATGTGGAAAGGAAGGTCATCGGGCATTTGAATGTCGTGATAATGGGAAGAAGATGTCTAATGACGCAAACAAAGGAAGGGATACACAGAATGAACCTACTACACTTCAATGTTTCAAGTGCAAGGAGATGGGGCATTATGCTAATCAATGCCCAAATCCAAGGGTTGATGATGATGGTCGACGTCAACAAAATCATAAGTCTAACGACAAAGGAAAGTCACATGCAATTTCTATCAGCGATGTGGAGTATGATGACGAAGTGGTGAAAGGTACACTTACAATCCACTCTAAAGTACAAAATTTTTTATTTGATTCTGGATCCACCCACTCTTTTATTTCTGAAAAATTTTCTAAGGGTATCACCGTACTACCTCAACAATTAGATGTTGAGTTAGCTGTGACAACACCTAATGGCACAACAGTCGCATCAAAAGTTTATAATTCTTCTCCGATCGAAGTTTGTGGGAAAGTGCTTCCTGCAAATCTTGTGATCCTTCCTTTAGTGGAATTTGATGTGATTCTTGGCATGGATTGGATTTCTTTACATGGATCTCATATCAATTTCCAAAGAAGGGAAGTCACATTTCATATTCCAGATCAATCTACGATCGTCTATCAATGAAAGGACGAACATAACCTTCCAGTGGAAATTTCTTCCATCTTATGGGTATTGATTCCACTAAATGAAGGTTATTTATCTCAAATGGTTGGTGAGAAACTCGCGATTAAGAATATGCCCATTGTACGGGAGTTTGATGATGTATTTCGGAGGAATTACTAGGTCTTCCACCAAATCGTGATGTTGAGTTTTCAATAGAACTCGTACCGGGCGCTTTGCCAATTTCAAAGACACCTTATAGAATGGCCCCAACTGAGTTGCAGGAATTGAAGAAGAAACTCCAAGAGAATCTTGATAAGGGATTCATATGCCCTAGTGCATCACCTTGGGGAGCACCTGTTCTATTTGTTAAGAAGAAAGATGGATCAATGAGACTCTGCATTGATTATTGAGAACTTAGCAAGATCACTATCAACAGCAAATATCCTCTCCCACGCATTGATGACTTATTTGACCAACTACGCGGAGCTCAATACTTTTCCAAGATTGATCTTCGTTCAGGGTATCATCAATTAAGGGTCAAAAGGGAGGATATACCAAAGAAGGCTTTCCGTACAAGGTATGGACACTATGAATTTATAGTGATGCCATTTGGTCTTACTAATGCCCCTGCTATCTTCATGGATCTAATGAATAGAGTCTTTAGAGACTA
Source organism: Viscum album (assembly GCA_963277665.1). NCBI lineage: Eukaryota > Viridiplantae > Streptophyta > Magnoliopsida > Santalales > Viscaceae > Viscum > Viscum album. The sequence continues at coordinate 912,047,188 of OY728162.1, read as the reverse complement.
TCTTGATCAATTTGTGGTAGTCTTTAGAGACGATATTCATGTCTATTCAAAGAGCAAGGAAGAGCATGAAGATCACTTGAGAATTATATTGAAGACCCTGAGAAAGGAGAAGCTTTATCCCAAATTTACCAAGTGTGAATTTTGGCTTCAAAAAGATGCATTTTTGGGTCACATAATCTCAAAAGAGGGGATATCTGTGGATCCAGCAAAAACAGAGGTTATCGAAAGATGGTCGAGACCAACAACAGTAACTAAGATCCGAAGTTTTCTTGGTTTGGCTGGATATTATCGACGTTTTGTAAAGGATGTTTCACGATTATCTAATCCACTCACCAAGTTGACTCAGAAAGGAGTTAAGTTTGTCTGGACAGAGGAATGTGAAGAGAATTTCAAGGAGTTGAAAAGAAGGATATCCAGTGCACCTGTGCTCACACTTCCTTGTAGTGGAGAAAGGTTTGTGATCTACAGTGATGCATCCAAGAAGGGATTGGGTTGTGTTCTTATGCAAAATGATATGGTGATAGATTATGCCTCACGACAGTTGAAAATCCATGAGAAAAATTACCCAACACATGATTTGGAGTTGGCTGCGGTAATCTTTGCATTAAAGATTAGGAGGCATTACCTTTATGGTGAAAGGTGTGATATTTATACTGATCATAAAAGTTTGAAGTATATTTTCACACAAATGGAGCTGAATATGCGTCAAAGAAGATGGTTGGAGCTGATTAAGGATTATGACTGCTCAATCCATTATCACCCTGGGAAAGCAAACAAGGTGGAAGATGCATTAAGTCGACAAGACCATGCTAGTTTATCCATGATGAGGCTCACAAAAGATCCAATATTTATGGATTTACAAAGGATTGATCTTGGAATTATAATGGAAGGGGAAAAATCTTATCTTTCTCAAATGAATGTTCAACCATCTATACATGTGAAGATTAAAGAGGCACATAAAGAAGATGTAGAGTTACAAAAGAAGGTGAGAAATGTTCCTTAATTCAACCTTGATTGTGATGGGATAATAAAGTTCAGGAATCGGGTTTGTGTTCCTCCAATCCCCGAATTAAAGAAGGAGCTGCTGGATGAGGCTCATAATTCATCGTTCTCTATTCATCCTAGAAGCACGAAGATGTATAGGGACCTGAAAGGGTACTTCTGGTGGGATGGAATGAAAAGAGATGTTGCTGAATATGTCTCTCGATGCTTGGTTTGTCAACAAGTTAAAGCTGAGAGACAGAAGTCTAAGGGGATGTTACAACCATTACCCATACCCGAATGGAAATGGGAAAACATCACTATGGACTTTGTCAGAGGACTTCCTAAAACATCCAAAGGCAATAATGCTATCTGGGTCATAGTTGATCGTCTTACAAAGTCTGCACACTTCATTCCTATTAGAGTGGATTTCTCTCTATATCAGTTTGCCAGGATATATGTAAAGGAAGTGGTAAGATTGCATGGAGTACCACTGTCTATTATATCTGATCGGGATCCGAGATTTACCTCAAAGTTCTGGAGAAGTCTTCAGCATACTCTGGATACAGAGTTGAGTTTCAGTAATTCTTATCATCCCCAGACAGACGGTCAGTCTGAATGAACAATTCAAACCCTAGAAGATATGTTGAGAGCTTGCTCTATGGATTTCAAAGGAGGTTGGGATCAACACCTACCTTTGGTGGAATTTTCTTATAATAATAGATTTCACTCCAGTATTCAGATGGCTCCTTATGAAGCTCTCTATGGAAAGAAATGCAGGACTCCAACTTGCTGGGATGAAGTTGGGGAAAGAAAGCTATTAGGACCTGATCTCATTGATGAAATGGCAGAAAAGGTCAGATCTATTCAACAACACATAAGAGCAGCTCAGAGTCTACAGAAAAGTTATTCCGACAACCGAATAAAAGACCTAGAGTTTGAAGTGGGTGATAAAGTGTTCTTACGAATATCTCCCTGGAAGAGGGTTATGAGATTTGGAAAGAAGGGGAAGTTGAGCCCTAGATATATCGGTCCTTTCGAAATACTAGATCGTGTTGGGAAGGTAGCTTACCGATTGGCGCTTCCACCGAATCTCTCTCAAGTTCACGATGTGTTCCATGTATCTCTCATGAGAAAGTACATACCTGATCCTTCACATGTACTCAGCTCAGAAGTTGTACCGCTGGAGCAGGATCTTTCTTATGAAGAATAGCCGATAGAGATTCTGGATCGTAGAGAAAAAGTCCTACGAAACAAGACCACTCGCTTGGTGAATGTTTTATGGAGGAACCACCAACTTGAAGAAGTTACATGGGAGCTTGAGGATATGATGAGGGAGAAGTATCCTCATCTGTTTGTTACAATGTGACGAATTTCGAGGGTGAAATTCTTTTTAAGGGGGGTATAATGTAACACCCGATACTTTTATGTTATATAAATCATTAAAGGAATCTTTTTCTACACAACACTTGCTTGGCTTGCTTTACACGCAATCACGACCTTCCTCGATAGCTTGCGTCGTACGCAATACCGAGTTTCACTAAACAACAATTTGCTACTAAAACTAGCCGTTATGAATAGTAATAACCACTTTTTGAAATTTTTTAAATTTTATTTTTCAAAATGGAGTTCATTATTGGACTCAAAATATCGAAATTAGCCTAGGGTGAAATTTTGGTATTTTTCTGAAAACTTTCAATTTTTGATGAATAGTGAAACCACTAAGTGGTAGGTTAAAAACTGAATTTTGCATAAAACATAATTTTACCACTTCTGTGAATGGAATTTCGAAAATCCGACAGACACGGTTGATATCAGTAAGTAAAATGTGGTTCAATGAGATAAAAATAATTTTTTGGTGAATAGTAACTTTTTACTTTTTTTACCGCGGTTAATAGTAAATAGGGTAACTAAGGGTAAATATGATATTAATATTACCCTAACACATGTCCTAATTCTATTGGATAAGTGTAATTCTACCAAAAACAACCTTATGAATAAAATATGACCATTTAGGCCCACTTGGGTTATATTAGGACATTTATTATTAATTTATTTAAAGAAGGGTTAAAATAGTTAAAATCAATGTTTAATAAGTAAATCATTTTTAATATGGGGTTATACATAAGATAAATTCGACTATAAATATTCATTAGAAAGCTAAAAAGATTTCCTACATGATGGTATTTTATTTTAATTTTTAGACATCAAATAATTTAATTTATTTATGACACAAAGATGATGCAGTAATTTTCTTATTAATGAAATATTGACATAATTGATAATATAAATACCAAAATAAATGTAATTTAAGACTCTTTATGAATTCCACTAATTTTATAGGTTACTATGATATATTAGTGTTGATTTAAACAACTTGGTTCGAACATATAATTCTGTTATGACTTTCAGAAAAAACATATATCAAATAGTGTCAAAATTGACACAAAATAGTTTTTAAATCAAATATTATATTATTAATTATTATTTTATTCCTAAAAATCTAAGGTTCGGCAAAATGACTTAGATACGGATATATATATTAATAATAAACAATTTGGGGTTCGTTTGGCATGTTATAGTAAGTGTATTAACCATATAGTGAAAGAAAACAAAAAGACATGGTAAAAGTTAAATTATTTAACTTAGAGTTAAATCTAATTGATAAGGTTAAAATAATATCCCAAACTTGTCTAAATCCTATTGGTTGATAGGATTTCGACCCTTCCCCACTTTAGCTTCGAAATAAGACCCTTTGGAACCATTATAAACCGATTTTGACTTTAATATAAAATAATATTTTGAGATATTCCTAAGGTGCCCCTCTCCTCCCATATAAAAGGGCACCTCCTCCCCCTCCTACTCACACCAAATTGAGCACTAAAGCTCGGCCAGCCCCTGCCATTTTCTCCTCTCCACTTCCCTAGAATAATCCTAGAGGTCCTGGTCTTCTTCAAAGACCAATATTAGTTCCCTAAGTGGAGGATTCAAAGAAGCGTTCCAAAGAAGAGGTAATATCCATTACCGATCTTTTCAATTTCTTTCTTCTTCAACTTCTTCTTCTTTATTTGTTTCATGATAAAGTAATAACATCAGTATTACTTAAATACTGATATGTTATTATAATTATGAAACAACACTAATTCACCTTCTATCCATCCTATGGAAAAATGAAATCACTGCGCGTGCGTACGTACGGAATACCGTCTCCACGCCGTGGTGTAATCTATTTTTCCACCATCACTTTACAAGGATGGGAATAATGGTGTAATGAGTAACTATTTATGATTATTATAAAGTAATATTGATACTGAAATAATATATATATACTCCAATACAATTCCACGATCATAGGAACGATATCATCACTCGTGCGTACGTACGGAATACCGTCTCCACGATGTGAAGCGACTCGTTCTACATGATCATCATTACATAATAATTATATAAATGAATTGAATGAATAAATATATGTTACACTAATACCAATCTGGATATAAGGTATCAATAACCTTAAATGAAGAATAAGAATTTATTCGGCAAAACACGCATAAGAACAAAAGGCAATAAAGACCCGAGTAACAAGTAACAATGAAATATTACTAACAAGAAGCTAAGAATATGACCATATATGATATAATATCAATATGTATGATTCTGGAATAAGTCAATAACATTATTTAAACCATTATACAGGTGCTTCGGACACGTACAAAGCAAATCGGACCTAAGGTAAGGGAAATATCACAATCTCATTTTTATCCGAGATTGTTTATTCGCAAGTATTTACTGGGGTGTATTTTATCATCCACATCCATGTTCCTTCAATATATAATATTGTTTCCATCCACATACAATATTTTAAATCCAATTTTACCCTTCGGTAAGTTTTTAGTAAAAGATATGAAAGGAATCTTTTGACATTTTTCATACGTGGTACTTTTTGACTTTTCCGACAAAAGTACGAGAAGAATGTTTTTTTTACTTATACGGCATGAATGGATTTTTAAAACATTATTTCCAAGAAGGTTCCTTTACAAGTTTTCAAGTTTATTTTTAATCAACTTCTTTTAGTTTATAATTGCATGACATGTTAAGAAAAGAAAAGTCTTTTTGAAGAAGAAAGGATATTTTCCTCAAGAATGGAGTTCAAGTGTTTTATCAAAATTATTCTCCATCTAAGATAGTAAAGGGTTCTGTTTTTATCCCTATAATTACATTGATTTGATTATGTTGTGAGGGAATTATTTTTATGAAGTCATTTACCTTATATGATTTGTTTTATGATGTCATGATGTATCAAGAATCAGAGTTTTGTTACATGTGTTATGAGATGATGTATGATTTATGATTATGTGGCACACATAAGAAAGGATTCATTATAAGATGGGTGGGACCTATATCTCCCTCCAATGCATTGGGTAATGATTTTATATCTCATGAGATAGACAGGGCTGGAATGGTAGGTTATACCGGTTCAGTGAAACAGGACTGAAACGAGGGTTACTCGATTCAGAAAGGGACTTTGTCCACTAAGATAGTCTTGGAAATGAGTCATGACTAACAAGAAATGATTTTCCATGATTATGTGTGCATTCCACAAAGTTTCAAGTTTCATGTTATGATTATGGTGATATCATTTTCACTTCTATGATTTATTCCATGTTAAGATATTATGATCTCTTTTGCAGGTTATGATTTTCAAAAAGATATGATATGATTTTTAGTTCCTTTATTTGCCCTTTTTGAGCATTTGAGCTCACCCTTTTATGTTTTCTTTTCCCCAGGTCAGGAAGATGGATATTAAGTAGAATATTCTAAAAGGGACCCTAGATATTATGAAATAAATGGGAGACACTGTAGAAGATTTATGAACCAGTTGTTTATGTTTCCCAGTTTCTAAAGACACTATACCTATACGGTCCTTTGTGGTTTTGTCATATGTTGTAATAAGTTTGCTTCAATTTTGAAGTATTAACAATGTATGTAAAGTATGGGTCGTTATACATCCCCCCTTTCAGTACCATTTATTTCATCCTCCATCATAATACTACAATAATCTATGTGTCTATCATCCTCATTTGCATGATTTAAAACTACGGGACACTCTAAGTTCTCACAAGAGAGGTCCTTTCAGGAAATGAGTACAATCCTTGATTATACTGATGCACTCACCTAACGTGTTTTCATCATAGTGGCATAAATTCAAGAGTGTTGGACTGCATTTGAAAAAGAAATCACTTCACCCTATATGATTTTTATGCCCATTATTTGGATCCACGTCCTCTTTCACGTCTAAAGGAACCCCCTAAATGTACAGATTCTCAGCCTATGACTCACCTACTATCCTAGGCCAGTGTTTGGGAAGACTATGGATGACAATTTGCGTCCGAACATATTTTTCAAATGACGTCAGTGGTTTTCCCTCATTTCCTATCCCCATTTCAGGAATATTTAAAAGGGATATTGTGATTCGAACACTGTCAATAGTAATGCTTCATTTTCTTGCTATCCTGAAAGTGTTCTGAATTTATTTTATCGTATTACACATTCTTTTTTCCCCTTTGTTTAGATATATTCTGATGCCCCTATAATTATCCTGATCATGTACTAGAGGATGCTTGGAGAGGGTGGGCTATATGTTTTTATATTCTCTTTCTCTGCCCATGACCACTTTTTCTTCCAGGAAGTCTGTAGTGGTCGTTTAAACCCCAGATACCTAGATATTGGTTGGAACCCTCATATTCCAATGTAATAATAATGAGTTGATCTATTTTTTCTCACACTAGGCATGAAACAAATGAGTTTAGGAATTGATCATTAGATATTTCATGGATATAATGGAAATGAAGCAATAAAAACAGATAACGAAACTCGTGCATGAAACCAACATAAACATGAAAATCATGAAAGTACGTTTACGATGTCACACAAATTACAACACCGAGGGATTGGTCCCTCTAATAGAATAGTTGACCCCTTCAATGTATCATCCCAACTCCACCACTCTCTATCATGTAGCATCCTAGATTTGATGTTTCCAGTTATGATCTCACTCCTCCTCGAAGGGATTGGGGCATTGGTCATTTCCTTTATCTAGGATCGATCCTCATCTACTTGGATAATAGCCATATTTTGAGAAGCTCATCTCATATGTTCCTCAACCTATCATATTTGGGAATTCAGTCCTGATATGAGCCCCAATTATGAATCCAGGAAAGAAGAATGCACATTCACCTTTTTCTTCATGTTTTGGATCACATTATCAGCCTCCTAGAGTCTCTTGATGTTGATGGTATTCCTCTACTACCAGCCCACACTAAGGCAACAAACATGTTCATATATTTCACATCTATATAGTATTAAATGAGAAAATTAGGATGTTGATAATCCACCCCTACAACGTATAGTATGAGAAACCAAGAAAAACAATTCTCCCATATGGTTTATAGATTTTTCTTGTTGGTATCCCCAATGAAGTGTTTGATTAGATTCCATAACCAATAGCGGACAACCTTGTTGTCCACTTCATCACAAAGAGTCCCATCTCAATCCTCTAGGTCAGTGGGCTTGTACACCAAGAATTCTGCCAAAATCTCAGCAGTGAGGTCTTCCTATGGTGTCTTATTAGGAATGTCGATTTCTATATCGACAGGAGAAATAGGCTCAACATCATGGGCATGATCTTCATCATCGGGATCATCATAAAAAACAATTGGTTCTACCCCACTAATGGCTCTGCCTGTAGTGTTGGTCACTATAATCTTGCCGACCAAGACATTTGATTCCACTATAATCGATACCCCCACCCCCAAGGTAGGGGCATCATGACCCACATTCATCCTCATCAGTATAGCCCATGGAATTTAAATAAATATTCAAAACAGAGATGAAAAATATCAGTGTTTGGTTCAATATACGATATCTAGAGGACTCTATGAGAAAAAAGGATTATGAAGTTCAAGGAATTTCCTTTGTTCTTGTTTCTTCATCAATGCTATCCTAGGACATTCCCCCTATATATGGTTAGGAACTCTGAGAACTCTGGAAGGGACGTCCTAGTTGTCGTAGCCCTACTCGACTTTACAATCACTATCAACCCGGGTGCAGATCCATAGCCTACATCTGCAGGCATGTGTGTGGGGATCTCATCCACATGGGGCTCTTGAAGATAACAACTTTTAGTTGAGAATATAAGGTGGAACAAATAAAATCATGGTTAAAAATAATGTAATAAAGGTAACCTTTACGTCTCTAAATAAATATCCAAACATTGATGTCCCGACTTCACCTTCTTCCAAAAGACTCACCCTGTCAGCCTCGCCTCCACGGGAGATATTATACTCTTCGAGTAAATGGAATCACTCCCTGAGATCTATATCCAAAGCTTGAGGTAGGACATTATGACCCAACAATACTTTCACCCAGCTCATAATGGGATTTGGAGCACCATGAGAATGAATGTAGTCATACATCTTGGCAACATATCATTCCATTTAATCCTGGGACACAAGTAATATGGACTCAAAATGACCAATAATTGAATGGTACGTTCCATATTGGCAGATATGATCCAATATCTGGATAAGAGTATAGAATTGTATGTTGGCCTCCTAGTTATCCCAATCCTTCAAGAATATGGCATCTAGAGGTATGAATATATGGCGCAACTGCTTCTTAGGAACATGAGTTTGAATCTTGTGAAACCCTCTAGGGACCCTCTTCTCTTCCCATCCCCATTAAATATGGACCTTCAGGAAAATAGTTGCCTCTTGCTCACCACATGGTGTAGGATCTGATAGTTCCTGCCTCTCCTCTACCACTGCGCTGCCACCAGAATTCATTCTCGTCGTTCTCTAACCCCAGCCTCTTGGTTGAAGAGACACTCTAACATTGAACCGGATGGTTTGCTACTTCAACATCTCCCCTAGGATTTATGACTTCCAGATCTTGATTTATTATTTCACTAGCCTGAATGTGGCATTGGCCAGAGGTATCTCATTTTCCTTCATCCCATCATCCAGGATAAACATTAGGCACATATGCATCATTACGCAAGCATTCTCTTCATAAATCACCCCTAGATAATCCTTCGAGGTCAGCCTATTCATGTAACTAAATTGGATCAAAAATTGGTGAGGGGTGTACGGCTCATTGATGGGCTCACGTTATACCTATGCCATCGAAAATCCACCTCAGAAAGATAGAAGGTATGACCCATTCTCTTCAGTATCTCAGCGGTCGTTGGTGAAATCCCCTATGGGAATTTGAAATGGGTGGAATAAAAACTCATATTCATTTCAGATGAGGTTCATCACACTCCGTGGGATCAGCATGGCCACAAAGATACCCACAACATTCAGGTTGGAGGGATGAATGTTTGACCCTAGAGGAGAAATTGGATTTCGGTACTCATGTTCACCGCCACCCAGCCATGGAATGAAACTAATGTCCTGCACACCTGCATCAACTTCTTCCCCTCATAGATATTCCACAAAATCTTGTTTAGGTTTAAAAATATTGGGATCTTGAGGTTGAATTGCTGTCCAGTCGCTAGCATGGATTCCATGAAAAACATACTCGGTCATACGAACTTGTTCTAATCTCTCACTGGCATCAGCCAAACGCATTTCAATGCTATGATGAATGCATCCAACCTAACCACTAGTTGTTGCTCTGGGTCGATGCTAAACCCCCTTGTCATCAATTGTATTTTCTCCACGATTCACTTGTATGATTTCTCTTTGTTTCACTGCTCCCCCATTGGAAAAGTGGATGTCTCACCGGGAACCTTCTATCTAACGGGAAGTTCAAAAACAACCTATAAAATAGCTTGAAATGAATTTACCTTATTTATTGCTTGTCCTCACCAAGAACCAGGTCCATGAAAGACTATTACAGCCTTGGATTAACTCCCTGTCTTCCCGCACATTCTCTTCTTGGATGAATTTTACATACATAGACCCTAGAATGGGAATATCAAAGATCATGTGGATGTCCAAGATACTGATGCCAAATTCCCCGTGATGAATATGGAAGGTGTTGGTCATGGGTGACCACCAGATCAAAAACACCGACCTCACACTCATCAGTGGGTAAATATGGAATTGAGATGCACATTCCACCTTATACATTCCCTCTCGCCTCAACTCCACCCCTAAATAATCACTGGTTGTGCAAACCCAATAGGCCCAGGCCCAGTCATCTGTGAAGTGGCCACCCTAATACAGGGCCATCACATTGGTTCATCCCTTTGTCAAATTTCACAGAGCTACCTTCTGGATAGTGTGATATTGAAGATAGGATTCCAGAGCTTGCAGCTCCTTCCCTTTGACATCGTGGGTATGTTTATAAAGAATTTGGCCGTGAAAAAAGTACAATTAGGCCATGTATGGACATATGGAGCACTGAAACACTATTATTGGAATTGGGTGATCCTAAACTAGTAGAATGGTACATCCATAACAACTTGTGGGATTAAGACCTCGTTGCTCAGACTGAATCCTTACAACATCATTCACATTCATATGGAATAGTTTTTCTGGTCCTCCCCCAGAAGCACTGTCAGGGATTTATAATCCGAGTGGCAACACATGTATTCAACAATAAACATGTTATCTGCCATTAACTCCCTTTTGGGAAGCTAACACATAGACCACCTAGACAACATCCTAGTTTTCCACTTCTTCTAACCAACGTATTGATGATTCTTATTCATATTTTATTTCAAAAAACCCAGTCATAGAGTACAACCACTGAGCACACTTGTAGAACTCAGCTTCGGAAGTGTATGGTTGCTAATTCAAAGACCGAATGTGTGGAACCATGCTACCTGGGATCGCGGTGTAGTAACTTCTTAAGTATCATTTCACAGAACCTATCCACACAGTCAATATTCTCAATGAAAGATCATAGAGTGAATATAATTTTTCAAATTGAGAGTGAACATACAGAAGTTCAAAGGTAAATAAGAAAAAAATAGGGGTTTTTCCCTCTATTTATGGGCAATGACCACTGATCATTGCGGCGTATCACACATTCCGTAGCATGCACATCACGACGTGCTTGTCCATTGCATTCTGATCCTAATTTTCGTTTTGGCATTAAAACCTACCATGATTTTGGAAATGTACACTCAAAATATGACCATAATTTATCCTCATCTCCCCATTTATGAGGGGCAATTTTTGGCAACAATATTTATCCTTCGGCAAAAAAACCAAAAAAGAATTCTAAGGAATCTGGCCTCAAAGAGAAACCTCACAAAGAAGACTTGTAAAGACCCTCTGGATCTTTGATCTGTGGAAAACATCAATAAAATCCTCTTTTGTGACCACCATAGAGAAATTGAAGGAGCACTCCATATCTATGATTCCCTTTAGAGAGAGCTCCACACTGCCATAATTTAGCTTATGGAGCAGTACACAACTACGGTGCACATAAGAGAGAGCTATGTGACACTGCTAATAGTTTATGGAGTGCTCCGTGACTACGACACACTTTAGAGAGTTTAATGTGCTATCGTGGAGTAGCTGATGGAGCCCTCTGTGACAATGAAGAACTAGAGAGGGACCTCTACGAGCACCATGCTATGGTTGATGGGGCGTTATATGAATTTATGGAACATGATGGATTTTCCTTAGATTTTGAGTTCTAATTCCATCGCAACCCAACCTATGAGGTTTTTTTTCCTCTTGCATATAAATAATAGGGTTCCCTAAATAAAAAAGGAATGATACCTTGGCCTTTCACTTTATCATCTCTCTAATCACTAATTACCCTCTGATCTGTGAAACATTGAGATAACGAACACCCCAAGGTATTTAGGAATTAAAAAATACCTTTACCTTTCCCCATATTCAACCCCTCTTCTAGTAGGGATTCCCTTTATGAATCCCATACACCAACGAAAAAGAAGGTGATCCCTGTGGAAATAGAATTCTCTACAAAGCACTCATGTTTCACGAAGTACCTTCTATGAACACGTGAACCCCATGCTAAGGTAGGATCACTATGATTCGTGAAGTACATATCATTGAAATGCCTCAATTTTTATGGCACCCATGCACTGTGAAGTCATACTTCGTGAAAGCACTTGCACTTCACGAAGCACTCTTTATATGCATGTACTCTACATTCTGAGTCTAGACCACTCCAATTCATGAAGGATACCCCTTCACGAAGTCTCCACACATTGTGGAGCACTAAAATACCGCAAGGTCCCTTCTTGTGGACACCTTTTCTTCATAAAACCTCATTCTGAGTGGCCCCTGGGCTATCATGGAGTGATTTCTGGGTCCCCAGAGTGATACATCAAACCACATTTCCCTACCCAATGATTCTTCTCATAGGCATGCTAACAACTATTTATTCTTCTCATATTCACACTAAAATGATCCACTCAATAGATCACTCCACAACCCTATCTCCTTACGGAAATACCGGTGTCTTCCCATCACCAAGGGTTAAAGTGTTCTAGTTTTTTTTGTCCTAGGGATACGGAGTGAATTCTCATTGTTCGAGCTGGAGGAACATAAATTTCCAATCACCCTAGTCCTTGACTCATTACATTAAACTATGATACCCGTTTGTGTGGTAGGACCAGAGGACTAGAGGGGGGTGGATATAGGTCCCCCCCACTCCCTCTTTCCCTTTGAGGTTTTCCACCATGTGCACCCATGTAGACTCCATGTATGCCACGATACCCTCTGATGGGTTGTTCAATGTATGATGTATATATCCTCCTCATACATATATACCCCTAATTTGGAATCCCCCTAGATTATGTCCCAATCTCCATCTCCCAAGGCTACTAACCATGGGTAATACCCGCTCTATTCCACACTAATACACTTTTTGCGATGTGATTTTCAGGTCTTTATTGCCTCATGTTTCCCACACCGAGCACGAATCATGTGGTATTAGAGTAAGAATATACCATTACCAAATCTTTGGGATCCCTTAGTTCGTAAGACCCATTCCCCATCAAACCGAACTATATGTACATTGATCTTTGCCTATTTCTGTTAGGGAATGTAGGAAGCCTCCCTGAGGTTCAAGCCCATCACCCATCTATCCCGACCAATTCATGTTGATTCACCCTAATCCCATATTATGTTAAACTATATGATTTAGTACTATGTCAATTTTAATCCCTATCCATTAATTACAGTTAATAGGAAGCCTCTCTGAGGTTCAGCCCCGAACATTGGTAATCTTTATTGACCCCTTTGTTGGGACCCAAATCCTTGGTTCAGCTCTCAGGAAGAAAACCAAAAGTAATCCTCAAACTCAATTCATACTCATCCAACCAAGTGTGTGACTCTTATAATGGGATTTTAATGACACATAATCACCAGAAAGTTTCTGGTACATTATGCTTTTGTACACACCGATTCATTTATCTCAACCTGAACTATGCAAAAATTGATTCCCTAACATGTGGATATGTTGTAAGCCACCCTGAAGTCCAATCCCATCACTCACATCTCATACAGGTCTTTACATTGAAACTTTGTGTTTTAAAAAGGTCATGCCTCATCCTATAGGTTCTACTTCCTTCGGGTCCCATCTATGTGTCCATTCTCACTGGTTGCCTCCTCAAGTGTCGCATCACCCCACTGAACAATGTGAACTTTGATTCAGTACCAAGGGGATATGTAGGAAGCATCTCGAAGGATGAAGACCAATATCACCATCATCTTCATGTTGGTTCCATCCCCTTCCTCCCATTAACTTCTTTCAATCATCAATCATAAATCTTGGTTACACTCAGGACATCAGATCTTGGGGGGATCACACCATTTCCTTAGGAATCTAACCATGTGAAAGCCCCACACAATCCATAACCATCCTACCCAGAGTGTCCCTATTGCAATTTACCATTATCCATGTGTAATACCTATCATGTATCTGAGTAATTTTCATTTTTGTACACATCGATGTCTTTTCTAACCCATTGAACTACGTGGGTTTTGATCCCTGTCATCTACACACGGTACATAGGAAAACTCACAGAGGTTCAATCTCGACCAATGGAAAACCTTTCTGTCACCTCCTTCGGGACCCCATCATCCTCAGATCCGTACTCATTTAGTGTTTGGATCTAACCATATATTAATCCTCCAAGGTGTTACCACCTAGGGATGTAGCCATCTGATCCACTCTCATCAGATTTTGGATTAGTCTGATCGGTCCCCGCTAGATGTTTACCTCACTGCATACACTATTTTTAACATGGAAAGATGAAGAAAACCTGAGGGACATGCCTATAGAATATAATTCACCAAACTCAATGTCGGATGTCTCAGTATTATGTTACCTTGATATTCCCCATAATAAGGGGAAAATGTCCATATGTATCAGTTTTTCATTGTCTAGACACGCCAGCGATTCCCAATGTGACTTCTCTCTCGACCAAAGGTTGATGCCCCTGCCAGACCCTATAGAATGTCTAGAAAAACTCTATGTAATTAAATGGTATCCACAATGGTATGGAACTAGGAATGATATTCAGGAAAAATGTGTTAAACATAATAGGGGGACCCATACTAGGCGAAACATTTCGAGGCGGTACCCATAGAAGGAGATATCAACATCACATCATCTTGTTTCAATCAAGGAGAAAACAACCCCGAATAATCGAAAGATGAAACTTGCATTTTTAATGTCCAAATGCAATGCAACATCCAGTGTGTCCCAGTAGATGGAATATGCCCCAAAGAAAGTGTTAGAAATAAGATCTCTATATGGATTTCGATGAATCACTCCGGATTACATTGCTCAAAAAATATTAATTGTATCACTTTGAAAAATAATATGATTGGCTTTATATAATTCTAGGTTTAGAAATAAATAATTTCACAGGTTGTTTTCTAATTAATACCCATGGAACCCTATTTCTATAATAGTAATAATATTATTATATCATGAAATGAACTAATATAGAAAATTAAAATTTAGTTTTATTGATTCAGGTAATATTCAAGGTATATTATTTTTCATTTGGCCATTAAACATGGTATTACATTCCTATAAAATATTTATTGGGTGTTCAATAATGAATAATTATTTAATGAATAAAAATCAATGCATTTTTCTTTAATAAAAAACAAATATTTTATTCACTAAATAGAAAATAAATATCTATTAAATATCATTGTCACATAATATCAGATAGAATAACTGTTGAAGGAATACATGTGATAATGAAAACCTAAATAATTATTAAACCATTTATAGGAATAATATATATTCATCTTTTTAAATAATAAAATATATTATATTATTTAATTAATATTTTTGATACACATCGTGTGTGACCCTCTATGCCTCTTTCTATGTGGAATTTGATGAAGTTTCATGAATATGAAGGTTAGCATCTAGAAAATGAAAAGGTTCCCATATAGAATGAATTTAATTTCAGACGTAAATAATTACTAGTATGGGTGCTCAATATATAATATATTCCCATTATTGTGATATCTCTAATCATGGATCATGCATGTTGGTGCCATCAGCCTATGTCCTAGATTCTCTTTCATTTATTTTTGGAATATTGATCTTTCTTATAAAACACCATGGTCATGGTTTTTTTAGGATATATTATTTCTATTAGTGTTCCAATAATTTTAACTTCCATTAACAAACAAAATGGAGAAATCCTTTCTCAAATTATTCATCTTTGAAGGTTTACTTGATATGAACTCAACATATCCTACCTCACCACAATCATATTTCGATATAACTTTCATCAGTACATAAAACTAAAATAATTATAAAATTCATTAATATATATCTCAATGTATAAGGATCAATACACTTGTCTATAGATAAAAAAATATACTGAAACCTATAAATGTGGATTTCATACTCTAAGGTATTGTTCTCATAATATCCTGCATTGGATATTATCAAGGGCGTACCACATGAGAAGGCACTTCAAATTCCTATTAGTATCCTTCCCTAATTGCATGTATCATTTGTTTCCCTTAAATTATTTAGACCAGTTATAAAACAAATATTTAATAATACTTTCATGGAACTTATGGGATCTCATCATAATGAAGAAATAATTAAAACATTTAGTAAAATAACTATTCTTAGGGAATTATCACATATTATGTCACACATAATAAAAATAATAATGTTATAAGGATTTTATTAATATTCAAAATAATGAATATAGATTTTTAGAAAGTGAACAGATGTTGGTTCTATGAAACCATCTCTAACAGACTCCAACATACATTAGTTAAAACTACAAACATCCATTATTATACAAGATTTAACATGATGATCATTATTTTATTCATATAGTCCTCTATTATAGGGGTCTAGCATTTTTTTTCAAAATGATAACTCTACATTATTTAACATATTCACTTTGATAAAAATATCTCATGAGGTGATACTTCCAGAGTATTTTTATTATCAGCTGGTGTGACATTTGATCTTTTACAAGAGCCACTACAATAGGGTTATCCTAATACAATGTGATAGGTCTTTACTACTATGTAAAAAATAATAATACTTGAAAAACATTCCTAAACAAATTTATTCCAAGGATATATAAGAATCCTCTATATACATAGACTACACTATAGAATCGTGGATAATTAGATGCTTTGGGATCTTCCTTCTCTCATGTCCTCTATTGAGATAGAAAACATATCCTGGCTGGTAATTTAGATCATTTGGATATATTTTAAGACAATAATATTTGTTACACATGATGAATAGCTCATACTATCCTCCATAAACTAGGAACACATCCTTATTTCTTCTCATATATATGTGGATAACCTTAACAGTAAAGAAGTTTTGTTCTCCTGGATTTTCTTAATACTTACCTACAATAATCAATTCATTTGAAACATCATTTCTAGTACATAACATGGCTCATATATTTGATCCTTTCACTGAACATAATGTGATATTATTCGTGATCTCTTTCTATTATTGAGAGTGAGGAATTTTTATCTTCAATTATGTATATCTAGTGACATTAGAGCCAATCCCATCATAGAATGTTCCATTCTAAATATCTTTAATATATAGTCAATTTTTTTAGATTCGAATAGTCCCAGGAGTCTCTGGGATCAATCAAAAATGATCATCATCCCTAGAATATAGGCTACATAACCTATGTCCTTCTTGGAGTACTGCTTGTTCAAGCAATCCATAATAGATTGTAAGATTCATATGTGGTTTCCAATAATTAATATGTCAAAAACATATACCAAAAGGATAATGAATCCATTCCCACTAATAGCCATGTAAAAACATGGTTCAAATTTTTATATAATAAAAACAAATTTCTCTTATAAATTCATTGAATGGAATGTTCCATCAACTGAATGCTTGCATCAATCCGTATATGGTTCTCTACAACATTATATTCCATTTGGTATCATATAAAGCCAAAACCCATTTGGGATGTGTCATGTCGAAGACTTGAATAATTTTACCATTATGGATATTTGTTTTGAAAACAATCAGTGAAATTTTATATTCACTGTAATCTATTATATAAGGTAGATCGTTGATTGATTTAAAAGAAACAATTATTGAGAATGATTCATCTTAGTCATTTCCTTGATGTTTTTTAAACCCGTTAGCCACTACAAATTTTTAGGTATTTACCATAACTTCTATGTCATCTTTTCTCTTGAATTCCCATTTTCACCGTATGGACATTTCATCAACTAGTTCATTTTTTCAAACCCAATCTAGGTTTTGATACATGGAATCCATTTTAGAATTTCAAGCTTTCTTATATCTTGTATATTTTGATCTCACTACTATCTCTTTATAAGATAGAGGTTCGTTATTGTAAACCAATAATGTTTCAGAGTTATTGTTGACTATAATACCATTACTCTCTGGTTATGTTACCACTGTATTGCTTTGACACCATACCTATTTTTTAGGAACTACTTATTCCATAGGGACTTATCGAATCTATTCTAGTACCAACTATTGTGTAACTTGAGCATCAACTTCATCGAAGGAAAACATTATCCCGCTATACTTTTTGAGAATGTTATCCCTCTTAATAAAGACAGCTAGTATAGAGAAAATCAATTTCATTTCAATGGGGTTGAGTATGTGGTATCCCTTTGATTCTTTGGGATACCATATAAAGATGCACCTTGTTCCACGTAGTTCTATTTTGTTTCCCAATAAGTCTTTGAAAAATATGTCAGCACTCTAAAGATGTGTATATAAAAAAACGTTTCCTTAAAATACATAACTCGAAGGGAATTATATGTACCACCATTGTTGGTTCTCAGTTTATTGTGTATTCCACAAATTTTAATTCATATAGCCAAATGTATAATTTAAAATCTTTAAGACTCATCATCGACATTACAATTTATAATAGTGTATGGTTCCTCTATTAGTTGAAAACAATCCATTGTAGTGTATATGGCGTTGTGTGGTGACATAGAACCCCAAACACTCCTGGAAATTCAATAAACTCATGGTTATGATACTCCCCACCTCGATAAGATCGATGAATATTTACACATATTCCATGTGGATTATCTAATTCATTCTTGATTTATTTTAATTTCTCAAAGGAACTAGACTTATACCCAATAAAGTAGACATATCCATATCTACTCAATTCACCATTAAATGCTATGAAGTAAAAATATCATCCTCTTGTTTATATAGGAAATGTTCTACCCACATCTTGTGTATTAATGCTAAATGATCTATGGCCCTTTCAACATGTCCACGAAATGATGGTATGGTCATTTTTCCTTGTAAACAAACATGAATTAATTCAAGTTTTTTAAGCACATATGAGTATAAATAACCATCTTTATAGAGAATAGTAAAATAATTATCATTTTAATTGACAATAGGATGATTCCATATCTGTTTTTTGTATGAGTCATGTGAACATGGTCAATTTTCTATTTCCAATACTTTGTTTTCAATATATAATACATGAACATTGTTATTTAAATGTGATATACTCTAAAATGTTTCGTATTTATAAAAGAAACAACTTTTATTTCCAAACATGAAAAAAAACTCCAACATCTAGGCATGATATAGAAATTATGTTAACGATAATAGTTGGTAAAAAATAAAAATCCATTAAAAAAAATATAATTATTGTTGGAAACGATGGGTGGTAGTCACTAATGGATATTGCAACCATTTTCACACGATTGGTAGCCCATAAATCCCCCTCTCCACAAGAAATATTTTTAAATACAAATTGAATATGTATTTCAATACAGATGTGAGAACCAAGAGTTGTATATAATAACCAGTGTGTAGATATTTAAATATTTCACTTGATAACAAAAATTTATTTAGCTTCCCCAAGCATATTGGTGTAGTTCCTCTTCCAGTTTTTTTCCAAATGAAAAACATACTGCCACCTTTTCATTTTCATTCCTTTGAATCTTCCCCTTCTCAAAAGTATAGTTCCTACGATATTTGGAATTTTTATGAGTCTTGGGATCCTTTACATTGTTCATTCATTTCATATTCCAAATAAGGACAATTGTTTTTTCATGCCCCATGTCCTTATCCCCTTTTGAATCAGATAATGATGTCCAAAATAATTCTTCTCATTATTGTTCATGTTATAACTAACTATAAAACTGAATAAGGAATTGGTAAGGGAGGAGAGTGTGAGATATATTCAAAACATATATAATAATTTAATCAATTATATTTCTATTAATTAAATGTAGCATCATCATTCTCATATAATTTTTTAAAAGAGATGGGGGGAGAAGAAGAGAGAAATGATGGCCCAGGGAAACAAGGCTATGATGGACGAAAATGGTGAAGACCAAGGGAATCCCATCAAATAATATTGGTTCCCTTCATATTTAGGATATGAAGGTCATGAATAAAAATACTCTCTGATCCATGAATGTAAAAGGATGATAGATAATCTACTACCTTTTTTTCCTCCCACCAGGTGTGGGAATATTTAATACTATTGTCGAGGAGATCATGGAATTTACGGATGAAACACTCAATGGACCACGAAATATAACCATGACATGTAGGGAATTATGGACAACAATAGAATCCATTTTATCCTCCGTGAGTTCTATCCCCCTCTTCCAATAGATAGTTAGACCCAAAATCATAGTTTTTGTTGCAGCAAAAAACGATGTGACATGGCCCAAACAGACTGAAAAAGACATAATGGCTAAGCTTTTTGAGTCATGGACAAGCCACCCCACATGCATGAGTACAACGACAACGTGATATGTTTTATTTTATTTCATATATAATTTTACAAAAAAAATTAAAATATATTTATTACTTTATATGACTATATTTAGAATATAAATAAATATTATATTAATTAATGTCCCACTATCTTCTCAATAAGGAATATCCCTCACCATTGGCTTCAGAAAATATAGTTTCATGTCTAATCTAGTGGAAAAAATTTATATTCCATTTCTGGTAAACAAAAAAAAAATTTATACATGAATGTTTGAGGGTTTTATTTTGGAATTTCAAATGACATCTGTATTAACACATAATTCCTTTTTCTGTTTAGTGGAATCCCAAATCATGAAGTTATTCAAATAGATTTACAAAACCCTTACCTTTTGGCCACACCATGTCTTGATTTGTAAGTAAACCATTTATGTGAATAAATTTATGTCAACCCAAAACATCAATTTATAATTCATCGATAATTGAAAGTTCCCAAAATTTGGATGGTCATGAACTTTGAATTATTGTTTGATTTTAACTGAGGTAGTGGAAGGCTATACCGAATATATATAAATATATATATCTGTGTGTGTGTGTGTGTTTGTGTGAGTGTGTGTATTTATATATATATATATATATAATTGATGGATTTTATACTTTATTTTGACATTTCAAATTATTATCTTTATAACATTGTTTCCGACGCTTTCGTCGGGGCGCGCGCATCCGTCCGTCGGGCGGGGGGGGGGGGGGGGGGGACGCGCGGCTTTGTTGCCCCGCATTCCCGCTTTCCAAAGGCGGGCGGCATTCGTTCCTTATTCAGGTACGTCTGCTCCTTGATCGAAATGGGATGATGGGATGTCGGTTCTTCCTCCTGTGGATTCCTCCTCAGAACTCGTCACCTAGTCCGGGTCTCCCTTATAGATTTAATACGTAGTTCGTGAAACTCTTCCCAGTGCCATGTTTCCATGGGTGCCGGTTAATTACGCCGCTCCTGTCGGGACATTCCAGAGGGTCCAGTCAGGGCAACAACCTTCGGTCAGGGGATTAGTCACGTTGAGACGTCAGTAGCGTGTCTGGATGCTGGGGTACCTGGCATGTCTGTCTGTTATCCTTGATCACAAGGCTTCTCAAGGGCGTGGAAGCCCGAGGCATCCCACATCGAGCGCGGGGAATTACATGTCATAGGCACGTATCTGAGGTTTTCCTCAGCTTCCCGTGTTCAACACAGGGTATGCCGCGAGTTTAACGTCCAGCGGAGACGGATGAGGGTGATCAGAACGTCCCACAAAGACGGATCAGATTGGTGTACCACATGGAGACGGCTGTGGTCCCATAGAGACGGATCAGAACGCCCAATGAGGACGGATCCGGGGTTGTACACTCCTTATAGGAGAAAAGAGTGATGAATCGGGGTGTACACAGAGGACATCGACCCGGAGATATGATGGGGCTTACACATGGAAAGTGGCCCAAGCGCCGCTAGGAGCAGTGAGGAAGTGGATGGCATGACTCCCCCGGGATGTGGTGGCCCGGGTGAGAATCAGGATGGGTGATGGATGGATGAATGAAGTGGATGGGGATGAAATGGGACCATCACAGGGGCGACGGTGAAGTTGGGCTTGAGCCTTGAGGAGGCTTCCTACGTATCCCTGTGGCAGGGAATCAAAGTCCCCGTAGTTCGAGATGGTGTCGATAAACCGACGTGGAGCTGGACCTTGGCCCGATGAATGTCGTCAGCGTACCGATGTGAAAGCGGACCTTGGTCCGATGGGAGTTGGGCTTGAACCTTTGGGAGGATTCCTACGTACCATGCCTTGACATGGATCAAAGACCTCGTAGTTCAAATGATACAGTTTAATGTCATGTGGGACGAAGATAGAACACGACGTGAATTGGGTAATGGGTGGGCTTGAACCTCGTGGAGGCTTCCTACGTACCATGCCTTGACATGGATCAAAGACCTCGTAGTTCAAAAGGGAATGGGTCGCAGCGGCTTACCACTGGACCGGGGTGCGGTTTAATGTCATGCCGGACAGGAGTGTGCAGTTTAACGTCATGTTGGACGCGGATGTGACCCGACGTGAAAGTAGACTCGTGAGTCCACTGGTGGTGGGCTTGAACCTCGTGGAGGCTTCCTACGTACCATGCCTTGACACGGATCAAAGACCTCGTAGTTCAGGTGGGGATTTGTCGGCTAGCCGACATGAAAGTAGACCTTGGTCCACTATTGGTGGGCTTGAACCTCGTGGAGGCTTCCTACGTACCATGCCTTGACACGGATCAAAGTCCTCGTAGTTCGGATAATGGGTTGAACGTCATGCGGGACGATAGTGAACCCTGACGTGAAAGTGGACCTTGGTCCATTGTTGGTGGGCTTGAACCTCATGGAGGCTTCCTACGTACCATGCCTTGACACGGATCAAAGACCCCGTAGTTCAGGTTGTGCAGTTTAACGTCTTTGCCGGACGTGGCATACAGTTTAACGTCGTGCTGGACGTGGGCGAAACTCGACATGAATGAACGACCGAGCAACGTGGCTTGAACCTCATGGAGGCTTCCTACGTACCATGCCTTGACACAGATCAAAGTCCTCGTAGTTCGGATGGGGATTTGTCGGTGAACCGACGTGAAAGCAGACCTTGGTCCACTGATGGTGGGATTGAACCTCGTGGAGGCTTCCTACGTACCATGCCTTGACACGGATCAAAGTCCTTGTAGTTCGGATTGTTTTGTCAGGGTCGGTGCTCACTCTAAGCTCACGTGAGTCATGCTCGGTGTGAGAAACAAGAGGTTGCAAGGACCTGACGATCACGTCGCGAAGGGTGCGTCCGTGAGAAGCGAAATGGGGCTTACGCATTGGGCGGCCCATGGTGTTGGGACTTACTCCAGGATGGAGGCCCAGGGCGCGACAAAGCGCGGGAAAGATGGACCTTGGTCCGGCAATGGGAGGTGCCTCGTTCCCTATCACGTCCTCCACTGACCTTGGTAGTGGGGAAGTACCGAGATGCACGGGTGCAATCATCCGTACCAAAGGTTAGAGATTTACGCTCTGAGGCGACCCTTCCCCTGCGAACATGTACCACTCCGACAAGGAGGATCTCATTCCATGTGCGGAAGAGTTCCATTCCCGTGGAGACGAGTGGTGTAATGAATGTTCGAGCTGGGGGGACCCTTCGTGAGGGAGACGAGGTTGGGTCACAGTTTAACGTCATGTGTTGAGGACGTGGTGCTTGGCAGTTTAACGTTCTGCAGCTCGGACGAGGTGGGTTCACTCCACACCCCTAGGGCTTAGATAACCGGTACCCTCTGGTCCTTGGGGAAGGGAAGGTGTCGGTAAGGCCATGGTAAAGGGGGGTCGTGAGAGGAACCACCGAGGGGTCCACGTTAGCGTGGCTATGCGAAGAAGCAATAGCCGTTAGCGTGCCTATGCGAAGAAGCATTAGGCGAAGCAACGCTACGGGAGGTGTTGTCCATGGGACTTTGAAATCACATCGTGCGAACCTGGAGGGTCGCACGGAAAGAGGAATCGCTAAGCAGAGGAGTGTGCTTTGCGAAGTGGAGTGCCTTGGCCTTAGCATGGGGCATAGGTGGAAGTGGGAGGTGCTTCGCGAAGTGGAACAGTGTTCGCGGAGCAATGCCTCGCGAAGAAGGAGTGGTTCGCGAAGCAGGGTCCTGCCAAGCAATGTGCTTCGCGATGCATAGTTATCCTGCCTTGGCATAGGGATTAATAGCATGGGTTGGGTGTTTCGCGAAGCACAAGTGCTCCGCGGCTGCCCGGGTTCCCTTGGGAATCCCCTTCCTTTGCGAAAGCCCTTGAGCTTCGCGAAGGGCATCCCTCTCGGAAGAGGGGCTCAAAACGAAACAAATCAGAGTCGTCTCGCGAAGTAGAAATACCTCGCGGAGCTCATGATTCCCGGGGAAAAGCGTGCTTCGCGATTCGGGAGAGGAGAAGCCGAAGAGTCGGATTGTCCGTCCCGGGGACTCAGGGGGAGTCGAGTATTTATAGGGAAGGGGCGCCGCGAAGCAGGGCTCGCGCGCCGCCTTCGGGGCTTCGCGGCGGCTCGCGAACGTCAAATGGGTGCGCGGAGGATTACCGCCTCCGGAGCTTCGCGGCGCCTCGCGAACGTCAAACCGGTCCGCGGAGGATTAACGCCTCCGGAGCTTCGCGCGGCCGCCAAGGTTGGGGCGCTTCGCGGCGGGGCTTCGCGGCTGTGCTTCGCGGCTGTGCTTCGCGAGGCAGCGCGCCGGCTGTCTTTTTCGTTCCTTCCTTTCGGGCCATATTTTTGGCGCCAACAAATGCCCCCCCTTAGACTTGGAGCCGCGGAGGGCGAAGGGTCGAAGTCTGAGGGACAATCGCCAAAAATTGTCGGTGGTTCGCGATGTGTCATCGCGAAGGGGGACCCGCGCTGCTCGCCGGGGCCGCGGGTCCGGATGCGCCGCGATGCTCCGCGCGGGTGAGGCGCGCCGCGATGCTCCGGGGGTCGTCGCCTATAAATAGGGGGTCCGCGTTCTTTTGTCTTTACGCGCCTTCCTTGTCCTTTTGTGATCTCGATTTCGCGACGCTCCGCGTACTCCGCGACAGCACTCCGCGAATCGAGCTTCGCAGCGAACCGCGAGTCTCCGACTCCGCGTCCGTGCTAAGCGAACCTCTGTCTGCTTTGGCCAGACTTCGCGGCTTGGTCCCGCGACCGATCTTCGCGATCCGACTTCGCGGTCGAGCTTCGCGGCCGAGCTTCGCGATCCAGGGGAAAAACTTTTCTGAGGGCCAAAATTAAAATGGCCCATCAAGAAGCTGCCTTGGGGGTCCTTTCAGACGCTGCTCGTCGAGATGAGATGGCCAACCGTCCAGGCCTGGGGGAAATGGTTCGGAGCCACTCGGACCACACTTCTCTGACAGATCTGCTGTCGGAAGGTCAGAAGGATTATCCACAGTGCAAAAAGCTGCCGTTGTACGGCTTCGGGCTGAGGGATGATGTCTTCATCCCTGAAGCGGGAAGGGATGAACCAGCTTGCTGGTTCAGGAGCACACCGTGCCAGCACCAATGGTTCAGGGCGGCCGATGGTCACGCGCGGGAGGATTTCACACCCGTCACCGCCGACTGCCTCTACAATCATGTGAACAACATCGACGGGAGGCCACTGCAACCGGAGACGTCCCCTCCTCTCTACCGCACCATGCTGAAGGCGGCTCTGCATGATCCGAAGAAGGGATGGTCCGATGAGTGGGACCTGCGCCAGGGCGGCAATTTTACCGACGACTGGGCCTGGGCCTACTGGGTAGGCGCCTCGTGCGAGGAGTTCGAGGCTGAGCTGAGGAGAGTGGGATTGTACGAGGCGGCATGGGCCTCCCAGTTCCACATTTACCAGCCAAAGCAGCTGATGCCGGAACTGCTGAGCAGATGGTCGTCCAGGACCAACACTTTTCACCTGCATCACGGGGAGGTGGGCATCAGCCTGTGGGATGTCCACCAGGTTTCTGGGGTCCCGATCTTGGGGGCCATGTACGACGAGTTCCTCCCCGTCATCAGTGCGTGGGGAGATGCTGAGCAAATGCCACGGCTCGCGTCAGCGCTGATGGCGCTTGTCCCCGGAGAGGACAAGGAGGCCGTGAGGGACGTCCACTTCAAGAGGTGGTTCAAGTGTTTCCTGAACTTTCCAGAGAATCGAGAGTTCCCTCCAAGGCCTCGAACTTGTCCGAGGGCAGCCCAGCGGGGCAAGGGGCACTCGTATTGTCGGGTTTTGGAGGACAGCCAATGGAAGACTTGGGGATTCAGCGTCAGCACCGAACAACAGCCAATAGTCAGGCTGGCGGCGTTCATCGCGGCTCTCATCTGCGGGTGGATCCTGCCGGTGAGAGATACAAGCATGGGGGTACGGCCCAGCTCGTTCATCATGGCATCGATGCTGGCCATGGGGCAGCGGATCAACCTAGGGATCCCGATGCTTGCCAAACTATACAGAATGCTGCGGCGCATCAGCGAGGGCAAGAAGCCGCCAAGAATATGTGGGCCCTTCCACCTCCTGTATGGGTGGATCGCGGCGCATATCAGGGGGATTTACGAGTATCCAAACCCCATTTCGCCGCCGGGATCAGACTTTCGCCCTTCCATTCTGAACGCAGTTGGGAGCTTCCCATTCAAACTGGCCGTTCCGATGGTGCTGAATAGGGTGTGGAGGGCGGATGAGTTCAACTTTCATCCCTTTCCACTGCCGACGGGGAGGCTTACTGATGATGGACGGGGAACGGAAGAGCATCGGGCTTACCTCCTGGCCTTCCGCGGTGGCGTTTTGGTGGCTCGGATAGATCGTGAGCCAATCTGTGAGCCGTACACCCCGCACCGTTTTGCGAGGCAGTTCCGGTGCCTCCAGCGGCTGACCCCGCAGGTATACTGGGAGGTGCGTCACGAGGAGCACCCGTGCGTGATGAGGCAGTTGTGGCTCATGTTCACGCGTGAGGATGGGAAGATGCAGATCACATTGCCTCCATCCACCGCCGCCTTCGGCTTAGTGAAGGAGTACGCCATCAGCTGGGAGGCTGCTTATCCTGGGGAGATGCTGAAGCAGCCAACGATCCAGGTTGGTGACGGTGGACCTCCTTCATCTCGAGGTCGGGGTCGGAGGGCAGCTAGGGCCGCCCGCGGCAGCGGGACTGCCGTGGCAGAGAGACCCGCACCGGCCGAGGGTATGGCAGCAGCAGCGGATCCGGTGGTTCCGGGAGAGCAGGGTCATCCGGAGGGGCGGCCACCGAGGGGATTCCGTCGGATATCCGCTCAGGCTCCGGGGAAGCGGCTGCGTCACATTGACATGGCAGAAGATGCCGTCTTTCCGGAAGCTTGGGACACCTGGGATGTCAACCGGCAATTCCTCAGCCCATCTGAGATGTGGGCCCACCTGAATCGCCTCGGGATGATACTGTCGGGCATAGGCCCAGTCCTGGCTGGATTCATGGTGTCTCCGGCGGAGGCGGAGCAATACTTGAACGAGCTGGAGGATTACATCCACTCCAGTGGTGCCCCTCGCCCAATGACAGACCGGGTGAGGGTACTGTTGAATCAGACGGTCCCTCCACTGCTATCGGCTGCCGATCTGAGGGAGCGCTTCCCCTTGCCGGAGGAATCAGGGGGCTCTTCTCGGGAGGATGAGGCTGGAGGAGGGAGCCCGCTGGAGGAGGGCGAGGTCGGAGACCGAAGCTCAGAATCTGATGACTCCGCGGAGGCCCTCGAGGTAGCATTCCGAACCTCTCTTCTTACGATCTGATATTGAATCCCTACGGACTTCTCACCAATGTTTGGGTCATGCAGGAGAAACTTGTTCGTAGGCCTCGTTCTCGCTCCTTGGCGGGTGACGATGCGGGACCTTCAGAACCCGCGCCCATGGCTGCGTCCAGTTCTGCGTCCAGTGGGACCAGGCGGTCTGAGGTGGCTCCTCTGAAATTTCCAGACCTTCCAACAGTGTACGGGGGGCCTCGTCTCAGAGTCCCGTCAGTACCGGCCCAGGAGCAGCGCTCGGAAGTCAACCTTCGTAAGTCTCCTCTACCGGTCTCCTCGTTGCCACATGTGGGCCATGTCGACTAACGTTTATGTCTCTTCCGTCATACAGTCCTCCGACTGGCATGGGCTGCTGCAGCGAGGCTGGTTGGGATGTCTGGCGGCGTCCCTCCCAGGGGCATGCCGGTGATGGTGACGATAGTCCCTTCAACTCCTCAAGCTGCGGCGCACACCATCACTGGCAGGACCACCAGCAGGGTCATACCTGAAGTCATCGAGGTGGACTCCGAGGAAGAGGATCAACCGGTCAGTCCCAGTCCTGTCGCGCCTGTGCCGGCGTCAGGTGTTGTACCAAACTCAACACCAGATGCAGATCCCGCTGAGGAATTCCTGCATGCATATCCCGTGTACGAGCCTTCCGACCGCGCGGATTGGGACGAAACAGCCTCTGATGAGGAAGACAGCAGCATAGTCCGCCGCCGGTCGTGGAAGCTGATCACGCGCTTCATCAGGGACACTCCCCAAGCGCAATGGCTGGCCGAAATGGATAGGCTCCGCTCGTGGTTGCGCGAACTGTGTGCCGGGGGAGTGGATGCCCAACGCCCTCACGCGCTCATCCGAGACCTCATGGCTGAGAAGATCCGGGAGCATGATCGTGGGCTGAGCATGGGATGGCAGCGGTGAAAGGCGACCAGCATCAGGAAGCTCCAGGAGGCTGAAGGCGAGGTCCAACAGATGCAGATCCGGGCCAATGGGCTTTCAGCCACTCTAGATGCACAGTCTGAGCTGGTCTTACGATTGAAGGCCCAGTTGGAGGAGGCTGAGGAGCATATGGAGCAGACCTCTGGAAGGATGGCTGTCGTCCAGGCCGAGGTGGAAAGGGCCCGGGCCAGGGTTGACGGACTATGCCCCGCCGCTGCTGAAGAGGAGCGGGAGTTAAATCAGCGGCAACAAGCTCTGGACGCCGCAAGTCAACGGGTGGCGGAGCTGCAATGCTCTTTTGACGAAGTCAACCCGTCCGTGGGGGAAGTCAACCCCCGAGTATTGTAGCGAACTCGAGAGAAACTTTTATTAACACTTTTCTGCTCCAACTCTTTCTTTCTCCTTCACAGCACGCACGATTTCCACTGTTGAATTGCCTTGTTGCATCCCTACAATGTTTGCGGGACGTTTGACGACAATTCCCTCAAACCAGTCCAGATTCCCGAAAGATGGGGAAGGCTTGATCGGAGGAGGAACTTCCAGGATAGCCGAATTACCGTTTCTCCAACGTGCTCTTATGCACGAACAGGGCAACACCAGGGGCGCTGAAGTCGGTTAAAACAGATGAAAATGGGAAGTGTGAATCACGTTGCCCAAATTCGGAACACTGTGGGGATGGCGTGACAATAAAGGACAACCGCTAACCGTGGCGGACAAACGGTATCCTTACTGCGTTAGCCTGAAATGGGGACAAAAAATGAGCATCGACCGCTGACCATATTCGCAACGCGGGATTTTATCAATTTCTTGTCGATCAATCTTCCAGGACGTTGGCCCAGGACAGTTGGTGGACCATAGGTCAGACATCCATACTGTTAGGGGGGTCCTTCCAGACATGACCAGTCTTCCGGAACGTTGGCCCAGGACGGTAGGTGAGCCGATGCGGCGCAAGACCAGGCCGTTAGGGGGTTCCTTCAGACATGAAAGAGGACGAGGGTCCGAATAAGAGACACGCAAAGCGCGGAACATGGAGTGGTGGTTTGTTCAAACAGAATCCAACACTTCGGTAGTCGCACTACCGTGGTGGGAGTACGCCAGATGGGCACCTCGGTCTGATCATGAATCATTCCTTTTTGGGACAGGGCCTCTCTGGCGAGGGGATCTATCGCTTCCCAATGGGATCCTGGGGCATCCTGAACTTGTTCAGGGTAAAATTGTAGCAACATAGTTCTTCCCGAGGGGTCAGGCCAGAGGGCTGGAAATGGGGAGGAACGGGATCTTGCGATTCCTGGGGCTGAACCCTAGGCGAAATGCCTGGGCGTCCCTACGTATCCCACGTGATGATGGGAATCAAGCCGCACGTAGTTCTGGAAGCGCAGTTTAACGTCATACTGGACGAGGAGCAGCCTAACCGTGTTGGTACACATCCAGCCAAAACTACTAAGCCCACGTGAGTCGTGCTCGGTGTGGGAAACAAGCAGCAGTGGTGGGAATTTCCCGACGCAGAGAGGGGCAGGTTGGGGCAAAGGGATGCTCGGTGACTACCAGCCCAATGACACTAACACGATCATTCAGCGCACCTATATGCGCGAAGAGAAAGAGCCGATTATGGTGGGGTTCCACTTGGACATGAGGGAGTGGAAATGTGTGAATCATGACGCTCGAGATTTGGATCACGATGGTGGCGGCGTGGCGATGGAGGATTACTGCTGACCATATTCGCAACACAGCATCCTATCGCGTTAGCCTGAAGTGGGGACAAACAAATGAGGGTCGACCGTTGACCATGTTCGAAACACGGGACCGTGTCGCAAGTGTTGTCAAATATCCGTAGGGACGTTGGCCCGAAACTATTGTAGGGCCCTTAGGTCCAGCATTCATGGAGAGCCCTTAAGCTTAGCATCCATGTTGTCCGAGGGTCCTTTTGGATGTGGAAGAGGATGAGGATCCAAATAGTGAGCTCATGAAGCTTGGTCATGGGATGAGGGGAATATCCCTGTGAAAATCCCATGCTTCGGGCTTTCTGTCAAAACACATCTGAATACGTCAACGAAACGTATTAGAGAGGGAGCAGATTCCTTTCCCTTGGGGAGATCTTAGTTTATGGTCATAGACTTCGGACCATGGATTGGAAAAAGGGATCAGGGGACGCATGACATCACAACCTGACGTGAATGAGCTCGAGTCGAAGGACCGAACTCAAGGGTTAGGCTGGACCCGCGGGGAAGTACCCGGGCGCTCCTACGTATCTCATAAGGATGAGAATCAAGCCATACGTAGTTCTGGACGTGACACGGTAGGATACCAGTGCCAGGGGAAAGGGGAAGTGCGGACGTGGCCCTTGCACTAAAAGAAGCGGAATTTAATGTATCTTGTTTGTTCTTTAAGGTGAATGGTTTTTTTGTGAAGCGACAGGCCTAGAACTGTAGGTCGTGATGTCGCCACAAGAATCAAGCCGTGATGGGCGTTGACAAATGGCATGGCGCGTGGCCAGTACCCAACGTGATGTCCTCTACAGTGAGGTTACCACAATGCGGTGCCGTTTTTCGTCGTGCGGCCAGGACGATAATGTCACAGTTTAGGGTCGTATGATAGGACCAAGCATGCATTTTATCGTCATGCAGCGCGGACGTAGCAGAGACGATGCTAGGCGGGAAATGTGCGCAGTGTTACAAAACACAATTGACGGAGACATGATCCCACGTCAGATTGTACGCCATTTGGAGGGGGAAACCTTAGGCCGAGGGGCCAATACAGAGGTGAAACAGGGAGAGAGACTGGCTTGCTGAATGGGTTGTACCCGGAGACAGGGCGTCTGGGCGGTCCTACGTATCCCATGAGGATGGGAATCAAGTCGAACGTAGTCCCGAATAGATCTTAGTTTATGGTCTTAGAGCTCGGACCATGGGAGCCCCAAAGGGCGCCAGATTGCAGCTTTGTCCCCCTAACATGCAATGGTGCACTGAGGGATAGCGCCAAAAGTGTCGAGATTCCACCTGGACATGATGGGGTGGAAAATGATGTGAATCATGCAACCAATCATTCAAGGACTGAAGGGGCTGGCGTGACGACAGGGGATTACTGCTGACCACGTTCGCAACACAGCATCCTGTCGCGTTAGCCTGAAATGAGGACTAACAAAATGAGCATCGACCGCTGACCATATTCGCAACGCGGGATTTTATCGATTTGTTGTCCGTAACCCTGGAGGGCATTGACCCGTATCGGTAGGAGAGCCCTTGGGCGTAGTATCCAGGCCGTTCTTGGGGGTCCCTCTGGGTGCGAAAAGACGATGGATGTCCGAATAGAGGGGAACACGAAGCTTGACAAGTGGAAGGAACTTGATCAAGTTGGATCTGACACTCTTGGTGCTAGACTAGAGTGCTCTTAATACATGGGTGAACCACTGCAGGGAGCCAAGGGACTCAACCTTGAGGGTGATCGAGAGATGGCAGATTCCCAGGGGAAGGGGGCATGGTGCCCAAAACCTTGTATCGTACCTACACACCCCCCCCCCACTGGAGAGGGATGGACCAAGTGGCCTAGGTGACCGGGAAATCAGGGGATCTCCAATAGGTGGGGCTGGACCCGAATCTTAGACATTCAGGTGGTCCTACGTATCCCATTAGGATGGGAATCAAGCCACACGTAGTTCTGAAAGGTGCCTTTTAACGTCATGCAGGACAGGAGAGGTAAATTCGCTGAACTCAAATTGGGTTCGAAGGCAAGGGGTCTTGAACGTATTTCCAGATGAGAGTCTTAGTTTATGGTCTTAGAGCTCGGACCATGGATGGTGACAACTCCCGAGTAAGCACAGATGTCAACCCAGTCCCTATGCCCACGTGAGATAAACTCGGTGTGGGAAACAAGGGGGGTATCCTCATCACAATACTTGGGGCATCCATCAAAGGGGATTTAGTAGAGAATTTCGAAGGACACCTTTGACGTGGCTTGTTTCTCGAACGCGCAAACGTGTACGGGGGAAAAGTACCAGGATTCCCGAGACTCTACTTGGACATGAGTAAGTGATGAAGGGTGTGAATTGTGTAC
Organism: Viscum album; assembly: GCA_963277665.1. Lineage (NCBI taxonomy): Eukaryota > Viridiplantae > Streptophyta > Magnoliopsida > Santalales > Viscaceae > Viscum > Viscum album. Next base: position 912,014,753 of record OY728162.1, on the reverse strand, counting down.
CCGACATTTGGGCTTAATGGGTTGGCGTGGCGACAGAGGAAAACTGTTATCCATGACGGAAACACAGCGTCTGTATCGCGTTAGCCTGAGGTGGAAGCAACAAACGAGCATCGACCGCTGACCATATTCGCAACGCGGGATTTTATCGATTTGTTGTCCGAAACCCCCCCCCCCCCCGGGGGCTTTGGCCCGTATCGGTAGGAGAGCCCTTGGGCATTGTATCCAGGCCGTTCTTGGGGGTCCCTCCGGGTGTGAAAGATGATGAAAGCCCTGATGCGGGGATACGCAAAGCCTGGAAAGCGGGTGCGGACGTGTCCGAGTAAATCTTGGCGTTCCATGTAATAAACCAGAGTACTCTTAAGCACATTGGTGAACTGCCGAAGAAAAGGATCGATGAAACAGCTCAGTAGGGGCGGGCATGGCGCAGTCATTACGAGATCATCGTTAATGAGGACATGATCCCACACCACACCATACGATCTCCTCATGGAGGAAGGATGGGCCAAGGGGCCAAGATGGGATGGGGATTCCCAAGAGATGGGGCTGGACCCGAAGCTTAAGTATTCAGGTGGTCCTACGTATCCCATTAGGATGGGAATCAAGCCACACGTAGTTCTTGAAATGCAGTTTAACGTCATACTGGACGAGGAGGGGAGTAATATACCCCTAAACACGGGAGGTTTATGGCATGGTAAAGAAGCCGTCGTGAATGAGGACGTAGTCCTATGTCACACCATACGATCCTATAAGAGAGATCCCGGGCCGCAGCCCGGAAAGGCCAAGGGGCCTGGGGCTGAGCCTCGGTCAGGAAGGCCTGACTGGCTTGCAGTTTAACGTCTTACATGAGGACGGGGGGCCAGGGGCCCAAGGAGGCCAAGGGGCCTGAGGCCGAGCCTCGTAAGGGGAGTTGCACGGCACGACATATGGTCCCGACGTGAATGAGGACGTAGTCCCACACCACGCCGTACACTCCGGGTAAGAACGGACTTAGGCTATGACCTAGAAAGGCCAAGAGGCCTAAGGTCAAGCATCAGTCAGGAAGACCTGACTGGTTTGTAGTTTAACATCTTACAGGAGGACGGGGGGCCAGGGGCCCAAGGAGGCCAAGGGGCCCGAGGCTGAGCCTCGCAAAGGGAGGACGTACGGCATGATACATGATCCCGACGTGAATGAGGACGTAGTCCCACACCACACCGTACACTCTTATGAGGAATCCTGGGCCGTGGCCCGGATCGCCAGCATCGCTTGGGGGAATTTTGTCACCTTAGGACAGAATCCCAGTCAAGGGGTGGGTGAATCTCAGTTGCGTTCATCCACGAAAGGGGCAAACACCTCCAGAGGGAAATGTGCAGCCAGGTCGGGGCTTGCTCGACGTGGGTCGGGGCAAAAGTGTGCACCCTGCCGTGTCTTGACCTGAGGGGAAGATCTTGGCTTTTGGGCTGGGCCAACGGACGAAATGTCCGAGCGTTCCTACGTATCTCATAAGGATGAGAATCAAGCCATACGTAGTTCTTGGCATGCAGTTTAACATCATGTGGGACGACAGAGAGGTAGTTTAAGGTCATGCGGGACCAAGTCGCAGTTTAGAGTCATGCAGGACCAAGCAGTTTAATGTCGTGCGGGACTCTTTCGCAGTTTAGGGTCGTGCAGGACCAAGCAGTTTAATGTCGTGCGGGACTCTTTCGCAGTTTAGGGTCGTGCAGGACCAAGCAGTTTAATGTCGTGCGGGACTCTTTCGCAGTTTAGGGTCGTGCAGGACCAAGCAGTTTAATGTCGTGCGGGACTCTTTCGCAGTTTAGGGTCGTGCAGGACCAAGCAGTTTAATGTCGTGCGGGACTCTTTCGCAGTTTAGGGTCGTGCAGGACCACTCTTTTCCCTAGGCAAAGTATCGCTTGAGGAATTTGGCATTGGTGGGAGGGGTTACACGCTCTCCATCCGTGGTCACCAAGGAGTATGCTCCGTTGGGGTAAACCTTATGGATGATGTAAGGTCCTTCCCATTTGGGTTCTAACTTGGGTGGTTTCCTACCGGGGATCATTGGCGCTCGAAGGGCCAGTACCAGGTCACCCTGTAGAAAATAGCGGATACGAACCTTCTTGTCAAAGGCCCTTGCTATCCTGTCCTGATGCCTTTCCAGGTTGTGCAGGGCACAGAGCCGGTTCTCGTCCAGTGCCTCTAATTCAGCTAGACGGATCTCGGCTACCTCATCTGGTGTCTGGTGATCATAAACTGCAGTGCGTAGCGACGGAAGCTGGATCTCAATGGGTAGGACGGCCTCAGCTCCATACACCAGGTAATATGGGGTCACCTGTGTAGAGTTGCGAGTCGTCGTCCGGTAAGCCCAAAGGGCGTTGGGGAGCTTGTCCGGCCAACTCTTCTTGTTCTGGCCAACCATCTTCTGCAGAATGTTAGAGAGGGTCTTGTTGAACGCCTCGATCTGCCCATTCGCCTGCGCGTGGTAGCGGGAGGTATGGTTCGACCGGATGTCGTACTTAGCGTACAATTTCTTCAACTCGGCTGCTCGTAAGTTGGTGCCGTTATCGGTGAGGACAGCGTGAGGGACTCCAAACCGGTGGATAATGTTGGAGCTCACAAAGTCAACGATGGAGCGGGCCTTGACCTCTTTGAGCGGGACTGCTTCTGCCCACTTGGAGAAGAAATCTATAGCAGTCAGGATGAACCTAAACTGGCGGGCTGTTGCTGGTGGATACGGTCCCACTACATCGAGTCCCCATACCGCAAATGGCCAAGAGTACTTGGTGGGGTGGAGGGGTTCTGGCGGCCGATGCAAGAAGTTGGCGTGTACTTGGCACGCGTGGCATCTCTTGGCGTACCCAATACAATCGTGGATCATGGAGGGCCAGAAGTACCCTAACCTCCGGATTTGCTGGGATAGTTTCGGCCCAGCTTGATGGGCGCCACAGGAACCGGCATGAACCTCTTGCATAACTTGAGGTATCTCTACTCCTTGGATGCAACGGAGGAGAACACCATCGAAACTCCGCTTGTAGAGGGCCTGCTCAAGACTGGGGCCGCTCTGGAGGGTGAATTGCAGCGCGCGGCGTCGTATTCGCTCGCGTTCAGCCCGGTCGTCCGGGAGCCGACCATTTTGGAGATACTCAACAAAAGGTGCTCTCCAGTCGGGGGTGGTTTCAACCACTGCGTCTGACGAACCCGGGACTCCCGATGTGGGGGGTCCGGCGGTGAGATGACTTACCCGCAGGCTATCACGGTCCTCTTGGGTGACGGGAGCAATGACTCTCCGGTGGGCCACGTGTATGACCAAATCATCTTGCTCGGGTTCTGCGAGCGACGCGGCTAAGCCAGCCAGGGCGTCCGCTTGTCCGTTCTGCGATCTTGGGAAATGGGTGACCTCTGGCCGAGGGGAGAACTGGGCCATTAGGAGGAGGGTGTACTCCAGCAACGGTGCAAGCTCTGGCTTCCTGACGACGTAGTCGCCATTAACCTGTTTGATCACCAGCTCAGAATCTCCCTTCACATGTAGATGGGGAACATGGATCTCAAGGGCCAACTCGAGGCCGGTGATGAGAGCCTGGTACTCTGCCTCGTTGTTCGTACAACCTTCTGACATCAGGAACGAGTACGGCAGGACGGCTTGCGCCAGGGTAATGAAAACAATGCCCAGACCCACTCTGTTGAGCTTGGGGTCGTTGAGCCTTCTACCGGTGGGGCTCCGGGAGGCACCGTCGAAATGCATTTGCCAACATGGGGCAGCATGATCGACTGAGAGGATCATCTCGTCGGGAAAATCCAGGTCCAGGGATTGATCTGCAGAGGTTGGATGGGCAGCTAAAAAGTCTGCCAACGCTTGTCCTTTAACGGCCTTCTGAGGCACGAACTTGATATCAAATTGCTGGAGAATCACCGCCCACCGTGCTAGTCGGCCATTCAGCATGGGGCGGTTCAGGATGTACTTCAGCGGGTCTACCCGAGAGATCAACTGTACCTCGTGGTGTTGCAGGTAGTGTCGCAACTTCTGCACAGCGAAGATGAGCGCAAGACAGCTCTTTTCGATGGGGGAGTATCTGACCTCCGTATCGAGAAGCATGCGGCTGAGATAGTAGAGACTATTCTCAGTGACCTCGTCATTCCTTTGGGCGAGCAGCGCACCGAGGGATCTCTCCAGGGCGGTCACATAAAGGACCAGCGGCTTTCCGGAGACGGGTGGCATCAAGACCGGAGGTTGGAGCAGATACTGCTTGATTTCCTCGAAGGCGGCCCGGCACTCCTCATCCCATTCGTAGGCAGCGTCTTTCTTCATGAGCCGGGAAAAGGGCTTACACTTGCCGGCCAGATTCGCAATGAATCGGCGTATATAGGCTAAGTGGCCTTGCAGGCCTCGTAGCTCTCGAATGTTGCTCGGGGGAGGCATTTGGCTGATGGCCTTGATCTTTTCCGGGTCGATCTCGATACCTCGGTACCTGACAACAAAGCCCAGAAACTTCCCGGAGGTGACTCCGAAGGCACACTTCAGCGGGTTCATCTTCAGGTGACGGGAACGGAGGAAACCGAACACTTTCTCAAGGTCTTTGAGATGGTCCTGGCGCTGACGCGATTTGACTACAAGGTCATCCACGTAGCATTCCACCAATGTTCCGAGGATCGGTTTGAATATGCGATGCATGGCCCTCTGATAAGTGGCACCTGCATTTTTCAAACCGAATGGCATTACCCGGTAGCAAAAGGTACCCTGGGGAGCCCTGAAGGCAGTGGACTCCTCGTCTTCGGGAGCCATCCGGATCTGGTTATACCTGGAATACCCGTCCATGAAAGAGAGGGCTTGGAACCCGGCCGTGGCGTCAATCAACAGCTCCGTTACTGGGAGTGGGAAGTCATCCTTTGGGCAGTGGCGATTGAGATCGCGGAAGTCGATGCAGACTCCGATCTGCCCATTCTTCTTCCTGACCGGCACAATGTTGGCGAGCCATTTGGGGTACTGGACCTCCTTAATGAAGTTGGCTTTGATAAGCTTGTCAACTTCGGCCTCAACCATAGAACCATGAGAAGGGTGCATTTTCCTGGGAGGCTGCTTGAACCCACGGTGTTTTACCGGGAGACCAAGGCGGTGGACGGCTACCTGAGGATCTAGCCCCGGCATCTCGTCATAGCCCCAAGCGAACACATCACGGGGCTGCCTGAGAAAGTCCACATACTGCTGCCGCTCCTCAGAGGGCATGGCGGCACTGACCAATGTGGGTCTTGGATCTGCCTCGCTACCAAGGTTTACCTGTACCAGTTCGTTAACCGTGGTAGAGACGCCTTCTTCAAAGGCTGGGGGAGCATCCTCCAAGTCTTCCTCCCCAGCCGTGGGGGAACTTCCCGCGACGGGAGATACTTCTGGGTTCTCAAAACCCGAGGGGAAACTGGTGCCGGCTTGGGTAGCAGCGGTCATCATATACGGAGACTCACTTGTCGTTGAGACCATAGCAATAAATGCATTTGATCCGATCCCATCTGGCCTTCGGCCTAAGGGGCCACGCTTGATGATATCAAAGCAGTGGTGACGTGTCGGCCTGAGTCGGTTGATTCCATCCCGGCGAAAGAGACACGTATGGCGCACCGCCGTTGCCATCAGCTTGACGTCCCGGTACCGTACAGGGGTAGGAGGTTCCGGGATGACCCGAGCTTGGTTGTTGTAGGAGTACGAGGTGATTTTCCGCCGTCGCTTGGACATGGGAACATGCCTTCCTTGTGTACCCGAAACAACAAAACATTGTCCCATGTCGGGGGTAGTGGCCTCCAACCGGTGGATCGGGAGGATGTAGGCGTCGTCCATGCTTGCCCAAGGATCACTTGTGATCGGGGCGGGCTCATCCTCGCTTACCAGGATTTGCTTGTCCTTACTTTTGTAATAACCCGCATCCAGATAGCGGGCCTCACAAGAAGAGAAAGGGGACGCGTCTCCTTGGAGCACGCCTACTCGACCGTTGAGCGAGTACTTAAGGCACTGATGATACGACGAGGGAACCGCTGCATGCAGATGGAGCCATGGCCTGCCCATCAATGCGTTGTAGGCGGTATCCTGAGAAACAACCATGAACTCGGTGCTTGAAATTAAGCCACCGAACTGGGTCTTCAGACAGATGTTGCCGACCGGGGTTTGCTCTATCCTGTCGTACCCCTGGATCCTGAGGTCAGAGGGAGTCAAATCACCTTCGGACAGACCCAGCTTTCACAGCGTCTGGGTCGGAATTAGATTGATTCCAGAACCCGGGTCAACGAGGCATCGGCGGACTTCCATACCGTTGAAGTGGCCAGTGATATACAGCGGGCGAATTTTCCCCTGTATAGGAGGGTCTTCATCTTCACCGGAGAACGAGATAACCGCCTGACATTCGGCGCCTTCAATCGTCTCGGTATGGAAGGCTTCTGCAGCCGCCACTTCTGTCTCGAACTGGAGGGGGCTCCTTAGGGCCTCAGCAAGTGCCTCGCGCATTTCGGATGACAGGCGGAGGGCCTCGAGGATGGAAAGCCTCGCCGGGATGCCGGCCAGATGCTTCAGAACATCGTACTTTCGTGCCAAACGCAAGCCTCTGTTTACAGGAGGTCGTTCGGCATTTGGACGCACAGCGGGTCCGGCTGGCTGAACTGGCGAGTAACTAGTACTAGGTACATCTTGCTGCCTACCAGTAGAAGCCTGACGAGTAGTCGCCGGGCTAGGATCGGACAGCAGAGGCTGGCCTGTTGCCGGGCGAGACTGGCTGTGGTATGAACGAGGCGGCTCTCCCTGATCCAGCAACACGAATGGCGGTGGAGGTAGAGCCGAGGGTGCTGGATAGGTCTGCGCGTGCTGAGATCTGCGCTGAGCCTGCTGCCTGGTCTCGGTAGCGTGCACGGCTTGGCCGCAAATGCCGGCTGATGTATCTCGATGACCAGCGCGGTTGCGATTCCGTCGACGTTGACGTCGGCTGGAAACGTTGGGGAGGTCTGCATGGGGTTCCCCCTCATCGGAGGTCATATAGGGCTTTACCAGCTCCACGGTGTTAACCGAAGCGTACCCTTGACTATCACTCGAAGAGTCATCCACCGCTGGGCGGATTCTGGGGGGAATGCCCATTTCGGGGGGCATAAAGTCGCCAAGAGTGCGGGATGACGACGGCACTGGCGGTGCACGTTGCTTCTTCTTACGTCGGCGCTGCTTGCCCTTTTGGGCAGAGGTCGACTGTGAAGACGATGTTGAGGCACCCACTACTTCTTCTGAAGGTTCCGACTGCTTCAGGCGTGCCCGGATGATGCCCTGGGCACGGACGACGGTTTTTCGAGCCATCCAGTCATCGTATTTCTGGGACCCGCGGCTAGGGACCTGCTGCCACTCACCTTCGCCGTCGCTGCCGATTTCTGATCCCGCAAAGACGCCCGCTACTTGTGCTGGCGCCGGGCCCAACTTGACTATGTTGTTGTTAACCTGGTCCTGAAGCCAGTCTTTAAACACATAGCATCGCTTGAGGGTGTGCCCCAGGATTCGATGATAAGGGCAGTAGTTGGGGTGGTCGGTGAGATGCGCCTCTGCCGGCCTCCTGCACTCAGGCAGACGCACAATCCCTTGCTCTAGAGCACTTCGGAAGTAACCAGGGACCTGATTTTCGTTAAACGAATAGGTATGTTACTTTCTTTCCGGGTAAGGAGCCCTGGGGGCCTGGTCCTGTCGAGGGACCGGAGGGGCTTGCCGAGGGGGCGGTGCCTGGTTGTCTCACCTAGGTGGCAGTGGCGCATTGCGCGGGGGAACCTGTCGGTTCTGAGGCGGTCGCTGCTGGGCAGGAGCCTGCGCTTGAGGTGGAGGACCCCTGCGGGGTTGCGGGGGTGGTGCCACCGGTAGCGATTCCAGCTGCCTCGGGGCTTCTATTTGAGCCACCGCGGCGGGTTCAGCCCTGGCGGCCCTCCTGGCTGGGATCATAGGGGGCAGCAAACGCGCCTGGCTAGCCTGTTGCAGGGCCTCCTCGAGGCGCTGGGCCTTATCCGAGAAATCTCTGAACCCTCCAGGGTAGTTCTGGGGAATCAAGGAGGGTACCAGCTCTGTCTTTACGTTCCCCACACACATCGTCAGTAATTGCTCCTGAGTCAGTGGCATATCGAGAGAATACGTAAGTCCTTTCCACCGGGCGATGAAGTCCGCAACCCGCTCATCAGGCCTCTGTTTGCACTTAAAGAGGTCCGCGATGCTGGTCTTCCGCGTAGTGGAGCTGAACTGGTACAAGAACTGCCGGCGAAGATCTTCCCAACCGGTCACTGATCCGATGGGGAGCTGGCTGTACCAGACGAATGCCGGACCTTCCAACGTCTGTACAAAACATCGGAGCTTAGCGGCTTCTTGCTGAGCCGGGGTCCCCAGCATGGGGCCACACCTGGAAGAGAAATGAGCCAAGTGCTGGGGTGGGTCTACTGTCCCGTTAAAAGGCGAGAAAGTGGGGTTCCCAAAACCCGGAGGCGCGGGCATATCATCCACCCACGCGGGATAAGGCTTGCCATCCGGTGGGACCGCCACCTGCCGTGTCTCCAACGCCTCGAGGCGGGCTGTGAGTGCCGCAATAAGGTCTTCCGGGTGGGGGTCCCTGTCTTGATGGGGATCCCTAACCACAAGCGCATTGCCAGGTTCTTCAACACGGTAGACGGCTTCGGCCGCTCGTGGGTCAGCTGGCTGGACGACCTGCTGGGCGACTGGGGGAACCCGGGTTGGATTCTTCAGATTGCCCCGTCGCTCAGGGGGGTTTGGCGAGAAGTATCGCGCCCTCTTGCCGTATGTTCCGGCTTCCGCCCTGTCCGTGATAGTAGCATGATCAGGGTTGCCTGGAGGCATCTCACCGGGGGGGAATTGTTCCTGCCCCTGCTGCCCCGGCCAGGGATTACCATAGTCGGGTCGCCACTCTGCGGCGCGCTCAGCCAATAGTTCGTCAACCAGCCTCTTCTGCTCGGCAAGCTGCTGGCGCAACGTGGCCTTCTCAGGATCCTCGTCTGTCTTCTGCATAGAGGCGGACGGGTCGGAGTGCTTGACTATTCCGACATGTTCCTTACCCTTGCCAGTGCTTCGACCGAGTGCCAGTGACTCGGTGGGCACGGGGAGGCCTAGCAGGTTCCTCTGCTGACGGGTAACTCTCCCTGAAGGGTCGAGTAGTGGCGGTACGCCCTCGGATGGTAAGTCCCCATCAAGGAACTCAAGCTCATCTTCTTTATCCACAATGTCGGCCATGTGGACTGTGACCCCCCTTGAGGGCATATCCTCGATGTCGCATAGCGAATCAGGCTGTCGTCGGATAGGGTCAAAGAGGAGAGCGGCATAGCGTCCCCAGCCACGGACTTGCACATGGGGGGTGGCTTCTCTGACGATCTTGCGGAGTGCCTTGAAACTCTGAACGCATTTTCGTTGGAGGGCACTCTGGTGACCGGGCGACTCGGGGTGCTGGGCCACAAGGAGCGCCGCTGCGTCAATCAGGCAGCACTGTTTGCCAATCTCCTCGAAGTGCTCTCGACTCCGGGGGTACACTACCCGTTCCCAGCGGAGGCGGAAGTGCGTCGCCCACAGGGTTCGACAAAAGCACCCCACTTCTTCAGGGGTAAGCGACTCAGGTACACGGAAATTCAGTGTCGCCGTGGGCCAGAACTTTTCTGGGAAGTAGTTCGCTGCAAGAATACTCCAGAAGCTCCTGGGTTCGTCCTCGGGATTCGGCCCTATATTTCCCCACTCATCAACCGGGGGCGGCTGAGGGACCGGTAGCGGTACCGAGGCTGACCTCTGGGATAACAAACTCGGCGGTGGAGAATACGGTGCGCGAGCAGACTGGCCACCGAATTCTGGGCCTTCCTCTGAAGAGCGAGGTGACCTGACCACAACGTCACGATAGGATGGGCTAACAGCCACTGCTTCGGGTACGGGAATTGCCGTTACCGGTGTCCTGTCATGTCGTGGATCTACCACCGTTGACCCCCAAAATAGCTCCTCGCGATCCCGAGTAGAGGTAGAGGGCGCTTCGGGTGACGATGGCGGTGACTGTGCGGTCGAAACCTGCGAAGTTCTCACAATCTCTTCCTCCTGAATGTACCTGCGGAGAGAGGCGGGAATCTGGTGGACCTCAAATTCTGGAAGAACGAGGCTGACGCGTCTGGTTCCTGCCCCAGTCCTTGATACGGAGGAGCTGGGAGAAGGTTCCATCGCTGAATCGTATTCCACTTCCGAATCGGAGAAGCGGGCAGGTTTGATTTCCCCCTGGACCTTCCCAGGATGCTTCTTGTGGTGGCGACGACCCGCTCTTCTGCCCCTGGGTGGCTCTTCGGGACAGGGTTGACCCCTATCAGGCAGCCTTGGGGCGGCGCTGGCGCCGTGACGAAGAGGGCCCCCACTTGAGACAGCCGGGGCGCGAGGGGCACCAGGGAAAATGTCGAAGGGTACATGGGGAGGACCTCCATGAACAGTACCCGTGCGGGCGGGACCTCTGTTGGAACTGGCAGGAGCATGGGGAAGACCTCCATGATCGATGCGAGTGGAGCGAGGCTGACCTTCACTCCTTGAGTTGCTGGGGCGAGGAGGACCTTCGCCAGTCGCAGAGAGGACGTAGGGGGGACCCCCACGTTGAAGAAGGACCGGATGGACGATGCCCTCAGAAGGATGGACTCCATACCCAGTACAGCGGGCGCGGGAAATGTTTCCGCGCGGAGCATCACCGCCACGGGGCAGGTCTTCCTGTAGGATGGGGGAAGCACGAGGCATGCCTCCATGGCGAACCTCGGAGCGGGAAATGCCCACACTCTGTGGAGTAGTGGCACAGGGAGGACCTCCGTACGGGGTGGCATCACCGCGGGTTAGCTCGCGGCGATCACTTCTTGGGCCTGCAACACGGAGAGTCAACCCAGCCTGCCCGCGGGGCGGTTGGGGTCTCGATCCTGGTTGGGCGAAGGGGTGCCCCTGCTCAATGTGGGCGGGGGATTCATAATGGACGTCGGCGGTGGCTCGGGCCACTGTAGCTGTCGACGTGGACGCGGCTAGGCGAGTGTCCTCAGCCCGGGCCCGACGCTGAGGTCGGGTCAGGCGGGCCGGTGCAGGTGGTGCAGGGACGTGGTCTGCCTGCACGTAGTCTGCCTGCCCTCCCTGTGGGGTCGGACGGTGGCGCTGACGTGGCCGGGCGGGAGCTCTCGCCTGGGGCCCCTGGGTCGGGGCCCTGAGCGGGCTGAGCCGGACCGCGCCTGCCTCTTCGGCGTAAGGCGAAGAGTCGTCAAGGCGTTCCGGGGATAGGCTCCCGAAACGGTTGAATGTTGAGGTGGGGAGCAGGGGCTCCCTGCGCGGCCTATTAGGGCGGCGTTGACGGCGGGGCCTGGAGGCCTTCAAGTCCAAGCGGGCCATATCCCTAGTCGGGATGATCCCTTCCTCCTCGTACCTGCGCACGAGGCTGTTGATCACCCTCCGTTGGATGACCTCTGATGGGGAAAGGGGACGTGGACGTCCCGTATTCCGTGATGTGACAGCCGTCGTGGCGGTGGTGGCTCCATGTGGAGTGGCCGTCATGGCGCTGCCCCTGCCCCTGCGCGGGCGAGGAGCGGATGGTGACCGCATCTCTGAAGTAGCAACCTGGTTCCTGGCAAGCGAAAGGATCAATTCATCAGTACTGAGAGGAAAAGGATTGACAGCCAGTGCCCCAGCGTTCTTCCATCCTCCTTGTCTGTGAGAAGGATCCACGCCAACACGCTGTAGAGCGGAGTGCCCCACGTTCTACTACCCCGACTGCCGGTGAGTTTCACGACAGGCCCGCCATTTGCTTGGCGGGACCAGGCAACGGATATCTGAATCCGGCGACACGTCAATCTACCGGTGTCTCGAACGCTACTAATCTCCATGCTGAGGAGAAGAATTTCACGTCGGGTTCACCATTTCTGTTTCCGACGCTTTCGCCGGGGCGCGCGCATCCGTCCGTCGGGCGGGGGGGGGGGGACGCGCGGCTTTGTTGCCCCGCATTCCCGCTTTCCAAAGGCGGGCGGCATTCGTTCCTTATTCAGGTACGTCTGCTCCTTGATCGTAACGGGATGATGGGATGTCGGTTCTTCCTCCTGTGGATTCCTCCTCAGAACTCGTCACCTAGTCCGGGTCTCCCTTATAGATTTAATACGTAGTTCGTGAAACTCTTCCCAGTGCCATGTTTCCATGGGTGCCGGTTAATTACGCCGCTCCTGTCGGGACATTCCAGAGGGACCAGTCAGGGCAACAACCTTCGGTCAGGGGAGTAGTCACGTTGAGACGTCAGTAGCGTGTCTGGATGCTGGGGTACCTGGCATGTCTGCCTGTTATCCTTGATCACAAGGCTTCTCAAGGGCGTGGAAGCCCGAGGCATCCCACATCGAGCGCGGGGAATTACATGTCATAGGCACGTATCTGAGGTTTTCCTCAGCTTCCCGTGTTCAACACAGGGTATGCCGCGAGTTTAACGTCCAGCGGAGACGGATGAGGGTGATCAGAACGTCCCACAAAGACGGATCAGATTGGTGTACCGCATGGAGACGGCTGTGGTCCCATAGAGACGGATCAGAACGCCCAATGAGGACGGATCCGGGGTTGTACACTCCCTATAGGAGAAAAGAGTGATGAATCGGGGTGTACACAGAGGACAGCGACCCGGAGATATGATGGGGCTTACACATGGAAAGTGGCCCAAGCGCCGCTAGGAGCAGCGAGGAAGTGGATGGCATGACTCCCCCGGGATGTGGTGGCCCGGGTGAGAATCAGGATGGGTGATGGATGGATGAATGAAGTGGATGGGGATGAAATGGGACCATCACAGGGGCGACGGTGAAGTTGGGCTTGAGCCTTGAGGAGGCTTCCTACGTATCCCTGTGGCAGGGAATCAAAGTCCCCGTAGTTCGAGATGGTGTCGATAAACCGACGTGGAGCTGGACCTTGGCCCGATGAATGTCGTCAGCGTACCGACGTGAAAGCGGACCTTGGTCCGATGGGAGTTGGGCTTGAACCTCTGGGAGGATTCCTACGTACCATGCCTTGACATGGATCAAAGACCTCGTAGTTCAAATGATACAGTTTAATGTCATGTGGGACGAAGATAGAACACGACGTGAATTGGGTAATGGGTGGGCTTGAACCTCGTGGAGGCTTCCTACGTACCATGCCTTGACATGGATCAAAGACCTCGTAGTTCAAAAGGGAATGGGTCGCAGCGGCTTACCACTGGACCGGGGTGCGGTTTAATGTCATGTCGGACAGGAGTGTGCAGTTTAACGTCATGTTGGACGCGGATGTGACCCGACGTGAAAGTAGACTCGTGAGTCCACTGGTGGTGGGCTTGAACCTCGTGGAGTCTTCCTACGTACCATGCCTTGACACGGATCAAAGACCTCGTAGTTCAGTTAGGGATTTGTCGGCTAGCCGACATGAAAGTAGACCTTGGTCCACTATTGGTGGGCTTGAACCTCGTGGAGGCTTCCTACGTACCATGCCTTGACACGGATCAAAGTCCTCGTAGTTCGGATAATGGGTTGAACGTCATGCGGGACGACAGTGAACCCTGACGTGAAAGTGGACCTTGGTCCATTGTTGGTGGGCTTGAACCTTGTGGAGGCTTCCTACGTACCATGCCTTGACACGGATCAAAGACCCCGTAGTTCAGGTTGTGCAGTTTAACGTCTTTGCCGGACGGGGCATACAGTTTAACGTCGTGCTGGACGTGGGCGAAACTCGACGTGAATTAACGACCGAGCAACGTGGCTTGAACCTCATGGAGGCTTCCTACGTACCATGCCTTGACACGGATGAAAGTCCTCGTAGTTCGGATGGGGATTTGTCGGTGACCGACGTGAAAGCAGACCTTGGTCCACTGATGGTGGGCTTGAACCTCGTGGAGGCTTCCTACGTACCATGCCTTGACACGGATCAAAGTCCTCGTAGTTCGGATTGTTTTGTCAGGGTCGGTGCTCACTCTAAGCTCACGTGAGTCATGCTCGGTGTGAGAAACAAGAGGTTGCAAGGACCTGACGATCACGTCGCGAAGGGTGCGTCCGTGAGAAGCGAAATGGGGATTACGCATTGGGCGGCCCATGGTGTTGGGACTTACTCCAGGATGGAGGCCCAGGGCGCGACAAAGCGCGGGAAAGATGGACCTTGGTCCGGCGATGGGAGGTGCCTCGTTCCCTATCACGTCCTCCACTGACCTTGGTAGTGGGGAAGTACCGAGATGCACGGGTGCAATCATCCGTACCAAAGGTTAGGGATTTACGCTCTGAGGCGACCCTTCCCCTGCGAACATGTACCACTCCGACAAGGAGGATCTCATTCCATGTGCGGAAGAGTTCCATTCCCGTGGAGACGAGTGGTGTAATGAATGTTCGAGCTGGGGGGACCCTTCGTGAGGGAGACGAGGTTGGGTCACAGTTAAACGTCATGTGTTGAGGACGTGGTGCTTGGCAGTTTAACGTCCTGCAGCTCGGACGAGGTGGGTTCACTCCACACCCCTAGGGCTTACATAACCGGTACCCTCTGGTCCTTGGGGAAGGGAAGGTGTCGGTAAGGCCATGGTAAAGGGGGGTCGTGAGAGGAACCACCGAGGGGTCCACGTTAGCGTGGCTATGCGAAGAAGCAATAGCCGTTAGCGTGCCTATGCGAAGAAGCATTAGGCGAAGCAACGCTACGGGAGGTGTTGTCCATGGGACTTTGAAATCACATCGTGCGAACCTGGAGGGTCGCACGGAAAGAGGAATCGCTAAGCAGAGGAGTGTGCTTTGCGAAGTGGAGTGCCTTGGACTTAGCATGGGGCATAGGTGGAAGTGGGAGGTGCTTCGCGAAGTGGAACAGTGTTCGCGGAGCAATGCCTCGCGAAGAAGGAGTGGTTCGCGAAGCAGGGTCCTGCCAAGCAATGTGCTTCGCGATGCATAGTTATCCTGCCTTGGCATAGGTATTACTAGCATGGGTTGGGTGTTTCGCGAAGCACAAGTGCTCCGCGGCTGCCCGGGTTCCCTTGGGAATCCCCTTCCTTTGCGAAAGCCCTTGAGCTTCGCGAAGGGCATCCCTCTCGGAAGAGGGGCTCAAAACGAAACAAATCAGAGTCGTCTCGCGAAGTAGAAATACCTCGCGGAGCACATGATTCCCGGGGCAAAGCGTGCTTCGCGATTCGGGAGAGGAGAAGCCGAAGAGTCGGATTGTCCGTCCCGGGGACTCAGGGGGAGTCGAGTATTTATAGGGAAGGGGCGCCGCGAAGCAGGGCTCGCGCGCCGCCTTCGGGGCTTCGCGGCGGCTCGCGAACGTCAAACGGGTGCGCGGAGGATTACCGCCTCCGGAGCTTCGCGGCGCCTCGCGAACGTCAAACCGGTCCGCGGAGGATTAACGCCTCCGGAGCTTCGCGGGGCCGCCAAGGTTGGGGCGCTTCGCGGCGGGGCTTCGCGGCTGTGCTTCGCGGCTGTGCTTCGCGAGGCAGCGCGCCAGCTGTCTTTTTCGTTCCTTCCTTTCGGGCCATATTTTTGGCGCCAACAAACATGTTTGTTAATATTATATAGATTTAAAAAAGTTACTAACCATATCTTACATAATATTTATGCATAAGACAATTTATTTTATTTATATTTGGTATGACTGTTAATTCATTAATTCATGTGATCATGAAAAAATGTCTATAATGAAAAAACTAATAAAATTAGTAGAAATAAAATTATAATTTTGTTTGATAATGAGATTTTATTAATGCTAACTTTATCTAGAATATGAAAAAATAATATTTGACCTATAATAAAAAACACTTTTAACCAATTAATGTTTTTGTTGCCGATTTGCACCTATTCACCTATGTATCTCTCTTATCTTTTTTTCCTTGACTCCAATCATTAAGCACCTCAACTAGTTTGTGAGATCCATCCATTACATATGCTTTGACTCACATAAAGGTGAGGGGAATAAAATGATTCATTATAGGGATTACATAAAACAAACCATGGGCTTGTAGGCACTTATATAAAGAGATTTGAGGTGAAAACCATACCAATAATTTAAATGATCAATAAATTAAATGAAACTAATCGCATACAATAGCCTGATCTAGGACCATGATTATCCACATGTTATCAATGATTTATTTATTTAATAAAATTAGAAATAAATTCTAAAATTTCATATTTATGATAAAATGTGCTCACATTAATTAATTATCTTCTTTAATAAATATATTAATTTATCTTAATTCTCATTTGAATTTCCTTGGGATTCTTCTCATTCATAATTAAAAAAATAATAATTATTTAAAATTACATGTGTATAAAAATATACATCGGTAGAAACATAGTGGGTACTGATCCAAAAGACCAATCATTTTTTATATTCATATACTATTCAATATTAAAACACATGGATTACATGAATAATCAAGAAGTATAATGATGTGTACTATCAACTTATTGATCAAATGGTGTACATGACATTTTATGTAGCCCATAATGACTCGATCTATGTAGAGTAATAAATGTCATTAAATTTATAAATGATATGTAGAACCAAACAATACACATAAATTTATTAAATGTTCATATATATATATATATATAACCACAAAATATCATGTCCTATCAGCATAATGATCAAAAAATGTACATCCTCATAAGGTATAAATGATATAATAAATTAATTTTAATTATGTTTAGTTTTGTAAAAGTACATAAAGTGTATATTAATGATACATGACAAGTATTATTATCATTGTCAATCTACAGAACATGCCTATGGTCTCTATATGTAGTTGTTCCATTGAAAATTTTAGAGTATCCATCATGTACATGGGAAACACGGTGTGTGGTCTCTTAGTTACATGCTCACTAGTTATGTAGGTCAGGTAATAGAATATATTTCCCGTTTGTGACTAATAAACTACACATCCTGTACTAAAGTTAAACAATGTGTACTATGAATGATCATCCACCAGGCTGCCTTGGTCAATATGCAGTACGATTTTAAATTCACTACATGTAATAAATTCTCATATCTTGAATTAATTATGAATTACGTTTTGGTAAAATAAACTATAGTACAAGACATTCCCCTCGGAGATACATGGAGTCTACAATTTTTTTCTGGACTCTAGAGGGCCTCTGGATTAAATCATATAATTTATTTTTTTCATAAAATCAATCAACATGATTATATATTAGATAAATTAATATGGGGAAGGAATATATCTCATTTCAGAATAAATAATAATAAAATATAAATATAAATAAAATAGTAAATCCATAAATAAATCATTGATCTTTAAAAAATTATATATAGTTATGAAACACCACTAATGCCATTTGATGGTTACAGAAACATTGAAGCATCATATGGTCACACATAACATTTCTATATGTCATTATTGATGTCTAATCCATTAATTAAATGATGATAGACAGCGTGATCCATAAAATTGATTACAATAATATATAAATATGATAAATTATGGAACTGAAGTGCAAGATCAACTAATATTATTTATTATTTATATATTAAATTAATGATTAACCCTAATTCAAATTATTTAATTATTTATTGATCTATAAACATATGAAAAACATAGGATCATTGCATTTTATGAATCTTGATTATAATACATCTACTAGTGGTCCACCTGTGGTACAAAAATCAATGAATGTTGTCATTGTAATCATTCAGTGCGAGGATTTTAGATTATATTAATTTTTTCATTCGACTTTGATCACCTCTAGAATTGCATTTGAAGGAATCTACTTGATCTCTTTATACTTGAGAGTGGAAGTTGGAAGAATATAAAATTTCATTTTGGGTGTTTTCTTAGAGAGGTACCTCTATAGAGATTGAGAATATTCTCTCCAAATGTCATTGTGAAAAACAAAATGAAATGGATCTCTTGAAAAATTAATATAATTTTGTTTATATACCATTTGGTTTAGAAATTCCTTATTGAAAAATTTGACTTTATTATTTATTTAATCCCTAGGGAACACCATGAGTATTATAAAATTAATATATTTTATTTATTTAAAAGAAATAATCATGTGAATTAACATTATGTTTCATTTATTCAAACAATATTTAACAAATATTATTTATAACTAAACAAGTAAACATATCCTACAATACTCCACAATATTTATTAGTCCATTAATAATGACTATATATTTAATATATAAATATCACACCATAACTCACCAAAAAAAAATAAAAATTATATTCACTAAATATATAATAAATATTTATTAAATATTTCACTCATACAATATTTTCTCGAACAAGCTATGGGGGAAATATGAGATCAGGGCAACATGAATAATTATTAATGAAAATGTAGGAATAATATTTCTTCCACATGTTGAAAAATAATTAATAATGTATTATTTTAAAAAAATATACATACACATCTGGTGTGACACTCTAGGCCTCTTTCTCCATGGATTTTAGTGATGATACCCAATGTCCATTGATTTCATCTAGAATCATTCCAAGGCATCCATAGATAAAAATGCTAATTCATTAATAATATTATACTTCATATAAATGATTAATGTACAATATAATCACTTTATCATGAAGTAGTTAATATTGTAGGATTCATGCTTATGCAATGAACCAATGTGCTCGATGTCCCTCACTTTGAATTTCCATAATTAAAACATACTTATAGAACTTTAAGGGAATATATTTATTTATGCTATCTCATTTCCATCAAAGGGACTAATATATCAAATTCTATTATATAACAGAAAAACCCATTCTTTCTACCATTATTCCTTAATAAATTATTACTAATGACACACCCAACATATCATACATCTATGTGAACATATATTATAAGAGTTTTCATAAAATAATAAATATTAATGACTTATAAAACTAATTAATAGTAATATTATTGACTAAGAATCAATACGATGTAAATATATAGTAAAATCTAGTGACACATATAAATTTGATTTACTATAGGTGGGTCTCACTCTCATAATATCATACACTAGATATTACCGAGGGTTTAATCCATGAGAAGCTACCTCAATGACGTATGAGTATCCACCCCTGATAGTCTATATCATTTTTCTCCATAAAATTATTCCATCTAGTTATAAAACATAAATTTAATAATATTATCATGGAACTTATCTGATCTCATCATAGTGGGAAACTACAACGACTTTTCAATGAATCGAATACTCATATGACATCCTCACATATTATTTCATGGAGAAGAACAATCATGATGTGATAAGTATTTTATTAATAATTAAAACAATTAAAATAGGTTTTAATAAAATACAGAGAAGTTAGTTCTAGGAAGCATTCTATAATAATGAAGCGATAATGATTCCATATTGACATAGTTTATGTTTTTATGGTCTTGATCATGGAAAATATTTTAATGTTATGATGCTTAGAAAAATGAAAATTAGATTAATGTCATGATACTTAGTCTAATAAAAGGTTTTCTAGGGGAAATTCAGGGAATGAAAGAGGTAGAAACCGACGTGAAAGTGGGTATGAAGGCCCATGTACCCCATAGATACCACTGAATAAACCGCACATTGTTTATGGTCATGAAGCTTACACCTAGATGTTGGTGGAAATTTTTTTAAATTCATTATGTTGAGACTACAAAGATGTCTCTATAAAAGGAATTTGTGTTGAATAGAAGAGGTAACACCTAATGAGAAAGGATCCAAAGAGGCCCTACACCACATGGATACCTTGAGATATACTGCATATTTTAAGGCTGTAATTATTGGACATGTAATATGATAAAATGAGTTGAAGGGTAGATATTTTTTAGTCTATTCATAAAGGGGAGATATTTAAGAAAATCCTCATACCACACTTGAATTGAATTAAAACCACACATATTTCTAAAATACGTAATGGAGGAATACCAACACCAAGATTATTGGAAATCCTATCCGTTGAGGGAATTAATGAATTAGATGATTGTCATGGTGAATAACAGGTTCAAAAAATGATGTACAACTACATTTTATAATCAGGTTCTGAGGATGTTAGAGTTGGTCCATCTCATATAAGATGAAGAATACAAATTTCACATGTGGTAATGATTTTTCCATATCATATATCTTATATGAGGCATCCCGGTTGTATATGGGGTAAGCCTTTTTTGATCATCCAATATATAACATGGGAGGAATCCCAATTTTATTTTTGGAATGGTCATAACTTTTCACCTTGCACTGTATCTATCAGGCATTATAGTTTAAAGTTATACAACCCAGAATATGGTTGCATCCAGTTTAAAGTCATCGAGCTCGAACAGTAGCGGTGGTAAAAAATTTAAGGATATGATGTTTGGACCATGAGAATGTTGTTATATTTTGTTTTTAAGGCTTAAAATAATTTAAAAAAGTTTAGGATCATACTTTATAGACCCATTTAATGTTTTAAGGTCATAATAAAATGACCATAGGGATCCACTTGTAAATTTATACTTGAGAAACATGGAATTGGTGGGATGCGGGATATGATCTATGTACATTGGGAGAAAATAGTATACTCTATTATAATATTCCTTATGAATGAGTTAAAGTGATTTCCACATGGGTTAAATTTTTTTTATGACTATCATTTGTTTTTTTATCATGCCACAATTGTGGAAGATGTATAGGTAAACCTTCTTGTTGAACACTATTTCTACCCTATGTGGAACCGCTATATATAGTTTGAGACCTAGATATTGTTCTTCTTGAGGGATTCCAACTCATCTAAGAATCATGACACTTTTTATGGCCTCTGTATGTTGTAAAAAACTATTTGGATTGTCAGAAACATAAACACTATGGGAAATACTACCTCTATTCCATACACCATGGAGTATGGGGTCACCTTGGATAAAGTATACCTCATCATTCTGTAGGAACAAAGGCTTCTAGGGAGATTATAAAAAAAAAACAATTTTTATTATTAGCTGTTGATTTCTACATGATTTAGAGAGGGTCATGTTGTGATCCTTAGTCTTACAATTTTCCTGCACCTGACATTGAAGAGTATGGTTAGAAAGAATATTATAATATTCGTATAATTTCTTCATCTCAGTAGACTGTATGTAAGTGAAATTTTCATATTATATTTAATGAGGCTCTCATAATGAATGGATGACATGGGAGCTCCAAAATTCAATTGTGGATTGGGTTTTGACTCACCTGAGGGTAACAACTTCTTCCCAATTGGAAAAGAAGTTTGTTGAGATTACGATGAACTATCGCTATTAAGATATCATTGTATGGTATGGACCCACTACATCGAGCACCCTTACTATAAAAGGAAAATAATAAATTGTGGTGTAGAGATACTGTATCAATAGATTCAATAATTTTTAATGGATATAACATGACTGACACCTCTTGGAAAACTCAATGGAGTAGTGGAAAGTGGTGGGACAAAAGTAGCCCATCCCTAGAATCCAGTTTGAGATCTTCATCCCCACCTGATGGGTTTCAAATGACCCGACATGGAATTCTATCAGATCCAAGCAGGTATTTTTCTACTTGGATGAAACTAAGAATAATTTAGTCAAAACCATGTATACAATGAGTTGGATAATAGTTAGGCCGAGTCTGGTGCGTGAAATTTTCAGCACAATAGTGGACTCACACATGCTCAGCTTGATCTAGTGGGAGAATTCTCCTATTGAGATACTCAACAAAGTGATTAATCCAATTTGGAAATTCCCCTACCGTGGGAACCATTAGGGTCCCAATGTAGATGCATCAACATCCATTTTTTTTACCTATTGGCTTCTATCATGTAAATTGGTGGGGGATATGATGCTCTAGTGTTCCACATAAATTATGATTTAATCCTGGTCAGATTTTTCTGAAGATGTAGATACGATTTCCAATTAATCTTCTTGACCATTTTACATTTAAGGAATTTGGTCCATCATATGATTGGAAGGGAATAAGTCTATAAAAAGGTGGGTCTACTCTATTAGCGGTGCAAGCTCTTTCATTTTGAAAATGTAGTCATGATTGATTTATTTGATGACTAAATTGGAGTATCCATTCACATGTTGGTTGGAAAAATCAATATTGAGTAGAAAATAAAGACTAATAATGAGATCACCATACTCTATCTCATGGATTATACTGCCTTATTATAATTGGAATGAGTATGGAAATATGACCTATACTAGGGTTATGAAGATGATCCCCATGCCTAACTTATAATGATGGGGGTTGTTGATCCTTCTACCAATCAGACGTTGGGAGGAACTATTGAAAGGAATAAACAACCACTATATATCTTTATCCCCTAATATTATATGCCCATCGAGGAAATACACATCCAAGGGATGTTCCTTATGGGATTGATGCATGACCAAAATATATGTAAAATCATGTACATTGATTACCTTCTATAAGAGAAGCATGATGTCAAACATGTAGAGGATTACTACCCAACATGCAAAGCATATTATCATCATGGGGTGACTGAGGATATACATGTAACACCCCGAGCTTCCACGATACGCTTCTCATTCAATAATGCAATAGCTTGCATTGTACGCAACTTCGAGTTCTAAAACACCGCGACAAATCAAAGTAGCCGTTAGGAATAGTAATAACCACTTTTTAAAATTATAGAAATTTTATATTGGAATTCATTTTTGTATTCCTAATATCGAAATTAGCCTATGTTGAAATTTTGGTATTTTTCTGAGAACTTCTAATTTTTATGAATAGTGAAAAATACTTTAAAAAAACTTTTTTAATCAAAATAATTTATTGTGATAAATTATACTATTTAGTGGTTTTAAGGTATAATTAGAATATATTTTTACCATTTTATCTAATGGTGGTCATTAGAATTAATTTAACATTGAAATTGGACATAAACAATTGCCAATCTTTTGATATAAATTGTTTCTTGAAAACACGCTATTTGTCGTAACAGCGGGAATTAATTATAAAATTAATTAATGCAACTTATATGTTTGGAATTTTGTAAAATTGACATCATTTTTGAATTCGGAATATCAATTATAGCTTAGGGTGAAATTTTGGCATTGTTCTGAAAAACTTCAATTTTTGATGAATAGTGAAACCACTAAGTGGTAGTTAAATAACTGATTTTTCGTTTAAATGAAATATTACCACTTCTGTGATTTGATTTTCAAAAATCCGACATACATGGTTGTCATTAAGAAGTAAAATGTGGTTCAATGGGATAAAAATAATTTTTTGGTGAATAGTAACTTATTAAGTTTTAATCGCGATTAGTGGTAATTAGTGTGGTTTAAGGTCTAAATAATACTTTAATAATATGAAATGACCTAGACACATGTCCCAACCTCATTGGTTGTGTCATGGCCGACCAAGACAAGCCATGGCCTAACTTGGGGACCCCATGGATCCACTTTTGTTGGGAAATAACATAAATTACTTTTTATTTAATGTTAAAGTGAAAATGACACTAACCCCATGGTTGTGTCATAGTATTTTTTTTATAATTTTTAGACATTAAATAAATTAAATTATTTATGACATCATTATGATGTGGCGATGACCTCATTATTTAACGATTTAAATAAAATGAGAAGATAATGCAAAATCCAAGGCTTACACTTGTCCAAAGCCTATTGGATGAAGAGATTTCGAAACCTTATCACCTTAGCCTCGAATTATATAAATGTGGGACCTTTAGAATCCGAAAAGCATTTTGAAATAATGTAACATTTCAATCTTTCCAAAAGTGCCCCTCCTCTCCACTTATAAAAGGCCCCCACCTATCCCACCTCATTTACACTTTCAAGCCATTTGGCTCGGCCAACCTCTGCCCAAATACTCTCCCAACATTCCTCCCTTACTCCTAGAAGCCTCACTTTGGGCAGAACTCTTCCCAAGGAAGCCTTTGGCTCAAATCAAAAAGAGTTACCCAATTTTAAGGTAATATCTTTTATAATGTTGTTTTGGTTTATTTTTCTTCTCCAACCCCCTAAACTCTTTTTATTCATTTCTTTTGTAACAACAACAGTATCCTCAATATACTAGGATGTTGTTATAAGAAGGATTTGAGATACACTTAAACACACCTACATCTAATGGTTAAAGAACATATGGTTTCTGTGGATGGCGAATTTCTGCCTCACGAAACGATGATTGTTCAACACTCATATAACACCTTCAAAGGTGGCCATTAAGATGTAACTATTATTATATATGATATATAATATGTTTTTGTTTTACTTATGCTTCTGTATTTCTCATTTATGGCATACTTTATGATTTCCATTATGGGTAAAACGCGATAATTTCATTTTAGGAAGTGCGGACTACCGCCCCCTCAAAGTGATTTGAATAGTTAATGCCATATGTGGGATGTATAAAGGATGGAGTAAATGGTATTATACACTATATTATACTGGAATTATATTATACATTTATATCATTATGGTTTAGTTCCATTAAATATGAAATTGAAATGAAAGTAGCGTTCATGCGTACGTACGGCTTACCGTCTCCATGAACGGTGCATTTCATTTCTTACCTCTAAATGTTACGTAATATTATAAATGAATGTATATACTGGATATATAAGATATATATGACATCTAAATCATGAATATAATTCTGGATATAATGGATATTTCACCACATAAACAACTTGTAATTATAAGAAGCTTATTGTTGACTCAAGTACCAAAGATCGACAAAACGACCGTTATTAACTTAAATAATTACATAATGTTCATATCATTGTAATAAGTGATATAATAAGGATAATGAAATTGAAAAATGGTTCTTAATAAGGTATATATTAACTCTAGTTTATTATTCAGGAGGTTAAAGAATGGTTGAGTCAAGTCGGGCACAAGGTAAGGGAATTTCTTAACCCAATTTCCATTCTTTGGGTTAATCTCCTACTTTCAAATTATGTCATGATATTATTATGTCTTATTCTGTATTTTTAATTTATTTATGTGTACCTATAGTGAATACACATAATAGATCTATTTTATTTTAAAAATGATCTTTTTAAGGACTTCATCTCAATCTCCTTTCATTGAGGCATATTTGGTTCTATACACAACTTTATTTTATACGGTGTATAAACCCCTTTGACTTTTACGTTTATTCAAAAGGAATCTTTTTTATATGAAGCGTTTTACTAAACGACAAAAGGGAATGTTTTTCTTTCCGTACTTATGCGGCGACAACGACTTCTCCGCCGCCGTGACCATTATTTGAGTTTCGGCTTCCTCTACAAGCCATACCCTTTTTTTAATGAAAAATAAATATCATGTTTTAACTTTCTTTTATTTTGGTATTGAAAATGGTTCTGAAAGCGTTTTTATTATAACAATGTGTTGTATTGATATCTTGTGATTGAAATGTGGAAATGTTATGTTTCCTTTATGCATGTTTTATGTGATACGATTATGTTATGGTTTATGATATGTTTAAACCTATTCATATGAGGAATGTATTGGACTTAATAAGTGACGGGTGGAGCCCGCTATAGCTCCTCGATGCATCGGTAGGTCTCATGAGACAATTAGATGTGGAATTGGCCGAGGCCCTTTCCCAATTTGATTTATGGTTTTGGCCGAGGCCTTAATCATTTTAGATGTCTTGGCCGAGGCCTTGACAAAATGTTTCAGAATGTCCGGCATTATACATTCCCTCATCATGAAAGTGGTTATTGATATTGCATGTGATTATTCGACCAGTAGAATATCCATGTGAGGAATTTAATGGCATTATCTCATTTTACTTTTGCCATATTATGTTGATGTTCATGTTTAAAAGGCTTTTGTTTTAGTTATACATTGCCTTAAATGTTGATGTTTATTTATGAAAGCTTCCGCATTATTGTTATCCTTACTGAGCATCTGAGCTCACCCCTTTCAATGTTTTAAAATTTTCCAGGATGTGAAGAAGTATTTTATGAATGAACTGCAGGGATAGTCAGAAGAGGATATGAGTGTGGACTATGAAGACTTTGTTATTAGTTTTTCACTTTATGATGTAATGTAACATTTATGAATGTATCTAGTGTTTCCAAGGCTACTAAACTAATCGGTCTTTCGAGACTTGATCTTTTGTGATCATGCCAACGTTACGAAGTAATGCACCGACTCTGGGTAGCTGGGGTCGGGGCGTTACAATACATCTATGGTTCCACCCAATACACCAACTAAATATAATGATGCTAAACATAATGTAACAACCTATTCACTAAAAAAATACTATTAAAAACTATTATTGATTAGGGAGTATATAATCTCAGGTATGGGGAGAAAGGGACTGAGATAGTATAAAATTTTTCCATTTACATAATTGTTTTTATGGGATAAGAGGCTACTATGGGACCATTCCATATTCCCACTTTGAGGATGAAAGGAATTCTCAAAATGGTTGAAACAAAACCAAAGGCTATAGAAGGTACTGCTTGATGGCATCAAATGAGGCTTCACACTCCTCACTCTATTGGTAAATGGTTAATTTCTTCATGAGCCTTGAGATGGGATAACATATTCTATATAGATTTGTGATAAATTGAAATATTTTGCCTATGTTGTCTTGTATTGATCATAAGTACCACACATTTCTCAGAGGAAGAATTCGATTGATGCATTTGATCCTTTATAGGTCAATATTTATGCCAATATATATTATGAGAAAGATGAGGAACAACCCATAGGAAACTGAGAAAGTGCACATTAAGGGTTTCATCACCATTTATTTGGATCATAGAACACTGCAAACCATCCCAAGGTCATTGATATTGTCTTGAAACTATATTCATTTTACAAATATTATTTCTCAGTATAACTAAACCACTTTGAGATGAATTGGAATAAAGATGTGGTTCGTAGACTGATGATAAGTGGATCCAAAATTCTAAAATATGAATGTCAACACCTGATGGAAAAATAGTCCCTTCGGGTGAGCTGATGGTATTGGAACCCTCGTCCTTGGGATCAATCATGATCTAGCTATACCCAGATGATCTATCTAAGGAGGAGAGGACCAAGAATCCTATGTTGGGATCAATGAATAAATATTTCCATGTAAGGGGAAAATCATCCTTCAGATAGTGGTGATTGAGGTCTTGATGGTGATTTAGAATATGATATTCCCATTATTCTTCCTAAACTAAATTGTTTTTTCCACTCATCTAGGGTACTAAACGTCCCATATGATGTTGGATTTGATAATCATGACATCTTCATCCCTCTCTATAACACTGTGATAGGGGTACATCTGACTTAGAGGGTGCTAGAACTAGCGATGAATTTCTGGGAGACCAAGATGGTGAACAATGAACCGTGGTTCCTTTCATGGAATCTTATCATGGATCCTATAATATACATCATGATTCCCCCTTCTGGAAGGCCACATACTACTAATGATTTTCTATAGAAATGGAAGAATTGATGAGTATATACTTTAGTTCTTCCACGATGCCAATGTACAACTAAGATAACTATTGAAAATTAGTGATGATAACCTTTTTAAATGAACATGTGAGTCTTCCAAATCCTTTTCATTATCTGATATAGGAATATATGATGGAGGAGTCATATCTTAGTGGCATATCAACCTAGGGGAAGCATTGGTTCCAACTCTAGTGGATATAGAATCCTCGACAAGGTGTTCCAATGTTGCAGAGACTATTGATATAGAAGTTGTAGAGCCATTTCCATTTGCCCTTTGACCATTGGATCTTTTCATTATGTTAATGAAATAGTAATGTTTCTAAATCTTTTAGAGACCTAGCTACACTACATAACATTCTAGACTGCCTTGGGTTGGTGGTCATAGGGTAAAGTTCTTGATACTACATAGGAGTGGGGGAAATCAATCTATCATGTCAAGTGAAACAGTATGAGGTAATATTTGGGTGATCCTTCTTTTTAAGGAATCCAAATACCTTTTTCATGATGAAAATGAAGAAAATAAATGTGTATTTCATTATGCGATATAATAGATGAATTTGGAGAATGAATATGTCATTAAATTCGTCACACAGATTCATGATTGTGCTGATAAGATAATTAGGATCATTGATGCACTCAACCCTATTGGTCCAAACCTTCTCCCCTTCTCTCAAGTAGTATCATGTATCTAGATAATGGGCATAATAAGAGACAAATGGGGTTGCATCACCCTACAGTACCCCCAATCAACTATTTAGAGAAATTTTGAGGAACTATTGATAAATGGAGGGAACTGATATATCCAAATGAACAAATGTCATTCTATGTAAAATATCATAGGTGGTTTCATGTGATACTACTTTGAATTTGGTGCTTGATATAAATCCACCAATTTGGATCTTTAGCCAAAAAACGCCACATTGTTTCTAATCACGCATATTATAACCCTGAATTGTTTGGCCTTGGGGTGTTAGGTATGCTTTTATCAATCCTAGATTTTGGAGAATCTGTGTTGGTATGGGGTGGATCATGGATCCAATATTGAATATGTAGTGGTGGATATATACACCATTGAATTGACTAATGTTGTACAATTGGAATATGTTCCCCATGTGTAACAACTCCTTCTCCTTCTCTGGAAAATTAGATGATGGTTCAATATTTCCCTTTTGTGGAATACTCTTCAAAGTATCCCTCAACATCATCTACATCAAATTCATAATGGATAGGGGTCATTAAGTATTCTTCAAGGTCATCACCACATTATTTAACGAGACAAGATCATCGAGGATCGAAATACTTGTAGTTTTGATAATGAGCTGATTCAACATATAATATATCTATGAAAATAGATTCCCCCCCCCCCATTATTGGTTATTCTTTAGCTGGGGAACAATGGGGGTTTTGGATGAAATACATGGGTTTGGAATTGAATAGAAATATTCTAATGTTATCTAGCTAAGATTCTCTGAAAAACTACCTGTTAACCATTGGATTATTTGGTCTAGCTATTGCTGCAAGGGATTATTAACATATCTCTAAAGGCTAATCTCATCGACCAACTAACACAGTCGACTAAGTAGGAATACCTAATAGATTTAACTGGGGTAAGGAAGTGCTTCTAGATTATTGTACATAACATGAGGTCTAATCTCAAAATCAAGATCTGCATGTCTTATGAAACTGGATTGAGCATTCTGGTGGTTCAAGTATCCTATAAATTTCTTTTGATGACATTGATGTGAGGAATATAATGAGTTTACATGGTATTCCACATTTTCATGAATCACGAGTCAGTATACCATATAGAAATAGTTCACAAATTGATATTCCTAATCATCATATGTGGAATAATTTAAGTTTTGGTGGACCCTAGGTGCATCTACTAACTCTGGGAGCATGATGTTTCCAAGAGTATGAGATGAATTCTTCAAAAATGGGGGATTTTAATTTCTATTTATACCTCAGTGACTATTTTTCATGTATTTTATGGTTTTTAATCAAATTCCAATGTAGCGGTTGAAGGTGGTGTGATAGCTTTAAGGGGTTATGTCATGATCATACTGTCATGGATGACATCATAAGCATGAATTCCTTTCTTATCAGCCAAAAAGACATTAAATTTCAAATGTGTTTTGGCTAGAATCCTACTTCCACTCACCATGGACCACATGATCAGTGTCTTGGATGGTGGATACCTGAACCAGCTATGCTAGAACGTCATTAATTTTGACTAGGACATGATTTTCTTGATCAAAAAGATAATCCTTAAACATAAAAAAATCGTTGTTTGTGTGTCTGATGATCTATTGATATGGATATGACTCAGAATCTAATGAGTATGGACTTAAGGGTCCTCCTCCACTTTCCCATAATAAGGGTTTCCTTACCTAGGTAATAGATAAAACCCCTTAGTACCATTTAAACCCTAAAATCATACGTCTAATTTCTACTATCTGGAAAATGTGCCATAGGAGACTGACATTGAGAAGGGTTGGGGAAACATATTCTCATTGAGGGGGTTATATTTGTGAGGATTCAACTGGAAGAGTTTTGTTTGGTGAGGTTACACATTATTGGAAGGAAATTGGTATGTCTCTTCTTGGAGAGGAGACTATAGTTGTATCGACTTAGTAACCTCTACATGAAGGGTGGAGCCAGCCTATACATTTACAGTTATTCTCACGAGAGATGAAAGAGACAATGGGGGAGAATATTTTGTTTCCTATAGTGAGGCTTCATCTAGATGATGATCCTTTTCATATAATTTTTAGAATCCAAATGAATATTTTTGGGTGATATTGTTAGGGTCCATGTCACGAAAAAAATTACCCATGGGAAAAGTAAGAAGAATTTATTGGGACATCATCCTATCGAGTGAATACACGATGCCTTTACACTAAGTTAAATTATTAGGAACACACTCGTCAATACATTTTTATTTATTAATATGTTATATATTACCATCTTTAATGTGGTGGAGATGACATGGTAGAGTAACAATCATTTGAATATCCTCCCAACTTGCAATGCAACCTATGGGAAGATGATTATACTAGAAGAAAATATGTACCATCATTATCCAAAAAAATTAACAGACCCTAGAATATTATTTATGTTTTAGTGTCACTAACATGTGGCTACACCATGAGGTGATGTAAGACATATGATGCCACAGGTCAACCATCCCATGAAAGGGGATAAAGTTGGGATTACCAAACTATGGGGGTGTTCATACATTATCGCTCCATGTTTGGAATGACATTTCATCCATAAGTATCAACACTTATCATGTTTACATGGACCTAATGAACTAGTGAGAGTAGATATCAAACCATATCAGTGGGGTTCTTTGGCCATTAAATTTTTTATAGGAATGATAACTCATGAAGTATTCCAATTTAATAAGGGAGCAGCATGACTTATATCTCATGTATGATAATAATTTTACACTATAGAGGACGAAAAATCATACCTAATCCTCTTTTAATATCCTCAGGCTTCTACCCAGACTATATATTTAGAGACACTGGGATTAAATAGGGGTTTTGGAACAAGGAGGTTTGGGTTCCCCAATATGAGAGACATGGGGTCCCATAATGGATTTTCCATAAACCGAACAGAACCCAGCAATGATGTCAACAGTAGTACTTTTTTATTTCATGAGCTGTTGGTGAAAGGTAGATACCATGTGTTCCATCACATGTTTTGTAGAAACCTCAAATCGATGAGATGGTTTGATATGCCCCTTTACATTATTTATGTTTTGTTGGATAGGCGAAATCATATCATTATAGGGTTTCTGAGTCCAAATTCCAACCTATACTATAGAGTGAGGACTCCTTCCATAGGGTCTCCATAGTACTACATTACCCATTACGGTGGGTCTTCCCCTATTGTTTACTATGTTATTAGCCATGTTCCTCTTATCCTCATTCCGGTCAATGAAACACATATTATCCATGATTGTAACCATATTGTAACTTTCATTATCGGAGGATGGGTTAGACAATCACAAGATATGTATCAAACTAAAAGCGTCCAATTTTCCCTATCTTCTGATATATACATGTTTAGATGCTTCTTCCATAAACTAAAGATCATCCTGAGTCTCTTGATGTAGGATTTCTGAAGTGTATGGTAGTATTCATACAACTCCGGGTGATACACTATAAGGAGCACTGAAATCTCAACATTTATGACTTATTTGTTGATGGAATCATGGTTATCCTCACAACAATGGTAGGAAAACTAATGATCATATAGGTGGTAAAACATCTCCCAAAAAAATAGGTAGAAAAAAAATACCTCGTCCACTATAAGGGTCTATGGGATATTAATATCTGTAGCTGTAGTTGGTAAGAACACAACTGGTAGTTGGTTGGTGTCCAAGAACTCCCACATGACGTATTTCTCAAAGGAAGTTTCCTACTTTTGGTTGAAAAATTCCCTGACTTTCGTAAGAAGAGAGAATTGTGTTGATATTATTGTATTATTTCATTGCGACAACTATACCAAAATAATGTTTCCTTCCCATGTTATATGTCCATTTCATCTTAGTACATCCCTCAGGGATGTTGTTAACTTCAATACCATATCTATATTGGATGGGGTTCTAACCACTACATCATTAGAGACGGAGAAATCTTTTTAATATGGCTCAGTAGAGAGCTCTATATCTAATGGAGATGACAAAAAAATGAATTCTCCCCAACTTATCATGTGGAGGTATATAGTAGGGAAACTATCTATGATAGAGGTGGATACACTTTAATCCCATCTATGGGAGCAATAACATTCCCCCTATAAGTTCTTGTGGAAGAATCTGGGAATGATGTGGGCCAACGGTTCAGGGATAAAACCCTCAAATATCAGGATTCTTCCCTAGAATCTTGTAAATGGGGTGTAGGTTCCTTGTTTTACATGTACGTTACATCATAATATGCGAGGTTAGTGAGAATATGGTGCTATGTTGGGTTCCTCCTCGAATGGTGGGTGTTTTCCCTGTAGCCCTGGGATGTATTTCTAGGCAGGGTATGTATTCTGGATGGGTATAACCTCTATACTAGTAGGTTGTGGACTTTGGAGGACCTCCATTGGGGTTGTTAGTAGCATGAGTCGGGCTTCTATGTAGTTTGATGGGAACACGAGGATGACATATATGATGATTGGTGAAGGAGAGGGTAGGGCCTATTATTTGGTTGATGGGAGCATGGGGATGCCACCATGTTGGTTTTTGAAGGTGTGTGGTGACCTGTGCATTTATTCTTCTCATCACAACATAGCTCATTATGGCTACTGTATTTACCCCAGTAGGGAAAAAATGGATCCATGCTCACCTATAATTGGGATTTGGTTGGATACACTGGTGGATGTAATAAGAATAACTGTTGTGAAAGATTCCTCATGTCATGAACTATCCCAGTTTTCAATTGAGGTAGGGGTGAGTTAATTTGGATGGGGTCTAGGGGATCAATGATGATATCAACACATTTTTCAACATGTGGAATAGTTCAGTACTACTATTGGTGAGGCATATTGGGATACCTCCTAGAAATATCCAAGGTAGTATTAACTTCATGTGTATCTTGATCATACCGTACCTCTCTTATATTGAGAAATGAGTTATCAGATTACTCCATAGAGGGGAACCAAAAGTGATTCACTGTTAGAATGAGGGGTTGTTTCCCCTACATTACCCTCAAGGGATACGGTGTCAATGAGGTGTTAATACCTCTATTTACTAGTACTCTATATCCCTGGTGGTAATTAACCCCTCCTACACATATTAGTGTACCATGTTATCAATCACCCTCCTTGAGATGATACAAGAGGGTGATATGGGGAATGTGTGATGAAGGACTGAAGGTAAGGCTGAATTCTTGGTGGAGGTGTAGCTGTGTAGGATTTTAGCATCAAAGTTCCTCCTACCCTATTAATTTTGAGAAATATGTTTTTTCTTTCTATAGACTAATCCCTATAATGCATGTGGATTACAAATATATTACATGTTTAGGAAAACATATTATTAATTTATCAATTATTCCCAAAATACTAGTAATAGATAGGGTTCAATATTGATGATGTCTTAGATAGATGATTCCAAATGTAAATTGCCCCAATTTCGAGGGGTGCTTCATGTCGGGACCACCATTTTCATAGTGGGTATTAGCAACAAATTTATGAATCTGGTGATATGAAAATAATTTTATTCCCCAAATATTATTACTCCTTATGGTTTATGAGAATAGATTCACATTGGGTTCGCCATTTTATATTTCTAATGCTATCATTAGGGTGCATCACTGCCCTTATACCACAAATCCATCACAGAACTCTCATATTTTCCTACATTATTTATTTCAAAATGTTTGTGGATCTAATAACTTTAGTCAATGTTGAAAAACCCTTGATAAAAACATAATGATGATATAACAGTTCCTCATTCCAGGGATTCACCTATGGAACTTGTTTCCTAGTTCGGGTCTCCATCAGGAATTTAGTCATCTTTGTAGAACATGTTCTCAATGCCATCTCATGATGGTTGCTGGTTAAGTACACTTCTTCTTTATAGATATGGTAACAATGATTGTTCAAGAGAGTTGTCATATTGGGAAAATCCAGGAATGTATGTACATTAGATATATTCATAACCTCTAAATTCTTCTTCTTTTGGAAGGCATCATTCATTAGGCATCATAGAAGTGGATTCCATGGAATATCATGTCAATAAAAATATAATTGATGACAGTTGGTTATGATTTTTTGAATATTTTTTACCTTATGAATAAAAAATTTATTTCAAGGGGTAGGGATTCTAGATCAGGTTAAGATTTTAACATGTGTAAGAGATGGGAATAGGGATAAGTTCTTGTGAGAAGATGTTGTGCATATGTTTAATATATTTTGGACAAATGTTGATTGCTGGTTTAATGTGTTTTAGAGAATGTTTGGAAAATGGTTTAACATATTTAGGGGACATTATGGGTAATGGTTTAATGTCCTATGGGGATGGGTAGGGTGTAGGTTTATGGCCTTGTGGGGACAAGATGGATGTGGGTTTAACATTATGTGGGGATAGGTACGAAACATGTTTAATATCTTATGGGGACAATATTGGTCATAGATTTAATATCCTATGGGGACAAGATGGATTCATTTCTAAAGTCTTGTGATTATATTGTGGGGATTGGTTTAAGGTAATGAGGTTATAGGTTTCATGTGTGTTTAATATCTTTTGGGGACAAGATCAGTCACATATTTAACATCCTATGGGGACATATATGAATGAACTATTGAGATGGATCTACGGAGTCTATAAATATGAGGTATGATTTTATGCTAGGATTTTCTAGATGTTATAATTGAACCATAAAAACGATTCCTACATACAATGTTTAAGAGAGATGGATAAAAAATTACCTAGTTTGATTCCATAGTTTATATTAGTGTGCCAAGAATGATTCATATAGTTTAATTTCATATGGTAAGAATTATCATGTCACTAAAGGAGTGTGTATAAGGGATGATGTGATCCTTATGCATAGAATCATCGCTTTGTAACAGGGTCACTCTTCAAGGAAATATTTTCGGCTCACACATGGAAGATACCCAATGGTGTTGGATTATCCCATTTTAGGTAAGTATGGTGTGTGAAAAGTGTTTTTAATGCATACATGTTAGTGTGTGTTATGTATTGTTTTCTGTATTAAAATAAATTATATTTAAAAATTTGGAATTTCTTGATTTATTTATGTGTTTATGGAAGGACCATGAAATATTTGAAAAAGAAATGAAAATCGGAGGAAATATGTGATAAAAAGTACTTTGAACCACTTAACTTCTCTCGTGGCACGAAAATAGATTTTTGAAGATGGTGAATGTTGAAGAAACTATAGCAGAATGATTACAAGATATGTAATTCAATCACATTTCGTGACTTCATCTAGAGCACAATATCAATCTGCACAAGTCATGAAGATGTTACATGCTGGGAAATAACATTACACATCCTATAACTACAATACACAAAGTGACATTTTTTCGGGACAAGATTTCAGAGATGACTTTTCCGAGATTCACAAAAAACTGGGGATCAATAGATTACACATCATGTAGGCCAGTTACACATTGTGAAAACAATTGGTAATTGAAAAAAATATGATTTTCATCATATGATAATTTTTTTTCTATGAGGGGATGGACCAAAATTACTAAAAAAAAGATCACTAGGTCTCACCTTGAAAAGAATTATGGATGTGGGATCACTAATTGACAACCAACTGATGAAGGCACAACTACTGCTTCCCCACCTTTCTATAGAATTTGTAATTATTCTTTTTCTTCACCAGATAATGGTTAGCATGAGCGGGTAATCTATTTTTGTTGATGCATTTGTGATGAATGATGATTGATTGTGTAAGGTTATTTTTTATCTAACATCAATTTATGGTAGGTTTTCATATCTTTTCATCATTTCAATATCTTTCCTAATTTTTTCTTGAATTTTAATTGAGAGAGATGATTGGGAATTGGATTAATTTAATTATTTCATTGAGAGTGGAGATTTCTTGAGTTTGTAGAATTCCATCATTTAATGTGATGTCTTGGGTTTAAATTTCATCTATGACCATTAGATTTTTCGCTTCCCTATTTTTAAATAAGTTTTCAAGTTACCATTTTTTTTGTAATCCGACGTACTTGACCCTAAGAAAATGAGAACCTATGATGGAAAGATTTTCTCTTAACCATTCTTCTCACTGGGACCCGATTTTGATGACTACATGAATATTAATTAACTATTTTATTCATTATCAACCCATAAACCTGGATTCATTGGTACCTAGAACCCATTTTTTATTTTCTTCTCCCACATTCTTCACCAATAAAATACTCAGTAGTTTAGATTTAATTTTTCAATTCAAAATTAGTTTATGATTATTTTATTTTATTTATATTTTTCCAACACTATCTCTATGGGTTCGAACTCGGGATCAAAATTTTGATACAACCCTATAGCTCAACAATTTGTTTGGTTCATGTTATAAATTTATAAATTTTGTAACAAAGTGGGAATTAACGATTCCCATGGGAAAATCAGTGTGACTCTTACACATGGAAGCTTCCCAGGTGTAGAGTTTCATCCCATGTTTGGGAAATGGTGTAATATTGTAGTGATCGTACATGGGTAATCATGTGCGCAGTTTCTGACGACACCTGATTCCGAGGCCCGGTGTGCCCAGAATCAATTTCCGAAGATTATATCGGGTACTTTCAATGAACAAACGAGAGAGTTTTTCTATCTTTTGAACTGGTTCATGGAATTGAAATCTGAGGGCACCGATGAAACTGCAGCACCAATATTTACGTAAGAAGGCATTTTCTGGAGTTGCGTTTGATCGGGAAGAGTTGTTTAAAAATGTGGTTTAAGTGTTAAGTGAATAAAGTTGTGTCACAACTTTATTTTTCTTTGTGGTTTAACTTCCATGTGAGAGATTATCCTAACTCATATTGTTAGGATATTAGTGAGGTGGTTCCCACACGAGCCCCACCCCTTCAAATTCCCTAACTCCCCATTTACCCCCCTCTTGCTTTTAATTTTTAACTCTCCCCTCTGTCCTCTTTAATTATGCCAATACACTTAATCAATTAAGTGAGATAAGAGTTTGAATTTTTGAATTCATGGAAAGATTTAATAAAATAAGGATGAACCTTATTTTATTTTGGGTTGGTTGTTGTGTGAGGATAATTTAGGAGAGATCTCTTGTGTGTTTTCTGGAAGAACTTCATCTTCTTCGCGAAGAATTCCAAGACTTCAACGAAGAACTCCATCACTGCAAGGAGATATTGACGTGTCATCTCTTCTCCTCTCCACAGCCGGTGGGTGATGCCTTTCCTGAAGAACGACGACGTGCCCTCATTCGATCTTCTCCCCGCGTCAAAGGAAGGGAGACCCCACTTCCTCCTCAGACGTTCTCCGTCAACATTTACGGAGCTTCACCTCGTGACGTCGTTTCCTATGACGATCATCGTTCGAAAACTTATTTGAGGTATGGGTTGTTTCTTCGTTCTAGTTTTTATTTAACGAACATTGTTGTTAAATAATTAGCTGCCTGTTATCAATATAATGGGAGGAGGTCTGACTGCCAAAACCCATCCGACCCTCCACCCCTTTTTATGTTGATCATTGTTGTGGTTTGGAATGGAGGCAACACATTGCAACGACACCACGCAGGAACGAGGGAACCACGACCGGAGTGGGCTGCGGTGAAGGAGCGTGGTGCCAACGCGCCGCCTCGGTGAAGCCAAAGGAGACCGCGGCCAGGAGTGAGCTGCGGCGGTGGGGCGCGACGCCATAGTGCCACGCCAGTCGGACAAGGACCACGACCTTTGGCCGTGGCCGAGCAACAGGAGGCGGCCCGTCAGACCGGCCGCCGGCACACCCTGGAGGCGGGACCCTCGCGGGACCCGCGTGGATCAATTGGCTGGCCATAATGGCTGGCCGTTACCCTAAAGAACTGGGGGTTGAACCCCCGACTAGCACAGCAGAGCAGACCCCTCAGGTCCTCCATTTTTAAGCAAGGGGAAGCGCCCCCCCTTCGCGCCTGCTCGGTCACGAACCGAGCACTTAGCCGAGCTGGGCCGCTCACGCTGGGCCGGGCCGCCCGCGCTGGGCCAGACCCCCACGCCGGGCCGGGTCGGGCCACGCCAGATGTGCCAGCCAGGCCGGGATGTGCCCAACCGGGCTAGACCCGGACCCGGGTCGGGTTGACACGGTTCGAGCCGACCCAGGGGGTATTGGGTCGGGTTGGACCGGGCCCAAACCCCTGTTTCCGGACAAGTCCGTTCAAATGCCCATAACATGGGATACAAACATCCGATCGACGCACCTTTAGTTGCGTAGAGATTCATGGATTGAGACAGTCGTTTTGGTATATTTCACTCAGGGTTTCAGAGAGCGTTGGGTACGAACGGGTTGGTTCGAGCACGAAACCAACTGGGCCCTCGGAGCAGAAATGCTTATAACTTGAGCTCCATAGGTCCGATTGATGTGCCATCGACTTTGTTGGATTCCTCATAGTGATAAAGTTATTTTAGCTTACTACGCTTGAGGTTTGGAAGCAGTTGGAGTACGGTCGGGTTGGTTTTAGCTTAAAAATCAATAGGGCCCCTGGGACGAAAAAGCCAATAACTCTCAGACCGGGCGTCCGATAGACGCGCCGTCTGTCGCGTTGAGTTCCTATAGACAAGATGGAACATCGGGATACATCAACTCTGGACTATGTATTAGTTGATGTATCGAACCCCCTTGGCTCGTGGAAAAGACCCTCCTGGAATTGAGCATGCTGTGTGCGGGAACCCTGGAGATGGCTGCGACTGCGACGACGATGACGACTATACTGGGATCCTCCGTGGGTTCGGTAGCGACGACGACCGTACTGGAATCCTCTATGAGATTGATGGCTATGAATATTGTTCTTGTATCCTATGTGGGTCCGACGGTTCTTGACTACTGTTCTTGTATCCTATGAGGGTCTGGTAGTATTTGACTCTGTACTTGTATCCTACATGGGTCCGACAGAGTAGCTGGTCTTATATCCTTTGTGGGTCCGACAGCTTAGCTGGTCTTGTATACTATGTGTGTCTGACAGCTTAGATGAATCAGTGGATACATCTGATCATCTATATCGTCTTACGAAATGTATACCTGTGTGAGCTGATTCTTGACTTTAAATCATTATCTTCGATGTGATTGACTTGATATCCTGTGTGGATTGAGGTATGCATTCTTGTGTGGATTGGGTTGTGAATTGCTATGTGGAATGGGTTATGTTTTCCTATGTGGACTGGGTTGTACTTGGAATCATGTGCTGGAGCCGAGATGGAATTGATGACTTAGGAATATGTATGGGCATATACCTAAGTAGAGTTAGTTGTTACTTCGTGTTTGTATATTTCCTTTGTGGTTTATCCTTCATGGATTATGGGAGACCTTCGGGGGTCTCGGGGTCCCAACCGAGTAGCATATACTCACCCCTACACGGGCTATGCCTTCACTACGTTGTGTTGGATGTAGACGACGGACAGCGCTAATCAAGGTGGGTGCTCTTGGAGTTGGACGGTACATGGAGGTGGATCACTGGACGGGACGTACACAGAGCGGACAACCGGTGCCGAGGAGAAGAGGATACTATCTGTACCCACCCTTCATGTGGGGTTTCCAGAGGACGGCTCAGACTCGCTACTTTACTTTTTTGTTGATGTACATTCATTCCAGTTGTAATTTAATTTTAGTTGGGTTTGTATTCTGTCCCCTTTACTTTCCAGCACTTACTTTTGTACTCAGTTTACTTAGTGTTTACTTCATCTTTCTTACTCTGTGGTGTTTTTATTCTTTATAAAGTCAATTCCTTCCCTTTTTTACGGGATGTTCACCTTTGGTGCAAGTTGCCAGCCCCTGGCCTATGGAAGGCGGGCTTGGGGTAGTCACGACAATGGCCCCGAGGATGGTTCGTGACAGTATGTAACACATCACAAACATGGTTGGGATTTCTCATCAAAGGGGACAATTTCAATAAAATTATAGGATACAAAATACGGTCCCTCACCAAATACATGTTCATAGTCTCCATCAATGATTCCACCACTAGTGT
The DNA here is from genome assembly GCA_963277665.1 of Viscum album. Lineage (NCBI taxonomy): Eukaryota > Viridiplantae > Streptophyta > Magnoliopsida > Santalales > Viscaceae > Viscum > Viscum album. The sequence continues at coordinate 911,974,723 of OY728162.1, read as the reverse complement.
ATGCATTAATGCTGCTCAAACACCTATGTGAATGATGTGGCATTGAAACTAATGTGGAGGAGTGTAGATGAGGAGGCCTAACATTATGGTACATATGGTCAGGGGAATAGTAATTTGGGTACCTATTCGTAGAAGTAGTTGGTAGAATGGGGGTCCATAAAATTCTTGATGTGCAGTGGAATGAAATAAGGGTGGGTGGTATTTGTCACATACGCATTCAGGGTGAGACTAAACAGGTCCTTATCTGGTATTAGGTCCTCATGCACTCAAACAATATGAAAGGGTGTCAGTTGAAAGGAGGTTCCATGAGGAGGCCTAGGGAATGTTATTCACAATGTTTAGAGCTTCACGTCGAGGTCTCTTGTGATTCCGAGAGGCCTAATGTACGTTAGGGGTCTCGAAAATAATTATTCATCAGGAAATAGACTGAACCCAACTTTGTATAATGTTATGGTTCTCAAAGAATTAAATGTGTTAAAGATAGGTTCCACACAATATTCTAATACCCAAAGGAGGTATTATACTTCATTACTGGGCATGGAACTTTGTAAATAGAACATAATTTTTTTAGATTACCACAAACCCATGGGAGGGTTTTCATGATGGATGGATACCATGGGAAATCCGAAACCTATACTATTCTTGGAGCATCAGAGTATTGCGAACTGGGTGCATTTTTTAGAACCTGAAAGCTCATGCCTGCACAAATGTCATACATAAGAGGATATTTATATGTCCATTAAAGTTGGGGATATGGTTTTTCAAATGATGGTTCTTTCCACGAAAGCGTTATGATATTCACTAGTAGATGGGTATTCAAGAACCTGAGTAGCACTGCACAATGGTTAACATATTCCCTCCATGCGTTTTTGAAAGAGATATATGTCTTTATGGAAATATTCTTTATAGAGGTTTTCATCAACCCTCCACACAAATAAGTCCTATGTGATCACCACATGTTCATGATGATGGGGATCTTCATGAATGTAGTCCATTATCTAGTCCTTTGGGCCTGTTTCCCCTGAATTCACTCCGAACTAGACATTACTTCTTCAGCATATCCCATAACATGTGTATTTCAACTACAAATGGATTATTGTTTTTATTAATTGATCAGATAAAAAATCTCTATACATGCCTATTATGGGTGAATTGATGAGTCTCCTAGTATCTACTATTTTTAGGAAGATATATTAGTACTAAATATATCATTGGTTTCTTAATTATCCCATTGCTACTTTTATAAATGAGTAAAAACTAAAATAGCGGGGAAGAAATTTATTTATGGTTGTACAATAAATAAAGAAAAAAGATTATGTTATATTTTTTCAATAAATTAATTTTGTATTTAACTGCATTCTCCAAATAAAAAACATAATCCAAAAAATATCCATGGAATATTAAATAAATATTATTATGGAAATTATGTGAATAATAATTATATGAGGAAACATTACTCTGAAAATAGTACATCAGTTTACTACAGAAATATTTAATATAGCTTAATGTTAAAAAATATAATTCATTCTCAAAAAAATATTTGAATAATGATTAGTATATTTTATCATAAAATTAATAAATTAACCAATTTTAAATTATTATTCTACGTGAAAGAATATATTTAAAATTTGTATGTTATTAAATGATCAAAAATAATATAAAAAACGCATTAAATTGTCATTTTCCAACAAATAAAGTTTTTCTTCTTCCCTTTTTTACTTTCATTGAGAAAATGATAATATAGGAATTATAAAATGATGTTTATTTTTGAATTCATACAAGAAAAAATTTTATTTGTAAGAATATTCGATATATTTCATTACAGGACAAATTTTGGTGAGCATAGAGTAATTTTTTTAATACTATCACTTTTATAAAATTTTCATGACACAAGAACTAATTGAATTCTTATCAAACTTTTTTATATAAAAAATACATGTTAATAAATAAATAAAAAATATAATATCTTTTAAATTGTAAGACCAATTTTTTTCATTTTTAAAACATTAATAATATTTCACATTTATAAAAACCTTTTTTTCCAATATATTTTAAAAAAGTACCCAAAATAAGTAATTCCTTTTAGGATTAATTTTAATAGAAAATAAATAATATCGAGTTATTGATATATTACACAATTTCATTGAAATTCACATCAATGATAATTTATTCTTACTCATATCTTTTAATCATAAAAATACACCTTTTCTAAAGTACTTTTTATCTTATTGAATTAATATATGAACGTGATAATGTATAATTAAATATTGTTTGAATTTTGAATAATAGGTACACATATAATTAAACAAAATAGCTAATGTGGTCTCCATGATTTTCTTTTTACTCTAATTTTTTCTCCCCAACACCATCTTTCCATTATGGCATGTTTAATTAAATATTCCATCTCAATAACTAATTAAATACGTTAACTCATATACAATTCTAGATTAATGATTCTATATATCATTTTTTTCTAGGGAAAAGCTGTTACTTTCCAAAAAAATTTCTTATCCATTTCAACAATGTGACATTATTCCTTTGAATTTATACATTGGAATACCTTTTACTAGTTCCCTCTCTCTCTACTATAATGATAAATCAAATATATTAAAATTACATTATGATTCATGAATATATTTTCAATGTAATTCATTTCATCCAAACTATATTTTATTAAACTCAATTACTCAACCATTATAACATAAAAATATACTCTATCCTTATAAATTTTATTCTTGATCATAAAAATTAATGATTTTAGACACTTGTATAATTTTTAAATTATAATTTCCCAATATCATTGATCTATAACTACAAATTTAGATATTGTATTTTTATATTAGTGACTTAGATCATGTGAATAATAAAAAATACAAAAATATGTGTTTAATTCATTTTTTTACATTATTGTTCTATCCACTGTAATATTCTAATCTCTATTTTCATCTCTATGGATTTTTAACCTCAATAAATTTTTATAATTATTATAATTAAATTTTTTTGTACAATAAAAATTGTTTACATTCTTTATCCACTCTCACATTGGTTCGTAGAAAATAAATAAAAAAATCATTTAATGTATGCTTTGAAATAATGATATATCTGTTATGGGTATGTTATATGAGATATTGTAATGAAAATGTATTTATATTTCATCAAAGACTATTATCAATAATTTTACTTATAAATAATTTTATGGTGTATCTATTAAGAATAAAAAAGTGTTAACATCTAATTATTGAAAATATCACATGATCTATTGTTGGAGAATGTTTTATCATATAGCATGTAGTATGAAAACAACATATTTGTTTTAGAAATCATGTATTCATATCACACTATATTATAGACTAAAAAATATATAAGAAAAGTATTATCTATGTTTTTAAAAGATTATGTATATTGAGGTACTCTTTTTGAAGTATAAATACATTATTCACAATATTTTACTAAAAACTAACCTATGAATCCAAATATGATATTGTTATAAATTTCATTTGGATAGTACATAAAGTGTCTATTTCCTTTGGTGATGATGACCATTATTTATTTAGACTTCCTATATTCATACACATCTCTAAATTATATTTGTATTATATATAGAATGAAAAAATCATAGTTATTGTGGGATGTGGGAATTAGGGTAAATCTATGCACCATCCAAATTGATTCGTACTATGATCCAAAACCATGGCCTTAATGAACATTTCAAAAAAAAATACACAATCTATACTAGCATTAGATACCTCTTGATCTTCTTTGAAATCATCTCAAACGTATTTTATTGAAATGAAAAACAAGAATAACCCATTTAAACTCTTTAATAATCCCAATAAAAACTATTATATTGAACCAACGCCATTTGAATATAATAAATCATGACATTACCCACAATTAATTATGGGGAATTTTATAGAAATATTTCATCCCATGATGTGTCAACATCACAAAATAATATATGTTCTTGGAGCTCCGAACTATTATAAAACTAAAAGGGAAAATGAATGTTATCAAACTCATCATAATACGACCTCATCAAATGAAAATTCATTCACCATTGTATTTATATTATTTTTATTGTTTATTGATATTTTTCGCATTTTTTGAATTATAGATATTCATCATTTTAATTGGATCTTAAACTAAATTTCAATTCTAATTTTATCATGTATTAATTTATAAAAAGAATTTACATTTTATGATCTAAACATCACAACTTTTAATACACTCTTTTGCAAATAATCATTTTAAAATATCATGATTCATATTGTAAAAATATATTATTAATTTTGTTCTTCTAATTATATATAAAATTCTCATGATAAGATGAACATTCATGGACTTTAATTAATAAAACATAGGGTAATTGAAACTGGATATATGATAACTAAAATAAATTTAATACAAAAAATAACTATCTAATTAATATGAAATTTATATTTTCAATATAAGTTACCCCATAGAATTGTTAAATTAACTATGTTATAGTATAATGAACGATAATTGATGGGGATTTATTTAGTAAGATTTAATGGTGAATAGTTATTCCAATATACACATCCCAATATATCACTCTACCAATTCATTATGTTTAAAAGTCCCCATAGAAAACATGAATCTAATTGGTAGCCTCAGATTAGATGGTATTAAATTTTAATTTTTTCATTAACAGAATCCAAATTTATGGGTGTTCATCCTGTGGAAGAAACAATATAGGGGTTTAAGGCCATGGTGAAAGTAAATGGTCTATAAAACAAACTCCTCCAAATACAAACAAGATTCAAAATTCATTTGAGAACCCTTCATGTCAATTAAGAGGACCTACTCAACATCACCCTTTTCCTTTTTTTGGTGTTCATGGATGCGGCATAGCAAGTGTCACAATAGCAACACCATGTTTCCATTTTCCTATATAAAATTTGTACATGGTCTACCCATATGGACTATGATAATAGAATCTATCTTTAGGAAAACCCCTCTCAACTATTTAATATCGAACCTGAACAATTTTGTGCCAACACCTTGGTGTAGTGATTATTATATGGTTAGGACACCCTTGGACACTATGACACATACCCATGGTTGTTTTATAGTGGTTATAGAATATTAGAGGGTAGTGATTTATCCATCACCAAAGTGCATGGATTATTTTTCATCTAGTTAGGTTTTTATTGTGGTAACTTTTATCTAAAGAAGAGATCCATGGTGGCTTCAGGACTTGGTAGAGAATTATGGATCAGGGTAGAGCTTTATTGTAGGTCCTCATGGTGTTTTTTGGTGTCTAGTAGTGGTGGTATGGTGATGTAAAGGGTTTAAGAGTTTTCCTACAGTGTAGATGGAATGACTAATGATGTAGGAGGAATAAAATAATAATAATGGAATCACTTTTATAAATAATGAATACTGACCAAGATAAAACATCCCATATCATAATATTCTATTTATTCACTATACTATATTAGTAAACTCCTCCACTATGATCTTTAGAAAGTTTAATGGGGGTGGTGGACCACATGATCCACCATGGACTGCCCTTTTCCAATGAGACACACATCCCATAACAACATGTATTTACCTCATGTGCTTATGCAATCCTCAATGTCACATATAATTCATCATTCCATGGTCATGAAATCACTATAGGGTTTCATGGTCGTGAGGCCTTCAAGGTCAGGATATGTGGAGGGATATCATGTAGTTTAAGTGATATCCCATTAGCCTTAAGTTTTTATTCAACTCTCTCATTTGTTAGATTCTCCTAATTCCATGAGTTCATGCATGAAACATATTAATTTGAAAATGATATACTTTCATCACTTAGTATAGATAAATTTCACAAAATACCACGAGGGATTTAAAACATTTGATTCTATGATTACATAGTTAATGTGATGTAATTATATAGATTAATAAATCATCAATCTCAAAAAAAAATTACCTTTAAGTATTAATAATGAAGTCATAGTATACTTAATGAAATTATCCACAAAATTGAAATCATTCCCTATATCTTAAGCTCAAGTATGGACATGAAAAATATTTAAAACTCAATGAATTTATACTATAATTCTACTTCATTTTTAATTTGTTAATTTTTTAATTTTTAAAAAATTCAGTTTGTGGAAGTTTCACATCCCTCACCCAATCTCAATTGATGAAGATCAATGGTCATGTGATGGTTGTCTTTAACCATCCGTAACTCAACCCATATTTTATTTATATTTTTTAAAATGTGAAAAATACAAAATTTAATAGTGACATGGTCCTCATTCCCAAAAAACCTAATGAGACAATAGCAATGCATTACCTAAATCTGGTGTTCCCCATTTCCCATGAAATCCTTCTCCCCCACCCCGAACACATAAATATTTAACATCATACAAAATATTAGAGTAAGGGTATGAATGGAAAAATAATCTTGTAATGTGTCCATTCATATTAAAGGACATTCATAAACTCTATTGAAAAAATGGGGTTCAATGTGAGGTAAGTATTAAGGGTAATGAATATATTAATAAATCCCTAAATCATTTATATAGAGAACATGTACAATAATTATTTGGAAAAATTAATATCAAATACAAGTAATTTACGTGTCCTAATATATTTTTGGATGTTTACTAGGAAATATTGGAAATAAATTCATAGAAAACTTCTAGGGAAAAGAAAATATATTTTATGGAAACTCACTCCTCTCATTTTTCATAAAAACAATCCAATCATCATAAACTTTTAAATATTAAATCATGAATGATAGATGAAAATTTTCATTGATTTCAATTTTTTATGTTTCAATATAATTATCCAAATACCCATTTTACATGTTTAATTCCATCAATTTTGAGATTAATATAGGTAATCTTGCGATTCCTACTAAAATATTATGTATCATAGACCAGCAAATTTAGGAATTAATCTATGTGTGGTCATGCATTTTCTTCCACTGAAACTGATGAAATGGATTCTGAATTACAATATAGGGGGTAAAATTATTAAAATTTAATGTAATATCCCCTTTCATTTGAATCTATATTTATATTTATTTTTTACTTCTTGATACAATAGTTCCACAAACATATAATTACCATGGTCTTTAAAATAACATATATTTAGTTACTATGCAAGGAAATTACATGATAGTTCAAAAATCATTATGGGGATTCACATATAAATGGTGCGTAAATGAAAAATTAAATTCAAAAAACTATTTTGAATATGAGTTACAAAAACCGATATTGTTGATACAATTTATTTAAGGATTTATTATATAATAGATCTCTTAGTAAAGCTGTTAATATATATTATCCTAGTGTCTTTGAGAAGTCATTACATAGAATATCATTTGAAATATGGATAAAATATATTATTCAAAAATCTTAAACATGATTATAATTTCCTTTGATTTCAAAACTGGATAGGGTAACTTGGTGACATACATAACCAAGGGGTAAGCTGTAAATCACAGTAAGTAATAAACAGATTAAAATTTGATGATAGTGTTACATGTTAGTCTATATTAAAAGGATGATAATTTAAATCTTGAACAATGAGACATGATACAACATGGTTACACAAGGTCAACATTTTTATTTCACAAGCACATTAAATATGACACTATAATCATAGGACAAGGATTACTACCAAGGATTAAATTTTTTTTGGAAAAATTCACATAATGGATTGGGTTCACTCCCTACAAAACTAAATGACATATCTTGAGACTTAATCATTACCCATTGCAATGAGGTGCTATATAATTCTAGGCTTACCCATTGCTTTCCTACCATGTATTCGTATAAGTGTTTTACATATATTATTCAAAAAAGGCAACATTTAAAAAACATAGAATTAATGAATGTTGATAACATTAAAGGAATTCCCCATTAAAATGAGGATATATATATTTAGGTTAATTTCATTAGGTTTAAATGGGGATGTTATTACAATATTTTGGTTTGGAGTAGAAAAAACCAAAAGATATTTTTAGCTACATAATGAGGGTACAAAATTATTCATGGTAGGGAATAATGAGAGTAAAAGGGAATATATTAATTTTTAAATCGTAATGTTAGTACGAGTGATATTTTAAAAAATAATCTAGTATGAAAAATTGGGAATTATGAGGAGTAAGAAAAAAATGTGTATAAATAAATGTTTTGCATAGAAATATAACTAGATAATTTCATCAGTATAATGGGGGTACATAATGAGTAATGAAAGGGATTAATGAGAGTGAATGTGGTCTCGTGTTACTCTGAAATCATAATTACAGTAAGCGGGGTGTGGGGAATCATATCTCATCAATTGTAATTTTTATACAAATGGCATTACCTAAAGAAAATTATTGAATAAAAAGGACAAAGAGAGGATCCCTTACTTGAGAGGGTGTTCCCAAAAGATTGGGGAGTATATTGAGAGGATTGGGGGCCTTTGGGTGGGTCTTGAGTTTAAATGGAAGAGTGTGTTCGATATAAAATGGTATTTAGTTAAAATTAATGGGATCTTGGGTTTTTAATACAGTAAAAGAGAGGGTAGTTCATAAATTTTTTCGAAGCATAACAAATACAATCTATAAAATATATGGATTAAAACAATGGATGAGTTTCACACCTTTTCTACTATAATGATTGGATTGTGATTAAAGCATTCATGAGAGATGGAAATTTTACTTGGTTTTCAATCACTAGGATACATCCCAGGATCATACAATGGAAATGTTCTAATTTACAAAATACAATTAAAAATGATTCCTTTTATAATGTTCATAGTGGAATCACTATCCCTCCTAGTTTAAAACCATTCAAAAAAAGAATGAAAATTTCTATCTCAACTGAAGTGTACTAACTACTTTATTAGAAGTTCCTCCTTCAATTTTTTGAATCAATAAGTTTTACACCTCATTAATTGTATCATTATATTCCATCTTTATCCAATGGATGAATACCTCTTTACCACATAACTTCTGGGAAACATCAATATTTCATAAAACTATTTTCGTATCTTGCGTGAAACATTGATTCCTTGTGTGCAACATTTATGTTGTGTCATGGAAAAACTCTGGTGTGTATCTTCCTTTTTGCATGAAACTCCCTTCGTATGAATGACACCCTATGCATGCTATTCTTATGTGATTGAGAGCCTCAAATTTCTATAATGGTGGAGCCAATAAAATGAGGTGGATAGTCTCTTATTCATATTAATTTACAACAAAATGTGTCATATTCTATCCCATTAAATTATTTGCAAACAATATTTCTCCGAGATCAAAAACCATAATTTGATGTCTTATTGCACACTGATGCCTCTTTTGTAAAGACTCGTCTATCACAAAAATTAAAATCATTCACCCACTTCACTCCATTTCCTTTTTTTATGCAGTAATACCAAAACAATTATTCGACACAAAATTTAAGACCACCTTAATTATAGCATGCAACATCCTTTACCAAAAACACATTTCTCCATTTTATAAATATTGAGGCCCAAAAATTTGGCAAACACTATGAAATGATGCTGCATTGTATATAATTATTTGTACCACCTCTAGATCATTAATTCCTTTTTCTTGGTTCATTGTCAACAAAAAATGTCAACAATAATTTTATATCTCTACAACTAGTCATGGAAACCCTATTTTTCAAAAAAAAATCAACCCAAAAAATTCCACAATGTTTCCTTGAATAATATGTTTCCGACATATCATAAATCCACCTCTTCTGATAATTAAATTTTATGAAAAACCACAATCAAGAATGTGACACTTTCTAGGACTCGACATCATAATATGTCATTTCATTCCCTTAATTTCCCATATTTATCATATAATGATTTTATGTTTAGTAGATGGGAGAGAAATTATATAAAACAAGAATATACAAGTGTTTTTGTTCAGTTGCATAATAGAAAATACCAACACTCTTTCACTTCAACATTTTTTACTATAAACAAAATAAAATATAGTAATTAAAGCATACAATTAATAGAAAATATAACGTACCTCCCCCAATCTAGGCCATGGGATAGCCTGTCAATATTTAGTGTAATAGTTCATGTTGTTAATATATGAAATAATATGAGAAAATAATTAAATTAAAAGGAATATGAATGAGGATGATAGAAAGAAAATATAAACACATAAAAATCACACACAAAAAGAAGAAGAATAAAGAGAGGTAATAATAAAATAAAATAAAATAAAATAAAAAAAATATATATATATATTTAAAATGAGAAAATAAGATGAAAGAAAAATAAAAACATTTGTAGATGAAAAGGAGGAGGACTGAGAGAATAAGATTGGATGGGTGGTGGAACATATAAAAAATGCACGAATTATTTAAATAAGATATTATTCATATTACTTGATAATTAAAACTAAAAAATTTAAATGAAAATAAAATAAAACCAATGGGAAGATGGATAGTATCTTAACCCTTGGTAGAATCCTCTTGTTCGTGGTGTGAACACCTTTAGGAAGAATGTGATGCTCCAATTTTATAGGAGGGGAATAAGAATCTTCAACGTCCCGTCATGAAGAAATATTATTTTTCCCATGATATCTCATCAAATATACTCTTTATTATTTAAAATTATATCTTTAAACCTATCTAACATAAACCCCAAGAAATCATTTGAAAATATACTAGAATATATTGGTTATTTCCAAACACTATAATGGATATATTATTAGAGTAACAGATTCTTTGTGGTTGATTTGCTTACATGGGTCAATGTGGCCTCTAAAAAGGGATTAGGTTGTGCCGAAATAGATCGATGATCATGGAATTTTCATAGATCGACCAACCATAGTAGTGTTCATATGAATCGAGCTCTTGAAACCCTATAGGTGGTTGACTCTTTATTTAAAAGGTATCCATGGAGGTGTGGTGGTGTGTTAGTGGGAGATGAATCAAAACCGAGCTCAACCAGGCGTTAACCATTGCGGTTCTAGTGTGACCACAGGTGGTAGTGGTAAGAGAATTGAGGCTAAGTTGAGAATAGATGTGTAGAAATTGGGTGTCTGAGACCAATCCATCATAGGGTTAAAATTTTGAACATTAACATAAAAACTATCTCCCCACATAAAAACAGACAAAGGGGACGTGCTAGATTATAATTCTACGCACATGATGGACATTAAAAACAATATAAATTTGGAAATAAATCCTATATCTACTTACACAGAATAGAAATGGGTAGCACCATACATGTCCCATGTGGGAATTGTCCCAAATGTAACTCCTCTTGGGCTTGACCCCATGTGGCCCACCTCTGTGTGGTCCTGATTCCCTCGTCCACAAGCTATTCTTCTTGATATGGCCCTCCCACAATTCCTTGATGGGCTGGCCCTCATGGGTTTGTCTACATTGTGAGCCCCTTAGTTGACGAGATGTATGATATGGCCTATTTTTTAGTAACATGAAAACATTAAACAGTATCATATATATATATATATATAATTCAACATATTTCATAATTAAATTCCAAATTTCAAGATAACCCTCTATAGTCAAAGAAAACAATTTTAATTCCAAATTCCAAATTACCTATCATTTAATCAAAACATTGAAAATCATAGGTATTTAGATAAATAAGAAATTTAAAACTATTGAGAAGCATTCAAAAATATTCATGAAATTTGTGTCTTTCAATTTCCTTATAAATTATAAACCCCTTCTTCCCCACTCAGACCTTATGATAGATCATAAATAGGAATTCCGAACTATACATGAACATGATGACCTTGTAATCCAACATTGGTTGTGGAATGGGTTAGGGTCTCTGGTTGAAGCACTATTAAAAGGGTAGACCTTTCTCTTTTAGATTTTTTTGTTCATAAAATTGATGTGTATAAATGGGATCATGAGATGAAATAATGAAAATGAACCGTTCAAATTTGAACAAAAAAATAATTCACATATACCCGGAGAACTCACTATCCCTTACTAATCGTCAACCAAATGGAGTTTACCCCTTGATTCTTGTAATGAGGCGATAAAAAATAATATAGAATGAATCTATATTTATATCCTATTCTTTATAACATGTCTATTAAACAAGTGTATTCATGAAAATGTGAACCCTTATGTTACAATTTTTCACATTATTTTAATATATCGATTGAATTCATTGTCCATCTATTTCTATATTTTTAATTCATGTCTCAGAATTTTTTTATTTCCAATTCTTTCACAAGTTATTAATTATTTCCATAGTGGTTTTTTTATAATTAGGCCAAATCATAATTTTTTTATATATAATTAACACTTCTTAATGATAGTCACTTCCCTCCGACATTAATATTTATTTTATAGAATCCTTATAACTAGAATTAATCTCACCGATTGAATGATATTATCCAGTATTAGATTTTAACTATGGATGAAATAGAACCCTATATCATTGATTGTCTTCCTTTCGCACAATCCGTTCATTGTTTTCAAAGCTATGGTGTAATGAAAATAACCACAACATATCCTTAATTAAAACCCAACATGATTCATCTTCCATTTAAGCCCATTTTACATCGTATTGGTGTTCATGAAATTTATCCACTCCTCCCCTTCTTTTTTTCATATAAAATGAATATCCAATGTCACTATATCCATAGTATAATTCAATTTTTATTTTTAATACTTGATATATAGTAGGAATTCTAAATATGATCACAATATATTATTACATACAAACCCAAGTTCCACATAGGATTCCTCCAAATTAGATGGATCATATATAATCATGTATAATAAATTCCTCTAATCAACCATGGGTTTTAGGATGGGATCCTAGGAGGGCCTATGGGTTTTCCCCTAAAGGCATGCATTGAAAGATATCAATCCTGACATTAGATATCAGAGATATAGTGAGGAATATGTGTTGTAGGGTGGAGTATTCCCTAATGAATTTTGACAATGATAGTGATTTCTCATTTGAAACCTGTGAATCCATGGTTACTTGTGTCAAAAGTGTTCCAGATAGTGGTTGTCATGTGGTGAGTATCAGTGATGTAAAAAATATCTATGCAATATAGTCGAATCTGATATGGTATGATTGAAGAGGAGGTCAAATTGTGCTGTATTTCGTTTGAGGGGAGGATTTTTGGGAAAAAAACTGAGTCCCACATCAGATTAAACAACTTATTGTAGCTCACATATAAACTAGTATGGTCAGTTCCTCCTATAACCCATGGGTTATAGGATCAAACCCCATATAGTTCAATCCATTGGGTATGAAAGGCCTCGGGCTAGAGAAAATCAATCATGATAGCTCTTTCATCAATAAAACCCCTCAGCAATGATTACTTTCAAACCACAATGAAAAAATTACATCATCGTAGTGTGATTCTTCTTCTATACCTCAGATGACCTAGAACTCTATTACGTATATTCATGGTTATGGAATAGTGGGTATAAAGAGTTCTGTCAAGTGAGTTCTTGATCACTAGTGTGCATGTATTCTTCTACATCGTGTGAGGACATCATGGTGGTCTTCATAGACATATTAGGGAATCCATGGTGGTTTCGGGACAAAAAATATTAGTATGGATCATGAACGTGGATCACAAGGGGATCTTATAGTGTCTTTTGGAGACCAGTAGTTATGGTTTTCAATGGTCGAGGGAGGCAGCAGTGGCTTGCTTCATAGATGAAATGATTGAGGTCGATGGAGTCATGGGGAAAGAGAAAAATTTTCACTTTTAGTTGTGATGATCACTGAACTAGTTCCCACATTCCACATTGAAATATCCACATATTTACTTTGTTGTATTTGTCAAAAACATTGTCACAGGAACCAAGAAGTCTGATAGCAACAGAAGGACTATTGATCCAGCATGGACAACCCTTCCCCATCGATATTCTCCTCTCTCCACTGCACAATGTTTTTCATTGTGTTGGTGAACACTACTATGCCAATTATTATCATTTATTCCATGTAATTTCACTCCTTGAAGGGTGGCATAGCCACAAGGCCCACATGGGCCTACAAGATGGTGGCTACCTTAGAGGTTGAGGGTGATCCCATATGCCCAATTTTTTTTCTAAATCTCTCATTTGTGAAATTCTCTTACAAAATAATACACCAAAAATCTATGATAAGTGAAACAAATAAAAATGAGGTATTTCAATTTTATTTATTTATTTTTCTCATAAATTTGTTTTAAATATTAAAATACCCAAAAATAATTATTCTGAATTTAATCATGGGTATTATATAATTAAAAAATTTAACATTAATTAAATAATATTTTATATTTTCGTTTATAAAATGATAAAGAATATCCTTATATTTATAAAATTTTATTTTTATTGTTGATTTTTTTTTGTTTCGTGATCCCCAAGGAGAGGGAAATTATATATATCTTTTATGATATCGAATAATTTTTAAAATTAATGAATTCTGACCCACTAATTCTAGTGATTGTAATGTAATGATTTTTATCCAGTAAAAATTGAATTTTTCAATTGAGAATTATAAGGGCCATCATTAGTGAAATTTAATGACATTTATATAATTTTACCTTTTTGAAACTCAAGAATATATAAGGGATATGGAAAAATTAATAACAAATTTAATTTTGCACAAATATCATTCAACACTTTTATAATTAAATTCAATAAAACACTACCAAAAATTTGAGATACCTACAATATTTTTGAGATTAAATAATACATCAAAATAAAAATAAACAAATTAAAATATATTTTTACCTCCAAATAGTTCTCCTAAAACCCTTTATTATTTTATTTCAACAATGGGTACCCTAGAGGAATAAAAAAATTATACAGTGATCTATGATGCCTCATTTGGGAATAAAATTATCACGAAGAACAACATTTGAGTCAAGAGGAGAAAATGATATAAAAAAGTGTACAATACAAACACAATCCAATAAAAGAAAGGAATAATTAATATTTTTGAAAATATTATATAATAATTAGAATTTGGAAACAATATAAAATATATTATAACAAAAAAATATGAGGCCCATTATAGAAAAATCATTAAATTGTGTGATAAGATTATTTCGTGTGCAGTATACATGTTATCTCACTAGATAAGAACAATACACAAGGAATTAGGATGGGTTATAATATAAAACCCTCCCATCACATCCTAATATTTATCAATATAAAAATTCAAAATTTTAAAACTATTGATAAGTCATATGAATAATAAAAAAATATAGAAAGGAAATAGGGAATATAATATTTTCATAAAGAATTATGAAATGATAAAATATAAAAATTCTAAAGAGAGGTGGTATTATTGATTTTCTTATTATTTAATTTTTAAAAACGATAGTAGTTCTAAAATATGTGGTTCATTTTCTGAAAAAATCATATGAAAGTAGTTTATAAGTATGTAGATAAAGGTACCTATCATTATATATATTTTTGAAATATTTAATGAAACAATGGAGAAGGTATTAAGACTATTTTTTCAATGAAAATATAAATGAACTTCAATAATTTTCTTTAAAAAATATAATATTTTAAATATATTAGAGATTTAAAATATATAATGGAGTTGTATAGGAAATAAAATATGAAATAGAGAATTATAATTTGATTGTGTTATCTTAAAAAATATGGAAAAATGAATATAAAAAATCAAGTATATCCCAAGAAAAAGATTTAATATAATAATGATATTTAAGTATAGGAAATATACATAAAATATCAATGATATATGTTTTATAAAAATATGTAGAAAAAAGGTATCGTGAGAGAGAGAGAGAATCCAAACATAAAAGATTGTGGTTTTGGAGTTCCCCAACTAATGGTACCAACAAGATTCATACATCCTTCATGATTTTTGAATTATAATTATAATATTATTAAATATTTTATTTTTAAAATATTTACCATATATTGGAATAATTGGTTTTTTTCTATTCATTTTCTATAATTATATTAGGAAATTATATTAAGATTTATAATCTCAAGGATGTTTATTTAACTGTTAAAAGGTAAAATTAGTTTGTTGTAATTAATTGAATTTATTTTTAATTGAGAAAATAACTCCAAAAGAGAAGTATAATGGAGTACATGTCATTCCAGAAGACGAAAAGAATCTAAATATAAATTAGTGTAAGAAAATTATGATATATATAGGATAATTATTATCACATAATGGTTAATTAGTTAAGGTAATATTTTGACCATGTTATGCTTAATCTGTTTCATTTAATCATTATTTTTTGACCACTTATATGATATTAGATAAAATAGAATTTCCTAATTTATCTAAAATATAAATATAATTTTACTATGACAACCTTACATGATTATTTTGATGAAAAATAAATATTTTATCTTTGGAGGAATTCAACCAACTGAAATACATAATATTTATTATAAGTAGTATAATATTTTTACAATAATTATAAGAAGAAATGAAATTGAACGACATTATTAATATAATTAACTTTTCTTTTAGATTCCCTCTACTAACACATTATATGGGCATACGGAATGATATTTAAATAATTCCAAAACAATCTAAAGTAATAAAATAATGTTGGGATGTTAGATTTTTTGATATTTGGCATGGTTTGGATTTTAGATTGTGTGGAGTCATGGTTTGGTGGATAGTGGTATTTATAAGTGTTGGAGTGGGGTTATTCTGACTAAACTATATATTAATTTTATACATTCCTCACAAGGAGAAATATTTCTGAAATTTATGACTGTAAATAGTACATATCCTCGGTGTCTCCATGCTAATCCTATATGAAAAAATTCAGTATAAAATTAATCAATTATTTAACTTATTATATGAAACACAGTAATCTTCTACATTCCATCATTCAAAAAAAAAACGAACATTTTTTAAACTATAAAAAAATGACCTGAATTTTTTTTAATGTACTAAATAAAAATTTATTATCTATTTTATTTAAATAATTTCATTAATATTATAATATGTTTTTTATCAAAATCCTTGTTTTTTAAAATTAAAAATTATTTTTTGGCACAATGATATTTAACATGATTTTAATAATTACTCATGATTTCCAAAATTATTCTATTTTTTATATTGAAATAAATCTGTTTAAAAAAAAACTATTTTATGATAAAGCATTATTTGATATTTTTTATATTTTTTAATATAAATTTTTTAAGGAAAATAAAAGATATATTCCTCTAAAATATAAATAGGGTAATTTTTTATAAATGAATATTTTATGATATTAAAAAATTATATGTTTTTTATTAATGATATAAATTCGTTATATTTTTATTTCTTCTTATACAAAAATAATTTTTCACTAATATTAATAAATTCATAGAATTCTAATATAATGGTTGAACTTTGTAATTAATGATTTTCATTTCCTATATTAATATTTAAAATGTTAATATTTGTCTTAAACTGTTATTAGATAGAAATTAATCCATTCATTCATCATTCACATCAATTTCCCTCATGGTTACATGCTCATCATTCTAAAAATTTCTATGGTATTATAATTTTTTTATTTCTATCAACATTAATGTTTTCATACGGGTCTATTATAGGAGATAATTGGGATCTATTTTTTCGTATTAATTTTATATAGTTATAATGTATTTATTTTATTATAATATTATAAAATAATTTATTTTTTAAATTTTTTCTATAAACATAATGTTATAAAATAAAATATTTCTAGTTTATAGGGTTCATGTGTTTTATATCATAATATATCAACCCATGAAACATTTTTATTCAAGTGATAAATTCCATATAAGAAATTATTCATTGTTACATTCTTCATGCCTTTTTTAATTTTTTGTCTAAAAATATCATTTCAAACACGTTGATGAATATAGATTGGAGTAATTCTATGTAATTTTTTTAGGTTCTCGTGTTTCAACTTCAAATATATGATTTCTATAAATTGCAAGGATAATCATAGTGTTCATGTAATATAAAATATTTTCGATATGATCTATAATGTTCACTAGAATCTACTCCAAAGAGATATAATGCTCCGTGTATACATTCTCTAGATTTAGTACTTCTGAGAGATCAAGTATGTGACACTGCATGGGGGATATATTGAATGAATCATGTACATCAAACAATTTTGGTGGATGTGGTATTCTTTAGTTCACATTATCTATGTGATAAATAAAATTATAATGGATGAAATTTCTTGAATATATCATTCCCATTTTCCCAACCAATTTTACTATCTTTAATGTGAACCTAATATTGAACAATTTGTATCAAACATCAAATACTTGGTATATTCTTTGATTTTAAGTATAGTAAATTGGTAATCTATAACCTACTCTAATTTATTACATAGAATCCTGGACTATTTCATCAATTTAAAAATATATTTTAGGTCTCAATATATTCAATTATATAATGATTTCCATAAATGATATGGTTTAATATTTTTTACATAAATAGGTTCATAAGGAACCATTAGATTGGTTGTGTGGAAGTAAATATTGTATAAAAAAATTGAAAAGTATGGTGTTGATCCCAACATCCATTATGGTGTATAGGGATATCTATAAACATATACAAAAATTCTAGATATTATATTTATATTGAATATGAATTTATGGGTAATATAGAAAATAGAAGATCAACACTATGTTCAATTTTTGATAGCTACTTTTCTAGAACATTGATTTGAAACGAAAGTATTGATCTGATACAATTTATAGTTGTGTTCAATGTATCATAACTACTCTTGGAAATTATATCCTTGAATTATAGAAAATTGACATCTCCATTTGAATTATAATGTCAAAATGGGTATTTTTGACTATCTACTATGACCCGTATGACATTATTTTCATTTGATTCCTTCAGTAGGCTATTTTCAAAATCAATGCAAATTTTGTCGTATTCCTATGTTTGTATGTGTAATGGTTCCATCATCCACATTTCCTTTTCCCCTTATCCAAATTTACTTTTCTAGATAACCAACCTTCAAATTATATAGGATGACGCGATGCTTGATTGGGGGATGGTGAGTGTGGTTACAAAATCCATATATTGTTTTATCCATTATTAGTAGTACTATTTCATTATGGTGTTATTTTGGGGAATTTGAAACACCCATTTATCCACACATCCCTAACATTGAATGTCTATATGGACATGATTTCCATAGAAAGGTCTTAACTAGTGGTTTTATGTAATTTCACATTGGTATGTGCCACTGGTGAGAGGAATAGAGGTCTAACTCAAGTCACCCTTGAAAAAGGAATTGTTTCTAATTCCAAGTCACTCCTATATATTTATTCCGTGTTGTCAAAAACGATCCAAAATACATGTATAAGACAGGCTACCCCACCATCAATTATTGATCATTTACAAACATTGATGGGGAAATTTTTAAATATCTAATGCTTTTCTCTGATTCTTTTCATTTATATGGTGTTCAATTATAAATTTTATGGTTCAATTCAATATAACATGGCACTCTGAGGTTTTATCACCAAGTATGAAGGAGTTCAAAATTATAGGGGTGGTATTAAACATTATAGAGGTGTCATACTTATCCTATAAGAATGGGAATAAAAAAATATAATTTATAACATCTCATAATTTTATCAATGGAATTTCCCTTCTAAATAAATAATTGTGTCTTATTAAGTGATATAACATAATTTACACACACAAAATGATAAAACCAGCTATATTATATTATATTAATTTAAAAATTAAATATATAGAATAATTATAGACATATAAATTGAATGTATTACAATGGGCATAATAATTTATTATAAGATAATAATAATAATAGGAAATTTTGTATATCCTTGATCCCTTAGAATAATTGCATTGATGAACAACATTACATAAAAGAAGAATATAATATATAATTAAATATGAATTTTAAAAATAAATATATATATATATATATATAACATTGAGATAAATTTTAAGTGAGTAATGAATAAATTAAATTAAACGTAATTATAGAATTTAGAAACTTGTATGAATAATTAAAATATTTTCTTTAGAATAGTAATATGACCATTGGATTAATATCCTTTCCATTATAATAAAAACCTCATCTAGGGAATGAAATATCTTGTTTTTTTATCTTATAAAAATAAAATATGAAATATTTCAACCCCTATATAAGTAAATAAATATTTTAAATGATAAAATAAGTTTTTATATTTTTTCTGAATCATAAATGTTTTATTTTCATTTTTAAATGGTTATGAATAACTAAAAAAAGTTTACTTTCATAGAATGGTCTTACCAGTTAATGTTATGTTGTATTATAATAATAATATTACTATTTTATAAGACCATTAATATTTAAATACCTTATATTATTTGAAAATAAAATTTAACATATTTAAAAATTATTTTCATTAAATGGATTTCATTTTTGGGATCTACATGTTGAAAAATTGGTTGGGTGAACTTTTTTTATTTTAATAATAATCAAAAAAAATTTGGAATAATGAAATAATGAAAAATTATACAATTAAATGTATAATCTAAATAGATTAAATTTTGAGTCATTATAAATATATGAACTCACTAGTTCAAACTGACATGAAAAATGGTCTATATATAGTCATATGAATCCGTACTTTAAGTAGTTTTGTGTGAAAACAATTATCTAATGATTAAAATATTCAAAAAACCCATATCCTCCCCTTTTAAATACAAACATTCTTTTAAAATATTTTATTCCATGGATCTTGGAATATCTCTACACAATTCCATTCCTAATCTTACTCCCACATCCTAGATCTTCTAGTACCATTCAATGTCAATTCCAAGGATCCTTAAGTTGTATCAAAAAAGAGAAATCTAAAGAGAGATGTATACTCCAATGTAAATTTCGTTTGCCTATAATTTTATGCCACCACCCTTATATGATCTCAATCCACCAAAACAAAGTTACATAGTTATCATAGATAAATTGATATGTTATTAATATGATTTAATATCCATCATGTACTCGTCCTTCTTTCATTTCAAAATATATTTGATTTAACATATGTTCATTTCATCACATCTGTGAATAACCTATTTCAATTCCCTTAACCACCTATAAGGATTGTGATAAAACATTTTTATGGAAATATATGATTTTAATTGGTATATGATAAAATATTTCATTCTTGATAGTATTAAATAATTATTTAATTAAATAAAATAAATCCACTTCATGATGCATGGTAAAACAAACTAAATGATCAAACCATATAATGTTAACTTTTTGTAAAATTAAATCATTCCTACTTTGAAAAAAATAAAATGAGTCCTAGGTCCATTTAAATGACAGGATGGGAATTAATAAATTTTAATTTAATTTCTATTTTTTATATATTTTTGAATAAAAAATAAATAATTAACAACATGTGGCCTAGCCTGGGAACTATGAAACAATGATCCTCAAAACAATGAAATTTAATATTATATCTCATTGAAATGATATTAACGTGAAATAATAAAATTATAGTAAATAAAATATTGGAGGAAAATTTTAGGAATTAATTAATTTATTAATATTACATTATGATCCAGAACATTAAGTGATAATGTAAAATTACAATGGATCCTAATATTAGGGATCTCTCCAAACCACCCAATTTTCTTTTTATTATGACCTTACTCACTCTAACTCACATTATATCTCTATTTTATATTCATTAATTCATATCAATTGTTTAGAAGTATATATTATTAATATATATAACTTAATTTTTCTTCCTATAATGGGTTAATAAATATTATATGTTCATTTATCAAATCTAATCATTAAAGTCAATCTTGATTAAGTGAAACTTTTCAATCCATTAAGGATATTCTTTAAAACTATTTTATTGACTATATAAATATAAATTATCAAATAAAATAAATTAATTTTTTAGAAACAAACATTTGTTTACCTTTAAATTTATAAGAATATAAAACATTAATTCTTTCATAAATGATTTGTCGATTTTGTATGTACACCATTTTTAATGTTCATTTATGTACACAATTATCCACCAATTATCATTATAAATTTTTCAATGAACCCAATAGTTTGTGAAATATAATTTTTTATTTAAATTTTAATTTCAAAAATAGTTAATCCCTTTACTCTCTTTTGAGTCATTATGAATCCTCCTTTGAATGTGATATGAGGCACGTATATGAAACCCAATTCCTTCTATGGTTCTTATATCTATACCATACACATTCTTTCCATTTATGGAACACATAGAAATATACTTGTTATCATGGGTAAACCTATACAATTCTCCATTTCATTAAGTAATTTTTATGTCTCATAAGATGATATGTCTGGGATTAAGGAGTAATCATATCCATAATTAGAATTTTTCGGCAATGTGATGTCATCTTGGTAGTGGGCGTTGACATAAAACAAAAAATAAACATAATAATGTAAAAACTTGAACATAATGTTTAAATATAAAAATCATGAGTCATAAAATAAATCATGGAATTTTGTAAGGCATAGATTATAAAAGAACATTTTCCATGATAGAATAACACTGATATAAAACATGTAATTTTGGAAAACTAATAATCAAATAATATGATTTCAATATTATCCAAGGCATTGCTACCAAGACCATCCTAATAGACAAAGTCCATCACAGAACCGGGTTTACATTCCATCCCAGCCACGTCCTTCTAAAATAGATTTACTTTCCATTATATTCATGTTTATCACATGAGATATAAATATTTACCCAATGCAATGGAGGTAGATATTGGTTTCAGACATCATAGAATGAAATCATTATTACATGTTCTTCAAAAAAACATAAATCATAGCATATCCCAAGAAATAGTGGGATTTCATAAACATCATTAAAACATAACATAATACATATAACATACCATTCCATTATTAACATAAATAAAAAACAGTAATAATTGGGATTTATATATCACATTATTTAAAGATATTCATCTTAGATGGAAAACAATATTTATAAACCACTTGAATTATGTTCTTCAAGAAAATACCCATTCTTCTGCAAAAATGATTTCTTTTCACTAAATGTATTGAAATTTTAAAAGAGAATAATTTAGTTGAAAAAAGGGAATATTGTGGAGGATGTTTTGTGGAAATAAGGATTCTTTAAACTAAAAAAATCCATTCATGATATATAAGTTGAAAAAATTCGCCTCTTACTTTTGTTGGATTTTTCAAAAAGTACCTCGTATGGTAAACAAAAGAACGATTCATTCCATACCATGTTGTAAATGTAAAAAATGGGTAAAAAATAATTAAAGCCTACATAGATGAATAGTAAACATTTTATGTCATTTTTAGAAAACATGGATATGATTACTAAATATAATCTCAGTAGATACTTATGTATAAGAAATTTCGGATAAAAATGAGTTTGCCAAATTATCCCTTACCTTAAGTGAAATTTATTCCATATTTGTAGAAAACTCTTGTATAGTGAAATTAAACATATTATTAACCTTTTACATAACTATAATAATATTTATTATATAATATATGATTCACATATGACTTTATATTACCCTTTCATTTGTTAATTCCATGTTAAAACAATGTTTTGGGTAATAATCATTTTATTTATCATACATGTTTTGAAATGTTATTCTTGATATTATTACTTTCAACATGATTTAAATACATCCATAATGTGAATCATGAATTATATAAATATACTAAATATATAAATATATAAATATATATATTTGATATATAAAAGAAATGGAATACAGTGTTCATGGAGACGGTAGGTCGTACGTTCGAATGAGAGCTATTTTCATTTCCATATTAAATTCAATGGATATAAGTAAATGATATATATATATATATATCTAGTATCATTTTCATGTCTTATATTTCATGATTATTTAATATATATTATTTATAATCATTCTTGAATTGTTAACATGGAGAATGAATCTCATCGCGTCATGGATACGATAAGCTGTATGTTTGGATGAGTGAGGATATCCTTCCAATAATTGTTGAATGGTATTGAATTTGGGGGTGAATAATGTCTCAAAATTATTATCATGTTATAATAATCATATATAGTTATTATTTCCACCATTATACCCTTCCAATTAAGGTGTTGGGGAATAAAAGTTCACACCACCACATGAAGATGGTATGTCGTACATGCACACGGGTGGTGATTTCATTTTTTGTTGGATGGATAGAAGGTGGCATATGGTTGTTTAATATCTATAATAACATATCATATTATTATTTATATGGGAGTTATTACATTATAATAGAACAACTAAGGAAGAGGAAGTATAAGCATAAATAAAATTGAATGGATCGGTAGAAGAGACTTCTTCTTCCTCGATGTGCCTCTTTTAAATTTCATATTAGGGAACTAGAGTTGTCATTTTGAGAAGAATAGCACATATAAAATGTTTATATGGAAGTTTAGAAGATTAATGGTTAGGGTTTGTCAAAGATTTAATGATCAAAATTTAGTGAAGGGGAGAGGGATGAGGTTCCCTTTTATAAATGAAAAGAGAGGCACATTACCAAAGTCCAAAAATATTAATTTACTATAAATTAAATTTCGATTTAAAATGGTCCAAAACATATTTAATTCCAATATCTGATGATTTTAGTTCAAAAATTTATCATAAATTAATTTTTGGACTTCTTTTGAATATTTTTTTATCGTTATCTCTTTGGTTTAACCCTTATTTTATTCCTTTTAATCTTACCGTGATATCATGTTATTTACACATTGAGGGACAATGAAATTACCTTATAATGACGAAATCCCCAAAAAAATTTATTTATAAAATATTTGGACTTATAATATCCATTTGGTCGAGTCTTATATTTTTTGGAATTTAATACCATTTAATAAACTATTTTATGTTTTATGTTATGAATTATGTAAATTTGGGATACTATTATTAATTGATTTTTTAAAAACTCATAAATACATGATGATTTTGATCCAAAGGAATTAAATAATCACTAATATGTCAATTTAATCCGTAACATTAATGTATGGAATAAAAAACTTCAAATTATATTTATTTTAATATTTATAAATTCATTTATTTGAAAGTTTTGTTAATGAAGTAATTACTACATCGTAATTATGTCCGAAATAAATATATGTATCAAATGTATATAAATTATAAATAAAACACCATGATGTATGACATATTTTTATATTTTTAATGGATATTTATATACATATATATCAGTTAAATAAAACTATATTAAAATCAATTTAGTTAAAGAAATATGTTTAGGTTAAAATTATCTTTACTTTAAATTAATTATTATAAAAAGTCATTTTCACATCCATGTGAATCCATGGGGTCCCCAAATTGAATCCTGAGGACCATGGTAGCAAATATCTCATTCAATATGATTATTATATGTGTTATGGTAGTTAAACATTATTATTATATTATTTTTACCCTTTTTAAACAGATTTAAACTTTATCCATGGTAAACAAAATATTTACTAAAGTTATTGTTGATAATTTCCAAAAATAAAATGTACCTATATACAAAATTTGAACCTTATGATTCAAAATATGGAATCCATTTTTCAAAATTTAAAACATAGAAGTTTCAGAAATTAATTTGAAATTTATTCCTTTGTCAAAACCAAAAAATCAGTTTTAGGAAATAAAAACTATCAAACAATTGACATGTGTTTATGACCATTTTAAAATTGAAAATATTTCAAATGACCAAAACTAGATTAAATTATTAAAATATAATCCAATTATACTTTAAAACCAATTAAAAATATAATATAACTATATAAATGAATTAGATAAAAATTCAGTTTTGAATTAAAATACAGAATTTTTCACTATTCATTAAAATATTACTGTTTTTAGAAAAATACCAAAAAATGTAAAAATGTAAAAAAAATTCCCTCTTCAGAAAAATACGTTTATTTTGTCACAATTATCTTTTAAAATTGTCAAAAACTGTATTTAAAGTTGGTGCGCTATCAAATGGCCGTAAAACTTCATTTTTGTTAAAATAAATCTTTTATCTGAATAATTGATTTTATTCTCATATCATGTTCTAGATAATGTGTAATATAAAGGATAATGATATATAAAATTCAAAATTTGTTTAATATTATTCAAAATTTCTTGTTTATATCTCATTAAATTATAATAAATTAATAATATATCACTATTTAGTTAAACACATTATCGTGTACATTGCATGAAATCAAGGAAGGTCACTCTTGCGTGTAACGAAATTCAATTCATTGTTACATGTATTGCACGATTCCTTTGGCTTTTTATATAACATATTCTAAACATAGTTCATTTATACATTGAAAAAAATCTATACTCGGTGGTGCGTGAAATGAGTTCTTTTAAGACAACATAAAATTTTGTGCAACACAAAACAAGAATAGTGTTGCATATACTACATGCTAATACAATGTTGTGTATATAACTAGATAATAATGGTGTAGAGTAGAATACAATTCATCTAAAAAATTAAAAAATCCATCTCATAAATTCTCAGGGTGTTACATATTGAGTGTTGAACACTAATGGCTTTTAAAATACCTCTTCTTTGTTCATGGGTTATTCATATTCGTACTATTCCTCTGGAGACAACAACCTATTTGAGATTGAAACACCATTTGGTTTGGGAGTATTAACCTATCTCTGAGTTTTTTATTAAAATATCCAGTCATTATTTTTTATGCAATTTACATCCTTATGTCCAAAGTTAGAACAATGAAAAATTATCCAAAGAATCTATTTCTTCAATAAGATGTAGAATATTATTTTTTTTCCTTCATTGAACTCTTATCTCTTCCCCATCAAATTACTTCTTTACTATTTTCAATATGACATGGTGTGACCAAGATATCCCTAGAATTGAAATTCCATAAGAGGAAACATCTTTTCAATTCTATTATTCCACAAGATTTCAACCTTGAGAAGATTGTTTGACCGCCAGTCATTTTTGGAAGCTTGTAGATAAAATTTAGATATTCTTTTAGGATGAATCAATGGTATCTTTTTCAGATCATCTGGTGATATCTAAACAAGATCAAATTTATGAATGCCCTTATTTTTTGTGCACTTTATTTGTATCATTTTTTGTTTCAATATCACAACTGATTCCACTTCTTCTCATTCGTGAAGGTATTGGATCACCCATAATATTTTCAACTCCATCAAAACCACATTTTTCTATCTCTAGTAGCTTAGTATCTAAGAAACTACTAAATTTTACATTCTTATTTGATTATTTTCAGTATTATTAACTTTTGAGTATACTCACAAGAGTAAAAACTTCTTCTTTGAGTCCTTGAATAGTTTTAGACTTCTCATCTAGTCTAGATTCATGGTCATTGATGAACCTTGCCTATTCATTGATATTGAGTTTTAGTTCCACTACATCATCTGTCTTTTCATGAATTGATGACTGTGCATTTACCAGTTCTTACAGTCATTCAATTTCATCTTCCTGATGACCAACTTACTCTGACTATTCTTCCACAAATTAATTCCACTTATTGTTACTCATACAATTATTTTCAGGCATACCGTAATAATACTTAAGATGTATCCTGGGATCAACATTAGTTTTCAGCCGGATATCTCTAGATTTATATATTTATGGTTCTGAATCTTCAATAGTTTCCATCATGGAATCATGGGTTCCATTTCCAAATTTGTATTCCTCTTATTCACAGAAATCATTATCATCATATTCATTGTCATAGAAAAAACTCTTCTTCCGTACATTCTTTACAGATTTGATGTCTCCCTTTTTGGAAAACCCAATCTCAGGCTTCTGGATTTCAGCTTCACTATCTTCATCTCCAATCTTTTTTTATCCATGATAATAAATGTGCCCAAGTTTTCCACAATGAAATCATGCTAGAGGTAACATACCTTTAAATTTACGTTTTCCCTTCTTGAACCTCATGGAAATGAGACAAAGTATTTCTTTTTCCACGTTATCTTCAAAACTACTATCTTCCTAAATTATTATTTTGTCCATGTATTTGAATACCATTTTATTTCCCACAAGAGTTTCAACGTATTCTAGTTTGATTCTCATATCCAATTCCACCAGGATACTCATCAAATCATCCAAATAATGTTTGGAAAGATCTCTTTCCTCAAGGTATGACCCCTTTTAATTGAAAAGGGGTGTAATATTCTAATTATTTTCTTTAAAATTTCAAAATCTTTGATTTCTTCACCCAAAACATGAATTGTTCCAAACACTTCATTAATTTGATTAAAGAAGGAATTTGTATTCCCATAAGATACATCTTTAAATATTCAAACCTATTTTACTGGACTTGTAGTTTCACCTCCTTAAATTTCTTATCTCCTTCATAAATATTCTCATGTTTACCCCAAAAAAACATTGTTGAGGTACAACTAATCACCTTTACATAGATCGAACCAAATATGGTCATAGTGAGAGCATTTTGTGCTTTATAATCTGAATCAAGAATTTTCCTATCTGTATGAGTAATATAATGAAATTATTGAACTGTAACATACATTTCTTGCATAGTAGTAAATATGAATTCCATTCCAAGAGATCTTATATGAGATCTCTTTATTTTATTCCAAATATAAAAATTAATTTCATCGATGAGGGGGACTCCCTTAATATGGGATGAATTCTCTATGTCAACATAGGATAGATCTAACACATGAAGCCTCCCATTGATACCACTTATAGGACCCCGGGATCCCCTTAGAGGGGAGGGGTAGATCAGGGTGTCAACATTTTTTTTCAAATGTGGTAGATCTTGTTCCCACATTAGTTGGAACACATTAAACCTCTATGACTGATATGAGCAACAATTAAACAATAACATGAAAAAAATACTATAGATCCCATTTACATGGTTGACCACAAACAGGTACGTAAAAGGATCATATGTTGATAGTGTGTCGGTCATACGAAAATTTTCTAATATTCACTAATTGTGGAGTGTAATATTATTGACAAAGTCACTCTATGTGAGACACACTTTCGTTACTATAATTCAAGGTTATCTTATTGTGTCCCTAAGAACACTTTAGTCGGCCCCCCTTGCTCATTGCCTTGGGAGAATTCGTACTCATTTTATTGAACTAAGGGTATCTTCAACATATTTGAATTGATGTCTTATTAACTATTAAAAACATGACACCACATGCATCGATGTACTGAATTGATGCACTTGAAAGCACTGATCAGAAAAACAGGATATTCAAAATCATATCAGATTCTTAACACTACACTTGCCTGCAATACATGAACATTCATGAATGATTTGGGATTTTTCACCGAATAATACTTTCATGAAACCTCTACTTTTCAAGAAAACTATATCTTTCTTACAACTACACTGGGGTGTTCACATGGTCTTTTCAAACTAAAGGAACACCTTGTGTTTAATATTAACTCTATATAATTCTCTCCCATGCAAATCTTTAGCGAGGAAGAGAAACCTAAATTTTTTTTGCAAAATCAGAAGTCATACATAGGGGTTTCCACCTATTTATAATACTCAACAACCCTACACGCAAGTTTCCGATGTGTCTTTCATGGTTTTCGCAAGATTCTTCCTGAGTGCGCAAAACCCCTTCTGACATCGCATTGGGAAAGTAAGATTCTTCTGTGCAACTTCATCTTACATGAACATTTATGTATTCCAACACATGTTTTAATTATTTAAATTTTTTATATTTTATTGATAATGTACTCCCACATTCTTATGTTTTAGTCAATGAATTGAAATATGAGAAGATATTCCAAAAAACTAGAAAGGAAATATGTTGATTTACATATCAATATACCTAACTATATGGGAGTAGGATCATATATCATAATCAATATACTGGAAAAAATAGTATCATTATATGAATATTAAAATAGATTATGTGAATACCACCTTCACTAAAGATATTGTAGATTGTGGCCGAATATTTTTTGTGACAAAATCCTCCTACCATTATTTGATATTGTTACCCCCTTATGATGTAACAATGGATTAAATCCATTACAGAGATTTAATCTATCATCCAATTCTTAAAAAATGGAAAATATTGTTTTTTAATTTTTATAGTGCCAGGGTAGTTGATCAATGGAAGATGTTTACAAGTATCATTAAGATGAAAGAGGATTTTGATTCCATGGTAATTGATGAATTAAAGAAATTTTTTTTCAAAGATTAGTTTCACCAAACTCTCTAACATAAAATATATATGGAGTTATATTGACTTAATGAAAATTATGATGTTTATATCACAGAATATGAATAAAACATCACAAGGCTTGAATGGTATGCCTTAGAATTAATCAATAATTATTATTGTAACATGGACCACATTCTTAGTGGAAAAATGTAATTTATCTTAAATACAATAGAAATTTTGGGAATTTATATCTATGATGTAATGATTCTTTGTGCCCTCAATGTCTATATAGATGTTAGAGACACTTTGTGTTCTCATTGTCCATGAGATTAGAAAATTAAAATTTAATCTTTTTAATGGGTGTAAATTGATAAATCTCATTGATGAAATAAAAACCAACATCTCATATGTCAATTTTTTTTCAACAAAATCATGGAAACCTTATCAAGGGAACTATGAGATGCTTCAAGTGTATATAAGTGTAGAATCATGCTATGAAATTTCATGGAAAGATGAGGAATCCCAATATTTTTTTGACGAAAGGATAGTTCATATCAACACTTATTCTATAGTACAATGTTTACAATGTAAGGAAAATTTGATTTATGGATGAAAATGACATATGATAAGGTATTTTAGAGACAATCATTGAAAATAACAACCATTCACTATAGTGAAAAGAGGGGCCTTAGCTATCACTACTGCTAAAGTGGATGCAGACAAGGATGTAGTAATAGATATTATAGTTATTCATTAAATAATATTTAATGAGTTTTTTATGCTATATATACTTATTCATTAATATTTTGATGTTTTGTAGAACTGTTCAAACACCACCTCAAAACATGGGGTTTGATCTATCTATGAGAACATCCAATATAGAAATGTTTTCATCAAAACTGTATAAATAATTCCTAGTCATTATTTTTGTAATGAATATCACAAAAATTAATGACTTACAACCATTATTGATGTTTTCAGCTATATTGGGAATGGATTTCCTAGACTAATATAAATTCAACATCAATTGTCAATTTAGGGAGATCGATAATCACATCTAATGTAATCCTATGATTATATACTAATTCAAGGTATATGGAGAATATAAATTATAATAATCTTCTCAATTGTGGATAATATTACCCTGTGAGGAAGAAAATCTAGCTCAAATGGCTTCTAAAAATTATAGAATCATTATTAATGGCAATCCCATTGTGATAGATTATATCGATGTATTACTTGAAGAGTTTAATTACCTGTATTCCAACAAATAGGTTGAGTTCTGAAACTAATTTAAACCTGGATGTCTATGTATATTGAGGACTCCTTATAGAATGGACATCATTGTGTTATAATAGAATAAAATTTTGTTATATGTGAATCTTGAAAAGTTTTTTCTATTCTTAGGTGCTTCAACAGGGGGTGTATTGGTTGTTTTCATCTAGATGAAATATGTATCAAACACCATTATATTGATTATCATAAACTCAAAAAAATAATGAAAATGATCAATTATTCCCTTCCACAAATCGATGAATCATTCGATGAATTTCATGGAACCATTGTTTTTCCAAGGTGAACCATTGGCTAGGATATAACTAATTGAAGGTGATGAAGGATGGTATTCTTAATACCACCTTTTGAATAAGATGTGGACCCTATTAGTTTGTATTGATTCCATTCATACTCACTAAATCTTCAAAAATAATTATGGAGATAATGAATAAAATGTTTAGAGATTACCTCATCAAATTTTTGGTGTCCTTTATAGATTATATTCTGATATAATCCAATATGAAAAAGGCTGGAGAATAAATTCCAGACTATGAAAATTCACTGAGAAATGAGAATTTTTATGCAATGTATAGTACATTTGAGTTCTAAATAAATGAAGTTACGTTATGGAAGAATTTTATCTCAAAAAGGGAGATCTATGAACCCTTTTATGATAATGGATATTGTAGAATGGCCTATTCCCAAATTTATAACAGAGATCAAAATTTTTCATTGATAAATTTTTGGAATTTTTCACATTTATTTGATGGGAAATTATTAAAACTAGAATTCATAATGTAATTACATGTATTTTAATGTTGTGTTTGGTTTTATTTAAATAAATTATACAATTTATATTAAAAATTTAATGCGAATAAAAGGAGAATTGAAAAAGATAAATAGATGTTTAAATAATTATAATAATACTATCATTTAATTATTATTATTAGTATTATTATTATTATTAGGTTTTAAGAAAAACTATAAGGGTGCCTTCTCCCATTCCTCTCTAGGATCACGAGGAACCCCTTCCCTTCTACCATGGTGTGCGACACCCCCCCGCCTCCCTCTATGACTCCCTATTTACACACAATTTCACATAGGATTCTTCTATTTTCCCATTGAATATTCAAGGTAATGCTTTAGTTACCATTTTCCTCCATCCCTTAGGACAATTTATCAACTCTCATTACTCAATTTGGGTTTGAACAATTTCTTATGTGGAGGAAAAACATATTTATTAGGTTTCATCCAATTTTATGGTATGTGATGCATCTTTTGGGACTCCCTTGTTTCTTATTCTGGAAACTTTGCATGAAGGTGAAGTAGTTTGGATCATCTCGGTCTTCCATCATCAATTTCAGGTATGTTTATTTCTTGTTTATTCATTATTGCTTATTTTTTTTTCATAATTTCATATTTTTTTGGAGTTGGTAATTTTCCATGGGTGTGTTACTCTTTCTCACAGTGTTTTTTAGTCCCTTGTAGAATTTTTTGAGAATTTTATGACTATGAGAGTGATTTCAATCATATGAATAAGTATAAATATGTCTATATTCATCTTCCTCGTACATATTCTCTCATCGCGAGATGAATATGTACATTGGATTAAGGGATATATATATATATATACATACATATATATTTATATAATAATGTGTGTGAATGCAAGTGTGGAGTATATTCAAATTAATACTATCACGTCTTAAGTGTTCAACTTTCCTTGGTCAACTTGCTGATGTAGGATCCCTTTTCCCCTACCCTTAAACGTAATAATTCATTAAGTTATTACCTTCGCACCATTATTCGAAATAAATTAGTGATTTTTAGTTTCAAGAATGAATTCTAAATTAATTTAATTGTGATCATTGAATAATATGATTAGTTATGATAAATAATTTCTTTGATAAAATAAGTCATTGTTTTGTTATAAAACCCCTCCAATGAAGGTTCACTATAATTAAACACTCGTATTAATGATTTATGATTTCTAGTTTTCTTATCAATATTTATTGGTATTATTCATGATTGGCATAATGGTGTTGGTGATTCTTTATGTTTTTTTCCTTTGCTTGTGTAATTAAATGGCTTGACATGAAGGCCTTCTTTCATTAAAAGTTTAAAATTTATACCTCCTGATGAATTCATAGATGAATTAATTCAAATTTAACTTGTTAGGGTGATAATACAACAACTTTTGTTATAATTAAATGGACATGGTTTATGTGAAATATTTAAATTATATAACATGAATATATACCAGGGCATGCTTTCTAGTAGTAGCATTCCTTAATGGAATTGACTAGGGATGTCCATAAAAAATTAGTTTTTGTATGATAAAATTATTTAAATTATATTGAATTTATTTTATTACACCAGAATACCATGTGCCAAAAAAATAAATTGAATAAACCAAGTTAAATTATAATCGTTTACCTTAAAAATTATCTTTAGATCCTTTTGGTCTTATAGGCATTAAGAATGAGACCTACATGCACAAAATTGGTCAGTCATCATTGTAATTAATTTCCACCTAGTCTATTTGAATTTCGACCCCTACAATAAATTAGATAATTAGATTGATTTCTCCTATAGACATTTGAATTAGAAGAAGATTAAATTTGTGTGATTTCATCCAAAAGAATCACATTGGAGAATTTTTATAAAAGGATATGTTAATGAACTTAGGGTTAAATGATTAATTAATCGGGTTTAATATAATTATGATGATAATTATGAACTTGGATTAATAAAATGATTTGGTTTGATAGATGATAATTTTATTAATTATTCATATGGTCTAATGATGAAAAATCTTGTATGTTTGATACTAGAAAAGTGATTTTTTTATTCTTATATTTTTATCTTATGTGATAATGATGTGATTGATACCAAAGGGTTTGATAGTATTTTTAATGTTTAGTTTTTTTGGATTAGACTCAGGTATATTATGGATGCCTGAGGTCTTGTTGAATCATCTTTCATACCTCTTGTAGGAAAGGCACAAAGGTACTTGATGCTCGAGGGAAGAGTTTATGATATTATGGGATTTATAAGGACTCATGATTTGTGTTGGTGATTGAGGGTTTCCTCAATATGGTCCTTCCACAAATGGTCGATGCACATGAAAACTAAATGTATGAGGGAAGATTATATGTTTATGTCAGATTCCTAAGGGATTGTTTCACAGACACATGATTTCTAAGAGAGAGATTATAGTTAATCCTTAGGTAGATATTTTGGTTAGCCTAATGGTAGAGCTCAT
This sequence comes from Viscum album, assembly GCA_963277665.1. Taxonomy (NCBI): domain Eukaryota; kingdom Viridiplantae; phylum Streptophyta; class Magnoliopsida; order Santalales; family Viscaceae; genus Viscum; species Viscum album. The sequence goes on along the minus strand of OY728162.1, from coordinate 911,940,060 downwards.
ATGCTTATGGTTTATTTGGATTGATTAACCTTGAAGGAGAATCTTCCATCGATTTGGGGGATCCATCTTCATGTTAGAGGATATACCCACATAGATAGATACCTGTTAGGGTTCAAAAGTAGGTATAGACTAAATGTTTCCCTTAAGAACTTGGTCGATTTATTATTTATTTATTAAACATTTTTATTTACTTTTCTTCTTATACCTACTCATTTATTTTCACTTTATATAAAATAATGGATTGGGATACACACCGTAGGTTCTAGATGAGAAATTTTATTATCTCACACACTTCTCAGACACTATTTCCCACCTGAGTATATATCTTCTTGCTCACATGCTTTTAGATTAATTTCATATTATTTTTTAAGTACATGAGAGATATGGAGTACATGATTGGGATCTTGATTAGAATGATCGATGAGTTTACCAAGGGGTTTTTCATTTATTTTTTTATTTTATACTTCTTGTACCTTATAGTAACACGTGGAATTACATGCATCATTATATGCAATTTTTTCCAATTTACTTTCATCTAGTTACATTCTTATTCTACTATTATTTGTCATTCATTTATTATAAAAAATTTATAGTTTATTACTATTTACTAAATAATAAACACATGCGACACTCTAATATGAGGGTATTGTCTCCCCTATATCACCACTTTAGACCATAATTCCTAGTCTTCATCCTGTGGTATATGGAGTGGAATATCTAAGTCTTTGTGACCCACCAGTCTAGCTACTGTCTTAGTGATGAGCTGGTTCGGGATGTTACCCACCAGTCTGGTCACCATCTTGGTGGATTTTCGGTTTATGAGATATTTTAGAATTATATTTGGACATGGGTTAACATTGGTTGATAATCCTTAATGATCATAGATACCTCAAGTGGTAAAGGATCAGTGATCAGTTAATTACGGTGTGTTAGCCGATGAAGCTAGGTTATTTATATGGTAATAACCAATAGTGGTTCTACTGTTTTCCTATTTGTATTCTTTTGAATTTTATTAGGGTACACATAATTGAGAGAATAGAATGTTACCTATCTTGAAATCATCATTTAATCACTGTGATAGTGTTGATATTTTCCCACATTGTAGTGAAACTTCTTAGGTGGTTTAAGTGGTCTCACTATGTCACACACTGAACACGGGGTTCTATTGATAATATATTGGTTTTATGAGGTGAGTATCTTTGTCCAAATTTTTATCGATATGATGATGTGATCTTGTCATTATCTATATAGGTTCAGGTAAGTGTCGTCTCACTATTACAGTGGGAAAACATGTTCTGTGTCGGATTTGTTGGCTTCGGTATCATATTCTTAAATGATTATCAATGCTATATTAGGTGTTTGGAAATAAAAAGAGACCATTTGAATGATGTCGCAAGGCCTTTATAGGTATGGTGATGTTTTCGTTTTTCCTCAAGGCTTCTGAGGGATGATATGTTCTATGGTGGGGAGGTTGTAACATCATGTGTTTTTAACCGGACCAAAATCCTGGGGATTTTGAATTTACTGTGTTTAATAGATAGGCCTTTATTAAAATTGGGATTCAGAATGTAATTTTAGATATTGGAATATGGAAATGTGTATTATTAATGAAATTATTTTAATTAAATTTAAAATTAATTGAGATTTAATGGAATAATTAAAAAGATAAAGAAATATTTTAATAACCATAATTATAATAATATTTTTATTTTGAATACGTTTAGCCTTATGATGACGATGACGACGATTATAATAATAATAATATTTAGTTGTTGTTTTATTCGGTTTAAAAACCCCTAAGGGATCCCCCTACCATTCACCTCCAGGCTTGCAAAGCACACCCTCCCATTTCCCATGGTGAGTGATGCACCCCCCAACACATCAATGATACGCTCTTCCCATGTGATTTTTCTTTATATTCATCTAGTTTTCAGATAGAATCTTCAAGGTAGTCCCTATGGTACCCTAATTCTCCATCACTACTTTCTATTTATCATTTCTTGTCACTGAATATGTGTTCGAACAATTACTATGTGGAGGCTAACATGATTTTTTATTTTTCTTCCAAAGTTATGGTATGTGAAGCGTATATCGGGACTCCCATGTTTGTATTTCAACAATCTCCACTGAAGATGGGGCGGTTGAGATCATATCGATCCTCCATCATTGAATTGTGGAATGTTTTTATTTCTTTATTTATTGTATCATAATTTATTTTGGGGGATTTCATATTTTTTGAGGTTCTCGACATTTCCCTTTGGTGTTTTGGTCGTTGAAGTTGTGTTTTTGAGTCCCATGTAGTTTTTGTATAGTGTTTAATGATTCTGAGAGGGACTTCAATCATATCAATATCCCCACAATTTATTTTTATATTATTCAATAGGTATTTATATATGTGTGTGTATATATACATATCTTCCATGTTCATGTCCAATCATTGAGAGGGTAATATGAACATCATATTAAAGGATGTATAAATAATAATTTATGTGCATGCAAGTGTGGCGTAGCTTTGAGTTAAAAGTGTGAAGTGTAGAGTGTTCAGCTTGGCATAGTCTACTTTCTGAAATATGATCCATTTTCCTTGACACTTACATTTAATAATGCATTAAGTTTTTACATTCTCACACTTCATATAATTAAATTAGTTCGGTTTAATTTTATGAAGAAATAATCCTTTAATTGAATTGTGATCAATGAATGAAATTCTTAGTTCTAGTAAATTATTTTTTGATAAAAAAGTTCATTGTTTTATAATAAAACATATCCAACAATGTTATGTTATCTTTGAAAAATCATAGTTTAGATTTATAATTTTTTTCTTCCTTAATTATATTTATTGGTATTATGCATGATTAACCATATGGTGTGGGTGTTTGTTTATTCATTCTTACATGAATTCTATAGTTAAAATACATGACATTATGTATTTATTTCTTTAAATTTTTAAATTTTATTCCTCAAATTGGAGCCTTAAATGATTTAATTTATATAGAAATCATTAGTGTGATCAGACCACACCTCATGTTATAATTAAATAAACATGGTTTATGTGAAATGTTTCAATGATGTTAATTGAAAATATTCAATATCATGCTTCCTGGTGGTTTCATTCCTTGAAAGAAATTGATTTGGGTGGTCTCAACTAAATTATATTTTTTGAATGAATTGTTCAATTATATGAAATTTATTTAATCATGAAGGCATGCCACATGAGACCAATTAAATTTAATAATCCATATTTAATTATAAATGTTCATTTTAAAAATATCTTGTCAATCCTGTGGCATTATAGGCATGGAGACTAAGACATGTATCCCCTAGATAGTTGTGCTAGCTTTGGATTTAATTGCAAACTTGTCATTTTGACATTTTATCCCTATAATAAATTGGATAATTATATTGATATCTAGAATAGACATTTGAATTTGCGTAAGAATAAATTTCTGTTATTTCATCTAGAATACTCACATTAGAATATTTTGGTAAAATGATAAGTTAAGGAACAGAGGGACTAATAATTAATTAAATATATTTGAAATAATTATGTTTATAATTAGGAAATTGGAATAATGAAAATATTTATCTTTATAAATGAAAGTTTTTATAAATTTATCATTGTGTCTTAATCTAATAAATCGTTTATATTTGATATTAGACGTGTGAATTAATATAGATTAGATTTTGGTCTTATTTTATAATGATGTGAATGATAACTGTGGGTTTGATACTGTTTGGAATTTTGATATTGTATGGATGAGATTCTTGTTTATTATTGATGCCTGAGGGCGTTGAGAATGTCGTTCCATAAAACCTGAGGGCATGATGAACACATAATTTATGCATGACGGATGATTTTAGGATTTTATGGGATGACTATGGACTATGGATTGATGTATATTCTTGAGTATTTTGTGTATTTTTTCATACCACCTGAGGAATAGGCACACAAAAAATGAATTCCATAGGGAAGATTATATGTTTATGTTAGATTCTTGAGGGTAAATTCATATTCACATGATTCATGAGGGAAAGATTCTAGTTGTTCATAGGGGTGAGATTATAGTTAGCCTCAAGTAAGAGACCTTATGTTTATGGTGATTTTTTGATTTTCCTTTTTGTCACATTGTCTAAAGGAATGGAAAGAAAAATGACTTAGCACAAAGTGATTCATCCTTTGAAGAAAACATCAAAAAATGACAAAGGCATGAACAAGGCTTCAAATGAAAATGCACCACGCAAGTTCCCTCACTGTCGCGCAAGTACACTTGCACGATGCCTGATGGTCGCGCAAGTGACTTGCGCACCCTAGGTGATAACCGCCTGAGGTCTTCTCTAGCCTATAAATACCCCCAGTGGGCCCCCCATTTCAAGATGAATTTTTTTCTAGAATTCAGATACAGAGCTCTGAATGCCCAAGTCTATTCTTTAGGTCTTCCGAACATTTCTAAGGTAATTATTTACCTAGAATGGAAGGTCTAAACAAGAGGAGTTAGGGATAAGTGTTAGAATTTACTAACAGTTGCGCGCCTAAGTGTTTTACCCTTAAGGGAAATGGACACATTTGCGCATCACCCTATTTCACTAAAACTTACGCGCCCCTCTTCTAGAAGTACCTCAGGATAATTATAAAGGATTTGGTCAAGGATCGCCCAGGTATTAGCCTAAGGGCTGAGAATCGAGCAAGTACCCATGTGTCGCGCAGGTATACCTGCGTGCCCAGGGACTTGTGCGCCCACGCAGTACCTGCGCACCCCTATCTTTTTCGTTGCCTTTCCTGCCCATTTTACTCCTCTTATGCCATTCCACCTCTCCTATTCAAGATTCAGTCTTCAAGACACTCTTCAAATCCATTTATGGCATGATTTCTTGATTTTACTTCCTTATCTAAAAGGAACTCCATGGAACATCTCTCAAAACCTAGTAATTTACACATCTTTATGACACTAAAGATTGAGATTTAATTCATTCAACCTCATCCTTTAAGATGAGAGTACCCCTTAACCTGGGCCTCATTTTCATGAATAAACCCCAATCATAATTCCCATTAATTTTGGGCATCCTCCTTAGGATTAATCCCCAATTCCTCTAATCTGGGTGTCCTCCTTAGGAGTAAGCCCCAGTCTTAAAATTCCCAAATATGGTCATCCTCCTTATGAGTAAGCCCCAACCATAATTAACAAGGGATTCCTTTTCAAGAATAAACCCCAACCTCAAAATTTTGTGCATCCTCCTTAGGAGTGAGCCCCAAGTCCCTTAATTTTTCAAATCCCATTCACCTCGGCCTCCTTTTTAGGAGTAAGCCCCCGTCTTAATTTCTCTTAACCAGTCATAGTTTCCTTTTGATCTGGGCTTCCTTCTCAGGAGTAAAACCCAATCATAATCCCCCTCCTAATTTGGGCATCTTTCTTAGGAGTAATCCCCAAGATTAGAATATCAAAATCTCCATGAAGCACATATACCTTTATGGACCCTGTTCCTAGATTTCTTCTCTGAAGTAAATCTTAATCCTCATCTATTTGGGCAGTCATACACACAGAAGCCCCACATCATTGCATCTTTCCTGGCACAATTGTCTAGTTTCACCAATACCTCTTGTTTCTCACACAGAGCATGACTCACGTGATCTTAGAGTGTAAAAGTAACCATGACATCTTTCTTTGAGCCATTAATCATGCATAAACAACATACTCCCTTACTAGAACTACTTGGGTTCTGATTCCTTTTCCAAAACAAATGATACGTAGGTATCCCATCTACGGGTACGATCCCAACTTTGAAATAATCCATGTCCTTCTGAATGAAAATAAACATCAATTTCCCCACTGAGAGGCTTTAAAACAAGTATGGTTATCAGAATGACCAAGAGACTTTTATGTATCAAAGGATACCATTGACTAAGAATATCTAACAAATACAGATGATTCTCTATTGATGAAGAACCTCGAATACATATAAAAGATTCTCTAAATTTCCTACATATCAATCATTGATTGTCAGATCTAAAGGAAAGCTCATTTTATACTTGGTAATGTAATAATGATTCACGATCATAACTTAAATCTATAAAGATAGTCCTAGAGTAGACTATAATTCCACTAAAAAAGGTGTGATGAGTCCGACCTCCCACCCTCTCGACCAATGAAAATTCTTAAGCCTTATCAGTCCACAACTAATGAGCACCTACCTTTGGAATGTATGTTCAAATGGATATGGAATCATTTGATGTTTCCTGTTCTATGAACAAACCCCTTAGAAACCGCTTGGAATGTTTGAATCTTCAATCAACGAGGTCGTCCCCAATTCCAGAGGGAAACAAAAAATTGTGAACTCGACGTGAATCTTTAACCAAGTTAAAATGATGTTTTACTTATTTGTTAGGCCCCTATTTAAAACACAATGAGGGGGCCAACAAAACAAATTATTGACATATGTTCTCATCAAAAAGATGTAGTTGCTGAATTTATCTTGATTACTTCTGTTATATCAAACAGGAACTCTTTTCCAAGATCTTCTGCATTTCCAAAATGGCTTCTCTTATGTTCACACCTGTGAATATGTCTGTTGTGCATACCACTACTGCAAATGCCACTGCTACTAATCCTGCTGGATCGTCGACCACTCTAAGGACGACATCACCAACTCAGTGTCTTCAACGCTGCGTATCAAATGCACTGGTTAAATAGTACCGTCAACACGGTACCATTACAACTCTTGAGGCTGCCCGGCAATCCCTCCAAGTGAAAAACTCACACTGGTCGTCTGGACAATGATGACTAGTGATCAAGAAGCAGGCGGTGCTAACCACCGTCTCCAACCGTTTCAGGTTGTTATCCCCGGAACACAATCACCATTCACTCCCATATTCTGATGAGGTGAATGAGCTGGTCCCTCATGGACTTCATTCAAGGAGATAGGGGTCCTTCCTGAGGGCTCCCACCAACAATCGCTGCCACACTCGTGCGACAGTGTGCCCTCAACATGATGAGGGTACTTACTCCAGGGGTTCAGCTCAGGTTCCTCGAACCCGAGCAGGCAAGACGAATTTCCAGAGGTGAAATCCGGTTAATAGTGAGTAGGTTATCATCTCTTACATCTCCGAAGAAGTCCACCAACCTATCTTGGTGGCAAGCAATGAGCAGGCACACACACCTGCCTGTTTTAATTCCATTGTCCAGCAGACTCATCTGGCAGCATCACGCCAATCCTGCCATGCAATTCGGGTGGAGTACTATTGGCAGGAACATATACCTATTTATACATCATCATCTAGTTAGGAGGCTCATCTGACTACATATGATGGATCTCTTCAACCACGTTCGGCGAAGTGAAATCAGCAGGCACATACACCTACTAGTATTGATCAAGCCTACCGACAGTCTTGCTTGGTAGCACACAAAGAAGTTAGTCGGAAAGCTCCGGAGATGAACAAGAGGCAGACTCAACTTTCTCTCCCCACACTTGAGTACTTTTAGGATTCACCAACAGGAAAAGGAGGACAGGAGAAGGAATATACACCTACTTCAATCACAAAATGGACGTATATCCCCATTCTGTCAGTTAAATTCACCAAGAATATACTACCAATGGTGAAATAGCAGAAGAAAGTCCCTGCTCATATTCTAGATGCTTGATAGGATATTATAACAGCTTCAGCAGCATCTCAGGGAAAGACACATAAATCTATCCCTACCGGTGGAGTGACACATCAACACTTCACTCCAGAACAGACACACACATTTGTTCCATTCCAAGAGGGTTGTGGGGCATACTCCCCCATATCATACGAACAACCATGTCAGGAACATACACTTGATTTGAGTGGAGATCGCCAGCCTAACCTAGCCATATATTCTGATCAGGCACATACACATGCTCAGAGCAACTACTTTCGTCAACAAGTGGTTTCTATGGTTAGTAAGAATGTGTCTAAGAAGAAGACCTACCCAGCACAGTCAAGAGATCAAGAGACAATCTATAACAGGGGCTTGCTCGATTTTGGAGTTCTTGAAGCCCTCAGAAAGTTATCTGTTGGAATTCAGGATTCTACTCCCTCATTTCTCAATTGTGGGAACATTAATTCCAAAGGTCTTCAAAAGACACTTCCTCATGAAGTCTTTCTTTATGACAATTCGGTCGATCTCGAAGTGTCATCTTTAGATGAGATCCACAATAACCCTCTGTGTTGTCAGAAGACCAAGGAGCAAGAGATCTCATCTTTTGTTTTAACCCACCATGGTGGTCCTCCCCATGATGATGAATTTCGCTGCGAAACTCCTCTCCACAGTAGTGATACACATTTCTAGGAAATGCTCTAGTTGACAATGTAGTTCCAAGAAAGCCCACTTATCTTGAGGTACTTGCAAATGCGAAACCTGTCATGTCTGATGCTTCATCGCTAGCAGGTGAAATACTTTCTCAATAGAAAGATAGCCCAGGGTGTAGGTAATTCTCTGAACCACCCCTAATTCATGCATCTTCTAGTTTGATTAGTGATTTCCCTAAAAATCTTTTTGAATCCGATGAAGCAACAAAGAAGCACCATCTCTGGTCAAATCAGGAAGAAGAATATTCAATGAATGATAATGAGGAAATGCTAAACATGAGAAATCAATTCGCGAAAGGTGAAGTGCCAGTCATGTTTTAGCCTCTGGCTGACTCTCAGTATGACATTCCAGAGATGTTGATGAAAGATGGAATTCATGATATTCTTCTCAACATATGGAAAACTCTTTGTCAATTGAAAAAGAAAGTATTATCTTGTGATGAATATGAAAATAATGTTAAGATAATAGAAGGGTTACAACATAAAATTGACTTGGCATCTCTATCATTCTCTCGATATCAGAAGGCTGAAAAGTAGCGGAGAGCCCTTCAACATTCATGCCCTGGCGCACTAAGAAGACTGAATCAGTTAATTGCCAGTGCCCCATTTGGTATTCATGTAAAAGGATGGGGTGTTCATGGAGAACTACATTTCACTGTGCTCTCTGGTCAGCAAAGCCCGCCAAAAATGGCCTCATTCAATGTTATTGCCCATGGCCAACCACATTAAATGGGTTTTGTTTGTAATAAAAAGCATGCCCAAGAACAGGCCACAACTAGTTCTTCTCAAAATCAAGAATACATAGAACAAGTTTTTTAATTACTCTTGAATCAAGAAAATGAGAAAATTAAATAGGCCTCTTGTATGGAGCAAGCACATCATCAACTGACAGAAGTGTCAGAAATCATCCAACAGTATTTCGAGCCAGGTGATAAAAGTGGATACAGGTTGATGCATCCAGCTAATTTCTAGACTAAAGTCCGCAAGATCAGTAGAGAGATTTTAAGAATGTCTGAGACATAGCATGTCAAGAGCCACCCCAGCTTGCCAGACTGGGGACTCTTTTAAACCAACCTTTGGAATCAACAAATAGGATTCGAGGAGTTGAGAAAAGACCGCAGGAATAGCCCTAGTCCACCAGACTGGGGACTTTTTCAAATCATCAACCCCCTCCTTAGAGAATGTCGGTCTTTTCTCGATTGGGGAAGAATACTCATGAGGAATGAAGAGACAAATTATCAGGAGATTCTCTCCAAATTACGGTTCGCCAAGAAGTTCTTGAGGGATCAAACCAACAAAAGGAAATGTCTCGTCAGGGGCATGGAAGAAGACAATATCACAGAAATTCGGATAGAAGGGATGTAATGAATTATGCATCAATTAATATCATCAATGACGGTGTTGCTGATCCACCAGATGAGGCTCACTCAGGGGACTCAGATGAGGAGGTTCCTGCTTTAGAAGTTGTATGCACAGACACAAATGAAGAAGGTATGCAAACCTGAAATCAAGGGTTTACCCAAAATCTTGGTGTTCCTTCAAATAACCCACTTCTCCCTCTCCGAAATGGATCAAACAAGGGAAAGGGAAAGAATCAGGTAACATATCCTTCCTCGGGAGAAGGCCAATCACTCTCACTAGAGAAAATATTTTCACAACAGGAGGAAGAAATGGAAGAATTGAGGAGGTTGAACGCAGAACTACTTCAAGGTAGTCTTCCTCCTAAGCATGCTGGATTCAGTCAGCCAAGGGAGTTTGTTGCAGCTACTGAGATGGATCAAGAATATCATCCTTTATCATTACACCCTCACAGGTCTGATCCTACGGGTCAGGTGCAACAACAATTGGTAGTGCTGCCATCAGTTGCAGTACCAGATGCCATACCAGTCCAAACTCCAGTCATTGCACCTGCCCAAGTCCAAGTTCAACCAGATGTTTCTCGAAAGTTAATAACTACCATTGAGTCATTAACTACTCCGTTAGATACTATGGAAGGGAATCGCGTGCAGGTTTAACCGGAAAAGAAAGCTTACCCTAAATGGGTAGATTCAATATCTCCCCCACCATGTTTTGTGAACCCTGTATTCCCCATTTTCAATGGATCAGGTGATCCTGAACAACATTTGATGCATTTCTTGTCTTGTTGCAATCCTATGATGGGAAATCCGGAGCAGCAAGAAGCAGTGAAACTCTGATGCTTCGTGAGAACCTTTCATGGACCAGTTTTTTTTCTGGTATACAAGCATGCAATCCTGGTCAATTACCGGATGAGAGGATCTTCGCCAAAGATTCCTTCGCCAAAGATTCCTTCTCCAATTCAGCTCAACGTTACCAAAGACAGCAGTTTTCGATCTTAAAAACTGTAATCAAAGTGACAATGAAAGAGTATATGATTTCATTGCTCACTGGAAGGGATTAACATATTAACTGATCTTAGCACTCCCTCAAGAGGAACTATTTCCAATCTTTGTGGAAAATCTGTGTGGCGAATTATGCACACCGCTGATCCCTTTGAAATACACAGGAGTGTTTCTAGACCTTACTTCAATCACTCAACAGATTTACGATTCTCTTATATAGACTAAGGCTAAATCTCATGTAATTCCATCATCTCCAATAAGGAGAATGGGTAAAGTAGAAACTGCTACAGTTATGCTTAAAAAAGAACTTGTACCTACTTCTACTTAAAAACCATCATCTTCTCAAAGGGCTCCACCTCCTGAGCTCCAACAACGGAGGCCGTTTCGTCAATATAATCAAAGATATTGAAGATGAAAACAATTTGAGGATTTGAACAGAAAAGTTTAATCTTTCCGAAATGAACAAGTTCCTGGTTATTTCATTTCGGCTCTGGAAAATAATATGGTTCAATTTCCATGGCCCAAGAGGCCAAACAAGGAAGGAAATGAAGACTATTCCAACTATTTCCCATTTCACTAGATTTTGGGGCATCTCATTCAGGAGTGTTTTGTTTTCAAAGACCTCCTGCAAAAGATGGTCGACTTGGGAAAAGTCAAACTAAAAGGCTCTTCAGCCCAGGTAGCATGTGTTACTTCTATAGTTCCAGAGGAGTCAGGCGAGTGGCAAGAATTCAAAAGACAAAATGCACAAAAATATTATGATTGTATCGTCAGAAAGGTGATCAACCAAACTCATGTTATTTTGCGAACACAATTGAAGAAACCAATTGTGCCTTATTCTATGAATGCCGCAGAAAAACCATCTTCATCAGAGGGAAAATCCTCAAAGAAACGACACAATTACAAAGAGGAATAATCAGAAGAAGATGAGTATGAGTCAAATCGTATGTTTTCTTTCACTCTGGTAGATTTCATGCCATCTACTTCGAAGCTACGGGCACCGTCCCACCAAATGGCATAGCCTAAACATGCTAATCGGGAAGAATCATCATCGGATGAAAAGTTGACTTCTGGTTATGTTAATATGATTCAATTAACAGATCCATTTCCCCGTTGCAGTTTCGATTTTGATGATCCTAAATTCTCTATATAAAATAGAGGAATAAGAGGAAGTTACAAAGGCTCAGGATAAAAGGGATGATGTGGATCTTTCAGAATACACTATTAAAATTCTACCCCTACTAGAACTGTGTATGAAGCAGAAACTCGTGGCAGAGCCCTTCAGCGAGCTCAACAAGAACAAGCAAGTTCTTCCACCAATAAAAAATTTAGTCCTGGAACAATTATTCTGGAATACTGGTTCAAGGTTCCATATTCATCCTCTCAGCAAGTAAATGGATCTAGTTATTCTATTATTCCAAAGGCAAAATTATTCCCAACTCCTATCCCGATACAATATGCATCAACTTCCAAAGCATCAACTTTCAAGACTCCTGCTAAACCACATGTTCTTGTTGGGAAATACAGACCTTTAGATCCAATGTATGATACATTGAAACACCTGGCCCAAGTACAATCCATGTTATCAATTCTATATGCCTTGAATTTATCAAAGGATCTTCGGGAAGCACTCGGTGAGGCTTTGTCAAGTCCTCAGGAGTTTGAAACTAAAATTGCTGCAGCTGAAGTCTATCACATAGAGAATAATCCTGCAGAATTCCATGTAGTAATATCTTTTACTGATGAAGATGAAAATGATGTCGTGCATGGATATATAAGACATTTGTACTTATCTAGCACGGTCAATGGCGTAGACATCCGAAGATCTTTCTTTGATAATGGTTCAAGATTCAACCTCATTCCCATTCGTACTCTTCATCGATTGGGCCTTACAGAATCTGATTTATCTCCTTATACCATGATGTTACAAGGATATGATAAAAATTATCAAGAACCACTGGGCGAGATTACGCTCAGAACTCAGTTTGGAGATCTTGTATCTAATTCATATTTCATGGTTGTTGATCAAGACTTAGCCTTCAACATCTTTCTTGGAAGACCCTGGCTACATCAAGATGTGACCATCCCTTCATCATACCATCAATGTCTCAAGTTTTTCTTTGATGGACATGTTGGGGAATTGTATGGTGATAAGGCCCTATTCAAGACATGTGAGTCTCAATACATTGAGGCGGAATTATATCACATGAAGGGAAAGGATAAATCCACAACTAGGGAGATTACCAAAGTAAATGCTCCATATGGTTTGGAAAAGTTTCCAGTAAATCCATTTGCGCATGTGAGTACATATTATGTGTTGCCTATCAGTGAAATTGATAGGATAGACCCAAATCAAAATACGCTTATGGAAAGATCCACAATATCAATTACAACAATCTTTCCAGACAACATGGGACAAATTGGTGATTCTCCAAGCAATGATGAAAGCTCAAATGGAGATGTCTTCGTTTCCTCTACAGGAATCTAGAAAGTCTATACATCGCCAACCAGGCCATAAGAAGTGATAGCGACATCGGAGGTGAAAAATGATGTTAATTCTAAATCCATCATCTCTCTTTATTTCCCAAGGAAGACCCTTCATCATCAATCAGTTCAGAAATGGATGCTTCTTCTTCAAGATGTTCAAATTTTAACATCTCTTCAGATCATGGAAATTATGCTTCATCATCTGCTATGAAAGTATAAACAGAAGAAATAACACATGTTGAAGAAGAAGAGGATGTTCTCAGAGATGCTCCAACAGCATTTGAAGAGGGTACCTGTACTACCGTGGATGAACTCAGAGAAATAAATCTGGGTACAAAATAAGATCCATGCCCCACTTTAATCAGTGCGGCCATGACTCTTGAAGAACAGAAGATTCATATATTCTTTTTAAAGAAAAATCAATACATACTTGATTAGAACTATACAGAGATGTCTGGGCTTGATCCTAATGTTGCTACTCATCATTTGGGTTTAACATAAGAACATCAAGGATTTAAGCAAGTCGCGTGAAGAACACACCCAAATTATGCTTCCAAAATTGATGTTGAAGTGGATAAGCTTATCATATCTAAAATCGTCAGAGAAGTTCAATATCCCAAGTGGTTGGATAATATTGAATCTGTAAAGAAGTATAACAGTGAAATTTGAGTTTGCATCAATTTTAGAGATCTTAATCTAAATTGTCCTAAGGATGATTTCCCAGTTCCGATTACAGAACATTTAATTGATGAAAAAACTGGCTATGAAGCACTTTCCTTCATGGATGGATGTTCTAGATATAATAAAATCCTAATGGCCCCAGAAGAAGAGGAATACATAGACTTCAGAGCCCCTCAGGGTGTGTTTTTCTATCGGGTAATTCCCTTTGGCTTAAAGAATGTAGGTGCAACATATCAGCGTGCCATGCATCGTATCTTCAAACCCTTTTTAGGGATGTTCTTTGTCCCTGCTACATGACATTAAATTGTGCAGCACAAATAGTCCTAAATGCAAGACATTAAAACTACATAGTCCTTTCATATGTCCTACATGAAATTAAACTGTGCATCATTAGGGTTGTTGCTACCTCTTGTTTCCCACACCGAGTTTGACTCACGTGAGCTTAGAGCAAACTTCAAACATAACACTCTCTCTGGGATAATAACCATGTTTAATTCCCAACACTATTTTTAGGTCATTGTCCCCAAGGACAACTTGATCACTAATTCATTATTTAATTGAACTACGCTGACTTCGATCCTTGCCTTCCAGGCTGGGTACAGAAGTAGCCTCCCGAGGTTCAAGCCTAAAACAAATCTCTTCACATCAGTTCACCTCCATCTCATACAATGTTGATTCGTGAAACCACCCGTAGAATCAATATCTATACATTAGTTCGCTTTCGTCCTTTCTATATGACATTAAACTATACAACACTTTTTTCCAGTATGAAAATAAACTACAATATTCATTGATACCCTCACTTGAGAGGGAATCATTATTTACAATTATTTTCAATCATGTTTTATTTCAAATACTACATGCATACATGGTAATAACCGAACCTTTTATCTTGGTTTAAACCATCATTTCACTAAAATCCCCTTTCAACCTTCACATGTATGAACCTAATTTGTACTAAGGGTAGTTCTAGAACTACATGGGATTGATTCCCATTCGTATGGGATACATAAGAACGTTTGAATGTCCCTCGAATCTAGCCCCAAGCCTTTTGGGCCTAACACCAAATTCCTCTTTCAGTCCCCTGGTTGAAAAATCCCCATAAAAACACACACAATGTATTTCATATAATGGTCCAAGATTTAAGACCCTAAACTAAGATCTCCATTCCTTTTGTCCCACACGATGTTAAATTTTAGTTCAAGAACTATGTATGGATTGATTCCCATCCTTATTGGATATGTAGTGAAGTCCAACATTTCCATTCAGGACCTAGTCACAACATGATTATGGTTAGCATTGATCTGTGTATCTCGGCATACATTGGACAATACCTATATTTATGTGTCATAATCCTAGACTTAAATAGTTTCAGATCTTCATAACCCTTTTATTAACTTCTAATCACAAAAGGGTTGAAATTCTGAGAGTTCTTTTTCCTGACCATGCAGTACGTACCCTTAGGCGGCCTTGCATAAACAGCCTACATAATGTACCTACCATCCAAAAGATGCTATTATTTGACTATGCAGCCAATGACCTTAGGTGGCCCTGCATAATTCAACCCCCTAACGGGTTTTTTAAATAGTGGTAACTTCATTCTTTTGAGGAAAACATCTTTTGTCCTTATTTGTCTTAATAATAATATGAAAGGATCCGGAAAAATATCCATCCTTAACATATTTGTACCATATCCATGTTCATGATCTGAAAGCATTCAAGTCTATGGTTTATATTCTCCTTCCCTACATTTGGGTCAGACCTTCGTAGGAGTGATATACATCCAGTTCTTCGATAACCTTGTTTGGAAATATCTTCTCCATATTCAAGTACCTCTTTCCATACAGCAAACTCTATACTTTGGAAAATTTGAATCTCCATAAACATTCACTGGCTTTCTAGCACTAGGAAAGTAAATTTTTGAGAGTTCTTTTTTCTGACTATGCAGCACGTGCCCTTAGGTGGCCTTGCATAAGTAGTCTATATAATGGAGTTGATAGCCAAAAGATTCTATTTATTTGACTATGGAGCCAATGCCCTTAGGTGGCCCTCCATAATTCAACCCCCTAACGGGTTTGTTAAATAATAGTAACTTCATTATTGGGAACTACTTCTTTTAATGCCTTATAGCTATTTTACATATCATTACTCAGATTCAAATATTCGTAAGTCATATTTTACAAATTTTCCCTCATACTTGAGTATAGTAATATGTTTTCAGATGAATTTTCAATGAATTGAGTCAATTCCAATTCATTCGGTCAAAGCTGTTTTGACCTTAAACATTAGCCTCTTTATGTACGATGTGCATGACTTTTAACTTCCCACAAAAGACAAAGGAAATTTGAATAAAAGTCATGTTCCAGGTCACTAAACATAAATTTTTTATGATCTAGGTAATATTGAGAAATTAAAAGATTCAAAGTTTTTAGGGTTATTTATATTAATCCTAGTAAAAATATCAAACTATGCTTACTAGGCCCATTGGATTAGGTAAAATTTACTGTAGGTAGAGAAATAATACAAGAATAAATGATTGAATATAAAATTACTCTCCATTGATGCACAATAATTAGATAGAAATCCACAGATTGGAGTCTCTTCTCTTTTTGAGGAAATTACAAAAGGTTGTCGACATAAGTCTTCACTTGATGAACCGCATCCCGAGCTTCATCAGAAGATACTTGAAGCTCATGCACTCGACCAACATCAACCTTTTCATCCTGATGGAGTGCTTTCTTGGAATCTGCAACAGTCTTTATACCATTCGTTTGAACTCACTCCAGTGAATTATTGTGTTGGTCAAGTTCCCCAGTAACAACATCTAACTGTTTCTAAAGCTGCATCTTCTGGACGACTTTTTCTTTGATATTATGCTTCAGCTCCAACATCTTGGCAGCATAGTCAGCCTCATCTCGGGATTCCACAACCTCAAATTCGCCGATGTTGTCTGACAGTTTCACCCTGGTCAGATCTTCATGACACGTTTGCTTCTGCTCCCTCCTGAAGATGACTTGTTCCACCGCGGTATAGATCTCTTGGTATCCAAAACCGCCAGGTCCTAGCATGAAAAATTGGGACAAAAATCGAGGGATCTTCAATGATAGATCTTCTAAAGGCACCTCAGATATGATTTTCCATATGTTGTTCCATGCCTTACGTTGTAAAAATCTGAGTGCCTTAAGCACCTCCGGGTCTGATTCGACATCATCATCATAGGGGGGGCATGTAATCTGGGATTAATGCACATAGGGAAGTTCCATGTTCTACTCCTGCCCCCTGACCCTGGTAGATTCACCTTCTACTACTGTTTGGACTGAGGTTGAAACTTCACCTCCAGTTATAGCCATTGAAATTGATAGACCTGTTTGATCAATTAAAAGTATTGTTGGTCTCATAGAATAATGGATGTTGGTTTTCTATCTTGAAAACTCAGTGCAATCATTACCTAACTGTATATCAGCAGCTTGAGAAGAATTATCCCCATCTTTCCATGCTTCAACAGGATCTTCAAGATGGGTCTTAGGAGGGGTTACTGGGTTTAGATCCACTTGAGCGAATGTTTCTGCAATGGTAGGGTTGAAATCAATGTCCACACCCTCTTCAGGCATTGGCAGTTCAACAGCTTCTATGGATGAAACTACATATTATTTTCAGTCATGATTAAAAGTGTAAATTATAATAAAATTCACTGGACGAAGGATAACACTCATGCCCAAGGTCTTCTAAATCACATGATAACTTAGAATGATCATAAAATTCCTCGAACGACATTCCACGATTCAATATTTCATCCAATGATATTTCAGAATCCTGGTTAGTCTCACCTGTGGGAAAATTTGATGTGTCCTCTTGGAGACCCACATTCTGCAGCCCCTGACCCTGGACAGCTTCTTCAGGAAGGATGGAAAATTCAGTTGTTGCGGCCGCCAATGATTCTGGTGTAGGTTCCTCTCTACTTATAACAGCAGCAGGAGAAGTACTGGGAATAGATGTTGGCTATTTTTCAGGAGCAGCCAAGTCAGCCTGAATTTGAATTTTTTCCACAACACCCTCTGTGGTCCTTAAAAGAGGATATGTCCTTTCTCTCAGAGGGGAAATTGAAGAATCCCCTGCAATCCCAAGGAAAGTGAGAAATCCTTTTTATGGTTTAAAATTCCTGATTATCTGAGGGACTTACCACTACTGATAAAGTGTTTAGTAGTGGACTTCCTTCTTCGTCACCTTTGTATTTTTGGATTTTTGGGAGTGTCGGCAGTCTATCTTATTGGCACTTGAATTGGCGAATGGAAGGCCATGTCCAACTACTCATTCATGGCAGGCAGGCCTAGAGATATCTCGCCCGGTTCACGAGGAGATTTATCAGCAGCCCCGATGGAAGTACCACCAGTGCTATACTGGGGAGAAGTAAACTTAGTAGTTCCTTTCTTTTCAAGCTGCAAGATGAAGAAAATAACTCCCTTAAGTAATAGAGATTCGACTAAAATCAAGTTGAAAAGAAAATATGAAAAGAAAACATACATCTTCATGATCCATGTAATCGTGCCACTCCTCATCAGTCCCCTCAACGGCGCCATGATCAATCAATTCCTTCACCTGCCTGGTGATAAGAACGGACTCATCAATGGCATATATGAGCATTTATAGCTCTATGATGTAAGCCCGCACTTCATTGGTGTTATACTCATATTGGATATCTGTAGAATCCAGAAGATTCCCTATTCCAGGAAGTTGTAGGCCCTCACACAAAACTAGCCAGGCAGTCTCAGTACCACAATATAAACTCTGCCATGTCTGGACAGCCTCTGGTCTTAGATATGAAGGCTGCGAGGAAGGTCCTACAATCTTTGATTTCAGTTTCTTCCCAGCACCTGCAAATGCAGATAGAGAATAAGAAAATAAAACTTATTGCTTTATAAAGTAGTAGTGATTAAATTACCACAACGAAGTAACTCACCAGGAGTTGATGGAGTAGGTCTCTTGATTCTAACCGGAGGATTATATCGGGCACGTGGCCGCTTTTCCACTTGTTGTGCCTCATCATCCCCATCATGGGAATCTGGTGAATTAGTCCTAGAGGAGGAATCTGGCGAATCAGCTTCAGGTGGGGAAGCATCACCTTCCTGAAGAAGGGTTTATTTCTCTACAATCTTCTTCCATTTACCCACCTGATAAACTGGGTGGTTCAGCACCCCTTTATGGTATGATTCTATCCAGTGCTCAGCACACCTTGTAGTCATGTTATGTGCTGCTTTTTCAACTGGTAGATCAAATACCGCCCCAGTCTTCTCCCTTGACGTCAGCAGCCACAGTTGCCGAGAAACCATCAAATGTTGCTCTAACTTGACATGTACTGGGGGAGATACATGAATTTGTTTCAGACACTTGAATTGACGTTAAAATCTATATAGATCCTAGGCCTCACATATAATTTCTCTATCAATCATGACAACTAGCACACCATCTCTGCAAGCTAGCATGTATGCCCTCAAATCCAAGTGGGTTGATCTATCATCAAAAAACCTCCCGGTTGGCGGATTTCCATAGGGAAAGAAGTTTATTTCCTTAAAAATGCTCAACCTCACTTTAATGTCATAGGCATTAAGATCTAATAGAGCAACTCCAGAGAATTCTTGCACTGATGGCCTGAAAGAACATTGAGGAATTTGTAATCCATTCTGTACATTCTAAGTCCTGATGTGAGTGGCGATCCATCCCCATAAAACTTGTAATTGTCCCACTATTCTTAAAGGAGATTTACCCATGAATAGTTGAAGTAAACTCCTATGAATATTTGCTAAAATGGGGGTAGCCAACCCAACCATTTTTCCCTCCGCCAACTTTTCCACAATGACGAAGGTCCCTGGGATGACACCTCCCTTTGAATCCCTAACTTCCAAGAGATAAACGCCGAGCCACAAAGACAAGAATCCCGCCAGACGAGTCTTCTTAGGGATCCTTTGATTCAACTCTTATCCCAATTTCTCAAAATATCCTGCAGCTAGAGTTGGCCAGAATGTTCCAGGAGCACCCATGTTCTCATGTTTTGGGCAGGTGGTAGGACGGGTGGGCCTCTTATCCTTGGATTTATTTTTCTTTGATCCTTTCTCCTTCGGCTCCTTCTCCTTTGGCTCCATCTCTTTCTTCTCAATAAGAAATATATTCATCCATGCCTCTGAATGAATATCCTTTCTAGAATGAGGTAACGAGGTCTTTGAACTCTTGATCCTGTGGGAGATTTTAAATAATTCCCGATCTAAAGAAAGAGTCTTCTCTGAATCAGTCCAAGTCACCTTGGGAGGAATGAATTCATCATACAGGTCACCTAAAATTAGATCCCATGAGATCTTATGGACATCCCACAGACGGATTCCTACTTCTCCATTAGTCATATGGAATGAACTAGTTTCTGGGCTCTAGTGGCTGAGTATCTTTGACACGAAGTTATCATGTCTGTAAACTTATGATTGCCTAACCCAAACAGCTTCATAAATCTCCACTCCTATCAGATCCTCGACAAACTCTGCATTGGTTTGTCTCACCTAGAATGCCCACATCCAAGTTGGATTCACACCTCCCCCAGGACGGAAGTCCCAACTTTTCTTCTAGCCTTTGGATTGATCCATCTATGCATTTCAGAAGATTGAAATATGACAATGTGGGTGTAGCTCAGGCTTCTGAGGTTTCAGATTTGGTTTACAAGGACTATGATGCATCATGTGGGCCTTCTCCACTGTTCCATCATTTATAAAAACTCCTCCATATGAGATATTTGCTGATGAAAAGTTGGTGTAATTCTGAAACCACAAAAATGGGAGATAGTTCTTTGCTTCTGGAATAGTGACTTCTCGCAGATGACCATAGCCATATAAAGGTAGATAAATGATTTGGGGGAAGTCGTGATGATATTTCTTCAGATATATAGCCAAATCCGGAAGAGTGCTATTTTTGACAGTATAATAATCATGGCCAATGATATCCATCATATCATCAAGATATTTTCTTGCCAGTTCATCAGATATTCCGATTCTTCTGAGATCCCTTGATTCTTTAAAAAAGTTGATTAATTAACTCTTAAGTAAGTTGATTTTTCATAATATTTGTGAAGGAATTCAGAAAAAATGGTAAAGGCATTACGACGTGCAAGTCTAGAACTTGGCGCGCAAGTATAATGTGTCGCGCCAGTATTTGGCACGTAAGTATCACCGCGCAGGTCCAGATACCTTGACAGCAGTGCTGCAGCAATGGAAAAGCAGAAAACAGAGCAACTTGCACGGCGGAGATGACATGCGTGGTGAGAGCTCAAAAATCCAGAATTCAGTGTTATGCGCGACAAAAGAGCTCATATTTATAGGCCAGGCCGGCCACCTGCGCACCTACAGCCAGCACACTCCAGCCCTACGTGACTCGCACCTTTGTGATGACGGTTTCGCGGTGAACACCTGTGTGCCTTTTTCCCTTTGGTTTTCTTATTTTCCTCAGAGTCACATCCATATTCTTTCGGATCCAAATATGGGGGGGGGACTTTTGTTGATGCTCAGTTTCATCACATTTTCTAAAGGAAAGTACAGAAAAATGACTTAGCACAATGTGATTCATCCTTTGAAGAATACACCAAAAATCGACAAAGGTATGAACAAGGCTTCAAATGCAGATGCGTTGTGCATGTTCCCTCACTGCCGCGCAAGTACACTTGAGTGACACCTGATGGTCACCCAAGTGACTTGTGTGCCCTAGGTGATAACAGCCCGGGGTCTTCTCCAACCTATAAATACGCCCTATGGGCCCCCCATTTCGAGAGGAATTTTTTCTAGAATTTAGATATAGAGCTCTGAACGCCCAAGTCTCTTCTTCAGGTCTTCTGAACACTTCTAAGGTAATTCTTTACCTAGAATGGAAGGTCTAAACAAGAGGAGTAAGGGATAAGTGTTAGAATTTACTAACACTTGTGCTCCTGAGTGTTTTACCCTTAAGGGAAATGGACACACTTGCGTGCCACCCTACTTATTCACCAAAACATTCATGCCCCTCTTCTGGAAGTACCTCGGGATAATTCTAAAGGCTTTGGTCAAGGATCACCCTAGTATTACCCTAAGGGCTGAGAATCACGCAAGTACCTATGTGCTGCGCAGGTATACCTGCACGCCCAGGGACATGCACACCCACGCAGTAACTGCGTGCCGGATAGGACTTGCATGCCCCTATCGTTTTCGGGGTCTTTCCTGCCCATTTCACCCCTCTTATGCCATTACACCTCTCCTATTCAAGATTCAGTCTTCAAGACACTCTTCAGAGCCATTTATAGCATGATTTCTTGATTTTATTTCTTTATCTGAAAGGATCTCTGTGGAACATCTCTCAAAACCTCGTGATTTACACATCTATATGTCACTAAAGATTGAGATTTCATTCATTCAACCTCATTTTTTAAGATGATAGAACCCCTTAACCTGAACCTCCTTTTTAGGAATAAGCCCCAGTCATAATTCCCATTAATTTTGTGTATCCTCCATAGGACTAAGCCCCAAGTCCTCTAATCTGGGCATACTCCTTAGGAGTAAGTCCCAGTATTAAAATTCCTAAATATGGGAATCCTCCTTAGGAGTAATCCCCAACCATAATTAACATGGACTTCCTTTTCATGAGTAATCCCCAACCTCAAAATTTGGGCATCCTCTGTAGGAGTAATCCCCATGTCTCTTAATTTTTCAAATCCCATTCACCTGGGCCTCATTTTCAAGAGTAATCCCCCATCATAATTTCTCTTAACCGGTCTTAATTTCCTTTTGATATGGACTTCCATCTTAGGAGTAAAACCCAATCATAATCCCCCTCCTAACGTGGGAATCTTCCTTAAGAGTATGCCCCCATATTAGTGTATCAAAATATCTATGAAGCGCATATACCTTTATGGAGCCTGTTCCAAGATTTCTTCACTGATATAAATATTAATCCTCATTTATTTGGGTAGTCATACACAAATAAGCCCCACATAGTTGCATCTTTCGTGGCACAATTGTCTAGATTCACCAATACCTCTTGTTTCTCACATCGAGCATGAATCACGTGAGCTTAGAGTGTAAATGTAATAGTGACATCTTTCTTTGAGCCATCAATAATGCATAAACATAATACTCCCTTACTCAAACTACATGGGTTCTGATTCCTTTTCCAAAACAAAGGATACGTAGGTATTCCATCTGCGGGTACGATCCCAAATTTGAAATAATCCATGTCCATCGGAATGACAATAATATTCAAGTGCCCCACTGAGTGGATTTAAAACCAGTATGGTTATCAGAATGACCAAGGGAATTTTATGTATCAAAGGATACCATTGAATAAGAATCTCTAACAAATACAGATGATTCTCTATCGATGAAGAACCTCGAATACATATAAAATATTCTCTAAATTTCTTACATATCAATCATTGATTGTCAGATCTAATGGAAAGCTCATTTTATACTTGGTAATGTAATAAGTATTCACGAACAAAAGTTAAATCTATAATGAGAGTCCCAGATTAGACAATAATTCCCCTAAAAAAGGTGTGATGAGACCGACCTCCCATCCTCTCGACCAATGAAAATTCCTAAGCCTCATCAATCCACAACTAATGAGCACCTACATTTGGAAAGTAGGTTCAAATGGATATAGAATCATTGGATGTTTCCAGTTCTACAAAAAAACCCATTAGAAACATCTTGGAATGTTTGAATCTTCAATCAACAAGGTCATCCCCAATTCCAGAGGGAAACAGTGATTTTTTTTGATTTATCCTTGTAAGGAGAAGATTACACTGATTTCTGTGATCCATCATGATGCAGGAAGATCTACCTATAGACCATGATTCCATGTAGGGTGTTGAAGTAGGTGTAGTCACTTGGTTTCCCATTAGATCCTAGGTGGGTTGTTGTTTATTTATTCAACAGTTCTTTTTTTTTACTTTTAGGATTATACGTAGTCACTACTTTACATTATATATGTAGTAATGGATTTGGATAGACAATGTGGGTGATGGCATACTAATATTATTATCTCACTCCCTACTTGGTGGTTGTTTGGAAACTGAGTAGATATTCTGGATCTCTTGTCTGTATATTCATTTCTTGTGATGTGATGTGACATGAGAGATAGAGAGAATAGGAATGGTCTCTAACTCATGATTCTAAAGGAGTTGGATTTTGGGGTTTTCTCTTCATTTAGTATTTTGTTCTGCTAGACCCTTATAGTAACACTTGACATTACATACACCACTCTACAGAATTGCCTTTGCCTATTTTATTTTTATTCAATTACATTATTCTTATGCTTCTATCTATATTTAATATATTATATTGGTTTAACTATTTCTTTATATTTTTTATCTGATAATATATTGTGCTACTATGATAAGAAAGTATAGTCTCCCCATGATCCCTTCTATTGACCATCATTTCTAGTCAGAAGCCTCTATGTATAGGGAGGCATGCCTTATGCCATGGGACCAACCAGTCCGACCACCGTCTTAGTGGTGAGTCATGTTGGGATGTTACATAAATATATAGCTTTTACTTCAAGGAAGTTTAATGCTCATTAGATGAAATATCTGACAAATGATCTGGAGTTAGATGCAAATATATTTTTAATGAAAATATGGTGTGTGTATATATATGGGGGAACTGTGAAATATATATTGATCACATGATCCTCGAATATATATTTACACATAAAGAGTATAATATGCGTGATTCAAGATGATTATACCTGAGAATGGACTATGAATGATCAATCCACTATCACAAAAAAAAAGAAATAAAGTAGAAGATTCCATTTGTAAAAAGGATATAAAACACTATTCAATAATGAATATTTATAAGTTCATAATATTCATAGAATTTATGATAGTTTACCTAAGAATAATAATGGTAAGAATATAATCATTTATTTCTCAAATGATATCTCAAACTACCATTTAGAAGAAGATAAAAATTAATAAATAGATTATATTGAAATTTAGATAAATGAGGAACATAAAAATTTAAAAAACCATAGAATACAAAAAATTTGGATGATTAAGTTTTCAGATTTTGTTCATTTCATTGTATTCTATAAAACCCTGAGATAATAAATTAGTTGTTGAAATATTTTTATAGCTATACCATCTCTATCCACCCAAGGAAAATGAAGATTGAGATCTCTAATAAACTGTTGGAGGTATAAAATGAAGTAGAATATCCTTGAATATGCATAAATGTTTCTAAAATTTCAGTAAGTGAATGATGAATGGGAAAATTCTATGCAGATTGTGTAACCATTATTGTACCAACATAGAAATTGGAAAAATTACCATGTACTTCATTAATATTCATAAAAGTACATCATGGTTAAATTATAATATATGCGTTTACATGGATGAAATTATAAGGAAAACTCAATTTATTGTGATTCAAGTGGACTTCTCAGTCTATAAACATGTAGGGAAAGATATCAAAGAGTTGGTGTGGCTACATAGAACAAAACAATCAATTGTACATGGACATGATATGAGATTTACATACCATAAATAAGAGAGTCTCTAACATGCAATAAATAATTATTTCAGCATCAGTACAATTTATCATACCACAATAATCGCGAATATAAGTTTACTGTCCAAACACTATAAGAAATGTTGACAGAATTATCAATGGAAATAATAGGAGGATGAGAAAAATATCTTCCTCTGGTTGATTTTTCATAAATTAATGTCTTTTATTAAATCATCCAAACAGATGATCATGAATCCATTCATTAATATATATGTATAAAATCAATGTTTTTGGATATTTTTTGTGAAACCAGGATTCTAGGACCTTGAATGGTTGAGAAAATAAGGGAAATTCTAGAGGACATTCAACAATACATCAGGGATGGTCAATGTTGACTGAAGAGATAATTAAACAATCGGTGTTTAGTCTTATATGTTTAAGTCAGATATAACATGCTTCCCCATAGATCTTCATAATGTATATTCTGGATATTTTTTAAGAATGTTAAACTATGTCCTAGTAACAAAGGACCCTTCGAGATTTTTGATCATGTTAGAGTTGTGGAATACTAACTAGCACTCCCACAAACCCTATACCAAGTACAAAATGTATTCAATGTATTCTAATTGAGAACATACTTACTATACTCCTCACCAAAACTATATTATCATGTGGTATAGATGGGTATGATCTCTTATGATGATCATCTAATGATGATCTTGAAAGGGAGAGATAAAGCTCATCCAAAAAAAAGAAAACTCCCTAACACAAGTACAACAGAGAAACCATAAATATGAGGATATAACATGTGAAATGATGGTGTATATATAGAGGAAGTTCCCCATAATGTTTTCACCTTATATTTTAATATGGAATATTGAGGGAATAATTTATTAAGGGGGGTAAACATAACATAATGAGTTTTTGAAATAACACTATTATTGATTGCTTTCTTAACTCACAACATTGATATTAAATGAACAGCGAAGTGTTAATATAGCATATCATAGCCATTAAATTGGTGAGTATGAATAGTTTTGACAATATTACGAAATATATATAAATAAGTTACTAAAAAATTATTTATTAATTCTTAGAAAATATAAATCACAATGCTTTCTAAATTTATTTTATTGAACAAATATAAATTATCATCCAAAATTATTTTTTATTGATTTGGGGGGGGGATATTATAATTAATATATATAATGTTTCTAAAAAAATTATTAAATCTTTATCAGATTTTAAATTATCATAAAAAATTTACATCAGAGTGAATTTTATATAATTTTCTAAAAATAATTATTTTTGATTGAATGGTGAAGAATAATAATTTTTATTGAAAACTATATTTTTATTTCATGAATTTAGAAATTTAAAACTTTTAAAATAGTTATTGAAGTAAAATTATATCCATTTGTTTCTGAATAATCTAATTATGTTCATTATTATCAATATTATAGTTTAACATTATATAAATACATTTTTATGCTTAAAACAATTTTTTCTAAACAAAACTATTTGTTAATGTGCTTTGTATTATAATCCTAAAATAATTTATCCCACATCTAGAAATTGAATAATAAAAAATGGATCCAATATTTTGAATAATGTGGCCATTATTTTTTAATTAGGCCCCTTTTCTTTTAATTAACTATTAATAGAAAACATTGTAAACAATTTTTACCACGATAAGGGTAAATTAGGAAACTATGCTAAAAAATAATATTATTAGGAATAAAAATGGCCATAAAAAATTATTTTATTCCATTTTATGGGTTTATTTCAATAATTTATATATAAAACTAAACAAATATGGTATGTTGGTGGAATATTTATCTGATTTTGGACTTTTTTGTGGAACGAAAAGTCAAAAAATTTATTCTAATTTTTTTATTATCTATATATTATTTATAAATGGAGAAACATAAGATATTTTTTGTTATAATTTGTTTACATGAAATAGAATCTTTCTTCATGGATAATTAGTTTTAATTTTTTAGTTAAAATTAATTACCTCAAATTCTTAAGCAATGCCAACATATTATTAATTCAATTAAAATAAAAATAAAATAAAATATTTTAAAATCGTTAAAATTAATATAATTTGATTAATTTCTATGAATCGTGAATTTTTGAGAAAAAACAAAATATTTTATAAGTGGGAATTGATTTTATTTGAATTCCACTATTATCATGTGTCCATGAATTACAAATTAAATGGATAGTTCATTAAATGACAATATTAATATTTAATGAAAATTTTTATATTACCAACTGATTTATAATTTTAAAAAAATTATCATAATCTAATTTATTTTATTAACTTTTAAAATATACAATATGGTGTATTTTTTGTAATATTTTACCTTCAAAATAAATTCATTAACCATAATAAATATGAAACTTTGTTATCATAGTTTTTTTCAAATAGGTTTATCCCGAGCTAAAATAAATAGATAACAATAAAAAAATAGTAAGAAAATATATAAAATTTATAATATTGTATTACATTGATCCATACTAATCCTATATTCTAATTATTTAATTTGGAGTCTTTTTATAGGAAAAATATTTTATATTAATTAAATATTTTATGTAATTTAATCAGTGGACTTCCCCTCGCTTAGAAAGGGAAACCTCATATACTATTTTATTCATAGTTCGAATGACTTTTATATTGTCAAATACCACAAAAACATACATCCTAACAGCCCTCAATAATTGAAGTGGTATATTTTTGGGAATCATATCCACCTTATATGGCTAAAGGTGTAATATAATGGATGTTTCCAGAAAAAGATGTATAGTATTTTATAGAATTATTTAGTACTGTTTCTTATTCTACCACCCTGAAATATTGATTCTCTATGGTGAAATAATATTAATAATATCATCAATATAATGACATGATACAATTAATATGGAATAAAATATATGCATATTCTATTTGGTCAAATGTGAAATGAAAACATGATTTGTATTTACGTTGGACTAACACCTCGCAAATTGATGTAATTTGTTTTCCATCACCACCTATCACAAATGGTTATAATGATGTTTTTAATAAATATATATACTATCTATGATATTATAATAGCTCCTTAGATTAGAATTAATTTCAATTTTTTTCCCATATATTAAAAATTGAAATAGCCTTAATGCGTAAGTAAGGCCTACTGTCACCATGAATGATGTAATTCATTTTTATATGTACTTTTTATAGATGAATCTAAGTATATATATAAATAATATATATTATATAAGTATCATAAAATAAATTATGGAAATTACATATCCATGATATATATATATATATTAATACAATGACATTGAAAATGAAACATGCATGAAAAATGAAGTAATTATCACCAATAAAAGTAATTTTATTTAGGAATTGTTTTTTAAACGGTGAAAATGTTATAATGAAATCATATATGGTATTATATGTTGGTTTTTGGTTATGGTATAAATTTATAATAAATATATATTTAGTTTACGTTATTTTATTATGAGTGTGATGAAATATGATTCTTAAGAAAAGGGATCTATACTAACTGACTATTTCTTTGGGTTAAAACCTCTAATTCTCAAACTCAATTTCTCTTGCTATTTAATTTAATTGAATTCCTCTAAATACTGTATATATTAATATTAAATATATACTGATCATAAAACTTATTCCATTATAGGGTTATACATTTCATTGGTCTATTTCTCATATGCATTAATTATAAAATCGGATTTTATTATGATAAGATGATTGATTTTGAAACAAATGTCTTCCCATAAGTGATTATTAGTATTATTCAATAAAATTTATTTCATTTTGTGTCTAGTATAATCATGAAAAAAAATTTATGTGTGAACTAATATATCAATCCAATTTAATGTGTAATTGTTTTCTCCCATGTGATGTTATGTGCGGGATTACGTAGTAAAATTAATCAATGATTGGACTTTGTCCACTATTTTTTGTTGTCTCGCAGTTAGTCGTGACTAATAATTATGTAATGTTTTATATTTCATCGAAATTTTCTAGGATTAGATTATTTTTTATTCCATTTTTTTATGATATCATCTAATGTGATTTCTCATGATCCCCCACTTTTATGATTACATGTTGTACCATAGAAACAAATATTTTGCCTCCTTATCATGTTTATTCACATAGTATGATTTTTAGCTCACCCATTATGTCTATGTATTCCCCTAGTTATCGTGTATAGTTTTAAGAGGTAATAGGGATTTAGGATATCATTATAAAGATTAAAATTAAGACATTTTATTTCATGTTGATGTATTATGTACCCAATCTTCCAATGACACAAGTCATTTCAGTCCCTATTTTGAATTTACAGGTTTTTAGTATTAGAAATCATTTAATGATATGTTTATAAAGGATTGGTTTTGTATAAGTATTATGATAGGTGAATCTGCTAACATTCATGAAATTTTAAAAATCTAAAAGATTCTCTATGGGAAAAGTATGTCCAATCTTTATCATTTTTAGTATTAAAAAAATGATCCAATCCTATTAGAATTATAAATGATAGACATTGTGATAATAAAAGATTTAATATCATAATTACATATAAAATGAATGTCCTACCATCTCATTTGGAGAAGATAAATGATGTTCATAGAGATTTATTTTAAATACAAAATAATTTGTGAGCTATAAAAAAGTAAAATCAGAAATGTTCAAAATTCATGAAGATGGAGTAATAAGATTTGGGACATGGTTTTTTACTTCCAAATCCTAAGATAAAGAAGATGATTTGGAATGATTCACATATACGAATCTTTTCTATCAACTTAGGTGGGTGAATATGTATTGAGGTCTCTAAGATCACTATTGGTAGGTTAATATTTAGAATAAGAACACATAATATACATTAAAGTGCCTAATATGAATATAGGTGATTGGAGGAAGGAAAAAAACTTAAATGGTGATAAAAACATTACCCACACCTATATATAAATTACAGAAGACTTTCATTGACATTTTCACTATTAATTATAATATATTAATAGGAAATATTTAATTATGGGTTACTGTGGATCATCTATCAATGATGGATATTTCCCTTTTTAATTTAGGAGGGATTAGCAGTTGAATTTATCAAGGGATGCATATTAGTGAACTAGTGAGGCTGAAAAAACACCATTATTTATTGTATCTAAAAAAGATCTAAGATTTCATTCAATGTTCTAAAAATTAATCAAAATTCTATAAAAACATAGTTAATCTGCAGTAAGGAATATCACCCCCAATGTTTTTCCTATTATGAGTGGACTAACCAAAAAATGAAGGCTTTTTAATAGAACACTAAATAGTTTTCAAATGATGATGAGATCAACATCTTTATCTATTTGATTTGTTGACAATAATAGTTCCCACTTAAGAACCCAAATCACTCCATATGAATCCATTTATGGTAAGATATTTGCATACTTTTTTTGGTGTGATACAGCCATAGAACACATGATATTGGGTCCTAAAACATTAAGGTGATGGTAGAAAGGTCAAGTTCGTTAAACGTTTAATCAATGATGGTCAATGTACATATAAGAGCTATGTTATTAATCATTGACTGGATATGATGTTCTAGTTCAAAGATAAACGGTTCCACTATATGTATAAAATATAGAGTGTCATGAGTTTTTGTAGAAGGCAATCCTATGTCCAGGGTACATTGACACCAATGTGCTTCTCAATCGCATCTGGGAATTGGTCTATTGACTATCACTATAACACTCCCATTCATATGAACATGTAATATTTCATGTATCTCTCCTGAGAATGTACACACTAGATCCATTACAAGTATTGAATTGAAAGGTGGAATATTTGGAAAGTGATCACCCTTTTTTGGATTTTACATTGAACATATGGGATCGTAGAGATAAAGTTCAACTCAAAATGACAACCCACCTAGTCAATGTTCTATCATGATAACATAATTTTATATTGGATTCATGGAAATTTGAGGAATCCATTAAGTAAAGATAACCAAATATTTTTCCACAATATTATATGAAAAAACATCAAGGAAAGAATTTCTTAAGGGGGGAGAATGTAAATACCTATAATTTTATCAATGGAATTTTTATCATGAACATATAGTTTTGTCATATTTAGTAATATAAAATAAATAAAATGAACCACATTATAAAACCAATAAAATTTTATTATATACATTTTAGCATTAAATGTTTAGAACAAAAAGAATATTATAATTGAAATTATTAGAGAGGGAAAAATAGAAAAAGAATATAACAATAATAGAAGGATTTGGATATGATTAATACCCATGGATAATCATACTCATCAATAACTCTATAGAAATGATGAAAAGTATTAGTAATGAAATATGAATTTTAAAAATGAAAATTTACATATTAATTTGGAGAAAATGGAAGTGAATGATGAATGGATGAAATATGAAGTATTTATTGAAAGTAGAGAACTCATAAACAATTAAAAATATAAAATATGGAATAATAATCTGACCACTGGAATAGTAATCATTCTATTATGAATAGTTACTAAATAGTTTGAATAGTAACCTCACATATGAAATGGTAAAATAATACATAGGAATCCTAAGAAATGATAATATGACTTTTTTATGAGATGATATGAGTAAATAAATATTTAAATGATAAAATAAGTGTTTATATTTTTGTAGTTTATATTTTTATATTTTAATTTTCATGACATATTATGGGATCTAAAATAAATTACATTTTAAAATTGTGGGATTATTAATTTTTATTAAATTTTATTATATTAACAATATATATTTTTAGTGAATAAGTAATTTTTTAAGGGGTTCAAAAGTCAACAAGAATATTTAAAGAAGCATTTTTTTAAAAAATATTTTATTTTATAATTAAATTTCCATATTTTGAAAATTATTTTCTTAAATGGATTACATTTTCAGAATTTACATGTAACGAAATGTTCACTAATTTTTTTTGAATTTTTTCCAAAATAATTTCATTTTTGTGAATATTTAAATGTAATAGAATAATTTTTTTAAAAAATTATAAGTTATATACATGATTTTTTGAGTTATTTCATATCTATTCAGTAATAAATATGAATTATTATACACCATATAATTTATATTGTCACAAGAATCATTACTATTTTTATTAATATAATAAAAAATTAATTAATACTTATGATATTCAAAAACACCTCACTCCTATCCTTAAAAATATAACCCATATCCATCCCTTATCCTCACACATTATATGAATTTGAGTTTAAAAATATCTTTCCAATTTAATTCCCAATAAACTTCCTCACAACCTATTAATTTCTGAATAATCAAATCACCATTCCTTGAAGCCTTCACTGGTACCATTAAAGGATAGAGAAAAAGAGAAAGGTAAACTCTCAACTGAATTTAATTCAATTTTATTCTTCTTTAACCACCCATATTTGATCTCCACACACAAAAAAAAAGTAACATAAATATAATAAATATATAGATATTTTATCATTATGATTTAATATTGATATTATAACCTCCATTATTTCAATTCAAAACGTTAATGTAGTTTATAATATGGTTGGTTCCTCGCCTCCATGAACAAAGTCTTTCATTTTTTCCCACCACCTTTAAATATGATCATATAAATAATATTATGTGAAAATATAATTACAATAAGTATATTATAATTTATTAAGTATTATTTAATGTTTCAATAATCATTTAATTATATGAAATGAATCTATTACTTAACATTCATTAAAACAACATACATTAACTGACCACATAATGTTAACATTTTTATGAAGTGATTGATACCTATGATAGAAAAAATTGTTATTTGGGAGAATTTTAATTTTATTAACTACATGAATAATAATTAAATTTTCTTAAAAGGATTCATTTCTTTTTGACATGAACATCAACATCTACCCACCAGTGGTATGACCCTGGATCCATGAAACGATCATCCTCAAAACAACAAAATTAAACATTTTATATCATTGAAATGGGTTTAAATAAAAGAAAATAATATTGTACTACATATAAAATAGGAATATATGTTACTTAATTATGTAACTAATGGATCTAATATTATTATCAAGGATGTTATGTGCTATTAAAGAGTGAACAATGATCCTACATTAAGCGATCTCTCTGAATTACACAGTTTTGTTTTGGTTATGAACATTCATTCATTAAATCAGGATATATATATATATATATTGTAATGAAATACATATAAATTATTTATATTTATCTATTTCATATATATGTTTCTTATTATCCCTTCCTTTGATTAGTTATTCCAATTTCTATGTTTATTTCTCAAATGAGTTTTTATAAATAAAAAATTAGTAAGGTGAAATTTTATATTCCTTAACCCACTTTATATAATCCATGTATACTGTAAATATTCAAAAAAATTAATTTAATAATAAAATATGTATTTATAAGAAAAAAATTGGTTTACCATTAGGATTCAATGATAATTCATTATTTATTCTGTCATCATGGTATTCGCCCCATTATTTAAATCATCGCTTTAGAATTTTCCATTCTATATAACTTTCTCTACCATATATCATAATAATTCATTTCAAATGAAAATTATATTTGGAGACCTAATATTATGAATTTTGTTATTAATTTGCATAATATATAATTCCATATTGTCCTTCGAATATTTATGAAATCCATTTTCTTTATAAAATGTGAGAAGACTATATAACCCATTTCTTCGGAGGGTTATTATTATATTGATGATTTAAATTTTCTTACCTTTTACGACACATATATAAATTTTACATTTTTTAAGGTTGAACCTTGATTGTTATAATACTAATTGGGTAGTTCTTATGCCTTGTGAGAGGACATGTTTGGTATTAGGCAATAAACAAAATCAATGATGGGAATATATCCACCATTTGATGTTGTCTAGAAGTAATCCATGAATTATGATTAATTACTTTTATATATCGATACCACATTATTATGGTTTTATAAGTTATTTATTCGATTATATTTCCTCTATTACCCCATATGATTATCTGCAATACTATTTATTTATGATGTCATGTTATTCCCTTTGACGCATTTAATACGCTTCATCATTATGTTTATTACCTTACTTGGATTTTAGCTCATCCCCTTTTTCTCTATATTCCCCGGGTTATCCAATTTGTATTTAGGACATTAAATGGATTTAATGGAAATTAAAATATTGATTTTTTATTTTAGTTTATGTATGATGTATTACTATCCTATTCTTTAATGAAATTATGATGCATGATCATTTGGTTTCTTATTATATATTTATTTAAAAAATCTTTTAACAATATGTATAAAACGATTAGGTATCTATATAGTTCAGGATGTATATTTTATGTTCATTGGGTAGTTACTATACCATATATTTTAACATCATGTGGTATGAATTTATAGGGAAAATATTCCATGTAATTGCCTGACCCTGACTTGAGAATAATTATCCCATTCAAGATGTTATGAAGGGTAATATGTACTGATGAGGATGGGATATGGTATCATGTTGGAATATTTCCCTCTAATAAGAGGTATAATTATGAGGATACATTAGTGGAAGATGCCCCACTGGGAATGTGACATTTTTTTAAGACATTACACGACAATGGGAGTCTCTACGGATTATGTCATTATAGAAAGGGATGTCGTGGATTTCAAGAATATAAATTATGAGAAGAAATTATTTGGATTATGTTTTAAGGAATCTGCAACAATGATGGTGGAAATAAAGGGTTAATGATGTTAGTTTTAAAAATTTGTGTAGTGTCTTATGTAGCCCTATGAAATCAGAATCAACTCCCACATTGTTTGTTAGAAAATGTTTAATGTCATGGGAAGGGATATCACCATTCATTTTAACATTTTCCAGAATGATAATTGACCTTGAAATTTGAGGTCTTCTTGTGGCAACATATATATTGTCAAATTTATACTAATAAAGAATCATGTGGGTCATACTCACATGGGGATTCCATTATATTTGAGGCCACGTAACTGGTTTAGATAAATGATTGATGGGCTTTGTCATACACCTGGTTGGATTCCAATGGAAGAATTTTAATTGTACTAATAGAATAGTCAAACTGGATCTCTCTGACCACATGAGTCATGATAAATATTATAATTATAATATTAGAGATTATTTAACACATTTCATTCGAATACACAAATATATTTGAATGGATCTTACACATTGTAGATTCCCTTGTGTGTATCATTCTCACATTGATAAATTCAACAATGATAACCATGTTTGGTATAATAGGAACCATCATGGGACCTCTACTGAAAGTGGATATATATCTTCACATTTACCATCTTATGTATAGGAAAGGGAAGTGCATAAATGAAGTAATATCATATCTTCCATGAAATAATATAGGACTAATCCATGTGGGGATTCCCTATCTAGAGAAACCTATATAATGGGGAATAATACCGTCAAAAATACGGTAGAGTCCTCTTTATTGTTTTCTCTATAGGGACACTCGTTATGAACAGAATCCCCAATTTTGATATCACTAATGGTTTTACCAATCAAGTTTGACAACATAGGGGATACTTTTATCATGGGAATTTATAATTGAAGGGATATATAATAAATTATATGTATCACTCATGTGTATAATTATTTTTTGGAGAAGGATTTAGTTAGACATTTTAGGGGTTCAAGACTTGTTTAAAGGATGTAATGATGGTATTTTAGGTAACCCTCGTCATTTTATATAGAATGTATAATGGTGGTGAAATGGGATAGGTATGATATTCTATTTTGGTGGTATGTGGACAAACCAATAGGGAGGTAACTTAACTGTCACTGTGTTCATTTTGTCCATAGGTAGTAAATTATATGTATCACCTATTTCTCCTAAACCCATGTGAAAACCCCATTATGGGTGTTCTATGTATGTAGTTAAGAATCATAAATGAAAAGGTTATAGGGAGGATTGTTAGGTGACCATGAGTGTTTTGGAATTTCTGTAAGGTGGTTTTTTAATGAAATAAACCTTATATAGCGTTCCTTGATTTGTTTTCATATTTCAATTATTCTACCCTAGTTCTACCAAATTTCTCCAAAAAAACATTAACATCGAATAACTATCAAGGGAGGGAGTGATTTTTTTACTTTATTTTCATCCACTATTATGTTATTTATTCATTAATAAATTATCTATATAATTTTTGGTAGTGGGTGGAATATATAGGACCTTAGGTAACTAGTTTTTTGTAGGGATCATTAACAAAAAAAGACACTTCTCACATAACCCATTTTTGTAAAACATGTAGGAATAGTGTTATTGTCTCCCAATAGGACCCTATCAAGGTATCACATTTAGGGGACATTATTATGTCATTAGCATGGTTACACCTATAAATATTTGAGAAGATGATGTCAAATTGGATATGGCTATAAATAATTTGGTTAGTAATTATTTTCCTGTGATTTTCTATTAATAAAAAATGTGTCTATGTTATATTTCATTTGTATCCATGAAAAACATGTATGGAAATCGGTTGATGGTTAAGTGATTTCTGATGTAGGTTCTCCACATGGATGATCAGGGTTTCAAAAAAATGGGACAAACACAACTCTAATATAACAAGACTAATTTCCTTTCCTATTATATGGGATAACTTGAGGCATTACTTAATCATTTGGTGATTTTTTGTGGTTGGTGGACTATAATGGTAGTTTGGAATTACCTAGGGTACTTCATGAATGACGTGCGTAACTCAGACAATTCAATTTGTTGATAAATTATGTGTTCATGACTATTAGTTTATTGCACTAGAAAAAATATAAATTTTAAAAAATATATTTTTTGGATATATTGAAATTATATTAGGAAAAAAATACCCCATTGGAATTAAATCTGATTGGGGAGATTATTAGTGGGTTCTAAGGTAGTAATAGAAGCTCGTGTACTTCTCATTCAATCAGTGCATAAAGATAAGATGTCGAAGAGTGGATCTAAAAGGTTACTATAAATACATTATAATGAAGAGGGGTTCAATTCATTTATTATTATATAAATACTCTTCTATGAAAGAGCTGACAAAAACATTTCATAACCTAATAGAATTTACTTTTACACCTTCATATGATCAATTATGTATTCTAATATTTGTGCACAATTCAGTTGATTGACTAAATTCATGTAAAGAAACTTAAAAATCCATATTATTTATTATATTAATTGAATCCGAACAATTAATTATGCATATTGTTGGCCTTATGATAGTCCAAATAACTGAAATACATTTCAAGGAAAATATAAATGATGAGAAAAAATAAGCATGCAATGATCATGTAATTGTTAAGACGTTGTGCATGTTAATTACATGAAGAATATTGTAGCCTCTATTTTTTAATATACTCTTTTATGAAAAGTTTATTACCAAAGATAAACATTATAGTTCCCTATCATTATCTACATATGAAAAGAATATTATTGAGTGTGTTGAGTCTATACATAAGAATTGCAGCATATTTATACATCAAATATTATTGATCCTTTTGGGAGAAAACATTAAAAACAATGCCTTATCCAATGAGATACCATTTTATGGGGTTGGGTAGTTGGTTGTTCCTCTAATTACATTTTATAAATTACGAATCAAACCATTGATTATGATTATTACACATCAAATAGTGGTTCATGTAGGATTTTTAACATTGGGTAACTTCAGCAAAAAAATTAGTTTTTTCTATGGTTATGTTTTTTTATATCCCACCTTATCTTAAGAATGAATATTGAGTATTATGATCCAAAATACACAATTAAATATCCATCAATGGAATTTCGGGATTAATTTAATTTCTTCATGGGAATTACAATTAGGAAATAATATTTAGGAGTGCCTTTGGCATGGAACCATGTTATATGTTTTTGGTAGGGTGCTATTGAAATTAATTTAATGTACTACTAAAGGATTTAGTCAAGTAGTAATCCATATGGGTATCTCAATACCATTCTCATATGATTATGTCTCTTATTCTATAATTTAATTCATGATTGAATACAAATAAAAACATAACACATAGTCTATGGAAAATTAAGAATAATCTTGATGGACTTAGTGATATTCAGCAGCTCCCAGATTCATTGGAAAATGTATGAGGAGATTCACCCTCTTATCATTATAGGAGGGAATGATGAGAGGACATGAATAATCAATAATAAATTACAAATGAAATGCATGCATCTGATGTTTTAAAATCATATTCTATGGGTAAATTTTCCTTTATGTGGGGATAAAAAAATTCATTAAACTAACTAAGGTGGATTCAGGACCCTAGAATCTTAGATCGTTTCAATTCCTCATGAAATTGCATCTTCCAATACAAACTATTACCATATTTTAGAGGGATATACTGACAATTGGGGATCATAATTTGATTATTTGATCCAATTTTCTTACATTAAGTAAATGTATAATTTTGGATTCATTCTATCAAAATAATAAAATTATGGGGTGTAAATCAAGACCTTTATAATGGCCATGATGCTAGAAATAGGCAATCCAATTAATTTGGTTGTTCTAGATTTTCTATTACTACATAAAACCCAAGGAAACGTTTCTAATGATAAGGGACCCCTTAGAAATATCACCCATTTTCAAAGACTATAGTGAGGGATATTAGCTCTTATGGATGGACACCAGTTCATCACAGACTTGTAGATTCAATGTAAATACTTAATTACCAACCTCCAAGTATCATTTTATTATGTACACCCACATAAAAATAGAATGATATCAAAAACTATATAAACCAGAATTCCAATTTACTATTCATAACATATTTCCTTCCAATCAAAACCATCATAGGTAATTCTTCAAGGATCCTATGATTGAATGGAATTCTTAGGTCCTCTAATATGGACTCAATTTCACCAAAATATGTTGGATGGTTATATGTGATGGGTACACACCATGCCAATTATGATAGAATTGTTTTCGTATGGAAGAAGTATTTCACCCCACCTTAAAGTGTTCTTGCTATTATGTAGCCCATTGTAGATTTAATTATTGGTTGATGATGGAAACAAATAAAACAAGAACTTTCGGGTATTTAACTCTGGTGGTTCTATTATTTGATTGATTACTAACTACATGCATCGATTTCATGTAGTTTAAATTCATGAATTATTAACCCAATTTACCTATATTTAATGATTTTTTTATATAACCCAACGTTTCGTTCAGGATAATCTTGTGATATATGAACTATAGTTTCATGTAGTGTAAGCGAACATAACAAGGGAGAATATGTCATGTTTTACAATGTCATGTGACATAGACCAAAGTGTTATGGATTTCAAAGTCAAGGGACATATACCAAAATTATATAGCCTAATGATTAAGGGTTAGGATGTTGTGATATTTATAAAATCAAGAATAATATATATTGAGAAACCTTTTATTATTAGGATATTGATTCATTCATCATCAATCATTCCCATGTAATAAACTCCCTTACAGAACAATGCATGTATAATGTAAGGGCCCTTTGACATTAGTTATAACCATACTGGATTCTTCCTTGGTATCAATGCAGTTTTAAGATAAAAAACCTATTTTATTTTGTGGTATTACCAAAGGATAAATTTCTTATTTAAGGATTTTCAATCCATTTCTAACTCACTTTTATATTGTGAAATGTAAAAACTATCAATTTATTAAGCATCTCTAACTCCTAAATGTACTTATTTTAATTTTCATCTACTTGTAGTTGGGATAGAATTGATACATATAGTAATGTTAATTTTACAAGATGGGTTTGATTTTTAAACATTCAAACAAAAAGTGTGTATATGGTCTATTTCATGGAATTAGGAGTTATGGTGTGATTACCCCAAAAGTAATGAATCTGTTTGTTGGTCCGAGAGTTCATTATGTTATCAATGATCCTATTGAGTATATTTTATAGGGACTCATTAAAGTAATACATTGAGCCATTATTAATTGAATTATATTGAGATGAGTAATTGGACTGAATTTTATACTTGTGACAAAAAATCAATTTAGAGGCATTGCATTTGGTTTGATTTCCTGACATTATAGTTTAAGGGACACAAAATGTAGTTTTCATGTAAAACATTACAATGTGGATGATATTTTTTTCTGAATTCCTTGATGGTTATATCATTTTCCAATTTTCAAAAAAATATTGGCAATAAGGATTTATATAATCTACATGGCTATACCAAAGGGATATGTCCCCTTAATATCAATTCTCGGAAAGGAAAATGGCGAAGAATAGTCTGTTTTATAAAATAACTTCGAGTTTTGATAAATAAAATTGGATTTTATTTCAGAGGAATTTATCTCTATTTTTAATTCCAAATATATTGGTGTCATTGTTATCCTTGAATAGTTGAGCCTTATGATTTTATATGAGAATGTGATTCTCGACTAATAAATAAAAAAAGTGTTTGCATGAATATTTTAGATAATAGTCAAATTTTCACCTCAATTAAGAATTTTTATTATGTGTCTATAAAATCCATACTTTTAAAGGACCATTATTATATCTGTTCCATCATAGAGGAAAACAATTTCCACATTGTGACAGATCTGTAACTTCCTTACCTAGTATAGTGAAAGGATTAAATATTAGAGATAGCTCTTTATTGGGATATTATCTATTGTAATGGTTCTATAATCTATCGCTATTGTAGTGTTTATTTTATTTACTTACTTTATATCATTGGTGACGATTGGAGAGGGCACCATATCATTCCTTATGCCAAAAATGTCTTATCATGTATAGGATCGACTAGTGTAATGGTTTCATTTATGATTGAATTAGTAAAGGGATTCTAGTAGTGTGGGATATGATTCATGTAAGATTGAATAAGAATAGTTCTATAAATTTCCATATATATTAGAAGTGAATAGAAAAACATTACTTCTTGTTATATTATTCACCATTGATATTTATAATGTCTATCTTTGATTCCCCAATAATATTTTACTTGGATACCTAGAGTTAAAGGGATAACTCTTTAATAGGATTATATCTTTGTAATTTGCATCACATTATGTAATATGAATAGAGTGTATATGTGTCTCTAAACAACCTCCCATTGATTTAAATATTTAGTAATCATTATGTGTTTGAGTATTCCATTTAGTGGATTAGTTTGAGACACCGTTTTTTATTCACGGTGTTGTACGTAATTCAAATTTGATTCTAAAAAAACCTGTTCTCATATATTTGACTCAATGATTAAATTTTGAGACTCCATACATGGTGGTGTCCTAAAAAATATAGTAGAGACAATTTTACTTCACGATAAACATTTTCAATGTGAATTATGAATACATGAATCTTTCTATAGTGTTCATATATAGGATGACTGGTCTAACCTCCACTGAATATATTTGGAGTGGTGGGTTCAAAAGATATCACTTGATATTTATGAGGTATTCATTATAGTCTTAATCCCATTTGTAGGTGACTTATTTTTTCATCAATATTTTGTTGGGAATTCATTTACCTTACATATTTTATATAAATCTATTTTAATATTTAAAGAATCAATAAATATGTATCAACTCATTGGGGATTAAATGAGGTTTTGTTTCAAGTAATATTTTAATATTCATAGGGAATAAATTGATATCATTATGTTATACCCTGATGATTAGAAATTTTACCACAGACACAATGAAAGCGCATTTCAGGGGGTTCATCTCCAAATCATTCTATCTCAATTTATTGAAAATCGTTTTATGGTTAGTATAATGTCTATCATGATATTAATATTCAGCCATCATACCATTGATATAACAGTCCATAATCTTTTGTAGGTAGGGATTGGTGATGCAATTCATGATTCATTGAATAGTGAATAGTGAATAGAAATTTCTTAAAAGAGGCATAGATTGATAAAATATTATACTTTGGGGTGTTCTAAAATTAATTTATTCATAATCTAAAGTGTATATCGGGAAATAAAATTACCTTGAGTAGCCCTCCATGATATATGCATCATATAGTAAAGCAGTCCTTTTGTTTAGCAGTTCCATAATATGAACTGGGAATGCATCCACCAGATAAGTTCAATTGAGCTCCCTGAAATTGATGCATGGATAGCTCAATCCATTTTTTTATTTATATAGAAAATATTGGTGGGAAACATCTTATACTAAACATCAAAAAATAAGTATCATTTAATTTTATTTTCATCATCGAGTTTTTGCATAGTGGTGGTGTATGTATGCACCCTATTTGATGCCTTATTGAAACAAAGATGGAAATTTGGTGGGCCATGATGATAGGTGTTAACCTTGGTATCAGGACAAAGAATCATTGTTTAATTCATGGAAAACACATAAAAATAATGATTCAACAAGTAAATTTCCACATATTATTATTTAGGATGGATTATAGTGGTAAACAAGGTATAAAACAAATCTTCATATATTCCCATATTTATCTTCATATTTTTATTAATGGTAGTAGTGATTCTTTCCTGGAATGTAATTAGGGTATCTGTCTCATTTTCATCCACATTTTACAAAACCAAAAAATCAATAGAATATGGTGATAATTTAACATTCTATAAATTGAAGGACTATATATTAGAGTATTAATCAACAGTTTCTAAAAAGGAGGTCTATTCTAGATATGATGATTGTTCATAGATCTTCTAGGAGTTCAGACATAAATATGGGAATGTTGTATGTGAGTAGTGTCATATACTATTTCCTTCATCATATATATGATTTTATTCTCTTATTAATGGATTAATGTAGATTAAATAGTTATTATAACATATATTGGAGTTTGAAGAACCTATGAACCTTGGACACTTCATGGATCTTGGATTTTTTCTTTTATAAGATTGACTGAAAATATAAATTCATCGACAAGTACTCTCCAAGTTTTTTCTAATATTGGTTCCAAATAGTAGTGATCAAGGGCCTACAAAATTCCCTCCATCATCACCTACATTACTTTTATCTTATAAAAACCAAAACTAATATACCAGGATTCACAAGTATCTATGGTAGTGTCATCAAAGTACAATACTCTAACAAAAACATTTGTAGAGTACTTATGGTGTTGATGGTATAATGAAAATACTATTGTGTTGATATAAATCCAAGGTCCATATAGAATAACATTATTTTTTTTGGATTACCATTAACTCAATGTTTTATTAATTATCCTCAAACAATGATTGAAGATTGATCCTATTAAGGGGTTTTTCTCAACTCTTTTCATAAATATAATAGTTTTACATTAACAAATGCTTTTAGTATTTGGTATAACCTAACATCATAGAACCTATAATTAGAAAATTCTCATATGAGAGGCATTGTTAATCATGGTAAGGTAAATTTAGACATTTTATGTTTCTTAAAGATGTATTGGGTTCTGATATATTCATGGATAATAGCCTATAAATACTTCAGTGTATGAAAATCATGAATGACATTTTATTAGAGAGGAATCCTTTTTGACGATCTTCATGGACACCATATTCTGGAATTTTAAGTGTTTATATAGTGCCTCTATAAGTGCCTCATTAATACCTATTTAGAGGTTAAGAGCACATTGGATTAAAATATAATCTAATAAAATATCCTATTATTTTATGATGTATTACTTCTCCAAAAATTTTATATACATCACAACATCACATGTTTCATTATTATAAATCTTTGGTGTGGAGGAATATCATATAGACAGCTAAGGTTCTAGTCAAGATGTTGTAGGTAGGATTTTTAAAGGCATTTTGAGTCAAACTATTTTGGGTATACACCATGTTTGGTCAAAAATATATACCATCAGTAACATATGTTCTAAGATAGTTGGATTCGGAAGAGCCTTCGTATGTTATTTGATGTGTCCATGTTCTTTTGAAGATCTAATAAGTTATTAAACTCATGTTTCAACTCCATATATGACATCAGATAGGGTGTTGTTGAGATGGGGTTGTCAACCATTATTACATATACCATTGTTATGTCATATTTTGAGACTATATCAAACTTACTTCAAGTAATGTGTTGGGAACTCTATTTGATAAGTATAATCTTCATCATTGAAGAGATATTCTATGTGAGTTACCTTGTCAGTTCCAATATTTAGTTATTTATATAATGGTTACTCTATATGATGGGTAGTGCACCTGGAAACAATTATGGGTGAAGGAAATATTTAAGAGTTTGAATGATTTTGGGAGATATTTGATGTTCCACTTCTTACACCTAGTTCACCTTCCCTTGAGTTCTATAAAAATCC
The DNA here is from genome assembly GCA_963277665.1 of Viscum album. Lineage (NCBI taxonomy): Eukaryota > Viridiplantae > Streptophyta > Magnoliopsida > Santalales > Viscaceae > Viscum > Viscum album. The sequence continues at coordinate 911,895,379 of OY728162.1, read as the reverse complement.
CATATGATTAATTCCCTAAGATTTTAAAAGATGAAAATGATGTTAAATAATTTATATGACATGTAACACCACTGTTATAAGATAATGTGTCAACTAAAGAGATTACTATATATTTATTTTGAAATAAATTTTATCTCATCGATAGCTTTTTACACACACAACAATATGATAAAATGAAACATGACTCTCTTTTAAAATATTATTATTTGAACATGACCATTATGACCCACACTTCATGTTTGTGGGTATAAATAGGACAAACTAAATTTTGACAATTATATATTTTAAATGATTATAAACAAATTTAATTTTCACCTCTTCATTACATATACTATATGAACCATTTCATAGAAAAAAATTGTTTTTTTGAAATAAAATACATTTCTCTAAAAGGCAGTTTACTCGCACATTGGCATACAAAATATAAATATAATTTGTAAAACATTTATAAAATTAATTTCATGCAATAAATAAAATTTTAGCTATATATATGTGAAAATTATCTTTCTCTAAATTTTTTTAAAATTTTTTTAACCTAATATATTTCAGCTGATTAGAGAAAAGAAGTATCTTCTAATAAAATATACCTTTTCATTTAAATTATTGAAAAAGAAATATATTATTTTATGTAACACATATGTAAATTTTAATAAATTTGTTTTAGGATAATTTAAATTAATTTTATAACTTCCATTGCACACAACATTGGTTATTAATAAAATGAGATACACTATTAAATTATTACTTAAACATGAACAATATAACCTATCCATGAAACTAAATGGTAAGAATTGGAAAAACTAAATTATGTAAACTATAGATTTTATACACATTATGTTTTGATCTATTTATAATAAATAAACATATGAATCATTTCATTGAATTTTTTTTAAATAAACTATTTTTCTTTTCTCTAAGTCTGTTTAGTCATGCTTCTAACAAAAAATTAAAAATTTATTACTACCAGAATCAAAAAAAATTATTTAAAAAATGAAATTATTTTTTTGAGTCATCATATAAAAATTATTTATGGTTTATGTTTTAGGTATTTTGTAAAATATTATATTTTTAGGAATAGTGAAAAACACTAATTTTAATTGAATACTGCATATCTATTTCAACTTTTTATAATGTTAAGTTATATTAATAATTTATTATAATGTAAATTTAGATAAAGTTTTATTATACTCATCCAATATAGGACATTTTAATCATTTTCAACTTTAATTTTTGAGGTAAAACCTGGATGTTTTGAGGATTTTCTCTTTAAAAAATCTCTTTCTCCCAACAACTATAGGGTTAAATTTATATTATTTTTTACCTCTTCTATATATCTGATTTTGAAAAATAGTTTAAATATTTTTAATCATATGAATTTACATTATCTACTGTGATAAATTTTATTTTTTCCCATAATTAATATCAAAAAAGAAAAACTTATTTACCCTATTTATGGTGAAAATCGATTTATTATGACAGAAAACTAAAAATATTGGGTTAATATGATTTAAAATCATGTATAAAATATATAATCTTGAAATATATAGACATTTCCTTTTATATAGAACTATATTATTATATTTTTTACCCATGTGGATTTTGAATAACATTGCAACACTTTTTTATTTTCAAATAATACAAGTGTGTTACTCACCTCACATTCAAAAGGCCAATACCTCTCCTCTCTTATTAAAACCTAAAAACCAGTTTGGTTCTACCAATAATTAAAAAATTCTATTAAAAATTCATAATATAATACTCTATGAATTATTTTTGGGATTGAATCTAATCTAGTGAGGCTTTTGGTTCAAATAAATTGTAGTTAACCTAGAAGGGGGTAATGTTCATCAATGAGAATTTTAATTTTATTTCTTACTTCACCTACTTAAATAGTTATTAAACCATTAATATTTAATAAAATATATATATTACATATTCTGGTATTTTTTATGAAAATTTATTGACATAAAACCACACCCCTAACATAAAATTGGTTTTGAAGTCATCGTTTGTGTGTATGACATACTACCGCCTTATAAACCATTTTCATTAGTTTATTTCACTACCACAAGTCATGGTTGGGTATGAAGATCGATATAAAGTATATATTTTACATTTATATAATAATTATATTTATTTATTATTTTTTTCATATATAAATGTTTAGTTTCTATTTTTTAGGGGATACTATAACATCACTCGTTTGAGTGTTGTGTAATATTGTCTCGTTAATCGATTTGATTCTCCTTTCACTAATGCTTTACATGGAAGGAGATAAGGATAAATATTATTTTTATACATGATATAAATGAAATAATTATTATACTAATGATATATTTATCATTTTAAAAATGTAATATGTCATTTTATTTATTGCATTTACATTTACAGAACGATGATAACACCATTCATGAACGTGTGGACCACCGCCTTCCCAAAGCAATGTGAATCCATTTTCATCACCCAAACTCTTTGATGAAATATAAATATAATAATATATATATAAATAATATCATATTTATTATTCTATTTTAATTCTATAGAAAATAAAATCTTACTTACCTTCTTTCTATAATGACCATTGAAAAATGGAAATGTTACTCACGCTTAAATATGATCCACTATCTCAATAATCATAACTTATATCGTTGATAAAAACCATATTTCATGAATGGTTATAAAATTATAATTCGTATATAAATTTTTTAATTATGCCATGAATATTATTCTGGAGATGTTTGAATAATTATCTCTTAGACCAATAGTCAACCCACTAAATACATTTTTGACGCTTATGTCAAATATCATTAAAACACATGAATTAAACATAATTAATTTTGTATTTGTTTATAAAATGGATATAAGTGAAATAAATGGAATAATTAAAATTTAATGGGATCTTAATATTTAAAATTATTGAAATAAGTTTATTATTTATAAAGATACAAAACATATGTGATGAGTTAGAATCAATGTAAGGCACTTCATTACAATTTACCTTCATTTAGATAGAATATACAATTACACACCTAATTTACTTTATATGGTGTATATACATCCCATTTGATATATAATACCATTATTCATTAATAAATTATGGTATTTTATATTTCAATCTCAAATAACTCATCCATAGGGATTTTCCTTGAAAATTACCAAGTGGTAAAATTTATTGTACAATCGCACTTTATTTTGTGATTGTTATCTTTCTCCAAAATAACAAATTTTGTATAATCATTTCATTTATAAAATAAATTTATCTATAATATCCATATTCATTTATAATGGATATGTAAATACCCAAAAAATTCAAGGAAATGTTTTTCTTAATTTTTTTATAATTTTACAAGAACCCAGTTTCTGACGGTACCTAATTCCGAGGCCCGGTGTGCCGGGAATATTTTTCCGAAGTTTCGCTCAAGTACGTTCAGTGAATGAATGAGCGGGTTTTTCTACCTTTAGAACTGCTGCTCCGAATACAATTCTGAGGGCAATGATGGAATCGAATCGCTGATATTTTCTTAGAAACATCTTTTTCGGAGTTGTGCTTGCTCGGGTGTGGTTTTTAATTTTTGGGGTTAAATTAAGATATAAATTAAAAGTGGTACAACCGATTTTTGTTTTATTTTGTTTAAAGTAAGTTAAGTGGATGTTGTGGGACCCACAATATCCTACCCACATGGTAGGATATTTTTGAGGTGGGCCCCCACGAGCCCCCTGTTTCTTTTCTTCCAAACCCCCTCCTTTATTAATGTAACGCACCCACACCCCTTTTAATGAAGTCCACCATTGCGTTTAATCTGGTTAAGAAACGTCTCATTAATTTGGGCCATTAAATCATTGCAATTAATTCATTTAATTGATTGTTTCTTTTTGAAATTCAAACGTTGGCTTGTGCATTAATAAAATAAGACAACTCTTATTTTATTAAGGGTAGGTTGTGCAAGAGAGTTTGGGGAGAATTCTCTCAAGTCGTGAAGTTCTTCCTCCTCGACGAAGAAAGCGAAAAACGTGAAGAACACGAATAATGCCGGATCCTTGGAGAGCGAAGACGAGACGCTTCTTCAGTGATGTTCCTTCCCTGCGATGTGACGATCCTCCTTCCGCGATACCTTCTTCCGTGATGGTTAATTCCGCAACGAATCCTCGCTCATCGAATTCGACGAGGTAGGGAGTTATTTTAATTGTTGTTCGTGAATTCTTCTGTTTCCTTTCTTCATTTATATTGTAGCCACCTGATACCGAAATAACGGGAGGGTGTCGGACCGCATGAACACGGTCGACCCTCCTCTCCCCTTTTGTTGTTTGATGTTGTTTGCTGCACGAACAAGGCAACGCGGTGCCGAAGCACTGTAAAGAAATATTAAAGAAAGGAGGAGAAGCGGTGTCGTCACGCCACGCCGTTGATGACGAACCAAAGATGAGGCATGGTCATGCCATGCTGAAGAACTACAAAAGAACCACAGCTAGAGCGGGGCCGAGGCGGAGGGGCGTGGTGTCGTCGCGCCCCACCGGACGGACCAAGGCCGTGGTGGAGCGGGGAGACTGGCGGCCGGTTTCGGGCCGCCGGTGTCGGAGCAGGGGGACCGGCTAGCACCGGTCCCATGGCGGCAGCAGCCGGCTGACCAGAGTGGACCGTCCAGTCAGGGGAAAACCGAGGGTTCGTAACCCCCGGTCGGCCAGCAGGTGCGGCCCCCACATGGGGGTCGCAAGTTCTCATCGCGGGGGGCAGCACCCACCCTTTCACCACTCTTCCATTACGATCAAGCCGCCGGGCTGCCCAGGTCGGGCCGGGCCACGCCCAAGTGGGCCGGACCTGGACCCGGGTCGGGTCGACAGGTTTCGGGCCGACCCAGGGGGTACCGGGTCGGACCGGGCCCGTACCCCCAAATACCGGACTTTTTCAGTCCGTTGCCCATAATGTGGGCTACGGACCTCCGATCGACGCACCATCAGCTGCGATGTGATCCTTGGATCGAGACAGTAATTTTGGTATATTACACTAAAGGTTTCAGAGTACTTTGGGTTCGAACGAGTTGGTTCGTACATGAAACCATCCGGGTCCTCGGAGCGGAAACACTTATAACTTGAGCTTCGGATGTTCTATTGACGTCCTGTCGACTTTGTAGGATTAATCTAAGTGATAAGGCCCTTTTGTCTTACTCCGCTCGAGGTTTGGACGTATTTGGAGTATGGTCGGGTTGATTTTGACTAAAAACCCCACCGGACCCCTGGGACGAACAAGCCAATAACTCTCAGACCGGGCGTCTGATTGACGCGCCGTCTATGTCGTTGAGTTCCTACTGACAATACAGAACTTTCGGATACCTCAACTTCAGACTATGTGTCAGTTGATGTATCATCCCTTTGGCTCATCGAGCGGACCCTCTCAAACGAGCTTGCTGTGTGCGGGAACCCAAGAGCTGGTTGTGACAGCGACGACGACGATGACGACTGTATAAGAAATCCTACGTGGATTCGACGGTGACGACTACAACACTCAGAGATCCTAAGTGGATCAGTGCTACAGATCCTGTGCGGTTCAGCACTCAGTGGTCCTATGTGGGCCAGCGCCTACAGATCCTGTGTGGGTCATTGCGCGGGTTAGTACCTATTGATCCTTTATGGGTCATTGCGGGGGTTAGTACCTATCGATCTTGTGTGGGTCCGACGACTTAGATGAATCAGTGGAAATATCTGATTATCTCTATCGTCATACGAAGAAGTATACCTGTGTGAGATGAATCTTGACTTACTTTCCTATGTGGATTGTGTTGTGCTATCATGTGTGGATGTGATCGATCATGGGCTCGGATGTTGGAGCTAAACTGGAATTGATGACTAAGGTATATGTATGGGCATATACCTAAGTAGTGTCGGATGTTATTTCGTGATTGTATCTTTCCTTTGTGTATTATCCTTTCTGGATTTTGGGAGACCTTCGGGGGTCTCGTGGTCCCTACTGAGTAGCTTATACTCACCCCTGCACGGGCTATGCCCGCACTACGTTGTGTTGGTTGTAGATGACGGACAGCGCTGATCGCGGTTGAGGATTGCAGAGCAGGTTGGTTCCCGGAGGTGGACCACTGGGTGGGACGTACTCGGAGTAGACGGCTGGACCCGAGGAGCTGTGGAAGCTATATGTACTCTCCCTTCATGTGGGACTTCCAGTGGATGGCTCGAGGCTGCGGACTTACTTTCAGTTGCTGTTTTCCCTTTCCAGTTGTACTTTACTTTCAGTTTGGGTTCGTATACTAGCCTAATTACTTTTCCGCACTTACTTTTGTATCAGTTTTTAATTAGTGATTACTTCTGCTTGCATTATCTATAGTTTTTGTTTACTTTACAAAGGAAATGCCTTCCCTTTTTACCAGTAATCACCCCTTGGTGCTAGTCGCCAGCCCCTGGCCTATGGAAGGCGGGCTTGAGGTAGTCACGGCACGGGCCCCGAGGACGGGTCGTGACAAATTGGTATCAGATGAGTTCGGTTCCACCGCAGAACTCTAGACTCTGATCTTTCTTCTATGTGAAGCAATAATGTTAAGAGTATTGAGTGTGGTTATCAGTCCAGGGAGACCAGTGTTGGTGCAGCGGCTGACGTATCCGTACACCAGGAACCTGACTCCTGATTTCTAACTTAATGAACGAAAAACATTGATTACATGTGTGTTTTAAGTTTTATTTGTGATTACTTTGTGTTAGCTCACAAGTTATACTGTTCTGACTGTGGCACACCTGTATCTTTTCAGGATGGCCCCACGACGGAAGCCAGCTAGGGTTCCGAGCGTTGTGTGTGACGACAACCCACCGAGTGATGAGGCCTCAGTACAGGGCCCTTTGACAGCAGAGGTCCTAGCGATACCTCAACCCGCCGAGCCACCGATGCTACCAGCCCTAGCCGCTAATGATGCACGTCGCCTTAGTGCACTGCACGAGTTTCAGCATTAGAAACTGCCCAGGTTCTGTGGGGAGATGGACCATCAGGCAGTCGAGGATTGGCTGGAGGCAGTTGTATGAGTTTTCATGTTTGAGAGGCACTTTCTCTCAGAGTTCTTCAAAGACACCCTCCGTGCGGTGCGCATCCAGGAGCTTCTACAGCTGCGGCATGGCAGCTTGACGGTCACCCAGTACTCAACGAGATTTACCGATATCTCGCGCTATTCAATGGACATCGTACGAGACCCATTCTTCCGGGCCTAGAACATTGAGTAGGGATTGAGGCATGAGATCAGGGCATTGCTGATCTCCCTCAGCATTCCGACATAGGCAGGGGTACTGGAGCAAGCCCTTTTGATCGAGAGCTTCCTTGCTGAGCCTTCATCAGCAGCGAGACCTACCGCGGGGCAGCATGTAGCAGAGTCTTCTGCAACAGGCAGTCGACGGATGACTCATGGGTCCAGGCAGACCAGACCCTCAGCCAGACGACCTCAGGACACTTGCACAGCAGTGCGGGGCACACAGCGCGGAGCCAGTCTTTTGAGAGGCAGACAGTGCTACGCATGCGGCGGGCAGGGCCACATGGCTCATGATTGCCCGACCCGGCACGCGGAGGAGAAGTAGACGGTTGAAGGACAACCCAGGTAGAGGTAGAGGGTCGACCGTGGTGGTTCGCAGGGAGCAGGAAGACGAGGCAAAGGAGATGGCCGAGTAGCAGGTGGTGGGCGACGCTTTGAGGCTCTACAGCCACCACCACCAGGAGGTCCACCCCGACCACAGGGAGCTGGCGGGTAGAGACAGGGATAGCTTCAGGCAGCGGAGGCCTACGAACAAGGTGCACCCGAGATGATTCGAGGTAATATCTATGTTTATTCCACCCTTGATGCAGTTCTTATAGAAACAAGAACGAGTCATTCTTTCATATCCTCTGCCCTTGTTCGGAGCTCGGAGATTTCGACAGATCCGTTGCCTTGAACATTATGGCTAGAGGCTCCTACGGGGGTAGACTCTATGATTACGCACTGGTGCCGGCAGGGTGAGATTACTCTATGAGACGAGAGCTTCGGTTGGGATATTCCAGTAGCGGCGTCAATGCCTTACGACGTCATCTTGGGCATTGATTGGTTATATATAGTCCATGCCCATATTGACTGTAATAGGCGCAAGGTGCGATGTGTACGCACCGATAGGGGCAGGTTCACCTTCACCAGCAAGAAGGGAGCCTTCGCCTCACAGGATGGAAACTCATAGAGGAGAGTACATCACATCACTCATCAGTCGGCTACCCTCAGCCTAAGAGCAGTTGACGTGCGGAGTCCTTGTTTTCCTGCAGTGGTGGATCACTATGCGGACGTTTTTACCCGACGACGTTCCAGGACTACCTCCTCACAGATAGGTAGACTTTTATATTGATATGTACCTCGGGAAAACCCTTATATCCACCCCAGCATATCATATGGATCCCACTGAGCTTCGAGAGCTACGGGTACAGTTTGAGGACTTTCAGGGCAAGGGATTCATCCGACCCAGTGTTTCACCCTGGGATTCCCTGATATTGTTCGCCAAAATGGCGGACAGGAGATTGCGAAATTGTGTCAACTAGCGTCGCCTGAACCAAGTGGCCATGAGGAACAAGTATCCACTACCGAGGATTGATGACCTCTTCTATCAGGTCAAGGAAGCACAGTGGTTCTCAAAGATAGATCTTAGGTCAGGCTATCATCAGCTCAGAGTTCGGGATGAGGACGTGCAGAAGACAGCCTTCAGATGTCGGTATGGCCACTATGAGTTCTTGGTTATGCCATTCGACATAAACAATACTCCAGAAATGTTCATGAGCCTCATGAAAAGGATATTTCTTCCATACCTCGATCATTTTGTCATGGTCTTCATTGACGGCATTTTGATTTACTCGACCACTGAGGAGGAGCACGCCTACCAATTGCGGGTTGTACTAGACACACTCCGAGAGAACTAGCTTTATGGAAAGCTCTCGAAGTGCCAGTTCTAGATACGTGAGGTTCACTTCGTGGGACATGTCATCTCTGAGGTGGGAGTTACGGTGGATCCTATGAAGATCGAGCCAGTGCCAGCTTAGGAGCCACCCAGGAGCATGACAGAGGTGCGGAGTTTCTTGGGACTAGCTGGGTACTATCAGAGATTTGTGCCAGACTTCCCTGGAGTTACGACACCACTCTCAGCTTTGAAGAAGAATGGGAAACCCTTTGTGTGGTCAGACAGTTGTCAACAGTGCTTCTATGAGCTGAGACAAAGATTGACCGGCGCGTCTATCTTGAGGCTACTGGAGGAGAGAGTTGGGTACGTAGTTTACTACGATGCATCATGGACCGGACTTGGATGTGTTCTGATGAAGGATCTGTCCGTGATCACCTATGGATCATGTTAGTTGAGTCAGCATGAACAGAACTACACTACCCCTGACCTGGAGTGAGCAGCAGGGGTCTTCGCTATGAAGATGTGGAGACACTATCTGATGGGTGAGCGCTTCACAGTCTATTCTGACCATCAGAGTCTCAGGTACATCTTCTCTCAAAAGGACCTGAACCTGAGACAGCAGCAATGGATCGAGTTCCTCCAGGACTAAGACTTTGAGATAATGTATACTCTTGGGAAGGGGAAAGTAGTAGTCGATGCTCTCAGCAGGAGGACAAGCATTCAGCTACTTGGGGAGGTGACCGAGCAGCTAGCCGCTTTACAGATATCCTTCGTGGATAGAGATAGAGCAGCCTTTCTTCATTCACTCACAGTCACTCCTCCACTGCTGCAGCGGGTCAGAGAGGCACAGCATGGGGATGCCGACTGTGGGACACGGCGTGCATAGATATCCTCAGGACAGGAACCTAATGGTTTCTCCTTTGGAGGAGAGCATGACGTCCTTTTTAAAGGACGTACCTTGGTACCAGTTGCTTTACGGGAGGAGGTGCTGAGGGAGTCTCACACTTACCCTTTGGAGGTACATCTTGGAGTGGCGAAGATGTACCAGAATCTCAGAAGACCACACTGGTGGCCGGGCATGAAGAAGGCTATGGTAGAGTTTGTTTCATGATACCTCACCTACCACCTGGTGAAGGCAGAGCAACAGGTACAAGCAGGCTTCGTACAACCCTTGGAGGTCCCGGAGTGGATGTGGGACGACATATATATGGACTTCTTGACTGGACATCCACGCACATCCAGAGGTCACGACTCTATTTGGGTGATGGTCGACCGAATCACCAAGTCGGCTCACTTATTACCCATTAGAGAGCAGGGCTTAGTGGAGAGCATGGGACATCTCTACGTTCATGAGATTGTACGACGTCATGGTGTGCCATCATCTATCATCTCCGATCGAGATGCTCGCTTTACTTCTCTCCTTTGGAAGGGGTTTCAGGAGGCATTCGGGACGCAACTACGTCTAAGCACCACCTTTCACACTCAGACGGATGGTCAGACAGAGAGGACCATTCAGACTCTCGGGGACATGCTCCGCGCATGTGTCCTAAAATTTTTCCATAGCTGGGAGGACCACATAACCTTTGTGGAGTTCGTGTACAACAATAGCTACCACTAAACCATCGGGATGACACTATTCGAGGCGTTGTACGACCGACCATAAAGATCACCTATGTGCTGGACAGACCCTGGGGGATCCGCACTTGTGGGATCGGAGATGGTCCAGGCCACAATGGAGAAGGTCCAGGTCATCCAAGAGTGGATGAGGATAGCTCAGAGCCGGTAGAAGTCTTATGCTGACAGGAGGCGGAGGCCACTGGAGTTCAAGGATGGCGACCATGTCTTCTTGCGGGTCTCACCTTGACGTGGATTATGGAGATTTGGCCGAGGTGCCAAGTTGTCTCCACGCTTCATCGGACCATTCAAGATCCTCAACAGGATTGGCGAGGTGGCTTATCACATGGCTTTACCACCGCAGTTGCACTGGGTGCACGACATCTTCCACGTATCTCAGCTGAGGAGATTCGTGCACAGCCCGATGCATATCATTGATCATGGGGAGCTGGATGTTGATTATGGGGAGACTTTTGCGGAGGTCCCAGTGGAGATCGAGGATCGACAAGAGAAGGTCCTATGTGGATGGTCAATTCCTCTAGTGCGCATCAAATGGCAGCACGAGAACCTCTAGGAGAGCACTTGGGAGTGGGAGGCTCAGATGCGTGCTCAGTACCCACATTTGTTTCCCTAGTTTTTGATGTATCTTTATGGGGACGTAAATCCCTGAAGTGGGAGTGATGTAAAGACCTGAAAAATTCAAGGAAATTTTTCTCTTAATTTTATTGGGAATTTTACAAGAACACGGTTTCTGAAGTCACCTAATTCTGAGGCCCGGTGTGCCTGAAATCTTTTTATGAAGTTTAGCGCGGGTACGTTCAGTGAACAAACAAGCGGGTTTTTATACCTTTTGAACCGGTGTTCGGAATCAAATTCTGAGGGCACTGATGGAATCGCAGTACCAATATTTTCTTAGAGACATCTTTTCCGGAGTCGCGTTTTTTCGGGTGATGTTTTTAATTTTTGGCGTTATGTTAAGAAATAAAATAAAAGTGGTACAACCAATTTTTATTTTATTTTGCTTAACATAAGTTAAGTGGATGATGTGGGACCCACAATATCCTACCCACATGGTAGGATATTTTTGTGGTGGGGCCCACATGATCCCCCCCATTTCTTTTCATCCAAAACCCCCTCCTTTATTATGGTAACGCACCCTCACCCCTTTTAATGAAGTCAACCCTTGCGTTTAATATGGTTAAGAAACGCCTCATTAATTTGGGCGGTTAAATTATTGCAATTAATTCATTGAATTGATTGTTTCTTTTTGAAATTCAAACATTGGCTTGTGCATTAATAAAATAAGACAACTCTTATTTTATTAGGGGTTGGTTGTGCAAGAGAGTTTGGGGAGAATTCACTCATGTCGTGAAGTTCTTCCTCCTCGACGAAGAATGCGAAGAACGCAAAGAACACGAAGAATGCCGGATCCTCGGAGATCGACAACGCGACACTTCTTCCATGACGTTCCTTCTCCACGAAGCGACGATCCTCCTTCCGTGACGCCTTCTTCCGTGACGGTTAATTCTGCAACGAATCCTTGCTCATCGAATTCGACGAGGTAGGTAGTTATTTTAATTTTTGTTCGTGAATTCTTCCGTTGCCTTTCTTCATTTCAATTGGAGCCGCCTGATACCGAAATAATGGGAGGGGGTCGGACCACACGAACACGGCCAACCCTCCTCTCCCCTTTTGTTGTTTGATGTTGTTTGCGGCACGAAAAAGGCAATGTGGTGCCGAAGCACCTCACGGAAATATTAAAGAAAGGAGAAGAAGTGGCGTCGTCGCGCCGCACCGTTGATGATGAACCAAAGACGCAGCATGGTCACGCCACACAAATGAACTAAAAAAGCGCCGTGGCCGGAGTGGGGCCATTGCGGAGGGGTGCAGCACGATGGCCCCGCACCGGATTGACCAAGGCCGCGGCTGAGGCCGCAACGGAGCGGGGAGACCGGCGGCCGGTTTTGGGCCACTGGCAGAAGAGCAGGGGGACCGGCCAACGCCGGTCCCATGGTGGCAGCAGCCGGCCGGCCAGAGCGGGCTGACCGGTCAGGGGAAAACCAGGGGCTCGTAACCCCCGGTCGACCAGCAGGAGCGGCCCCCCACATGGGGGCCGTGAGTTCTCAACGCGGGGGGTAGCGCCCCCCTTCACCAAGAGGCCGTTGGCCGCGCCAGTGCGCCGGGCCGTGCTGCCCAGGCTGGGCTAGGCTGCACCAGTCGGGTCGAGCCGAGCCCAAGCGGGCTAGACCCGGGTCCGCTCGACCCGGTTCGGGCCGACCCAGGGGGTACCGGGCCCGAACCCCCTAATACCATACTTTTTCGGTCTGTTCCCCATAACATGGGCTACTAACCTCTGATCGACGCACTTTCAGCTGCGATGCGATCCTTGGATCGAGGCAGTCATTTTGGTATATTACACTCAAGGTTTCGGAATACTTTGAGTTCGGCCGAGTTGGTTCGTATACGAAACCAACCGGGCCCTCGAAGCGGAAACACTTATAACTTGAGCTCCGGACTTCCGATTGACGTGCCGTTTACTTTGTTGGATTCCTCTAAGTGAGACGGACCTTTTGGATTACTCCGCTCGAGGTTTGGATGTAGTTGGAGTATGGTCGGGTTGATTTTGACTTAAAAACCAACCGGGCCCCTGGGATGAAAAAGCCAATAACTCTCCGACCGGGCGTCTGATTGACGCACTGTCTGTGACGTTGAGTTCCTGCTGACGATACAGAACATTCAGATACATAAAATCCGGACTATGTGTCAGTTTATCTATCATCCCTTCGGCTCATGGAGCGGACCCTCTTGAACGAGCTTTCTGTGTGCGGGAACACTAGAGCTGGCTGCGACTGCAACGATGAAGACGACTGTACAGAAATCCTTCGTGGATTCGACGGCGACGACTACAACATTCAGTGATCCTACGTGGATCAGTGCTACCGATCCTGTGTGGTTCATCGCTCAGTGGTCCTGTGTAGGCCAGCGCCTATAGATCCTGTGTGGGTCCGATCCTGTGTGGGTCATTGCGGGGGTTAGTTACCTATCGATCCTGTGTGGGACAGATCCTTTGTGCATCATTGCAGGGGTTAGTACCTATCGATCCTTAGTGGGTCATTTCGAGGGTTAGTACCTATCGATCCTGTGTGGGTCTGACGGATTAGATGAATCAGTGGAAATATCTGATCATCTCTATCGTCATACGAAAAAGTATACCCGTGTGAGCTGAATCTTGACTTGATTTCCTATGTGGATTGTGTTGTGCTATCCTGTGTGGACGTGATCGAACATGGTCTCGGATGTTGGAGCCGAACTGGAATTGATGACTTAGGTATATGTATGTGCATATACCTAAATAGTGTTGGATTTTACTTCGTTATTGTATCTTTCTTTTTTGTATTACCATTTGTGGATTCTGGGAGACCTTCGGGGGTCTTGGGGTCCCTACTAAGTATCTTATACTCACCCCTACACGGGCTATGCCCGCACTATGTTGTGTTGGTAGCAGACGACAGACAGCGCTGATCGCGGTCGAGGCTTGCGAAGCAGGTCAGTACCCGCAGGTGGACCACTGGGCGGGACGTACTCGGAGCGGACGGCTGGACCCGAGGAGCTTTGGAGGAAATCTATACTCACCCTTTAGGTGGGACTGCCAGTGGACGGCTCGAGGATGCGGGTTTACTTTCAGTTGTTGTTTTCCCTTTCCAGTTGTACTTTACTTTTAGTTTGGGTTTGTATACTGGCCCACCTACTTTTCCGCACTTACTTTTGTATCAGTTTTGACTTAGTGATTACTTCTGCTTGCTTGCTATGTGGTGTCCGTTTACTATACAAAGGCAATGCCTTCCCTTTTTACCGGAAATCACGCCTTGGTGCTAGTTGCCAGCCCCTGGCCTAGGGAAGGTGGGCTTGGGGTAGTCCCGGCACGGGCCCCGAGGACGGGTCGTGATAGGATATGATTATTTCCAGAACCCTCTACCATTTTTACACATGGTGTATATATTTAATGTTATTTAATTTACTTGGGAATTATTGATAACTTTGTATCCTTTACTCAATAGTGATATTTGTTGATATAAAATATAGGTTAATGAATTAAATTGAATATTATATATATGAGTATTGATTTATACATGAGGTTATGGGTGGATCATATAACTATTAATCCCCTTATTGCATCATGAGGTCTCATGAGGAAAATTAGTTGGCCAAATTTAATAGGTTTTTACCTATAGTTTTAAAGTATCTTGAAGAATGATCATGATGGTAGTGGTATAATGATTTTGAGATAATTATATCCAATTATTATGTATTATTTCCTTTGATAATTTTTAAATTATAATTATCCATGTTGTTTTTTCAATTATATTATCTCTGGATGCATTGAATTATCAATTTTTGTTTATATGGAGTGAATTTATCGTTATTTTTATTATGATATTGATTATTCCTTTTATAATTATTAACACCATATTATTGATTAAATGGAATAGATTATCTATTTGTTATGATTACATATTTATTATTATTTATTTTTTCATGATTACTTATTGTATACATAAACCTTCCTTATCATTTCATCAAACCTTTATTTTCTTTCTACAACCAAGATAGGTGGATGAAATCACTGAAGGAGTTTTCAAGGATATAGATAATTTATTTTTAAAAAAATTAATGTAGTTTTCCCTTCCAAATGTAAAATGGGTATCTTTTATGTATCTGGCTCTCCAAAACTTCTAAAAAGATATGATCATCATGATTCAACCATTTAAATCTATGACAATGTCATAAAGTAATACTCCGACTCTGACTAAATGGGTTAGGGTTGTAAGAGTTGGTATTATAATATGTTTTGTGGAAACCACATGACCTATATAAAAGAAAAAACAGATTATGGAAAATAAACCTAAGGTAGATGTTCTAGTAATCTTTAAAGTAACATCATAAATTTTTTGAAAGGAAAGATTATATGGAAGCTAATATAAATAAATACTTGTCTTGATACCCCAAATGTAAATGGTTATAGGTCATAGTTACTTAGAGGGAGTAAGTCCTAAAAGGGTGCATTGGGTTCAACCCAATCATCACTTTGTGCGTTGAAACAGGCCTTACTGGACACTAGTTTGACACAAAAATGGGATATCATAGGATAGTTCATAATTTTTTTACAAAACATTACAGAGGTTTTTAAATTAATGTATCCATAGTGTAACCATGTTTATGATTCTGATACTGATAATGTATAAAAGATAATTTATGGTAAGTTTTAAATCATATATTGAATTATACATTATGATTTGATATTATAAATTTTATGATCTATCAAGTATATGATTTTATTTAGATATTCTTCCTGGAAGGATGAAAGGTATCGATACTCAAGGAAAATATAATGATTTACCGATTGGGGAAGCCAATACAATGGGAATTCTGACTGATGAAGTTATTTTTGTTTTTGGAAAAAACATAATCAAATTATTACCATTTACCATATACTAATAGATAAAACTATTCCGTATTGATATTTTCCTATGTGAGATCGCTTTATCTGATAGAATCCCCCATCAATTGGTGGGACTACTAATATAGTGGCAGTTGAGTAATGGATTAAATTATTGTAGAATATATTTATATATTTGGGATATAGTCAAAAGTTATGTCTTACAAATTAATTATACTGTATAAATGATAAGGCTTATCAATAATATCCATTGATCTAGAATATTAGGGATGAAGGGGTTATAAAACTCATAGAATAAAATGATTATAAATAGAAAATATTTTATATTTATTTCCCTCATGTGCAACAAACATAAATGAAATGAATGTTAATTAGTTGAATTAAAAAAGGAAAAATGAATGTGCCACTGAGTTGGGGTCAAAAATTACATGAATATCTAGGCACTCTATAGCTTATATATGCAACACATATTACAAGATTGACAATTTCAATAAAGGTCCTGAGACAAGTCTTCAAATAGTGATGGAATCTCAATATTTTTCATCAAATCACAAAATAGTTCTAGGTTTCTTAAAAATGCAAGAGAAATTATATATATCATATATATCCAACGTAAATTAATAAAATTATATTTTATTCAAACACCACGAAAATAGGAATTCATCAATAGTGAATAGAACATAGTTATTCCCACATTGTAAAAATTATGGAAGGAATCACCATAGAAAATGATAGAAGGGATTGGGAGTTTAGTATATGTGTAGGGTTATGGTTTAACAAGGAAAACAGAAATGGGATAAATAAAACAAAAATATTTAGTGTTTCAATAATAGGGATTTCGGGAACTATTCAAATTAATGCCCCAAACATCAAGGTAATCCAATACAAAATTGCACAGGTAGAGAATTTGATGATTCTGTAATCACTATGGTTATGGTGGAAGTAACTAATAATGTGGTGAAATGTACATTAATACTATATTCAATATTAGCTTATTATTTATTTTATTATGGATCCTCATAGTCTTTTATATCAACCCAGTTATCCACGAAAATTAGAAATTTCTATTTTATTGCAAGAAAGGAGATATCCTTCAAAAATCCTAATTGACGTCTCATTATAGTAGTAATTTGTTTGGAAGTTCCAATTATGACACATAAACATGATTTAATTTTTAATCATATCTTCATACCATAGGTTGAATTCTAGATAATCCTTCGTATATATGGGATATGAAATTTTCCTGAAAATTTTATTATATGAAGCATATTATGATTTTTGAGGAATATTTCTAATTCCTTATCTTTGTAGAAGTGGATTAGTTATCTATTTCATGTATAGATACACCACTGTCAGCTCTACAAAATGAGATTTTGGTGGAATAATAATAAAAAAACATTGGATGGAGAATTTAATCTTCAAATCAAATTTGTAAAAATTGTACAAGAATACATTCACATATTATCTACAAAATTACCTATACATCCCATAGATTGTGATTTTTATTTTCCGATTGTTATAATACTAGATGAAATGAAAATATCAATGACTGCCTATAGAATGGCCATTGAAGAATTATTTCTGATGAAGAAACAACTAGAGGACTTTGGTGATAAGGGATTTATTTTCACTAGTGATTCACTATGGGGAGACCATATTTTCTTTATTAAGAAGATAGATGTAACCATGATCCATTTAATTCTATATAAGAAAATAAATTATAAAAAAAATAATGAATATATATCATCTACCTCATATTGATGACTTATTTGACCAACCTCATGAGTCCCAATATTTTTCAATTATAACCATCATTATGGGTATCATCAATTTTGAGTATAGATGGATGGATTTCTAATTTTTTTAAAATGATGTATTGACATTATAAGTTTATAGTAATTATATTTGGATTATCAAATTAACCATGTAATTTTGTGGATATAATTAATAGAGTATTCAAGGAATACATTGACGATTATATTTTGGTATTCATTGATGATGTACTCTAAAATATAAAAGGACTATGTGAATCACTCACAGACTAGTCATGAGGATCTTAGAGGGAAAGAGAAATATCATAAATTTACTAATTTTTATTTCTAGTTTCCAGAATAATTTTTTACTGGTCATATTGTTTATAATGAGAGAATCTCATTTGAGCGAGTGAAGATAAATTAATTCAGGGAATGGGAAACACCAATGAACATAAATGAGGTACATCGATTAATTATTTTGTTAATTTAATATCAGTTATACATTCATAGTTTTTTCAAAATGGATAACTTGTTAACACCATTTACATATAATGGAATTATGTTATTAGTACAATGTATTATTCAAATTTTTTGATGATTTAAAGTGTTGTTTGTTCAAAGCCCAAAATTTTACACTTCTATATGGAAATGATGGGATTGGGTTATAAAATTATGCATCTAAGAAGGTAAACAATTGTTTCCTGATGAAAAATGATAATGTTATTTCATATGCATCATAAAAATTGAAGAATCCAGAATAGAACTATCCAACCAATGATCTTGAGTTGGAATTTCATAGAATATATGGAAATATTATGTCTATAGTGAACAATGTGAGATATAAAAGGTTAATACAATCATAAAAATAAAGAATTTCAATGAAATAAATTAACATGAGGAAAATTAAAAGTATTGAGATACTCATGGATTATGATTTCTCAACACACTACCATATATGGAATAAAAATGAAGTAGTAGGTGCATTGATTATGAAAAATCATAGAATTATTACCCAAATTATGATTGAGAGAGATCATATTTTCCTATATATTGTAAATATATATAGGAAATATTAATGTAGGAGGAACATCACTAATTTTTCAGTTGATTGCGAATCTATATTTATTAGAATAGTTAAACAATTTTCAATCTAATATTGACAAATTTCAGAAGAAAAATATCGAGTTGAATGATGGTTAATTGATAGACATCATTTTTTAATTTTGGTTTTAAAACTATTTTATAAATTTTGTCTTCCTGATATAAATTATCTAAAAATGTAATTTTTTGATGACTATTTTAGCGGATATTTCTCAGAACACATTAGTATAAAAAATATGTATATGGATGTGAGGGGACATTTATGGTGGGATAACATGGAGCGGGAAATAGTTGACTATGTTTTAAAAGTTTTTTTAATAGGTTAATGATGTGAGACAACATCCTTATGGATTCATGAAACCTCTTCCTTTTACTATGTGGAAAATAGATGTCATTAATATGATATTTTTTATAGAACTACCAAATTCACCTAAAAAAAATTATTTAATATGGTTTATCTTTGATCTCCAACCATATATTCACATTTTCTCACTATTAGAGAAGACTTTACTATTGATTGGATCATAAGGCTATATATTAATGATGTTGTAAGACATCATGGAACATCACTATTAATTGTTTCCAATTGTGATCTCTGTTTTAAATTAATATTTTGCAAGATTCTTTAGAATTCCATTTATATTAGGATTTTTTTGATCACTACCCACTATCCTGATTCTAAAGGAAAATATAAAAGGCCTATATAAATTATTTAATAAATTTTGAGGTCATTTTCTCAATACTTTTATGGTATATGGGTTCAATATTAATATATTTCATATTTTTTCAATGACAATAGTTTCAATTCATGTCATAAAATGGAACAGTAGGATGCATTATTTGACATGATATTTCATATTCAAATTTTTTGGATGAGATTTGTGAAATGAATCATTTAGGTCTCGATCCAGTTAAGGATAAAATAGAAATGGTAAAGGATATTTTAAAACACATAAAATCATCTCATTAATGGAATAGGAGTTATGTCAATAATCGAAGGAATGATATGTAATGAAAATTGGAAGATAATGTTTTTATCGTTTCTCTACAGAAGGGTCCTATAATGTTTGTTAAGAAAGGGAACATGATCCCCATGTACATTGGAATCTTTGAAATCCTGAATGTATTAGATTAGTAACTTATCGTTTGGAAATGCCACCATGTATAACCAAAATACGTCATGTTTTTCATATGTAACTATTCTGAAACTACAATCCGGAACTAACAAATGTGATTAACACTAGTGAAATATAATTGGAACCATATTAATATAAAAATAAATATCCTATAAAAGTTTATTATAATATAGTGAAATTAATGATTAGTTGTATGACTCGATATATAATGGTAGTTTGAAAAAATCCGAAAATTGATGAAGCAACATGGGAACCAAAGGATGTTATGGAAAATAAATAATTATACCTTTTAGAAAGAAATACAAATGAAATTTAGAGAATGAGATTTATAATGGATGGAATGATGTAAACCCCCAAGTCTTTAAAATATTATTCTTTTAGAATAAATTTAATTTCATCTAAAACTTTCTTGAACACAACACCTGGTTTAAGAAAAATGTGATACTACATTAAAATGTTTTTTAGTGTGATTGTTGTAATTTAGATGTTAAATTAGTGAGTTTTAATAAGAATAAAAAAATATTTGAAAATTTTTTATTTATAAACATACATATATTAACTATTGATTATAGATATTTATAAAAACTCATTAAAAAAGATATTTTTTCTAACAAATCAATATGTCTTCAAAATAATGGTTTACTCATTCATTACAATACAAATATTACATTAATTTTTACTAATATTATAGATTTTATTTGATAAAATCGGATTCCTTCTCTAAATCCAAAAATAAAGATCTTTTTATGGTTAATTTTTTGTATTTTTCTGGTGTTTTTAATTTTTTGTTGAATGTGAAAATACTAAATTTAATTGAAAATTTCATCTTCATTTAATATGTATATTAATATAAATTATATATTAAATTTATTCTAAAGTAAATTTTTTGAATTATATATCCATAAATCCAATTCAGATCATTGGAATCATTTTAATGTAGAATTTTGATATAAAAACATTGTATTGTTTTGACATTTTCTATTTAAAAAGACACTTTCTAATCATATATGTGAGTTATTTTAAAATTATAATTTTCCAATTATATTTTTTTAACATTAAAAAATGGATTATATATATGGAATTAGAATAATTTATATTACCTAGAATGTTTAAAAAAATTAAATAATACGATTAATAATAAAAAAGGTAAAAACAATTTACCATGGTTAAGGTAAAAATGGATTCACCGACGAGTTAAAGTAAACTGATAATTGTTAAAATTACCTAAAAAAATAAATGAATTAAATTGGATGTATATATTTGTATCTAATAATTTTTGAGTCTTAATAATTCTTCTTAGACCCTCCTATAATTTGGAAAAACTTGGTACCATTTTGCTTCTAATAAATTACATGTGTACCACTCACCTCATTTATAAACAGGCCTCCAACTCCCCTCTCTTTTTTTAAAGTTCAAACCCTTTAATATTAGAGAATAAATTCAAAAATAAAAGTCCAAATTAAACCCATTCATCCTATAAGAATTATTTTGGGCATAAAAACAACATATAAAGTATTTTCGTGCAAACCTAAAGTTGTTGCTCGAAGAAGAGGTCATGTTCTTCAATGACTACTTTTATGTAATTTTTCCTCCACCTCCTTCAATAAATATTAATAGAATTTTATATAATAAGAACAATATTGTATATATATTTATATTTTTTAAATTTTATTTCATTTTTCTCTTTCCATCCTCACATCCATCAAATACTATAAGTAAGATCATTTGTGTGTACACTAGACTATCGCTCCGGGAACTGATGTCATTCATTTTTCCAATACTAACACTCATGGTACGGTATGATAATGGAGATAAAGTATATATATGAAATTTATAACATAGTTATACCAGTTTATTCATTATATAATATGTTAATTTTTTTTACTTTCAATTCTATAGGGGATATGGTAATGTCACACGTTTATAGGATAGGCTACCGCCTCGCGAAGAGATGTGATTTGTATTTCACTAAAATTTTATGTGGAATGTTATAAGGATAATGATAAAAAATACATGTGGTATACATAAATAATTATGGTATTAATAACATATTAATAATTATTAGAAAATATTATACCATTTTTTCTTATATTTATATTCATTGAATGATGATAACATCGTTCATTTGCATGTGGACTACAGTATTCACCAAGAGATATGACCCTATTTTAGTCACCACAACCAATGGATGATATATATAAGTATATTTAAGAAAAATATATGGTATTTATGATATTATTATCATAATGTATGTATAGATATTATGTACCTCCTTTCTATAATGATTGTTGATAAAAGGGAACATTACTCATGCACACATATGGCCTACCGCCCCAATGATCATAACGTACATCATTTCTCAATAAAAACTTTTATGATTGGTATTAAAGTAATTTTTTTTATAAAATATGATAATTATTTCGTGATAATTATTATATATGTTCGTAAATAATGACCACATCGACTAATTGTCATCCAACTGAATGCCTTTTTGACACATATGTCAAATATCATTGAAACACCTGATATAAACATGAATGATTAAGTAATTGTATAAAACATGATAATAACTATAATAAATGGAATAATAAACCTGAAATATCTTATTAATAAACAAAATAATTATCATGTGTTTGTTATTCAAAATGGAAAAGAAAATACGTGGCATGTCAGACATAAAGTAAAGGACTTCATCTCAATTTCCCTTCATTGAGAAATATTGTAATGTTATACACATAATTTCATTTATATAGTGCATATAATGAATCTTTTACAAGTAATGTAATGATTAATTCATACATAATTATATTTTATGTTTCAATATGAATTATTATATCCATGGGTATTTGACTTGAATATTTTGATGTGCTATATGTTATTGTATAATATTACTTTCCCTTTGATTGTTAATGTTCTCTTAAAACAATCACTATATGTTGACCATTTAAATTGGAAATAATAATTATCATAAAAATATGTATTATTTTATGATGTATATTATTTTTTCATAAACTATTTAATGGTTTTAAATATGATGTATACTTTGAATGTTATTTAATTGGATGGGGAAATATTGATAAATCGGTATCCATTACTAAATACAGATACTTGTTGATAATAAGTTTTTTTCTTGAATAATTTCAAATATTATATTTCTCAATAATGATTTGTACATGCACGGATGGGTGGGGAACATAATTATATATCCCCATGATTCATCACTAAGTCTAATGAAATAAATTAGTTTACCATATTAAATTGATTTATACTAATAATTTTAAACTATCTTGAGAAAAGAACTTAATGGTGGAGGTACCATGATTCATGAGGTCATGAATAAAAATAATTAACTGTTTCCGTCATTTATAATTCATATATTATTTTTATCTATGATATTTTATCAATGTTATTATCTTTGGATGTATTTCATTCTCAAATTTTTTTAAATGGAATGTGTCTTCAGTTATTTACCTTTTCATATTTATTATACATTATCTAATTATGATAGCCAAGATATAGATGAACTGGAATTTCTATTCAGTTATTTACTAGGCCATTAATTTTATTATATATTTATTCATTATATTACCCACTATAAAAAACCCCTACAGATCATTTTATTTCACCAATATTTTGTTTCTTTCTCCCCGGATATGAGGTAGAAATCAATAAATGAGATTCCATGGATATATCATTTTACCTCCAATGAAGGTTGTATGTGTATTTCTAAACCTTCTCTCCAAAGAAGATGTGAAATTCATAAATGTGAATATTTTTGTTTCTTTGTTCAAATCCTAAAAATACCCGTAAAATATGATCATATAATAAAACCAGAATAAATTATATATTTTTATTTTTATTTTTTATGTTTATAACCTAGATCCAACTCCAGTTCAGCAAAATGATAAACAAAACTGGTGAATATCTGTATAGTGGACTTCCACGTCATGAACTGATATAATTCATTTTCCATAACCATCATTAAAAAATATATATAACGATGGGTTTAATTTATTTATTTTATATTCATGAAATTATAATATATATTGAATTATTATATCACATAAATATTCATTCATTTTATTCACAGGGGGATATGATAATTTTGCTAGTGTGAACTGCAGATTATAACCTCGGGATGAAATGTGATTCATTTTTCACTTACGCTTTACATTAAAGGTATTATGGTAAATATTAATGAATATATGTATTATTTATGACCAAAATATAATTATATGAATATAATATCCTGTATAACTTATTACCTTCTAATTTATTGGAAAACAATAATGTCACTAATACATATGTTTTTACTACATTCTCAATATAGCGATGTCAAATGTATTTCAATTTATTTTTTCAGGGTTGTTAATAAGGATATAATCGATTAATCCAAATTATATATATGGAATAATTATTATTATATATATTTTTTTATTTATCTTTCTTTCATTCTATCCATCTTAAAAAATAGGAATAGTGTTCATGCATACGCATGACATCTCGTCCCATGAACGGTGGAATTCATTTTCATTATCATACATTTATAGAATATAATAAATACATATTTAATAAATATATATGATATTCATTTAATGTATAAAATATTTGATATTATGGAACAATTATCGACGTATAGGATTATAAATTCCCTAAAAAAACATACATAAAAATGTACAAATTATGAGATACAATAGTGATATTTACAAATAAATGTTTTCGAATGGGTGATAAAAAAATAAGTAAATCATATATGGTATTAAATATATGTGTATTTTTTATAATATATATATATATGTAATAAAATTATATTTACTATATAGGGGTTTTTAAAAAATATGAAGGAAACCGTAACAAAGGTAAGGGTTTCTCATCTCACTTTTACATTCAGGAGACATATGTCATATTCAACAATTTTTTCATTATGTGGTGTATGTAATGAACCTTTGGATATTTTATATAATTAATCTATTTCTATTAATGGTATTTAATGTTTCATTTCATTATATATATTTCATGAATATTATTTATCAAAAGTACCGAAAGTGGTAAGGGTGTATTTCAAAATATCATCATTATTTAGGGTAATTTATAATTAAGTATCAGTTGGGGTGAATATTTGACATTACTAAAACAACATATATTTTCCTCTACTCTAGTTATTCTGGAAAATTATTAAGTAATATTAATGTTTTTTCTCTCTTTGGTATTAAAAATTATTGACAGAAATGTTTAATGATTGTCTGATATTTTATCTCTATTCTTTCAATAATCAATTTTTCATCTAAATCCTTATTTTTTAAAAAACATAAACATACTGTTAAAATTACCCAATATATTTATTTATTTTATTTTACCCATGAATTTTTTGAAGTGAAATATCATATTATTTTCTAAAAAAGGAACATTAATATTTTACATAAAATGGGGAGGGAAACTTCTGTTTAACTTACATGGTATGTATGAAATTTTATACATCATTTCCAAACACTGTTTTAAATATACCTTTATAATTTCATATGGTTTTTTAAAAGAATATTATTTAAAAAATTTATAATAAATTATATTTAAGACTATTCTCTAATTGAAAAAATTATTTTCCTCAAGAATGTTTGTACAGGAATTTTTATTTTATTTCTATTTATCAATGATAAGAACCCATATATTACATATCTTTATTTTAGAATATATTGTAATCAAAAAATGAATATTATTTATCTTCATGATTTATTATTTGTTTGATAGGGGATGTACTATTTTTATACCATTGGCCACATTACTCTGAATGGTTTATCATTATGTTTATTGATTGGGTAATTATTAACATTTCACATGTGAGTTTTTAAATAATAATTTTTATATTGATTATGATTCACCCCATACATATGAGGAATGAATTTGACATAGTATATGATGTGTGGGGCCTATTATAGTCTCTAAATTAATTAGTATTTATTTTGTGACAAACTAGTTTGTATTTTTGTTCAAGGTCTTACACATTTATATCAAATTTCATTGAATGATTACTTGATGGTATGATTATGATGTATGAAATTATTCATTACATCATGATCATAATAGTAATTTATTCCCATCTGATAATTAGATTATTTATAATATCCATGGAAAACATTTATACCCATGTGTTGGCCTATATAGTTTTTTATTATTATTATGTATTCCTTCTATATTATTCTCAAGTTATTGATTAAATGGAATATGTTTCAATTATTTTTATGTCCATTTTTATTATAAATTTTTTATTCAAAGCTTCCACTATACTCATACACATACATGGAATTTGAGTTTACCCTTTTTTCAATAGGATTCCAAGATGAGTATTATGATTGATATGTGTGTCAATATAGGAGGAAATCACGACTAAATTGAAGAAGAAACATTGTTATAATTAATATTTCCATTTGTAAAATGAGATTCATGTATGTATCTACTTATAGAGACAAAAACAATTGTGTGGTCATTTGGATATTATTCATTATACATTATGAATATTTAATCACATAACAACCAAATCGGTGATACTAGGTTGGGGGTATTTAAATTTTTTATTGACAAAGTATAATAGAAACCATGGGAAACAAATTTATGACATAAAATATTAGGTAATATGACCTTGTGATAGCAATTAAGAAAATGTTTAGAAATATATCTTGAGTTTTAGGTAAGGTATTTATCATGTGGGTTTTCTTATAAATATGACCTGGTATGGAAACTATAAGATGATTAGGTTATAGAAAAGATTTTTTAATTTGTAATAACTACAAAAAAGAAATGTCAGGCTTGATTGGAGCACTACATCATACACAAAAATAGTCCTTAATATACATCACGTTTGAAACAAATTCTGGATATTTTTGAGTTAGTTTGAACTTTATTTATAGACTAATATGAAGGGTTTTAAAATATTTTTATTATTTGAAAACATTCAAAAATAAATTAATGATTATATTATGGGAATATCCATGCATAAAATTTTCAATTTATGTTAAGAGTTTCACTATATTTGATTCTACACATTATGTTTCGAGATATTATTATATATTTTAGTGTATTCCAATTATCAGAATAAATTCTAGATGGAGGAATGTAAACCATATATATTCACATAGATCTCACTAGGATCTCCCACATTCAAACGCTTAGAAAGATGGAGATAGATCTTCAGCTGAAATAGATAAAATTATTAACATATAGGGGAAGCTCACTGAGGTTATGAGTAACAACATTTCCTTATAGAATATAATTATAATCCACCACATGGTGTAACAATATTATAAATCTTCATGAATCAAAAACCAACATCATTTAGTGGGACAACACATCCATTTGTTGATGTGAAATTTGTAATTAATTTAGAGAAGATATTTCATACATTGGGAAGTAAATGGAAGGGAGAATGATTTCATGGTATATTATCATCTTGTCAAATATTCAGATCAATGGCGGTCACCTATAAAAAATACTAAGGATAAAGAATAAATTCCAATCATGGAATGAAATGATTTTATGATATTCTTATATTAATCGTATTTTTGTCTTGAGAAATGATGGAATATGGAACTGAAATGATTGAATATAAGGTTCCAAGAAAAATAAAATATTTCTTAGTATGCATCCATCATTACAGGGTTATCAGGCATGTTATAGACTCTATACATTATCTTAAATGATACATTGACTTTTTATTTTTTTGGTTTACACCAACACTTCAAAGGTAACTAGTCTACCAAAATTCTTATTATAGGAAGATATATTATCATGTTCAATAATTATACAAAAAATAATTTTCCATGTTCGATGGATTCAAAGGGATGAAATATATTATGTGGATGGAATATAAAAATTTGGATAAGAGGAATTAGGGAATGAAGGATTTTCCACCATTTGAATCTGGTGGAAAGAAATTATTTGGTACATGATTAAATGGAGTCACGGTTTTGTTCATGTATTGATATAATGTTCATCAAACACATAAATTAAAGGGTGAGGAAAAATCATTTCATGTTAAGTGTTTTAACTATAAAGAGATAAGATAATACATGAATGAATTCCCCAATCCTAAAGAGAATTACCACAGAAAAATAAAAATAATCAAGGATATCCTTATGATTTTAATACATATAATGTGGACTGATTAAAGTTACTCTGTATATAGATTCAAGAATTATGTTTTGTAATTATTTTTACTATTTCTTTTTTGTTTATAAGTTTAATTAAATGTTTAATGATTTCACTACAATATTTTTTCAATATTAATTTCAAATAATATGTCGAATGGTATAAAAAATGAGTTTCAATAGATTATTGGTATTTTTAAAAAACATGACTCGGTTATGATAAACATTAATATGGGTTTTATGATGAGAAAAAAATGAATTATTTTTTTAATGTCACTGTATTTCTATATAAACTGGTTAGTGATTTCATAGTTTATGTTATCTTTGTTGGACTTTACTGCATGTTTGGATTTATGAATTTTTTTAATAGAATTGGTTTTTAATATTTATAAGAATATATGTTTTAAATAATTGTTTATGGTGATCATGGTATTAAAATATTTGGAATGTAACATTAAGAGATACCTTAGGTTTTCTCGGGAATGTAATATCATTTTCATTAGAGTCATCCATTATAAATTTTTATACATTGAATTCGGTCACACATTATAATTAAATTTATTTCAGATTACTACACAGAGAATGAATGGTTTTTTAATTATAATTTTTTAAAAAATAACTATAACAATTTTTTGGAAAATATTAGGGGAATTCTTTTTCATTATTCAATGGATATTAAGAACCATTAAAAGTTAATTTCTGTGCTTTAAGAATATGAAATTCATTTTTAGACATTCATTCATTGGTGTAAGAGATGATGTGGAAATTGATCAGAGTACACTAAAAGTGTTAAGTGGTTCTTATGAAATATAAATATATCAATTTACTATATTTACATATATTCTTAAATATTAAAATAATTAATTAAAGTTTATAAAATGATATTAAAAAATTATAATAATACATTAAAATATGTAGAATAAAATGGATTTTTAAATAATCATATATTTAATGTTTTTATATCCTTAAATTTTATTTTATAATTCTATTACCTGTGATAAGTGATATATTCCACTTTGTATAATTGTTTACTATTGTCTTGGATATCTTTATTTTCACCTTCCACCAATTTTCTCTTTCATGGAAACAAAAAAAAAATTTAACCTAAGTTACCCTAATTCAAAAAATTATATTTTATCAAGAGGATGTTTTATTAACCATTTTCATAATTTTGATTTTAAAAAATTTTAACTAAAAAATTCAAACACTTGATTATCGAAATAACGAATACATTTCAAGGATGAAATTTATTTAAATGGGGTAGAATATGATGCCCCAATATTTTAAAATACCTAAATCATGTTTGATAGATTATATGACATGAATAACAAATATTAAAATAGGATTAAATATCCCAATACATTTTGATATATTTATTTTTAAGAAAAACATTCTCTTTAATAGATTGTGATGCACACAATACTGAGTTAAAAAAAACATGATTCACTATTAAAATATTATTATTTAAACACTACCATTATAAACTATCAATTAAGTAGGAAGATATGTGTGAGACTATATAAATTATGGAAAATATATTTTCTTCACATTTATAAAATAAATTCAATGGACATCTGTTGATTAGAAATAAAATAACTACTATTTGTAAAAAGAAATATTATGAAAGAAATATTTTTCTAAATGGTGGTTTATTCGATATTTACACATATAAATTAAAATTTATTTTATATCACTTTCAATAATATAACATAAAAAATAAATTTATTCTTTGAAATTTATAAGAAAAATTTATCTTTGTATTATTTTTCTTAATTTTTTTGTGAAATGTTTTTTATGGATAGTGAAACATACTAATTTTTATAGAAAATTTACTTTTCATTCAAATTATTTAAAAAGATAAATTACATTTTAAATTTGTTTTAAAGTAATATTTGTTCAATTATATAACAATTTAACTACTTTAGGTCATCTTAATATATTTTATTTGGCATTATAATATTTTTTAAAACGTTTTCATGTTTTTATTTGGAATCCCCATTTTTCAATGCATATATGTGTATACTCTTAAATTTAATTTTCACACTTCTATGAATTTAATATATATATATATATATATATATTGGTTAAATATTTGGAATAATAATAATGTATATTATCTAGTAAGGCCATCCTAATTTTCCAACATAATGAATATTTAAAATAGATAAAATTAACTACCATTGTTCTGGTGAAAATGGGTTTATTGGGAATTAAAATAAGAAGATGGTGTTCAAACATGAAATGTAAACATTCCCAACAACAATTTTCATGATATAAATGGACCATATAACATAAAATGTTTTATAATGACCTATTTTGGAGGTTTTTTTAGTGAGAAAAATATGGGTATCCTTTATCTTTTAAAAAGTTCATTATGTTGGGTTCACTGACTTATAAAATTCTACACCATCTCATCCAAAAATAAACATAAAAATACATGTTTGGGCCAATAAAAAGAAAATATTATACCTTATTTTACTGACAATATACTTATGTTCTTACCTTTTAGGTATACATTTTATGATGGATTCAAGTATAAAACTAATGAGGCTCTCCGAAAAATGGGATGAATTATGAAATGAGCATATTTTTTTATTTCTTCTCTATATTAATTCATATCATATTATATTATAGTAGTATTATAAAATAATTATAATATATATACTTTTATTTTATATATTTTAATGAAATTAACAAAATCCTTATATACTTCAATCAAATGGGTAATGAAACTGTCGATCTTGTGTATGACATACTACAGCCTTGAGAACTGATGTAATTCATTTTCCATATCTACCCATCATGGATCGATATAAAAATGTATTTAAATCATTTATATGATATTTATGAAATAATTATAGTTCATAATAATGATATCACATATAACGTATTGCATTTACTTCCATTGGGGTAAGATATTGTCATGCATGTATACAATAGACTACCGCCCCACGATGAGTTTTGATCAATTTTTCTCTTGTTTTTTACATGGATGGTTGTAAAGAGAAAATTAAATACTAAATGGGATATCGATGACCTAAAAAAATATTTGAATATAATATGACATCTAAATTCTTACCTTCATATTCATTTGAATGTAGGAATATCTCTTATGCATATGTGTAAACTACAGACTCCATGTAGCGATGTGAAATTATTTTCATTTTGTTTTTACCTGTATGGTAATAAGGAAGTTTTTAAATTATAAAATTTATATATATGAAATAATAAAGAATTGTTAAATTTTAATTTAATTTTACTTTCATTTCATTCCATCTATTGAGAAAAATGGAAACATTATTCATTCCTACGAGTGGAATACTATCACAATGAATTATCACTACTGGAAAATGGACCTACCCCCACGGTTTTCTCAAAACCGTGGGGATAGGTACCCCCTATACCCATGGTTGACCTGTACCCACGGTTTTCAAAAACCGTGGGCATAGGGGGGTCTATCCCCACGGTTTTCCAAAACCGTGGGGATAGGTCTTGAAAATTGACCTATACCCACGGTTTTCAATAATCGTGGGTATAGGGGTACCTATCCCCATGGTTTTGAGGAGAACCGTGGGGATAGGTATAGGATAAAAAACCTATACCCACGGTTTTGAAAAACCGTGGGTATAGGTTTCCCATGTGTGTGCGGGATAATTGTTTTTCCGTGGGAAAGATTTTTTTTGGCGGAAGTCCTATACCTACGGTTCTTCCCTCTATACCCACGGTTTATATAACTATATTTAACTAAATATATATATATACACATAATTGATAGTAGGGTAGTGGTAGACACGGTACTTTGCAGCGATGAGGTCATGGGATCGAAACCCGCCTGTAGCTTTATTTTAGGATCTATAACCACGGTTTTGAAACCGTGGGTAAAAGCCATTGACACCATGGAAATTGGGAATGTTTTTTTTAACACGGTGGCACAACACCTATACCCACGGTTTTGGAAAACCGTGGGTATAGGCTGGGGACCTATACCGACGGCGTTCCAGCCCACGGTTCCCAAAACCGTGGGTATAGCCTATACCCACGGTTTTGAACCGTGGGTATAGGCATTTTTTCCAGTAGTGTTATGAAATCCATTTTATCTCTCTGGGATTTAGATAATATTATAAATACATATAATAAATATATATGATATTGATATCAAATTATATTTTTAAATATGTTGGAATCATGATAAATGTAAAATGACCAAAATTAGATAACCAGAACATGTATAGAAACGAAGAAAATGTGAACCAAAACATAGATTCTAACAACTAAATGATTACTAAATGGTGATAAATGACATTAAGTATTAAATGAATGGTATGAAATATATTATTATGTTTCTATAATATATGTATAATAAACTTATATTTATTATACAGGATGTTCAAAAAGGCCTGAAGTAAATCAGACCTTGGGTAAGAGTTTCTCACCTAACATTTACTTTAGTGAAAGATATTCTATATTCATTGTATATCCCATTGTTTAGTTTATTTTATTCCCCTATTTAAATTTTCTTTTGTAAATATATATCTATTCATGGAATTTAATATTTTAATTTATTTTATTTATATAATGCGTATTACGATTCAAAATCTACCAATGTGGGAAGGGTTTAATTCACAGTATTTTCATTATTCAGGATTGATTATATTTATGTATCTTATATGATAATTATTAAAAAATGTTTATTCATATCATATTTTTAATAAAGAAAAATTTCATGTAATACCAATATTTCCCTCTTATTTTTACTGAATTTATTTTAGAATGGCTTTTTTATCCGATGTTATTTATCTGTTAGATCCAAAATCATTTGTTCTTCTAAAACATTGTTTTCTAATAATGATTTCAAAAATATATTAAAATATTTTCACATTCTTAATTTTTTTTAAAATATTTTCTACCCATGGTTTATGTTTCATAAAAATATTTTATAGGAATATTCATGTTTATTTTCTACTAGGGACCATTTATATCTAACTGAAAATGTGAACAAAATCACTGTTTAAAAATATAGGACATGTATAGAATACACCATTTTCTAGAAGGCTTATTTTTGTATTAGTCCGTTATATATTTAAATGGTTATTTGAATATAAAAATATTTTCAAAATATTTTTATACTATTAGTTTTAAAAATATATTCAATACGGAAAAGATATATTCCAAAAAAATGTTTTTAATAGAATTTAAAAAGTATTTATATTCATCAATGAAATAAATAATTATCTTAATTATAATCCATTATGAATATGTTGGAATTATAACATCCTTATTATATATATGGTTGGATAATGATAATTTTTACTGGGGTTGAACGATGTTAAACCTATTCTCCATATTACTCAGAATACTTTATTATGTTAATCAATTGGAGTAATAATTATCATTTAATATATTATTCTCTATTATTAATATTTATATTTATTATATTACATCCATTTAATAAGATCAATCATTTGGACTTAGTATGTAATGGGTGAGCTAGCTATAGCCCCTCGGTGAATCGGTTTTTCCCCAGATACAAACTATGTTGGGTTATTTTGAGGCACAACCCTTTAATGTTACATATATAGGAACTATACCTTGGAATTTTTATTTTATATCTATAATTACGTATAATAAAATTATGTAATTAGTCATTGATATCCATGTTATTATTCAATTAGTTAAAATGCCACTGGAAACGAATCATGCTCATTTGAATACGTATATGGAATTTTATTACCATTATTTATGTATCACATTTTATGATCAACATAATGGTTAAAGGCAACGTGTTTCAAATTTTTACGATGTTATATTTGTTATGATATACATATTCATATATTTCACTACACTCATACACTTACTAAGATTTTGATCTCATCCATTTTATATTTAATTACACATGATACCAAAATGAGTATCATGATTTATATTTTGAGTTATTCTATTTAAAATAAATATGAACATGACAAAAAATATTTATTATACTATATGTATTATTTATAAAATGATTTTCATTTATGTATCTAGTTAGGTGGACTAAAAAACAATATTTACCTTTAGGATGTGATCTCAAGAAACTTAATCCAATATAATAATGTAACCACCATCTTTGGGATACTATATTTAGTTTATTGACAATATATAGGTTACATATTAAGAGAGTATTTTAGGAAATTTTTTCTGGTTTCAAAACAAAAAACCTCTCAATTTCTAGCTATTTACAGTTTTTGAGTTGAACAAAAAACTCTTTTGTATTGTAAAGATGAATTATTTTATTAATTGAATACATGTGTTTTCCATTATGTGATGGATCCTACTCACAAGCTATTGTACTTGACCAAGGCTGGTGTCACCAGATTCTACACAAAATTCTTTTATTTTTCAACCTCCTTTAACACAATAGGGTCTATCTTGGCATTAAAAAATGACATAAAATTTGTTGGTTTCATGTTTTTACATCAATTCCATTAAAGGATTTAAATATGTGATTATCAATGTCAAGTAGGGGAGGATTTTCATACATACAATATGGGTACAGTTTCCTTCCAACCATTTTTTAGATCATTAAACAATTACATGGATACCATTTGAGTGGCTAGAAGCTCTATGGATCTAATGAGATTTGTAGAAAATAATGTCTGTTTTGATCCCATATTTGTGTGAAAAGTAAATCATGGTGTTTTCATCTCGAAATATTTTACTATTGAATTTTTTTTGAGTCAGGCATAGGTGGATTTCCTAAAACATTTGAAAATAATTTTTTAGTTGAGGGACATATTAGTCTTCATTAATTAAAAAGTCTATGTTAATGGAGATTTTTTACCCAATGATATTAATATGCTTTTACTCTTCCCTTTTTATATGTGAAACCCTCTCTAGATAAGTGGTAGGAGAGAAGTTCTATTATTCCTAAAAAGTTTTCCATTGGGAATGCTACATATGGGTAACTCAGTGTTCCTTTTTTCATGTAGTCACTCTAAGGCACCCATTTCACAATATTCTAGTTAATTTGTATAATTTTGATGTCATCAATTGGTTTTTAGGATATGTACACATCATTCCCTTTATACTTAGTAACAAGGTGTTGAGGGGGTGGAATATGATCAGTTGAAGATGTTATGTTCTAATCATTCCCTTGGTCTTGGATATTCATATGCTCCACCTTCTTTCTAGTGTAGACTAAATCTTGTGGTGTTATTTCCAATTTGGTATAATTGGTTCATGTGTCTTGATTGATTTACTAATCCATACTAATAGTGAAAACATCTACTGGAACATAGTGGTTAGCGGGAGTCGTATCCTAATCATATGAATGATTGGGGATCTAAATTTCCTATATCCAACTTTAAAGATACATTACGGTCCTGCCTTTGGTACTCTTTTTTAGTGGATCATTTCTATTTTTGGCCTATGTATAGATCTAATTTCATTTCAATATATTTCCCCTTTGTTTATATGTGGATGGTGGTCTAGAGGGATCCTCTAAATATACTCAGTAATCATGCCTTGAATCATAGGCGTTCTTCATATAATGGGTAGATTTATAAGGGTTTGAACTATTGGGGATCATCACATATCATTCAAATTAGACAATAGTTAAAAGATTTATTTTTAAATAGCTTACACCTGCTTTTAACATTGGGTTTTCTCCAATTGTTTTTTATAGATTTTATAAATACATTTTAATATCGATTATGTAATACATATATGGAAAAGTACTGAAAAAATAGTAACTATTGTTTAAGAACACTTTCAAAATCGATTATATATATATTAAATGTAAACATTATCTTTTCATGTAGATTATTTAAATAATCAATATAGAAACCAAATTTTAAAATTATTAATATAGATAACTATCATTAATGGTTAAAAATTACAATTATGTATTAGTGTTCTTACACATATGTTAATCTAATAAAAATTAAAAAAATGATTTTATATTTTTTATAACTAAAAAATAATATTATAGGGAAGAATAAAAATTACTAAATGAAATATAAAACCAAATATTAATCATTTTACTATCATCTTTGTACTAAAATCGTTTCCTTTTCCTCTTGAGATCATTTGTAGACAGTTTCATGGTGAAAAACACTTGCGGAATATATGGAAATATCATTCAGATATCACATAGAAGATTAATTAATGTTGAAATACTCATCTTCATCACAAAATTGGATAATTTTTAATGAAAAATATGTAATGAAGTAACCAAAAATAAATACAATATATATTGATAAAAATTTCAATAGACCAAAATGAAAAATAATACTTGATTGATAATTTAAAATGTGATGAAAACATTATTATATATAGTGGTTGGGTTTATGTATTTATAATAGAGATTAAAAAAATTCACAATCATGAAACTAATTCTTTACCATTTATAAAAATAAAAAAGTGTGAGATTTTAGAGTTTGAAAAATCAAAAATCATGCATTAAAAATATTAATTTCAACTTTTAGCAATAATATTTAAAAAAAATGTAGTTACAAGTTATAATAAATTTATATTTAACTTATGAATTGAGGAATATAGATGTAGAATTTCATTTATATAACTCATTTAACATCAATTTTTTTAAACATTTATGTTGAAAAGACATTAAAATAAACTATTAACAATATTTTTTTTGGAAAACAATATTAATAGTAGTTAAAATTATTCTATTAATGTGATTATTTTTAAAAAATAGTTGTTAAAAAGATAAATTTATTGTTGACTTTAAAAACCTTAATAATTACTATGTTTTAAAATATTTTTTAAAAAACATATGGTTCACGGAATCCACTAAAATGTTTTTTATGAAAAAACCGCAAATAAAATTATTTTTGAGGATGGCTTCATTAAAACCGAAGTTAAAATATTACTATCGATGGATATTTTTCTAATATGTGAAAAATATTATCAAATGGATTTTTAAAAATGAATATTTCACTAGGGGATTGGGTGATCCCAATCATCTAATAGCGTATACAACATTATTATAGGCATTAATGATGATAGGGGTGATAGTGGACGTAAAAATACCCTAATCCCTCTAGACTGGGAAAACTTCCAAATGGCTACATTAGTGTTTGAAAAAAGTCCCTTTTATTTGGATCACCATCAATCATGTACATGTTGGTTGAAGCAACAAATCATGACATGACTTCCGCACCACCAAAGATTATCATATGTCTAACAATATTTTCATTCATATATGAGACTCCAATGATGCATTCCTGGGGTTTTAACATATAATATTTTCAATATACCATTTCCTTGGTCACACTACTTCCACATATTAGAAGCATAAAATGTTTGTTGGATTGAAAACTAGAATGGACATTTTTTGGACTCGTGAGGACACCTAAAAAAATTCACTATAATAAATATTTTTTTCAAGTATTTATTATACTATGAGTTGATAATGTGTTGGACTACATAATGTTTCAATAAATATATGTTAATGTTAGATGGGGAATCAGTTATTATCTAAAAAAGTGTCCTTAATCATTCAATAGAAGTGTACTAATTATTTTGAAATTGTTTCTCAAACCATGGATTCTAAGATAGTGAAATATTAACGAAGTCAATCTATGAACATATATTGTTCAATCCCTAAAGATTCCAATTAAACCCATGGTATGGGAGGGGTTGAGATTTTAGTTTATGGAATGTTATCCATATATTTTATCTCAGGTATGGCATGATTTCCACTATTTCCACTTTTATAATTTGGTATCAGTTTATTGAATGGGGAAAAATTGTCAAGATATTATCCTCTACTGGTTCATTTTTCTTATAATTTATTTTTTCAATATTTGTATAGGAATATTATTAAACATTATTGTAGTATAATAGATGATTTCCCCCATTGATTCATCATAAAATGGGTTACTCTATTTTGTTAATGAATATGATTTTACATAGGTAATGGATGAGTTTGTCGTCTTGAAAGACCTCATTCCATTGATTGATTACTATGATAAGTGTTCCCACCATATAGATTTGATAAAGGGAGGTCATGTGTGCCATTTATTCTTATAAGGACCTATAGAACTAACAATAACGATATATCATGGGGGCTTCAATCCCCACAACTACTCTCTCATTCAAACATATAGTTGATTTTAGTATTGGGACACAATATATATTTATTGAATGACCTCATGGATCTCATCATGAATTAGTGTAGTATTACTGTCATGGGGTTAGGTTTTTATTTTCCTTCACTAATCACTTATTTTATAAATATTCATGGTTAACAACAGTGTTCAAATTCAATAAAAAATTCCTTGATTGACTCCAGCGCAATTAGTGGAGTTGGTCCTTGAGCACCTTAAAATTGTGTAGGAATATGGTTAAATCCATTATTTTCAAACCTAATATGATTGTGGGTCGTCTATAATAAGGAAAAAATATATTCCTACATTTAATTAGCCATCAACTAGTGACATTATAATTTCATAGGGTGAGGGGGTTTGAATCTGGTACAACCTATAAGATTCTAACAAAATATACTGACAATATTCTTGAAATGATAATGGAATATCTTCCAACACATATGATTCCTATGAAATTTAATAACCATCATAATGAATAGGATCAGGGATGTGTGTTCAATATCAATTAACAATTATTATATTACAAAAATATATTTCATCATTATTTTGTGTAGAGATGTGCGGATACTTCAATTTAAAATTATGGTATGATAAAAACCACATTCTTATAAAGGTTTTAGGATTTTCTAATAGCTTTGAAAAACAAGGGTAGGGGTAAATTATTATCCATCCATTTCCACCTAGATATATTAATATTTTACCTTAGTGATAAAAAAAATAAATATATATTCCTACACCATAGTCTGAATATATACCCAATTCGAGCATCCATTTTCCTCTAAAATATATTGACTGGTATCATGTGTGTGAGAAGACATATTTGAATTCATTTTTATTATATAGTGATATATTTGATTGCCTCACTTGGTTCTTTCGGTATCTAATAGAATGCTTGATGGGCAAGAACATGAATATATTCCTACGCTTTGGTTGTTATCATGGGCTATTGGTTGTCTACTATATTGGAATAAAGAATTAGATCCCAATCCCTATTGGTAGAAACTCATTATTCGTTGATATATTTCCTAGATACCTAGTTGTATGAAATTAAGGGATTTATCTTATTGGTAACACTGTCATTAAGACATTGAGGGATTGTGGATGTGTGATTCTAATGTTAGTGAAAATTTTCAAGGAACCTCTTGTGTGACCACAGAGCTGAGGGGAGGTTGCAGTCAACCTACTTAACCACCAGCATGTCATTAGGGAGGTATTGTTTCATTTTTATCTAGGATATTCTATTGATGATTTCCATGGTAGAATAGGGTTCCACAAACTTAATCACATATTTCCTTCTGTGTGATCAACATGAAGGGTTTTTTATGAAATTATATATATGTGAAATCCATAGTTTATTGGTACGTTTTTGATCATTCCCCCTCACCATCAAATTTGAATCATAATGTTTTATGTTCTTGATGGGTGATGTCTTCCACCTGATCATGGGGTCTGCAAAATGTTCTTTAGCCAATTTTCATGAAAATATGTACAATGATGGCTTCATTAATTTGGATAAAAAGTATTATCGATTAGGTAATATTTGAAAAAAATCCACTCAAAATATTCTACCATCCTTTTTTGTCAAAAACTATTTCCAGGCTCAGCAATTAATTTAACAGGTAATGAATTTATTTAGGTCCTTCAAATTTTTCCTTCTATAAAACCAACATATCAAAAAACCTATTGAACATTCTTATTTTAATAATAATTAATTCAAATCCATTTCATATATTTGTTGTAAAACAAGAAAAAAAATGAATTGGTGTGTGGTTAACTTGTTTTTTAATTCTTGTTTTTAAAGGATTTCATTTTATTATTAAACCTAAAATGGGATGGAAAACTGGTAGATTATAAGAGGGTAATTATGGTTAGAAATTTATTATAGTGGGATCAACATTACTATTATGATTTTTCACTATGTGGTTTTATTCACAAAACCAGAAACACACAATGGACCCTGCATCTAGAAAATAAAATATCACTACAAAAAAAATTTCCAAAGGATGGAGTTCACCCATTTTTATTTCCAATTATTCACTGTGATGAGTACCAATTAATATGATGGGAGGTAGGTCACACCCAACACATTAAGGGTGATTCTTTCATACTTTATTACTATCTTAATAATTTTTTTCGAGTTCATTAATCCATCCCTAATTCATGGGATTGGATAAAAATAGCTATTTTAAATATTGATCATTGTTCTAAATCTATGTGAAAATATACTTGTATAAATATTTCTATATAATATATTTTTTCTGTTTAATTTTCAACCTTTATTTGTTATGGTTTATAGATATAAAATTGGGCGTTGTGGATTTTTTTCATTGCATAGTAAGGTGTAGTATTTTATAAAGGTTGGATAGAACCCCAAATATATATCTATCATGTCATATATGTACATGAATCAATATAAATTGATTTTATATGAACAGTTTATGGCTATGTGTGATAGACTATGCTATGGAGAATAAAATCATCCAATAAGGGTGGTTAGGTGAAATATGCCGAGAAATTGATTGTGTGGGACTTATTCAAAAGAGATCATTTATGGTTGTTTTATACAACAATACAACTCTATGATGATATTTTGGGATATATAGCTTCAATATGTCACATTGATATGATTAATAATTATGATATCTCTCATATGGATAAAAACTCTCCAACCAAGGGGCAGTGTTTTTCATAGTTATGTACCAGAAAGGAGAATCTATAGGGAGTATATCCCAAAATTATGAGATGTTTGGGCTCCCTATAATTTGGATAGGAGATGGTAGGATATATATGATCATATGTAATAGGGTCCAATTAATATTTAAATAATGTGTTAATGATGTTGTTTTTTATATTCTAAGAGGATTCATATGTATCTGGTTGAAATGTGAATAACTTACTACATATTTAACATGATATTGTTTAATGTCATGTGATAAGACCATAAAATACAATTTACTATTTTGTGGTACATTTATTATCCATATATTTTAATATTTTCTATGGGGTGTATATTTTATGAAAGGATTTATAAAAGATAGGTTATTGAGGAAAATACATATGGTGACACAATGTGATATCTTACTTAGCATGTGACTAAGGTATTGTCCAAAAAAATTTGGGGTCTAATGTTTCAATTGAAAATCATGATGTCCCTTGTATTATTGATTATGGGTGGTTTGAATATTAAATAATAAATCATGTCATGTTCACCATTTTTTAATATATTCCAACATGTTATTCATAGAGTAAGAAGAACCCAAATTTTTTCTCATTTGGGATGTTCCACAAACCATCATTCTAAAGGTAGGTGGTAGTTGATAAATTTCCCCCAGTCTCTTAGAGACATCATATTAGTCTAGAAAATAGGTGGTAAGGCTCATCTCTTGCTTTTGGGTGAAAATATTTAATATTATGTGACTCTCTAGCATTTATTTTATACAAAATTTTCATAAACATTTTGTTGATTCCAATGTATAACATGGTTCACCCTTGAATTAATGATCAATTAATATCATTTGAAAATACAGACACATCACTATGTATATGAGTATATCCATAAATAGAATGATCTATTTGAAATTGAGGTTCACCATCAATAGTATCTTTTTATTCATTGATCATAGATTCTTATATTGTTCATCATTAAGAAGTTGTTTTTAACTAATTCAATCGGGTGCTCAGGAATTTAACGTCATCCTGGGTGGAATCAATTGTTTCTTTGTCAGGATTGATCACCTAATTTTGGATTTTAATGAATACTCATGAATGGAATCAAAATCCATGAATTTTGGTTCCACTTAATTTGGAACACCAACTTTTATGTTCATGTGATGATGACCAAGACATGCAGTTTAACATTATGTGTCAATGACATCTAGGTAGAAGGTTCCTAGAAAAAAATGGCATGGTACTTATGCATATGCGGTATGAGGGGCCTGGGTGGGACATATTATCCAATATTGATGATGGAACTTCTAGGAATATGGCATATAAATGATTTGGTTGAGTTTGGTATGATGGTTTTAGAACTCATGAAGTCTTATTATGAATCCCATTTTGAAGGGAATCAATGCCCTTGTAGTTATAAAGGGTCGACGCTAACACCTATGGAGGAGGCCCATAGGTTCATCATAAGGAATATAGCCCAATGATTTTTTGTAGCATGGGTATAGGGATTACACAATATAGGATTTCCACAGTTAAAAGTGTTGTTAGTATTAAAAAAAAAGAGGACCATAGGTTCTTAGATATGGTTGGGGCTTATACTGAATAAGATCCCCATAGGTATGGTAAGGGATTATACCAAATAAGAGGCCCACAGGTTCCTAGG
Source organism: Viscum album (assembly GCA_963277665.1). Classification (NCBI taxonomy): domain Eukaryota; kingdom Viridiplantae; phylum Streptophyta; class Magnoliopsida; order Santalales; family Viscaceae; genus Viscum; species Viscum album. Next base: position 911,852,850 of record OY728162.1, on the reverse strand, counting down.
ATCATGTATGATTCTTGATTTACAATAACTTATATGCCCACTTGACTCATTTCTAGTTTCAGAAACATGAGGTAGTGGTATATCTAGAAACCACAAAATCCACTCTATCTGCTATTGGATGGATATTGGAGCCCAAGGGGGGGAGAGAGAGAGGGGTATAGTACCCATCATAATAATTATTTAGGAAACCAAGAAAGATTCTTCAACTTTGTGATATGGCCCAAGAAGGTGAAGATGAGAACGAGTTCAACAACCAATTAGAATGAAAAATGGATTACTACAAGATGAAATCCCTTTACCTGATTCAGGATAATTGAGGAGGTTACATAATTAATTCTCAACATTAATAGAATATGTGATAAACCAAATAATCACTAAAGCAAGGAGGTCCACATTAGTACCTTGAAGTTTATGACCTTTATTACCATGGGAATGAACACCTAAAATAATTCCATGTAACCCCCTTTTGAAGGAGGGTACCAATAGGACCTCATTTACCGTGAGTATGCATGTACGAGAGGGTATAACGGTCTTCCCATTGACTCGTTCCTACATAACTAGATATTTTTGGAGAGGCATAGGCATAATTCCACATAAGGATTCACCCTTAGTTCATAGATCTTAACACAATATATTTTGATGAAGAAGTATGTTAGGTAAGTTCATGGAGGGTCCATGTGTCATTGAACACTGTGTTGGATGATGGTAATGGGAGAAGGAATTTGGAGTGCCAAAGGATGACCAATTCTGTGTAGAATATTTCAACACTGTGTTGGGTTCCCTCCACATATCATTTGTATATGAGCATTCAATAATCATCTTAATATCTTTTTTCTAGGCGGGTATAGGTTTCATCTTCATAGCATATTTCTATAAATATCAGAGTTACTACTACATAGTGACTTCTTAACCAGGACATCGATACATATGTCCAATACATTTCTATAAATGACTATCAACCATAAAGGTTCCATCCTTTTTTTCTTTTTGGAATATCATTGTAACACCCCATGTTTTTCTAAAAATAAATAGAAATGCATGGAACTTTGTTTTAAATAGATATTTTTAATTAGAATTTAAAACAAAACCTTTTTACTTCTATGTTTTTAATTTCAAGAAACGGTCATCTACAATTGTGTTCAGTTTGTTATTTAAAGTCTATGGGAACCAACTTGTTTTTTTGGTGAATAGTAACATACCCTAATGAATAGTAATATGAATAGTAATATGACCCTAATTAATAGTAAATTTTATTATAATTTTATTTTCTTAAGGCTAAAAGATAATAACATCTTGGTTAACTTTTCATTCTGACAAAGAAGTAGTTGTAGAATTTGAACTGTTAATTATTGAATTAAGTATGATTTTATTTAAAAAACAAATTAATAATATTTAAAAAATTATTTTCAAAAAATGGAATTCATTTTTGAAATCTACACATCTATAAATAGTTAGGGTGAATTTTGGGAATTTTTCTGAAATAATTTATTTTTTGGTGAATTGTAAAAAATACAGTTTTTAGTTTCGGTGTATTAATGAAATAATTAATGATATAATAATGATGTCATAAATCTGGTAGACTTGTGTATAGTTAAATAATATGTGAGGTGTCCCAAGTGGCATATACCTTGGGAAAATACCATGGGTAAGCCCATGTTTTTGCAAATACCACTCATGAGGTGTCCCTTGAAAATTATTAAAATAGTCCATCACTTTTCCTATAAATACCAACTATTCCATTCATTTAATTTATTACAAATTCTTCCTCAAAAAATATCGGGCCTCATTACATTAATAATAGTCCTCCCAAGGTTTCCTCAAGCCCCCAATATCCCAAAATTCAAGTTCTGTGGGTTACTCTACCGGGTAAGAAATTTCTCAATTTCATTCTTTTTTCCATTCAAGTACTTTTTTATGTGGCATAACATTCAAATTTCCATACCATATTCTTATTTTATTCATATTATTGATCTAATAGATTTTATTATTCATTTCTGGATGGGTGACCCTTGTCCCCTCTCTTTTTAATATTTTCTAAAACCATGTTGCGTAGCCGTTAGGCAACATTATTTTTTTAAGCGATTTCAAAATTATTCTTTTATTTTGAGTTGTTTCCTTATTCTTTCTTCATTTCTCCTTAACCAAGAGGTATGAAATCTACATAAATCATGTATATTCTATATTTTATCATTTTTATGTAAAATTACTCATCATTATTCTTCTCCTCTCCGACTTATTTAAAAAATAAAAACATTGTCCGTTTGTATCGAATTATCGACATCGTTGACCATGTGATTTCAATTTCCATTAATTCTTTCATGTATGGTCATGAAACCATTTATATGGTTGAACCAGGTTATAATATATGTTTTATGACTCAGTCATGGTTCTGGAATTATTTTTTATTCATGGTTCTAATTTATAATAAAAAACGAGTTTGTTATTATCAAATAACCACTAAAATGATCTAAACAAACATCATTAATGTTTTAATTTATGAATCATCCTCATGTAAGAATAAAAAATAATTAATGGAATATTTTATGTTACTGGATATATTTAAATACTACTCCATTCCAGTTCTGGAGTTTCACTTCTAATCAAAAAGAATCTCCATCATGAACCAATCATGGAAATCATGTTAAGAACTTACCGAAAAACAGTGAAAAGGGAAAAATACTAACAAGTAAGTGTGAAATGACGTTATAAAATGATCATATAAGATGTTATAAACATGTAAATGTTTTTGTAAAATATTAATAACACTATTTTAAACATTATACAGTAGGTTTAAACAATGTTTATGTAATAAAAACCCAAGGTAAGGGAATTTCTAACCCGATTTCTATTCTTTGGGTTAACCTTCTACTTCATTATTTATGTTATATTTAAATTTTTTGTGTGATGTGTTTTGTTTATATTATGTTTTATTATGTTTTTTCACAGTATATATACATACTACATCCACTCTATTAAGTCTATCTTCAATTGAATGATATTTATAAGGGGATTTTCTTTAAAAATCCCCTTTTTAAATTCGGTTTTACGAATATCCAAATCAATGTTTTTATGAAATTTTTAATGATGTATGATTATGTTTTGGTTCTTGGGAATTATTTATGATTAATGGTGGGAAATATATTTCCCTCCTATGCATTGGGTATGAGTAAGTTGGAGGTCGGTTGGATGGTTACTCCAAGTGTGACTGCGATGGTTACACAAAGTAAGGTAGCCGTGAGGGTTACAAATAATAAGGTAGCCAAGAATGTTTACAAGATTATATAAGTAATTCCCCAAGATACCTTTATGATTGTATTTATGTTCTCATGTTTTGTGTGGATCCTGTTTAAATCTCATGTTGCACAAAGTAAGTATATATGGGTGACAATAATGTCTTTTGAAAATGCTTTCATACATTATGAGTATTCATGGACTAATGTGATCATTCCCTGTTTTCCATCCCTTTATGAGCTTCTGTGCTCATCCCAAGTTTTTAAATTATTTTTCATAGGTTAATAGATGTGTAATACAAGAAAGTAAGACATGTTAAATGTTGAATAACTGTCAAGGAGTCTTGTTTTTTGTTTTAATGTTTTATATTTTCAAAAAAATTGAAACTGTTTTTATGGAATCCACTCTATAATAATGTGTAATTTCATGGATGTATTGTCCTAATTATTTAAAGATCTAAACATGAAAATATCTTCAATGTAAAATTATGTTTTTTTCTTGAATAAATTCATTATTATGTATGTAATAAGGTCGGGTCCTTATAGTTGGTATCAGAGGATGGTTTAGAAAACATTAGGGGTTAGGGTGATGTTAATAGAATAACATAAATGATTTTCACTCTATGTTTAATTTGAAAATTTTATAGCATTTAAAGATTACCATGTTGCTTTATATAGGACATGTTTGTTAAGAATGGTTGTCTGTAGAAGGAACAGGTATGCTGAAGAGGAGAGGCACCGATAGAATGGCATCCTTCCATAATTACAGTACGGAATGGTAGGGATTGGATCTGAGCAGTTTGTGACAGTAATGGATCAGCTAACACAGTCAATAAATGGTGGTGGCATCCATGAAAGGGAACTAATTGAGGTACCACAATGAAACATGATAGTAGTGGAACATTTTATGAGACAACATCCTCTTACATTCAATGAATCTTCTGACCCAGTAGTAGCTGAATGATGGATCAATGCCCTTGAAAAGATATTCTATTTTATGGTATGTTCAGATAATCAAAAGGTAAGTCTTGTCATTTATCATTTAGAAGGGGAAGATGATCATTGGTGGTCAATAGTAAGGAATATCAGGGGTATAGAAGATTTTGATGCCTTAGAGTGGGATGAATTTAAAAGTATTTTTCACTGAAAAATATATTCCAAAGTGGTACGACTTAGAATGGAGAAGCAATTCCTTGAATTGAAACAAAAGGAGGAAGATTCAGGGGATGTGTATGAAAAAAACATCACCCAACTAGTGAGGTATGCACCAAATCTTATTCTGTATCTTGATATCAAAATCAACCACTTTTACTCAGGATTAAATCCAAGGTATTGAAGTGAGTTGGCCACCTGTGAATTCAAAGGTTATGAGAAATTTTTCTGATGTGCCAAGAGGGTAGAGATGGAGTTTTCTTATGATCATGTGAATTTTTGAAACAAAGAGAAGAAGTGGTCCAGTTGGCAAGGAATGGGTAAGAATCAACCAAAGAAATCTGATGGTAAGAAAATCCAATTTCCAGTTTGTGAAAAGTGTGGCAAGAAACACCCTGGGGAATGTCTTAGCAAAACTGGGAAGTGTTTTAAATGTGGAAAGTTTGGACATATGGCCCGAGATTTCAATGAAAATGATCTTAAGAATAATCCTGATAAGAAAACTGTAAAGTGTTTTAAATGTGGTGAAGTGGGCCATTATTCAAATGACTTCCCAAAGAGAGATTTGAATGATACAAAGAAGACAAATTACAAGCAGAAAGGTGTAGTGTGATCCTTTGTGACTACGTCAACAGATTTTGCGCCATCCAATGAAGTTGTATCAGGTACATTGTTTGTTCACTAAGATTTTGCTAATGTTTTGTTTGATACGGGGTCTATACATTCATTCATCTCTGAGAAATTTTCTTGTAAATTGGGAATATATCCACAACAAATGATACCCGAACATGTTGTTAAAACACCTGGGGAAATGTTATAGAAAAGATGAATTATATGAATATTTATATTGTAGTCTGTGGAAAGAATTTCCCTGCAAATCTTTTTGTTCTACCATAAGTCAAGTTTGATGTTATTCTGTGGATGGACAGGATTACTGATTATCATGATAAGATTTATTGTAGAGCTAAATAAGTTTTTTTTGAGAAAGAGTTTTAGTTTTTATACAATAATGAACCCATACAATTGATAACATATCAGGAAGCTCAGAAACTATTAAAAGATGGAAATGAAAGCTATCTTTCTCATATTGTTGAAAATAAGGTAAATATTCAAATTAATGATGTGCCAGTGGTAAATGAATACCTTGATGTTTTTCCGGATGAGTTACCTAGTTTCATACCTGATCGAGAAGTAGAATTCACTATTGACTTAGTTCCTGATGCTAAGACAATTTCAAAACCCCCATATCGTATGGCTCCAGTAGAACATCTTGAATTGAAAAATCCGTTGCAGGATTTTCTTGACAAAGGCTTCATTCGTCATAGCACTTCACCATGGGGAGCCCATGTTTTGTTTGTTAAAAAGAAATATGGGCCCATGATACTTTGAATTTATTGTAGAGCTTTGAATAACATCACTGTTAAAAAAATGCATCCTTTGACTCATATTGATGACTTGTTTGATCAGCTCCAGGGAGCTCATTACTTTTCCAAGATTGACTTGAGATCCGGATACCATCAGCTGAAGGTGAAGGAGGATGAAATCCCGAAAACAGCCTTTCTTACTAGATATGTGTATTATGAATTTTTTTTATGCCATTTGTATTAGATAATTCACCTGTTGTATTCATGAATATTATGAATATAATATTTCATGAGTTCTTGGATAATTTTGTGGTTGTATTTATTGATGACATTCTGGTATTTTCTAAAAATAAATAGGAGCATGAAAAACATCTAAGGGTTGTTTTGAAAACATTAAAAAAAAGAAACTTTGTGGAAGATTCAGCAAGTGTGTTTTTTGGTTTCAATAGAATTCTTTTCTTGGGCACATTGTAAATAAGAATGGAATAACAATTGATCCCGCCGAAACAAATGTAGTTGATTAATGGCCAAGTACCACAAATGTTACATAGATTCGTAGTTTTCTGGGCTTAGAAAGTTATTACCAACAGTTTGTTAAGAACTTTGCACGGTTATCTAGCCCGATAACTAAGTTAACAGAGAAATGAGTTAATTTTTTTGGATATAAATTTGATGTTTGTTTTCAGGAACTAAAGAATAGATTGGTGAATTCTTTAATTTTGTCCTTACCTTCCTGATATGGTGTGTTTTTCATCTACAGTGAAGCTTAATTGGTGTGACATGGTTGTGTTTTGATGCCGAATGATCTGGTAATTTACAATGTTTCGAGACAACTTAAACCACATGAGAAAACTTATCCTACACATGATTTGGAATTGGCAGCTGTGGTTTTTTGCTTTCAAAATTTAGAGGAATCATCTATACGAAACCAAATACCAAATATATACTGACCATTAAAGTCTAAAGTATATAATCACATAGAAAGAATTAAACATGAGTTAGAGAATATGGATAGAAATGATAATGGATTATGACTGCACAATCAATTACCATCCTGGGAAAGAAAACAAAGTCGAAGATACCTTATGTCAGAAACATCATGCATCATTAACCATGATATGTTTGGAACAGGATCCCTTGATTATTGTTTTGATGAATTTTTGCTTAGAAGTTATTGGTGCAAGGAATACATCAGTTTTTTTTTCAGGTTTCAGTGTAGTCCTTATCTTCAAACAAAATTAAGAAAGCACGGAAGGAAGACCATGAGCTACAGAAAAATGTAGAATTGTTTAAAATGGGTAAGTTTCCAAAATTTAATGTTGATAGAGATTGTGTTTTAGGATTTGGATAAAGGTAGTGTGTGCCTTTTGATTCCCAGTTTAAGAAATAATTGTTGTGTGAAGCCCATAGTTCTCCATTTTCTATTCATCATGATATTACTAAGATGTAGGGAGTCCTCCGAGAGTATTATTGGCGGGATGGAATGAAATGAGATATTGTTGATTTTACAATGAGATGTTTAACATGTCAACAGGTTAAAGCAGAGCGAAAATTACCGAAAGGGATGATTCAGGCTTTGCCAGTGCCGGGGTGGAAATGAGAGAATGTATCCATGGACTTCGTGATGGGACTACCAAATACTTCTAGAGGTAACAATGCAATTTGGGAGATTGTTGATCGGATGAAAAAATATGCACATTTTCATTCTATTCAAGATACAATGACTTTAGATCAGCTATCTCGATTTTACCTTAAGCTTATTGTCAGGTTACATGGAGTCCACTTTCCATTTTGTCTGACCGATATCCCAAGTTCATTTCTAACTTTTGGAAGGGATTTCAGAATTCATTTGGAACAGAGTTGAATTTTAATATAGCTTTTCATCCTCAATTAGATGGGTAGTCAGAACGAATGATTCAAACATTGAAAGATATGCTTCGAGCTTGTTCAATGGACTATCAGGGAAGTTGGGATCATCAACTTTCTTTAGTTGAGTTCTCTTATAATAACAATTTTCATTCCAGTATTCAGATGAATGATTTTGAGGCCTTGTATGGAAAATGTTGTCGGACTCCAGCGTTTTGGGATGAAGTCGGTGAAAGAAAGTTAATGAGGCTAGAATTAGTTGAAGAATTGGATGAGAAAGTTAGGATGATCCATCAGCATAGGAGGATAGCTCAGAGAAAGAAGAAAAGTTATGCAGATAACAGAAGGAAAGACTTCTCTTTTGAGGTAGGTGACATTGTTTTCCTTAAAGTCTCTCCTTGGAAAAGTGTGACTCGTTTCAGTAAAAAAGCAAATCTGAGTCCACGCTTCATCGGTCCTTTTGAAATATCAGAGAAAGTTGGAACATTTTCATAACACGTAGATTTTCCTCTAAGTTTGTTTCAGGTGAACAATTTTTTTCATGTTTCGTTGTTGAGAAAGCATGTGCCAGAATCATCACATGTCTTGAGCCAAGAAGAAGTTCATATAGATGAGAACCTTTCTTATGAAGAGAATCTAGTTCTGATTCTTGATTGAAGAGAACATGTATTGCGGAATAAGGTAATCACCAGGTAAAGGTTTTTTGGAGAAACCATAAGGTTGAAGAAGCAACATGGGAGTCTGAAAATGCTATGAGGGAAAAATACCCTCAGCTATTTAATAGGAAAATAAAATTGCGAGGTTGAAATTTCAAGAAGTTGGGGATAATGTTACACCCCATGTTTTTTCTAAAAATAAATAGAAATGCATGGAACTTTGTTTTAAATTGATATTATTAATTATCCTTTAAAACAAAACATATCTACTTCTATGTTTTGAATTTCATGAAATTGTCATCTACAATTGGGTTCAGTATGTTATTTGAAGTGTATTGGAACCAACTTGTTTTTTTGGTGAATATTAACATACCGAAATGAATATTAATATGAATAGTAATATGAACCTAATGAATAGTAAATTTTATTATTATTTTATTTTCTTAAGGCTAGAAGATAATAACATCTTGGTTATTTTTTCATTGTGATAAAGAAGTAGTTATAGAATTAGAACTCCTAATTTTTTAATTAAGTATGATTTTATTTAAAAATTAAATTAATAATATTTAGAAAATTATTTTCAAAAATGGACTTCATTTTTAAAATCTACATGTCAATAAATGGTTAGGGTGAATTTTTGGAATTTTTCTGAAACAATAGATTTTTCGGTGAATAGTAAAAAATACAGTTTTTAGTTTCAGTTTATTAATGACATCATTGATGATATAATAATGATGTTATAAATCCGGTCGACTTATTTATAGTTAAATAATATGTTAGTTGTCCCACGTGTCTTATTACATGGGAAAATACCATGAGAAAGACAATGGTTTTGTAAATACCACTCATGAGGTGTCCCTTGAAATTATTAAAATATTCCCTCACATTTCCTTTAAATACTAACTCTTACCTTCATTGAATTCATTCATAATTCTCCCTCAACAAATCTCTGGCCTCCATACCTTCATAGTAGTCCACCCATGGTTTCCACATGCCCCCAAGGTCAAAAAATACAAATTCATAAGGGTGACTCTACAAGGTAAGAAAATTATGAATTTCGTTATTTTTTCCTTTCAAGTTATCTTTTATGTGTTATAACATTCATGTTTTCATACCATGTTCTTATTTCCTTCTTATTGTTGATCTAATATATTTTATGATTTATTTACAGATGGGTGACCCTTTTCCCTTCTCTTTTGAATATTTTCTAAAACCATGTTGCGTAGCCATTTGGGTGTCGAATTTTTGAATGCGATTTCACAATTATTCTTTTATTTTGAGTTCTTTCCTTATTCATTCATCATAACGCCTTAAACAAGAGGCGTGAAATCTCAAGAAATCATGTATATTCTATATTTTATCAATTTTTGGTAAAATTACTCATTATTATTCTTCTCCTCTCTGACTTATTTAATGAATAAAAACATTGTCTGTTTGTGTCGAATTATCGACCTCTTGGACGATGTGATTTCAATTTCCATGAATTCTTTCAAGTATGGCCATGAAACCATTTATATGATTTAACAAAGTTATAATATATGTTTTATGGCTCACCCATGTTTCTGGAATTATTTTTTACTCATGGTTCTAATTTATACGACAAAACGAGGTCGTTATTATCAAATAACCACTAAAATGATCTAAACAAACATCATTAACATTATAACTTATGAATCATCCTCATGTAAGAATTAATAATTATTAATGGAATAATTTATGTTACTGGATGTATTTAAATACTACTCCATTGAAATTATGATGTTTCACTTCCAATCGACAAGAATGTTCATCATGAACCAATCATGGAAATCATGTTAAGAATTCACCCAAAAACAGTGAAAATAGAAAAATAATAACAATTTAGGGTGAAATGATGTTATGAAATAATCATATAAGATGTCATAAACATGTACATTTTTCTTTAAAACATTAATAACACTCTTTTAACCATTATACAGGAGGTTTAAACAAGTTTGAATTAAGACAAACCCGAGGTAAGGGAATTCTAAACCCGATTGTCATTCTTTAGGTTAACATTCTACTTCATTATTTATGTTCTATTAAATTTTTTTGTGTGATGTGTTCTATTTATATTATGTTTTATTATTTTTATGTATATTATATATACATACCCTATCCACACTATTAAGTCTCTCTTCGATTTAATGATATCTATAAGGGGATTTTCCTTAAAAATCCTCTTTTTAAATTCGGTTTTACGAATATCCAAATCAATGTTTTTATGGAATTATTCATGTTGTATGATTATGTTTTTGTTCATGGAAATTATTTATGATGAAGTGTGTGACCTATATTTCCCTCCAATGCATTGGGTATTAGTATGTTGGAGGTCAGTCGTATGTTTACTCCAACTGTTACTGCGATGGTTACACAAAGTAAGGTTGCTGTGAGGGTTACAAATTAAAAGGTAGCCAAGAATGGTTAAAATACTATTTTTGTAATGCCCCAATATACCATTATGATTAAATTTATGTTCTCATGTTTTGTGTGGATCTGGTGTAAATCTCATGTTACACAAATTAATTATATATGGGTGACAAGAATGTCTTTTGAAAATTCTTTCATACATTATGAGTATTCATGGACTAATGTGATCTTTCCATCTTTTCCATCCCTTACTAGGCTTTTGTGACCATCCCACATTTTAAAATGATTTTTCACAGGTTAATTTATGTGTAATACAAGGAAGAGATACATGTTTAATGTTGAAGAATTGTCAAGTAGAATTGTTTTTTGTTTTAATGTTTTATATTTTTAAAAAATGGAATATGTTTTTATGGTATCCACGCTGTAATAATGTGTAATGTCATGAATGTAATGTAATAATTTTCTAAAGCTCTAAACATGAAATGATATTCAGTGTAAAAGGAATTTTTTTCTTGACTAAATCCAAGATTATTCATGTAATAAGTTCGGGTCCTTATAATCATCCATGTTTGTTATTAGGTCTATAGATATCTAGTTTAATATATTTTCTTCCGTAATGACATTCTTTTGTATTTCCTATTTGGAATTATTGGATCTCAAATTTTCTTCCTTATTTCTTCCATTTTTGTATCTCTGTGGTCCCCCATTTTTAGATCCCACATGAGCCTTCTTATATAGGAAATATAGAAACTAAAAACCAGTATGGTTAGTCTTCCACTGTGGGAAATGTTATATCATTAATGAGATCCCAATTAAGGACGTCACGACCTTCAACTGAAAAAAAAATTTGGGATAAAATATATCATCCATGTCTGAGAAAAAATAATCATTTTTGGGGGATGACATTTTTTGGGGGATAAAAATCACCATCTAGCACTCGAAATGTCCATATTTCATTCACTGGCACTAGAAAACTCCACCAAGTCGCACACAAAGAATTAACTCATGAGTGACATTGCATAGTGGTGGACAATATAGCGTGTTTTTATATGCAGAATCTTTTCATCCATCATGGGTTCAGTTAATTTTAATATTCTATAAATATATTCATGGGGGTTATTTTACAATTTCAAAATTCATGAATGTATTTTCATCTTCCATGTTGAGTTTTTAGGACCCACTAAATACCACCATCAGAATGGGCTCTAATCCGGAAGAATAAGAGACATCTCTGAACAGAAATTTGGTGTAATATAATCACATTAAAAAATGATTTTTTATCTATATATGGAACCACCCATACAAAGTATAGGGGACATAGATCATTTTTCATTTACCATAATTTCCTACTATGAACATAGCCTTTGAAAAACACCAAAAACATAAAAATATCCAGTGTAGTGTTCTCTTTTGAAGATAAAATCTCTATCAATTCATTGTCATCACCCATGAATGGTAATTGTGCACTCATGTATATTGATACATTCTCTCACATGGATACTTCATTAAATTAGAGCCTCACAAGGATAAAACCTCGAGAACTGAGAACCTCATAGGTCGAATGCCTCATGAGGCAAGCACCTTGTCGTCTGAGTACCTTACAGGATAAAACTACCTATGTTCAACATATTTCCACCTATTTTTATGAAAGTCGCATTATTTTTTTGATCATTAAAAATGGATAAAATCAAAATTTCTCGATATTTTATAGATTCAACTTATATGATGAATTAAAAAACATCTAATGTTGATAATGCTGATAAAATTCTTCAACATCACATCATTTATATAGATAGTTTTATGAAGAATATTGTTTTTTCAAATAATATGAATTACCTATTGTCCAAAAGATTACAACATTAAAACCTCTAACATCATGAAGACGGTTCCATTATATCAACTGATCTGAATTTCACATCTATATATATTGAGGTTTCCATGGATAGCGTTCAAGTTTATTTCTATGTTATAAGGAATATCATTTTTGAATTACATCATGTAAAGGTCATAGTTAACAATGGTTCCCTATGGAATAAAAGAAATCATAGAAATGATGATATATCATTTTGTTCTACCATTCAAGACTACCCATCCAATCTAAATCCCTCAATAGACAATCCTCGATTGAGATGGAGTTCCAAGAGGGATTTAAGATCTGGATAAATATTTTCGGATGAATGGCCTTTTGAGTTTTTGATTCACCAATACTGAATGGAATTTCCCAAATAATTTGATGTCATTATCCTATTCTAGGAAACATTTATTAATTAGTTTTATGTTCAATGTAATTTATTGGGGTCATTTTATAATAATATTAGTATATCAAATTTTATAAAACTTTTTGTCGTCTTTTACCCACCTTCTAGGTTGAAATAAAAAAATCCAAGAGACATGGTTGACATCAGTAAGTAATTTTTTTTAATAAGATGAAAATAGTTTTTGGTTAATAGTAACTTTTGACTTTTATTTTCAACGGTTAAAAGTCTATATGGTAATTAAAGGTAAAAAATGATAGTTTAGTTACCCAATAACGCATCTTAATTCTATTGTATAAGTGTATTTAGACCAAAACCAACCATAGGAATAAAATATGATCCTTTAGGTCCACTTGGATTAGATTATGACATTTATTATTATTATTTTTAAAGAAGATCTAAAAGTGTAAAATTAAAAGTTCAATAACTAGACCATTATTAATATAGAGTTATACATAAGATAAATACAACTATAAATATTCATTGGAATAATAATTTGTTTCCCAAATAATTTTGTTTTATTTATAATTGTTAGACATTATATAATTAAATTTATTTATGGCACAATGATGATTCAATAATTACCTTATTCATGAAGGATTAAAATAATTACTATTATAAATATCCAACTAAATGTAAAGGCAGATCGCTGATTAATTCCACTAATTATATATTTTAATATGAAAAATTAGGGTTTATTAAATAAATTTTTTTCTAAGTGATAATTTTTTTTTGAGTTTCGAAAAATCAAAATACCAAATAGTGTAAAAATTGACATAAATGAGTTTTTAAATAAAATACAATATTGTTAAAGGATATAACATTCCTAAAAATCTATGGTTTGTCTAAAGTACTTGTATAATTATAAATATGTCATTAATTAACTAGTAGGGGTTCTCTTGGATTTTTATATTACGTTTATTAACTATTTATTATAATAATACAAGAATACATGGTAAAAGTTAAACTATTTAAATAAGTGCTAAATCTGAAAGATAATGTTAATATGGTGACCTAAACCTGTCTAAAATTTATTGGATGAAAGGTTATAGACCCATAACAACCTTATACTTAAAATAAATCCTTTTGGAGAAATTATAAACCGAATATGACTATATAATAAAATAATATTTTATGCTTTACCTAAAGTGACCCTAACCTCTCTAATAAAAGGTTACTTCCCCTTCTCTAAAAAGCACACCTCTTAATCCATTTGGATCGGCCAAAACCTACTCAAATATCATCCCAAAATCCCTAAATTAGACCTAGAGCCATTTAATTGATCATAATTCCATCTTAAAGATCCCTTTTGATCAACTCAAAAGGAAACACCTGAAAAAAGTTAATAATTTCACCACCTCTTTTAAAGATATTTTTTTCTTCCACTTCATCATTATTTGTTGTTTCCATACCAAAATAATAATTACAATACCTTAAACATTATATGATTTATTATAAATATGGTAAAACCATATTTATTATTCTATCCATCATATGAATAACATGTCACAGTATGTGCATACGTACAACTTACCATCTCAATGTTGTGGTGTAGTTTGTTATTCAAACACTTCGTGATTTGGATGGGTAAAATAATGAGTAAAACTGATGTAAATAATAAATATAAAATTTTATGGATTTTTTATGGTTGATATACCATAAAATTACAAAAAAAAATCACCATAAATATACTGATATAGTCTCTCGTGCATACGTATGGATTACCATCACCACGAACGTGATGAAATTCCATCCCAATCGTAAGATTTCAAGAATAATTTTAATTTTATGACTAAAAATAATTTTTAATAACATAATAGAATTATGTATATGAATCAAATACAACCTATCTATATCAAAAATGTCTTACGTAAAAATATATATAAAGGAATACCAATTAGTTAACTCCCAAAATAATGATACTAAAAAAATATTATTAACAAAGAAATATTAGAAGATAATATATGATATCATGTTCATGTATATGGTTCTTTTACAATTTAATAACAATGATTTAACTATTATATTGGAGGTTATAATACCCTCGACTGAGGAAATGTATAAGGTAAGGGTTAATTATACAATCCCTTCATTATATAAGATTTTTTATACGTGGATATCTACTGGGACCTCTTTATCATCCACATCCGTGTTTCTTAAAAATGTATTTTAAAATATTTTTAATATTTCCTATAAGATGGGTTAAAAGAAAAGTATATCCTTGTTTGACTTTTTATATGATTTTTATAAAATAATATTTCTTTCATTCTCCAAACAATGTCCTTCACGACATTTTTGAAAAAATTAAGGAAAGAATGTTTTTTAACATATATGGTGGGTGGAGCTATTTTCCGTTGTTATAACACCTTCGATGCTTCCCATATATGATTATAATAAAATTTTACAAATAAATGATTTCTTTCAAAACTATGTGACTTTAAAATGATTTCAAAATAGAAATAGGTATTCTAATCAAATATTTTTTATTTTTTCTATGTCAACATCCTTGAATGGATTTTAAACTTATTTGAAGTTGATTTGTTATGATTCAAATATCCCATATTGTAATGAAGGTTTTTTGATATGTGTGGTTGTGGATGTGACATTTTTATACCATTCATGGTGTATGGATGAAGTATTGACATTTTGTATCCTAGTTTTAATACAAATGTTTATGTTAGTATTAAACCATTTCATATGAGAATTTAATTGGACTTAAAAAGTGACTTGTGGATCATGCTATAGATCCTCGACAAATCATTGGGTATCATTAAAAAAACTAGTGTCTTGGAAGATTATTTTTACAAATTCTTATTTTTGGTATTGGAACAAGTCCTTGAATATGTTTTCATGATGTCTGGAATTATGCATTCCATTATTTCAAAATTGGATATTAATATTACATGTGATTATTCGACTAATAGAATATCCATGGGAGTAAGTAAATTGAATTATTTGACTTATCATTGCCAAATTGTGATGAATTTTATGTTTAAAAGTCTTCTGTTTTATTCATATAGATTTCATTAAATGTTTTTTCTTATTTATGAATGTTCCCTATATATTGTTATCCCTATTGAGCATCTGAGCACATCCCTTTATTATGTTTTATTTTTCCTAGGATGCGAAGAAGTATATTAGGACTGACGTACAGGGATAGTCTAATGGATATGAATATGGTCAATGGAGAAAATGTTGTTTTTTTTCATTTTATAATGTAATGTAAAACTTATGAATGTATCTAGTACTTACATGGCTACTAAACTGATCGGTCTTTTAGGATTTGATCCCATTGATCATGCCAATGTTATGTAATAATGCACTGAATCTGGGTAACTGGGGTCGGTGCATTACATTTTCATTTCATGATAAGAGAGGGATTATTGTGAATGAAATATTATCCAATTTAATATTTCAAATTATAATGTAGAAACCTTAAAGGATACAAATACTAAAATTCATTACAAGGTTGTAGAATAAGTATAATATTTTGATCGGATGGTTTCACAAACTAAGGATCCATGTTGATATGAGGCTTACATAGCTTGGATGATGGATCAGTTAACCTCAAAAACTGTTTTACTCATACCCACCAAACATATAGGGCATGAATTTACAAAAATCATTATAAAAAATCATCCATTACCTATATCTAAATCTCGTAAAATAACATGTCTATAGTGGTCCCTTGACAGATTATGTTAGGTGGTAGATGATCTGCTAAATAAATCCATTCATGAATAATTATAGACATTTCAATTGTGTTATTATTATTGGTAACATTATGGAGAGACTAAAAAATGTGAATGATCCTCCTTTGTTCCCATTCAATAAATATGTGGAATTTTTCGGACCTCTAGTACTTGTCCTTCTTCATATCCTACATTTACAATAAATTATAACATGTCATGTTTTGAAAGATAATATCCAAGATAAAAATTATGGTATTATCACTAAATATTATTATACATTATTGAAATAATAATATATTCTTATTATTTTTATGAAAAACTATGTTATTCTCTAACATTTTCCAGAGATAAGGGACTCATGGAGATCATTTTCGATAATTTCTGGGGTTACATGTCAAAGCCTACTAACATTGCATCTCTTCTGTTACCACTATAATACTTTCCTATGTCCATTATGTTGTGGGATTAGCAAGAATAAATTTAATTTTTTTTTGGAATTACTTTGTCGGTTTTCAACATAACATGTATTTTCATTTCCCTTTTTATTGCCCAAATTTTTCTTAAACCATGAAAAACATGGGTTTATCGCATTGGGACACAACTTTTCGATTGTTTCCCATTGAGGGTTTTCAACCAGGTGAGCATTGTGACTCTTTTTATTGAGATATTTATAGTTCTAAAGACCAAAATAATGCATCAGGTGTTTTAGTTTGAACATCATTGACCATGAATTTTGGGGTGATGGCCCTATGAGATTTTATTAGCATGAAATGTCTCATTGCCTTTCCGACACATGATGGGTGATTTTTTGGCATTGAGTTTTTCTTTTATTAATCCAAGGCATGATATAGGATAATTAAATTAGGAATAAAAATAATGAATTTTTAAATAGTAGTTTCCAACATTATATTATTAGGGTTATGGAGATGGGAGTGGTTTCTCATGTAGATGAATTTTCCTTTGGTTGATTGAACTTTATTAAGTAAATTTATTCCGAGACAACTTATGAATATTATGATAGTAAAAACATGGTTTCCCCAAAAAAATAACCATCCATTTTGGATGGCATGGTTGTTTTAGAAAATTTGGATTTATCATGGCCACAATGGGTAGATTCTCAAGGAAATGATGTCTAAAAAACAAGAGGGAATCTATATCGACTCTATCCATCAATGTGAAACCACTCATACATGAATTTTTCTTATGTAATGGAGTGTTTTATAAATATGTAGTTCAATTTTAGGTACTATTACATGACCTAGACTTTTTAAATTTTTATAAAAGTAGCATTTGAGGGATAAGATTTAAGGTCTCTTATCTTTGACATTATGATTAGTGATTTTACCTTCTCATGGTAATCTATCCTAGAATATTTCATTAACTTTAGTCATGAAGCAGAAGGTTTGTATGTTGTAATCTAGGGGTTTCTAGATTTGTGAAGTGATATGGGATGAAAACATCATTAACATGTTTAGTGATATAAGAGGTATCTCGTGGGGATGAATTTTCATTTTTTTATATGCCTTTTTTCTGTGTGATTTATGAAGAGATGACTAGTGCATATTATTTATAGTAATAAAAATGTGTCCTTAGGACACTAACCCTTCACTAACAATTGATAAGGAAGGATTCTGAAATCCCCACACATAGAGTTTGGTTTTTATAAGGAAGGTTACCAAATATAAAAGGAACATTTCATGTTAGGATTTCATAGGAATGGTTAGAAATATTTTACACCCATTGGTTTAAACCATACATGGAATATATATATTCTTGTAATTTTGTACGGGTCCTACATATATGTTCATAGTGTCACTGTGTATCTTGAAAAAAATTAGAATCAATCTACACATTGTTATGAGTTGGTTTCCTTACACATTTATTGAACTACTGTATTGGGAAGTGACATTGCTATTTAAATATTGGCTCACGAGTTGTGTGATATGTGTAATATACCATTCTATGAGGATCAAACTCATATATAGGGGATTGGGGATATTTTTCCATTTTTTTGTTGGACAAGGATATAAAATGCAAGAATCACTACATATCTCGCCAAAGTGAGAATCAGGTCATATGTAATTCTTGAAAAAAGATCCCAATGTTTATTTGAAATATGCGTATAAAAAGGGGGATCATTTTTATAGTGTTGGGACCTAGATTTGAAGATTTGTGTGTCACTATGTATCATCTTAGAAAAAAGAATCAATCTTTTTATAGTTATAAGAAATAATATAGTTTATTTTCAAGAATTGATGACCTCAACCATGATGTTTAATGTCATGTGGTATGTAAGACATGGGGTATTTCAATTTTAGGTCATATTGTTAAGACCATATGACATAGAAATAAAGAGTAATAAAAGTCTAACTAGGACAATATGTTTTGATATTCCTCAAATGTGAACCAGCAAAATATATATCATGATTCTAGGTATTCTTGTATTTTGAGATTGATATGTGACAAACTTCCTTTTTTGATTAAACATATATAAGTGGTCTCTCATAGGGACAAAATTTACTATGTTAGACATGTGGTTTTTATTTGGGGATTATGAAGAGCCAATAATGGCATATTATGCATAGTCAAACAAAGGTGTCCTCAAAACAATAATCCTACCATTCTAACATCCAACGAAATTTTCTGGAGATCCAAAATTTCCTTAGACACATAGTATAATAATTGTAAGTAATGTTTTTGAGCATGTAACAAAAATTTATACAATGATTGGACATGTAGTAGGTAGTTCCCTACATAGCTCTGACTCATATGTAGGAGGGGAAAATTTTCTTTTAGTTATTTATACCTACATGAGGAAAACCTTATATAAGATCTCTTATAGAGGTTTGTGATTTAATTCTATAGAGGAGGAAAATTCTTTTCCTTTAACCTATGAATATAAATAAGATAGGTGGTCTAGGGTTCATTACATACCTCTCTCAAGTGAGAATAAATACACACATAATTTTTGAGAAACCATGTATCTAATTTTCTTGTGGAAGGGAAATATTGTGTTACATTTAAGGTCTTCAGACCAAGACAATATTAACAATGATGTGAATTTATATAGCTTGATCATGCCTATAATCCTTTATAGAAACTCCTAATACCTTGTGGGTTATTCTCGGTTAGAGATATAATGGGTGGTAAGGATTTATTCCACCACAAAAATGAGGTAAAAAATGACGGATATGTGCATTATGATTTTTTTGGTTCTTAGAAATTGATTTAATATACACGTGTCACTATGTATCTCATTAGAGAAAAAATGAAATCATATGTATTTTCAGAGCTGGAACCCTATGTTGGTCTTTCCTATGCACATGGGATTTTTTTATTATTGAAGTAGGACCAATGATAGGATATTAAGGTTTCACTAAAAACCATGTGATGACAATTATCCAGCGACACATATTCCTTGATTGGAAACTATCTACACAAGTCTAATAAATATGAAAATGGTTTATTTTTTGTTTCATTATTATTGTTGGAATCACGATTGGAGATCTATGCATCACTATGTATCCTATGGGGACATGAATAAAATAACACTATGTTATAAACATTTCCCATACAAATATTTTAATCATATTAAGAAGGAGGTCATTTTACTTGAAATAGACTAGTAAATGAATGTTTCTATGCTGGGGTCACTAACATCAATTTTTTGTATATAGGGGAGGGTGAATTTTCTATATTTTATGGCTAGTCCCATGAAATTGGGTTTGGGAGTAACTACATAACCCAATGGAATGAGAGTCAATCCAAACCTAGTTATAATGAATGGTCATGGTAAAATAATGATGTTAGGGGAAGTTTACTCTCTTGTGAGCACATTAAAATATCTTGCATTTATGATGAGTGGTGTCCCAAGTATATTCTATGAGGCATAGAGACATTTTAACACCATTTTATATGGAAATTTTCTATATAGTTAAAAATTATGTATAAATGATTGTTATCATTCTATTAAACTCCCTCAAGTTAAGACAAAGATGAAATATAGTTTAATTTCATACAACGAGGATGTCAATTCCACATAGTTTAACATTTTTGACATGAATTATGTGTTTTCCTTTTAAAGTCATGAAATAATGATCAAATATTCAATTTATCATCTGTTTGTTGATCTTATATTTTCTTTTATCAGAAAATGTATTTCTTAAGAAACCATGCAATTATGGGGGTTATACTAATTTTCTCGTCCACCGAAATCAAGGAATAATCTCTATTAGAGTAGACCTTGTGTATTTCATTGGGTCCCTCCCTGATTGGATCTATCATTGGAGGTTTTTTTGGGTATCATTAGTCTCCTTAGGATGAACACCATCTCTCATAAAAAGAATACAAAGTGGTAAAAAATTTATTGAAGGATCGTGTAATCCGATTTTGATGGACCTAAAAATAATGAATGGTTTGAAATATATTCTCATCTAGTCACTCCATTTAATACATCCATTTCTGGGATTTCTCATTTATGGAATGCTAATAATAGATGGAAATGATGAATGAGTTAAATTTAAATTCGATTAGAAGGACCTCCTCCGTCCCATTTACCGATGAGTAGGTAGTCTCTTGTGTTGTGGTGCGATTCATAGTTTGGTAAGACTATAATGAATTTTGAAATTTTCCGAAAAAGATTAATTATTCTTATATACCATCTTATGGATTTTATTCTATAGGGTATTGTTGAAGGCCTTTGTCAATCCATTATACAATAAATTATCGGGGAAGAATGGTTGGATTCTATATTATATTTTTGATATAAGATCCCCAACTTATTCGAATAAGTAATTGGTGTTGTTTTCCATCAACATTATATGAGGGACACCAAATCTGGTGATTATGTTGAAATTCACAAAGCTGATAAATTTTTTTACCATGCATTCAATGTGGTGTAGAGAATTAGGACACTTGGAGAAGAAATAGGTTTCAGTGAGAGTGTTGATGAAGTTATTGGTTGTGATGTGAGAATATGGTCGCATGACATCCTTCCCCCATATTAATAATTTCTTGAAATATTTTACTGTGTTCAGATACTCTGAGGTTTGGTGAATGAATTTTGTTTGAACATTGCAGCAATGTCACTATTTGGTAAAAAAATTTCAATTCAATGTTGTAGTGGGCGAGTGGTACCCAAGCCTTCATATTTAATGGTAATGATTGAACCCTTAGTGGTTGGCAAAATAGCCTATGATGTACAATTATTTATGGAAAATAGCAGTCTACTCTCTATAAAATCACCAGATAAATATCAATCAATTCTCTACATATATAGTACATTTCAATGATTTGTGTCATCATTTAGAACAATGATAATTTTTCATCTTCAGATTTTTTTCATTCCCAAATCTATCTAAAGGGATTAATCCATTTTTATTGTAGTATATACAATGTATTATTCAGATGGGTGGTTGGAATATGTGGTATGGTTATGGGAGTAACTTCATAGATCTATTTTTTTATGGCTCAAATGAAAAGTGATACCATCCATTGGTGCACAATACGAATGATTATTTCATCTAAGTCTTGATCTTCTATAGATAGGGATGTTTTTTCAAGTGAATAGGATTAGCCATTTTGTGACCATGGGATGTGACTCAATGTCATATCCAAAGGGAATTCCTCCAGCAGTCCATAAACATGTCACATCAAGGGTATTTTCTCTTTTTTACTGGGGTCATAAATATCATTGAGCTTCTTGAAAACCTATTCTGACTCGACCGTTATCTTCAAGTGAATAACTTACATGAGAAGTTCCAAATCCAGAAATGAAATAAGACCATGATATTCTACATCACTGTTCATACACCCATCTCAATGAAGGGTGATTTAAGGAATGCCTTTATTGTGTAAATATAAACCACTCCAAAAAAAAACTGAACATGGGGTTTCCATCCTCTTTATTGTTGGGATTATGGATGCATCATCAAAACACTTATCCCACCTTAAAAAATGCACAGTCAAAATCAGATGGCTGAGAATGTATGTGAGTAGGTTGCTACCAGAGACCAAATGGACCTCATGACGTAAAATTAAGTGCCTTAGTTTCTGCACTACAAGGATTATACCCCAATAACTTTTATCGATATCTAAATAACTAGTTTTAGTATCAAGGATGGTATTGCTACAGTATAAATTGTTGTTTTCACTATTCTCATCATTATTTTTCATCATTAAGCCACACAGTGATTTCGTGAATTTTGTTATATAAAAAATATTAGACCTTACTTTATAATGTGGAATTAACACTAGTGGGATCAAAATATATTTCCTTAGACTATCTAAGGCTTCATGAAAATCATCAATATGCTGATATGTAATCCCATTTTTCATCATAATGGTTAATGCAAAACCTTTTCCTACAATATTGGATATAAATTTATGAATTTAGGCCAAGTTTCCATTATGTTATATCAACTATTTTTTGGAAGAGGTATCAAGAGAAGGATGGAATATTCACCTCAGGGTCAATGTCATAATAGTGTATGATGATTAAATGATATTTTAATGAGGTAACACCAAAATAAAATTTTTAGATGATGAATTTAAGGTTTTTTGACGTAGTTTGTGATAGGAAATTTCATGATCAAACAACTGGTCTAATTTTTTTAAATATAACCACCTAAATATCAACATATGATTCAAAATTCACCCTTGGTATGTTTTTGAAGTTTTTATGTATGGTGAATTGGTATATTTCACCATAATTAATCAATCAAAATGGAATTGACTGATATTAAAATACTACATATGGGGCCTTGAAGGTGGTGTATGTTTCATATTCAAGAGCTATTAGTATTTTATTGCATCCCTAATATCCATCCATGAGTTGGAAGTCCTTCTATTTTGACGTTTCATTGATCAGTATTTCGTTCATCTGTACTAGTAAATATCATCTAGACATTGTTAGTTGAGGTATCTGAAATCGATGAAGGCAATGATTTTATCATTCTTGTTATTGGTAGGGACTACATTACCCATCCATTGTGGATATTGGACCTCTCAAATATTGTTTTCCCAAATTATTTTTTCAACTCCATATTTTATTTTCATAAAATGTGTTTGATGTGTCCTTTGAACTTCCTTCTTATAGCCTCAGTTGCCCAATGGCTTTCTCTTGTGGCGTGTGGCAATCATGGGATCAAGGACCATCATATCTATGTAGTTCCAAGTAAAAACATTTTAATGCTACTTTAGAAGGGTGTTATATAACTTCTTTCTTTGGAATATGTGGTTATACTAATCATAGTGGATCATGGGTCATCATCTATACACATATATATTTCTACGAGTTCATTAATGGTGGTAGAGACACCCTCCTAAAATACATGAGGGGTGTCTGTGAGGTACCCCTCCTCTTCCTCTTTCTCATTCCTTATATTTTTACTCTTTTTCTATATGAAGAGTCAGTAGGGTGGTGGGAACTCCATAGTTAAGATAAAGTATGATATTTTTACATTTATTAGATGATGTTACTTCCTTTTACTTAGCTGACGAAGTATGATATCTTTGAAACTATAGAGGGGGTGGAGTAATGGATAGGGGAGGAGTGTCTTTGACTGATTTAGGTAACACGAAAACCTATAATGACTCAGATAATGAGGAAGGAATTTCTTGAATCAATATATATGGAATGAGGGTGTTATCATCTGATCTTTTATACCTTTTTGGGGATTTAGTGACCATTCCAACAGTGTCGATCTCAGTTGTTACGACTAATATCATGAATGTCACTGAATATGCATCTAAATTTAAACTCACATTCTCAAACTGATTAATTTATTATACATACCCTTTCTTGTGATATTTGAGGGGTTGGACTAGAACATTTCTAGACTTTTTGTGGTGTTTATATAATAAACACCATCAAACTAGGGTTGTTTACCTTCCCTATGATTGATTCATGCATTGATACAATGTGACGTGTAGGATTTTAATGGGCCATTTTCAGTGTTAAATGTCTTGATTTCTCCATTAATGAAATACATGATTCATTGAATGTATGATGGGGATATTTTTACATGTTTATGAAACCAAGTATGTCTGATGAAACATTGAAGGTTTTATCCATTCAAACTATCACAAGTTCAAAGTCAGATACATGGTCACTAAACTAACACTTGAACATTTATTTGAGGGTACTGTTTTACCTTTTTCATTTATTAGTAACATTAAAGAGGAAGGAACTAGTTTATCTTCAAGGTATCTAAGAAATAAATATATATGTAATGAAATCATACTAGCTCTATAGAAAATTTCAATGAAAACCCTTCAGATATCGACACCATATATCCTTTCGAACAGCAAATGGTATGATATGTCCATGTATAATGGCATCTAAATCATCATTTTTATTGGAGATAACTATGTGAAATTCTTTATTATTGGTATCTGTCTGATATGCCATTGTTTTGGAATCATCAAACCATACTCCTAGGGGATTATCAATGCTTCTACGAGTGCTTCCATGAGGCCTTTTGATAAAATCGTGATGTTCATGATCGATAACTTGGTCTTTATCAATGAATTATTTTTCAAGATTTCATACATATGTTCTATATTAATTCACTTATGTGTGATTGGAAGGTTTTTAATAGGAACTTTATGGGTTGGATTACCTTATATTGATGGATCTTCCCTAATATTAAGAGTATAAGGCTCACAAGTTGTTAGTGGGTTTGACCGAACAGGCCTGCCTACCCACCAAGGGAGATTGAGAATCTGTACCAATAATAATTGATACTCTAGAGTGATCAGGTCATGTTATATTGTTTCATGTATAAAGGGATTTTCCTAATCATGCTGGTCTCGCTGAAGGTATTTTCAAAGAGTTATTTGCAACATTTGTAGTATGAATAGGGAAGTAACTAGAATTCTTGTTTCTTTTGTGATGACATCTTCCCATTTATCCTCAAATCCTATAGCCTCACCCGCCAATTATATTATTGTGATTTGGGAGCTCATGTTGGTATCTATACTCTTCATCAGATAAGTGATACACTAAATGAATGAAATAAATGGATCATAAGATTAATTCCCCAATCATAGGTTTATTTTTTCTCACTGACCATTTCTTTTGGTACCATTCAGCAGAGCGGTGCCTATTGATTCAAATATGAAAGAATAAATTTTGAGAGGGTCAAATATAAATTTTTCCTTCATGAATATTCATCTTCTTTCATTTTCTCCCACCCTTATAGAGATGACTCTTTCTGAAAGGCTGTATTATAGAGGATTTCAGTGTCAATGGCATCATTTGTGTCATAGATGAAGTATATAAAGTAAAGGTTGGTTGATTAAATTATTCTTGGAGAATCCCATGTGTTAATTTTATTTTATTTCAATTAATCCAAACAAAAAATTTCTTCACCATATTGATAAAAACTTCATTACACCCACCTCTTCCCTCACGCATATCAGTAAAAACATATGGTACTTGTGTTGGTGGTTTTCACACCTTCCCTTGCTCATAGTCCAAAATTATTTCATTATGTCATTGATGACGAAGGAAGACTAATTGATGTGACCCAATATCCTTATGATGGTAAAATAATATATCTGATCATCGATACCTACCTAGTGTTTCCTTTTGATCTCTTGTAGATAGATAAAATCATTCTCTATGGATGTTATAATGTAGTCAGAGAAATTATTATCCTAAAATGAGTAATATTTTTTCCATATATCCTCAAAATTATATCTCATAGTTCCCCTCCCCTCATCCTAATGAGGGAGTGGTTTTTTTGACACAAAGGGTTTTTCGTATGATATGGTGGATAATTGGAAGTGGGATTTTATGGAGAGTGTGGATTATTAGTGATGGTTGTGGACTCTTCATTTGTTGTTCTCTATCCTAGGGCTGACATAATCATTCGAGAGTTGAGAATAGTACACAATATGAAATCATCATATATTTAGAGATCATAATGAGATCCAATCACCCACCGATATATCATATCAGAATGATCTACTTTCAGAATTATTCATAAGGTTATCTATGAAAATGGAAATCAGAACTTCTTGGGTAATTGTTAGGATCATGAATTTCGTTAGACCCTTACATCTAGAAATGAAATCTGAGACCCTATTACTCTCCCATTTTTATTAAACTGGATAGGTCATGGATCATTTTATTTTACAATGTTGAGAAGAACTGAAAGAGAAACTACTAACAGATTTCTCTCTATCCTGTGATTGACTATGTTGAAAAAACAGTGTTCCATATAATGCTCATACTTTTCAATTATTACACAAATCATCTGAGTTTCACTACCTAGTTTTTCACAAGAGTTTCTATAATGGGATAACAAAGAGACACAATGAGTTTCATATGTTGTTACAAGTCTCATGATCCATTGAATATTGTAAATGTTGGACTCTTGAAATTTAGTGTGGATGATACATTAGTATCCTATTCAGGGTAAGATTTTCTTTATTTATATAGAGGATAGTTTTTTCACCTTGATCCTCCAACCAATATAACAATGACTTAATGGTGTCAATAATACCTAGATGTATGTTTGGTTGAACAGGAACATGAAAAGGTACAACAATAGGTAGGGGCTGATGCACTAGTTTTTCCATTAATTTTGGATGATATCCAAGATGGGAAATACTTTGATGATTTTTAAAATACAATATGATTGTTTTCCTAGTGGATATAAATCATTACATCCTTCCATAATTGGTTCTTGGTAAACTAGTGGCCTAGAAACCGAGTTGGGAAGATTTCTCTATTCTTCTTCGGCCAATGGGGTGAACAGACATTGTTGAGGTAAATTGCTAGGAAATGTGAGATGAGGTTCTAATAATGGTACATATTCGATAGAAATTATTCATCAGTTTAATTATTCATTGAGTCTTATTAACACATTCATTTAATCCTCCTTCAAATAAAATATTTCATAATGTGTGAGGGGTACATTCTATTCAAGAGGTGTATGTGGGTTGTATTCAGCCTTTCCCTTCCCCTTTTAATTGTTGTATGTGGCCATTCCCTTCCCCTTTCTCTACTGGGCCTCATCCTTCCTCTCCAAGGTCAAATTCGGGTTTCATGGTGAATCTTCACATAGAGGAAACCACAAAAAAAATTCATATGTTTCCCTTTAGGTGGTAACAATTCATGAGAGTGGAAAATCACTAAGAACATATTTCTTACTCCCCCCCCCAAATGGAAAAATTCTAATTTCTATTATAGGGGATGTTCAGGTAAAAATTCACCCAACCCTATGGGATGGGTTTCCTCCAATTATTTCGTTGTTATGCCTCAAGAAAAAATTTTCATCCTTGGAATTGGATTATATATTAAAAATATTCCCATCCTTATAGGTTGGAGTTGATCCCATACTGTGGTGGGTTCTGAAACTAGTGTCACTCTATTTATCTAGTGCACCCATATTTGATAATGACCAAGGTTTCATGAATGATCTTCCTGTGAACCACATTATTTTGAGAAAATATGTAGTACATGATGGATGGATTTCCCTAAAAAAGAACCTTCTTAATGTATTAATTTTCAACATTTTTTAGTTTTTTAATGGAATTCTCTCATTGTTCTAGTTACTTTTGAGACTTATTCAGGGAAGAACCATATTAATTTTTCCATATTTCATGATAATTATTATTTTTAATAGAATAATTTCACTAATTACATCAAAAGATGTCATGTCTAGTGATTTTGACTGGTCGAGGCATGAGCTAAAATGTAATACTCTATGTTCCACCCATCCTTAGATATGAACAGTAGGTGGGGTTTTAGTAGTTAGCTAACTTAATTTATGTACTGCTTTAGGGAATTCCAATTTAATATCATTACACCACTTCCCTGATGGTGTACACCAAATTGATGAAATGGCATACAAGTCAAGACAATGGTGAAGCCCTGCCAATACTTTAACTTGGTTTTCATACTAATTTTAAGGAATTCACTTCTCTTTTAACTGGAAGTTATTGTTCCAAAGATGCAAACATATGTTTTGAAGGAATTATTTTAACAATAAATCTAGAATATAAAACTGAGAAGTGGTCCAGGGAATATAAATTATGGTCATTTAATCCCTATAAAATTTTATTTTTACATGTGGTGTATCTTTTGGTTCTTATTTGATATATTTCTCTAAATCATCAAATAAACATATGTGGCTTTTGATTTTTTCTGTCATAATAAGCAAGGCTAGTTGGGGTCTCGTTGGCATAAAAACAGTCAATGTGCGGTTTGTAGGATGATTCTATCCCCAGTACATCTTATAGTGGAATAAGGTTATCACTTTTCATTGATAGTGTATCAATCCTGGTTGGTCCAATACTTCCACGAGCCTCATAATATTATAGATTTATTGTATTTTATATAGTAATGGGAGGAAATTCTTGTCCACTAATCTTGAGGCCCTGAGGGTAGATGTCATGGTTCTCATCAATATATGGGATTTCATGATGGATCATATTATGACCATGAGGAAATTATTTATGGTAATAATTCTGGGGTGTACCACCAGATCTTCAAGTAGCCATACTGAATAGAGGACCATCATTTCTGGTACTACAAATTCCAAAATTTGGTAACATATTTGAAGGGTCGCAAAAAATCATTGAAACATTTTTATGACCTTAATTACGCCGTTATTCAATTGAGTTTGGTCATAAGTATATTATGGAACATTGAACAACCCAGGGTGTGGTTTTGGTTTCAACACTCTCCCATTGGTACATAAAACTGCTTGTTCTGAATTGAAATTCTCATGTATGGATATGGGTTCAAATGAATCCCATGTTACTGTTAGAGCATATCGATAATGTTTTGGAATTTTTATAGGGATGCATGCCTGTAATGGAGAAACCTCCAAAATGGGTTGGGAATACCCAATTTAAATGATAATTAGTTCCCAATAAAATTTTCAAAATATCACAGAAAATTGAATGAAACCCTCTTTTATGGGAGTAGGGATGTATGTATGATCTCCAGTGACCATCCCTTCCTGTGGATGTGTCACCCAAGATGAGGAGGTAGGGTCATGGGCTTGAAAACAATGTATTATCACTAATGTGATAACACATTTATAGGGTCAAATTTTGTGTTGTGTAATTTATACCTAACCTTCGATAATTTTTATTACATGTTGACAAAAACCCATGTAAATAATAGTAATATACACCCATTCCTATTTTTAGGCAATAATTTTGGGTCCACAACTTATTTATAGATGAGATACATCGACTAGGTCCTATAATTTCCTCTTTATTTGAAAAATAATATTGATAAACCAAAGAATTTATTTTCATAAACTTATAGATTGTGGCCCTATATGACCAACGAGAATAATATGAATGACCACAAATTTTGAATTTTAGATAGGTTAATGGCATAGTTAACTGGAGCGCTTGATATAAAAATGTAGGTATTTTCATCTTATAATATGTTTCCACTATATATGATTTATGGTAATGATATGAATGAGTATGGATTTACATCATCACATTGTTTTACACTATGTTAAGCTTCTAGGAGTGATATGGGTGAATAGGTATTTTTTTCTACCCAGTGGGTGAAATCATATTATACTGACAAGATTTATATTAAATTGAATGGATTTTTATATTCTAATTTGTTTCTTCCATATTTGACTGGAAAAAATTGATTTGAATGATCATGGATTTGTTTCAACTCATAATTTTTTATCGTATTTGACTAAAAGGCTTGCTATGAATAAGAAGGGATTTTAATATGCTCATAGTTTTCCACTATAGTTGAATTAGAGGCTTGATATGTGTGAGAAGAGATTCTCATATACCCATAGTTTTCTACTATATATGAATGTCATAATTCATCTTTAGAAATAAGAATGATGTCCTATTTTGGATTGCATGACCGTCACCCTATGCTATTCTCCATGGGGACCTGGGTCCGCCTGATTTTGACTGGGACCCATGCGGTGGTATCCAATTCATGGTGAGGTCGGTAGCTACAAGGTGCTGGTGGCGAAAATTCTTAGATGAAACCATTGGGAGGGAATCCTGTTTCATTAGGATGAAGTTGTATGTGACCACTTCATCAGCTTCCTTGAGTCAAGGGAGGAGCTCATTATCACGTTCTAGGGACAGGATCCCAAAACCGTTTGAGTTGGATGTTGGGGATTCCTTATTTTTTTTTAAAACCATCATTGAGAATATGGATGGTGGGGTTTCATAAGCTAGATGGCCTATCGAGATGCCACTAGTGTTGGGATAGTACTACTGTGATGATACTCTATGACCAATAATTTTGAAACCCAGTGATGATGATGTTGGGTGGGTGATGGAATCCCTTATTTAATTGAGGACCGTACTTGTGCACTGGATGATGTGCATGTCTTCAACGACTGGTGGGAAACATTTTATTGAAGAGAGTTATGGTGGAAATTTATAGCGATATTTATCCAAATGATACATTAGAATACCCTTTAAATGTAGTATCTATATTAATGAACACATACATTATAAATCAGATTTCTCAACCCTCATTCATTTTGAGAGTGAAAGGGGCCTAATGGGTGGGTCACACAATCAACTTGTTTAATAATTCAGGCATGGTTCACAATTTTTGTATCTGATGAAAATCATGGTGTTCCCTGTACAATTGATTATGGGAGATCAAATATTACACAATCACTCAAGGGCGGTTCACCTTTTC
Source organism: Viscum album (assembly GCA_963277665.1). Taxonomy (NCBI): domain Eukaryota; kingdom Viridiplantae; phylum Streptophyta; class Magnoliopsida; order Santalales; family Viscaceae; genus Viscum; species Viscum album. Next base: position 911,821,579 of record OY728162.1, on the reverse strand, counting down.
AAAATTTCTTCCAAACTACTATTAATGTATCCTAAAACACCCAATAGTTCCCTCGTTCATGATGTTCCACAGAACAACTTTCCTAAGGAAGATGATTTTTGAGAAATTACCCAACACCACATATGGAATTAACATAGCTGAGAGGGTGGTAGTTTTAGATCATCACACTCTATTGGTGGTGGGTATTCCCTATTTATAGAATATTGTAGATTTGATTTAAAACATGTTCATGATTCCATTGTTCATTGTACTATATAATGTGGGTCACCCTTGAATTAACAGTCGATTATTAGAATGGTTGATTTCAGAATATTCTATATGTATCTTTGGTTCTCCTTCAATGGAGGGATCTATATGTATCTGACGTTCCCCATTAATGGTCCATTTATATATATATATATATCATAGATTATTTTATTGTTTATAAATAAAATGATAGTTTAAAACAATATAATGGGGAGCTCTAGAATTTAATATCATTCAGGGAGATCGTAGATATTTTGATGTTAGGATGAAACCCATAATATGGGATTCCCACATTTATTCATGAAAGGAATAACACCCCATGATTTTTTTGTGAAACATAATAAGATATGTAACATTTAAATTTCATGTGATGGTGACCAGACCATGTAGTTTAATATCATACGTCAAGGACATATGGGTGGAAGGTTCCTACCCATGGATGGTGTGGGAATTACACCAAAGACACCTGAGGGACCTGAGAGGCATATATACACCAATATTGGGTTTGGACCTACTAAGAATATGTCCCATCGATGATTATGGTGAATTTTGGGTTCTGGTATTGGGCCTTAGGGAGGCCTCATATCTATACCATTTGTACTTGAATCAAATCACACATTGTTCAAAAGGGCTAGGGCATACACCTATGGAGGTGACCAAAAGTTCATTGTCATGAAAATGTCCCTTTAAAGTCTTGTGAAATTTTTCGGAGAATGCACCATATAAGAGGCCCATAAGTATGAGTATAGTTGGGTCTTACACCGAATAGGTTCCCCATAGGTGGTTGGATATGTTTTTAGAGAAAATTAAATAGTAGTACCATATATATTCTTGGGTATTTTACCGAATAGTAGGCCCAAACATTCTTGGGATCATGCAGATTTCATTACCGCCACTAACCTCAAATCCCACATGATCCATGAATGGTGTGAGATACAGGAGGAAGTGATAGATATGGAAACCACCCAATCCTCATGGTTCACTGGTGGATGGATGTTGGATCCCAAATGGGGAGGTAGAGGCAGATCACTGGTTCCCATACCCTCTCTAATTTCTATAACCTAGATAGTCACATCAACTCCTAGAAATGACCCATACAGATGATGAGGATAAATAGATCCACCTCCCATAATAAAGACTAGGGAATTTCTATAGGATGGAATCTTTTTTCCCAATTATAGGGAATATACAAGGATACATAATTGAAACATGAAAGGAAATGTGACAGGTCCCACCCGCTAATCCTAAATGGGAGGACGTCCTTGTGAGTACCTCTAATTTTGGAACCCTCATCGCCATTTGAATGTATGACCAAAATAGTTCCAATGACCCCCCTTGAAAAGGAGCTTACCAACAGAGCCTCACATAAAATGGGTATGTATTTTTAAAAGGTTATGCTGGTGTAAAACTTTATTTGTCATACATATCTTTCCATTTTCATAGATTCCTTATCCTGATGCCTCAATAGGTGTCCTAAATATGGATTAGAGTTTCACAAAGAAAGGGTTGATAAATAAGTATATAAGGGTAGTTCATTGCAATGCCACGGTGAGACCGAACACTAAATCAGATTAATGTAATGAGAGATGGATATTTGGGTGACCAATGATGCCCAATTATGCATAGCATTTTTCTATAAGGGATGGGTTTTCTGGCATTTTTCATTTTGTTATAGGGGTGCATACATTATCAACATAGTGTTTTGCTACACCGGCATGGGTTTCATCAATGTAGCATTTTATTATGTGGATCTGATTTCTTTCTACATACCATCTTTCTACATTAGGTAGGGATACCTTTGTGTTTTACATTTCTACGTGGCAAAATTTAATATCAAAGGGAGATAATTTTATGCTTTTCAGAATGTATTTCATGATGAGGGGTTTTGGGTTATGTTTGTTTGGGGGAATTATTTTTCTTCCCTAATTTTATGCAGCTTTTTTAAGTTGTAAAAATCTCTAGGTATCACACATTATTCCACTTTTAATCAGTCTATATATCTTCATGGTCCCCACTTTTTGGTTCCCCTATTGTGTTTTTAATATTGAATAGGGGAAACTAATTTTTGGATGGTTGGTCATCTATGGTGGTTCTTGGAGGCATTATTTTTGGGATCCCAGTTATGGAATCCATGAACCATAAATTATATCATTTAATTGGAATGAAAATATCATCCAGGAATGAAAATGACTTATCATTTACATGGGAAGGTCATTTACATCTTTCATAAATCATCGTTCAACCTTGAAAGTAATATGGTTTCATTCTTGGTTGTCTATGGACTGTTCCATGTGGCATAAATTTATTTGTGGTACTCCATGTGCAGTGGAGGTCTACATAGAGAGTTTTTCTATGGATACCATGGTTGTCATATGTTATATCACACCCTTTATGTATTTTATAAAACCCATTTTGGGTTTTTTACCCTAAAATATTTCAATATTTGTTTTACTTCTAGGTAGATATTTTAGGACAGAACCCCTACTAATATTAATAGGACTAATGAATAAATTTAATTATACTTATGGCATAATCAACTTCGATCATTAATCCAATTCGAGTCAAGAATGACGGGTTAAAAAGAGAAAAATGAGGATCCTTCACATTTAATAAGAGTTGCCAATTATATTTGAGTGTGGGATACATTATTTGGATTCTAAATTTGAGTATGTTTTTATCACTGATGATGATTTCTATGGGACCATCATGGTTTCAATAAGAACAATATTGGGTCCCCGACCAAAAGTTGAATTAAATCCCCTGTATTCCTACTTGTTGATAGGAGATAGTGGTGTATAGAGGAAATAGTGTTGAATCATGCATTAATGTATGGATATTTACATCAATATATATGCTTTATGGTTCCGTTCTTAATGAATGGAGAATAAATCCATTGTTTATATGGGAGAGTCCACTCTAGTTTTTCCCTAATAGAAACCCTAATTATAGAGGGAATCCATCACTATGACCCCAATAGGGTTCTACCTATTAGGTATGATAACCTAGAGATTCCTATTATCAATTGAATTCATGATAAAAGGGTTAAATGTGTGTGATCATGCATCAAAAATGTGCATTATGTATTTTTGTGGATTCCATAAATAATAATTTTGGGGTTTTGACCTTTCTAGGAAGAATTTTTGAAGCACTTTTGTTATTCCTTTGTCTGGGTATAAAGCATGGGAGATGTCATTGACATTAGAAAAGTGTTCCCTAACATTTTAAAGTTAGGGGATATAACCTGTGTGGTTATCAAGAGTTTTATAAAGTGCATGAATTTCTTAGTATTTATATTATGTCCATTGACTATTTCCCATAACCTTATGCGCACAGTTTATAGTAGGTGTCCCATGTACACTATGAAGAATCATTCACATGAATTTATATAGGGTTACATGTAGGGTGATAACACAAGAAATACAACTTCTGTAGTGTTTTTATATAATTTCTCTCATCATGATATGGTGAATTTCACACAATTCTCTTAGTCTAATTTTTAACCATTGTTTTCCTACCATAGTTCATTTATATGGGATTTTCATGGGATATTTCATGAGATATTGGGTAATTCACCACCTTTATTTTCAACCAAATCATTATGGGAATTTCACTATACATTACTATGTATATGTACTGTAAGTGGGTAGTGAATTTGGACCTCAATGTTGATGACTATACTTTGGAATAATTCATGAATGAACCACTGGTCATGTAGTCCGTTTACATAGTGAAATTAAGTGGAATATAATTTTCACACCTGGAGGGATCCATAAAAATATCATCTACCTATTCCTTAATCACATACATAGGTGGGCGATAACATGAAAATGTTGAACAGACTAATTCAATGATGATAAGGCTTCTATGATCAAAACTACCTTGGATTATCTTAATGTATTCACCAACAGACCAGTTGAATTAGTTTTATTTCCAATATAGCTAAGAAAAATCCATTAAAGAATTATTTTATGGTGATAGGTTTCCAAATCTAGGAATATAGTAGTATATATCAGTGTATACCAAGTATTTATTTTCATTATATCACATACCCCATGCCCAATATATTTTTGGTTAAGGTGAGATGGCCAAATCGTTTAGGGATAGACATGAAGGTTGATGTAGTAGGTGACCTGTTTGGATATTTGTTATTTTTCTGATCCACATTATAAAACATTCAAACCATCTATCTTGATTTCATGTTAAGAAATTATTTGTTAGGTGACATTTACAAAATCACTCCTAATAAAATATCCATTTTAGAAAATATATATTTTAATAGTTATGAAATTAAAGAAGGTACTAACAACAAAAACATTGATATATATTCAGCAATACTGCTCTACATATTGTTCCACTAGTAGTGATTTATGAAATCCCTATACATCATTATTCTCTCATTGTTGACAGAGAATGAAAATATATAAGATCCATCTTACAACACATTCTATGTATGAGACTCGGTAGGTTTTAATAACTATTCCCCATTTATCAAATATATTTCGTTATCAGTATTTAACTTTTGTACTATCTTCTTACTTAATGGATCCACATAAATTTTCATCACCATATCCTCTACCTACGTTCTCTTAATCATATCAATAATGGATTATTCAGTAATATGTTTTTTTCAGGTATTAAGTTGTTCCTTAAATTTTTTTCCCATTCTAATCATTTTCACATCTAAAAAGATTGGTTCCTTTACAATCCACTTTATAGAAATGGTTATAGGATCATTTATTCAAAGATAACCCTCCACATTATTCTCCTCTTGATGATGCTAATGAATTGAGAAATAATTGTCTATTATCAACTCTAGTTATCTAGATTAGTTCATTTCAATGTCCTTTTATGGCAATACATTCTTCAAGATCATACATTTTTTATATGTGAGCCTTCTATCATAAATACTAAGTTCTCCAAATAATTAATTAAATAATTACTATAGTCAACTATATATCATCAGTAAGATCATGTATTGACCCAATCATTTGAATAAAATTTATTTCCTATATTTGTCTTTTATTTTATTTTATACTCAACAAAACTATATCCTTTAATTAATGTAGAGAGAATAATTAAAATGAGACTGTTGGGTTTCAACTATTATATGATTGTTGGTCAATATGACTAATAGTCAATATGGTCGTTGGAAATTATAATCTTACCATTATGAATATTTTTTATAAATACAAATGATCATGGTTAATTAATAAAGAAATAACAGTTGATGGCTTAATCCAGTACACTCGGGCGGTACGAAGCCCATCTTTCAGATCTTGCGAAGGAGGTAGAGTCACTAGGCTTCGCTCAGGACCAAGCCCAAGCTGAACTCTAACACGTTAATCATGAATGGAATCGATTGAGGTAGAAGTTCAAGCTGATATAAATCACCAATCGGGAAATGTTTTCTGAGATGCCCCAAGATTCAATCTTCATAAAAAACCATACTCTTTGGTTGTATGTAGGTGTTATAAGGGGTATTTAATTAGGCCTTAGTTACTTTGTGTAATCCTTTTGTCTAAATAAAATTTTTATTTCTTATTATGGTAAAATTTATGAGGTTAAAATGTGACAATAAATATATAATGAATTTATAAAAGTTCCTTATTATTGATGAATATTGGAAAATGGGTATATTAGTTTTTTTTTTACATTAAATAATTAATAATGTAAAATAATTTTCAAAAAACGTTCTTCTACAATTGTGACCAGTAAGAAATTTATATTCTAATAAGATAAATTTAATTTTTGGTGAATAATAAATTATGAATATTAATATTACTCAAATAAATAGTAATGTGACCTATGGAATAGTTACCTCACATTATTAAGTATTAATATGACATAGGAATATTTCATGATAATGTGATATAATAGCATAAGTAAAAAAACTGTTTCAATAATTATTTGTTGTGTATTAGTATTTTTTGGGTAAATAGTATTTTATCTTAAAAATTAAATGTCTCATAATTAGAAAATTATTTTTCATAAAATTTAGTTCATTTTTGAAATCATATCATTGATATTAGGTTATTGTTAATTTATGATATTTTTATAAAATATTTTGTTTTTCAGTGAATAGTAAAAATATAGTTTTAGTTTCTGTGTGTTTGATGACAACATTAATGATTTAATAATGAATTAAAAATTCTTGTAGACTTGTTTATATTATGATATGTTATTAGTTTTCCCATGTGTTCAATACCATTGGTATATACCACGGGAAATCCCTTGGTTTTGCAAATACTGATAAGGAGTTTCCTCTATGTAATTTTACAAAACATTCCCTCACTTTTTCTATAAAAATCAACACATTACTTCATTAATTTCATTCCAAATTACACCTCTACAAATATCTGGTCTTATTACTTCCCAAGGATTCCTTCCACAGTTTCCTCAAGGCACCCCCCCACGATCCCATCCTTCGAGATTCTGAAGATACTCTTCCAGGTAAGGGAACCTTTCACCCTTCTCTTTTAGACATGACTTCAATTATGTTATATATTCTAGTTTCCATTTTATTATGTGGGAGTATGTTCTTATATTTTATTACTTCCATCCAATTTTTGTAAAAATTTTAAGAGACCATTTATGCCCCCATCAACTGATTTTCGGAGGTTTTATGTGACGTTGTTAGGCTACTAAATATTTGTAAAAGAAATCAAATCAAATCTTTTCTTTCAAGATTCCTTTTCATGTGGTATGTCATGAAAATATCCATACTATGATATTATTTACATTTTATTCTGTACTTATACTTTATTATGAGTAATTTATGAGTGTTTAACCCATTTACCCTCCCTTTTTAATGTTTTCTAAGACCATGTTGTAAATCCATTATGCTGCGGAATTTTCATCTCAAAATCTCTCTATTTTTTCCAGAAATACAATTAATTAATTTATTTGAATACACAAAAATATATTATTTACAGTGGTATTAATGAAGTAATAATATTTATATATTTTATTTAGTAATAGACATACATATATCCCTCACTCCCTTTCTGTGAGTTATAAACGACACAATGAACTCATTTTTATGGACTTTTTAAAACGTCGCGATTTTGATATGAAATACATTTATTTTCTTCTATTTTGGTTATTTATGAACTATATGATTATGATATATGTGTATCAAATGAAAATAAATAAATATTAATGGGGCATCCTAATAGCACAACAATTAATTATGTAAATAATTAATCTACATAGATGTCAGGTTTTGTGATACCTTGGGGAATAACCTTGGTAATGTTTAGGACACCATGGAGATAGACCACGGTGATAAGATCAAAAATTTCTAAATTAAATGTGGTGGGAAAATTTTGAATTTATGTTTCAATTTATTTTTATTATTAATATATGTCTATTTATCTCCATGTTCTAATCGATATTGCTCAAGTTCACATGTAAACGGTTCACTTGTTTTCCTTACTGGGCCTTCTGCTCACCCATTCCTTTGATGTATGTCTCCGGGTTATGAGATGAACTAATTTTACATAGGATGAACCTATTATTATGTTTTAAAAGTTTATTATAATTTTTACTTGTTTTATCATGTATATTTTAATAATTTCCAAGACACTAGACTTTAAATATCCTTTGTTTTAAAAATGTAATGAAAAGTTATGTAATAAAAAGGTGGGAAGCCATAGTTTCTATCAAATGATAGTTTAGTCATTTGTGGAAATTAGGCAATGAGAAAATTCCAAAGAACCCTATAGGAAAGATTAAAAATAAGAAAACATCCTGGTTTTTTATGAAATATTAGGTAAGTTGTTGTTGAACACATTAATACTGGTTTAGAAACAAACATGAGGATGTGGATCTACCATAGATGTACCTAGGTGTGAAAACATAGACAAGGACTTTCAGGCTTGACTCAGGGTATCCTAGTACATAAAAATGGGCCTTGCTGCACTACTGGTTTGATAGTCCTAAGGTATATTTTTGTTTAATCACAAAATCATTATGAATGATCTTAAGGATTTATAGAGAAATGTAATTGTTGTTAAAAAATACTATGTTTAAGAATAATGTCTTAAAACATAAAAAAATGTATAGTAAAAATATCAATAAATGAAAAAAGATACTAACTAATGTTTTATTATTTTAGAAAATGGTGGGAAATAGGAGGACCCGTTAAAATGGTGAATGCAATGGACAATGCACCAACGACCCTCTAATGGATTCCAGAATGAATACTTTCATGATAACAATTAAGCAAATGACTCTTGCTATGGGAAATAATGTGTATCATGTTGAGAGACCGATCTCACTTCAAAGGGAACAACATTCTATTGAGTCCATTATGCATCAATGGTCACCATCCTCCAGTGGAAATACTGACCCATTGATTGTTGAATAGTGGATCAGATCTATCGAATAGATATTTTCTGTGCTCTGTTGTTCAAAAAAAGAGAAGGTCACCCAAGATATTTACTTCTAAGAGGGATAAGTTGATTAATGGTGAGAAATGATTAAAAACATTATTCCAACTGTTATGGTTGAAGCTATGTTGTTGGAAGAGTTCTAAGGGATCTTCTTCAATAAGTATTTCCCTCATTCTATGAGAACAAAATTGGAGAAAGAGTTTCTCAAGCAGATGTAGAAGAAGAATGAATCTGTTGGAAGCTATGAGATTAACATCAAAAGACATTCCCATTACACCTCGATCTTTGTCTTGGATCCTAATGGGAGGTTTTATAGATTATTTGGTGCACTAAGACCTCATATGCAGAAGAATATAGCCAACTGATACAATGATAGGTTTGAGGAGATCTTGGAGAGTGCGATGAAAGTAGAACTGGAGTCCGGTGAGACACAGTGGTATCATAAATCCAATGAAAAGAATAGATCAATGGTGCCTAATTTAGGGAGTAACATTGATTATAGAAGAGGAGGAATGAAAGTGAAATGTACTACAAGTAATAAGTGTGGGAAGAATCATTCAATGAACTACCAGCTCAAGAGCAGGAAGTGCTAAAATTGTGGAAGAGATGGCCATATCGCACAAAATTTTCATAGTGAGATGATGATTCAACATCCCAAAACTAACGAAAAATAGAATATGTGACTCCCCTACCATATTTCCAATGATATAAGTGTGGAAAAATTCAGCATTTTTTCAATCACTATCCAAATCTGAGGGTAGTAGAGGGGAACCACCATCAGCCTTAGCAAAGGCCTAGGGAGCAAGTTCATGACTTTTATATCACAAAAACTGATGTTGATGCTCCAAATTATTTAGTAAAAGGTACTCTAGTTGTTCTCTAAATTATAGAAAGTAATTTGTTTTGTTCTAGTTCTATGCATTCCATTATTTCTTCAATGTTTGAAATGAATTTAGAATCAACCCCTTTATTGATAAAAGTAGCATTATCTATCAAGACTCCTTGTGGGATTATCCCAGCATCCTCAGTTTTAGAAACTATAGTATTTAATTTAGTTATCACAATAGTATTGAAAATATATTACTCATTCACATGTAGTAATTATACATTATAACAGGGACAGATTAGATCCCAAAGTATAATTCTATGATCAAATACAGAAGAAAGGAAATATCAGTAGTCATGAAATGAAGACATATGTTTATCTTCCTAGGAGAGATATATCATCCTGATCTATGTCTAGAAGAACCTCCAATATCCTTCTTTTCTGATCTCATCAGTGATTATGAATAATGAAATGAGAGTTCAATGATAAAAAATGTCCCCATCATCTAGGAATACATTGAAATATTTCTTGAGGAGTTACCCGAACATCCCCTAGAAAGAGGGGTAGAGTTCTACATTGATCTCATAACTCGATGTCATCTATTATTAAAGACCCCATATAGGATGGAAAATGTGGAGTTGGAGGAATTAAAGAAACAAATTCAGCATGTTTTTGATTAGGGGTTTATCCGATCGAGTGTGTCTCTTTGGGGAGAACCTATTATCTTTGTGAAGAAGAAGATGAATCGATTTGGATATGGATTGAATATAGAGAACTGAACTGCTTCATAATAAAGAAAAAATACCCTCTTTCAAGAATATATTACTTATTTTACCAACTTTTTGGGGCTCAATTCTTCGTTAATATTAATCATCGACCTTCTTATCATCAATTTAGGGTGAAGAAAGAAGATATTACATAAAAATACAATCAAGATAAATGTGTTATGAGTTTTTTGTTATTCCCTTCAAAATAAATAATGCTCCTGAAATTTATATTGATTTGATTAATATACTCTTTAAGAACTCCCTTGATAACTTTGTGGTAGTTTTTATTTATTATATTTTTATATATTCCCAAAGTCATGAAGAGCATGATGATCATCTAAGGGATATTTTTAAAACTCTACCAATGGAGAAGACTTTTTGAATGTTTAGAAAATGTCAATTTTCGTTAAAACATGTTTCATTCATGGGGTACATTATTACCAATGATGGAATCAGTATTGACCATGAAAATACAAAGGTTTTAGAGGAGTTTCCTTAGTTTACAATAATAACTAAGAGTCGTAGTTTCCTTGTATTAGAGGGATATTATAGGAGGTATTGGAAAACATTATTGAATTTATAATCCAATAACCTTGTTTACTCAAAAAGGGTCCAACTTCACCTGGACAAAGTAGTGCGAGGAATGTTTCCAAGAGCTGAATAAGAGATTAGTTACTAAACCTATGTTAAATTTTCACTCAAGTATAGAAGGAATCATTATATTTAGAAATTAATATATGAAAGGGATTTGGTACATCCTCAAGAGGAATGAAAAATTCATTGCTTATGAATCTCAATAGTTGAATACCCTTGAGCAGAAAAATTTTACGCTTGATCTGGAGGTCGCCGCAGTCGATTTTACTCTAAATATATGGTGGAACAATGTTTATGGAGAGAAATGTGATATAAACATAGACCGGAAAATTTTGATGTATATATTCACACAAAATCAATTGAACATGATACAAAGGAGGTGGTAGGAACTACTTAAAGACTATGATTGCTCAATCCATTATAATCACAGAAGAGAAAACAATGTTTGTAATGCATTAAGTAGGAATGAAACAGTTTTTCTGTCCTTGATGAGGATTAAAAAAGATACTTTGATCAAAGATCTAGTAAAGATATACATTGGAATTATAAGGGAAGGTACATCAACAACCCTATCCCAAATTGTGTCTCAACGGTTATTACTAGAGAAGATCTAGAAGGCCTAGAAAGAAGACCCTTTGTTAGAGAAGAAGTTTGAGGCTGTGAAGAATGGGTAGTTTCCTAAGTTCAGTATTGATCATGAAGGTTTATTGAAATTTTGTACAAGACTATGTGGTCCATCTATTCTAGAAATAATGAAGAAGATGATGGATTAACCAAATATCTCTAAATTCTCTATACATACTGGGAGTAAAAAAATCTATAGATACCTTCGTGATCATTATTGGTGGGATAATATGAAAAGGGTGATTTTTTAATACACTTCAAGGTGTCTGGTATGTCAGCAAGTGAAGGAAGTGGGAGAACTTCATTAGGGGTTATTATAACCACTAACCATACCAGCATGGATATGGGACACTATCGCTATGCACATTGTCACTGGTCTCCCAGGAACATCAAAAAGGAACAATGTGATATGGGTTATTGTGTACCATCTCACCAGAACTACCCATTTTATCTCTATTTTGGAATATTTCTCTCTTGATGTACTTTCTAGGAATTATGTGAAGGGAGTGGTATGGCTGCATGGAGTTCTACTTTCTATCTTATCTGATCATAATTCGAGGTAAAGATAAAAATTTTGAAGAAGTCTTCAACATGATCCGTGTACTGAATTAAATTTTAGTATGTCCTGTCAACCCCAAACTAATTGAAAATCATAAAGTTCTATTCAAATACTCTAGGAAGTTATGTTAACTATCTCAATGTTATTTAATGGTGGATGTGATTAACATCTCCCATTAGTTGAGTTCTCTTACAACAATAACATCCACTTGAGCATTCAAATGGAACCCTATGATGCTCTATATGGGAAGTGATTTATAACTCCAACTTTTGGGATGAAGCTAGTGTGAGAATGATTCTTGTTCATGATATTATGAATGATATAATATAAAAAGACCATTCCATCCAGCAATACATTAAGGTTCTTCAGAGTCGGCAAAAGAGTTATACTGATAACCAATGAAGTGACTAGTAGTTTGATGTTGGTGACAAATAAATTCTTCTAATTCATCCTTGGAAGAGAGTCATGAGGTTTAGGAATAAAGGGAAGCTTCACCCAATGTATATTTACCCCTATGAAATCCATGATCACGTAGAAGAATTGGACAATCAGCATAAACGTCCTCCAAATCTAGCACAAGTTCATGATGTCTTCCATGTATCCCTCTTGAGGAACTACTTACCTGACCCTTCAAATGTACTAAATCTTGAGGTGGTACAATAGGAACATCAACTTTCTTATAAGGAGAAGCCGGTGGAGATCTTGGATCATAGAGAAAATGTTCTATGCAAAAAGACAACCCACTTGTTATGGTGTTTTGGAGGAACAAAAAACGTGAATAAGTCACGTGGGAACCCGAAGAGTCTATAAGGCAGAAGTTCCCACACCATTTCTCTTCAGAGTGTATGAGAGTAAATTTCATGGATAAAATTTTTTAAGGGGGGGAAGAATGCAACGACTCAAACATTTGAATAATATTTGTTTCCCAAATTTGTTTTCTATTTTATATTATAATCAATAAAAATATATCCTTTAATTAATGAAGTGATTATAATTTAAATTACACCATTTGGATTCTACTATTATATGAAAGTTGTTCAATATGACTATTGGAAACTATAATCATAACATTAAATTTATTTTTCACAAATACAAATGATCATGGTCAATTAATACAGAAATTAGAGTTGATGGCCTCATCCCATAGACTCGGGCGATACGAAGTCGATCTTTCAGATCTTGGGAAAGAGTTAGCATCACTCCTCCGTTCCCTAGACCAATACCAAGCCGAACTCCAACATGTTAAGCGTGAACAAAATTGATTAGGGGAGAAGTTCTTTCTAATAGAAATCATCAATGAAGAAATTATTTCTGAGCTTCCCCTAGATTCTATCATCATTTCTCACCTTAATCTTAGGTCCTATGTGGTTGTTATAAGGGGCTATGTAATGAGGCATTGGTTACTTTGTGTAATCCATTTGTATAAATAAATTTTTTATTTCTTATTATGGTAAAATTTAGGAATTTTTAAAGTCAAGATAAATATAGGATGAATTTATATAATTTCTATATTATTGATGAATACTAGAAAATGGTATTTTTTAAAAATAAATTATATATTAAATACTTAATAATTTGAATTTATTTTCAAATAATGGACTTCTACATTTGTGATCAGTAATAAATTTAAATTATAAAAAGATCAACTTAATTTTGGGTGAATTGTATGTTATGAAAAATAATATTACCCTTATGAAAAGTTATGTGACCAATGGAATAGTAACCTCACTTATTTATGTATAAATATTATTTAGGCATCTGCAATGGTAATGTGATATAATATCATTAGAAAAAAAAACTATTTCCAAAATTATTAGTTAAGTAATAGTATTTTATGGGTAATTAATATTTTTACTTAAAAAATAAATATCTACTAATTAGAAAATTATTTTCATAAAATGGAGTTAATTTTTTAATTCATATAATCTATATTATGTTAGGATAAATTTATGTTACTTTTATAAAAGAATTCGATGAATAGTAAAATTACAGTTTTCAGTGTCAGTGTGTTTAATGGACTCATTAAGGATGTAATAAATATATAATAATTCTGGTCGACTTGAATATAGTAAGACATGTTTTGAGGTGTCCCTATTGGCCAATACCATGGGATAATACCATGGTAATGCCCATGGTTTTGCAAATGGCCAGAATAATTTTTCCCTTGGAAATTAATAAAACATTCCCTCCCTTTTGCTATAAATTACAACACATTCCATTGTTCCTTTCATACCAAATTCATAATTATTGAAAATATGGTATTTATACCGCCCAAGTATTCCTTCCAAGGTTTCCTCAAGACTCCAATGTTCCCAACCATCTCCCTTTTGATGTCACTCTTCATGGTAAGGGAACGTTTCACCCTCATCTTTTAGTCATGACTTCCTTTATGTTATGAATTCTAGTTTTCATTTTGTTATATTTTTTTCTGTTTATATATAACCTTATTTATTTTCATTTTATTTACACGTTCTAAGATACCATTTATTCCAACATCAATTTATTTTATGAATTTTTAAGTGACACCATTAGGTTGTTGTATTTTCGTAAAAGAAACTGCATCTTCTCTTTTCATTCTTGTTTACTTTTCTTGTGGTATGTCATTCAGACATCCATACCATGATATGTTTTGTAGTTTATTCTATCCCTATACTATATTATGAGTTTTTAGTGATTTTTTAACCACTTTCCCTTATTTTTTTAATTTTTTCTAAAACCATGTTGTATAGTCATTTGATGCAGAAGTTTTCTCTCAAAATATCTCTTTTTCTCAAGAAATACTATTAATTTATTTATGTGAATACTCAAACCTATTTCATTTCTAGGGGTATTATTGAAGACATAAAATTGAAATATTTTATTCTGGTGTTGACATACATATAACCCTAACTCCCTTTCCATGGGTTATAAATGACCAAATGATATTATTTTTACGAATTTTTTAAAACATCATGATTTTGATATGAAAACCATTTCGTTTATTATCTTTGGATTATTTATGAACTGTATGGTTATGATATATGTGAATAAATTGAAAATTTATACATATTATGGGTGCTCCGTGATATATCTTTAATGACTTGGGTAGTGTATGAATCTCTAGAGATGTCAAGTTTTACTATACCTTTTTGAATAACCATGGTAAATTTTATGACACCTTGGTGATAGACCTTAGTGATTTTTATTGAATTAATAAATTAAATGTAGTAGCCACATTTTCTAGTTATTTTTCAAGTTATTATTACAATTATATGCATTTTTACCTCCATTTTCTTGTTGATATCGATCATGTTTACATGTAAACTTTTTCACATGTTTTCCTTATTGGGCCTTCTGCTCACCCATTCCTTTAATGCATGTCTCCATGTTTTGAGATGTAGTAATTTTACATAAGATGATACTGTTATGTATTTTTATAAGTGTGTTAGAAGATTTTTTTTGTGTTTTCTTGTACATTGTACTGAATTCAAAAACACTAGACATTATTGATCCTCTATTTATAAATTGTAATGAAAAGTTATGTTATAAATAGGTGGGATTCCATACATATCATTTCTCAATTAAATTCAACTATATTGAAATATATTCTATTACTTTATTACCTTTCATGAGTAAACAACCCAAAACATTTTTTAATCTGTCACTATAAACCAGAAATCATTTAGGGAATGAGGGTACAATGAGTAAATTATTAATTATTAGAATCCTATTTAACTACATGAATGTATATTTACATTCATTGGTATATAATGATATTAATGGATCTCATGATAACATGGATAGTGGGTTTGAATATGGGGCGTAATTCCAAAAAAAATATTTTAGAACACTTAGATAATTTTATAATATAATTCATCTCTAAAATATATATTGGGTGGGGTTATTCAAAAATATAAATCCCAATATTGGGATCCACATATGTACAAATACATATGATAGAATACCCCATGAAGATTACATGAACCACAAAAATATATATATTTATAATAAATATTATAATATTTAAAAATTTGAAATGAATTTACCCTAATACACAAATTTTTATTCTTATTTCACATTATCATTTGAGAATATGAGAACATTATCTATAATTACTACAATAACATTGCCAATAAAATATATAATGTATATACTCAAGATGGAAATGATAAATATTCAATCATTTAGAAATCTGAATGACCTAATTATGAATTCATTCTTTCCATACATTTCATGATATGATATATAGGGAATATCCTCCTCCTTTACCATCAATTGATTTGATCCAAAATTGATATCCACAATAGATATGTAGATAGTCACCTATAGTTCATAAAACATTATATATAAATTATATGGGTAATTTTTATTTATCATCCCCTTGTTGAGTTCATATGATTCATTCAATTGATTCATCGAGTTGTCCTTATTAATGAAAACGAAGAATAGTTAACCCCACGGTGAATCACTTGGGAATTTAAAAACAATATTCATCTTTACTCGTAATGACTTGAATTGTATTTCTAGTTCAATGAGTTTCATTTTATAGGGCCACATGGATACATAAGAGATCTGGGAATATGTTCATTTTTATATTTCAACCTACAGATCTTGAGACAGAGAAAAATCCATTCATATAACTCTCATTAAAATTCTTTTAAAATGTGTATGTCTTCATGGATGATTATGTTATTTTTTAAAATAATGTTTCCCAGATATGATTGATCACCCTGAAGAATAATATTGTATGGGTGAGATTTTAAAATGTATATTATTCATTATACAAACATGTATATGGTATTAATAGATGATGTATGATAAGGAATGTTTTTCCCAATCACAGTTGATGATGTTTTCCCTATATATAGATATAACATCCATTACAAATTTTGACTTTAATTCTAAAAATATGATTACCAAAAGGTATTATGTTAATTTTTTCCAATATATGTTATTAGGTATATAGTTATATATTTGATATGACAATATTTTCCCACTAGGAATTCTCACTAATAATTTAACATCGATGTTCTGAGGTTATTTTTGAATATTTCTTTTGAACATGTGTGGTATAAACGAGTATATATAACAATACTAAGATAATTTATTTAAAGTTTATGAAAATAGATTAGCAATAAAAATACTCATTATATTGTGGTTTTAAAAATTTACAAAATCCAAAAATTATGTATGGTTTAACAGTATAAAATATAGGAATCATATAAGACAGAAAACTGCACCAAAAAGATGAATAATTCAGAAATGACATTTATATCCTATCTTATAAATTTGTATGTTTTAATTTGTGTTATTTATTGTCTATTTTATATTATGTTCAAAATTATATTTCATAAAATAACTATATATTTCACTAAAAACAACTATATATTTATTTAGTATGTTGCACATGTTATTAAACAATTTTTAACATAAACTTTCATAATAAAAAACCTATAACTCTATAAATATTGTGTATTGTGGGGTTATATATATAATAAAAATAATATAAATATTGTTATTGATAAATATTTTTATATATAAATTATTTTTTCAAATTCCATTATTTTAATTTATTAATTATAAAGATACCCTTGGAATATATTTAAAAAGGGTGATCTATATTGCACTCTAAGGGAACAAACACAATCACGACATATAAAATATCAATCAAGATAAAAAATATGATATCATAATAGATGATGATAATATATATAATTATATATAATAATATACTAATGAAAATTATTTCTTAATATCCTGGAATCCTAAAAATATTTTGACAACATAAAAATAGTCATCATATGCTAAATGAAAGATCACTCATAAGAGAATATTACATGTTGCACATGGATTATTACTCATGCACCATTTTTGGTATCTCAGAATATAGAAGTATTAAAAATAAATTGTGGGGATTTATAGTTATAGGAACACATTTAATGAAATAATATATACAAAAATGTAGGTACAAATTATATCATACACACAACATCATAATATGAAAACCCCATGAAACCAAAATGGGTTCCATGTTATTGTCTCAATGAATATCCAAGTGATATATAATAATGATTCCATATAGTTGAAAATATTAATGATTTAATGACATTCATATTATAATAAAGAATCAATTTTCTTATATATAATGTTGAATGGAAAGAAATTAAAATAAAGGAGTATAGAATTTGGTATAGAATTGAACCTTTAATGTGATGATTTACGAAACAAATGGAGAAAATTTTGAGTATGTTAGAACAAATTTTTTTAATAATACTATAATTTAAATGGAATATTTTTTAATATAAATATTTGTTATTAAGAAATACTTGAATATTGAAACATTTAACTGAGTAATTAATGAAATTAAAAAATAAATATTTAAGATTCATACATTTAGTTTTTTCTAAAAGAAAAGTGTTAAAAATGAATATAAAAAATAAGCATACATAGTGTGAAGAAATAGAAATTAAATGTCTCATATATGTAAGGATAATATAAATAGATTAAAAAATAATTACATTTTGAATAAAATACATTTATAGAGAGGTAAGGGG
Source organism: Viscum album (assembly GCA_963277665.1). Lineage (NCBI taxonomy): Eukaryota > Viridiplantae > Streptophyta > Magnoliopsida > Santalales > Viscaceae > Viscum > Viscum album. Next base: position 911,803,037 of record OY728162.1, on the reverse strand, counting down.
ACATAGAAGATGGCTCAAAAGAAAATACGGTGGATTGGATGAGGAAGAATTCTTATTGTGGGGAGTTGTAAAACAATATTTTATATTTACTAAGTGTTGTCTAGTGATTAACCATAACATGTCTCCCAATGAATAGGGCACACAAAATAGTTTTTCTCTTTTAAGTATATTGAAAAATGGGGTCCTTTTTGAAATTATTTGTTTTGAAACAAACAAAACAAACATAATCAATTAAAGAAATGATTCAAAAGAAATTTTAAATTAAAATGATTTATAACTATGATATGAGAATGGTGATTAGGACAGTCTTGGTTTTTCAAATGAAATAATATCCTTTTTCTATTTAATTAAATCTTATTTTCCTTAGTTTCATTTACTTGGACTCTATGATTGTTTCCTCTCACTTCATTGGTATAATGTTGATGGTGAAAAAAACCATAACGAGATCTTAGTTTTGTCCACTCTCATTCCATGTGTAAAAAAGTTACATTTAATATTCTCAATTGACTTAGTAAATACCCAATAGGGTCTTCATTATCCTAAAAAATTTAGAACATCATTTTCCAATCTCCCAAATATTAATGATCGTTAAGTTTTCACCACTATGCCATAGGTTATTACATCATATATAAACCAAAACCTAGTAGAGGGAGACAACAATCATTTACCAAAGAGAAAATCAAGAATAGAATGAATAATAAAAATTTTCTAACATGATCATAAAAACAACATTATAATATTTAAAACAATGTCACTAAGTATAGAAAGATATCTTATTCAATTATTTCCAAGAACTCAATAATTACAAAATAGAAAACCAACCCTTCTCTAGTCACTCAAATGTTTACCCCAACATGGAAAGGGTAATCGAGATGAATAGAGAAGATGAAGGAATTAATAAACTAATAAGAAAAAAAGGTATGAGGAATATGATAGAAAAGTGGGTATCCTTGTTAGAGATCTCTACCTCAGTTGTCAACTAGATGGTGTGGGATGGAATGGAATGCTTTAGAGGGAGGAGATCTCATAATTTTATTGGAAATAATATAACATCTAATGTACATGTTTTGAATCTATAATAAATTAATTATTCATGGATTTTATTCATTATGAATGATTTTAATAAATATCTTTTCCATATACCCTCCAATGGTCATCATATTTGGACAATTGTATTAAGAGTTATGGACGTTTTACTACGAGAACTTATTCTTCCCTGATAGACTCTCTATATTTTACATATTCATATTGTCATGCATTAATGATAACGCAAATTAAATATTCAAGTGTGAGAGCCATCATAATTTTTTTATTCAAAAATATAATTAGTTTCCACCCACAAATGTTCTATGTATTTAAGCCATAAACTCAACTGATAGGGTCCTAGTAGTAAAAATCTTCAGATCTATAAAGATTTTTTCAGGCCTGAATTTTGAGTTTTTTTGATCTTTTATACGGTAGATTCTGATTTTGTTCCTAATGGATTAAATAAAGACCTATATTTTTCTATTCATAAAAATAAATAATTTCAATATTGGGATCAATATTGAAATTTGTTTGGTCAAATTATAGAAATAATTTTAAATAATTAATTACCCAGATTAGGTTATTTGGGTCCACAAGGATGAAATGAATCCCTGGAGGTGTATAATACAAAAAATAAAAAAATTTAATATTCGAATAAATATATAAAATTATATAATAAAAAAATTATAATTAAAAACTGTTAAAAATAAAAATATGCCATTTTATGTTTAAGATTAAAATACTACTGAAATCATAAAATGTTGATTTTTGTATAAAAATAAAAGATGTGGGATTAAAAAAAATTTAATTCAATAAATATTGTTGAAACTATTTTCTCTATAAGTTCCCCCGCACTAAGAATTATTAATCATGAAAAAGTAAATATCAAATTCAAATCAAAGGATATTCATAACACATAACCATGAGATCAAAAAATCTATAATAATAAACAAAAAGATATCTAGCTATATAAAAACCATGATTTAATGATCTCAATTTAGATCATTTAATCTATGTCCACTTCATTTCTTATACCATTCCCAAAACCATCCTCAAATGAATTTTCTACCTTCTTAAAAATTGGAATATTCTACAAGGGTTTTCACATCCAATCTCACGAAAGGGTCACCATTAGTTTGAAAAAATAATACGTCTCCACCTGATTTGAGTTAAGGATTTGTGTTTTTCATGGGGACATTCAGGGGTATTCTGTGGCTTACAGTTCAAAATATTTTGATGATAAAAATTAAAATACTGAATGAGGAAGGCTTGGATATTTTTGAAGAAAAATTGCAAGATTCCATTTTTCACTTAACTATGGTATCCTGCTCACTCCCCATAGTATATCATTAGCTATATAATCATGATAACTCAAGGAATTTAACCTCCATTCATCATTTATTTATTTCAAAATATCAATCTTTTGAAACATTGTTTTTCTGGAGTGCTTCTGATAGAAACATCTTTCTTTCTCCATTTGGAATATCCTTAAAGCCACATATTCTCTAATCATGAAAGCTCATGATTGGCATAACTTTCAACAGAAATAATTCTTCACTAGTAACATCATTTCTTTAACATTGTTTCCACCAAATTTATTAGAAAATGTGGTACCATAGTACAAGATATCTTCCCCCACACTTATGTTCAACTAAACAATGATATTTTATTTAAAGATCAAGTTGGATAGGGAAAATTTGTTTTAAACATGGCTAAGATAAAATGTTTTCAAGTACTTCTTGGGGTAAAACGATTTAATATACTTGTTGTGGTATAATTGAAAGGATTTGCTTGAAAAGAAGGATGTAAAACCAAATAAATTGCTCAATAATTTATATCACAAGTACCTTAAACCCCCATGTTTTGAAAAGAACAAATAAAATTGCACATAAAGAATGAATGGATTGGTTCTCTAAAGAAATGATATTAATGAAATGTATATGAAAAAAATGGTTTTTAATACTCATGGGAAAGATCTTTCAAAAATAAATATAGAGAACTATGGTATGGGATTTAAAAAAGAGTGTACTTTTCTTGAAATTCCGAAAGACAGTAACTTGAAACAGAGCAATTATGAGAATTCATCTAAGAACTATTTAATGGAATATGTTGGTTTATTAATTTAAAAAAAAATTCAAATATATAAATGATAATCATTTTAGCTCAAAAGCATAAAAAACACAGTAAAATTTACCAAGTATCACACAATAGTCAATAAAATAAACAATGTTTTTATAAGAAAAAAGAGAAAGCAAAAAAAATGAAAATCCTAAAGTAAAAAATATCCATCCAATAACATTAAAAGATGTTTTGTCCTTAATGAATTCAAATGGATTTAAAAAGTAATAATATTTTAAAATAAACCACTGAAAGTATGAGATTGTAAAGGAGAGGTAAGACTTAACTTATTAGAATTGCAACATTGAGTTAAGATCGTAAGTGTTGTTCCATGAAAACCTATAAAAAAATCAAAAACAATAACATAAGAAATTTATTAAAATAAAATAAAATATAAATTGAATGATAAATTATAGATAGATCATGGTTTTCCCCTATGTGGGCCTAGAGTTTTGACTACCTCCAGATGGATAGTTCTAACCTGTTATCCTTAATCTAATGGCGAGTGAAGCTTCTTGCATATCAACCCACACAAATTATTATTTACAGCATGAAATTTTTCCTTTTTCTGTGGAATTCATGAATATAGTATGGAAAACCCACTCTCATGTGAATGAGATATAACTAGAAAGGTGTAGTTGTTGGAACCAGGTTCTTCAAATCATGATTTGGTGTGTGGTTTGTGTTTGTTGTCAATCCTCAGTGGAAGTTCAGGGTGTGTACCAACAAAGCGATCATACCGTTCAAGCAGAAAACAGTAGTGAAGGTGGCGCTGTTTCCCAGTGTTTGCCAATTTTTTGGGCCTAAAAATCGGCCAATAAAGTAAAGTGTTTTTGGCAAAGGTACTTGCGCGCCGTTCTCTTGGAGGATAAAAGACTTGTGCGCCATATGTTTTTGAGGATCAGAACATCAAAATTTGGCTATGGAAAGAAGGTCGTGCAAGTGTTGGTTGGGTCGCGCAAGTGAGTTGCGCGACAGAGTTTATTGAAGACAAGACTTGCGCGCCGTCGAGGGACTTGCACGCCGACGCGCAGGGGGTCCAGTTTGCCTATAAATACTGGACCACCCCTCCTCATTTCTAACGAAGTTCAAGGCCGAGAGATTGTTCGATCTCTCGTCACGCATGTGGTTGAGTCGCGCAGGTGGTTGTTTTGTCGCGCAAGTAGAGCTTGCGCGCCGGTTTTTGGTTGGGAGCCCAAGGTGGTTTGGAAGTGAAAGGAAGTGGACCGCGCCAGTTTGTAGTTGGGGAAGCAAGAGTAGCGCATGTGTGTTGATGACACTTGCGCACCAGTTTGGACTTGCGCGCCGTAGTGGGACTTGCGCGGCTGTCTTGGAGAAGCGCACCTAGTTTTCTTGAATCCCACCAGCGTGTTTGGAGCTGCACGAAAGCCGAGAGACTACTCAGTACATTCGAGGAAAAGTGATATTCTTCTTCTGGTGAGAATCAGACTTCAATAGAGCATCTACATACAACAAATGATGTACTCTCATGCAAATGATGAAGAGACCTTCACGTCTATAAACTGAGTGGGACTTCACCAACGGCAGTGAGCCAGGGGGAGTCAACGGGAGTGACCCGAGGGACGCAGTGAGCTATCCCTGAACATTTGTAAAGGCAGTTTTCCTGGGACAGAGTGTCTGTACCCGAAATTTTGTATCCACAGCTAGTGAAGCATAGTGGATTTAGGTATGACCGACAACCTGTCGGCGTATGCTCCTTGGACGTAGCCCTTAGTGGTGAACCAAGTAAAAATGGATGTGTCTTCTCTGTGCATGTGAATGTTTTCATTCTGATCATAATCATCATACAGGTTCAACAAGTTCCTACCAACGTGGGAACAAGATCCAATACATTAAAAGAAAAAGTGGTCACCCTGATTCACCCCTCCCCTCTCTGGGTGTCCCGGGGTCCTTCAAGTGGTATCAGAGGGTAAAGGTTGCTAGTATTGAATCTGACCTTCATCGTCATGGAAAACGCGGTCAATGTCAGGGGAGTCCCTCAGTTCGATGGAAGCAATTTCCAGATCTGGAAGAACAGAATGAGATCTCATCTAAGATCTCTTGGAATGGAAGTTCTTTTTTCTACTGTGCAAGGAATACATGTCACTGATCCAACAGGTCTGGCTATGACTGAAACAGACAGGAAACTTCTTGATGCAGATGCTAAAGCACAGAATCCTCTCACTGCAGCCCTTTCTGATCAGATCTACCTAAAGGTGATGAATTGCACATCAGCAAAATCCATGTGGGATAAAATTGAGAATATTTATGAATGTGATAGCAAAGTGAAGGAGGCGAAACTACAAGTGCTGCACAATCGGTTTGAAGATCTGAAGATGCATCCAGGCGAGAATGCAGACTCTTTCTTCAATCGAATTACCGAAGTGGTTGGAGCTATTCGGGGTCTAGGCGAAGAAATCAAAGACATTGATATTGTAAAGAAAATATTGAGAAGACTACCACCTCTTTATAATGAGAAGGTGTCAGCCCTTGAGGAAAGAGATCTTTCCAAACTTTCATTAGATGATCTACTGAGCAGTTTGGTAGCATATGAAATGAGAGTCAAACCTGAAGATGCTACGACTCGGGTGAGCAAGGAAATGGCATTCAAGGCCATGGATAAACTGAAAATATAAAAGGATAGTAGCGGTGAAGATGACGAAGAAAAAGAAATTCTTTCTCTCATTGCAAAGAAGTTCCAGAAGGGGAAAGGGAAATTCAATGGGAAGTTACCTCTCGCGTGTTTCCGTTGTGGAAAAGTTGGGCACATTGCTTCTCAGTGTTTAAAAATGATCAATGATGAAGATAGTGAGGATGAAAACTTCAAGAAGCCTCAGAGAAGGTTCTTCAAAAAGGGAGACTTCAAATCTGGTAAGAAAATGCAAAGGAAGAGTTTTGTCTATGAAGAGGAAGAAGATGATAATGAATTCTGTGATGAAGAAGAACCAGAATTCAAAACTGGGAACCATACTTCTATGATGGCCACTGTTGAAAAGCCAGAAGATACGGAAGGAGAAAAACAACTGAGAACTTGTGTATATCCTGAGATGCAACTTAAGGATGCGGTTAGTAAGCTTAAGATAAAATGTAAGAGCTGCAATAAGTGGAAATCAATTGTGGAAGAATCAACTGAATATGTTGATCAACTAGAAGCTAAAATTGAACGACTGGAAGAATTTGTGAAGGTACAATCTAAAATAATTGAAAGCAATGATGATGTAGTAGATCTGAAGCTGAGAATTGAAGAGCAGGCAAAGGTCATCAATGACCTCACATCCAGAATGGATGAAAAATCCAAGACTGCTGAGGGTCTTGAGGAGGAAGTAGTTACTCTAAGGAGTAAACTGGAGACTGAATCAGTTCCAAAAGAATCAAGGAAGAAAATACAGTTTGGACGATTCTCAGATGCAGAATTACTAGCAAGAGCCAAGTGTGGTTCAGATGGGGTTGGAAAAATCTTGAGTGATCAAAGACCCACTTGAATGGGAAAGAGTGGAATTGGCTGTGAGGTTGAGTCATCAACTGCTAGAAGTGCAAAGATCCAAAAGAAAGATAAGATGAAAGTTGAACATGTTGAAATGTTACCTAGAGTGCTGAAAAGGGAACCCTCAATCCAAACTCAAAGGAGACCTGAAAATTATCCTCAAACTTTCAAAAATGGCAGACAGTCATACTATTCTCCCAAGGAAGAAGCTATAAGGAGAAATTCAAGTGAGAAGACATTTCTTCTCATGAAGTGTCAGTTCTGTGGCTATCTGGGACATACCATGTCTTATTGTGAAGAGGCAAGAAGCTATCTGAATGGAGAAGATATAGATGCTCAACAAAGAAGAACAATTTCATATCCTAATTCTTATAGAAGAAATAATTTCTATGGATATTGTTTTCATTGTTCTAACTTTGGTCATAAGGCTATTAATTGCAGGCAGAGAAGGGACATTGACACCTCATACAGAAGTTCCAGACATGTCAAGTCTTGTCAGCAAGACAATGTTTCTCTTTCAAACAAGTTCTCACCTCTTAAAGAAGACTTTGACTATGAAGAACCTGGGTTTGCAGAAGAGATAGTTGAAAGGCCATCAGTTATATTTACTCAATCTAATGTCTCATGGAAGGAAAGGAGGAAGATTGAGAAATCAAACCTTGCAGAGGTAGCCCTCAAAGCTACAAAGAATAACAGTACCTGGATTCTAGATAGCGGTTGATCATCTCATATGACATGTAATACCGGCCTACTAACAAATATCATAAATAATGTTGATGGTACAGTAAGATTTGGTAATGATGGGGCTCTGAAAATCAAAGGGAGTGGAAGTACCAAATTAGCTAATGAAGAACTAAAGAAGACTGAAGTCCTTTACGTAGATGGCCTACGTCATAATCTCCTCAGCGTGAGTCAACTCTGTGACTCAGGACTTGTTGTTACTTTTAATCAGAAAGGCTGCACTATCAAGGGAAAAACTAGAAATTCTCTCATGAAGGGATGCAGAACAGAAGGAAACTTGTATCAGGTTGATAGTGAAGAAAATGTATGTTACATGACTGTTGAAGAAGAAAACAATCTGTGGCATCAGAGATTGGGACACATCAATCAACAAGACATGGAGAAAATATCAAAATTGAGAATTGTCATGGACATTCCCAACCTGAAGCGTGAGCGTGAAAAATCGTGTGATGCTTGTATTCGTGGGAAGCTGGTCTGCAGTTCATATTGGCCAAAGAAGAAAAGGGCATCTCACCTTCTTGATCTGATTCATACAGATGTTTGTGGTCCAATAAATGTTGCAGGAACACATGGAGAAAGGTAATTTGTCCTTTTCATTGATGATTACAGTAGAATGGCATGTGTGATGGTCATTCACAGGAAAAGACAAGTCCTTGACTGCATGAAAACCTATCGGCGAATCGCTGATAATGATACTAGACGAACATTCAAAGTGTTGCGATCTGACAATGGAGGAGAATACACGTCCATTGAATTTGAAAATTATCTGGAGAAGCATGGGATACAACATGAGGTAGCTGCTGTGAGAACTCCACAACAAAATGGAGTTTTTGAACAAAGGAATCGACAGGTAAACAACATGGCACGAACTATGCTGATTGAGAGTCGTATTCCACGACATTACTGGAAAGAGGCTGTTCAAGCTGCTGTGTACATTCAGAATCGAACAGGAATTTATATGGGTGAGACGAAGACACCATATGAATTGTGGCATGGACGGAAGCCTTCTCTAAAATACTTTCGTGTCTTTGGAAGTAAGTGTTTCATCAGAAACAAAGAAGGAAATCAGGGGAAATATGGTGACAACGCAGATGAAGGAATCTTCCTCGGTTACTCAATGAACAGCAAATCCTACAAATGTTTCAACAATCGTTTGGGAAGGATTGTGGAAAGCAATGATGTTAAGATAATTGAAGAGAAAACCACAAATTCTTCACGGACTTCATATGCTGATGTGATAGAAAGTCATGAAGAATGTGAACATGAAGAAACTACAAATGTAGAAATAGAGGAAGCTGTTCAAAACACTCATCAATCACATAATGATGTTGACTCAGAAGAAGAATCTGAAGAAGAAACTATGGCTGAAGAGAATACTACTGAACCTCGCAGGAGAAATCGAAGAGTTGAGATTGATCCATCCAACATAATTGGGGATAGGAGTGCACCCACTCAAACCAGAAGGATGATAAATACCACGCAATCTGCATTTCTATCAGTTTTAGAGCCATCCTCATTCGAAGAAGCTGCACAAGATATATCTTGGGTGAAAGCCATGAATGATGAATTAGACTAAATTGACAAGAATCAGACATGGGATCTTGTCCAGAGACCTGAAGGTCACAATGTGATTGGTACCAAATGGATGTTCAAAAATAAGCTTGATGAGCATGGAAGTGTCATCAGAAACAAGGCACGACTGGTATGTAAAGGATACTCTCAGATTGAAGGCATTGATGTTGAAGAAACCTTTGCTCCAGTGGCTAGACTGGAGTCAATCAGGCTTTTCCTTGCCATGGCACTCCAAAGAGGATATAAAGTATATCAAATGGATGTCAAGACAGCATTCTTGAATGGTGTACTCGAAGAAGAAGTCTACATTGAACAACCAGTGGGCTTTGTCTTGGGTACCGATGAAACAAAGGTCTGCAAACTAAAGAAAGCTCTATATGGTTTGAAGCAGGCACCACGGGCGTGGTACTCACGGCTAGATTCATATCTCAAGAAGTTGGAATTAAAAAGAGGAGGAGTTGATCACAATCTCTATGTGAAGAATTCTCCAAAAGATCAGTTCATGGTTCTTGTCTACGTTGATGATATAATTTTTGGTGGCAACAGACAGAAATTAGTGGATGAATTTGCCAACCACATGAAATCATAATTTGAAATGTCTATGATTGGGGAGCTCACATATTTCTTGGGGTTGCAAGTGATTCAAAAGAAGGAATAAACTTTCATTTCTCAGGAAAAATATGCAAGAGAGTTGCTGAAGAAGTTCAATATGCAAGACTCCAAACCAATGTCAACTCCGATTGCTGTTGGAACTAAACATGGAAATCATGAGGATGGGAACTCTGTTGATCCCACCATGTACAGGAGGATCATTGGAAGCCTACTGTACCTGACAGCGACAAGGCCAGATATTGTCTTTGCAACATGCCTTGCGTCCCGCTTTCAGAGTAATCCAATGGAGGAACATATAGCAGCAGTAAAAAGAATCATGAGGTACATTCAAGGTACACATAACTACGGGTTATTTTTTACTGCAGGCAGGGACAGTGAATTATCAGTATTTTCTGATGCTGACTGGGCTGGTGATGTCGTAGATAGAAATTCCACTAGTGGTGGGGATTTCTATATTGGGCAGAAATGTGTTGGCTGGTTGAGCAAGAAATAAGAAAGTACTTCTCTTAGTACTGCTGAAGCTGAATATATCTCCGCCACAAAAGCATGCACTCAACTTCTTTGGATGAAGCAGTAGCTAACAGATATTGGTGATAAGGTGAAGCAACCAATGGTGATTTATTTTGATAACAAAAGTTCAATTGATCTTACGAAGAATCCGGTTCAGCATTCTCGTACAAAACATATTGAAATACGGTATCATTTTATCAAAGAAAAGGTTGAACAAGGCGTGATTAAAATGGATCATGTCGGAACTAATGGGCAAGTGGCTGATATCCTAACCAAACCATTGTCCGCGGCTGTATTCGAGAAGCATCGGTTGAACCTCGGTGTTCAACCACCTCCTACTGCATAAGGAGGATCCGGAAGTCCCCTCTCCCCGTTTGATTTAACTTTTTTTATCTGCTTATGGCTGTGATACAGGTTTATGGGGGAGATACTATCCAGGGGGAGTATGGCTTGAGCTGAACGTTGAACAAACTTTTCGGTCTTTGGTTTTATTGTCAATGGGGGAGAAAGGACTAAATTCAAGGCAAGAAATTCTTCTATGATGAGAAGTGTCAGATTGTGATGAGAAGTTTAATAAGGATAACATCGGGCATTATAAGGATAACATCGGGCGTCATGGAGAATTTCAAAACACTACGACCCAATTCAAGCTTTCTCTCTTGTTTTCTACACCGAGCATTGCTTACGTAGACATAGAGTGTTGGATGAGTTGATTCTTGCGTTTTGGATTTGCTCATGGTTGAAGATCTATTGAATTTATTCTGATTGCCAACAAAACCAAAGGGGGAGATTGTTGGAACCAGGTTCTTCAAAGCATGATCTGGTGTATGGTTTGTGTTTGTTGTCAATCCTCAGTGGAAGTTCAGGGCGTGTACCAACAAAGCGATCATACCATTCAAGCAGACAACAGTAGTGAAGGTGACGCTGTTTCCCAGTGTTTGCCAATTTTTTGGGCCAAAAACCGGCCAATAAAGTAAAGTGTTTTTGGCAAAGGTACTTGCACGCCGTGCTCTTGGAGGATAAAAGACTTGCGCGCCATATGTTTTTGAGGATCAGATCATCAAAATTTGGCTAAGGAAAGAAGGTCGCGCAAGTGTTGGTTGGGTCGCGCAAGTGAGTTGCGCGACATAGTTTATTGAAGACAAGACTTGCGCGCCGTCGAGGGACTTGCGCGCCGCCGTGCAGGGGGTCCAGTTTGCCTATAAATACTGGACCACCCCTCCTCATTTATAACGAAGTTCAAGGCCGAGAGATTGTTCGAGCTCTCGTCACGCAGGTGGTTGAGTCGCGCAGGTGGTTGTTTTGTCGCGCAAGTAGAGCTTGCGCGCCGGTTTTTGGTTGGGAGCCCAAGGTGGTTTGGAAGTGAAAGGATGTGGACCGCGCAAGTTTGTAGTTGGGGAAGCAAGAGTCGCGCATGTGTGTTGATGACACTTGCGCGCCAGTTTGGACTTGCGCGCCGCAGTGGGACTTGCGCGGCTGTCTTGGAGAAGCGCGCCTGGTTTTGTTGAAGCCCACCAGCGTGTTTGGAGCTGCACGAAAGCTGAGAGACTACTCAGTACATTCGAGGAAAAGTGATATTCTTCTTCTGGTGAGAATCGGACTTCAATAGAGCATCTACATACAACAAAGGATGTACTCTCATGCAAATGATGAAGAGACCTTCACGTCTATAAACTGAGTGGGACTTCACCAACGGCAGTGAGCTAGGGGGAGTCAACGGGAGTGACCCGAGGGACGCAGTGAGCTATCCCTGAACATTTGTAAAGGCAGTGTGCCTGGGACAGAGTGTCTGTACCCAAACTTTTGTATCCGCAGCTAGTGAAGCATAGTGGATTTAGGTACGACCGGCAACCTGTCGGCGTATGATCCTTGGACGTAGCCCTTAGTGGTGAACCAAGTAAAAATGGCTGTGTCTTCTCTGTGCATGTGAATGTTTTCATTGTGATCATAATCATCATACAGGTTCAACAAGTTCCTACTAACGTGGGAACAAGATCCAACACATTAAAAGAAAAAGTGGTCACCCTGATTCACCCCTCCCCTCTCAGGGTGTCCCGGGGTCCTTCAGTAAATAGTATAAAGAATGATTTCATCTATTTATTGGTCTCCACTTTCATGAATTCTACTTCATTCTACAATGATTTCTCAAGTTATGCTACATAAATCGAATAATAAAAGGGAATTTCAAACTGTAAATCTATTTAATCAAAATTTAATCATGAAAAGTAAATATCAAATTCTTCCCCTTTAATGTTCACAAATATTATCTCATTTTTCTATAGTAAGGATACTTTCATCTCTTCATTCACTCCATCCAATAAATGTTCATCATTTTTGGGGAGCCCCTTATGTTCCTCTTTATTTGTAAAGGTAGTGTTCTAGCCAAAGACCAAAACACAAAAATTATTATATAAAAGAAAGGGGTTAAACAAGTCTAAAAGATGGAATTTTGATTACATCCTGCAAATATAGAGGAAGAAGCTCATGGGGAAGATCATCTCTCCAGGTAGAGTCTCTATAAATGCCCATTTTGGAAAGGGCATCATGAACTCTATTTTCTTCCCAGTAAGCATGCATAGCAATGAAGTTAAGGGAAGTGAGAGATTTCAGACACTCTGTCCAGTGGGAAGTTAGTTTCTTGGCTAGGTGGATGGTGCCCTTCTAGATTTCCTAGATGGTAGTGGAGGAGTCTCTTTCAATCCATATATTGTTCCAGTTGTGCATCTTGAAAAATAGGATAACATGAATGACGCTGAGCATCACGGCTTCTAGGGTGGTATAAATACCACATGATCCATAGAAGTATTCGATAACTTGATGAAGATGATTCCTGAAGATGGCTCCACAACCCGCAGGGCCAGGGTTTCCTTTAGAGGTGCCATCTACCTTGATTTTTATCCATCTTGATGGAGGGGGCTTCCAAAAAACATGAAGCATGAATTTAGGGTGAGGATATTTACCTAAAATCCCAAGACACTGAGGATCACCAAATCTCTAACTGAGTTGTTACACTGATCTTTCTGAATCAAGGCCGCCTCTAGGTATCGATAATAATTCTCATTTTTTCAGCATTAATATTGAAAGAGTTGTTGCGAAATGTATATTCATTCCTGCCATACCAGATCACATGAAGAAGCTCTGTAATTGCATCCACAATGAGGTTCTTCATTTGTTGAGAGTCAGATTTCTCTAGACATTTTTGAATCTGAGAGATTAGAGAATAAGAAAAAAACCAGTTTCATTCAAAGATATCAAATATATAATGCAAGAGTAGTAGCCATATCACAATAAAGGAAAAGATGTTCAAGATCATCATGATGTTGGTTACACATACAACATTAAGAGCAAAGGTTGATTCCAAATGTCTGTAAATAGGAGTCAGTTGGAATTCTAACATGAGAAATACGCCAAACAATAGTAAATCTTGAAGGTTTAATCCACGAATTATTGAAGTTGTTAATATAGCTAATGTCACGCATATAATTGGAGTATAATTGATTTTTAAAGATCTTTGAATCTAGAATCCCATTATGGGAAGGTTCCCAGATCAGGAAATCCTTATCAACAGAGAAATGGTAATTATGAATAATATATTTAATCACTTCATGGAGGGGAGTATTTTTCATGTTCATGATGTTTTTAATGGTGTCACTGTTATGCATAGGGAGATGTGCGGAATAAATTAAGGAAATCAAGTGCGTTAGGGTCTAGTTATCAAGCCAAAAATTCAAATTTGGGTCTCTGTTGGCCATCCATCTAGAATTGGACATAATGGAGTTGAATGAACATTTAATGGTTGGAAAATATAGAGGACGTGTAGTAAGAATGAATGTTTCTTCGGTGTTTTCCAAGAAAATGATCTTAGAGGAAGTACGTGGAAGGTAATTTATTACAAATTAGATTACACGCAAACTTCACCTGAAGGGCTTGGTTAATGTTTGTGAGGTTTTTTATTCCAATACCACTTTTTTCAATAGGTTTACAGCATGTGAACCAAGGTATGATGACTAATTTCTTTTCCAGAGTGCTTCCCATCCAGACAATGTTTTTAATGGAATCATTGATGTGTTTTAGGAGACTAGCCGGCCATTTATAGATCACCATTGAGTAGAACAATTTAGAAACAATTTTTGATTTAACAAGGAAAATTCTCTCTTCCATTGAGATATTTTTTCCTTTCCACGAAGATAGGTGTCGAAGAGTTTGATCAATGATGGTATAGAAATGAATCTATTTGGGTCTACCCCAAAAAAATGGAAACCCCAAGATAATTAAAGGGTAGATAGACCTCTTTAATACCAAGAATATTTGTAATCCTGCTTTTCCAACTGGGGGGATAGTTTTTTCCAATGGAAAGAAAGGATTTCAACCAGTTGATATGTTGTAAAGAGACCTCTTCATAGTGAGATATGACAGTTTTTTGGTTTCTAAGGCTTCTTTTGTCCCATTTTAGGGAAATTTTAATTTCATTAGTATATAGAAAATGGGAGGTGGAATTCACACTTCTAGAAGCAGGTATAGGATTAATATTACCATTTCCAATAGCTTGGTAGATGAGTCTACTAAGGTAGTCTTCAGCGATGGAGAATAGTATAGCCGAGAGGGGCTCTCCTTTCCTGACCCCTTTAGAAAAATTGAAGTAACATCTAGGTGTACCAATTAGCAGAATAGAGATATGAGTAGAGTTAAAAAGAGTGATAATTATGTTGATAATGGTATCATTGAAACCAAAATTTCTAAGCACTTTAATGATAATGTTATGGTCAATGGAATCAAAGGCCTTCCTTATATCGAGTTTAATGGCCACATTCCTGCCTCTGGTTTTCCTGTTCAACAGGTCAGCAGCTTCAGAGGCTAAATAGATACAATCATATTTATATCTACCTTTAATGAAACCAAATTTATTAAATGAAATAATTCTATTGCTGATATCGATAATATGGTTGGAAATAAATTTGGTGATAATTCTAAACAGTGAGTTAATTTGGGTGATGGGTCTGAAATGATTGATTTAGTTATAATTTTCAGAGTTAGGAATGATGACAAGGAATTGAGAGCTCAGACCATGAGGATGAATGACTTTAGGGAATAAATTTTTAACCATTCGGCAGCCATCATCCTGAATGATGTCCCAATGTTGTAGGTAGATCCCGTTATTAAAGCCATCTGGACCTGGGGCACCATCTGTGTTAAGACTAAAGACAACGTCTTTGAACTCATGATCTTGTGGTACATTATTAAGTAGGAGATTATCCTCATTTGGGACTATTATTGGAATAACTTCTGGCTGATGATCTTTATCAATATTAGGACCTTTGAAGATATTTTGAAAATGAGTGATGACATGGTTGGAAATCCTTTCATCAGTAGAAAAAATCCCCCCCTCCCTAATATAAGAGAGAGGTTTACAAGTTTTTTTATGTTTTTGTAGATCATTTTAGAACATTGTGTTTCTATCTCCATCAATTTACCATTAAGTTTTAAAGATTTTCTTTTTTAGGTTATCTTTAAAGTTAAGGAGAGTAATAAGTTTAGAAGAAATATTAATTTCTTATTGGGGATTTTGGGAAATATTAGAACAGGTGCTATGATTTTGAAGTTGATTAAGACCATCTTCAAGAGTGTTAATGTTGTTATCTATTTACTTATATTTTGATTTACACCAGTTTTTTAGGATTTGTTTTAGCATTTTTAGTTTCATAGGACAGGAAAAAGAATCATTTTTCGTTTTCATGTTCGTCCAAGATTTTTTAATAATGTTTTCACAGTCTATGTCAGAAGACCAGGCGATGTTATATATAAAAGGATATCTAGGATTTATGTGGTTGAAGGAGAAACTAACCAGAATATGGTGGTGATCAGAAGACACATCGTTAAGAGTGATACTGGAAATGTTGTCCCATTTATCAAGAGCAAGATCGTTAGTAAAGGCTCTGTCCAGTTTTTTGGCCACAGTTTTGTAATAATGATGTCTATACCAAGTAAACATAGCACCACTAAGATTAATCTCTACAAGGTTGTTATGTTAAATGAATTATTTGAATTCTCTAGTAGATATTGAGGCATGAAGCGGGCCTAGTTTTTCACTTGAATCTAGAATGACATTAAAGTCCCCAATAATAAACCAGGGTTTTTGAATTATGTTACTATGCTGTGTGATTTCAGTCCAAAGAGACCTTCTATCTTGATATCTATTATAAGCATAGACAGAAGCAGTGAAAAATGTGTGATTGTTCAAACATGTTATCACAAGTAAAATCTTGATTTGAAGTTCTAAAAATATTGACATTTTGAAGGGAGGAGTGGGAAAAAATCCATAAGGATTCAAAAGGGATGTTATTCGTGCAAGATTCAACCAAAGAGTAACCAGGGGGATAAGCATGCTGGAATCTAGAAGAAAAATTTATGTTGGGCGCATAGATAGCAAACATATTAGGTGTGTGAGTAAAAATAAATCTTTTCAAAACATTGGTCGTATCACTGTTTTCTATCCCTTGGATGTTCCAGAAAAGAACATTCATTTATACCTTTTTTGTGGGGTTGTCCCCTCTCATTTTAGAGGCTGAGGGTTTTTCTCTAGTTGCAACTCCCATAGTGTTGTTGTTGTGTTTATTACCATTTTCTACATGTGTTGAAAGGGGGAGCCAAAGAGGTGTTAACAGAAACTGAAACAATTTTTGTCCTAGTCTCACCTTGAATTTTAGAGTCTAATTCATGCGGAATGCATGCAACTATAGCCGGTGCAGATGGTTTGTATTCATACTCTTTTAGTGCATCTTGATCATCAAGAAGTAGGGATATATCCATCCTAGATTGATCATCCTTGTCCTGAGGCTTGGTTGGGGAGGACAACAGTGTCATTTTGACCGCTGCATCACCATGTCCGACCTGAAGTCTTTCTTAAGTGGTTTTAAAATACCAGTTTTAGTATTGTTTAGAGAGCCCAGTGTGATAGAGTGCATTAGTTTTAATAGGGGGACACTTCAGCAATGTTCAGGTCTGTATCCTTCAATGGTGCTCCTAAAATTAAGACAATATCCTCTAAAGGGATTCAGCTTTCCCAGGGGCTGTTTGGGGATGTGAAACAATTTCAGATATATTATCCACAAGGTTATTGTGAAGGATCTGTTATAAGGTTTTCAGACTCTTGTTCATCAACCATATTAGCCTAAGAATCCCCTTTTTTAGGAATCAGTTCAAATGGGTTTCTTTTGACAACCCATTTATCTATTTCCCTTTTGGGAGATTCAGGTTTTTCTGGAACAATTTCATTTACCCTATTATTTGTTTTAACCTCTGTCCATTCATTGGGGTTCTACGGAGGGGGAGGTTTTTGCACAAACCTACAGTTATAGATAGTATGACCAACAGGTTTACAGAATTCACTATAGGGTTGGAGCCTCTCATACACTACCTTAACATCATTTTTATAATCAATAGCACTGAAAGTGATTGAGATGGGTAGTTTGTTCTCAAGATTAACCTCTATGAGCACTCTAGTTTTCATGGAATAGGGGGACCAAGTAGATTCTCACACACATTCTAGAATTTTTCCATACCATGTTGATCTCAAGTATTTGAATCATAATAAAAATCTTCTTCATAAATGTCTATCATAAAGGGTTATATATGGACAAATTTATCATATTTAAATTTTCTCATGTTCTCTTCATGTTCATCAACATCAACTGGGAGTGGGGAATCCACTTCCACCACTGGCTTATGTTTATATATAGCTTTCTCCTAGGTAGCATGGACATGTTCTATTAGCCTAATTATTTGACCCTTAATACTTTTATGGGCCTTTAATTTTATTTACTTGAGCTATGTTTCACACTAAAAATTCTTCATCTAATTGTTGTTACAGCTATGAGTATTAATTCTATGTAGAGTAATACCAATTTGGATATGTCCAAAAAAAATATTTTTGTTTTCAATTTATCTGAAAAATTTGAAATGAGTCAACTATTTTGAGGAAGATTGTGGAACTACCTTCTATGAAACTACTAAAAGTTAAATAATTCCTATCGTGGGGTGTGGAAAATAATATTTTTATATTTCTTATGTTTAGTATAGTGATTAACCCTAAGAATTATCCTAAAGAGGAGTGTACAAAAAAAATTTTCACTTTTAATTTGAGGGAAAATGTTGTTGTTTTGGAATTGAATGGTTTTTAAAGAAAAACAATAAATGTAATAAAATTTGAGAATGATTTAAAATAAATTGGATGATAAATTAATTAAAAACTAGGATATAAGAATAGTTATTTGGTCACTGTCAACATTCCAATTGAAATTCTATCAATGTTCTATTTAATTAAATAATATTTTTTAATGTTTTTTAAGAGAGTTCCCATGATCGTTTCCCCTCACTCCTTGGTGAAATTTTTATGGTCAGATAAAAATGTATTGAGATGTCATTTTTGTCTATTACCCATCCATGTGTGTGGAAGTTAAATTGAATGTCACAAATTGACTTGGGAAATACCTGATCGGGTATTGGTTATTGCACATAATTAAGAAAATCCATTACCTCTTTAACACGTACTAATGATCTTTTAGTACTTCAACGCTAATATTTTGTTTATTCCATCGGATATAAACCAAAACCCTATGGAGTCAGATAATGATCATTCAACAAAGTGAAAATAAATAACAAATCAAAAATAAACTATAATTTCACTTGTTCATAAAAATTACAATGTGAAATTGAAAACAATGTCAAAGAATATGAAAAGTCAATTAATAAAATTATATCAAAGAACTCAAGCATTAAAAAATAGTAAAAAAAATCCCTTCCCCAATCACTCAAATGTATATCAGGCCATTGTAAGGGTAATCAAGATGAATGGGGAAGAAAAAATAACTAAAAAATAATAAGATGAAAAGGGAGGAGGAAGAAGATGGTGAAGCATGAATCCTTGGTGAAGATTTCCTCCTTAGCTGTTGATTGGTTGGTGTGGGATGTAATTGAATGCTTTGAAGGGGATCATATATCCTCCTTTTATGGACAAAAGTTTCCTTCAAATGTTGACAGATTGAATCCATAATAAATGAATGCTTCATGGATTTTATACTTCATGAAAGTTTTTTATAAATTTCATTCTCATCTCCTATCCGCATTTCACCATATTTTTCTATGTATAGTACGAGTTATGTATGTTTTACTCCAAGAATTTATACTACCCTCGATGACTCTCCACGTTTCATGTATCCATATTTTCCTTCTTTAATGACCATGAAAACTATAAATTCACACATGATCGCCTTAATTAATGATGTTAAAAAATGTCTTTCACATCCACCCACTAAATTGAATAGTATTCAGGCATTCCAATAATGAGATATGGGCCCAATACCAAAAATCACCATATCTGTAAATAGTTTTCAAGACCCAAAATTTGAGCTTGTTTTTAGTTTCTATAAGGTGTATTCATATTTTGGTCTAGAAGGATAAAATCAATATCTAGATTTTTATAATACTAAAAAGAAATATATGGATGATTTTGATAAATATTGAAAAATATATGACCAAAATAAAAAAATATTTTCAAACTTTCAAAAATAAAAAATATTTCATTTTCATTATTAAGCTCAAAATACCACTAAATTCAACAAATATGGAAATTTATATGAACATTATACTTTGGTGAGATTAAAAACAATGAAATTAATTAAAAAAATTGAAAATATTTTCTCTATCAACTCCCCCAGTCATAGAAGTTGGACTCCTAGACAAGTAAACATTTATATAAAATCAAAGAAAATTAAAAACGCATTGCCATGAGATCTGAAAATCAACACAATGAAGCAAAAAGATATAATTCCACAACTAAAATGATTATTTCACGTTCTCCATTTATAAAATTTATAATATATCCACTTCATTTTTTATACAATGATCACAAAACACCAACCACAAATTATTGAAACTCTTTTCTCAATTAAAAATACATTTACCTCAACAAATGTCTCAATTGGAACATCTATTATACATAATGAATAATAAAATTATGATTATTATTTAATTAATTAAGAAACATTTTCTTGTATATTTGATTTATTATTGTTCAATTTTCCTGAAAATATCAATTTATTATGAAATTATGTTCATGATCACCATCCCATTGATATTTGTTTCACGGTTCGAAGCTCACATCAATTTATTCATAGTTAGATAAATTCTCTCCAATAATTCCTTAACAAAAAAGAATGTGTTTTATTTAGAGAATGTTATTTAACACCATTAATATTTTATAAATATAAAATAGTGATAAAAATAATCAATATTCAATTATATTATATCTTATAAATTAATTACTTTTTCATTTATGTGATTTTATTCATAAATGAACATATTAATTTTTATTTATTATCTATTTTAATTTACCTAAATAAATATTAAAAACTAAATTATACATATTAATTCTATAATTAAAAAATAATACTTATTACAACTATCCAAGAAGTCGATGATGAAAAATGTAAAATAGAAACGATGGAGGTAGTGAACCAAATATTATATGAGTGATGTTCTCCATTTTCAATAAATAAAAGGATGTTAGATATTAGTTATTACATTAATAAGCCTTTATTAAATTATATTTATTATACTATTTTATGTTTAGTTAAATGGTTATAATATATTTTTAATTTTCAATAGATTAAAATCACTTAAAAGAGAATGATTGATGTGATTACCTATTCTATTAATATTCTCATTTAACACATAACATGAGTTGTTTTAATGGAATTTGTGAACAAAAAAATATCTTGAATAAAAATAGGGATGTTACAAATATATTTTGATATGTATTTGGAATGGTGAAGAACTTATTCTTAATAGAAAAATTGGGTACAATTTATAACTATAGGGGAGGGGTGTTTTTGAAGATAATTCCATTTCAATAATACTTTTGTTTTTACGACTACACATAGTGAAGACTCATTAACCTATGAATAGTAATTCGATTCTGTAACGCATAGATAATGTTTAATTATTTTATATAATATAAAAATAATCATGGAATTTTCCACTAATGAAAAATATCATATATTGATGTATTTCACTATTCACAAAAATACAATGTTTTCAAAAAAATTAAAACATTCACCAAATGATAATTTTAATATGGTGAATTGAAAAAATGAAATCTATTATTTCGAAAATAATTTCTAAAATATGATAAATTTAATTTTTAAATAATATCACATCATATAGAAAATTTAATATTTATTCTCATCTCTATATAATTATTTATACTTAAAATTTAATTTTTATATTATATTTTTCTATGATTTTATAAAAATTATTTACATTTTTTAGAAAATATTTTATGAAAAAAACTAAGATTTCATATTTTTGAAAAAATAACCATAATATTTCATAAATATAAATAAAACGTATTTGATTTCCAAAAATAAAATTTTTCCTATTTCTGTATATTAACAATTTAATCATATTAAAGAAATATTTATTTTTTTTATATAAATTCGATATATTCTATTCCAATAAGATTCAAAAATTTTAGATTACTAATCTACTAGCGTGGTTTACATTATAACTATCATGTTATTATTACTAACTATCTATAAACTATTCTTACAATCAAATATCTAATGGTAATGTCTATTATATAATCCTAGTAAACAATTCCTAATTATATGTTTAATCATTCACCTTAATTTTTCTCAAAGATCTTCATTGATAACATTAAAACTGTCAAATACATTAATAGTATTTTGTATCTTTTTTATGGTATTTCTCACTGGTGTGAATATTTTAAGAGACCAAGTTGATCAAAATTATTTTTTTCTGTTGTACCATTATATTGTAGAGACCCAAAGCTTGAAGTACATTGACATTACGTTACATTTGCGGAATACTTAGTACATAACAAAAACACACACGCAAGGATCGTAATAGTTTAGTGTCTTTGGAAACTCGGAACGTAATCTTCTAATCGTGATGAATGATCTTCAACATCTCCCATAAAGATCTTCTTTTTTTTATACCTGAATCCTTTCTTTATATCCTTGGTAAAAGAAAACATAAAAGGGTGAGCTCAAATGCTCAGTAAGGTTAAACAAAAGAAATATCAATCACATCATATACATAAGCACATAACTTTTGGAAATCATAACCTACAAAAGAGATCATAATTTCGTAACATGGGGTAAATCATGGCAGTGAAATATAATCACAATAATCATAACATAAAACATGTAACTTTGTGGCATTCACACATAATCATAGAGAATCATTTCTTGTTAGTCAAGACTCATCGCCAAGACTATCTTAGTGGACAAAGTCCCTTTGTGAACTGAGTCACCCTCGTTTCAGTCCTGTTTCACTGAACCGGTATAACCTACCGTTCCAGCCATGTCTATCTCATGAGATATAAAATCATTACCCAATGCATTAGAGGGAGATATATGTCCCACCCATCTCATAATGATAACATTCTTATGTGTGCCACAAAATCATAAATCATACATCATTGCATAAACCATGTAATAAAATGGGATTCTTAAACATCATGCCATCATAATCCATAAACAATTGATATCATTTCATCATAAGAAAATTGAAACCATTTAAATCATAGAGACCTTTTACTTGAAACATACATATCAAATAACGTCATCTTAGATGGAAAATAGTTTTGAAAAAAAACACTTGAAATGAATTCTTGAGGAAAATATCCTTTCTTCCTTAAAAACATTTTCCTTTCTTAACATGTCATAAAACTTTAAACTAAAAGAAGTTGATTAAAAATAATCCTGAAAAATTGTAAAGGAAGCTTCTTGGAAATAATTTTTTAAAAATCCATTCATGCCATATAAGTTAAAAAAAACATTCTTCTAGTACTTTTGTCAGAAAAGTCAAAAAGTACCTCGTACGAAAAACGACAAAAGATTCCTTTCATATCCTTTACTAAAAACACACCTAAAGGTAAAATTGGATTTAAAAAATAGAAGGTGGATGGAAATAATATTACATATTGAGGAAACATGGATGTGGATGATAAAATACACCCCAGTAAATACCAATGTATAAACAATCTCGAATAAAAATGAGATTGTGATATTTCCCTTACCTTAGGTCCGATTTGCTTTGTAAGTGTCCGAACCTCCTATATAATGATTTAAATAATGTCATTGACTTATTCCAGAATCATACTAATTGTTATGATATCATATATGGTTCACTTATGACTTTATTCTACCCGTTCTTTTGTAAATTCCATGTTAAATAGCGTTTTGGGTAAAATTGTTTCATTTATCGTAGGTGTTTGGACTTGTTGTTCTTGACATTATTATTACTTATATCATGATTTACTTACTTAAATAACATAAAACATGATTTATACATCATATATATTCAGTATATATATATAATATATAGATAAATGAAATGAAACACACCGTTCATGGAGACGGTAGTCCGTACGTACGCATGAACGTTGTTTTCCTTTCCTTATTGTCTTGAATGGAAGTAAGTAGATGACATACATATATACATAAATCCAGTATCTTTATAATGTCATATATTTCATTATTATTGCTTATATATACTTTATAATCATTCTTAAATGGTTAACATGGAGAATGAATCTCATCGTGTCGTGGAGACGGTAGTCTGTACGTACGCACGAGCGATGATATCGTTCTCATGATCGTGAAATTGTGTTGAAGTGTATGTATAATATTTCAGTATCAATATCACTTTATAATAATCATATATAGTTACTCATTACACCATTATACCCATCCAATTAAGGTGGTGACAGAAAATAGATTACACCACGGCGTGGAGACGGTATTTCGTACGTACGCACACGCGGTGATTTCCTTTTTTCCGTAGGATGGATAGAAGGTTATTTAGAGTTGTTTCGTATTTATAATAACATATCAGTATATATGAAATACTGATGTTATTACTTTATCATGAAACAACTAAATAAGAAGAAGTTGAAGAAGAAAGAAATTGAAAAAGATCGTTAATGGATATTACCTTTTTTGATGCGCCTTCACTTAACCTCCACTTAAAGAACTAAGGATGGTCTTTGAAGAAGACCAGTACCTCTAGGATGATACTAGGGAAGTGGAGAAGAGATTTGGGCAGGGGTTGGCCGAGCTTGAAGCTCAAATTGGTGTGAGGAGGAGAGGGAGGAGGTTCCCTTTTATAAGGGAGGGGAGGGGTACCTTTGGAATAACTAAAAATATTATTTTATTATAAAGTCAAGTTCGGTTTTAAATAGCTCCAAATTGATATATTTAGAAGCTAAGGTGGGGATGGGTCGAAATCCTCTCATCCAATATAATTTATACAAGTTTAGGTTCCTATTTTAACCTTATCATTTAGATTTAACATTAAGTTAAATAATTGTACTTTTACCGTGTCTTCTTGTGTTCTTACACTATAAGGTTAATAAACTTACTATAAGAAAACAAACGAACCCAAGGTTGTTTATTATTAATATATATAACCTTATCTAAGTCATTTGGCCGAACCTTAGATTTTTAGGAATAAAATAAAAATTAATAATATAATATTTGTTTTAAAAACTATTTTATGTCAATTTTGACACTATTTAGTAATTGATTTTTGTGAAAATCATAACAGAATGATAAGTTCGAACAAAGTTAATTAAATCAATACTAACACGTCATATTAACCTAGAAAATTAGTTTAATTCATAAAAAGTCTCAAATTATATTTATTTGGGTATTTATAACATCAATTATGTCAATATTTCATTAATAAGATAATTACTGCATCATCGTTGTGTCATAAATAAATTAAATTATTTAATTTCTAAAAAATTACAAATAAAATACAATTATGTAGGTAATCTTTTTATATTTCTAATGAATATTTATAGTCGAATTTATCTTATGTGTAACCCCATATTAAAAATGTTTTAGTAAATATACTTTTATTTTACCTCTTTTACCCCTTCTTTAAATAAATTAATAATAAATGTCCTAATCTAATCCAAGTGGGCCTAAATGGTCATATTTTATTCCTATGTTTGTTTTTGGTCGAATTACACTTGTCCAATAGAATTAGGACATGTTTTAAGGTAATAATAATATCATCTTTACCCTTAATTACCCTATTTACTTTTAACCGTGGTTAAAAAAAAGTAAAAAGTTACTATTCACCAAAAATTATTTTCATCTCATTGAACCACATTTTAGTCCTTGATATTAACTGTGTCTCTTGGATTTTCGAAATTGCACTCACAGAAGCGGTAAAATTAAGTTTTATGAAAAATTCAGTTTTTTTAACTACCACTTAGTGGTTTCACTATTCATCAAAAATTGAAAGTTTTCAGAAAAATACCAAAATTTCACCCTAGGCTAATTTCAATATTCCTAATCCAAAAATGAATTCCATTTTGAAAAATAAAATTTACAAAATTTCAAAAAGTGGTTATTACTATTCATAACGGCTAGTTTTAATAATATTTTAATAGCATATTGTTGTGTAGTGAAACTCGTTATTGCGTACTACACACGCTATCGAGGAAGGTCGCGATTGCGTGTAATGAAAGGCAAGTCAAGGATGCATGTTGTGCAAGCTCCTTTTGGTGTAGCGTACAATACAAGACATTAGTGAAATTAAAAAGAATATTTTTCATAAAATCTTGGGTTGTTACATTCTACCCCCCTTAAAATGAATTTCTCCCTCGAAATTCATCGGGGTTATAAATGGTTTACTATTCGAAAGTTTCTTTAATAGAAACCTACATCGTAAAAAGGAATACCAAAACCAATCTTTAAAAACGAATGTATGAAACGTAATGGTTACCCAAATAAACTAATCACTGGGTTTCCACATAGGTGAAAATACGGTTATAGAAGAAAAATCTACCCATCATGTTCTGATGGAGAGTGGTAGAGAACATGGCTATGGAAAAGTCAACAATCACAAATCCATAAATTTGTGACGATCTAAGGTACCATCTGATTAATCAGATATAAGAGCACTAGGACAACATTTTTGGTTTTCAAGATCGTTTCCCTAAAGTTGAAGCGTTTGAATTAGAATAAATACTTACATTATTTTGGTAAAATCTCACTGTTGTTCGTGCCTTGAACAATTTCTACTTCATCTCTTAAATAAATGAAGTTGAATTTGTTATTCGTAAAGTGTTAGCAGATCATGTGATAGAATGACGGGTCATTCCATCTGTCTCAAACAAAAGGTTAGCAAAAGTTATTAAATATACATAAGTCATTCTATAGTGAGATTAATCATATATGGTTCCTAAAATGGACTTATACTTCATATATCATACTTCTTAATATAATAAAACTAGTTTCTACTAAACATGGACTTCCTGTAGGCCAGTGGTAGGCGATAAAGGCCAGTCGCACTTCGGTTGTGGGTTCGATTCCCACAGCCTTGTCCGACGCGATGGGTTGTCGCCCGTCCTGTAGGTTGTACTTTTTCTAAAGCTATATTATTATAACATCCCATCAATAATATCGAAAAAAGTTTTATCCTAACTTATGTCAATCATAATCCATTCTAATCTTTAGTCTTATCTAAAATACTTCGGTCCAAGCTCATAGTATAAAGAAAATGATTACTTGAAATGTCACAAAACAATCACGTGAATGCCATCATTTATCCCCCATATATCATAAGATATATCTTGTTGGTCAAATTTGAATACCTTAATCATGTATTCTCTTGAAGAATGAATACCCATTGAACCTTAGTGAAAACATGAATGCAGTTAAAAGTTAACACTTTCCACATACCAAAATCAAAAAATTCTATATACTCAAACCATGATATAACCTTCTCCTTTTATCAGTCATGAGCTCATGAATACTATAAAACATTTAATTTTCTCCTTATCCCTTCATTATGCGCATATCATCTACATTCCAAAAATATCTGAATAACCTTTCATGGATACTGGTAACATTAATCATACACTTTCAAAACTCAAGGAAAGACAACAGTGTAACAATCCTTAGGTGTCTCTTTATTCCATAGTAGCATGAGATTACTTATACAACATTACACATGATAAACAAGTAATCATTCCACTACATTCTTAAACCATTGACCGAGCTTCAACAATTCTTTAATCTCACATATCATTTGTAGTCTCTTCATCATCATCCACATAAATACTACCCATAAGACCATACTAATTCTCTTCATGAGACTTTACCTTAGGGAATTGGTTTTCATAATCCCCGTACATTCCACATTTAAAACATTTAACCATTGTTGATGTCGTAGCAATACCATTATCCTCTTCCCTGGTGTTAACTGAACCTTTTCCTTTACACTTACTAGCTTTGTGTCCTTCTTTTCCACACCCAAAGCATCTTCGAGTTCCTTTGAAACATTCTCCTTGATGCCTCTTCCCACATGATTTACATAGGGGAAATTGAACTTTCTTTCCTCTATGATCATCATGAAACTCCATCTTTCTCTTATTAGCCGAGTCAGGAAACTTACCAAATTTTACTTTATTGATCATATTATGAGTTGCTGATTCGGCATAATAATGATGTTTGGACTTCCAAATCCCATTTCATTTGGTTTCTCATGAAGAATATCATTCCATTGTCCATCATATCCTACATTAACGTGAATCATCTTGTTTCCAGCCATTTTCTAAAACCCAAAAAGAATAGTGTGAGAGGAAAAAATCATAAAAAAGGGGGAGTAACTTCAATATCTAACATCTTTGGTTTAATCAAATTTCGTTACCATAGTTCTAGGACTATATCCTATAAGTATACTTATCCATAGGGACATCCCTAGACATACCTTAGAAATATCTCTAGGGATCTCACTAACGTTTTCGCATCCTAGTTTCCAAAGGTTGACTAAACCTTTCCTCTGATACCAACTGTAGAGACCCGAAGCTTGACGTACATTGACATTACATTACATTTGCGGAATACTTAGTACATAACAAAAACACACACACAAGGATCGTAATAGTTTAGTGTCTTTGGAAACTCAGAAAGTAATCTTCTAATCATGGTGAAAGATCTTCGACATATCCGATAAAGATCTTCTTTTTTTATACCTAAAACCTTTCTTTATATCCCGAGGAAAATAAAACATAAAAGGGTGAGCTCAAATGCTCAGTAAGGGTAAACAAAAGAAATATCAATCACATCATATACATAAGTACATAACTTTTGGAAATCTTAACCTGCAAAAGAGATCATAATTTCATAACATGGGGTAAATCATGGAAGTGAAATGTAATCACAATAATCATAACTTAAAACATGAAACTTTGTGGCATTCACACATAATCATAGAGAATCATTTCTTGTTAGTCAAGACTCATTTCCAAGACTATCTTAGTGGACAAAGTCCCTTTCTGAACCGAGTCACCCTCGTTTCAGTCCTGTTTCACTGAACCGTTATAACCTACCGTTCCAGCCATGTCTATCTCATGAGATATAAAATCTTTACCCAATGCATTGGAGGGAGATATAGGTCCCACCCATCTCATAATGATACCATTCTTATGTGTGCCACAAAATCATAAATCATACATCATTGCATAACCCATGTAATAAAATGGGATTCTTAAACATCATACCATCATAATCCATAAACAATTGATATCATTTCATCATAAGAAAATTGAAAACATTTAAATCATAGAGACATTTTACTTGAAACATACATATCAAATAACTTCATCTTAGATGGAAAATAGTTTTGAAAAAAAAAACACTTGAAATGAATTCTTGAGGAAAATATCCTTTCTTCCTTAAAAACATTTTTCCTTTCTTAACATGTCATAAAACATTAAACTAAAAGAAGTTGATTAAAAATAATCTTGAAAACTTGTAAAGGAATCTTCTTGGAAATAATTTTTTAAAAATCCATTCATGCCGTATAAGTTAAAAAAAATTCTTCTCATACTTTTGTCGAAAAAGTCAAAAATTATCTCGTATGAAAAATGACAAAAGATTCCTTTCATATCCTTTACTAAAAACTCACCAAAAGGTAAAATTGGATTTAAAATATACTAGGTGGATGGAAATAATATTAAATATTGATGAAACATGGATGTGGATGATAAAATAAACCCCAGTAAATACCAATGTATAAACAATCTCAGATAAAAATGAGATTGTGATATTTCCCTTACCTTAGGTTCGATTTGCTTTGTAAGTGTCCGAACCTCCTGTATAATGATTTAAATAATGTCATTGACTTATTCCAGAATCATACTAATTGTTATGATATCATATATGGTTCACTTATGACTTTATTCTACCCGTTCTTTTGTAAATTTCATGTTAAATAGCGTTTTGGGTAAAATTGTTTCATTTATCGTAGGTGTTTGGACTTGTTGTTCTTGACATTATTATTACTTATATAATGATTACTTACTTACAGAATATAAAACAGTATTTATATATCATATATATTCAGTATATATATATAATAGATAGATAAATGAAATGAAACACACCATTCATAGAGACGGTAGTCCGTACGTATGCATGAACGTTGTTTTCCTTTCCTTATTTTAATGAATGGAATTAAGTATATGACATACATATATACATAAATCCAGTAGCTTTATAATGTCATATATTTCATTATTGTTGCTTATATATACTTTATAATCATTCTTAAATGGTTAACATGGAGAATGAATCTCATCGCGTCGTGGAGACGGTAGTCCGTACGTACGCACGAGCGATGATATCGTTCTCATGATCGTGAACTTGTGTTGAAGTGTATGTATACTATTTCAGTATCAATATCACTTTATAATAATCATATATAGTTACTCATTACACCATTATTCCCATCCAATTAAGGTGGTGGCATAAAATAGATTACACCACGGCGTGGAGACGGTATTCCGTACGTACGCACGCGCGGTGATTTCCTTTTTCCGTAGGATGGATAGAAGGTTAATTAGAGTTGTTTCATATTTATAATAACATATCAGTATATAAGAAATACTGATTTTATTACTTTATCATGAAACAACTAAAGAATAAGAAGTTGAAGAAGAAAGAAATTGAAAAATATCGGTAATGGATATTACCTCTTTTTGACGCGCCTTCACTTAACCTCCACTTAAATAACTAAGGATGGTCTTTGAAGAAGACCAGGACCTCTAGGATGATACTAGGGAAGTGGAGAAGCGATTTTGGCAGGGGTTGGCCGAGCTTGAAGCTCAAATTGGTGTGAGGAGGAGAGGGAGGAGGTGCCCTTTTATAAGGGAGGAGAGGGGTACCTTTGGAATAACAAGAAATATTATTTTATTATAAAGTCAAGTGCGGTTTTAAATAGCTCCAAATTGATATATTTAGAAGATAAGGTGGGGATGGGTCGAAATCCTCTCATACAATAGAATTTAGACAAGTTTATGTTCCTATTTTAACCTTATCATTTAGATTTAACATTAAGTTAAATAATTGTACTTTTACCGTGTCTTCTTGTGTTCTTACACTATAAGGTTAATAAACATACTATAAGAAGCCAAACGAACCCCAAGTAGTTTATTATTAATATATATAGCCTTATCTAAGTCATTTGGACGAACCTTATATTTTTAGGAATAAAATAACAATTAATAATATAATATTTGTTTTAAAAACTATTTTTTGTCAATTTTGACACTATTTAGTAATTGATTTTTGTGAAACTCATAACAGAATGATAAGTTAGAACAAAGTTAATTAAATCAATACTAACATGTCATATTTACCTATAAAATTTGTGTAATTCATAAAAAGTCTCAAATTATATTTATTTGGGTATTTATAACATCCATTATGTCAATATTTCATTAATAAGATAATTACTGCATCATTGTTGTGTCATAAATAAATTAACTTATTTAATGTCTAAAAAATTAAAAATAAAATAAATTTATGTAGGAAATCCTTTTAGATTTTTAATTAATATTTATAGTCGAATTTATATTATGTATAACCTCATATTAAAAATGTTTTGGTAAATAATCTTTGATTTTACCTCTTTTAACCCTTCTTTAAATAAATTATTAATAAATGTCCTAATCTAATCCATGTGGGCCTAAATGGTCATATTTTATTCCTATGTTTGTTTTTGGTCGAATTAAACTTGTCCAATAGAATTAGGACATGTGTTAGGGTAATAATAATATCATCTTTACCCTTAATTACCCTATTTACTTTTAACCGTGGTAAAAAAAGTAAAAAGTTACTATTCACCAAAAATTATTTTCATCTCATTGAACCGCATTTTCGTCCTTGATATTAACCGTGTCTCTCGGATTTTCGAAATTCCACTCAGAGAAGCGGTAAAATTAAGTTTTATGAAAAATTCAGTTTTTTTAACTACCACTTAGTGGTTTCACTATTCATCAAAAATTGAAAGTTTTCAGAAAAATACCAAAATTTTACCCTAGGCTAATTTTGATATTCCGAATCCAAAAATGAATTCCATTTTGAAAAATAAAATTTTCAAAATTTCAAAAAAGTGGTTATTACTATTCATAACGGCTAGTTTTAATAATTTTTTAATAGCATATTGTTGTTTAGTGAAACTCGTTATTGCATACTACACACGCTATCGAGGAAGGTTGCGATTGCGTTTAATGAAAGGCATGTCAAGGATGCGTGTTGTGCAAGCTCCTTTTGTTGTATCGTACAACACAAGACATTAGTGAAATTAAAAAGAATATTTTTCATAAAATCTTGGGCTGTTACAATATTATGGTAAATTTGATTTTCTATAGATATTTTATAAATGAATTGTTTTATAATAAATTGATGCTGGTTTATGTGGTCCTGAGTTTAATTTTATACATCATCACTAAATTTGAAAATGATTATTATAAAATGAAATTGCATATATAAAACACGAACTAATAAAAATATTTTTTTTAACCTCCCTCGAAATATTAGACAAGTTGAATTGGAAAATAAATAAATATAGTATATTCTAGATATTATTCTCAACCACTATTAGAATGATTATCTCTAAGGCTCATTAAAAAAATTTATATTATAGTGTATAGAAAACCATCATATGTTTGTAACAATATTGTTCAAATAATATAATATCATTTCATTTTCCATTGGAAATTTATTAAAAAAATTATAATAATAAAATATCATATCAAATTATTGAATAATTTTAAATGGGTGTAAATTTGACTTTAATGAGATCAATGAACATAGGAGGGAGGATTTTGAAAATTAATATATGAGAAATTATACTAATTATGCATCATTATTTATTTATAATAATGTGTAACAACTATAAAGAGAAAAAAAATATTCTCGTATCTAGTCCTACTAGTCTCTCCGTAATATTTTGAATCATGCGTTACCCGTATTTGGAATATGGGATTGTTGATCATTAGAATAGGGAAATAATTATTCTCACATGTCATAAGGTAAATATAGTAATTGATTAATTGTTTAAAATTAAATAGAATAGTTTTTTATTGAGGAAACCTAGGAATGTGGAAAGTATTTAGAATAGGAGGTGTCCAATTTATCATAATAAATTTAAACAAATGTATTTCCTAGTGGCATTAATTTCATCATTTTTTTATTTTTTTTATTTTCTATATTCTCTTTTATTCTTTTATCTAAATATAAATAATTAAATTATATTATATTTTAATTTGTATTTTTTAAAATTATTTTTATAAAAAACCATATTTTTTCACTTTCATCAAATTTATTTATTTGTTTTAAAAATAAGAGTCCATACATGTTGAGGGATTTTAAATCAAACCACATAACTTCTAGATTTTGTACATAATATATGATTTGCGATGAGAATGATGCATGCGTCGTGAAGCCCAAATCATTAATTCAATTCTATTTGGTCATCATTATAAAAGTATGTGTTTTTCCCCTGAATTCACTACCTATTATATTCAAGAACATATCTCTACTAAATTATACACCTATCTAATCATCTTCCTTATTTATAATATAGTTATGGATTTTTTATTTTACGTTATGGGGGAAAATATGACTATTTATTGAATAAAAAATAATAAATCATTATAATGATGTAAAATTCAATCTCTATATACTAGTAATATAAAAATAAATTTTTAATCAGTTAAACTAAATATAAAATAATATTTGATTCCATTAAACTAAAATTAAAATATTTTTATGTTCTTAAGGTTTAATTCTTGAATCCACATTTTTCAAATTTCATTTTACACTATTTATATTTTCATATGTTTTATTAAAATTGTAGAATTTATATCATTGATTTTATTGGGTGTGGGATATGGCTCATGCAGTCTATATGTAAATAGATTAGTTTATGTAAAATGTTTCGTGTTTCATTCATATATGTAACCAAAAGAGAGAAAATGAATAATAGATACATTACTGGGGCATAGGGCATCATTCTCACATTTCGAGCTAGAGACACCATATCTTTTTTCCATTCTCATTATTTTCATCTACATTTTGATAAAATATAAATAATGATGACTTCATAAGATTGAATAAAATAGGCACCATAAACATCTTGGTTTTCAATCAATCAATTTAAGATTAAAATTACTTTTCTAACACAATTAGGGCAAGGAAAAAAATAATAAAAATTATTCGATAGATATATAAATGTTAAAATTTAATTACTAACTATTATGTAAACATTATTCTTATTCGAAATATCAAACCTTTATTAATTTTTTTATAATGAAATATTAATATTTTTATTTGTAATTTCATTAAAGATAGAAATGATTTTTGAAAAATTAGTGGGATTCAACTTAGGATATTCTTATTTATACTGAATAATATAATATATCTCTATGGGATTCATGGTTTTTTGAGGTACGAAATAATTTCTTTATATGTTATTACGTATAGAAATTTAAAATTTGATCTTATTAAACAATTAAATTCTGGGGGAATATAAATTATAATGATTTATTATGATATAATTTCCTAGATAAGTTGCTCATTTAAATTTTGGGATGTTATTAGATGATTTATTTTTCATAATTAGTCTTTAGAATCCATTGTAAATTTAAATCTCAATTATCAATATTAGTGAAATTCATATTAAAACTTATATAATCGCAAACAATGAAAACATCACCATGTTGATCCATATATGATACAAATTTCAATGTGATTTTTTATGTTATATATATCCAAATTATGGGATGATTTTTGTCTTTCTACATCATGGATGGATTCAATATAAATTACAGTATATATAAACCTAATGTATATAATGGAAATGATAATTGATAATTAGTTGAATAAAATAGATATAATAATCAAAATAAAATTTAAAAAATGAATATCATCCTATTAATGATAAAAAAATTATGAAGACCTTTTAATTGAACTGTGTCACATTCTAATTTGGATGATACAATGGTGATATTGGCATCTAAATTTAAAATTATTATTTTTTGAATATTTCATGAATAAAAATTCATGCCAACCATTTTTAAAATGATATCAATGTTATCAATCTTAAAATGCTAATATTGTGTGTGGATTTAGAACAAAACTAAAAAATACAATTAATTACTCCCAATAAATAACCCAGTTTGGTTATTTTTCACGGAAATGAAGGTGGAGTGTAAATTATATGCATGGATTATATGGAATATAATCCAAATAAAATATTAACCTATATTACACCACCAATTTATTACAAAAATTAATTTGAATGATTGTATTAGTCATTTATATAAACCAATGGTATAAAAATATCTGCATAAGGTAGATTTATTGTAGGATTTTTTTTATATTTTTAGTTTTCATCATTATAATGTTATGATTCAATTTTTTACTCTATTATTGTTCTTGAGTTTTCATTTTATCAAACATCTCTTAAAATAACCCCCCTAATTTGTGGAAGTAATTATCAGAGGAGATGTGAATCACGGATTACATTTCATATTTACATTTCATTCACAAAGAGAACATTCACACCTGTTATTGTGATCACATAGATCATTGTACAAATAGAACACATATGTTGGGGTAAAAATTTTTTATAGATTAAACTAAAAAAATATAAGGATAATTCTTTCCATGATTTGGATCCACCCTTGATTATACGGTTTTTAGTACTAACATCTACATTACAGTGAGTATGGTTTATACTAGAACAAGTTTCACACCAAATCATTCTTACTATGTAAATTTTGATTCCTTGATATGTATAATGATAAATGTGATCTTAATAGTATGCTAATCATCCCAAGAATAGGGGTCATAATTTTTTATAGTTTAACCTATAAAAGATAAGGATAATAATTTCCTTTATTTAGATCCACCATATTTTATATGGTCTTGGAGTACTAATATCTTGATTACTATGAGTATGGTTTATGCTGGAACATGTTTTTCTCTAAATCATCCTTATTGTGTAAATTGTGCTTCCTCCATATGTATAATGTTAAATATGAAATTAATTTTATGATAATCATCCACAGAATAAGTCACACAGTGATTTTACCCAATGTTATTTCTTTTTTGTCTACTTCTTATCCTTAATCATAAATTCGTTCTTCCTTCATGATGAAATAATATAATTCACAGAATTAAACATCATACACATTTTCCCAAGAAAACCACTTTGGGATATATATATATATATATGTAAGTTTAAATTTAAAAATGAATAATAGTACAAACATTAAATTGTATGAATATCTATAATTCTTTATAATTTATTTAAAATAATACCTCAAAAAATTCCAAACTTTTTTTAAAATATTATAATTTTTTGAATCCTTTATAAAATTCAAAATAAAAATATATTTTGTACCCCCTTATATCATATATCACCATCACGGTGTTAGAAGCGATTTATACCATGTGGTAAAATTTCCATTACATTATTGGTAAATGGCCCTTATAAAACTATGAAATGACACTTAAGATGATGTCAATGAACCATATACTGTGATAAAATAATGCCAATATCTTGTCAACTAATAGTTAATGTAATTTTTCTTTATTAAAGATTAAACATTATTGATTTTCAATGTTATATATTGTATGTTAGTATGACCTAAAAAATAACATCGACCCTTTATAAATCTATATCTCCTAATATAACTCCAATGGAATGAAGATCACCCAAATGGAATTTAATATGTATCTTTCCACTTCCTAATTTGACCCTCTAAACTCTATAAAAACAATAAAAAATAAAAGGTGTTCAATGTATATGAAGATTGAAGTTAAACTCAACAATATATGATTTTTCCAAATGATTTGAAATACATTTCAATTTATTCATGTAAATTTTTATATATTTTATATATAACACCCCAGGATGATAAAGGGTTAAATGAATAATTGATATAATTCAAGACAATAATATGAACCATTTCTTTTTGGTACCCTGTCAGATTAGAACTCCACATTTTATCATTCTCGGCCTTTAGTAGTGATAATGATGGGTGTACTTCTGGGATATATCCAAAGTTGTGTAAAAATGAGTAAAAAAAACATTCCAATGAACCAATTTTGGCATGTGGGGATAATCATTAGTCAGATGACCTGGTCGGGCATGTGGGATGGCCACTGGGAGGGGACCATGTGTCTGTGGGGAAACTGGTGGTAACAAGTAGGCCAGGACATAAAGACCATGTTAAGTCAAGGTGGTTATTCTATCAGCATGCCCCAGTTTAAACATGTGGTATTAGAGGAGAAACATATCCTAAGTGTGGTTCCCTTCTTGGGTTGAAATGTATGGTGCACGATGAAGATGTTTTTCTCTATAGGGGGTGAATGTAATCCCATAGGATGATAAAGGGGTAAATTAATAAATGATATGAATCATTTCAAAAAGGTGAAACTTTCTTTTTACGAGCCTGCAAGATTATAACTCAATAGTTAGGCATTTTTGGATTAGAGTACGGATTCAGATGGATGACCATCTAGGATGTTTCTCACTGTGTGTGGATGTGACGAAAAAATGCACTCGGAAGATCAAGTGTTGGCCTGTGGGGACAGTTATTAGTCAGATGACCTGGTCACGTTCATGGGTGTGCCCCAAGGAGGGTACAATGTAACAGTAGTGCAACTGGTGTGCCATGGAGGGCCATTACCGAATTCCATGTTAAGGTGGGGTGTCTATGCTATGAGCAAGACCTCGATGATAGATTATGAATGTGATTAGATATAAAAAATAGCTTAAAATATCATATTGATCTTCATATAACGTCATTTGAAATAATATTTATATTTTCGAAATAAACATAAACAATAAATATATCCACTTCTTATTTAATTCACCTCACAAAAAACTCAATTTGGGTTATAACCACATTTAAAAAATCTCCCAAGAGTAACAATAATCGAATTTAGAACTTTTTTTGGAATATTAAAAAGAAAAATCACATTAAATCTCAATATCATTTACAATTCACCATTATACTCTAATTCTTTGTTTACAA
This sequence comes from Viscum album, assembly GCA_963277665.1. Lineage (NCBI taxonomy): Eukaryota > Viridiplantae > Streptophyta > Magnoliopsida > Santalales > Viscaceae > Viscum > Viscum album. Next base: position 911,765,541 of record OY728162.1, on the reverse strand, counting down.
GAGTTATCATGGTGTAAAAAATATAAAATTGATTAGATAAATAATTATTTCCACGAAATTGTTGAGTTAAATCTACCTTTAACAAAATATAGATCATCATGATAAAAAGTTAAAATTCATATATATTATTTCATTAAAAATCATTGAGAATCAATTTTTGAGATCCAAAATTTTTGATCCCCTAAAATCATTCCATAGTACTTATAAAAATCAATAATTCATAAAGAAAAAAATTATTGGAAATTTTTCATATAAAAAATTCCGCAAATGAAATTTCATATTGAAACGACTCTAATTTGGACTTGTAAAATTTTGTAATCTTTGGAGGATAATTTTCAACATTAGGCACTATTTCAACATCGGTTTCTCAAGACTAACAAGATTATATACTGTATAAAATTAAAATATTTAATATTCTACATCACATGAAAACAATTATTATGAATTAATGGAAATATAAAAAAATATTTTAGATAGTATACTTGGGATAACTGGAAAATTAATTCTATGAGTTTTATCTACGATGAAACATAACCATTCTCACATATGGGGTTTTTTAATACTAGTTGTGGTAGGATTAATAAAAAATATATAAATTTGTTTACTAAATTTAATACCAATACCTATCAATATAATTACCATTATATAAATCTTATACGTTTAGATACATATCCATAAGGATTTTATTTTTCCATATAGGATACCTGGGATAAATATTGACAATATAATGGGTTACAAATTGGTTTTCCAAGGGGGTTGTCTTCAAAAACCAAGATATTGGATTCCACCCAAAATAATGAAATAAAACCATTCACCATCCATGTCTGATGCAATATTAATGTATGTATTTATATTTACTAGAATAATACCAATTTTTTAATTTATTATCAAACAATATTTAATCACTATATAATTTTATTTAATGGGTTGGTGTTTGATTTTTAGTTCATGATTAACTTCCTCAAAATATGATTTTTCAATGATTTGGTTATCCATTTTGTTTCTTTGATTTTGGTCACATTGTCTATCAAAGGATCATGTCCCACCTAAACAATATCACATGTATATTTTTACACAACTATATTACATTATTTTCTCCATTCGTCTTTTAGCATTCATCATTGACATTTCCATTTGGTAGGAAATTTGGAAATAATAGAAAACTGATCATTGCATAGTTGATCTATGGTGTAATTGATATTTCCATGGATTCAAATTCATGACCTAGAGAATGATTGGGGGATGGTGTTGTGTAATGGTAATTTTTTCTCGGATTGGAGACCTTTCATTCGTGGGTTTCATAATTCGAATTTAGTTCCCTTGGGAAACTTCAATAGAATATTTAGGAAGATGGTACTTTTTCACAAGTGATATCTTAGGTGTGGTCGATCTACTATCTATGATATTAGATATGATTTATAAAAGACAATTTTTAGGTTGTGTGATATTAGAAACATGTACAATAGAATGAAATTTTAAAAAAAGATTATTTAGAAAACATGTTTTTTGGATGAACACATGACATGTAGCTCCTTTATTAAGTTGATAGGGTTTAGATGTTGATATAATTATCACATTAAATGCAACAAAATTCCTAAAACCCAATGTTCACCACTTTGTAAATGAAAATAGACATGAATAGAAATAGGGGAATGACTAAGAATATAGGAATTTCTAGGTACATTGACTCATTTAGGAACATCATAATTGATACAATTCATTGTTACAATAAGAGTAAAAGAACACAAGATAATGTGTGAACACAGATACATGGTTAGGTCTAAACAATGGGAGACACATTTTATACTCCCACCACAAATTTTTTCTTTTTAATTGGTAGATTGATGCCATCATTCTCTTTAGTTAGAACAAAGATATGTAAGTTGTGTTATGTTGGTCCTTCCCAATGATGGTGTAATGAGTAATGAAGTCATCGAAAAACTAGGAGTGATTTCTTATTTATGATATTCTAAGATATTTTTATTAATCCCTCATTGTGGACCATGGTTTAACCATGTATCATTATTCCTTAGTTTGGGTTATGTCTCCAATTATCAACAATCAGGGCATCTGATCCCCATTATAGCTGGTTACTCATTATAGCATTAGGTGTCCCCCATTATACATGGGATAAATCTGCTATATATTCATTGATATGTTTTGATTTATAGTGTCTACTTATTCACTGAAAAAAAATGATTGATATGACTTCTCAGATGAACACTATCAGTGTTTTCAAGAACTCGGGATCAAGTTATTTTGAGGAAGTGTTACCCTGATACATTGTGATGAATCATAGGCTTTAATTATTGTAGTCATCATACTTATATATATTTATTATTTTATTCCATAAATACTATTTTCACTAGATCCATCAAATCAGAGGGTGTATTAGTTATTCGAAATGGTATTACTGTAAACTTGTAATTTCCATACCTTGTTTCAAGAACAATCATTATAATATCTTCCTTCTTTACATGCTATTTATGATATCCAAAATAATATTCAATCATTGATAAATAATGAAATCTATGAAATTTTTCATAAAATTCAACAATGGGACGTCGAGTATACGTTTCCTTTATCAAAATAGCAATGATATCCCTATATTCCATGAACAACCTCATATATCTATATTTATTATAAATGAAAATAACTCAAGCTTCCCCTGGTGAAATAATAGGTCATATAAATATAATATCCTTCAATTACTGTATTTATTTCTTTAACTATATTAACTCCACTGTGGAAATTTTATTGAGATTCTTTGATATAGGTTTTATATTTGGTATTAAATAAATATCATAATAAACATTATGCTGTATAGGATGTCTATATAATAACTCTAGAAATACATCCATATATTCATATATAACAGATAAATACAAAATTTTATGATCAACTTTTTCATCAGTTGGACTTATATTCTCTTCTCATCCACAAATCAAATTTATAATAACTAAAGGACGTGGATCTAGACATGACTTAAATGGTGATATCTCCCCTTTAATTATGAGAAGTTCTATATCTTTATCAAGGATCATAATTTAATTTTCATTAAAATAAATTTTTCATTACATTTTGAAAAATATTCCAAACAAATGAAAATATCAAATTCAACAATTTCTATGATAATTAAATTATCAATTAGATAAAATTTATGTTTCATAATACTAACTACGTGACACATATTTTTTATAATATCGTTTTCACTACGAATTTATATGAAAAATACATCATTATTGTGAATTAGAAATATCAAAATTTTATTGAAAACTATGAATATATGAAGAATGAAATGATCCCAAAAAATCTATCCATAGTCAAATTTGATGAGATGATTAATGTTCCTGACACCATATCATCAGGAAATTCACCCCAAATTGTTGTGATTTCATAAGCATGGCATTCTACCTTTTCTTTTTCTAGATAAAGTTTCCTTGTTGTCTATGACATCAAGTTAATAGTGGTACAAATCATTATAGTTGAATCATTTCAAATTGCTAACGTATTTCTTTCCCTTTCAATCACGGGTCTGGTGTCCTTTTTCTCAACACTTAAAAAAAATATGCATTCCCAATATGAAATTTCCATGATATTTATTTCCACATTTATTAATGTTATTAATTATATTTTCCCATTATTTCATTTTGCAATATTTTCTTTCCCATAGTACTCATTATTCCTCTTCTTTCCATTCTTCCCTTTGAAACAATTTTCCATGGAATACTGTTTTGTCCATATTGATGGAACACGATATTATATCCTCATATTATGATAATGCTTGGGATACTAGTTCCCTTTATTAGATTTCCTTAATATAATTTATGAAATTGTTAATCTTCGACTTTGAGTTATGTATGTAGTCTAAGACATGCCTTGTTAAAATTTTAAATGTGGCTTCATACATAGAAATTTATTCAACCACTTTTTGTCTCCGACTCGATAAGTTTCCCTCAATATATTCTCACTATTAATGATGGAAATACTTTTCCAAGAATATATATTTATAATCCTTCAATTCAATATTTTCAATTTCTCCCTCCTCCTATTTTTTGTTGGTAATTAATGAACACTATTGATCCACATCTCCTGAGAGTTGATAAACTATCATGGAAACCTTTTCCCTTTTGTTACATCCCACAAAACATATCATCTCTAAGAAAATTATCAATAGATTAGCTAAAAATGGGTTTGTCGTCCCATTAAAGGATTAATGATTTTTCACATAAAATATTCCGGAAATGTTACACCCTGTTGTTTATTTGGATGATCAGTGAGAGTAAGGAGATTTCTCACCACCTGGGTAAGTTGCCACATTATTGTTATAAGGGGTTCATATCCATTTGTAGCTCCAACTAAAACATATTATCTTCAATTGATGTGAAATAACTACATGGAATATGTACATTGATATGGTTTCAATTCCTTTCACTATTCCCCACATCTAAATAATGGCATGCAACATATTAGATTATGGAGAATTTAAACTCGTAAAACACATAAATAAATTATGTAAAACAAATCTCAAAACCATAAGCTTGGTTACCTTGTAGAATTTTTAAAAATTTAGTTATAGGGTTATATTTACATAATCTATGTTTTACTAAATCTATTTTCCAAAGATTATACTAAATATGATCTGTTACTAACTATAAAGGCCACATTCCCAACAACCAATAGTTGGTGGATACATTATTACATTTGTAAACATTACATGATATCACACCCCAGATGACCAAATAGTTTTTTATATTTTGAAATGTAGATACAAGTACAATTATTTCATTAATACATGAAAAGGAATATGACATAGTTACTCCATTTGAAACACCCCTATTCTAATATATTATTCCAACATGTCAATAATATTCATCTTTTCATCTGTGGTAAAAATAAGGAATAAGGATGGGGTGAGCTCAGATTCTTAGTACGTGTATGCATACAGTGGTAGCTATCCAAAATAAAAAAAACAATAAGAAAATTTTAATAACAAAGAACACATGGAATTCAAATATATTCTTGAGAAATGTTTGGAATAAATAAAAGATGAAATAATAATTACTTATAAATAATATCATGAAAATGAAACATAATCATGGATAATATAATAGTAAAAACATCATATGGATGACAAATAACTAAACTCATAATGAGGGAATGCATAATTCATTACATCATAAACATATTTTCAAGGCATTTTCCAACACACTATACATAATTTTCTTATACATAAGAACATACCCAAACAACATTATCTCATAAGACTTACTGATGCATCAAGGGGCCAGAGTGGGCCTCTCCTATTACTGACTACGTAAAATTAATTCCTTCATATGAAATATATGATAAATAATCTACATATAAATTTACAGTGATACTATTATTTGAAATAACATTCCCCAATCAATAAACATAATCCTAAACAATCTAGTGTAATATGATGTCTGCTATCAAAATATCACATCCCCAATAAAATTAATCATTAATAATAAAATAAAATATTGTAGATAGTATAAAAAAAGATCAACCGCAAATAATAATAAAATCCAATAGATGATGTTGACATATATGAAAATACCATAATAAAATAATTTTGAAATTATTTATTTAAATGCAACATTACTTAAAAAAAGATATTTAAAAAAGTTGTGCAATTATAAAAGAAAAATATTTCTTTGAAAATTGTATAGTAAGTTTCAAAAGATTTTAAGACATTTGGTTTTCATGAAAGTTTTAAATTTATCTCATTCTATATATGTTCATGATCATTCCTTGTAAATTTTTAAAATGAAACTTTTAAAAGAGTTTTTTTAAAACACGATTGTTATTCAAATGAATCGAATATTTGTATCAGCTATGAATACACATAAAAAAAGTTGAATTACAACAAATATAATCAAAACTCAGTATACACACATAATATAGAATGGAAATTGGGATTGGAATTCTCTTACCAATATATATTCAGTCAAATGTTATGCCCATAAAATTAATGATCATAAAAAAGAAAAATTCAATGCCAAGATGATAATGAGACTCATGATATAATACATTACTGAGAATTATGTACAAAAAACATTAGAAATTAGGTTTGAATAAGGAATATAACTCACACAAGTAAATGTGATATGAGAAACCCTTACAATATGCATTAAAATGATCGATACATTTCCTTAATGTCCTCGATAGTCAAATTACGTTTCATTAATTACTTAAATCCAAACATATTAAACATATATTGTTTTTATTATAATTTGAGGATGTTTTTTTTAGGATTTATACTATTCCTCTTTGTTTTTCTATGACCATTAATTTCATGGTTTTAGGGTCGGTTCCCTTGAGTACAAATATGGGAGTTTTTTTACATGGAAATAACTTCCCCAAAAGTAAAATTATTCCATCGTAATGAAATTAAAGATATTTAAATTTTATAATAAATCATATGGTTATATGGTAAGAAGACGCTTCATTAGGAAAAATGTTGGTGAAAAAGTCTAAATTTATTTTGGTTGTTTTTACGACAATCACGAAGTTGTGTAATTTTATTTAATAATATATATATATATATATATTGGATACATAACATTATGTTATATATAATAAGTATTTTGATTTATTATTAAACCATGACAATTGTTTTATGACCATCCTTGGAAGAGATAATGGAAAATGAAAACCTGACGTCCATGAATGTGGTGAATCGACGTATATGGATGAAGTTTTCATATTTTAAATAAAAGATGAGTAAAAGTTATTTAATGATGTATAATACATTAGTACAATAAGATTACAATATATATATGATATTTAAGTTACCATTATTATTTGGATATTGGAGGTGGGGAGAGGATAAGAAAATAAATTAAAATAAAAGAGAGAGAAGGAGGATTTTTCTTCTTTAATATCATCTCCTTTAGAACCGCCTTATGAAATAATAATTTGCTATTTTTGTTACAACAATAGGTATTGGACGTGGATAAGAGGATTTTAATGAGATTTGGGACTAATTTAGTAATGATTTATGGCTTAGATAGTCTGCAGAAAATGTATGGAGAGGGGTGGCATTTATAGGGGAGGAGTGTGGTGTTTATTTATTTCATTCATTTAATTATTATTTTGTTTCCAAAAAATAAATAGTGTTGTTTACTGTGATTATGTGCATTAAATAGTTCTTGTGAGTTCAAACTATTGGGTTATATCATTTGAAGGGAATCAATAATTCTTGTATTTTACATATAATGTTAAATACCATAAATTACCATTTTCACTATTCATAAAAAATTTCTATTATTTTTTAAAATTTTAAAAAAATTACACCTAAACATATTTCTTTGTGTAGATTTAAAAAATGAAATCCATTTTTAGAGAATATATTTATAAATATGGGAAATTGAATTTTTAATTAAAATTATCATTTATTATGAAAATTCTTTTTTTCATATTATAACTGATTTCATGAATCATTAAAAACTAAATTATGGATTGATGAAATTATAATATAATTATAATGGGAAAAAATGTTAATTTATTAATCCAGTTTATTGAAATAAATTTTCATTAAAATAATTATACTGATATTAAAATTGTAAATAAATAATTATATTTAAAAAATGTACTGACACTTAATTTATCTTATTGAAAGGATTAATTTACTTATACCATGATAGTTATTCTAATGACAAGATTTCTATTCCTAATAGTCACACTACAATTCAAATGGTCGGGTTAATATTTAATAGTATACCATAGTTCATTTAAGATTGTTTTTTATGGAACATATGATATCAATTAAATTAAATTTATTTAAAAATATACACACTATAAAATATTGTGGTGTTATAGGTTGGGTCGCGATAAATTTTTAATAGGGGAGGTCATATTAGGACTAAAGATTTGGGATTTTATTACTATGATGATTGGTTTTTAAATAAGAGAACCAATGTTAAACATTTTAATATTCATATATTAGGCTATGGAATATATTTTTTGTGTGATGGTTGACATATACATTTACCAAAACTCCAAAATCCATATATTTTCCTTTATACATATTTAAATATATGCCCTAGTTTCCTAGAAAAAATCATTAAATAAATAATATATGTATTTGAAGTGATTTCCTTATCCTTTTGGTATTAGCTCCAGAGATATGCTCCTTAGTAATTGTGTGTTTTGACATATTAATGATCCCTCTATGATGAGAACTATCTAGGACTCCGAAATACGATTGTAAAGATGACCATACTAGATATGAGGCTTCTATTTAGGAAAATGTGATTGAGGTGGTACCTGAAGGTGGATTTCAAGTCTTACTCCTACCCATTGAACATTATGTTTTTAAGGGAGTGCTAGAAGATGATTTTGTGCTATATGAAAGCACTGTATGTGTAATATGGCAAGATATACCTTACGATACATTCAAATATTGAACCTTGGGTGGAATATGATTATATCAAGGATGTGGGGTGATTTTTCCTCCTTGTTAGAACTCCTCTCAATAATATGGAGGTCCTACAAGTGAATCTTTCCAAAGGCCCCATAGTGTGAAAGTGGACTCTAGGGACATAAAATAATGATGAGGCATGAATATCTCTTGTAATGATATAATTAATCTCTCCTAGGAGGATTTATACCCAGAACAAATGAGATTATTATGCATCCATGATATTTCATAACTCTATTAGGGAATATAACCATTTGAAATGTATAGATCAAGGCGTTTTAATCACTCATGATACTCCATGAATATGGTTCGATATGCATACATTTTTTAATAGTCCATCTAGAATTATGTAATTAGATAAATATGGATCATTCTAGTATCTCAAGTTATTCATACTTATATTGGGGTGAATGAGAGTTCTTTAGAAATGGAGAGTTTCCTAGAAGGGAAGACACTTATATTTGGTGAAGGAAGTGGTCACCTTATATCTAAGACTTAAATAACTAGTAGAAAAAAGTAGACTTTAAGATCAATGCTTTGTTAAGAATTTAGAGTGATTGTATCAGGATATATTCCCTATAAATCAAGGATCTAAGGATGGTTCAATTCATAAAATAGATAAGTGATGCAACTCTTATGATGGGAAATGATATATCACATAGGATATTCCAATACACCATGTGGATTATGGGAAGATGTTCAATAAACATCCTTTTCATATAAATAACTATATCATAGGGGTCTTTGGGAGGAATATGTGGGAAATAGTTGGTAGATCAGTTGGAGGAATTCAATAATTTTATCTGTTGCCACCATTACCCCAAGATGCTCTATTATAGGATCCGAGGTCTACATGGTAAGGATGTGGGCATATGTAGGTAGTGAAGGGTTATGACATAGAGGATAGTATAATGATTTTATATATGTGTTTTTTCGTCCCAAATACTTTATATATTATTGATATACATATTCATGATGCACTTGTTTATTTCCACATTCATTATTCATTATCTATAGATTCTGACAGAAACATTGTATCTACCATTACACTTGGTGGATCCAATATGAGGATAGATAGTTATGAAACACTTTTGTGGACTGTCTAACATGAATCATGGAGAATATTACATGATATGGAATCTTTTCTTTATTCAATGAGACCATATAACATCTTTATAGATATGGACGACATCTACAACTTTCATCCCCAGATTGACTACTTTAGGTTGAAGATATGGTGTCTTTGAACGAATTGAATGAGAATTTCTATATTCGAATAGATGTTTTTTTTAAGAGAATTTTGTGATCATATATATGAGGGTAAAAATACACATCATTTGTAGTTTAGTAACCTAGTATGAGTACATGTTATGATATTTCTACGTCAAATAATGGTGGAATCGTATGAGGGCTTCTTCCTTGAGAACGTGTTCAAAATACAACCCCACTGAGAGTTAATAAAATATATATAAATTCTCCCATGGACAGCCTGAATTTTTTTTCATACATTTTGGATGGATCCCATAACGTTTTTAGATAAGAAGGTGTAGTTCAAGGATTTTTCAAGGATTTGTTTTTTTATGCAGTGTGTCTCCCTGGTTGGCCCTAGTGTTGTTCGTTAATAATGTGTATTGAAGAATGAGTAAATTAGTTTATTAACATAACAATAATTATGAGAAAATAATGAATAGGTATCCACATATTCAAATTAATTTTACCACCATAAAATTATTGTGAAATATTTCTCTTAAAATAATTTTATTTCTTCGATAACTTGCGATGCACGCAAGAACGTGTTTTAAAAGAACTGTGAGATACTACTATAAAATAACATTATCTGATAACTATTATATTGGATATAATGAATATTAATAACTAAATTATGAAAAATATATGGTCTATTAATTTATAAAATTAATTCATTAGTTATCAAATTATAATAATTTCAAAAAGATATTATAAAACAAAAGTGACATTTTTGGAAAAACTATTTTATCTATGAAACTAATTTTTTATCAATATATTTAATCAATATTTGTGAATTATTTTAATAAAATGTAGTTATTATTTAATTTATGAAACGTTTTCATTAATCAATAAATATTTTATGAAGCATTGGACAATAATATTTATTTTTTTCACTCTTAAAAATTCATTTTTCCAAAAAATATATTTATCACATTTTGTTCACATAGGTTAAAAATAATTTCAAACTTTTATAGGTATTGAATTATATAAACAAATTATATATTTATAATATAAGTTATAAAATTAGGTATACGATGACCCATTGTTATTGGTAATTATGAATAGTCACTGTGGTAAAATTTATTACCAAAGAAAAGGGTAAAACAAGTTAATATAAATTAAAAATAAGTGACAAGGAAATAATATTTCATCTTATTTCTTATTAGATGATTTTTTTTAAACACTTATATCCTGTGGTTATAAATTGAGTAACTTAATATACAATTTTCCATCAAAATTATTTAGTTATTACTAAAATGAAATAAAGCAACAAAATATCATAATCTTATTTTTTATACGTATAATATTTTTTATATGAGTTTAACTAAAAGATATTGTGAAATATAAATATTTCTCGGAAACATAAAATATGTTTCTTCCCCAAGGTAATTTAAATAAGAAAATTTATAATTAAATATTTTACTGAAATTCCTACTCAATATTCATTGAGTACATATTTAATTTATAGACGAATCAAATAAACGATCTTGAAAATATTAAAAGTAATATAATTTGAGATATTTAATGGGATAAAAGAAATATATATATGTAATTGATATATTAGGTATATAACAAAACAATTTTATTGAACATAAATTTTTTTATTGATATGTATAAAAGTCAGAATAATGAATAGTATTAATGATGAAAATAATGATATTTTATGGGATTAACAGTTTATTAAATTATGTAAAAATTGTAAAAATATTTAATAATAAAAATTGAATTTGATATGGTCAATAATTTCATAAATTGACTATTTTTTAATAAATTGATACAATATATGTAAAAATTATAACTTTTTAAGATTAAAAAAACTGTTACCATAGATAAAATTAAAACAGATTAACTAAGGGGTTAATTAAAATGATAAATTATATAATAATGCATAAACTCATATAAAATATAATCTGTGAATATAATACAACCACATAATATATATTCATTTAACCCATGGAAGTTTCATGTTATTTGGATTAAAAATTAATATATTATAATTTAATATTTTGATAATTTCTAAATGTGCACTAAACGTCAATTATAACAGGGAACATCCTCCATATCTTCTTTACACAAAATAAATCCTTCTGACTCAAACATACACCACAAATATATCCTCTAAACATATTTATCCAAATTGCACAGGAGTTGGTATTCTAAAAATACAATCCCTAAATTATATTAATGGAAATACAAAGGGGATGTTTTAAAGAAGAGGTAATCATTCTAACCAATCACTTTATTTCACTACTATTTCTTACCACATTTAATTATATGATTTTTATCATATAATAGTAAATTATTTATTCTAAATAATGTTATTATGATTATCAAAAACAATTGTGCACCCTCTTTCTCATCAAACAAGAAGTTAAAGTATTGTTCACGTGTATATAGGACTTACTGTCTCCATGTAGCAATATTATTAATTTTTCATCACCATATTTAATGGATGGGTGTTTTGATGTGTTGAATAAATATTTATTTTATACTAATTTTCATGAACTATCCTGAGTCAACCTTGAACTGGTCGCCTAGGCAGGCCCACGACATGTACCGAGAGGCATTCACGATCCTCCTCTGATGGAGACAATCACCGAGGGAATCAATAGAGTACACAAAGGAACGATTTCACCCAAATGTAAACAATCGAACAAATAGTGGAAAGAAACAGACAGCCAAAAATACTTTTACATAAAAACATGAAATGAACATTATTTTCACAAGAAACCGAAAGTACAAATAAACCAATAGCTGAACTGAACAAACCTGACCAACAACTAACTCCATGTGACCCCACTGGCCACTCTCCAACACAATGATCACACATCACCCATGGCAATCAAACTCAAGTTGAAACCTTCAGAAGGGATACAACTAGAAGATGACTATAAGTGTGATTATTAATACTCAGAATGTTAGTATGATATTAAATTGTGAATTAACATCCTTTAAAATAAAATAAATATCAATTTAATTTTTTAAAAATAGGAAATAAAGGTATGTTTTACAAATGAGGTCCCATGCTATAAAAAATTTACTAAACAAACATGCGTGTTTTTTAAACTTGAATGCTAGTGACAATTTTCATAGAGGTGAAACTTCAAAATGAAATCCGTTTTTGAGAGGGATTCTTTAAAGAATGAAAAATATTAAAAAAATCACTCACAGTACTTAATTTACTAACCAAACACACAATATACCAATGGTGAGTCCAATGTGTCCAATGAGCACAAGTCATAGGAACACACCAAGGAATTAGTTAGTTGAGAGACCCATGTACCTCATATGTGTCACAAACTGTCCTCGGGGCACGTGCCATGACTACGCCAAACCTGCCTTCCATAGGCCAGGGGCTGGCGACTAGCACCAAAGGCGTAAATCCTGATAAAAAGGGAAGGCATTGCCTTTATATAAGTACAAAAACACAATAGAGTGTGCAATAGAAGAAATCACTAAGTAATACTGAATAAAAAAGTATGTTATGAATAGAAATGGGTCGAAAATACAAGCCCAATAGTAAGTACAATACAACTGAAAAGCTAGCACAAATATAGTAAAGTAAAATAGCAACCACTGATTCGTCGTCCGGGAATCCCACCTGAAGGGTGGGTATAGATGGCATCCTCATCACCTCGGGTCCAGCCATCCACTCCGTGTACGTCTCACCAAGTGGTCCACCTACGGGTACTGTTCATCTCCATAAGCCTCCCCCTCGATTAGTTCTGTCTGTTGTCTACATCAAACACAATGTAGTGTGGGCATAGCCCATGCAGGGTGATTATACGATACACAGTAGGGACCCCGAGACCCCTGAAGGTCTCCTAGAATCCATGAAGTATAAATCACAGAAGAAATATACAATCACGAAGTATCAACCAACTGTACTTAGGTTTATGCCCATACATATACATAAGTTATCAATCACAGTTCTTCTCCAACCCTTGACCCCAAGCACAACCCAGTCCCCACAGGAAAGCAAGTCAATCAAATCGATGTTAATGATTTAAAGTCAAGACTCAGATAACACAGGTATACATCATTCGAATAGAGATTGAGATGATCAGAGATAGTCACTGATTTATCTACGCTACCGGTCCCACGTAGGATAGTAGAGCATCTAAGCTGTCGGACCCACGTAGGATACTAGACCAGCTACTCTGTCGAAACCACGGAAGATTCCAGTACAGTGGTCATCACTGCCGAACCCACAGAGGATTCCAGTACAGTCGTCATTGCTGCCGAACCCACAAAAGATTTTAGTACAGTTGTCGTCACTGCCGAACCCACAATGGATTCTAGTACAGTTGTTGTCACAGTCGCAGCCAGCTCTAGGGTTCCCGCACACAACACGGTCGATTCTAGGAGGGTCCACTCCATGAGCAAAGGGGTCGATACATCAACTATCATGAAGTCTAGGGTTGATATATCCCAATGTTACATCACATCAAAAGAAACCCAATGCGACAGAAGACACGTCAATCGGACGCCCCGTCTGAGAGTTATCGGATTTTCCGTTCCAGGGGCCCGGTTGGAATTATGCTTGTTCCAAACCCGACCATCTTCCAAATTCATCCCAAACTCACTAAGAGTGTCACAGAAGGACCTACTCATCACAAGGGTCCCAGTGTCGTAGACGGCGTGTTGATTGGATGCACAGTCGTGATGTTATTTTCATTTAAGAGAAACGGGCCTAGCCCGTCAAGCCAGGTGGGCTGGCGGGTCGGCCCATCCTGGCTCGGCGGGTCCGACCCGACTAAGGGGTCGGCCAAGTCTGATGGGACGCAACCCGACCCAGTGGGGCGTGGCTCGGCCTAGAAGGGTGCGGCTGGCGCGGCCCGGCCTGGCTGGCGGTGTTCAGCCAGCTGGCTGAGCGGACCAGTGGGTCATGGCCCCCAGTTTTCCGAAATTGAAGCACCGAGCGTAACTGCCCTCTTTTCCGGCCATCTGAAGCTGGCTGGTCTTCCCCGTGTGAGCGGCCCATAATGGCGGTCCACTGTTCCCCCATTGCGCTCCCTCCTGTCTCCCCGAGGTCTTCCTATCCCGGTCGGCCTCCTCTCGACTAGTTCACCCATCGAGCGGCCCGCAAAACGCGGGCTGCGGTCCTCCGCAGCCCGGCGCCCTCGTGGAACCGCAGTTTCTTCGGTCCGTCTGGCTTTAGCCGGCCGGTTCTTCTTCGGTGAGCAGCATGCGGTTGTGGGTCGCGGTCTTTCGCTCTCCACGCAGCACCCGGTGTTGCGGTCCTCTTCGGACCGGCGTGCGGCCGCCGTTACCACCGCCGCCTTCGGTTGTCACTTCCCCCGATCGTCTCACACTCTGGTCGACGCCTCCTCTTCCAACACGGTCTCCATCACAAACAAAAAGAAACAACAGAGGGTCTTCGGGTCATGTTTTTTCGGCCCGTGCCCTCCGCATTAGGCACTAACAATTGTCTTAAGACGATCACTTACATTCAACAAGAATGAAGGTGTAATTTATAAAAATTAAATTATACAAACAGCCTACCTCGAATCAAGGATCGTTCATTGAGGCCGCGAAAAATGGTCTCGCTCCTTCAACTTTGGAGCAATAGAAAAGTACTAGAAGTTTCTCCACGTCCTTCGAGTCATGGAGCATTCGTCATGATCTTTGTCGGAGGTGTTCTTCGTTGAGAGAAGAACACTATTATTCTATTTCTCCAGAGCATTCCCAAGGTTCTCCCAATACAATGAGTGAAAACAAAAAAAATATATAACACTATTATTTTAATCACACATGAATTTCAAAATTCAAAAAGTTTAATTAATTAATTGAAGAGTTACATTAATGAATTGAAAAGTGCTTACAAAATTTATGGGAGTGAGAAGGAGGTGGAAAGTCACAATTAAAGAGAGGAGTTGATGGAAAGTAGGAACCTTAAATAAGGGGTGTTAATGGGGAGTTTAAGGGAGGTGAAAGTGTTTGGGTTCATGTGGGCCCCACAACACTAAATCCTCACATGGGAGGTTATGTGAGGTGTGGGCCCCTCCCCTAACATCCTCTTGGAGGAAATAACCACCTCGTAAAATAAGATTGTTTATCACAACAATTTTATTTAATTTACGATAAAATCACAAATTATAACTTTCATCCCTCATAAAATGCAACTGCGGTAAAGGTACTTTAAGTGAATACCGGTTCTGCGAGTTCATCAGTGTTCTTGGATTTTAATTCTAAGAACCAGTTCAAAAGATAGAAAAAACCACTCATATGTTTAATAAACGTACCCGAAAAAAACATAAAAATTTTATTTTGGGCACACTGGGCCTCAGAATCAGTTGCTGTCAGAAACCATATACTAGTAAAATTCCAATGTATTGAAGAAAAAACAATTTGTTGAAATTTTCGGGTCTTTAAATTACCCCCGCCTCAGAGATTTACGTCCCTATAAAGCTACAACACACACTAGGGGAACAAATCGGGGTACTGAGATCGCATATTAGCTTCCCGCTCCCAAGTGCTCTCCTGGAGGTTCCCGTGTTGCCAGCGAATGTGCACCATATGAATTGACCGTCCACATAGGACCAGCTCCTGTCGATCCTCGATCACCACCGGAACCTCCGGTATTGTCACCCTGTCATCAATGTCCAGCTCCCCGTGATCGATGATGTTGGACGGGTCGTGCACATATCTCCTCAGCTGAGATACATTGAAGACGTTATGCACCCTATGCGACTGAGGTGGAAGGGCCAGGCGATAATCCACCTCACCTACTCTACTGAGGACCTGGAAAGGCTTGATGAAACGCAGAGATAACATGCCGCCCCAGACAAATCTACATAGCCCATTTCATGGTGAGACCCATATGAAAATGTGGTCTCCATCCTCGAACTCTAGTGGTCTCTGTATCCTATCAGCATAGGACTTCTATCTGCTTTGTGCAGTCTTCATCCACTCCTAGATGATCTTCCCCTTCTCTGTCGTACCTGAACCGTCTTTGGTCCTACAAGTGCTGACTCCCCTGGGTCAGTCCATCACATAAGTGACCTACAAGGTCGGCTGTAAAATGACTCGTATGGGGACATCCCGATGGTGGAGTGGTAGCTGTTGTTGTACCCAAATTCCACCATGGGTATGTGATCCTCCCACCTGCCACCAAAGTTGAGGAAACTTGCACGGAGCATGTCATCGAGAGTCTGAATGGTCCTCTAAGTCTGACCGTTCGTCTGAGGATGGAAGGCGGTGCTCAAGTGAAGCTGCCTTCCAAATGCCTCCAATAACCCTTCCGAAGCCAGGATGTGAAATGAGAATCTCGATCAGAGATGATAGTTGTTGGTACACCATGAATCCGTACGATCTCCAGAATGTAGAGGCGTCCCATGTTCTCTACTGAGCCCTACTCTCTGATCGGTAGGAATTGGGCTAACTTGGTGAGTCGGTCTATGATGACCAATATAGAGTCGTGTCCTCTAGATGTACGTGGAAGCCCCGTCACAAAATCCAGGGATACCCCATCCAACTTCTACTCTGGGACCTCTAAGGGTTGTACCAAGCCTACTGGTACCTGGTGCTCCTCCTTCAATTGCTGACAAATGAAGCATCGTGAAACGAACTCTGCTACTACGTTCATCATACCCGGACAGGAGTGCTATTTTATGAGGTCTGGATACATCTTCTCCACTCCTTGATGTAACTCTAGAGGGGAAGTGTGGAAATCCCTCAGTACCTCCTCCTGTAGTGCAATTGGTACCATGGTATGTCCCCTGAAGAGAATGAAATGCTCCCCTACTTTAGAAAATCCATCAGGCGCCTGCCCTATGGATGTTTGAGCACGTCGCATATCACAGTCAACATCCCCAAGCTATGCCTCTCTGACTCACTAAAGGAGTGGAGGAGTAACTATGAGAGAATTTAGAAAAGCTACTCCATCTCTAACTACAAAGGATATCTGTAACGCAGCCATCTGCGCTCTCACCACTCCTATTAACTGAATGCCTGATTTCCTACATAGAGAATCTACTACAACGTTCCCCTTCCCAGGATTATAGACTATCTCGATGTCATAGTCCTGGAGGAACTTGAGCCAACGAAGTTTTCTTAGGTTCAGGTCCTTTAATTAGAATATGTACCTGAGGCTCTGGTGGTCAGAGTTGACTATAATGTGCTCGTCCATTAGATAGTGCCGGCACATCTTCAAGATGGAGACCACTGCTGCTAAATCTAGGTCATGGGTAGCGTAGATACACTCATGTTTCCTCAACTACTGCAAACCATATGCGATCACTTCTTTCTCCAGCATCAGGTCACACCCAAGTCCGATCACTTATGTGTCGCAGTAAACTACATACCCAATGCTCTCCTCTAGTAGCCTCAATATGGGCGCACTAGTCAATTTCTGTCTCAGCTCCTGAAATCTCTGATGGCATCTATCTGACCACATGAAGGGTTTCCACTAATTCATCAATGTTGATAGCGGTGCTACAAATCTCGATTAGTCTGACACAAATCTTCGATAGTACCCAGCTAGACACATGAAACTCTGCACCTCCGTCACACTCCTCGGTGGCTCCCACGCAAGCCCTGCCTCGATTTTCACTGGATCCACTGCTACTCTAGCCTCCGAGATGATGTGTCCCATGAAATGAACCTCTCGAATCCATAACTGGAAATTTGAGCGCTTACCATAAAGCTGGTGGTCTCTGAGTGTATCTAGTACAACCCGCAAATGGTAGGCGTTCTCCTCCTTAGTAGTTGGGTAAATTAGTATGTCGTCGACAAAAATGATGAAAAATCGATTGAGGTAAGGCTAGAAGATCCTACTCATGAGACTCATGAACACAGATGGATTGTTGGTTAAACTGAAGGGAATAACCAAGAACTCGTTGTGGCCATACTAACACGTGAAGGTCATCTTTTACACATCCTCATCTCTAACTCTGAGCTGGTGATAGCCTGACCTAGGGTCTATATTCTAGAACCATCATGCTCTCTTGAGCTGATCAAAGAGGTCGTAAATCCTCTGGAGTGGGTACTTGATCTTCACGGTCACCTGATTCCGGTGACGGTAGTGGACACATAGTCACAATATCCCATCCTCCTTCTTGGCGAAAAAAATCCGAGATGCCCATGGTGAAACACTGGGTCAGATAAATCCCTTCCCCTGCTAGTCCTCCAGCTGTACTCGCAGCTCATGAAGCTCAGAGAGAGCCATCGGATATGATTTAGTAGATATCGGTGATGTCCCGGAGTACATGTTAATGTAGGAGTCTACCTCTCTATGAGGAGGTTGTCCTGAAACGTTGTTAGAAAAAATGCCTGTATACTGATCCACCGCAACCAGAAAACTCAGACTCCGCACATCAACTACTCTGAGGATGATATTATCCAACTAATGTGTGATCAGCTGCCCCCTCTTCTGCATAAGTCCATCCTATGCTGCAAAGGCTCCCATCTCGCTGGTGAAGGTGAACCTAGTCACATCCGTGCGGACACACCGCACATTGTGCCTAATACAGTCGATATGAGCATGGAATTTAGATAACTAGTCCATACACAAGATGACATTGTAAGGCCTCGACGTCAATACAAGATGATCAAAGCCAAAGCTCTCCCCTCCTAGAGTAAGCTCACACTGCCGACACTAGTTCATAATCAATGAGTCTGCTCCCGTAGGAGTAACTATCCATAAGGATCGAGCCAACGGCTCTGTCAGAATCTCTGAGCTCTGAACAAGGGCAGCTGCAATAAAAGAATGAATCACACATCTCTCTATAAGCACTACAAAAATAGTGGAGTAGACATAGATAGTACCTCAAATCATATTAGGTGCACTGTGGTCATAGGCCTCAGCTGCCTGGAGGTGAGCATGCCTCTGTCTGCCAGCTCCCTGTGGTTGGGGTGGACCTACTAGTGGGGGTGGTGGCAGTGCCTCGAAACATTATCCACCACATATTGCTTGGACATCTCCTCTGCCTCGTCCGCCGGCTCCCGGAGGACCACCATGTTTGATCCTCTACCTCTACCTGGGAGTTCCCTATACCATCTGCTGATCTTCTGCATGGAGGGTCAGGCAGTCTTTAGCCAGATGACCCTGCCCGCCGCATGAATAACACTACCTGCTCCTCGTATAGATAGATCTATTCTGTGTGCCCCACACAACTGAACCTGTATATAGAGATCGCCCACCAAATGGCCTATTCCTCTTGGACCTCTGCGTCAACTGTCTATTTCCGGTTGCAGAAGACTCCGCTACGAGTCGTCCTGCAGTGGGTCTCATGGCTGGTGCCGGCCCAGCAATAAATCTCTCCACTGGAAGGGATCGCTCTGGTACTCTTACCTGCATTGGAATACTAATGGAGATCATCAAATCCCTGATCTCATGTCTGAATCCCTGCACAATGGTTTGGGCACTGATTAATGATTCTTGTACCATGTCTGTGGAGTAGCGTGAGAGATCAATGAACCTCACTGAATACTAAGCTACTATCATGTTCCCCTCCTACAGATGATGTAACTCTTGAATCCGCACTGTATGAAGGATGGATGGAACAAGCTCTGAGTGGAAGAGACTCTAAAAGCCTATCCAGAGTAAAGATTCCTCTTCCTGCACCTGTAGCATGAAGCTCCACCATCTACCTGCTGCTGCGTGTAGGAGACTCACAGTAAGGATCACCATTAGGTCGGCTGGTGTCCCTACCAATCTGAAAACTCTGACGATAACCTCCAGCCAATCCTCAGTTGCCTATAGGTACGTCTATCTGTTGAACCTAGGTGGCCTCATTCACTAGAACTCGTGGAATCTACTCAGACGACATGCACTCTCTAATACTAGGGCTGGTTGTATCAGTGGCCCAATAGTTAGTGGTACCGCTGGTGCCTCCTCTGTGATGGGGCTCTGCACAGAGGCCTCATCGCTCGGTGGGCTACCATCTCGTACGTATCTCAAAACCCTAGTTGGCTACCTTCATGGGGCCATACTAAAAATAAACAAGTGAGCCATGGTCAAAAAGTATACCTGGTGAGCTGACACAAAGTAATCACAAAGAAAACTTTTGAAACACACATGAAATCAGTTTTTTCATGCACTGAGTCGGAACCAGAGGTCTGGGTCCTAGTGTATGGATACGTCTGCCAGTAAACCAACACTGGACTCCCGGGACATAAAACCACACTCAATAATCTTAACACTATATCTTCATAGAAAAGAATGATCAGAGTCCTGGGTTCTGCAGTAGAACTAACTCCTCTGATAGCAATTTGTCACGACTCATCCTCAAGGCCCATGTCCTGACTACCCCAAGCCTGCCTTCCATAGGCCAGGGGGTGGAGACTAGCACCAAAGGCGTAAATCCTGATAAAAAGGGAATCCATTTCTTTTATAAAAGTAAAAAAAGGCAACAGAGTGCACCATAGAAGAAAGCACTAAGTAATACTGAATACAAAAGTAAGTGCTGAAAGGAAAGGGTCCGGAAATACAATCCCAACAGTAAGTATAGTACAAATGAAAATCTAGCACAACTGTAGTAAAGTAAAACTTCAACAACTGAGTCTTCCTCTGGGAATCCCACCTGGAGAGTGGGTAAAGATGGCCTCCTCACCACCTCGGGTCTGATCATCCACTCTGTGTACATCTCGCCAAGTGGTCCACCTCCGGGTATCATCCAGCTCCACAAGCATCCACCTTGATTAGTGTTGTCTGTCATATACATCCAACACATCGTAGTGTGGGCATAGCCCATGCAGGGGTGAGTATACGATACTTAGTAGGGACCTCGAGACCCCCGAAGGTCTCCCAGAATCCACAAAGGACAAACCACCGAATAAAGATACAATCACGAAGTATCAGCCAACTCTAATTAGGTATATACCCATACATATACCTAAGTTATCAATCACAAATCGACTCCAACCCTCGAGTCCAAGAACAACCCATTCCATACAGGAATGCAAGTCAATCACATCGATTTTAATGATTCATTGTCAAGACTCATCTCACACAGGTATACAAATTTCGTATAGCGATAGAGATGATCATATGTAGTCACTGATTCATCTAAGTTGTTGGAACCACAAAGGATATTAGACCAGCTAAGTTGTCGGACAGATGTAGGATACTAGACCAGATACTCTGTCGAACCCACGAAGGATTCTAATATAGTTTTCATTGCTGCCGAACCGATGGAGGATTCCAGTACACTCGTCGTCACTGCCGAACCCACGGAGGATTCGAGTACAATTTTCATTGTTGCCGAACCCACGGAGGATTCCAGTACAGTTGTCGTCATAGTCGCAGCTAGCTCTAGGGTTCCCGCACACACCATACTAGATTCAAGGAGGGTACAGTCCTTGAGAAAAGGGTTGATACGTCAACTATCATGAAGTCCATAGTTGATGTATCCCGATTTTCCATCTAATCGAAATAAACCCAATGTGACAGATGGCGCGTCAATCAGACGCCCGACCTAAGATTTATTGGTTTTTCCGTTCCAGGGGCTCGGTTGGAATTACACTCATTCCAAAACCGGCCATATTCCAAAGTCATCCAAAACTCACTAAGAGTATCGCAAAAGGACCAGATCATCACAAGGGTCCCAGTGCCGCAGACGGCGCGTCGATCAGACGCACAGTCGTGGTGTTATTCGCATTTAAGGGAAACTAGCCCGACTCGTCAAACCTGGTGGGTGTGAGGGTCGGCCCATCCTAGCTCGCTGGGTCTGACCTGACTAAGGGGTCGACCTAGTCCTATGGGGCCTGGTCCAGTAGGGCGCAGCCCAGCTCGGCTGGCGTGGCCCAACCCAGCTGGCGCGGCTCTGCCAGCTGGCCGAGCGGACCTGGGGGGCGCAGCCCCCAGTTTTCCGAAACGGCGTCGTCAAGTGGCGCCACCCTCCTGTCCGGCCGGCTGAAGCTGGCCAGTCTTCCTAGTGCTAGCGGCCCTCACGGGGGTCCACTTTTCTCTTAGCACAACGCCCTCCAGTCACCACAGGGTCTTCCCAGCCCGGCTGTCCTCCTATCGGTCGGTTCGTCCACCGAGCGGCCCACGGAACGCGGGTCGCGGTCCTCCGCAGTGCAACAACCTCATGGAGCCACAGTTCCTTTGGTCCGGCCAGAATTAGTCGGTCAGTTCTTCTTTAGTGAGTGGCTCGAGGATGCAGGTTGGAGTGTTTCCCTATCTGCACGGAACCCGGTGCCACGGTCCTCTTCGGACCGGCGTACGGTCGCCATTGTTGTTGCCTTCAGTCATCGCCGCCCCCGATCATTGCCAACTCCAGTCGCCACCATCTCTTTCAACACAGTCTCCATAATGAACAGAAAGAAACAATGGAGGTTATTCGGGCCATGTTCATTTGGCATGCTCCCTCCGTATTAGGCAGTAACAATTTTCCTTAGATGATCACTTGCATTCAACAAGAACAAACGTATAATTTATAAAATTACACTATACAAACACACTACCTCGAATCAAGGTTCATTCATCAATGCCGGAAAAATAGTCTCGCTCTGTCAATGATGGGGGAAGAGAAAAGTAAGATAATATTTTCCATGACCTTTGAGTCGTGGAGCATTATTCATGTTCTTTGTCGGAGGTGTTCTTCGTCGAGAGAGAAACACTATTATTCTATTTCTCCAGAGCATTCCCAAAGTTCACCCAATACAATGAGTGAAAACAAAAATAATATCCAAAGCTATTATTTTATTCACACATGAATTTTAAAAATCAAACACTTTAATTAATTAATTGAATATTTCCATTAATTAAGTGAAATGTGTTGGAAAAATTTATGGGAGTGAGAAGGAGGTGGAAAGTCACAATTAAAGAGAGGAGTTGATTGAAAGTTGTCACATTAAATAAGGGGCGTTAATGGGGAGTTTAAGGGAGGTGAAAGGGTTTGGGTTCGTGTGGGCCCCACCACACTAAATCCTCACAAGGGAGGTTATGTAAGGTGTGGGCCCCACCCCTAACTTCCCCTTGGATGAAATAAACACCTCTTAAAATTAAATTTTATATCACCACAATTTTATTTAATTTAAGATTAAACCCCAAATTATAACTTTCAACCCGCATCAAACGCAACTACTATAAAGGTCCCCTTAAGAGAATACTGGCGCTACGAGTTCATTGGAGTCCTCAGATTTTAATTCCAAGTACCGGTTAAAAAGATAGAAAAACTAGCTCGTACGGTTACTAAACGTTCCCGAACAAAACTTCAAAAATTGGCTCTAGGAACACCAGGCCTCAAAATCAGGTGCCGTCAGAAACCACAGACTCGTAAAATTCTAAAGTATTTATGAAAAAAAATTCCGTGAAATTTACGTGTCTTTAAAATATGTCGGTGATGGAAACCATATTAAATATTCGTCCTTCTTCTCACGATCTAGTTGTATGGAGTATACCCATTACCCAGTTGTCCTCCAACCACATTATAAAATACACTTTCAAATGGAAAATTCAATTGCCAAAACATAATCACACTAACAGACGACAAAAATTCTTCAAATTTCTTTCACGGTTAAATAAAAAACAAAAAAATTTGTAGAAACAATTTCAAAGATTAAAAAAATGTTTTTCACATACAACTCATTGGAAAACACACTTTTTAGGATAAATGCACAACAAAACCATACCCAGCCATATTTGAAAGACCTAAAAAAATTTAATAAAATCATTTCGAGGACTATAAAACAATCCCAATTGATGCAACATGGAATATACATGTAAAATAGTCATTCATCATTTTTTAGGAAATGCCAAACAGGACATTAAACATTTTTACCAAACCGAAATGTTTCAAATCCACAAAGACAACATTTAATAAGGGTGTGAGAATCCAACATTTTAGTATTCAACAATATGGTAACTAACATGAAAATATTCATATTGTGTGTCCATTACACAACCCTTTTTATAAATGTTCCAAACAATCCTTACATTAGAAACACATGTCAAAATACCGTAATACCTATAAAAATTATTTCTAAAAACCAAAACATGAGTGGAATCCAAATAAGAATAATACGATCTTTCCTTAATTCTAAATATTTGGAATGAAACATAGATGAAATTTCCTTTATGGTATTAGTAAATTTTTTAATTGTGGGAAAAAAAGTCCTTAAGAAATTAACTTCTGAAGTGATAGAATAATGTTTACAAATAATGGGAATAGAAAGAAGGGTAGATAGAATGAACCTCCTATATTTCAGTGCACTAAGAATAAGTGAAATTGTTATTATTCTAATAAATTCTCAAATCCAAGGGCCAATGATTATGATTGACTTCCATAGCCTCATAAAACTATAAATGAATAGAAATATCATTCAATCACTATTGGTGATTAGGGTATGAAAATGAACTGGTGAAAGGTGTAGTTACCATCAACTATAAAAAATGGATTTATTAGTTGAATATTCATCCACAAATTATTTTATTTATAAATAATTTTATAATGGTATAACCATATCACCTAATCCATTGTATGTTTATTTGGTTCTGAAAACTCTTAATGTAATAGTGTTTGAATCTCATGTTTAAAATATTCTCTAGTTGATGATTTTTAGAATGTGATTCCTAAAAATCATGGGATTATTAATTAATTAGATTTAAATGTGTTTCTTGGAATATATGATCTTTATCTATATTCATATCATATTATTTTTTGGGTAAGGGACATCAGATTTCATTTTCATAATGAACTAATGATCATTAGTCAATGTAATGTTGAATATGAAACTCCATTGAAAATTGCTTCCACTTTTTGTATCTACTTCTAATAAAGAAATGTTTTCTATCTCATATAGTTTGGGAGAAACTAAAAATTAGGGATAAACTAATTTCACAATATCATTTTTCTTTCCTAATAAATTTACAAGTCATTAACAAAATAATGTTCTTTAGTATTCAATAGAAATCATACCTGGTTCTATTCCTATTTAAATTTATTCATATTGAATTTCCCCAACATATTTGGAAGAACATAAGAATAAACTATAGCAGAACATAGATAATGGGTTTATTTTCCCTTGTAAATCAGCTTGGGGTGGACCTATACTGTTCATATAGACGGAATAAGGATTATTGAGATGCTGATTAATTATTGTGAACAATAAAATATTAATATCAATATTAAGTACCATCATTCCTGTATTTATGACTGGGTTGATCCACTATAAGGAGATCAATACTTTTCAAAGATTGATTTTGGTTTTGGATAACATCAATTGAGGTTCATGGAGGAAGATATACCAAACACGTAATTTCATGCAACGTATAGACACTTTGAATTTATAGTGATTTCTTTTGGTCATACTAATTCCACCACTATATTTATAAAATTAATGAAAATATTATTTTAGAGACTGTATTGATTAGTTTGTGGCAGTCATATAAATGATATTATTTTATATTTAATGTGAGGGGAACACCAAAAAGATCAAAGTATTATTGTATTAAAGACTCTATGAAAGGATAATCTTTATGACAAAATTTCAATTTGTAAATTTTGTTTTTTGAAAGATTCATTTTAGGGTCACATAATCTCAAGAGAGGGTATATCTGTAAATCCAACAAAGAAGAAAGTAATTTAATGTTGTCCCATAAGAACAAAATCCAATGAGATTTGAATTTTTCATGGGTTTTATTTATATTATTGGTGTTTTATGGAGATTTTATCTTCAATGTATAATCTACTCTTCATGTAAACTAATAAGGGTTCCAAGATCATTTGGATGAAATCATCTGAAGAAAAGTTTATGAAAACAAATAAAAGGATACATAGTTTCCCTTTTATTATAATAAAATAAAATGGATAAGATTATGGAATCTATAGTGATTTATATGTGAAGGTATTGGGTTTCATTTTCATGAAAAATTTCATTATTTTAGATTCTTCATCCCAAAATATGAAGGCTCATGATAAAAATTACCCAACTGATGATTTGTTGTTAGATACGGTATTCTTGTCATTAAATATTGAGTGGAATTATCAGTATAGGGTAAATTAATATATATATACTTCTTGAAAAATAAAAAATCATATGTTCACATTGAATGAGATGAATATGATATAAAGAAGATAGTGGGAGTTGATTATGTATTATGACTACTCGATACATCTCCTTTAAGAGAAATCGAACAAGGATTTAGATGATTTTATTTTTAATTTCCCTTCAATACAACATATGATTAGGGTTAGAAAATATCCAATATTTTTAAATTTTAAAAGGTAGGATCTAGGAATATTAAAGGAAGGGGATATGTCTTATCCTTCTCAAATTAATGGTCAATATTGAATACAAGTGATAATTAAAAAGGAATGAATGGATAATTTAGAGATGAAAATAAAGGTGATAAATGTTGTTGAGTTCAACTTCGACTATGATGGAATAATAAGGTTAAAGAACTATGATTTTCTCCCTCTCATAACAAATTTAAATCATTAGTTGTTCGATGATGCTCATATTTCATTATTCTCTATTCATATAGGTATCACAAAGATGTGTTGTGTCCCGAAAGAGTATTTATGGTGGGATAGAACTAAATGAAATATTTCTGAGTATGTTTCTTGATGATTGATATGTTATTATGTTAAGGATTAAAGACATAATTCTTACAGGATGTTACAACCATTTCCTATACCAGATTGGAAATTGGAACATACAACAAAATATTTTGTCCACAGACACCCCAAAATAGCTAAAGGTAATAATGTAATATGGGTTTCAGGTGATAACCTTAAGAAGTTATAACACATCATTTCTGTCAAGGAATATTTCTTTGTTTATAAACATTAGATAATTAAAATTATGAAATGGGTAAGATTTCATAGAGTACAACATTCCATTGTATTTAATTAGGATATGAGGTTTACCTCAATGTTCTAGAAAAATCATTAGTAGAACTTGACTATAAATTGTAGGCTCATTACTAATTATAATCATAAATAAATGTTAATTATAATAAATCCATTCATAATCTGGAACGTATGATCATATTTTTTCTATAAATATTTCAAAGGAGGTTTGGATCAACCACATCCATTGGAAGAACTTTCTTATGATGTTTTCAACCCTACATTCATATGGATCCTTATAAATCCCACTATCATTACATGGGTGAAAATCTATCACACAAGAATTATTTTGTGGAAATAAATCTATTTGGACCTAATATAGTTTATGAAATGGATGAAAAGGGTATATCCTTTCAATAACTTATAAAAGAAACTCTGAATTAATGAAAATTTATGTTTAAAGTAAATAACAATTATTATAGTTTGAGGTGGATCTTTAGGTATTTCACAAAATATCTCCCTAGAAGAGAGTTATGATATTGAGAAAGAATTAAATTCTAAGACCTTAGTATATTTTCTCTTTTTAAATTCATTATCATATTAGAATGGTAGCTTATCAGTTGAAAATTCCATCGAATCTCTCTCAAGTTCATGTTGGATTCAATATATCTCCCACGAAGAAGTATAGACCTGATCCTTAATATGTATTAAAATTATATATGGTACTAATTATGAAATATCTCTTTTTTGATGAAAAAACAATTGATATTTTATATCATAGAGATAATGTTCTATCATACAAGGCCATTTTCCTATGTTTTTTAAAGGAACCACCAATTAATGAAAACTACATGAGATCCATGGAATGTAATGAGGAATATATATCATAATATATTTGTTTCTGAGTAAATCATTTTGAGGTAAAAATTAATTTCAAGGTGGGTATTATGTATCCAATGATATTTTTATGAAAATATTATCGTTCAAAAAATTATTTATTTGATAGCTTGTGTTGGATGTAGCAATGAGTTATAAATGAATATTGATAGACAATTAAACACAACTGTTATCTCAAACATGATTGATTGGAAGGAATTAATAGTAGTAACCAAATGATTAAAAATATATTTTCTGTAAATATATAATGTCAATTCATTATTTTTTAAATGATTTAGAATAAAGAAAAATAATTTGAAACAAAAGTGAAACGTTCTTAAAAAATAATTATGAATGCATTGAATATTATATCAATATATTAAATTAATATTTGAAAAATATTTTAATGAAATGTATATATTATTTAATTAATAAAATGTTATAAATATTCAATAAATTGTTTTCTAAAAATAGGATAAAAATAAATTCAGCATTAAAATTCATAATGTATTTTTCCGAAAAAGAAGTTTTTGGGACCATTTGCACAGTTACATTAACATTTATTTCCTAAATTTATAGGTATTTATTTAGAAAAAATTAATTTAATATTATAAATAATTGTGATTTTTTTAAAATTAATCACCTTTTATTTGTTTCCAATAATAATTTTAATTATAGTAATATTTATTCCCTCGAAAAAGTGTAAAACATATTAATCTAGATTAAAAATAATTGATAAGTCCATTCCTATTAATACTATTTATTTTTTGATAATTTAGATTCCCACATTAACACCTATGGTTTGAAATTGAATAAATTAATGGACACTTTTCCAAGAAAATGACTTAGGTATTACTATTAACAAAGTGAAAAAATGTGACACTCTTATTTTCAATAAGTAAAATATTATCAATATGTTTGAAAATAGAAGATATGATTAAATATAATTATTATTTAAAAAT
The DNA here is from genome assembly GCA_963277665.1 of Viscum album. Classification (NCBI taxonomy): domain Eukaryota; kingdom Viridiplantae; phylum Streptophyta; class Magnoliopsida; order Santalales; family Viscaceae; genus Viscum; species Viscum album. The sequence goes on along the minus strand of OY728162.1, from coordinate 911,736,268 downwards.
ATAAAATATTTATATTCAAAATTTTAGTTTACTTATAATTTTTAGGAATTAAATATATACCATAAATTCCTACCCAATGTTTGCACATAAATTATTCAATAACAATAATAATAAAATAAATGATTCTAAAATCATTAAACCTATTATAATTTGAAATCTTTTGTAAAGACCCGCAAATTTCAAGGAAATTTTTTTTCTTAATTTTCTTTGGAATTTTACAAGAGCGCAGCTTCAGACGGCACCTGATTCCGAGGCCCGGTGTTCCCGGAATCAATTTCCGAAGATTGGCTCGGGTACGTTCAGTGAACGGACGAGCGGGTTTTTCTATCTTTTGAACCGGTGCCCGGAATCAAATTCTGAGGGCACCGATGAAATTGCAGCGCCGGTATTTTCTTAGAAACGCCTCTTCCGGAGTTGCGTTTGCTCAGACGTGGTTTTTAAATTTTGCGGCTTTAAGTCAGAAATAAAATAAAGTTTGTGCGACAACTTTATTTTATTTCACTTAAGCTGCTTGGAAGCCACTTGAAGCCACTTAAGGGCGGCTTGAACTGAGTTGAACTGGATAGGATGCTATCCAGAAATATCCTACCCCCTTGGTAGGATATTTGTGAGGTGGGGCCCGCACGAGCCCCGCCGTTTCTTTCGCTAAGTAACGCACCCGCGAAAACCCGTCAAAGTAACTAAAAAGTCAACCGACGCGTTTTCTTTAATTCTTAACAGACCATTTAATTGGGCGGTTTATTTCGTGAATTAAATGGGCTGTTTCATTCGTTGAATTAATTCAACGAATTAAATGGGTCGTTACTTATGCGTTTTACGTTTGTTGGCAAAATAATAAAATAGACAAACTTGTCTATTTTGGAGGATTGCTATCGTTGTGCAATTCCTCTGAGCCTCCACCCTCTCCGCGAAGAACGCGAAGAACGCGAAGAACGCGAAGAACGCCGGCGACCGGAATTCGACGACGCACACCTAGATCTGCGACGTCGACGAGCTTTACCCGCGACGTTCTTCGGCGACGCCTCTTCTTCCGCAGCCGATCCTCGTTCGGCAACTAAGGTAAGAACCGGATCGTTAATTCTCCTTTTTTTTTAATTTCATGGCAACGGATTTAATTAATTAAATCCGTTTGTTCTTGATCCGGAGTTTGGCGACGCGACGCCGGATACCGCGACGACGCAACGATCCCCCCTTCTTCCGCGACGAGCGATTCCGCGACGACCTCTCGTCCGACGACGACGACAAGGTAGGGGTTTATTTTCCTTGATGATTCATTCCCGTGTTCTTATTTCTTTTAAATAAAGAACCGGCATGAATAATTTCAATTAATTAAAAATTGAAATGCCGTTTAAAAGAAAAGGAGTGAACAATTTTTATCTTTGATTAAAAATTGTTGTAGCCTTTACTCCCGTTGATTATGACTAACGCGGAGGGTGCGGGTCTAACGAACAAGACCCGACAACCCTCCGTCGATCTCTTTTGTTGTGCGGATATGACGGACGACGAAGAACCGCGCGGCAGGGGCGATCTGTTGATCCCGCAGTGAAGATCGGCCCCCGGGAGGAGCATCGGCGCAGACGGGAGGCAAAACGGGCCACCGGAGCAACTCCGGCGGCCCGCGGAAGGTGGCGGCGGCGAACCGCCGGACCGCGTCCGCGGTCCGGCCCTCCAGCACGCGGCCCGCGCGGGCCGCGTTTCTCCAAAGCCGCGGGTTTGACCCGCGGCGGCTCACTCGGCCGCTCGGCCGAGGCCGAGCTGGCCGGTCCGGTCGGCCGGGCCGCGCCCAGGCCGGACCGGACCCGGCCTATCCGGGTCGGGCCGGGTCGGGCCGGGTCGGGCCGACCCGGTGCGGCCGACCCAGGGGGGGTTCGGGCCGGGTCGCCCCGGGCCCAGAACCCCCGTTTCGGGCCCGTTTCGGGCCCTCTTCGGTCTTTTGCCCATATCGTGGGCCTGGGACCTCCGATTGACAAACCGTCAGCAGCTACGCGATCCTTGGATCGAGACGGTCGTTTCGGTATATTATACTCAATGTTTCGGAAGACTTTGGGTTCGGCCGGGTTGGTTCGTACACGAAACCAACCGGGCCCTCGGAGCGGAAACGCTCATAACTTGAGCTACGGACGTCCGAACGACGTACCGTCAGCTGTGGTAGTTTCCTCTAAGTGAGACGGAACTTTTGGCATACTCCGCCCGAGGATCGGATACAGGCGGAGTACGGTCGGGTCGGTTTTGCCCTAAAAACCAACCGGGCCCCTGGGACGAAAATGCCAATAACTCTCAGACCGGGCGTCCGATTGACGCGCCGTCTGTCGCGTTGAGATCCTGTTGTCGATACGGAACTTTTGGATACATCAACTTCGGACTACGTGTCAGTTGATGTATCAGCCTCTCGGCTTGTGGAGCGGACCCTCCTAAACGAGCTCGCTATGTGCGGGAACCCTAGCGCTGGCTGTGACTTCGACGACAGAGCAGAGATCCTCCGTGGACTGCGACAACGGCAGAGCAGAGATCCTCCGTGGACTACGACGACGGCAGAGCAGAGATCCTCAGTGGACTGCGACGACGGCAGAGCAGAGATCCTTCGTGGACTGCGGCGACGACTGTGCAGAGATCCTCAGTGGACTGCGTCGACTACTGCACTCAGCGATCCTACGTGGATCAGTGCTACAGGTTCTGTGTGAGCCCGATCCTATGTGGGTCCTTACTACCGGTTCTGTGTGAGCCACTGCCTACAGGTTCTGTGTGAGCCCGATCCTGTGTGGGTCTTCTGCGGGGGTTAGTACCTATCGATCCTTCGTGGGTCCGATGACTTAGACGGATCAGTGATCATCTTTGACGTCATCTGAAAAAGTATACCTGGTTGAGCTGAATCTTATGTTACTCTCCTTTGTGGATTGTGTTGAACTATCCTATGTGGATTTACTGTTTACTCTCCTTGTGGATTTGAGTCTTGCTTTCCTTTGTGGATTGAGTTGTTCTTGAGCTCGTGAGCAGAGCTAGAAATGGGGACTTAGGTATATGTATGGGCATATACCTAAGTCGAGTCAGATGTTACTTCGTGATTGCATCTTTCTTTTGTGCTATATCCTTTGTGGATTTCGGGAGACCTTCGGGGGTCTCGGGGTCCTTACTGAGTAGCTTGTACTCACCCCTGCACGGGCTATGCCCGCACCTTGTTGTGTTGGTTGCAGACGACGGACAACGCTGATCACGGTTGGGGCGTGGAGCAGGACGGTACCTGGAGGTGGACCACTGGGCGGGACGTGCTCGGAGCGGACGTGGGACCCGAGGAGCCTGGAGGCTATCTGTACCCACCCTTCAGGTGGGATTGCCAGTGGACGACATGAGGCCGCCGTCTTTTCTTCAGCTGTTGTACTTTACTTTTCAGTTGTACTTTACAGTTGGGCTTGTATTTCCGGCCCCTTTACTTTTCTGCACTTTACTTTCCGCTTGCTGACTCTGTGTGGTTGTTACTTATAAAGGCAATGCCTTCCCTGTTTACTGGGATTTTATGCCTTGGTGCTAGTCGCCAGCCCCTGGCCTATGGAAGGCGGGCTTGGGGTAGTACGGCACGGGCCCCGAGGTCGGGTCGTGACAAATTGGTATCAGAGGTGGTCGGTTCTACCGCAGACTCTGATCGTCCTTTCTTTCTATATGAAGCAATAGTGTTTAGTGTATTGAGTGTGGTTATCAGTTCAGGGAGCCCAGTGTTGGTGCGGCGGCCGACGTATCCATACACCAGGACCCTGACTCCTGATTTCCGACTTAATGCATGAAAACATTGATTGCGTGTGTGTTTCAAGTTTTCTTTGTGATTACTTGTGTCAGCTCACCGGGTATACTGATCTACTTTATGAAAGTCTCAAGTTTTCCTTGTGATTACTTGTGCCAGCTCACCAGGTATACTGTTCTGACTGTGGTGCTCTTGTTCTCCTTTTCAGGATGGCCCCGCGACGACAGCCAGCTAGGGTTCCAAGTGTAGGGCGCGACGGCAGCCCACCGAGCGACGAGGCCTCGGTGCAGGGCCCTTTTCCAGCAGTGGCACCGGCGGTAGCTTTACCCGCCGAGCCACCGATGCTGCCAGTACCAGACGCTGACGATGCACGTCGCCTCAGGGCACTGCATGAGTTCCAGAGCCAGCGACCGCCCAGGTTTCGCGGTGAGGCGGACCCCCAGGCCGCCGAGGACTGGCTAGAGGCGGTGGTACGGACCTTTAGGCTAGTGAGGACACCAGCGGATCTCATGGTGATTCTCGCAGCGAGCCTCCTGCAGGCAGCGGCAGGACGATGGTGGAGCCTGATGCTCCAGGTTCACGATGAGGCATCCTTGCTCTGGACGGACTTCGAGAGCCTCTTCCGCTCTGAGTTCGTCCCGGCCACCCTCCGAGCGGTGCGCATCCAGGAGCTTCTCCAGCTGCGCCAGGGCAGCATGACGGTCGCTCAGTATGCGGCGAGGTTCACTGACCTATCTCGCTACTCGACCGACATGGTACGGGACCCCTTCTTCCGGGCCCGGACCTTCGAGCAGGGCTTGCGACGGGAGATTCGGGCGTCGCTGGTCTCCCTCAGCATTCCGACCCAGGCGGGAGTGTTGGAGCGAGCCCTCCTGATCGAGAGCTTCCTGGCAGAGCCTTCTTCAGCGGCGAGACCTAGCGCAGGGCGGCAGGTAGCTGAGTCTTCGGCAGCAGGTAGCCGACGGATGACTCTCGGGTCCAGGCAGACCAGACCCCCACGCAGACGGCCTCAGGACACCGGCTCAGCAGTGCAGGGCACACAGCGGAGTGCCAGCCTTCCGAGAGGCAGGCTGTGCTACTCTTGCGGCGGGCAGGGTCACATGGCTCGTGATTGCCCGACTCGCCGACCAGAGGAGCAGCAGACGGTGGAGGGGCCACCCAGGCAGAGGCAGAGGGTCGACCGTGGCGGTCCGCAGGGAGGAGGCGGACGAGGCAGGGGAGCTGGCCGAGCAGCGGGTGGTGGGCGACGCTTCCAGGCTCTACCCCCACCACCACCAGGAGGGCCACCTCGACCACAGGGAGCTAGCGAGCAGAGACAGGCCCAGCTCCAGGCAGTGGAGGCCTATGACCCCGACATGCCAGAGATGATTCGAGGTACGATCTGTGTCTATTCCACCCTTGCTGCAGTACTTATAGACACAGGAGCGAGTCACTCTTTCATAGCCTCTGCCCTTGTTCGGAGCTCGAAGATTCCGACTGAGACGTTGGCTCGATCCTTACGGCTAGAGACTCCTACGGGAGCAGACTCGACGATTACGCACTGGTGTCGGCAGTGTGAGCTTACTCTCGGAGGCGAGAGCTTCGGCTGGGATCTCCTTGTAGCGGCGTCGAGGCCTTACGACGTCATCTTGGGCATGGATTGGCTATCCACGGTTCATGCCCAGATCGACTGTTTTAGGCGCAAGGTGCGATGTGTTCGCACCGACGGGAGCAGGTTTACCTTCACCGGCGAGAAGGGAACCTTTGCAGCACAGGATGGACTTCCGCGGAGGAGAGTGCAGCCCATCTCTCATCAGTTGGCTAGCCTCATCCTAGGAGCAGTGGACGTGCGGAGTCCAGCTTTTCCTACAGTGGTGGACCAGTACGTGGACGTCTTTCCCGACGACGTTCCAGGGCTACCTCCTCGTAGAGATGTAGACTTTTACATCGACTTGTACCCCGGGACAGCCCCGATATCTACTCCAGCATATCGGATGGCCCCCGCCGAGCTTCGGGAGCTGCGGGTACAGTTGGAGGACTTGCAGAGCAAGGGGTTTATCCGACCCAGTGTTTCACCCTGGGCTTCCCCGATTTTGTTCGCCAAGAAGGCGGACGGGAGCTTGCGACTATGTGTCGACTATCGTCGCCTGAACCAGGTGACATTGAGGAACAAGTATCCGCTGCCACGGATTGATGACCTCTTCGATCAGCTCAAGGGAGCGCGGTGGTTCTCGAAGATAGACCTCCGGTCAGGCTATCATCAGCTCAGAGTTCGAGACGAGGACGTGCAGAAGACGGCCTTCAGGTGTCGGTATGGCCATTATGAGTTCTTGGTTATGCCGTTCGGCGTAACCAATGCTCCAGCAGTGTTCATGAGCCTCATGAACAGGATCTTCCAGCCATACCTCGACCGATTTGTCGTGGTCTTCATTGACGACATTTTGGTATACTCGACGACTGAGGAGGAGCATGCCTACCACCTGCGAGTTGTGCTAGACACACTCCGAGAGCACCAGCTTTATGGCAAGCTCTCAAAATGCCAGTTCTGGTTACGTGAGGTCCATTTCTTGGGGCACGTCATTTCTGAGGCGGGAGTTGCAGTGGATCCCGCGAAGATCGAGGCAGTGCTAGCTTGGGAGCCACCCAGGAGCGTGACAGAGGTGCGGAGCTTCTTGGGCCTAGAGGGATACTATCGGAGATTCATGCCAGACTTCTCCAGAGTTGCGGCACCACTCTCAGCTTTGACGAAGAAGGGTAAACCCTTCGTGTGGTCAGACAGATGTCAGCAGAGCTTCCAGGAGCTGAGATAGAGATTGACCAGCGCACCTATCTTGAGGTTGCCTGAGGAGGGAGTTGGATACGTAGTTTACTGCGATTCATCAGGGACTGGACTCGGGTGCGTCCTGATGCAGGAGCGGGCCGTGATCGCCTACGGATCACGTCAGTTGAGGCCGCATGAGCAGAACTACGCCACTCATGACCTGGAGTTGGCAGCAGTGGTCTTCGCTCTGAAGACTTGGCGGCACTACCTGATGGGCGAGCGCTTCACAGTCTTTTCTGACCACCAGAGTCTCAGGTATATCTTCTCTCAGAAGGACCTGAACCTGAGACAGCGGAGATGGCTTGAGTTCCTCCAGGACTATGACTTTGAGATAGTCTATACTCCTGGGAAGGGGAACGTGGTAGCCGATGCCCTCAGCAGGAGGACGGGCATTCAGCTCCTTGAGGAGGCGACGGAGCAGCTAGCCTCCTTACGGATATCCTTCGTGGATAGAGACGGAGCAGCCTTTCTTCAGTCTCTCACAGTCTCTCCTCCACTTCTACAGCGGGTCAGAGAGGCTCAGCGTAGGGACGCTGACTGTGAGACCCGGCGTGCACTGATATCCTCAGGTCAGGCGCCTGATGGTTTCTCCCTTGGAGCAGAGCACGACATCCTTTTTAGAGGACGTACCTTCGTACCAGTCGCTTTACGAGAGGAGGTTCTGAGAGAGTTTCACACTTCTCCCTTGGCGGTACATCCCGGAGTGGCGAAGATGTACCAGGATCTCAGATGATAGCACTGGTGGCCGGGCATGAAGAAAGTTGTGGCAGAGTTCGTTTCACGATGCCTCACCTGCCAGTAGGTGAAGGCAGAGCATCAGGTACCAGCAGGCTTGGTACAGCCCTTGGAGGTCCCGGAGTGGAAGTGGGACGGCATATCTATGGACTTCGTGACTGGACTTCCACGCACTTCCAGAGGTCACGACTCCATTTGGGTGATTGTCGACCGACTCACCAAGTCGGCACACTTCTTACCCATCAGAGAGCAGGGCTCAGTGGAGAGCTTGGGACGTCTTTATGTCCAGGAGATCGTACGGCTTCACGGTGTGCCATCGTCTATCGTCTCCGATCGAGATGCTCGTTTCACTTCCCGGCTTTGGAAGGGGTTGCAGGAGGCGTTCGGGACGCGGCTCCATCTGAGCACAGCCTTCCACCCTCAGACGGATGGTCAGACGGAGAGGACCATACAGACACTCGAGGACATGCTCCGTGCATGTGTTCTCGACTTTGGTCGCAGCTGGGAGGACCACCTACCCTTGGTAGAGTTCGCGTACAACAACAGCTACCACTCCACCATCGGGATGGCACCATACGAGGCGTTGTACGACAGACCCTACAGATCACCATTGTGCTGGACAGACCCTGGGGAGTCAGCACTCGTGGGACCAGAGATGGTCCGAGCCACGACAGAGAAGGTCCAGATCATCCAGGAGAGGATGAGGACAGCTCAGAGCCGGCAGAAGTCATATGCTGACAGGAGGCGGAGGCCACTAGAGTTCGAGGACGGCGACCATGTCTTTTTGCGTGTCTCACCTCGACGTGGTTTACAGAGATTTGGACGAGGCGGCAAGTTGTCTCCACGCTTCATCGGGCCTTTCCAGGTCCTCAGCAGGATAGGAGAGGTGGCTTATCGCCTAGCTCTACCACCTCAGTTGCACCGGGTGCACGACGTCTTTCACGTGTCTCAGCTGAGGAGATACGTGCACGACCCGACGCACGTTATCGACTTTGGGGAGCTGGACGTGGACGATGGGGCGACTTTTGCGGAGGTCCCAGTGGAGATCGAGGATCGACAGGAGCGGGTCCTACGTGGGCGGTCGATTCCTCTTGTGCGCGTCAGATGGCAGCACGGGAACCTCCAGGAGAGCACTTGGGAGCGGGAGGCTCAGATGCGTGCTCAGTACCCCCATTTGTTCCCCTACTTTTTGATGTATCTTTACGGGGACGTAAAGCCCTGAGGTGGGAGTAATGTAAAGACCCGCAAATTTCAAGGAAATTTTTTTTCTTAATTTTCTTTGGAATTTTACAAGAGCGCAGCTTCAGACGGCACCTGATTCCGAGGCCCGGTGTGCCCGAAATCAATTTCCGAAGATTGGCTCGGGTACGTTCAGTGAACGGACGAGCGGGTTTTTCTATCTTTTGAACCGGTGCCCGGAATCAAATTCTGAGGGCACCGATGAAATTGCAGCGCCGGTATTTTCTTAGAAACGCCTCTTCCGGAGTTGCGTTTGCTCAGACGTGGTTTTTAAATTTTGCGGCTTTAAGTCAGAAATAAAATAAAGTTTGTGCGACAACTTTATTTTATTTCACTTAAGCTGCTTGGAAGCCACTTGAAGCCACTTAAGGGCGGCTTGAACAGAGTTGAACTGGATAGGATGCTATCCAGAAATATCCTACCCCCTTGGTAGGATATTTGTGAGGTGGGGCCCGCACGAGCCCCGCCGTTTCTTTCGCTAAGTAACGCACCCGCGAAAACCCGTCAAAGTAACTAAAAAGTCAACCGACGCGTTTTCTTTAATTCTTAACAGACCATTTAATTGGGCGGTTTATTTCGTGAATTAAATGGGCTGTTTCATTCGTTGAATTAATTCAACGAATTAAATGGGTCGTTACTTATGCGTTTTACGTTTGTTGGCAAAATAATAAAATAGACAAACTTGTCTATTTTGGAGGATTGCTATCGTTGTGCAATTCCTCTGAGCCTCCACCCTCTCCGCGAAGAACGCGAAGAACGCGAAGAATGCGAAGAACGCCGGCGACCGGAATTCGACGACGCACACCTAGATCTGCGACGTCGACGAGCTTTACCCGCGACGTTCTTCGGCGACGCCTCTTCTTCCGCAGCCGATCCTCGTTCGGCAACTAAGGTAAGAACCGGATCGTTAATTCTCCTTTTTTTTAATTTCATGGCAACGGATTTAATTAATTAAATCCGTTTGTTCTTGATCCGGAGTTTGGCGACGCGACGCCGGATACCGCGACGACGCAACGATCCCCCCTTCTTCCGCGACGAGCGATTCCGCGACGACCTCTCGTCCGACGACGACGACAAGGTAGGGGTTTATTTTCCTTGATGATTCATTCTCGTGTTCTTATTTCTTTTAAATAAAGAACCGGCATGAATAATTTCAATTAATTAAAAATTGAAATGCCGTTTAAAAGAAAAGGAGTGAACAATTTTTATCTTTGATTAAAAATTGTTGTAGCCTTTCCTCCCGTTGATTATGACTAACGCGGAGGGTGCGGGTCTAACGAACAAGACCCGACAACCCTCCGTCGATCTCTTTTGTTGTGCGGATATGACAGCCGACGAAGAACCGCGCGGCAGGGGCGATCTGTTGATCCCGCAGTGAAGATCGGCCCCCGGGAGGAGCATCGGCGCAGACGGGAGGCAAAACGGGCCACCGGAGCAACTCCGGCGGCCCGCGGAAGGTGGCGGCGGCGCGGGTCGCCGGAGGAGTCCGCCGCGGCCGAGCCGCGGCGGCGGCGAACCGCCGGACCGCGTCCGCGGTCCGGCCATCCAGCACGCGGCCCGCGCGGGCCGCGTTTCTCCAAAGCCGCGGGTTTGACCCGCGGCGGCTCACTCGGCCGCTCGGCCGAGGCCGAGCTGGCCGGTCCGGTCGGCCGGGCCGCGCCCAGGCCGGACCGGACCCGGCCTATCCGGGTCGGGCCGGGTCGGGCCGGCCCGGTTCGGCCGACCCAGGGGGGGTTCGGGCCGGGTCGCCCCGGGCCCAGAACCCCCGTTTCGGGCCCTCTTCGGTCTTTTGCCCATATCTTGGGCCTGGGACCTCCGATTGACAAACCGTCAGCAGCTACGCGATCCTTGGATCGAGACGGTCGTTTCGGTATATTATACTCAAGGTTTCGGAAGACTTTGGGTTCGGCCGGGTTGGTTCGTACACGAAACCAACCGGGCCCTCGGAGCGGAAACGCTCATAACTTGAGCTACGGACGTCCGAACGACGTACCGTCAGCTGTGGTAGTTTCTTCTAAGTGAGACGGAACTTTTGGCATACTCCGCCCGAGGATCGGATACAGGCGGAGTACGGTCGGGTCGGTTTTTCCCTAAAAACCAACCGGGCCCCTGTGACGAAAATGCCAATAACTCTCAGATCGGGCGTCCGATTGACGCGCCGTCTGTCGCGTTGAGATCCTGTTGTCGATACGGAACTTTTGGATACATCAACTTCGGACTACGTGTCAGTTGATGTATCAGCCTCTCGGCTTGTGGAGCGGACCCTCCTAAACGAGCTCGCTATGTGCGGGAACCCTAGCGCTGGCTGTGACTTCGACGACAGAGCAGAGATCCTCCGTGGACTGCAACAACGGCAGAGCAGAGATCCTCCGTGGACTACGACGACGGCAGAGCAGAGATCCTCAGTGGACTGCGACGACGGCAGAGCAGAGATCCTTCGTGGACTGCGGCGACGACTGTGCAGAGATCCTCAGTGGACTGCGTCGACTACTGCACTCAGTGATCCTACGTGGATCAGTGCTACAGGTTCTGTGTGAGCCCGATCCTATGTGGGTCCTTACTACCGGTTCTGTGTGAGCCACTGCCTACAGGTTCTGTGTGAGCCCGATCCTGTGTGGGTCTTCTGCGGGGGTTAGTACCTATCGATCCTTCGTGGGTCCGATGACTTAGACGGATCAGTGATCGTCTTTGACGTCATCTGAAAAAGTATACCTGGTTGAGCTGAATCTTATGTTACTCTCCTTTGTGGATTGTGTTGAACTATCCTATGTGGATTTACTGTTTACTCTCCTTGTGGATTTGAGTCTTGCTTTCCTTTGTGGATTGAGTTGTTCTTGAGCTCGTGAGCAGAGCTAGAAATGGGGACTTAGGTATATGTATGGGCATATACCTAAGTCGAGTCAGATGTTACTTCGTGATTGCATCTTTCTTTTGTGCTATATCCTTTGTGGATTTCGGGAGACCTTCAGGGGTCTCGGGGTCCTTACTGAGTAGCTTGTACTCACCCCTGCACGGGCTATGCCCGCACCTTGTTGTGTTGGTTGCAGACGACGGACAGCGCTGATCACGGTTGGGGCGTGGAGCAGGACGGTACCTGGAGGTGGACCACTGGGCGGGACGTGCTCGGAGCGGACGTGGGACCCGAGGAGCCTGGAGGCTATCTGTACCCACCCTTCAGGTGGGATTGCCAGTGGACGACATGAGGCCGCCGTCTTTTCTTCAGTTGTTGTACTTTACTTTTCAGTTGTACTTTACAGTTGGGCTTGTATTTCCGGCCCCTTTACTTTTCTGCACTTTACTTTCTGCTTGCTGACTCTGTGTGGTTGTTACTTATAAAGGCAATGCCTTCCCTGTTTACTGGGATTTTATGCCTTGGTGCTAGTCGCCAGGCCCTGGCCTATGGAAGGCGGGCTTGGGGTAGTACGGCACGGGCCCCGAGGTCGGGTCGTGACATCTTTAATGTTATTCATTAATTTTATATCTTAAATTTACATTTTAGGTATATAATAAAATATTTTATTTTAGTTTCACATGTTTTCGTGATTTTATAAAGGTCAAAATATAGAATAGTGTCAAAATTGAAAAAAAAATATTTTTTTACTATTATTATTTTTCTAAATTATTTAAAAAATATTTTAATATTTAAAAATTAAAAAATCATTATTATATGGTCTAAATATCCAATTAAGGAAAATTTATGGACCAATTTATAATATATATATATATGTGTGTGTTAAAATTATATTTGTTTAATATTGAAAAATCGTTACCATAGTTAAAATTAAAATATGTTAACTATGGGTCAATTAAAATAATAAGGTTTAAAAAAAAATAAAAGAACATGTATAAAATGAAATATTTAGTGATATTAATACCTTATACTATATTATACCATAATAAATATACTTTTAATAGTATTTTTCAAAAAAAAAAATTATTATAATTTAATCTTTTGAGAAATTATAAATGCATCTCTAACTGCAAATAAAAAATGAAACCTCCCCCTCACTTCTTCATACAACATGGATCCATATAGAACAACTATAATCTCCAAATAATTCTTATCATATTTCCTTGAAATATTTTTTAGATATTTTTCTTCTACAATGTCTAATAGTAGAGCATGTTAGAAGAGATCAAATTGAGACATTTCAGAGAAGACATAATCACTCTAACCAATCAAGTTATTTTAATACTCATACTTAACTGATATAAATCAATTATGTTTATAATATAATAATAAATTATGTACATTAAACATGCATAATGTTTATTAATGTTTTAAAAAACTGTTATACACCCTCTTTCCCATAAAACAATGTTAATGTATCACTCATGCATACATTTGGATTATTATCTCCGCGTAGAGATACATTTTTTTCATCACCATATTTTTTGGATTGGTATCATTTACGGTTAATGAATACATATATGATATATTTTATATAATAGTTATTTTGTAAATATGAATTATTATTTACCTATCTCTCATTCCATCCAACAAATAATGAAAATAAAGTTCATGAATATATACATCATAAAACCTCTTTGAATGGTGTAATTCATTTTTCTATCTCTAATTTATATGAATTATTATAAATATTTTAATAATTAATATATATTACTTTAATACCAATACTAACATTCACTGAATTTCAATACCATGATCAAAGTATAAAGACCACAAATGCTGGAGTGATACAGGCTTGGAAAACAAAGCAGTTATCACCCAGAATTGTGATTTTCAAAAGAAATTTCTAATAGTTGGATGATAATATGTTATAAATAAACAGTACGTAGAATGATAGAATTAATGTTATCGAATAAATTTATAGTAAATCTATAATTATTATTCACTATTCTTGAATGATAAAAATTAATTTAAATACTTGAGGTAAGACATTTTCGTGTCACTTTTATTTCTATAGGACCCATTCCATATTCACCACATGTTTCTTTTGAGTGGTGTATTTAATTCCAATAATGAAATTTATTATAAATTTTTTTAATCTTATAGTGATTACAATGTCCATTTATGTTTATTTACTTCCTGTGGATATGATTCAAAATATTCTTATGTTTTAAGAGTTAATTTCACATTCTGAATATTATTCATGATTGTATAGACTAGAGAATATATCTCATCTATATCCATGTTTTAAAAAAATTAATGTAAAAAGATTTTGTTTATTTTCCTTCACTTATTTGATATCATATTAACATTTTTTCTTTTTTATATGGTCGTATGAATGGATTATTTTTATCATTTCCCAAAAACAGTATATTATGACTTTTCTAACAAAAATATAGATGGAATATTTTCTTACAATCTACCACATGTGTTTATAATGTTTTTTATTTTCAATAGTGAAGATCTTAAATTTCATTAATGTTAATTAAGTGGATATATTATTTTGTAAGGTTTTTTATTAATTAATTAGCTATATTCTTATTATCTATTAGGGAAAGTAAATTAATCTCTATATTAGATTAATTCATGGGTCAGTGATGGGAATTGAAATTATAGTTTTACTTTCCTAGATATATGAATTGAAAATGGTTTCATGATCATTATTTAGTATACAATGATAATCATTTTCTCCATAAAAAATTTATAGAAATCCCAAAAAATTGATGTGGCCTTTTTTTCCACTTTTCTATTTCAAAATTTCTTCCCCTTTTTATTTGAGTGTCCATAATGTGTATACCCACCTAACCTAAATTAAGAACGTTCCAAGAAACTGATCATTTAATACTTGATATTTATCACAATAGATAAATTTACAATGTTAATAATTCAGATCAAGATCATTATTGCAGTGTCTTATATGGTCATGTGAGATCCATTGTGGATTAAAGATCTTTGGTTTGTGGATTTTGGTATTCGATGATAAGGGACAAATATCCTTACTGAATTAGCTTCAATTCCCATTATAGTACATTCTATCTCACTAGATATACATATTTACCAAGTGTATTGGTTCAATATATTGGTTTCACCCTTAATATAATGAAAATAATATGTATGTTTTCCACAAGCTCAGAAAACCAGCTTCATATAATAAATCATGAAATGAAAGTGTTTTCATAGACATTTCATTATATCATATCATATTGATATGAGATATGTTTCATAATCATTTTAACATTTCATTATAGAATAACCCATAAAATAAGGGGGACTCAAGACCATTTCATAGTGGTATAACCCTTGGATGTGAATCATTTAGCATAAATATAATTCCATTTGTAACATAAACCATTTAGGAAAATAATAAGAATTATATCCTTGGATGATATCACCTATAATGAATAGGTAACACGAATTTATTTAATCATAGATGAAAAATGAATTTGGAGTTTAATTTAAATAATTTCTAATGGAATATAAATTTTCCTGGGAAATAAGTTTTTAAAAATATAAATTTATAATATTTTTTTTAATTAATTTCATTAAAAATATCATTTAAAACATATAATATAATCTTTAGAAATCATTAATTACATTTCTTTAGGAAAATCATGTTTTAAAATTGAAAAAAAAATTATAAAATTAATTTTTTTCAAAATAATATTATTCAAAAGTAATATATAATATATATTATGTAATCATTAAAATAAAATAGTTGTCATGATATAATTAAATTTATTTCATGATATACACATTAAAAAGTAATATTCATTTCGTGTTTTCTCTAATAACCCAATGATAATTGTTTAGAAAATGACATGAAAATAACATTAGATTTTTTAAACAATATGTAAAAAATGTGTAATAATTTATTTAATAAATAATTTTGATAATTATTAAATAATTTTTGGAAACATTTTTAGAAAAAAAATTTGAATAAAAATTGGTTTTCGACTAAAGAGATAAGAAAAGATAAATTTTCATACAACATTTCCTTTGAACTCTAGAGTGAATTATGAGGGAAATATGGTGGGAAAACAAGTATTGTAATGATAAAAATAGAGGATAATAAAACCATTAGTTTATTATGATAATGATTATTATATTTTATCAATCAAAACATTATCAAAAACTATCTTGATCAATAATGAAATTGTAATATAAAATCATTACATGTTTGTAATTTTGAATTGTAATCCCTATGAATGAATAATAATAAAAAATAAATAAATAATGTCATGATTAAAATAAATTTATGATTTTAAATGTAAAAGGTGATTTATATATTCCTAATAAAATAATATTTAGGAAAAACATATGATATGTCTTAAGGAAGACGAATTGCGACAAAAAACACTTACTGCTTTTGTAAAATTTGAAATGTAATCCCCATGAAAGTGAAATCCTCAAATGGATTATTAAATAAAAATAATTTTTAAAAGAATAATCCTAAAATAAACTCATCAAAAATATATACACCTCATAATTTATATAAATGTTGAATATGGTATGTGTCTCATAAAAGTAAAAATGTCAGATGGAAATCCCTTACTTTAAGTATCAACATCCATTGTACATGTTCAAAAATAATACATAATATATATATGTTTATTTAAATTATATAATATAACCATATATATTTATATAATACCATACATTATTTACATATGAATTTTTATTACCCGATTATTATCAATTTCCAGTTATGTCGCATTTTAGGAAATGATTACATTGTTTTTTGTGCATGTTTTTTATTTGTATTGTTGATATTATTAATTTTATAATGGATACATCATATAAATAATATTTAACATGATATAAAAATCATATAAATTTATTATATATGTTTTCAGATGAGTCCATGTGTGTTAGATATCAGAAATTAAATACACTGTTCAAAGAGATGGTATGTCATACAAAGGCATGCAAAATGTATAGATTTTCGTAGAGGATTTAAATAAATAATTGTACGTACTATATTACCATCAAAAAAAATATTTAGGTCATATATATCACATATTTTCATTAAAACCATCCTTGTTTCCTTGCCTGTAAGGTGTGAATGAAACACATCTCTTCTTGGGCTAGTAGTTTTCTGAACCCACAAGCACAGTTATTATTCACTCAGGATGGAATAAATAATGGTATATGTTGTATAATAAATAATAATGTATAATAATATCAAATTTTAACATCTAATCCATCATTATATCCAGTCGATATATGTGGTTTGGGAAAACAGATTACATTGGGTTGTGATGCGGTAGTCTACTATATATAGAAATGTTAATTTCATATCTCATTTGATAGAATAGGATATGGTTTAAGATAACAACAATAAAATAAGAATTTGTAGGTATATGGAAGATTTCAAGGTTTTTATATCATCATGTTTTAATAATAATTTAATTATGTGTGTGAGGAAATAAAATAATACACTATTCGGGACGTTACCTCATATGAAGACATATTCTTTAGGATTGCACCAATAGACTTTTTATGATATATTTATGAAACAATAAGGATTATAGAATGATATTATGTATGTAAGGATGTTATTATTAATTTTAATGTCTGATGAAAGGGTTTTTTGAATATTTACGTTTAAATAATAGGTGGTGGTCATTTAAATGACAAGTGAGTGTTACATTATTAATACTTTTATTTGGAAAAGTTGTGTGCAAAATTTTCTCATTCCAAAAGTCCATAAAAAGATTAATTATCCAAAAAAATTGATCCATGGTAAATATAAGTACATAAATGATGTTCTTATAATTTTTGGATCATTTTTAACAAATATCATTTTATTTTAACCACACAATAAGCCCATTATTAACTTAACTATGGTAAATAATTATTGTTTTACTATTTCTTGTGGTAAAAAATAAATTTTATCATTTTTTCTAACATAAATTATTCTAATTCAAAATATCGAATCAGTGTTTAGAAATAATATTCACATAATTAGAAAAGGTTTAATTCAAAAATAATCTCGTAGATTGATGAGAAAGTTGTATTCCAAAAAGAAATTGTTTAAAAATATGAAAATAATATTTACCAAAAATAAATGTGAAAATTATTTAAATGAATTAAATTTGACTAATTGATATATAATATAAGAAGTTTTTATTTTAAACCCATTTTTAAAATAAAAATAACATAATAAAATCCTTTAATGAAATCACCATTTTCATTAGAAACCATCAAATTTAATTATTCTTTAAAAATAAATCATTTTAAACATTCCCAAAAAAATCATTCTAAGGTTATTTTCATATGATTATTTAAAAAGACATATTTATTTTATTGAATTTATTTTCTAAAAGTGAAATAAATTAAATCTATTATTGATTAATAAAATATATAAAAAATCTCTTGAAAAAAATATTTTCAAAACATATAAAGACATTAAATAAAATTATGTATTTTTTATCAATATGACTTCATTACGTAATAACATTATAAATAATATTTAA
The DNA here is from genome assembly GCA_963277665.1 of Viscum album. Taxonomy (NCBI): domain Eukaryota; kingdom Viridiplantae; phylum Streptophyta; class Magnoliopsida; order Santalales; family Viscaceae; genus Viscum; species Viscum album. The sequence continues at coordinate 911,718,374 of OY728162.1, read as the reverse complement.
AGCTAAGTTATTATTAATTAAAACTTTAATTTTAATGGCTAGCTTATAATGGTCTAATTTTAAAAAAATATTAATAATATATCATTGTTCTAAAAAATTCAATGCTACTAATAATGTGTGTATTGATGAAATATAATTATAAAAAAATGAATTCAAAAAAATATAGGTTTTCAAATTATACTCCCTCTAGAATAATATTATCATTCAAATATTTTAACACTCATATAAAAAATTATGATACTATTATGTCATAATTTCCTCAATTTCATACATATCTTCTTTAAACTATTGGTTTCACCACAAAACATTAATATGGGTGGTCTTGTTTAACAACACATACAATCTACAATAAAGAATATCAAGTACTATTTTTTCATAATAAAAATACTTCTCCCATTGTATCAATCCTTAGTTCATTACATGTGATGGATCTTGTATTTACTTCCTCATGATAGATACATGGAACACTTCATGGACATGAGAGAGGTTTGGTGGATGCTCTAGATGATTGAATATCATATATATATATATAAGAATGAATTTACAAGGGACTAATATAATAATATATTAGTTTCCCCTAGTTTCCATATCACATTAATTCTTCCATTGATAAATTATTAAAAACATATTTTCACCAACTACACATTCTAGATAACATCAATGACTATCTACAAAACATTTCAACTGACTCTCAGTTACAGTTATATTTCAATGATTAGATCAATTCCGATTTAAAATTAATTCAGCTATCTCACATCGTAATTTATTTTTTTCTTAAAAGTCATTCAAGCACATTGGTTATTTGTTGATATTTTCTTATTGGGATTTATATATTGCAATCTAAATTATCTAGTGAAAGAAATTGTTTTATAGAAAATCAACTAAAGGATAGAGTTGATCCCAACCACCATTTAATCCTATAGAACATGATTTCATCATAACCACTTGGTTTTGATTATTTCTATCACACTGACCATATTTTTGAGGATAACCTGTAGTGATGAAACATTACTATGAATCAAGATCTTACTAAAGACTTATTCAGAACTCCTAGGTAATCTCTGGATCCCAATTTCTTACAATTGAATGAGGTAATCCATCCAATCATACCACTTACTTAATTTATATTCTATAAAGATGATCTAGATATAAATATTCATTAGAATATGTATATATTGAATACTATTTAAGGTAGTCTACTAAAAACAATTATTTCCTCAAAATTAAAGATAATATAAACCCTAATGATTACCATTATCATTTATTATATTTCTATAAATTGAAAAATAATTCCTCCTCAAATAAATTATTCACATTAACATATAGAAATCCAAGGTGTTTTATTTCATTTGTTTTCTATTAAAATATCCTTATTCCATACAAATTACCACCACAAAATTCCACAAAATCACTATCAATGAATTTGAACTTATGATCTACCTTAAAATCATAAACCCATGATGGTATCGATAACTCTAATGTGCATACTAAACGAACATATATAATCATCCAAATTTAATCTAACCTTTTTTACTTATATAATATTTTAAAATATATTAAAAAATCATTAGATGTTGCGGACTATCCTAGAACTAATAGAATATAAAAATGTTATTTCAATATTCCAAAATCTATATATAGGGAGATAATCACATAAAGTTTCTCAAAACAACGAACTAAAATATTTTCCTAGAAATCATTCAGAAAAATTAAAAACCAAAATTCCTTGATAAGGAGGGGAGGGTAAGTGTTCCTAATTATCACTATTCAATTCATCCATTGTGATTAAATAAGATTTCAATTTTCCGCTATCCTTCAGAGGTGGTGTAGGATTATTAACCACATTATCCCTTAAATTATGGCATTGATTCATATAATTATGAATCTCCTTGAACATGAAGCACTAGAGTATGGGTGTTGTATTCTATTTTGATTTAACTTTATTCATTTATTTTCTATACTTTTCAATTAACGTACACATTATTTTTTTAAATTACAATGCATCCCACACATGTAACACCCTAAAATTCCTTTTATGAATTCACCTATTCTCTTCTTTAAAGATTTCTGATATGTATGTGACTGAAATTTATTTCTTCCATTTTATTTTTTCTAGTTCGCATGAGACATAAATTTTTTTATTATAAACACCATAATAATGGTTAAAAACACCATGTTATATTTCCACCATTAGTGAATGAAAAATGAATTATTTGGTTCTACTAATGTCACTTATATCCAATGCCTTTTGAGGACTTGCTCTTAATCCAATAAAGAATCGATCAATTTTTACGTCTAGAATAATGATTAAACAAGAGTCATACTATGAATGTCTTGTAAAACTAACTTCATTGGTACCAATAGATTCACCATAATTTTATTTATGATCCAGAAGTTACTTCTCCATCCTTGATCATAGAATTTGAGCAATGTACTAACTTAAAAATACCCTCTTAAACTCAACCAATTCTACAGAGTCAGGTATATTCTCTTGAACTATATTCAAAATATGGTTTCACCATTGATCTTATTTTACTTCAAATTGATAGATATACAAAAAAAATTTCATTATATGAACACTAGAGACTAAAAAATATAACTCCAGTTGTATATATCCATAGATTTATGACTACTGGATCAATGGATACACTAAAAGAAGGTGGACATTTCCTCGTGAAGGATTCAATAGAATGGGGTTGTATCGTTTTCTCAATTTTATGATCAAAATTATATATATCATGAGAATTTTGTGTGATCATAGTAATGGGATTATAAATTATTTCTCCTATAACATTCATTTTCTTATGAGCACAATCATTTTCTTTTCAATTTTATTCAGAATTAACATTGTCCCTTCAAGATCTATCCATTGACTAAAACCAAAAAGAATCGTGTGTGAAGAAATAATAATATTATAAAACCAAATAATCGTGAAAAATAATATATAGGATTTCTAATCAATGAAATATTATATTCAATAGAAGACACCTTTTTCATAACCTAAATTATTAATGGATATTATTCAAATCCATCTTTATGTTTCGTAATGAGTTTCAAAATTATGAAAGCATATAACATGGACGTTTTGAACTAGGTATGAATAAAGTAACATTGACGTGCAGTAGTTGAAGATATATTCCATCCCAACACACACTTCTCAAATTTATTACCCCTAAATAACATTGTTCTAGATCCACATCCACATAAATTTTCCCGAAATAGATGTAATTTCATGGAGCAAACATTATCTAACCCTTACCAAAATTCCAAGAACAATGGTCTAGATATAAGTATATAAAATCATTTCCATAGTAGCCATGTCACAAAACCAATGCTATCATAGTTGAATGTGTTCAATCCACAAACCATCAATGTAGTCAAGATTTACTTCTAATACCATCATAGTAGATAAAACCCCTTGTACAACTAGTTTTACTACCAACTATGAACTTCTAATCTCATAAGATATAAATATTTTCCTATTCCATTTAAGGGAGGCAGTGGTTACAACCCTCACGTAATAAAAATTAAACATATTTGTGCCATAAGATTAAAAAACATTAATTATTTCATAACCCATGGAATGAAATGGGTTTTATAAACATTTCTCTATGTTATATCTTCTGGGAATGTTATAGGTTTAATAATCATTTCATCAATTCACTATTATATAATTTATGAGACTTGGAGGGTTTCATAATAATTTTCTCATAGTATACAAATTAGAATAGGAATAGATTTTGTAATCATCATTATATATTAAACATATATTATTCATATAAAGAATTTTAATGGTATCCATGGATCATATCCCCAATAAATAATTGGTAACATTAACAGATTACATCTTAAAAGTGATATGAAATTGAAATATCATTTAAACAAATTCTGTAGGTAAATAAAATATCATAAGAAATAATTTATAAAATAAAAAATAGTTAAATATTTTTGAAAACCATTTCTCTGATAACAACATAAGAACATATAATATAATATTTAATATTTTTAAAGAAATTTCTTGAGGAAAACCACCATTTAAAAATGAAAAACACATTTTATAACAGAAAATATTTTCAAAACGATTTTCATTAAAAATAACCATGACAAATAATAATGTAGTCTTCAATAAAAAACATTAATTATGGAGGGAAATTATGTCAATTCCATACATGTTGAAAAAGTTACTCCATTCCCATTTTTGTCATCTAGCATCGGGTTGTCACAACAGTAGGATGGGTGGCTCCTCACATTTTTTGAAGACCAAATGCAGTCGAGATGGTGTTTATACTAGTTTAGATCTATCCTTGAGAATGGACCTTACTGAAAATTGTGTGACAATGAGTAAAGTTGAGAATGGGTGCATTTCTCGGATTAGAGGTCCTCCAACAAGTAGTGCAGTGATGGAGGAGCATCTTCCTCAAGCTCAATTGTTGAGGGTGAACCGTGAAGTGACTAATACATGCTCTTCTGGTATAAAGCAGGTGATGGTGTCCCCAAATCCATTAGCGAGGAAAATAATTGATAGATTAAGGAGTGATCTGGGTGTTTGACAGTAGCCCTTACTGGAGAACACTGTTGGCTTATGTCAATCAGGACCTAATGCTGCTGAAACTAATGAATGTGCAGCTTGTGAGGACAAGGGACTGCATGTTGTCACTACCTACAATCAGTTTGAAGGATTAGAAGTTGAGGAGGTTCACCTTGTGTTTGAAGGAGTTCAATCAACTGAAGATGTCCGGACTGCTCACCAGGGAAAAGAGGCTGATGAGGGTGAAATGGAGAAGGTGGTGTGTGATGATCTGGACATCACTTCAAACTATCCATGTCTTTCCCCAATTGATCAAAATAGGGAATCTCACCTGCCGGAAGGAGGGAGCTTGGCTGTTTTAGAGGATTCGCTGGTGCAGAATGATCTTGCCTCTGTGAAGGTCACTAGCAAATGTGGAGATATTTCAGAAATTGATAAGAAAAATAGTGGTGATGTCCGAACCACATTCAGTGATGTTGTTCAGAGTGGAAGAATGAAGATCTCTGAAAGTGATGAAGTTATGATTTCTCCACCATGGAGAAAACATAGGAAGGATTATTCACATCTTCTTAAGCCAGTGGTCACCAGGGCATCGTCTAAAAGAGAAAGTGGGGCCACCCTGGTGTCACGCGTGCAATACTATGAAGAGAAATCATCATTGGAGGAGTTGAAACTTATAAATAAGTATGCTAAAATACTAAAACAACATGAAACGTCATCAGAATGGGAATCAGCTAATTGAGAGGAGGCGCCTTATTCTAGATATGGTGAAGGGTATGATTATTATGACATGTAGTTTTCTTGTTTTGATTGGAATGGGTTGGATGTGGGAAAGATGTTTTCCTGCATTATTCTTTTCTACTTACTGTACCTTTTCTTTTGTTTAATAAATGGTCAGGGGTTCTCCTCTTACTGAGCTTTCCAGGTTAGTTCCTAAATTCTTTAAAACAAATAGGTGTTGAGTATGGAATGTGTATAACAAAAGGTAAAAAAAACACTATAATTACTATGCTTAAGTCTCATCATCTATCATAGGTATTGAAGACACTGGTGTAATAAATATATGTTTTTATACATATATTAAATAACCATATATATATATATATCATAACACAAATGATTTTAAAGTACCTTTTATTACCTGTTTATTAAATATTTGACGTTAATGACTCATTTTAGGAAATAAGTGATTTTTTTTCATGTAGGGTTTTATTTAATTTTTACCTCTAAATATTAACATGGATATATAATCTAAAATAAATAACCATGAATTAAATAAAATATTTATCCATTATATATTTATTAGAGTAATCTATATGATTTAAAGATAGAAAATAAAATACATCGTTTATTGAGACGAGAGACTATAAATACGTAAGAATGTTGTCTATATTATCTCAACGAATTAAAATAAATAAGGGAAATTAACATTATAACATTATTTAATATGTTTTATTTCATATATTTCTCATATTTACATAAAACATATTTATTTCCTTCCACATAATGTATGAATGAATCCCATCACTTTGTGAAGTTGTAGTATGCCATCCCACAAGAAACATTAAAGCATTCCCACAGAATGGATAATTATAATGGTATATGTGATATAATAACTATATATGTATAATAATGAAATAAATAACATATATAAAGATTTACCCCATAATTATATTTTTATGTGAGTGGTTTTTATGGAAAACTAATAACATCAGTTACTGAGGCAGTGATCCTCTGTACACATGATTAGTGACTCGTATAACATTTGATTGATGATGATATTATATTAGGTAATTATATTAAAATAAAAACATATCAATATATTTATCATACTATGGTTATAATATCATCTTGGTATCGTACGAATTGAAATAGGTGGAAGAACAAATAAAAATAAACACTCTGTCTGGGGGTTACCTCATTTTCTGACTAATTCATTGGTTTTCACCAGAAAGATTCATATGATGTATTTATGACTGAAACAATGATTATTGGAATATATTATAGAATCATGGAAGTTTTACTATTATTTATTTTCAAATACAAGTGGTTTTTATCCTTATCAGAAGAATAGAGGGGTGGTGTTTCATAAGTGAGGATAGTGACACACTTATGGTTTTTTAAAAAGAAATAAATATACATATGTTTTCAAGTCCCACTGGACTCGGAAGTGGACCATTATCTTTCTTATAAAAAAAATATGACCAAATATGGACATAACTTATGTATTTTACACGTTTTGGGTCATTTTTTTATTTATCATCTGTGTTTTACCCCCGGTAAATGCATTATTAATATTCCCTAATTAAATATTTTTTATTATTATTACTATTAATTATGGTATAAATTTAAGTTGAAAAAATTAAATTATATAAGTATATTTATATTCCAAATATTTAATCCATTTTTTAAATTGAATTCACAAATGTGTAAATATTTAATTTATAAATAAATCTGAATACACAATGACAATGAAATTTTTCACATAGGACATGTTCAAATGTTTAAAATGTTGTAATTGAAAAATATAATATGAAATTGATTCTAATAGATTAAATTAGATTTATTGATATATAAATTAATTAAATTTAAATTTTATCCCATTTTTTACAAAAATTAATTCCTAAAAATTATTTATAAAAAATGATGTTTTCAATTAGAACCATCATTTTTCACTAATTAATGAAATAATAATAATTTTCAAAAAATCATACAAATTCACCCTAAAATAAATTGGAATGAATATTTTAAAATAAAATTATTTTATTAAATTAATTTTCTTATAATTCTAGAAATTAATTTTAATATTGTTTTCAAAATAAAATAAGAACCTTTTTGAGGATGTATTAATTTTTTAAACATATAAACACTTTACTAAAAATTATGTATTTTTAAACAATATGTGTAGTTTTTATAAAAAATATTATAATTAAAATTTAAAAATTATTTACAAATATCTATATTCTAATATTAATTTCTAGTATATAATTCTGTCATTTAAATAATAATATTAAAAATATATCATAGTTTTTCAAATTTAGTTTTTCAGGTAACAGAAGATATCAATGTAATTTATTTAATAACAAAATATAATTTCAAAATAAATCATTGTGCTATGCATTCCATGTGTTGTATATAGACACCATATGACCTAAATCGAGTGAGCATTCATGTACCTCCAGGTATAGTGGAATAGACACAACATGGTATAAGAGTATAAAAAGTTTCACAGGCATAGCCTGGTAATCAGACACTGTTAGGAATGCATCAACATCCAGTGTACACATGCAGGACTAGTGTACATCTAAATGGAATGATGTACTCATTTTTGGATACATTCTATCCCAAAATTAGTAGGACACACCGTGCAATACCATGATAGGTTTTTTACTTCCCCTGGGGAAGGTTTAGGACTTCAAATTTTTATATTTAGATTAGTATCAATAGGTAGTGTTCCATTCGTTCATCAATATGATTGGTTAGTGAATATTCTAATTAGGGTCACAAGGTGAGTGATCCCCTCATTTTTCAATCTTATATTGAATTATTTATCCCTCTATGTGGTATAGGGCATGATTATCTTTCATTAATCATAATGATTGATCTAGTACCTTATTGCAAACTTTTAGGACGTGTGGTTTTCACCATACCAGGTTACTTTGGGTATGGTTGGGTATCCCCCAAAGGCCCAATATGAGATCATTTACCTATGTATTGAAATATTATGAATTTTAGTGTAAATCATCATGAAAATACCTGACAAGAATTTCCTATTGTCGTAGCGTATTATATGATAGATAGATTCAAAAATTTAGTTTTCCCATATGAATGTTACCTTGAATCATGATGAAAAATCATAGATTGGAAATACGGTTGTCAAATTTCTTTAGTCTTTTTATATGTCTTAAGTATATATGGGTTATTGATGTTATCCTAGTTCATGATTGGACTCTGAATGAGGAATATGGTGAAATTTTTTATAGTGTCCAATTAATCATGTAATACTCACCCTCAATGGGAGCTTCCCTCACGTATCGTGCCTTATGCAGATAGCATGTCATACAATCATGTCATGGATGATCCCGGGGGATGTGGATCATGGTTGAGATGGATATATATTGGTCTTTTTCTATAGTTTCACTTGATATCAGTCCCCACTTTATTAGTAGGTTAGACTCTATACAACATTTGGTGGGATATTATTTGGCACATTGACTACATATACTTGTAGTTTACAATGTTGGGGGTTTTATTTGTATGCATGTGTCTTGGTTTCGGTTGTATTATTCAATCTTATGTCATATAAGTGATTGGAGATGTGTGCATGTGTATAGTTACCATATATAATGTCCTCAAATGTGTGTGATATCCCTACTCAATGATTTTCACTGAACTATAGCCTTGTAGATGTGGACATGGGGTGTAACACTCGGCTTTCCACTGGCCAAAAATGACATAGTGGGTTGTTTATTGACACTTATATCAAAACGTTAATTTTTTTAAATTGATCTATATATATATGGTCCAAAAATAGAATATATATCCTTCATAAGGACAACAAACACTCTATGGATGAAAATCCCATATAGTCTGTACCCCATTTGTGAATTAATTTTATGGAAACACATATATGTGATTTATGTTGTCTTCTCTCCCATTTACAAAAATAATCGAAAGAAAATGAATGGAAGGTGATGAAATCACTAAACATTAGAATTTTGTTAAGAAAGGTCAAACTAACCATTAATGTCTATTTTTTAAAAAAAATCCATAAATAGTATATTAATGAATTTATATTTTATTTTACATACTCCTGTAATCAATAATTTTGTTTGATCATGACACTCCATATGATCTATGATGAAGTGGTATTTTTCTTTGTTATCTGATATTTAATGTTAAACATTTATTTGAATAAATTGATATCATTTTTATTACCATAATACCAAAGAAGTGGTGTATTGACTTCTACTAAGAGAAATTCTAATTATTTCCACGTCTAAATAAATTATTATATAGATTTTCTTTTAGTCATGTATTTAAATTTATAATTGTTCAAAGTAACAGAAAAATTATTATTTGTTATCCCACACATGAATACCTCACCATAAAATAACACTCCACTACATAAGAACCTTATATAATGAATATTTATAGTAATATATACATCATTATAAAACAAAATATTTTAATATTTTTTCAATACCCTGAACAATGATTATCAAGCCAGTGAAATCTATTAAACAACCCACATTCACAACCTGTAAAAGTTGTAATTTTCTACACATTTATAGTAGTCTTTAAAAAATGAAAAATATATAATATAGAGAACCACTATTTTCATACATAGATAATACATTGATTATGATGAATATAAATTACATTACACAAAAAAACTCCTCTAGAACATTATAGTTTAGTGCCTTTGGAATCATGGAAACATATACATTAGCCCATATGTGATCTACATAATCTCCCACTACACTCTTCACAAATACCACCCTTCTTATACATATCATAAATAATTAATGAATTTATAACCTGGGTAAGGTAAACATATGAAAGGGTGCCTTATATTCTTAGTATGTGTAAAAAAGGGAGGCACATAAGCATAACATGAACATATGGGTATGTGAACATGTTCATAAAATTTAAAAACAATAACCTACATATCAAATATTATAATATTGGGTACAGGAATAAAAAATGTTAGTTCACAGGTCCTTATTTATAAGAAAATGGTATAACATGATATATGAGAGTGTAACATTGGAATAGAACATGGAATTTTTGAAATAGGTATAAGTATAGAAAATAATTTCATTAGTTGTTAAGGATCATTTCCAAAACATATAAGGTCACTCTATAGGTATACAATCCTCCTGGGATGGACAAACAACCATACCTAGGGAGGTAAATTCCTCATAGTTTAATGGTCCACTCCCAACACTTATATAGAAGTAGAGAAATAGTCACAAAACCATCATATAATAGATTGTCCCCTACTGAACTATGTTTACTACTCATTTCACCCATGTCTTATAGATTGGGTTCACAGCCCATTCTCGCACGATCATACAAGACCATGATGACGCCCTATTTCTCTCCATTATTACAAAATCGGGATCACTCCCATTCCATCCCCATATATCCCATGAGATATAAATCTTTACCCAATGCATTGGTGGAAGATATAGGTACCAACAATATATGATTATTAAAAATTCTTTTACCTTGGTTATAACAAAACCATTATCAATGTTTAACACATAACCACCTCCACATAATAAAAATTAAACATATATCAACCATGTTATCATAAAACATTAACTATATGAGAATCCATAAAATTTAATTGGGTTTATAATCATTTCATAATAAAAAAGTCAAAAATAGAATGTTTTCATAATAGTTTAATCAATCCATCAAAGCATAACCCATAGGAAATGAAACATATTTCATTGGAATTTTTTTTGTAATAATATGTGGAAGAGAAAAAAGTTTTATAAACATCTTTTCATCATAAATATTAAACATTACATGAAATAATAATAATGGTATCTCTGGATCATAACCCCCAAAAAGTATAAGTTACCTAAAATAATGTGGTCTTATATGGAAAATAGTTTTTAAAAGATACATGGGAAATTCCATGTGAAAAATATATTTTCATTGGAAATAAATTTTTGAAAAATAAAACATAATGAAAATTAATTCCATTGAAAATAAACATGAAAAAATATAAAAGAATATATTAAATATCATTTTCAACATTTATTAAGGAAAATATCATTTCCTCTATGAAAAATTAATTTTAAAACCTAAATAACTTACAAAAAAAAGTTCACGTCGAAAAAATTTATTTAAAATAAAAAAATTTCTCAAAGAACTACGAATTTATTTTCCTTGAAAAAAAACATTGAAAATTTGGTAATGAAATTTTTGAATCAATGATAGGTCATGATAGTGTTAAATATTGTTCATGTAGTGCTTGTTTAAAAAAAACCTTTCATATTTTCGGTAAAATACAAATAAGAAGTCAATTGTAAAATGATATGTATATTACATTAAATTGAATTTTTAAAAAATTATAACATGGTTAAAATTTTATTTTAAAACCCACTAAGAAATAAAAATATAAAATTAAAACATTATTAGAAAACATTTTTTGGAATAAAATTTCTTTCAAATATAAGAAATAAATAATGATGGGATTTCATAAAAACATTTTCTCAATTATATTAAGTACCATAGAGTTTGAAATTGATCAATAAAATGAAATTATATTTAATAACAATTGTATATAAAAATTTATTTGTTTCATGGGAGATTTTTCAAACTATTTTATCCTTAATAACATAATCATAAACAAACCGGATGAATAATAAGATTGTTTTAAAAACATTACCACTTTAATAACATTAAATTATAAAAAATGTGAGAGAATAACATAAAATATAGATTTAAATATCATAAGTATAATATATTAATGATATTACATATAAAATGGTATTTATATAAATCTCATGAATGAATATAGATGAATAATAAAATATATGTCTTAAAGAATGAAAATTTAGACATAAACCCAATGCTGCTTCGGTAACTATTGAATAATAAGCCTTGAAAATGTATACAGTAAATATAAACATTATTTATCTTTAAATTAATTAAATTCATGATTCAATATGTCTAATGTAAATATATGCACTAAAAATTTATTGGTGAAAATTATATAATTCTCTCAAAAATAGAAGTGGTAGTAGTAGTCCATTTACTATAAATCTTAACATTTGTCATACTCATTCAAACATAATGAATAATAATATAAGTTTATTATAAATATAGTATGAAATCATATTAAATTATATAATACCACATATAATTTCTTATTAACTTTTATCACCTCATTTATTTTTTATTTCATGTTAATGTTGGGTCTTATGTAATGAATACATTGCATGTCATAAATATTTTTATTTTTTATATTTATGGTTATTTACCATTAACCATGGATTCAACATCGCTACAATGATAAACATGATATAAATACCATTAATATTTTGTATAAATTTACCTATAGTCATCCATAAAAAATATTGATTGAAAATGAATGACACAATTCGTGGAGATGGTAGGCTATACGTACAACTGTAAACTATTTACATTTTTTTATTAGATCAAAAGAATGAAAAAGTAAATCATATATATTATCAGTATGGAATTTAAATATTTCATTTATATATAATAAATTAATTAAACATATCCCTAATACATTCTATTTAAACCATGAATTAATCAAATCACCACCTGAGGCAGTCGTCCACCATACACACGAACATTGCTATATCATTCCCACAAAATTTGAAATATGAACATATGTGTGATATAAGAATTATAGACTCAAAATAACAATAAAAAAATAATATTTTACATATAAAAAAAATTCATTCATGATCATTTACATCCTTGTTTAGTGGTAATGTAAAAATGAATGACATTGATTCATGAGGAGGTAGTCTACCGTACATATGAGGGATGATTTCATAAACCATTTGATGAAAGCGGAGATTGATTTTTTGTGAGATTAAAATAAAACATCTAATTATAGTTAATAAATTATTTTATTATATAAAAATTATATGAGCAAATTGTATGTAGTGGAAGAATAAATTAAACCAAATCTCTTGTTGATGGACATTACTATTTTTTCAGGTATACTCCATTGGTTTTGAATAAAAGCCTTCCTAGGATAGATGTTTTCCCAAAATAAGTTTTCAAGAATGAAGGGAGATATTTTGAGTAGTCATTTTCTCAGAGAATGTCTGAAAAATATACGCTTTAAGGTTTCATGAATTATATGAGAGTGGTGGTTGAAATGTTGTGAGAGGAAACAATTAGTATTTTTGAAAAGAATTGACTACTCACACATTTTTCATATTCCTCTTGCATTTAAATTAGGGAATTATTAAACCATAGAGGATTAAGGGTGTAAATAGGTCTATAAAATTGTCTTTATACAATTTTATATGTTATTTTAACCCTTATATTTTTAGTTTTTCCTCCGGGTAAACACAATTTTTACCTTAACTACAGTAATTAAATTTCAATGCATCTACTATTCGCTTATGTCAAAAATTATGTTGACCTTATTAGATAATATAAATTATTATGACTAAATATATAGAATACATGTTTCTAAATTCTATTAATATAAGTGAAAAAAAATCCAATTTGAATTTAGTTCTGTTGATTCAATAAGAAAGTTGGGTTCCCAAGAAAAACTGTGGTAATTTTTACAATGTTTTCATATCAAATTTTGAAGTAATATTTGTTCTAATTTCCTAAAATGGATTTATCGATGTATATTTGATCTAATTTAACATTAAATTAAATTTAAAATATAATTTAAATTTATAAATAAATTCAATTAAAATGTAGTTTTCAATTAATGTTCTGTGTTTTTCACTATTCATCAAAAAATGAGACAATTCATTAATACTCCAAAAAATCACCCTAAGATAGATTTGATATGAATATTTAAAAAATTAAATTTATTTTTTCAAATAAAATTTATAATATTTCAAAACATTAGTTTAAAAATATGATCAATATAAAAAGGACACAGAACAAATTTTAAGAAAAATATTGTTTTGAAGTTTAAAATTGGATTTACTCTTTTCTAGACATCACATAACATAAATGATAAATATTTGATTGATTATTTAATATATTAATTTCAAGAAAATAGTTCAAATTTTTTGATTCATTTAGTTAAATGAGGTAAAATTCATTTATGTTCTTAAAAATATTTTTTCATTAATTGATTTCTTATATTGTAAAAATGTTGTTATTTTTATTTTTAATTATTGAGTAATAAATAATTCATTATATATAATTGTGTACACAATATTTTTATAAGTCATATAATCCTATTCATATGTACCATCCCAATGTAATTTTTATATATTTCACATTAAATAATGGTATTTTAATAATATGAAACATTTTTTTAAACCCAGTGTTTCACGTAACACAAGCTAAGATTTCAGTTTACAGTAATGAAATAATAACTCAGTGTTCCATATAACAAATGATAAAATTTATATTAAATGTGAAAAAATAGATATAATATAAAATTCATATGAAAAAAAAATTTCACTAAATCATGGTGACATACATTTTACACCCCATAAATTGAATTTCACCCACAAAATTCAACTTTCTCATTAATAGTTTAACATGTTTAAAATTACATTAGAGAAACCCAAATCCAAAAAATTAATAATAAAACTTATTGTAAAATGTTATTGTTATAAAAAACATTGTTTTAAAATTTAAATAATAATTAAGATTCCACATAGAGTAACCTAGGTGGGATGTAGAGATTTCGACATGATGAAAATGAGTAAATAATTATTGAGAGTGACAAAGATCACTAATCACACGAATGTTGGTGATGTTTAGAAAGATAACAACCACAATACTATAAACTAGTGAGGTGTGAAAAATATTAATTATATCATAAAAATTGTAGATAAAGGAAAACATTTTATTCCAATATCATTTTCCTAATGTTTGGGGAATTTTCGTGAGAGGATATACATAATAGATTTCATTACATTTCAAAAGAAAAATATTACCCTTGGGTTGTGCATTGATCAATTTAAATGTCATCTGTGACTCCACAAAATGAAGGTTTTTTTGTTATGGCTGAATAAAAAATCGATCATACGATCCTTAAATAGAATCTGAATTCATTCTCTCTATCTTCAGTTATCATCATATAAAGATGGAAAGAACAAGTTATATATAAATATTCATATGGTGATGTAATAGAGTAATATCTAAAGCCTAATATAAGGTTCAACACAAGCCATTTCATAAATAGTACTCCTGATGACCTATTTGAAATATAAAAATCCAATTTTTTAAAAATAATTTCAATAAATTTCTAAAATGAACATATAATTAATCTCCTATATATCAAAAAAAAGCTCTTCATAGTCACATAATAAACATGTTAAACTTGGTAATGACCTAAACTACCATATAACCTAATCTAAAATATGTGTCATTCCTCGTTCCACAAATAAAACCATTAATTTTTTAATATATTATGTAGATCCAATAATTTTTTATACTCCTTAAATAATAACATAAACAACTTTTTAAACAAATCCATTAACATTTACAAGGTCAAAAATAAAATCAAATTTACATTATCTTTATCAATTAGGTATTTATCCAAACTAAATAAAATTTTCCAAAAATCAAAAAAAATATTAAGGGTAACCTTACCAAAATAAAAATATCACATTTCCATTTAATCACTCATCCATTAAATCTTTATAATTCAACATATTATTTAAAATCATATCAAAAAAAATATACTGAGAAATGGTTATATATTTCATGATTTGTATATAAAAAATCTTTGAATTCCAACACATAGATAATTCCTTTACCCAACTTCCTTCTCAAACTATTAAATATGATACATTATATCTTTCTATAACACCTCTTTCCGTTCATAAGACATTTTTAGTATCTTCATCAGAAAAAATATATCCAGTACCCATATAACCTTTATTATTTTCTTTAAGATCTTTTCGATTATGAAATAGATTTT
This sequence comes from Viscum album, assembly GCA_963277665.1. Lineage (NCBI taxonomy): Eukaryota > Viridiplantae > Streptophyta > Magnoliopsida > Santalales > Viscaceae > Viscum > Viscum album. The sequence goes on along the minus strand of OY728162.1, from coordinate 911,702,214 downwards.
CATAATTACCATAATCCATTATTTAAATAACACAAAAATTGAGGATTTCATAAGGATACCAATAATCCCATAAATGGAGTTAACTAAACCATTATATTTTCCATTACCATCGATTACATTTTTAATTTTTATTCATAAGAATAACATTTTCTTTCAACGTAGAGAAATTACCTGGGGTGATTCTTTCAACTTTCTAGAAATATTTGAAATCGAATTTTCTTTCCTACATAGTTAACATTTTCAGAACTCTGAGAAAACTATTTCTTTCACATAATTGGTGTCACGAACCGAATCGGGTCGCCATCCGAACCGACGCCCGAATCGGCCCGCGGCAAGGCCCGAAGGGCGTTCTTGATCCCCACGGGCTGGCACAAGTGCCCGGGTATCAAAATAAACCTTGGGAACGATTTACCCGAGTGAATAAATTTAAAGCAGCCAACCAAAGTAAACCAAACAGAGATAAAGGTTACAGTCAGACAAGTAGATAACCAAACAGGTCTTTGGTTCACAAGTACTCAAAACCCAAATAACACCAAAACAAGACAACCAAAAACCAACCTAAGGACTATCGCCCGGCGTAAGGACACCGCCTCTAGGCCACCACCAAAACGCCACGTAGATAGTCTGGCTAGCAACCTGAACCACTGCTCCCAAAAGCTGGACCCCTACCTGTATCAGAAGTAAACAGATCTACTTACACACAAAGGTGTAAGTAGGGTGTGAGCAATCGCCCAGCAGGATATCACCAAGCAAGATTCCACGCACAAGTATAAAGAGAAAATCCATTTGAAATGCTGTATAAAGTAAAAGGTGCAAAAATAAAGAAAAGATTTTTCACAAAATGCTTTTAAAGAAAAACGGTTCAAGTCACATACCAGAATGAAATTCAAATGGTATAAATATCACGGATCAGTGTGCGCACAAGTATCAGTAGCACTAGAGGATGGGAATGCCTTAAGGATACTAGTAACAGTGGGACCCTAGGACATCGTGTCTCAGTGAAACGTGGCTTAGATGGCCACGACCCTCAGAAAACGTGGCTTAGAAGGCCACGACCCTCAGAACACGTGGCTTAGAAGGCCACGACCCTCAGATATCATATGTTTAGTTAGTGTTGCAATCGTCAAACCTGCCAGTGAAACCGGGTCGAGTCATCTCCGGACTACCAGCTCACTAGTCCTAGTCCACCCACCTAATACCCGGGATTCCCTCCTTGTGCTCACCCAATTCAGAACAACACCTGCCATATCACCCGCACACTGATATTCTTTCTTTTGAAAATACCACACACACACCATAGAATTTCAAAACATAGTATGTATTGCAAGTACGCTAAATAAAACCAGTAGCACAGTTTGAAAATAAACAACATCCTTTTTCTTTTCTTCAATCAGGTAAACCAAAACAGTACTTTTAAAACTTTCTGATAACTATTTTAAAAGAGAGAGAAAGAAAGACATTCAAAGTTTTAACTAGGTCCAAGTAATAAACACATGACATTTTTTTTAATAAGGGGAAAAAGTTCATAGTATGTAAACAGGGGATAAAACATTTGATTAACTAGGAGTGCAAGTAAAGGATTATAAACCCATACTTGAGTGCGGAACCACCTACCTCAAACGGGTGAGTGAAACGACGCGGCACCGAATTCCCGACGAAAAACGGTCACTGTAGGAAGCCGTCAAGGGGCCCTAAAACAGAAAATCATTAATAAACTTAGTAATAATATAATAGAATAATAATAATAATATAATAACGATAGAAATAATAATAGTAATAAAAATAATAATTATACATAATAATAATAACAATAACATTAATATTAATAATAATAATAGCATATTAATAATAATTATTATAAATAATAATAATAACAATAATAATAATAATAATAATAACAATAATAATAATAATAATAATAATAATATAACAATAATAATAATAATATTATTATTATTATTATTATTATTTACATAATTACAATAATAACATATTAATATTTATAGTAATGATATAATAAATAACATATTATTAAAAATAACAAAAGAAAACATAATACCTAATTAGATAACTTAAAATAATAAAATAAAATAACTAAAAAAAAGAAAAACGGACCTGTGCGGAGGAGGCCGAACAGGCGCACTGGAACAGAGGATAAGAGGAAGAAAAAGAAAGGAAGAAGAAGGAGAGGAGAGGAAGAGGAGAGGAAGAAGAGGAGAGGAAGGAGAAGAGAAAGAAGAAGAAGAGAAAGAAGGAGAAGAGAAGGAAGAAGAAGAGAAAGAAGGAGAAGAGAAGGGAAAAGCAGGGGCGGTCCGGCGGGAGGGTGCAGGAACGACGCACCAGGGAAGGGAGAGCCGGCTGGGTGCAACACTGACGGCGAGGGGGGCTGGGCGGAAGGCTTCGGCCGGCAAGAAGAGTGAGAAATGGAGGAGAGGCTGAGCGGAGGGTTGGCGCGCCGGTGAGCAGGAGAGGAGAACGGCAGGGGGTTGCGCCGGCTGGGGGTGCAAGGGGGAGCAGCAGCTCGGCCGAGGTGTAGGCGGAGGAAGAAAAGAAGAAGAAGAAGAAGAAGAAGGAGAAAAGAAAGAAGACGAAAGGAAAAAGAAGAAGGAAGAAGGAAAGAAGGAGGATGGCCGGGAGAGAGGTTGCGCCGCGGGTGGAGGAGAGAACGAAGTGGGGAGGAGAAGAAAAAAAGAAGAAGAAAATATAAATAAAGATGGGGTGGCTGCTAGGGTTTCCTAGGGGGGAGAAAAAAAAGGTTAAACAAATTAATATAATATAATAATATTAAATATCATAATAACATTAGGAATAACAATATTATTAATAATAATAATTATCAAACTCTTAATAATAGTAACCGTATAACAATAATAATAATATATTAGCAATAATAATAATAATATCATAATAATTATAAAGATAATAATAATAACAATAATAAAAGCATAACATTAATAATAATAATAATAGTAACCATAAAAATATTTTAATAATAATGGTAATAACCTAATAGAAGTAATAAAAATAATATAATAATAACCAAGAAATCCGAAATACATTTTTATCCGGTTATTTAACGTACGCGCATCGGGAACGCGTATCAACCGGCGAAGTTGCACGGCTTCGCCAGTGCCCTGCCCATGCGTCGAGCGATGTAGGGCTTGCGCGCACACATCGCTGCCACAATGAGCGACCCTCATCGGGTTCAGCCCGTTCTATAACCCAAAAATTTAAATAAACATACAATTAATTTATGAAATAAAAATTTAAAATTAAACGTATACCTCAAAAAGTCCGGGCGTGACAATTCTCCCCACCATGAAAACTTTCCACCCTCGGAAAGTCATCTCAATGCCTGATCAGAGAATAGAGATGGGTACTCCTGCTCAACCCATGACTTCCGCTCCCAAGTCTCGTGTTCATCGTTCTCGTGCTGCCAAAGAACACGCACCAGAGGAATGGACTTTCCACGCAGCACCTTTTCCCGAGAATCCACTATACGCACTGGTCGCTCGACCACAGACAAGTCGGACTTTATCTCCAGCTCCTCCCAATTCAGCACATGCGACGGGTCGGGGTTGTACTTCTTTAGTTGGGAGACATGAAATACGTCGTGAATCGACGTCAACTGCGAGGGCAAAGCTAACCTGTATTCCACCTTGCCAATCCGCTCAAGAATGTCAAAAGGTTCGACATACCTCGGTGTCAGCTTCCCCTGTTTCCCCAAACGACGGTGACCCAAGCGAGGGGCCACTTTCAGGAACACTCTGTCCCCCACTGAAAACTCGAGATCCCGCCGCCTCTGATCTGCATAAGACTTGTGGCGACTCTGAGCTGTCAACAACCGCTGCCTAATCAGCTTGACCTTCTCAGACGTCTCCTGTACAAGACTCGGTCCCAAGAGCGAGGCCTCTCCTACCTCAGCCCAACACAGAGGAGACCGACAAGGCCGGCTATAGAGCGCCTCAAAGGGTGCCATTCTGATGGAAGACTGGTAACTGTTATTGTAAGCAAACTCGACCAGCCCCAAATGGCTATCCCATGAGCCTCCAAAATCTAGCACACAGGCCCGGAGCATGTCTTCCAGAATCTGATTCACCCGCTCCGTCTGGCCATCGGTCTGCGGATGGTATGCCGTGCTCATCTTAATCTGCGACCCCAAAGCCTTCTGGAGGGCTCCCCAAAACCGTGATGTAAAGCGGGGGTCCCTGTCAGAAACAACTACCGACGGCACACCATGAAGTCTGACCACCTCCTGAACATACAAGCGGCCTAGTTCCTCTACCTTCGCTGTGTCTCTGATCGGAATGAAGTGGGAAGACATAGTCAAACGGTCAATCACCACCCAGATAGCATTCCTCCCTCGAGGTGTACGAGGCAGGCCAATGATGAAGTCCATGGAGACCTCGTCCCACTTCCAGGTAGGAATGGGTAATGGCTGGAGTAGGCCAGATGGTCTCTGATGTTCTGCTTTCACTAGCTGGCAAGTGTAACATCGGGATACGAAGTCGGCTATGTCCCGTCTCATACCTGGCCACCAGAACTCCCGGCGAACATCGTAGTACATCTTGGTGGTACCAGGATGGACGGCCCACCGAGACTGGTGGCTATCCTGCATCACCACCTTTCGCAGAGACAACGGCACTACAGCACGACCCATGAAGCATAGGACCCTCTGGGAAGACAAAGACCAATCAGAAGGAGTCTCCCCACCATGGAGAAACTGCATAGATCGCTGACAAAACTCATCACCAGGCTGCTCCTGCTGAATCAACTCTAGAAGGACAGGAGTCAACTGGATGCTAGCCAAGAAAGTACCTCCACTGTGCTCCCTCCTCTCCAAATGCAACTGGGCGAAGAGCCCCATCAACGTCCACTCATCGCTGGACTTCTTCAACGCATGCACTGGTACTTTTCTGCTCAATGCGTCAGCTACCACATTACCCTTGCCAGGGGTATAGACAATATCAAAATCAAAACCCTGCAGGTACTCGACCCAGCGGCGCTGCCTCAAATTGAGATCCCTCTGAGAGAAAATATAGGCCAGGCTCTTGTGGTCAGAGTAGACCACAAACTTCTCCCCAAAAAGATAGTGGCACCACGTCTTCAAAGCATGCATCACTGCCGCCAACTCTAAGTCATGAGTCGGATAGTTCTTCTCATGTGGCCGGAGTTGGCGAGAACCATAAGCCACCACATGGTCATCCTGCATGAGCACACATCCAAGGCCCATACCTGACGCATCACAGTACACCACATAGCCCTTTCCTGACTCCGGTAAGGTCAACACAGGTGCGGTGGTCAACCGCTGCTTCAGCTCCTCAATAATGTCTGGCACTGTGGGCTCCACTCAAACTTCACCCCTTTTCGGGTGAGTGCGGTCATGGGAGAGGCAAGCCGCAAGAAGTCCCGGACAAAGCGCCTGTAATAACCAGCCAAGCCCAGAAAACTCTTGATCTCAAACACATTTCTCGGCTGCTCCCAAGACATAACTGCTCTGATCTTTTCAGGATCCACTGAAACCCCTTGTTCTGAGACGACATGCCCCAGAAACTTCACTTCCCTGATCCAGAAAGTGCACTTCGAAAGTTTTGCATACAAGCGGTGATCTCGCAAGGTGCCCAAAACAACGCGCAAGTGGTGCTCATGCTCCTCCTCAGATCCTGAGTAGACTAGGATGTCATCCACGAATACCACGACAAATGAGTCGAGATATTGGTGGAACACCCTATTCATGAGTTCCATAAAAACTGCAGGAGAATTCGTCAGTCCGAAAGGCATGACCAAGTACTCGAAGTGACCGTACCTGCTTCGGAAAGCCGTCTTCGGGATATCTGCTTCTCTCACCCTGAGCTGGTGGTATCCCGAACGCAAATCAATCTTGGAGAACCACTTTTCCCCCTTCAGCTGGTCAAACAAATCGTCAATCCGAGGCAAAGGGTATTTATTCTTGATGGTTACCTTGTTCAACTTCTGGTAATCAATGCTCAACTGAAGGGTTCCATCGGCCTTCATCGCGAATAAAACCGGTGCGGCCCAAGGAGAGACGCTCGGGCGAATGAATCCTTTGGATTCCAAATCGTCCAGCTGTATCTTTAATTCCCTCAATTCGCTGGGGGCCATGCGATATGAGGGAAGAGATATAGGCTGTGTTCCCGGCGCCAACTCAATCGAGAACTCCACGTCTCGCTCTGGGGGTAAGCCAGAAAAATCATCTGGAAAAACCTCTGGGAACTCATCCACTACACGAGGTAACCCGCCCTGTGAAATACCACCATCGTCCTCCAGCGCGAGCGATGACAACTGATAAGCAAGATTTCCAAGCTCAGGGAGTGGAGGTCCCGCACGTCCCGACCGAGGATCCCATTCTCCGTGAAAAAGCTGAGGAGTCCCATCTGGTGCTGTAAAGCTGACTCGGCGTTGATAGCAATCAATGTGCGCCTGGAAGCGCACCAGCCAGTCCATACCGAGGATCACATCAAATAGGACCATCTCAAGGACCAAGAAATCCCATTCCATCTCGACACCTGACACAGAAAGTGCGCACGATTGGCACTTGAGGCCTTGCTCCCTCTTTTTCCCCAACGGCGTTACCAACTCCATAGCACACGATAAAAGCTCGGATGGTAGGTTCAGCAGATTAACAAAACGAGCAGATATAAAAGAAACTGAAGCACCAGTATCAAATAAAACTGCAGCTATAGAAGATGCAACCAGAATAGTACCTTGAACCGTCGAAGGCCCTGCGTCAGATCCCGCTGGTGCCTGGTCCACAGCATGCAGTTGCCTGATCCCTGCCTGAGAGCGACCGCTCGCCTGAGGCTCTGCCCTGATATGGCTCTGCCCTGAAGACGATCCGGTCCTACCACCATGCCCACCAAACCGAGATCCTGTCGTCCTGGTCGGCTCTGACTGAACTGATACCACTCTAGAAGCCACTGATCCAGCCCCACTCTGATAAGGGTGTGCAGTCCTGCAGAAGCGCTGTAGATGTCCCACCACTCCACATCCATGGCATGGTCTGGGAGGGTATGGACAAACAGGTCGGATGTGCCCTGCCCTTCCGCACTGATGGAACACAACAGACCCTGCACCAGAAGCCCCAGATGAAAACTGCCTGGGAGGATGACCTGAGCTGCCATCACCCTTCTTCCACTGCTCATCACGCTTCCTTTTCTTCTCAGATGAACTGCTACTGCCAAGCCCTCACACCGATCCAGAAAACCCCGACTTTCAATTCTGGTCAATCCCGGCCATACAAGCACGATCGACCACCTCAGCATAAGTCTTCAGCTTCAACAAGAAAACCTGGGAGTGAATTTCTGGTCGAAGGCCCTTCTCAAACTTCCGAGCCTTCAAGAATTCGCTCAAAACTATCTCAGGTGCGTATCGTACCAGTTCAGAAAAGCGATTTGCATACTCCGTCACTGTCTGATTCCCCTGCGATAGCTCCATGAACTCCCGAGATCTAGCATAGGCTACAAACTATGGACAATACTGCTCGTTGAAGAGACCCTTGAAATCCTTCCAGCTCATGTGCTCATGCTTCCCAGCCTGGACCACTGATTCCCACCATTTGCGACTGGAACCCTCCAGCTGGAACGAGGCGCACTTCACCCTGACTTCCTCAGGCGTGTCAAGGAAATCGAACACGCGTTCTATCTTCTCAAGCCACTCCTCTGCCTCCTGAGGTTCTGAACCACCTCGGAAAGAAGGAGGTTTGCTCCTCAGAAACTCCTGAGCTCTATCCTTTCTGGAGCCAAAATCTTCCCCTCTAGCTGGAACAGGGGCGGGGGCAGGAGTCGCCCCTTGTCCTAAAGCCTGAACGGCTCGGACCATCGCCTCAACAAATCTCTGATCATGCGGCGCGGGAGAACTCTCTCCGGCTTCCTCCCGTGGATGCATGGGAACTCTCCGGGGAGGCATCTTACTGAAAAAGAGCAGCAATCAAGAAAGGAAACCATCAATAAAAAGGGAATAAATTTTTTCCAAAAAGATAATTATTCATCAATAAACCAATCATGTAAAAACAAATCCATATAAAAGCTTTACATTCCTTATCTGGTGTCCACGCACAGTCTGCAGCCTGCACGTCCCACCCAGAAAGAAAGTGAAACAAGCACCCTGACATCCCATGGTGACTCAGTATCTGTCACGAGGCGTGCTGGCCAGGCACCCTACTCGCAACATGAATTCTGAGCCCCGACAGACCCAACTCATGTACAACCCAACTCGTCCCAAATAACATAAACCCCCAACAACCTGCCTTTGATACCATTTTGTCACGAACCGAATCGGGTCGCCATCCGAACCGACGCCCGACTCGGCCCGCGGCAAGGCCCGAAGGGCGTTCCCGATCCCCACGGGCTGGCACAAGTGCCCGGGTATCAAAATAAACCCTGGGAATGATTTACCCGAGTGAATAAATGTAAAGCAGCCAACCAAAGTAAACTAAACAGAGATAAAGGTTACAGTCAAACATGTAGATAACCAAACAGGTCTTTGGTTCACAAGTACTCAAAACCCAAATAACACCAAAACAATACAACCAAAAACCAACCTAAGGACTGTCACTCGGCGTAAGGACACCGCCTCTAGGCCACCACCAAAACGCCACGTAGATAGTCTGGCTAGCAACCTGAACCACTGCTCCCAAAAGCTGGACCCCTACCTGTATCAGAAGTAAACAAATCTACTTACACCCAAAGGTGTAAGTATGGTGTGAGCAATCGCCCAGCAGGATATCACCAAGCAAGATTCCACGCACAAGTATAAAGAGAAAATCCATTTGCAATGCTGTATAAAGTAAAAGGTGCAAAAATAAATAAAGGATTTTTCACAAAATGCTTTTAAAGAAAAACGGTTCAAGTCACATACCAGAATGAAATTCAAAAGGTATAAATATCACGGATCAGTGTGCGCACAAGTATCAGTAGCACCAGAGGATGGGAATGCCCTAAGGATACTAGTAATAGTGGGACCCTAGGACATCGTGTCTCAGTGAAACGTGGCTTAGATGGCCACGACCCTCAGAAAACGTGGCTTAGAAGGCCACGAACCTCAGAACACGTGGCTTAGAAGGCCACGACCCTCAGATATCATATGTTTAGTTAGTGTTGCAATCGCCAAACCTGCCAGTGAAACCGGGTCGAGTCATCTCCGGACTACCAGCTCACTAGTCCTAGTCCACCCACCTAATACCCAGGCTTCCCTCCTTGTGCTCACCCAATTCAGAAAAACACCTGCCATATCACCCGCACACTGATATTATTTCTTTTGAAAATACCACACGCACACCATAGCATTTCAAAACATAGTATGTATTTCAAGTACGCAAAATAAAACCAGTAGCACAGTTTGAAAATAAACAACATCCTTTTTCTTTTCTTCAATCAAGTAAACCAAAACAGTACTTTTAAAACTTGCTGATAACTATTTTAAAAGAGAGAGAAAGAAAGACATTCAAAGTTTTAACTAGGTCCAAGTAATAAACACATGACATTTTTTTTAATAAGGGGAAAAAGTTCATAGTATGTAAACAGGGGATAAAACATTTGATTAACTAGGAGTGCAAGCAAAGGATTATAAACCCATACTTGAGTGCGGAACCACCTACCTCAAATGGGTGCATGAAACGACGCGGCACCGAATTCCCGACGAACAAAGGTCACTGTAGGAACCCGTCAAGGGGCCCTAAAACAGAAAATCGTTAATAAACTTAGTAATAATATAATAGAATAATAATAATAATATAATAACGATAGCAATAATAATAGTAATAATAATAATAATTATACATAATAATAATAACAATAACATTAATATTAATAATAGTAATAGCATATTAATAATAATTATTATAAATAATAATAATAACAATAATAATAATAATAATAATAACTATAATAATAATAATAATAATAATACAATAATAATAATAATAATATTATTATTATTATTATTATTTACATAATTACAATAATAACATATTAATATTTATAGTAATGATATAATAAATAACATATTATTAAAAATAACAAAAGAAAACATAATACCTAATTAGATAACTAAAAATAATAAAATAAAATAACTAAAAAAAAGAAAAACGGACCTGTGCGGAGGAGGCCGAACAGGCGCGCTGGAACAGAGGAGAAGAGGAAGAAAAAGAAAGGAAGAAGAAGGAGAGGAGAGGAAGAGGAGAGGAAGAAGAGGAGAAGAAGGAGAAGAGAAAGAAGAAGAAGAGAAAGAAGGATAAGAGAAGGAAGAAGAAGAGAAAGAAGGAGAAGAGAAGGGAGAAGCAGGGGCGGTCCGGCGGGAGGGTGCAGGAACGACGCACCAGGGAAGGGAGAGCCGGCTGGGTGCAACACTGACGGCGAGGGGGGCTGGGCGGAAGGCGTCGGCCGGCAAGCAGAGGGAGAAATAGAGGAGAGGCTGAGCGGAGGGTTGGCGCGCCGGTGAGCAGGAGAGGAGAACGGCAGGGGGTTGCGCCGGCTGGGGGTGCAAGGGGGAGCAGCAGCTCGGCCGAGGTGTAGGCGGAGGATGAAAAGAAGAAGAAGAAGAAGAAGAAGAAGGAGAAAAGAAAGAAGAAGAAAGGAAAAAGAAGAAGGAAGAAGGAAAGAAGGAGGATGGCCAGGAGAGAGGTCGCGCCACGGGTGGAGGAGAGAACGAAGTGGGGAGGAGAAGAAAAAAAGAAGAAGAGAATATAAATAAAGATGGGGTGGCGGCTAGGGTTTCCTAGGGGGGAGAAAAAAAAAGGTTAAACAAATTAATATAATATAATAACATTAAATATCATAATAACATTAGGAATAACCATATTATTAATAATAATAATTATCAAACTCTTAATAATAGTAACCATATAACAATAATAATAATATATTAGCAATAATAATAATAATATCATAATAATTATAAAGATAATAATAATAACAATAATAAAAGCATAACATTAATAATAATAATAATAATAACCATAAAAATATTTTAATAATAATGGTAATAACCTAATAGAAGTAATAAAAATAATATAATAATAACCAAGAAATCCGAAATACATTTTTATCCGGTTATTTAACGTACGCGCATCGGGAACGCGTATCAACCAGCGAAGTTGCACGGCTTCGCCCGTGCCCTGCCCATGTGTCGAGCGATGTAGGGCTCGCGCGCACACATCGCTGCCACAATGAGCGAACCTCATCAGGTTCAGCCCGTTCTATAACCCAAAAATTTAAATAAACATACAATTAATTTATGAAATAAAAATTTAAAATTAAACGTATACCTCAAAAAGACCGGGCGTGACAATTGGAGTGTTAGATAAATATATAAGGTATACATATTAAATAATTTTCCTTGAAAAATGATTAGGAATAATCAAAACATCCTTTAATACTTTTATCATCACATTTGGATTCTCAACTGAAAACTATTTATCAGATTCAATTTTAACCTCGTTCTTTCTATTTCCTGTAATTAAATAAGAATAAAAACTATAAAGTGAGAAACGCTAATCATAATGGAAATTTATATACTCTGAAAAATCATTTAGGAAGTCAAAATGAAGAAACCATATTTTTAATTATATGACACAATAGGTATATCCTAAGCCATTCATAGTAATCATCTATTTAAATTATTCATTATAGTTTGAAAATAGTTTCTAAATTTCCAATGTAGATCAACCAAGAGTGATAAACTAGGTGTGCAATAAGGATCATTTTCATAAAGTAGTCCCCAATTACGTTTATCTCAATATTGTTTTTTCATGGTTTTTGCTGTGAGGTGAATCTGTGTCAGATCAACTTTGAATTACATAATCAAGATAGGAATGTAATTTCATATAAAAATATTGTTCTATCCTTTACCAAAATTCTATTACAATTTCTTTATAATATGACTCATAATTATACTTATCCTTAGAGAAAACCCTAGATATATCCTTATAAATATCCTAAGAATCTAAATAATGATTTCATTTCATAGTTTCAAAAGGTTGACTAAAAGATTATTTGATACTAACTAGATAAATTCAGACCATTCAAACATAGATATTACATTATCTAATGAGTATTCATTACATTACACAAACAAATTCTTGAGGACAATAATTGTTTATTGAATTTGGAAACATGGACACATAAGCACTACTCTATAATTTAAATACATAATCTCCCACTATATTATTCAGAAATATCTCCCTTATTTCACTTATCATACATAATATATATCGTCCAAAACTGGGGATGGGAAACATATAAAATGGTGAGAACATATTCTTAACAAGGGTAAACAAAGGATATATGTAATAATAACATGAACATAATGTTATGAGAGTATGATAATAACATTTGAAAACTATAACCTACATATAAAATATCGCAATATCGATATATGGAATCAAGGTTAGTAGTTCGTAAGACATGAATCATGAGTTAATAAATGAATATAGTCCATGAGGGCATAACATATGAATAGGTCATTCAATTTTTGGCATATGTATAAGAATTTAAAATAATTTATTAAAAAATAAAGGATCTTTTGAATAACATATAAGGGAACTATATGAGTGGATACACCTTCTGGGAGGGACACATTATCATCTCTAGTGGTATCCCATTATTCAATGTGGAACGTGTTACTCCCCAAAGAATAATATTAGGCAACATTCACACTGAATAATATCATAGAGGAAAATGTATCATAATGAACTGGGTTCACTCACCATTCCAGCCATATCTTACTAAACTAGTTTCACACCCCATTCCAGCCTGCCTTATTGAACCTGTTTCACAACTTGTTCCATTGCTGCCTTACTAAACATCAATTACTCCCCATTCCATTATAATATATCTCATTATATGTAAATATTTTTCAAATGAATAGGAGGGAGATATATGTCTCACCTATATTTTTTTATAATGTAACCTCCATCCTTGATTATAACTATATGATCAGCCTTGGCTATAAAATTACCACCATCACATAAAGAAAACCATACATTTGTGTAAAACATGATCATAGAACATTCATCATATTGGAACCCATGAAATGGAAAAGGTTTTAAGAAAGTTAATCATAATATAACCTATGTATGATTAACATGTTTTCTTAATCATTTCATCATTACATCAAAGAATAACCTCTAGAAAAAGAAGTGGGTTTCATATGTATTTTATCATTGTATAACCCATGGATGAGAAATGAGTTTCATAAACATATTTTCATCAAAAAAATAAATCATTCAAATAATGAATAATAATGGTATCCTCAGATAATTTCCTAAATAATTAATAAGTATCCTCAATGAAAGTCATCTAAGATGGAGAATAATTTTGAAAAGCTACATAAGAAACATCATGAGGAAAATTACTATTTTAAAAAATAATTTTTTACAATATAAAATATTATAAAAATCATTTTATTTGATTATAACCTATAAATGTTATATTTTATTCATTTAAATATATTTTGAATCATTACTTTATGAAACTATAAATTCCTATTTGAAAAACGTTTTTAAAACATACAACACTTTCAAAATACATTTCAATTTGAAATAATTTATTTAAAATTTAAAAATTTCCCTAAAATAAAGAAATTCATATTCCATGAAAAGAACATTCAAAATATTTATCAGAATATGGAAATCATTTTGTGGTCATGATAGTACGAAATATTTTAAATTTCATTTTTGTTAAAAACAACCAATCATTTGAAATTTTCAATAAAAATCAAACGGTTATTGTATGATCACTTTCAAAAAAAATTAAAAAATTAAGAGATGGTTAAAAAATTACTCAAAAATAGTTGGATACTAATTATAAATTCTTGAAATCATTTTTATTAAACATGGGTTTAGAAGAAAATAGATCTCCAACTAAATAGAAAAATTAATTATTTCTATATTAAAATCATTTCTTCAATTTTCTAAAATAATTTTTTTGGGAATTATTTTATATTAAATTAAAATATCTTGAATAACCATAGGAATATGATATTTATGAATATATAGAGTTATGAAAAATATTATTTTCTCAATTAGAACTTAGTCATAAAAATGCCATTAAATTATTAGACTGTTATATAATCATTACCACTTTGTTAACATTCAATCATATACCCCAAGAACGAATTAAATATAACAGAATATACAATATCATTAGGATACTAAATTCATGATATTAAATTTAAAATGATTTTTATATACCCCTCTCAAAATAATAGAGTTTTATAACATAACATAAATCTCAAAGAATGTAAATTGAGACATAAACCCCTTTCTGCTTTAGTTACTTTTGAATAAAAGGTCTCTTGAAAGAATAAAAAAAGAGAAACATTAATTATCGTGAAATTATTTATATTAATGGTATAAAATTTAATATGGAGGTATATTACTCATGTGAAAAATACGATTAGGGAATGTGATATGAGTCTCATTGAAATAAAAGTGGGAGTAGAAATCTCATTACCTTAAGGATTGACATCCATCGTACTCATTAAAAACTAATATATAATAAATATAAGTTTATTATAATCCTTTTATATAATCATATTCATATACATAAAATAATATATAATTTAATTTCGACATATTTTTACGATTTTATTAACGATTTCAGGTTAAATTTATGTCTCATGTAATAAACACATTTTTTTAATATATATATTTTGACTTTTCATATTTTTATTCCTCTTGATTTGTTCATGGTTCCATTATCTCTATACTCAATAAAATCATTTAATATCATATATATCCATTACATATGTCTTTTTAGTAGTAAATTAGTTTTAGTGATGGAAAACAAAATACATCGTTCAAGGAGATGGTAAACGATATAAGCAAGTGCTCTATTTTTTGTTTTCTGATTGGATATAATGAAATGAAAAATAAGTTATATATAATATAATAATCGGATTTTTTATTTAATATATATCATACATTTTTTTAATATCGTCCTTAATACCTTCGATATAATGTGTGAACGAATCAAATCACTTAGATAAGAAATTGTCCTCTGTACACATGATCAATGATATCGTATTAAAAAAGGAAAATATAAAGTTATGTGTTACATAAAAAATACACAATCTTAATAACATCCTAAAAATAAAATATAACATATATTATCAATGGATTAATCATTATTTCCAACCCTGAGAGATGGTAATGAAAAAAAGGAATGACATCAGTTCGTGAGGCAATAGTTTTTTGTATACATTATTAATGATTTGATAAACTATTTTATAGAATTGGAGATAGTTGTAGGTAATTATATTTACATAAAAACATATGAATATATCTAATAAATTAAATTTATTATATATTAATTATATGATAATAATTTAAGGGTTAGACTAAAGATATAAATCAAAAACACTCATTGAAGAATGTGACATCTTCTTTAGGTATCGTCCTTAGGTTTTCATGAAAAGCCTTCCAAGGATGGATTTATAGAAAACAAAAGACTTTTAGGATCAGGTTATGGATTTAGTGAAGTCATTTGGTCTGATATGAGGGGAAATAAATAGGTGTGATGGTGTGAATAGTGGAGGAGATTGGGTAGCCTTTTCTAAATGAAGGAACACTTAGTGTTTTAAAAAGAATTGAGTTCTATGACATTTCTCATTTTCTATATGGGTCAGATAAGTAAATTATTAAACCTTAGCGGTTAAATTATCAAATTATGTTCAAAAAATATTTTTTAGAAAATTTTGTAGGTTTTTTACCCTTATTATTTTAGTTTAAGCCTTTGTAAACCCATATATACATTATCCACAGTAATGAATTTTTATTGAATCCAATATTCATTTTGGTAAAAAATTATGTCAATCTTATTAGATAATATAAATTACTTAAATTTAAAATATTGAATCCATTATTCCAAATTCCATTCACTTATGTGTAAAAATTGATTTTAAAATTAATCCAACAGACATCATGAGATAGAAGGGTTTTAAAGAGAAAGAATTCAAAAAATCAAAATGTTTTAACATTAAATTTTAATATGAAATTTATTTCAATGACTTAAATTGGAGTAATGGATTAACAATATAATGAATTTAATTTTAGGAAAAATATAAAATATATTTTAAAATTGTAAATATATTAAACAGAAATGTTTTCTCATTTCGAATTTAAATTTTTTTCACTCTTCATCAAAAAATTAATCTTTTTAGAAAAATTACAAAAAATAACATTGATATAATTGAAATATGAATATTTAAAAAATAAGTTTTATTTTTTAAAAATAAATACTATATTATTGTGAAAAAATAGTTTTAAAGTAAGTGTTCAATAAAAAAGTGAAATTCCAATTTTTAGAAAAATATTATTTTTAAGAAAAACTATGTTTTTATTTTTATCTAGTTTCTATAAAAAATAATAAAAATTTTAAATAGTTTATTAAGAATATACTATATACATTTCATAAAAATTACTCACAAAAAGTGATTCATTTAACTTAATTAGTTAAAACACGTTTATGTGCATAAGAATATTTTTTAATAAAATGATTTCCTTTATTTACAAAAGGTTTTTTTATTTATAAAAAATTGGTGAGAAAATAATTAATTATATAAACATGTTTAAAACATATTCTATTAATTTTGTTTACTTATTCATGCTTTCTATCCCAATGACTAGGTTGTAACTATTACATTATATAATTATATTTTTATAATATGAATCTTTGTATTTAAACTCAGTGTTTCATGTAATGAAACATACTCTCAGTGCTGCATGTAACGAAATATAAAATAATCATTGTTCATAATGAAACCTAAAATCTATATTTCATGTACCAAAAAATATATAAAAGAATGAATTCATCTAAGAAAATAGATTTCATAAAATCTCAGGGTGTTATATATAATGTCTCATATATTTTCTTATTTCTTGATGAAAATTCATTTTAAAAGGGGAGAATATACCACTTTTTGTTTTTGATATATTACTTAAAATTATTAACGAATCATAGTATATTATGACATCTATTAAGAGTGTAATTCATTACAATGTTCAAAATTTTAAACTACATTAATAAAAGATATGGACATAAAATATTTCTAGAAGTTATGATATAATGTTATTACAATGATTCTTCACCATTATCTACTTAGTGGGGATATATATTTCCACTTTAAAAATCTTTTTTCAAATAAAATTATATAAATTTATATAAATTTTATTTTTATCACCTTGAGGAACTACCCAACCAATATCTCCTTCAATTATATAGATTAAATTAGAAAACAAAATCTATTTTTTAATAAGTTAGAAAATATGAAAACACATTATAGTCAATATGTATAATAAAAAATGTACATGATTATCAATTGTAAGAGGATTAAAATAGTATAATAAAATAAAAATTGATAAAAATATTACAATTTAGATAACTATAGAGGAATAAAGAACATATTTTCAAATAATGAAGAATATGATGAATAATAACTAGTTCACTATAAATGCTTCACACATATATGATCTTTTCTTATTATACTATAATATTATTTATAGTTTCATATATCTTTATATTATATCTCTTTTCACATATTTTCTCTGTCAATATTTTATCAATTTTATATCATATATTATAAGTCATTTCCTTTCATGAACAATATCTCTAGAATTTTTAAGAAATATTTTATGATAAAAAATCAAAATGGTTAATAACCTCTCATCAAGACCATGTTCTCCATCACGTGGATGGTTTTTGGGATATATTTATTAGAATCCAAGATAAAATATAATAATAAGATGATGATTTTTTTATCAATTCTAAAATATCCTGAGCTAAATCCATCATTTGAATAATTCAAAATAACTTTTAATATCATCATCATAATATATATTTATTTTAAAAATTTATCAAAATATTAATACAAAAAATATGTAATGTATCATTTTATTAAAACAATAAAAAACTATAGAAACTATATTAGGATTATAAAGTATGACGTGTATAATTTTGATCCTAATTATAATTTAAATTCATTTATTCTTTAGGATAAAAAATAATTTGTTATATGCATCAATTTAGTTTATGGAATTGAATTATTATCATTTCCCTAAAAATGAATCATATCTTTTATAAAAATTATCAAAATCATTCTAATAAAGGTTAATATTTTATATAATAATCATTTATAGTCATTCATTGAAATCATTTTAAATTCTACATAAACATCAACTAATATGTGTAAAAATCAATTTGTTTTCATATATAATAATCTAGTCTATGTAATCATTAATTTATTCTAAATGACACTGTCTATGTAAATGTAGAAATAATTTATTTATAAACATATATTCATACATTGTGTAAATTTTGAAAACAAACAAAAAATATAATCAATAGAAAACATTTTAAAATAAAAACCTCTAAATTAATACACATGATGTGAATTAGAAAATATGTGAGAAATTATATTTATCCATTTAAATATATAATTTATTTGTACCAAAATAAGAAGAAAATTTTAAGAATTACATACATGTAAAATGTGATGAGACATTATAGTGAGAAATTATAATTATTTAATTAAATAATTTGATGTATTTTAATATTTAAAAACAACACAAACCTTAAAAATCACTATAGCACTAAATCATAATATTAACAATCACCACATTTTTTAAATTTTGAAACTCAAAAAATCATAAATAAATTTCAATAAAAGTACTCCATTTTGGAATTTATAAAAATGATTACATTAATTATTATACAATATTTAAAAACACTAATCCTATTAAATTCATATCATACTATAAGTAATTAAAGAGTTTATATTTTAAATATTTATTAAACCAAAAGAAAGTTTAATGTATAAAAATATTAAAAACATTCATCCACTGAAATTATTATATATAACAAGTAAAAATATAATAAATAAAATTTTAAATATTATTAATCATTATAATTCAATTTTAGAAATTTATTTAATAGAAATATGAAAAATAGTGAGTAAAAATACAATTAAAATATCAAAAAACAATAGACATAATGAGAATTATAATAACTATTCCAGCACAAAACATTTGTTTAAATCGAACCACTAGAAACCAAACCCTCATATCTACATATTAAAAATAGATTATTGTATAATATATAGCAGAGATATCAACAATTTGAATCAATGATAATCATTTTAGAAGCTATCATTTCATGATTAATCTCTCCAATAAAATGTCCAAGTTCAATTCTATTAAACAATTATTAATTTAAATAGTATCTAAAAATAATAGCAAGGTGAATTTACAAGGAAAAAAATCCAATATATATCTCTTTTGATAGAATGAAATCTAAAATATTTGAATATAACATCAATTTCATTTTTCCTTGAAGGTTTTATTATATTTTTTCATATTTGAAAAGTAGACATTTCATGACAATATTTTGGATATTTATAAAAAATATACAAATTAGTTAATATTTTTATCCTTAATCATTGGTAACTACAACTATAATATTTTAAACTTTTAAATATTGGATAAGGAAACTAAAATTATGTTTTTAAAAACTCAATAAAATTATATTTATGTAGGTAAATGAAAAATTATAAATGTGGTCATTCAATGATTCCTAGTTCATTAAATATGGGAATCATAATAAGATAATATATCAAAATAGTTTGACAATACTAAAATAAACCAATATTAATAGGTTCAATAATATATCTTATTATCATTTTTTACATCCATTAAGTGACATTCCTTGGGAATATATTTAATTAAATGAGACATGTATATTGAGAACATTATATTAGGTCTATATGTATTAATTTAAATTAGTATTCCAATGATAAATATAAATACATATGTATTTTCTTATTTTATATAGTTACCTAAGTCCAATTTTTAATTTTTACATATTATGGTTCTCAAACATTTACCTGAATCATGATTAAAAACATTAATATATTACTTACCATATTTTTAACGAATTAAAAATATTTCATCTTTTATTTAATGAATTTTATGTACAAAATATATTTTAAACAGACCAAATAAACACAACTCAAATTCATTTGAAACAAAATTGATATGTCATTACAATGAATATTTTTTCCATTAATATTGTAAAATAGATATATCTTCATAATTAAAATATTATTAAATAACTCTTAGAAAATGATATTATAATCATTTTTCAACAAAAAAAATTATTCTATCATAAAATAGTACAGGATAATTCTTAACATTGTATAAATATTTTGATTTCTAGAAACATTTATTTCAAAGAAGTTTTAGTTTCAAATCATTGTGTTGGAAAAAATATTCTTCTTCAATAATTACGACATTTAAAAAATCACAATACATATACATTTGAAAATATTTATTTTCTTAAATAAGAAAAATAAAATAAAAATAAAAATATATCTATCCCAGCAATAGAGAAAAAATAAAAATCAAAATCATTTCATTCTTCATAAGATTATATTTCAGAAACATTCCTTGAAATCTTTTCAACTAAATTAATAGTTCTATCAAATATGTTTTCAATTGATTTTTTGTTGATTTTACAAATTTTTAGGTTTACATCAAGGAGATATTTTATCCCCCTCAACTGATACATTATCATTTTAGGTCAATCTTCAAAGAAGATAATAATATTACATTATTCAATTATATTATAAAAATTTATTATTTTTATTCATTAATTTCATTAAATTTTTCTTGAAATGATTATTTAATTATCATTTTTCTCATATTAAATAATCTATATGCTCTTTTATTATTTAAATATGAAATCAATATTCAACAATAATATTTAGAGTCGATCTCATATAAATATTCCTTAGTTGATAGAAGAAATTGTTTATAAAGAATACAATAAAATCACCCATATTGTGTTTATTTTATTTAAAATATTCACAACAGGATTGTAAAGACCTATAAAGTCCGTGGAAAACTTTTTCGTAAATACATGGGATTTTTATGTGTCCGTGAAAATTTACAGCGCTTGATTCTCAGGCGCGATGTGCCCATAATCAATTCCTGAAGTTTTGTTCTGGTAAGTTTAGTAAATGTATGAGCGGAATTTTATAACATTTGAACCGGTGCTCGGAAATGAAATCAGAGGGAATCATTGAACTAACAGCATCGGTAATCTCTTAAGAATACTTTCACCTTTATGGCATTTTGTCGAGAATAAAAGTTAGTTTTTTGATTTATATAAAAATAATAATAAAATATAGTGTGAACAACTTTATTTTATTTTAAGCTACGATGTGTGGGATTATTGGTTAAAACCACCACATGGGAGTTGGAGGTAAACCTGCCTCACCCTAACCTCCCATTAGAGGTTATGGTGGTGGGGTCCACCCGAATTTATCCTCCTGCGAGAGGTTACGATGTGCGGACCACCGAGGTCATAACCTCTCAATTAAATAATAGGGGTGGGGACCACCCAAACCCTATTAATTGGAGGGGAGTATAACCTCTCAACTCTCCCTCATTAATGAGGGAGAGCGTCTCTACCTCCCCTAGTTTTTGAATTTCTTCAAACTCTCCAATTAATGTGCCAACCTATTGAATTAAATTGGAGGAGCCTTTTTAATTAATTCACCTTTTTGCATTGTGTGGAAATGATTAAAATAATAGACAAATTATTATTTTGGGAACTTTCTTTTTGTTGGAAACATGGGAGAGGAAGAGCACATGGAGAAACTTATCCTCTCAAACAAAGAATGCCTCTCTCAACGAAGAACGTGAAGAACTCTGGTGATGATTCTTCTTCAAATTTATTCTACCCGGTCACCTACTGACCTACCCTCTGCAAAGTCATCGAGCTGACTTAGATCGGTATTTGAGACATAAGGCGGACATTACAAAAGACAAATAAAAAGGTAGGGGCTTATAAATTGTTGAACTTGTACCTATTTATTCCCTCATTCAAAGGATAATAAGGGATTGATGAGGAAGTATTATTGATCGTCTTATTATCATTATGATCCAAATGATATCTCCCTAAATGTGGAGGGTGTGGTCCAACCTATCATGGCCTGAGATCCACTGTTGTTCTCTATCTTCTTGTGACATTCTACGGAATGGCGAAGAGGTGATGGAGGAGGAAAAGAAAAAGGCCACGCTACCCGCGGCCTCCGCGAATCGCCCCTCCGGCCCACGCCTGGCTGAGCTCTGCCAAACCGGCATGCCCATGCCCCCCCACCCCAGCGAGCTATTTGGTGCCCTGACTGCCTGCGCGCAGCCCCCCCCCCCCCCCCTGACGCCCTTCCCGGCGCCCCTGCCGCCTGCCCGACCCCTATCACGGCCTGCCCGGCGGCCCCGAAGCCTCCTGGTTCCCCCACAGCCTCCCGACGCGCTTCTTGGAACCCATGCATCCTGACCGTGCCCCTATGATCTGCCTGGCGCCCTACCGCAGCCTGCCTGTCTGACCCCGAGCCGGCCTCCACGTGCGCCACCCCAAACCAGAATCCCCCGAGTCGGCCTCTGCACGCACCAACCCGAACCGGCCACCACCGAGCTATCCTCCACATGACCGACACGCTGCTGGCCAAGCCGGCATCTTGGTTTCCTCGCACCCTCTAGGACGAGTAGCACCAGGCTGCACCCTCACAACGATTCAGGCCGAACTGGCCCTGAGCCATGGCCAAACCGCCCCTACAGTTCGCCGGGCCGGGCCCAGCGGACCTGGCCGAACATAATGGGCGGACCCGCCCAATGGCCTAGGTTAGACCCAGGGAGTTTGACCAGGTCGACCCAGACCAAGTCGGCCTTGATTGGTTTGGACCGAGTCGGTCCGACTAGGTCGGACGGGAATCGGGCCCCTACTGACCCATTTCCTTCTTTGGCCACATCCTGGGCACCGGACGTCTGTTTGAAAAAACATTAGCAGTGCTGGTATTCTTCAATAAAAGTCATCACTTTGTGAATACCCCACTGGAGTTCTTTGTATAGTTGAGATATGGTCACGTTGGATCATACACGAATCCAACCAGGCTCCCGAGACAAAAAGACTAATAACTAACAGACAGGGCGTCCGATTGACACTCCATCTATTGCGTTGAAACCCTTATGACATAGTGGAACATTGAGATACTTCTTCTTGGAACTTTGTGATAGTTGGAGTATCAACTAGTAGGTCGTGGAGTGAATCCTTCCAGAGGCAAGTAGACAGAGTACTGAAACCTAGTAGCTGGATGAGACCTGACGACTACATGACATATTCAACTTAGAGTGACTCGACTAGCCCAGTTGGTTGTGCCTCTATGTGAGCGTGGCGGACCCGCAGTGGGGAGCACCTCTCTTGGAGCGCAGTAGACCTGCGGTGGGGATCACCTCTGTGTGAGTGTGGCAGACCCACGATACTCGACAGGAGAAGTACATCAGTAGGCTACAAGGGGGAGCGACTCTATGTGAGCATGGAAGACCCGTGGTGGGGAGCACCTCTTTATGAGCGCATCAGACCCACGGTACACGATAGGATGAGTACCTCAGCAGTCTAAGTTTAATGGGAAGAACCTATGTGTGACGCGGTAGACCCACTGTACTCGATAGAGGAGGAGTATGCCACCAGTCATGGTTTCGATAATAAAATTCTTGGTTTGATATGATTCATGACTTTTGTGTTTTCCTGATGATTGATATGGGTTACTAGATAACTAATGTTTGTGTATGGGCATATAACTTATTAACGGTTATTCGTTGATTGCATACTTTGTGGTTTATCCTTACTTTATTTAGTGAGACCTTGAGGGTCTCTGGGTCCCTACTGAGTATCGTTATACTCACCCTTTCACAGGATATGACGGCACCTCATTGTGTTGGATTCAGATGATAGAAAATGCTGACCGAGGTAGAGAGTAGCAGGACTGGACGGTACCCAGAGGTGGACCACTCGGTGTGACAGTACACGGAGGAGACGAAAGGACATGAGTACTGAGGAGGCTATCTATACCCCCCCTTCAGGTAAGAACCCTGGAGGATGACCCAGTAGCTGCATTACTTTTCTTTAGTTGTACTTGCTTTCAGTTGTACTTATACCTTCCTATCGTGCTTGTATTTCCAGCCCCTTTTACTTTCCAACACTTCTTTTGTATACTGTTTTACTTAATGTTTTACTTCCAGTTGTGCACTCTGATGTGTTTGTTTACAGTTATAAAGGCAATGCCTTCCCAGTTTAGGGATTTACGCCTCTGTTTCTAGTCGCCATCCCCTGGCCAATGGAAGGCGGGCTTGTTGTAGTCACGATACGGGCCCCAGGGGATGGGTCGTGACAAATTGGTATCAGAGGAGTCAGTTATACTACAGAACATAGTACTGTGATATTTATTCTCTATAAAGAAATAGTGTTAAGGGTACTAGGTGTGGTTGTCAGTTTAGGGAGTCCAGTATTGGTTCGGGCAGCCGACGTATCCATACACCAGGACCTTGACTTCTTATTTCTGACTCAGTGCAAAAAAACACTGAATGCGTGCGGGTTTCCAAAATTTTTCTTTAAGTCATCTTAACTAATTAAGCTCACCAGCTAAAATATTTTGACCGTGTCACATCTGTTTCTTTTAGGATTCCTCCCCGTGGATAACTAGTTAGAGCCTCGATATTCGTACGTTTTGATAGCCCACCAAGTGACGAGACCTCGGTGAAGGGCCCTTTATTAGTGGAGCCACCAGTAGAACTACTTCTTGTTTGGTCACCAATGCCACCAGCCCTAGCAGCATACGATGCAAGCTTCTTGAGCACGCTGCATGAGTTCCATCACCAGAGGCCACCCAGGTTTAGGGGAGATACAGACTAACAATAGGATGAGTATTGGTTGGAGGCTGTGGTGAGAGTCTTCAGGCCAGTAGGGACACCAGCAGACTTTATGGTGATCCATTCCACGAGTCTCCTTCAGGAAACAACAGGAAAATGGTGGAGCCTGATGGTCTAGGTTCATGATGAGGCGACACTACTCTAGGATGAATTCGAGAGCCTTTTTCTGGTAGAGATCATCCCATCCACCCTTCGTACAGTGCAGATCCAGGAGCTAATGCCTCTACAGAAGGGTAGCATGACAGTGGAAAAGTACTCAGTGAGGTTCACCGACCTCTCACGTTACTCCATAGATATGGTGCATGACCCATTCTTCAAAGCCCAGACCTTCTAGAAGGGGATGAGACGAGAGATCAGAGCGTCAATGATCTCACACAGCATACCGACGCAGGTGAGGGTGTTAGAGAGATCCCTCCTTGTAGAGTGTTTCCTTCCTGATCAGTCACCAGCAGCAAGACCCACCACTGGGCCTCATATAATGGATTCTTCTGCAGAAGGTAGCAGATAGATGTCACAGAGGTCCAAGCGGACCAGACCATCTGGTGGGTGACCTCAGGGCACGGGTTCGGTTGTGCTGGGAACATGAGATAGAGCCAGTCATGTAAGGAACATGCAGTGTTTCACAGGCGGTGGGGAGGGTCACAAGGCTTGTGACTATCCGACCTGCTGTACTGATGATCAGCAGATAGTTGAGGGACCTCCTAGGAAAAGGTATAGATTCGATCGAGGTGGTTCATAGAGAGGAGGAGGAAGTGGAAGAGGAGTTGGATGTGTAGCTAGTGGTGGATGACAATACGAGGCGTTACCATCACAACCACCAGGAGTCCCACCCTGATAGCAGGGAGCAGGTGGACAGGGGAGATCTCAGCTTTAGGCAGCTAAATCATATGATCACGGTGCTCTATAGATGATTCGAGGTATGATCTGTGTCTACTCTTCCTTACTTGCATTTCTTATAGACACAGGTTCCAATCACTAATTCATTGCCACTTCCCTCGTTCGGAGATCGGAGATTCTGACAGAGCAGTTGGCTCAATCTTTACAACTAGAGACTCCTATGGGAGATGATTCTAGGATTACGCACTACTGCCGGCAGTGGGAGCATACTCTAGGTGGTGAGAACTTTGGATGTGTGCTCCTAGTAGCGGCGTCGAAGCCTAATGATGTCATCTAGGGTATGGACTAGTTATCTACAGTCCATGCTCAGATAGACTATATTAGGAGAAATGTGTGGTGTTTCCACACATATGGGACCAGGTTTACCTTCACCGGTGAGATGGGAACCATTTCAGCACATAAAATACTTACTTGGAGGAGGGTGTAACTGATCAATCACCAGTTGGCTTGCCTTACCCTCGGAGCAGTTGATGTGGAGAGTCCGACTTATACTGTAGTGGTTGACCAGTATGCAGATGTTTTCCATGAAGATGTTCCAGGACTACCTCCTTGTAGATAGGTGGTCTTTTACATTGACATGTACCCCTAGGATGACACTGATATCTACTCTAGTATATCGGATGGCTCCCGCTGATCTTCGTGAGCTGTGGGTACAGCCGGAGGACTTGTAGGGGAAGGGATTAATTTGGCCCAGTGTTTCTCCTTGGCCATCCTCGATTCTGTATGCCAAGAAGGCTGATGGGAGCTTGAGGCTTTGTGTTGACTACCATCTCTTGAACCAGGTGACGGTGAAAAATAAGTACTGACTGCCAAGGATTGATGACCTCTTTGATCAGCTGAAGGGATCAGAGTGGTTCTCAAAGATAGACCTCAGATCATGTTACCACCAGCTCAGAGTTCTAGATGAGGATGTGCAGAAGACGTCCTTATGGTGTCGTTATGACCACTAAATTTCTTGGTTATACCCTTTTTCATAACCAATTCTCCAGTAGTGTTCATGGGATTCATGAATAGGGTTTTCCAGCCTTACATCGATCGTTATATCATAGTCTTCATCAATGAAATCCGGATCTACACAACTACTGGGGAGGAGCATGCCTACCATTTGCGGGTAGTACTGGACACAATCTGAGAGGACCATATTTATGGTAATCTCTCTAAGTACCAGTTTTGGATTCGAGAGGTTTCCTTCTTGGAAAACGTAATCTTGGAGGCCGGAGTTGCAGTGGATCCAGCGAATATTGAGGCGGTACTTTCTTGAGAGCCACCCAGGAGTGTGATGGAGGTACAGAGTTTCCTGGGTTTGGATGGATACTATTGGAGGTTTGTTCCATATTTCTCCAGATTTGCAACACCATTGTCAGCCTTGAAAAAGCAGGGGCGACCCTTTGTGTGGTCAGAGAGATGCCAGTAGATCTTTCATGAGCTGAGGCAGAGGCGGACTAGTGCCCCCATCTTGAGGCTTCTAGAGGAAGGTGTTGGGTACGAAGTTTACTGCGATGCATCAGGGACCATAATTGGGAGTGTCGTGATGCCGGAACAAGCTTTAATCGCTTATGTTTCTTGGCTGCTGAGGCAGCATGAGAAGAAATATGCTACCCATGACCTAGAGTTAGCAGCAGTGGTCTTTTCCATGAAGATATTGTGACACTATCTGATTGGTGAACATTTTATCATGTACTCGGATCACAATAGTATCAAGTATATATTATCTCAGAACAACCTAAAACTAATACAGTGGTGATGGCTTCAGTTCCTTTAGAACTATGACATCGAGATAGTCTATACTCTTGGGAAGGGGAATGTTGTAGCAGATGCACTCATCAAGTGATTTGGTATACATCTGTTAGGTGAGGTGACGAAGTAGATTGCCGCTTTGCAGATATCCTTTGTGGATATAGATGGTGTAGCCTTTCTATAGTCTCTTACAGGCACTCCCCCACTCTTTCAGTGTGTCAGGGAAGCATAGCATGGGCAAACAGACTGCGAGACACGACGTGCTTAGATATCCATAGGGCAGGCACCTGGTGGATTTTCTGAAGGTGGGGAGCACGTCATTCTCTTTAGAGAACATACTATGGTTCCAGTGTCACTACATGAGGTAGTTTTGAGGGAGTTTCATATGTCCCCTCTAGCAGTACATCTAGGAGTGGAAAAGATTTTCCAAGACCTTTGGTGATAGCACTGGTGGCCAGGTATGAAGAAGGCAGTATATGATTTTTTCTCTCGATGCCTCACATTCCAGTATGTAAAGGAAAAGCATCAGGTACCAGTAGGATAGGTTCAACCTTTAGAGGTCCGAGAGTGGATGTAGGATGTGATATTCATGGACTTATTTAAGGTTCTTCCACATTCATCCATGGGTCACGACTCAATTTGGGAGATCGTCGACCGACTCACCAAGTTGTCCCACTTCCTACCGACCAGAGAGTGGCGTTCAGTAAAGAGCTTGGGGCTCCTCTACATGTAGGAGATTGTGTGAGTACATGGATTACCTTATTCTATTGTCTCCAACCATGACACATGGTTTACATCATGGCTATGGAAGGGGTTGTGGGACGCTTTTGGGACACTGCTACATTTGAGAACCGCCTTCCATCCTCAGATAGATGTTCAGACTGGGTGGACCATTCAATCCCTGGATGAAACTCTATGTGAATGAGTCCTCGACTTCGGTCGCATCTGGGAGGATCACTTGCCTTTGGGTGAGTTTTCTTACAAAAAAACCTATCACTCCACCATAGGAATGGAACCTTTTTAGGCCTTCAATGTACGACCTTGCAGATCACCCTTGTGATGGACTGACCCTGGGGAGTTAGCACTAGTGGGACCAGAGATGGTAAGAGCTACTACAGAGAAGGTGCATATCATCTTTGAGCTGATGAATACTGCACAGAGTAGGTAGAAGTCATATGCTGACAGGAGACAGAGACCTCTGGAGGTCAAGGATTGTGACCATGTCATTCTATGGGTCTCACCTCAACTGGGTATATGGAGATTTGGCTGAGGCATCAAGTTATCTCCAAGATTAATCGGACTTTTTCAGGTCCTCAGAAGAGTAGGCGAGTTGGATTACAACTTAGCTCTTCCACCTCAGTTGCACCGGGTGCATGACGTCTTCCACGCATCTCAGCTGAGAAAATACGTGCATGACCTTTCCTATAGCATCGACCATGGAGAGCTAGACATCGATGATCGCACAACATTTAAGGAGGTTCCAGTGGAGATTGAAGATCAATAGGATCAAGTCCCACATGGATGGTCGATACCTCTGGTGCACGTACGCTAGCAGCACGTGAACCTTCAGGAGAGCACATGGGCGCAGGAGGCTCCATTGCATGTTTAGTACCCCCATTTGTTCCACTAGTTCGAGTTGTAGCTTACGGGGATGTAAAGACCTGAGGTGGAGAGAATATAAATACTCAGAACTTCAATGGGAATTTTTTTAATAAATACATTGGATTTTTATGAGTCCGTGAAAATTTACAGTGCTTGACTCTGAGGCCCGGTGTGCTCGAATTTATTTCCTGAAGTTTTGTTCAAGGTACGCTCAGTAAACATACCCACGGGATTTTATAAATTTTCAACCAGTGCTCGGAACTGAAATTTGAGGGCACCGTTGAACTTGCAGTGACTATATTCTCTTAAGAAGACATTCACCTCGACGGCAGTTGGTCGAGAATAAAAGATAGTTTTTGTCTGTTTATAAAAAATAATAATAAAATAAAGTGTGAAACACTTTATATTATTTTGATTTACGATGTGTGTGATTGTTGGTTAAAACTTCCACTTAGGAGTTGGAGGTGGGTCCACCACACCCTAACCTCCCATGCATGGTTATGGTGGTGGGGACGGCACAAATTTATCCTCCTGTGAGAGGTTAGGACGTGGGGACCACCCAAGACCATAACCTCTCAATTAAATAATAGGAGTGGGGACCACCTTACCCCTATTAATGGGAGGAGAGTATAACCACTCAACTCTCCCTCATTAAGGAGGAAGAGACTCTCCACCTCCCCTAGTTTTTGAATTTGTGCCGACTCCCCAATTAATCTTCCAACCTATTGAATTAAATTGGAGGAGCCTTTTCAATTAATTCAGCCTTTTCAATTTTGTCCAATGATTAAAATAATAGACAAAATATTATTTTGGGAACTTTTATTATGGTGGAAACTTGGGAAAGGAAGATCACTTGGAGAAACTTATCCTCTCCAATGAATAACGCCCCTCCCAACGAAGAACATGAAGAACACCGACGACGATTCCACTTTGATTTTCTTCTACCCGGTCACCTACCGACCTACCCTCTGCAACGTCAATGAGCTGACGTAACCTTGGATTTGAGATGTGCAGCAGACACGAAGAATGATGAATGGCGAATGGCGAATCAAAAGTTATGGGGTTTATTACTTTTTGAAGTTGTACCTTTTTCTTACCTTCTTCAAAGGATAATAAGGGATTGATGTGGAGGTATTATTGATCATATTATTCTCATTATGAGCCAAATGATATATCCCTAAACGTGGAGGGTGTGGTCCATCCTAACATGTCCTGACATCCTCCGTTGATCTCTCTCTTCTTGTGATGTTCTATGGCATGGCGACGAGGCGACAGAGACGACAACGACAAAGGCCGTGCTACCCGCAGCCTCTGCGAATCTCACCGCCGGCCCGCACCGTCCCGTGCTCTGCCAAACCGGCCTACCCAAGGTCCCCCCGGTGCCCTACCCGACGCCCAAACCGCCTGCCCGCGGCCCCTCCAGCGCCCTGGCCGGTGCCCCCGTGGCCTCCCGGTGCCATGCCCAGCGCCCCCGCGGCCTTCCCAGCCTCCTGTAGGATCCCTCGCGGTCTTCCCAGTGGCATGTCAGTGCCCCCGTGGCCACCCAGCGCCCTTCCATGCCCTAACTGGTGCTTCGGTGCCATACCTGTCACCCTGCCACAGCCACGCCGGCCTCCGCATGCGCCACCCTGATCCGGCAACCCCCAAGCTGGACTCTGCACGTGGAACCCATAAACATGTCACTCCCGAGTTGGCCTCTATGTGATCCGCACGCTCCTGTCCAAGCCAGAATCTCAGCTGCCTCACGCCCTCCGGGCCGAGTCGTGTCGGGCAACACCCTCACAATGCTTCGGGCCGAACTAGTACCGAGCCAGGGCCGAACCTCCCCTGGAGTACTCTGGGCAGGGCCTAGCGTACCGTGCCGAACATTACGGGCTGACCTACCCAACAGGCTGGGTTAGACCCAATGATATTGACCAGGTCAACCCATACCGGGTCGTCACTGACTGGGTTGGGCCGAGTCGGTCTGACTGGGTCGGACCGGTCCTGGGCCCTATAATGACCCATTACCTTCTTTCGCCTTATCTTTGGCACCAGACGTTCGTTTGACGAACCGTCTGCAGAAATGATATTGTTGGAGTGAAGCCTTCCCTTTGATAATACCCCACTAGTGTTCGGGCTATAGTTGAGATACAGTCAGGTTGGATCGTACATGAATCCAACTAGGCCCTCGGGACAAAAAGGCTAATAACTAATATACCTGTCGTCCAATTGACGTGCAGTCTGTTGCGTTGAGACCCCTATGACATGATGGACCTCTGAGATACTCTTTCATGGAACATAGTGTTAGTTGAAGTATCGACCAATAGATCGTGGATCAGATCCTTCTAGAAGAAAACAGATAGAGTACGGCGACCTAATAGTTGGCTCAGACCTGACGACTGCTTGACTGATTCGACTCGGAGTGACTTGACTAACTCAGTGGGGAGTACCTCTGTGTGAGAGCGACAGACCCACGGTGGGGAGCAGCTCTGTGTGAGCACACAAAATACCCATGGTACTCGACAGGAGGAGTACCTCAGCAGGCTATGAGGGGGAGTGCATCTGTTTTAGCGCGACAGACCCGTGGTGGGGAGCGCCTCTGTGTGAGCAAATCAGACCCACGGTACTAGAAAGGAGTAGTACCTCAATAGTCCATTGTTAGTGTGATGTTCCTCTATGTGACGCGGCATGCCCATTGTACTTGATAAAGTAGTTTTATTCCACCATCAATGGTTTTGATAATAAAAATATAGGTTTGAGTTGAGTCATACCTTTTGTGTTTTCTTTATGATTGAGATGGGTTACTAGATAACTTAGGGATATGTATGGGTATATACCTATGTAATGGTTATCTGATGATTCCATACATTTTGGTTTATCTTTATCAGATTTAGTAAGACCTTGATGGTCTCGGGGTCCCTACTGAGTATCATTATACTCACCCCTACACAGAATATGACGACACCTCGTTGTGTTGGTTGCTGATGAAAAACAACGTTGACTGAGGCAGAGAGTAACAATATTGGATGGTACCCAGAGGTGGACCACTGGGTGTGATGGCACACAGAGGAGACTAACGGACGAGAGTGCTGAGGAGGCCATCTATACCTACCCTTCAGGTAGGAACCCCAGAGGATGACCCACTAGCTGAATTAAATTTCTTCTATTGTACTTGTACATTCCTATTGGTCTTGATTTTCCAGCCCCTTTTACTTTCAAGAACTTCTTTTGTATACAGTTTTACATAGTGTTTTTTCTTTAAATTGTGTACTCTGATGTGCTTGTTTACAGTTATAATGAAAATGTCTTCCCAGTTTAGGGATTTACGCCTTTGGTTCTAGTCTCCAGCCCCTGGACTTTAGAAGGCGGGCTTGGGGTAGTCATGATACAGTCCCCAGGGGACGGGTCGTGACAGGGATTTATTTTATTATGGTTTCGTATAAATTATATTTATAATATAAAAAAATTTATTAACCAATTAAACTTAAATGAATATTGTAATGTAAAATTAATTTAAAAAGTCACTTTGAGTTTTTAAGAGTTTTGTTCTTATTCTCATAAAAAATATAGGGTTCTAGGATATGAAAAATTATATATCTATCAATTATTTTAGTAAAACAATTACAATTAATTATTAGAATACTCACCTCATTCATTAAATATAATATAATTTATTTATTTTTTGTTTTTATCTAGTTTACAAAAATAAAAATATAGACTAAAATTACATATAATATGAGTAATGGAATAAGTCCCACTGTACCTACTGAAATATAAATTAATTAAAAAGAAAAATTTCTTATGCACTAAAAATTTGGTTTTTATATTTATAAATAATTTATAATGTTGTTGTTATAAAAATCTAACTGTGCAATAATTACAATTATATCGGGATGTTTATTTACAATTTATACCATTTAAATATTAATAAGTGATAGATATCAAGCATCGATTATTATCTTTTTATTCATAAAAAATTGAATTTTTTTAATGATTAATGAAATTGAAAAAAAATATACTTAGATAATGAAGAGTTATTTATATAGAATTATCCAACTTTACATTATTCTTTGTTAAAATTAATTGTATAAATGTTGTCTTTTTAATTTATAAATATTAATATAGAATCCTATTGATATGAAAAATATTTGTTATCATAAAATTTAACACAAATGTCATCATCACAATGTTGTGACATGATGATTAATTTATCATTTAATTATACTAAATAATTTACATTATAGATTAGAATGGATTTATATATTCATAATTACCTAAAACCATTATATTCCCTTTTGATTTCTCAAATATAGTGATCAAACCTCTATAACATTAATTAATAGATAAAATTTTATACATAAGGCCATTCATGTTTCTTGAACATTTATTATATATATATCATGAATCCTTGGTTAACCTCTTATATAATGAGGAAATTTATTTTTAGGTATGATTAAAAGTAAATTAATTGAAATAGAATTCATACTATGAATTAATAAGTGTGTATATCTTAATGAACTTTCAATTTCAAAATTCCACTTCAACTAAAATCTATATCTTGTTACTATAAAAACGTTTCATGTAGTAGTTTAATGTAATGAACCCATTTAAAATATATGTATATAGTTATTATATTATAAAAATAATTTACCTGTTTTAGTATTACTCATATCAATCATCATATCAAGTCCATTATTCCCTTTAAAAGAAAGAGATGTGGTTTATATTGAGGAATCAATTTCATTCCAAATAATCTAATTTTATTTTTAATTAGATTCCTCATCACCATTTAATATTCCATTTAACCATGAATATTAATTTCATGAATTCATATTATCATGTTTGAGACTCTTTCAAGCATTATCAATTTGATTAAATTCCCCCAAAAAATATTTAATTCAATTTTCCAAAATTCATTATTTTTTGAAAGGTCTTTAATTATACCCTCCTCAACATCATTTTTATCATTATGTAATCTATATTTAGATAATTCATAATCTAAATCTTCTTTTCCATATTTAACCATTATTAAAAAATCATCAGGTTTTTCATCTCCCTGTTTCAATATCTAATTTTATTTAAGATTTATTTTCCATTCACTATACAATTTACTCATTCATAAAAACAGTTTCTGGAACTTCCCATGTTATTCAGTTAATTATATAATTTTGATTTTATAATAATATGGTTTTCTCTAAATAGAATAAAAATTAATAATCATAACCTTCAATGTAGTTACAATTCAACAAAAAAAATTTATTCTCTCTCAAACATAAGATCATAAATTCTTGAGTGTGAATCCTTAGTGAAACTCCAGGTAGGTGAAAGAGATATATTATATTCTTTTTGTAAATATTTTATATCCTATTTTTTGAATAATATTACCAGTTGTTACCCTTTATTCAAAACTCATCACATTTTTACATTGAAACATTATTTCATTCAACACAATAACATTTCTTACTTCCCTTTCAATCATCATTGTGATTATATATTCTGAATTTCATATTAATATCATGCATTTTTTTCATATACTTATCATCTCCTTCAGTAACATTAGATATTTTAACATTCTCATTATTCTCAAGCTATTAATCAAATGAACTAGTAGAATTTTCTATATTATATTTAAATGAAATATCATTCTTCTTTGATGATACCTTAACAATATTTCTTTTTTCCTAGACCATACTACTATAATGAATCATTTTTTACCAAATTCACATGGTTTAAATATGCTACTCACATAGATTCCCACTTTTAGAAAATTCCACTTATTTAGCGGTGATACGAATACCCATTCAATAATGGAATTGTTATTTATTAACTCTATTAGAAAAATATCACCAATTAAGATACTAGAAAATCTCTAATCATATGCTATATTGATTCATCTTCACTAATATTAATGTACATGTATTCTATCTATAACACTGGTATCT
Source organism: Viscum album (assembly GCA_963277665.1). Lineage (NCBI taxonomy): Eukaryota > Viridiplantae > Streptophyta > Magnoliopsida > Santalales > Viscaceae > Viscum > Viscum album. The sequence continues at coordinate 911,667,273 of OY728162.1, read as the reverse complement.
TTTTACATTTACAATTTTCCAATCCATTCTGATTTAAATTAAGTAATCTATATATTTCTTGATCATTCATATATAAATAAACATGAAAAAATTATAAAATAATCACACAATATAATATATTAATCACATTATATTCTATTATATACATTACTATATAATATTATAAATGAAAATTTGGATTAAAATCATGTAGCTTATATGGTTTCATAGTGAATGTCAAATTAACAATTCATAGTTTATTATTATAAGACTCTATTAGATATTTTTAATAAACAATTTAATTCCCCATTAAATATTGAATCTTTTTTTTATATAACCATCATTTGAATTCATTTATTTTATCTCTCAATAAACATTTTTCTAAAGTATTTTGGTTACAGATATTGAAGTAAACATATAAAAATAATAATTAATAGAATATAAATTAATGTGTATTATATATAATACCAATTTAAGTCATATTTTGAATAACAATATATTTCAGTGGTGATGAATAATTATTTTAAAATTTTATATAAATCCATAAATAGTTTTAAAAAATTAGTAAATTTTATCAAATTCATAAATATTTTAATGTAGTGCATTGTTCACAAATATAATTTAGAAGAAATAAATGATTTTAAAATAGGATTTTTATTTTATTTCAAATCGTAATATCCAAATATATAATTCTCTATTCTTTATTATGTGGGAGTAATGGTATATAATAGAAACCTCACATTTTTTATATTCATAATGTTCCCACATTTTCTCACATGTAGAAAAAAACCATTCCATATGACCTTTAATTGTGTTGGCCAAAGGACCCCCAACAAACACTAACTTTTTTATTGTATATTGAATCCAATGATGTCATTTTTATTGATGAGGTATAACAAATTATTGAATTTATTTTGATTATCAAACAAAGGAACATAATCTATGAAACATTAAAAAGATATATAAAAAATTGAAATGATAAAAACAAAGAACAATGATTAAATTATGTTTGATGAATGTGTAAAACATTTTACCAAGGCCATATCTATAGAAATGGAACAAATTGTTCCCCCTTCTTGATCATAGTATAATTTACGTTACAGTTTCAAACTATAATTTCTTTTATCACTTTTTCATTTACTCTATCTCTATCAATATTTTTAAACAATATCTCATATCTTCTTAGTGATTTGGTTTTTTAACGGAGATGGTTTTAGATTTTAATCATTTTCCTATGATCATACATACAAACAACTAAAAAAATTTCACTAAAACCAAGATCTTCTCTCACATGTATATCCTTGTAAACTAATCATATGGTTTGTCGGTAAAAGATAAAAATATTATTTTCTTAACACCTCATGTTTTCGTAGTAAGTTATTTTCTTAAAAATAATTCAATAGCTTTTGTTGCACGCAACAATGACTTGGAGCACACCAGAACTTACCAGACTAACCATTCAAAAAGTGGTTATGAATAATATTAACTAAATTTTAAATTTTAAATTCTCCATATAATTTTAAACACATATTTTGTGTTACTTAAACATAATATAAGAACAAATTAATTTTTTTAGATAAAAGATGTATTTTTAGAAAAAATGAAGTTTTACCGCCTTATAACGGAGAACCCTTTTTAATCAAATATTTGACACTGTTATATATTAAATTTGAAAAAATAATAATATTTATTTAGAAAGGGGATATAAATATTTAGTTTGGGTAAATATTTGGTGCATTTATTATTACTATCATATTTTTATGAATAGTGAAAAATAATGAATTTTAATTGATAACAACATTGTTATTAAAAATAATTTATACTGTTAAATTATACATTTAAATGGTTTTGATGTATAATTAGATTATAATAATAATTTAATCAAATGGTTGTCATTGTATGTAAATTTACATTGAAATTTCGGCAAAAACACATATCAATCTTTTGAAAGTTTTTACTTCGTAAAAAAACTGATTTCTGTTTTTGGCAATGAGATTATTTTTTAAATTAATTAATTCAAAATAAAGGTATTTAATTTGGTAAAATATAAATTATTTTAGAATTACTAATATAAAAATTAAATTAGGGTGAATTTTTGGTATTTTTTAAAAACATTCAACTTATGATGAATAGTGAAAAACACTACGTTATTGTTTAGAGCCTACATTTTATTTAAATAATTATTTATAATTTAAATTTATTTTAATTTCTAAATAGATACATAATATCTATATTATTCCATTTTAATTAATTGAAATAATTTTATAATAATATTATACACAAAAATGTTTATTGAACTTTTTATCAGCTCTTACCCACCATCTAGGCACATTTTCAAATTTGCGTAAAACATAATTTTACCACTTATGTGAATTGAATTTAAAAATTTAGAGAGAAAATTTTGACATCAATAAGTAAAATTTGGTTCAATAGTAATCATATAATTTTTGGTGAATAATAATTTTTGAATTTTATTTTCGACGTTTAAAAGTAAATAGGGTAATTAAAGGTAAAAATGACAGTATAATTACCCTAACACTTGTTCTAATTATGTTGGATAAGTCTATTTATACCAAAATCAACTTTAGTACATGAATAGATTTTTTTTTGATAAACTTTTATTAGATTAAGACATTATATAATTTTTTATTTAAATAAGAGTTAAAAGTGTTAAATTCAAATTTCTATAACTAAAACATTTTTAATATATTGTAATAAAAAAGATAAATTTGATAATAAATATTCATTAAAAATATAAAAATATTTCATAAATCATTGTATTTTATTTATAATTTTTAGAAATTATATAATTAAATTTATTTATGACACAATGATAAAGCAGTAACTACCTTATTAGTGAAAGACTACAATAATTGATGTTATAAATATTAAAATAAATATAAATTGAAACATTTGATGACATAAAATAATTTTCAAAGTTAATATGAAATTTTTTAGTTTATTGTGGGTATTGTTTTGATGAAATTATATAATCCTGACTTTCACAAAAACAAAATACTAAATAGTGTCAAAATTGACATAAATCTGTTTTTAAAACATATATTATTTTATTAAATTATATAATTGTCCTAAAAATCTAAGGATTAGACAAAGGGATTATATAATGACATCTAAGTCATTAATGAACCACTTGAGGTTCTCTTATAATTTTATAGTAATTTTATTAACCATGTATTATAATATTACAAGAAGACATGGTAAAAGTTAAACTATTTAACTAAGAGTAGAATCTAAAAGATAATGTTAATATGGTGACATAAACATATATAATACATATCGTTTGAGAGGGTTTCGACTAAAACTCAGCTTATCCTTTAAATAAATCTATTTTTAGATATTATAAATCAAAAATGATTTTATAAAAAATAATATGTCAAGCTCTTCCTAAATTTCACCTAAACTATCTTATAAAAGGATTCTACCCCTTATCTTAATTTCACACCTCCAAAGCCATTTGGATCGACCAAAAAATGTTCAAATATACTACCAAATACCCTAAATTCAACCTAGATCCTTACTCTTACCATAAATCAATCCTATGAATCCCTTTTGTTCAAATCAAAAGGAAGGAACCGAAGAAATGTTAATTACTTCATCACCTCTTCAAAAGTTATTTTCTTCTTCCACTTCCTCTTTATTGGTTTTTTGCATACTAAAATAATAACACTAATACCATCTATATACTAAGATGTTATTATAAATATGGTACAACCATATTCATTATTCTATCCATCTTATGAATGAAAAATTCAATGTACGTTCGTGCGTACGGCGTACCATCACCAGGTCGTGGGGTTGTTTGTTATTCATCAATTAATTACTTGGATGGGTATAATAATGAGTATAACTAATGTAAAAAATAATTATAACATGGTAATGAATATATATATATAATATACCATCCAATTACATACAATTTCACTTCTAATATAATGATATTGTCTCTCATGCGTATGTACAGATTAAATTCTCCACGACATAATGAGATTTCGTTTCCCATCATAACCATTCAAGAATGATTTTAATTTGATGATAAAAAATATGTTTTTTAAAAATGTTAGTATTTTTCTAAATATGAATCAAAAATATCTTAACCATAAAAAACATTGCTTATGTAACAAAACATATAAAGGAAAATGAATCAGTTAAAACAAAAAATAATGATAGTACTGAAATATCATTAAAAACGAATATTACAAGATTATGTAAGATATAATATTTATGTATGTGATTCTTGGATAATTTAATAACAAAAATTTCACAATTATATTGGAAATTAACCTACCCTAGACTAAGAAATCATTCAAGGTAAGGGTTAATTTTACAATATCTTTATTATCTGCGGTTGTTTACTGGTAAATATCTACTGGTACCACTTTATCATCCACATCTATGTTTCATAAAAATTTAGTTCAATAATATTTTACTATTTACTAAACTATGGACCAAAGTCATTTATACCATCTTTTTACTTTTTATATTTTTTTTTGAAATGAATCATTCCATCTCATTCAAAACAAGTTACTTTATGTCCTTTCCGACAAATTAAAGAAAGATTGATTTTTAACTACTACAGAATGTGTGGCTATTTTATTCCATTATAACAACTTTAAAGCTTCACTTACAAGATTATAATAATATTATAAAAATAAAGTTTTCTTTTATAATTACCATACTTTTAAATGATTTAAAAATACAATGATATATTTATCTCAAATAGTTTTTATTTAATCTACGTCAACATCCTTTGATAGATTTTACATTTATTTGAAGATTATTTAATATCTTACAATATTCCATATTGTATTGAAGGTTTTGTGAAATTATTGATTGTGGATGTTCTATTTTTATACCATTCATGGATTATAGTTAAAGTATTGACATTTCAAATTCTAGTTTCAATACGAATGTTTACAACGTTTTGGAACAATTTCATATGAAGAATGCATTAGACATAGTATGTGACAGGCGAGGCCCACTATAGCCCCTAGATTCATCGGTAGGTCTCATTACACAAACGAGTGTCTTGGATCAAGGCCTTGACAAAATATTATTTTTAGTATTTTCATGAGGCATTGACTATGAGGTTACGATGTCCAACATTATTCATTCCATCATTATTAATTTAGCTATTGATATTACATGTGATCATTCGATGAGTATAATATACATGTGAATAAGTAAATGGAATTATTTGAATTATCTTTTCCATGTTAAGATTAATTTTTTGTTTAAAAGTATTATGTTTTAGTCATATACTTTTCATTAAATGGTTATGTTTTCTTACGTTAGTTTCAGGTATATTGTTGCCCTTTCTGATCATGTAAGATCACCCCTTTATAATGTTTTATTTTTCATGTGATGAGTTAAAGTAAATTATGATTGACCTATAGGAATAGTCCATAGGTTATGAGTGTGAATGAAGGAGACACAATGTCGTAGTTTTTTCATTTCATTATGTAATGTAAAATGTTTGTATTTATCTAGTGCCACCAAATCTACTAAACTAATCGGTCTTTCGAGACGTGATATCTTGTGATCATGAAAATGTGATGTAATAATGAAATAAATATGGGTAACTAGAGATGGAGAGTTACAGTTCGTATCATAGGAAGTGTAGTACAAATGATAAAATCTAGATGTAAAAAAACTATTATTAGAGAACATTACTCTAATATAGACTTTGAGGATTAGTATAGAAGAACTTTCTAGAATTTTGGTAATGTATAGATTTTATTTGAATTTTACAAGCAATACATCCCTATCTAGATATGAGAATATAGAGGTGGCTCTGGTACATATGTATCTAGAGGTAAAACATGAAAATACAGCATTGAGCTAGACTCGAATAGGAACATTTTCACAACAACAGGCCTTGCTGCACTCTTGGTTACGACACTCCTAGGCGATATTCTGAGGATAATTCACATTTTACTTTCAAAACAATTTGAAGGATTTTATTATAAAATGAGAATAAATAATGTTGGATATTCCTAATACGTCTTAGATTGAAAAGAAGGTGTCATGATATTCTCTAAATGATTTTATGACTATTGATACTCACATTATACTTTCTGATTTTATTCAATGTCTGGAATCCAAGGAAGTCATAGTAACATTTAACATGATGTATAGGGTTAGAATGATGGAGGAAATGAGAAACTGAAAGAAATTTTGATAGGCATATAAGATATTTTGTTCAGGCTGAAGATTGTTTCCAAAAATATGATCAAAATCATATACATTAACCAACTCCCTAACTCATCAAAGAAGAGAAAGGTGGAGAATGATAAGAGCACCAGCACTGGAGATTGTGGAGAAATGAAATTTTAATTCCCATCATGTAGAAAATGTGGATGAAGATACCCAGGAAAGTGTCTCAATGGAACAATGAAATGGTTTATGTGTGGGAAAGAATGACATAATGTAAAGAATTTATGACAAAAAATGAAGTGTATTATTGAGGAAAATAGTTATCCTAATAATCCATTTACTGTTTTCTTCCGTAAATGTAAGGGACCTAGGAATTACCCGACTCAATTCCCAATTCAATAGGATAACCACTTGGTCAAGGAAGGAATTATGTGGAATGAAATGGATGGAGAAATGTTTGAAACTATTAATCATCTTTATTGATGGGATTACATTATAAAACGTTTCTTCTATATGTGTAAACCTATAGTTTTTTTATGTGAAAATTCTATTTGGGGAGGAATTATCATTCCTTCTATGGATATAGTTATAATGAACCATTTGGGATTATATGATCCTTGAATTTGAGACAATTATAGGTTACTAATTTTTGGGATGAAAATGTGACATATTATATAACATTTGTGGTTAATTTATAAAATTGTTATATTGAGGAATTTATCTTATTCTGGGAATGCTATAAATTATACATCATAAAAAAGGAAAACACTTAGACTGTGTGACAACCTGTCGCGTCGGACAAAGCTGCGGGAATCAAACCCACTACCAAAGTGCGACTGGGATTTATCGCCTACCAATGGACTACATGATGACCCTAGTAAGTGTGAATAATTATTTTTAGTTAAATAATTTTATTTATTAATAATAAGTTGTCTTGGGGTCTTATGTTTTACCAAATGGATATACTTATTATAGGAAAATGATTTTGTGATTAAGTGATAGATGTTATTTTGGTAGATGATCTCTCTTTTAGGAATGCTATATACCTACGAAAAATATAATACTATGGAAATTAATTTGAGGAGTAATGGGGGATTTTTAATTTTGAATAATCTATGTTTTTTATTGTGATCTTGGAAATTACGGAAAATAAATTACCTATCATAGTGAATATGTGATTTGGTTTATTACACTTCAGTATGAGACTTTAATAGTAGTTGATGTAATTTGGAGACAAATGTTTAGATTTATTATAAAAGACTACGTGACTAAATTAATCTACGATTTGGGATTTAATATTAATTCAGATTATATTGATGGACTTTAATTACAATTGATTTTTGAATGGTCTTTATTGAACTTTTGGTATTGTTTGTTTAATATTGGAAACAATGATTACTATTTCTTTCTATAACAGAATATACATTTTTGAGATCATCTTATCTTGTATTATCCATTTTGGTTTTGGTTAATTTCTAATGACAGGGAAAATATATAGTTCTTCCTTTGTGTATTATGTGATCCTCTAGAAGTTGATTCTTTCATTTCAAGTGTGGAAAAGTCATCTTGAATACTCCTCATTTGAATAAAAGATGAGTTAGTGGTAGAAATTTATTAATGGATGACACTATACATGAAAAGTAAGTATATCATTTTTTGTTATTAGTCAATATCAGAAATAAATTCCCTAAAATTATGAAATGGAACTTAAAACAAAAAAACATTATCAAATTACTTTTAATTTGGGGAAACTATTGAATCTTTCACCCATCACAAGTTTGTGGTTTTCTTTTTGTTAAATTATTCTTCATCATGTTTTATATCACTCTCCATTAGAAATTGACACATAGTTTATCTTCTATATCTAGGATTTCCTACATGGATCCTAGTACGGTTTATCGGAGGTGACCTTTGTACTTCTATTTCATTCTTTTAAAGTGATAGTTTTATTAACTCATTTTCTAATGTGGGAAAATTTAATGTAGTTCCCAAGAACAATTATCAAATTTTCAGGACACCATTTCTAAAATTTGGGAAGAATGTAATACCACAATATTCCGTAGTAAGTTGTTTTCTTTAATGTAATTCAATAGCTCGCGCTACACGCAACACCGAGTTCATGCGCACCATGACTTACCAAGCTCACCAATATAAAAGAGATTATGAATATTATTAACTTCATTTTAAATTTTATATACTCCATATAATTATAACATCCATATTATGCGTTTCATAGTAATAATATACTAAGAAATTCAATTTTTCAGATAAAATAACTATTTTTAAAAAAATCAGTTACACCGCATTTAAATTGAGAACCCTTTGTTAAATCAAATATTTGACACTTTTATATATTCAATTTGAAAAAATAAACTTCTTCTTTAGAACGCGTACATAAAAATTTAGTCTGGATAAAATTTTGGTCCTTTTATGATAACATTCATATATTGATGAATATGAAAAATACTAAATGTAAATTGAAAACAACTTTTAAAAAAAATAATTTATACTGTTAAATTATAAATTTTACTGGTTTAGAAGTATAATTAGATTATATTTTTATCATTTAATCTATTTTTGGTTACTATATGTTATTTTACCTTTATGTTAGACATAAACACGTATCAATCTTTTTATAGTTTTTACTTCTAAAAAACCCGATTTCTGTATTTAACAATGAAATTTTTATCTCAATTTATTAATACTACTTTTATGTTTTTAATTTGGTAAAATAGCCATTATTTTTTAACATGGAATATCAAAATTATCTTAGGGTTGTTATTTGGAATTTCTCCAAAAAAGTTCAATTTTTGATAAATAGTGAAAATCACTACATTATTGTTTGAGAACCCTGTTTTAATAATTATTTTTAATTTAAATTTATTTTAATATTAAAACAGATACATAGTACCTATATTAGACCAATTTAATTCATTGATGTCATTTTATAATACGTTTATATATATAATTTTATATAACTTTTTCCATCTTTTACCCACCTTCTTGGCACTTTTATAAATTTGCATAAAACATAATTTTACCGCTTTTGTGAATTGAATTTCAAAAATCCTATAGACATGGTTGACATCAGTAATTAAAATACGGTTCAATAGGATGAAAATAATTTTTTTTGAATAGAATCTTTTGAATTTTATTTACCATTGTTAAAAGTATATTGTGTATTAATGGTAAAATTAATATTAAAATTTTCCTAACACATTCCCTAATTGTATTGGAAAAGTGTATTTCGACCAAAATCAACCATAGTTCACAAATATGATCCTTTTTTATCCACTTTGATTAGATTAGGACCTTTATTATTATTTTTATATAAGAGTTAACAGTGGTAAAGGAAAATTTTAATAACAAAAACATTTTTAATATAGGCATATCCATAAGATAAATTAGACTAAAATATTAATCCGAAATATAAAGAGATTTCAAATATCATGGTATTTTATTTATAATTTTTATACATTAAATAATTAAATTTATTTAAGACATAATGATGATGAAGTAACTACCTTATTAATGAAAGACTAAACTAATCGATGTTATAAATATTAAAATAAATTTAAATTGAATATTTCGATACCAAAAATGAATTTTCTAGGTTAATATGACATGTAATTTTTGATTCAATGTGTTTTTTCGAAGAAATAATATTGTTATGAATTTTAAAAAAACCAAATACTAAATGGTGACAAAATTGACATAAATGAGTTTTTAAAACCAAGACTCTTTTATTAATTTATATAATAGTCCTAAAAATATAAGGATCATCTGAAGAACATATATACTAATAGATATGCTATTAAGGAACCACTTTAGATTCTCTTGTCATTTTATAGTATGTTTCTTAACCATGTATTATAATAATACAAGAAAACATGGTAAAAGTTAAACTATTTAACTACGAGTTAAATCTATAAGATAAGTTTAATATGGGGACCTAAACATGTCTAAAACCTATTGGTTGAGAGGTTTTAGACCCATCCCTACATTAGACTATAAATAAATCCATTTTGAGAAATTAGAAACGTAAAATTATTTTATGAAGAAAAATATTTCAAGCTCTTCTTAAAGTGACCCTCTTTTAACTTATAAAAGGGTACTTCCCCATCTCTTAATCTTACACCACCAAAGCCTTTTGGCCCATCCAAAACCTATTCAAATATCCTCCCAACATCCCTAAATTCAACTTAGAGGCCTTTCATTGATCATAAAGCCATCCTAACGAGAACTTTCATTCAAATAAAAAGGAAGAACCCAAAGAAGAGGTAATTACTTCATCGCCTCTTTTAAAGTTCTTTTCTCCACCCACTTCCATTTTCATCGTTTTTTTAATACTATAATAAAAAATACAATACGTTATACATACTAAGATGTTATTATAAATATTTTACAAATATATTCATTATTCTATCTATCCTGTGAATGACAAAGTCACCATACATGCTACGTACGACTTACTGTCTCCAAGTCGTGGTATAGTTTTTTATTCAACACTTCATTATTTGGATGGGTATAATAATGTGTAAAACTGACTTAAATAATAAACAGTACCTGTTAATTATTATTTATATATAATATATCATCCAATTACAAATGATTTCACTACTAATTGATTGATATTTTTTATCGTGCGTACGAACGGCTTACCTTCTCCACGACTGGATGAGATTTCATTTCCCATGATAACCATTCAAGAATAATTTTATTCTGATGATAAAAAATAATATTTAAGAACATGATATCCTTCCAAATATAAATCAAATACATCCTATCTATAACAAACATGACTTATATTACAAAACATATAAATGAAAATGAATCAATTAATAACCAAAATAATGATACTACTTAAATATCATTAAAAATGTAATAATATAAGATCATATATGATATCATAATTATGTATGTGGTTCTTATATATTTTAAGTAAAATTATTTAATTATTATAAAAATGTTTAACCTACCCTCTACTAATGAAAAGTACAAGGTAATGGTTAATTTTACAATCTCTTTATTATCTGAGGCTGTCTATACATTAGTATCCACTGGGACCACTTTATCATCCACATCTGTGTTTCTCATAAATGTATATAAAAACATTTTTACTATTTAAAATAATTTAATTTAATTTAATTTATACCCTCATTTTACTTTTTATAAAATGTTTTGAAACTAATCATTCCATCACCTTCCAAACAAGGTAATTTACGACCTTTTCGACCAATTAAAGAAAGAATTATTTTTTAACTTATACAGCGGGTGAAAATATTTTCCGTTGTTATACCACCTTCTAAGAATCTATTACAAACACATTAGAATATTTTCAAAATAAACATTTTGTTTTATAATTATGTAAATTTTAAATAATTTCAAAATAAAATGTAATATTTCTCTCAAATTATTTGGATTTCATCTATGTCAACATTCATTGTTGGATTTTACATTTATTTGATGTTGATTTATTATGATACAATTTTTTATATTTTATTGATGGTTTTGTGATATGTGTGACTGTGGATGTGTTATTTTTATACCATTCATTGTTTATGGTTACATTATTGACATTATGTATGCTAGTTTTAAAATAAATGTTTATATTATGTTTCAAAATTTTTATATGACTAATGCATTGGACTTAGTATGTGACGAGTATGGCCCACTATAGCCTCTCGATGCATCAGAAGGTGTGAGGAGACAAACTAGTGTCTTGTCATAAGGCCTTGAAAAAATCTTATTTGTGGTCTTGGTATGAGGCCTTAAGTATGTGGTTATGATGTACAACATTATTAATTCCATCATAATGAAAGAAGTTATTAATATAACATGTGATTATTCGACTAGAAGAATATCCATGTGAATAAGTAAATGGAATAATTGGATTTAAGTTCTCCATATAATTCTTAAGTTATTGTTTAAAAGGCTTCTGTTTTATTCTTATACATTGTCTTAAATGTTAATTTTTTCTTATGATAGTTTCTAATATATTGTTATCCTTACTGAGAATCTGAGCTCACCCCTTTCTTATGTTTTATTTTTCCTAATATGTAAAGAATTATATTATGATTGACCTGAAGTAATAGGCTAAGGGATATGAGTGTGTTCAAAGGAGACACAATGTTTTAGTTTTTTCATTTCATAATGTAATGTAAAACATATGTATGTATCTAGTACCTCCAATGTTACTAAAATAAACAGTCATTTGAGACTTGATCTCTTGGGATCATTACAATGTTATGTAATAATGCACCGAATCTAGGAAACTAGGATCAGGGCATTTCAATTATGATGCTTTTATTTACATTTCTATAAATATCCCATGATTAAACATTCATTAAAATAATTCAAAATAACATTTTATAGCTTCATTAGAATATATATTTGTTCAAAAAAATAATAATACCCTTAACATATACTGGCACAACATGATGTAATTTGATAAATTATAACATTTGTAAAATAGATTATCAAAATGATATTAAATTAAATAAGGGTGAACATTATTGAAAACAATTGAATTTCTCAAAAGCATAATTTTAAACATTTAATAATCATAATATTCAATTGTCATCATTTTAGTTCTTCTATAAACTGAGTTTTTGTTTGATTAAAAATATATATAATCTTGCCCAATAATTTTCTATATCTTCTTATAAATGATTCTATTTCATAACTAACATCGTCTATAGTTATGTGTAGAAATCATTTTTACAATTATTAATACAAGAGTCTATTCGGTGTAGGAATCAATCAAGCATGTATCCTCATTAATATAGTTTATGTAAACAATATTATATTCAATATAAATTTCAATAGGGTCTATTTTAATATCATATATGTATATATATACATCATTTCTATCCAGTAAAAAATTTATATTTTTAGATAATAATAAAAACTAAAAAAACAGATTAATTATTAAATATTTTTGGTATAAAAAACAATATAATTAATTGACATAGTGTTATTTAAATAAAAATTGAGAAATTAAAATTCTCCTCAAAAATATATAATTTATTTCTAAAATATGGTTCTGATAATGAGGGGAAATTTAAATTATCCATGTTATATTAAATATTATTGAGAAAAAAGGTAAATTAAAAAATTATGAAATTTTATGTATTTTTAATATTCAGATTAACAATCCAACCCCTAAAATATTATTAATTCTCATATCACAAAAATATAATAATAAAATTATCATCAAAAGAAACTAAAACGGATCTCCTTGAATTGTCCAAGGAATTCTTTATTTCCATTAACAATCATTGAATATTTGATTCTTAATAAAACTAATGGAAAAAATAATCTTCCAATCCTCCCTGAGAAATTTATTGAACATTTTATGTCAATATTATGTTGAAAGATATTTTTCATCATGAAATTCATAAACATTTAAATGAATAAATTTCTCATTTCTCTAAGAACATACATTTTAGAAAACTACTTTTTTTGAAAAATGAGTCATAACAAGGTCCTTATTCATTTTCATGGAATGTCTTAAAATATACATAGAGAATAACAATTATTAACACCACATTTTCATTATTAATATAGATATTTCTATTAACACTTCATTTCTTGAACATCAACATCATCATGAATGCATCTAACTAAGAATACCTTGTTTTATATCTTTATCTAAGCTATATAAGGCATTCATTAACATTCAAAAATTATATTCATATTTTCCTAGAATGAAACCATTTGGTTTTTCAATATATACATTATATTAATATATTAGTTGTGGAAATTATACATAACATTCATTTGTAATAATTTAGGTGTTGTTGTGATACATAATAAATTAATATACTAATGCAATCATTTATAAAAACTAGTGTACAAATCAAATCAAAATTAATTCACCCTACTTTTAATTATTCCATTCTCTATAGTCATTTATTAGTTATTAAATTTTATCCCTTTTTATTAAATTTATTTAGAACAACAGGTTTGTTCAAACAATTTTATTTTACCATAGATTTGGTACCATATCCCATGTTTTATTATAGTCTATCTGATTTTATTCATCATTTATAGCATCACCCAACCCTTGATGATTTAATTTATCATTCACATATCATAGATAAAAATTGAGAAAATGTTTATTATTGTGTTTTTTTCCTTAAATTTATCCTATTAATAACCAAATATCCTTGATCTCTAATGATATATTATACTTCCACTTACATTCTCTATATTTAATGAGAAGAGTAAGGATTATTTTCATTATTTTAAATTACTAAATTATCATCTTCATTATTTGTTTATTATTAACCCACATTATTTATTAATTATCACTATTAATAAAAGTAAATATTTTTATCTTCACCAATACGAGACATCATTAATCATATTTCCTTTTTAATAATACAATATTCCAACATTTTTACCACAATAGTTTCATTTTAATTGATATTTATTTAATGAAAAAGTAATGTAAACCTCCATTTTGATGATAACATCAACTTGTTTTTTCTCAAATATTATAATATTTTTTATACTAAATTTTATAATATAAGGGATACAAAAAACTGTTAGATAAAAAACATAGGTAAATCTTATAATACTTCCCTAATAGTGAATTATTTTAATTTTTGGAATAAAAAATTGTGTGTAATTTAAAATGTTGAATTAAATGATTATAGAAAAATATAGATGTATCATTCTAAATTAAGATAATTTGAATCATTTTTAATTATATTGTGTTTTTCTTTTTAGATGCCATATTTTTTGGGTGTAATATTCCTTGAGATCATGCTGAATAAGATTATTCCCAAGACAAACATGAATTCATCCACTAGTATATTCTGCATCATTGTTAGTTTGTATATTATTTATAGGGAAACCTAACTCCTTTCCATCCCTCCTTAAAAAATCCAAAAACATTTTTGGATCCATTGAGTGACCATATACAATTATGTTCCTAAGAAATGGTAATAAAATAATTATATTGATTACTTTATCGTATCACAAGAAATATCAGAATAAATTATCCCAAGATGAGGAGGTTTTTAAATATCAACACTATTTTTTAGTTAAATAATAACGAATACCTTTTAAAATTTAGAGAAAATATTGTTTCATTCTATTATAAAAATTGAAATATTTCAAGAATACTCTATAAAGATAACATAGCTAATAAATTTTGGCCATGATGGTAAAGTCATTGATAATGTAAATATTTTTCTTCATTCAATCATAGGTAGGACGAATTATTAACTTCTAAAACCTGAAATAAGTTTGACCATGTTAACTTCCATAAAAAAATAATACATATATAATTTAACCTTTAAATCAATCAACCATAAATAATTAAGAAAACACCATCAAAATCATAGCTAATTAATAATCATATAATAGATTATGTTTCAGATCATAAACATATATCGTCTTCATGGAAAAAACATTCATTTAAAATCATGAATTTAAAAAATATTTTGACTTTTACTCTAGATTCATTTAAAAAAATTTATTATTACATGCTATTTTCAATATCATTCAATAACATTGAATTTATTTTTATTTGTGAAGAACATCCACAAATTAAAATCCATAAACATTCAATTTTGATATTTTATGAGAAAATTTAATCGCAATACCATATTAATTTCCCCTATTATTATTATTATTTTAATTTAGATTATTATAATTCAAACTCAACTAAGTTGGTGAGACAATCATAATCAAGAAGACCTAGCCTCTATAATCTACTCCAAACATCAATCAATGGTTTAAATGTATTCTCGATATTCAGTTGATAATTTTCATGTGAGTTTGATCTAATCATATTTACAACAAATGTATCCCAGTAAAACATTGTCTCTTAAAAATTCCAGTCCCGTATAAATAATTCTAAATAAATTGAAAAATTCTTTCAATATAAAAAACCAAAATAAGTGGAAATAATATAATGAAATGGATTACATTTCACTGTAACATACATGATGTCCAATAGATTAAACCATAAATTATAAATTATTTTGAACAAAAATACTACACCTTTATTGTAATTAAAAATTTTGGTAAAAAATAACAAATTATTTGTTGATCTAGTAATATTTAAATCATTTTTATATTCAAATTTATTGATATTTTTTATTTCATGTTAAAGTTTAATGAAGTTCATGATTTCTAAGGGTCAATTTATTTTTCTACTATTTTATTTTCCTTACTAATTTCATTGTTAAGAACCAATTTTTCCGTCTAATACAATGAAATATTTCAATATATATTTTCATAGACACACACTACGATTGTGAGATATTATGAGGCCTCATGTACTATAACTTAATATTATAAAAATATGAAATATATTTGATATTATGCACATTAAATTTATTAATTAAAATAGGATAAATATTAAATGTAATATCAAATAAACAATATGATACCACAACTGTTTTTTAATGCAATGTTTTCCCTTAATACGACCTAGAATTTATTGAAGCATGGTGCTCTGATATTTCAACCATTGGCAGGTTTTCTCTAGTTAAAAAAATTATTTAATTATATTATTAAATGAACAAAAAATATTTCATCTAAAAATATAATATTCTGAGAATTATTTTGGATTTTCCACATAAACCTTGAGATAGTTAAGATGATTTCTTTTTAATTATTATTGGAGAATCAGAATCAGATGATGATGAGACATGAGACCCAGGAAGATCGAGATGCTGGAAATACAACGACTACTCTACCTCATTAGTGATCACATAGTTCATGAACGAAAAATTCAAAACCTAGTAGTACTTTTCAATTCAAGGGTTCTTCCCTAATTGATTTATAGTTTTGATCATAATCTATCATATTCTCTAGTCTGCATCAATTGAAATAGTTTAGATTCTCTCATATAACAGTTTTAGTTGGTAACTCAATCGTTTGGAGTAGAATATCGGTGCTGGAAGAATGTTATCTACGAAGGTTGGAAGGATTTATATTTATTGTGTAAGTGGTTGGGGCACACTGCTGAGTTCTGTCGACGGAGACCTTCAACGTTGGTGGGTTGGGGCTCTGGCTTTCATTTGAGGGATGGTTGTCTTAGGGATGGGAAAGACATGAATCAGACGGCGGGCAGCTATAAAGTTCCACTGGTTTGTGATCTGTTGTGACCAGTGTGGGAGGCGTGAATAGATAGTAAGGAAGAGGGAAGAATTGCAGTGGGTGTGGAGACCCATGATGTGGTTGTGGCATCTCAACAGGTCAACCCGTTGGTGGTGGATGTGTTCAGCAGGTTGAAAAGTGATTTTTCCAGTTCCTCCACTCGTGTTGCTCAAGATGGAGGGGGAGATTTCCAGGTAGAGGTGATGCATGCGGAAGCCCAGAGGAATGGGGGTACAACAATTCTAGATCAGAAGTGGGTTGAAGGGGAGGTGGACATCACTAGTTAGGTGACTGAGAGGGCATGGGTAGGCAGTGCGAAGATAAGAAAGGGGAAGCAGGGGTCTGAGATGGTTGATTCTATTCCAGAAAGAGGTGGTAAGGAAGTATAACCGAGTTCAATTACATTGAGAAACAGGTTCTAAGGCCTTTCAGAGGAGTGTTCTGATCTTGTTATTATAGGTGAGGGAGATGGAGCCGATGGGATGGATCTCAATGGGAGTATTCATGGACACTCTTCTGGTGAGGCTCTAAGCCCGAAGAGCACTAGGGGTCCCAGAAGAAGAAAGTGAGGATGTATTATTCTTCACTACCTCTTCATATGAAGACTTGCCTGATGAAGAGGATGAACAACAAGAGAACTGCGATAGAGCCTTCGAGTCATTTGAGACCGGGGGAGCATGATTTTCATCCCTTGGATATGATTTTATGATCTGAAGAAGAACTGATTAAACAGGTCTTATTTCTTAATGATACCGAGAAGGTGGCTGCTAGGATGATGGGGAGATCCCTTGAGGTTCCCCTTACTGAGGAGAAATATTCTTGGAATGACAAACCTGACTCAATTTTGGTAGGCAGATTCAATCATGGAATGATCAGTGTTGTGGAATAAATCCAAACATGGGATCAACTTGTGTCAGCTTTCGAGAAGCGGATACTTGAAGAAGAAGAATTAATCTTATCATCCTTAAGATGGAAAATCTTTAGGGAAATAGATATGGGTAATATTAAATTTTTCGTTAGCGATGTTGTTTAATCTTGTGATTTTGGTTCGCTCATGTGAGTGTATGGGTTGTGTGAGCCATGGTTTCTTTGGGTTCCTTGCAGTTCAGTTTTTCCTCGTTTCAAGCATGCTTTTGGACCAACTCTTGATGAGTATTGGTTCACTAAGTCTTCATTGATACAGGTCTCTTGAAATTGGATTCTTGAGAGGGTATGACTTCTCCATCATTTCTGTGCCCGTGCTTCTGCACGGGACTGCTTGTCGTAGGGTCCTGTGTTGGTGAATACTTTTTTTTTGGAATACTCGATGGGTTGGTGTGGTCCGATAGTTTGTTTTGGTTGTATGTGGTTTCTCACTTTTCCACTAAAAAGTGTTTTTAATAATAAGAAGTGATTTTCAGTCAGTCAGTTGGTAACTCGCTCATTTCTCACCCAGGATATCCAAATTGATTTATTTTTCAAAGAACTCTATTCTAGATATTATTTCACATTTTATGTTGTTTATTTATCCCAAAATCCTTCACTTTCATCACAAGTTAGCCCATGGGGTCTTGGTATTAATTTTCTAGGTGGGACCATGTCTGATTGGTCCCCATGATTATGGAGGATCCATGTTCAATGAATCATTTGTTGAATAAAGGATTATAATTGATGAATAATGGAATAATGGGTGAACATATAATGGAATTTACATATGTGACAGTTGTGGTATGTGATTATATACATGCACGTTGTGTTCCAAAAATGACAAACCTAATAGAAAACCATCTTCAGAAATAAAGATGATTGGAAATAGTGATTGGGGACTTCTCAATCAATTTTGGGAGTCATGGATGAATTATTTTGAAGCATTAGAGGATAAATTTAGAACATTAGAAGAAGATATGAGATTCTATAAAAATATATAATACATATCATCTAGTTCGAAGAACACATGCCATGTAGTGGTGCTTTTAATGCAATGATAGTGTTTTGAAAAGTTAAGTATTGAACACCATGTGGTTGGTATACACACCTTGTAACCCTCATTGGGAGGAAAATCAATGTGGATTTTCACCAAATCTAAACCTCATGAAAAATAAATAACCATATACTAATATACACAATCATGGTATCACTAACACTGATGTGACCAAGAGTATGGCCATGGCCCCAAGTGGGTGAGGTTTTTTGGGTATTTCACATACACTATGTGTTCTTCAACATGGTTAGTGATACATGTACTAGTAGATACAAGGAAAGTAATAGTATTAGGAACACCAACCATGTGGCTCCCCTTATATGTTCTGTACCCATTATTTATTTTTAAAATAAACTTCAGTCTCCCATATCTCCATCATTTGGACGAAATTTTTTTGGATTAAAGGTAGAATATCATACATTTTTTTATGTAGAACATGAAGGTTGAATCCAGTGTTCCTTTTGGGATTATTTATGAAATTTACTAATGGTGAAACTTCTTTGGCGATTCATGATGATAGTTGAGATAATGTATAATCACATTTTATTTTAATGTTTCACACTCCTACTAGGATACAAAATTTTCATTTAACATATCTTATGAGTGGAACCATCTTATGTGACATGGCATGTTTACTCTATCTACTCTTAGAGTCGAACTCTCTAAATAGGTTGGGCATGGGTTCCTCTATCCATTTACTGAGTGGAACCCTCATATGGAGTTATTCCTTGGGTCTTTTACCACTATAATGGAACTCTCTGACTGGGTAGGGCACATGAATTCTATCTTCTATCTGAGTGGAAATATCATGGTGTATCACGACATGGTTCCTAGAGTAAAACCCTCCATCTAGGATGGGAATGGTTCTTCTACCGATGATTAAATTGGAACCCTACATCTTGTCTAGGCATTTATTCTCTTCTAATTATTATAGTGGCAGCATTCAACTAAGTTGGTCATGGGTCCTCTATGATTTACAAGAGTATCAACCTCTTAGTGTCCATGTCATGTGACATATATCCACTCTCTACATAGTGGAACCATCCTATTGTACCATGGCATGGGTCCTATACCAATATATTTTTTCCATCAACTGTCTGGCATAGTGGAGAGTTGTGGTATGACCTAAATGTATCTTCTGTTAGATGCCTGAGATGTTGGGAAACAATTGTGGACCTTCTAAAACATTTGGATCTATTTTCATGGTATGTGTTGTGAGATATAGATCCCCACCTCTCATGTTTGGGTTTCATTGGATTGAGCATATACATATCTCTATTATAGTTGTTTTATATTGTTACTCCCTTGGTATTTCTTTTGCTTTATTCCTATTCTTATCATGTATCTTACTTCTACCCCTTCATATTTTGTGGAGTCCAACTGGGTATGTATATACTCGCCACTACATGGGATCTTTTCGCACATGTTGTGTCTTATACAGATGGCGCAAAGGTCACAAGAGACAACAGAGGAGGTTAAGGATATCCGTTGCATTAGAACATGTATGGTTTTCTGGGTTTTGATATCTATAATTGGGATCTCATAGAATTATACATTTGAAATTTTTTTGGTTTGGATATCTATTAGGATCAGTGTGTATTTTTTTGTCTATGTATTAGTTTTGATTGTCATACTCCTATACAGCCTTGAGGCATTTGACATACATGGTTATTCAGTAAATATTGAATCATTTTAAAATTATTCCTCTAAACCTCTTCATTTAGATGGTCAGGTGTGTTTGAATAGGTATATTAGTCAATGGCCTCCCATGTTAGTTATTCCTTTTGATGCTTTTATCCTCTCGTTTCCTATGGAGTTAGGCTTGGGGGTGTTATGGCTTGATTTTCATTAGGTCGAGGGATGAAAGATTGGTATTAGAGAAATTTATTTCATAGTATGGTTTTTTTAGTAGGCCCCTTATGAATATTTTTTGGGGATTTTGGTTAATAGTTTCAAAGTGTTTCAATTTGGTATTTCAAACAAAAGAATCCATAGTTGGTGCAGTGGCTAATACAACCATTCACTATGACCTTGACTACCATCTTTTCAGCATTAAATACCAAGACATTGGTTGTAGGAATTAGTGTTACATACATGATATAGGATTGAGTCTTTGACTATCTTTCTTGAGATATCTCCCCATTATATGTATATATTCTCATCTAACCATGGAACATCTTGATTATTTTTGACCGGATGCCTCCAATTATAGCCATCCGGGTTACCAATTTGTGATAATTATAAATACTCGGTGATTAATGAGGCCTCAGTTCTGGGTCTATCTTATGAGATTCTTACTCAAGGGGGACATGTTTTAGCTACCCCAACACTGGAGCGGCATATCATACCAGTAGAGAAAGATGAAGAAGATTACAGTATTAGTTAACTTAATGCGTTCTACCACTAGAGTCAAGTATGTTTCCATGATGTGAAATATACCCATGATGTGGAGGATTGGCTAGATTCAGTGGTCCATTTTTTCAGGAATATATGGAAAATGAAGGATCTAGTGGTCCCACTGGATGATAGAATTTTCCATAGTGTAGTTGGGCATGGGGTGTGTCTTTTTTCATATATTCATGTTGAGTTGGTACTATCATATCCTGACATCCAACAACTATTTCATAAATTCCAATATCCCAACTTCTTATAATCCATTCTTATTTAAGAGAATCTAGAGTCACATGATGAAGGTATGATAGTGGATGAGTATACTTGAAGGTCCGCATACCATATTCCATACTCTCTTTATATAAACTGAGATCTATACATTCTAACACGGAGGCTTCATAAAACAATCCATAGAGTTCATCATTCCATTTTTAGTACCCCTCTTCATTTTAACCTATCATAGAGTATTGGAGTGGTCTATAGTTACAAAGAATTTCCTGTGAGAGGGGTTTTAGGTGGCTATAGTTGGCAGTGGGGGTAATAGGGCTAAGTATTCTACAATAGCTAGAAGATACAAGTCTCCATGATCAGAGTGCATATGGTCTCCCAAAGGTTAGGATCAATCGCATGGTCATGGATATTAATGAGGACCATGACATCCCTGTCAGGGGACATGAAATGATTATAATTGGTGAGGTTACATTGAATGTGACTTCGCAACCTATCGTTTCAAGGATCACAAATAGATAGCTTATGGACTATAACTATATAAAAAATGATGACATTATGGATCTACGTGGTTATGGAATGGTGTCCTCCAAGGAGGTGGAGCTAGAAGACAAGCATTTGGAGCTCCAGGAGGAGGACTTGTGTCTGTTTGATTATATAATGATATCATTCAACCATATTAACCACACATCCCACATCCGTCTTAGGGAGCTGTTGGTCGGGGACATTAAAAACTATATTCTATGAAGGCATATGAACCAACTACAGGTCACATGATTAGAGGTTGGCCTATTTTTTTCTAATCTTTTATAATTATTTTTAGAAGTAGGTTTGATTTATTGCTTCATCTTTTTACTCATGGTGTGAGATTTGGAGCTCCCAGTTGAGTCATTAGTCGAGACACTTTGTCTTGAGGTCTCAACGTTGAATGCATCTTATCTATATCTTTTATAATGGAAATACAAGATTTATATTGGTGGGGATAGGTTATCAATGAACGTATTGTTCATAATGATGGAATATTATGACATAAACTTGGGTATGGAATGATTTTATATGGTTCATGTCCATATTGGCTTTCATCGTAGACAATTGAGATGCCCTAGAACTGATGGGATAAGATTATAGTTTTAGTAATGGGATATCATAGGTTAGGAAGAGAATGATCTATGAGAATGAGGCTTCAACCCATCACTCATTAGTTTTCATGTGTATCCATGTGTTCAACAGTCTCTCTAGGAATCTGGATTCCATCATTTTTGGAGGATTTTATTGTTATTATTCCCCGAGGACATTCCAGGATAAACTCTATGGAAAGATACTATACATCTATATGCATCAAGGGGGAACTGGGATAAATTATTCTTCATATTTAATGGCCCCTACCAAGCATCAAGATCTATGGTTTAAGTTGAAGGACCTTCGAGAGAAACATTTTATAAGACACAATGTATCCCTCTGGGAAGAAATGGTGTTGTTAATGAAATAATTAGATGGGATCTTGTGAGTATATATGGATTTTCATCTACAAAATGAGTTCATGATAAATTATAAGAACCAATTACTAGGATGGACTATGTATTTGACCAGTTTTTAGGTGAGGGTTTTCTCTAAGATCAATATCAAGGAAAAATACAACCAATTAATAGTTCTTGAGGCAGATTTTCTGAAACTATAATTTTGATGTCACCCCAAACATTAAGAGTTTTTAGTGATTACCTTCGGGATGAATAATTCCCCCAAAAAAATTATGGATTTTATGAACTAGAGTTTAAATTTTTATATGGACCATCTTGTTTTTATATACATCAAATACATACTCACATAGTTTGTATTAGAGGAGTAATAGGTAAATCACATGAGGATGGTTGTATATTTACATCAAGAGAACTTTCATTATGGAAAATTCATGACGTTTCAATTATATATTCATGAGGTTCATTTTTTGGGGAATATTATTAATAATCATGGTTTATACATGGGCTCAATAAATATTCATGTAGTTCAAGCTTGGGATCCACTAAAGAGTCTATCTGGGGTGGCTGGTTTCCATTGCTTGGTGGTTCACTATAAGATATTTTTGGAAGAATTATTCATGATTAAAAACCCGTTGACCACCTAGATGTGTAAAGGGTATTTGTTTAACTAGAATGAGTAGATCAAGATATCCTTTTGGATTTGAGGATGAGGCTAATGAAAGACTACCAGTGGATGGAGTGTAGTACATCGAGTATTGTGATGATATTGGAGATGGTCATGAATATGTTTCGATGTAGATATAAAATGATATCACTTATGGGTTAAGAAATTTGTGACCCCATTTGTATAACTAAATGACTCAAAACCTAGATCTGGTAGATGTAGTGTTTTGTCTGCGGATGTGGAGGTACAATATTCTAAGATGGTGCATTATGGTTTAATCCAATCATAAAATTCTCATGTGTGTATTTACATATAGACGATTTCACCTAGGATGGAGTCCCTAGTTGAAATTATTATAGGTCAATGACTTTGATATAGTATATACTCAATGTAGCGGAAACTTGGCGAAATATGACCTCAACAAGAATTCTTGGGCTTGTTTGTTGCATGAGGCAACTAAGCAGTTGTCTTCCTTGTAGTAGACCCTAGTAGGGAGAAGGGGGAATCTTTTCAACATTCCATGTAGTTTAATCCTCTACTCCTTAAACATGTGATAGTGTCCAAGTTTGCATACATCGATTTTGTGGTATGTGTGACCAGATATCCTCATGAAATTCACATGATAGATTTTCTAATGAATGTAATCACATTATCATTTCATATGAATGAACAGTGGTTGCAAAAATAATTTGAGAGGATATGATGTGAGAGTTTCAAAATTATCCCTTTTTTGTACATCAATGTGTGGGAATGATGTAAAAATACATTAAAAATAATTTTTGGTGGGTCAGTATAAGATTTAGAAGGGTGGATTTTTTTTCATTGTGCCCCCCCCTTACAACATGTGAAGGATGAGAACTAGGTTCTGGTCAGATGGGTGTATGCTCTGGAGATCCTAGAGTAGAAATGTGATAATATCTCCACAAACATCATGACATAGATTCTATGAATTGTTAGAGTTAATGACTCCATCTTTTTCATAGTTGATCAAATCATGATGTAGGAGCAATTCATTTATATCAGGGAGCATAGTTCACTAGAGAGATATTGAAAGATGTATTTGTGGATAATTTTCACCTTAATGTGGTTCCATCAACTGTTGCATTGGATTATGATGTCTGTTTTACATCATAGATATAGAAAAGATATATGGAGAAATTGAGGACCTAGATAATGATGTGTATGACCTTCCACCACAAGACAGATTGTCTGACCAATCACACTATCATTTTGTTGGATAATATGTTGAGGGATTTCTTGTTAGACTATGGATAGAGTTGGGAGGATCAATTACCTTAGTAGGCTTTTTATCAAATAATAGCTTCCATTCTAATTTGGGCATGAGACATTTTGATTCCCAAGGTGGGTGACCTACCATGTCACCATTTTTTTTGGAATGATATTGGTGAGGCATCTCATGTTGGTCTAAAGATGTTTTAGACAGCAATAGAGAAGGTCCAGAGCATCCATGAGAGGATGAGGACAACCAGGAGAAGGGACAAAATCATCCATAGATCAATGTCATATTCCATTTTATTTTTTTAGGGATGCCATGTTTTCTATAGAGTATACCCATGATAAGGATTTTTCATCTTATGACTAGTGTGAAAATCATTACTTGAGGATCATCGAGCTATTCGAGATCATGATGATGGTTTTTAGGTTTTGAAACTGCCTTTACATACCCCAATACATAGACCAGGTTCATGACATATTCCACTTCTCATAGCTAATGAGATATATTCATGATGATACGCACATCATTGATTAGGGTGGGATGGAAATTGATGATGGATTCAGTTTTTTTAGAGAACTAGGTGGTTGTCAAGGGTCTGTGGGAGGGGACCCAGGGATGATGGATCATCCACTTGGTTCATGTCTTTTGGCAGCACATAAGCACGATAAAGAGAACAAGATAGTGGGAGAGACATACACGGGCATAGTATCTAATGATTTTAATTTATATTTTTTTAATGAAAATATTGAATGATGGAATGATGAAGAGAACACGTTTTTTCTTGTGAAACACTTAAATATATGAAGACTGTTTTTTAGAGTTTCGAACATAGATGAAATGTTATTCAGAGACATGGGGTACCAAATATTAATCTTATAAAAATAATAAAAACTATTTTATTTTTCCTAAACAAAATTTATTATTGAAAACGGGATAAATCATAAATATAATATCGATTCATAAATCTATGACCATGGTTTAGAAGATAATGTGAGGTTTACCCTATGAAAAATCTAAAAATAGTTGGCACAAGGTGTTCAAATGTAGAGAGTGTTGGAGGATTGAATTTAGTTAATATAAATATATTATTTATTTATATATTTAAATGAAATAAATTTTTTTACATCTATAAATATACCATTGAAAATTATATAGGTTTAGAGGTATATTTATAGATGAAAAATATATTATTTCTTTTAAAATTCTCTAGGTTTAGCGGTACTAACCTTGAGATAATTGAGGGGATTTCCATCCTCATCTCATTGGAGAATCAGAATTAGACAACAACTAGACTCTAAATCCCAAATGATCAAGAAATTTTGAACACAAAAACTCTCCTTATTTGGTGGAAAAAATTATTCATCCACAAATAATTAAAAACCATGTATAACTAATTAATTCATGGATTCTACAGCAATTGATTAAGCATTTTTTAAAATGATTGATCATATTTCTTGACCTTTATTAATAGAAATACTTTTCATAAGCCTGTGTACCAGTTTTAATTGTCTATTAAGTGGTATGTCTCCCTTGAAATCCAAAATTGAATTTTCAGCCAACAAATTTAAACAGATGATTTTTTTCGTATTTAATATTTCTTAATTCTACTAATATTTATATATGTTCTTCATAAGTAGTCATAAGGGGTATTTGTTTGACTTATTTTTGGTGAGATGAAGTTTGATTAGAACCAAAGGATAATGGATGATATGTGTACAAGGAATGATTTTTTTATTCAAGTGTGAGCATCGATTGATCATGGAATAATTGGTGATAGTTTCATGGATATAGAATCCATGAAAATGATGATATTAATGGGATAGACATGTGTTTTATGAAGACAACATGAACCAAACATGAATCCATTCCTAGACTTGAATGGTAGGAAACAACAAATGAGGGCTTGTAATTCTATTTCATGAGGCTTGGAGGTAAAAAAAAAGGATCGAATGTTGAATAAGGAATTCCATAAGAAGATCATAGATTCTGTGAAAAACTAAACAATATGTTGTGTAGTTCGAAGAAAAAATGATGAGTAGTGTACCTTTCACTGTGGTGACAGGGTGTTGAGAAAGTTAAGGGTGACAGGTCGTGTGGCTGGCCACCACAACATGTATCTATGCCTGGTTGGAAAAGACATGTTGGGAAGAACATTTGAATGACTCTATACATAAGTACACAACATATAAACATGTAAATAGACATGGATATGCTTAAAAGGACACAACTAGTATCATAGGAAGGAACCCAAGTGGTTGATTCATGGCATGAAGTTCATCTATATGCCATGTATTTCCCCCTAGTTAGTGACTCCTATAACATAAGTCACACATATGGGTATAGGTGTTGGACCACAAATCATGTTGTCCCCTATAAACATTGTGTTCCCCTTCTTCCACTATTAGGAACATTCAAGCTCTCTTATATCCTGTGTTCGGACTCAAGTTTCATCATGCAAGTAGAATATCCCGAGTGTTTTCCCACATAAAATGTGATGGTGGCCTCTATATTTTCATCTAAGATATCTTGTGAAATATTATATATGTGACTCTTCATTAGGATATTATTAATGATGGTAGTGATCAGGAAGGATGGGCCTATATTTTATATTGGAACCATCCTACTTGGATAGGGCATGGCTCCCCTACCTATCTATAGAGTGGATCCCTCTTACATGACAAGTAATAGGTCCTTTATCCACTCTTAGAGGTGCACCCTCTAGTTGGGCTTCACAAGGGTCCTCTACCTATTTAATTAGTTCCCCCTTCTATTGAGTAAGGGCATGGATCCTAGAACACTATAGTGGAACTCTAATGCAGGTCAGTGCAAGATTCTTCAATCTACTATCATAGTGGAACAATCCTATTATATCAGGGATTGGGTCATCAACTCTAAGAGTATCACCCTCAAAAAAGGTTGGGAATTGGTCTTATACCAACCATTATTGTTTCCCACCACAAGTTGTGTAGGTAATGGGTCCTCTACCAATTATTATAGTGGAACCTTCAAGAAAGATGAGCATTGTTCGTCTACCATTTAAGAGAGTGGAACCCTCTTTATGAGATGTTTATGTGTACTCTATTTTCTATCTGATGATTGGAACCCTCCCATTATTCCTGATCATGGTTCTTCTACCTAGAGATTGTTCCCCTTAACATTTTCGCATATTGGGGAGGTGTGGCTGGAGTTGGATGTCTCTTCATACAAACAAGTTAGACGATGGGAATCAATGATTGACCTTATGAAAATGTAGTCTCTCTTTTTGGAAATGAGATAGAGATACACCTTCTCTATCATTTCTCCTTCTTTTTTAAGCATATATATATATATGTATGTATTAATGTGTGTACCAATGTAGTTGTGTGTCGTTACTTTGTTACAATGGATTGATCTGTATACCTATTTCTATCATGTCACTTGATACTCTCCCTTCAACTTTTGAGACATCCTACTAGGTATGTATATACTCACCAATGTATTGGATTCACCCGAATGTGTCACATATTATGTATACGATGGATAAATAGATGTAAATAATAGAGGAGGTTAGGGGAGAATGGTGTGTTGGACCGTGTATGGGGGTTGGATATTGGGGATCTAGATTCAATACCTATCGGAATTTTACTTTTACAACATTCTTTTTTTTGGGACATATTTCTGGTTGGGCAAAAAATATACCCTTAACATTTAATTTATTCGATAATACTCCTGTACACCCTAGAGTGTTTTCATATGTATGGTCATCCTCTATATATTTTATTTTTATTATAATTTTTATACTCCTCTACCTTGAGATGGTCAAGTGTGTACATAAATGTACATTAAGAAAAGGACTCCCATGATAGTTATTCCATTCAGTGCATGTCGCCACCCCCAGGCCTATGGATGCGAGCTTGGGGTAGTGGTGGATCTTTCCATATTGAGTAAGGATATGATATTACATAACATAGATTACCCACCAAAATTAATCTTATTATTACAACTCTTTTAGTAAGATATTTATTAGCTTATGTTATCCTCATTAATTTTATGAAACGTTATCAATTTTTATAGTATTCATTATTGAAAATATTAATACTTCATCAAAATAATAATGAAAATTTTAATTTTACTTATTCTATACATCTCTACATCATTCAACATGAGTTGGTTTTTCTTGAGTTCCTTATCCATATTTCTAAATATCTTTCCATGATTTATTTTAGATTGTCTCCAACACACATCGTCATCATATCCTTAATCTATATTAACAACAATCATTCTTATTAAGTATGACCACATACTTTGAGGCCTTAAAATTCATTTTCACTCTTTCAATTCTTAATTTCCTCTTCCAATTTTCATGTTATTGAATGAAAATAATTTATTACTACCATAGACATAATCTATATTTCAATTTCTGAATCAATCCCAAATTATATAGATTTGTGGCCAATGATTTCTTTCTCATTTAATTTTATAATTAATAATATCAAATCAACATTACTGAAGGTAAAAAAATCATCATTATCAAAAATTAATTCATTATATTCAATTATATATAATATATATCACTTGATTTGTATAGATATTTCATACACCAAAAATCTTTTAGAAAATATGGATTTATCAATTTTTTGTCTTTCTTTCTAATGTATATCCTTAGCTTATCTTCCTCATCTTCATTACCTCAAATCTCCAACATTTTCATCATTTTTTATTAGTGATACATTGGTAGATCAATTTAAACACATTAGTTAATGATTCCCCATATACATGACATTTAATTTTCAAATAGTTATATAGTTGTGTTATAGTTATTTACCAAACTTATCCATGATATATTCCTCTTTATCACAATATTCTTCCGCAATAACAGCTTAATTCTTATAATTCTTTCATATGGAGTTATTAAATGAAATTTTCTTTTCACACATTGAATTATTAATGAAAATTCATCTCTTAAACATTTCGTATGTAATAATGTTGTCGTGTATGAAATCCAAATAATGTGTACCTAGATCAACATCTTCATGTGATATATCTTTCTAAAAAAATAAATTCCGATATAAAGCTTAATATATTGTCTAAAATATCTTAATCATCTATTTATTCATAGAAAACTAAAAAATATCATTCAATTTCATCAACCCTTGGGAAAAATGATGTACAATTTATTATTCCATCATTATTCGATTGTTATATATCATCATCAAAACTTGTTTTTTATTATTTATTATTATTATTCCCTTCATAGATATTCTTTATTTTTTATCACATTACTTAAGAAATTATTTATTCCTATAATATTTCCTAATTATATCCTCAAAATAGATGACTTAATAGCATTCCAAAAATGAACAACCTATTCCAAATTCTATGTATAAGTTTCTATTATAGAAAAAATCTAGAATAGGGAATGAATCTACCATTTATATCCCTTAGTACACCAAAAATAATTTTTAAATTATATAACATCATCTAGTTTTTAAATATGTATTATTTATTCACATCAATAGTAGGAATCCCTCAAAATATCACTAATTATTTTCTAATTATAAACCACATTTATTTGATGAATTAATATTTAACTGGAGATAAACATAATAAATCTAAATTATAATCATGGTATGCTATATAATGAAAATGAACAATATGATACCATAAGATATTATCCTCATATTAGTGAGATTTCACCGAGAGGGAGGGGTCAATATATGACAGTAATTTTTTTTAATGTTTACTTCTTAAAATATCCCTCCCCGTCTTTTAAAATAAGTTCCTAATAACCATGAGACATGGATCCCACAGTCAGTGGTTATTCTATAAAATTATCATATATAAAAGGGTCCAAATCCTGAAGTACATATCAATATAGTTGTTTTTGATATCCAAACAGACACATGATAACCATTTCACATTGGTAAGAGACAAAAAAATAATGGAAAAAAATTAACATCCATTAACAAATTCATATAAATAATATTCAAATTATAGGGAATAAAAAAATTAAGGGCATTATAAAATTATCATTAATGTATGTTTCTAGAGGAAGCTAATATGAATCATTAAGTCTTAATCAATATGTCATGGTAAGAAACAAATCACACATAACATTTATTTGTTAAATTGAGTAAAAAAATAATCCATGGATTATATCGATGTAAATAATCTCATGGATAATGAAAAATCAATTATAAATGAAGTTAATGCTTAATATTCTGTGTCATGATATTATAAATCATGATATATTTTTATTCCATACCTTTTACTATGATAGTTTATAATAAATTATACAAACTTCTTTAATATAGTAAATAGATTTATTCCAGGAGACCTATTGACACATTGAAGGGATATAAAATTTTAAATGGCACAAGTCACTACATGTATAAATCATTCTTTAAATATAAAATGATAAATTTAATTCATGAATAATATTCTATATAAAAATATTTGTATTGAGTAAATGACATATATTTTTTGGAGTTTCCTAGTTTAATTGAAAACTCTCAAGTAAACACATTCTATAAAAGTGGTATCTTATACAATAAAAAACAATATCAATAAAAACATAATATGGTTATTTATGTGAGTTTCAAATTAAAATGAAATAAAATAAAATGAAAGTTATTTCCTCATGATGAATTCAATAATCAAAATATTACTCAATAGATTAAAGGTGACCATATGCTAATTAAAAATGTAGTTTTTATAACAAATTAATGCCCATTTCAAGAATAATGGGAATTGAAGTGAAATATTAAAATAATTTTTTATAATTTTTATATGCCATTGAATTTGTTTTCAGGAAGATATAATCCATAAAAGGACAATGGTAGTAGGGAAGACTATATTTTTTATACGAAAAAAATTCATTTTGACATTCTTTTAAAAAACAACTTTTAATAAATTGTAGAAATATTCCCCTAAAAACTTTTCAATATTAAAGGATAACATTAAATAGTATTAATAAATAATTGTATTAAATAAATGGTCTATTATAAGATAATTTTTTAAAATACATGGTCATGGAGGGAAAATATATCTCAATTAACGAGAAATAAATTTTTTTTTAAATTTTGAAAATTTGTTTTTGTGATCGAAGTACCAATGAGTGTAAATGATTTAAAAAATGGTGTAATTTATAAAATATTTAGTGGTTAATAAAATTTTATTTTATTTTGAAGGATAAAATATAATATTCCTTTAATAAGAGTAAAAGAAATCCAAAAAAGAAGATTGATTGTAAAAAATCATTTGTTTTCACTTTTAAAAAGTTTATATTCTAACCCCTTGGAAGAATGAAAATAAATTTACACATTAAAATTCACTAATTAATATGTTATCATGTTAAATACATAATATGGGTATTATAGACACAAAATTAAATTCAATATGTGAATATTAAACTAAATGTCTCAATTGAGTGAAATTTAAGATGAAATCCCATACCTCAGTCTAATATTTTGTTAAATTTATATTAAAATCATATATAATGGTTTTGAACATGTTATTAATTTATTCTAGTACCATATTAATATTTATAATATCATATATGATCATTTTATAATATATTACTATCTATTTGTAAATAATTCTTTATTATTACTATTATTTAGAGTTGTAATTTCCTCTCTTTCTCATGGATATTTTGAGATGATCATTTATATTATTTTTGTAGGATATAGTTACATAATTTCTTAAATTATATTAATATTATAAATATAATATTTTTCATTATATACATATTTAGAAATACTGTTTAATTTTTTTCATAGAAAATTTATCACATCGCTTCTTAGAGACGGTTTTTCATATATTTTCTTGAGTAGTGATTTCATTCAATTAATTGATGAAAGTGTAAGGAAGTAGATGATATATTTATTTTAATAAATTAAAATCATGAAATATATATAATATCTAATAATTATTACTACCCCTGTGAATCATTTATGGAAGAAATTACATCAATTCATGTGGTGGTATTTCTTTATACACAGAAGAAATGGATTTGTTTCCCATTTGATGGAGAAAAAGATGGGTAAATAGCAAATCATTGACATAAAAACATATATATATATATATATATATATGGGACACAGTTGTGATATTATTTTACAAGAATTAATACATAATTAATGGTCTTAAATAAGTAAAAAGAAGGATCATAGTGAAGACAAAAAACTTCTCTTAGAAGAACCTCATATTGATCGATTATTTGGAACCCATGGTTGGTTTTTTGGGAATAAAAACACCTATAAAATGTAGATAATGATTTTCAAGAGATATTAGATAGTTTATGGTTAAGATAAATGGCTTTGATATATGTGAATAAGTGAAGGTAGGGGTTCCCTTTTATAAGAGGGGTTTGGGACAGTAATGGAAATTATTTTAAAATTTCCCAAAACAATACAAAATTATAAAGCCATTCCAAAGAATAATTCTTCCAAATGACATTATATTAAAAGGTGTATGGATAGAATCCAAATTCTCCACTCCAATTTTATTTTTTAATGTTTAATTAGAAAACATAAACATAACTTTGGATTTAATACCCTTGTAAACACATTTTATCCGTAACCTAGGGTAATTAAGTTTTAATATTTATAATAATTGATATTACCAAAAATAAATCATAACTTATTATCTAAAATTAACTATTATTATTCCAAATATAGTCCATTTTTTTAGTATACAATTCATATATGTGGAATATTTTTATTTAAATAGATACCCACAAAACGTGTCCAAAATCCATATTTCCAGAAATGAATTTTTCAATTATAAGATTGTATTATATTAAAATTATGAATTATAATCAAAATTATATGGATTTAAATCAATATTATTAATAAATTATCAATAAATTTCAATAAAATAATTCACCATTAAATATTAGGTTAATTAATTAAAATGTATATAGATTATTACTTTTAAAACAAAAGCAATTGTCTATAAAAAGTTAAGAAAAATACCCATTTTTTCTACAAAAGATCTAATCATTATTTCTATAAAATTATTTTTCCATATATTTTTAATTATATATATTACTAAAAATTATTATCAATAAAAGTGGAAAAATTTCAATACTTCTTTTTTTATTATTCATAAAATTTATTTCCAAGGGAATGATTAAAAAATTCAATATAGTCTTCTTTTAATCAAGTAAGTTCAAAATCATTATTTTATATTTCAAATTATAATTTTTATTTTAATAAATATTTAAATTTTTATTGTTTTATAGATTTTTTTAAAATAATTATCACATACTATAATTGAGTCTTGTGTGTTACATTCATCCCCCCCTAAAAAAATTTCACCCTATTAATTTTAATATATATAGCCTTAAAAATGAGTGTGATTCTTCTTGATAACATCCCTTTGTTCCAAATTTTCTCCCTATAGAATGTGATTTTCTCAAATTACATTTTCCATTCAAGTCATCTGATTCCAAAGCACATTCTATCATATTTCATGAATATATATGGGTTCGTCACTATAATATATATTAGGTTCCAATTCAATTTCATCTGTACTGAGTACATTCATTGGGTATAGAGTAGCCTTACATAATAATGTTATATCAAACACATCATGTAAATTAGAGTGTCTTAGAAGAATTTTACATCAGTAATCCACAAAACCAATACATTCCAACATTTTAGTAGTTCTGATGTACCTAAGGATTAGTTTTCCCTTATTACAAAGTAATATACACCCTTCCATTGATACACTTTCCTGAAATCATGATCATTCACTTGAAATTTCTAATATTTCCTCATGTTATCAGTATAAATATTATAATTTCATTGATATGAATTAATATGATCCTGAATAATATTTTCCATTATTTATGTGTCTTAAATAGGTTTTGTACCTAAAATGTTTTTCTTTCACAAACATCATACCAACATGTTGGTGTACAACATAAGTTTCTATATTATACATCATGTGGTTTCATTTGAATATTCTAATGGGAACCATTGTTATATAAAAATAATAACAAACTTAAATATTCATCACACATACCCTAAAATCCCAATGATAATGACCTCAACCTATCATCCAATGATTAAATAGTCCTTTTGAACAAACCATCAATTTTAGGATGGTAGGTGGTTCTCAAATGAACCTCAATATCAAGGGAATTTAAAATAAGAATCTAGAATGTTAATGTAAATTTGGTATCCTTATTGAAAAAAACCAAATAGGTTCCCCATTAGTTCATAAAACATTATTAATATTTATATTGGTGAGTTACTAAAGAGTTATATATTTTCTTATAGTGATGAAATTTGTAGATATGGATTGGAGAAAAATAATAACACGTATTTCGTCATTCCTCTTGGGATTATTTGGTAATCCTTTAAGAAAGTCCATTGTAATGTCATCCCTTTTCCACAAAGGAATATTAAGATGTTTCTTGACTCATCTAGGATGATATCACTCAACCATAACCTGGGGGTAAAGCACGAATCATGATACATAATCCTAAATTTCCCACAGTATTTCTCCCATATAAGTGTTACTGCTACAAGGGTTTCTATAGAAATTAGAGCTCTAAATATTATTGAATAATTCCATTTTTAGATCAGGTGTGGATGTAACACATAATATCCATTAAAATATTAGAATACCATCTTTATAAATGAATTCTTTTAATTTCCCATCAATTGAGAACATTAATTATCTTCTAAAAAATCGCATAATCATATTGATAATGTATTTTTTCAATAAATATGGTTTTAATATCATTTTAGAAATTACAGATGTCTACCCTTTCTTAATAATTCCAATATTTATATTTACATTAACCATGAACATATGACACCTTTTAATCCCAGTTTTATTAAAACAATATATATAAATCATTCTACTAAAAGTGTCATATACCTTATTTCTCTTCCGCATATACCACTATATTGATTAATTGTAATACATGAGTACCTCTAGCTAGATCATTTTCACTATGTTGGGATCTTTGTGTAAAAAAATAATTTTATGATATGATGGTCTGTGTATATCAAATATCTTTATCCATAGGGATAATGTAATCGTATATTCCAAGAAAACATTATAATTATAAAGTGATGATCATCAATAGGATAATTTATATCAGAGTGTTGAATAATATACCTTTAAATTCTTCAAAACATTCATTACATTCCATTGTTTAAACAAACCTAACCCTTATTGTGTAGTCATTGTTAATAGGTTATCCAATTGGGAAAAACTCTAAATTAATCGTCTATAGAGACCTAGAGAACTAATGAGACAAAATTACTCATATATGTTTTGGTGTGAACTATTTTCTGACTACATTAATATTTTGATGATAAACATATATTCATTTTTTTTTGGAGAAAGTATGGACATAAAAAGTTTCTTCATGATTCAAAAATTAACTATTGATAAACATCCCATATAACTTTTTTAATCTTTGAGACTCTATAACAATCCAGAAGTTATTATAATGATCCTCATACCATTATAAGTTACCATAATATAATAAATGAATATCACTATCAATGTATCAATATATTTCATGGATATTATTTTAATATGATCTATAAAAAATAATGGTACATTAGTTAATAAAATTAGAATTCTTATAAACTCTTAATGTCTGCACCTCATTTATAATGTTGAATTCAGAAATTATTCATTCTTTTATCAGAATTGATGATACATAGAAAAAGTTCAATCCTTGAAAAATATTACGCCTAGTGAATTTGATAAAATAATTCATCAACACATGGAGGATTATAATTTTTATTTATAGTTGTAATATTTATTTCCAAATAACCAATGCACAACCAAATGGATCCATTTGTTTCTTAACTAAGAGATTATGGTCACCCAATAGTGAACCACTAGGGAGAATAAATCCCTTCTTCACACAACTCATCTAGTTGGTTCTATAACTCCACTAATTATACAATGGCCATTGTATAGGTATTACTTGATATATTAATAGCCTCAAGGAGTAATTAGTTGGAGAATTTGACATCACACACAATTGGATGTTTGGTAATTCCTTATGAAATACTTCAATTAATTCTTATAAAATATATACTTCAACAAATTCAAGATTAACTATTCCATCGATAGATTGTTTCTGATTTTATTCTACAATAATCACTTTAAGAAGAGCCACTTGGGGTGGATATAGAGATGATCTTAATGATGAAATCACAACTCTAAAGATAAACAAGTCCACATCTTCAACATTAATCATAATTTCTATCTCCTTAAAAACCCATCATATTATGAAATCTATTACAATCCATGATTCATATCAAATCAAATAGTACATTTGATAATAATGTTTGTAAATAGAGTATGTTTTTATATAATAATGGGGACTTTCTAATATAAACTTATTGACGTTATTAATATAATATGATTATTTACTAACAACACCCTTACTAAGGTCTTTGCGATTTATCAAATTTTCCTCCCAAAAATGGAATATATAAGATTCTGAAGATCCAAAATCATATATTGTATTGGATAAATTTTAAGTTTTCATTAATCTACCTATAACTATATCATTGGATAATCCCACCTCATAAATAGTTATCCCATTTTCATGGACTTCACACCATTTCTTTTTTGTGGTAGATTCCTTTGATTGTTGGAAACTGTTTTCAATACTTCTCCATTTATTTATTGTTAAAGCATTATATAATAATATTAACATTCATTACTATGCATTCATGATAGAAATTAACCTTATTACCACTCTTATTAAAAATCCAGATTCCTTCAATCATTTTCCATGATGATTCATTCCACAAATTTCACATGATGGAAGTTATTTCATCTTATTATTGTTATTTGACGTATTTACATTTTATTAGTTTTCCGATGACCCCTTCTTCAAATTATTCCCTATTAATATATATGATCTAGATATTTTCTACTTTATTTTTATAGAACATTAAACTATTTCAACATATAATAATACTTTTTGGGAAAATAGTTCCCTTCATCGATTTGGATTAGGACCTTTAATGAAATGATTTCACTTGTAAAATGTATTCAGTATGTAATCATTAACATAAATTAGTAGTCTTGTAAAGGTAACCACATTCTCCATAACACTTTATTTTTAATTTTACTTTTCTATGGGGGATATAATATTCATTTTATTTTTTCCCTTGTGGAAAATATTTTTTTGAAGAATGTTTCTTTAAAATATATATTTGAAATATGTTCTAATTCATAATCATCCCTAGTATGATGGATCAATAATCCCTATGGATAATAATTTCCCTTCTGAAATTATACTAAATGTATATTACTTACCTTATATCACATCACTATGTAAGAAAGACCATTTCAAGGGACAATATCCTTTTCTTACCTCTGGTTAAATTTCTATTACAACTATATAATGGGGGATTCTATCGCATGATGAGATCCTTCATAGAAAAATCATATTGTGGGAAAACATTTTTTTCGATTCATAAATGGTTATTGTTAACATATTTCGAATTCTTTCCTAATATAGCCTTGATCTACAAAGTTCCAATACCAACTGTATTGGATTTCTAGATTGGGAAATCCTTATATTGACCACCAGTATTATTACCCTTCTTTCTTAAAAGTTCCATTTCATAGTCATTAAATATAATAGATTAACTCATCAAATTATGAAGTTTAAATCTAAATGTATAATTATAAATCTGTTTTAACAATTATCCTAAAATTTATATTTAATCACCATTAATCTCAAAACCATAAACTTGGTTTCAATGGTAATATCATTAAATAATAAAAAAAATTTCAAATACATGATAAGGGTTTGTATAAAAATGAAAATTATCATAAAAATATACCTCAGTATTTGTAAACCAGCTTCGTAGTAAATACCATTTCTATTCACTAGGTAATGATTGAGTTAAATCCAAATTCACCCTTTTCTAATTTGTTACAGCTAGGAAAAACACTAATGTAACCATTTAAACTTATAGTATCTAGACAAAAATTAATTTCTAGAAAAAAACACATTGTCTCTACAATAAATATCCTTAGAATTGTATAACACTATTTATTATATCCTTAATTTCTATCATATCATTATGTTCCCTAATCTATTCTTTCATTAATGTACTTCCAAATAATTCCACTAAACTTCCTCATATTCCAACTATAACAACCTCAGCTCATTTAACACGGTGCCATTGGTTAATAAATTAAATTGGCATATATATATATATGGGGTAAAATAAAAAATGATAAATCATTTTATTAGCTTGTGAGAACAAAATACATAAGTGATACCCATTTTACATTGTTAATATTATATGAATCATAGTAATAGAAAACATTTGGAAACCTTGAACTCAATAAATAAAATATTATTCATAACCATCGAAAAGGACACAAAATATGGGTTATCTTAAATGATAAATAAGGGTTACAAAATATGGAAGATATTATAAATCAATAAAGTATAATCAGTATGGAAAATTAAATAACTAAACACACATTCCATTTAATTAAAAACATGGGGAGAATATGCATCCATTGATAATATCATTGGAAATAATCTCATGTTTAAAAATACCAAAATTATCGATGAAGGAAATTGATGAAATTGTATATCATGATATCATGCATCATTATATCTATATCATCATGAACAATCGTGAATATATTTAAAACTAATGTGTAAACCACCATTTTATTTGTCCAAACAATTTTAATCATGATACATTTTGATAAAATGCGGGGCAATATTATTCTGGGCCCCACCACTCACTACATTTTTAAATATTTCATTACATATCAAACAATATATTTAATTAATAGAAAATATTCCTTATCAATAAATATATTTTTTGAGTAAAGGGCATGGATTTATCAATGTTACCCATGTTAATAAAAAAATTTCAAAGAATACATCATATAGAAAAATAGTATACATTTTTGGAAACAATCATATCTATGATAGAAACAATATTTATGAATAAGAGAAACGTAATTTCTAAGGACAATTTTCATAAGAGGGTGATTGTTTGAGGATAATGTTAACAATCGAAAAAAATAATACTGAGGAGAGATATAACCATCTTTTTATTTGGAATATTGATTTTTTCAATAAAATCAATTCATTTGGAAGAATAATGGTTGTGGATGTGAAATATTAATATAATTATTCATAAAATATTTTACTTTTCAAACCCAGTTAAAACATGTAGAAGATGTTATGTTTCATAAAAACCATATAGTGGAAGGGAAGATTGTTATCATTGTATACATAAGAAATCATTCCTTTGGATTTTTTGACCAAGTCATACCATTACAAAAATAGATGAATGATTCTATCCAAAACCTTTTTAAAATTCAATGATAACATAAAATGTTATTAATATACCAAGTCACTAAATAAAAGTAATTTTCAAGAATATTTTTAAAAACAATGAAACTAAATGAAATTATATTACATTTAAAGTGAAATAAAATTTCATTTTCTCTAAAATATTTCATTGAAAAATTCATATACCAAAGAGAAGAAAACATTGAAGGAAATATAGAAACACCATTATTATAACATTTAGCAGAAAATAATTTTATCTTTTATTGAATAAATTATAATATTCTTTTAGTGAGAGGAAAATAAATCTCAAAAGGAAGAGATATTATAAATTAGATACTAACATCATTTTAACATTGAAAGAGTTACATATTGAAAGAATACACATGAATGAAAAAAGTAACCATTATGAATAATTATGTTTTCATTTTAAATACATAAATGTTGAAATATATACACCACATAAAATAAATAAAGTTTGAATTAACAAATATGTCTCAATGGAGTGTAAATTGAGACAAAATATCTTACATCGTGCTTCTATTTAGATTCACATTATTTAACTTCATATTTAATGGATAAAAAAGGTTATTAATTTTACTAGTTTCAAATTCATATTTCTTATATCCAAAATGTCCCCTTATAAAAACATACAAACCTATTCATTAATAATCATTTATTATTACTATTATTCTAGGTGTTAATTCCCTTGTTCTCGTATGTTTTTTTCCCATGAAACATATCTTTATTTCATATAGGATAAATATGAATCAAATATAAAACTATTTTAATGTTTTAAATATAATATTTTTAATTATATTTCATTTTTAGATCCTTTTGTATAATTATTTTCATGTAGAATTAATCTGATAAAATAATGCGGATGGAAGTATATACACATTAGTGAGTGATGATATAAT
Organism: Viscum album; assembly: GCA_963277665.1. Classification (NCBI taxonomy): domain Eukaryota; kingdom Viridiplantae; phylum Streptophyta; class Magnoliopsida; order Santalales; family Viscaceae; genus Viscum; species Viscum album. Next base: position 911,625,814 of record OY728162.1, on the reverse strand, counting down.
TCAAATAATGGGAGAAATTGTAATGAAGAGGATGATAAATTAATTTTATAAAATTAAAAAGAAAATTATATTTATCTTATATATTAATTATCTTAATCATTATATCAATCCATGTGTCTCAATGATGGAAAAAAATCACATCTATTCGTGAAGCGGTAGTCCACTGTATACAGGAGCGGTGGCTTCGTTTGAAAATTTAGAGAGATGGATATCAATAAAACTTTTATCACTGAAATAATAACACATCGATATGTGGGAGAAAATATTTTATTATATTTATAGTATTAAGAAATAAATTAATGTGAGAAATGAAGAACTAAAAAGAAGTATATTGGTGAAGTCAGTAACCATAACTTATAAGAACCTCTTATGGATCTCTTATTAAGGACATTATGGTTGGGCTTATATAAATAGAATATCTTATGTAATAAAGATAAGTATTATGGGGTGTCATTTTGGAATGGGTTCATTGAGATAAATTCATATAATAAGTGTGAACCAGTGAGGGTAGGGGGTTTCCTTAAATAAGCAGTGTAGGGGAAACTCATGGAAACTACTTGGAAATTTCCAAAATGAATTCAAAATGATATTCGTTGAAAATAAAAATGATAAAAAAATGACACTAAATTTATAATTTGGATATATATGTTTAACACAGTTCCATCCAATAATAGTTTGACCTATTTAAATGGGAAACCACCCATTTTCATTTAGTTTAACCTTTAGTAAACTTATTTTAACCATACCTGGGGAAATTTATTTTTACTATTTGTATTGTTATTTAGGTTGATATTATTATGTTTTTCTATTACATGATATTAAGTATATGGATTTAAAAAAAAGAATCATTTTTTTTCATATCCAACTGACATATGTCTAAAATGTTTACTTAAATATAAAATTAGATAACTTGTCAAAACCAGTTTTTTTTACAAATATATTTTTCAAGCATAAGATAGTCCTATATTAACTATATGAATAGTAACAATAATTATATGAGTTAAATTCATATAAATATACATATAATCTAAAAATTTAATATATATAATACATCATTAAATACAATATTATTGAATTAAAATGGATAAACAATATTCCTTTTCAAATACAAAAATAGTTTCTGAAGAAAAACATTTCTTAAAAAAGGCCATTTAACTCAAAATACACATATCATTGTTTATATAAAATTGAAATTTTAATAGTTATTTGTAAATAATATTCCACTCTATTATGAATAAAAGTGGAAATATTTGAATACTATAATTTTTATTATACATAAATGCTTATTTCTGAGAGAAAATTTCAAAAATTTAATATAGTTTCTTTTTCTGGAATGATCAATATAAATTTTAATATTATAAAATTTGATTATTTTATTAAATAAATATTTATATTTTCATTTAATTATATATTAATTTGAATTTAATTTTCACCAAATATAATTTATGATAATGTGTTACAAATTATATGGAAAATTATTACTAAATAACATATTCTAAATCACATTTTTACAATGTTCAGTAAAAAAATATTAATCATATAAATGATTAAGATTCTTATTAGATTATATACTCCATATGAATCAACCATTTGATTAAAATAATAATGTTTTATCCTAAAAATATTATTAAACCAATGTATCCTATCTATTTAAAATGCTCATCCCATACATGTATAATGATATTAATTATTTTAACTATATGGGAATCTTCATCAGAATATGATTACAAGAATTTTTCCTTTGTTTTTTTTGTTTCTCTATTTTCATATATTTTTTGAACAAAAATAATATCCTCTTTTCATCTTTCTTTATCTAACATCAATAATTATAAAGTCTTTATTTTCGTTTTTTATTACCATCCAAATAATATTTTCACATCACAATAAATATTTTATATCTAGTAATAGATATTTCATATATAATGTATCAAATTAAATATTAAAAATTTAAATGTATATTTGAATCTCATTATATTTAATGTATTCTTCATTTAAAATTATTATTATTCATTTAAAAACATTGTAATTAATCCTGATGAAATTATAATCATCCTAATAGTTTTACGTATGTAGATCCTGAAAAATGATGTGCCTAAATTAAAATCATGGTTTCGTATTTGTCAATTCTATAGAAGAAAAAAATGACTTATGGGCATGGAATGGGTTAATAAATAATTTTTTATGTTTTTAGAAAAATGTAATGCCAATAAACAGAGAGATTTAACCATAGAACAAAGGACCATGTTGTAGAGTTTATTGTTTTGTCATAAAAAATATTTATACAATGGATTTAAGATGGGGTAGTGGCTTTGACACAACATCTAAGGAAACATCATGGTATGGATCCTTGAAGGAGGTTGTTTTGCAGTGTTCACTATGGAGGATTTAAATAAGAATGCTATACAGTATGACCTTCAACCATGCTACATGGTTCTTCTTAGCATTTATTGTATAAACTGTATTGGACTTTATTCTTTTGGTAAATTCACACGCTTAATGAGGTATTAATATAATGATTAAGTAAGGAGTATCATATATTATATAATAAGAATTTAAGGGGTATTAATAGCGTCATCAAATAATTGAAACCGATGAAGATCACCCATAAATACCATTTACCCCATCTTCTATTCATTATCATTATAGAAATTAAGAGTTGATGCAGTTGAAATCAAGGACATAGTTAATTACACTACACTATATTAGTTTCTGATATTTCATAGTCATTTTCTACAAGACCTTTCATTTCATTGTTGTAATCCTTTTATAATTAAACCATGCATTGTTGTGCCATCCATTGCAACATGTTCAGGATTTGTATGATGGTTCCTTTCTGCTAGTGTATAGCCATTGCACCCAAAAACCACTACGTCAAAGTAGTTTGGTATATTTTATGGTGTTTGTTCTAGTACACCCATCATGAAGCAACCTTCAAGCATGCATTGTGGTGCCCATCTGGTAGCCAAACTGATGGCATGTTCGTATTCCTCATTTGTCTCATTTCTCATCACCTTTCTCTCAAGGACTTGATATGATGTAGTAGAGGATCAAGGATTCATTGGAATTTTATTTTATTTTAATTGGTGTGAATATGTAGTATGTGGTGATGGTACCCTCAGAAAACATTGATGTATACTTGGTATACAATAAGGTAGGACAATATGTACCATTTATATCCTTTTATATGATATTGGAATGATGTGATATTTCTATGACTGACCTATGATTGATACTAGATTTATATTGGTGAATCCAATGACATAGGCACAGTTATTTATAACTGTGGGATTTTATTGACATTATTCATTATTTTTCTAACAATTCATTTCATCGATTTGTACTACTTGTATGTTTCATATCCATTGGAACTATGATTCAAATATTGAGATACTTAATTAAAATAATGAGGCTGGGATTTATGCAGCTATAACATCCTTAAATGTTGGTTTGGTTCTCCCTATATGGGGAAAACCATAAATAGTTGGATAACGAACCAGATGTAGTCCTTGTGTCATTAAATGTGGGAGTGTCTATACCTATGGAGGAATGTGCATAGTCGATAGCATGGTGATACATTAAATGGAATCTAATGGACTTTGTATATAGTTTATTAATAAGATATGTTGGTCAAGGATTAATATGACACAAATTATGATGTTCTTACAACCACCACTAATTTGGCGGGGTGAGTGTTTTTTAAAATGATGGTGGTACATAACATCTTGATGCCCTTAATAGGGATGATCCAAAAAAAGTTTGGGAAGGGACTCATGGAGGCTTCTCTAGTGAATGATGAATCGAAACATGAATGGTTGTATTATTTTCTATAATTTACTTATATTATGATATACACGAATATATATTATAAATTTATGGTAAGGACTCATTTGTTCTGTCCCAGTAAATCTTGAACTTACACCCTACTTGAGAATTTTGTTGTGTCTCTAAATTTAATGAAACTATTTCCTACAAAAGTAAAGGGTCCTAAGGATGATTATTGACCAATGGATAATAGAGTTGGATTGGACTGAGATAGACATTATAGTACCAATTTATATTTTTATTTATTTATTTATTTATTTTCTTCTTCTCTTATTTGATGTTCACACTCTATCATGCTTACCACATTGAGATCCATTTTATATCTATCTCATTTATCTATTTTATGTGTGTGTACAGTAATTATTAATTATATTTGTTATTTTTATCCTCTTTCTTACATGATAATGTGTGTATAGTCTCCCCCTAGTTTGATTTAGACCCTCACGACTTTTCAGAAGCCACATGGGTACAATATGTCAGGTATGGTCCTGTGAAAGTCCATCTATGACTTTGGAGTGTTGGTAGAAATTTTCCAAACATATATTAGGGGACCATGAATTGGATGAATTCTTTTTCTTATTAAACTATTTGGGATAGGTTAGATACAATATAGAATGGTTGGGACTTGTGTTGGGGAAATATTCTAGTTCATAGCATGTTATATATAGTAGACCCTTATGTTTCCATATTTTGTAATGTTTTGTTATTTTGTAAAAAAATTAAACATAAATTGGGTAAAGCTCATCGTATTGATATGTGATTTGTGTACATTAAAGAATCATGACTAGAAATATTGGTTCATATTATATATATCTATACCTATAGTTATGATTCATATTAATTAATTAATATAAATTCTTGTTGTGTGATATCTATTCAAAATAGTTTCTTTGACTGTGTGATATATATTCATTGGCATTTATTTCATAGAGACGAGAATGATGTGGTTTTTTTATACATATATGATGATTGTTCCCAATTTTAAGGGATGTAGTTGAGGGATATTTTTTAGAGGGTAAACATTTGGTTAAGGGTTGGATAATATAAAATCCATTGTGTTTCACCATTAAATCATTAGGAAGTTATATGTTACTAATGTTATTCATGACTATGATATGCTACCTGAAAGACATTTGATTAAATGGTTGACTAAGGATTCAAAGGATATCCACGTTCCAAAACCCATGGTGTAGGATACTCCACAACACACTCCTGTATCGGTATACATGATCCAAGATATAGATATGGTTTTGTGTTGGATATTTAGAATAGTTTGTGTCCAAGGAGGAGTTGTTTGGGGGAATATTTAAAACCCTGAATGGGGTTTTTAGGTTCACCATCCCTAAGTATTATAGGGTTCTGTTGTCTTATATAATGTAGTGGATTGTATTTATTTTGTCGAGTTTATTTTCATTCTGGTCAAGACTTCAGAATAGGTGTGAGTAATTCTCAAAACCAATATATTCCAATGGACCTCTAAGAGGTGGTGTAAATACATGAATTAGCATATGATATGGGAGGTTCATATATGAAATACTTTTAAGGATTTTTTCATTATTATTACTTTTCAGACATGATGAATCTCGATTGTTCCCAATAGTTCATGTATTTAAGACTAGGTTCTATGAGTGTCTCTATATATGGATCTATGAATTTATTTATATACATAGTGTATTTTATGTTTTTCCTTCACTTTAATTTAAAAAATTAGTGTGAATGAGGAAAAAATGCTCTAATGTCTGAGTTAGTCCATCCATTAGAATATAGACATAACATTATAGGCATTGACCAAATTACATTCTCATAGGTGATGCACAAATCCCTAACCATTGCAAAGGGACATGAAGAGGGAAATGCTGGAAGACATCATATGGGACAGGGTGGGCCAATGACTAATATTTCACTAACTTCTACATGAGTTTATTATAGTATTCGGAATAATAAGGAAGACTATGATATACAGATTGATATATGGTCAGGTCATATATTGACTTCTTCAGTATCCTCTATGGGATACAAGTGTAACATCTATTTGAAAAAGTGAAATTATAGAAGCATTATCAGGAAACCATTGATGGACTACACCTAGTGTGGAAATAATTATCATATTTGGTTATTTTACATGAACATAAATCTGTGGGGTGAAAGGTGATTAGGACAATATGTCAGTGGGGAACCTCATCAGAGGATATAGACAACCCCGATGATGATGACTTCTGGGTAGGTTTATATAACCTAGATAAGATGAGTTATTGTTGTTGATCAGGTTTCAGATGTAATGGAGGAGGGATATCTGTCATTCATGATATGATTTTGATAAATTAACCCATATATACATCATTTGTTGAAACTTGTTTTTCCAAATCATTTTATTTCTTCAAAAATAGTAGTAGGTATTGACCTAATAGTTAAATTCTCATCTTTCTTGGTATCTCTTGGAACTCCTTATGGAATTAAAGTGAATCATCTCTAATGATTCCTATACTATCTTATATTTTTTCACTATATAAGAACATATTTGGAATTTTATGTCATAGAAGATGATAAAATTCATTTTAGTACTCGACATAGATCGAATGGCTATATTCAGAGCTCCCATAGGCTCCTATAAAATAATTTTTACCTCTTCATTAAATGTATATATGTTTTTTATGTCATGGGAGTGGGAACTATGAAAAGTAATAATATAGAAATATTTGACTCATATCACGAAAATTCCAGAAAAAGGGAGGTCTTAGCTCAATCAATAGGGAAACTGACAACTTCCTTATATTTTCCTCCAATCCTGGATCTCTATCATGTTTTCATTATAGAAGGAATCTTAGGAATCCCTCTAGATATAGGAGTTAAATTTGAGTTATATATTGTATAGGTTTCATACCCTATGTCAATAAACATGTATCATATCACACTAATAGAGCTAATGGACCATAAGTTACAGTTAGATGACATTAGAAGATAGAGTTTTCTCTAGTCATGTACTTCATCTTGGGGTATACCTAGGTTATTCACCTAGTATGTGTGGGGTTTTATAAAACTATACATCGATTCCTAGAATATGAGAATTTTAGTTATGAAGAACATGTATCTTTTTCCAAGGATAAATATATTTTTTGTCTTCTATGGGTAGATTGGTGGTACTACAATTTTTATCCTTAATTGAGATATCATTACTTGTGAGTTAATAAGGGGTTATTCGGAAGATGATGAGATAAAGTATGTATGGGTTGTATAAGTACATAGACATGTTTTTGAGGCTGATGAACAGACTGGTAGTGTTCATGGACCACATAAACAATATCTATCACACATTCATGGACTCATTCTTCATGGTGTTCATTGATGACATCCTAATCCACATGTCGACACTATAATAGTGTACTAAGAACCTAGAGACCAACATGAGTATGATTCAAATATGAATGATTTATTATAGGTTATTGAACTATGAATTATGGATTCGATAGGCTATGATCCTTGGAAATTTAGTATATAGGACTGGTATATCTATTGGCCATGTGAACATTGAGGTAGTCATATATTTAAAATTTCCCCCTAACATGTTTGATATCATGAAGATCCTATGCATGGTATGATATTACCAATGGTTTATATTGGAATTCTCCCAATCATTAGCACCCATGACATTGATGAAAAATTTGGGATTGAATTTTCTATTGTCAAATGAGTGTGAGTAGGAAATACTTGAGGTGATGGGAAGGATGAAAAAACTCTCGTACTGATACACCTGGACTCAAGGATTGGTTATTCAGTGTGTTGTGACAAATTTGGTGTTAGATTAAGGGTGGTGATTATTTATAGATATTGGGTAGTGTCTTATGGGTCCCCACATCTATGAACCAATTCGTTAAATAATCCTACTCATGAATTTTATGGAAAAGTTATAGTACATTCTATGATGTTTTGGAAACATTATCTCATTAGTCATGGATTTCTTGTTTATTCAACCCATAAGTTCCTTCACTATATATCCACATAGATGGTCTGAACGTGAGATATAGGTACCAAGTAGAGTGTCTTTAGATTTATTATTTCCAGATAGAATATTAACATGGGAAGGGTAGAATCCTAGTTTGTTCCCTTAGTCATATGGTATAGGGTGAGCAAAAAGTTATTCAGCATTCTTCTAAGTATTAGTATCGCATGATGATCCTATTGGGTAATTGAATCATGGATGATTTTGAGGACTATTGATCTTTGAATTTTAATCCATTGTTAGTCCCAACTTATCTTTTGGATTCGTTTAAGATCCTTTATGAGTTAGACCTAGAGTTTTCTACATGAGTGAGTATCTGGATGGGGTTTACATGTACCCTAGATGGCTTATAGATGATGGAAATATGATCTTGGTACAGGAGAGAAGAGTAGTACATGATTCCATGAGTGGCGAGTTGACGATATTTTACCATACCAAAATATAGTTAGTACTTATTTATGATTCCATGAGGTATCATGACTTATGATGACTATTTTTGTGACTGTGATTGAAGAGGGATATTTCCAATTTCATCTCCAGATGCCTTACATATCATAGGTTGAATCCTTAGAACAAACAAATGCGGGGTAATTTGTAGCCACTACCCTTACCCACATGGAAGTGAAAATATGATTAATATAATATATGATAATATTACCCAGTAACCCATGTATTCGTGATGTATTGTGGGTGATTGCAAATTAGAAAATAAATTTATTTAACTTATTTCCACTCAAATAGATTCATTTAGTAGAGGATGTGGGAATACTAGGTGTCTATGAAATATTTGGCAAAAATTGGGTTCCCATGAGATTTTTTTCATGTAGAAACTCATGTTTTCATCATTTTTTATGCCTTATATAAATCACTAGGTACATAGTTGAAATTCAGTTTAGTGTGCCCTCTATGGACTGAATGATATTCCATGGGTCTATTGTCATATTAGAGGACATGCTTCGGGAATGAATCATGGACTTTGGTGGATAGTGGTATGATCACCTACCCTTGGTTAGGTTTGTTTGCAATAGTCATTACCATGCCCTAATTCAAATGGAACCTTATGAGGCACTTTATTGGAGGTTGTTCCGTTCATATCTCTATTTTTATGAGGTAGTTGAAATACTGATTGTTGGCCCTAGAATAGTTTCAGAGACCTAGAAAAGAGTGAATCTTATATATAAGAGGTTCGTTACTAATAAAATAAACAAAATAACATAGTATAATAGAATTAGTAGAACATTTTGTTTTGGGGGGGGGAATTTTTATTTGGGGTTACTCCTCGATTGGGGTACATGCCTATGAGGATGTATGGAATGTTAGAAAATTGTATTTAGGAATCTATGAGAACATTTAGTTGTATTATGGGATGATTCTAGATGATACTTTGGAGGAATATAGTGAAATTTGTTCTCAAATGTCAGAAATGTTATTGAAGAAACCCTATATATGCTTCTTGAGGATGAGAAGACTTTATGATGGTGAAATTTTAAATAATTAGAAGTCATGTTCTTAAATTAAATACGTGGTTTTTTATTTTTTGATGTTTATATGTGTGTGGAATGAAATTTTTGTCTTTCAATGTTCTTGAATATGATTATGTATGTTTTTGGGAAAATGTACTACAAAAAAAATATATAGCATTACTATAAGAGATATGAACACACTACAAAGGGTTATCTGGCACTGCAATGGAAAGATACTACACTGTATAAGTAAAATGGTGTAGTTGATACCCCGTAGCTCCTAAGCTTATATCGTGGTATGGATTCTCAATGTATGGTACTTCATGGCCTTAAACATGGAGGATTAGTGTTTGGGGGATCTTTTATAGTGCCTAAGACAATTCAATAATGTGCTAATCCATGTTAGTTATAGAATTCGGAATTGTCTTATATCATTAAGCTAAACATATATCCTTGAAGGGGAGTTAGAATCATGAATAAGGAAGGTATGTCCCCTATTAAATAAGGATAATTCAATGGAAAATTTGATGGTCTTTACAAAGAGAAATCCTCTTAGAGACCCTTATAAATACATAGATCCTTCTCTAATACAACATTATATTATCATTTCAGAGTCTATAGACTGGCTCCCCACCATATACTAGTCCTCTAAACTTCATCAATCCATGATTTGGAATGGTCCAGTACTATATGACGTTTCCACCCATGGTGGTCCTCTTATAGTGTACCCTGACACCATGGTTCTCTCTTTTAACTCGTGATGGTGTCTTCTAGGGTGGATCAATGAAACTTTTATAATGGATTTTCGATTGTGATTTATTATGAATTCCCATAAACAATAGTGGGTAAATCTATGCCAACACACCCTCTGTGACATATCCTTTAGCATTTCTCCATAGAGTCCCTCTGGAAGAAGATTCGATGGTATGTTCTTGGTCATCCATTATCTCATTTATCCTCTCCTTGATTAAGAAACATTGATGTTATATGATGGAGGTTTCAATAGATACTAGAAAGTGATAATCATATTTAGGTGTGGGTATAAATATTAGGGAGATGAAAATCATGCAAAAAAATTGATGTCGACACAGAAACCTATGAGGTAGGTGGTTTCATTTAATTTTTTCCAATTTCATGGTGTAGACTTGATATTTTATTTATTATTGATTGACCCATTCATGATAGGAGTTGCATGTAGGTGAATTATTGGTTGTGATATTAGTTGTTTATGACCTTTTAGACATCCTAACATTGATTTTGTGCTTTCCTATTATTATTTGGTATGTAATATACATCTTGTGTGTTTCATTGCATGTGAAACTATATTTCAGATATTGAGATATTCAGTTAAGTATTTGATATTGGGAGTCATGTTGTTATAATGTCTTTAATGATGAGTGTGACTATCTTATAAGGTAAAAAATAACTACTAACCGATTACTTAACATGATGGAGTCTGAACATCTTTAATGGTATGAATTGGAATCCCTCTTGAAATTTGTGCACAGTGGATTGTAGGTAGATATTGGTCATGGATTCCTATGAAAAAGGGATGTGATTGGTTAAAAAAATAAGCTAGTTGGGTATTGACCTAACATAATGTACAAGGATCTAGTGGATACCATCAATTGGGAGGATTGAGGATTATTTCAATAATGATGGTATATAACTTTTTTGGATTCCTTACTAGAAAATATCCAACATAGGAGGTTATAGGGTTCATATAGACTCTTTTAATGGATTATATCTTATAATATGTATGGTGTATGTTTATTGAGAATTTAATTATATCATGATATACATAGTTAAATAGTATGTGCATATAGTATGGATATATTAGTGGTCTCTCACTGAGTCTTGTACTTACACCATTATAGGGAATTGTAGTACTCTTGTGATTTCATAATGAGATATCGAATGATGGAAAATGTAACTATGATGGATGGTTGAGAATTGGAGCATGGAGTTAGAGTGGGCAGGGGGAGGCACCAGAGTACCCAAAATAATTTTTTTACATATTTATTTTGTTTTATATTGTCATTTATTTACACAAATGATTGGATTACCACTTTTTCGTTCATTATATATATATATATATTCCATCAGTATCCAAATGAAAACTATAAATTTTTATTAAATTATTCATTATTACCTTTTTGATGGCATGATACTATGGATATAGTTCCCACACCCTCAGATTCATAACCTCGCTGCTAGTGGAGAACATATTTCAAATAGAGAAAAGAACATTTGGATAGGTGATATTTCAGCACAGACCCGATAGTTCATGTTGGGATGTTACAATATATTTAACGTCATTTGTAATGTTATTATTTATCTATGATAACACCACAATATTTTTTTGAGGATTTAATCAACTTCTTCCAATGCGTGAATTTAAATTCCATTTAAGATATTTTATTCAATAATTATTTGAACAGATATCACCATATATGAATATCTTGAATTTTATATACTATTTTTTAAAATAATTTTTTTTATGATTCAATGATATTTTTCCAAAAACAAATTTCCTTTAATAATTTTTAAAAATAAAGTTCAAAAAAAATTGGTTCTCTAATATCTCATAAAAAACACCAACATTTTAGTAAAATTCTCTTCAGATGTGGAGACATTACCCTTATAAAATTGGGTAACGAACTATATAATGGTGCTAATAAACTATACAGAGTCATTAAATTTCTTCACAAATATATCAAACGACCCTTAATTATCTTTTGATTCCAAAAATTTAGTCTAATTCATTCTTATAGACTCATATGTTATTTAAATATCCACAACAGAGTAACATTGTCTATAAGTGAAACTGGATCACTAATATAGAAAAACAATTATTCACTACAAAAATAAGATCTATCTTATATAATTGAGTGAGTCTTTTCCCTTTATCAAATTCTACACCCTTAACACTATATTTAAAATTATAAAATATTGTGTCTTAAATAAAAATAAATGTTCTTATTAAACATAACAATTCAATAAATTCTCAAATGATTTGAAATACATTCTATAATTTCATAAAAATTTACAAACCTATTTGAAACATCCTCAAACATACAATTGGCAATCAAAAAAATATTTAAAATATTTAATATGTTTTTTATATGTTTTTTATATTGATAACTAGTTTAATATTATTAATTTTTATACTTATTCAATTATTTCTAGTCATATTAAACTCTCCTTGGGTCTCATCAAATCACAAAAATATCCTGTTCTCAATAGTATCTTGTTTCTAAATTAAAATTTCTTATATTTATTTTTATCTTCATCTAATAATAATTATAACTAAATTTATATGTGATTAATGGTGTGAATATATTAATGAAATGACAGAAGTCATCATTATGTGATTTTTAACTTCTTTAGTTCAGATTATGTGAGCCAAAAAACTATCATCCAAATTGTTTGAATATTTCTCTTTTGGGATGACTATAAGAAGTATCGTTGGTCAGATTTAGTGTTACATTTACTGATAAGAAATTTGGAATGATAAAATAATTTCTAATTTTAATTATATTATTTATTTGATTTTTCATCCATATTTATTTTAATGTTATATATTTAACATGCTAACATAATCTGGCCCATTGGAATGTTCTGAAATGGAATTTTTTGTAAATAGTGATCAAACCTAGATTATTATCATGATAGAATCACTGAGTTTGAAATTATGTTATTTTATCATTGAATTGATATTTTACTAATTAATGAATCTAAATTTATGAATAGAATCCATCAAATTAGGAACATGTTAACACCTATTTTCAAAAATAAACATACTAATAATTATAATTTGAGTCATAGTTTTTTTTCTATTACATTATTTAACAATATTTGATTGGTAAATTTTATCAATATATCCCATGAAATACATTCTGTACATAGTATAATTTTCCAGACCCTAAATAATATACAATATAATTATAATATAACCAATTTCTACAATGCATAGTAGAAATTATGGAAAACTATATTTATAATTAATTTCAAGAGATAAAAGATTTCTCATAAACATCATATACCTATACCAATAGATATTAATGATGATTAAATGGATTCAACACCTCAAATAAAATACATTTTTCATTATTATGGAAGTTACCCTCCAACCACAACAAATTAACACCAAATACCATCACTTGAGTAACTATTATCCATAGATATAATAGGAGTGTATATCAGAAATTAAATAAATATTGAACCTAAATAAAATTCTAGTTATAAAATAGGGGAAAAATAACAATGAATTAACCTAAAATAAAATTGTCGGGAGATTTTCCATAGATTTTGGAGTGATCATATGTTTATATAGTATACATACTACAAAATCTAAAAAACATATTTAGCTACTATAAAATGGTAAGGTTATTATAAAGTCTTCCATTATTAATCTAGAAATAAAAATCTAAACTTAACATAACATAAATATGGTATAATCATGGATATAATGGAAAAAATACAATTTTAATTGAAGAAACATTTAATTCCTTTTATTTGGAATAAATAGACTAATAATAATCCATTTTTATGAGCAATGTCATAAATTTTTAAGATTGATCCCCAAGACTAACATGTATAGAATAAAGAGTCAAATAATTTTTTCGATTAACCATGTGTTCATTAAATTATTATTTATTAATAATGTCCATGGATATCCTCTTATACTGTCCTTAAAGGATACATAGATGTAAAATAGATCTTAATGATAAACTCGTACAACTATAATTGAAATGAGACCTAAAAAAGTAGATATAGAAGTTGAATTTGTAAGAATAAAACCCATTGATCTATGATAAATAAACCAAAGTAAATATTGAATATATGAATCTTGTATTCATGCAAGTACCTCCATCAAAAAAATAACTCATATGAATTAAGTAGAAAACAAAAAAATGATGTCAAAATGTGAGGTAATTATACCCAGGAATTTTCTTGGAGGCGAAGTAATCCCATGAAAAGTTTTCATCCAAAAGAGTCAATAGGTCAACAAAAACAACATTGTTACCCCTCTCATTAGATCTAGGCCATGATAAAATAATTTTTTTATAAATAATTATCCATATATTTATTATACTTTTAGTTGGTTTTTGTGTTTATATTAAATTTTATCATGTTTTTTTACATTAAAACATTTTAGTGATGATTGATAGAATTTAATAAATGAAGAAAGGTTCATTAAATATATTTAAAATTTTATTTTTTTTCAAAATGGTTTTCAATTAATGAAGTCTTATTATATAAATTTTAGTGATATATGAAAGAATATTGTGGTTGAAATGAATATGTTGACCAATATATCACAGGAAATTTTATACAATAACATTTTTTGTTATACATAAAAGACCCAAAATAAATAATAATGTATCATGTTATTTTTATATTAATTAAATATCATTATTTACATTATTTTTCTACATTAGGTTTTCTCCATATCCCTTGGTATATTATAGGGTTAATTCTAGTATTGATTGAAAGAGGAAAAAATTAATATATTGTTTGTGAAGATATATGATTACTATTTTTATCATGTAATGTAATATGTCATTTAGAATATAATAATATAAAAAAAATTATAAGGATCCATAAAAACCAGTGTCGGAAATTAATTTACCGACCTTTGTCTCAAGAAGACATAAGGTATGTCACTTTTCATGATTTAATATATATATTAAATAATAATTACCCATGAAATTCTATCACATCCAAAGAATATATAATCTATGATGGTTCATATTTAGATTTATAATATTCTATAAAAACTTTTGAATATATTTTAAATATCCTATTTTTTTATATATCAATAAAATAAGATATGCTTTTATTATATATTTATATTATAATTTATGAATAATTATTATTTATATTATATACATTTATATACAATAATTAGATATTTTAAATAAATTATTGTAATGATAATTTCATGTTTTACTTTAGTCTCTTGGAAGGTATAATATATGGCTAACTATACTTCAATGAAAATTGGTTATTTCCATGATACAATTATAAAATGAAAGTGTTTACTAATTAATAATATATACATTGAGTTAATACTAATCATGATTTTTTAATCATAATTGAGAATAATATATGGATTATGGAACTATTTTTCTATATCCCCAATATCTCAAATAATACACTCTATTCTTGAAAATTTAGTATTGGATAATTATAAAAATATTCATTACCTCTTGTAAGATTCTCATTAAATAAAATTTTCTCTCATTATATAAAAAGCATTTAACATATTGTAGGAATCATATAAATTTTTGTTGAAAATAATATGTAATAAGATGTATTTTTATTACTATGGTTTTGGATTCATTGGAAATATAATATGAATATGAGATTCTTTGGTTTTTTTTATGATTATATAATTAATTAATTATTAATGTTTTAATTTATCAAATATAAAAAGAGTTTTTTTGTCTCCATGATATTGTTAGTATAATATGGTGATTAAAATAGAGAGATTCAGATTATGTAAAACATATTATATTGCTAAAGCTTGATAATATATGGGGTTTCAATTAAAGAACAAGGGAACTAATAGATCACACATTTTATGTAAAAATAGTTTTATAATATATGAATAAGAAAATATAGAAAATTTATATATTGTGATTTTTTATGTAATCAGAGTGGGATCTTTTTCAAAAATATATGATATATGGGGGAACATTTTTTATGTTGAAAGGGTGAATGAAGTCCTCCAATTAAGGATTCATGTACTGTTCATGCATAATTTTAGAATGTTATCTTAAATTGAATGATGAAGGTGATTGACCATGATGGTTTCACTCATACTTCTACGAAGATAACGCTGAATAAGGACTACCCAAGTCTGCTAAGGATGGAGAATACTAGATCTTTCTATAAGGTTCCATGAACGACCAATGTAGCTATCCAAAATTTCAACAATCAAGTTAATTCTCAATTTTAGTGGGAAACATCTTATTAATATGTTTATAAAAATGATATGTCATGTTATGATATATAATTATTCTATTTTATGGATTATGATAATTCCCTTTTTTTACCCCGGTAGTTTCCTTATCTACTTATTATCTTATTTTTAATAAATGTCCAGAAGCTTTGCTTCTGAATGGACTTGTTTGGTGTAGTGGGATCAGTTTATCTAAATGAAATGTATCAATGCCATCTTATTAACAATGAAGGTTGTATTAAATAAAACATGTGAATAATAAATGAATAATATCATTGGAAGTCATTCAAAAATTAATGAAGACCTAATGATTAAAGATACATGATTTGATTTTTATATTTTCATTCAATGGTTGTAGTTTTTCATTATATAATGATATACAAATATGTGTTCTTACATAATTGATGAAAATAACTTTTTAATTATATAATTTGGTGTTGAAGTGTAAGAAACCATGTTTTGGTAATAGTATGAAAACAATTATATTTTATACACTTGATTTTAGAATTTATTACATAGAAGACAACTTAGCAAATCCTTGTTGATTGAAAATCCAAGTGTGTTGGGTAATTTGTAACACATGAAATTAACATGATACTAGGATAAAAATAATTATTTAAAACCTCCTTATCACTCTTCAAATATTCCATATCTTTTAAAACTACATGTGGAAACCTGGGGAAATACATATGAAGGGGTTAATCAATAATTCCCAATAAGGGGATAAAAAAGATTATAATTATTAATGTATTATATGTTATAAAATTGTAATTTTATTCAGACATAAAGTAGTGAGAATAATCATCATGAACAACAATGCATTATAAAACAATATATCATAAGGGTAACATGGTAATATTGGAACAACATTAAACAAGTCAACATTAACATAGGCCATGTATAACCACCAATACAAAATAAAATTTTGGAAAAAGTATCATAAGATATTAGTTTTACTCTATAATCTCATCAATGGCATCTCATTAGACTAAAACATTTTGAAATGAATTAGAGCACTATATATTTCTGACCACATTCATGTTTTTCATATCATATACATGCATTAGGTTGGAACATTGATCATTCAACAAAGGATAATATTTTAAAACATTAAATCCTAAATTTACGGAGTGAGGGATAAATAAATGAATGTTAAAAATAAAATAATTATAGGTATTTATTATTGATTTCCATCTAGTCTCAATGGGTATAGTATTCACAATATAATGGTTTGACATGGAAAATCACTTGAAAATTTAGGCTGCATAACTGGGGTACTGGATTACTAATGGGAGGGATTTAGGTGAGTAAAAGGGAACCCTACTCAATTTTTCATCAAAATATAAGTAATAGGAGTGTGTAAAATCTTATACAGTCATTTTTAATTGAATGAAACAATGTATTAATTATAGAAGGTTCTTGAATAATGTGGGGGATTAGAGGATTCCTTACCTTTAGATGGTGTATCCAAATTATTTAGCATAGTTTCTTATGAGTATTTGTACACATTGGGAGGTCTCCATAGAGTAAATCCAGAGTAAAATCATTATCAAAAGGAATTTTATGATGAGAAAAGGTAGAATGGGTGGGATTATATTGAAAAACTGAGGGATATTCTTTATTGTTTTCCAACCCCAGGTTTTAGAATCTATAAAATAATGTAATCATAAAAACAAACCTTCTAATGGTTTCTAACAAAGGGGATTGGTTTTTGTTTTTTATAACTCCATTAACTCATCACATTTACAAAATACAATTGGTGATCCTAAAGTGTGTGAAATTTGAAATGAATTGATATTAAAACATTAAAATATAATATAGGTTTCAAGGGATTCATAAAGAATTTATAAAATAAATAAAATAAATGAATAAATAAATAATTTTAAATAGAAAATACATATTTGGACATGTATACCACTTATGAAGCATATTACATTAATTTTTTTTCATTATAATGTCATGATAAATTATGTATATTTATAATGCATTATATTTTTACATAAAAATTAAACTTTATCAGAAATTATGAAAAATTAATCATTGGATAATTTTGATATGATGATTCAAAAAATATATTAATATTATAAAAAAATATAAATACAATAAATTTTACTTTTAAATTAAAATCTCTTTTTATGGTAAAATATTGAATTATTTACTATAATAGTTTCTCACCATTATAAAAATTACATTTTCACATCAAATGATAACATTATAATTTGTATTTAATATATACTATTTAATATTAATATTTTATTAAAATAAAATTTATTTAAAAAATTTTAGAAATCATCAAATGGAAATTATTAATACAAATTTCTTATTACCACAAAATACATTTTTCATTTTGTCATTTCAAAATATAATTTTTATCAAACTCATTACGTAATAATTTATTATTCAAAATAATTAGGAATAAAGATATCAATAATTGAAAACAATAAAAATATATTCATACCGTTAGGGTTAATATACATCAACCTTTATTTAACCAATGAACTCTCATATTGTAAGGTGTGTAGTGGTGATATTTTCATGGGTGGTTCGGAACACATGATTTGGGTCAGGATCATAAAGAGATTGATCATTTTTTCAAAAGAAATTTCACTCATGCTTTAGTGGTTGAGACCCTAAATGGCCTTACTCATGGTGATATCCCTTATATTTAGTCTCCATTGGAAGGTACAATAAATGGGCCTCATATGGTATAATACTATTCTTTGAGGCTATCTCTTATGTAATTTTATTCAACTGTATTTATCATAAACCTTGATATATAAAAATTATACGATCAATTTTCAATGGATTTATTATTAACGACAAAGGTAATTAATTTTATTTTAAATATAATAGGGTATAAAAACATGTACATGAGTTTTTTATAACCATATTACCATATAAGGTTTTTTAATCATTCACAAGGGGAATATAATTTATAAATGTTTGGTTCATTACATTATCCACTTATTCAAAAATTTCAGAAATGAAATTTTCATTTCAAATAGTGAAACAGATGAGGGTACTTTTGTTTCAACACATATTCCAGCTCCCATGTTGCTTCGTCAAATTTGTGGTTCTACAACAACACTTTGACTTGGTAAGTTGTATTGTTTCATAAAACATTGTCTCTATGATCTTTTATCTTCAAAAACATTTTCACATATGAATAAAAATTCTCCAATGGTTCCACCTTAAGATTCTGTACATGTTATGGTTCTAGTAATTTGTTTATCAATTGGATTACATCGAACACATCATTTAAATTAGATAGGGTAGGAGGTAGTGTTATTGGCTAGACCCCCACTCAGATGTGATCAAGGATCTCAAAGGGGTCAATGAATCAAGGAAAAAGATTTCTGTTCTTTCTAAAACTGAAAACATTATTCCATGGTGATATAAAAAGTAACATATTATCACTGACATCATACTATATTTCTCATTGAAGATTTTATTTATATCATTTCAGTGGTCTTTATTATAATTTCATATGATGCCAAATGGTTTCACCCATCTCTATCATCTCATGTAAAATATCATGTCCTTTCTACTTCTTCTTTACAACTTCATCCAATAATTTCATCGTTCGACTCATCATCCCATACAATGCCTCATAAGGTTCAATTTCAATTATAGTATAAAAATTGTTGTTATTTGAGAAATGAAATTGGGGATGGTGTAGGTCCCTAAATACTGGGAATATATTAAACATGGTAACAATATATACTATAGAGTATGAATGTCCTATATGAACTAATCATCAGTTTTTGGGTTATACGAAATGCTAAATCTGAGTTATATATTAATCACATGATGAAGGATTATCTAAAACCGTCAGATAAACATCTGATCTTGATTAAATACAGTAGATAGTGTAACTACATGAATTCTTACTAGTTCCCTTGTGTATGTATTATTGCGTTTTCACAGATAGAAATATTCATCCATTAAAATAAAATGTGATGACTTGTTAAAGTTCTTGATTACCCCCAAATGGTTTTATTGATTTTATCTATCCTATGTATTTCTATGATGAAATTAATGGTTATATCATCCATTTTCAATAATGGTATTGAAATTGGTTGCATCATACCCATAGAAAATTTTAATTCCATTTTGACATGCTAGCATATTGAGAATCGATATAAAAACAAAAAAATCCCTCTCTATTCCTGTTATAGATCTATAAATTTTACTATAAATCTCAATGCATTATTGTGATTCCTGAATGAATAGAGAAGGAGGATCTATATTCATCATTCAAATGTTCCCCCCAAAGTTTTTTTTCATAGGGGAAATATTTGGGCTTCCAAAACTTATAACTCCATCATTCACAAAGTTAAACTCTAGAATATGTGTTACTTTCTTTTGAAATTACACATATTCCTTCTAAGCCTACATAATACTCACCTGAATAGATGGTTGAGTAGTTATTTTAAATATATAATATAAAAATATAGTAATTATTTATATATCCATCATTTACATGTCCATAAATATTTTATCCCTTCCATTCATCATCAGAGAGAGTTTTGTGGGATGATTTTAACTCAATGTACCTTCCACATTATTCACTTTATAAGGATTGTATTGGATTTATCATTCATGATGCTTGACCATACTTAAACACCTACTTTGGCTCATATTAGGATCCTTTTGTCTGAAAATATACTTTAGTATTTTAGGTTTTATATATTTCACACTACTCCCTATAGAGATAATGTGGCCAAATAATTAATTTAGTGATCTCTATGACCAATTTTAGATCATGATTTGGGTAGCTCTAATGATTGATATTTTTTTAGTCGGAGGAATATTCTACCATTTTTTCATTTTTCAATAGTAAAAAACCTAATACCTTCTTAGAATCCAAACAGTAGATCACAAATACATCCCCACTAGTGGGTATCATCAATATAGTTGAAATGAATAGCCTTTTATTCAAATCATTAAATCATTCCTCACATTCATCAATTACATGAAAACATTACTCGTTTCCATGTTATCATAGATGGGGGATATAAATTCAGGAAATGATTTTCATAATTTTATTAAAGATCTTGATAATCCAAGGAAACTATATATTTCAATCAAATATATTGGTCTATACCACACTTTAATCATCTACTTTTTAGAGGATCCACATATAACCAATTTTTGATGATGACATGCATAATAAATGTTATTTTTTCAACAAAAACATACATTTACCATACATTTCAAACACAGTTTTTTATAAGGTCTACAATACAATATTAAAATTCTCCATTTAGTCCTCATTATTTTGGAGTAGATAAGAATATCATCCATGATGAATTTCAAGATAATGTTAATGCAATACCTTAACACAATATTTTTCAAATACATGAAAAATTCTGGATAATAAGTGAGTCCAAATATAATTACAATGATCTAATAGTGTCCATAACATTTATGAAAATAATCATAGTTTATATACACATTTATAACCATTAATAGATAGTATACTCAACAAATACATGTCTTAGAGAAATAATTTCCTCCATGTAACAGATCAAACAATCTATAAATTTGTGGTTGGGGATAATTTTTCTTATCCTGATATTTTTATGCTCATGATAATCAATGTAGTTCCCCACATACCCATCATTATTATAGAATAATATGATCGACACATCCCATGGAAAAGATCTTGGGATTATAATCCCTTTATAAATATTCGTATTTAATTTTCTCTTAAGCTTCTCAATATTAAAACGTGAATTTTATATGGATTTTTGGGTATTGGAAATACATTAGGGATAACCTTGTTTAGAAATTTAACTGCTCAGCTAGGTGGAAGAACATTAAATTCTCAAAGAAATACATCCTTATATTCACTCAAAATGGGAATTTAATACCCTTGAGATTCTAAGAGATATATTTTTCAATTAAATTTAATCATTAGTATATTTTTCAATACACGTTAGATCAGTTTTAGCTATGAATAAATTTAACACTGGGATTGGACTTCATTTCATGAAACACTGAGCATAAATAAAATGTGGCAAATTATAAAAAACATTATTACATAATATGATTCTTATTACCATCCATTGGAATGGTAGGTATGAATAATTTTAAATAAATTATAAAAATATTTTTTTAATACTTTTAAATAAAATTAATTATTTTGGGACCAATTAAGTAATAATGAAAATAAAAACCATTTGATGACAATGTAAATCTTTTAATGAAAATACATATTTTTATGAAAATAAAAAAATTTAACCTCAATAAATTAAACAAAAAATTTGTCGATTTATTTTAATTTGATTTATATATTATATATTAAATTTTCTATTTTATTATGAATATTTTTTTTTGAAAAAGATACGACACTAAATTCAATTCTATACTTAAAATTGTATTCTTCTAAAAAGAAATTTTTGTCATTTTTTGGAGCACTTATATTAAAATAATTTTTTTCAAAAAGTTTTGAATATTTAAATATAAATTAAATCATTATTTTATAAATAAAAATAAAAATATTATATTATGGTTAATGCTTGATAAATTTGTAAAAAGTTAAATTTTCTATTGATTAGGGAAAAATATTGAATTTGATTTGAAAACTAAATTTTCATATAAATTATTTATAAAGATAAATTAAATTTTATAATTATTTTAATGGAAAATAATTTCAATATATATATGAATTATTCCAATTTATGAAATTGTAATCAATTATACATTGAAATTGGATATAAAAAAATGCAATATTTTGAACAAGTTTTCCTGGAAGGAATGCTTTCTCATCGCCTCTTTGTGATTCAGTTTCGAATTTATTTTTCTGAATTATTTAGATTAAATTTGGAAAAATGGATTCCATATTTTTATATCTAATAATTTATGTTTTCAAATATGTTCATCATAATTTGATCAAAATTTATTTCTGAAAACAGTGAATATTAAGAATTTTGGTTAAGGTAAAAATTTCTTAGAAGGTGTGAGACTAAAATTATAAAGGAAAAAATGTCCAAAAAATAATATAAAATCTATATGATTCACATATTTCAATGCTATAATTAATATGTATTGATAATATTCTATTTTGGATCCTTGTTTCTTAAGATAAACCTAAGAACTCCTTTTTATTTTGAAAACATACATGTGTGTCACTCACCTAACTTATAAAGGGCCACCCCAAGTCCTACATTATTCCCAACATGAAAAACATTAGATTCAACCGATACCTTCCCATAAAACTATCAAAAATCCCTCCTATAATTCTACAATACTTATATTGGGATAAAATCCATGCTATGAATGATTTTGGTGAAAACCTAATGAAGATTCCTAAAGAAGTGGTAATGTTCTTCAATAAGCGCTCTATATTATTCCTTCCTCCACCTCTTTATATTATTGTTAAAACATGGTGAAGTAATACATTATGTTTCATAAATATTATAATTTGTTGTTATCTTATGTTAATGATGTAAAATGTTTTCCACTTCTATCAAATGTGTTACAAAATCATTGTTCGTGTTTATGACACACTACTATCTTTCCAACTGATGTCATTCATTTTCCAATTACCACCTCTAACAGGTTGGTATGATTATTGATATAAATTATAACTATATATATATTATTTCTAATGTAATTATCCATTTTTAGTAATTATATAATATATAATTTTTTTTAATTTCTATTCCATAGGGGATACGATAAAGTCATTCGTGTGTATGGTGGATTATCGCCTCACGAAGCGATGTGAACTGTTTTCACTAAAGAATTACATAGAAGATAATAAAGATAAAGTTAATATATATATATAATTCATTAAATTTTTATGATTCAAATTATTTATTTATCGTTTTTAAAAGGTAATATATTATTTTACTTCTTATACTTTTACTCCCAGAATGATTATAACATTGATCATGTGTGTGTGGACTTCAACCATCACGATGTGATGTGACTCTATTTTTCTCTCCAAACCATATGGTTTAAATTTATATGTAACTGTAAAGACATTAAATGGTATTTTTTATATTGTTATTATTCTAGATAATTAATATATTACTAACCTCATTTCTATGATGATCATTGAAAAATGGAAATATTACACATGATTATGTACGACCTATCGTCTCCATGATCATAACATTTTTCATTTCTGGAAACCCTATAACATGATTTCTATTAAAATTATAATTGATGTATAAATAACATTATTTATCAATTTTTAGGATGCTATAGATTATTGAACCCTGATCAATGTAATACAACTAAAAATAAAAAATCAAAACATGTACAGAAAACAATGTGGTCATTACAAGAAATGTGATTGTAATAAAGAATTGTTAATAAACACATATTCAAATGTCATAATTAAATAATATATTATATGGTTTATTATTTTTGTTCTAGAATATAATTATATGAAACTAATATTTATTATACTAGAGGTTTGAACATGTATGAAATAATTTGAGACTTAAGGTTAGTGATTTTCATCTCAGATTTATTTTTCTATGGGAAAGATGCCATATTAACCATTTTATTATTTAATATGGTGTATTTACATCCCATGATTTTTTTATAATAAATTCTAATAAAATTATATTTGTTTACAAATCAATTTTTTGATCTATCATTCATGGGTCTTATACTTCAAAAGTTATTAAACCATTAAGGGATTTTTTTCCATTTTAACTTCTTTAAGGTTTATGGATATGTTATGCACCTATCTACTTTTTTGAGGTATATATATAAAACAATGATATTTAATATATTGTTTTTATGAATATTAATGATATTTTATGTTTTTTTAGTCATATACAATCATTGGGATTATGTTTTAAAGTTAGCAAAGTGGTAAATATTTTAAGTTACAATATCATTGTTTATCGACACTAATACAAATACGGGCTTTATCAGCGCTCAAAACAGGCTTTAACATTTCTAAAAAAGCGCTGTAAATATTAGCAAGTATAAAGGTATAATTTATCAGTGTTCAAAAGGCGTTGATAAATGTATCCTTTATCAGCGCTAAAAGAGCACTGATAAAGGTATCTATTAGCTGTGCTAAAAAGGTGCAGATAAAGGATACCTTTATTAGTGCTAAAATGGCGCAGATAAAGGATGCCTTTATCATTGCTAAAAAGCACTGATAAATTCCATGCCTACTATAACATAAAAATTATACAGTAGCACACCCAAACAAGACCTCCAAAAAATCAGCATATCAACAATTATACCCATACAAAATGAACAATAATTTATAATGTAATTACAGCAAGTATACCCACACTACAATTTTACACATACACCATTAACACAATTCATAAGTAATTAAATAAATAATGAATTCACTTCAGAATTCAAAGGGTTGGGGGTTGTTTAGGGGTTCTGGGTGGCTTTTAAAGGGTTGTAGGGGGTGTCCGGGGGTGGGGGTGTCTGGGGGATGGGGGTATTCGGGGGGTGGGGGGTGGGGGTGGGGACGTCCAAGGGGTGGGGGCCATCCAGGGGGTGGTGGGGTGTCTAGGGGGTGGGGGTGGGGGTGGGTGGTTGTCCAGAGTGGTGGTTTTGGTGGAGGGGGTGGGATATCCATGGGGTGTCCAGAGGGGTGGGGGTGTCGAGGGTGTTGGGGGGCTTTCCCGGTGTTTGAGGTGTCCAAGGGGTGGGGTGGTATAGGGGGTTGATGGAGCTGTCAAAGGGGGTGGGGTGGTGTCTAGGGGGGTGGGGTGGCTATCCATGGGGTGGGGTATCTAGGGAATTGTGGTCCAGGTGGGGGTGGTGTCTAGGAGGGGTGGGGGTGCCGTCTAGGGGGGTGGTGGGTGCCCTGGGGTGGGTGTGTTTACAAGGGTGATTTTTAGGGTGGGGGGAATCCATGGGGGGTGTCCAGGGGGTGGGTTGGTGTATAGGGGGTTGGCGGGCTTTCTAGGGGGTGGGGGTGTCCAGAGGGGTGGGGTGTCGAGGGGGTGGGGTTGTTTTCAGGGGGTGGGGGTGGTCCATGGGGTTAGTGGGGATGTCTAAGGGGGTGGAGTGTTGTCCAAGGGGTGGGGGTGGTTGTCCATGGGTGGTGGGTGTCCGGGTGGTGGGGTGGTGTCTGATAGGGGTGGGGGCGTCTAGGGGGTGGGGGTGTCCAGGGGTGGGGATGTCTAGGGTGGGGGGGGGGGGAGAATGTCCAGTAGTGGTGGGGTGGTGTCCAAGTGGTTGGGTGGTTTTTTTAGTGGGTGGGGGTGTCCTGGGGGTGGGGTGTCCAGATGGGTGGTTTGTGTCCAAGGTGTGGGGTGGTGTCCAGGGGGTGCTGCGTTGGGGTGTGGGGGTCCAGGGGGTTGTCCAATGGGGTGGGGGCATATAGGGGGGTGGGTTGGCTATCCAAGGGGGTGGGGGTGTCCCGAGGGTGGTGGTGTCCATGTGGGGGGGGGGGTGGTGTCTAAGAGTGGTGAGGGTTCCATCCAGGTGGTTGGTGGGTGTCCAAGGGGGGTGGGGGGGGGTTGTTCAGGGGTTGGTGGGGTTGTCCAAGGGGGGTGGGGTGGTGTCTAGGGGGTTTGTGGGGTTTGTGGGGTACTCCATGGGGGTGGGGGTGGTATTATGGGAATGGGGGAGGCTGTCCATGGGGGGAGTTCAGTGGGTGGGGGTGACTAGGTGTTGGGGTGGGGGTGCAATCCAGGGGGTTGGTGGGTATCCTGGGGGTGGGGGGGGTTGAATACATTGGTGTCCAGGGGGTGGGTTTGGATGTCTATGTGGGTGGGGGTGTACAGGGGTGAGGGTGACCAGGTGGTGGGTGGTGTCTAGGAGGGGTGTTGGTACCATCTAGGGGGTTGTGGGAGTCCAGGGGGTGGTTGTTGGGGGGGGGGGGGGCTCTCCCGGGGAGTGTCCAGGGGGTGGGGTGGTATCCATGGGGGTTGAATTGTACATATAAAAATTGACCCATGGATCGTTCCCCTAATGTATCAACACAATCTGAATGCGTTGGAAAGATTTTCGTACACCAGTTGTTGTTTTTACTTAAAATTTGGTCCATTTTAAACAAAATAGAGACACATTGAGTGACACCAGTCACACTGTGCCTCAGATTGAGGTAGGGATGACTCATACATGTCAAAAATGACCCATTGATAAATATCCTAAAGAATCAACACAATCCAAATGTTGTTTTCAGATTTCCATATGTCAGTTGTTGTTTTCACTTAAAATTCTATCCATTTTAAACTAAAGAGAGATTCTTTGCATGATATCAGGCCACACCATGCCATGTGTTGAGGCAGGTTTGACACATAAATGTCAAAAAAGACCCATGGATCATTCCCCTAAAGTATCTACAAAATCTAAATGCATTTGGTCCGATTTCCGTACTTCAGTTGTTGTTTTCACTTAAAAATGTGTCTATTTTATACCAAAGAGATATACTCTGAGTGATACTGGCCACACCGTGCCTCGGATTGAGGCAGTGTAAACTAATACACATCAAAAATGACCCATGGATCATTCTATTAATGTATCAACTTAATATGAATGTGTTTTGATGGATTCCCATACGTTAGATGTTGTTTTCACTTAAATTTATGTCCATTTTAAACAAAAGAGAGACAATTTGAGAGATACAAGCCACACCGTGCCTCATATTGAGACGGGGTCGACACGTACATGTCCAAAATGACCCATGGATTGTATCTCTAATTTATAAACATTATCTGAATGCATTTGGTTAGATTTCCGTACATCAGTTGTTGTTTTCAATTAAAATTCTGTCCATTTTAAACAAAAGCGAGACACATGGAGTGATATCGGCCAAACTATGCCTTGGATTGAGGAAGGGTTGACTCATACATGTCACAAATGTCCCATGTATCATTCTCCTAAATTATCAACACTCTCTAAATGCGTTTGGTTAGATTTCTGTATGTTAGTTGTTGTTTTCACTTAAAATTATGTCCATTTTAAACAAAAGAGTGACACTTTGAGTGATACCTGCCACACTGTGCCTCAAATTTAGGTGGGGTTGACTCCGACATATCAATAATGACCCATGAATCATTATTCTAAAGTTTCAACTCTATCCGACTATGTGTGGTTTGATTTCCATATGTCAGTTTTTGTTTTCACTTAAAATTATGTCTATTGTAAACAAAAGAGAGACAGTTCGAGTGATACCAGCCACACTGTGCAACAAATTAAGGTAGGGTTGACTCGTGCATGTCAAAACAGCCCCATGGATCAATCCCCTAATGTTTACATACAATTTTAATTCATTTGGTTGGATTTATGTATGTCAGTTGTTGTTTTCAATTACAATAATGTCCATTTTAAACAAAAGAGAGATACTTGGAGTGATACCAGACACACCATGCCTCAGATTGAGGAAAGGCTGAATCATACACATCAAAAAAGACCCATTGATCATTTTTCTAAAGTATAAACACAATCCAATAGCATTTGGTCAGATTTATGTATGTGATTTGTTGTTTTCACATAAAATTCTATCCATTTTAAACAAAAGAGATACACTTTGAGGGATTCCGGCCACACTGTGCCTTATATTGAGGCGAGGTTGACTCGAAGAAGTCAAAAATGACCCATTAAAAGTTATTCTAAAGTATCAATACAATATTAATGCATTTGGTTGGATTTATGTACGTCAGTTTTTGTTTTCACTTAAAATATTTTCTATTTTAAACAAAAGAGAGACACTTTGATTGGTATTGGCCACACCGTGCATCAGATCGAGGCACAATTTACTCCTACTCATCAGAAATGACCCATGGAACTTTCCCCAAAAGTATCAACACAATATGAATGTGTTTGGTCGGATTTACGTACGTTAGTTGTTGCTTTCACTTAAAATTTTGTCTATTTTAAACAAAAGAGAGACACTTTGAGAGATATCAGCCACACCATGCCTCATATTAAGGAAGGTTTGACTTTTACAAGTCAAAAATGACCCATGTATTGTTCCCATAATGTATCAACACAATCTGAATGTGTTTGCTCAGATTTCCGTATGTCAGTTGTTGTTTTCACTTAATATTCTGTCCATTTTTAACAAAAGAGATACACATAAGGGATACTGGCCACACTAGGTCTTGTATTGAGGTGGTTTTGACTCTTAAATGAAAAAATGACCCATAGATCATTCTTATAATGTATAAACACAATCAATATTCTTTTGGTCGGATTTTTATATGTCAGTTGTTGTTTTCATTTCAAATTCTATTCATTTTTAAAAAAGAGAGACACATTGAGTGATACCGGAAACACTATTACATTTATTGAGGAGAAAGTTACTCGAACACATCAAAAATGACCCATGAATTGTTCTGAAAAATTATCAACACAATTAGAATGTGTTTGGTGAGATTTCTATATGTCAGTTGTTGTTTTCACTTAAAATTATGTCCATTTTAAACAAAAGAGAGACACTTTAAGTGATATCGGCCACATTGTGCCTCATATTGAGGAGAGGTTTACTCATACATGTCAAAAATGACCCATGGATCATTCCTCGAAAGTATCAACACAATATTAATGCGTTTGGTTATATTTCTATATGCCATTTGTTGTTTTCAGTTAAAATTCTGTCCATTTTAAACAAAAGAGATACACTTTGAGTGATAACGGCCACACCGTGCCTCAGATTGAGGCAAGTTTGACTCATACCCATAATAAATGACCCATGGATCATTCCCCTAAATTAACATCACAATAAAATTGCGTTTGGTCAGATTTATGTATGTCAGTTGTTGTTTTCATAAAAAATGTTTTCCATTGTAAACAAAAGAAAGACACATGGAGTGATACCAGCCCCACTGTGCCTCATATTGAGGCGAGGTAGACTTGTACAGATAAACAATGACTCATGGATCATTTTTCTAAAGCATCAACATAATCTGAATGATTTTGGTCGTATTTCCATACTTTAGTTGTGGTTTTCAGTTAAAATTATGTCCATTTTAATCAAAAGAGAGACACTTTGAGTGATACCGGCAACACCGTGCCTCAGATTGAAGAAAGGTTGACTCATGAACATCATAAATAACCCATGGAGAGTTCGTATAATGTATCAACACAATCCTAATGCGTTTGGTGGGATTTATGTATGTTAGTTATTGTTTTCACTTAAAATTCAGTCCATTTTAAACAAAAGAGAGACACTTTCAGTGATACCGGCCACACCATGCCTTGTATTGAGGTGGGGATGACTCTTACATGTTACAAATGACCGATGGATCGTTCCCCTAAATTATCATCACAATATGAATTCGTTTGGTCAGATATAATGTTATTTTGATGATTTTACTTGTTTTTCTTATCCAATGCTCAAAGAAAAGTGGTTCATCATTCCTTCATGTTGCTGGTGCATTTCATCTTTTAAAAAGGTAAAATGACTCATTGAAGAAGGGAATATTTATTTAATAAAAATCAAAATATTTCTATGAACATTTACATACAACAATGTTTCATCTTTTGATCCCCTTATCCCCTCTCAAAAATGACCGCCAATTGTACTTGCCCCCAAGCCAGATCTTAATTCTATTTGTGTACAATCTTCCATCAGGTATGCATACCACTCTTTTATGAACAAATCTATATTGTCTTGTGATTATGATGATTTTCAGAAGACATAGTATTACTACAAAATATATAAATAATTAATTAATAAATAATTTAAATTCAATAGTTGTTGTTTTTTGAAAATACCACTTTACGGATGCTAGTATGTTGATGAAAAATAATCTATTTCTTAAATTTTCCAACATAATAACCAGATTCATTATCGTTTGTCTTTTTTTTGGACACTTCACAAAATTTTCTCATTAGTAGAATAAGTATATTGTGTTGATATGTTTTTGGATAGTGAAATTTTATTATATATACCCTGATATTTGTCCACACGTAGTAATTCCTCACCTCCTTATTTTTAGCCCCTATCTTGATTCCATTATTTTGATGGTAATGATACACAACCCTATCATAACAAAATCCTCATAAAAAGATAATTCAAATTATATTACTTGATTTTTAGACAAAAAATGTAGGATGTAGTGTCTTATAGATTCAAAAACTCCATCATGTGTGGTCGGTTTGTGGCATATCCTTGCATTGAATCAAGAAAGTAAATATTTGGAGTATTCATGTTCACTAAAATTAGCATCCAATGTTGCCTAAAAACACAACAAATAATAAGTAATAAAATAAGTGAAAATATAATTTTTATTCTTTAATCGTAGAGTTTTACCCCTGCATGGTTGGTATTAAGAAGAGTCTGTCACCTGTAATCTTTGTTTGAAATGATTTTAGTGAGTCGTTCACTATTTCATCCTTTTTTCATATATACATCTATCAATAATATAAAATTCATTTAGTAATAATTTTCACCTTATATCAGATTTTATAAATTAAATTCATGAAAACATACATCATATATAAATAAACAACTGTGATGCCTAGCCAACCGTATTAAAGGATCTCATTTACATTTTCAACACTAATGAAATAATTAACTTACTCTCAGAATATATTACTTTCCAAAAACAAATATTACTACTACCTCCTCTTAGCTTCGTGTCCACAAGAGTCTTCAATGCTACTAAATGTGGATAGATAACAAGTGGTGTTATTGTGTCTTTAGTAGCTCTTTGGGATCGGTTGGTCGATCCTTTAGATGCTTTTGGGCTGATGATTCATGTAAGCCCCTTCCCTTTCTCCATCTATATTAACATTAATTGGTTTATACCATTTTATCATTAATTGTTAAAGGTTTAGCTTGATGAAAAATGGAAATAAATACCTCTTGGTCAACATGTACTATTACAAGGTGTGAAGACCATGAAATGAATGTCCCAATAGCCTTTTAAACTGTATGAATATCATCATCATCAAGTGGAATAGGTATCTCTGCATTTTTCTCATGAGATACAGTAATTGTGACTTTAATATGATCATTCAGAAGTGTTCTATTATACAGATTGTCCTCTGGGATGTTGAACATTGTAACCCTCTCTACAAGGTGATAGGTGGGTGTTGACAGATATAATTCACAATCAGTATCACCCTATAGAAGATCAGCATATGATAATTATCAGTGTTTGTCTGATACACATTTCATGGGAACAATTATTATAATATTTATTACCACAGTGAGGATAGTTCTTTAAGGGGAATGACCCACCTCAATGCTAATGGGTGGTGGGCGAGATCTTCATGCGCTGGTTGTTCTTGAGTTGTGTCTTCTCCTTGATTCCCACCCATTAATGTTTCTAGAAACACTCCCTGCCATTTAAATTGTTCATTAAGAGTTTCTAGTCTTTTGCTCATTTGTTTCATTTTTTCATCCTTATAATCCATTTTTCTCATAATATACTAGGGGTGTCACCCCAAACCCCACACCTCTAACATGACAGTATTGTTCTGGCCGCTTCAAATTTGTTTATAATAGGTCTTCATCCACTACATGGGTAGTTTATTCTTGTGACTATCGGATATAAGAAAATAACTAATTCTTTTATGTAAGATCAATTTAAAATAAATCTTTTTATCGTGTCAGACTCACACATATTTACCACACTTTTTGTGTGTTTTCATCTACTAGTTTCCCTTCCTTAGTCACACATGCCTCCTTTAATAGATCATGACATGGGATGGAAGTGTCGTTGGTTTTAGACTCATCAATCTATTTATAAATATAGAAATATAATTATGATTTTATATCATGGCACCTAACAATATTACTGTAAATTTAAAATACGTACCATTTTATTTTCTAGTGAATCGTACCCCATCCTTACATTACGAATGGGGTATGTCAGTTTCGATGCACGTTCCTTATTTTCAGTACTGAGTTTTTGTTTCATAAATGAAGTATTTACAATAAATGTGATGAATACACATATCCTCAAACAATGTATTATCATCCACAATGTACCTGAAACTTCTCATCCCCACGATGGCCAATAATTGAATCTCATGCTTCTTGGGATATCATGTGAGCGTAGACAAGGGGTGGGTGTGGGTTTTTTTACCTTTGGAATCGTTCAGGTGACATTTTTTTAAATAGTGAGAAAACCTCGATGATTCCTTCCTGAAGGACATAGTGCATAATTTCTGTGCGAATCATCTAATATAAATGTACTATGCAAGAGATTGATAAGTGAAAGACAATGATTCATTATTTTATATTCTAGTAAATTAGTGAATTAATATCATAATGTTAATTTAATTTCATCCCAGATCACATCCTTCAGCCCGAACAGAACATTGTTCCATGAATCTATGTCAATCAGCACGCATTTCCGAGTGACAAATCCAATGTAACTACTAAACATAGCCTTATTGGGATTCACATGTTGGCCTCGTTCATTCCATCCTACATCAAATTTGACTCATTTGCTTTTCGCCTAAAAACTTTTGGCAAACACCTAAAAACTAAGATGCTCCTATGTTTTCTACGACGTCAGTCTTTTATCCCCAACCATTTAATTAATATCAATATCACCTATATTCTCATATAAAATGCTAGAAACAACATGTGCTAATGGTTGTTGGACCTCAACAATAGGAGCAGAAACAGGTTCAGAAACTTGTTGTTACTCTGTAATGTGAGAAGCCGCAACAGCAGAAGCAACAGTAGCAACAACAGCTTGAGATACTTGCTCAGCATCGAGGTTCGGAGCACCAGAATGTTTAGAAGTCATTATCTGAAAAAATGGTTGAATAGTTAATTTAGATTACATAAATTCAGTAATTATAAGATGATAAAATGAGATAACAATATCAATATTAAAAACATAAAATAACATGTTGATTGAACTCCATTTCTTTTTTTCATTGGCAGAAGGGATTTTACCACTCTATCAATTATCCAAGTCACTTTATTGTGGTCTCCTGTAACATATAAAATCTAATCTACAATGGGACCACTATGAAATTATTTCAATGTTCCACTGAAAGGATCACCCTCAACTGAATTTTCATCAGACCCTTTAAGTAGTTTTTGACGATAAAATAACAATAAACCGCTTTTGGTTTGCAGGATCTGGAACATAAAATACTTGTACTGCATGTGATGTCGTTATAAACTATTTGTCTTTGTGCCCTTCTTTAGTAAAATAATATTTCGCATATACCAATTCGTCTATTTTAACACCACTATTGTTATCAAACCATTTTCATTAATAAATTGTCAATTGGAATGTCTTATAATCCAACTCCCATATTTTTTTCATAATGCCAAAGTTTTAGATATTTGAATAAATCATATTTCTGTCCTTACATCTAGAAACATGCATCACTTCAGCCACAGGTGTAACTCCACTATTTTTCATGGTACTATCTTCATCATGTTCATATTTATAGAATGTATAACCATTAATTCCATAAAACATGTAAGATAATACATATACCCTTCATCTAAAAGCTACCCGTCAAAGTCATTCTAAAATTGAATTCAGAATTTCATTTAACTACTCAAAAATATGGTCATAAAACCATCATATAAACTAGTGAGTATCTGTATTTGATATCCATTTTCATCACTTGATGGATTAAACTGCATAATAATTTATTTATGGGTTTTAATATATGGAGCAACCTCCCAGCTATTATGCAAAACATAAATGTGGGCCTGCTTCTGTTCTATAATATTG
Organism: Viscum album; assembly: GCA_963277665.1. Taxonomy (NCBI): domain Eukaryota; kingdom Viridiplantae; phylum Streptophyta; class Magnoliopsida; order Santalales; family Viscaceae; genus Viscum; species Viscum album. The sequence continues at coordinate 911,590,951 of OY728162.1, read as the reverse complement.
ATTGTCACAACATCTCTTCCAGAAACTCCCTCACTCTCAATGCATCCAGGGTGACGAGATTTTGGGAGACCAATGCTTTCCACATCAGATAGGTATTTGGTACAGATGTCAATGGATTCATCAAAAATATTTCTCTCCATTATACAAACCTCTGTCCGACATTGATTTTTGAAATACCCTTTCAAAATGATCATATGTCGTTCGATGGGTCACATCTATAGTGCACAGGACAACAAAGTCGAATCTCTCTCACCATGTGAAGCATCAAATGAACCATCATATCCAATAATGTTAGTAGGAATTACATTTCTAATTCACATAATATAATGAAAATTTCTCATTACGTAGATAGAAATTTTGCTGGGTCTAATACTTTGCTACCTATAGCTTTGAAAAAGAAACAAAGTTTGGTTAACATATGACGAACATTGTTGGAAAAAATAAAATGTAAAGATATAAGAATTAAATCTTTCATCAAAACATGGTAGTAATGTGATTTCTAACCTTTTAACATCAAATAATTTATTGACACAATGTTCATGATATTTGATGAATACCCATCTGTAACCATTACATCGTTGAAGAAGTTACAAAACTGATATCTCTCCTCCCCGGAAACATTGTATGAAACTTGAGGAAGAAACATTCAATTTTTACCCATCACAAGAGCTAACCCTTCTCGTATTCCCATGCCAACCATGTCCAAACTTTCCTTAATTCCATCCATTGTTTTTCCAGGGGCATTTAGCAACATTCTGATAACACTGTCACATTCATTTTTTCCCATGCATCAAATAAAGAAACTTTCTGATGTACAAACAATTCCAGTATAGTAATTCAAAAAAAAACTAATCTCTTTTTACAATAGATATTTATAAGGCTTTTCAAAAATGGGTTTTAAAAAATAGTGTTCACGTCTTTTACTTTTTCAGATAACTGATCACCAGTTAGTGGAGAAGTTGTTGTGCATTTTTCTGAACATCCATTGAATGATCTCGTCTAAGATCCATACTTATGATTCAGAGGTAGAAATATACAATATCCTAGAAACACATATTTTAATGAATTTTTTAACCTAATTGATTATGTATCCTCTTCACACACAAGAAACCCTTGAGTTACTTTAATGATATAGCCTGAAAAATTTCTATAAGTAGGGAAATCACTTATCGTCCCATACAACATCTCCCTCAACATAAAGTATTCCCTTTTATAAGAATCATACTGTATAACACCTAAATCCCACAATAACTTCAAATCCTCGATCAAAGGAGACCAATAAACATCAATATCCTTAAGTGGTTGTTTTGGTCCTAATATTAAGATAGATAACATGACGAATTTCCACTTTATGCATAATCAGGGTAGAAAGTTATAATTTACCAACATAACATGCCATGTACTATGAGTGATGGTTTGAAAACCAAAAGGATTCACCCATTATGTAGATAACGCAATATGAAGGTTTCTCATCACTTTTCCAAATTCAGGATACTCTTGATCAATTATCTTCCATTGAGGAGAGTCGTCCAGGAGACGTAAATTCCCATCATTATTTTTTTATCTACAAGACACAACAATTGTCTTGGAGTTTCTTCACTTACATATAGATTCCTAAACATTGGAATGATTGGAATGTACCATAAAAAATTTGTAGAACAAGATTCATCTTTCTTGTATTGAGAATAACAACACTTTGGGCATTCTGTAAGTGATTTATTCTCCTTATGAAACAGTATACATCCTTTTGGGCAGGCATGTATTTTTTCAAAAATCATACTCATAGAGTGTATAATTTGTTTAGATTTATATGTTCGGTTTGGGAGCTCATTATCTTCTATGAGAATGTCATTTAAGAGATCATGTAGTTCAATAAAACTGGCATCACTCCATCTGTTTCCTTCTTTTAATTTATACAACTTCATTACAGCTGACAATGCTTTATATTTAGTGCAACCAGTATACAATGGAATGTTGGATCAACTCATTAATTTCTAAAACAGTTTTGGGAAATCACCGAGTTCATCTTCAGCTATCCTTGTCATTTCCTCAATATGATATTCATCATCATCGATTTCTAAAATCACATCCTACATATGTTCTTCTTAATCATCCATATTTTTATTCATGTCTGAGGATGCATAAAACAAAGTTTTATCCCATCCAGTAGCTACATTCTATTTTTCTCTATGTTTTTATAAACATTTATATCTTTGATCTATTCCATGACATATCAAATGTTCTTCCAAATCATCTGGAGTAATAAGTCTAGAATAAAAACAACATAAACACGGACAATGGATTTGAGAAGAATCCTTTGCGTGATCCTTTGCAAACTTGATGTACACTTTCAATCTGTTATCATATAATATTGTCAAACAATTAGGATTGATACCATCATTATTCATCTCCAACATATTTGAATCAAAAATATTAGTATTTATGATTCAAATAAAAAAACCAAAACTTCCAAATACAGTTGAACAGAACCACATCCTTATAAAAATAGAGATTAATAGAGCCTAACCATTTCCAATAATGATTTGGAAATAAAAAAAATAGGATAGACCCACCATCAAAATAAAAACACGTTCCAACCCCCTTACCAATAGTTTTATCACCCACCACCCTTATAGAAAAACATTAAACATCCTTTTAACCGCCACTACCAGCCACCTCAATCATAATAAAATAATCATATTAAACAACCCAAAACTATTCACCAAACTCAAATAAAATTAAAACAAGGGGTTCGCGGGGGGAAAAAATAACCATGGTTTATCCAAAATTACTATGGAATATCATAGGTTTTGTTACAAAAATTAACTTAAGAAATAGATAATTAAGGTTAGTAAAATAAATTCTATCACGAACATATAAATAATATGCAATAACTCTCCCTCAATAACATGGGACACTACCAACGCCTACCATATACAAAGGAAATAAATGAAAAAATTAGGAAAAATAGTTTCTGGTATATATTTCTAATAGTATTATAAGAATAGTATAATGATCAATGAACGTACCACTAAACACTCCTGAAGCCTCCTGGTAAAAATACTCTAGTGACTACAACTATCCTAGATTATAACTGTTAACTTTTCAATATAGGAGTAGTATACTTAGGAGTAGTATTACTAGAATCAAACCAAATTTCCATCCACCTCTTGGTCCTCCCCTATCTACTCCATCACTTTAGTGCTATACAAACCTCTATTCCCTAGTTCTTTCCTGTGCCTAGCCTATTCATCGACTACCTCTCTAATCGTAACTTGAATGTTAAGAAAACACAATGATATATGTCTATACCCATCCCATTCATATTAAATTCCTTATATTAATGGGATATCATTGAGGTACCATTGAATGACAGTGCCTCCTGAGATGAGACATGCATCACATGCCTACTGTGGGTGGGTGATACTAACCCTACATCCCAGAAGATCACTACCTTACAAGATTATGATATCAACTCAAACCATGGGAATAATCCTAGAACACTAATATAGACATCCAAAGATTAGTATTACATGTTCAATTCCCCCAAACCACTAGAGTTCTGTCTAGGAATTGATCAATATAAATTAATGGATTTAATAAAAAGAGCTGAAATATAATCTTACCAAGTGAAAGAAATTTACAATTTCCTAATAATAAATTCATCCCCCATCATTTAATTGGGTTATCCATAGTCTATGTGTACTTATCCAAAATCACTTGGCCTTACACACAAAGGGTAGTTCTTTACTAGAGCACTCTCTATTCAAATTAACAATCTTGATACCCATAATAGGTATCAGGGAAGAATAAATATCTACCCAATGAAGTGCTTGGTGTCTCCCCATTGTAAAGAAAAAACATTTTAGACTAGCATGTAAGAACAACTGGTTATAGAGTTTTACTAAGTTGACACCATCATTAAATTATCCGTGACATAAAAGAAAGATGTTTGGAATTTACCATTGATTGAAGTCAAGAAACATCCCACAATCCTAAAAATAATTAACCACCCAAATACAATTGTTCACATGTTCACACCAATATCTAAAGCAAAATTTCTTTTCCAAAGAATACCATTCAGCATTCCATGGATGCACTACTCTGATCTCTTTATATTCTATGGCCTTAGTACATGAAGATTAGAGGCCAATCCATGAATCTTGGTTTAATAATAAATTAACATAAATGGATTATTGGTTCCCCTATGATCCGTCTCATGGAGAGATTCAATTTAGAACACTATAACTTCACAAGGACACTAATCATCTCTGGTATATGGCTTGATGCATACACCTTTTCTTACTAATAGTTAACCATATGTCTCCCTTATAAATCATTCCATAATTCTTCTACATTCATAGAGATGAAAAGTATTCTTCTTGCACACATTACATTAAACCATGCACTTCAACTAAGGGAAATATAACTAAACAACCATAGGGTTGGATACACTTTCTATATTTGAGGTGTCCTAATCACTATCATAAATAAAAACATCCCCATAAACACAATCACGAGCACATCATGACACCCACCATGTGTAACCAATTAATAATGAGGCAGGTACTTTAAAAAATCTTCTTTTTCATGAAGGGGTTTACAAAAAGACCACTTTCCCCAGCATATATAATCCCACTCCACCAAAAGGATGAGAAAAAAAACATTCAACATTAATAAAATATTAGTGTATAACTAGGTCTAGCAAGTGGTTTCATGAGAATATCAAACCCTCATGAAAATGACACTTGGTGAAAAATAAATTCTTGTTCCAAACAACATAAGGACCCATGGTGAATCATAAATAATTCATACTTTAGTTCAAATCATCTTATAACCACGTTTAAGATTCCACTATGTCTGTTATTTTGTGATATAGATTGTTATAACTCTATGTTAGTTAGCATATAATCCAAGGGTGGTGATCATGGGGAATAATCCAAACATCAATATAATGAAGACTACTATCAAAAAAATATCCACCTAAAAAATACCTACAAGAAGAAGATTAAGACTTACCTAGAGTAGATCGCACCCGCGATGGAGGGAGAGAAGAAGTGTCGCACGGTAGGGAGCAATCTGTTCTACATCGGGAGGGGAAGGCGTGACCACCAGAGGAGGAGGTTCATGAGAGGACGCACCTCCATTGAGAAATGGAGGAGAAGGGTTCATGTGGATTAGGGTCCAGTGGAGAGGAGGAGAATTACATTTTGCGGGGAGTAGGATCCACAGAAGGGGTTTGAGGGGGCGGATAAGGAGTAGGGATAGAGGGGATGTATGACAAAGAGAAGATCAGGGGGGAGGAGAGTTGTCACAAGGGTATAGCACCACGAGGGCTTGAGGGCGTGATAAATAAAGGATATTGTGGACCTGATTTTATAAAATATCAGACTATGGTTTTATCAGCTCTTTTTCAGCGCTTATAAAGTGTACTCTTTATAAGCACTAAATCTTTAGAGATGATAAAGGTCTTATTTATCAGTGATTTTCTAGATCTAATAAAGGAATTATTTATCACCGCTAATAATGTGCTGATAAAGGAAGCCTTTATCAGCGATTTTTTCTTAGCGCTGATAATAGGAGGCGCTTCCCTTGCCTGTTTTTGTAGTAGTACAAGATTATTTATGACTATTTATCTAAAGATAAAATTTTATAATATATCTCTCAAGAAACTAATTAATTTTAATATAATATGTTTATTTCATTAGAATATAATTTTTCCATTCATTTTCATCTATTTATATAATCATTATTTCAAATATTTTTTTTAAGAAAAATCATCCTTTCAGTCAAAACCCCTTTTTTGTTCCAAACCCATGTTTTCTAAAAATGATTCAAAAATGTTAACAAAATTTTGAAAATTATTTATTACATAATATTATTCAAATTTTTTTATTTTTTCCAAATAAAATGAAAGTAATCATCATTTCCTTATCCAAGAAATGCTTGTTTTAATTTTACCAAAAATGAGAAATAAATATTTATTTTAATTATTTTCAAATGAACAGAAATTTCAACCTACATGGACATTGTCATCTTTAGAAAATATTTTAAATATTATCAATGTTATTTTAAAATAAATTATTTTTCAAATAATAATATGTTTCAACAAGTGTTTTTAAATTTAAGGTTATCTTCTTCATAAAATGTTCTATATAATATTTCAAAAATCATTCTACATATAGGAATAAATCCATTTATGTTAATTATGATTTATTGAGGATTTGATCATATTGGGGAATTATTATTCTTTATATTAGTTATTTATAATTTTTATGAGATGTTTGTTATGTATATATTTCCCCTTCCATGCCTGTTTCCATGAAAATATTATTATGAAACCCACTTAGTTCATCATTACATATGATATGATGAAATGAAAAAATGATTATAAAACATGTATACTTTATAAATCTTATGATATAATTAAATATCTATGAAACACATTTCATTTCATGGGTGGGAATATGATAAATGTTTTACGATATTATGGAACACATATGTATCATTTTTATTATGTGATAGTGAAACCTATATATCACTCTAGTGAATTGGTATGAGATTTATATCTCAAGAGATAGGCTGGATTACATATAGGATGAACCCCATTTAGTATGGACCTTTTCTATATATGACTATATTTATAGTGAACCATTAATACAATGATTGTTTAGGTATTGAAATCATTCCCCAATAATATCCTTGTAATTGAGCCTCGACTACTAGGGAATTGATTTTCAATGGTTATTAGTAGTCCACTTTAATATGTATTAGGTCTATGTAATTCTCTCATGGAACTTGATCATTGATTCCCTTATGATTCATGTATTATTAGCATTCAATATTTATTACCTTTCGAAATATTATTATATTTTATATGTGTCTTATGATTTCCAAATATTATTGACATGATATCATACCATTATGTTCATGTTATAATTACTTCTCTCCCTCATTAACCCTTACTTAGAATCTAAGCTCAATCATCCTTGGGTTTAATTTCCCTAGGTTGTGAAGAATTGTTAATAAGTATTAGTACTAATGGGGGTGATCTTTATGGGATATGTTTAAGATAATTCACCAAAATATAAGATTGTTTAAACTGTCTCTAGAGAAACAAAACTATTACAAACATTGGTTTTTTTATTGGTGTATTGTATTAAATGTTATTCTAAAAAGATTTAAATTCAAGGTATGAGAATCCTAGGTCACTATAGTTGGTATAATATTGTAGGTTTTAATAACATAAATAATCTATAATGAGAAAATTTTTAGTGATATCACTAAGGATATATCTAAGGATATGTCCATGTAAGTATCTGAGGATCATTCTATAGATGAGACAAAGTATAACGAAATTTCACCATATTTTGGTAATGTTTGGGTTGCGTGGGTTCAAATAAATTCCATATTTTTTCATTTTACACATGGATGTTGATCTAGAATAGAGGTTATATGGGTGACAACGTTGAAAAGTGAAAATTAAGACAGACTCGATCGTCACCTGTTTCATGACAATGAGACTTCTTGTAACCTATTTTGAAAATTCTAATTAATATTTCATGGTAAATTCTTGATTAGTATACAAAACATTATGATGGATTTAAATAAATAATCACTATTAATTCCATTTTATAAACAAAATATATAATATATTTATAATTTTGTGATGACCTAGACATACTATATGTGATTTTTCATTATTATGTTGTTTTTAGAAATGATTAGTTTCACTCAAACTATTATTTTTCAATTTATTCAATGGCTATAACCAGACACAACTACGTTATCATTGAATGTGATGGAAGGTTTTCTGATGAACAACCAAATTGAATGATGATTAGAATAATTTATATTGTGATTATGCCTAATTAGATATCATGTAATGGGATTGATGAAGTACACTATAACCAAATCTCAAACTCACCAAAGGAGATAATGATAGAGTTCACTAAGAGTTTGGGTAGTGGAAAAAATGATGAAAATACGATCAATTTTCCAAAATTTCAAGTATGTTGTAAGAGGCACTCTAGATAATGTCTCAATAGAACATGAATATGGGTTATTTGTTCAACATAAGAGAACATAGAATGTAATTTCCAAGAAAAAAAATGAAATGTCCCATTAATGAAATAGAAGGGAATATTGGTGTCCATAAACTTTTATAATTTTATTATTTTTTTAATTGGGTAAAGTATGATATGTATGAAAATTAATTACCTATATGGGATGTTTTTGAATAGTATCAAAAATGTGTTTTAAGTATTAGAAATACTACTAATGATGAAGATACCACGATTGGAATGTGAATGGTATTGGTTGTTTTAATAGTGTTGTTTATGTTAGAAGTATAAAACATCATTAAATTGAGTTAAAGGACTCTTAATACACGATTTGTATTTCATATTATAGTATATATTTATCATGTGATACAATTATGGATTCTATTTAATTGTTTAATAATTAAGTTTTAGGATTAATGTGTATATATATTGGTAGTCAATAATTATATTATATGAATTATAAAATATATAAGGATAGTCTTATAAAAGGTTTTAATTATTTAATTTCAAGATTATAATTAATGGAATTGATTACCTAGAAAATTTATTTAATGTAAAAGTAAAATTTTATGTAAAAATACATAAGTGAGGGATGATAACAGTTAATTATTTACAAATATTAACATAATAATTTTTGGATAAAGAGATGATGGATATAGATAAAGTAAATTGCATAGTATTGATGACCTTCAAGTTCATAATTTTTTTTGAAAAAAAGTTGAATATATTGGCATTAGAGGACATTACCAAAAAAATTGGATTTTTTTAATATATCTAATAATATGTCTTTGATTTATAGAATAAGGAAGAATGTGTGATTTAAATAATGTTTTATGGTAATTAATGTAATTGAAATGTTTCAATATAACACATGATAAATTTATCCACATGTTCGGTTTGTGGGAATTAAAAGATACCTCATGTTGTTTGGGGGATTAATTAAACGTTCATTTTGGTAATGTGGTGACATTTTTTTAATTTTTTATAGATTTTAATATTTTTTAAGGGTTATATTTCTAAATTTTTTTGTAAAGGATTATTTATAAATTTTATGATGTTTATAGATTATTTTGTTATTTCCCCATATGAGAAATTATTCTTAACTTATTAAAACCATTTTTCATAAAAAAAAAATTAATAAATGTAGAAGGAATGACATACTGTTCTGTTGTAAATCTTATTTAGTGATTCAGACAAGACCAAACTTTATCTATTAGAGTAAGTGATAATGTGGAAATTGATAAAGGCAGAACCAAAGGATGATTTTTACCATTCAAATATAAATGAATCAACTAATTACACTTTCATATGTTCTCAGTATATATGGAAAATGATTTCCCCTACTTTAGAAAAATGATCATAAAATAAAATTGTGGCCAATTATCATTTTTTATTATATAAATTTTCTTTTTGAAACCTATTTGGTTTATGGTTTTGTGGTTATTAACATTATCTATACCACCAACTTCCTTGTGGTCAATGATATATATCACTCAATATAATTATTGACACCTTTCTTCGATGTACAATTCTTTTCTCCCAACCTATGTTATCCTATATAGAAACATAGTAATGAGTTACATAAGGAAATGATTATGTTCCAAAATTTCCCAGTTTATTCAAAGTTCTATTTTTCATTTTTACGATGTAGGTTTTATAAATGAACGTCTAAATGTGATACATTTGATGACTAAGATGAATTTTGATGGAGAAATTCATTTTAAGTAGGGTATAATTTAATAACTTGAGATTTTGTACAATATTCATTTTAGATTAATTTTATCTCTTCAATATTGTTCATTACTCATAATACTGAATTTATCTTGAATTACACATAACAAAATGGTTCACATGCATTACACACAATATTGGGTCTAAACAAAATGTAACATATTACTAAAATATTGTAATTTAATATGATGGGTACAAATAAGTCATTGGAATGGAAGGTACCAATAATATTAAATAAATTATTAAAAAATAAGGTTAACACATATAAATAAAATGAATTATTTGGTGACCAATTAATTAAAAATGAAGATAAAACCCAGTTGAAAATAAAGTATATTTTTTTAAACCCATTTTTATGAAAAAAAATGTTTTACCTTAATAAAAAATTAATTCTCCTTAATAAATCTAATGATATTTATATATTATATATTCAATCAACGTTTTATAATTAATATTTTTCATTTCCATAAAATGGAGAACAATAAATCCAATTTTATGATGAAAAACTCAATTTTTCTAAAAAGCTGCTTTGTAAGCATTTCAGCGCACTTATTTGAAAGAAAACATTTTTTAACCATTATGAAATTTATTGTTTATAATTTAATTTTTCAAATATTAATATCAAAATTATCATTGGGTGATTTTTTTAAATATTCTTAAATGATTAATTTTTTTATTAATATTTAAAAATAATAAAATTTTATTGAATACTTCATTTAAATTTAAATTATTTTTAATTTTAAATTATATTTTAAATTGATTTTAAAATAAAATTTATGAAATTATATATGTATTAATCCAATTCATGTTATTTTAATAAATTCCATTTTGAAATTAGATCGAAAATATTAAAAACAATTTGAACTTTTTCTTGTTGAAAACTCGCTATCTCATCACATCTGAAAGAATAATTTTTAAACTAATTTTTTCCTCTTCTCTAAATTTAATTTTGAAAAATGCATTGACCATTTTGAATCAAATAAATTTATATAATCTAATAAATTCTACTTAATTTCGGACCAAAATGAATAGTGAAATAGGAAAAAATAATTACCACACTGAAGTAAAATGGGGTTTTCGGGGGGGTTAAACTGAGGAGATAAGGGTACAAATGACCACAAAACATGTGTAAAATATATTTTCTAGACATATATAGACCATAAATTTCATAAGGCCAAATAATTCTCTATATTTTATCCTTTGATATTTATAAAAATGTGGGACAACTTTTTTCTTTCAAAATATTACAATTGGGCCACTCATATAGCTTATAAAAGGACGCCCTCATTCATCCATTCTTCACACCATCAAACAATTTTAGTGGAGACATTAACCTCCAAAATAACTTCCCAACTTCCCTCCTCCCATCCTAGAATACTTATGTTTAACATAAAACATTCCTATGAATGATTTTGGTGTAAACTTAAAGAGTTTACGTAAATAATAGGTATTGTTCTTTAGTAATTCTTTTTATTTTATATCTTCCTCTTCCACCTTAAATTTGTATTACACCATGATGATATAATATAATTCATAAAATATATATCATTATATTATTTTAGGTTATGTTAATAACCTAACACCATCCCCACTTCTGTTAAATTGGTTACGAAATCATCGTTCATGAGTATGGAAGACTACCACCTCACAAACTGATTACATTCATTTTTGCCTTACCACATATACCTATTGGGAATAATTATGGATATAATGTGTATATAGATATAGTATATTTATAAAATAAGTATAAATTTAGAATCATTATATCATATATACCAATTTATATTTTATTTGATAGGGGACATGATTAAGTAGATCGTGTGTATGGCGAAATACCACATCCTAGAGCGATTCGATTAATTATCACTAATGATTTACAAGGACTATAATAGGGGTGAATTTTACAAATATAAATATTATATAAATGACATAATTTTTATTATCATGAAATATTTATCATTCTGGTAATATAAAATATCCTTTCATTTCTTACCCATTCACTCACAGAAAGATGATATTGTCATTCATGTATGTGTGGACTTCCACCTTCACGAAGTGATGTGACAATGTATCCATCACCATATCACCTGGATTACTTGTAAAATTATATCTAAAAGGAAAAAACTTTATATTTTTTATATTATTATAATTATTAAATTATATGATATTACATACCTCATTTTTGTAATGATCGTTGAATAAAGGAGGTGTTACACATGTTTATATATGACCTACTGTATACATTGTAGAAACATACTTTGAATGACTGATAATTACTTTATTTATCATCAAAACACTTTAATGGGAAAAGAGAGAAACCATGATAACTATATAACAATACCATAATAACCCATGAATAAAAAAACCCTGAAAAAACAATAAGATCTACCCCTCCCCAACAGCTACACTATGTTGACAAGCCTTCACCAATGTAAGACCCTTTGGAAAGCAGTCTCATACAGAAGTGCATGGGCACAGAACCGATGGATAATCCATATAGAAACACACTTCATTTATCAAATCCATAATTCATGACTAGTATTACAATTATAAATGATGTATAAATATGATAACTTTATCAATATTATAATTTGGGATATTATGGACCCATTATCAAAGAAATAGGACCAAAAATAGAAAATCAAAATGTATACAAAGAACAAGGAGATTATTATGTATATTGATATGTTTACATGGAAATGTGAATAAACAGGTAATAATATTTCATAATAAATGACACATCATAGGATTTATAATTTTGGTTCTATAATACTTGTGTAATAAATATATATTTCCTATACATGAGTTTTGAACTTTTATGAAGGAATTGAATATGTAATATAAGTGATTTTTGTCTCACTTTTTATATGGAAAACATGCCATATTCACCACATATTAGTTTTATATAGTGTATATAAATCCGAAGTATTTATTATTTTAATCTTATAATTAAAAATATATGTATATTTACCTATGAAATTTATTATATATCTGTCATGGGATTTACAGTTCAAAAGTTTCCTAATGAGAAACATATTTTTGTATCAATTTAACTTTTATGGGGAATATAGTAATGTTTTTCACCTATATTATTTTATGAGGTGTATATACATCCCCTTTGACATGTAAAATCATTTATTAATTTACCTTCACGGTATTTTATTTTCATTTAATGAGATTCATTTGAGGGGAATTCACTTAAATGTTACATAAGTGGTGAATATTTTTTGTTATGATCTCAATTTTAATTAAGGAAATTTATGAATATGTATCCGATGATAAAATAATATGATCCATATCTCAAGAAGACATGAATTTTCTTCCCCTATGGTTATTTTATGAGAATAAATTTTTAAACGGTTTTTTATTTTGTTCATGAATACATGTGTTTATAATGAATGATTGGTATAAAAGTCATATTTTTAGCTAAAACCCCTTTTTCTTCAAAACTAGTGGTTAATAAAAAAGGTTTCATAATTGTTTTTATAAATTTCAAAATTATTTATGATAAAAAATTGAACAAATTTTTAATTTTTTTGATAAATTCTCATATTCATCTACTTTTCCTTTCGTAATCAATTTCCATTTGGATATTATTGAAAATGAGAAATAAATATTTGTTTTTACATTTTATGACATCAATGTAATTTCATAAAATAATTCTCATTCTTTTCATTAAAGTATAATTAATATCTTTTCAAGGTTACATTCAATTAAAAACATTTAGAAGAAAAATAATTTTTGAAAATTGACTTTCGATATATGTTCGATATCCTAATAAAATATTCCATGAAATATTCCAAATACATTATTCATTTATGATGACATCCATTGATGTGAGATATTATTTAATGATGATATAATCCAAGGATTCTTTTCAGATTATTTCTCTTAACGGTCAGTTTTATGATGATAAAAATTTTATGTAACCAATTTTTATTATTGAAGTAATAGAATGATTAAATTATTATGAAACCCTATTATATTTCCATATGTTATGCTATGATGAAATGGATAAATGATTTTGAAGTCTTTCACCTATTAAAAGGTTATGATATGATGAAATGTAAATAATAACCATTTTAATTCATGGGATTTGATATTATGATATTATTATGATATAGTGGAAAACTTATGTATGATATTCATTATATTATTGGTGGGACATATATATCACTCTAATGAAATGTGTAAAGTTATATATATTATGAGATATATAGTACTCTAAAGGTAATTAAACCTAGTTTAGTAATGGGATTTTTCCTCTCTGATGGTCATGGAAGTGATCCATGGCTGCTATGACTTTTTTTGGAGGGAACCCATTCCACTATTTAAGGCATAGAAATGACTCTCATTGAATATGGGATTGATTTTATATGATTCCATGTATTCCATAATAGTATGTCTTATGCCATGTTTATGATATCTTGGACTTTGTTCATTAACTCACATTTGATTAATTCCATGTTGACAACTAATATTTATCCCATGTCTCAAGAATATGATATTTGATAATAATGGTTTGGTTTAAAATTGTTATTCTCATGTGTTCATACATTTATGATCATCTTATGATTACTAATAATCTGATATCACACTTCTTTATATTTCCTCTCCCCATGATATGATGATATATTTTTTATGGAGGAGTACCAAATTGGAAGGTCATTATGGGATACATTGAAGATCATTCATCATATTCGAATATTGTGTACCTATTCTTGAAAAACACTAAACTATTATGGGACTCACACATGTTCTTATGTAATTTATTAAATAATCATCTAAAAAATTTTATATCTATATATGAGAGGTCTAGGTATCTTTAGTTTATGTACTCAACAATGATATTTTCCATAGTATTGATCATTTTAGCGAGATACACTTTATCATAGGGCTGTAATATCTATGATATATGTGATTATAATAAAGAAGATTCATCCACCTCCTTCCACTTCTATATAATTGGAGGTAAAATGATGATATTAAGGGTGATTTACTTATATCAGTATTTTTTTCTAATTATATGGAAATCCAATCCATACCCCTAATTTTATCAAATTATTCTAATAGGAGTATCAAAAGGTTTATTGGTATGTTCATCCTAGAAATTTAGTCATGGGAGGAGCTATATACATTGTATTAAATAATATCCCTTTTTCCATTTTCACTAAAAAAACCACTTAAATAAGTTTTTGTGGTGTTAGAATAGTTATACTAAACAAGTGTGACATGAGATAATTCCCCGATCTATAGACAATAAGCACACATTTCACTATATTATTATTATTTTTAAATCATTTAATTCATCAAAGATAGACATAGGGATTAAAATATTTATTTTAAAAAATATATAAATGGGAATTATGGACATAAATTTTATAACTCATTAAAAATGTATAATCAATAATGTAATGGCTGAGAATTTTCTTGTCTATTCTTTTGCTGAAATATGTTGTTTGAGGTGTTTTGGGAAGTAAAGGGGACTTATCCCCAACACTTTTAAACATTTCCATACTATTTAAGGAAAATGTGTCACAAAATAGTGTCACTTCCTTTTCAATGTTTCCAAAAATTTTCATGAAGTAGTGTCCCTAAACGGTGTCAATTCTGTTGCACAATTTCTATACTATTTCTTGAAACTATTTCAAAAAACAGTGCTACATCCTTTTATAAATTTTAAAACATTTTTCATGAAATTGTGTCATGAAAAGGTGTCACTTCCCTGGAAAATTTTCAAAATTGTTTCATAAAATAGTCTCAGGAAATGGTAGCACATAAACTGTTTCACAGAAATGGTAGCACAAAAACTTCTTCATAGAAATAAAATAACAAAAATGGTGGAAAAGAAATTGTTTCATAGAAAGGGTAGCATAGAAACTGTTTCACAAAAGTGGTAGAAAAAATTAGTTTCACATAAATGGTATCATAGAAATGGTAGCACAAAAACTATTTCCAAGAAATAGTAATAGATAAATGGTATCATAGAAAATGTTTCACAGATACTGTAGCGTAGAAACTATTTAAGAAGAAACTATAATAGAGAAACTATTTAACAGAAATTGTAGCAAGAAAATAGCCGCATAGAAATAGTATTATAGAAATTGTTTCATTTAAATGGTATTACAAAAATTAATTCATTGAAATGATATCATAAAAACTATTTCATAAATAATGTTTCTATAACTGCTTCATTTGATTTTTGAAATTTCGTTTTTCCCCAGATTACTATAGTATCAATTGTTTAACAGTTTCATTGAAAAAAATGCGTTAAAAGCCTTATTTTAAGGGATTTAAGGCTAATTCAGCGCCCATCACTCCTATCTTAATTTCTCTAATCCTCGGGATGCCTTTACATGGTCAAACTGTGTGGTTTAATATGATACAATTTTATTGAAAATTCCTTCATATCTTGAACCACTGCCCCATTAAATATTATGAAGTGATAATATATCTTCCTACCTTATTCTTTATTTTTATTCCCTATAGTAGTAATCTAGATCCATTTATTTTTCCATAGGATTGGTGGGATTAAACCTTAATCCTTAGATCATTCCCCTTGAAGTCTCTTCTTACTACATGGGCACACCATATTTTGGTGCAACTAGGAGGAGTTTATTAATCATTGATATAAGGTTGTTTATACCATCATTTTTTAGGTCCCTCTCCTTTTGTTCCTCCATGTCATGTTATGGCTTGTGATACCCATTTTTCTAATGCATTCTTCTTAGTTGTTGGCTAGTGTGGTGGTGTCTCTGCATCTTTGGGTGGATGCAGTCCTCCAACAGAGGTGATCATGATTTTTTTTATAAGACTGTTCGCATTCAAAGAGTATAGAAAGTCTTTTGAGGTGGGGGATTTATCAATTCTCTATTCATTTATGTGTAGTAGTAGTGTTATCATTTGTTATCCAATGGATCACAATGTAAATAAAATAATAAATATTTTAACCAGATAAATAAATTTGTATTGATCATATTTTGTTGCCTCTTGTTTTACTGGATATTGTGAAATCTATGATTGATTTTTTTAACATGTTTTTCTTGGGGAAAACTGGTAAATAACGTAAATATGGATTAAATGTAAATTAATTGGATAATGATAAAGTGTTATGTTTTAAATTCGGTTGTTGTGGTGGTAAACTATTAATAATCGAATGGATATAGCTATGTCTATTCAAATGAACATATTAATTCATGATGGGTTAAATAATTGGTTGGTTGACAAATGATAATTCATGGAAGGGTTCTGAGTTACACTATTTCTTATAAAGGATAAGATCAATATTCTTAGAGATGTGACTTCTCGATGTTTTTGAAGGCTTGATGCATTGTATAAGGGCCAGGAGCCCAGTTGATATGATGTTTTTTTTCCTAGTAATTAGGATGTTTTAGGAGCCTGGATGGATTTTGTAAGATGGTGGGTAGAGAGGCCAAATGGTTGTGGTATCAGTTGATTCCTAGAGTGGTGAGATACATTTATTCATGCATATGGGTGTCAGGGAGAACACCTAGGATAATGAAATTGGTTGGATATGAATGATGGCATGCATGCTAAATCTTGTTGGTTGTTTATCAGCTTTACATTCCCCACTTCTCAAGAAATCTTGTCTTTCTTGCCTTGCATTCAAAAAGCGGTGAAGACGTGTGGGTATCCCATGTGTTTTCTGTGTTTAGCTTCTCATGCTTGTATGGGTTTACAATCCTGCTATAGCTGGAAAAGTTTTGACGGGTAGTTCATCTACTCACAATCTTGGTCCCCTTGTTTGTAGTAACTTATAATGTTTTTTTGGAATTCCATGGAATATGGGAAGGTAATAATTATATTAATAAATGATTTAAAAATTGATGTTAACCCGTGGCGTTAATGCTTGTCGGGACACAATTTTGAGGAAGAAATTTAAAGGGACAATGGACTTTGGGTGTGATTCTAGAGAAATGTAATGAGGATTTTATAATGGTCAATTAATGGATAAATAATTAATTAATGTACATTACTACTGATAAAAAGGAATAAATTAATATAATGTTTTTCTTTAAATGGTTGTGTGATTATAGGATACCTAGTCTTTGTAGTGGCAGTCAGGAGTCTGAGAGACATTAACTACAGATGAATCTATGACTACGTTATTCCAATAGTGTGGTTCTGAGCTATTGTGTATTCTATATTTTTGTGTTTCTACATGCTACTCCACCCCCGCAGTTAGGTAAATTTACACCCTAGGGATTCTTAGCTCATGGGGGAGGGGGTTCTTGAATATTCCAGTGGGAGGATGGATGGCTAAATACCCTCTATAGTCCCACTGTATTCTCTTGGATGATACTTATGTTGGTAGGCACAATAGTTATTTTTTCTCACATATGTGTCTAGAGGGATGCAATGGCTCTGGTTATTCACACACACACATTCTTGATATAGTGTCATATGGACTACTATTAGTGTAACGTGTATTGGTTGGGATGGATTGAGTATCCTTACTCTGTGTATGGGCTATAATGGATTGAGGGTTAATAATCGACCTATGATACATGTTATTTGAGTTGTGGTGGCTCTTGTAAACCACCTGGTAAGATTGGTTATGTGGGCATGGTGGTTTGGATTCTTGAGTTGAATGTTGGGGTGCTATGCCCAAGTGTATATGGGAAGCATTTTTTGGAGAGAGATTCTTAATATGTGTGACATTGGGAAAAAAATAAAACTAGTGGGGAAGTGGTAATAGGCTACCCCTGATATTCATTATTATATTATATACTAATTTATGAGATACTCTGTGTGAGTATCCATGGCGAAGATGTTAAATTAGTAATCATATTTAGCTTATGAGTTAGTTTCACTTGTTGTTCCCGTTGATTTAGCACTCTTTCCATACTTTAGTACGAGAGGCTCCTAAGAAGATCCTACTCATTATACTGTTATACTCACACTATGAATATATAAACTGTTTTCAAGTCACATGTATCATGTAAAATATTAGGATAGTTATAACTATCATGGGTTTGTCGAAGATGTTCGAGCTTCGTGGTCGTTGATGTTTTTACTTTGCTTTGGTACTTGTAGTTTTCCCTTCCAGTGGTAGTTGTTTTGCATGAAATTACATATATGTACTTAATTCATCTTTTATATTGTATTATGAGTTGGAGTTTGTTTGTGTCTATATTATATCTCCCTTTTTCATGTGTTTTCATTGATGTTAATGCCACCGATTTGTGTGTTTACTATACCCTAAGTGCTAGTCGCCATCCTAGGTCCTACTAGAGGTGGGACTCGAGGGTCACTATCTCCCTTATCAAATTTCAAACCCAGGAGGGATACACCATATTAGGAGGGGGTCATGACACATAACTTATAAACTATTGGGATTTAACCTAAGTAATATAAGATTCATTCCTAATATAAAATGATATATCAATTTTTATTTCCTTAATAATTATTGGTAAGGATCTTGTGAATTTACCAAATAATATCCCCCATGAGAGTCAAACTAGGTGTATAGTATAACCCATTTTCATGTAGTAGTTCATGATTGAATCAATATGTTGTTTTGTGGTTTTTACCCTTTGATTCATATTAATTAGAGAAACATCCATTTATTGTATCCAACCGTGGATTTATCTTCAGGGAAAATACTTAATCAACATACTATATAAGTTAAGGATTTATTATTTTGTTTCATATTATCTCTATTACATTATTATTTTCAAATTGGAATCATAAAAATAAATATCCATTCCCTTGAGGCTAAATATGACATCCCATATAATGAATACAAATTATATCATGATTTATTAAATAAAAGGACACTTGCTGCAACCTATTAGATTGAGATGAATTGTTCTGTTTAGAATTAGAGTAATTAAATATCTACTATATATATTGTATCCAAGACATTATTTAAAAATTACATTCCATGATTCTATTATTACATTGATTTTAAAGTTGCACGGGGTAACCTAGGGGAATACATTAGAAAGGGTGTGAAATAAAACACTATAATGGAATGAAAAATACATAACATGACAGAATTATTTCATGTAAGTCAATTGTAATTTCAATGGGATGTTAAATGGGTGAGAATCAAAATCATGAACAATGAGGCATGAAATAACATGTCAGCATAAATGCAACATGGGAATGTGGTGACAAAATTAAACATGGTATCCCAAACATTGGTCAAGGATAACATTCAAGACATTATAACATAGAGGAAAAAACACATAATATATTCATTTTAGTTACTAATCCTATACATGATTTCTTATGATACAAAACTATTACAAAATGCTTTTGTTCACAATATAGTTTCAGTTTCACCTATTTCATTCATATCATGTACATGCAAATGTGTGTCAAATAGATCTTTCAACATAGGATGATATTTCATCAAATTTAATACCAAAATTAAGGAGTGTGGAATATATGCTTTTATTTCCAAACTAAATGAAGAATATATATGTCTAGGTGAATACCATTGAATATAAATGACAATAGAATTCTCAATTCAAAGTCTCGTAAGAATAAATCATAGGATAATGTCAGCCACATAACCAGGGCACATAGTGAATCATAGGGAGGGAATAATGAGAGTGAAAGGGGAATCTCATCACTTATACTTTATAAGGGATAAATTTTGGATATGTAAAATCATATACCATAAATAAAAATTGGAAGAAAAAATTCATTATATAAATAAGGTACTTGAAGATAGAGGAGAAGGAGAGGATCCCTAACATTGAGAGGTTGTTTCCAAAGTGTCCGTAGAGGTTCATGAGAGTTTAGGGAACCGTGAGATAGTCTTATAGTACATATTGATGATTATATTTGTTCTTAAATGTTTTATAGTGAAGTGTAAAGGTATCATGGGTGGTTTTATATTAGAAAATAGAGGGATGTTATTTATTATTTTCCAAAGAATGGTTTTGGACACTATACGATAATGTAATAAAAACTCCAGACTTCACATGATTTTTGACCTTTTTTCATAAATGGAGTAGCGTTTTTTATTATTTTATAATTATATTAAATGATAACCTTAACATAATACCTTTTGTGATGTGGAAGTGAGTCATGTTTATAAAGAATTTATTTTAAAACCATAAAATATAATATATGTTTTAGAGGATTCTGAGGGGTTTTATGAAATTATTCAAATAAGGAAAAAATATTGGGAAATATATATGTCTTCCTGTATAAGTTTTATGGTATAAATTAAAAAACATTTAGTTTCTTATGATTTCATAATACATAACGTGTATTTATATAATATTTTTTATTAACTGAAAATTTTATTACCTCATAAAATTTTGAAAAATATACAGTTACATACATTCAATTTTCTGATTACAAAAATAATAATTATTTTATGTAAATAATTTTATAATTAAGAGATGTCACACTATTAAATTAAAATCCTTATATATTGAAAAATAAAAGATTTTTTACAATAATTGTCTTATACACCATATAAAAAACATTTTCAATTCATAAAATTAAATTATATTTTATATTTTATATATTATATTATAATAAAAGAATTAATTTAAATATTGATTATATTTAAAACATTATGAATTCATCAAAACTAAATTCATAATTTAAATTACATATTACCCAAAAATAAAACTCCTCTATTGCCTTTTTGAAATCTAATTTTTCTTCAATCTAATTACTTAATCAATAATATTGTAAAAAATAAGAAATAAATTTATTAAATACTAAAAATACATTAGATGTGTTCATTATTTTTTTATCAAGATACATAAACCTTTTTTACAGCAGTTAAGTCCCTCAGGGTATGGTTCTCATTGGTGTGATTTTGATTGGTCGGTTTAACGAACATTGTTTGTGTCATGATCTCAATGATATTTAACATTTCTAATAAGCAGTGTCTCTAATGTTTTAGTTATATAATTTCACCATCCTATTAGTGAAGGTTAAATTGTAGAGGAACTATATCCCTCAACAGATATGAAAAATGGTCTTCATATGAAACGATCCTATTGGATGATTATGTCAATTCCATAATCTGTGCGAATCTGATTTATCATAACCCAAAAAAATGATAATCATATCATCATTTTTCAATGGCTATATTATCAATATTCATGATACATAATGATATTTTAAATCTGATAGGACATAACTAAATATGTTCTTTTCATTTCAATAAGGATATTACTATATATTTCATTTAATTCAATATAAAAGGGGATTAAATTTCTAAATACTTATTTCCTAAGATATAGGGCCTTTTTATAGGACTAGATTATGAAATAGTATCACTAAAAATATAATAAACAGAATTACATGTGGGTAAATAACATAAACGTGGTTCTATCAGTATCATATTTTAGTACCCAAAATTGTATTCCTCACAATTTTTAATGAAAAATGATTGAGGTAATTTTCATTCATAATAGGATAGTAATACCTTCACCTATTTTTATCTCATTTTAATGAGAATATATGATTTTAATCATAAGGTTATATAAATAGTATGTGATTTTATCTAGAGTTTCCAATTTAATGTTTATTAGAAACAACAACATAGTGTCAATCACGATTGATGCTAAAACATTAAGCTATATGATGAAATAAATTAATCATTAACATGTCTTCCCTTAAATATTGAAAAAAAAGAAAATATGTGAATAAATATTATGATTATCATGAGGGTAAAATATTAATTATTATTGAATCCCTTGATTAAATATACAGTTGATAGATATTTAAAATATTTATTTCTACTTTGATGAAAATTGATAAAATAACTAATATTGATGACTGAATTGTTAAATATCATTATAAAGAATTAACCTAAAGAATGTAAGGATAAATAAAAAGAATTTTTGAGTGTGTGAATAATCACATATTGGGTTTTGTGTTATAAAAAATTTTATGTTCAATTAAAATTCTCATATATTTTTGAGAGTAAATATATTAGGTTTAAACATTTCATAATTACATAGGATCATTACGATCAGAATTGATCCTTTACACTAGGGAGAACTAAACGATTTGATGAATCGTTTTATTATAATGTGGAAGAAATAAAATTAATTATGAGATAAATGGATGATATGTTTGAATAAAATAGACCATATATAGAGGAACTTCGCAAATGATTATGGATTATGAGATTTAAGGCACTTAATTTTGGGATGAATATTGATCATTGAAGGATATTAGTAAAATAATAATGTGAAGCCTTTAAATTTTCTTTAATTAATTATCAAGAATGTATCATAATATTAGATATGGAATACCAAAATTAGGACTGTCCATTTATCACCTGATAATAATTAATATATGGATAAAAAATAGAAACAATACCTTGGTGGTTACAATGATCTCGGTGTTATAATATTTATGCAAAATCATTGTATATTTTCAGGTCTAATATGATATCCCTCAATATTAACAACACATTAACATCATACACTGAAATTTTTTACTTTGATTCTCAAAAAATATTTTAAAATATTAATGTGCACTATGAATGTAATTAGATTGCATTATGAAGAAAGATCATATCCACGATGGGAGAACCAATCCATCCATTTAATTCTCCCAATTTATTAACATAATAACCTGAAATTGTTTTTAGGAACATTCCAATATGATATAAGTGGATGGGAAATAATTATTAACATTAAAATTGATTTATATACAATGGGTGTACATTTAGAAATTAAAATTTGGTCCCCAATTAGTTCTACGATTAATTTTAGACACTTCACTATACTTATGAGTTAATTAACAATGTAATAAATTTCATGAATATTTTTCCTCCCAATTATAAAACTTTATCATTTCATATGATTGAATAAAAATCACTACCTCAAATCATTTGGCCCTATAATTATTTACCAAACCATAGAAGTGTAAGAATCATTGAAAAAATATTATTTTTTCTAAATGTATTATATAATTCAATAAAATGAATATATAAAATGTTATGAAAACTGAAATTACTACTATATTAAATTTAAATAATATATGTTATTTAATTTAATTCTGATCATTCACAATCATATGTTCACTAGGAATCAAAAATTTGTCCCATTCTTTTTAAAAAAACTAATTCATCTGGATTGGTGGAACATGGTTATACACATTGAGTGTGAACCACTAGGACCTTATCCGAATAGCAGTAATTATTAACCAAAGAAAAAATAAGTATCTTTAAATACACTATGGCCCATAAATATAATGGGATATTTAATATAT
Source organism: Viscum album (assembly GCA_963277665.1). Classification (NCBI taxonomy): domain Eukaryota; kingdom Viridiplantae; phylum Streptophyta; class Magnoliopsida; order Santalales; family Viscaceae; genus Viscum; species Viscum album. The sequence goes on along the minus strand of OY728162.1, from coordinate 911,566,931 downwards.
ATGATAACCTCTAATAAACAATTTTGATTTTATATAATATATCTTTCATGATATATCTAATACATAAGGATGTATAATTTGTGTCAATATCCATTTATACTTTATTTTTATTAATTAAATATTATTTAACTGAACATCTATCATGTAACATAGACATTTATTTATTCAAGAACTACCACCCAGGTGGTGCCTCTAATAATATTTTCTCCATATTTGAATTCATAAATTCAGTCTTGATTATTGAGTAAAGGTCATATAAAAAATGATGCACCTGATATAAGCCATCTCAAAATGAAATAACTGTGATGGTCTTCATCACACATAAATGAATGTGATAAAATAATAAATATTAATATTGAAATCATGTTCATAGACTAATATACATGTTTAAATAAAGAAATATCCTAACACCAAATGAGGATACCTGAGAAAAATATACATACTTATATCTTTATTTTATGTGTAACAACAACATATTTCAGAATAATTCACACCCTACAACAAAGTTTTTTAGTGTATTGTGAGACAATATTCGTGATAAAAATAATTAATTAATTGTATTAAAAAATTTATCATAAGTTATTCTCTCATAGTTACCTTCTTAGAAAAATCCAACTTTTATACAGTCTTCATTACCGTTAAAAACCTGATACATAAGAAAGGGTCAGCTCAGATGAATAGTAACATTAAACATGGGATAAAAAAATCAATGATAATATGAAATTATAATTAAATAATAATGGTATGATAACCTGAACATAACACTAAAATTTTATACCCAATCAATCACATAACATAAATGAGTTTTCATGGCATGGTGCTTCTGGATTTCCAATGGCCAAAGTTATAATGGTGACGAATAGTAATTAATCAATAATTATCCATGATAGAATTTTTAAACTATAATATAATATCATAATAATGGATTAAAAATCATAAATATATAGAATCATTTCATTATTTATTTATTACTATGAAAACCAACATCACAAAATGTGAGGCGTCCCACAGTTGATTGGGTTCACTCCCTAACCAAGTTTCATCAATTGAATTCATTAAATCCCTATCATATTTCATAATATCCCATGATATATCTGTAATTATCCATTACATTAGAGGTAAATATATTTATTTTCCCACCATTAATATAATAAAACGATTACTTATTGATTCCACATGATTAGAGAATCAATTATAATTCAATTATAAAAAACTAGTGGAAAAGAAAAATAATTTAGAAACATTTACTCATGATGTAATAATTGGTCATCAATGAAAAGAAAATATATGGTATCAATATATAATATCCCCAGTCAATCATAAGAACATATAGGAACATTATAATAGATGAAAATTATTTTTGAGATAGAATTTGATCATTTTTTAAATATGTCAGAATAATAATTTACATCACAGTCATTATAAAATAAAATGTAAAGAATATTGGGGAAAATAACATGTGGATTTTATATTATATATTTAATAACATCTAGTAATATTTAATTAATATAACGATCATAAGGCTTGGAATTGTCATTTTTTAGTAAACATTAAAACAATAAATATTTTCATATTATGTTTTGAAAAGAAATCTAAAGTAACTTCTACATCAAAAAATAGTTTAAATATTATTTTATTCATTTAAAAATAAATTCAAATTTTTTATAAAATTACATTAAATAAAAATTATATAATATAAAAATGCATTTTCATTATAAATAATGAATACACAGATAAAAGAAAATTTTTTTCGACCAAAGGGAATATAATGTTGGAGTTTCTTAATAAAATTCTCTCAATGCTTGATATTTTAGAAATAGAAATAGTAATAGTGTAAGGGGAAAAGTTAAGAATATACTTATTTGGAGATTAGATGAACTATAGTTCTTAATGTTTTCAAATAACATAATATAGAAACCTTCCATTTATAAGTGGGTTGGGTGGTACTCTTATAAATATTATGAGTGTTTAAAACAAATAAATTAATATTTAAGTGAATATAGAACAATATAGAGAAATGATTGATTATTTAAGTAGATGAGCTGGGAATATATTCCCGAAATAACATTTAGGATAGTTTAATAGGTGATTAAAACAAGATTTTCTATTTTAACCCTCCCTTTATCCCTTTTTAACCGTAACTGTTGAATGGAAATTTTAACATAGTTACTATTCATTATGACAAAAATGAAAGTGGAATAATTTACACATATTGAAATTATATTTTAAAATATGGAAATAAATTTATAAAATTCAATTTATATAACTCATAGAAATCAATTTTAGAATAATCTTACGAATTTCAATGAAATTAATTTTTAAACAGGTGAATTTTCATGCATAAAACTATATTACGTCTATTTTCAAAATTAGAAAAAATAATTAAATGAATGTAAAAGTAATTGGGTAATGTATTTTATCTACACATTTTGTTATAATAATTTGTAAATACTGACTAATTTTATTTATTTATTTGAATAACCATTATATATATAAGAATTATTTTAAATAAAAGCATAACATTTTATATTGAAATTAATTTAGTTTAATTTTCAACCAATTAATTACCAAAATACCGTTTTAATGCATGTTTATAAAATATATTCAAGTACTTCCTAAAATATAAATAATTTTAATTAGAATTTGTTCAAAAATTCTTCTAAATTAAATATTTCAATGTTATTCAATAGGATCAATAATCTTTCTTATGTGAATGAGTAATAAGTTTCTCTAATTAAGTTTGATTCAAAACTCGTATTATACGGTCCATTTTATTTTTTATTATAATTATTCTCCCAAAATCTGGGTTTCAGTTTTTTACATTCTATTAGTCACATTCATAATTTATGAAAGTTATATTCTATTATCATGTGGTGGTACATTCTAAACCATATAAGAGAATTGATCCCTTGAAATTTAATAACTCTTATAAAAACATGTTAGGATAGCTCTAACTCATCACATCCAAGGGTTCCTAAGTTACACATATCAATTTCTTATTACTATAAGAATCTGGAACCAAGTTTTTAGTCTTTTATCATACCACATTATCTCCATGATTCGGGATGTATTCCATTTATTCTTTATAATAGAAATCTTATTCTAATTGAAAGACATTATTGTTTGGTAGAAGTGGAGGTTCTAGTATATACTCTCTCAAAATAGTTACATGGAATAAATTATCATCTAGGGATTGTTTCATGGAATAAAATGGGATATTCCTCAATCCTAACACTATGAAGTAACTAAAAGGGAGCGATATATCTAGGGAATAACTTTCCCATCATTCCTAATCCCATTAAATTATTCTGTGGAGGTATTTGTACAAACACTATATCAATAACATTGAACTCTAAATATCACTGAAAATTGATAGAATATATTTTTTATCAACATGGATCATACAAACTGTTTTGTTAATTATATTTAATGATTATATCCATTTTATATACTAGCTTATGTTGTAATATCTTTCCTTCCAAAAAATTATCACATATTGTTGATATTCTATACATTTTTCAACAGTGTTATTCAGAATGATCCATCTAAATGCTCAAGTGAAACCTATTAATTTATGAAAATTCAATGAGTTTAATTTATTGATCCTAAACCTGTTCTATATCAAAATATCAACCTACAATCATATCTTCTAGGGTGTGAATGGTAAATTCATACATTCAGTGTATCTAAAATTGATATGTTGTGCTAAATCTCAGCATTATATTTAATGATTGAAATATAATTATCTATAATTGGTAGTAAATTTCTATACCAAGATCAAATAGGTTTGATATTGGAAATCCTTGAATCCTTACAAACACATGAATATATAAAATTCGAAGAAGATCAAGAGTGAAATTATCTATAATAGTAATAAAATTTACTAATTTCATAAGGTCATAAACTAAAACTCAAATAATATTATTCCCTTTAGATGACACGGGGAGTCCCATGATGAAATAAAATATAGTTTTTTCCAAATTCTATTCAGGTGCTGGTAATGGTTGTAAGATTCCCTAGTACATCTACCTCCCAGCCTTAAACAACATACATACCAAGAACTGAGAAACATAACATTCAATATCCCGTAATATTTTTCTCCACTATAAATGATCTTTATAATATATATAAATCCTTGTACTACTATGATTAATATATATTGATAAATAATGATAGTCATCAAAGATATACATCTTTAATTTTGTAATTGATCGCACATGTACAATATTCTTGATCCACATCATTCCTTCACTATCATTAATGGATATAAGTGCATTCCTTACCATATTTTGAATATTCATGTCTTCCTTATTATCCTATTTATTATTCACAGGAGTAAATGGTTGATCATTCATCTATGAAATATAAAATGTATACCCTTCTATAATTATTTCAATAGTCAACTAATAAAAACATTAAACTATTAGATTTACATCAATACTCATTATGGATAACCTAATATGGTTATTTTTATATATAGAATCATGCACCTTGTTCACCATCCCATAGGGGTAATGTATTATGTAGTAAACAAAATTAATGAGTTTTAACAATCAAATATAGAACAGATTCGTCAATTTACATGTTAAACTATTCCTTTTTTTATTTATTACTGGCATATATATCACACTATTAAACCAAAATATAATTTGGTTTTATCATCAAAGAAAAAGTCTCCACCACCTATTCTATATCATGATTTCTGTAATTTTTATCGTGAACATTAATATGAAAAGTTGAATAAGATACCACCAAGTCATTCTAGATGAGAAAAAATCTTGGTTCCTTGATTTTTCTATCAATATAGATCCCAAACGCTTCTTCACTGTATGGTAGTGTTTCCAGCACTATAATAACTGACCAACTTTTAGGTTCTTTGAAATTTTGTTCGCAACCATTGGTCTATTATAACTTAGATCCCTTCCATATTTTCTTGGTAAATATATTTGATTAATATGATCATCTTCCCACTAAATGTTTCTATCACCCAACTAACTAATTAAAAAAATATATTTCAATCATAGTGGTGGTTTAATACAACTTCACTATACCTTTTCTAATTTATAAATCCTCCTATATAATATATAATCTAATTATGTTACCCAAGAATTATATTCTCATTTCTTGAAATTCACACGTAAAAAATTCATCCAAGAGTTTATATTTCCTATAGGCTTATAAAATATCATCAAAAGATCATTGTCATCTTTGATTATTTTTTAACATTGAAGAGTATCATCTTTAATTAAGAGAAAACACCTATCAGATAAATCAATAATGATACCATGTAAGACCTGTAAACTTCAAGGAATTTTTTTTTCTTATTTTATTTGGGATTTTACTAGTGCGCAGTTTCTGACGGCACCGGATTCTGAGGCCGGGTGTGCCCGAAATCAATTTCAAAAGTTTAGCTCAGGTATGTTCAGTGAAAGAACGAGCGGGTTTTCCTAAATTTTGAACCGGTGCTCGAATTCAAAATATGAGGCCACCGATGAAACTACAGTGCTGGTAATTTCTTAGGAAGACCTTTTCTAGAGTTGTGTTTTCTCGAGATAGGTTGATAAATAAATGGGTTAACAGAATAGTGAAATAAAAATTTGTGCTACAATTTTTATTTCTATTCGAAGCTGTTATAACCTATGCATGGAAGTCAGAGTGGGACCCACTAAATCCTAACTCCACTTGGTAGGATATTATTGAATTGGGCCCACATGATCCCCACCCCTTAAATTCCATTAAACCTCCCTCTAACAATTTATTTGTGTAACGCACCCACTTTCCCTCTTTTTGACATGTCAACTCTCGCATTTAATTTTTTTGTTAAATGCTCTTCAATTAAGTCAATTAATTGAATAAGATATTTCGAATTCTAAATTAATGTTGGAATGTGTGTGTGTGAATAAAATAAGAAAAGGTCTTATTTTATTGTTTGTGGATTCATTGTGTGGAATAGAGGAGAGAACTCTTGCGGTCTTGAAGAACATCCTCTTCCCCGTTGAAGAACGCGAAGAACGTCGGAGCACCAATGAGATCGATGTGCCGATCTCTCACTTCTCTAAAGCTGGTGTGAGACGGAATCCTCTTCTTGGAAGCTCACCATCTCCATCAGCGAACCACCCTCGTGACGCTGTTTCCCGCGACAATCTTCTTTCGACGACTTCTTTGAAGTAGGGTTTTGGTTTTGTGTTCGTGAATATTCTTTTGACGTCCATCGTTAAATTCATTAGCCGCTTGTTATCGATTTAATAGAAGGGGGTTGGACCGCATGAACATAGAAGACCCTCCTCCCCCTTTTTTGTTGTACTCATTGTGGCTTGAACAATGGTGGCGCGGTGCCGATGCACCGCCCGAGAATGAAAACAGCGGCGGAGGGGTGTGGCCCTGACGCGCTGTGCCGATCGAAGAAGGGCTGCAGCGGTCACCAATAGGGGCGGCCGGAATCCCCGGCCACCGGATCATCAAGATCCATGGCTATAAATGGAAGGCCGACTATAATCCTTGGCCACCGGCGCTTCAGAGGGGCGGGACTGCGAGGTCCCGCAACGGTGGCACCGGCCGGCCAAACATGCCTGCCGTTCGGAGGAGGCCGGGGGTCGTAACCCCCGGCGGCAAACATGCAGACCCCCATCTACGTGGGGGGGGGGGGGCGTCGTTTCGAGACAAGGGGGGTATTGCTTCCCATTTTCTACTTGGATGAAACGACCGAACTGACTGGCCACGTGGGCCGCGCCCGCGCCAGGCCAACCGGCCGCGCCGAGCCGGACCGGCCACGCAGGGCCGGACCGCCCACGCCGGATGGGCCGAGTCGTGCCGTCAAGGGCGGGCTACGCCATCTGGGTCGGTTCACGCCCTAGTGGGCCGGACCCAGACCCGGGTCGGGTCGAACCGGTCTGGGCCGGCCTTGGGGGCCTTGGGTCGGGTCCGTCCGGGCCCAAAACCCCCTAAAATCGGATAGTTTCGTTCAAACGCCCCTATCATTGGCTACGTGCATCTGATTGACGCACCATCAGTTGTGATGAGATCCTGGGATCGAGACGGTCATTTTGGTATATTACACTCAAGGTTTCTGAGAACTTTGGGTATGGCCGGGTAAGTTCGAACACGAAACTAACCAGGCCTTCGGAGCAGAAACACCTATAACTTGGGCTCCGGACATCCGATTGATGTGTCGTCAACTTTGGTGGTTTCCTATTAGTGAGGAGGACCTTTTTCCTTACTCCGATTGAGGTTTGGACGCACTTGGGATACGTTCGGGTTGGGTTGGACTTAAAAACCAACCGGGCCCCTAGAAAGAAAAAGCCAATAACTCTCAGATCGGGCGTCCGATTGATGTGTCGTCTGTCAAGTTGAGTTCCTTTTGTCCAGATGGAAAATTGGGGTACATCAAATCTGGACTACGTGTCATTTGATGTATCGACCCTCTTGGCTCGTGGAGTTTACCATCTCGGAATCGAGCATGCTGTGCGCGGGAACCCTAGAGCTGGCTGTGAATGCGATAACGATGACGATTGTACTATAATCCTTCGTGGGTTCGGTAGCGACGACGACTGTACAGGAATCCTCCGCGGTTTCGATGGTGATGACTACTGTTCTTGTATCCTCTGTGGGTCCGCAAGTATGTCACTACTCTTCTTGTATCCTACTTGGGTCCGGCATTGTTTGACTCTGTATTTGTATCCTACATGGGTCCGGCATAGTAGCTGTTTTGGTATCCTTTGTGGGTCCGATAGCTTAGCTGATCTTGAATCCTACGTGGGTCCGACAGTATAGATGATTTAGTGGATACATCTGATCATCTCTATCATCTTACGATGATGTATACATGTGTGAGTTGAGTCTTGACTTTTAATCATTATATTCGATTTGATTATTTTTCTATCCTGGGTGGATTGGTTTGTGCTTTCCTATGTGGATTGGATTGAGCTATCCTGTGTGGACTAGATCGAACTTGGGCTCGGATTTTGGAGCCGAACTAGAATTTATGACTTAGCTATATGTATGGGCATATAATTTAGTAGAGTTGTTTGTTACTTCGTGATTGTACCTTCCCTTTGTGGTTTATCCTTCGTGGATTCTGGGAGAACTTCGGGGCTCTCGGGGTCCCTACTGAGTAGAGTATACTCACCCATGCCTGGGCTATTCCCTCACTATGTTGTGTTGGATTTAGATGATGGACATCGCTGATTGTGGTCGAGGCTTTTGGAGCAAGTCGTTACCTGTTGGTGGATCACTGGGTGGGACGTACACGGAGCGGACGGCTAGACCCGAGGAGTTGAGGAGACTATCGGTACACACCCATAAGGTGGGATTTGAAGTGGATGGCTCAGTGTTGCTGCTTTACTTTTCAGTTGTTGTACTTTCTTTTATGTTGTACTTTATTTTTAGTTGGGTTTGTATTCTGACCCACTTACTTTCCAGCACTTACAGTTGTACCCAGTTTACTTAGTGCTTACTTCATCTGGCTTACTATGTGGTGTTTGTTTACATTATAAAGGCAATGCCTTCCCATATTTTTTGAGATTTACTCCTTTGGTGCTTATTTCCAGCTCCTGACCTATGGAAGGCGGGCTTGGGGTAGTCATGACACGGGTCCCGAGGACGGGTCATGAAAAATTAGTATCAGAGGAGTTTGGTTCTACCGTAGAACTCAGGACTCTGATCTTTCTTCTATGTGAAGCAATAATGTTAAGGGTATTGAGTGTGGTTATCAGTCCAGGGAATCCAGTGTTTGTGCGGCGGCCGACGTATCCATACACCAGGACCCTAACATCTTATTTCTGACTCAGTACACGAAAACATTGATTGCATGTGTGTTTCAAAAGTTTTCTTTGTGATTACTTTTTTTCAGCCCAGCAGGTATACTGTATTGACCATGGAGCACCTGTTTCTTTTCAGGATGGCCCCATGATGGCATCCAGCTAGGGTTCGGAGCTTTGTATGAGAAGATAGCCCACCGAGCGACGAGGCCTAGGTGCAGGGCCCTTTTACAATGGAGGCACCGATGGTACCTATACCCGCTGATCCACCGATGCCACCAGCCCCAGCCACTGAGAGTGTACATTGCCTTAGTGCACTGCATGAATTTCAGCGTCAGAGACCGCTCAGGTTCCATGGGGAGACGGACCCTCAGGCAGCCGAGAATTGGCTGGAGGCTATTGTACAAGTTTTCAGGTTAGTGGGGACACCAACTGACCTCGTAGTGATCCTTTCAGCGAGTCTCCTGCACGCGGCAGGAGGCAGATGGTGGAGCCTGATCCTCCAGGTGCACGACGAGGCATCTCTCCTCTTTAAGGACATTGAGAGACTCTTCCTCTCAGATTTCATTCCAGCCACCATACATGCGGTGCACATTGAGGAGCTACTACAGCTATGACCGGGCAGCATGATGGTAGCCCAGTAATCGGCGAGATTTACCGATCTCTCATGCTATTCGACAGACATTGTACGGGACCCATTCTTCTGGGCCCGGACCTTCGAGCAGGGACTAAGGCATGATATCAGGGAATCGATGATCTCCCTCAGCATTACGATGCAGGAAGTAGTACTGGAGGGAGCACTTATCATGTAGAGCTTTCTTGCTGAGCCTACACGAGCAGCGAGACCTACCGTAGGGCAGAACGCGGCAGAGTGTTTTGTAGCTGGCAGTCGATGGATGTCACAGTGGTCCAGGCGGACCAAACCATCAGGCGGACAACCTCGGGACACTGGCTTAGAGGTGTGGGGCACACAGTGCAGAGCCAGTCTTATGAGGAGTAGACAGTGCTACGCATGCGGCGGGCAGGGCCACATGGCTCGCCACTGCCCGACCCGCCATGCAGAGGAGCAGAAGATTGTTGAGGGACCACCCAGGCAGAGGCAGAGGGTCGATAGTGGCGGTCCGCAGGGAGCAGGTGGATGAGGCAGAGGAGCTGGTTGAGCAGAAGGTGGTGGGAGACACTTTGAGGCTTTACCACCACCACCACTAGAAGTTCCACTACGACCACAGGGAGATGGCAGGCAGAGGCAGGGTCATCTTCAGGTAGTGGAGGCCTACGACCATGGCGCACCAGAGATGATTCGAGGTACTATTTGTGTCTACTCCACCCTTGATGCAGTTCTAATAGACACAGGAGCGAGTCATTCTTTCATTGTTGTGGCCCTTTTTCAGATCTCGGAGATTCTGACGGAGTCGTTGGCTCGATCCTTATGGCTAGAGACTCCTACGGGAGCAGACTCGACGATTACGCACTGGTGCTGGCAGTGTGATCTTACTCTAGGAGGTGAGAGCTTCTGCTGGGATCTTCTTGTAGTGACATCGAGGCCTTACGGCATCATCTTGGGCATGGATTGGTTATCTACAGTCCATGCTCAAATCCACTGTATTAGGCACAAGGTGCGGTGTGTCCACACCGATGGGAGCAGGTTCACCTTCCCCGGTGAGAATGGAGCCTTTGCATCGCAGGATGGACTCACGAAGAGGAGAGGACAATCGATCACTAATTAGTTGGCTAGCCTCATCCTAGGATCATTTGATGTGCAGAGTCCGAGTTTTCCTGGAGTGTTGGATCTGTATGTGGACGTTTTTCCTGACGACGTTCCAGGACTACCTCCTCATAGAGAGGTAGACTTTTATATTAAACTATACCCCGGGATAGCCTCGATATCCATTCCAGCATATCAAATGGCCCCCACTGTGCTCCATGAGCTACAGGTATAGCTGGAGGACTTGCAGGGAAAGGGATTCATCCGACCCAGAGTTTCACCCTGGGCTTTCTCAATTTTGTTCGCCAAGAAGGCAGACGAGAGCTTGTGATTGTGTGTCAACTATCGTCGCCTGAACCAGGTCACCGTGAGGAACAAGTATCTTCTACCGAGGATTGATGACCTCTTCGATTAGCTAAAAAGAGCATGGTGGTTCTAAAATATAGACCTTAGGTCAGGCTATCATCAGCTCAGAGTTCGGGACGAGGACGTGCAGAAGACGGCCCTTAGATGTCGTTATGGCCACTATGAGTTCTTGGTTATGACTTTTAGCATTACCAATGCTCCAGAAGTGTTCATGAGCCTCATGAACAGGATCTGTCAGCCATACCTTGATAAATTTGTCGTGGTCTTTATCGACGACATATTGATATACTCGACCACTAAGGAGGAGCACGCCTGCCACTTGTAGGTTGTACTGGACACACTCCGAGAGCACCAGCTTTATGGTAAGCTCTCAAAGTGTTAGTTCTGGATACATGAGGTCCACTTCTTGGGACACGTTATCTCTGATGTGGGAGTTGCGGTGGATCCTGCGAAGATCGAGGCAGTGCTAGCTTGGGAGCCACCCAGTAGCGTGATATAGGTGCGGAGATTCTTGGGTCTAGCTGGGTACTACCAGAGATTTTTTCCGGACTTCTCCAGAGTTGTGGCACCACTTTATGATTTGACAAAGAAGGGGAAAACCTTCGTATGGTCAGATAGATGTCAGCAGAGCTACCATGAGTTGAGACAGAGATTGAATAGTGCACCTATCTTGAGGCTACCGTAGGAGGAAGTAGAGTACGTAGTCTACTGTGATGCATCAGGGACTGTACTCTGGTGTTTCGTGATGCAGGACCGGGCAGTGATCGCCTATAGATCATGACAGTTGAGGCAGAACGAGCAGAACTCTGCTACCCATGACTTGGAATTAGCAGTAGTGGTCTTTGCCTTGAAGATGTGGTGGCACTATCTAATGGGAAAGAACATTACAGTCTATTATGACCATCAGAGTCTCAAGTACATCTTCTCACAGAAGGACCTGAACCTGAGACAGTATCGATGGCTCGAGTTCCTCCAGGACTATAACTTTGAGATAGTCTACAATCCTGGAAAGGGGAACGTAGTAGCTGATCCACTCAGCAGGAGGATGGGCATTCAGCTACTTCGGGAGGTGACAGAGCAGCTATCCGCTTTGGAGATATCCATCGTGGATAGATATAGAGCATCATTTCTTCAGTCACTCACAGTCATTCCTCCACTTCTACAGTGGGTCAGGGAGGCACAATGTGGGGATGTTGACTATGAGACGTGTCATGCATAGATATCCACAGGACAGGAACCTGATTGATTCTCTGTAGGAGGAGAGCATGATGTCCTTTCCAGAGGACGTACCCTGGTACCAGCTACTTTACGGGAGGAGGTGCTAACGGATTTTCACACGTCCCCTTTAGCGGTACATCCAGGGGTATCTAAGATGTACTAGGATCTCAGAAGACAACACTGGTGGCCGGGTATGAAGAAGGTTGTAGTAGAGTTTGTTTCTCGATGCCTCACTTGCCATTATGTGAAGGCAGAGAACCAGGTACCAGCAGGCTTTGTACAACCCTTGGAGGTCCCGTAGTGGATGTGGGACAAGATATCTATGGATTTCGTGACTGTACTTCCACGTACTTCCAGAGGTCATGAATCCATTTGGGTGATTGTCGACCGACTCAACAAGTCGTCCCACTTCTTACGCATCAGATAGCAGGGCTCAGTGGACAACATGGGACGGCGCTGCATTCATGAGATCGTATGGCTTCATGGAGTGCCATCATCTATCATCTCTGACCGAGACACTCGCTTTACTTCCCGGATTTGGAAGGGGTTGCAGGAGGCATTCGAGACTCAGCTACATCTGAGCACCACCTTTCACCCTCAGACGGATGGTCAGACAAAGTGGACCATTCAGACTCTCGAGGACATGATCCGTGCATGTGTCCTCGACTTTGGTCGTAGTTGGTAGGATCACCTACCCTTGGTGGAGTTTGAGTACAAAAACAGCTACCACTCCACCATCGGGATGGCACCATACGAGGCATTGTATGACCGACCTCGCAGATCACCTCTGTGCTGGACAGACCGTGGGGAGTCGGCACATGTGGGACCGGAGATGGTCCAGGATATGACAAAGAAGGTCCAGGTCATCCATGAGAGGATGAGTACAACTCAGAGCCGACAGAATTCTTCTGTTGACAGGATGTGGAGAGCACTAGAGTTTGAGGATGGCGACCACATTTTCTTACGGGTCTCACCCCAACGTGGATTACAGTGATTTGGTCGGGGCGGAATTTTATCTCCATGTTTCATCGGACCATTCCAGGTTCTCAGCAAGATAGTTGAAGTGGCTTATTTCATGGCTCTACCACCTCAGTTGCACCGGGTGCACGACGTCTTCCACGTATCTCAGTTGAGGAGATACGTGCACGACCTGACGCATATCATCGACCATGGGGAGGTAGACACTTATGGCAGGGTGACTTTTGCAGAGGTCCCAGTGGAGATTGAGGATCGAATGGATCAGGTCCTACGTGGGCAGTTGATTCCTCTAGTTCACATCAGATGGCATCACGGGAACCTCTAGGAGAGCACGTGGGAGCGGGAGTATCAGATGCGTGCACACTACCCTCTTTTGTTCCCCTAGTTTGTGATGTATCTTTACGGGGACGTAAAGTCCTGAGGTGGGAGTAATGTAAAGACCCGTAAATTTCAAGGATTTTTTTCTTATTTTCTATGGTATTTTAAAAGTACATAGTTTCTGACGGAACTTGATTTCGAGCCCCAGTGTGACCGGAATTATTTTCCGAAGTTTAGCTCGGGTACATTCAGTAAACGAACGAGCCGGTTTTCCTAACTTTTGAACAGGTGCTCGGAATCAAAATCCGAGGGCACCAATGAAACCGCAGTGCCGGTAATTGCTCAGGATGTTCTTTTTTGGAGTTGTGTTTGCTCGGGTGAGGTTGATAAATAAATGGGTTAACTGAATAGTGAAATAAAAATTTGTGCTACAATTTTGATTTATATTCTTAGCAGTTATAACCTATGCATGGAAGTTGGATTGGGACCCACTACATCCTAACTCCATTTGGTAGGATATTATTTAAGTGGGGCCCACACGAGCCCCACCCCTTCAATTCCCTTAAACCTGCCTCTCACAATTTATTTGTGTAACGCACCCACTTTCCCTCTTTTTGACATGTCAACTCTCGCATTTAATTTTTTTGTTAAATGATCTTCAATTAAGTTAATTAATTGAATGAGATCTTTTGAATTTCAAATTAATGTTGGCATGTGTGTGTGTGAATAAAATAAGTCAAGGCATTATTTTATTTTTGGTGGATTCGTTGTGTGGAATAGAGGAGAGAACTCTTGCGGTCTTGAAGAACATCTTCTTCCTCGTTGAAGAATGTGAAGAACACCAGAGCACCAAGGAGATTGACGTGCCGATATCTCCCTTTTATGTAGCCGGTGTGAGACAACATCCTCTTCTTCGACACTCGCGAACGCCATCAACGAAGCACCCTCGCGACGCTGTTTCCCGCGACAATATTCTTTTGACGACTTCTTCAAAGTCGTGGTTTGGTTTTGTGTTCGTGAATATTATTTTGTCGTCCATCTTTAAATTCATTAGGCGCTAGTTATCGAATTAACAGGAGGGGGCCAGACAGCACGAACACGGCCGACCCTCCTCCCCCTTTTTTTGTCGTACTCTTTGTGGCTCGAACGAAGGTGGCACGATACCGATGCACAACACGTGAATGAAAAGAGCGGCAGAGGGGCACGACACCGACGCACCATGCCAATCGAAGATGGGCCGTGACGGTCACCAATAGGGGAGGCCGAACTCCCGAACCACCGGAGCATCAAGAGTCGTGGCCTAAGCCGCGGCTGTACAGGGTAGGGTGGCCAGAATCACCGACCGCCGATGCTTCGAAGGGGCGGGACCGTGGGGTCCCGCGGTGGCGGCACCGGCCGGCCAATCGGGCCGGCCTTTCGGAGGAGGCCAGGGGTCGTAACCCCCGGTGGCAGGCAGGTGGACCCCAATCCAAGTGGGGGGGGGCACCGTTTCGAGACAAGGTGGGCAGCACCCCCTGTTTTCCACTCGGCCGAAACGGTCGAGCTGACTGGCCACGCGAGCCGCGCCCCTCCAGGCCAATCGGCCGCGCCGAGCCGGACCGGCCACGCCGGGCCCGACCGCCCACGCTGGGCCACGCCGCCTGGGCCGGGATGCGCCGGCTGGGCCAGGACATGTTGTCCGGGCCGGGTCGCGCCCTAGTGGGCCGGACCCAGACTCAGGTCGGTCCGGGCCCAAAACCCCCTAAAATTGGTCAATTTTGTTCAAATGCCCATATCATGGTCTAAGGACCTCCGATTGATGCACGGTCAGTTGCAATGTGTTCTTTGGATTGAAAAGGTTGATTCAGAATTTTACACTCAAGTGTTTGGAGAACTTTTTGTACAGATGGGTTATCTCAAACACGAATCCTACCGGGCCTTCAGAGCGGAAACGCCTATAACTTGAGCTCCGGACGTCCGATTGACGTGCCGTCGACTTTGTTGGTTTCCTCTTAGTGAGACGGTCCTTTTGGATTACTCTGATCGAGGTTTGGATGCATTTGGAGTACAGTCGGGTTGGTTTTGACTTAAAAACCAACCGGGCCCCTGGAATGAAAAATCCATTAACTCTCAGATCGGGCGTCCGATTGACGCGCCGTATGTCACGTTGAGTTCCTTTTGTCGAGACAGAACATTGGGAAACATCAACTCCGGACAACATGTCAGTTGATGTATCGACCCCCTTGGCTCATGGATCAGACCCTCCCGGAATCGAGCATGCTTTGTGCGGGAACCCTAGAGCTAGCTGCTACTGCGAAGACGATGACGATTGTACTGTAATCCTCCGTGGGTTCGGCAGCGATGACGACCGTACTGGAATCCTCTGTGGGTTCGACTGTGATTACTACTATTCTTGTATCCTATGTGGGTCCGGCAGTACATGACTACTGTTATTGTTTCCTTCGTGGTTCTGGTAGTGTTTGACTCTGTACTTGTATACTACATGGGTGCGGTAGAGTAGCTGGTCTTGTATCCTTTGTGGGTCTGATAGCTTAGCTGGTCTTGTATCCTACGTGGGTCCGACAACTTAGATGAATCAGTGGCTACATATGATCATCTCTATCATCTTACAAATATGTATACCTATGTGAGCTGAGTCTTGACTTTTAACCATTATCTTAGATATGATTGATTTTCTATCCTGGGTGGATTGGGTTGTGATTTCCTCTGTGGATTGGATTGAACTATCCTGTGTGGACTAGATCGAACATGGGCTCGGATGATTGAGCTGAACTGAAAATGATGACTTAGGTATATGTATGGTTATATACGTAAGTAGAGTTGGTTGTTACTTCGTGATTGTACCTTTCCTTTGTGGATTATCCTTCATGGATTCTGGGAGACCTTTAGGGGTCTCTTGGTCCCTACTGAGTAGCATATGCTCACCCCTACACAGGCTATGCCCGCACAACATTGTGTTGGATGCAGAGGAAGTACATCGCTGATTGTGGTCGATGCATGTGGAGCAGGTCGGTACTTGGAGGTGGATCACTGGGCGGGATGTACACGGAGCAGACGGCTGGACCCAAGGAGCTGAGGAGACTATCTGAACCCACCCTTCTGGTGGGATTTCCAGTGGACGGCTTGGCGTTGCTGCTTTACTTTTCAGTTAATGTACTTTCTTTTCATTTTTACTTTATTTTTAGTTGGGTTGGTATTCTGGCCCACTTACTTTCCAGCACTTACAGTTGTACCCAGTTTACTTATTGTTTACTTCATCTTGCTTACTCTGTGGTGTTTGTTTACTTTATAAAGTCAATTCCTTCCCTTCTTTTTCGGGATTTATGCCTTTGGTGCTAGTCTCCAGCCCCTGGCATATGGGAGGCGGGCTTGGGGTAGTCACGACATGGGTCCTGATGACGGGTCGTGACATACCATTCACTACATAACTAAAGATATCATGAGAAAAAATTAAATATTAGTTGATTTAATATAAATTCATAGTATACATACATCGTAGGGAATGATTTCTATCATATATCCTTATTTTGACACTCATGAAACAATTTACAGATGAGATGATTAGATTTAAATATTATTGGGCTATTCATAGTTTTTTAAATTAAACAACAATTCAATATAGAGGATAATTGTTCTTGATAGCAATCTTGTGAGGTTCTAGACAATAAATGAAAATGTACAATAAACCATATTTCCCATAATGAAAATAATAATTTCACACATGATAATGCACCTGAATGAAAGAATCTATTTTCAAGATTCCCTTGGATTTTTGTTTTAAATTCCTAAAACTAAATCAATGATTTTCCATAATGAGTCCCCGGAATTTAATTAGAATCAATTCTGTGTTCTACTAGAAATTTAACTTCACAATTCATAGAAATAGTATGAATATAATTTGGAATGAAATCAACATATTCATGAATAATATTCATATCGTCAATGATATGTTTCCCTTGAATCAATTGGGATAAATACCAAAATATTCGGTAATATGAACCATAAGAATGATATAGTTACAATTATATATTCATATTAATACTCACAAAAATAGACAATATTCTGTTCTTCTATAAAAAAATGTTAATTACCTCTCTTAGTAATTTATATTGCATGTAAATAAATAATTAAAATTAATTATAAACATTACATAAATTCAATTTGGGATAGAATCATATTATGTGTAGGATGTAAATTCTCCCAAAATTTTACTAGAGAAGAGCAATATATTTTAAATGAAATCAGCATTCTATTACGAGTTTTTACTGATCACTAAACATCTAATCACTAAGGTGATGAAGTGATACCCATAAAGTGTTTATTATATATAATAGAATAGGTGCAACTTGTGTTAACTAAGATATTTATAGTTTTATATTGGATGATAATTGTAATATTTAACACATTATCATGTGACCCAATTGAAATGTTGTTGACATAAGAGCTTTCAATTTGTATCTTTGTTAAGGGGTTATTGAAAAAGAATGTCATCATTAATCCTTGGATTTTAAATTGATTCGAGAAATCCCCATTCTCATTGGAATTATAGAAATAAGTTGTGGGTAGTTTATTCCGTTGATATCTATCCACATTAACATCATTATATTTTCTATTTTCATATCTTCGGGATACTCTTTCTTAGGGGACTTGTTTTCAAAAATAAATATATTTTCTAAATTATTTTAGATGAATTCCATTATGCTCTCTTCACCACTTGTGACATAACAGATGATTCATTTTATTTCCTCTATGGTTTTCATTAAATTTCCTCAAAATATAATATTTATCCTCTATTCAGAATCATTATATTAATGTGAATCTCTAATATATATCTCTACCTTGATATATCATCAAAAAATTTCATCACAGATACTAAAGACCTATATAGTCATTTCCATTCAGAGGCCCGGTTTTAATAAACCTAATAACATAAAAAATTTACAATCAAGGTTGATGGTAAAACCATAAGGTCACCTCAAAATCCATCAACAAATTTTGTCATTTATATCTATAGATTCATCCTCTTACTTATTAACCTCATGAATAATCATTTAATTTATTTAGGGATTGTTTTGGAAAAATAAATAATGGATAAATCTCTTTTATACTCATCCCAATACATATTGTGAATTTCTCCTTAATTCATCATATTCCTAATAATATCTAACCATTGATTTTTTTATACATCTAGAAGATAAACAACCATGACAAATATTTCATGCTCCGAGCTCTAGAGAATGGAGAGTATCTATATTGCGGTACAGATCCATTACTCAATGACTATTCAATCATATGAATGACTAAAGTTATTTTTATGTTGAAACTTTAAAGACTCAATATGTTTTCAGTACATCCATATCATATTTTGAATATCTTAATGATTTATTCATGGTTTCATAGAGTTTTGTGAGAAAACACATGATTGTTTTATTCAATCTCATGGGTAATTTTTCTACTGATTATAAATACCATTGAATTGAGAAATGAAACATATGTTAGCATTATTACTCATGGTTACATAAATTCACCAAAAACATAATTCGTAGTATATATATCATGAAACATATATTAGAGTGAGAAATCATATAATCATTAAAATCACCCCAATATTTTCTATGTTAGTACACCTTCCTTATAATTTGTGAAACTTTTAGATTTACCATACATCACATTCAATAAATAAAATGTTTTATGATGTTCTATTCTTATATTATTGATAATATAATCTTAAAACACAACTAAACAATACTATAGTCCCAACATAGGGTAATAATGAAAAATCAACATACATATATCATCACTTTTGGTGAGAAATTATTGTACTACCCTATAGATAATACCCCCAAAAAATAAAGATTTAATTGTTCTATAGAACAGGTAAATAATAAATCTATTTTATGAAATATATTAAAATTCTCCAATAATTTTCATCTATCATTATACCCTTTAAAAATTTACTATACAAAAAATATTTAATTATTTCCTAAGAAAATGGAATCATAATATGGGGTGATCTTAGATGCTCAAAATGGGTAAACGTAGTAAATATTAATAAAATATAATAATATTATTATTATAATAATATGGTTCGGATATCATGATAATAACATCAAACATTCATACCCAATCATTCATACATTATAAAACCCAAGTCATGGGAAAATAATATAAAATCAAAAAATACATGATTCATAAAATTGAGGAATCAACATTAATAAATATCAAGCCATTGGAGAATATTATAAACCTAATAACATGTTATAATAATAGTTTCATAGTTGCAAAAATGTCTAATCATTTCATTACTGAAGTCATACTTCCATTTCCATCATCAAATAGTGTTAAATCCTTAAAAATGCATTTGGTTCTCTCCCCAACCTATTTTCACCCCTAAAATGGGTTATCTCCACATCCCCTTTAATGTTATCTCAGAAGATATCAATATTTTACCAATTAAATATAATAAAATATAATTTAATTCCTGTTATTAGCATGGTGAGAACCCTACATATGTGTGACAAAATATCATAGATTCAATAATTATTCTACCATATCCTAACACATGTAAGAGAAATAATTTTCATAATGATTTCACCATCAAATTATTAAAAAAAATTTAGGGAGATTTAATTGTTAATATCATTAGTTAATATAACCAATAAACAATAGAAAACATAGAAGGATATTTAAATAATTGAAAATTTCCCTTATAAGCGAAATTGAAAACTACATTGACGACGTTGAGAAATACAGTTTTCCATATATATATATATATTATATAATACTGCGGAAAATATTTTAATTTAATTTAATCATGGAGACATCTAAATTAGTATTCAATTATAATAATTTTCATGACCATGGGAAATTATATTAGTGTAGTAAACCAAAAAAACAATGATTATTTGTATACATTTTGTAAAAATAATATAAATAATTAAATTTAAAAACATCATAAAATTTTCATTTATTAATTTGATATGAAAATAAAATTTCACTGAAAATGATATTAAATATCCATTAGATCATATAAAAATCATTTTAGAAAATATTTTAAATAACAAATACATGGAATATTCATTTTTTCCACTAAAGCTTTGTTAAGGTTATCTTCTATTCAAAAGGTTTTTTAAAAAATATTATGTACTAAAGAGATGTGAATTATAGGAAAAATAAAAACATATTAATAAATATAAGTGAAGAAACTATATTAGGATTAAAAAAATTAAGATCATAGGATTCCCCAAATGGATATTCGTCCCTAAAAAATATTTAATAAAAATGAAATTGTAATATAAACCCTTACCTTGTTTCCTTATATTATGCACACACGAAATAATGTTCCATTAAAAGTAATTCTATTTTTTATACTAATATACAACAAAATTATTCATCTTTACATTTTAATTATTCAGTAACATATAATTTAATTTCGTATTTTCTAAAAATTCCTCATTGTAGTTAACATTCAAGTGAATACTAACATGCTCTCCTGATATGTTTTAGTTTGGAGGTACCTTTTTTTAAACCATGTACTTGGTTTTAAAACCTTAATTATTTTAATAGTGTTATATATATAATATTTATTCATTTTAAAGACTTTTAACACCATTCATATATTATGGGTCTGAATAATGAATTACATCACTTCGTGAAGTTGAATGACTAGATGTATGCACGAGTGATGTTTTGAAATTTCTAAAGATAGATAAAAAGTAATTTAAAAAATAATAATCCTAAAAATAGTCAAATATATACCATAATATCATATGTATTAAATAAATAAATCAATATTACCATAAATATTTGGAGGACATGAAAAACATATCAGATGGTTTCATGGTGGTTGATATTCACATGTACACCTGAACGAAGTAATCATTTCTTATAGGATGGAAAAGATATAAAAAATGGATCTTCCATTAACATAAATAAATTAAATTATAGTTATAATAAATATTTAATTATATTAATGTGGTTATAAGATATATTGGTAGGTTTATGTAAAATGAAACTCCAAATAGATTGATAATGGAAATTACCACTTCTTTGGGAAACCTCCATTGCATTACATATTAGGCCTAAAATTGTTGGTCTTTTGAAATGAAAAAATATCTATGATGTTTGGATGAAATCTATTAAGATATTTTTGTGGGTTTTGTATGATCTATAGGGACCAATGTTTTTTATAAGTAAATATATTTGATTTAATTTGATATGTGAAGTTGGTGGAACTCTTACAAATAATAAAAACATTGAAACATACTAAAGTAAGGTACAAGTTCATTTTTCACCAAGTGGAAAATGGTTTGAGTATAACATAATGAATGGTTTATTTTCCTTCAATGGGTAAAATTATCCCAGTTAAATTGTTATTTTATTCCTTACCTTTTAGTTTACCCCTACCTATTTACCATTTTAACCTTAACTGAGACAAAAAATTTATAAAAATAGTATTATTCGTTATAAAAAAATTAGTGTCTCATAATTAAATAATTTCTAATTCCAAATATATAAATCTATTTATTAAAATTATTTTTTAAGAGTGGATTAAATTAATTTTAATATAATCTAAAAAACTAAATGAAATCATTTTTTTAAAATTAAATTTAAAATATATAATTGAATTTAATCCAATCGCATTCCTATTAAAACGCATTTTATGTATTTTAAAAAAAATTATATTTTATATTATCTATTTATTTTATTAAAAACATTCATCAATAATGATTTATAAATTTTTTTATTCAAAAAATGCATTGTGTGTATGAACATAATTTTCTACTAATATCATGCCTTTTTTACCTTAAATAATTTCATTTTCATTTCTAATCAATTGATAACTAATGAATGAATTTTATATAATTGTACATAATAATTTTTCATAATAGTATTATGCAAAAAGAATATTTAACAAATATATCTGAAAAACCAATACATCTACACAAAATATTTCATAATAGTTCATTATTATCAAATGTATTTCCTGACCGAAAATTGAATTATCTTCCACATTTATATTTCATTTAAATAAAATATATATGTTATGATTTTATAATGTGAGAACATTTTTTGAGATATTTTAATGGTTCTGTTCCTCAGAATATTTAAAACATATCTAATTAATTAGATAAGAATTCCACATTCCTATGATCCCCCAAAGATTGATAAAAATACATTATTCATGTCTTATCATGATTATATATATAATATATATGAAACATTATTATGATTTGTTTTATTTTAAAACTGATTTCAAATTATAACTAGGAAGTACTATAAAATTACGATAAAATAATAATTTAAGGACATTAACTTGTATATAGCTTTCTAAGAAGTAATTATATTATTTTATATAAGTTTATAACATGCATAACTATTTATATACAAGATAATTTGATCCAAAATAATTACAAAAGTAGAATCTAGGGAAACAACATTTTTAATACTGCCACTTCCACCTGAGAAAACTTTTTTCCCATCAATATGTTATCGCTATCATGCTATGATAATTATTTTATTGACTAATTGATTTTGATATTATGACATCAACATTTTCATATCTTTTCAGGATGTTATATTCATCTTGAAATCCTAGATTAATATCTATAATGAAGGGATATCCTCAATTAAATACCTTTTTCTCTATTCAAATCATTGAAATTATTTCTATTTAAATTGTGTTTACATTAAAATAATGTATATTTATACCATAAATTATGATTCAATAGAACTCCAATAATTCGAACACATAATTTTTTAGCTATTTTTATTAATACATGATATGTAAAAATATAATAAATATTTTTTTAGTATCGATAAAACTATAGTTAACAAAATTTTCAATGGTATTATGTCATTGTAAGAACCCGGTTTTTGCTGTGAAAGACTTTGGAATATTTTAGATGATATTTCAGAGCATCGCTTTCAGACAGCGTGCGATCCCGAGCCCCAGAGTTGCCGAAATTAAATTTTCAGTGTGTTCACACTGGAAATTCCAAATAAATGGGATAACTCCTAAACGGAGTTCTGGATCAGAGATCCGAGTGTACGTATGGGTCCGGAATGGGGTGTTTACCCTAGGAATGACATAAAACTTGTTGGTGCGGGACGTTTGGACCCCTCGCCCGCTCGGGAGCATTAAACGGATTAATTAATTAATTAATTAATTCGTTTAATGGAGAAACGCTAGTATCTCTTAAATGGTGGCTCGGATTGAAGAATTGAGGGCACCGTTGAGTTTAGAGCGTGTCGTTTACCCTAGGAGGGGTATAAGTTTTGCGGGCGCGGGTCGTCTGTGAAAAATGCCCCCAGGGGCGTTTTCGTAATTTGGAGGCCTCGGGTGCTAAGTTTAATAACTATTGAAAGGGGTCTCAGATAAAAATTTTGAGACCTCCGTTGCGCTCGGAGCGTCGTGTTTACCCCAGGGACGCCCTCCTTTTTGTCTTCTTCGAGAGCGGAGTCGGGGGCGTGCCGGGCGGGGTGTTTAAGTGTTTTTATTTAAACACGCACCCCCACTTCTTCCTCTTCTTCATCTTCCTCACAACCCCTACTCTATCTTCTTCCTTTCCAGAGAGCTCCGGTGAGCTTTGGTGAGGCGACTCCGGCGAGGTGGCTCCGACGAGATGATGGCACGCGGCAGATCACGCGGGAAGCGACGGGCGAAGTCCAACGAGGTAGGCGGATTTCAGTTTACCTCCTCTTCCCCATTTTTTATCCTCATTTATGCTCAATCACACCATTGGATCCTCGAACAAATCCCGTGGTTGCATAGATCCCGTCCTGAGTTTTCCGGAAAGCTATCCGGATCGAAATTTTGTTCATCGGATCGTTCCCTGTGGTCCATAGAAAATTTTCCGGCCACGGTCGGTTTCCGGCGAGGGTCGAAGGCGGCGGACGGCGGCGCGGGGCGGAGCAGGGCCTCCGGCGGACAGTCGGGGCTTCAGTAGGCAGCGGCGGCGCTTCCGGGAGGCGGCGGCGGACTTTGGCGGTGGCTGTTGGAAGCCGGCCACGGCGCCGGCTGTGGGCGCCGGCAAGCGGAGGAGAGGGGGGCCGCGAAGCGCGCGACCCCCGTGCAACGACTGCGACCCGCAAAACGCGGGTCGCTGTGGGGCCTCAACCGGCCGCGAGGCGGCCGGTCGGTAGAAGCAAGCCGCAGCCAGCTAGCCACGGTGGGGTGAACCAGACTCGCGGCTGAGCCGCGGGCCGGCTGTGCGGACCGGGCCGACCGGCGCGGGCCGGCCCAAGCAAGGCGGACCGACCGGTTCGGGCCGGTCCGGCCTAAGGGGCTTTGCCCCTCAGTCTTCGGACGCCCGTATTTCGGGCTACGGGCGTCCGTTTTGTGCGTCGTCTACAGCAAAAAGGAGCTTCCGTCAAGGCGGAGTTTTTGAGATGGTTTTGGGAATTTTTAATTCTCGAAACGAGGGGCCTCGGTGGTGCGACACGTACGACGAGGGGTTTGCCGTTTTCTCCAGGAACCTTGTTTTGGACGGCGCAGACGCATCCGACATCCGTTTTGAGCACCGTCTATTGCGTTGGGACCCTGGCGTCGTGGTGGAGGTTTCCAGGGTGGTTCCGGGCGTTGAAGCCATAGTTGAGGTGCGGGCCCCACAACCGTCTTTTGAGCTGCGGGCAGCATTTCACGACTTTTTCACCGGACGTCCGTTCGGGGCGTGCGAGCAGTCATTTTTGGATGTTTTTCCGAGGGGATTGCAGTGGTGCAATCCGACCGCCCTATTTCGGCACGATGGTGTGGGGCCCACGAGGGTCATTTGGGCGTCGACGGTGATTTTCCATCTTACTCACCGAGCGACCATTTTGGACAAGTGGATAGTCCATCTTGTGTTCTTTTTCGAGAGGATCGCAGCGGTGCGATCCGTTCGTTGAGTTTCGTGACTGGGATGCGGGTCCCACGTGGCACCGCTCGTGTACGGTGTGCCGGGATGCACCTTTTTTTCCGGATATTTGTTGCAATCAAGTGAGTAGTGCTTTTGACGTGTTTTCCCGAGGGGATCGTAGTGGTGCGATGCGCCCGACTATTTTTGGGGCCGAGGCTCGGGATCACGGGACGCTGTTCGGGCGTGAGGCTGTGTTGGTGACTTTTCCGTTGGATATCCGTTGGAGGCGAGTAAGTAGTCGATCTCGCGTGTTATTCCATGAGGATTACAATGGTTCAATCTGTTTGGTTGTGCGAAGCCTCTTGTGTGATCTTATTAAATGTGTAAGCATGAAAGGTGCTCCGGTGGTGGTTCGCCCCACCTTGTTTGTAGCGGGCCCTTGGCGTTTGATCGCGCACACTTGGGAGAGTGATGTAAGTGGTTCATGAGATGTTGTTGGTCATGACTGGGCCTTTGGGGTGGCATTGTTACGTCACGCCTTCGCATTGACGTTGGGTGTCGTGTGGATGATAGTCTATGGGCTGGAACGAGGTATACTTTGGGAGTATACGGGAGCGCTTGGAGGTACGTGTGGTTGTTTGTACCTAAGAATGTTTGTGCGCTATGTTGGGGTTGACTTGGGGCCACACGTCGTGTGGGCCCCATGTGCGTGTCATGTTCTTCTTTGCGTACATTGACCTCTCGCGACATAGAGGGTCCCTCTGTGCTAGTTTGTTTGACCAGCAGGGTTGAGTGGTTTCCCCCTAGTTTTGCTCTCGATGGGTTGGCCGGTAGCGGTTCTAGTTACACCGAGTGATGGAGAAGGCGCTGAACTTCTTTTGGGTGAGTTGTTCTGGAGTTGGGTGGTTGCGCGATACCCACTCCGTGTTTGGTTGGCCAGTGTTGTACCCTCCAGTGGATGTGGCCAGTGCAGTTCTGAGTTTTACCCTCCAGCGGGGCTGGGCAGTGGGTTACTCTTCGGCTTCTAGGGTCTACCCTCCAGTGGAGACTGGGCAGTGGGTCACCCGACGATCTTAGGGTCTACCCTCCAGTAGGGACTAGGCACTGGGTCGCCTGACGCACTTAGGGTCTACCCACCAGCAGGGCTGGGCAGTGGGTTGCCAGTCGTCTAGTTCCAGGTCTGCCCTCCAGCACGGCTGGGCAGTGGGTCGCCTGTCGACTTATTCCAGGTCTACACTCTAGCAGGGCTGGACAGTGGGTCGCCTAATGATTTAATAAGATCTACCCTCCAGCACGGCTAGGCAGTGGGTCGCCTGTCGACTTATTCCAGGTCTACCCTCCAGCAGGGCTGGGCAGTGGGTCGCCTGATGATGAAATAAGGTCTACCCTCCAGCACGGCTGGGCAGTGGGTCGCCTGTCGACTTATTCCAGGTCTACCCTCCAGTAGGGCTGGGCAGTGGGTCGCCTGATTATGTAATAAGGTCTACCCCCAGCATGGATGGGCAGTGGGTCACCTGTCGACTTATTCCAGGTCTACCCTCCAGTAGGGATGGGCAGTGGGTCGCCTGATGATGTAATAATGTCTACCCTCCAGCGGGGCTGGGCAGTGGGTCTCTTGATGATGTGTTATGGTTTACCCTCCAGCATGGCTGGGTAGTTGGTCACCCGATACCATATTATGAATTACCATCTAGCATGGCTGGGCAGTGGGGACACCTGTTGGATTTCCAGACTCAGCCCTTCCTACTAGGCTAGTCTGTGGCTTTCCTTCGTGGTTACCGGAGCGGGACCCTTGGTTGTACGGGTCGGTGATGGAACGACTTGGCTTTGAGGAGACATCTCGACTGTGGGGTAGTGAAGAGTTGTGGTTTGACGTTCCCCCAGAACACTCAAGCACAAGGGGCGCTTTCCCCATCGAGACTCGTTCTTGGGACGCGATCTAAAACCGTGCAGGCGAGTCAGTGCCGCCCAAAGAGGATAGTGTCGAAGTGCGGTGATTGAGCCCCTTGGATTGCGGTTCAGGGCAGACGTGCGGGATGCTGGGCATCGATTATGGTGTTACTTTTGGGACTGTTGGCTATTCTTTTCTTGGGCTGATCTATGGGATGGAGATCCCCTTGAGATGATGTTCAGGCTTCTCTTTGAGCATAAGGATATTTATATACCTTGTTCTGGTACCCAGTCCTTGGGTTTTGGCTACCTCCTTCAGGAAAGGCAAAGACGCGCGGGGTATGCCACATGCTTTCCGTGTCTAGCTTCTCGTGGTTGGACAAGTCTACTCTCCTGCTATAGGTAGCGAAGACTCCACGGGAAGTTCGTCTTATCACCGTTTCCAGCTCCCTTTGTATGGATGTGTCTACCTCCTTTCCCTTTTTGGGTTGAGCTGGACTCTTTACTGCACTCTCTGATGTATTCTTTTACTTCTCCCTGTTCTCTCTACTACTCACCCTTCGGTACCTCCTTTTTTTACTCACTCGAGCCTTCGGGGCATCCTACTGCATATTTTTATACTCATCCCTACTTGGGCTTTGCCCGCACCTGGTGTGCCCTTGCAGATGACAGACAGGTGGAGCGTGACTTCGGTGGAGCATAGGAGCTTGGGAGCTTGGACCGCTTACGGAGGTCGTGGCCGGGGTTCAGGTGTGAGATCCGCCAGCTGTTTCTTTTTGTTTTCTTGTTGTCGGGTTGTGGCACCTTTTCTGGTTGGGCGCGTGTTTTGCCCCTTTTCCCTTTTCAGTTTACTTTCAACTTGTACCTTGTACTGTTAGAGGTCGATGCACTGTTGTGGTTATTTATAGCAGTTTCCCTTTTCTTTACTTGTCTTTTCATGTACTCTGCACTTTGCATTGAGTGTGCTGTGTGTGGGTGTGTTCAGGTGCTTAGGCAAAGGCCTCCCCGAGTTGTTGTGCCTTCGTCGCTGGTCGCCAGCCCCTGGCTTATGGAGGCGGGCCTGGGGTAGTTGCGGCTCGAGCCGGGTAGGGTCGGGTCGTGACGAAGTGGTATCAGAGGTGGTTCGTTCCTTGGGACGCTGTTTGGACGTCCCTAAAAGAGGAATTGGTTGGGATATAGGGAAATAATGTTAACGTGTCTCGAGAGCGGCTCTCAGGCCAGGGGGTCCAGTGATGGTGTGGCGGCCGACGTATCCGTTCACCAGGACCTTGATAACCCGCTTTTCGACTCGGCATGCTAAGACACTTTTTGCAGGGAATTTTTTTTTGTGCATCACATATGATTGAGTCTTTGACCGACCTTCTTGAGTCAGCTCCCCATCGTTGTTGTTGTGGTATATACATATATGCTCATCTGACTGCGGCACTCCTTGATAATATTCAGGATGTTTCCACAAAGACAGCCAGCCAAGATACCATCTTGGGTACGTGACGACGACCCTGTGAGCTACGAGGCCATAGTCCAGGACCCATCATGTGAGCCCCTTTCTCTGGGTGGGCCGGTAGCAGCACCCCCACCTGTCGAGCAGTAGACAGTTTCAGCGGAGCAGGCTGAGTTTGAGTGCTGGTTGAGCGCACTTCGTGAGTTCCAGCGGCAGGGACCGTTGAGGTTCAGTGGTGAGCCAGACCCTCAGGCAGCAGAGGTTTGGCTCGAGGTAGTGGTTCACCTTTTCAGGCTTGTGCAGACGCCGACAGATCAGAGAGTGGCTTTGGCAGTCAGCCTTTTCCGTGGATCATCTTGGCGTTGGTGGAGTTTGGTGACTCAGTTTCTTGACGAGTCGTCGCTTTCATGGGGAGACTTTCATTTGTTTCTCCGTGAGGAGTTTTTCCCCTCCTGCTTGCGCTCCGTTCGGATTCAATTGCACCTGCAGTTTCAGCAGGGAGGGATGAAAGTGGCCGAATACGCGGCTAGTTTTGCAGACTGTGCACGCTTTTACCCAGACTTGGTCCATGATGACAACCTCTAAGCACGTAAGTTTGAGCAGGGTCTCCGCCGAGAGATTCGTTCTTTCATAGTACCCTTGGGCATTCCCACATATGCTGGGATGCTAGAGCAGGCGCTGGTGACAGAGGGCTTCCTGTCATGTTTTGCGGTTGGTAGTGGCAGCGGGCGCGACATAGCTGGGACCTCTGTCGTAGCTAGCAGGTGCAGGAGGACAGGACCTCGATGCAGGTGGCCTTCCCACTGCCGGTTTCAGAGACGTGGTTTTATACCACTATGGCAGAAAGGCGTAGGGACTCATCCAAGGATGCCCTTCCGTGAGTGGATCCCGGGCCGTGGATGTACACCACAGTGACGCCGGAGGGCACCAGGGCATCCCAGAGAGTGTCGGTGCTATGCTTGTGATGGGCGAGGTCACTTGGCACGAGACTGCCCAACCCGAGTTGCTGAGAGCTTCGGGCAAGCAGCAGGCGCACCACCACGATAGAGGTAGCTCTGTGATCGGAGTAGTGTCCAGAAAGGTGGTGTTAGCAGAGGAGCGGGAGGGGATGGAGGTGGGGGGTGATGTTACGAGATCTCCCCATCACCACTAAGTGGTCCACGTCAGGCTCCGGGAGCTTACGGTTGGGACCACAGACAGCCGCGAGCTTTGGATGTCTATGGTCCTGCAGAGCACATGATGGTGAGAGGTACCCCTTGCGACTCTTCTACTTCTTGTAGTAGAATTGTTAGTCTCTGCGTGTGAAAGGCATTTCTACCTGCTCCTTGATTGAGGTGTTACCAGGGTGACAGAGGGCGTCGGGTGTAACCCTGTGTTGGTAAGGAAAAAGGCGTGATACCTTTTCCTTTAGTCGATGGTGTTGACTCCTTCGCCTTTTGTGCGTATAAGAGAGCATAGACTGTGGAACCTTGTGTGACCAGATATCCTTGGGTGTTTCACCATATGGATATTCTGAAGGAGGGAATCACCGGAACTTGTTTCAGGTGTAGGCGGTGATTCCAGTCATGCTGTGCGACATAGAGGTTCGTTCGGGGAGGTGAGCTACACCCGAGAGCCTTCGAGTCATTTGAGACCGTGAAAAGGGATGGCGAGGTTGTCTACCACCTTGCCCTAACCCCAATGATTGGATTGGGTGCACGACGTCGGCAAGGGCTGACCTCACATGAACGGATCAATCTTTTGGTCTGTGTATGGCGACACAGAGCTGTGCGTGGGTTATTCTGGGTATGGGGAAGCCAGGTATGGGCTTCGTACCCTGTGTTGCTCCCTAGTTTTGCTTTTCGTGGACAAAAAGCATGAAGTAGGGAATGATGTAAGAACCCAGTTTTTTCTGTGATAGACTTTGGAATATTCTTGATGATATTCCAGAGTAGTACCTTTAGACAGCGTGCAATTCCGAGCTCCGGAGTGGCCGAAATTAAATTTTCAGTGCGTTCACACGAGAAATTACAAATAAATGGTATAACTCCTAAACGGAGG
This sequence comes from Viscum album, assembly GCA_963277665.1. NCBI lineage: Eukaryota > Viridiplantae > Streptophyta > Magnoliopsida > Santalales > Viscaceae > Viscum > Viscum album. The sequence goes on along the minus strand of OY728162.1, from coordinate 911,536,382 downwards.
TCCGGATCAGAGATCCGAGTGTACGGATGGGTCCGGAATGGGGTTTTTACCCTAGGAATGACATAAAACTTGTTGTCGCGGGACGTTTGGACCACTCGCCCGCTTCTGGAGCATTAAACGGATTAATTAATTAATTAATTAATTAATTTGTTTAATTGAGAAATGCTAGTATCTCTTAAACGGTGGCTCTGATTGGAAAACAGAGGGCACTTTTGAGTTTGGAGCATGCCTTTTACCCTAGGAGGGGTATAAGTTTTGCGGGCACAGGCCGTCTGTGAAAAATGTTCCCAGGGGCGTTTTTGTAATTTGGAGGCCTCGGGCGCTAAGTTTAATAACTTTTGAAAGGGGTATCGGATTAAAATTCCGAGACCTCCGTTGTGCTTGAAACGTCGTGTTTACCCCAGGGACGCCCTTTTTTTTGTCTGCTTTAGGAGCGGAGTCGGGGGCGTGCCGGGCGGGGTGTTTAAGTGTTTTTATTTAAACATGCACCCCCCTTCTTCCTCTTCTTCTTCTTCTTCCTCACAACCCCTCCCCTCCCTTATTCCTTTTTGGCGAGCTTCGTTGAGATCCGGCGAGCCGACTCCGGTGAGGTGGATCCGGCGAGACGGTGGAGCGCGGTGGATCATGCGGGAAGCACCGGGCGAAGCCCAACGAGGTAGGCGGATTTGAGTTTTCTTCCCCTTCCCAATTTTTTATCCTCATTTATGCTCAATCGCACCATTTGATCCTCAAACAAATCCCTCGGTTGCGTAGATACCGTACCAAGCTTTCCGGAAATCTATCCGGATCAAAATTTTGACCACCGGATCGTTCCCGGTGGTCCTTGGAAAATTTTCAGGCCACGGCCGGTTTCCGGTGAGGGTCGAAGGCGGCGGAAGACGGCGGCGCAGGGCGGCGCGGGGCGGAGCAGGGCCTCCGGCGGACGACCGGGGCTTCAGCAGGCGGCAGCGGCACTTCCGAGAGGCAGAGGCGGCCTTCGGTGGCGGCCGTCGGAAGCCGGCCGTGACGCCGTCCACGGGCGCCGGCAAGTGGAGGAGAGGGGGGCCACGAAGCGCGCGACCCCCATGCAACGACCGCGACCCGCAAAACGCAGGTCGCTGTGGGGCGTCAACCGCTCGCGAGGCGGCCGGTCGGTAGAAGCAAGCAGCGGCCAGCTGGCCGCGGTGTGGTGAACCGGACCCGCGGCTGAGCCGCGGGCTGGCTGTGCAGACCGGGTTGGCCGGTGCGGGCCTGCCCAAGCAGGGCGGACCGGCCGGACCGGGCCAGTCCGGCCCAAGGGGCTTTGCCCCTCAGTCTTCGGACGCCCGTATTTCGGGCTACGACCGTCCGTTTTGCGCGCCATCTGCGGCAGCAAGGAGATTGCGTCGAGGCGGAGTTTTTGAGATGGTTTTTGGAATTTTTAATTCCACAAACGAGGGGCCTCAGTGGTGCGACACGTACGACGAGGGGTTTTCCGTTTTCTCTGGGAACCTTGTTTTGGACGACGCGGACGCATCCGATGTCTGTTTTGAGCGCCGTCAGTTGCGTTGGGACCCTGGCGTTAAGGCGGAGGTTTCCAGGGTGGTTCTAGGCGTTGAAACTGGAGTTGAGTCGCGGGCCCCACGTCCGTCTTTTGAGTTGCGGGCAGCGTTTCACGACATTTTCACCGGACGTCCGTTCGGGGTGTGCGAGCAGTCATTTTTGGATGTTTTTCCGAGGGGATTGCAGTGGTGCAATCCGCCCGCCCTATTTCAGCACGATGGTGCGGGGCCCACTAGGGTCGTTTGGGCATCGACGGTGATTTTCCTTCTTACTCACCGGGCGACCGTTTTGGACAAGTGGATAGTCCATCTTGTGTGCTTTTTCGAGGGGATCACAACGGTGTGATCCGTTCATTGAGTTTAGGGACCGGGATGTGGGTCCCACATGGAACTGCTCGTGTACGGTGCGCCGGGATGCACCTTTTTCTCCGGATATCCGTTGCACTCAAGTGAGTAGTTCTTTTGACGTGTTTTCCTGAGGGGATCACAGTTGTGCGATGCGCCTGACTATTTTCGGGACCGAGGCTCGGGATCACGGGACGTTGTTCGGGCGTGAGGCAGTGTTGGTGACTTTTTCGTCGGATATCCGTTGGAGGCGAGTAAGTAGTCGATCTCGCGTGTTTTTCCGTGAGGATTACAACGGTGCAATCCATTTGGTTGTGCGGAGCCTCTTGTGTGATATTATTAAATGTGGAAGCATGAAAGGTGCTCCGGTGGTGGTTCTCCCTAACTTGTTTGTAGCGGTCCCTTGGCATGTGATTGTGCACACTTGGGAGAGTGATGTAAGTGGTTCATGAGATGTGGTTGGCCATGCCTGGGCTTTTGGGGTGGAGTTGTTATGTCATGCCTTCGAGTTGACGTTGGGTGTCGTGTGGACGATAGCCTATGGGCTAGAACGAGGTATCCTCTGGGAGTATACGAGAGTGCTTGGAGGTACGTGTGGTTGTTTGTACCTAAGAATGATTGTGCGCTCAGTTGGGGTTTACTTGGGGCCACACGTCGTGTGGGACCCATGTGCATGCCATGTTCTGCTTTGCGTACTTTGACCTCTCACAACATAGAGAGTCCCACTGTGCTCGTTTTCTTGACCAGCATGGTTGAGTGGTTTCCCCCTGGTTTCTCTCTCGATGGGTTGGCCGGTAGCGGTGGTAGTTACACCGAGTGATGGAGTAGGCGCTGAACTTCTTTTGGGTGAGTTGTTCTGGAGTTGGGTGGTTGCACGATACCCACTCCGTGTTTGGTTGTCTAGTGTTGTACCCTCGAGTGGATGTGGCCAGAGCAGTTCTGAGTTTTACCCTCCAGCGGGGCTGGGCAGTGGGTTACTCATCGGCTTCTAGGGTCTACCCTCCAGCGGAGACTGGGCAGTGGGTCACCCGTCGCTCTTAGGGTCTAACCTCCAGTAGGGATTGGGCAGTGGGTCACCCGATGCACCTAGGGTCTACCCTCCAGCAGGGCTGGGCAGTGGATTGCCCGTCGTCTAGTTCAAGGTCTACCCTCCAGCACGGCTGGGCAGTGGGTCGCCTGTCGACTTATTCCAGGTCTACCCTCTAGCAGGTCTGGGCAGTGGGTCACCTGATGATGTAATAAGGTCTATCCTACAGCACGGCTGGGCAGTGGTTCACCTGTCGACTTATTCCAGATCTACCCTCCAGCAGGGCTGGGCAGTGGGTCGCCTGATGATGTAATAAGCTCTACCCTCCAGCACGGCTGGGCAGTGGGTCGCCTGTCAACTTATTCCAGGTCTACCCTCCAGCAGGGCTGGGCAGTGGGTCGCTTGATGATGTAATAAGGTCTACCCTCTAGCACGGCTGGGTAGTGGGTCGCCTGTCGACTTATTTCAGGTCTACCCACCAGCAGGGCTGGGCAGTGGGTCGCCTGATGATGTAATAAGGTCTACCCTCCAGCGGGGCTGGGTAGTGGGTCGCTTGATGATGTGTTATGGTTTACCCTTCAGTAGGGCTGGGCAGTGGGTCACCCTATACCATATTATGAATTACCCTCCAACATGGCTAGGCAGTGGGGACACATGTTGGCATTCCAGACTCAGACCGTCCTACTAGGCTAGTCTGTGGCTTTCCTTTGTGGTTACCAGAGCGGGACCCTTGGTTGTACGGGTCGGTGATGGAACGGCTTGGCTTTTTGGAGACCTCTCGACTGCGGGGCAGTGAAGAGTTGTGGTTTGACGTTCCCCCAGAACACTAAAGCACAAGGGGTGCTTTCTCCAATGAGACGCGTTCTTGGGACGTGATCTAAAACCTTGCGGGCGAGTCAGTGCCGCCCAAAGCGGATAGTGTCGAAGTGCGGTGATTGAGCCCCTTGGCTTGCGGTTCGGGGCAGACGTGCGGGATGCTGGGCATTGATGATGGTATTACTTCTGGGACTGTTGGATATTCTTTTCTTGGGCTGAGCTACGGGACGGAGATCCCCTTATGACGTTGTTCGGGCTTCTCGTTGAGCATTAGGATATGTATATACCTTGTTCTGGTACCCACTCCTTAGGTTTTGGCTACTCTCCTTCTAGGAAATGCGATGACACGCGGGGTATGCCACGTGCTTTCCGTGTCTAGCTTCTGGTGGTTGGATGAGTCTATTCTCCTGCTATAGGTAGCGAAGACTCGACGGGAAGTTCTTCTTCTCACCATTTCCAGCACCTTGTGTCTGGATGAGTCTACCTCCTTTCTCTTGTTGGGTTGAGCTGGACTCTTTACTGTGCTCTCTGTTGTATTCTTTTACTTCTCCATGTTCGCTCTACTTCTCACCCTTCGGTACCTCCTTTTGTTGCTCCCTCGAGCCTTTGGGGTATCCTACTGAGTATTTTTATACTCACCCCTTCTTGGGCTTTGCCTGCACTTAGTGTGCCCTTGCAGACGACGGACAAGAGGAGCATGACTTCGATGGAGCGTATGAGCTTGGGAGCTTGGACCGCTTACGGCGGTCGTGGCTGGGTTTCAGGTGGGAGATCCGCCAGCTGTTTCTTTTTGTTTACCTGTTGTCGGGTTGTGGCACATTTTCTGGTTGGGCACGTGTTTTTCCCCTTTTCCGTTTTCAGTTTACTTTCAGCTTGTACCTTGTACTGTTAGAGGTTGATGCACTCTTGTGGTTATTTATAGCAGTTTCCCTTTTCTTTACTTGTCTTTTCTTGTACTCTGCACTTTGCATTGAGTGTGTTGTGTGTGGGTGTGTTCAGGTTCTTAGGCAAAGGCCTCCCCGAGTTGTTGTGCCTTCGGCGCTGGTCGCCAGCCCCTGGCCTATGGAGGCGGGCCTGGGGTAGTTGCGGCTCGAGCCGGGTAGGGTCGGGTTGTGACAGTCATCATGACTATTATATAATATAAAATTTATCTTCTACAAGAATAATTTTATGTGCCCATGATAACTAAAATTAGATCATATCTAGCTACTAAGTACATATACCAAACACATTCATATATAATGGTTGATTGTTTTATCTACTACTTGTATATTGCCAACGGTTTCAATTCATATTTCCTACCATAGTTTATTTGTGTGAAATATCATATATTTTATACATAATAATATATTTGATACATCCATCATTGATATAAATAGATTTATAAAATCTACATTAATATCCTCTAATTCCTTATATGTTTATTCTTATATAGATTCATGCATGTGACACTAGTAGTAACTATCTCTTAAATTATTATATTTTATATATTTAATACCTTTCTAATCTATGTTCATTATCTTATTCACGGATACTTGTTTTATTAATATCAAAATATTATATTCCCTAGGATATATTTTTCAACATTAAGTTAATATTTTGAGTTATATTTTAAAAATTACTATTAAATAATTTTATTTTGAATATATGGTTTATATATGTAATCAACACATAGCACATGGAAAACTATTACAACCCCACTAACATTTTATAGACACATTTTGATATAATAATTTGATTATTTTATTATTTATTTTATTTCGGATAAATGACCCAATTATAGAATTCATATAATAATCATGAAAACTATTAGGAAAATTTAATTCTACTGGAATTATATATAATAATTAGTGAATGGTTTTTACATCTTTAACAACATCATTTATATTAGTTCATTACCAACTAATGTTTCTATATAGGTAATTTTGGGTCCTCAACACTATAAATATAAGGAGATAAGGATTCCTTGAATTTTGGTAATGTAAAAATGAACCAGAAGCCCTGAAATGTTTCTGTAGAATTAACCTAAATAAGATGAAGGAGGTAATTTTGAAAATGTATTTGTGGTACACATTACAAGAGTTTGTATGTGTACCATAACTTTACATGGAATCCCATGAATGAAATTTTTCCTAGAACTCACCCGTGATCATCAACGAACATGAATGAATCCAGAACATTTTCGAGGATGAATAATGATTTGCATCACCCATGAATTAAATCATTTATTGGCCTGAGTATCCTCCCTAGACTCCCGTAAATTACATTTCTATGTCCCACAATGGATGGTGGCCATCTGGGAAGCAAGTTACTCTACTCCTCTATAAAATTACCATGAGTGGAGATGAGAAAAGGGACCAAGGTTGAGGGGAAATGTTATATAGATTTTTGAATCTTAACCACTCCATAGAAACAAATGAATAGCATTGAAATTCATTCATGATGTTTATATGTGGATTTTAGGTCACAAAGACCCTATATGGAAGACCATCAGTAGATGATTCCATGTGAAGGAAATTTCATTTACGACATAATGTGTTGTTTCCTGAACCATACAAAATGGATAAGTTCCTTCATGGAAGAACCCTTCATGGAAATTACCTAGTGGTTAGGCCCCAGTAGAACTTCATCATAGACGGTCCCTAGTGGTCCCCTTGCATAGATGGGATTTGTGGGACAACCCTTCGTGAATGGTCCATGGAGTTCCCCAACAAAAAAATGGAGAGTTGCATGTCGAACATTTTGAGCCAGATCAACAAAATTTATGGTTTCACTTTATATGTCCCTAACATATTCCCTTATACTGTGAGGATTTGAGATACTCCTTCATGCTTATTGAAATGGATTCAATTGAAATAATCCTCTAAGTTTCTCTCCTATGATACTTGTTAATATTCTACTCTTCAATACCTCGAGTAGCTTTAGTCAAACATTCCCCAAGTAACTATTATAATCCCATCACCTAACATCTATGCCAGGTTGAACCTGGAAGGGACTCCCTTGGATATGTTCCACACCGGTGATTTTTAAGAATATTACTACTAGTCATATATACACCATGATGTTAAATTTTCCCTTCATAGTTCTCGCAACAAGACATTAAACTATTGTACACCCTATAAAACTAATACATGATGCCTCCTATGAAAAATGATATTTCTTTTGAGTCAATTGTAATATTCCTTATATAATGGTGCTGATATGATCACTAAAAAATTCAGTAGGGAATCCCCTTTGGAGTAAGAACCTAGTGTTTTCTACTAGATGTGTCAGTATTCCTCATCTTTTCTAGATTAGGGTACAATGATAGGGGAAATTTGAATCAAATCCCTCACCCATTCATTCATCTATTAGGCCCAACATCTATTTACAAGTGGGAAACGAGGATTATGTGATCATCATGTCAAAAAAAATTCATGTTTCTCACACTGATCATGACTCACATGGTCATAGAGGCTAGTTGATATATTGATATCTTCACAATCTAAAACATCGCAAGGGTATCATATACGGTATAAGCCCCAATCAATATTCAAAACTGTATGGGCCTCTTATTCAGTGTGTGCCCCAAACATACTAATGGTACACTAATTAGGGGTATCCCCAAGCCATACTTAACTATGTGGGATTTGATTTTCAAATAACTGGGATATGTAGGCAGCCTCCTTGTGATCAAAACCCAAAACCCATATTCATCAAAATGTTCTCTATGTCACATCCCAAGTATGGTCATATCCTTTTTGAAGGGCCAAATTCATTTGGGGGCCATTTCATCACCATCCTTATTGGGACGTATCCTAAATTATATTATTCCCCCACTTGGGGGAATGCATCTGTTCGAGGTAACTTTGGACTACATAGAATAATACCCATACCAAACATTGTCTAGTAACCTACATCCTTGACATCTTATCCACATGATGATAAACTGCGTGGTTTGTTCATTATCACATGACCTTAAAATGTTATGTGTCCAATTATGTTCCATTGAACATTGTGATTTTTTATTTCATTCAAGAGCATACATAGGAATCCCATCTCATCAGTCATATCCTAACATTGTGACAAATCATGTATCTGAGGATGATGAAAAATTCTAAAACGACGTATTGTATAACATAAAACCAGCTTCATAATGAAAAAAAATAAATATATCTAATTCCTATATAAAAAGGTATAATTGATGGATGGCCTTAGATATATGTAGATACCTCTATTGATAGGGATCGTCTAATACATAAATCTAATTTTGAAACCATTCTTGCTAATAATTAATCATTAATTCAAGGATATTAATGTCATACATTGGAATGAATAATGGATTTATGAACACATCTTAATTATATAAGAAATTTCATGAATAAAAATTAATTTCCCCCAAAATGGTGTGTCTATCCTGACCTCTCATCCTCTCGAAAAATGTGGGTATCTAAGAATTATTAGGTCCATTATCTAACAACCACCTGCCTTTGGAAAGATGGTTTATGAAACATCTGTAATGAGGGAACTATTGGGGTTTTCCAGCTCCATGAATAACTTGTTGGAAGTCATTCCAGAATAGTGAACCCAACATGAATGATTTCTCAATATTAAAACATGCTCCCCACACAATCAGTCATGTTGGGGACACTATGATTTTTGTTTAAAATAGAACAATGATCCTAATGTGAAACCATTTAACAATAGAATCTCCTGGACAAATTAAAAATGGAAAATTTCTTTATTCTCATTAGACCACTTATATATGACCAAAATACCTTCTTAGTTATTATCAGAAACAATTTTCTATTTACCACCCATGTAATAATCTCTCTTGAGTACATATTTTGATTTAATGGGATATAAATATAATTGATAATTTTAAAAAATATAATCAAACATTGGTCAATTCAATTTTTTTATATATTCATGATCATTTAAAATTTTCAGACTACATTCCAAAAAATATCACATTATAGAATATTGGATTATTATACCGTATATACTACATAACACCTAGCTGGTGATTACAAGACAACTTCTCTTTGGTTCTATCATTACTACATGGTTTTTGTCTTTTAACCATCCCATCTCTATGTGTTGTTATTAAAATCGATCATATTAGAACTACTTTAACAAATCGACACTATATTGTATAGATTTATATCATGCTCCCAATTTTTCAAATAGATATATTCACTAATTTCATGATATATAGTACTTTCAATTAATATAGAATTTCTATCATTGGTATTTTGAAAATGTCCTTAGATTACATTAAGATAAGTAAATGATAAATTCTTTTCATTTTTATTTATGATTTTTTTGACTTTTCGTCAACAAACATATTTCATTATAACAATATTTAGAAATTTAATAATTAAATAAATTTTATATACAATATATTTCTTAAACGAATAATATTATGTTTGAAATTTTACCTCTAAAAAACATGAAAAGTTTTACACTCAACTTATTACATTAATTATAGAAGCATAGTGTATTTATCACATGTAATACTGAAATAATTCCTTTCAATTATACAATATAAGAAATCATCTCATCTACACATTACATTTTCCTTAATGGAGTCTAAAGAGAAATTTTTTATATGTTATAAATTATTATGATTTCACATAATAAATGAATGATTTTATAATAATTTCATAATATATGGGCCTCATATTTTTTACCCCTCATTAATCAGGGTCATAATGTATAATTACTTCATGAATAATTAAACTATTAAATATTTAAGGTATATGATATCAAATTTACTTCAAATATAGAATAAATTCCAATTTCATGTAAATAAAAAACTATGATATTTCTTAGGTTATACATGACAAATTAAACCGATAGCCTAACCAATCACCATATGAACTCAAACACACCTCCCAATATAATAGAGGCCACTGACTAAAGGAGACGTTGTATGGATAGTCAGTAAGAACACTATACCCACATATTAGAGTTTGAAGAATTGTATAACCATGTATAAATAGATGAAAAAATAGAATTAAATATAAATAAATAATCAAAAAAAAAAGAAAATTTAATTATCAAATGAATAAATAAAATGGAAAATTCTAGTTTATATAATGCATGCATGTCATAGTGATACCTATCTGAAAGAAGTAAGCAAAAAAGAATGTTTTGAAATACTGTCCAAATGAAATGAAAGGACATTAGATTCCCACAGATATCTCCATTAGCATCCCCAGCTCTAGCTCATCCCTTTTCTCTCGAAACTCTTAACTATAAGTAATACTGTAAAAAAGAATGGTCCAAATACATGCAAATAAGATGCCCTACTCAGGTACCCAAGTGCAATGTCGGCCCGAGTAGGGTATGAGATATAAATATCAATATGCCAGAACCACCAGTGTCTATCCCAACCAAGGTTGTGATTAATAATTAAATAGTTTGTAATATAGAGAAGTAATAACAAAATTGAATAAATAAACAATAAAAATTTTAGGTTATTAATGGACACCTGACGGTGATAACTACTTAGGCTCATGGTTGGTATTAGAGTCTGAACATGAACTATATATTAATATCTATATTGAAAAAATAGAATTCTTATGACATTATTTAATATTCTTTAATCAACCACATAGGCACGAGTTTAATCCATGACACATATTCAATTCTAAATTCGTTTGTATCATTTATATCATTATAGAATTCCACATATAGTACCAAAATCTCATTGGTGAAGAACACAATGTCTAACACCAAAAATCACATTCATTTATTTATATTATTGGTGTAGAACTCCTTGTCTAACACCTAATATTATTGGTGAATAACAACATGTCTAACACCCAAAATCACATTTATTATCATATATTATTAGTGCATACAACCATCTCTAACACCCCAAATCCCATTCATTTACATATATTATTAGAGAATAATTCCATGTCTAGCACCCCTTATCCCATTGGTGCAGAATTCCAGGTCTATCACCAAAAATCCCATTGATGATGAATGTCATGCCTAACACAGAAAATATCATTCGTTTACTTATATTATTCATGCTGAACTCCAATTAAAACACCATAAATACCATTTGTATAGAATGCCAGGTCTAACACCGAAAATCATGTTGGTGAAAAACGCGATGTATAACACCCAAAATATAATTCATTCAATAAATTTATAAAATAATTAATCAAGTCTATTAATTAATTCGTCAACTACTTAGAATCTTACATTTATTATAAATTAAATATATAATTAATTACCATTAAAAATATCAAAAATAAATAATTAATAAACCAATTAATTATTCTTGGTCCTAATCAACAAGTAATTATCCCAATTTCTCGATCATTTACATTGAAAACTAATTGAACAATTAATTATCCTTATTTCCCTTTTAAAAACACCACTCGACCTTCTCAAACTCATTGTCATTAAATCTCACAATTAATTATCTTATTCAACAATCCAAAAATCTAATAATTTCAAAACTATCATTATTAATTGTTTCACCACATTAAGTAATTCAATTAGATGTCTCAATTTGTTAAATAAAACAAACAATCCCACAAATTTCATATATGAGAAAAAGTAGGAATATAGGATTTAGAAATTATTCCAACTGAAAATAAATATTATTACATGGGTATACCGTCCCATTTAACCCATCTAGGTTAAATAGAACTATATAAATCAAGTACGTCTGTATTCAAAGGAGAAATTACATATCCTAGATAATAAAAAACACATTACTATAATTTAAACAGATCCCTATAAATGGGAAAGAATAGAAAAAACACATATAATCTAGCTAAGAAAACATATTAGTCTAATAAAAATGTTTCTAGCTTCATGGAAGCTCATCTCCATTGTAGTTTTTTTTAAAACATTATTTTGTAATATATTCAATCATTTAACACCATTAAAAAATTTGTTCCAACATTGCAGTAAATTTTTTCAAAATTATTAAATAAAGAAAATACTTTTTTATAATTAAATGAGGGTTTGATGGACCTACCTCAAAGAATTGTCTAGGACAATTATTTCTAACTCAAACAATAGTCTTCTCACATAAAAACACCTACCCAAAAATGTGTGTGCATACTTTGAATTGATCGAAACTACCTACAACAAAATTTGTCTCCCAAAATTAGTGCGGTAAAACCAAATGCATATCTAATTCATAACTTTGAACTCATATAATCTATATTAACCTAATTTAAATGGTGAAAAACCATTTAATGGTGTATGAACTTACTCAAATTTTATGGCGGGGAACTAAATAGAACCAAACCACCTCTCCTTCGATGGAGATCATTGTAATATGGAAGATTAGTTCCTGATATGTCCATTTCGTACCCTAAAACTAGAAGAATCAGAAAAACTAGATTAATCCCTTGTCTAGGGTTTCAGCCACACTCTTTTGGGTAATGGATAGACCGAGAAATCATCCAATGTGATGTAGGGGGTTGAGGGAGAAGATGTTACCATGAAGATTGAAATTATAATCACAAAGAAAATCTAGATGGATTTTTTGGATGAATAAGAAGCCAAAGAGAGGGGGTCATGTGCTACCGGTCACGTGTCGAGGGGGCCGGGTGCATAGAAGGGAGGTGGGATCCTGCTGCAGATCACATATAGGTAGGTTTGTTCGACCATGTAGAGGGAGAGGAGATTCTGGCTGAGGGGTGAACTGTAGGGCATCGTGAAAACAATGAGGAAGGGTGATCAATGCGGCTCGTGACCCAGTAATGGAAAGGGAAGTTCTCCGTTAGGTTCCCTAGACACCTAAAAAATTAATAAAACTAATAGTAATAATAATAATAATAATTTTATTATCATCAACATCATTATTAAAACATTTATTTATTACTACATTCCCATTGAATTATAATATAACATGTTTTCCTTTTATTTTTTAATTTAATTAATTCTAATTTATTTAATAGGATACATCGTAGTGTTTCAGGTCTTGAAATAATGATGAGAGGCTCGGTCTTAATAAGGAGATGCAGAGTAATTTACCAAAAACAAATCGTAAAAACCCATGGGTCCAAAAGATGGGATTCTACACTCTACCCACATTAAAACATCTCATCCCTAATAAGACTTTGGGAACTACGAAAACAACACCTGACACTCAGAGGTCAGGAGGTTTCATTCAAACAATCACATTGCATTTCCAAACACAAAACCCTCCTTAATAATTTCACAAGCCTAAAGCTCTTAATCCTTTAAAACATTATCCAGAGCTAAAACTCAAACCCAAATTTCAAAGTGGTATTTAACCGAGCCCCATAACTAAAGACACGATCCCATCATTATCCCATTAACTATTATCACATTGTTTATTTCCACCAATAGTAGTAGAATTTAATGCTCAATCCCAAACTATAGATATTTTCATTAAATAAAATACTGGCCCATAAACCCCACACTCTCCCTTAAACTGGTGAGATGCCCTTAAAATGATTCCATCAGCAACTACATTTACACCAAAGTATTTACATGACCTCTGCTATCATTCTAGAGTCAATCCATATGTAGGCTATTTTAGTATTGATGTGCACCAACACAAATAATTATGTAACCCAAAGAACGACACATCCCATATACAACCCAGATAATAACCACTTATCCAACCAAATCAATTTTAAAACTTCAAAACTACATAAGGCCAATGCTATCTTAGTGCATCTCAAAAGAGGTCAAGGTAGAGGTCATTCACATCTCATTCATAAGATCACAGTAAGAGTAAACCCCAAACACTGAGAACATTAGTCGAACCATCTCGATCGACTCTTTAAAACAACCCAACTTCACCTTCCATTGCATCCTAAACCAAACCATGCTATATATATCACCTGATGAATCTATGTTCTTTAAAATCATATCACTAAAACACTAATAAACTAATGGATTTTCCAAATGATTGTGCATAATTCCAAACTGATCAATGTCATGATGCAAAAAAGCACCGACATATACACAAAAACCAATGTGACACTACACACCTTAGGAGTGTCTATGTTGTCGAAAGAAAAGAAACGTCTCTCACAAGAACAGTATTTCAGAAACAACTTAAAAACAAAAGTGAGATTCTAGGAACTATGATCCCCCTAGTATCAAATATGGCATGAGAGTTGGAAATATAGACTGACCAGCATGTCAAACCAACAAAGACTCAAAAATTCATCCCATGTAGTGGTATGATCTTACCTTAACGCCTCTGTCACTCTACTCTGGATTTAACCATATAATGTCTATAACATCAAAATCTTATAAGATCACACCAAACACAACTAGTTTGTTACATCACTACAAGCTCAACTGTATTGTGTATGTCAACACATACAACTATGAGTTCACATAAATCAACAACACATCACCTCAAACAACCATAACTTGTATGATGACATAATGAGTCTTCTAACATGCGGAACCAATAATCCCTCAATGATTTTTACCATAATAATAGTCAATGTCCAGGGAACATCCCTCAAATAGGGGTTTCATCTTTTAAAATTGAAAAGTATATCTAGTGACAATGACACTCAAACGGTACAAACTTCAGAAAGATCACAAACGAAATAAGACATCTCATCCCTAAGTGTGCTACCTACCATGGGATAGTCCCTTAATAAGCATACACATTGACATGACCTCTTCGTCACAAAAAACTAAAATTTCACTAGGCTTAGGATCACCATTTTATTTTAGCCGTTTCTAATAAGAAATATCCTATAGATAAACACTCACAACTCCGATTTGATGAATATCATAAAAACATTCAGAACTACCCTTCCGTGAGGATTTAATGAAATGAAACAACATTAGGTTCCAATTTAAAGTCATTTCATTATATAATTTCAACATTAATACTTTTGAAATAATATTAGACACTCAAAGGTATCATTTCAATATGAGGCACTTGGTTTTTAGTCCACGCACCAAGGGAAAACAGGAAACATATAACAAACATTGTCTCTAAACATTTATCATTTTGTGTCACTTCTTTGTAAACAAGAAATTAATCAAATAAATTATTTTTAAATAAAATGGATTCCTCTGAGCGTCCCATTTACTAAATCATGGTTCTTCAAATAGAAAACCCATAAAAGTTCATTTCATAAAAACATCCCCCAACTGACCTACTTGGGTCGAGTTAAACATTTTAAAATATTACTGAAAAATTTCATTCAAAACTCAGTTGTTTTACATTTATAACTATTTCCAAACACACTATGGTTAAACAAGGGTAAGTCACATGAGTGGACATCTTCCAATAAATAATTCTCCCATACAACATACCACTAGAATTTTTCTCCCATTTATCACATCCAATTTAAATTTTACATTTTAACATTATCATCCAGTTTTCAATGGTTTGAATACATGGGTTACCCTTTTTCCTAGTTATAAGTCACCCATATACCATTCAAATAAAATTGGATCCTGTTCAAAATGCAACCAATAAATTTCCACTCATGAACCAATTTACACATCCAAAAATCTCTATCATGTTATCATAAGTACTAATACAAAAACATGTTATAAAAGCATATTATGGCCCAACAGTAAAACATGCTAAATGCTTAGGTAGCATGGAATATAAACACCAATGAGTGCAAAATATATCACGGAATATTTCTATCTAAAAAAGAATGCTAATGCAAATCAAAACATGACATTATACCTAAGGTACACAATAAAAATTAGCAGGAATCCTACTAATGCATCTACATTGTAAAGACCCAAACTTTTATTAATGAAAATTAATCTTAATCTAATTAAATGTATTTTTTTTAAAATGATTATATAATATATTCACTTATTTTGTTTTATGATTTTGTATTTCAATATACCATTATGATTTGTTACCATTTCTAATATAGTCGCCGAACATTAATCACATGATTATTATAACTACAAGGCTTTAATAAATCCAATTTACACACACAAAGGATGTGATAGACTCATCTAGTAGAATTTATCCATACAAAGCCCATTTTTTATATCTCGTAATGTAGGTGGCATCAATGGGATTCATTCTTGACAAATCCTAGGGTGAGATTCAACATGTTTGGCTCAAACGAAACCACCTACAGGAGAAGTTGATGTTGTCAGAGATTACCACACAATTGATATTATTTGAGCCACCCCAAGAGTCGGTCACCATCGTACACCTTACCCTTAGGACATATTTGGGTGTTATAAGGGGTTATGTAAAAATACCCTAGAATTATGGTTATGTACATTATTCTTTTATAGAGTATATATTCATTTTCTAATTGTTAGTTTGTAAATATTTTTTAATGAAAAATGTACTTTTGGTTAATATTCAATTATTAAATATATGTTGATGAATTAATGGATTTTTTAATTAAATAATATTTTAATGAAATATTACTACTAAATTACGTTATATTAAAAATAAATTATTTTATAATATTTATGAATACAATTGTAATTTTTATTATGTTTTTAAACATGTTTTTGTCAAACACGTGAATTTTTTAAATATGTCATTTTTTATTTTAAAAGTGAAAATTCATATATTAATGAAATTATTTAGATAAAATTTGAATTATTTTTTGTATCAAGACATCGAAATTATCCAACTTTGAATTTTTCATAATTTCTTGAGATAGTAGAATTTTTAGGAAAAAGTTAAATATTGTATAAATATATAATGTGTTTTATGATGTTATAATAAACCAATAGTGGTGTAATAAAATATTATAAATTTTATTTTCGGCCAATATATGTTTTAAATATAATATAATTGTATTTTATATTTGGTTGGTAAATTTTACGGTGCCTTAGTGGACTCTTAAAGACTTATAAAACATTTTATCTTTTAAAATGATTTCTTTGAGAGTGAGACTCACCTCCATATAAGAAAGCCAAATATTTTAAAATGTTCGGCCATTGGACTTATGAAATAATTTTTTTTCACTACTATTTGGCAAAAAAACATGGGCAGAACCAATGTGTTAGTTTGTGCTTTTGATTAGTTTAATGTGTGGTTTCCAAAACCAAAATAATAAATAATTCCCTCCCTTTTCCTATATAATCCCACCCAAGCACCCACTTATCTTCACTCAAAGCCTTTTCATATCGACCAACCTTTACCCTCCTCTCTCTAGAAACTGAAAAGGCACCCCGAGATCTCAAGAAGCCTCTCTTAAGCGCCTCCCAAGCCTTTGGGATCACTATTCCATGTAAGGGATTTCTTCCATTAACATTTTTGTCCTAATTACATTATGTTGTTATACCATTTTCATTCAAATAAAAAAGTTGGGGTTTGAATTTTAACCTCATCCATACATCCCTACCTATTTTGTAATGATCTGATACCCCTTTCTATCTCATTAATGCCACCCGTGTACACCTATTACCATGACATAATTCCGTATAGAAACTTCCTCTTCTATTTTACATTCAATAAATTCTTTTGTATTATTACACTAAATTCCATTATTTATGTTAATAGATGTTTCTATATGACCCCCATAATTTGCATTTTATATAAATATAATGATACACCCATTTCTCTCTCATTAACCATTTTGATTAATTCTTATGTCACGTCATTATGTTGCCGAAATTTCACTGTGATTTTCCACACCAAAGCCATTATGTAGTGAATACGATGCCCATTTCTCTATCAAGAATATTCACCTTTATGAACATTTAATTATTTATTATAGAGTTTAATTTATGAATTAAACATTCTTTTATTAGGGAATAAATTTTTTTGTTTAACATATCCATGTTATATGATCGATGTGGCACACTTATGCATGAAATGAAATGATTAAGAAGGGTGTTCCCTAAAAGCACTCCAATGCATTGGGTAAAGACTATTTTAATGATACTAAATGTGAAATGATGGTTTAATAATGATAATTATAGTTCAAGGAGGGATTACTCATGCCCCATGTACAATGATCCTTAGCTAATTCTAATATCATGTTAAATGTTGTTGCCACATTTCTATGTTATGATAATCACACTATATAACGCATTTATCTTCATGTTTCTCTTGTGATCAATTGATATTACTATTGCTTAAAATGTACTATATTATTGATTTTATTCATTTTTACTCCCATACTATGCTTTATATCCCACACTTTTCTTATGCATGTCCTCGGGCTATCTCATGCAATGTTATGTACAAAAGAATGTTGTGGTCATGTAAAAAACGTTTTCAATAAAGATGTTGTGTTTTACATAAGATTTTTTGTAATGTTTATAAGCCCCAAATACACTAGACCTATCGATCTTCTATCTTGTATCAAGTGAATATTTTATGTAATAAATTATGATTATGTGTAAAATAAAGAGTAGGGTTTTTATAGTTGGTATCAAAGGGAGGTTTAGTTATTTATAGGATTAGGATTAGAAAACCCAAGTGAAATACTTAGGGATAAGACTAAGTATAATAACTACATCCCTAAAATTTGGTGAATATTGATTAAGTGTTTTATCATGAAAATAAATCCATGTCTGGATACGAGTAGGTAGAGGCGTCTTTGGCACATATGTATCTAGGGGTAAAACACGAAAAAACAGCTTTGAGCTAGACTCAAACAGGAAGTGTTACATGACAACGAGCCTTGCTGGACTCTTGGTTATGAATTTAATAGGGGATATTCTTTGGTAAATTCATAATATTAGTACACACAATTTTAATTGGAATAAAATAATTCTCCTAAGAACATATGTTGGGAAGTAGATCACTGATAACATAGATTGAAGCCTATAAATTCCTAACTTAAGGATATAAAATAAATTTATAAGTCATCCATTTGGTCTACGGATTACCCATTATGCATTAACCCAAAAATTACATCTATTCCAGGTAATGGTATGTAGTAGGGGGACCCGGGCTAACAACCGATGTGAAGATCAATGTCATGACTTCTCTAATGAGATGCCCAATCTGATGGGAGACAGAATTGCAAACTTCATCATGATACTCTCCCTGTTAAATCATGTTTTTAATATAAACATTGTTTGTTAGAAAAGTTCAACCCCCCCCCCCCCTCCATGAATGAACAAGTTGGAATTGATATCTTCATGAGATAAATGCCTCATGCGTTTAATGGATCATCTGATCCCTCAATTCCCGAATAATGGATCAACTATATTAAAATTATCTTCTCCATTATTCAATGTTCCAAACAAGAGAAGGTTCGTATGCATTCTTATCATATAGAGGGTGAGGATGATAAATTTTGGACATTGATAAAAAATACAATGACTGAGGAGAAGATTAAGGCATTAAAATGGAAGGATTTCTGAATTTTTTTCGATAAATATTTTACTCACACCCTCTGACATAAGATGGAAAGGGAAATCCTTTCCCTCAAGAAAAATATGACGAATCCAAAGGATAGTATGAGGAAAACTTTACAACACTTCCAATATATGTCTCAGGATTTGTCATTACCCTCGAATGCAAGGTTGACCACTTCTTTGGTGGACTAAAACATTTCCTACAGAAAGCCCTTGAGATCCATGATTTGAAGAGCTGCGATGTAATTGTCCAATGTGCCTACAAAGATGAAATATATATCAGTAGATATCAGGGGGATCATGTAAAGACCCGAAATATAAATTTAATTTTTTTATATATGGAAATTTTACAAGTCCGAAAAAATTAATGGCTCTTGATTCCGAGGACCGAAGTGCCTTGAATGAATTTTTGAACTTTTTTTCGGGTACATTCAATAAACCTACGAGTGGGTTTTTATAAATTTTGAACCGGTGATCAGAATTAAAGAATGAGGACACTATTAAACATGCAACATTGGTATTCTCTTTAGGATACTTTCACATCGGTGACAGTTGGTCGAGGGTGAAAGATAATTTTTGGGTTTTTCATGGAAATAATAAAATAAAATAATCACATATTTTATATTATTTTGTTGTAACCGCCCACTTGTGAATATTAATGAGGTGGGTACCATAGGAGTTTTATTCTCCAATTTGAATGCTTTGTGGGGGGATCACCCGAGCTAGTAAAACCTTTAATGTGGGGTTATGGTGGTGGGGACCATCCGAGACTTGAAACCCTCAAACATCCTATTAAATAAGTGGGTTCCTCTTCTACTCCTCCAACATTAATTATGAATCCCTCCTTTAATTAATTTTGTGCCAACCTCATCAATTAATTATGTGGATCTAGCTTAATTAATACAATTTGAAATTGTGCCAATAATTAACAAATTTGGAAACACAATAGTTTTCCTTTTTCATTTTAGGGAAAAGGCTTTGAAAAGGGGGGAGTTCGTGGAGAATGGCCGCCAATGAAGAAAACCAATGAAGAATTCCGACCTCGACTTCAACCTTCTTACTCGAGACATCCTCTGATGGTGGACATCATCAAAAATGAAGAATCACCTTTATTGAATAACGTTAATCTGATGAATGAGCTTCGGATCAGAGGGGTGTGACGGGCGCAACAAAAATCGACAACTTCGACTTCTCACTTCGTCTTCAACAATCAGATAAGGTAGGGGTTTATTTGTAAATGAATATATATCCCACAATCTTCCCTTGAATGTTTTTCAGTATTGGTAATAAATCGTTGCGGGAGGTTGCAAATCTTGATGTTCTTCTTCAATTTCTTTTTTGATCCATATGCTACAACCCTAACACGGAGGGTACTATCCAAACAAACATGGCCCGACCCCTCTATAAAAATTGTGATGATTTATGGTGTTGAACACAATGAAGGAGACGACGCAACGAAACCGCCCCATGACCACCGCCACCTCGTGACATCTGTGCCCTCACAGCACCCCCACGATCGAGCCGCTCTGTGGAACCCATGGCCACCATGCCCCCAGCTCCACCACCCGCGGCCCCACCGCACCTCCCACAGTCGATGCCTCTGACCGGGATGAGCCGCTGCCACCATCTGTCGAGCCGTCACCGCCATATGATGAGCCACTGCCTTCGTCCGCCACGAGGACCCCGGCTTCTTCCAAGTTGCTGGTCGAGCCGCCCCAGTCGCACCGCTTGAGGCCCTATGTGCCGCTCCAGCCGAGCCACTTGTGGCCCTCCGTGCCACTCCGGCCGAGCCAACTGTGGCAGAGCTGCTCCGGCCGACCCACCCACGACCGAGTTGCTCTGGGAAATCCTCTTGTAGCCCCGGGATGCTCCGGTCGAACTGCTCACAGCCCTGAGCCGCTCTGGCCATGCCGCCCCATGGGCCCTAGCCCCTCTGCCCATGCCACCCATCGGCCTCTTCCCTCCTCGCCGAACCACCCCAGAAGAGTCTCCCCGCGGCCTCGCGCCATCCACGGCCGAACCCCCATAGCCTATTGTGGCCTTCCTGACCGCTTAGCAGGCTGGGTCGCCCAACACAGGCCAGACCGGCCCCAGCCGGCCGTGAAGAACCGAATGGGCCAGGCCACACTATGGGTCGTATCAAGGCAGGTCAGTCCAACTGGGTCGTACCGGACCCATGCCCACTGCGACTCATATACATTCTTTTGGCCATAACATTGGCATGAGACGTCCGTTTGGCGAACCATCGGTTGCTGGAAATATTCGACCGAGATGGTACCTTTAAAGTATACCATAGTAGAGGTTTAAATAAAGATGGGAAACAGTCAGGTTGGATCGAGCACGAATCCAACTAGCCCTCCTGGACTAAAAGGCTCATAACTCACAGACCAAGAATTAGATTGACACGTTGTCTGTTGTGTTGAGACCTCTATGACGTGGAAGACTGTAGAGATTATTCTTCATGTGAATTCTTGTTAGTTGGAATATCGATCAGTAGCTTGTGGAGCAGATCCTCCTGGAGACGAGCGATCGTAGTGCGGGAACCTAGTAGCTAGATGAGACTTGACGACTGCTGACCTTTTTGACATGAAGAGTCTTGACATGCCCATTGGGGAGAGCCTATATGTGATGAGGCAGACATATGGTAGGGAGAACCTCTGTATGATGCACCAGACCCAGGGCACTCGACCAGAGCGGTACCTCAATAGGCCATGGTGGGGAGAACCTCGGTGTGGTGCGGTAGACCCACTCTACTCGACAGGAGGATTACATCAGCAAGTTGTGAGGGGGAGCACCTCTGTGTGATGTGGTAGACCTACTGTGGGGAGAGCCTCTGTGTGACGTGGAAGACCCATGGTACTCTATAGGAGGAGTACCTCAGAAGTCCATGATTAGTGGGAAGCGCCTCTGTGTGACGCTGTAGGCCCACTATACTCGATAGAGGAGGGGTTCTCTAGCATCAAAGGTTTTCGAAGATGTGACTGGCGATGTTATTTTTTACTACCCCTAGAATAAATCTCTGTGTGAGTTGAGTCAGTAAATCTGGGGTGTCCTCATGTTTGAGATGGATTTCTTAATAACTTATGTATATGTATGGGCATATTAATAATTAGGGTAATCTGTTGATTTCATACATTATGGTTTATCATTGGTGAATTTTTGAGACCATGAGGGTCTCAAGGCCCCTAATTAGTATCTTTAGACTAAACCCTAAACAGACTATTCCCCCACCTTGTTTTGTTGGTTGCAGACAATAGACAACACTGACTGAGGCTGAGAGTACCAGGACTGGACGGTACCTGGAGGTGGACCATACGGCGTGTCGGTACACAGAAGAGACGGGTGGATGTGGAGTTCTGAGGAGGCGATCTGTACCTACACTTTAGGTAGGAGCCTCGGAGGATAATCCAGTAGTTGTCTTTTTCCCTTACTTCAGTAGTATTGTATTCTATTGTTACTTGTACCTTTACAATTGGGCATGTATTCCGGCCCCTTTTTACTTTCATCACTCTTTTTTCTATATAGTTGACTTGCATTCATATCTTGTTGTGTGCATTCATGCGTGTGTTTACAGGTTATAAAGGCCATGCCATCCTAGTTTTAGGGAATACATATTTGGTGCTAGTCACCAGCCCCTGGCCTATGGAAGTCGAGCTTGGGGGTAGTCACAACACATGCCCAAGGGGATGGGTCGTGACAAATTGGTATTAAAGGATTCGATTCTACCAAAGAACTAGGACTCTGAACTTTTCTACGAAGTAATAGTGTTATGGGTAATGAGTGCAGTTTTCAGTTAAGGGAGTCCAGTATTTGAGCGGCGACTGAAGTATCCATACACTGGGACCCCGACATCAGATTTTCAACTCAGTGCACGAAAACATAAATTGCGTGTGTGTTTCTAAGAGCATTTTTTGTTATCTCTTTGAGTCATCTCACCAAGTATAAATTATTGACCGTGGCATGCCTATTTCTTTTTAGGATGCCTCCACACAGACAAAAAGCTATGGTTCTGAGAGTAGTACACACTATTAGCCCACCGAGCAACGCAGCCTCGTTGGAGGGCCCATTTCCAGTTGAGGTACTAGCGGAGGCACAAACGGTACCATTTCCCGTTGGGCCACGATGACACCAGCTCTAGCAGCAGACGGTGCACTCCACTTGAGTGCATTTCACGGGATCCAGTTCCATAGGACACCATGGTTAAAGGGATAGATGGACACACAATTGGATGAGGATTGCCTCGAGGCTATGGTGAGAGTCTTCCGACTCATAAGGACACAAGCTGAACTCATGGTGATCCTTGCTGCAAGAATTCTATAGACAAAAATAGGTAGATGGTGGAGCTTGATTCTCCCTGTTCAAGATGAGGTGATTCTTCTCTAGGCAGACTTCGAGAGCCTGTTTCAGGCAGAGTTTGTTCCAGCGACTCTTCGCGTTGTGCACATTTAGTAGC
Organism: Viscum album; assembly: GCA_963277665.1. NCBI lineage: Eukaryota > Viridiplantae > Streptophyta > Magnoliopsida > Santalales > Viscaceae > Viscum > Viscum album. The sequence goes on along the minus strand of OY728162.1, from coordinate 911,512,945 downwards.
TACTTCATCTATAGCAGGGTAGCATGACTGTAGGTTAGTATTCAGTGGGGTTCATAGAACTCTCATGTTACTCTACCAATATGGTGTGAGGCGTATTCTTCAGGGCCTGAACCATTGAGATGGGGCTCAGGTGGGAGATCAGGGCTTCGATGATCTCACTCAGCATCCCGATGCAGGTGGGGGTTTTAGAGAAATCCCTCTTGGTGGAGAGTTTCCTTGGTGAGTAGTCACCAATAGCGATACCCAACACCAGTCATCATGTAGAAGAGTCTTCAACAGATGGTAGCAGACAGACGTCACAGAGGTTCAAGAGGGCCATACCTATAGGTGGATGACCACATGACTCAGGATTGGTTGTGCAGGGCAACCGAGGCGGAACCAGTCAGGCAAGGATCATGCAGTGTTACTCATGTGGAGGGAATGGTCACATTGCTCATGACTATCCAACCCATCATATATATGATTAGAATATGGTCAAGGGACCGCCCAGGCAGAGATAGAGGTTCGATCGAGGTGGTCCGTAGGGAGTAGGCGAATGTGGCATAGGAGTTGGTCGTGCATCTGGTAGTGGGTGACGATTTAAGATGTTACCACCATAACCACTAGGAGGTCCACCCCAACCACAAGGAGTAGGTGGATAGTGGAGAGCTCATCTCTACGTAATTGATGCTTATGATCATGGCACTCCGAAGATGATACGAGGTACTATATTTATCTTCTCTACCTTAGTTTCAGTACTTATAAACATAGGTTCTAGTCATTAAATTATTGTCACTACCCTCGTTTGGAGCTAAGAGATTCCAATAGAGTCGTTGGCTTGATCATTACGGCTAAAAACTCTTACGAGAGTGGATTCAACGATTACGCTCAGGTGCGGGCAGTGTGAGCTTACCCTAGGATGTGAGAGATTCGGATATGATCTCTTTGTACCATTATCAAGGCCTTACGATTTCATCTTGGGTATGGACTGTTTACCTACCCTCCATGATCAGATAGACTATATTAGATGCAAAGTGTGGTGTGTCCGCATGGATGGGACCAGTTTTACCTTCTCCGGTGAGAAGGTAACCTTTTTAGTGCAAGATTGAATTACCCAGAGACGAGTGCAACTGATCACTCCTCATTTGGATAGCCTTACCCTCGGAGCTGTTGATGTGGAGAGTCTGAGCTATCCTATAGTGGTGGACTAGTATGTGGATGCTTTCTCTAAGGATGTTCTGGGTCTACCTCCTCATGGAGAGGTTGAATTTTACACTGACTTGTACCTCGGTAAGGAATAGATATCTACACCAGCATATCGGGTGGCTCCTGCGGAGCTTCGTGAGCTGCGGGTCCAACTAGAGGACTAATAAGGGAAAGGGTTCATTCGGTCGATTGTTTCTTCTTTTGCAGCCACGATTTTGTTCTCAATGAAGAATTATGGGATCTTGAGGCTTTTTGTTGACTATTGGTGCCTAAACTAGGTGACCGTCAAGAACAAGTACCCACTCATGAGGATTGATGGCTTCTTTTATCAGCTGAAGGGAGCACGGTGGTTCTCAAAGATAGGCATCAGGTCAGGTTATCACCAGCTCAGAGTACGAGATGAGGATGTGTAGAAGACAACATTCAGATGTTGGTGTGGCCATTATGTGTTCTTGGTTATGCCATTCGGCATAACCAATGCTCCAGTATTGTTCATGGGACTCATGACCAGGATCTTTCAGCCATACCTTAATCGATTTGTAATAGTCTTCATCGACGACATTCTGATCTACTCGGATACTGAGGAGGATAATGCCTATCATTTTCATGTAGGGATGAAAACACTCTGAGAGCACCATATTTATGGTAAGATCTCAATGTGTGAGTTATAGATTCTAGAGGTTCACTTTCTGAGACATGTCATAACAGAGGCTGGAGTTACAACGGATCCAACAAAGATTGAGGCGGTACATGCTTAGGAGCCACCCAGAAGTGTGATGGAAGTACTGAGTTTCCTGGGTTTGGTTGGATATTACTGGAGGTTTGTACCAGATGTTTCCAGAGTTTCAGCACCACTATCAGCATTGACGAAGAAGGGGAAACCCTTCGTATGGTCATAGAAATATCAGTGGAGTTTTCAAGAGCTAAGGCATAGGCTAACTAGTTCCCCCGTCTTGAGGCTTCTATAAGAGGGCGTAGGGTACATAGTCTATTGTGACGCATCAGGGACCAAACTCGGATGTGTTCTTATGCTGAAGAAAGAAATGATCGCATATGGTTCTCAACAGCTGAGAAAACATGAGTAGAACTACACTACCCATGACCTGGAGTTAACAGTAGTGGACTTCTACTTGATGATGTGGCGACACTATCTTATGGGCGAGCGCTTTACAATGTACTCTGATCACAAGAGTCTCAGGTATATGTTCTCTCAGAAGGACCTGAACATGAGACAATGATGTTGTCTTGAGATCCTACGGGACTATGACTATAAGATACTCTATAATCCTAGGAAGGGGAGTGTTGTTACAGATTCCCTCAGCATAAGATTTGGTATACATCTTCTAGGCGAGGTGATGGAGCAGCTGGCTGCTTTTCAGATATCCTTTGTGGATAAAGATGTAGCTTCTTTTCTTTAGTCTTTTACAGCCACTCCCTCACTCCTTCACCGAGTTAGGGAGGCGTAGCATGGGGACACTGACTGCGAGACACGACGTGCTCAGATATCCACAGGACATGAAATTGATGGATTTTTTAAAGGTGGTGAGCATGTCATCCTCTTTAGAGGACGTACCATGGTACCAATGACACTTTAAAATGAATTATTTAGGGATTTACACACATCCCCTCAAGCGGTACATCTTGGAGTGGCGAAGATGTACTAGGATCCCCGACGACAGCACTGCTGGCCGGGAATGAAGAAAGTAGCAGCAGAGTCTGTTTCTCAGTGCCTCACTTGTCAGCAAGTGAAGGTAGAGCATTAGGTACCACCAGGATTGGTTTATATTTTAGAGGTCCCAGATTGGAAGTGGGATAGGATGTACATGGACTTCGTGATAGGACATCCATGTACATCAAGGGGTCGTGACTCGATTTGGGTGATCATCGACCGACTCACAATGTTAGCCCACTTCATACCAATCAAAGAGTTGGGTTAAGTAGATAGCTTGGGATGCCAATATGTTCAATGGATTTTATAGATACATGGAGTACCCTAGACGATTGTCTCTGATCGAGATGCAAATTTTACTTTCTGGCTATGGAAGGGGTTGTAGGAGGCTTTCAAGGCGCAATTTGTTCGAGAATCGCCTTCCATCCTCAGATGGATGGTTAGACTGAGTAGATCATTCAGACCCTCGAGGACATGCTATGCACCCGTCTCCTTGACTTTGGTCGCAGCTGGGAGGATCACTTTCCTTAGGTGGAGTTTTCATACAATAAAAACTATCACTCCACCATTCGGATGACACCCTTTGAGGTGTTGTATGGGAGACCTAGAAAATCAAATTTTTGCTGGAAAGACCTAGGAGAGTAAGTAATTGTGGGACCAGAGATGGTATGGTATACCATAGAGAAGGTAAAGACCATCCATGAGTGGATTAAGACTACACAGAGTAGGAAGAAATCTTATGCCGACAAGAGATGGAGACCTCTGGAGTTCGAGGATGGCGACCCTGTCTTTCTACGGGTCTCACCTCAATGAGGTTTTTGGAGATTTGGACAAGGAGGAAAGTTATCTCTGAGATTCATCAAACCTTTTCAGGTCCTCAGCAGAGTTTCCGAGGTGTCATACCACTTAGATATTTCACCTCAGTTGCACTGGGTGCAGGACGTCTTCCACGTATCCCAGATGAGAAGATACGTGCACAACCCTTCTCACATCATCGACCATGGCGAGCTGGACATCGATGATGGGGAGAATTTTATGAAGGTTCCATAAGAGATTGAGGATTGACAGTATCAGGTCCTTCATGGACAGTCGATACCTCTGGTGCGTGTTCTTTGGCAGCACGGGAACCTCCAATAGAGCACATGTGAGCAGGAGGCTTAGATACGTGCTCAGTACCCCCACTTGTTCCCATAGTTTGAGTTGTGGATTATGATTATGTAAATCCTTGGGTTGGGGAGAATGAAAAGACCCAAAATTCCCATGTAATGTTGTTTATATATGGAAATTTTAAGAGTCTGTGAAAATTAACAGCGCATGATCCTGAGGCCTAGAGGGCCCAGAATGAATTTTTTAACTTTGTTTCGGGTACATTCTGTAAACGTATGAGCATGTTTTATAACTTTCGAACTGGTGCTCAGAATTGAAATCTGAGGAATCTATTGAACTTGCAGCGTCGGTATTCTCTAAAGAAGACTTTCACCTCAATGATAGTTGGTCGAGGGTGAAAGATAATTGTTGGGTTTTTTTGTAGAAATAATTAAATAAAATAATCACATATTTAATTTTATTTTGTTGTAAGAACCAAATTGTAGATATTGTGGAGGTGGGGACCACATGATATTTATTCACTAAATTGAATGCTCTGTGGTGGCGACCACCCGAGATAGTAAAACCTCCCATGAGGGGTTATAGTTGTGGGGACCACCCAAGGCTTGAAACCCTCATACTTCCAATTAAATATGGGGGACCCTCTTCAACTCCTCCAAAATTAATTATTCCACCCTCCTTTAATTAATTTTGTGCCAAAATCATCAATTAATTAAGTGGAGCCAACTTAATTAATCCAATTTGAAATTTGTCCAACTATTAAAAATAGGAAAAAAAATAGTTGGCCTTTTTCCTTTTGGGGAAAAGGGTTGGAAAATGGGGGAGTTCGTGGAGAAATCCCTCCAATGAAGAACTCTAAAAAATAAATCCGACATCAACTTTGAACTTCTTCCTTGGGACATCCTCCAACGATGGACGTCTTCAAAAATGAAGATTCACCTCCATCGAAAAATGTTAATATAACACCCAGGACCTAGAATCCATGAGTTGATGCATTATTTTAATACATTCACATGATTACATGGAATCATGTCCTAATGGACTGATCAGTTTAGTATTATTGGAAACAAGATACAATCATAAGTTCAACACTACAAATTGAAAAGAAAAACCACACAAAATTTCTCCATTAGAAACATCCAAGCTTCCAAGATTATTCTTGCAAGTCACTCATAATTAACTTCTTCAAATACTAGGAAAATAAATCTTGAGGAAGGGGTGATCTCAAATGCTCAATAAGAGTAAGAAATATTGTGTAAGATAAAATAAACATTAGGCATGGTGAATAATTTAAAACATATTCCTTTACAAATAATTATCATGAACACTTTAAGGATAGAATATGAGCTGAGTAAATAATTCCATAATAAAACATAGGCATGGGTATTCTTCAAGTTGAATAACCACATGAAATATCCATATCTAATCTCATAATGATATAATGAATATTTCTGGACATCATAACTACATAGTCAAGGCCTCGTGACAAGACTACAAATAAGATTTTTTCAAGGCCTTGTGCCATGACACTAGTTTGTCTCATGAGATTTACCGATGCATCGAGGAGTCATATCGGACTCCACCTATCACTTACTATGTCTAATGCATTCCTGATATGAAAATTTTGAAAAATAACTAAAACATTCTTATTAAAAATAGCATACAAAATGTCAATTCTTTATCCACAAATCATGAATGGTATAAAAATTGCATATCCACAGTCAAAATTAACTCATTCATTACAATATGGAAGATTGTATTGTAACAGATTAACCTCTGTAATGCCCCGACCCCAGCTACCCAGAGTCGGTGCATTACTTCGTAACATTGGCATGATCACAAAAGATCAAGTCTCGAAAGACCGATTAGTTTAGTAGCCTTGGAAACACTAGATACATTCATAAGTCTTTCATTACATCAAAAAGTAAACAAACTACAATAACATGGTCTTCATAGTCCACAATCATATCCCTTTCTGACTACCCCTGTTGGTCATTCATAAAATACTTCTTCACATCCTGGAAAAAATATTAAAACATTGAAAGGGGTGAGCTCAGATGCTCAGTAAGGATAACAATATAGCGGAAGATTTCATAAATAAACATTAACATTTAAGGCAATGTATAACTAAAAAAAAGCCTTTTAAACTTGAACATCAACATAATATGGCAAAAGTAAAATGAGATAATGCCATTTACTTCTTCACATTGATATTCTACTAGTCGAATAATCACATGCAATATCAATAACCACTTTCATAATGATGGAATTCATAATGCCAGACTATCATAACCACGTAGTCAAGGCCTCGTGCCAAGACCACAAATAAGATTTTGTCAAGGCCTCGTGCCAAGACACTAGTTTGTCTCATGAGACCTGCCGATGCATCGAGGAGCTATAGCGGGCTCCACCCGTCACTTATTAAGTCCAATGCATTCCTCATATGAATAGGTTTAAACATATCATAAACCATAACATAATCGTATCACTTAAAACATGCATAAAGGAAACATAACATTTCCACATTTCAATCACAAGATGTCAATACAATACATTGGTATAATAAATATTCTTTCAAAACCATTTTCAATACCAAAATAAATGAAAATTAAAACTTTGTATTTATTTTTAATTAAAAAAAAGTGATGGCTTGTAGAGGAAGCCGAAACTCATATAATGGTCACGGCGGCGGAGAAGTCATTGTCGCCGCATAAGTACGGAAAGAAAAACATTCCCTTTTTGTCGTTTAGTAAAAATCTTCGTATAAAAAAGATTCCTTTTGAATAAACGTAAAAGTCAAATGGGTTTATACACCGTATAAAAGAAAGTTGTGTATAAAACCAAATATGCCTCAATGAAAGGGGATTGATATGAAATCCTTAAATAGATCATTTTTAAAATAAAATATATCTATTATGTGTATTCACTATAGGTACACATAAAGAAAGTAAAAATACAAAATAGGACATAATAATATCATGACCTAATTTGAAAGTAGGAGATTAACCCAAAGAAAGGATATTGGGTTAAGAAATTCCCTTACCTTGTGTCCGACTTGGCTCAACCGTTCTTTAACCTCCTGAATAATAAACTAGAGTTAATATCTACCTTATTAAGAACCATTTTCAATTTCATTATCCTTTTTATATCACTTATTAAAATGTTATGAATATTATGTAATTATTCAAGTTAATAATGATCGTTTTGTCAATCTTTGGTAACTTGAGTCAACAATAAACTTCTTATAATTACAAGTTGTTCATGTGGTAGAATATCCATTATATCCAGAATTATATTCATGATTTAGATGTCATATATATCTTATATATCCAGTATATACATTCATTTATAATATTACGTAACATTTAGAGGTAAGAAATGAAATGCACCGTTCATGGAGACGGTAAGCCGTACGTACGCATGAACGCTACTTTCATTTCAATTTCATATTTAATGGAACTAAATCATAATGATATAAATGTATAATATAATTCCAGTATAATATAGTATATAATACCATTTACTCCATCCTTTATACATCCCACATATGGCATTAACGATTCAAATCACTTTGAGGGGGCGGTAGTCCGCACTTCCTAAAATGAAATTATCGCGTTTTACCCATAATGGAAATCATAAAGTATGCCATAAATGAGAAATACAGAAGCATAAGTAAAACATAAACATATTATATATCATATATAAAAATAGTGACATCTTAATGGCCACCATTGAAGGTGTTATATGAGTGTTGAACAATCATCGTTTCGTGAGGCAGAAATTCGCCATCCACAGAAACCGTATGTTCTTTAACCATTAGATGTAGGTGTGTGCAAGTGTAGCTCGAATAATTCTTATAACAACATCCTAGTATATTGAGGATACTGGTGTTGTTACAAAAGAAATGAATAAAAAGAGTTTAGGCGATTGGAGAAGAAAAATAAAACAAAACAACATTAGAGAAGACATTACCTCAAAATCGGGTAACTCTTTTTGATTTGAGCCAAAGGCTTCCTTGGGAAGAGTTCTGCCCAAAGTGAGGCTTCTAGGAGTAAGAGGGGGAAGTTGGGAGAGTATTTGGGCAGAGGTTGGCCGAGCCAAATGGCTTGAAAGTGTAAATGAGGTGGGAGAGGTGGGGGCCTTTTATAAGTGGAGAGGAGGGGCACTTTTGGAATGATTGAAATGTTACATTATTTCACAATGCTTTTCGGATTCTAAAGGTCCCACACTTATATATTTCTAGGCTAAGGTGACAAGGTTTCTAAATCCCCTCATCCAATATGCTTTGGACAAGTGTAAGCCTTGGATTTTGCATTATCTTCTCATTTTATTTAAATCGTTAAATAATGAGGTCATCGCTATATCATAATGATGTCATAAATAATTTAATTTATTTAATGTCTAAAAATTATAAAAAAAATAATATGAAGTAGGAAATATTTTTATCTTTCTAATGAATATTTATAGTCAAAATTGGGACTTGTGTAACCCCACTTAAAAACTGTTTTAGTAAAATAACTCATGTTTGTGTCAATTTAATTTTAACATTAAATAAATATATATTAATGTCATTTTCCAACTAAAGTTGATACATGGGGTCCCCAAGTTGACCCATGGGCTGTCTTGGTCGGCCATTACTCATCCAATAGAATTAGGACAAGTGTCATGCTCATCTCATATTATTAATACATTATTTGTACCTTAAACTACACTAATTACCTCTAATCGCGATTAAGAACTTAAAAGTTACTATTCACCAAAAAATTATTTTAATCTCATTGAACCACATTTTACTTTTTAATGACAACCATGTATGTCGGATTTTTGAAAATCAAATCACAAAAGTGGTAATATTTCATTTAAACGAAAAATCAGTTATTTAACTACCACTTAGTGGTTTCACTATTCATAAAAAATTGATGTTTTTCAGAACAATGCCAAAATTTCACCCTAAGCTATAATTGATATTCCGAATCCAAAAATGAAGTCCATTTTGAAATATAAAATTTCTATAATTTTAAAAAGTGGTTATTAGTATTTATAACGGCTACTTTGATTAGTCGCGGTGTTTTAGAACTCGAAGTTGCATACAATGCAAGCTATTGCATTATTGAATGAGAAGTGTATCGTGGAAGCTCGGGGTGTTACATTCTCCCCTCCTTCAATAAATTGCATCCTCGCAATTTGAAATTTTTCTTTGAAAATAGAAGGTTGAAAAGAGAAAATACCTTTGAGGAAAACCCACATCGGAAATAAGGTTAATAAATATATAACATTAAAACAAAGCAGGATAAGTACAAAGGTCACCCGATATCGCCCATTCTAGGATTATATGAAAATATGGATATGGAGGAGAAACAAACCATCAAGGTCTGATGGAGAGTTATAGAAAACAGGATTAGGAGAAAGTTTAACCACAAGAAAATCACAAACTTGTGATTGGTTAAACGGTCATTGAATCCCCAGTTGGAAAAGTTAACCGACAACATTTTTGTTTTAAGTTACCTTTTATAATGTTGAAGAATTTATTTAGAAGATTTACTAAGAACTTAAGGGAATATACATACTTGTTATGTATACTTTCATTTGTTAATAAATTTTTACCACAAACCCAAATTTTACTCCAAATGGTAACGGAACTCAAAAATATTCTATTTATCCTAATTGTATAAGGTTCAAAATGTTAACACATACCATTTAGATTAGTAAAACTATTTTGTAATAACCAGGGACTTCCTGTAGGCTAGTGGTAGGAAATAAAGGCTTGTCGCACTATGGTTGTGGGTTCGATTCCTACAGCTTTGTCCAACACGACGGGTTATTCCCCACCCTGCAGGTTGTCCTTTTCCTAATACTATAGTATTATAATATTCCAAAAATAATCTTCAAAAATTCTTTAACCTTAAACAATACTATCCATGGTTCAACTTAATCCATTCCAACCTTAATAGTTATCCAAAATACCTCCGTCCAGACTTTCTCTAAAAGGTCTCTAAATTCCAAAATCAATTGTAACATCAGATTCCCCAAACAAAGAAAAGTTTCTCTTATTGTCACATACTAAAAATATGATTACCTTAATCATATTAAAACCTTACTGAAATCAACAAGTACTGCAGTACAATCCATATATATATATCACATTATTCTTATAACCAGAATATAATCCTTGAGTCCAAAAGCACCAATACATTAATTATTCCGCATCAACTGTAGTCACAGCATAAGATTGGCCTTGATCCCTTGGCCTTTTCTTAGGTAAGTTTCCTTGACGCTTAGGACATTCATTTGCATAATGCCCCATTTCCCTACAATTGTAGCATTCAACTTTGACAGCCTCTTTCTTTCCCTTGCAATCACGAGCCTGGTGACCCTTTTCTCCACATTTATAACAAACTCCCATTCCTTTTAGGAAAGTACTAGGGTGATTCTTCCCACAATTATCACATAATGGAAAATCCTTCTTTCCCTTTTTCCCTTTATCTGTCTCTTGTTCCACCGTTCTCTTCTTCTCTTGCTTTACTTTGTTGTCATAAGACTTAGAGAATTCCTTTTCTGTCTTGATAGCACACGAGACAATATCATCGTATGATGAGAAGGATTGTGATACTAAAGCTCGACGGAGAAATGGTTTTAACCCATCAAAGAAACGATCAGTCATACTCCTTGGGTTACGTATATAATCGGCAGCATGCCTCGCTAACTTTGTAAAGTTAGCCTCATACTTTGCGACATTCTCATCCTCCTTCTGCCTCAAACTCAGAAATTGCCTTTCCATATCTGCTCGATGGTCACGAGGAAAATATTTTTCTAAAAACAGATTTTGAACTCCCTCCATTCCATATTCGATACGTCATCATCTTCCTTTGTGTTTTGAATCAGCGACCACCACTGATCGGCATCTCCAGTGAGGTGGTAAACTGCCATGACAACCTTCTCCCTTTCGCTACTCCCCAAGGCATGGAATATTTTCTCTAAGGAGTTTATCCATTGCTCAGCTACTAACATATTTGTACCCCCATTGAAGGTTGGTGGTTGTTGCCTCATGAAACGGTCTAGCATTGATCCTCCACGTTGCGGATCAGGGTGCTCCATACGAGTAAGGTTATCATTCATAACCTGAGTAAGTTGTCCCAGTATGGTGATTAGCTGATCGGCACCAGGTGCATCACCAGCCCCACTATAATTATCTTGAGCAGGAGGGCAATCCCTACATGGAGTGCGTGCATTGATACGGTTTCCATTTCTTCCACTAGGCACCATTTCTAAACAATTTCATAAACTAGATTAGTTTATGAAATAAAATACATAATTCCATATTTGTAAAACACTTTACATAAATTGAACTATTTATGGATATAATCCATAATCATAAAAAGAAATGTTTCCTTTGAGGAAGTATATACTCATAACCCTTCATAGTGGTTTGTAAAGAAAATGAGAATTATCCTAAGCATATCCCCCGGTAGTGTCGTAACCAAGAGTGCAGCAAGGCCCGTTTTCGTGCACCAGTTCCCGTTCGAGTCTAGCTCAAAGCGGTGTTTTCGGGTTTTACCCCTAGGTACATCTGTGCCAGAGCCGCCTCTATCTGCTCGTATCCAGACATGGATGTATTGCTCGGAAAACTCATAACATCTCTATAATACCAAAATTCTAGGAAGTTCTTCTATACTAATCCTCAAAGTCTATCTTTGGGCTATGTGCTCTAATCAGAGTTTATCTAAATCTAGCTTCCAGGGTTAGTACTAAACTGCCTCTGATACCAACTATAACGCCCCGACCCCAGCTACCCAGAGTCGGTGCATTACTTCGTAACATTGGCATGATCACAATAGATCAAGTCTCGAAAGACCGATTAGTTTAGTAGCCTTGGAAACACTAGATACATTCATAAGTCTTTCATTACATCAAAAAGTAAACAAACTATAATAACATGGTCTTCATAGTCCACAATAATATCCCTTTCTGACTACCCCTGTTGGTCATTCATAAAATACTTCTTCACATCCTGGAAAAAATATTAAAACATTGAAAGGGGTGAGCTCAGATGCTCAGTAAGGTTAACAATATAGCGGAAAATTTCATAAATAAACATTAACATTTAAGGCAATGTATAACTAAAACAAAAGCCTTTTAAACTTGAACATCAACAAAATATGGCAAAAGTAAAATGAGATAATGCCATTTACTTCTTCACATGGATATTCTACTGGTCGAATAATCACATGCAATATCAATAACCACTTTCATAATGATGGAATGCATAATGCCAGACTATCATAACCACGTAGTCAAGGCCTCGTGCCAAGACCACAAATAAGATTTTGTCAAGGCCTCGTGCCAAGACACTAGTTTGTCTCATGAGACCTGCCGATGCATCGAAGAGCTATAGCGGGCTCCACCCGTCACTTATTAAGTCCAATGCATTCCTCATATGAATAGGTTTAAACATATCATAAACCATAACATAATCGTATCACATAAAACATGCATAAAGGAAACATAACATTTCCACATTTCAATCACAAGATGTCAATACAACACATTGGTATAATAAAAATGCTTTCAAAACCATTTTCAATACCAAAATAAATGAAAATTAAAACATTGTATTTATTTTTCATTAAAAAAAGTGATGGCTTGTAGAGGAAGCCGAAACTCATATAATGGTCACGACGGCGGAGAAGTCATTGTCTCCGGATAAGTATGGAAAGAAAAACATTCCCTTTTTGTCGTTTAGTAAAATGATTCGTATAAAAAAGATTCCTTTTGAATAAACGTAAAAGTCAAAGGGGTTTATACACCGTATAAAAGAAAGTTGTGTATAAAACCAAATATGCCTCAATGAAAGGGGATTGATACGAAATCCTTAAATAGATCATTTTTAAAATAAAATAGATCTATTATGTGTATTCACTATAGTTGCACATAAAGAAAGTAAAAATACAAAATAGGACATAATAATATCATGACATAATTTGAAAGTAGGAGATTAACCCAAAGAAAGGATATTGGGTTAAGAAATTCCCTTACCTTGTGTCCGACTTGGCTCAACCGTTCTTTAACCTCCTGAATAATAAACTAGAGTTAATATCTACCTTATTAAGAACCATTTTCAATTTCATTATTCTTTTTATATCACTTATTACAATGTTATGAATATTATGTAATTATTCAATTTAATAACGATCGTTTTGTCGATCTTTGGTAACTTGAGTCAACAATAAACTTCTTATAATTACAAGTTGTTCATGTGGTAGAATATACATTATATCCAGAATTATATTCATGATTTAGATGTCATATATATCTTATATATCCAGTATATACATTCATTTATAATATTACGTAACATTTAGAGGTAAGAAATGAAATGCACCGTTCATGGAGACGGTAAGCCGTACGTACGCATGAACGCTACTTTCATTTCAATTTCATATTTAATGGAACTAAATCATAATGATATAAATGTATAATATAATTCCAGTATAATATATTATATAATACCATTTACTCCATCCTTTATACATCCCACATATGGCATTAACGATTCAAATCACTTTGAGGGGGCGGTAGTCCGCACTTCCTAAAATGAAATTATCGCATTTTACCCATAATGGAAATCATAAAGTATGCCATAAATGAGAAATACAGAAGCATAAGTAAAACATAAACATATTATATATCATATATAAAAATAGTGACATCTTAATGGCCACCTTTGATGGTGTTATATGAGTGTTGAACAATCATCGTTTCGTGAGGCAGAAATTCGCCATCCACAGAAACCGTATGTTCTTTAACCATTAGATGTAGGTGTGTGTAAGTGTAGCTCGAATAATTCTTATAAAAACATCCTATTATATTGAGGATACTGGTTTTGTTACAAAATAAATGAATAAAAAGAGTTTAGGGGATTGGAGAAGAAAAATAAAACAAAACAACATTAGAGAAGACATTACCTCAAAATCGGGTAACTCTTTTTGATTTGAGACAAAGGCTTCCTTGGGAAAAGTTCTGCCCAAAGGGAGGCTTCTAGGAGTAAGAGGGGGAAGTTGGGAGAGTATTTGGGCAGAGTTTGGCCGATCCAAATGGCTTGAATGTGTAAATGAGGTGGGAGAGGTGGGGGCCTTTTATAAGTGGAGAGGAGGGGCACTTTTGGAAAGATTGAAATGTTACATTATTTCACAATGCTTTTCGGATTATAAAGGTCCCACACTTATATATTTCGAGGCTAAGGTGATAAGGTTTCTAAATCTCCTCATCCAATAGGCTTTGGACAAGTGTAAGCCTTGGATTTTGCATTATCTTCTCATTTTATTTAAATCGTTAAATAATGAGGTCATCGCTGTATCATAATGATGTCATAAATAATTTAATTTATTTAATGTCTAAAAATTATAAAAAAAAATTCTATGATGTAGGAAATCTTTTTAGCTTTCTAATGAATATTTATAGTCAAAATTGGTACTTGTGTAACCCCACTTAAAAACTGTTTTAGTAAAATAACTCATGTTTGTGTCAATTTAATTTTAACATTAAATAAATATATATTAATGTCATTTTCCAACTAAAGTTGATACATGGGGTCCCCAAGTTGACCCATGGGTTGTCTTGGTCGGCCATGACTCATCCAATAGTAGTAGGACAAGTGTCATTCCCATCTCATATTATTAAAACATTATTTGTACCTTAAACTACACTAATTACCTCTAATCGCGATGAAGAACTTAAAAGTTACTATTCACCAAAAAATTATTTAAATCTCATTGAACCACATTTTACTTCTTAATGACAACCATGTATGTCGTATTTTTGAAAATCAAATCACAGAAGTTGTAATATTTCATTTAAACGAAAAATCAGTTATTTAACTACCACTTAGTGGTTTCACTATTCATCAAAAATTGAAGTTTTTAGAACAATGCCAAAATTTCACCCTAAGCTATAATTGATATTCCGAATTCAAAAATGATGTCTATTTTAAAAAATTCCAAACATATAAGTTTCATTAATTAATTTTATAACTAATTCCTGCTGTTACGTCAAATAGCGTGTTTTTACGAAACAATTTATATCAAAAGATTGGCAATTGTTTATGTCCAATTTCAATGTTAAATTAATACTAATGACCACCATTGGATAAAATGGTAAAAATATATTCTAATTATACCTTAAAACCACTAAATAGTATAATTTATCACAATAAATTATTTTGATTAAAAAAGTTGTTTTAAAGTATTTTTCACTATTCATAAAAATTAGAAGTTCTCAGAAAAATACCAAAAATTCAACATAGGCTAATTTCGATATTCCGAATCCAAAAATGAAGTCCATTTTGAAATATAAAATTTCTACAATTTTAAAAAGTGGTTATTACTATTTATAACGGCTACTTTGATTAGTCGCGGTGTTTTAGAACTCGAAGTTGCGTACAATGCAAGCTATTGCATTATTGAATGAGAAGCGTATCGTGGAAGCTCGGGGTGTTACAACCTCAATGAATAATAATGATAAATATTTACATATATGAAAATAATCATCAAAACTATTTGAGAGTAATATCCCCCATTTTCTTGAAGACATTTAAAAGTCACACTATTTTTCAAGAAGCAGTTTAAAAATAAATTTTTGAATCAAAATGTCCCATACAACATTGAATATTTTAAAAGGAATTTTAATTTGATAAAATATTTTCCATATAAATAAATCCTAAAAACCATTTTTAAAACATGGAAATTAATGAGAATTATTTTGAAAAATAAATATTTAAAACATTTAAAATGATATTTTAGATAGAGTTCCTAACAAAATGAGAGACACTTGAATACAAATAATTGAGGTAATAAAACATTATAAAATTATGAGAATATAGGGATTCATGATATAATATGTCAGATTATAGTATATACACCAAATAAAAGTGAATTGTAGCATAACAACAAAGAAGTCTCAATGGAATGTAAGTTGAGATGAAATCCCATAAAAAACCGTATCCTTAGGAAAGGATAAATCAATGACATAATTATGTGTGAAAAATATACATAATGTAACAATTATTGGATATTAAATAAAAAAAATACATGCACGCATATTCTTGTAAAAACAACACCAATGGCTAGGATTTTTAACTCAATTAATGGGAATTGAGTTAAGATTACACTTATCAAGTTCATATAAATTAATTGAGAGGTTATCACTGGAGTAATTATTTTTATCAAGAGTATATCCACTAAAAGAGGATTAATAATTACAACATAAATAATAAATTTTTATTCCCCACATAATATTGGAGAAAAATAATAAATGAAATATGCATGAATCCAAATGAGTGGAAATTGAAATTTGAAATTCCCTTACCAATTTTTTAACTTATGAAACATACTCCCCATGAAAGAAGGATCATACAATGATGATTTAAATACACATACATTAATTTATATTACAAAATAAATGTAATAATGGATATTCCATATGCCACACAAAAGGAAATAGTTTCTAATATAGCATGAATCTCGCGTTTATAAAAAGTGAGATGAAAAACCCTTACTTTGTTTTGATAAATCGATTCCTATGAACAAAAGTTTATAACCACCAAATTAATAAAATTATACAATGAATATAAAGAAAATCATGATAATATATATCAAATGGATGTACACAATACACCACATGCAATAAATAAGTGGCGAAAAATGGAAATATCATAGAATTAAAAGTGAGATAAGAAGCCCATTACCTCAAGTCCGACTTGTCTTGTATGTTCCTTGTTATTCCTAAATAATAAAATTAAGTAAATTTGTAATTTATTAAGAACATTTTTAAAGTTTATTATTAGTTTTTTATCAATTAATACCTTTATATAACTATTAGTTATTTATTTGAGTTCATAATGGATATTTTATCGATGTTCAGAACTTGAGTAAAAATGAACTTGTTATAATTACTATTTTTCCATGTGGTCAAAAGTCCTTTATGTCCAGAATGATATACATGATTTAGATATCATATATATATATATATATATATATATATCTTTTATATCTAGAATATATATATATTTAAAAGAGTACATATCAGTTGGAGATAAGAAATGAAATGTACCGTTCATGGAGATGGTAAGTCGTATGTACCCATTAATGCTACTTTCATTTCTATTTTGTATTTTAATGGAATTAAAATATAATGATACATAGGTAAACTATAATTACAGTATAATATCATATATTATATCATTAATTCCATCCTTTATACGTCCCACATAAGGCATTAATGATTCATATCATTTTGAGGGGGTTGTAGGCCGCACTTCCTCAAATAAAATTATCGAGTTTTACACATAATGGAAACCATAAAATAATTATATAATTGGAAAATACAGAAGCATAAAGAAAATATAAAAATATTATATATCTCATATATAAATACAGTTATATATTAATGGTCACCATGAGAGGTGGTAGGAGATAATCGAAAAATCATTATTTCATGAGGCGTTAGTTTTCCATCCACAGAAACAGTATTTTCTTCACCTATTAGATGGAGGTGTGTGTAAGTGTAGTTAGAATCCTTCTCATAACAACATCCTAGTATATTGAGGATAATGGTTTTGTTATAAAAGAATTTAATAAAAAAATTTACGGGGTTGGGGATGTAAAATAAAACAAAATAAAACAAAAGCATTTAAGAGAAAGCATTTCCTTTAATTTGGGAAATTATTTTTGTTTGAACCAAAACAACTTCATGAAGTGCCTTATGCCTAAGGTGAGTCTTCTTGGAGGAATTTGGGGATCTTGAGAGATTAATTTTGTAGGTGTTGGATGATCCAAGGGGCTTGAGAGGTGTGTGGAATGGGATAGAAGTGGTGTCCTTTTATAAGGGGTAGGAGGAGCTCTTTAGGAATGTGTGAAACTATTATTTTATTATATAGTGAAATTCAGTTTGTAAAGGTCCCAAACTAATTAAAGTCAAAGATAAGATGACTAATAGTCGAAATAAAATCATCCAATAATAATTAGGGAGGGTTTAGATATTATTTTTATCTTAATAATTATATTTATTTAAATCATTCATTAATGAGGTAAGTACTACATCATTATTGTGTCATATATAATTTAATTTATTTGATTTCTAAAAATTATAAAACAATTACCATAATGTAGGAAGTCCTTTAATATTTACAATTATTATTTATAGTATAAATGATGACTTATATAACCCCATGTAAAATAGATATACTAAAAGATATTTGTTAATGTCATTTTTCTCTTTAATTTATGTCAGTTGAAATAAAGTGTCATTATCATTTTTATGTGGATCCATGGGGTCCCAGAATTTACCCAATGATGCCCATGGTAGTCCGTGACTAATTCATTAAAGTTACGACAAGTGTTAAGATAATTTGGTTTTGTTATAATATTAATTTTACCTTAAATTACCCTATTTATCTTTAACTATGGTAAATAAAAGTCAAAAGTTACTATTCACAAAAAAATATTTTTATCTTATTGAACCACATTTTAATTAATAATAACAACAATTATCTTGGATTTTTTAAATTCAATTAAAAAAAGCGGTAAAATATCATTTAAATGAAAATTTCAGATTTTTAACTACTGCTTAGTGGTTTCACTATTCATCAAAAATTGAAGTTTTTTAGAAAAATACATACAATTCAGCCAAAGCTATATTTTATATTCCTAATTAAAAAATTATGTCTATTATTTCAAATTCAAAATGTAGAAGTTGGGTCAATTAATTTAAAATTAATTCTGGTTACCAAAATAAATAGCATATTTTTAAAAAACAATAAATATCAAAAGATTGACACTGTTTTAGGAATAATTTGAAAGTGAAATTAATTCCAATGAGAAAAATTGGATTAAATGGTAAAATTATAATCTAATTACACTTCAAAACAATTTTGAAATATAATATTACCATATAAATGAATTAAATTAAAAGGCAGTTTCAAATTGAAATACATTATTTCTCACTATTCATAAAAAATGAATATTATTAGAAAAATACCAAAAATTTACCCAAAGTAAATTTTGATGTCCCAATTCTAAATAAGAATTTTATTTTTTTCAAATGAAACATATTAAAGTGAACAAAACTAGATTTAAAGACGTTTCTCCATTAAATGGTAGTAAATCATCCCTTTAAAGTAAATTATGTTTAAAATTAGATTCATTCACATTTTAAGCCTCTAACTTTTATTGGATAAACGTAAAAAACATTTAATAAAAATATATAATCATTTTTTAGTTAGTTCTGTTCATTCCTGCGATTACAATGGATAGGTGTTAACTACCATTTAAAATAATAATATTATATTTTTACTGTGCAACATATGTTTTCAATTAAACTCATTGTTGCGTATTACGAATACCATTGAACACATTGTCCCCTTTAAAGTAGAATTAATATTTAGTTCACAAATATTAATAAATATTAAAATTTCCATGTCATTTATTTACCTAGGATGTTACATCCTTCCCCCCTTTTTGGAATTACATCCTTGCAATTTTGAAACTGGGATTGGAAACTTCATTAAAAGTCCCACATTGGAAAAGAGTTAGTAAAACTATAACATTAAAAGAAATAATGAAAAGAATAAAGGTCACCTGAGATAACCGATACTAGGATTCCATGTAGATAAAACATGGATATGTAAGATAAACTATGTGTCAAGTTCTGATGAAGAAGGATAGAAAACATGATTAGGAGAAAGTTAACAACAAGAAAACTACAAACATGTGATGGGATAAACAACCATTAGTTTCCCAGTAGTAAAAGTAAACGGATAATGTTTTTTTTTGTATTAAGTTCCATTTCATAAAGTTGAGGAATTTATTTATGATATTTAATAATAACATAAAGAGATATACTTACTTTTTAAGAATATTATCATTCTTTAATAAATTTCTTCCACCGACTCATCTTTTTTTTCAAATGATGAGTATTTTAGATTACTTGGTCACAATGTAAGATCTATAATAATCTTATAGAGAATCACATGATCCAAAAAGGATAAAAAATATATTTACCTTGTCCTTAGAGATTAACCACCACTATAATGGTTAGTACAAGATCAGATGATCCCTAAAATGGATAATCCTTTAGAGAAAGAAATATTAATCTTAATTTCTAAAATGAAACCATCAATACCTCAAAGTTAAATAAATACCATTCAATAAACAATTTCCCTTAAAATCATTCTATATAATCAATACTAATATTGAAACCCAAAACATAGAATAATTTGGTCATGTAGTCTTCCAAGTTAAATTGTATCTCCAAATGACATCGACTTCCCTTAATGTCACATACTCAAAAGTATTTAACATAATCACATATTATCTATGAACTATTAACCATTTCCATAAATAACCCAAAATATAGAAAAAATTACACCATTACTCCTCTAATGAAATCATATAGTATTCTATTTTCCTTAGGTATATAGTGTTCCCAACAGAGAAAACGTCTTCCAAAATAACATTTCTCACTTAATCTAAAATCATTTTCCTATACTATGGTTATCCATTTGATAACAAATAAGATTCCAAATCAACATATTATTGATTAATAAAATCATTTAACTAAAAATAATTAGTCACACTTACCAGGGACTTCACATAGTCCAGTGGTATGTGATAAATCCCAATTGCACTATAGTTGTTGGTTCGATTCCCACATCTTTTTCTAATGCGGTGGGTTGTCACACGGCCTACAAGTTTTCCTTTTTCAAATACTATATAATTTTATAAAATTCCAAAAAATGAGATAGATTATTCAAAATAACTATAACATAATTTCATCACAAATGTTATCTCATACCTCACATTTTTATTCCAAAATTTAATAACTTGTAATTTCATCAAACTCAATGATCATATAAAACCAAATGGTTATTTATAACTATATCCAAAAGAGAAAAGATAATTCTTACTCAAATATAAGTTTCACATGACAAACTGTAGGGTAACAAATACAAGAGAAAAGTCTTCAAAATTAATCCCATCAACAAAGAGCACTAATAGATTTTAAACATTTATCTACCCATTTATATCAACATAGCTTCTTTCTTGACCAAGAGGATATCCTATAGCATAGGGCATCCACTCAGGTAATGGCCAGGTCCCCTATAATTATGGAAAATGACTGTAAATGGATTCTTAGGACCATTTTTATTTTCTTCCATAGTATTCTTCATTATTCCTTGGTAATTCCTTACTTTATGTACTTATTTCACACATATAAATAATTTATTTGTTCCATTAAGAAACATTCATAGGTGTCTCCTTCCACATTTCCTACATGATGGAAAATGAGCTTTCTTTTCTCCATGTTCTTCATTTCTGGAGCTGTTATCAGTCACCACTTTTCTCTCTCTTCTTGATTCCAATAGTTGGTTAATATATATGTTTTTTTCATATTTTTTGAATTATTATTAGGCATGAATACAATATCTTTTACACCTATCAACATTATTTTTTTGCTCATTTCTACCAATGTCTAAACATTTTACATAATGCTCAAAGTTACTATGACTTCCTAGAAATCCAACCATTGACTAAAACCAGAAAGCATTGTGTGAGTAATAATAGTGATAAAATTATTTAAATAATATCATGAAACCTTATTTTCAATTTAAAACACCTAAGGAATAACCAAGGTTAGTTATTCTCATCTAATATTAAAATACTTCAAATCAGTTTTTAAAGAGAATTTAAAATATCCTAAGCATATCCCCTGGGAGTTTTGTAACTAAGAGTGCAGCAAGGCCCGTTGTCGTGTACCAGGATACTATGGGTCAAACCCGAAACTCCTTGTCGGAGTTTTCAATCCTAGGTAAATCTGTGCTAGAGCCATCTTTACCTGCTCATATCCATACATGGATGTATTTCTTGGAAGATACACAAAATCCCTTCATTACCAAAATTCATGGAAGTTCTTATATAGTAATCATAAAGGTCTAGCTTAGGGTAATGTGCTCTAATAATAGTTTTTTTAATCTAGTTTCCAAGGTTTGTAGTAAACAATATTTGATTATAACTGTAGTGCCTCGACCCTAGAATCCAGGAGATGGTGCATTATTTTAATACATTGGTATGGTTACAAGGAATCATGTCCCAATGGACCGATCAGTTTAGTAGTCTTGGAAACAAGATACATTCATACGTTCAATCCTACAACTTGAAAAAAACAACACTAATTTATTCCATTAGAAACATCCAAGCTTCCAAGATTATTTTTGCAAGTCACTCATAACTAACATCTTCATATCCTGGGAAAATAAAAAATGAGAAATGGGTGAGTTCAAATGTTCAATAAGATTAATTAATACAGAATAAGATAACATAAACATTAGGGATGGTGAATAATTAAAAACACATGCCCTTACAAATAATTAACATGAACACATTATGGCAGGAATATGGGCTATGTAAATAATTCCACAATAAAGCATAGTCATGGGTATTCTACTAGTCAAATAACCACATGAAATTTCAATAGCTAATCTCATAATGATGGAATGCATAATGCTGGAAATCATAACCACATAGTTAAGGCCTCGTTCCAAGACTACAAATAAGATTTTGTCAAGGCTTTGTGCCAGGACACTAGTTTTTCACATGAGACCTACCAATGCATCAAGGAGATATATGGGGCTCCACCTATCACTTACTAATTCCAATGCATTCCTTATATGAAATGTTTGAAACATAACATAAACATTCATGTTAAAACTAGCATATGAAATGTCAATACGTTATCCACAAACCATGAATGATATAAAAATAGAACATCCACAGTCATACATAACTCATTCAATACAATATAGAAGATTTTATTGTAACTGATTAACCTCAATCGTGAAAAATTAAGGATATTGATATATATTAAAATAATCATCAAAATTATTTGTGAGAAATATCCCCCTTTTCTTGAAAACATTTAAATGTCACACTATTTGTCATGATGCTGTTTAAAAATAGATTTATGAATCAAAGTCTCCCATACCACATTGAATATTTTAAAAGGAATTTTAATTTGATAACTTTATTGTCCATGTAAATAAATCCTTAAAATCATGATTTGAAATTTGGACATTAATGAGAATGATTTAGAAGAATAAATCTTTAAAACATTTAAAATGATATTTTAGGTTGAGTTCCTAACCAAATGAGAGAAACTTGAATAAAAATAATTGAGGTAATAAAAACTTTACAATATCATGATAATAAAGGGATTACTTATATACTATGTCATATTTCAGTATATACTCCAAATAAAAGTGAATTGGAGCATAACAACAAAGAAGTATCATTGGAATGTATGTTGAGATGAATTCCCTTATAAAGACCCTATCCTTAGGTTAAAGATAATTCAATGACATAATTATGTGTGAAAAATATAAATACACTAAATATGATTGGATATTCAGTGTAAATAAATTATAGTATATTCACACATATTCTTGAAAAAACAACACCAATGACTTGGAAGTTTAACTCAATGAATAAAAATTGAGTTAAAATTACTCTTATCAAGTTCATATCAATGAATTGAGAAGTTATAAAAGGAGTTATTATGTGTATCAAGAGTATATAAATGAAAAGGGGAGTTTAAATTACTACATAAATAATAAATTTATATTCCCCAAATAATGTTTGAGTAAAATAGTCAATGACGTATGTGTAAATCCGAATGAGAGGAAATTGAAATTTGAAATTCCCATTACGATTTGATAACTTACGAAACATACACCCCATGAAAGAAGGATCATAAAATGATGATATAAATACCCATAAATTAAAGTATATTACACAATTAATACAATAAAGGACAATACATATGGTACACGAAAAGAAATAGTGGCCAATATAGCATGAATATCACATGAATGAAAAGTGAGATGAAAAACCTTATTTCGTTGTGATCAATCGAGTCGTATGACCAAAAATTAATAACCACCAAATGAATCATTGAATAACATAAATATAATGAAAATAATTATAATATATATCAAATGGAAGTACACAACACACCAAATTCAATAAATAAGGGGCGAACAATGGAAATCTCACGGAATTAAAAGTGGGATAAGAAACCCCTTACCTCAAGTCTGACTTGTCTTGTATGTTCTTTATTATTCCATAATAATAAACTTTTGTTATTTTATACTTGATAAAGAACATTTTCCATGTTTATTATTTCTTTTATATCACTTATTACCTTGCTATAACAATTTGTTTTTTATTTTAGTTCATAATAGATATTTTATCGATGTTCAGAACTTTAGTTAAAAATGAACTTGTTATAATTACTATTTTCCATGTGGTCAAAAGCCCATTATCTCGATAATGATATAAATGATTTAGATATCATATATATATATATATATTATATATTCAGTATATATATCTATTTATAATAGTACATATGCTTTGAAGATAATAAATGATATGTACCGTTCATGGAGACGGTAAGTCGTACAAACGCATGAATGCTACTTTCATTTTTATTTTTTATTTTAATGGAATTAAAACATAATTATACATAGGTATATTATAATTATAGTATTATATAATATATAATATCATTAATTTAATTCTTTATATGTCCCAGATAAGGCATTAACGAGTCATATCATTTTGAGGGGGCGGTAGTCCGTACTTCCTGAAATGAAATTATCATGTTTTACCCCTAATGGAAACCATAAAATAATGATATATATGGAAAATACAGAAGAATAAAGAATACATATAAATAATATATATATCATATATAAATACAGTTCCATCCTAATAGACACCATGAGATATGGTAGGAGACAATTGAACAATCATTGTTTCGTGAGGCGTTAGTTTTCCATCCATAGAAACAGTATGTTTTCCACCCATTAGATGGAGGTGTGTAGGTGATGTTATAATCCTTTTCATAACAACATAATAGTATATTTAGGATACTTATTTTTTTGTAAATTAAAGTCATAAAATGTTTTTAGGGGGATGGAGAATAAAATAAAACAAAATAAAACAAAATAATTTAAGAGAAAGTATAGTCTTCAGTTTGGGTACCTTTCTTTGGTTTGAACCAAAAGGACTTCTTGAAGTGCCTTCTACCTAAGGTGAGGCTTTTATGAGGAAGAGGTGGATCATCATAGATTATTTTGGCAGGGTTTGGACAATACAAGGGTCTTGAGAGGTGTGTGGAATTGGTTACATGTGGTGTCCTTTTATAAGGGGAAGAGGGGCTCTTTAGGAATGTGTGAAAATATTATTTTATTAAATAGTGATATTTGGTTTCTAAAGGTACAAAACTAATTGAAGTAAAATATAATATGTCTTATGGTCAAAGTAAAATCATCCAATAATAATTGGATAGGTTTTGGATATTATCTTAATGTTAATAATCATATTTATTTAAATCATTTATTAATGAGGTAAATACGACATACTTAATTTTTTATAAATAATTTAATTTATTTGATGTCTAAAAATTATAATAAAATTAACATAATATATGAAATTGTTTTATCTTTCCAATTATTATTTATAGTCTAAATTATGACTTATATACCCCAATGTAAATATTTATATACTAAAAGATATTTGTTAATGTCGTTTTTGTCTTTACTTTAAGTTAATTAAAATAATGTGTCATTATCATTCTTAAGTTGCTCCATGGGGTCACAAAATTGACCCAATGATGGAAATGGTCGGCAATGACTCATCCAATAATCTTAGGATATGTGTTAAAGTAATTTTGTTTTATTGTAATATTCCTTTTACCTTGAATTACCCTATTTACCTTTAACTTTGGTAAATAAAAGTTAAATGTTACTATTCACTAAAAAATATTTTCATCTTATTGAACCACATTTTACATAATAATAACAACCATGTATCTAGGATTTTCGAATTTCAATTCACAGAATTGGTAAAATTTCATTTAAATGAAAATGTCGGATTTTTAACTACTACTTAGTGGTTCCACTATTAATAAAAAAATTATGTTTTTTTCAGAAAAACACCAAGAATTCCTAAGCTATATTTGATATCCCAAATTCAAAAATGATGTCCATTTTACAAAATTAAAAATTTAGAACTTGGATTAATTAATTTAAAATTAAATCTCGTTGTCAAAACAAATAGCGTGTTTTTAAGAAACAATAACTATCAAAAGATTGACACTTGTTTATGTATAATTTCAAAGGTAAATTAACTCTAATGACCAAAATTGGATTAAAGGGTAAAAACATAATCCAATTAAAATTTAAAACCAATTTAAAATATAATCTAACCATTTAAAAATATTATATTAAAATTTGTTTTTGAATTAAAATAGATTATTTCTTACTATTTATAAAAAAATGAATATTGTTAGAAAAATAAAAAATATTTACCCAATGTAAATTTTGATTCCCCGATTCTAAAGAAGACTTTTATTTTGTCAAATATAACATATAAAAGTTACCAAAACTAGATATAAAAAGGGTTCACCATTAAAAGGCGGTAAATGAACCCTATAAAGTAAATTATGTTTAAAATTAGATTCATTCAGATTTTAATCCTCTAAATTTTATGGGATAAATGTCGAAACATTTAACCGAAATATATAATCATTTTGTAGTTTGTTCTTTTCATTCCTTCCATTACAATGTCTAGGTGTTAACTACCATTTAAAATAATAATATTATATTATTAGTGTGCAATATAACATTTCAAAGAAACCCAATTTTGTGTATTCGGTATACCATCAAATATAGTGTCCCATTTAAAGTAGAATTAACATTCTGTTCAAAAATATTAATAAATATGAAAAATGGCAAGTTCATTATTTAACTGGGATATTATAGTTAATCCGAAAAATGAGCTTGGGATCAGAGGCATGTGACGGGCGCAACGAACGTCGACAACTTTGACTTCTCTCTTTGTCGTCCATAATCAAACAACGTAGTGGTTTATATTACTATTATACTTTTCCCATGTTCTTCCCTTCAATTCTATTTTGGGATTGGGAATAAATTGTTCCAGGACATTGTAATTCTTGACGTTCTTCTTCAAGTTCATGTTGAGAAATACGCAACCACCATAACGCGGAGGGTACAGGCCAAAAAAACATGGCCCGACCCCTTTACAAATCTTGTGATGATTTGTGGTGTTGAATGCGATGAAGGTGATGGTGCAACGACAACACCTCACGGCCCCTGCTGCATCGCGACCTCCACGCCCTCGTAGAACCCACAACCTCTGCACCCCGAGGATCCACCACCCGCGGCCCCACCGCACCGCCCCCGACGGCCGACGCCGACCGGGGAAAGCCGCTGCCACCGTCCGTCGGGACGCCGCCTCCGTCTGCCACACCGCCGGCCGAACCGCACCTGCTGCGCCATTCGTGGCCCTCCGCACCACCTGTAGCCCTCCGCACCACTCTGGCCGAGCCCCCGGCGGCCCTCTGCGCCGCTCCAAACTAGCCTCTCACAGCCCTCCGTGCAGCTCCAGTAGAGCCCCTCCGCGGCCGAGCCACTCCAGATGAACCACCCACGATCGTGCCGCTCCGGACAAGCCACCCTCAGCACTGAGCCACAATGGATGCACCACCCGCGGCCCAGAGCCGCACCGACTGAGCCTCCCCACAGCCCCGTGCCACTCCGAACGAGCTTCCCAAGTTGGGCTGCCCAACACGGGTTGGGCCGGATCCATCAGGCTGGGATAAACCCAATGGGCTGGTTCGGGTCGAGTTGGTCCAACCGGGTCGGACCGGACTCAGGCCCACTATAACCCATATACTTTCTTTTGGACATAACATTGGCACCGAATGTCTGTTTGATGAACCGTCAGCAGCACTAGAAACCATGGTGTGACACTGTCTCTTTTAGTATACCCGACTATATTTTTGGATTAATATTGAAAATGGTTAGGTTTGATCGAGCATGAATACAACTGGGCCACTAGGACTAAGATGCTAATAACTCACAGACCGGACGTTTGATTCACACGTCGTCTATTGCGTTGAGGACCCTATTATTTGGAGGACCATAGAGATGCTTCTTCATGGTACTTATTGGTAGTTGGAATATCGACCAGTAACTAGTGGAGCGGATCCTCCTAGAGATGAGAGAGCGTAGTGTGGGAACCCAGTTGCTGGTTAAGACTTGAAGACTACTAACCTTTTCAACTCTGAGTGACTTGACCGGCCATATGGGGAGCTCATCTATGTGAAGCCACAGACACACGGTGGGGAGCACCTATGTGTGATGCGGAAAACCCACGGTACACGACAAGAGGGTTACCTCAGTAGGCCACAGTGGGGAGTGCCTCTGTGTGACATGACAGACCCTAGGTACTCGATAGGAGGAGTACCTCAGCAAGTCATGAGGTGGAGAGCCTCTGTGTGACACAACGGACCCACAATGGGGATTTCCTCTATGTGATGAGGTAGACCCATGGTACTCGATAGGAGGAGTACATCAGCAGTCCAAGATTAGTGGGAAGAACCTATGTGTGCCGCGATAGGCCCAATATACTTGATAGAGAAAGGGGTTCTCTTGAAACCTAGGTGTTCGACGATGTGACTAGAGCTATTACTTGTTATTACCCCTATAATAAATCCTATTGTGAGATGAGTCAGTATATCTGTGTTTTCCTCATGTTTGAGATGGATTACTTGATAACCTAGGAATATGTATGGGCATATACCTATATAGGGCTATCTTTTGATTTCATACTTTTTGGTTTATCATTGGAGGATTTGTAAGACCGTGAATGTATCGGGGTCCCTACTGAGTGTCGTTATGCTCACCCCTACATGGTCTATGCCCGAACATTGTTGTGCGAGATGCAGACGACAGACACTGCTGACTTAGTATGAGTGTACAAGGAATTGATGATACCCAGAGGTGGACCATACGGCGTGTTGGTACACAGAGGATATGGGTGGATATGGAGTTATGAGGAGGCTATCTGTACATACCATTCAGGTAGTAACCTTGTATGATGATCCAGTAGCTATATTTTTCTCTTTTTTCAGTTGTATAGTATTCCAGTTGTACTAGTACCTTTATAGTTGGGCTTATATTCCAGCCCCTTTTTACTTTCAACACTCTTTTTTCTATATAGTTGACTTGTTTTCGTGTCTTTCCTTTCACTTAGTTGTGTGTGTTTATAGGTTATAAAGGAAATACCTTCCTAGCATTAGGTAATACACCTTTGGTGCTAGTCGCTAGCCCCTGGCCCATGGAATCTGGGCATGGGGTTACCCATGACACGGACCCTGGGGGACAGGTCATGACATATCATGGTGATAAGAATCATAAGATAAACTTCAATTCTGGAGGTGCGATGGATAAATCCCATGGTGATAAGAAAATAAATAACCCCACATAACAATGTTGTATAAAAAGAATCCCATAAATCGACATAATTGGACATAGAAATGCTTTAGGTGTCGAAGAGAAGGGCACCTGGCCATTAACTATTGACAAGAAAAACCTGCAGCTATGATAGTGTAATGGAACAATCTATTCGACGCTCATGGTGTTTTTCAATTATTCAACAACAATGAACCATGGCACTTTTCAAACTAGTGACCTAAGACAAGTATTTTTAGAGGCAACCAATAACCACCAAAGTAGCAAGGGAGAAATTTTTCATACCATGCCACCGAATTGAACTCGGAAAATGAAGTCGTGATGCGTATTCTAGTTATTCAATCAAGATTAGTGAACATACTTTTTTATTCTAGTACAACACATTCTTTTATATACCGAATGTTTAGCATAACAATCCAAACACAACCTCAAAATCTGGAATTAATGATGTTGGTGAGAACGAAAAATGGGGAAAACATTGCATTTGAGGAATTTAAATCCTCCCATGTAATAATTTGTGGATTGAACCTTCTAGTTATCTTCTTCAAACTCCCTTTGTTTTAATTTGATGCAATTCATGGCATGGATTGTCTTTCCATATACAGAGCCTGTATAAATTGTCATGAGAGGAAAATCACTCTCCACATAGCGAATGGACCCCATTTCTTTACAAGTTCAAGGACGGAGATTAATATTCTTTATCACCATCATCTCAAACATGGATATTATTTTTAAGTGATCATCCATATATGGATCAGATGATTGATTCTAAGGAAGAATCCATCCTTGAAGACATGCCTTTTGTGAGGGAATTCGCTGAAGTGTTTCCTGTTGAATTTCCAAGTCTTCCTCCTACAAGACATGCTGAATTCTCAATTGATCTTATACCTGGGGAGTTTCCAATATCCCCGACATCGTATAGAATAGTTGTTTTAGAGCTTAAGGAGCTGAAGAAACAACTACATTAGAATCTACAAAAAGGGTTTATATGCCCATATACATCACCATGGGGTGCACCAGTCCTATTTGTCAAGAAGATGGATGGGTCAATGTGCCTTTGAATTGATTATCATGAGTTTAACAAAATCATGATAAAGAACAAGTATCCTCAGCACCGAATTAATGACTTGTTCGATCAACTAGGTGGATCACAATACATCTCCAAGGTGGATTAGCTATCGGTATATTACCATGTAAGGGTGAAGAAGGAGGATATCCCGTAAGATGGAATTTAATACAAGATATGGGAACTATAAATTCAATGTAATGCATTTTAGACTCACTAATGCTCTAGAAATATTCTTAGACATGATGAGTAAAAGTATTTATAGATTACCTCGACAAATTTGTGGTAGTCTTTACAGATTATATTCTTATATGCTCCAAAACCAAGGAGTGGCATGAAGAGAATCTAATAATTGTTCTAGAGACCTTACGAAAGGATAAGCTATGTGTAATGTATAGAATATGTGAGTTCTAGTTGATAGAGGTATAATTAATGCATTATATCATCATAAGAAATTGGATATCTGTGGATTCCTCTAAGACAACTTCAATAGTGGGATGGCTGGGGCCAACATTAGTGAAAAATATCCATAGCTTTATGGGGTTATCTGGATTTTATCACCGAGTTGTGAGAATATTTTCATGATTTTCAAAACCTCATAAAAAGCTAACTTAGAAGGGAGTCCTGATTTCATAGAGTTTTGAATGAGAATAGAACTTCATGCAGTTGAAAAAGAGGCTTATCACTATGCTCTTACTCACATTACCCACAAGTGGGGAACTTTTTGTGGTACTTAGTGATGCTTCGAGGAAAGGGTTGGGATGTGTGTTGATGAAAAATGACAAAGTCAATGGATATGATTCAAAAAAAATTGATAGTTCTTTAGAAAATCTATCCAACTCATAATCTAGAGTGGGCTGCAGTAATCATCTCTTTAGAAATTTTATGACAATACCTCTTTAGGAAGATGTATGGAAAATATACAGACCAAAAAATCATCATGTATATGTTTACACAGAGAGAGTGGAACATGATCCAATGAAGATGGTTAGAGCTGATCAAAGACTATGAATGCTCAATTCATTATCACCATAGGAATGTGAAAAAGGTGGAAGATCCTCTTTGTAGAAAGGACTCAATCATTCTATCATTGATGAGAATTGAACAGGATCCAATATTCTTAGATTTGAGGAAGATGGACATGGGAATTAAAAATAAGGGAACATCATCAATCATTCCACAAATTATTTCTCAACCATCACTTTTGGGATGGTTAAAGGATACTCTATAGGATGATGCGGGAATTTAGAGGAATGTGGAAACTATCAGAAAAGGTAAATCCTAGAAGTTCAATGTTAATGAAGTAGGAATTGTGATATTTGTGTCAATACTAGTTGTTCCATCAAATCTGTAGTTAATGAAAAAATATTTGGATGATTCACATGGTTAAAAATTATCCATTCACCCATGAAACACAAAGATGTATCGAGATCTCTGAGAGCACTATTGTTGAAATAACCTGAAGAAGGAGATCACTAAGTATAAATAAATGTTCCTATTATGTGATTAAGTGAATGATGAGAGGCAGAATTCTAAGGGTATGACGAAAAATTACCCATTCCATCGTGGAAATGGGAGAACATTAGCAAGGACTTTGTCAGCATAATTCCAAATACATCCAAGGGAAATAATTTTATCTGGGTTATTTTGGATAATCTAACTAATATTTCACACTTAATTTCAATTCTAGAGGATTTCTCATTAGATCATATAGAATGGATATATATCAGAGAAGTGGTAAGGCATCATGGAATAACACTTTCTATTCTATCCGGTTGAGATCGAAGATTCAAATCTATGTTTTAGAAGAGCCTTCAACATGCTCTGAATATTGTGATGAACTTAAATACGACTTATCATCCTCAAATGGATGAAAAATCTAAGAGGACTATCCAATACCATAAGGACTTGTTGATAGAATACTCAATGGACATGAAAGGAGGACAAGATCATCATCTTCCTCTGGTTGAGCTCTCTTGCGATAACAGTTTCCAATCAAGAATCAAAATGGCACCTTAGGAAGCCCTTTATGGGAAGAGATACAGAAAACTGGCATGGTGGGATGAAGCTGGGTAAAAAAATCCTTGGTCCAGAAAAGGTCTAAGAAATAGTGGAGAAAGATGAGACTATCCATAAAACATTAAAGATGCATAGAGTCGACAGAAGACCTATGTTTCATAATGGTTGATGAGACCTAGAGTTTGATGTTGGGGACATGGTATTCCTCAGCATACCACTATGGAATAGAGTTATGATATTTTGGAAGAAGGGGAATCATAATCTAAGGTACATCGGCCATTTTGAGATCCTTCATTGTATTGGAGTAGTGGCCTATCGACTAGCACTCCCACTGAACCTATCTCAAGTATATGATGTAATAAATGTATCACTCTTGAAGAAGTACTTACCTAACCCGACCCATGTACTCAATCCAGAGGTGGTACCATTGAAAAATGACCTATCATGTGAGGAGAAGAAGATGAAGAACATATATTGTAGGCAAAAAGATATTAGAAATAAGACAATGCCCCTCATCAAGGTGTTGTAGTGAAGCCACATGTTTGAAGAAGGAATGTGGTAATCAGAGGAAGTGAACAAGTAGGGTTACCTGCATATATTTTTTTGTGAGAAAAGAAATTTTTGAGGGAGAAATATTATAAAGTGGGAAGATTATAATGACCCAAAATTTTATTCATGAAAATTCATATTGCTATAAATAAATGTCTTATTATGTAAAATTTTAATACAACATATTAAATTCTTTCGTTTTATGATTTTGGATTTCAAAAAACCATTACAAATTTGTACTACTGCTAATATATCCATTGAATAGTGATCACATAAATTTTATAAATTCTGGGCTTTAACAAATCCAATTTACTCAGAAAAAGGAAGAGATGGCCTCGTCCAGTAGAATTCATCCCTACGAAGCCAATTTGTCAGTGCTCATAAAGGAGGTGGCGTCATTGTGATTTTCTCTTGACCAACCCCAAGCTGAGCATCAACACGTTAATCTTGAACAGAACCACCAACATGATTACTAGAATTTGATAGAGATTACCACCTGAGCGATTTTATCTAAGACACCCCCAGAGTCTATCACCATAGCACACCTTACTAATAGGTGTTATGCATGGATTAATAGGGGATATGTTACAATACCCAAGAACTATGGTTATGTACATTTTTTTATAGAGTATATACTAATTTTATAATTTTAACATTGTAAATAGTTTTTAAAGAAAAAATAGTTTTTTTAATTAATATTAAATTAAGAAATCTATTTTGATAAATTAACAGATTTTTGAATTAAATAATATTTTAATGAAATATTATTAGTATATTAATTTTTATTAAATATCAATTATCAATTAATATTTATGAATACAATGGTAATTTTTATTAAGGTTTGAAAACCGTTTTGGTCAAACCCAAGAATTTTTTATAAACATCAGTCTTTATTTGAAAATTAAAAATTCACATATTAATAAAATTATTTAGATAAAATGAATATTATTTTTGGAATTAGGACGTTGAAATTATCTGATGGTGAATTTTTCATAATCTTCTAAGACACTCGAATTTTTCGGTAAAAATTAAATACCGTTTAAATATATAATGTATTTTATGAAATCATAATGACCCAATAGTGATGTAATAAAATATTATTAATGGGTTGTTCGGCCAATGTATGTTTTACCAAATAAATAATGTTATTTTAGATTTGTTTTGTTAATTTTATGGTGCCTTAGTGGACCTTCCAAGACTTTCAAAAACATTTTAACATTTAAAATGATTTCCTTGAGAGTGTGACTCACCACCAAATAAGAAAGTCTACTGTTTTAATTATTTGGACATTGAACCTATAAAATAATGTTTTCTAATCCCCATTGGAAAAAAACATGGGCAATAACCATGTCCATGATTGTGGTTTTGATTAGTTTAATGTGTGGTGTGCAAAACCTAAATAATAAAGAATTTCCTACATTTTCGAATATAAACCCACCCTAGCTCCCAATTTTCATCACTAAAATCCTTTGGATCATGAAAAAACACTTCCCTCCTCTTTCTAGAATCCTCACTGGGTTCCCCATCTCCCACGATGCCACTCTCAATCCCCTCACATTCCTTTGTGACAACACATCCAAGTAAGGGATTTCTTCCTTTCTCATTTTTGTCCAAATTTCATTATGTCGTTAACCACTTTTCTCTCAATTAAAAATGTTGGGGGATGACTTAATTTCTCTTCAATAATACCATAATTATTATTGAATTATTATAGACCCATTTCTTTTTCATTAATTCCTCTTGTTTACACCCATTACCATACTTAAATTCTGTAGGGAATTTCACTCTTCTCATTTACATTCAAGAAATTATTTTCTATTATGAATCTAAATTCCATTAGATATGTTGTTACATGAATATATATGAACCCCATACTGTCAATTTCATGTAAATAGAATGATACACCCCTTTAACTATCCTCAAACATTTTTTATAAATTTATATTTCATGCTGTTATGCTGTAGAAATTGCACCACAATTTTCCAAGCCAAAGCCATTATTTAATGAATACCATGCACATTTCACTATCAAGGTTATTCACATTTATGAACATTTAATTATTGATTATATATTTCCATGTATGAATTTCATATTTTTTTATCATTTAATAAATGATGATGTTAAATGAATCCATGTTATATGATCCTTGTGGCACACTTATGCATGAAATGAAATGATTAAGAAGGGTGCACCCTGATTGCGTTCCAATGCATTTGGTAAAGAATATTATTATTATAGATCAAGTTAAATGAGGATTCACTCATTCTAATTAATGTTAAATGAGGGTTTACTCATTCTCCATGTGCAATGAGTCTTGGCTCAAGCTAATATCTTGTTAAACGTTGTTTCCACATTTCCATGTTACGATAATCAAGCTATATCAAGCCATTATGTTCATGTTTCTATTATGCTCCATTGATATTCATATTTCCTCAAAAATACTATTTTCTTAATGTTATGCCTTGTTTACTCCCTTACAGGTATTTATTCCTCACCCATTTCTTATGTATGTCTTCAATTTATCCAATGCAATGCTAAGTACGAAAGAATGTCGTGGTCATGTAAAAATGTTTTCAATATAGATATTGTGTTTTATGTTTTAAGTTGTTATGTAATGTTCCTAAGACACAAAGACACTAGACCTCTTGATATTATATCTTGTATCAAGTGAATATTTTATTTAATAAATTATGCATATGTGTGAAATAAAGAGCAGGGTTGATGTATACAGGGCATGTCGTATGCATGGAATGTGAATTTAAAAGTGCCCAATATGATACATGTAATGAAATTTACATGATATATCAGGACAAGAAAATTTTTCAAAATTTTCATAATCAATATCTTGATAAAAATACACTAGTCAACCAAGGTGAAATGACATTAGCTATAATAGAAAATATTATAAACATCAATTCCCAACCCTTCCCACATGGTAATTCCCTGTACCCGTGTTGATCAATCCTAAGCAAGGCTATTAAACAAGTGTTGACACATTGAAAGAATCCAATATACACACCCAAAATAGAAATTAAAAGAATAATGTTTCTGCTGATAACACTTTGTAACATCCCATCCTGGCTTCCCATCAAATCGTTAACCGGACTGGTCACCACAAAACCCCAAGCACTCCTCCCTGTATGCCAGAGGATGCTAAATACTAGTGAGGGTGTAAGGATAGTTAGTTGGGATACTATACACTCATATCAATGTTCTTACAGCTATATAATAGTATATAAATAGATGAGAATTGTGGAAAAATATATATAATAATAATAAAAACAACAAAATACAATTGAAATATAAAATGATTAAAAAACGACCAATGATAATTTATACAATAAATGCATATCATGGGGATACATATCTAAAATAAAAAATAACAGCATGTATTAAAATACAAAAAAAATAATGAAATAAATGAAGATCCCCACATTTATCACTATGAGCGTTCTGAGCTTCATCTCAGTCCTTTGCTCCTAACTCCCAGATAAAAGAAATACAACAAACAAGCAAGTCCAAAGCCCTATAAAAATGGTTTACTGAGGGACCTAAGTGTAATGGTTCCCCAATTAGGGTGTGAGATATAACACATAGTAGGATAGAACTACTGTTGTCTAGACCATACTATTTAGTGAATAATAATTAAAGGGTTTTCTGGTATAGATACCTAAAAACAGAATTGAATAAATAAATAAAAAACCTATCCATTTTGCTAAGGGACACTTGAAAAAAATACTTTCTTTAGCTCCTAGTTGGGATAAGAGTCTAAACATGAACTATATATATATAATACATATATATACTTGTTTTGACATTATTTAATATTCTTCAATTAACCATATTGTCTCAGGTTTAATCCATGTCACATATTCAATTCACAATTCATTGGTATCATTTTTATCGGTGTAGAATACCATATCTAGCCCCGAAATCTCATTGGTGAAGAAATCCTTGTGGAACACCAAAAATACCATTCATTGATATATATTATTTTTGTATAATTACATGTCTAACACCTACTCTCATTGGTGATGAACATCGTGTCTAAGACCCAAACTCTCGTTTATTTACTTATATTATTGGTGTCGAAGGCCATATCTCACACCCCAAATCCCATTCATTTAAAAATATTTTTTGGTGTAGAACACCATGTCTAACACACCAAATACCAATGTTGCAGAATTACATGTCTAACATGAATATCCCACTGGTGTAAAAAGCCATGTCTACCACCAAAAATTACATCCATTTACATATATTATTGGTAAAAAACCATGTATAACACCCTCTATCACATTCATTTACTTATATTATTAGTGTATAATTCTATTTATTACACATTAAATCCCATTAGTGTTGAACTCTATGCCTAAGAATATAAATCCCATTGGTGAAAACCCCATATCTAACACCCAGAATCAAAATCATTAATTGATTCATAAATTAATTAAACAATTACATTCATTAATTCAACAACAAATTATCATCTTCAATTTACTATTAATTAACTCTAAAATTAATTAACCATTCAAATTATAAAAAATAATTATTTAATTAACCAGTTAATTATTCATTATCACAATAAACATGATAATTTACTCAACATTTAATTATCCCAATTTCCCGATCATTTACATTGATAACAAATTCACTAATTAATTATAATTATTTTCAATTTAAAAACACAACTCAGCCATCTCAACCCATAGTAATTAGTTCTCACAATGAATTAACATATTAAACAATACATTAATCCAATAATGTCAAAACTATCACAATTAAATAATTTATCAAATTAAATAATTCAAGTTGATGTCTCAATTTCTAGATAAAACGTATAATCCCACAAATTTCAAATATGAGATCAATTATGAATACGTGATTTAAAAATTAGACCACATAAATTTAAATATTACAACAATAGTATACCATACCATTTAACCAATCAAGGATTAATATAACTATTTAATTCAAGTGCTTCAACTTGAAAAGGCGGCGGTACATCTACTCACTAAGTAAACTAAATTACTAAAAATTAAACTACTTTCTCTAACTAGGCTAACATACGAAAAACACATATCAGAAAGCTAAGTAAAATTATCAATTTAATCACTATGTTTTTAGCTTGAAGGAAGATCACCTCTTTTGGAGGGGATTTATTACTTAAATGTGATTTTGTAATCTAACAAATCAAGTAATACAAATAAAACATTCATTCTAACATTGTAGTAAAATTAATCAAAATTAGTATATAAAAAACAAAATTTTTCTAATTAAGGAAATATTTAGGACCCTACATCAATTAATTGGCCAAGACAATGATTTCACATTCAAAAAATACTCTACTCACACACACACACTTCAAAAAAAAAGCATGCACTCACTAGGAATTGATTGCAAGACCCTACAACAAAATATGGCACAAACTATTAGTGTCGTAAGGGCCAATGAGTATTTCTGTAATTACCCAAAACTCAAAAAATCCATAAGAACCTAATTTAAAGGGGGATAAATCAATTAATGGTGTATGAATTTATCCAAATTTGACTATGGTGAACCAAACCGAGCCAAAAAACATCACCTTTGGTGACGATTATCAGAATATGGACCATCAGGTCCAGACACACCCATTGAATACCCATGAAATTCGTGAATCACAATAACTATATTAATCCCAAATATAGGGTTTTGGCAATGCAACATAGGTCGTTGGATAGACAAATAAATAGGCCAATGTGATGTAGTAGATCGAGGGAGAAGATCTTACCATGATGATTCCAAGTAGAATCATGAAGAAAATGCAGATGGATTTTTTGTAGGAGGGAGTCTAGGTAGGGGCTTGTGCACTAAGGGTCGAACGTCCTGGGGGTTTGGTGCACAATAGTGAGGTGCACATCTCTGGGATATCCCATCTAATAGGGGTCATTCGACCATGGAGATAGAGACCAGAAGCTGCATGAGGGGTTCCCTGCTGGGCATAACACGATCTAGGATAAAGGAGGGGGGCACAGTGTGTTTTGAAACAGAGCAAGGGATAGGTAATGTATCCGTTCAGTTTCCTTGAATCCTAAAACACTAATAATAATAATAATATTTTTACTATTATGATCAACATTATTATTACTTTTTCCCAATGTATTATCATTTTACTTATTTTCATTTAAAATTTTAATTTAATTAATTACAATTTATTTAAAAGGACACATTATAGTTTTCCAACTCTTGCAATAATGATCAGAAGTAAAATTTTATTAATGACACGCCCAGTAATTTCCAAAAAAATTCAAAAACCCTCGTAAAACCCACCAGGTCCGAAACACATGATTCTATATGTGGTTATATAACATAGATGACATAAGTTTCTAGATCAACCAACAATAAAAAAGATTCAAATTATTATTGTAATAATTATGAACATCATTTATTCATTTTTTTGATAAAAATATTTTTTTTGAAATATCTTATCCCATATCCAGGAAGTCAACCAGATATTTTTTCAATGGTGAATATACCATAATTAAATGGTTTTATATACTTCTATATTTATTATTTATAATTTTTACTTCAATTTATTTTCATAAAATATATAATGAAAATAAAATCATGTTGTTTTCAATCATACTTTTTCTTTATTTTCCATGAAGGGTGTTTGGAAAGTTTCATTAGTGGCTTAGATTATATTTTCCTTGACACCCTTTGTTTATTTTGTTCACTAATAGAAATAATGAATTTTCATCGATTAAATTTGAATCATCATTGAAATCAAAATCCAAATTATGGTAAATAGGTTTTTCTATTTTATTGATTTTCTAATTTTCAACAATACTATAGAAATTGGGTGATAATAATGCGAATGAAATGTATTAAAGATCTTAATTCATCTTGAATACCTATTATATTATTTTATCAATGTACTATATTATCTTTAGTATATAGGGATGGGCATGAACTCTATCATTATATTTACATGTGTTCTACAAAAAAATAATCTTATTAAA
Source organism: Viscum album (assembly GCA_963277665.1). Lineage (NCBI taxonomy): Eukaryota > Viridiplantae > Streptophyta > Magnoliopsida > Santalales > Viscaceae > Viscum > Viscum album. The sequence goes on along the minus strand of OY728162.1, from coordinate 911,472,962 downwards.
TTAATGCTTCACTTTATCCTAAAAATTCCTTTATATATGAGAAAATATTGTATAATTATCAACATATTAATGTTTCTCTAGAAAATAACTCAATAGTGATGATATTATTATAATAATAACATCATATATTTCAAAAATTAGTCATTACTATGCATACAGTTTCCACCAACATTATTATTGTTGTCGAATCCCATCTGTAGTGGAATCAATCACATACAATTCCCTTTCAAATCATTTTTCCATCAGTAAGGGATGGTAGCACTCTAGGATATCAGTGTCATTAATGATGTTTTTGTCATATGATATTCATCATAGTGAACTTTTGGAAATTATTTACTTGTATTATATAAAATCATACCTGATCAAATAGTACATTTACAATTATTGAAAATTAATAATTTATAGATTTATTTACCATATGTCTCTTAATATTTTATACCTATCATAGTGACCCTATATTTTGATATTCTTAATACCAAATTGCATGATTAATTTAGTGGGGGAATGCTCTTTAAACCACTCTTCATAGTCCTGACTATGACATATCAAATACTATGAGATCATGTCATCATAATTTGATATTAAAACTAAATTCATTTTTTAATATATTATGTTGAATTCCATATCCATGGAATACATAACCTGGATTCAAATTACAATTGCCTCTAAAATTACATGAATCATGATATAATTATTTATTTTATGAAAACATTTTTCGTCTCTACCCAATACCCTTGATAAAACTCCCCAAGAGCGAATTCACCCTCAAATATGTAAAATTATCATCCAGAATCATGGATTCATTTTAACTGATGTGGTGGAACTTGTTTTTGACAAAATATTTACGTTGATGTATTTTTATATTTTTTATACATCTTTAGGACTAAAAAATGATTTTATTTGTCACGTCCTCTACCATTTCATAAAAATATAAATATTGGTAATGAATAACTAGTAACTACTCCTCAAGAATGCTTATTGTTTTTCAGGAATTATTATTAACAATTCGATTTAATCATGTATCATTAACACATAAATAAATAATTATCCATGTATAATAAATCAATTAAAAAATATTCATAATCATAAGAATATTTCTTATGGTTGATTTGTTGATATAATGAAGGATCGACTGTGAAACAAGAATAACTACTTGATCCATGACATGAATCATATTGTAGTTTAAAAAATTCTCATGTATCATCTATTTTACAGGATCTTCCAACTTCTCACCTCAAACAATCCCCTCATGAATGATTCCAATCATTACAATGCATGCTCACATGTTATAGAAAGGATATATGGATATATGATTGTATTATTATCACTAAAAATGTTGAAATGCATCCACACATATAATTAATAATGGACAGATTGTTGTTAGAATAAGAAAAAATGAATTTTAATAGTGAATTATTACATTTTTAGGCATAAATGATATAATCAAATAATAACAATTATTCTCAAATGTACACTAGTCAATATAAACATATGGTCAATTAGAATGAATTAATATTTTATAGCATAAATTAATTACCAATAGATATTGTTAAGAGAATATTTCATTCTTCTTTATTACATGAAAAAATAATTAATTAATAAATGATGTGTTTTTTCAAGAGGAATACTATTTAAAAAATTTAGAAATGTTTATTGATATTATAGAGATTTGTTAATTTTTTTACTGAACATTTTGATAGTAAATGAGTATCTATAATTTTATTAGATACTTAATGAGATGGGATCATCCACACAGGTCAGTTCTGGGGTGATTCACCCAGGCATGGGTCACAAGTGTCACATGCCACATGCATGGGTGTCTCTTAGGTGACACACATGAGGTAAATCAATTATATAAAATACTTATTTTAAAATAAAAATATATTATAACTCGTGATTTTTAGGGTTTCGGTCACATGCTACCGCTTTTAAATAGTTGTATTTTTCCCACACTGGTCCACCACACCCAACATGGCCTTCTATAAATTTTTTCCCTTGAATGAACATTACTTGGTAGTAGTTGACATAAATAATTTTTTATTCACCATACTGACAGGGATGAAGAACCCCTTATTGATTTACTCCATTTGAAAATAGATGGGGGAGAATAAATATTCTCCAACCAGAATATATATATATATATATATATATATATATATAATATGTACTGGAATTGTTTATTTTTCATTTTCAATGATTAAATTTTGAATGATCGTTTCTTTTCAATTTGATCTCAGATAAATACATTGTGAATTTCATTATAATTGTATCGAATAGATCTATTTGAATTTTAAAAAATTTATTTTAAATTTAATCATAAATAAATATATGAGTGAATTAATTATAATGAAATTTCAGTTGTACACATAATATCACAAGATTTTAAAATAAATATCCATCAAATATAAATTGAGGATCCATAATCCAATCATCATCAGTAGACATGGTCCCTAAAACAATTAAAATAAAAAATATTTATTTTTATCAATGCAATGAGATAAAAAAGTATGTGGAATGCTTAAAATAAATAAGTAACTTGGGGACTACATAACATAAGTGGGTGAGCTAAAATGTCCAAGAAGGTAATAAACATGATTTTGAATCATTAAAAGTGAGTCAAAGGTATAACATGTTATCATATGAGAGAAGCCTCATGAGAAATCACATGGTATAATAATATAAATATCATTGTATTAATAGATCATGGAAATATAGAAAAATAATAATAATTATAAAACCTGACATAAACATAAGTCCTTTCTGACAACTAAGACAACATCACTTTAACGACCCAAACGTTCATTAATAGAAATCCCTCCTAATCTAATTAAATGTATCTTTATATAAAATGTTTATATAAAATGTCAACTTCTTTGGTTCTATGTTATGAATTCTGACTATTTCTAATATAGCCGTTGAACATTGATCACATGATTAGTATAAATAATGGGCTTTAACGAATCCAATTTACTTATAAAAAGGAAGAGATGGGCTCATCCAGTTGACGTGCCCCATACGAAGCCCATTTTTCAGAGCTTGGAAAGGAGGTTGCATCTCTGGGATTCGCACTTAACCATTCCCAAACCGATATTGAATATGTTATGCTTGAGTGGGATCTTCTACAAGAGAAATGTAAGTTGATATAGATTACCATTCGAGCAATGTTATCTGAGCCACCCCAAGAGTCTGTCACCATCGCACACATTACACATAGGTCTTATGAGGGTGTTATAAGGGGTTATGTAACAAGTCCTTATAACTATGGTTATGTACATTATTTTTGTATATAACAATGAATATACATTCATTTTATTATTGTTACATAATAAATTGTTTTTAAAGATCAAATAGTATTTTTTGTTAATGTTTAACTAAAAAATCTATTTTGATGAATTAATGGATTTTTTAATTAAATAATATTTTAATAAACTATTTTTATTATTATTAAATTAAATTTTATTAAATATAAATGATCATGTAATTTTATGAATGCAATTATAATTTTTATTTAGGTTTGAAATCCATTTTTGTCAAAACTCGTGAATTTTTGATAAATGTCAATTTTTAATTTAAAAGTGAAAATTAACATATTTAGAAAATTATTTAGATAATATAAATATTTATTCTGGAATCATGACTTTGAAATTATCCAATGGTGAATTTTTCATAATTTTCTGAGACAGTAAAAGTTTTCGGTAAAAATTAAATACCCTTTAAATATATAATGTGTTTTATGACATCATAATGACACAATAGTGATGTAATAAAATACTATAAGCTTTATTTTAGGCCAATATATGTTTTAAAATTAAAATAATGTGATTTGGGTTTGTTAGACTTATTTTAATAATCATTAATGGACCCTTCAAGACTTATTAAACATCTTGTCATTTTAAAGTGTCTTCCTTGGGAGTGTGACTCACCTCCACATAAGCAACCCAATTATTTTAAGACGATCAGGCTTTGGCCATATAAAATATTTTTTTCCACTTCCCTTTCCAAATTACATGGGCAAATACCATGGGCTGGATTGTGGATTGGATTAGTCAAATGAGAGGTGTCCCAAACCTAAATAATAAAGAATTCCCTCACCCTTCCTATATAAACCCACCCAAACTATCACTTACTCATCCCTAAAATCCTTTTGAGTTCGTCCAAACTCTTCCCTCCACAAATTAAACCCTCCCAAGGTGCCCCAAACTCCCAAGAAGTCACTCTCATTCCGCTCTCATGCCTTTGGAAGCACACTTCCAAGCAAGGGTTTTTCTTCCTTTCTCATTTTTGTCCAATTTTATTTATGTTGTTATGACCTTTTAATTTAAATTATAAATGTTGGGGTATGTTTTATCACCTCCCCCATACTTCCCACTTTATGTTTTAATTATTGAGACCCCTTTCTCTCTCATTAAATGCCTCCCATGTACACCGGTTACTATGCCAAAATTCTGAAAGAAATTTCTCTCTCCTCTTTTACATTTAAGAAATTATTTTGAATCATGACTCTAAATTAAATTTAAATTGTTGGGACATGTATATATATGACCCCCTTATTTCCCATTTCATGTAAATATGATGAGACACCCCTTTCTCTCTCATCAACCATTTTTACGAATTCTTACGTCACGCTGTTATGCTTCCGAAATTGCAACGTTTTTCCAAGTCAAGGTCATTGTGTTGTGAATACCATGCCCATTTCTATATCATTGTATTCACCTTTAGGAAAATTTACTTATTGTTTGAAGAGTTCATATATGTATTCCACATTCCTTTATCATGTAATTAATGATGATGTTTTATGAATCCATGTTATATGATCCATGTGGAACACATATGCATAAAATGAAATGTTTAAGAAGGGTGCGCCCTTATATCACTCCAATGCATTGGGTAAAGTATAATATCATGATAAGTCATTTGAAATGGGTGTTTAATCATTCCAAATCTTGTGAAATGAGGTTTTACTAATGGTGCATGTGCAATGAGGATTTACTCATGCTCCATGTGCAATGAGCCTTGGCTCATTATAATTCAATGTTAAGTGCTGTTTCCCCATTTCCATGTTAAGATTATCATGATTTATCATGACTTTATGTCTATGCTTCTCTTTTGATCTATTTATATGCCTATTTTCTAACATGTATTTTATTCCTCATGATATTCCATGATTATTTCCTTACTGGGCTTTATAGCTCACCCTTTTCTAATGCATGTCCTCAGGTTATCACATGCAATGCTACGTACGAGGGAATGTAGTGGCCAGTTAAACGATGTTTTCAATTAAGATGTTTTATTTCAGGTTTTAAGTTGTTATGTAATGATCCTAATCCCCAATGACACTATAACTCTGGATCTTCTATATTGTATCAAGTGACGTTTATGTAATAAATTATGTTTATTTGTTTAATAAAAAGATAAGGGTTGTCATAGTTGGTATTAGAGGATATGTTCAGTTATTTTTGGATTAGGATTAGAAAACCCTAGTGTAGCCTTAGAGACAATACTAAGTATAAAAAAACATCCCAATGTTTTCGTGAGTATTGAGTAACTAGTTTATCAAGAAAATACATCCTTGTCTTGATACGAGTAGGTAGAGGCGGCTATGGCACATATGTATCCTAGGGGTGAAACCCGAAAATACCACATTGAGCTAGAATCAAACAGGAACCGGTGCATGATAAGAAGACATTCTTCACTCTTGTTTACGACACTCCCAATGGATATCTTTTGGAAAATTCACAAGCTTATTATGAACCCTTATTAAGGGAATTAAAAAAATATCCCTAAGAATATATGTGAGAAAATAGATCATGGATAATATAGAATGAAGCTAATAGATTCATATCTTTAGGAAATACAATTTATTTATATATTGTTAGTTTTATACTTGGATTACCCTTTATGTGTTACCCTTAACTTTCCTTTTATTCCAGACAATAGCCATTAATAGGAGGAATCATGCTAACAACCGATGTGAAGATAAATGTGATGACCGTACTAATGAGATGCCCAATCTAATGAGAGCACGAATCTCAAACTTTTTCATGCTTCTATCTCAGCTAAGTCAAGCGATAAATAGAAACATGGGTCAAGAGGAACATTCAACCCCCCCCCCCATTAAATAACAAGTCACTATTGGGAGATTTATGATACAAAGGACTCCTACTTTTAATAGATCATTCGATCCCTCAATAGTTGAATAATGGATCAACTCCATTCAAAAGATCTTCTCCATCCACCAATGTTATGAACAAGAGAAGGTTCTCTAGGTTTCTTATCATATGAATGGTGAAGCTAATAAATGGTGGATGCGGATAAAAAATACGAAGCATAATGATGAGATCGAGGCATTGGAATGGAAGGATTTCCATAAGTTGTTTTTCGATAAATATTTTCCATGCACCCTCCGACTTATGATGGAAAGGTACTTGCTTTCCCTCAAGCAAAAAGATAACAGTTATGTTGGAGCATACAAGGGAAACATCACAAGTCTTTCACAATATGATTCCAGATTTGTCGTTACCCCCAAATGCAAGGTTGACCGAATCTTTGGTGGTCTTAAACGTAGCATGTAGAATTCACTGACAATTAGTGACTTTGACATCTATGAGGAAATTGTCTGATGTGACCTCAAGTTGGAAATGGAGATCATAGAATCTCAAAGGTATCATGGGGATAAGAAGCGTAAGGTGTAAATCAATGCTGGCGGTCCGATAGAAAAATCCAATGGTGCTAAGAAGAGCCAGCACCCTACTTTCCAAAGGTGTAGAAAGAATCACCCTGTAAATTGCCTGAAGGGGACGAAGAAATGTTTTAGGTGGGGAAGAGAAGGGCACCTAGCTATTAACTATCAGCAAGAAAGACCCACAGCTATGAAAAAGGAGTTGAATGCTCAGTATGAACCTCAACGTGTGGTTCATTACTACAACTGCAAATAACTAGGGAATCTAGCAAATTAGTGCCCTAAGCCAAGGGTTTTTAGAGGCAACCAACAACCTCCAAGGTTGCAAGGGAGATATTTTTCCATCACTATTGCTGAAGTGAACCCCGAAAATGAAGTGGTGATAGGTATGCTAGTTATTCATTCATGAATAGAGAACATACTTTTTTATTCAGGTTCTACGCATTCTTTTTTATCTTGAAAGATTAGTATAACAATCCCATCACCACCAAAAATTTTAGAAGTGAAGATGTTGGTGATTACGGTAAATGGGGAAATCATTGCATCCCATGAATATAACTCCTCCCCTGTCATAATCTATGGATTAAACTTCCCGAAAAACCTTTTCATACTCCCTATGGTGGAATTTGATGAATTTCTTGGCATGGATTGTATTTCCTTATATAGAGCCAAAATAAATTCCTGTGAGAGGGAAATCACCCTCCATGTGGAGAATCAACCCCCGATTCATTACAAGTTCAAGGAGGAAGATGAATCTTCTTTAGCTCAATCATCTCAATCATGGATATTTCTACTCTAAAATCATGCCTATCTGGCTCAAATGATTTATTCTAAGAAGGAAACCATCCTAGAAGACATGCATATTTTGAGGGAATTCGCTGAAGTGTTTCCTGAGGAATTGCCTAGTCTTACTCCTAGAAGAGATGTTGTATTCTCAATTGAAATTATATTTGGGGAGTTACCAGTATCTAAGACTCTATATAGAATAGATGTTGTGGAGCATGAAGATCTGAAGAAACAACTATAGGAGAAGATATATAAATGGTTTATATGACCAAGTGCTTTACCATGGGGTGCACCAGTCCTCTTCGTCAAGAAGGAGGATGAGTCAATGCACCATTTCATAGTTTATCGTGAGCTTTACAAAATCATGAAATAGAAAATTTATCCAATCCCATGAATTGGTGACTTGTAAGATCAGCTGCGTGGAGAACAATACATTTCCAAAGTGGATTTCTGGTCGCTATATTATAAGGTAAGGGTGAAGAAGGAAGATATCCCCAAGACTAGTTTTCGTAAAAGATATGAGCACTATGAATTCATAGTAATTCTTTTCAGACTCACTAATTATCCAAAAATCTTCATGGACATGATAAATATAGTCTTTAGAGATTAACTCAACAAATTTGTGGTAGAATTTATAGATTATATTCTGATATACTACCAAACAAACGAGGATCATGAGGAGAATTTAATAACCATACTAGATACCTTGGAGAAGGAGAAGATCTATGAAAATTACATAAAGTGTGAAATCTGGTTGAAAGAGGTCTCATTCTTGGGCCATATCCTCACAAGTAGTTGGATATCTATGGATCCTTCCAAAACAGATGCAATTGTGGTATGGATGAGGCCACCATTGGTAACAAATATCCGTAGCTTCTTGTGGTTAGCTAGATAGTATCGAGGATTTGTGAGAAATTTCTCAGGATTGTCCAACCCTCTTACCAAGCTAACTCGGAAGGGAGTAAAGGTTTCTTAAAGTGATGAATGAGAAGAAATATTCAAGGAGTTGAAAAGTAGTCTTATCACTGCGCTCGTTCTCACTTTACCCACTTCTGGAGAACTTTTTGTGGTATTCAGGGATGCTTCGAAGAAGGGCATGGGATGTGTGTTGATGCTAAATGACAAACTTATTGCCTATTCTTCAAGGAAATTGAATGTTCATGAACAGAACTATCCAACACATGACCTTAAGTTGGTTGTAGTGATCTTCACTTTGAAAAGTTGGTGGCATTATATCTTTGGGGAGAAGTGTGAAATATATATGGACAACAAAACCCTCAAGTATATATTCGCACAGAAAGAGTTTAACATACGCCAAAGAAGATGGTTAGACCTGATCAAAGATTATGACTGCTCAATCTATTGCCACCCTGGTAATGTGAACAAGGCGGAAGATTCCCTAAGTAGAAATGACCCAGTGATTCAATCATTAATGGGAATTGAAAAGGATCTAATCTTATTATATTTGATGAAGATGGACGTGGAAATCATTAAAAAAGGGGACATCATCGATCCTATCACAAATGATTTCTCACCTGTCACTTTTGGAAAGGTTAAAGAATTCTTAAAAAGATGATATGGGGATTTTGGAAAAAGTGGAAGTTGTAAAAAAAGGCTAATCCTCAAAGTTTAATGTTAATGAAGAAGGAATTGTGAGATTTTGGAAAAGACTATATGTTCCATCAAGTTTGGATCTGAAGAAGGATCTTTTGGATGAAGAACATAGTTCAAATTTCTCTATTCACCCATGAAATATAGAGATGTATCGAGATCTCCGAGAGAATTATTGGTGGGATAATATGAAGAAGGGGATCACTGAATATACATCAATATACCTAGTGTGTCAGCATGTGACGAAAGAGAGGCCGAAGTATAAGGGGATGATTCAACCATTACCGATACCATAATAGAAATGGGAGAACATCACCATGGACTTTCTCACCGGACGTCTGAAGACATCCAAAGGCAACAATGCAGTCTTGGTTGTTGTGGATCGTATTGGAAATTTTTCACACTTCATTGCTATTCGGGAGGATTTCTCATTGGATCAACATGCACTAATATATATCAGGGAAGTGGTAAGGTCTCATAGAGTACCACTATCTATTGTGTCTGATTGAGATCCAAGATTCACCTAAATGTTTTGAAAGAGTCTTGAACTTGCTCTAAATACTGAACCGACCTTCTGTGTGGCCTATCATACTCAAACTGATGGCCAATCCAAGATGACTATTCATACACTTGAGGACATGTTTAGAGCATGCTCAATGGACTTTAAAGGAGGATGGGATCAACAGCTTCCTTCAGTTGAGTTCTTTTATAATAAAATTTTCCACTCGAGCATCGAAATGGCACCATATGAAGACCTTTATAGGAAAAGGTGCATAATACCAGTGTGTTGGGATGAGTTCGGTGAGCATAAGGTTCTTGGACCAGAAATGGTTGATGAAATGGTGGAGAAGGTGAACAACATTAGGCAATATATCAAGGCAGCCCATAGTCGACCGAAGAGTTGTAAAGATATCCATCGACAAGACCTTGAGTATAATATGAGAGACATGGTATTTCTACACATATATGCATGGAAGAAGGTCATGAGATTTGTAAGGAAAGGAACGTTATGTACAAGGTACATCAGCCCTTTCGTAATTCTTGATCGTGTTGGGATTTTGGCATATCGACTAGAACGTCCACCTATAATGGCCAAAGTATATGATATCTTTCATGTATCCCTCTTAAGGAAGTACATACCAGACCCTTCACATTTACTCTATTCAGAGGTGGTACAATTTGAGGATGATCATTCTTATAAGGAGATACCAGGGATGATCTTAGATCATAGAGAAAAAGTTATACAAAATAAGACAATGCCCCTTGTCAAGGTGTTGTGGTGAAACCACAAGTTTGATGAAGCGATGTGTGAATCAGAGCAAATGGTGAAGCAGATTTTCCAAATTCTATTTTAGTGTGGGAAAAGGAAATTTTGAGAGTGAAATTTCATAAGGGGGGAAGATTGTAATGACCCAAACATTCATTAATGTAAATCCTTATTGATTTAATTAAATGTATCTTTTTTTAAAATGTTTATATAAAATTTCAACTTCTTTAGTTGTATGTTAAGAATTATGACCGTTGCTAATATAGTCCTTGAATAGTGATCACATGATTAGTATAAATATAGTGCTTTAACAAATCCTATCTACTCAGACAAAGGAAGTGATGGCCTCATCTAGTAGATGTTCCCCATACAAAGCCCATTTGATTGTGCTCATAAAGGAGGATTCATCTTTGGGATTTTCCCTTGACCAATCCCAAGCTGAGCTTTAGTATGTTAAGCTCAAGCAGGACTAGCTACGAGAGAAACAGAAGATGATAGAGATTACCACCTGGGCAATGTTATCCGAGCCACCCCAAGAGTTTGTCACCATCACACACCTTAATCTTCGGTCTTATGCAGGTGTTATAAGGGGTTATGTGAGAAGACCTTAGCACTCTAGTTATGTACATTATTTTTGTATATAACATGAATATATGTTCATTTTTTTATTGTTACCTAGTAAATAGTTTTAAATGCTCAAATAGTATTTTTCGTTAAAGTTCAACTAAGCAATATATTTTGATGAATTAATGGATTTTTGAATTAAATAATATTTTAATAAAATATTATTATTGTTATTAAATTAATGTTTGTTAAATATAAATGATAGTATAATTTTATGAATGCAACCGTAATTTTTATTACTGTTTGAAATCCATTTTTGTCATAACCCGTGATTTTTTGATAAATTTCGGTTTATATATTAAAAGTGAAAATTAAAATATATAGAAAATTATTTAGATAAAATCAATATTATTTCTGGTATCGGGATTTCGAAATTATCCAATGGTTAATTTTTCATAATTTTCTGAGATATTAAAATTTTTGGGTAAAAATTAAATACTATTTAAATATATAATGTGTTTTATGACATCATAATGACCCAATAGTGATATAATACAATAATATAAGCATTATCTTCTGCCAAAATATGTTTTAAAATTAAAATAATGTGATTTTGGGTTTTTTTAATTATTTTACCAATCATTAATGGACCCTTGAAGATTTATTAAAAATCATGTCTTAATAAATTGTTTCCCTTGGGTGTGTGACTCACATCCACATAAGCAACCACATTATCTTAAAATGATCAGACTTTGACCATATAAAACATTGTTTTCCAATTACCCTTGAACAAAACCATGGGAAAAAACCATGGTCTGGTTTTTGGTTTGGATTAGTTTAATGTGAGGTGTCTTAAACCAAAATAATAAAAAAAATCCCTCACTTTTCCCATATAAACCCACACAAACTCTCACATCGTCCTCACTCAATGACTTTGGAGTTCATCTAACCACTTCCTTCCTCTCTCTATAATCCTCCCATAGTGCCCCAATCTCCTAATAAGCCTCTCTCAATCCTCTCTCAAGCCTTTGGAAGCACCCTTCCATGTAAGGGTTTTTCTTCCTTTCTCATTTTTGTCCAGTTTTCTTAATGTTGTTATGACCTTTTAATTTAATTATAAAGGTGAGGGTATGGTTTCTATCCTCCCCCATACTTAACTATTTGTTTTAATATTATGGTAGACCCCATTCTCTCTCATTAAATGCCTCCCATGTAGACCCATTACAATGCCGAAATTTCGAAAGGAATTTCTCTCTTCTCTTTTACATTCAAGCAATATTTTTGTATCATGACTCTAAATTCAATTACAATTATTGGAACATATACTTATATGACCCCCATACTTTAAATTTCATTTAAATATGATTATACACCCCTTTATCTCTCATCATCCATCTTTACAAATTCTTACATCACGCCGTTACGCTGCTGAAATTGCACCATTTTTTCAAGCCAATGTTATTGTGTAGTGAATACCATGCCCATTTATCTATCATTGGTATTCACCTTTATGAACATTTAATTATTGTTTAAATATTTCATTTATGTATTACACATTCTTTTATCATGGAATAAATGATGATATTTTATGAATCCATGTTATATGATCCATGTGGTACACTTCCGATTGAAATGAAATGTTTAAGAAGGGTGCACCCTTATAACATTCTAATGAATTGGATAAAGTATAGTATCATGATACCTCATGTGCAATGGGTTATTAATAATTATAATTCAAGTAAAATGAGGTTTTAAACATTCCTCGTGTTCAATTATGATTTACTCATGATCCATGTTCAATGAGCCTTGGCTCATGCTAATTCTATGTTAAGTGTTGTTGACACATTTCCATTTTATGATTATTATTATTTATCATTATTTTATATTTATGCTTCTATTGTGCTCTATTAATATGCCTATTGTCTAACATGTATTTTATTCCTCATGTTATTCCATTATTATTCCCTATAGGGATTTATATCTCACCATTTTCTTATGCATGTCCTCAGGTTATCCCATGCAATGATAAGTATGAGGGAATGTAGTGGTCATGTAAAGGAAGTTTTCAGTAAAGATGTTGTATTAAATGTTTTAAGTTGTTATGTAATGATTATAATCCCCAAAGACACTAGTCCTCTAGATCTACTATATTGTATCAAGTGACGTTTATGTAATAAATTATGTTTAATTGTGAAATAAAAAAGATGATGTTTGACATAATGACATGGTAAAAAGTGTCAAATAATTGATTGGTTTCACTCATGAATCTCACATATAAAGTCTCATGAGACTAAAAAATAACCTAATGAATATGAGGGATATATAATTCTAGGCCCACCCATCACCTCCATTTATTTTAAATTCCAATTGTTCTACATATATAATAAATATAATATTTTATAATGGAAATAAAATAGGTTTCATAATCTTACATCATAGCATAATAAAAATAGATTTCTTAAAGATGGAATTTAAGAAATGGTCATCAGTAATGTATTTCCAAGCCAATGGAAGGGTTAAAAATCTTGGTATATTTGTAAGTGACATATATAAGCAATTTAGAATTATTCAATAACACAGGCATTTGTCTATATTGATGAGAAAAACTACTTTTAAAAACATTTAAATAAATCTTGAGGATAATAAACATTATAATTTTAAAATAACATTTGAATAACAATTAATTTTAAAAAAAATTAGAAAAAAATACATTGAAAATATATTTGGATACTTATAATGGAAAACTCAATTCAAATAATGATCATAATGGTAGGTAATCTCATTCTTGTCGTATATGTTAAAAATATTCCTTTTATACTTTGGCTAAATATCAAAAAGTGACTCATTCATATAATGATAAGAATTTTTCTATTAGAATATTTTTTGTAAACATCAACATGGGTGTATTGTTTTTATAAATAATATATTAATATTGAAAAAAATTTCAGAACATTTTTAAGAAAAAATTAAAAGAGAATAGAAATGTTTTTTGACAGAAGAGAGATATAAAACTGCTTTTTTAAAAAAAAATTTCTTATTATGACTATATGAATAGTGGAAAATGAATTGAAAACCTGTAATTACCATAAATAAATATATGAGAAGAAAATTAAATATATTTTTATCATAATGATCATATAATTTACCTCAAAGTAAATTCATGCTTAAGAACCCTGATTAAAATGTGATTGTAAAATAAACCCTTACAACATTCATGCCTTTTGAATTTTAAACACCATGAAAGCTTACGAGTAAATGAAACATTAAATATCATGTATGTAAGAAAAATAATTATATATTATGTCAAATAATTTTTATATTTACTATATAAATGAATGTAGGTGTATAATAAAAAATATGTCCCAAATATGATGATTGTTGATGATAAATACTCACGTCTATAGTAACTTTATAATCAAAACATCTTAAAAGATAGAAAATCATCATTATCTTCTAATAAAAAACCATCGTATGAATCAGAAAATAAATTAATGGGTAGTATATACACCAAACATTTTAAATAAATGGTTAATATGGTATATTCCTCAGATCATAGTGTTCCAAATCTTGAAATAATGATCAGAAGTACAGTTTTAATAATGACATGCCCAGATATTTCCAAAAAAAATTAAAAAACCCTTGTAAAAACCACTGGGTCAAAAACTGTGGATTCTCTATGTAGAGATATAACTTAGATGACATAAGTGTCTAGATCAACAAAAATATTAAAGATTCAAATTATTATTTTTAAAATTATGAACTTCATTTATTCCTTTATTTGGATAAACATATTTTTTGGATATATCTTATCTTACCTCTAGGAAGTCAACCAGATTTTTTTTCAATGGAGAATATACCATTATTATATGGTTTTATATATTTATAGTTTTTATTTTGATGTATTTTCATAAAATATATAATGAAAATAAAATCATGTTGGTTTTAATTACAATTTTTCTTTATTTTCCTAAAAGGGTGATTGGAAAGTTTCATTGGTGGATTAGATTCCATTTTCCTTATCACCTTTAGTTTACTTTTTTACATAATATAAATAATGAATTTTCATCAATTAAATTTGAATTACCATTGAATTCAAATCCAAATTATAGTAAATAAGTTTATCTATTTTAATGATTTTATAATTTTCAAAAATACTATAGAAATTGGGTGATAATAATGTGATTGAAATGTATTGAAGATCCTAATTCATCTTGAATACCAATTATATTAATTTATCAATGTACTATATAATCATGAGAATATAGGTATGGGCATGAACTCTGTCGTTATATTGAAATGTGTTCTTTATAAAATAATCACATTAATTTAATGCTTCACATTCTCCTCATAATGTCCACATATATGGGAAACTATTGTATAAGTATCCACATATTCATGTTTTTTTACAAACTCACTAGATATTGATGAGATTATTATAATAATAACATCATATATTTCACCAATAAGTCATTACTAAGAATAGATTTCCCACAAACATTATTATTGATGTGGAATCTCATATATAGTGGAATCAATCACATACAATTATCTTTCAAATAATTTTACTATCAGAAATGGATTGTAGCACTCTAAGATATTGTTATCATTAATGATTTTTTTGTCATCTAATATTCATTATAGAGAATTTTTGAAAACAAACATTCCATATATTTAATAAAATCATACTTGATCAAATTTTTGCATTTACAATTGTTGAAAATTAATAATTTATAGATTTTATAATCAAAAGTCTCTCAATATTTTATAACAATAATAGTTACCAATATTGTTATATCCATATTACCAAATTGCATGATTATTTTAGTGCAGGAATGCTCCTTAAACCACTCCTCATAGTCTAGGCTGTGGCATCTCAAATACTATGAGAGCATGTGGTAGGAATTTGACATTAAATCTAAATTCACTTTTTTTAATATATTATGTGGATTGCCACATCCATGGAATAAATAACCTGGATTAAATAGACAATTGCCTCATAAATTATATGATTGATGATATAATTATTTATTTTATGAAAACATTTTTCATCTCTACCCAATACCCTCAATAATACACCCCCAGAGTAAAATTACCCTCAAATACGTAAAATTATCAACCAGAATCATGGATTCAATTTATCTAAAGTGGTGGAACTTGTTTATGACTATATATTTACTTTGATTCATTTTTATATTTTTTATTCTTCTTCAGAACTAGAATAGGATTTCAGTTATCACATATTTTACTATGTCATAAAAATATAAATATTGGTAATAAATTACTTGTAACTACTCATCAAGAATGTTTACTTATTTTATTCATGAATTCTTGTTAACAATTATATTTATTCATTTATCATTAACACATTAAAAAATAATTATCCATGTACAACAAAACAAATAAACAATATGCATCATCATAAGAATTTTTCTAATGGTTGATTTTTGGATAGAATGAAGGATCGTCTATGAAACAAGAATAATTACTTGATCCATGACTTGAATCATATTGTAGATTAAAAAATTATTGTGTATCATGTATTCTACAGGATCTTTCAACTTCTCACCTTAAACAATACCACCATGAATGAGTCAAATCATTACAATTCATGCACACATGTTATAGATGGGGTCTATGGATATATGATTGTATTATTATCACCCAAAATGTTGAAATGTTTCAACATACCTAAATAATAATTGATGGATTATTGTTAGACTATCTGAAAATGAATTTTAATAGTGAATTATTAAATATTCATGCATAACTGATATAATCAAATAAAAAAATTATTCTCAAATGTACACTACTGAATATAAACATATGGTCAATTAGAATTAACTATTATTTTATCACATAAATTTACTATCTTTAATTATTCATTGTATAATATTTCATTCATAATATTGCATGAAAAAATTATTATTTAATAAATGATATCTTTTTGGGCATGATGTATACTTTTTAAAAATTATAGACTAGTATATTGATTTGATAATTTTTTTTTAAATTTTGTTGACGACCATTTTGATAGTAATTGATTATCTATAATTTGATTAGGTACTTACTGAGATGGGATTAGCCACACATGTTAGTTTTGGGCTTATTTACCCGGGACTCGGTTACAAGAGTCACATGACAGATGCATGAGGGTCTCTTAGGAGACACACTTGAGGTTAATCAATTATATAAAAAGAATATTTTAAAATTAAATTGTATTATAACTCATGCGTTTTGTGGGTTGGGTCACACTCTACCCATTTTAAATAGTTGTATTGTTCCCAAATTGGGCCACTACACCCAACATGGCATTCTATAAATTTTTTCCCATAAATGAACATAACTTGGTTGTAGCTGTAAAAAATAATTTTTTTTCACCATGTTGACTGGGATGAGGAACCCCATATTGATTTACTCCTTTTCAAAATATATGGGGGATAATCTACATCATCCATACATAATATATATATATATATATATAATATGGACTGCTATTGTTTAATTTTTATTTCAAAGATTATATTTTCAATGTTTGTTTCTTTTCCATTTGATATCAAATCAATGCATTGTGAATTTAATTAGGATTGTATCAAATAGATATATTTGAATTTTAAAAAAATTATTTTACATTTCATCAAAAATAATTATATGACTGCATTAATTATAATGAATTGTGAGTTTCACAAATAATATCACCTGATTTTAAAATAAATTTCCATTAAATATAAATTGAGGATCCAAAATCCATTCATCAATAGAAGACTTAGTCCCTAAAACAACTAAAATAAAAATTATTTATTTTTAGCATCATAAGGAGATAAAAAATTATGTGATATGAATAAAATAAAGAAGTAACTCGGGGACTACATAAGATAAATTGGTGAGCTAAAATGTCCAAGAAGGTAATAAACATGATATTGAAACATTACAAGTTAGTTAATGGTATAATATGTTATCATAAAAGAGAAGTCTCATGAGCATTCACAGGGGATAATAATATATATATCATCATATTATAAGATCATGAAAATATAGAAAAAGTGGAATAATCATAACACATAACATAAACATAAGTCCTTTCTTACAATCGATACAATGTCACATGGTCCATAGTTTCCAACAATGGATTTGTTTCACTCCTGAATCCCACATATATAGTCTCATGATAGTAAAAAATAAGCTAATGAATAGGAGGGATACATAATTCTTGGCCCATCCATCACCTCCATTTCTTTTAAATTATAATCTGTTCTACTAATGTAATAAATAGAATAATTTCCAATAGAAATAAAATATGTTTCATAATCATACATCGTATCATAGTCAAAATATATTTCTTAAAGACGGAATTTGAGAAATGATCATCAGTAATGTATTTCCTAGCCGAAGGAAGTGTTAAAAAGCTTGGTATATTTGTAAGTGACATATATACACAATTTATATTTATTCAATAACACTGATATTTGTCTCTATTGATGAGTATAAATACATTTAAAAATAGTTAAAACAATCTTGAGGATAATACACATTCCACTTTTAAAATCACATTTGAAAATTTAAAATTTTAAAAAAATATTAGAAAACCATACATTGAAAATATATTTGGAAACATATAATGAAATATTCAATTAAAATAATGTTTATGATGTTAGGTAATCTCATTCTTATCGTATATGTTGAAATATTCCTTTTATACTTTGGCTAAATGTAACAAAGTGACTCATTCATATAAAAATAAGAAGAGTACTTTTCCAGGATTTTTTTTAAAAAATCATAAACATGGGTAGATTGTTTTTATCAATGATATATTAATATTGAAAACATTTTGAGAAAATTTTAAAGAAAACATTGAATGGGAAGAGAAAGGTTTTTGGACTGAAGAGAAAAATAAAACTGCTTTTTCATTAATTGTTTTTCCTATTATGGTTACATGAATACCGGAAAATGAAATGAAAACCTGTAATTATCATAAATTAAAATATGATAAGAAAAATAAATATATTTTTATCATAATGATCATATAATTTACCTCAATGTAAATTCATTCTTAAACAATCCTAATTAAAATTTTGTTGCGAAATAAACCCTAACAGCATTCGTAACATTTGAATTTTAATCCCCATCAAATGTTACCAATAAATGAAACATTAAATATCTTGTATGTTGGAAAAATAATTATATATCATGTCAAATAAGTTATATATTGACTTTATAAATTAATATAGTTGTCTAATAAAAAATATGTCCCAAATAATATGATTGTTGATGATAAATATCTATGCCTATGGTAACTTTAGAATCAAAACATCATGGAAGATAAAAAATCAATATTACTTTCTAATAGAAAAACATCAAATGAATCAAAAATTAAATTGAGGGGTAGTATATACACCACACATTTTAAATAAATGGGGAATATTTCATATGTCTCACATAAATAAAATAGAGATTAGATATCCCATACCTTGAGTCAAAATGTGTCATGTATATCCTTTGTCACATGTAATATAGATATATATATTATTTTTTCTTGATATTGTTTTAATGGTTTAATACAATATAATTAAACCGTTTAATTTATTTATATTAAATAAATATTTAATAACATAATAATTTATTTCCATGTCATGTGTTTTGAGGACATTTAGTTCATAAATCCTAAATGACATCGGTGTGTTGACTTTGGTCAAAGGGGTCATTATACCATCACCTCCAAAATAATAATAATGAAATAACCATAATTTCTATAAATAAATTTTTTGCTTTAAAAATAATCTTGAATGTTTTATATTAAAATTGAAATATTTTACAATCATAGATATGGTACTCCATTTTTTATTTTGGGTAACGTTTTCATTTTTCAAGTATCATGATGGAAGGAATGTAAATTTTATTTATTCTTTTAATAAGGTTAATAATATAATAAATATAATATTATTTCATAAAACAAACTTATATATACCATAATTATTTTTTTATAATAGGAAATAGATAACATCTCTTCACAAGGTTGTAACCCATCAAAAACACAAATAGAGTTATAATTATTTACTAGATGGAAAATTAAGAAATTATATGATATATTAAATTTTTAGAATTATAAAAATTTGATGAATATAATATAAAAATAATATATTCATCATCATAAAAATAAATGAGTGTCAAGAATAGAAAATTAAATACATCTTTTTGATAGGAGGTGGTTGACCAATACACGAACGATGGTTTCATTTCCAATTTTACGGAAGAGAGGAAGAAAAATAGTTAATCCCTTAAAATAATGAAATTTATTAATTTTTAATATACATATATTCCTATATCTTCATGGTTTAATGATATTTTATGGATGAGTATGAAAAAAATGAAAATTCCCAGCTAAGAACATTAACAATTCGTCATACAACCTCTTTATGATTATACTTGAAGCCCTCCTAAATTAGACTTTTTATCAAAAAATGGTTATTTTATGTATGAAGGTACATGGGTTATGTATTTTTTATATTATTGGCTGATAAAAATGGATATGGACTTTTTAAGTGTAGAAGAGAGTCTGTGTCCTTTTATAGGTGGGGCGAGGACATAAATATATTTTTAGAAAGAAATAATTATCCCTAAGTTTAAAACATGAAGAAATCATCCAATATTATTAATTATTAAACAATATATGCATTATGGTTAAAATATTTATAGATAATTAAAATTGGATGTATTTTTAGTCGATTTAAAACCTGATTCTTTTCGTTTAACTAGTAGGTAAATAAATTTCAACTTCAATCGTGCTAATTAAATTTTACAATTTTTACTATTCATTATAAAAAAAATTCATTTTACCATATTTTATAACAATAATTATTTGGATATATATATGGAATCCATTTTTAAAAATTCATTTTAGTGAATTAGAATATTTTATTTTGAAATTACACTTTTGGGTGTAAGGAAAAGGCAGTTATCCATAGAAAAGTTATCAAAATTATAGAATGTTTTAATATTTAAATAAAAAATGGAAGTGCATTAAAATGACCAAAACTAGATTAATTATAACATTATTAAATTTATATATCTTTTAAGATCATTTAAAAAAATGGATCCTTATAAATCCTTAAAATAATAGGGTTTTGTTCATGAAAAGCATTATATTTCACTATTCATCGAAAAATTAATCATTGGTGAGAATTCACTAAAAAAATAAATCTAACATAATATTTATTTGTTAAATTCAATAATTATTTTCTTTTCATAAAATAATTTTTTTTAATATTGAATAATTTTATATATTATTTACATACAAAAATTAGTAAAATTTATTTTTGATGAAACCATATTTTTAATGAATAAAATAAATTTAAAAATAATTGAGTGAATATTTAATAAGAATTTAAAAATACAATTATATTGACTTCATCCATTATATATATATATATATCATAATGTATTTAATAATATTTTTACCTCTTACATAATGGCTAGAATATAATGGTCATACATAAAAATTAAAAATTTAGTACTATATCTGGATTTTTGTAGTATTAGTTATGTGTGTGGTATACTGTATCAAACATAGTGTACTTTTGTAATATCAGGGTGTTATTTTCTAAATCCATAAAACAAATTATATCTAAACAATTTAGATATGAACTCTCTAATAATAGGTCGGCATTTTGAGAATACTTTTTAAAAAAACTCACATTGTAAAAAGGTTTTATAATATTTCCTCCAGATAAGAGGGAAAGGGAAGTTCAAAGACCACAAAGCATAACATATACCAAAGTTTCAATGAAGGTAAACATTAATTAGAAGTTAACATATAGACCAAATAATAATATAGTTTTATAATGGTCATTGTTCGTAATAAAAAGAATAATCATGAGAAATTCAATATCCAAAAATTATACCCCATAGAGGTTTGTAGAGGACCATTGATTTCTTTGGAAATGATGGTAACGTGACAAAAACAATTCAGTATATTTTTAAGAGTGTTGATATAATATGTTACCATAAAGAGGAATATGTTAATTAAATATACTTAGTTTATAATTATTATTTCATCCATTAATAAATATATACCATTATCCCATCTTTTGTTCCAAAAGAAGATTAATTAAGAAAAATATTTCAAGTCTAGAGCTACAAAATTAACTTATAACTGATCACATGATTCCTAAAAATGATATTAAGTTTCTCCTCCAATCAATACCCATTAATAATAACTATAAAGTGGTTATCATAATAAATTATAATTACCAAAATATATAAACCATAATATTAATCTCCAAATCCAAAAAAATTAATTATTCCATAAATAAATAACCATAAATTCAAAAAAACATTAAAATTAAAAAAATTATTTTTTTCTATTCCAAATATGATTTTAATTTAAATATAATTTTATATTTATGGGTAATATATAGCTAATTCCATTTTTAAATTTCACCAAAAATTATTAATCACGTCAAACACCTCAAAATCAAGAAAAATCCAAACAGATATGACCCAAAAATATGGTTCCAAAAATCAATTTAGTTTTAATCTATCAAATATTTTATATAAAAATAATGCTATAAAAGGGAATAAATCAAGTAGAAAATATAAGTATATGAACCCATATAATCTTTTCATTATGTGTTTACGACCCACGACCTTTCCAGATGCAACAAGTTTTCGACCAGCTTGCAGGTTTTCTTTTATAAAAATATGGGGACAAAAATTTTATAATAATATTTTTAATTCACCGTGATCCTATAATTTTTTAAGTAAATATTTCCCCTAAAATATTAACCATACATTACATAACATATCTATGGCATTGTACCATTCCCCGTATTCTTGGAAATCCTTAACAAAAAATAATACTTGAATAATCCTTAGATATTTCATGATTCTAATAAATTGAATTCAATTGGTAAAAAAATACTTTGGCACGTCATGTTACCTTAGGAATTAATCCATATATTAGGGGAATGAATTAAATAATTACAATGTTACCATGTCTATAAAATTAAATATGATGTGGTTCCTTTTCTTGTACTTTATTTCCATACATCTTGGTAACTTGTTTCTTTTTTCATTAGATATTAGTTTCTTTGTACCCTCCATTTCCATACATAAATAATCTTCCTATTCCATTATGGTATTTTTAACGGTTCCACCATTAAAATTTTTTACATGTAGGAAATTAGATATTATTTTATTTATCCACCATATCACATGAATTAACATTTTTCTACATATTTCTCTTATTTGATGAGTTTGGGAATTAAACTATATTCCAGTTTTTAAACATGATTCGATATATATAATTTTTCATGATCTCAATATGTTTACCTTCCATTCCCATTAAGTGATTCATCCCATTTTGAAAATCATTTCATTTCCCATCAGATTTAGTTTTTTCATGGTTTCTCATACATCTATCCATTGTCTACAAAAAGATGAAATTAAAGATTAGTATTTTTAAATTATTAAAAACAAAAATTTTAAAAAAATGAACATTAAAGGGACAACTCATAAATGATATATATTTTTTAAAAAAATTTTACTTGATTTCAATCATTTTTATCCATGGTCTATTTTTAAATAATAAATATTATGGGAATTTTTTCCATTCATTATTATTTTCAAAAGGTGTGTGAATTTAACAAAGCATATGCCTTGAGATTTTCAAACCATGTTTGTAGAAAGGCCAATTTCTATGAACCTTGTGAAAATCAACTCAAGGATAATGTTTTATTTTATGTGTTATTACTCTTACTTGTAAATTTTCTATTGTCGCACCCACAAGTAGTATCCATATAGGGATTTAATTTCATGGAACCAAATTTCTCTATACTTCATAAAAATACATGATATTTTTATACAATTAATCTTGTAATTATATTTTCCCTAGGGTTATTAATAAATTATTATATTCAATATAAAAAAAATAAGGACATCCTATGATGCCAACTACATTGACCTTATCCATTTACACATAATATCACATGATTTGAAAATAAATATCCAATAAAAAATATGATTAAAAATACTAGTTTCATAAGTAGTATAGGTACTTGAAAAAACTAAAATTAATCTTATTTATTTTAATCACCATAAATAGATAATAAATTACTCATGATTCTATTACATCCTAGGATAACTTGTGGAATATATAAAATAAAATGGTGAGCTTAAAATCCTTGTGAAGAATTAATCATTATAAAGAAACATAACATTTGAGTCAGTGGAATAACATGGTATCATAAAATTTAAGTCCAATGAATAAATACATTTAAAATAAATAAAGAACATGGTAACATAATTTCATTGAGATAGAGGAAAATTTGTATAAATATAATAAATCATATAAAAATATGTATAGACTAACCCTATGAGAACAAAAAAAGGTGGATAGAGCCTTATAATGTCTTTGGTTCATTCCCTAATCCCAAATATGATGTATCATGACATGAAAAGATTACCAAATTCATTGAAGGTATATAAAGTACCTATCCCACTAATAACATTAAATATATGTACATTCATATTTGTTCCAGATAATGAAATAAATCCTAATAAATAAACTTATGAATTACCCACGGTAAGATAAAGGGTTTTATAAATCTTCATCATATCATGATAAAAATCTATTTCACAAAAAATGAATTTGTTAAATGGTCTAAAACAATATATAAAATTTTAATTTTTTTGGAGAGTGATCTCAGTATATATTTAATATATATATATATTTTATAAAAATTCAAAAAAAATAATGGTTGTAATTTTTCATTAATATAAATACTTATTAAAATATTAAATATAGTCTTGGAGAAAATAAAATTTCCACTTAAATAATCGTAATTTAAAAATTAAAACTAAAACAATATTGTGGAAATAATAATCATAAAATATAACCCCCAAAACGTATATTTTAATCTATAATTAAAATAATTTTAATGATGGTAGGTAATTATGTACTTGTTTTAAAAGTTTAAAAAACATTCTTTTCACACTTTGATAAAAAGTCAAAAAGTTATTCATTTGGAAAATTATAATGGAATTAAATTAATACCATTTCATAAAAAAGTGATCATAGAAATAAATGACATAAATAAATTAATAAATCATCTTTAAATAATTTTTAAAACCATTTTCATGAAATCTTGTAATTTGGAGAGAAATATTTTTTCGGCCGAAGAGAGAAATAAAGTTAAATTTCCATCAAAACATGTTTTTGGTATTTTCAGAGCATAATGAGTGGAAAGTGAATGTAAAACTAATAATTTCAATAAATTACCATAGGATAGTAAAATTAAAGGGGTTTATTTTACAATGATAGAATATATTCCTTCAATGGATATACAATCTTAAAAAATCCCAAATGAAATCAGATTGTGAAATAAAATCTTTTAACATATGTAAATTTTGAATTATAATTCCCACGAAAAGTTTACATCATGTTAATAATTTAATATCATTATAATGATGAGAGTCATGATGTAGGAAGTTTACGAGACTATATATAAACCACGAAAAGGTGTAGGTTCATTAAAACATTATTTCCTAATAAAGACAATATGAGATGATAAATCTCTAAATATTTTGTAACATTTGAATCCAAAATTCCTGAATGGGAGATAATTTCTATGGATTTTAAAATTCAAATAATTATGATGTAAATAATCATATTATAAATATATGGCTAATATATTCAAAACATAATAAAAAATTGTGTTGAATAAGGCATTTGTCTGCATGAAATAAAAGTGAAATAAGAAATATCATACATAGAGTATAGGCTTGTCATGTATGTCATTTAACTCATGTCTAATAAAATTATATAAATTATAATTTCATAGGTTTAATGCCTTATACAAACACCATTTTCATAATTTATTTGTATGAAGTATTTAATTATTTAATCAGTTATATCCAAGTAGAGTGTTTCGTGGACATTCAGTTATTAAACTTAAAATGACATCAAGGTGATGATGGTGGTAGAAGAGGTAATTTTTCGATCACTAGAATAATAATAATAATTAAATAATGACCACATTTATAAATAAATATATTTTAAAAAAAATCATGAATTCTTTTTATGAATAATTAATTGTGTTATAGTCATTGAGATTCTAAGCTGTACATACACATGATTAATGTTTCAAATTTCCAATGATTATAATGGAAAGAAGATCCTAAATTATCTCTATATCATAAATATAATATTTTTTCATTAAACTCCAATTATAAACTTTCTATGTGATGTGGTAATCAGAAATGACAGACATCGTATTGTGAGGTTGTAGTCTATCATTCACACGAACAACATTTCCATTTTTCACAGGATGATGAAATCAAAATAGGATATGTTGTTTAAGTTATTAATAATTATTATTATTGTAGGGAAATAATATATAAAAATTAAATCCATCCTCATCAATATCCACAAGATTTTATGACAGGATATTAATTACATCATTTCAGGACATGGTGATCTGTCATGCAAACAAATGATAGTTTTACTTCCCATTTGATGGAAGAGTATTTGGATATAGGATATTAAATTAACATAATGAAATATATTTATACTATAGATATTGATTTTACAATATCATAATTATTAAAAAGAATTGATATAGGTGGAAGAATAAACAAAAAAATAAATCTTGGTTAAGAATGAGACCTCTTCTTCAGACCACCTCTTTTGGATGCTACCTAACCCCATACATGATTAGAGTTATGATCAAAATATGTACTATAATAAGTGTAAATGGAATTTATGATGGTATTTGGTCAGGTACTGGGGAAAAAAATATTTTATGTTTAATGTGTAGAGGAGAGAGTGTGTGTCTTTTTATATGTGGGTGAGGGGGGACACACATGGAATTATTGAAAATAAAAACTTATACACTTGTTTTACACATAAGAAAATGAAAAAAAAAGTCTAATTATAGAAACAAATATGATTTATGGTTTTAAATATGAATATTTTATAGGAATTAAAGGATTGTTTTAATCATTTGACCCAATAATTTTATTTAGTCCCTGAGATAAGCCTGTTTTAACCTTAAGCAATGTAAAAAATAATTACTAATTTTAAAGATTAATTATTACTAAAATTTATATTGTATCTATTGTATATTGAGAATTATTTTTTTTCAAAATATGGAATAAATTTTTACCTATTTAATTCAATTATGTTGAAGAATTTAACTTAAAGCTACACCAATAGATGAGATAAAAAATCTATTTTCCAAAGAAAAGGTTTTCACAAGTAAGGAATGTTTTAATATCAAAAATCAATAATAAACTTATTCCAATGAGAGATATTTGAATATTTATAGTATAATTGTATTTTTGATAATTTAAAAATAATTTCAAAATAAAATGTAAGCTTATTTATTATTTAAACAATGATAAAATTTTCAATACAAACATTATTTTTAAATATATATTGAAAAATAAATAGATTTAGAAAATTTTAAAATATTACCTCAAATATAATTTTCTTATTCTGACATAAAACATGAATTCCATTTTTTCAAGTATTTATTTTAAATACAGAAAATAAATTATATTGTTTTCTCAAAAATTGTGATGATCAATTATAAGGAAAACATATTTTGTTTGAAAAATATTACTTTTCCAAAAAGACAAGTGAATAGTAAAAAAAAATTTATCAATACATTTATATTGAGTAGGATATTAATATATATTTTATAATGTAGTTAACCTTGTTTATACATCATACTTAATTTCAAGATTGTGATGGGCATAAATAAATAAAATTATTTTAATAGTATATTAGGGTTCTTTTAATCTATGTGTTTCTTGTTTTATACCCTATCAAACCTAAAGTTATTTCAAAATATCAAGGTGGTTCATTAATAAAAACTCAAGGAACATTAGGATATAACAGACTGAATTATATAATACAAATTCAACTATATTGACATTGTAACACTACAAAAGTCTCAAAACCCCTCTCCCACAATGATACACATCCTAGTGAGAAATTGGAGAAAATATGTAACGAGGTCAAAATCACACCACCTATAGGTTATGAGTTAGATACTATCATTGAGGAAATATAATACACATGAATGGGAGGAATTACGCTTCATGAGAAAGATCAGTACTGAGTGATATGAAAAATGTATAAAAAATCATCTCCTCAAAAAATAAAAAAGGCCCAAATATAGGTCTAAAAATTTATAAAAACTAAATAAATATAAAAAAATATTGCAAAAAAATGAAATCTCCAACATCGACCGTGAATACCAATAAAATCTATATCAACTCTAAAAACTATTAATGTCTATCATGATCACCATACAGCTCATGAGAACATGGGAAACATTAACATATACATATAACAAGCATAGATGTTATACTTAGTATGATCATTCACAAAGAATCTCATTTAAAATATTGAGAAATCATAATAAATACCAATAAATAAGCATGTGATTATAAATAATCATATAATAATGTATTCCATGTTCCTAAAATCTTCATGGATCCCAAAAAATGTATTACATACAAGTAATAATATAATATCTAACATAGTATCTATAACGACCCATACCTTACATACATTGTTATTACTTCAGAATTGAAGCACACTTATTACAACATATAAAAAAACCATGAAAGGACCGTATAGGTATAGAGTCTTTAGGAACTGGGAAATATAAACAACTGGTTCATAAAGCATATAATTTGCCTCCCATTTATTTCATCATATCTAGAGTCCCTTTTGGCATATCCTACTTAATAACCTTCTTCATGACCTGGGTAAATAAAACATACAAAAGTGTGATCTCAAATGCTCAGTAAGGGTAAACAAAAGAAATATCAATCACATCAAATACATAAGAACATAACTTTTGGAAATCTTAACCTGCAAAAGAGATCATAATTTCATAACATGGGATAAATCATAGTAGTGAAATGTAATCCCAATAATAATAACATAAAAAATGAAACTTTGTGGAATCCACACATAATCATAGAGAATCATTTCTTATTAGTCAAGACTCTTTGTCAAGACTATATTAATGGACAAAGTCCATTTCTGAACAAAGTGCTCTCCTCATTTCAGTCCTATTTCACTAAACCGGTTTAACCTGCCGTTCCAGCCATGTCTATCTCATGAGATATAAAATCATTACCCAATGCATTGGAGGGAGATATAGGTCCCACCCATCTCATAATGATACCATTCTTATGTGTGCCACAAAATCATAAATCATACATCATTTCATAACCCATGTAACAAAAATGGGATTCTTAAACATCATGACATCATAAAACAATTCATATAAGATAAAGGAATTAATAAAAATAATTCCATCACAACATAATCAAGTCAATGTAATAATAGGGATAGAAACAGAACCCTATATTATCTTAAATGGAAAATAATTTTGATAAAACACTTGAACTCCATTCTTGAGGAAAATATCCTTTCAAAAACATTTTCCTTTCTTAACATGTCATACAATATTAGTCTTAAATAAGTTGATTAAAAATAAACTTGAAAACATATAAATGAAGCTTCTTGGAAATAATGTTTTAAAAATCCATTTATGCCGTATAAGTTAAAAAAACATTCTTCTGGTACTTTTGTTGGAAAAGTCAAAAGGTACCTCGTACGAAAAATAACAAAAGATTCCTTTCATATCTTTTAATAAAAACTCACCTAAGGGTAAAATTGGATTTAAACAATTGTAGGAGGATGGAAATAATATTAGATATTGAGGAAACATGTATTTGGATGATAAAATACAACCCAGTAATTCCCAATGTATAAACAATCTCGGATAAAATGAGATTGTGATATTTTCCCTTACCTTAGGTCTGATTGGCTTCTTAAGTGTCAGAACCTCTTGTATAATGATTTAAATAGTGTTATTGACTTATTACAGAATCATAATTATTTTTATGATATCATATATTGTCATATTCTTAGATTCTTATTAGTAATATCTCATTACTACTTGTTATTCAAGGCGGTGGCGACCCGTCGCTGAAGTTCCGGGTTCGAGTCCTCACAAAGGCAATGCACACCATTTGTCAGTGAACCTCTCGTCCCCTCGACTCCGTGGGAACTGGCCCAAGCCCAAGGGTTGGCCACCTTGGGCCTAGCTGGGGGCGTGCGGCACGCAGGTGGGCAGGCCAGCCCTATACCTCGTTACCCATACAACACGTTTTGTGAATGGAAGATCACGAGGGTCATACGAGTGAAACCCCTAATTCGGGCGAGGTGAAGAATCCAGGTAGGCGTTCTGATGGGGAATCACTGGTTGAGGATGGAATTGGGCACAGGGATTTGTTTTCTTTATGTGCAAAGAGAAAGTTGAACGCTGCTCGAGAAATTGATGGAGGGAAAAAGATTTTTGCGGATGTTGTTAAGAACACGGGATCTTCTTTCTTCCTTGAATGTGAAGCTGCATCCTCCGGAAGGATTATCAGAATAGGGTGCATTGTGTACGTCTCTGCAAATCAAAATGCAATTTAGGAGAGATCTAATTTGTTCAAATTCTCGATTATTGCGAGAGTGGTGGTCCCGAAGGGGGTAAAACCATGGAAATTCAGTGATCTAAAGGAAAGGATTGCAGAGATTTGGGGCTTTGAAACATGGAAAATGACTGCAATGGGTCGTGGCTTCTACCACATTATCTTCCCGTCGGATGAGAGAAAACGACGAGCATGGAGTTTTGGTTCGGTTCCTATACGGCCTGGATTTCTCTGCATCCATGAGTGGGATCGAAATTTTGATCCCAATGCGGTAAAAAATACATTTGCACAGGTCTGGATTCGGATATGCAATCTGAACTGGTTCTATTGGCATCCGCAAATCCTTTGGGATATTGCATCATCCGTTGGACACCCCATCAGGCTGGATCGACACATATAGAACCCATCATTCGGGCATTATGCCCAAATTCTTCTTGAAGTGTACATGGATGTGACCTTGATTGAGGAGGTAGTGTTGACCACTCAGGATGACACCATCTCCTTAGGTATCTTATATGAAAGGAAACCGAAATTCTGCCTCAATTGTCATTTTTTTGGGCATTATATGTCTAAATGTAACAGGAACAAATCGTGCTCCTTCTGTAAGGCTAAGGGGTATGATGAGGAACATTGTAGGAAAAGAAAGGGTAATGATAAGATGACCAGTGATTCTGCATTTAAGAAATTGGGAGAGAAACCCATGGCTGAGCATGAGCTTGATGTTGACTCTGGTAAGGGATTTGCAGCCGCAAATGATCAGGTGGACAGCTTGCAACCCACTGCATTGCCCTCTGGTGGCGCACCTATTGAAGCTGAACCTGCTTCTGATTTAGGCATCCCCATTACTGAATTTTCTATTGATGACAGTGCGAGGGAGGTGGCTGGGCATGAATTGGATGTAAATTCTGGTTAGGAGGTGGCATCACACCCTACTTCTGATTCTGGCATCCCCACTACTGAAATTGCTGCTAGTGACAGTCCTGGGGAGGTGGCCGTGTCCCCTGATATTGAGGTCAATTTGGTTGTCTTTTCCCCTGTTGCTTACTGTGATACAGCGGAGGGAGGGCTTCCTGCTCTGGGTGGTCGGCCTGAGAACCCGCCTGACCCCTCTGTGGAATTTCTGCATGTTCCAACAAGCAGGATAGCAAAAAGGGTGCTGCCTTCTAGTCTTCTTTCTGGCCCTTTTGACTCAGGTAACAGATTCTCTCCACTTGATGGTATGAGGGACGGTGATGAGGATGAAGACTCGGAGTCTGGTGGGAAGGGGACAGAACTTCCAGCAGGACAAAAGTCCAATAATCCTCATACGGAAATGTCTCAAAAATATGAGGGGCCTAGCACTAGGCTCCGATCACATAAATGAAGATTTTTTTTTTCTGGAATTGCCAAGGGATTGGGAACACTCCCACGGTCAGATCCCTTAGGCATTTTCTTATGACCAACAGTCCTTTGTTATTTAGAATTGCTGAACCAAGATTGAAATTTGAAAGCTGGAATTCTTTCAAATGGGGGTCGATGGGTTACTCTTTTGTTGCAAAAAACCATTCTGAGGCCAGCACTGAATCTCTATGGGTTTTAAAGCATGAAAGTGTCAATGTTAGGTCTGTTATTGCAGATTTGCAATCATTTACAGCTGATTGCACTATTCATAATGATCCTCTTGTTGTGACATTTGTTTATGCTTCTAACTTGTAAACTAGGAGAAGGGATTTATGGATGACTCTTACTAATTTTTTTGAGACTGTGGTCAACAACTGGGTGGTCCTTGGTGACTTCAACACCGTTTTGAGACCAGAGGAGAAAACAGGTTAAAACTTTTGTCATATTGTGGCCTCTGATTTGATCTGTTGCATTGATAGGTGTCGACTCACTGAGGTAGTTATCTCTGGGGCTGATTTCACCTGGAGCAGACACACTAGTCATGGGATGCATTCAAGCAGACTTGACAGATGTTTTGTTCATGTTGATGAGAGGAATAGATTGATTTATATTTCTGGGAGAACTCTCCCGAGACTGCACTCTGATCATAATCCAATTATCATGGATGTCTGTTTCAACAAGGTAAGGTCAGCTCCTCTTCCTTTTAAGTTTAATAATGGATGGACGGTTATTCCAGGTTGCAGGGAAATTGTAACTAGTGCCCGGGACGTCACTTACCCAGGCGGTCCCTCTCATATTCTCTCTTGTAAGTTAAAGGCTATTAAAGAAAGACTGAAGAAATGGAGCAAGGATTCGTTCTCCTCATTGGACAATGAAATAAGAGAGGCTGAGGATGATCTATCACTCTGCCAACAATGTAATATGGACCAGAATTTACCCCCTAGGGATGAAATTCAGGCTGCTGCTAACCTGGACAGATTGCTGGCCCTCAAAAGTAATTTAACTCAGAACCAATTTAATCTGAGATGGCTGAAGGAAGGGGACAAAAACTCTAAAATGTTTCACTACATGAATAGAGAAAAAAGAATCAGGAGAAGTCTAAATGATGTCACCATTTATGGAAACTTGTTTGAATCAGAGAATGATATTTCAGAGGCTGTGATTCTCTACTTTGAGAACCTGTATTCAGATTATGGGAATGATACTTCGAACAAGATTATTAGGAGCTTTGAACCTTTGATTGGAGATGAGCAGAACAAGAAACTTGTTGATATCCCTAGTGTGAAAGAGATACATGATGCCTTGTTTTCCCTGAACATTGATAGTGTGGAAGGCCCTGATGGGTTTACCAACAAATTCATCATGCTATATTGGGATATCATTAGTGTGGATGTTGTGAATGCGGTGAGAGAATTTTTCAGATCCTCATATCTTCCCTTTGGAATGAATTCTAATTATTTGGCTTTGATTTCTAAGAAGGAGAATGCCCTTGACATCAGAGACTTTAGACCTGTTGCCATTGGCAATACAGTGCCAAAGTTAATTAGTAAGATTATTGTTAAAAGGCTTGGTGAGATTGCCAAGGACCTCATATCTTGCAATCAGTTTGGGTTTATTCCAGGGAGAAATATACAAAACTGTCTTTATACTGCTTCTGAATGTGTTAACGTCATGAAGAGGAAAGTAAAGGATGGAAATATGGTAGTGAAGATCGACATTTCGAAGGCCTTTGAAACCATTAGATGGAGCTTCCTGTTCACTATTCTGCAAATGCATGGATTTTCTCAGAAATTTATTGGGTTGCTTGGCTCCATTCTGGGGAGTGTGAGGTTGTCAATTCTGATAAACGGGTCCCCCCGGGGTTTCTTTAAGTGTTCCAGAGGTGTACGGCAGGGTGACCCTCTCTCTGGTTTGCTTTTTGCCATTGCTGAAGATTATCTAAGTTGTTGCCTCACTAATTTGGCCAATTTTGGGTGGTACCAGAGGATGCGAGTGGGGAGAGATCTTTATGCCCCTTCCCACCTTTTCTATGCTGATGATATTTTGCTTTTTGGGAGAGCTGATTAAGGCACTATATCTTGTATTAAGGGCATCATTTCACACTATGAGGAGGTCGCGGGATAGGTGATTAGTTGGGGAAAATCCTCTGTAATCATTGGTGAAGGGCTTTCAACTTCAAGGAAAATAAGAATTGCTCATGAGCTTGGGGTGAAAAGGGGCTCCCTGCCCTTTAATTATCTTGGGGTACCACTTTTTTGGGGCAGAATAAAAAGATGTCATTTTGATAGTATTGCTTTGAGAATCACCAATCAGCTTGCAAGATGGAAGGGGAAATGCTTGTCCCAAGCTGGGAGAGTGTGTTTGGTCAACTCAGTAATTACGTCAATGTTTGTGTACTCCTTTTCGTTATATAGATGGCCCAGGGTTCTCATTAAAGATCTAAATGGTAGGATCAGAAACTTCCTATGGACTGGATCAATGCATGAAATGAAACTTGTTACTGTGGCCTGGAAGGATTGTATCAAACCTATTAGTATGGGTGGTTTGGGAATTAAGGACATCAGATTATTCAATGACACTTTGATTACGAATTTCATGTGGAAGCTACTCTCTACTTCTGATCCCTCTCTTGATTTTCTCAGTTGCAGATTCATGGAGAAACTTCATGCAGGGTACTCCAGATACATTATCTCGTCTGTTTGGCCTGCTCTGAAAAAGGCGTACTTTGATATTATGGACTGCTCTAAATGGATGGTCTCCAAGCAATCAAATCTGAATTTTTGGACTACACCTTGGCTTTCTCGGCCCATTACCGATGATGTTGATATTCCAGACTCAATGAAACTTGTAACTATATCTAATCTCAATGAGAACCCAGAGATAAATGGTATGCTACCCAGGGCTGTCCAGACTGAAATCTCAAGATATTCTTTCAATGACATTGATGTTTTGGTCTTGATGCCCAACCTTCTTGGACGATTCACCACAAGGGAGTTTTATAGAGGGATGTGAGGTATTTCTGGGAATCCCCCACGATGGGTGACTGTCTTTTATACTGAATTTATTCCCCCTTCTCATTATGTTTTAATCTGGAAAATCTGGAAGCAAAGAATTCCACTGCAGATCCATTTGCAGCGTATTGGGATGCACCTGGCTTCAGCCTGCATGTTCTGTCTTGAAGAGGATGAATCCATTGCACATATTTTTGTCTCTTGCAGGTTTTCTGGCAGATTCTGGACATACTTACAGCAGATTTTCTACTACTCATTGAACTGCAGTTCGGTTGATGGGTTGCTGAAATCTATATCCGATATTGATTGCAGCAAGTAGGTGTTTTCCTTGCTGTTTGCTGCTGCGGCCGGGGTGATTTCCTTCATTTGGAAGGCCCAGAATGATTTAATTTTTCATAATGTCGTCCCTTCCTTTCATGTTGGAGTTTTATTTTTTCACCGGACATTTTTGAATGCCTCTAAAGTGCAGACTGGCCCCATGAAAAATGATGTTTCAGACTTAATTTTGCTGCGTTCTCTTGGTGTCAATGGTCGGATGAAAAAGCCACTGATGATGAGGCATGTTAGATGGATACCACCCATCCCCCGCTGGCTGAAGGTTAATGTTAATGGAGCGGCCTCTGGAGCACCAGGACCTTCTGGATGTGGTGGGGTTTTTCGCACGTACCGCGGTTTTGTGAAGGGTTGTTTCTTCCATTATATTGGGAATGGATATGCCATTGAAGTGGAGCTGTGGGCGGTGATCAAGGCAGTCAGGTATGCTGTCCGTTATGGGTGGACTGATTTATGGATTGAGTCAGACTCATCTATTGCAGTTCAAATTATTAAAGATCGATCAAAGAACGTCCCTTGGAAGATGCTACCTGAATGGGGGGACTGTCTTCGTCTTATGGAAAGGATTTCTATGGAAATCACTCATGTCTATCGGGAGGCTAACCAAGTTGCAGATGTCCTCTCAAAGAGAGCCATCATGGAGGTCAGTTCAAGTTGGTTTTTTGTTCTGCATGATTATTGTAATTGTCTTGCTCAAGTTGATCGGGATGTGGCGACTTATACTCACCTGTGTAAGTCTCCTCTGTAATATTCTTCTTTGTACCTTACTTTTTATGGTTTTAATTTAATAGGAGAAGGTGACAGGCCTGACTCCTGACCTTCAGAGTAATATCATATTCATTCATTCAATTCATTTATATAATTATTATGCAATGAAGATCATGTGTAACGAGTCGTATCACATCGTGGAGACGGTATTCCGTACGTACGCACAAGCGATGATATCATTCCCACGATCGTGGAATTGTATTAGAGTGTATGTATACTAATTCAGAATCAATTTCACTTTACAATAATCTTATATAGTCATTATTTACACCATTATATCCATCCAAGTAAGGTGGTGGTGGAAAATAGATTACACCACGGTGTGGAGACGGTATTCCGTACGTACGCACGCGCGGTGATTTTGTTTTCCGTAGGATGGATAGATGGTGAAATGGGGTTGTTTCATAATTATAATAACATATCAGTATATGAGTGATACTTATGTTATTACTTCATAATGAAACTACTAAAGAAGAAGAAGAAGTGGATGAAGAAATAAAGTTGAAAGAATCGGTAACGAACATTACCTCTTCTTTGAAGAGCCTCTTTGAGACCTCCTCTTAGGGAACTAAAAATGGTCTTTGAAGAAGACTAGGACCTCTAGTATGATTATAGGGAAGTGGAGAAGAGAGTTTGGCAGGGGTTGGCCGATCTTGAAGGCTCAAAGTGGTGTGGGGAAAAGAGGGAGGAGGTTCCCTTTTATAAGGGAGGAGAGGAGCACCTTTGGAATAACGAAAATTATTATTTTATTATAAAGTCAAATTCTATTTTTAATAGCTCCAAATTGATATATTTCGAAGCTAATGTAGGGATGGGTGGAAATCCTCTCATCCAATAGAATTTAGACAAGTTTAGGTCATTATATTAACCTTATCTTTTAGTTTTAAATCTTAGTTAATTAGATTGACATTTACCATGTCACTTTGTATTTTTATATTATATAGTTAATAAACATACCATATACATCCAAGAAACCCCCAAGTGGTCCATTAATGATACACATATCATGATATAAGTATCTTGGCTGAAACATAGATTTTTATGAATATAATAACAATTAAGAATATAATATTTGTTTTAAAAACTATTTTATGTCAATTTTGACACTATTTGGTAATTGAATTTTGTGAAAATCATAATAGAATGATTAGTTCGAACAAAATTAATTAAATCATGTCATATTAACAGATAAAATTATTGGAATTCATAAAAAATCTCAAATTACATTTATTTGGGTATTTATAACATCAATTATGTGAATATTTCATTAATATGATAATTACTGCATCATCATTTTATCATAAATAAATTAAATTATATTAATTCAAAAAATTAATAATAAAATACCATTATGTTGGAAATAGTTTTATCTTTTTAATTAATATTTATAGCTGAATTTATCTTTTGTATAACCCTATATTAAAAATGATTTCGTTATTAAACTTTGATTTTAACTATTTTAACACTTCTTTAAATAAATTGATAATAAATGTTCTAATCTAATCCAAGTGGGCTTAAATGGTCATATTTTATCCCTAAAGTTGTTTTTGGTTGAATTAAATTTATCCAATAGAATAAGGACATGTGTTTGGGTAATAATAATAACACTTTTACCCTAAATTACCATATTTACTTTTAACCGTGGTAACAAAAAGTAAAAACTTACTATTCACCAAAAATTATTTTCATCTCATTGAACCACATTTTAGTCCTTGATATTAACCGTGTCTCTCAGATTTTCAAAATTCTACTCACAGAAGCGGTAAAATTAAGTTTTATGAAAAATTCAGTTTTTTTAACTACCACTTAGTGGATTCACTATTCATCAAAAAAATGAAAGTTTCCAGAAAAAATACTAAAAATTAGGACTAAGGTATATTTGATATTATGAATTCAAAAATGATTTCTATTTTACCAAATTCAAAACATATCAGTTACATTAACTAATTTAAAAAATTAATTCCCGTCATCAAAATAAATAGCGTGTTTTTAAGAGATAATAACTATCAAAAGATTGACACTTGTTTATGTCTGGTTTAAATGTGAAATTACATCCAATGAACAACATTGTATTAAATTGTGAAAATATATTCTAAATATACTTTAAAACCACTCAAATTAAAAATTTATCACTATTAATTTTTTCGATTTAAAAATTCATTTTTAATTAAAATTTAGTAATTTTCACTATTCATAAGAATATGAAATTTATCCGAAAAGTACCAAAATTTCACCCTAATCTGATTTCGATATTTTGAATCCAAAAATGAAGTCCATTTTGAAAAATAAAATGTACAAAATTTCAAAAAGTGGTTATTACTATTCATAACGGCCAGTTTTAATAATATTTTAATAGCATATCGTTGTTTAGTGAAACTAGGTATTTCGTATGACACAAGCTATCGAGGAAGGCCACGGTTGCGTGTAAAGAAAGAAAAACTAGTGTTGTGTGTAGTGAAAGATTCCATTGATGATTTATATAACATAAAAACAAAATATTTCTCATAAATGTCTCGGGTGTTACATTCTACCCCCCTTAAAATGAATTTCACCCTCGAAATTCGTCACTTTGTAACAAAAAGATGAGGATAACTCTCCCTCATCATATCCTCAAGCTCGCATGTAGCTTCTTCTAATTGGTGGTTCATCCATAAAACGTTCACCAATCAAGTGGTCTTCTTTCGTAGGACTTTTTCTCTACGATCCAGAATCTATATCGGCTGTTCTTCATAAGAAAGATCTTGCTCCAGCGGTACAACTTCTGAGCTGAGTACATGCGAAGGATTAGGTTTGTACATTCTCAGAAGATATATATAGAACACATTGTGAATTTGAGAGAGATTTGGTTGAAGCGCCAATCGTTAAGCTACCTTTCCAACACGATCCAGTATTTTGAAAGGACCAATATATCTAGGGCTCAACTTCCCCTTTTTTCAAATCTCATGACCCTCTTCCAGGGAGATATTCATAAGAACACTTTATCACCCACTTCAAACTCTAGGTCATTTCTTCGGTTGTTGTCATAACTTTTCTATCGACTCTGAGCTGCTCTTATGTGTTGTTGAATAGATCAGACCTTTTCTGCCATCTCATCAACAAGATCAGGTCCTAATAGCTTTCTTTCCCCAACTTCATCCCAACAAGTTGGAGTCTGAAATTTCTTTCTATAGAGAGCATCATAAGGAGCCATCTGAATACTGGAGTGAAAGATATTATTATAAAAAAATTCCACCAAAGGTACGTGTTGATCCCAACCACCTTTGAAATCCATAGAGCAAGCTCTCAACATATCTTCTAGAGTTTGAATTGTTCTCTCAGACTGACCATCAGTATGAAGATGATAAGAAGTGATGAAACTCAACTCTGTATCTAGAGTATGCTGAAGACTTCACCAGAACTTCGAGGTAAATCTCTAATCCTGATCAGATATAATAGAAAGTGGTACTCCATCCAATCTTACCACTTTTTTTACATATATCCTAGCAAGCTGATCCAGAGAGAAATCCTCTCTAATAGCAAAGAAGTGTGCAGACTTTGTAAGATGAAAAACTATGACCCAGATAGCATTATTGCCTTTGGATGTTTTAGGAAGTCCTCTGACAAAGTCCATAGTGATGTTTTCCCATTTCTATTCGGGTATGGGTAAGGGTTGTAACATCCCCTTAGACTTCTGTCTCTCATCTTAAACTTGCTGACAAACCAAGCATCGAGAGACATATTCAGCAACATCTCATTTCATGCCATCCCACCAGAAGTACTCTTTCAGGTCCCTATACATCTTTGTGCTTTCAGGATGAATAGATAATGAAGAACTATGAGACTCAACTAGAAGCTCCTTCTTTAATTTGGGGATGGGAGGAACACACACCTGATTCTTGAACTTTATTATCCCATCACAATCAAGGTTGAATTCAGGAACATTTCTCACCTTCTTTTGTAACTCTACATCTTCTTTCTGTGCCTCTTTAATCTTCACATGTATAGATAGTTGAACATTCATTTGAGAAAGATACGATTTTCCACCTTCCATTATAATTCCAAGATCCATCCTTTGTAAATCCCTAAATATTGGATCTTTTTTTATCCTCATGATGAATAAACTGGCATGGTCTTGTCGACTAAATGCATCTTCCACCTTGTTTACTTTCCCTGGGTGGTAATGAATTGAGCAGCCATAATCCTTAATCAGCTCTAACCATATTCTTTGGCGCATATTCTGCTCCTTTTGTGTGAAAATATACTTTAATGTTTTATGATCAGTATAAATGTCACACCTTTCTCCATAAAGATAATGCTTCCAAATCTTTAATGCAAAGATTACCGTAGCTATCTCCAAATCATGATTTGGGTTATTTTGCTCATGGATTTTCAACTATCGTGAGGCATAAGCTATCAGCATATCATTTTGCATAAGAACACACCCCAATACCTTCTTGGATGCATCACTATAGATCACAAACCTTTCTCCACTACAAGGCAGTGTGAGCACAGGTGCACTGGATAACCTTCTTTTCAACTCCTTGAAATTCTCTTCAAATTCCTCCATCCAAACAAACTTAACTCCTTTCGGAGTCAACTTGGTGAGTGGATTAGATAATCGTGAAAAATCTTTCACAAAACATTGATAATATCGAGCCAAACCAAGAAAACATCGGATCTCGGTTACTGTTGTTGGTCTCGACCATCTTTCGATAACCTCTGTTTTTGCTGGATCCACAGATATCCCCGCTTTTGAGATTATGTGACCCAAAAATGCAACTTTATGAAACCAAAATTCACACATGGTAAATTTTTCACAAAGCTTCTCCTTTCTTAGAGTCTTCAATACAATTCTCAAGTTATATTCATGTTCTTCTTTGTTCTTTGAATAGACAAGAATATCGTCTATAAAGACTACCACAAACTGATCAAGATAGTCTCTAAAGACTCTATTCATCAGATCCATGAAGATTTCATGGGCATTAGTAAGACCAAATGGCATCACTATAAATTCATAGTGTCCATACCTTGTATGGAAAGCTGTCTTTGGTATATCCACCCTTTTGAGCCTTAATTGATGATACCCCGAACGAAGATCAATCCTGGAAAATTATTGAGCTCTGCGTAGTTGGTCAAATAAGTCATCAATGAGCGGGAGAGGATATTTTTCCTTGATAGTGATCTTGTTATGTTTTTGATAATCAATGCAGAGCCTCATTGATCCATCTTTCTTCTTAAAAAACAGAACAGGTGCTTCCCAAGGTGACACACTAGGGCGTATGAATCCCTTATCAAGATTCTCTTGGAGTTTCTTCTTCAATTCCTGCAACTCAATTGGGGCCATTCTATAAGGTGTCATTGAAATAGGCAAAGAACCCGGTATATGTTCTATTGAAAACTCAACTTCACGATTTGGTGGAAGACCCGACAATTCCTCTAGAAAGAAATCATCAAACTCCCGTACAACGGGAATATTCTTAATCATAATTTTCTATCCAGCCATTTGAGATAAATAACCCTCATTTAGTGGAATCAAGACCCATAATATGGAATAAATTTCCACTGGAAGGTTATGTTCATCCTTGCATCGATAGACGATCATAGATTGATCTGGAATATGAAATGTGACTTCTCTTATTTGGAAATTGAAATGAGCTCCATATAAAGAAATTCAATCCATGCTAAGAATCACTTCAAATTCCACTATAGGAAGGATCACAAGATTTGCATGAAGCACATTCCCAAAAACTTCAATCGGGGATGAATTATAAACTTTTGATGCGACGTTTGTGTCATTAGGGGTTGTCACAACTACCTCAACATCTAATTGTTGAGGTAATACGATGATAATCTTAGAAAATTCTTCAGAAATAAAAGAGTGGGTGGATCCATATTCAAATAAAACATTTTCTACTTTAGAGTGGATGGTAAGTGTACCCTTCACTACATCGTTATCATACTCCACATCACTGATAGAAATTTCATGTGAATTTCCTTTGTCTTTAGCCTTAAGAGTTTGTTGACATCGACCATCATCATCAACCCTTGGATTTGGGCATTGATTAGCATAATTACCCATATCCTTGCACTTGAAACATTGAAGTGTAGTAGGGTCATTCTGTGTATCCCTTCCTTTGTTTGCATCATTAGACATCTTCTTCCCATCATTGCGACATTCAAATGCCCTATGACCTTACTTTCCACATTTG
This sequence comes from Viscum album, assembly GCA_963277665.1. Lineage (NCBI taxonomy): Eukaryota > Viridiplantae > Streptophyta > Magnoliopsida > Santalales > Viscaceae > Viscum > Viscum album. Next base: position 911,430,878 of record OY728162.1, on the reverse strand, counting down.
AAACATTTACTTGTCCCATTAAGACAAATCCCTCCATCTTTCTTTCCACACATTGAGCATAATGGAAATCTCATCTTCATTTTAGTGTGCTCTTTAGATTTTTCTTTGAATTCCATTTTCTTCTTCTTATCAGACCAATATGGCTGATGGGTTACCCCAATCATCATCTCAACTTTCAGAGCACATCGAATGATTTCCTCGTAGCTATTGAAGTCCCTTATGGCTAAGGCCCTTTGAAGACTTGGTTTTAAGCCACTAAAGAATCGATCGATCTTACTCTCAGGTTAGATAATAATACCAGAAGTGTACCTTGTCTGTCTTGTAAAATTTGCTTCAACGGTATCAACAGATTCATCATCCTTTTGCTTGAGTTCACGAAACACTTTCTCCATCTTTTTTCGGAGAATACGATGGAAGTACTTATTGAAAAATAAGTTCTTGAACTCGTCCAATTCCATGGACTCAATTTCATCCCTTTGCCTCATATTCTTAATAAGATTCCACCATTGATCAGCATCTCTTTCCAAATGATATATTGCTAGGATGTCTTTATCATGTTCAGAACATTGAAGAACTGAAAATATCTTTTCAGTAGTACTAATCCATTTTTCAGCAACTAATGGATCCGTAGACCCGCTGAATGAAGGTGGACGCTGCCTCATGATGGAATCAACTTAATGTTTCCCCTTCCTTTGCTCGTTTGGATGTCCTGCATGATTCGTAGCTTGAGAATGTTGTGTGATCATGGCTACAAGATTTTGCATTCCAGCTCCCATAATGTTTGGTTGCTCAGGTGGACAATCACTGCATTTCCCGTCGCATTCCGCATTAACACGGTTCCTTCAGGTTCCAGCCATTGACTAAAACCAAGAAGAATAGTGTGAGAAACACTAATTTAATAGGAAAACCACATAATAAAGAATAAAATTTCACACTTAAGGTCTTATCCTAGGTTATTCATGGCCATTTCTAAAACACTAAGATTGTGTTCTATGCTTAGACTTATCCTTAGGGTTCTTACTAAGGCTTTCACATCCTAGTTTCCAATGGTTGAATATACCTTTCCTCTGATACCAACTATAACGACCTATACATTACATACATTGTTATTACATCAGAATGGAAGCACACATATTACAACATATAACAAAACCAGGAATGGGCCGTATAGTTATAGAGTCTTTTGAAACATGGATACATAAATAACTGGTTCATAAAGCATCTACTTTGCCTCCCATTTATTTCATCATATCTAGAGTACCTTTTTTCATATCCTACTTAATAACCTTCTTCATGACCTAGGGAAATAAAACATACAAAAGGGTGAGCTCAAATTCTTAGTAAGGGTAAACAAAAGAAATATCAATCACATCATATACATAAGAACATAACTTTTTGAAATCTTAACCTGCAAAATAGATCATAATTTCATAACATGGGATAAATCATAGTAGTGAAATATAATCCTAATAATCATAACATAAATGATGAAACATTGTGGAATACACACATAATCATAGAGAATCATTTATTATTAGTCAAGACTTGTTGCCAAGACTATCTTAGGGGACAATGTCCATTTCTGAACAGAGTTCACTCCTCGTTTTAGTCCTGTTTCACTGAACCGGTTTAACCTGCTGTCCCAACCATGTCTATCTCATGAGATATAAAACATTTACCCAATGCATTGGAGGGAGATATAGGTCCCACCCATCTCATAATGATACCATTCTTATGTGTGCTACAAAATCATAAATCATACATCATTGCATAAACCATGTAACAAAAATGGGATTCTTAAACATCATGACATCATAAAACAATTCATATAAGATAAAGGAATTCAAAAATATAATTCCATCATAACATAATCAAATAAATATAATAATAGGGATAGAAACAGAACCCAATAATATCTTAAATGGAAAATCATTTTGATAAAACACTTGAACTCCATTCTTGAGGAAAATATCATTTCAAAAACATTTTCTTTTCTTAACATGTCATACACTTTTAAATGAAAAGAATATGATTAAAAATAAACTTGAAAACTTGTAAAGGATGATTCTTGGAAATAATGTTTTAAAAATCCATTTATTCCATATAATTTAAAAAAAACATTCTTCTCGTACTTTTGTCGGAAAAGTCAAAAAGTACCTTGTACGAAAAACAACAAAAGATTTCTTTCATATCATTTACTAAAAACTCACCTAAGGGTAAAATTGGATTTAAAAAATTGTAGGTGGATGGAAATAATATTAAATATTGAGAAAACATGGATGTGGATGATAAAATACCCCCCAGTAAATACCAAAGTATAAACAATCTCAGATAAAATGAGATTGTGATATTTTCCATTACCTTAGGTCTGATTTGCTTCGTATGTGTCCGAAACTCCTATATAATGATTTAAATAATGTTATTGAATTATTCTAGAATCATAATTATTTTTATGATATCATATATGGTCATATTCATAGCTTCTTATTAGTAATATTTCATTACTTCTTTTTATTCGGGTGTTTATTACTTTTTGTTCTTATACGTGTTTTGTCGAATAAATTCTTATTTTTCTTTTTTAGGTTATAGATAACTCATTTCTAGAATGGTATTAGTGTAATATATATCATATTCATTCATTCAATTCATTTATATAATTATTATTCAATGAATATCATGTATAATGAGTCGCATCACATCGTGGAGACGGTATTCCGTACGTACGCACGAGCGATGATATTATTACCATGATCGTGGAATTGTATTGGAGTGTATGTATACTAATTCAGACTCAATATCACTTTACAATAATCATATATAGTAATTATTTGCACCATTATACCCATCCAAGTAAGGTGGTGGTGGAAAATAGATTACACCACGGCGTGGAGACGGTATTCCGTACGTACGCACGCGCGGTGATTTCATTTTCCGTAGGATGGATATATGGTGAAATAGGGTTGTTTCATACTTATAATAAGATATCAATATATGAGTGATACTGATGTTATTACTTCATAATGAAAAAACTAAAAAATATGAAGTGGAAGAAGAAATAAAGTTGAATGAATCGGTTACGGACATTACCTCTTCTTTGAAACGCCTCTCTGACACCACCTCTTAGGGAACAAAAATTGGTCTTTGAAGAAGACCAGGACCTCTAGGAAGTTTATAGGGAAGTTGAGAAGATAATTTGGATGGGTTTGGACGAGCATGAAGGCTCAAAGTGGTGTGAGGAAAAGAGGGAGGATGTGCCCTTTTATAAGGGAGGAGAGGGGCACCTTTGGAATAACTAAAAATATTATTTTATTATAAAGTCAAATTCGGTTATTAATAGCTCCAAATTGATATATTTCGAATCTATGGTGGGGATGGGTCTAAATAATATCATTCAATAGAATTTAGACAAGTTTAGGTCATAATATTAACCTTATCTTTTAGTTTTAACTCTTAGTTAATTAGATTGACATTTACCATGTCACTATGAATTTTTATATTATATAGTTAATAAACTTACCATATTAATCAAAGAGACCCCCAAGTGGTCCATTAATGATACAAATATCATGATATAAGTATCTTGGACAAATCATTGATTTTTATGAAAATAATAACAATTAATAATATAATATTTGTTTTAAAAACTATTTTATGTCAATTTTGACACTATTTGGTCATTGTTTTTTGTGAAAATCATAACAGAATTATTAGTTCGAAAAAAATTAATTAAATCATGTCATATTAACATATAAAATTATTTGAATTCATAAAAAGTCTCAAATTACATTTATTTGGGTATTTAGAACATCAATTATGCCAATATTTCATTAATAAGATAATTACTGCATCATCATTGTATCATAAATAAATTAAATTATTTTAAGTCTAAAAATTACAAATAAAATACAATTATATTGGAAATCTGTTTACTTTTCTAATTAATATTTATAGTAGAATTTATCTTATGTATAACCCTATATTAAAAATTATTCCGTTATTAAACATTGATTTTAACTATTTTAACCCTTCTTTAAATAAATTGCTAATAAATGTCCTAATCTAATCCAAGTAGGCCTAAATGGTCATATTTTTTTCCTAAAGTTGTTTTTGGTCGAATTACTCTTATCCAATAGAATTAGGACATGTGTTAGTGTAATAATAATAACACTTTTACCCTTAATTACACTATTTACTTTTAACCGTGGTAAAAATAAGTAAAAAGTTACTATTCACCAAAAATTATTTTCATCTCATTGAACCAAATTTTAGTCCTCGATATTAACTGTGTCTCTCAGATTTTCAAAATTCTACTCACAGAAGCGGTAAAATTAAGTTTTATGAAAAAATCAGTTTTTTTTAACTACCACTTAGTGGTTTCACTATTCATCAAAAAAATGAATGTTTCCAAAAAAAATACCAAAAATTAGGCCTAATCTATATTTGATATCATAAATTCAAAAATGATGTCTATTTTACCAAATTAAAAACATAACAGTTACATTAACTAATTTAAAAATTAATTCCCGTCGTCAAAACAAATAGCGTGTTTTTAAGAGATAATAACTATCAAAAGATTGACACTTGTTTATGTCTTGTTTAAATGTGAAATTACATCCAATGAACAAAATTGTATTAAATTGTAACATATCGTTGTTTAGTGAAAAATAAAATTTATAATATTTCAAAAAGTTGTTATTACTATTCATAATGGTTAGTTTTAATAATATTTTAATAACATATCGTTGTTTAGTGAAACTCGGTATTGCGTATGACACAAGCTATCGAGGAAGGCCACAGTTGCGTGTAAAGAAAGACAAGATAGTGTTGTGTGTAGTGAAAGATTCCTTTGATGATTTATATAACATAAAAACAAAATATTTCTCATTAAAGTCTCAGGTGTTATAGTATCAAATGATAGAACTGTATTTCCAATCTCCCATAGTTTTCTACTTTTCTATAACATCACACATCCTCTCGAACCCCTCTATGATAAATTTTATTTCCGAAAAAACCATATAAAATATGACATAGCATGCATTGGTTGTATCAAATTATCTAGTCCCTAGTATCTCGATCTACATATTATAAAAAAATAGTTTTCAAGAGATGAAAAACTCATAAACAATGTCTAATAGCTCAATCAATCACAACCATTCCACAAGATATATATAATAACCAGTAGTATACTACATTTATAGATACCTTTTTTTGAAAAAACTATATTATATTAAATCCCACTCCAGACATATTTTTTGGAAAGATGACTACCATGTATTCCAGAAAATATACACACATTAATAATTTAGTTGGAAAAGATGGGGTATCCAACCAACCATTCTACGCTGACCTATATATTGTGAAAAATATCCCTGAAAGTCAGCTAGTATTGGTCACCATACTAACATGGGAAGTTAAGTGTAACAAAATGACATAATTGATGAATAAACATATATCACACATGCTCAATAAAAGAATATACCATGCCATGACCATAAATGAATGTGTAGTCTCCCCAACACCCATCTGTCACATTTAATCACTAGATAATCTATAATAAAAATAATATATTAAGATAATTTAAATTAATTTTATCTTTAAAAGAGTACTAAATTTATAATTTATTATTAACTAAATCCCATTCCCAACTGGTATAATCCTCTTTCTTCCATTTCTCATCAATATTTTTCGACATTCAATATTTTTTTAAGACTCTATCCCCATGGGTAAATTTGTTTAATGTAATAATTATAATTCAATAATATAATTTACTCTATGAACCATATTAGGCTTCCATCATGTAAGCATAAAAAATGGACGAATATATGTTCCAATATATGGCAAATGGAATAAATAAATAAACAAAATCAGGCTGTAAATCCAATTTAAACATCCATTATTAAGTAAGCACATAATCTTTCCGCATAACAAAAAAAATGAGAAAGTTGGGACTCACCCATTAAAATAGTCTATGTTCCATCCCCAATCCATGAGAAGAAATAAACAATTAATAGGGAATATTGTTCCTAGAAACAAGTCATCTATGCATTATAATAAAACATTCCCACTTAACCCTAATAAATGATCATTATTAATGAAAAACTTCTTAATGATATTAAATTAACGTAATTATTTATCACTGGTTATAACCATAAACATCCTCAGTTGTCATATATCACAAAAAATATAAATTTTTTAGGAATTCTTTGAGTATTCCTTTTGATTCCATCAATTTCATGAATATTGGTATCAATTATACTTGCCACTTTTTTCGTTAGAAAATTAATCATAACCAAATTTTTGTTCTTTATTTGAATTCAAAGTATTTCCAAACATGATAAAACATATCATAATAAATCAAAACACACTATCAAAAAAATAAATAGGGGAAATATTAACATTGTTTAGACACACACGAATGTTAAAACCTAAAACCATTTCATACATTAAACATGAATAATATTCATTAAGTTTGATTACAATATTACCCAAAGAGATAAGGTATGATTAATTTATGATTAAAAATAAAATATATATGAAATAATTTATTCCATAGCTCAATCCATTTAGAATTCTTCGAATGTGAATGGAATAACAACAGAAATCATTGGTGAGCTATCCTTCATGGAATCTATAAGACTCCGAAGGACATATGAAACGAAGAACAATAAGAAAACATTAATATAACTCAATTATAATTATGTAGGGAACCTCTTATTGTATGGATAGAAAGTGAATAAGTAAATAATGTAGAATAATCCTGAAAAAAAAATGTTGGAAAGAACACCAAAATCCCCAAAAATCGATCTATATAATATGTGTGTTAAATCGGATCAATGGTGGTTTTAAATCCATTAAAAATTTCTCAGAATAATTGAGGGCCCAAGAGGTAGTATTGTTAGGAAAAAAGGTCAAAGGGGGTTAAATAATTTATATTAAGCCACCAATTTCAATGAATATAGTACATCACCCTACACTATGGCATAAAGGTAATGTCATATTAAAATATAATGTCATAGATTAAGAGACTATTCCAATGAACACGTGATCAAAGCTATGTCACTGAAATGTTGAATGATTAACTCTATAAGACATATAATTTAGGAATATGAACATGATTCAAGAGAAACTACCATAATATAGAAATAAAACTAAATGGTAATGTCTATTCTATAAAGCACCCCTTGATGTTGTGACCAAGAAGTGGAATAAACCATAAAAAATTCCACTGTATGTTTTACTAAAATTATAACAATCATGCCTCTGGGGTACTATAATTAGAAAACCCAAATAAAACACTTATTGATCATTTATTCCACAATTCATAATCTATAGTGAAACCGCATCTCCCTATTAGAATCTACGGTGTAAAATAAAATATTATTATACTATGTGTGTATCTATGAATCATATTACTATGTTCTATCATGTATATCATCATTTCTCTACATGACAAAAACTAAGTGAATAAAATTCACATGCAAAACCTTCTCCTGGAGGTCTTCGATATCTATAGGCCTCTCCCTGAAGGTTTCATCATCAAAAATATTTACCTCAACCCAATCAATGTCCAAATAATCATCACGAATATAATGATGAATATATAATGAATAATAGACATTATTAATTCATCTTGTATGTGTGGGGGAATGATATCAATTATGCGAAAGATCCCAGTTAAGACAACACCTCAAAATGCCCAAAAACGCGAGGGAAGGATTACACACTCAATCAATCCTTTATTTCATATTGAGTAGACTCACCTTAAAGAAAACTTGTTATACAATATCTAATCCTCATCCATTCATAATATTGTTTTTATAGATTCTTATTATATGATTCTACCTTTATCCTTCTGAGAATCATATAAAGCATAATTATCATGATTTTCAGTTGTTCTGATATGAAAATTGAAAATTTTCCATCCCAATTCCATTAAAATAGATCACATAAATTTTATCCATAAAAAATAAAAATAGTTCCATAAAAATGGTGGATTTAAATTAAATGTTTTCAGAAAACATGTAAAAAGGTAGTTTCCTCAATTATGAACCTCTAAAAACTATGATAAAAGTGTTCATCTTAACTTCATGATATTGAGTAGTCCACTCTATTTAACCATATGTATGTTGAAGAGTAGTATTATTATAGATAACATTGAGAAATTATCATACGAGAGACCTATATACACCATAGAGGTGAAATTAAGATCATGATTATAGATTATCATCCTCAGTACTCCATTATGCCTAATGGACACCTCCAGATAATACCATTACCAAACATATACTAATTTTTACTCCTTAATCACTATGAAGTGATTTTATTTTTTTCAACCAATCCACTATAACATATATTGTGTCATAGAATCCCTGAGTATGAGGTTAACTATATTAAATACCATCAAAAGTTCATAACATTTTCTCTGAGAAATATCTAATTCCAATAAAATTCCAACCAAATACATAGTTTCTAGCCTTTACATTCTAGTATACTAATCATATGGAAATAAATTCTATAGCTGAACACTTTAACTGAGGCCCCAAAAACTAGCCACACATATCACAACACATCATTTTCATTAAAGGATGTACCACTAATGGTAAGATACAGAACTCAAGGAGAACCACTACAATATATCCAAAGGAACGAAACCCTATGCAAGGAACAACACTCATTGTTTATCATCCCCCAACAATCCATATGCGACATCACCTGATGAAACTCTATCATTACAAAAATACACCTTGAAATACCCCACCTATGATTCCTCAACATAATACACTAAAAACATATGCACTATAATCAAAAAAAGGAATCCAATACTACTAACTTATCCTATTTCAATTCATTCTATATAGAAAAAATTCATTACCATCTTAGAAAAACTATAATCAGTACTAAAATAAAATGTTTTCATCTTTCTTAGTGAATCATTTATAAAACTCATATTTAATTGTCTATTAGAAATATAAATTTCATAATAATAAAATAATTTCATTTTCTAACACTATTTGTAGTTTCTGTTATGTTAAGAGAATAAATAACTTAGGATTTTTTCAATATTAAAACCCATAAATCATTACTGATTACAAAATGTCACACAAAATAAATTAAAACATAAATATTATGAACCTGAGATCATAGTTTTATAGTTACATTCACATCTAATTTTTTATTGACTGGAGATTTGTCTTTGAGAACCAACTAGCTCCTTTTTTTATTGAATAAATAGTTTATCCATAAAATAGGGTAGTGGTTCATCTCTATCACCTAATTTTGGATATGATTTTAAATAAAATTCAAAATAATAACATAATTCTTCTTTACAATCATAATCGAATCATATCATGATGTCACACTCCCACAAACTGAACCTAAATGCATGATATCATTGTTCTAGATCCATAACACGGGAATATTTAAAGGATACACACTATAATAAGATGTTGAAATTAGAGAAGTTCCAAGCTATATATTTATTTTAACCCAACCTCACATTGCTAGGGTAAAATCACAGCGTCCTCTGGATACCCATCTGGGTACTATTCTATAATGAATAGAAACATAGCCTAGTGAACCTCTAAAAAACTCAGCTTCAATTTGACCATCATGAAAGATATAGAAGGAATATTACACTGAAATATCTAAGAATAATATTCCTAATTAAAATCCACACTCTTCATCATCAATAAAAACAAATTTACTCCAAAATCAAACCAGAATATTATACACTGAATACCACCTATCCATGTCTAGGATGCTGTTGTATAGATAGAGAAACAATCATAGGAAATATCATCATGAGCATTTCTACCCAAGATCTAGATCATAGTCTCTACATATTTAATATAAATGTGGTTAAACTAAAATGTTAGTGGTCAATTATAAATGAATTGGAATTATATTTGCATCAACTACCAAAGTATAGAATAGAGTATGTGAATTAATCGATTGAGTAGCTACTGAATAAAATGATCTCGTCACTAATGTAGAAAAAAAGAAATGTATACCTCAAATTACTTTTCATCACATATTACTGGAATCTTTATTAGTTGAATATGATATAGACCTTCACCAGAAACTCTGTGACCAGGCTAGATACCACCTCCATATCCCCACTATACTCAATGAGGATGATGAGTATTAGGGGTATTTCATTCTACCCAAACTCATTAATACTGTTCAAATTCTTGGGAATCCTTATTATTATTACTCAGTGGAACAATCCAAAATGAACTAATCGGAAGTGGAACACCTACAACACATTTCATTCAAAGAATTGTAGAGAAATATCAGAATTAGATGACTTGGAATCTATAAGGAAAAAATATGACCCCTTTGAATCAGCTTGTGATACATATCCCAAAGAGTAACACGATGAAGAAGGATGAGACCTACCTTTAGATATCTAAAAACCATTCAATACATGAAATTGGTAACCCAATACCACATATCTGAAACATGGATAATACCAAATAATACCCTCTTATGTTGATCTTGTTCTATCTATCATCTTCTCAATATCCTTGAAACTTTCCATCACGTAGAAATAAGTCATCTGCAAATAAAGGTTGATCTAGAGTTAGATATCTAGAGGTAAATCCTCTACAAATACCTCACCATGGTCTCCTTGTCTAGGTATCAGAATAACTCATATTAATGGATGTTCCTAAAAAATATTCCAAACTCTAACTCATTATAAATCCCTTTTTGAAGGATATCATCAACCTACTATTTTTATTACTTTGTAGGTGAAGAAGAGAAATTGGTTTGTGACTATGCAGGTACCACATAAATTTAGTACATGCCTTATATAATCCATGAAATCTTTTTAACATCCATACTTTTCAGAATGAGTCTATAACTATGGTACATATGGGTTTTAAGGAATGAATCCTTAGACTCAAGTCCTGCATTAGGTATGGAGTTGTGCTATGTGTCAAATATAAGTTCCCAATGTTCTTTTATCCACTAGAAGTTATATTATCATTTAATGGGTAGTTAGTATCATAAAAACAATCATTCATGAGGAATCCAAAATGAGATAGTAATGTGATAGATTTTCTACCTCTAGGACCCTAACATTGGTATTATTGTAATTTTTCATTCATTTGTGATTTTCTTATAGAATATTGAGATGGTGTTTCCCTCGATTCAATGTTTTTTTCAACTAATTTTCTCACATATTCAATAAAAACATTAATTGATTTAATTTAAACTGTATTACTAAATTTTTTGGGAATATTTATCAAATATATAGTGAAATAATGATTCCATACCTATTATCAATCCGTTATGATGTATTGAAAGTCCCAACTAACGGGTTTGTTCTATATTCTTAAGGTGTTTCAATGAAAGAAGTAGATTATTGGAATTTAGATATTGATAATAAAAAAAACAATGTTAGTCTTGAATAACTATCTAAAAATGAGTTTTCAAAATTTAATGGGTTCAATGTTACTAAATAAATATTATAATCATTAGATTAAATATTAAGTAATGGTTAAAGTTATGTGAGCTAAATTTCATTTTTGAGACTTTGTATGAATATATTCAGTTGTATGGAGATGAAACTATTGGTATTTTCATTACATTGGAGAAAAATGTGGTAATCACAATTAGATAAAATTGTGAGAATTTTTCTAATGATAATATTGTTTAAATTATTTTCCATATATCTATAGATATATTTTAGTCACAAGTATTTTCCATGGAAGAAAATTCTCCAAGTTATATTTCGATAAATGAATTTCATGCTGTTTAAATATATTTTAATTTATGAATGATTGTTCCATAAAGATGTAAGTGAATTATAAAAAATAAATATATTTTAATGATGCAATGCAATTGAATCTAAATAAGAAGATTTTTGTTGGACAAGAATCTATGTATATTGATTTTCATTTAGATTATAATTAGAAGATTGATAAGAAGGAATATCCAATTTCTATAAATTGAGATGTTTTAAGGAATGCTTAAATTTATTCTTTCACTAAAATGAGTTAGGAGTGGAGTAGTTGGAAATTATAATGAACACTGTCCTAATTTTAATGTTGATTGAGTCAATCATGAAGAAAAAGAAACCACGATGAGGTTCTTTAAAAATAAATCATAAATTCCTTAGAAAATTAGGGTTCTAATGATGTCAATATAATTATATATTGTATTTTAAATAGTATAAATTTATTTGAAATGTGTTAATATTTTTATATAATTGATTAAGAATATGAGATTTAAATTAAAATATATTCAGATGAAAAACCTCATATTTATAAAGTTAATTATGAAGAATTATATTTTAAACCTTTTAGTGATTTCAATGAAAATGAATAAAATGATATGGAATTATTTTTAAATATATTGCTCCATGAGGGTCCCTAAAATATATATATTTTTTGGAAAAAGATACAAAAAATATATAAGAGGAAAATAAATAATACATAAGCCATGATTTTTTTATATTAATGAAATATCAATGTTGTAGAAAGAATATAATTAAATTAATAAACTAATTTTTGAATATAATAATTCATTGTTCAATATATTAGGAGTGAATGATAAAGGGAAAAATTATCCAATATTCCCTAAAAAATTGGTGGGTTCGGAAAAGGAAATTCCAAACTCTAAAATGAATTTCCGAAAATATATTCACAAAGTTTGGGAAAGACTATGCAAAGAATAAAATAAGAAAAATAACCAAATATATGGAAAAAAGGAAGTAAAAACACTATTAGATATTTGATAATTCCAAATAGTTGATTCATATCATTAAGACCTTGTGTATAGAAAAACTAACTAATTTTTCTGATTCTAGAAATTCTATGTACATCAATAATATTACCAAAAAAACTAAAAATAATAAATAAAAAATTCTTAAACTAATTTTATCTAGATATTAATGAGTTATAAGTTCACCAAATTTTTAGTATTAAAAACAATACATGATTAAAGGTGTAATTAATGTTAAATTATAGGTTCATAGTTCTAGATGTAATTATTATTTTAAAGAGAAATGTTATTTTATAATTAATATCAGAGATGTTGAGGTTTTTAGTGAATAGAAAATATGGGGTGGATTAATTTTTAATCCAAGGATTGTTCATGTTTTTTTGGAAGAAATAAATTTTATTGGAGTAACCTAATTCATTGAATAATAATTATGTGACAGCCTAGGGAATCTGGATTAAAAATGAAAAATATATTTTAAGAATTAAATGTTTTCTTTGGAACATGTGAACAACCAACTAATATTGAAAATGTGTATAATGTTATTCTACAATACAAAATATTCTCAAGAGATAATTTATATAAATATTATTACAATTTTGTTAAAGGAAATGATAATTCTTTAACTTTTGATGTTTTCTAAAAAGTATGTAGAGGATAATTGCAATATATCATGGAAAACTGTTTTTCCTCAGTTGTGAAGAATGATATTAATGACTCTTAAGGATAAATAAAATGGTAATAAAGGAAAATTAACCTTAAAAATGGTGTATTACTCAAAATTAAAAGATTCATATCATAATTTAAATTAAATGATCAATTGAAAACCAAAACCTCATCGTATGTTGTTGTAATAAAACACAATATTCTTAGTGTGTCTCAGGGATGTGAGGACTAAAATAATGTTATTTTTTAGAATAATGAGATTTTTGTGACAATATTTAAATATTGATCCATCCTAAAAATAGAAAACGGAAAAGATGGTATTCTTTTGGTTTCAAGTTGATTACGATTTAAATTCATGTTATTTGAGAATGAATGTATAAAATAAAATATTTCATCAAAGACATGGGCATATTATTACAAAAAGATATGGTTGATCTTATTAGTAAATACAATGTTTTTTATGTTCCTATGTTCAAATGAGAATTAAATTTAAAATATTATAATTTTGAAATGAAAATATTTTGATACTTCACATGGGATGTTTGAAATAGAATCTACTCATTCTCTGGAACAATTTCAATCTAACATTTTTAGGACCATGAGGAAGCAATCCAAAAATGAGATAAATATTTTAATTTCATTATAGATAAATTTACTCACATTGAATGTATTAAATTTTTGAATCATAAATCACAATCTAAAAAATGATCAATTGTTTTAGGATAAGTTCTTAGAAAATGTCTTCTTACTATTTATAGAACAATCACATTGATAATGATGCTGAGTATACCAAGGTAATATTTGGAGCCACACCTGAAAAATGGTAATATAAAAAATAAATACATCATACACCCTACAATATAATTTCATGGTGGAAGGAATGAATATAATAAATATAGAGATGTCTCAAACTATAATGTCAGGATTGAAACATCACATTATTTCTAGAGATAAGATATTTAAGGAGTGATTCTTAATAAAAGTCAATATATTTATATACTATATTTGAATTTGAATTTATATGACATTTATTATTATAAATATAAAAGTTTTATTTAGCTACGTGTTTTGAGCATGCTTAAATTATCAATGTTTGTGATCAAAATTTGGAAACATTTGAAAGAATTGGTGATAATTGTAGCATCATAGGTTGTAAAAAAAAGGAAGAGTATATAGTTGGTAAAATTAATAAACATGAACTATTATTGATTATAGTATTTTGATTTTAATGGAACATTCAGATAAGTTAAACTCACATGAATAATCGTGTTCTAGTAATGATAATGATTAATCAATTTTCTTTTAATAGAATGTTGAGGTAATATAAAATGATGAAAATTTAAATATTTTCAAATTGAATAAGTTTACTCAATAAATTCATGTGATGAATAAAAATATTGTTTACACTATAAAATGTTATCAATAAATTTTCATGTTCATATTTTAATTATAAACCTTGTTTTGATTATCCATACATGATTAATTTTTCGGACAACCTCACATATCTAATATTACCTTTAAGATGAACCAACACATGATAAAGTTTAAATGAAATATCAGTCATTGATTAATGAAGTGAATGATGCGATGCATCAAATAGAAAATAATGAATCTTGGGAGCCCATACAAAAAAAGGAGAAGATCATTATAGAATACTTATGGGTTTTCTAATGAATTTGAATGAAAATATATTTTTTTGAAATATAAATCAAGATTATTATGTAACGTTCATTCCTAGACTGAACGATTTGAAATTGATGAGGCATTTGCACCAGTTTCTCATTATAAAAATATATAATTTTTTCTATTCCTGATAGTAGAAAGAAAATGAAATATATTTCAAATATATTTAAAGTAAATATTCCTCTATGGTGAAGGTGAAGAGGAAGTTTATATTCAATAACTAGATATTTCATTTCACTGAAAATACTAAAAATTATTCTTTTGTGTAAAAAATGATTTGTATGTGATAAATCAATCTCAATGAGCCTGGTATTCAAATTGATAAATATTTTTTATGAATTAGAAATTTAGGAAGGGATGATTTGAAAACAATATCTATATTAATTATGATAAGGTGTTCTTTCTATTTTATATTGTTTATTTAGGTGAATTATTTTTACCAAAAAATTTGAATATGTTTGTGAGCTATTTTATTATGTATTAGAATGATTTATGAAGTATTTATTGGGTGAGATGAAATACATTATTGTCTTATAAATCTATCATGGAAATTATTATATATTTATATATAATGATGGGTATGCTAATAATATTTATATAATGATGGGAATGGATAATTAGAAGATATTATTTAATATAATCTCAGAATTAATAAAAATGTACAAAGATAAATAGGGCTATGATGTGAATCCAAAAGAATTCATCAATATAATTTTTTGTCAAATATACTTTTCACCTTCGTGACATTATATTTTTTATATTTCTACACATTTGTAAGAAAAAGTGTCTCATTTCATTAAAAGAAAATGAATACATAGATGCATAAAAGGAAGATTAATATATATATTGAAACATAAAAACAATTGTAAGCTTAGCCTTCTTAGTCATTCAAATACATATTTGTTATAAAGTGTTTATGATAGGAAGTATAAAAATTTTGGTGCATTCCCTATTGTCGGAAGATATGTTTGTTGGTATTTAATGACATATAATTTAGTAACATTGAACAGCTTTATGGATAAACTTACGGTACACACCAATTCCGAAAAAACAAATTATGTTGAAGAAAACATGTATATAAGATTTAAATATTTATAAACATTTTCAATTAATTTTTTAAGGGATAATAAAATTTCAATTGTTTATTCAAGGGATACTACTTTATTCTTTCAATATCCAATAAAAATTATATAAAATATCACTTCATCATTAAGATAGTTTATATTTATGTGTATGAATTTGAATTTGTTCTCATAAGGTATATTAATATAGATGTGTCACTAAGGCACATTCTAAATAAGAATTTAACATTCTGAGGTTTATGTATTGTGTTTAAACACTATCATTACAGGGTGATTATATAGTGTTTTTCTCCCATGTATCATATTTCCTGTGAATATTATTATAAAATTGGTCATGAAATTTTCAATATAAATCATTATTTAATTTTTATCTTAAATATTTTTCAGGGGGTATATAATGCAGGGAGAGTATCCATTGATATGTGTAACAATAGATGAAATTATCTCTTGAATTAAAGACAATATTTTGTGAGTGACATTAAAATATTTAAGATTTGATTATAGTAAGTGTGAAATGTTTTAACAGTTTTTTCTATGTGGTTGGATTTTTATTTCATGATTGAAATGATGATGTTCTAACTAATGTTTTTGATGATGGTGTTATAGATGATATAAACATATCACAATCTTATGGAATATATGGAATTATTTATCCAATATTATCTATTCTCACACTGGTTTTGTTCACATATGAATATAATTATGGGATAATTATCCCTAACTATGTTTTCTAAATTTTAATGTTATTTATATTCCTTATTTGAGAATTAAAACCAAAGGGGGATATTATGGGACCCATGAGTTTCTATGATAGGGTTTGTGATTACTGAGGTTGGGAAATTGGTGATGAGGATTTAATTGATTGTGATAGATTTCTTTATCCACACGTAAATTGTATTATAAGTTAAATAATATGATTATTTGGGAAAGAATATTAAATATTATACAAATTTATCATAATAAATGATTATATTAAGATTTAAGGAATATATATATTTGATAAAAGGTTCCTGGAGTGATAAAGGCTGTTGGAAGAAAGGAGTTCTAAAAAAGGAACACCATTCCCATGGAGTTTGGAGTTATGAGGAAATGTTTTTTAATGTATTAATGACCAAACCAATGGTTAAAGCCAATTTAAACCTGGAGTATATTCTGGATGCATCCACACACATAGTGGAAGGCCTATTGGTTAACCCAAGAAAGGCCATTCCCAGATAGGAGGTCCATTCATTGACTTCATTCATTAAAAGTGATACTATACAAAATAGAGAATTTTGAGATGTTGATGGTGTTATTATAGTTTTCCTAGGTTAATTAAACTATTTTAAATATTCATAGTAAACCATATGATAAAATATCATTGAACATGCCACAGATATAAATTTTAACTTCACATATGTTGGTGTCTAAAGGTGTTCTAGATCAATAGGATATTTTAAATCTTAAAATGGATAAAGTAGAAGGAAAATGCATGTTGTATAAAAATCAATGGATGAATGGTAAAGGTGAAATATTAAATAGCCAGAACCATGATGATTAATCTCATAGTGATCTAGGTCTTGAAAAAAAACAACAATTCATTTGGCCACCAGGACATGGTGAAATCCATGTGGGGATTATTGAATTAGTTACAAGTTCACTTGATTATAAGAATTCTTGGATGACATAATGCCTCTCTAACTCAATCAGTGATAACATTTTTAAACATAAAATGGTTTCCAAAAAATATTAGAAGTTCTAAACACATAGAATCAAGAGGATGGAGTTGATCTTCTCAACGAATATTGTATGATTGAATTTTAATTTAAAAAATATAATTAGATTATATAAACTAAAATTTTTTTCTATATAAATTAAGAATCTAAAATTTATCTAGAGTAGAAATCATATTTTTGTTCATGAGAAGTGGGGGAATAATATAGAAGAACAAGAATATGAGAGTAATTGTATGGTGTTATGTGAATTAGAACAAATTTATTAAATCATATCTATGATTATAGAGGTTGATGAAGAAGATTAAGAGAGTCAATGCATCAAAAAATAAGGCTATTTTTAGAATGATTTCTTATTCTTGAAAACATAATCTATATAATTGTAACTATGTGGTACACACTATCAAAGTAGGTTAAATTTTTGTAACATGCTTATACGTGCAAACACAATTCAGTGTACCTACTTTTTGATTGTAGGGGGTCATATGATATCGATGAATAATTGATCTTGTTATAGACAAGTTGCGTCTTTTTGTTGTCGTATACCACATAAATATATTTTTCCTACCATGCCTTTTTTTTATTTATAATAATCATGAGTCATTATAACTATTGATGATGGATTCTTCATTATTGAAACTCAAAAAGAAATTGGATAATGGATCACCCCATGTAAGTGAATAACAAATAATATACGAGGTTATATTTCAAACTGATCATGAAATATCTTTCATGAAATATCCAACACCTTAGGATCCTTGATGAATAAGAGTAAAACTTACCTGTATATCCCATAGAGAATTGTCACTTGAAATGAAACCCATTTCTCTTTACAATAACTTGAAAAAATAAAGGCTATCTCTAGCTCCTAGAACTTGTATTTTATCACTGAAACCCAAATGGATCTTATATATTTGTGGACTCCTAGGTTGAAACTCAATAAGTATAACCTTGATGTGTCATCATCATTTATATTGACACTCTGATGATATTCAATCACATCATTTTAAACATGATCTATATGACCATGTTGAGGAATTTTACCTGGAGATATATGTATATAATAATTATGGTTGAGGGACTCCTAAACAATGAATATAAAATTTTAATGAATAATTACTAAAATAATTTTTGTGAAAACCTAAATTTATACCTATTTAAATCAAAAATTAAATGTGTAATGATTTATTATCCTTTCATTTTAATCAATCCATTGACAAGTATCAACAAACTTTGTAGTCTCTACAAACACAAATAGCCTCACTTTAGATCATATGACGCACTAAACACAAGTTTCCTAGTTTTTTTCTCATGATTACATTGCATATTATGATCAGATAACACTATTTACCTATAAAAAAAATTACCTTTTCACTATTCCATACCTAAAAAAATAATCTATTTCATGAACCTATCATTTGATGCCACTCTATCCTCACACCCTCCTCCCAATTGAACATCTCCCGAGATAGTAGTGAGATAAGGGATATAAAGATGTCTAGTGACCACCTCTAATAAACTATGGATTGGATTCAAGAATTTATTATATACCATAAACATAAATATGTTTAATTATAATAAACAAAGAACATTGAGAATCAGAGAAAAATAAAACAATCTAAATAAATATTTTTCACAAAAGAATAAAATTTCCCCATAAATGAATTTAATGTTATAAAGAGATAAATACATAAAGAGGGAAATAAATGTACCAAAGAATAAATTCTCTAAAATTATCTTGAACACTAAAAAACTCTTCAACAACACTATGAGTGAGTAATGTCTTGTCTAAAACCCATCCAACTCCTAAAGACCATAATACATTTATATAATCATAGGTTGAACAAAATATGTATATTCAATATGATCCTCCCTAGGTGTCTATCATGCAGATAAATAATATATCATACTAAACACCAATTAATAATCTAGTGAAGTTAACTCATAACTAAATTAGCTTTGATTTATTCCTAACATAACCATGGATCTATCACCAAATATCACATATGGGTAATAATATAAAAAGAAACCCAATAACAAAGGTAACACCCTACCACTCAAATGTTGGTTTTCTATTATACTGCAAATTTACATGTCCTAAACCATATCACCCTAATAAATGATCATCCGTTTAAAAATGTGGTCAAATATAACATACTATGAACAAAATACATCACATAATCTACATGTAATGATCTATATATACATATATTAACATGGAAATTTTCAAGAGTCACTAAAACCTTTACATCCTATATTGTACCTTACTCCATCACACCCCATATATAACATACCAATAGAAATCATTAAAATTTTAAATATATATGTATTTGTGGTTGAAATAACCAAAATCCATTATTGACCTCGATACATAAATATATATATATGGGAAAGGTAACCATCATGTGTTCTATTACATAATTATACAATTATATGAGAGTATGGAATGATGGGGTAGTCACCCATCTATTCCCTTTGAAAATACATATTGGGGAAAATAACATCTAGAGTCTATTACTGTTTCTCACTCTACTAAGAGGGGTGGTTTTGTACATTCAATCACATAACATAAGAAGAAATATGGATGAAACAGCAAAATACAAAACATTCTAATTTGTACCTCAATTGTAGCTATCATCTCTCAAAAACATGACTTCCATTTTGAAGGAAAATAAATATTATAAGCACAGAAAATTTTTAATAGACCATAAATTAATTTTAAATTCAGATAAAAATTTCATTTTACATGAAATACCAACCAAAATTCATACCCTCAATGATTAATACAACATATTCCATGGTTCCTCAAGATTTATAACATTTAGTATTTTTTTTAATCATCCAACCCCATGGGTTAAACCATTTACCAATACCATTATCTTAACATAATTCTAGAAACCCTCTGACTCATCCTAAAAACCCATAAATGTTTCATGAACCATGCCATTACAGTGTTAAGGTGTAGTGATGAACGAAAATAAGAGACAAAAATCCTAACCATAAAAATTTATAATATATTTTCAATCAATTAGAAATCTATTCATTCAATAAAAAACAATGGGTAAGTCCATATTTAATACATTCCATTATTTAGAGTTCCATCCACAACATCCCTATTAATTTTCATCTATCTTTTCATCATTGGATTTAAAAAATTCTTAAAACATTTGCATACCAACCGACTTCTCAACAATCCATTATCCATCCCATATTCAATTCACATAGAACAGAATGTCTCCACAAGCCAAACATTCATAGAATGTTATAAGCTAATAATAACTATTAATAGGGATTATAGTCCCTATAACAAATTCATTAAACCTTTATAGTATAACATAATCACTCGACCCTAGAAAATTATATTTAGAAGTCAACCAAATATTTACCATCATGAATTTACTTATTTATATCTCATATGTTAAAGCCATATGAAACCTAATTCATTTTTTATCAATATATCAAAGAATTAAATTGGCATGATTCAAGGATAACTTCTCATTGTGTTAATTATATGAAGGTAAATATTAAATAAGGAATAAAAAATCTAGTATTTCTATATTTATGTTCTTTATGAAATTTCTGTGAATCCAGATCATGCATCGCCATAAGATAAAATATATATCATATTATCTACATAGTCAATAAGAAAACCATTAACATTGTGTAAACACATGGAATCCATATAACCTGAATCCAATTATTTATTAATCTGATATAATCATCATTAATTATAATTACACCATTACCAAATGATATAATTCATGATAATGTAATGTTCTCAATTAAAAATATATAAAATAAATTACACCCATGAGACAAGAGATTCAAAATTCATACAATTAGAGGAACACCAAAAAAAATTCAAATCACCTCACCCAATGAGAATATTCATCCCTTGAAAGACTTTATTCCTTAAAGAATATAATAATTATCTATATAACACCATGTAAGTGATGGATACCAACTTCCATTCCACTAAAACATAGAATGAGATGAAACAATACTAAATAGAGAATATATCACCATAAAATGGTGAAACCTCACCTTGGATAACCAGGAATTAATATCAAGAATAGAGTGAAAAAATCAAATCTAATGGGGCCAACAAAGGCCTACGTAAATCTGACCAAGGTTCTTGGGGTTTGGCAAGAAATTTATTTAGAAAGACATGATTGAAGTGGGTTCAGAAATTTATTGGTAAACAAAAATTTTAGTAATCATGGCATAAGATAAAACACTATAACTCATAAGAAAAACAACTACTGAAAAATAGCATAGCCTATTACATAACAATGTTGGTAAAAGATGTACATGATATATGTGGAATGACCCACTTTTAAAATCCTATAATTTTGTATTCTACAACATTTTAATCCCACCATGCCATTGGGGTTCTTAAATTGATGAAACCATCTCTACCACCTACCCACACTTATTTTTTTTCTACATTGATGAATCCATGCCATAGCTACATTTCCTGACTGGACTCCATGGTGTATCACATTCCTTAATGTCACAACATTCCATATTGCAAAAACATCACCTTAAATATAATTCTTTATCTATCTATCCTTCATTCAATACCCCCAATAATGAAAACATACAAGGGAACTTTATATAATGATACGAGGCATTATTATCAATAATTTCATACTCAGGTTCATCTATGAATCCTTTGAAATCAATATAAGTATAGAGAGTGAAAATTGGAAGGTTATCCAAGGGTCTTTTGAATAAATTATCTACGAAATTATTGAATATGGTATTTTTTATCCCATTTTAATAAAAGTAAATTTTCATGGTTCTAAACCCCATAGACCTATCTTATTTATAAATGATCCCAATAATAAGAGATACTACATTGTTTCATACTTTGAAAAAATAATGTCAACTATAAGCTTAACTAGCTTATGGAAAAATATTTGTTTTCCAAAGGTTATCAACATATATAACATATAAAAAGAAGGACCTACCACAAAAAAAATTATAAACTCATTGAAATATTAGAATTCCTTGATCTAGATGTTTCATTAACATGTAAAATAATCCTTACAACATATATTTAATAGTCACGAGAACAATGTAATCAATTTGGATTCAAAAAGATTTATTCATTTATATTATTGAAATGGGTTTGACATAGTCAAATCCATGAATGAACATAAATATTTCATAAAAAATATGTCATTATTGGGCATCACATTAATATCCTTTTTCAACTCTCCCTGGAATAACTATTCTAATATAGTGGTATTTATATTAACTAGAGAAATGATGAAAATATTGTCCAGTTTTTCTACATAGAATCAATTGGTTATTTCAAAAGCATTTCCACTTATATATTATATTATAGTTTTTATTTTGTTTTATGGTAATGATTTATATTTTATATTGAATAAAATTTCACATAACATCAAATCATATAATTAACTATCTTTGTATTTTTCATTCCCATAGAGTGCGTGTCACCATAAAAAAATTCCACAAAGTCACATGAAACAAATTATTATACCGAATATATATTTTTCATCATCCTATGAAATATTCATGTATATCATAATGAAATATTTAAAAATATATTTATATATCCATTTTTTTAATATATAATATTAAATTATTACAACATTTTTGTATTGCATATTTATTTAATATTGTATGAATCTATTGGGATAATCAATGAAGGTTCACATTGCGTTTTTCTAAAAAACAGTATATCTCTAGACTGATCCTTAACAAAAATATTTCAACTAAACTAATAAATTTTTATGAAATATAATTATTTCATATTTTACATTTTATGATGAACGTTTTATAATATATTGGAAATATTGTAATGGATTAATGGTTATATTTTCAATGCATGTCTCAATATGTGATGTTATATTTGAAAAAACAATCCCCATAATTGATCCTCCTTTTACTTCCACCATGACTCATATATCTATATATATATGGTGTGTGTGTGTTTTTTTACCAAAATGTGAGTCCCGAATAATGCTACACAAAATTTCAAATATATTTTAATACATGTTTAACATATTGTTTGGATTACCCGCCATGAAAATATATAAACCACTACCAATGTATTTCCATTACAAATGGTTTTATTATATTTTTATTTAAAAATGGAATCTCATAATGTATGCATATTTACCTCAAACATCCTCATGAAATGATTTACATGTTTTATTCTAAACTAATTCTATAATC
This sequence comes from Viscum album, assembly GCA_963277665.1. Lineage (NCBI taxonomy): Eukaryota > Viridiplantae > Streptophyta > Magnoliopsida > Santalales > Viscaceae > Viscum > Viscum album. Next base: position 911,406,799 of record OY728162.1, on the reverse strand, counting down.
ATTTTGGATGTAAGGACCAGACCCCAGTTGCACGGAGTTGATGCCTTATTTTACTACGTTGGAATACATACAAGGAATATGAATCCCAAAGGACCATGTAGTTTAGTATTATTGGAAATAAGATAGATTCATTAGTTTAACTTTACATATGGAATGGAAAAAATGACACTAAATTATTCCACTGGCAACATCATGTCTCCTAGATTATGCTTGCATGGAATTCATAATTTACTTCTTCATGTCATGAGAAAAACGAAACATAAGAAAGGGTGTGCTCAAACGCTCAGTAAGAGTAAGAAATACAGTGGAATATGGTATAAACATCAAACGTGGTGAATAATTGAAAACACATGCCTTATATAATGAACTTGAACACATTATGGTAGAAATATGAGTTGAATAAATAATGAAATAATAAAACATAATCATTGGTATAATACTAATCGAATTACCACATGAACATAAAATACTAGAATCGTATTGAGTGAAGTGCATATGTCTATCAGCATAACCATACTGTCCAATCCTCATGCTAGGACCATATAAAATCATTCTTTCAAGGCCTTGTGCTAAGACCATAGTTTGTCTCATGAGACCTACCGATGCATCGAGGGGATATAGTGGGCCACACCCGTCACATAACAAGTCCAATGCATTCCTCATATGATCGGTGATTAATATAAACAACTTATACATTCATATTGAAACTATCATATGAAATGTAACTATCTTTCCCCAATCATTAAACACTAAATACTAACCATTTCGAGTAATATGGTGAATGGTTTCAGGATAGATCATCCAAAATAAAGTTAGTCATAAACCATTAAATAAAATATGGTATATGACTTCATAAATGATTAAACCCAATAATTACCATGGAATCAACATGACCATTTAATTAAACGAAAATACTCATATAAAATCATTATGCAATTTTGAGATAAATAATATTTTATTTTGAAAATAATAGTTATTTTGGAAAATCATTGTATAAAACTAGAATTTAATTAAGATTTTATTTTCATAATAAAATTAGTATTTTTAAAATGATAACGGTTTCCAAAAAAATATTATAGAGTTCCCTTGTAAATTGATATAAATTTGAGAAATTCCCTTGAATCCGGCTTCTATTTTGGAAACAATTTTGAAAGTTCCTTTTAAAATGTGTAACTATCCATAAAATAAGGAAGGATTCTGGTTTGTGTACATATATAGAATACTCATACAGAATTTATGAGGAGTAAATCACAATATATCAGGATTTCATCTTGGAAATTAGACAATAAAAGTAACCCGAATGAAAATGGAAGTTCGGGTGAAAAACCCTTACCTTAACTCCGAATGTGTTCCCCTATTGAACTTAAGCTCTAGGAATATGAAATTATAATTATTAAAAAACTATTTTAGAACCTATTAGACATGTGTTTAGTTTATAATAATTCTTTTTAGTTCATTTATATCCTTATTTATAAGTAATTATATTGAATTTCATTTTTCTGGGGTGTTCGTTTTATTTATTTTCATAATCGGTTCACATGTTTTTAAGTAATGGAGTTCATGTGGAAAGGTTATAAATCTCCAAGATTGGAATTATATATTATTTATGAACATAAAAAGTTGGTAATTTTCATTTTTATAATTTTTTTACATCGAATGAGGAAGAATCAATAGATGACAACCACTTTGATTATTCGGCGGTATTTGGATTATTATGAACTAGTTTTGTCATTTAACTTAATTATATGTACATTTTATGGTTCCTGAATATTAATTATGTTATAATACATATGTTATTGTCTGGTTCAACCATAAATATGGTTTCATGACTAGTAATGAAGAATAAATTTAAGAAAGAAACTTTTTCGTCCACAAAGCCTATAAATTGGAACCTCATGGACGTTGATTTCATTTATAAAAATAAAAGAGAGGGATTGAGAATATTTGTGAGGGTTATTACATTAATATTATATAATTCCAACATATATATGATACTAGAGTTAACATGATCATTTAGACTAAGGTGTTGAGGTGAGGATAGAAAAGAAATATAAATTGAAATGAAACCAAATGAAAAAGAAGGGTGCTTTACCTGTTCAAGTATCCTATTTGAGAAACTCTTTAAGGGAAGGGGTTTAGGTATTTTGGAAAGAACCGAAGCTTCTAGGACGTGGGGAGAGTCTACGGAAGGGTAATTGTGTCACGACCCATCCTCGGGGCCCGTGCCCTGACTACCCCAAGCCCACCTTCCATAGGCCAGGGGCTGGCGACTAGCACCATGGCCTAAATCCTGAAAAAAAGGGAAGGCATTACCTTTGTAAAGTAAACAAGAACCACAGAGTACAAGCGGAAGAAGTAAACACTAAGTAAAAACTGAGTACAATAGTAAGTTCGGAAAGTAAAAGGGGAGGAAATATAAGCCCAACTGTAAAGTACAACTCGAAAGGGAAAACAAAAACTGAAAAGAAAAGCCGCTACGTCGAGATGTCCACTGGAAATCCCACCTGATGGGTGGGTACAGATAGCTCCACTACTCCTCAGGTACCACCTTCTACTCCGAGTACGTCCCGCCCAGTGGTCCACCTCCAGGTACCATCCTGCTCTGCAAGCCTCAACCACGATCAACGTTGTCTGTCGTCTGCAACCAACACAACATAGTGCGGGCATAGCCCGTGCAGGGGTGAGTATAAGCTACTCATTAGGGACCCCAAGACCCCCGAAGGTATCCCAAAATCCACAAAGGATAAACCAGAAAAGAATGATTCAATCACGAAGTGACAACCGACACTGTTTAGGTATATGCCCATACATATACCGAAGTTATCAATTACAATACGCTCCAACCTCCGAGCCCAAGTACAACACAGTCCACACAGGAAAGTATACGTATTCCACATAGGAAAGAAAAACGTAATCCACACAGGATAGCACAACACAATCCACACAAGAAGGCAAACAGGATTCATCTCACACTGGTATACTTCTTCGAATGACGATAGATAAGATCACTGATCCATCTAAGTCGTCGGAACCACAAAGGATCGATAGGTACTAACCCCCGCAAAGACCCACACAGGATCGGACCCACACAGGATCTGTAGGCACTGGCTCACACAGAACCGGTGAGTGCTGAACCACATAGGATCGGACCCACACAGGATCGGTAGCACTGATCCACATAGGATCGCTGAGTGCTGTAGTCGTCGCCGTCGAATCCACTGAGGATCTCTGTACAGTCGTCGTCGTCACAGTAGCAGTCGCAGCCAGCACTAAGGTTCCCGCACACAACAAGCTCGTTCGGGAGGGTCCGCTCCACAATCCGAGAGGCTGATACATCAACTGACACATAGTATAGAATTTATGTATCCAAAAGTTCTGTATCGTCAACAGGAAGTCATGTTCGTAGACGGCGCGTCAATCGGACGCCCGGTCTGAGAGTTATTGGCTTTTTCGCCCGAGGGCCTCGGTTGGTTTTTAAGGCAAAACCAACCAGTCCGTACTCCACCTGCATCCAAACCTCGGGCGGAGTATGCCAATAGATACGTCTCACTTAGGGGAAATCAACGAAGTCGACGACACATCGATCGGACGTCCGAAGCTCAAGATATGAGCATTTCCGCTCCGAGGGCCCGGTTGGTTTCGAGTACGAACCAACCCATTCGAACTCAAAATAATCCGAAACCTTGAGTACGATATACCAAAACGACATTCTCGTTCTAAGGATCATGTTGCTGCTGACGGCGCATCGATCGGGGGTCCGTAGCCCAATTTATAGGCAATTGAACCCAAACAGTCTGAAAACGGGGGTTTCGGGCCCGGACCGACCCGGCCCGAGACCCCCCCTTTTGGCCCAAACCGGGTCGACCCGCCCCGGCCCGGGTCAGCCCGGCCCGATGCGTCCCGGCCCGGCGGTTGGTCCAGGCGGCCAGCCCGGCGGGGCACAGCGCGCCCAACGCGCTGCCAGCTCGGCCTTCGGCTGAGCTGTTGGAAAAGGGGGGGGGGCCTGCCCCCCATGAGTAACCGCGACCCCCCCCCCCCCTCATTTATGGGGGGCCATTTGACACTGACCGGGGGAATTTAATTCCCCGTCTCCTCCATTTTCCGGTCGGCCCGACCTGGCCTGCCGGTTCAAGCTCAGCGGGACCAGCAATGGCTGGTCCCCTTCCGGCTCCGACGCCGGCGGCCCGGTCCGGCCGCCGGTCACCTTGCTCTGTCGTGGCCCTTGTCGTCCGGCGCGGTGCGACAACACCGCGCCCCTCCGCCGCGGCCCCGCTCCGGCCACGACATCTTCATTTTTCTTCGACGTGGCATGAAGGCGTCACGTTATTAAACTTTTTTCCACGGTGCGTAGCGACGGCGTCGCGAAATACATGCCGTGTGATTCTGGCGTGGTGCGACGGCACCACGCCATCCCGTTCCATCCACAAAGAATCAAACATGAACATAGGAGGGGGGTTCAGCCATGTTTGTGTGGTCCAGCCCCCCTCTCGTTAAATGATAACATTTAGTCGAATATCAACGATGATTGATAAACTAGAATCATGAACGGAAATAATTAAATAAAATAATCCCTTACCTCGGTTCAGGAACGGTGTACGTCAACGAGCCATGGAAGACGAGCGTCGCGGAAGTCGAGCATCATGGAAAACGAACGCCGATTCCGTTGTCGTCGAGGTGCGTTCTAAGAGGAAACATCTTTGGAAGAAGACGTCGCGTTCTTCGGTCGAGATGTTCTTCGTCGGAGGTGTTCTTCGCGTTCTTCGTCGATGTTGAAGAAGAAGAAGACTTCCTCAAACTTAGCCCTTTCTCTCCTAAGTCTCCACCACAAGAACAACTAACCCCAAAATAAAATAATCCTCCCACTTATTTTATTAACCCAACATAGGTTTTTAATTTCAAGAGTTTGAAAATTCAAAACCCACATTTAACTCACTTAACTTTTAAACATAAGATGTTATAAAATTAATGAGGTTATATGTTAAGAAAACTTAAATGGGGGGGTTTAGAGGGGTTATGAAAGTGAGGGGTTGGGCTCGTGTGGGTCCCACCCAACGTTATCCTCTCAAGTTTGGTTATCACTAGTGGGTCCCACACCCAACATCCTTACATAGGATAAAACTACCAAGTGGGAAAAAAAATTGTTAAATTTTTATTTTTAACTACCACAAAAAATTAATAACTCACCTCATGTAAACGCAACTCCGAAACTGGAGTTCCTAAGCAATTACCGGCACTGCGGTTCCATCGGTGCCCCCGGAATTCGATTCCAGATACCGGTTCAAAAGTTAGAAAATTTCCGCTCGTTCGTTTACTGAACGTACCCGAGCCAAACTTCGGAAATTTATTCCGGGCACACCGGGCCTCGGAATCAGGTGCCGTCAGACACCGCGTTCTTGTAAAATTCAAAAAGAAATTAAGAAATAATTTCCCTTGAATTTTACGAGTTTTTACATTACTCCCACCTCAGGGGTTTACGTCCCCTTAAAGATACCTCAAAACTAGATAAACAAATGATGGTACTGAGCACACATCTGAGCCTCCCGCTCCCATGTGCTCTCCTGGAGGTTCCTGGGTTTCATCTGATGCGCACTAGAGGAATCGACCGTCCAGTTAGGACCTGCTCCTGTCAATCCTCGATCTCCACTGGGACCTCCGTAAAATTCTCCCCATCGTCAACGTCAAGCTCCCCAAGGTCAATGATGTGCGTCGGTTCATGCACGTATCTTCTCATTTGAGACACGTGGAAGACGTCGTGCACCCGGTGCAACTGAGGTGGTAGAGCCGGGCGATAAGCCACCTCGCCAATCCTGCTGAGGACCTGAAATGGTCCGATGAAGCACAGAGATAACTTGCCACCTCGGCCAAATATCCTTAATCCACGTCGAGGTGAGACACGCAAGAAGACGTGGTCTCCATCCTCGAACTCTAGTGGCCTCTGCCTCCTGTCAGCATAAGACTTTTGCCGGCTCTGAGCTGTCCTCATTCGTTCCTAGATGACCTGGACCTTCTCTGTCATGGCCTGGACCATCACCGGTCCCACAAGTGCTGACTCCCTAGGATCTGTCCAACACAAAGGAGATCTGCGAGGTCAGTTGTACAACACCGTGTATGGTGCTATCTCGATGGTGGAGTGGTAGCTGTTGTTGTACGCGAACTCCACCAAGGGTAGGTGGTCCTCCCATCTGCGACCAAAGTCGAGGATGCATGCGCGGAGCATGTCCTCGAGAGTATGAATGGTCCTCTCTGTCTGACCATCCGTCTGAGGGTGAAAGGCTGTGCTCAGATGTAGCTGCGTCCCGAACGCCTCCTGCAATCCCTTTCATAGCCGGGAAGTAAAACGATCATCTCGATCGGAGACGATAGAAGATGGCACACCGTGAAGCCGTACAATCTCCTGAACGTAAAGTTGTCCCAAGCTCTCCACTGAGCCCTGCTCTCTGATGGGTAATAAGTGAGACGACTTGGTGAGTCGGTCGACAATCACCCAAATAGAGTCGTGACCTATGGAAGTGCATGGAATTCCAGTCACGAAGTCCATAGATATCCCGTCCCACTTCCACTCTGGGACCTCCAAGGGCTGTACCAAGCCTGCTGTTACCTGGTGCTCAGCCTTCACCTGCTGGCAGATGAGGCATCGAGAAACAAACTCAGCCACAACCTTCTTCATGCCCAGCCACCAGTGCTATCATCTGAGATCCTGGTACATCTTCGCCACTCCAGGATGTACCGCCAAAGGAAAAGTGTGAAACTCTCTCAACACCTCCTCCTGAAAAGCGACTAGTATCATGGTACGTCCTCTGAAAAGGATATAGTGCTCTTCTCTAAAGGAGAAACCATCAAGTGCCTGTCCTGAGGATATCTGTGCACGCCGCGTCTCATAGTCGGTGTCCCCACGCTGTGCCTCTCTGACTCGCTGCAGTAGTGGAGGAGTGACTGTGAGAGACTGAAGGCAGGCTGGCCCATCTCTATCCACAAAGGATATCTGAAAAGCGGCTAGCTGATCTGTCGCAACCTCAAGTAACTAAATGCCCGTCCTCCTGCTGAGGGCATCAGCTACTACGTTCCACATTCAAGGATTGTAGAATATCTCAAAGTCATAGTCTTGGAGAAGCTCGAGCCATTGCCGCTGTCTTAGGTTTAGGTACTTTTGAGTGAAGATGTACCTGAGACTCTGATGGTCAGAAAAGACTGTAAAGCGCTCTCCCATCAGGTAGTGTCGCCATGTCTTCAGAGCGAAGACCACTACTGCTAACTCCAGGTCATGGGTAGCGTAGTTCTTCTCATGCGGTCTCAATTGACATGATCCATAGGCGATCACTGCCCGCTCCTGCATCAGTACACATCCGAGTCCAGTCCCTGATGCATCGCAGTAGACTACGTACCCTACTCTCTCCTCAGGAAACCTCAAGATAGGTGCGCTGGTCAATCTCCATCTCATCTCCCAGAAGCTCTGCTGACATCTATCTGACCACACGAAGGGTTTCCCCTTCTTCGTCCAAGATGAGAGTGGTGCTGCAACTCTGGAGAAGTCTGGCACAAATCTCCGGTAGTATCCATCTAGACCCAAGAAACTCCACACCTCTGTCACGCTCCTAGGTAGATCCCAAGCTAGCACTGCCTCAATCTTCGCAGGATCCACTACGACTCCCGCCTCAGAGATGACGTGTCCCAAGAAGTGGACCTCGCCTATCCAGAATTGGCACTTCTAGAGCTTACCATAAAGCTGGTTCTTCCGGAGCGTGTCTAGTACAACCCGCAAGTGGTAGGCGTGTTCCTCCTCAGTCGTCGAGTAAATCAAAAATGTCGTCGATGAAGACCACGACAAATCGATCAAGGTATGGCTGAAAGATCCTGTTCATGAGGTCAATGAACACTTCTAGAGCATTTTTTATGCCGAAGGGCATAACCAAGAACTCATAGTGGCCATACCTACACCTGAAGGATGTCTTCTGCACGTCCTCGTCTCAAACTCTGAGCTGGTGATATCCGGACCTGAGGTCTATCTTCAAGAACCACCATGCTCCCTTGAGATAATCAAAGAGGACATCAATTATAGGTAGCAGATACTTGTTCTTCACTGTCACCTGGTTCAGGTGACGATAATCAACACACAGTCGCAAGTTCCCGTCCACCTTCTTGGCAAACAATATCGGGGAAGCCCCGGGTGAAACACTAGGTCAGATAAACCCCTTGCCCTGCAAGTCCTCCAACTGTACTTGTAGCTCTCGAAGCTCTTCGGGGGACATCCGATATGCTGGATTCGATATCGGGGTTTTCCCAGGGTACAGGTCAATATATAAGTCTACCTCTCTACGAGGAGGTAGTCCTGGAACGTCGTCGGGGAAAACGTCCGCATACTGATCCACCACTACAAGAAAACCAGGACTCCGCACATCAACTGCTCCTAGGATGAGGCTAGCCAACTGATGAGTGATGGGCTGACCTCTCCTCTACGGAAGTACATCCTATGCTGCGAAGGCTCCCTTCTCACCGGTGAAGGGGAACCTGCTCCCGTCGGTGCGTACACATCGCACCTTGCGCCTAAAACAGTCAATCTGTGCATGGACCGTAGATAACCAATCCATGCCCAAGATGACGTCATAAGACCTCGACGCCGCTACAAGAAGATCCCAGCCGAAGCTCTCGCCTCCTAGAGTAAGCTCACACTGCCGGAACTAGTGCATAATCATCTAGTATGCTCCCGTAGGAGTCTCTAGCCGTAAGGATCGAGCCAACCACTCTGTCGGAATCTCCGAGCTCTGAACAAGGGCAGGGGCTATGAAAGAGTGACTCACTCCTGTGTCTATATGTACTGCCGCAAGGGTGTAATAGACACAGATAGTACCTCGAATCATCATGGGAGCACCGTGGTCGTAGGCCTCTGCTGCCGGGAGCTGTGCCTATCTCTGCGCGCCAGCTCCCTGTGGTCGGGGTGGACCTTCAGGTGATGGTGGTAGAGCCTCAAAGCGTCTCCCATCACCTACTGCTCGGCCAGCTCCCCTACCTCATCCGCCTCCTCCCTGCGGACCACCACGGTAAACCCTCTGCCTCTGCCTCAGTGGTCCCTCAACCATCTTCTGCTCCTCGGCACGGCGAGTCGGGCAGTCACGAGCCATGTGGCCCTGCCCGCCGCACAAGTAACATTGTCTGCCTCTCGAAAGACTGGCTCCACACTGTGTGCCCCGCACTGCTGAGCCAGTGTCCTGAGGTCATCTTCTTGAGGGTCTGGTCTGCCTGGACCCCTGAGTCATCCGTTGACTGCCTGCTGCAGAAGACTCTGCTACGTGCCGCCCCCCGGTAGGTCTCGGTGCTGGTGTAGACTCAGCAAGAAAACTCTCGATCAAAAGGGCCTGCTCCAATACTCTTGTATGAGTCGGAATGCTAAGGGAGATCAGCGATGCCTTGATCTCGTGTCTCAAACCCTGCTCAAAGGTCCGGGACCAGAAGAATGGGTCTCGTACCATGTTGATCGAGTAGCGCGAGAGATTAGTAAATCTCGCCGAGTACTGGGAGACTGTCATGATGCCCTGCCGTAGCTGAAGAAGCTCCTAAATATGAACCACACGGAGGGTGGCTGGGACGAACTCCGAGCGGAAGAGGCTCTCAATGTCCGTCCATAGTAGAGATGCCTCATCGTGCACCTGGAGCATCAAGCTCCACTATCGGCCCGCTGCTGCGTGCAGTAGGCTCGTAGCGAGGATTACCATGAGGTCTGCTGGTGTCCTCACTAGCCATAAAACTTGTACAACTGCCTCCAGCCAGTCCTCGGCTGCCTGGGGGTCTATCTCCCCATGGAACCTAGGTGGTCGCTGGCGCTGGAACTCATTCAATGCACTGCAGCGACGTGCATCGTCAGCGACTGGTTCTGGATGTATTGGTGGCTCGACGGGTAGAGCTACCGCTGGTGCCACTGCTGACAAAGGGCCCTACACCGAGGCCTCATCGCTCGGTGGGCTGTTGTCACACTCAACTCTCGGAACCCTAGCTGCCTGTCGTCGTAGGGCCATCCTGAAAAGGAAACAGGTGCGCCATAGTCAGAACAGTATACCTGGTGAGCTGATACAAAGTAATCACATGGAAACTTGAAACACACACGCAATCAATGTTTTCATGCATTAAGTCAGAAATCAGAAGTCAGGGTCCTGGTGTACGGATACGTCGGCCGCCGCACCAACACTGGACTCCCTGGACTGATAACCACACACAATACACTTAACACTATTGCTTCACATAGAAGAAAGATCAGAGTCTGCGGTAGAACTGAACTCCTTTGATACCAATTTGTCAGGACCCTTCCTCGGGGCCCGTGCCGTGACTACCCCAAGCCCGACTTCCATAGTCCAGGGGCTGGCGACTAGCACCAAGGCGTAAATCCTGATAAAAAGGGAAGGCATTACCGTTGTAATGTAAACAAGAACCACAGAGTACAAGCGAAAGAAGTAAACACTAAGTAAAAACTGAGTACAACAGTAAGTGCAGAAAGTAAAAAGGCCGGAAATACAAGCCCAACTGTAAAGTACAACTCGAAAGGGAAAACAACAACTGTAATGTAAAGCCACTACGCCGAGCTGTCCACTAGAAATCTCACCTAATGGGTGGGTACAGATAGATCCACTGCTCCTCGGGTCCCGCCGTCTACTCCGAGTACGTCCCGCCCAGTGGTCCACCTCCAGGTACCGTCTTGCTCTGCAAGCCTCAACCACGATCAACGATGTACGTCGTCTGCAACCAACACAATGTCGTGCAGGCATAGCCCATGCGTGGGTGAGTATAAGCTACTCAGTAGGGACCCCGAGACCCCCGAAGGTCTCCCAAAATCCACAAAGGATAAACCACAATGGAAAGATTCAATCACGAAGTGACAACCGACACTTCTTAGGTATATGTCCATACATATACCTAAGTCATAAATTCCAATACGCTCCAACCTCCGAGCCCAAGTACAACCCAGTCCACACAGGAAAGTATACGTATTCCACACAGGAAAGAAAAACGTAATCCACACAGGATAGCACAACATAATACACACATGAAGGAAAACAGGATTCAGCTCACACAGGTATACTTCTTCGAATGATGATAGAGATGATCACTGATCCATCTAAGTCATTGGACCCACAAAGGATCGATAGGTACTAACCCCCGCAAAGACCCACACAGGATTGGACCCACACAGGATCTGTAGGCGCTGGCTCACACAGAACCGCTGAGCACTGACCCACACAGGATCGAACCCACACAAGATCGGTAGCACTGATCCACATAGGATCGCTGAGTACTATAGTCGTCGCCGTCAAATCCACTGAGGATCTCTGTACAATCGTCGTCATCACAGTAGCAGTCGCAGCCAACACTAGGGTTCCCGCACACAGCAAGCTCATTCGGGAGGGTCCGCTCCACGAGCCGAGAGGCTGATACATCAACTGACACATAGTCCAGAGTTGATGTATCCAAAAGTTCCGTATCATCAACAGGAACTCAACGTCGCAGACGGCGCGTCAATCGGACTCCCGGTCTGAGAGTTATTGGCTTTTTCGTCCCAGGGGCCCGGTTGGTTTTTAAGGAAAAACCAACCCGTCTGTACTCCACCTGCGTCCAAACCTCAGGTGGAGTATTCCAAAAGATCCGTCTCACTTAGAGGAAATCACTGAAGTCGACGGCACGTCGATCAGACGTCCGGAGCTCAAGATATGAGCGTTTCCGCTCCGAGGGCCCGGTTGGTTTCGAGTACGAACCAACCCGGCCGAACTCAAAGTAATCCGAAACCTTGACTGTGATATAACAAAATTACCATCTCGTTCTAAGGATCGTGTTGCCGCTGACGGCGCATCGATCGGGGGTCCGGAGCCCGAGTTATGGGCAATTGAACCCAAACGGTCTAAAAACGGGGGTTTCGGGCCCGAACCGACCCAACCAGAGACCCCCCCGGTTGGCCCAAACCGGGTCGACCCACCCCTGTCTGGGTCGGCCTGGCCCGGCGCGGCCCGGCGGGTCGCCCGGCTGGGCACAGCGTGCCCAGCGCGCTGCCAGCTTGGCCTTCGGCCGAGATGTTGGAAAAAGGGGGGTCGCCTGCCCCCCTTGAGTAACCGCTGCCCCCCCCCCCCTCATTTATGGGGTGCCGTTTGAAGCCGGTTGGGGGAATTTAATTCCCCCAGATCCTCACTTTTCCGGCCGGCCCGACCTGGACGGCCGGTCCCCTTCCGGCTCCGACGCTGGCGGCCATGTCCGGCCGCCAGACACCTTGCTCCCCCGCGGCCCGGAACCGGCCGCGGCCCTTGTCGTCCGGCGCTGTGCGACGACACCATGCCCCTCGGCCACGGCCCTGATCCGGCCATGGCGTCTTTTGTTTTATTCGACGCGGCACGACGACATCGCGTTATTAAACTTCTTTCCACGGCGCGGCGGGACGACGTCGCGTAATACTTGCCGTGTGAATCCCGCGTGGTGCGACGACACCACGCCATCCCGTTCCATCCACAAAGAATCAAACATGAACATAGGAGGGGGGTTCGACTATGTTTGTGTGGTCCGACCCCCCTCTCATTAAATGATAACATCTAGTCGAATATCCACGATGATCGATAAACTAGAATCATGAACGTAAATAATTAAATAAAATAATCCCCTACCTCGGTTCAGGAACGGTGTACGTCAACGATCCGCGGAAGACAAGCGTCATGGAAGTCGGGTATCGTGGAAAACGAACGTCGATTCCGTTGTGGTCGAGGTACGTTCGGAGAGGAAACGTCATTGGAAGAAGACGTCACGTTCTTCGGCAGAGATGATCTTCGTTGGAGGTGTTATTCGCGTTCTTCGTCGATGTTGAAGAAGAAGAAGACTTCCTCAAACATAGCCCTTTCTCTCCCAAGTCTCCACCACAATAACAACTACCCAAAAAATAAAATAATCCTACCACTAATTTTATTAACCCAACATAGGTTTTAAATTTCAAGAGTTTGAAAATTCAAAACCCACATTTAACTCACTTAACTTTTAAACATAAGATGTTATAAAATTAATGAGGTGATAAGTTAACAAAACTTAAATGGGGGGGGGGGGGTTTAGAGGGGTTAAGAAAGTGAGGGGTTGGGCTCGTGTGGGTCCCACCCAACCTTATCCTCTCAAGGTTGGTTATCACTACTGGGTCCCACCCCCAACATCCTTACATAGGATAAAACTACCATGTGGGAAAAATAAAAATTGTTAAATTTTTATTTTTAACTACCACAAAAAATTAATAACTCCCCTCGTGTAAACGCAACTCCGAAACAGGAGTTCCTAAGCAATTACCGTCACTGTGGTTCCATCGGTGCCCTTGGAATTCGATTCCGGGTACCGGTTCTAAAGTTAGAAAATTTCCGCTCGTTCGTTTACTGAACGTACCCGAGCCAAACTTCCGAAATTGATTCCGGGCACACCAGGCCTCGGAATCAGGTGTCGTCAGAAACTGCGTTCTTGTAAAATTCAAAAGAAAATTAGGAAAAAATTTCCCTTGAATTTTACGGGTCTTTAAAAATTGGGCAGATCTTTGAGGTTCTCCAAGGCTTAAAGGATTGAAGAGAAGAGGGAGTGGTGAGGGGTTTTTATAGTGGAGGAGAGGAGTAAATATTGAATATTTAATTCATTAATTTAATATTTCCCTCAAGACAACATATAGTGTCTTTTCATGTGACCCCTAATATTAATAAGTGCATGTGAGTTCAGAACAAGTGTCCTTTCATCACTTGTGATGTCATTAATAGTGTATTTAACTGATAAAGTTTATATACGGTATTTTCTCGTATTTCACTATTCATCAAAAATTCTAGAATTTCAGAAAATTTCCAAAACATCACCCCTTCCATATTTCAACATGTAGAATTAAAAAGTGAAATCAATTTTTAAAAAATATTTTTATGAATATTATTAATTTAATATTTAAATAAAGTCATAGTTAATTTGAAAAATTAAAATCATAAAGTGCAATTAGTTTTATTTCTCATTGAAAAACTAATTAAGATCTCATTATCTTATTACCTTAAGAAAATAAAATAATAATATTATTTACTATTCATAAGGGTCATTTTAATATTAATGTTACTATTCATAAGGGTATGTTACTATTCACCAGAAATCAATTTTGTTCTATCAGACTCCAAATGACTTACTAAACACAACTCTAGATGACCATTTTTTGAAATTCAAAATATAGAAGAGTCAATGTAGTGTTTAATGAATAGATTATCAAATTGCATTCAATATTTGTTTTCCAATCCTTGGGCTGTTACACTGTCCCCTCCTTACAAAAATTTTGTCCTCCAAATTAATAGAATATTGCCTAAAAAGATTCAGGTATATCTTCAACATAAGTTCCTCAGGCTCCCATGTTGCTTCCTCAATATTATGGTTCCTTTAAAGAACCTTTACCAGACAAGTCGTCTGATTTCTCAATACTTTTTCTATAGTATCAAGAATCTTGATGGGCTCTTTATAATAAGATAGATCGGACTGAAGTTCTAATTCTTCATAAGTTAGTACATGTGTTGGGTCTGACATGTACTTTCTTAACATCGACACATGGAACACATTGTGAACCTTGGAGAGACTTGGAGGCATTTCCAAATGGTAAGCTACAGATCCAATTCGGTCTAGAATTTCAATAGGTCTGATTTACCTGGGAATTAATTTTCCCTTCTTACTGAATCGTATAATACCCTTACATGGAGATACCTTTAATAACACGTGATCACCTTCTTGAAACTCAAAATCCTTCCTTCTGTTATCTACATAGCTCTTTTTCCTACTTTAAGATATTTCAATATTGTTCTGGATAATCTTCACTTTATCCATTTTTTCTTCAACAAGTTCTGCGCCCATGAGCTTTCTTTCACCATCATCATCCCAACAAGTTGGTGTACGACATCTCCTCCCATATAATGATTCATAGGGTGTGGTCTGAATATTGAATAGAATCTATTATTGTAGGAAAATTCTACGAGAGGTAAATAATGATCCCACATGCCTTGAAAATCAAGTGAACAAGACCTCAACATGTCTTCCAATGTTTGAATAGTCCGTTCTGATTGTCCATCAGTTTGTGGGTGGTAGGTAGTGCTCATACAAAGATCAGTATCTAGGGCCTTGTGAAGACTTTTCTATAATCTTGATGTAACATGGATCATGGTAAAAAACAATCGATATGGGTACTCCATGAAGTCTCACAATGTCATCAATATATAGTCTCGCTAGACGTTCAAGTGGTAGATCTTCTCTTATAGGAAGCAAATGTGCTGACATAGTAAGATGATCAACAATGACCCATATTTCATCATTCCTTCTAGGATTATTTGGTAGTCCCATGACAAATTCCATCGTGATATTGTCCCATTTCCACTCAGGTATGGTAAGAGGTTGCAATACTCCTCCAGGTGGTTGCATTCCAGCTTTCACTATTTGACAAACCATACATCTTGACACAAAATCAACAATCTCCCTCTTCATATTGTCCCACCAAAAATGTTCCTTAAAATATCTATACATCTTTGTGCTACCATGGTGTATAGAGAAATTGTAACTATGAGCATCATCAAAGAATTCTCTTTTTAAATCAGGTATATCGAGAACACAAAGTCTCTTCCCAAATTTCAAAATTTGATCGTCATATATGAAGTCACTAAATCTCACAACATTCACAACATTAATCATCTTTTGAAACTCCTCATCATCATCCTGAGAAATTTTTAACCTTTCTAGTTAAGATGGATTGGCAACAATTTGAAAAATCATTGATGTTTCACCTTCCATGCTTATTCCCATATCCATATTTACTTGATCCATGAAAATATGATCCCTTTCAACTCTCATCTTGTTCAAAAATCCATGATCCATTCTTCTCAAAGAATCTACCAACTTATTTTCCTTCCCCAGGTGGGAGTGTTTCATGCAATCATAATCCTTGATTAGTTCAAGACATCTCCTTTGCATCATGTTGAGTTATTTCTGTGAGAAAATATACTTTAAACTATTTTGATTAGTATAAATATTACATTTTTCTGCATAGAGATAATGTCTCCATATAATCAAAGCAATGATTACAGCAGCTAACTCAAGATCATGAGTAGGAAAGTTTTGCTCATTAATTTTTAGCTGTGGTGAGGCATAAGCAATAACCCTATAATTTTTCATAAGGACACAACCAAGTCCTTTCTTTAAAGCATCACTATAAATAACAAACCTGTCATTCCCTGATGGTAGATTCAATATAGGAGAATAGACTAATATTCTCTTCATTTCATTGAATCATTCTTCAAAATCTTTTTTCCAAACAAATTTAACCCCTTTACGTGGATCTTCGTTAGCGGGTTAGCCAGTCGGACATATTTCTTCATGAAAGAACGATAATAACCTACTAATCCAATAAAACTACATACGTTAGTTATCATTTTTGGTGTGGGATAATCTTGTATGGACTTTTTCTTCACAGGATCAACTAGGATTCCATCCATAGAGACAATATGTCCATGAAAAGAAATTTCCTAAAGCCATAATTCAAACTTTTAAACATCCCTTATAATTCATGTCTTCTAAGAGTCTTCGGGATAATGCACAAGTGATTTTCATGATCTTCAAAGATATTGGAGTATACAAAGATATAATAAATAAATAACACTACAAAATCATCGAGATATTCCATCAAAACATTGTTCATTCGGTCTATGAAAATAGAGGGTGCATTTGTCATTCCAAAAGGCATCACTGTAAACTCGTAATTCCCATACCTGGTCCGAAATACTTTCTTATGAATATCATCCTTCCTCACACGCAACGGATGATATCCATATATAAGTTAAATCTTTGAAAAGTATTGAGCTCCATGTATTTGGTCAAATAAATCATCAATTTGAGGTAGGGGATACTTTTTATTTATTGTTATAGCATTGATCTCCCTATAGTTGATACATAACCTCATAGATCCATCTTTCTTTTTAACAAAAAGGGCAGGGACTCCCCATGGAGAAACACTAGGGTGAATAAATCACTTATTACTCAATTCCTCTAGTTGTTTATTTAGTTCCACTAATTCCATAGGGGAAATTTAATAGGGGGTCTTCGGTATGGGCCTTGAACCATGAATTAAATAAATGGAAAACTCAATTTCTCATTCTAGAGGATGTCTAGGTAAATCTTCTAGAAACACATCAACATATTCTCTCACAATAGTTACATCCTCTATTTTAACATTCCTTTCCTCACCCATAGTTATTTCATTATCTTCCTCCCAAATAATTGAATTTAGTTGAGCTATTGGGGGTGGATCTAGATAAGAATCAGGTGGTGATGATTCTTCTCTAATGATAATGTGTTGTTTATCATCATCATCAAAAATCGTAACCTCCTTTTTCTTATAATAAATTTTTTCATCATGGCCTAATATAAAATCCATACCGAGGATTATATAAAATTAAATCAAGGGTATCATGATGAGATCCACAAATAAATAACATTTATATTCCCTAATGGGAACTGATTCACAGAACTTTGTAGCAACGATACTTCTCTAAAGAGTTTTGACTGAAATATCCCTTGAAAATTAAAATTTGAATTATATAATTTTCATAGAAAACAAGGATGATATGAAACAATTCTATGATCCATAATCAAATAAAGCATTGGATAAACTTGAGGAAACAACCCGCCACCACGTCATTAGGAACTTCAACCTTTGCAGTTTTGATTGCATAAGCTTGTCCCTTATCCCTTGGCCTTTTCTGTTGCATATTTCCTTGATGTTTTAGACAATCATTATCATAGTGTCCCATTTTTCGAAAACTAAAACATTGAACATCATTGGATTCATTCTTCCCTTTAAAATCACCAGCAATATGGACTTTCTGACGACATTTGTAGCATACTCCTTTTTCTTTTTAAGTATGAACCAGGGTGTTTCTTTCCACAATTTTCACATGGAGAAAATTACACTCTTCCCTTCTTCCCTGTTTCCTTATTTCCTTTCCCATGGTTTTCTATAGCCCTCTTATTTTCATACATCCCCTTAAAGTCATAAGACTTAGAGAATTATTTTTCTATTTTGATGAAACATGAGACTATATCCTCATATGATGAAAAACATTGGAATACTAGTTCCCACCGAAGGAATGCCTTTAGGACATCAAAGAATAGATAAATTTTTCCCCTTGGATTTCGTATGTAGTCTACAACATGTCTTTCTAACCTTATGAAGCTAGATTCATTCCTTGAAACATTCTCATCTTCCTTCTGACTGAGATTCAAGAATTGTCTCTCCATATCTTCTCGCTGATCACGAGGGAAATATTTTTCTAAGAATATTTCCTTAAAATCCCTCCATTCCATCTCTTCTATCTCTTCCTCCTTATTTGTGTTTTTGATTAATGACCACCACGGATCTGCATCTCCTGATAGATGATATACTGCCATGAAAACCTTCTCTCTTTCATTACATCCCAATGTAAGAAATATCTTCTCAAGGGAACTTATGCACTACTCTGCTACAAATGGGTTTGTAGTCCCATTGAATGATGGAGGTTGTTGTCGCATAAAGCGATCTAGTATGGCTCCTCCACATGGTGGATCCGGATGCTCCATATGGGTAATGTTATTATTCATAACCTGATTAAGTTGTCCAGTATAGTTATCTGCTGCTCAACACCAATCACATCACTAGAGCCAAAATCATTATTTTGCATCAGAGGAAAATCCCTACAAGGGACATGTGTGTTCGTGTGGTATCCATTCCTTCCACTTGGTGCCATATCTAGATAATGGAATACACTAGATTAGGTTATGAATTATAATGTACAATCTTAAATTAACAAAATACTTAGAAAAATTGAGATCCTACGAATGGCTAATCACATATTCAAAAATATGGTTTCTCTGAGGAATATTTTACATTCCAATCCTTCATAATGGCTTGTAATGAAAATGTGAATTATCATATGAATATCTCCTGGGAGTTTCGTATCCAACAGTGTAGTAAGGCACGTTTTCGTGCACCAGTTCCCGTTCGAGTCTAGCTCAAAGCACTATTTTTGAGTTTTACCCCTAGATACATCTGTGCCAGAGCTACCTCTACCTGCTCGTATCCAGACATGGATGTATTTCTGGAAAGATCCACATAATCTATTCCTTACCAAAATACCAGGATGTTATTGAATGTATATCCTCAAAGACTAACTTAGGGACTCTTACATAATTATATGTCTTCTAAATCTACTTTCCATGTATTCTACTAAACTTTCTCTAATACCAACTGTAAGGAACTGACTCTAGTTGCCTGGAGTTTGTGCCTTATTTGATTACATTGGCATACATAAAAGGAATACGAATCCCAAAGGACCAAATAGATTAGTATTATTGGAAACATGATACATTCATATGTACAACTTAACATATAGAAAAGAGAAATGACACTAGATTATTCCACTAAAAACATCATGTACCCTAGATTATGCTTGCATATAATTCATAATTTAATTCTTCATGTACTGAGAAAAATGAAGGATAAGAAAAGGAGAGCTCAAACACTCAGTAAGATTAAGAAATACAGAAGAAGATATAATAAACATCAGACATGGTGAATAATTTAAAACACATTCCTTTAATAATGAACTTGAACACATTTTGGCAGAAATATGAGTTGAATAAATAATTCGATATTAAAACATAACCATGGGTATTCTAATAGTGGAATATCCACATTAACATCAAATAATAGCATAATAATGAGGGAAGTGCATATGCCCGACATCGTAACCATACCATCCAAGCCTCGTTCCAGGACCATAAAATAATCATTTTCTCAAGGCCTCGTGTCAAGACCATAGTTTGTCTCATGAGACCTACCGATGAATCGAGGGGCTATAGCGGGCCCCACCCATCACATAATAAGTCCAATTCATTCCTAATATGAGTGGATATCAACCTAAACAACATATATATTCACATTGAAACTATCATATGAAATGTAAATAACATTCCAAAATCATTAAACATAAATCACTAACCATTCCGAGTAATATGGTGAATGGTATTAAGATAGATCATCCAAAATAGAGTTAGTAATTAAACATTAAATAAAATATGGTATATGACTTCATAAATGATTAATCCCAATAATTACCATGGAATCAACAAGAGCATTGAATAAAAGAAAAATACTCTTATAAAATCATTAAACAATTTTGAGATATATACTATTTTATTTTGAAAAGAATAGTTCTTTTGGAAAATCATTGTATAAAACCAGAAGTGAAGTAATATAGTATTTTCATTATAAAATGAGTATTTTAATAAAGATAATGGTTTCCAATAATAGATTATAGAGTTCCCTTGTAAATAGATATGAATTGGAGAAATTCCCTTGATTCAGGCTTGTATTTAGGAAACAATTTTGAAAGTTCCATTTAAAATGTGTATCTATCCATAAAATAAGGAAGGATTCAAAGTGTTGTACATATATATAAGACTCACATAGAATTTATGAGGATTAAATCACTATACATAAGGATTTCATTGATTAAATATGGCAATAGAAGTAACCCAAATGAAAATGGAAGTTCGGGTGAAAAACCCTTACCTTAACTCCGAATGTGTTCCTCTCTTGAACTTAAGCTACTTGAATATGAAATTATACATATTAATAAATTAATTAAGAACCTATTATACATGTATTTAGTTTATCATAATTCTATTTAGTTCATTTATACCCTTATTTCTAAGTTATTATATTGAATTTCATTGTTCCGGGGTGTTCGTTTCCTTTATTTTTATAATTTGTTCACTTGTTTTTAAGTAATAGAGTTCATGTAGAAAGGTTATAAATAACCAGGATTGGAATTATATATTATATATGAACATTAATAGTTGGTAATTTTAATTTCTATCATTTGATTTCATGGAATGATGAAGAATCATTATATGACAACCACTTCGATTATTCAGCGGTGTTTGGATTATTATGAACTAGTTTTGTCATATAAATTAATTATATGTACATATTATGGTTCCTGAATATTAATTATGTTATAATACTTATGTTATAGTATTTTGAAACCATAAATATGGATTCATGACTATTAATGAAGAAAAAATTGAAGAATGAAACTTCGTCATCCACGAAGGCTATAAATTGGAACCTCATGGACGTTGATTTCATTTATAAAAATAAAAGGGAGGGAGTGATAATATTTATGATGGTTCTTCCATTAACATGATATAATTCCAGTATATATATTATACTATATTTAACATGATCATTTGGACCGACGATGGGAGGTGAGGATAGAAAAAAAATATAAATTGAAATGAAACCAAATAAAAAAGAAGGGTGTTTTACCTCTTGAAATAACCTCCTTAAGAAACTCTTTCAGGGAAGGTGTTTTGTTATTTTGGAAAGACGAAAAGTTTCTTGAACGTGTGGAGAGACTAGGGAAGGTTAATTGGGAATAACATTTAGGAGCTTCAAGGCTTAGAGGATTGAATAGAATAGGGAGTGGTGAGGCGTTTTATAGTGGAGGAGAGGAGTAAATTTTGAATATTTAATTCATTATTTTATTATTTCCCTCAAGACAACCAATTTTGTCATTTCATGTGACCCATAATAGTAATAAGGGCATGTGTGTTCGAACCAAGTGGCCTTGCATCACTTGTGATGTCATGAATAGTGTATTTAAGTAATAATTTTTATATAGGGTATTATATCGTATTTCACTATTCATAAAAAATTATAGAATTTCAGAAAAATCCCAAAAATTCTCCCATACCATTTTTCAATGTGTATAATTAAAAAGAGAAATCCATTTAAATAAATAATTTTCTAAATATTATTAATTTAATTTTTAAATAATGTCATAGTTAATTCGAAAAATAACAATCTTAAAGTGCAATTAGTTTTATTTTTCACTGAAAACTAATTAAGATATCATTATCTTATTGCCTTAATAAAATAAAATAATAATATTTTTTAATATTCATGAAGGTAGTATTACTATTCATATTACTATTCATAAGGGTATGTTACTATTCACCAAAAATCAAGTTTGTTCTATCAGGCACCAAATGACATACTGAACACAACTCTAGATGACCATTTTTTGAAATTCAAAACATAGAAGAGGCAATGTTGTGTTTAATGAATAGATTATAAAATTACATTCTATATTTGTTTTCAAAACCATGGGGTGTTACATTGGATTTATCAACATCCATTACAAAATGTTTCATTTTAATATACCATATAATAAATAATGTCATATATATAATTTTAATAGCATAAAAGAGTCGAAACACCCTAATATATATATATATATATATATTAATGGTAGATTATGTTTTTGGGTGAAAATAATTATTTTACCAATACATGTATTTATTTGAGCCTTATATTTTATATTAATCATTTATAGTTTTCATGGTATATGATTGATTGATGTGTAATTAATTTATTAAAAAAGTGTGGTGTAATATAACAACATTATTTTGAGAATGATATAAAATTCACTTGTCTCTAATATCAATACATAGTTCATTTAAATATAACACAAATTACATGATAATAGTTTGCATTCATAAGATTATGTCCACTATGTATATGAGGATGTGATCTTCCCAATTTAATTTTGGATCCAAGATCCAATGAAAACATAAGGATTCACATCACACTTGTAATAATTATGATCATCATTGGTTCATGTAATTGTTTAATACATACATAACTTGTTTTATAGGAGAAAAAAGTAGTAAAAAATAAATAATACACTCAATTATGAATATACCAAATGTAAAATCTTCTAATTCATTATTAGTAAATTTTATTGAACAATACAATTTCATTAAATACCATCTCTAAAGAAATTAATACTATGTTTGATGTTATCCACTATTATTCATGGTATCCTTCAAGAGTGATATATACTATGACACATCATAATCTCAATGTTAATTTTCTCCCTTTATTTATTTTTATTCACTATTATAACTAATTATGATTGTTTTTTAAGATCATATTATTTTCTAAACATAAAATAAATTATATTAATGTTGATTTAACTTACAATTCATTTTATAATTAAAAACAATACTATTAAAACAGTATGACATGGATGTCATAAATAGATTTATGGAATGTAATTGATTCATCTTGAAGCCCAATTATATTCATTCAACACTATACTATATTATATTGAGTATATAAGGACAATCCTGAACTCTATCATTATTTTTTCACATGCTTAATTGAATAATAATCTCATTTATTTTCTAATTTTCATTCCTTGTGTGTTCTATTATCATATGATACAACACAGTATAAATATCAATGTACATATGTTTCCTTTAATCATCAATAGAAATTGATTATAAAATTATGGATTTATCATAAAATGGGTTAGCCATGAGTCTTCTATATGTTTAATTTTCACACATAAACTCTTCTCGAGCTTCCATGTCATGAATTGGGGACTTGAATACATAAAATATTATTTAGTATTATATTATTATTTATAATCCCCCGACACCCCTAATGACACCTCGTTCTGGTAGTAACATGTTCATTATACAATATTGGTCATAGAAAATTTGGGGGACTATATTCCATTTTCACTATAAAAATTATCATTATATGATTATTAATTTTAACATGATTATTTAAATTTAAATGATATATTTAATATTCCAAAATACTTATCAAAATTATAATCAAGTCAAAGTATCCCAAAACTATAATATATAGATTACTTAGTCACTTGAGTGTTCTCAAGGTAAAGGGCCATTAAACCTATCTTTATAGCCTAATTTATGGAGTAAACACCACCCTCAAAGATTATGGATGATATTTTTTCTCTAGAAAAACATTACAACACATTAATTTTATCTATTTTTTGGAGTCCCAGATCATATAAATCTTTACAAATGGATTTTCTCAATACTTCCCTAAGATATTATGCCATGCTATTTGTGGATTTTTATTTGATTCAAATTTTAATTAACTCAACTAAAAAGTATTGCTATAATTTCCCAATTTATTAAGGCACACCACATTATGGATTAAGAGAACTAAGAACTATTTTTATAACTTTCTAGGATCTTATGATATATTTCTTTTTAAATAAATTTTATTTTTGATTGCTAGTGACACACGCAACATCGTTTCTCAATGAATTGTAATATAATATATTGTTATAACCAATAATTTAATTTTATTATCTGAATTGGAATAATGAAATATTAATATTGTGTATAGTGGAATTATATAATGATAATATATTTTTAAAAAATATTCAACTTTTTAAAATTTAATTATTTGCCTGAAAAAAATATTTTCCCTCAAAAAATAGTATTTTAAATTTTTTGAGTTTTTAATATAAATAATTTTATCCAAATTTAAAAAGATAACATGAAAAATTGAAATTAATTTTTGGAAAAATAAAATAAAATGAAATGACTATTTAGTTTTGTGTGAAAAGATATGTTTTTCAATTAATTGTGAGAATACTTATTTTAATTTAAAATTGTGGTTTCCTTTATAGAATTAGAAATATTGAGAATTGATTAAAATGGATTATATAGTAAAATATTTTAATATATAATATAAATAATCCAATTTTGGTAATCAGAATTAATTTTATGTGCATTTTTGTTTAAAAACAAAATAAACTTAAGAAAATATTTTTTCTAGAAAATCAATTTTTTCTTACCTTGTATATTTTTTTAAATATAGTTTTCTACACACATAATGATTGAATTTCATAAAAATATTCCATAATTTTTAAAAATAATGGAAAATTTTGGTAATTATCTCACACACATGTTTAGTTATTATAAAAATATTAACATTTTAAATGAAAATCACCATGGTTAATATTACAATAGGTTTACTGATGGTTAACCAATATATAATATCATGTCTTCCAACTAAACATGTTTAAATACTATTGGAGGGTAATATTTCAACATCAATATTTACCACCGTCAATTATATGACCACTCTGAATAATGTTTTTATAACAAATATATCAAATTTTAATCTTTTAATAAATTCAATGTGTTTTATATCCCCCACTTACTAAAGGACACCCTTCTTTATCTTATTTACTTCACAAAGAACCTTATATATTGACCAAAGGATTCAAAATTATTTTATAAAATTACATTAACATGGATTATTGGTGACCTACATCTTGAAATTAGATTAAAAAAGACCTTAAGAAAGGATTATAAGGAGGCATACCAAAAAATTGGTAATCATATTAACCGAAAATATTCAATTTTTTTAATATTACACCTTTTAAAAATCAATGTTATTTTCAATAAAATAATATATTTAGAATCCTCAGTATATTGAAATGTTATTATTATTATGGAACAACAAATATAATCATCTATTTAATGAAATGTGAAGTGAAATTATTTCTTTTTCATACGTGTTAATTATTATATACATAGAGGGATACAATTCGTTTCCTATCAACATATTTTAGGGATGGTTATAATAATGGATTTAAATGTTTATATATAATATTTTTATGATATTATTCTTCGATAATTATGATAAAATATACATATTCATAACTTCCAATTATTTGAAAATGATAACGTCACTCATGTGTATTTGTGGATTACCACATCCATGAAACGATGTGATTCATTTATTATTTATTTGATACATGGATGGTAATAATGATAGATTAAATTAATATATATAACATATATGGTAGAATAATGTATATGGGATATTGTGTTACTATTTTCCTATCTTATGTTCCATTCGACTAAATGTGAAAACATCATCCAACCATACATACGACATACCATCTACATGAATAGTGTAATTCATTTTTGATTGTATAACTTTTATGTATTAATATAATTAGATATATATATATAGTAAATATTTAATTTATTTTAAGATTAAAATTATCTATTTGATTAATCAGGGATCCAAATTCAAGGAATGGAACTACCATACAAGAAATCACATAAAAACCAAATAGTTTACACCCAGAAAAGAGGATTTTAGTAAGTATTTATTATTAAATGGGTGTTGAAACTGAAGAATTGGAAATTATATGAAATTATTATTATATACATGAATTTAATAGTGAATTATATTATTTTTAATTTTATTTTATATGATGTTAGATTATTTTGATATAATTCAAACTTTAGAAAGGTTTTAACAATACAATTTCATTTTTTATTAAAATTAAATATGATTATGTTTCTGATGGGGAAATTTGGTAAACTGATTCTCAATATTTACATTAATTTTATTATCTTATATTTATTTAATTATAATAAAAATTTAATTATCATTTTCCTCACTTTACAATGTCATGAACCAGGATGAAATTCCATCCAACCTGAGATTTAAATCATCCTGAGAGAAGTCTCGAAGGGTGTTCATGATCCTCAGGGGCGGGAAACTACTGTTAAACATTAAAATAATACAATGGGAATGATGTATCCAAAATATCAGGGTTAAAATAACAAAATAGGGAAGAAAACATAGCAAAAAACAATTGAAAAAAATAAATATATAACTGATCCCAATACAATATATGTAAAACAAAAAAATTTAATATAAAACCAAAAACCAACAATGCTAACCTAATCAACATGTGACCTCCTGGTCAACACCATACACAAGAGTATACTTCCCCAAATGCACAATAAAAATAAAAACCTAAACCTTCAATATAGATCGGGTCCACCAACTTTGAGTGGCACAAGTAGTGTGTAAGCATATAATTGATCGAGAGGAAATCGCCATAGAGTCCCTGCATTTCCTTTCATGAAATAATACACAAAAAATGGTATAAAACACATCTGAAAATTTGGTTATAAAATTTAAAAAATCAAACCCACATTTCAATAAAAAAATCAATTTTATAGAAAGTAATCCATTTTTATTTTTAAATAGGTTTCCATTTTAACACATATTAGTCTAATAACCAAACCCCCAAAACAGAATCCCAAATTAGTGTAAAGAGGTCCATGATGAAGGTAATTGAAACAAAGCACGAAGGCAGACACTAAAAGTAGTTAAGCAAAAAAGAAGAAAATTTAACATGAACTAAATGATATATAATCATGGGAATTTTTGAAACATCTCTAAACGAAATCATGTGATGTACTTTGTTCATAATCAATTGTCGGTGTATAGTCCATATCCATGATCATTAACCAACTAGCTGCTATAAACTAGAAAATATGGTAGAATTTCCCACATTCCCTCATCTAATACAAGGGGTACCGAGAATTATAATCAGGTTTTACATGAAAACATCTCGTGAACCTATATATGGCCCCCAAAAATCCTATGATAATAGTACTTGGTGAATGGGGGGGTACTTACATGCATGGATCAACAAAAACCCACTACCATAATGCATTATGAGACCAAAAATCAGAGCCTCTTATGTGATTACCCTTCTCTCAGAGGATCAACCATGAATGTTTTCATCTAACATCATTCCATACACAAGTTCCTACATGTTTTCACATAACGTCAACATTCAAACCATTTAAAAAAATTATAATATACCAACTAGCAGTTCACATTAAATCACATCAAGACCAACTTTTCCAAAGCATTGAAAAGTAACACACATGCCTTTAGCATTTGAATCCCAATACTCTTGAAAAACCATTTCCAAACCACTACCCAAAACCAACAAAAAACACACCATAAACATAGAAAGTACCAAAAGGGAATTCATACCATTTTTTTCAAAACACACCTCTGTGTTAAAAATGGTCTAGGACTTTGATAACACATTAGGAACCACATTTTAGTCATTTGAATCAAAGTGATATATAGTAAAATAACAAAAAAAAATCAAGAAACATTTACGAGAAAAAATGTGAAAAATAATGGAAGGAGGATGGGTGAATGATTTGAAATTTTGGTTCTAAATTGATTATGTTAATCAAAGAACATTAAAATTAATGTGAACATCCATATGTTCACACCATGCACACAATTATATTACAAAATCCATATGTTCACACTATTCACATAAGGATATTACCACATCAAATTAAACACTCATCTAAATCCAATATAACCCAAAAATATTTTTTTAAAGAAACAACCGTTACTTCACCCCAAACACTATAATCCACACGTATTTTTCAGATCATAAAATTCATAAATTTACACATACCACACTAGATTAACAACCCAACCATGTTACCGTGTAAAACCAAGGAAAAACACCGACAAAAGTGCTGAAATTCACATCAAACGATCATTTGAAATTTTATCAAACAAAATTTGTGAAAATATATATAAACATGATTATAGAATCCTTTAAAACCCACTTCCATTAATTATTTGCAACATAAAAACACAATAACATTCCAAACACACACATCAAAGGAATGTGAAAAAAATTTAAATTATTTGGAGACACAGATGCATCAAATGGAATGTGTGTGGAAACAAAATGGATAGAAACACCTACCTCAACAACATGTGAATATATAAAATCTCTGGAATATGGAAGAACAGAACACAAGGGATAATCTACACACCCTAACATCAAAAAAATAGAATCACATACGGTCAACATCATTAAAAGGTTCGACCTAGATAGATCACACCAAAGAGAACCCTATGAACTCAGAAAGAAGAAAAGGGGAGGACAAAATCATCCAAAAACTATAAGAAAATCACCTAGGGACCTTTACGGATCTTTAATGAAGGAATGTGCGAAAGGGAGGAGAGTCACCAAAATCCCACAAGTCTACCTTTTTCAAGTAAGTGAGGAAACTGATGAAATGGGGTTAAAAAAGAGTGGGGTATAGAGTTAATTTCCAATTATTAATGACCTGGGAAACTCAACTGGTTTTTTCGCACAGTTTAAAAAATGGTGCACCAGGTCCAATATAATAGATTAGTGTGGAATGATACATGGTTTATCAGCACATATTTGAAAATCATGTTCCTACTATGCGGAATTTTCTTCTAAATTACATACCCTACATGCATGCTTTCTTCATGGTATCATCTAACTAGGATCAAGCCTTATTCTATGCCCAAAACACCAACCCTCATGTTGTGTAGTTTTCCGTTGACTCCACATGGTATTGGAGAAGTCATTATAAAACTATTCCTGTCAAACCATTTCAGAATAACATGAATATGAAACACCTTCTTTTTCAATAGGCAACATGGTTTAACCTCCAAACCGTGCATAGGAAAAAATCAACCTGGAAACTCCAAAACGAAAAAAATCAAACTGGTAACATTACCTGAACCTAAACCAAATCATCCTAAATCAAGAAAAGAATGAAATAAAATTTAAATTGAGGTTCGGTTGTGATAAATATCCCTAACAAAAATAGTTCATTACCCAAAAAATTCACTCAGTTAAATGAAAAAAAATGATCCTAAACCAGAATGAAGACGAATGAAACCATGAACCATAGGGTGACCTTTCAATACACTAGCCACACCCGACCATCTCTACAATGAATTTTAAAGAGAATAACCATGTAGAAAAGAAGAGGGTTCTACCATCTCTAAGAAAAAGACTAATACAACTACCAGAACCGGAAACCAAATACAATCCCACCCAATACATCTCCACACATGCCAAACGACATAATCGGAAAAACAGATATATACATAGAAAAAACAAAAACTCAAAATGGGCATCAATCCATCCTATTATTTATTATTTCCTCGTGACATGAAAATTCAAATTCACACAAAACTAGGAAAAAACAGATCCACAAAATTTTAAAAATAGATTATTTCCATATGAAAGAACAACTACTCTAATTCCAAGAGAAACATTCTACAGAAATTTTATCAATATAAAATAGAAATCATGAAAACTATGAATATAGTAATAGAAAATCTTCAACTATCTCCAATACAACACTGGAGAAAAAATTTGGTCCATGTATTCCAATAACCCCGATGATTCTTGACTGCCTAAAAAGAATCACTCCAGATCCTATGTATGGATCCCTGATATATTGAATCATATGTTTCCCCACAGCCAGAAGCCTACACACTCTGATGGAGGCTTCTTCTTAAGGAAATCCTTCTTGTGAAACTTCACTGGATAACCCAAATGGCCACAATAATGACACTCCATCAAAGTATTTCTACAAGATGACTTGAAATGTTCGAACCGACTGTACATAAATAACACAAGTGAACTCCTTGATGAATGAGAATCCGAAACAAATAAAAGATACTTCTCATATAAATTCAACACTGGAACATCCCTTCTTCCAAAAGGTGTACCTCCACAATCACCACCTACCACTGAATATACACTCGGAACCAACTCAGATAAGAACACCTCATCCACCCACCTCTCAAAATGATCTTTCTTGGATGCAAGAACATACACCTTCATCTATGGTCAAAGACCCCATATAAGATGACCCTTTAGCTGATACTCTCATGGTTTCTACTAAGAAAATAGAACCATCCCATTAATGTGATCTACATAGGTCCTCCAAATTTCTTGGCCTTACTGAATACTAAATAGCACTTCCACATTCCTAATATTCACCCCATCGGGTATGAACCATTAAATGAATGTTTTCTTAAGGAATTACCATGGCATCCCTTCAGGAAAAAACATTAGTATGATCACCTTACACTGATCCGAACTCAGACCTTCAAACTAGCTTAGAATATTACACACCATAATTACTTATGGGGTTCCCAATGATCTGAAGACACTGTCATCTTTCTCAAGATATTCCACAGCCCCTAACCGACCTTGATCATTACAATGTATTGTCTATAACTGAGAAGAACTCAACTCTGCCACCTCACTCTGAGTTTCTGTGGGCCAACAACCGGATAAGCCTTTCAAGAAACCTTTTGGACATTTCTGGGAGGCATACTCCGAGCAAACTAAATGTGTAGAACCAAAAAAATCAACAAAAACTCAACCAAATGATTAGCCCATTCCAAACAACTATCCCAGAATCCAAAAATCAGAACCAAAACCAAAATCCCCTTTTCATAAATCGATCATTACATTCTAATTTCCAAAACCCACTTATTCAAAGGACACTTTGAAAACATCCATCTTTGTTTCCTATACAATCCCATTACCACAAGATACATTCAAAATGAAATAAAATTTTAAAAACTATTTTCCTTTATGAAAACCCCTTTTTCTTAGAATAAACTATTCTTTTAAAAAACTCACAGTAACAAAAAAACCAACAAAAAACACACAGTAATTAAAACAATGAGGAATTAGTGGGTATTCATAATCTAGTGACTTAGTTAGTGGAACATGGTTTATAGACCCATGATTGACATACATGGACACTATATTTCTTTTGAGGAATATATAATAAATGAAAAAAAAATAGATGCCAAAAGACCATATTACATTAGTGTCTTTGGAAACATGTTGTAAAATATTCTAATTATGGTGATCAATCTCAACAACTCCAATATTGATCTTCCAGTTTTTTCTTCTTACCTAAAACCATTCTTTATATCCTGGGGTAAAGGTAACATATAAATAGTGAGCTCAATTTCTCAGTAAGGGTAAACATGGAGAACATAAAACAAAACCTAATCATTTGAACCTAAAAACCTAAACAAATGTTTAAACAGAAAAAACATGTTTCATGAAATAAATATTGGTATTACATAAGGCAAATATCATAATGTAACATTTACCATGATAGAATAGCATTTTCATAAACAAGTAATTGAGGAAAATAATTATGCACATAATATTATTTTCATAGTAGCCAAGGAATTATTTTCCAGACCATCATATTAGACAAAGTCCATTACTGAAAAAGATTTACTTGTTGTTCCACCAATGTATCACTAAATTAGATTTACTTTCCATTCCTGTCATGTATTACAAAACCAAATTTACAAGTATTTTCATTCATAAATTACTGAAACATATTTAATTGTTTTTCTAGTCATGTATATCATATTAGATATAAAAATTTACCTAATGCATTGGAGGGATATATAGGTCCCACCCATATAAAAATTAAATCATTCTAACATGTTCCACAAAACAGATATTATTAATCATAGCATAACCCATGAAATAAAATGGTATTATTAAATATCATTCCATAAAAACATAATCCATATAAGATAAATGGACATCATTAAAATATTTTTATCATAAAAAAAATCAAATCAATGTAATAATAGAGATATATACATAACCATATGTCATCTTAGATGGAAAATAATTTTGATAAACACTTGTCATTAATTCATGTGGAATATACCATTTCTTCTTCGAAAACATTTTCTTTTCTTAAACTGTTTTGCAATTTCAAAAGAAAATTACATAATTAAAAAAACATGAAATTGTATAAGAGAAGATTTATGGAAATAATATGTTATGAAATTGTAAAATTCAGTCCATTTTGAATAGGTTAAGAAAGAGAATCTCCTCATACTTGTGCCAGAAAAGTCAAAAAAAACATCGTATGAAAAACAAAAGAAAAACATTGTCCATACCATGTAGTAAAAGTAAAAAAATGGAAAAAAATGAATTAAAAATATATATAATAATTGAAAAAAAATTATTGGAATATTATTAGAAAATATGGACATAGATGATAAATATACCCCAAGAAAATACTTATGTATAAACAATGTCATGTAAAAATGAGATTGTAAAATTATCCATTACAAATTATAATCAGTGGAATCATATGACTAAATAAATAAATAAAATTAAATGAATATTTAAATATCATAACCTTCATAATTAAAATAAAAAAACGTTCATGGGAATTATAAACACCACACAAGTGAAATAGGTGGTCTTTATGGCATATGTCCCATAGAAATAAAAGTGAGACAAAATAATCCTTTATATTAGGTCTGATTGCATCCATATGTGTCCGAAACTATGGTATAGAGGGTTTAAACATATTATTAACTTGTAACATAACCATAAAAAATTTTATTTTACCATATATGATTCACTTAAGACTTTATATTACTTGTTCATTTGTCAATTCCATGATAGAGAAACATTTTGGGTAATAATCGCTTTGTTTATCTTATGTGTTTTGAATTTTTATTCTTGATATTAATACATATATCAAGATTTAAATTCATCTAAAATTTGAAACAACAATTTTAAATCATGTATATTCATTATATAAATATATATATATATTTATAACCAATAGATATATGAAATGGAATACACCATTCATGAAGATGGTATGGTGTACGTTTGCATGAACAATGTTGTCGTTTCCTTATTGAATTGAATGGAAGTAACTAAATGAAATATATATATATATACATAAACACAGAATAATTATTATTTCATATATTTAATGATAATTTATTTAATAATCATTTTTATGGTTAACGTGGGGAATGAATCTCGTCATGTCGTGGAGACTGTAAGCCTTATGTAAGCAAGAGTGATGATATTGTTCCCATAATTGTGAAATGGTTTTGAAGTGGATTGTGTAAAATATCTGATAATTAGTATCATGTCATAATTATCATATTTATTTATTATTTCCACCATTATACCCATCCATGTATGGTGGTGGTGAAAAACATATTACACCACGGTGTGGAAATGGTAAGCCATACGTACGCATGCGCGTTGATTTTGTTTTTTTAGGATGAAAAAAAGATGAAATTGTGTTGTTTCATATTTATAATAGCATAACATCATATTAGTGATACAGATGTTATTAATTTATAATGTAACAACTGAATAAAAGTACTTAGTGGAAGAAATAAATTTTAAACAACCGGTTGAAGAGATTACCTTTTCCTCGATGCGCCTCTATTAAATTTCCTCTTATAGAACTAGAGTTAGTCATTTGGGAATACCAAAAACTATAAAATGTAATTAGGTTATTTGATAGGAGATATTTTTTATGGTTGGGAAAGCTTTAAGTCTCGAAATATAGTGTAGTAGAGATGGAGGAGGTTCCCTTTTATAAGAGATAAGAGAGGCACTTTATGAAACACACAAAATATTAAATTATTATAAATTCTATTTTTTAAAAAAATTTCCAAAACATATTTTCATTGAAGATAACATTATTTTAGTTCGAATACACATCAATAAATAATTTTAAGACATGTGTTGAATATTTTTTTATACTTATTTTTTTGGTTTAACCCATATTCACCCTTTTTAATCTTACCGTGATATCATGTTTTTTACACAATATGGGTTCATCTAATTACCATATCATAAAACAATACCCACAAAAAGTTATTTAGGATATATTTTTAATTTTATTATCCATTTGTCTAAATCATATATTTTTAGGAATTTAATATCATTTAATGATCAATTTAATGTTTTAAGTTATGAATTATGTCAATTATGGATACTATTCATTATTTACTTTTTAAAAACAATTCATAAAAAATTATTCCATCAATCTAAAGGAATTAACTCATCCCTTACATGTCAATATAAACCATAATATTCGTGTATGGAATCAAAATATTCAAATTAAATTTATTTTAATATTTATAAATTCATTTATTTGAATCTTTCATTAATGAGGACACCACTACATCATAATTGTCTCAAAAATAAATATCTTTATCTAATTCCTGAAAAATATAAAGAAAATCCCATGACGTATAAAAATGTTTATATTTATAATGACTAATTATAGTCATATATATCAGTTATATAACCCCATATTAAATTCATTTTAGTAAAATATATATGTTTATGTTATAATTATCTTTACATTAAATTAACTGTTATAAAATGTCAATTTCACATGCAAGTGAATCAATGGGGTCCCAAAATTGACTCTAATATGCCCATGGTTGACAATATCTCATACAATTGGATTATGACATGTGATAGGGTAGTTTAATTTTATTATCATATTATTGTTTTACCATCATTTACCATATTTACTCTTTAACCTTGGTAAATAAAATAATTAATTAAGTTACTATTTGTAATGTCTAAAAATAAAAGATACCTATTTAAGAAAATTGAAACTTATGATTCCAAATATAGTTTACACTTTTTCTAATTCAAAACAAATAATTTGTATTAATTAATTTAAAATTAATTCTCAATGTCAAAACCAAAAAAATAGGTTTTTCAGATGTAATAAATATCAAAAGATTGACATGTGCTAATTTCCAATTTAAAACTGAAATTATATCCAATGAAAATATTTTGATTAAATGACAGAAATAAGATCCAATTAAACATTAAAAACAATTAAAAATATAGCCTAACAATATATTTAAATTAGATAAATAGACAGTTTCGATTTAAAATGCATTATTTTTCATTATTCATTAAAATATTATTTTTATTAGAAAAATAAAAAAAAAGATTTGAAAAAAGTTAAATTTTATGTCCCGCTTCCAAAGAAGAAAATTATTTTGTAATATTTATTCTATATAAGTGTCAAAAAATATGTTTAAAATGGGTGTCCATCAAAAGGTGGTAAAAGTGAATTTTTTTAAACATACTTCTTTTATAAAAACAATTGATTTTGTTCTCATGTCATGTTCTAGAAAATGACTAATATGAATGATAATGTTATATAAAACCCAAAATTTGGTTAAAAATAATCATAAAATAAATTTTATATCCCATTGAATAATAATATTTTAATAATATATCATTGTATAGTGAAACTTGGTATTGTGTACAATGCCAGTAATCGAGAAAATATTTTCTTGTGTGTAATGCAAGCCATGTCAGTGTTGAGTGTAGTGAAAGATCAATTTGGTGTTCCATATAACATAATAAAACATAACTCATCTATACATTGTAAAAAATCATTACTCAGGGTTGCATGAAATTAATTCTATCAAAAAAAACATGAAATTGTGTGCAACAGAAGCTAAGAATAGTAAAGCATATACTGCAAGCTAATGTAGTGTTGTGTATAGCACAATATAATCTCAGGGTAGTATAAAACACAATACGTCAGATAAGTTAAAATAATATATCTCATAAAATCTTGGGGTGTTACATTCTACCACACTTAAAATGAATCTCACCCTCAAAATTCGTCGGGGATATAAATGGGTTTCTACTTGAATGTTTCATTCATGAAAATCGACATTGTAAAGAGGAATAAAAAACATCATTTTAAATGGTAATTTATAAACATAACGGTCACCCAAATTAACTCATCATTGGGTTTCCACGTATAAGAACATGTGTGGTAAGTGAAAATATGGATATGGAAGAGAAATCTAACTATCTTGTTCTGATGGATAGTGATATAGAATAAGGTTTGGATAATGATAACTACCCAAAAGTCATTTACCTACGATTATTTGAAGGAACATATGATTTATCATATAAGAGGGTAGAAGTATAACATTTTTGGTTTCCAAGATCCTTTCCCAAAAGTTGGAGAATTTTTCATGAGAATAAATACGTACGTGATTTTGGTACATTCTCACCTTTGTTTGTACCTTGACCAATTTCCACTTCATCTCTTATTTAAATAAATGAAGATGATTTTTCATTACTGAAGTTCTAGCAGATCATGCGATTTAATGATTGGTCATTCCACCTATTTCAAGAAAAAGGTTACCACATGTAATCAAATATTCATAATGCCACCTATAGTGAGATAGTATATTAATATAACAAACTTCAACTAGAATTAAACTATACATTCCATAAATGGATAAAAATACAATCCTTACAAAAACTAAAAAAAATAAAATTTAGAAAGAGGTGAACTAATTCTAATTTACCTTTATCTCCAATATCTCATAAGGTATTTCTTGGTTGTCACATTTCAAACATGCGAATAACTTATTCATGTATTCCTTGGAAACCTGAATTAATATAAAACCTTCGTGAACAACAGAATGATGTCAAAATTTAATTCTTTCCACATACCAAAATCCAAAAAATTCTATATAAACAAACCATGATATCACTTTGTCCTTGTATCAATCATGAGGTCATTAATACTGTCAAACATCTTATTATCTCACTATCCTTTCATTATGAGCATATCATATTCTTTCCAAAAAATATTTCAATCACTTTTCATGCTTAATGGTACCATATACTTTTGGAAAACTAAAATGGACCAATAAATATATATTCCAATATTCCATACTACTATAATAGAGATTCAAAAACTCTATTTTGTCATCACATTACAAAAACACTTAATCATTCCACCACTTAGTTGTCATACTCAACATCACCTATAGTGATAAGATGTGATTTGTTGTTGTCTTTGACCTTAAAAGGTTGTTGGAATTGATAATCACCAATAACCCTTATATTATGGAATTGGTTAGCATAGTTCCCATTTCCCTTGAACTTGTAAACATGATTTCTGAGACATTCACTTTTGGATATTTCTATTTATTCCTATTACATCAGAAATAAATGCTCAATGACTGTCATTCCCACACATAAAGCATTTATCAGTTCCCTTAAGACAATTTCCTCCATGTGTCCTTCAACATTTTGAGCTTAAAGAAAATATAATCTTCTTTTCTCTGTAATATTTATAGTTTTCCTTGAATTCAATCCTTATTTTCTTATCATAACGATGAAATAGATGTGAAATTATAATATCCATTTTAAAGAATAATACAAGGAAGGTACATACTACAAAATAAGTTATTTAACTCATCCCAATCCAAAGAGTCAATTTAAACTTTTTGGATTGTATTCTTGATAAAGTTCCACCATAGATTCACATTAACTTCTAATAAATAAGTGCCCAACTTATCTATTTCACATTCTAAACAACGATGAATTAAAAATATATTTTTAACGGTACAAATACATTTCTCTGCAACAATTGGAATGGTCGTTCCACTATAATAAATTGGATATTTACTTAAAAAGGATTCAAGAGAATGTTTTTACAACCATCGGTCTGTTCAAAACGTAGCTAGATTTTTGTTCTGAGAAATAATATTCTTTATTCGAGCTTTCATAACATTTGGTTAATCAGGAGGAAAATCATTGCATTTCACATCACATCCAACATTAATGTGGTTTTTTTGGGATCCATCCATTGTGTAAAACCCATAAATAATAGTTTGAAAGGAAAAATTCTTAAAGGAAAACAACATAATCAATTGGAAGTAATTTCAATCTCTAACAACTTAGGTTAAATACTAGGTTATTCATGATTGTTACCATAATTATAGGACTGAAACCTACAGTTATAATTATCCATAGGGTAATTCCTGGACATACCTTAGAAATATCTCTAGTGATATAAATAATATTTTCACATCCTAGTTTCCAAAAGTTGACTAAAAATTAACTATGATACAATCTATAGAGACTCAAGTTTTACGTAAACAGTCAATACATTTCTTTTTTAGAATAATTAATACATAACACAAACAGATGCCCAAATATCATATTATTTGAGTTTCTGTGGAAAATTGGAACAAAATATTCTAATGATGGTGAAAGATCTTCAACATCTCCCATAAATATCTTCACATTTCATTTTACTACCTAAAACCATTCATTATATCCTCGGGAAATGAAACAAAAAAAGGGTGATCTCAAATGCCCAGTAAGGGAAAAAATGGAGGACATTAAACAAACCATGAACATTTGAACATAAAAACATCAGCATAATGTTCGTACATCAAGACCATGATTCATGAAATTATTTGTGATAGTATATAAGCATTGAACATAAATGAACATTAACCATGATAGAATAGCATTGGCATAAAACATGTAATTTTGGAAAGAAATTAATAACATAATATGAACTAAAAATTATCCTTTGAATTATTTTTAAAACAATAATAGATGATAAATCCCATTATTGAACCATGTTTACTTTTTTTTTCTATCCAAGTATTACTAAATCAGATTTAATTGACATTCTAGTCATGTATTACTAAACCTGATTTACATGTCATTCCAATCACTTATTACTGAACCAGTTTTACTTCTCATTCCTGTCATGTCTACCTCATGAGGTATAAATTTTTATCCAATTCATTATAAATAGATGTATGTCCCACCCATATCATAATGAAATCATTCTTACATGTTCCACAGATCATTAATCATTAATCATAGAATAACCTATGAAAGAAAATAGAACTATTAAACATCGTTCCCTCAGAATATAATATATATATGATAAATAGAAATCATAAAAATAATTCCACAATTATCACGATGAAATCAATGTAATAATAGGGATTGAAACATAAACCAATTTCATCTTATATGTAAAATAAATTTTATAAAACACTGGAACTTAATTCATGAGGAAAATATATGTTCTTATTCAACAAAATTATATTTTCTCCAAATCTCATTCAATTTTAAAGGAAAATAATTTAATTGAAAATAGGCATGAAATATTATAATGTAATCTTTATTGAAATAATTTGTTATGAAAGCATAAAATTCTGTTCATGCCATATAAATTAAGAAAAACATTCTCCTTTTATTTTTTCCATAAAAGTCAAAAAATACCTCGTATGGTAAACAAAAGAAAAATTCCATCGATACCATGTAGTAAAAGTTAAAATGGGTAAAAATGACATTAAAAATACTTATAATAATAGTAAAAATTTTAGGAGAATTGTTTTAGAAAATATAGACTTGGATGATAAATATACCCCCAGTAAATACTTACATATAAACAATCTCAGATATAAATGATATTCTAAAATTATCCCTTACCAATTATAATATTTGGAATCATATGCATCATAAAATAAAGGAAATTACGTGCATATGTAAATATCAAAACGTTCATTATTAAAATAAAAAAAATTCATGGGTTGTATAAAAACTACACAAATGAAATAGGTGGTTTATAAGGCATATGTCCCTCAGAAATGAAAGTGAGACAAAATGATCACTTGCCTTAGGTCTAATTTCTTATGTCCGTGTCTGAAACTCATATATAGTGGGTTTAAAAATATAATTTACTTATAATATAACCATACTAATATTTATTATATCATATATGATTCACTTACGTCTTTATATTACCCATTCATTTGTCAATTCAATGTTAGATCAATGTTTTGGGTAATAATTGCTATATTTATCGTAACTGTTTTGAATTGTTATTATTGGTATTATTTCATATATCATGATTTAAATACATAAAAAAGGTAAAAAAATATTTTTATGTCATATATATTATATATATATATATAATAGATAGATAAATGAAATGGAATACAATGTTCATGGAGACTTTTTGTTATATGTATGTATGAACGTTGTTTTGGTTTCCATGTTGAATTTAATGGAAGTAATTAAATGAAAAATATATAAACATAAATATACTATAATTACTATGTCATATATTTCATTATTATTTATTATATAATCATTATTGAATGGTTAACGTGGAGAATGAGTCTCATCGTGTCATGGAGATGGTAAGTTGTACGTATGCACAAGTGATGATTTCATTTCCATAATTGTTGAACGGTATTGAAGTGGATGGTGTATAATATCTCAAAATTAATACCATGCTATAATAATCATATGTAGTTATTATTTCCACCATTGTACCCATCCACGTAAGGTGGGGTTGAGAAAAAGATTACCCCTTGGCGTGGAGACGGTTAGTCGTACGTACACACGAATAATGATTTCAATTTTAGTAGGATGGATTGAAAGTGAAATAGTGTTGTTTAAAATTTATATTAACATATCCACATATTATTTATACTTATTTTTTTACTTTATAATTAAACAACTAAATAATAAGAAGTATAAGAAGAAAGAAATTAGAAACTATTGGTAGAAGATAATCCATCTTCCTCGACGTGCCTCCTTGAAGGCCCATAATTAGGTGAAGACGAGAGGGAGGAGGTTCCCTTTTATAAGAGAAATGAGCGGCACATTTGGAAACTCTCAAAATATTAATTTATTATATATTCAATTTCTACTAAAAAGGCCCAAAAAATAAAATTCTAATATAAGATGATTTTTTTGAATAACTATCATCTGAAAATTTTATATTTGTTTTGAATATTTTTGTATCCTTATATTTTTTGTTTAACCCTTATTTTATGATTTTAATCTTATCATGATATCATGTTATTTACAAATTGTGGGATAATTTAAATACACTATCTTGCAGAAATATGCACAAGAATAGATTTATAAAATATTTGTACATATATTAACCATTTTTCCAAAATCAAAGATTTTTTGGAATTTAATATTATTTTATAAACTATTTTATGTTTTAAGTTATGAATTATGTCTATTTTGGATACTATCCATACTTATGTTTTTTAAAAGATTTATTAAAACCATATTAATTCGAAACAGAGGAATTAATTAATATATTAAATGTTAATGTCATCCAGAAAATTCTTTTATAGAATCAAAAATTAAAATTAAATTTATTGTAGTATTTATAAATTCATTTATTTTAATCATTCATTAATGAGTTCATCACCACATCATAATTGTGTCATAAATAAATATATTTATATAATGTCTAAAAAATATAAATAAAATACTACGACGCAGGAAATATTTTTATCTTTTTAATTACTATTTGTAGTTGGAGGTATCAGTTATGTTACTCTATATTAAAATCGATACAGTAAAGGATATATGTTTAGGTTATAATTATCTTTACATTAAATTAATTGTAATAAAATGTCATTTTCAGATCCAAGTGAATCCATGGGGTCAAAAAATCATCCCAAGGATAACAAGAGTCACAAATATCTCATCCAATTGGATTAGGAAATGTGTTATTGTAGATTAATATTATTATAATATTATGTATTACCCTTATTTACCATATTTACCGTTTAATCGTGGTAAATAAAATAATGTGTGAATATAGTATTCATATTGTATAAAATTAAAAGATACCTATTTGAAAAATTTGAACCTTCATATTCCAAATATAAAATCCTTTTTTCAATATTCAATACACAAATGTTGTAGTGATTGGTTTAAAATTAATTCTCGTTATCAAAACCAAATACATGTTTTTAAGAAATAACAACTATCAAAATATTGACATGTTCTTATATTCAAATTAAATGTGAAAATACTTATAATGACCTAAATTGTATTAAATGATAAAAAGATGATCCGATTACACTTTTAAACTAATTAAAAATATAATCAAACTCTATAAATTAATTATATAAAGAGTTACTTTCGAGTTATAATGTTGTATTTTCACAATTCACTAAATTTTTAATTTTATTAGAAAAATAAAAAAGTCAACAAAAGTAAATTTTTATGTCCCACTTCAAAATAAGATGTTTATTTTGTCAAATTTAACTTCTAAAAGTGTCCAAAATATATTTAAAATGGGTGTTCCATCAAAAGGTGTTAAAACAGCAATTTCATGAAACGATTCTTCTTTTATTCAAAAAATTGATTTTGTTCTCATATCAGGGTATAGAGAATGTGTAATATGAATGATAATGTTATATAAAATTCAAAATTTTGTTTATAATATTCATAATGGAAATTTTATATCCAATTAAATAACAATATTCTAACAATATATCA
The DNA here is from genome assembly GCA_963277665.1 of Viscum album. Classification (NCBI taxonomy): domain Eukaryota; kingdom Viridiplantae; phylum Streptophyta; class Magnoliopsida; order Santalales; family Viscaceae; genus Viscum; species Viscum album. Next base: position 911,364,290 of record OY728162.1, on the reverse strand, counting down.
TTGTTTAGTGAGACTCTGTATTGTGTACAATGAAAACTATCGAGGAAGGTCCCTCTTGTGTGTAAGAAAAGCCAAGTTAGTGTTGTGTGTAGTGAAATATTCTTTTGGTGTGTTGTATAACATAATATAAACTTATTTCATTTGTACAATGAATAAAATCTATTCTTAGTCTTCCATGGAATGAATTCTATCAAAAGAACTTGAGATTCTGTACAACATGAGACAAGAATAGTGTTGCGTATATTGCATGCTAATATGGTGTTGCGTATAGCAGAGGCAAATTTTGGTGTAGTGTAAAACACAAGACATCAATAAAACTAAAATAATCTATCTCATAAAATCTTGGGGTGTTGAAAATGGCCCCATAAATAACCAACCACTAGGAAGACCTTGAACTGTGCACTCAGACTCCATGTGGGTCACTACTCTATTTGATATCAAATCATGACACCATTTCTCCTCCATTTTCATTCACCATCTAGAAAAACTAACCAAAAGAAAAATACTAAAATAATTCACTAAAGCTATAATGTCATGGTACACCACAAGCAAGGGTTCATGATGTCCTAATCATCCCAACCAGTTGAGTCTCGATAGTCCAAATATACATATACCTAACAGGCAAAATAAAAAAAGGGCTTCTCTGTTACTATTTTTTAATAAACCAGACAAGGATGAAATCTAAACCAAAATGTTACCCGACCTGAGCCAATTCCCAAAGGGAGTTCTCGTACCCTACATGATGGAAACTAGTGTCAGGATTAAAAATAATCCACTGGGAATGAATTTTCCAAAACATCCAGGATCAAATGAAAAAAATAAAGAATAGTGCATAACCAACAAAAACTAAACAGATAAAACAGATCCAAATTCAATAGCTATTTAACAAAAAAATTGGATTACAAAAAAAAAAACCAAACCATGCTAACAGAATCTTCATGTGATCAAATGGTCACATCCAATGACATGGACAACCTTCTTCAATGGTAAAACCAAACCAAAAACCTGGTCATTTAAAATATCTCTAGCATACCGATGTCGAGAAGGAAAAAATATGGTGTAATAATAAAATGTATTAGTCAGAAATCACCATGGATTACATATCTATCCATTCTCGATAAAAATCCATAATTACTGGTTTGAAATACATCCAGAAAATATTTTCTACCATTTCAAAATACAAACACACCTTTATAGTAAAATCCATTATACTAAACCGAAAAACACTTTTATTTTTTAAAAAGTCCATTTTAATACATATCAATCTCATCGAAAACCCAAAATGATGAATCTAAAACAGGTCTAATGAGGGACATAATGAAATTAACTTTAACAAAACTAGAAGGAAGACACTAACAGAAAGGACAACCCAACATGCATCAAGTTCAATAGGCACATACTGATAGATAATGATGAGAATATATTATAAATCACTAGAAGTAATCCCTTGACATACTCAGTTAAGACTCACCTTCCGATATATGTTGTAGCTCCATAATCAATAACCTACTGGACACTCTAAACTAGCCAATCTAGTGGAAAATCCCATCGAGATGTATCTAATCCATGGGGTACCAACCCATCTAATAATTTTTGAGAATAAAATCTCTATAGAACTTCTAGATGACTCCCATGAATACAATGATAATAGTAATTATGGAATGGGGATGTCCTCACACATGTGGTTCAACAAAATCCCAATACTACCATGATTTCTGATACAAAAAACTAATAAAACCAATGTGATGAACTTATCTAGATGGATACACCATAGAGGTTTCCATATCACATCAAGCAATACACAAGTACCAATCAGGCCTTCACATCACATCAACATTCCAACAATTTCAAAATTATTATAAAATAATAAATGAGCATTCAAATCAAGTAATATAAAAACCAAATTTTCAATGAAATAATTAAGTGCCAACCATGACTTTAAAATTTCAAATCCCAGTCCACTTACAAAACAATTTCAATGCCATTACCCAAAACCAAGTAAAAACACACAAAAAACTCCAAAAGTGGATAATAGACCTTAATACCATTTGGTATCCAAAAAAGAACAAAATGTTAAAACCCATCCATGATTTAAGAGAAAAATTTGGAACTAAATTAGATTAATTTGAATCCATGTTATACATATTAAAAAATAAATGTTTTGAAAGAACCATTTGAGAAGAAAATAATTTAAAATGAAATGAAGGATAAGGTGTGAGTGCTTTGAAGTCTAGGATTTAAATAGACCATATTTATCTAAGAACATTATCATTTATGTTTTAATCAATATGTGCACCCCATACACACATGGATGTGCTCACAGACAATGGAACAATCATCCAGAACCAATATAATACCGAAGAACCATTTTAATGAAACACCTCTTACTTCAACACCAATATAAACAAGACATACATAAGTTTAATATCATTAAAGCAGACAATTCTAACATAAAAAATTCAATTCACAACTAAACCACATTACCAAACAAAACTGAGGGTAAACACCTCCCAAAGTGTCAAATTTCACATTAAAAGATTAGTTGACATTTTATCAATAATCTTTTTTGAATATATATATATAACATAATTAAATAAACCTTTATAAAACTACTTACACTCATTATTCCAAGAAAGAAAACACTATACCATACCCAAATACCACATCACAAGAATGTGATTTACATTTGAAAACTATTTATAAAATCAAAAGAACTGAATGTAATGATCTGGAAGTAAAATAGACAGAAACACATAGCACCAAAATGTGAGAATTCCACAAACAACATGATTATTGAAAAATGAAACCCAAGGGAAAAAATTTCATGCTCTAACTTAAAAAAAAAATTGAACCACATTAGCCCTACCTCATCCTAGGGTTCGAAAAAGAGAGACGGCACCAAATAATAACCAAATAGCAAATAGGGAAGAAATTGGGGAGAAATAAATCATCAAATAACTCAAATAAATTGACCTACAGACCTTCATGGTGATTTAGGGGATGAACGGGTGAATGGGGGATATTTTACTAGAGACCCGCGGTGTGCCTAGGATGAACAATTTGTGAAACCCCAATATTTTTAGATAAAAGAGTAGAAGGGAAAACAGTAAATTCACATCCTTCAATGTCCAGGGCCACTCACACGGTGTGGCCACACATGTTGGAAATCTATAAGCTAAACCTATAAAGACTATCGGAGAATAGGGGAATGTTGCACTGTTAGGTTACATGGTTTCAAAAACCATGTTCCACTAATTCAAAATAGTTCTATAAAATTATATAACCTCTCTGCACAGTTTCTAATATCAATTCACCAATCCATAGACACCAAAACTCAATCCTCAACGTTCTCCTGGACCCCAAAATATTTACTCCAATCCAACATCAATCTTGGAATAGGAAACTGTTTAATAAGAATATTAATAGGAAAAACCTTCTATCTCACCATGCCGCATAGTTAACCTCCAAACTTTTCACACAAACCGTGCATGGGCTAAAAATCTATCAAAAAACACTATGACTCGAAAATTCATATTGGAATTCGACATGAACAACAACAAAAAGATTCATCATCAAAATAATAATTAAATAATGTAAAAATAATGGTCCGCATGTGACATGAAAACTCCAGATTATGAGTGATTAATTTTATGGAAAACTAAATGTTTTTCAATACTCGGTTGAAAATGTTTTTTCTTACACTTCTATGTTTTAGAAAATATTATTTGAAATATATTATACCATTCAAATGATATTGAATTTTTTTTAACCATGATTTAATATTTCAAAAATATATCAAAAAGAAAAATAATTTTTATTTTAAAATTATGTTAATTTGGAATTTTTACCAAAAAATGTGAAAGGAATAATTTTTTCATATACACATTAAGATCAAAATTTAATATAATAATTGGAATAAAATTCATAAATTACTCTAATAAAATATTTTAGGGTTTTATAATGGAAACTTGTTTCCATTATATTTTTAATTTTTGTTTATTTTAAAGAAATGATTCCCAAATGAAAATTGTATTTTCCTCAGGAAACAATTCATGTTTTCTTTTATTCAAATTCATTTAATGAAACAATACATTAAAATTATATATTCTATATGATTCATGAGATATGAGGATATAATCCTTATTCTTTCTCTATATGGTTTATGTTTTGACAAGATGATAATAAATCCTATTTATTTTACACTGGTTATGCTATTATGAAGTGTCAAAATGTCTGTAAAAACCTTATCCCTTCCATGGGATATAATATGTGCGGAATGATTTAAAATATTCTCAAACACATGTGAATTTATTATGATTATGTGACTAGTAGACCATGAATTATATATCCCTCTGAGGAATTGGGTAATGATTTAAATCTTTTTTTATAATAAGAATTTTAATCGCATGTGACCATAGTTCATTAAAAACCATTGCCACTATAAATGTCTTTATATTTAAACTTGACTATGAATATGATGTAATTAAAGGTGAAAACAATACACTATGATATAATATGAAGTGGTCATTGGATAATGAAATGATTATACATGCATATTTTTATGACAAGAATAAAAATTTTATAACAATTTTATACTCTAATTGTTCATGTCCTTAGATTCATTTATGATTCTCGTTTTATGTATTTTCATGATTTACGATATGATTCATGATTATGATACATGATATAAAGGGTATAGTTTTAGAAATATTAGATCATATTTTCATATGCTTATGCTCATGTAATGATCTAGTGATCTTGTAATCTCCCTTATTTTTTTATACATTTCATCTTATTTCATAATTTCTAATATTTCCTTTCTCCAAGTTATCATGAATGGTTTTAAGTATTACATGTCCAAGATTGGTTCATTTTATAGATAAATTAGTGGGATATTAAGTACATCTATTATGAATATGTTTCTTCAGTATCCATCTTTCATGATACAGAAGAACTATATTATTCATTTGGGGATTGTAATATTATGTTCTGAATATACAAACAATAAGATGTCATATTTCTCAAATGTAAATTATAATTTTCTATACTAGAAATCAGATCATGGTTTAGTAACCATTTTCTAACTAATATGATAAAACTATAGTGATAACTATTAGGATAATTGTAAAACACAATGATTGGTTTTAGGAACAATATATTTGATTGCAGATACCACACGCAACACCAAGCATAAATGTAACCCAAAATATTTGAATATGATCATTATAAAAAAGTAGTGGAATTAGAGGGTTTGAGTAGTATTAATAAAAATATGATATTTATATATATATAATTTACAATAAATGAAAATCTATTTAATAATTATTAGGAAATAAACACTCAAATTTTAGTAAAGTTATTTTTACAAATTTTCATTAAAAATTATTTTTACGACATTAGTATGGAATAATATAATTATTTTTTCCCTTTTTAAAATTTTTTTCCATAAAATAAACATTATTTTTGAAACAATCATATCAAAAATTTATTTTTGTGAAATATTTTTTTTCTAAAAATGTTATTTTTCTATGTAGTAGGGAAAACGAAATTAAAAATTAATATTTTGTTTTAAAATAAATAAAAAGTAATACTAATTCAATTTTATTATCTAGAATGTAAATAAGTTTATTGGAATAAAATTTCTTGTATAATATTTTAAAGAAACAAATTTTACTTAAAAATGAAATTTTTTAGAATAGAAACTTTTTATCTTTTTTTTATTGAATATTATATTAATTTCATTCACTTATTGAAATAGAAGATTGATAAAAAATAATCCATACTTATAATTAGGACTTCCATATTATTTAAATATATACCATTTATTTTTTGTCATTATGAAGAGTAACCATCTTAGTTGTTTTTACCACAGTAAAGGGAAAAATGGGTAAATAATTGTTAAAATAATACAGTAAAGACTATAAAATGACCCTAACACATTCCAACTTTTTAATGAGTTATTTTCAACCAAAATCATTTATAGTCATATTAAATGACTACTTATTCCAAATTGTATTACGTTATTACTGTGATAATATTTTAATTAATGAAATGAAATAGATGTCACAATCATGTTTATAATAAATATAGAATTTTTAATATAGGTTATTACTGAATATAGAAAAGAGCCAATGAATAGCATTGAATCTCCCACCTCTCACCCAAGGGTTCCCCTTTGTGGATTTTTTGATAGGGGAGGCATATTTTATCTCTGACAGTGCCAGCCTTCTCCCCTCTTTTCTTTCTTCCTTCTTTAGATTTCCCTTGTCTCTCGTATCCCTTTGGTCATAGGTTTAATCACCCCCTTGGGGATTCCTTATTTTCAGTTTTTGCATTAAATATTAATATTGGAGTTATTAATGGAATTTTTTTTCTTTTATAATGATTTCATTTGATTTCTATCATGATTGTATCATTCTGTGTATCTGTCGATTCCTCTTTCTTTACTCTTACCATATATTACTACAATCCAAATTTTTGTCAGATATGAAGAACTTGTTAGCAGATATATTTTGCGATGTGATGTATGAGGCATCATCGGTTTCCCATGAGGCATGGATTATGGTGATCTGGTGATGCGGTGGTATATGTTTCTCATATGTTCGGGTTTCCTGTAGGGCTTGTTGGTCATAGAGATGGTCGTGTTCTGTTGTTGTTTCCTTGTTCATATTCTACACAACTATGGATTTCTACCAATTTCTACTCTATAAATTTATATATTATTGTGGATATAAAGATGGATTTGGGATGTGATGTTTGGGGAGGAGACCTGTTCCTAGGATAGATCAACCGGTGTTTTCATATCTTCATACACTAGGGTTTGGCGTCATTGTATCTTGTCGATTTTCTTCTTTTTTAGTAACACATATTTATGAGGTTTTTTTTTTATTTTTGGGTTATGTAGGAAGACCTGATTTAGTATCACTAGTGTATAGTTTACTTTGGTGATTATTTTGCTGTTGATTCCTGTTGGCCCTAGAGTGGTTACACCTTCATTTTTTGAGTTCACAGTGGTGTTTCATTCTTAATGACCATTTCTCCAATTGTCCCTATGTATTTTTTCTATTTTAATCTACCCAAGTAGTGTGATAGCATGAGGCACATAATTATTTATAGGACTTTCAAAACTGTTTGGCTCAGTGGTTGTGGTGGCGGCAACAACTCATGATGGCATTGATGTAATAGTTGTGTAATTATGCTGATGACCAGTGTTATTATTTGATTCCATCATAGTTCATTAATTCTTTCTTGGTGCGCTTCCATATGCAAATTTGTTCTATAATTTTCATCTTACCTATAATAGCATGTTGTGGTTTTGATTTTTGAGTTTTCAATTATTTGGGTTATTCATTTATTATTTTGGATGTGTTTGTGGTTTTTTGTTAGTTCTTGCTTAACCTAATACAGATTTACTATGAATATCAATAAAAGGGATTTTTATGGGTTATCTATAAGTTCCTTTTCTCTATAAATAATATATTTAAATCTAAAACATTTTTTTCATCATGGTAATTTAGTTTTAATTTTTATTGATGAAAAAATTGTCTTAAATGCCAATATAATGTTGATTTCGTAATTATTCAATTAATGGATAAATCATAAAAATGATATTAAAGATATTAAATATAATATAATTTGCATTAAATTAGGCTATCCACGAATTTTATAAATTTATATGACATATTATTTTTGTATTAAATTATTTTGGATGAATTTATCTTGTTATATTGGTATTATTATGTTTAATGTAATGAATATTGTCAAAATTCACTATAATGATATTTCATTAACATAATATTTTATCTAATTATTTAAAAACAAAATAAATATTAAATAATCAAAAACATTATAATATATAGTCTAAAATGTCATCCACTATTCATTTATAATCCATTTTTATTGTTTTTCTATAGAATAACCTTATTTTATTTTAATATACTGAGAAAATCGAACAGCTACCCTTAGCTAAATTATAAAAGGTAAACTCCTCCCTCATTTATTCACACTACATTGAGCCATATATCTAAAAAACCCTCTTCATATTTCTATTATCCAAATATATAGCCATGTTCTATAGGTATTGTTCCTTTCAAAAGACCAACCATAGTCATTTTCAGAAGAGATATTAAATAAGTCCTCCAAAGAAGAGAAAATCATTTTTACCAACTCTTACATGTTTATATCTTATTTTACTTCTTATTCATGTGTTTCTTTCATTGAAAATAAAAAATACATTGTATAAGATATACTTATATATTATTATAATTACTAGATAACCATATTCTCCCTTTTATCCATCCAATGAAAAATTAAATCACGACACATGCAAATATAGGGCTTATCATCTTCACATAGCTGTGTTATTTATTTATCATCATCACTTTTCATGGAAATTTATAACATAGGAAATAGTGAATATAAATGACTCTTATAAAATTATATTCTTGAAATTTCATATAACTTCTATTTCCCTACCCATTCCCCAATAAAATAATCATGTCATCACTTGTGTGTACATATAGATTATTGTCTCCATTGAGAGTTGTGTATCATGTTATATGTACACCTTTAAAAAAGATTATAAAATATAAGAAACAAATTTTTATGATATTTATCAGTTTAATATCATTATTGTGATTATGTATCGATAGCCTTCGCAAGAGAATGGTCAAACACATGAAAAACATGCATTAAAAAACAAGGCAATTAACACATGGAATAATGAAAATAATGACACATTATTAATGAACCGGTGGTAAGATGTTATAAATATATATATATGCTTATGGTAGAAAATAATAACACGTTTAAATAAATCAAAAATGTTATTTGAATAATTTTTATGAAATTCATGCATGAGGTTAGGGATTCCAAAGTCAGTTTCCATTCATTGTGTAAAACTTATATTTCATTTATTATGTCAAGATTAGATTATGTGAGAAATTAATTTTGATAATATTAAATACTATTTAAAAATTTTTATGTGGATATATATTTTATAAATATTATCATTTCATTTTATTAATTTTCACTTCAATTGTATTATCTTTCTAAAAGACTTCATCTAAATTTTGTTGCATTGTGGCCTTTTTTTATGTAATGCACTAGTATTATATTATAAAGTTTATATTTACCACATTACCATGTTAAAATTTGAAATTATTTATTTCTACGAAATTTAATTATATTTTTGGGTCAATACAAATAAATTTATTACAAAGTGGAAAGGGGTTCGCATCTCACTTTACTTTTGTGAGACATATTCCATATTCTTCACTTATTTCTATTTTTTGGTTTATATGTTACCATTTTCTAAATAATATCATGAATCTATTTTTTTCATGGTATTTAATGTTTCATATGATGTTCATTCATTCATAGGGATTGTGGTGAAATAGTTGAAAATGTGATAAGGGTTTGTTTCATGATCTCATCATTATTTCAGATTGATTATTTTCAAGTATCAACTGAGAAATATTTATCTTCCATGTAAATGTTTTCTAAAAATATTTTCAAAAATATTTCTAATATTTTCCACTTTTTTTAATGTCATTTTACCCCTTTTTCACTTTGGATAAAATAAATTGAAATTATTCATCCAATCATTCTCCAAAAATAGTACTTTATTACTTTTCATATAAAAGTATCAAATTAATGTTTTTTATTATATACAACATCAATAAAATTTCATGATTCCATGACACCTTAATTATATTATGATTCTATAAATTTTTAGAAGAATATTTTCAAATAAAAGTATATCATTATTCTCTGTAAATTTTTTATATTGTGAAAATTATTTTGGGAGAATTTTTTTTCAAGTAGCAATATTCATGTAATATCTTCAAATTATTTTCATCTATTTCATTATACTTTTATGAATACCATGTTTAGGATGTACTCTAATGATTCCATTAATTATTTTTATTTGGATGTTTTATGATCAATAGAAATGTGTAAATTATTTCTAATATATATAAATGGTTTTTCCAATACAGATTGTTATGGATTTTGTTATGGAATTTTTATTCAGTTTAATTGTTTATTTGTTTGAGTAATTCGTTGGAATTTATAAGTGATGGATATTTCCCACTATATACCACTAATTAATTGATAGTTCTCATGATATAAACAAGATTGTGTATTAACTAAGGCATTACACATATATTTTAGATTTTGTGGCATAAGGAATTGATGGTGTTTTCTGATGTCTTCGCTGCTGTCTCAAAGGAAATTATAAGATGTCTAACATTATAAATTACATCAATATGAACTAATTTCATGTCGTTTCATGGGATTAATTGATTAGTTATAATATATATGGATACATTTAATGATCATGTAATTATATATATGGAATTATTTTATTGTAATTTATTCTCATCATATTGGGATCACATTATTGATTAAAAAGAATGTGTTTTAGTTATTTAAATTGACATGTTGATTATTATTATTAATTAGTGATAGATTTCACTATACTTAACCCTTACTGATTATTTTATCACACTCTTATTTTGATTCTTTAATCAAAAATCTCTGAAGAGTACAATGGTTTTTTAGAAAGGATATCCTATAGGGAATAATGTTATTCTCAAAAATGTTATTTTTTATTTTTATTTAAAATTTATTATGGAAATTCAGGAATTAATCTTGTTTAGCAAGATAACTGACGTATTCATTCCATCAGAATGTTGCATCCCTATATCATATGATAATGTAGTAATGTAAATACTAAATCCATGATATTGTGGTCAAGATATTTATAGTTTATATCATTGGAAATTTAGTATAATCCTATGGAACATGATTTGCGAATAGAACTGTGTGACTAACATTGAGGATAATTCTTTTAATAGGAAAACATCCAACAAATTTTCTAATGATAATGGATAACCTAGGTTAAAAATAAGAACTCATTTATTGATAATAATGATTCATGATTTATAAATTCTCTGAATATTATTTCATTATTATTTTAAATCTCACTTGAATTATTGTATTTTTATATTTAGACATGGAATTATGGTTTTAGTCAAAATTGGGAACTATAAAGAACTAGTTTTAAATTGAATTTGACAAGCAGTGTGATGAAGAATTATTTCAACAATGTTATTATAGTTAATCAAATGATGAAGCATATTAATATTTTTGATGATATATTTTCATTAAAATAATAGTTATAGACACTATCACAGGTTTATAATTTTCAATGTTGATCATAATTTTAAATCCATAAACAACGCTTTTTTGTTTTATGTTATGGGTGTTAATCCACACTAATGATATTTTTGGGGTCATTTTGTAAATAAAACCATTGGTTTAGTATGTGAGAGATTTATTTAAGGAATAATTCTTGAAAATCATACAGAATTGTGTTATTTTGGTAAGGATACCTTTACGCTTTTATGATCTTTTAATTTTAGGTAATTATTGGATATTAAATTGTAAGTAATGAAAAATGAATTTTATGAAATTTCCTTTCATGTTAAAAAAATTATTAATGTTTAATATACTATGAGTTTTTAGTATTTTCAGCATATTTTGGTAAATTTTTTAAGGACCACTGGAATATAGTATTAGAAAACATAAAACCCATAGTTTGGGAGAAAACCATTAACATCTTAAAATTACATGAGGATTGAACCCAAAACCAATTGGTGAAATTGATGTGTCACCTACCACTGGCCTATGTGATGTCCGAGATAGTACGACATTGTTTTTATTTAGTTAAATGATATGATATATAGATAATAAATTCATTTTAGTAACACATGTTTTATCTCATACATGACAATGGGCATATAAATTAATTTGGGTTATTTGGTTTATATTATTTTGAAAGACGCTTAATATTTTGGAGAGAAGACATGATTAAGGTAAATATACTATTATGTAATTTTATTTGAGGAATAATGGTTTGCCTACTTCTTGGAATATTATATGATATCATTTTGGATTTATGTAAATTAATGTTATTTATGGAGATACATGGTGTATCATTGAGATTGTTTTTTAGGGTGTGATCATTTTTGGAGATAAATATAAAATTTATATTAGAAGACTATGTAATCAAATTATTCTTATTTTTTTCATTAAATTTATTCTAGAATATATTTGAGAAAATGTAATGAATCTTATTTTTGACTAATATAATTTTATCTTTATGAGTTACTACTGAGTTTTTGTTAATTATATTTTTTCTCTTCATATTATGGGTTATTCATTTTTGGAATTGTTTTATATTGTACTAACAACATTGTTTTTTGTTTATGACTAAAGATAGTATTAATAGGGTATTTTCCTTATGTAATTGTTTTTAATTTTGGGATGTTATTTATATTTTTTTATACCTGAAAAACATGTTCGTACTCATCATCTAAAGAAAAAGATGAGTTTGTGGTTGAAATTTATTGATATATGATACTCTACAATACATTTAAGTTTATTTAAAATTTTATTAATCTAGTATGTTATATAATTTCTCATCTCTAGGAAATAGGTTTTGTAACCAAAACATTTTATGTTAACTTTTATTACCATTAAATCAATGGATAATTAAATCATAATCGATTTATGGTTTTATTATAGATCACTTTCCCATGATCATTTTTTTCATCACTCTCTTTTAGTACATGATAATTTGATTTATATTCCGTGTTTTTGTTTTCACATTTGACTAATTTTCACTCTTTTTAAAACCATGTTTTATGGTGAACTTCCTATTTCCCTTTCCCACTTTTTAAGAGGATTTTTAATAAAATTTATAATGTGGGATTCTCACAAAGTTAATATGTAAAACCCATGATCACCAATACCATGTTCAAACTGAATGGAAACAATTTATTGAAGTATGGTAGAATGTACCACCCCTTGATTTATAAAGTAACCCTATGTTCGATAGTGTGTACAACATGCATCACCAGGATATTATGAACCCCAAGATATTATTATTTGACTATTATAACATAGCCGTAGAGAATAAAGGGATAAGAATAATTTATCAAATTATAAAATATATATTGTTCATAATCAATACTTATTTGTTGATATTTTTTATAAAATAAATACAGGAATTATATTAAATTCGTTTGATACATTTTCATGAAAATGATATAATTACTTCATGGGGAATATATTATTATTTTTTTTCCAATTTTATAATTTTTTTGATAAATTTATCCTAATTTTTTAAATTATCAGATCAAAATTATCTTATAGTGATTTTTAGTATTCTTCAGAAAATATTAATTTTCTTATTAATAGTTAAAAATAATTTTTTTAATGAAAACATTATTTTTTTAATACAACTAAAATTATGATTTTTTATGATTAAAAATTATATAACTCTAATATATTATAAAATAATTAATTAAGATAATTTGAATAAATTTTATGGTATAATTCTTTATAGAAACATTTTTATATGTAAAAATTTTTTGTTTTGGAAAATTTGTTTTTCATTACATTTTTCAATTTCATATTACATTAATTTCATCCATTTATACAAATTTAATCTTCAAAAATTGATTTCATATTTGGAATTTGAAGCTCTAAATTTAGTAAAATTTTACACATTATTTTTGGTCACTATGAAGAGTAACCATGATACTTTTTATTACCACGGTATAGGGTACGTAATGAAATTACAGATTAAAAAATATATACTATGTACTAAAAAATTACCCTAATACTTGCAAAAAATTAATTTTATTATAAATTTTTTTCCTTAACCATACTATTTATGATTATATGACCATTTATATCAACTTTTATGATATTATTACCATGATATTATTTTACTTACAGAAAAGTCAATTATGCCACATTCATGTTTTTAATAATTATAACATTTTTAATGTGGGGTTATCTAGAGTATGTATTAAACTATAAATAGACTATTTAAAACTAAATGATTTATTTATAGAAAGTTATTTTATATTTTTAATGAAAAAATTGAATTCATAAAAGCTTAAAAAATGTAAATGGATCAATTATTGAATGAATAAGAAAATAAAAAATGATATTGAAAATATTAAAAGTAATATTCGTTGAATTAATTAAAGAGATCCAATGATTTTATAGATATATATAACATTTTATATATTTATTAATTTTTTTGATCTTATCTATTTATATTGATATTATAAAATACAAAATAATGGTGTGTCAAAGTTGACAATATTGATATTTAATTAATATATTATTTGATTAAATTTATTAATAATCTTAAAAATATTAAATAATCACAAAGTGGAAAATAAATGGATATAAAAAATATCTCATATGTATTTATAGTACATTTTGAATGATTACATTATTATATATTTATTTTATTTTAATATTGTGAGACATTCTAAACGTTCCCCATACCTTAATTATGAAAGAGAACCTCCTCTCTGATTCCATCAATCCACTTTGATCCATATATATAAACAAAAATATTCTCATTTATCATATAGAAGTCCCAATCAAAGTTTTATATGTTTTATACTATAAAAATACCAACCATTTCCTCAGAACAATATATCTAATTGAAGTCCACCGAAGAGACATAATAATTTTTACCAATTTATTGATGTTTATTCTTTCTCTACTTCATCTTCTTGTGTTGTTACAATTTGAAATTAATAAAAATTTTGTTTCATATAAAATGATATGATATTATTAATATAAGACAACCATATTTTACCTTTTTTTAATCCTATGAAAAAGAAATTGTTTCACGTGCATACATTTAGCTTACCGTCTCTACGTAGTAGTGTAATTCATTTTTCCTCAACACATTGTTTAGATTATTATAATGATATAACTAATGGATATACATGATACATATGAAATAACATTTTTTATAATTAATATATGATCTATTTTCCAACCTATTCACCATTAATGGAATTATACAGTCTCTCGTGTGTTTGTACGGTTTACATAATCCACGAAATGATGTGATTCATTTTATATGTAAAACATAAAAATTATAATAAAAATGTATATAATGAATAAATATGATATTTTTTAATGTTAATTTCATTATTTAAATTATGTATCTATATCCTATTAAAGATAAATAGTAATTTCATGAAAAACATGCATGAGAGTAATAAGGCTATTAATACCCAAAATAGTGAAAATAATGAAATTGATTTAAGGACTGGGTTGTTATATGTTAAAAAAGACCACATTAGATGTTATAAATATGAATGTTGTTTTTATATTATTTAATATCATGTTTAAATCCCTTTCACATGATGTTGTAACATGTTTGAATGAATTTTAACATGAAGTAAGATATTTCTTAACATAAATTTTATTAATTGTTTATTCATCAAGTTAATTAATTATCTCATGCTAAGATTATCTCTTAAATGACTTTTTATTACCCTATTATGAGTTTTCCCATATTTAATTTGGAATCAAAGTTGATACACATAACTAAGTATTTTCTTATTAATCACATCAATGATTTTATCAGTGTAGGGGACTTCATTGTAATTTTATTTCATTGATGCATATTTTGATGTTATGAAAAAATATTATATTATGGGGAATGTGTAACAATCCCTTTAAATGTTAGTCAATGAATTTAATTATTCTAAAGTTATTTAATGTTTCTTTCATGGGGAATACAATTCATCAGAATACAATATTTTATGGGATTCTCATATAGCTTTTACTTATGTGACAGATATGCCATATTCATCACTTTTTATATTGTATTGTGTATACACAACACCTTTTATATACTATAACATGGGACTTTTTCAATGGTATTTAATGTTTTATTTGAATTTATATCTTTCATGGGGCTTTAGATTCAAATGATATAAAATTGGTACAAGTTTATTTCATGTTCTCATCATTATATAGGATTCTTTATTATTAAGTCTTAATTGAGGAATATTTCTCTTAAAAATCATTATTTTCTCAATATTTTTTCTAAATATTTCATACTATTATTAATTTATTTTTAAAAATCATTTTTACCCATTTTAATTATATTTTTCAAAAACAAAATTAAAAGGAATATTTCCATCAGTTTCCAAACTAATTACTTATTTGAATTTTCTTATAATGGTGTAATAGGAATGTTTTTTAACTTATAAAACATGAATGGAATTTCTTAACTTCATGGTGGCTTAATTATTTGATTAATACTATTTTAATTTATAACGTTTTTTTAAATAAATTAATTTATATACTAGGTGCACAATTTTTAGATTTTAAATATTATTTTCAAAGTAAAAAAGTTCATTTTTCATAAAAAATATTCCAGTATTAACTTTACTATGTTATAAATTATGTAAACATAATTTATTGATCCAATTATTAGGTTTTACTCTAATCATTACTTTACAAATATTTCTTTATATGGTTTATTATTAGTTTTACTAGTTAAAAAATTGATAATCTGTATAAATAGTACTTACAATACAAGTTTTTGTTTTTTAAGGCTTGTTGATTCAATTGTTTTATATATTCAGATGTGGAATTTATTAGACTTTTTTAGATAAGGTAATGTCCTAATCTATCCCATAGGTGTATATTTAGGTCTCCTGAGAAAAACAGGATTGGGTATTAGCCGAAGCCTAACCCATTTATTTTCAGATGTAATGGCTTAAAGCTATGATGACATTTCCAAATGTCTTGGTTGTGGCCTCAATTGTATGCTTGACATGTCTGACATCATAAATTTTATAATTATGAATTTAGATACTGATGTTCTATGTTATTATTATATTTCTTAGAATATCCACAGATATGTTTCAACCACATGTGATTATTTACATTGAAATTTTTTATTATCTTTTATTCCTTCAATATTATATTCCTGTTATTAATTAAATGGATATTTTTATTTATTTACATTTCAATGTTTATAATTCACATTTATTCATGATATATTCTACTTTACATAACCTTTACTAATAATTTTAGATCACTCATATTTTTTCCTTTCCTCATGAATCCCTAAAGTGTAATATGATTTTTATGAAAGAATATACTTTAGGGATCAATTTCAATGTTGAAAAATAATTAATTTTTAATTTGTAAATTAAAATGTAAAATTGGAATTCAATTATTTAATAGTTTTACCAAGATAACTAAATGATTCAGTCCTTTGAGATGAAAATAATTGTAAGTTATGACAATATAATAAACTAACCACAAACTCTAGACCTCTAGGTTTAGGGACTTATAATAATCCAATGTATATGTGATTGTATTTTGTTAAGGTAAATAAAAGAGTATAGTTTCCCAATCATGAAAAATGTTTCAGGATTCTATTAATGGGTGTGGTTTTAGAATTAATGTATCAATTATTAATGACATTATTGGATTTTTTTGAGTATATCTAGATTTCCATTCAGGTTTACAGTGATTGTTCCTTTACTTCACACCTAGTTTGACACTCTATGGAGGATATGATTTGATTACTCATACTTTCATGTTGAGCATTATTAAATACATGAATAGATAATGACCATGAATGGAATAGGTTAATCTTATGGGGTAATATATTTAAAAGGAGGCGTAATGATTTTGGAATCATACATATGTTTTTTCATGATTCTATTGTTTCCCTATATTATTTTTGTTAAATTGTAATTTATTATTTAATTCGATTTCTTCCTCATGATGGAATCATGTTAATTTGGAATCATGTTAATTTGGATTATTTCTGACAATACCCTAATTTTCCTCTAGGGAAAAAAATGTTATTAGAAATGGAATGAAAAATTTTATTATTATGTTTTCACCACACTCTCATGATATACATAATATTGAATATCCAAAAATAAAAAGGAGGTGAACCATTATATTGAGTCCTTCAGGAGGCAATATCCATATTATTTTAGTGAGTCTATTAATTTCCATGTTTCTGAACAATGGATCTATACCAATAAAATTATATTTTCCAATATCCAAAATTACTAATAGGATGAAATTATTTTAGATATTAATTGTTTTGAAGTAAAAGAAAATTAATGTTGTAAAATCATCAAGAACAAGAGGAAATGTGATGAAATTTATTCTATGATCATGGATGAGTTCAGGTGTTTATTTTTCAATATGTATTATATTATTATTGAATAAAATAAATTTGATAACTAATTACATATCCTTGATAAGGAGGACTAATCTATTATAACCAATAAATCACATTTTACAAGACATGGGAGATATGATTTTGCTAAAATCATCCAACCAAAATTTATTTTTGGTCGGTTCATTACTAGAATAAAACCATGTCTTTAAGAGGACTTATCCATTTGTTTCTTTAGTAGCTTAGATAAAATTGTTTGACGTTCAATCAAGGTGTCTTTTGATATTTCATTTACCCTTCAACATCATGTTTTTTCCAGGATAAGAATGATATAATTAAAAGGAAATTATAAAATTAATGGAAAAAAATAATATATTATTTCCTTAATGACCAATGTGTATAAGGAAAAATTGAGAAAGTTGTATTGAGGGGACCACTAAATGATTTAATGGAAAAAATAAAGTCATAAAGAAATATAATTACTGGGGAATGAGAAGAATAATTAATACAATTATGGAGAGAGAGAAAATACACCACCCGCACCCCATTATTTCAAATAAAATGTGTTTGGTCATTATGCTAAGAACTTCTCAATTATGAAGGATATTGATGTTGATTGTAACTTATAGCCTCCTAATCCCTGATAATAAGGTAAATCACATACGATCACTATTATTTATTGGGGTATAATAATGATATGGTGATATATATAGTTACGCTATAATCTAAAATCATCTAATATGTTATATGATTATATACCTAGCCACTTATTTATATCCAAATATTTTTTATGGGTATGAAAATACCCACAAAATGATTATATTTTGATTTATAAGTAAAAACCCTAATGGTATGATGAACTCATATCAAGCCTATTATTCTTATCCAATTGAATTTATGCGGAAAGTGATTATTAAATATCTAATTATTCTCCCTGTAGTTGTATATGATGTTTCCTTAGACATGGATTGTAGTTCTTTATAAAAATGCCACATCAATTTTCGGGGAAGTGATGTCACATTTCATCTTATATTCCAACCAATTATATTTATTTACTGTGATTATAGAGATTTACTTATAATAGAAATATTATCCACTATATGGTTCTTGAATCCTATTAAAAATGAGGTTTATCTCTAATGACTGGGGAAAATATCAAAATCGAAGACATTCCTATTTCCTAGGTGATTAATGTTATCTTTATGAAATAGTTTCTATAGTATTTAATTGAATCATGAACTTGAGTTTTCAAAAGAATTCATAAATATTGGAAGTCCTCTTTTTGAGGCTTCTTATATACTAACCCTCATTTAGTTTTTTGAATTGAAAAACAGATATCTTAGAGAATAGAACTGATATATTATTCTTCCATGTGCACAAATTTTGTGTGCACATTTAGTTTTTTTGTGATGAAAAATGGAATAATGAGGCACTTCATTTGTTATTAAAAACATAAAAATATCACTATCATGAATATTTATCTATTATTTATAACCTTTTTATTAATTATGGAGTGCTTAATATTTTTAAAAAATTGACCTCTATTCTTGATATCATCAATTGTGGTTTGGGAAAGAGAATATATCAAATATTGTTGTTCTACTATGGTATGAACACTATGAGTTTATAGAGATAGTTGTATGGAGTTATTAACTCTCATACTATGTTCATTAATTTATGTTATAATGAATTTAGATATTACTTAGATTAGTTTGTGGTGGCCATTATAGATGATATTAATATATATTCAATGTGAATTGACTAACATGGTTATTGAATGAGAATTGTGTTGAGGAAACTATAGAAGGATAATTTTTTTGAAATATGTAAAATGTGTGAATATATAATAAAAATAAATTTATTTTTGGATCATATAATTTCAGATGTTTTTATATCTGTGGATCCATCAAATATAAAATTTATAGACAGTTCACTCTGAATAACTATGGTGACTAATATCCATAGTTTTCTATGTTTTCCCAGATATTATAGAATTTTACGTGTGAATATATCATTGATATATAATACACTCACCTAGTTACCTTGAGTGAGATCTAACATACACTATACATATGAGTGTGATGAAAATATCAAGAAACCGAAGAGAAGATTATTTAGTGCACCCATTCTTACCATACCCTAAAATAGAAAATAATTTATCGTCTTTAGTGGTGCATACAATTTGGGACTAGGATTCCACCTCATAAAAATTGTTATAGTGATATCTTATGTTTCATGGAATTGAGGGTATATGAGAAAAATTTCCAAACTTATGATTTGGTGATAGATGTGGTTGTTTTTCCTTGGAAGAAATAGAGGCATTGTCTTTATGAAGATAGGTGTGACATATATATTGATTATAAAATTTTAAATAATATATTCAATAATTAGGATATGAAAATTCTCCAATGAATAAAATTATAGTAGATCAAATGTTATATTTCATCAATACACTAACACCATTAGAAAGTGAAAAGTGTGGTTGATTATCTAATTGAAAAGGATAATGCAATATTATATTTAATGTGGATCCCAAAAGGACCACTATTTTTTGATTTTCAATGAATTTATAAGGAATATTATTGGAATGTGGAACATAAAGTCTTTTTAAAATTTTGTTTCAACTATATAGTTAGGTAACAATTAAATATGATAAAAAGGAAGTGTAAATACTTTAAAATAAGGCCATAAATATTCTAGAGATCATCCTAGATTATGATTGTATGATAAGTTTTAGGAATTTTGTTTTTATATTACCAATTCATGGATTTATGAAAAAATTATTGGATAGATTCTCATCGTTAATAATTTAATATTCACCCTATATGAAAACATATATATGGATATTTGAAATAGTATTAATTGTGGGACAAAAATAAGAGAGACGTTGTAGAATTGGTATCCCGAACAATAGAATGTCATCATTTAAATGATAGGAGATAGAGGTCTGTGGTGATGTTACAACCATTACTCATTCCCTAATAATAATATTTGTACAACGTCGATGATCTTTTTAATTGATCTACCCAAAATTCGTAACATATATAATAATATTTCGGTTGTTATTGATCACTATAAAAAGTTAGTATATTTAATTTTTTATAATGAATATTTCTTTGTTTTTTTATGTTTCAATAATTAATAATAATGATGAATTAAGGTCACCTGGAGTTCAACATTATACAATATATGATCAGGATCTGAGAATTGCATTGATGATATGGTGTAGTCTTCAATTAGATTTTGATTTAGGGTAATGTTTGAGTACAAATCATGATCATCAGATAATTGGTTAGTATGGGAGAAATATTCTATCACTGGAGGATATGTTTAGGGATTGTTCTATGATTGACTAAAAATATACATTTTTATTGATTTTCAAGAAAGAACAGTACACCAGATACAAAAAAATACATCACAATGGTCTTATGTAATACAATACTATAACATCATTAACAAAAAATTTCATCCACTCACTAGAAAAACAACCCATGTTAAATAATAATTACATACATCCATTTTAGGTTTCCATAGATGCCAAAAAAACCACCACCATGTTACCCTCCCTCGAGGACCAAGAAAACTCAATATGATTATCCCTGATTATTTTACATTTTAGGATGATGTTTGTAATATTTTATGGAAAGACTCCTTTTCCTAACAGCTCTTTAAAATTATTCATTGATAATGTCTCCACTATATTATACACTAGCTTCTTTTTATTTCATATCTCTATACCCTTAACCATGGCCTAAACCTCTGCCTGTAAGACATCACCTCTTCCGTAAGTGTCCACGAATGCTGGAAGCACTGACCACTCCTTTTTTCTTACAACAAATCCCCCAAGCATCTCTCCCCTAATTAGAGACCCATATTTATTGAGCATGACCCCTGGCCATGAGGCTTCTAGAAGACCCAACATCCCTGCCCCATATTTCTTGACCGGTTGTATTTGGAGAGGTTCAAGATGATAGATTTCATAGATGGTGAAGAATGATAGTTAGATCACAATCTGACCAGATCCAGAAAAGTTTTTTTCATTTTGATTATTAAAATAACCTGATATCATCATATATTTTTGTGTTTCACATCATTTATGGCCTTCCATATGGTCCAACATTCTTCTATGAGGATGAAAATGATTGATTTTTTTTAGCCCCATGTGAACCATCTCCTCTAAACCATGAGTTGAAGAAAATATCATGAACCCCAACACACACATACCAATAAAATAATGATATGAAATCCTTCCATATGCCTCTGGACCATTAAATTTTATAGAAGAGGTTCCCCAAATTTTATTTTTTAATGGAACTATAGCACCTACACCTAGATTCCATGTTCTCTCCCATTCATAGAAAGTTCTCATCAGTAGGAAGGTCTTTATTCCTCACATTCCACAACAAGACATTAAATTTTGAGGGAATATCCTTGCACCATACAGTCACCCACACATATCTTAATTTGAAAAGACCCTCATCACATGGGAAAAACATTATATGGAGAAAACCCCTGACATAGATCCCATGAAAATGATTCTATCAGGGTCATCTATAGTAACAATGTTGTTGATGAGGGTGAGTTGGATCCCATCTAGTATGGCTTGAAGAAACCTGGGATGACCACTTTCCTCCCTAAAAGACAGATACAGAATGGGGTATCCCAGTAACCATAGCCTGCCCAACCCCAATCATGGAGCCAAAAATTGATGCTCCCTCTTCCAACTAACCATAGAGAGTGTTGTTTCAGGGTCTCCATTTATGAGTAAATCGGGCTCTATATTCCAGAAGGTCGGGTTCCATGATCACTCATGTTCATTCCATATATATCATGAATTATCCGGCCCCAAAGAGACTGACCTTCTAGAGCCTCCCACATAATCTTAGCATGAATCCCTTGCATGGTTGAGTAAACACTCCTCAGATTAATTCCCCTTTCGGAGAGAGGTCTTGAAATACGCTTCTCCAAATCCCAGTGATGTCGACCTTCCATCTTCCCATACCATATAAAGGACAACATAATCCTCTCCATGTTTATAATCACACTATTGGGAACCTTCAGGGTGGAAATATTGTGTATGGTAATTGAAACAATAAAGTTGTTCACTAGTGTTATTTGACCTCTAAAATATAAGAATATGATTTTTCCAGTTGGAGATACACCATGAGATTTTTCTTATTATCTTGTCAAAATGATGAACCTTAAGAAAGAACAACTAACCATTTCCTCAATATACTCCATGTGAATGTATCCTATTACCATACTCATGCTTACACCCAAATCCCTCTATATCCTTCCTGAGATATTTCTGTTTGTATAAAAAAGACTTTTCTCTTTGTTCACCACCTACCTTCTCAACTTGCAGTATTCCCCTCTAATCCCATTTAACCCCTACATTGACCTTGTACTAACATGGATAAATAAAATTGTGTTATCCACAAAAATCAAGTGTGAGATACCCCTTGTGGTATGCCTGTTAAGATAAGGGAGGATTTTACCCATTTTGAGGCACGAGTTTATATAGAATATGGGAGCATTTTGGGAGAGTATGAAAAGTGTGGGGGACAAAGGTCCCCTTTCCTGCGTCCCTAATTTTTTTTGAAAAACCCAAATTGCTTACCCAATAATGAGGTTTAAATCTACACCAAATGGATGAAACATAAAAGAATATCGCTAGTCCAATTAGAGAACACCATGCAAGCCTGGAGTAATATAAAAAAATCCCATTCCACCATATCTAAGGCCTTGATCTGGTCTAATTTTACCACCAAATTACCCCCAAAAAACTAGTTGTGGATGCCACATACCATCTCTTGGAAAACTCTTATTACACCCTGAATTGATATCCCTTTAATGAAATAGTGTTGTTCAGAATCTATCTATGTGTCCAAGTGAGTAGCCATGATTTTTTTGAGGATACTAGAAAGAGTCTTATAAGGTATATTTTAAATATGTATGGGTTTATACATATCAATGGACTAAGAATGAAACACTTGAGAAATAAGAACCATCTTGGTTGCACAGGAAATACGCAGTAAGTCCACACCCTGAAAGAAATCGTAGACAACACTCACAATATCCCCTTTAATAAGTTCCCATGTAACCCTATAAAAATATCAAGGGGAGCCATCAGGACCTGGTGCAGTTCATAATCATATAGAGTCCTCCTCAATCCCTCATCAATTTCCTTTGATACACTTCCAAGAATTCCATAAAAAATCTTAACAGAACCTCCCAGATACCCATCCTTCCATACTAGGATATAGAGCTTCCACCCAAGAATTAATATATTCAATGACAATTGCCCCTAACTCATCACAATCATTAGAGTAGGTTGATTTTTTCCATTATAATGATATATATATGAACATGTTTACTCTCTCAAATGAATGCGTAAAAGAATCCGGAGTTATGATCCCCTTCATGAATCCATATAACTCATGCTTCTTCCCTGTCCATCAGTTCCTGTCTCAGATGACAATCGGTGAGTTGATACTTTTTTCTTATAATATATTTAAACAAGGAATCATCCATATACTATCACAAATAGTTACCCATTTGTTTTACCTCCTTAATGATCTCAATCAGGTCCTGTTCGCGAGTAGGGATATTCTTTCTCCACATGTGAAGGATATTCTTGGGATGTCTTAACCTATTATGGAAATAATCCATGGGTTCCCCCATGGATGAAGGTCCTCTAATTCTATGACCACCTTGACGAAGCCTATTTACTCCATCCATGTTTTGTAAAAATGAACATGATCCCCCCTCGAGGAACCTGCACTCAGTGAATTGCAGAGAGGTGAATGATCATAGAGACATCAATCCAAGTGAGCATCATTGGAATCTCAGAAAATAAAAATTATGGCCTCATTCATCAGTCACCGATCGAGTTGAAAGAAGGTGTGTCCCCCATCATGTTTTTTATTTCACATGTTGAATCTATTTCTCACATAGGCCACATCCAAAATACCATTTATGGCCATGAATGAGATGAATTCCTGGCTGAAATTCCTAGGAAAACCGCCTCCCACATTCTTCTCCTTTGGGATTCCTATAATGTAGAAATCTCCCCCAACAATCCACGGGGCATCATCTGGATTAATACCTTCGAGATCACTCCACAATTTCTCTCTTTCCTAAGTGTTACAATTTGGATAAATGAAGGAGATAAGAAGTAATTGAGTCCCAACAGAA
This sequence comes from Viscum album, assembly GCA_963277665.1. Classification (NCBI taxonomy): domain Eukaryota; kingdom Viridiplantae; phylum Streptophyta; class Magnoliopsida; order Santalales; family Viscaceae; genus Viscum; species Viscum album. The sequence goes on along the minus strand of OY728162.1, from coordinate 911,339,044 downwards.
ATTTTAGTGGTCTGATTCTAGTCTGACACACTCAGTAGATCAACAATAATGTGATCTTTCCAAAACCTCCATATTTGGAAGTAAGGGGAGTCCCCATGCATAAAACAACAATCTTTATGCCTCTGATAATACTAATAAATTTTACTAGAGACCAATTTTAGTTCAAGAATAGAAACCATAGAAGCGTATTGGTTACATAATTCATTTATTATGAAACCAGACTTCACACAAGACCCATGACCACGAGTGTTCAACATTAAGACTTTAAATAGTAAATAGATCATGTTTGTCTTTGGCCCCAGACTCATGGAACTTGGCATGATGAGATGATATTGCACTAAAGGAAACCCCAGATTTAGATTGAGTATGGGTTAAAATAGAAGAATTTTCCTCCAATGAGATTTACACAGGATAAACCACACCTTGGAACTGCACCCTGAATGTGACTTCGGGAGGAAAAAAGTGTTGTTATTTCATATTACAATGATCCGGTTTAAAAAGAACTGGATGATATATAGGAGGGTAAGAAGGTATATGTAGTGCTGGTGCATGTGGATGGGAAGACTCCACTGTTTGAGAGGTCTATGGTAGAAGAGGTATCTCTCAAGATGATGAACGCAGAGAGACTTCATGATCACTCAGGCCTAGCTCTATCATAACGATCCCTGAGAAGAAAATGTTAGTAGGAACCCAATCCTCAATAGACAGAGTTTTAAGATGAAGAGTGTTGATGAGGGTAATCTCTATAGAAGAGGGACCCTTCAATGGAAACTTAAGGATCCCGACCCAAGCCTCTGATTACAGGAACCATATCACAACACGGGGATGCACTCTAATCACAATTAGAAAAAATTCTTGGATGAGATAGCCTCTGAAGTATGAATAGTAGGGTCATATATAGATCATTTATGTCGATCATCTCCCTCAGGGCCTGACGGAAACTGTATGTAAGGATTCCGATTATAAGACCTTAGTATCTCCTATGGTTTGGAGCCCTCGCAATGATATTTGCATTACACCTGCAGAGAATGACCTGAAATGTGGAAAAAGGAGAAAAACATAGGAAAGGTGGGATATATTAGTGGTTGATGATGATCCTCCATACCTCTAATCCTGATCACAATATGGTCTTGGGGAGTCTGAGAAATATCCACCTCAATAAAGATCATCACAATCGAAAGCTGAATGCAATGTAATGGTGACAATCATCGAATTATTATGGAATTCAAATTTGGTGAGAAGGTATTTAGAAACATTATTCATGGAATAAGGTTATAATATTTAAAATTAAAGTAAACCTATGCACATTTAACATTGGATACCTCACGATTCTTGATCAATATTAGATTTAACTTATCATTTAGATGTTTTGTTGAACCTCTATCCGAGTAATAATGTATTTCGTGAACTATTCCTAAGGAATTTCATAATGTCTACACCCTAATATTTTATGGTATTCCTTTATTAAATATTAATATCTTCAATAGTTTATTCTTCACCCAAAACTGATATTAAAACTATGATATACTATTTAGTATGACCATCAGAATAGTAATGTAACAATTATATATGGTAATATGACCAAAAAAATTGTAACTTCATCTATAAAATTATAAATACATTTTTGGTATCTTAGGAATGAAAATATGATATATTTATATCATAGTATAAGTGATTAAATGTTAAAAAAATTATAAATTAATTGTTGGTATTTTTATAATCTATGAATGTTTATTTATAATTTTTCTATAAATATAATGTTTTATAAGAAAATTTATATTCATGAAATATAATCCTAAAATAATTTTATGTTTTCTAATGATAATTATATTATTATATGCGTCAATAATTAATTTTTCAATGTGTTATAAATATATTATAATTTCAAATTCCACATTTTTTAAGAAAAGATAATTTTAATTAAAAATTAAATTTAGCATATTTAGAAGGTTATTTTCATAAAACAGTGTTAATTTCTAAATTTTTCATGTCGTTAAATTTTTTATGTGAATTTTTTATTTTTTCATAAATACATTAATTTTTACATAATACTAAAATGTGGAAACATAAAGTAAAATTCTATTATAAGATAAATACACTATTCCATGATCCATTTATGATGTAATATTATAATAAAGAACTTTCAATCCTTATTTTAATATATATAGTTTTAATACTCAAAATAATCATTTTCTTGGGCCAAAATAATGCAAAAATTAAAAAAATATTAGAAACACCATCTCCTCCACTATAAATATCCCCTGCCACCATTATCCTCACACCTCCATAGCCTTGAATCTTACTTTTATTCTACCAGTTTCCTGTACCAAACCACACCTCCATGTTATGGTCTTACTATTATCACCAAAATACTACTTCAATTTTCCATTAATTGGTTTACAATGTTAATAATTCAAGATGTAAATATCCCTTCGTTAATTTTTTCATTAAATTTCTTTTCATTTAGTATAATTTAATTTCATCATCTATCGAAACATAAATTATTACTCTTGTAGCTTATGTGTACTAGAATTTTATTATGATATTATATTATCCACAATAAATTCTTTTCTTTTTCCTTTTTTTCTAAAAATAAAACTGATGTCTCTGAGGTGTCGATACACCAACTTCGTGAATGATGAATATTTCATTTTCTAATACCACCATAAAAAATGGTCATAAAAATTTACTATCTTAAAAACAAACTAGTATAATTAAATTAAAATATATTTAATATTCATGAAACAATATATATACATGAAATTAATTAGTAAAACAAAACTAGTGCATGGTGATTGAAAAACACCCAAAAATCAAAATAGTTATCACTAACATTTTACCAAATGAATCATTCTAAAATGTAGAAAAAATATATATAAGTCCATTAAATAGGATTGATGTTTTTTAATAACATATGATTTCAATTCTCGATAACTATTCTGATTTCACATGATCTTTTATTCACATATATAAGTGAATCATTCGTGAATACAAAAAAAATTAACGCTTTCGAAAGTCGAAATTGAATCTTATAAGTAATCAAAATGACTATAAATAAATTTAGTAAAATTAAAATAAATCAAATACAAGTTGAATAATATATGATTAAAATTAATAATGAATCTAATTTCATTTTCCATGACGTTAATTAAATGTGTAGAATAGTTACGAACATAAGGTATGTGTTTCTTCCTAAACCTCCATTTTCATTAGGGTTATGTTTTTTCTCTCATTACCCCAATTTAATTATTAATTCATTGATATAATACTTCTAAATTTTATTTTTATGTTTAAAGATTATGAATAATTATCATTTTACCTTTATTATATGAGAATTACATGTTTTATATGATTTCTCTTTTCAATTCCTCCTGATAAGCATGCTAGTTAAAGGGTACTTCCCAATTTCTTACCCATTATTAGAAATTCACCATAATCATCTATAAAGAGACAATATTTTTTTATAAAATCGCTCTTTTTATGATGAAAATATATCTTAGTTATCTTTTAAATTTATGCAAAAAATTATGCCTTGGTCTACATTGATGATTCATTAGTATTCCCCTTAAACCGCCCAAAATGGACCATTTATAAAGTTTCGTAGAAACTATTTTTTATGTTTTAACTTAATTTGGAAATCATTTATGAATGAAATATAATTTCATTATCAATTCCTTTTATTTCTTGGATATAAATGAATATACATTGATTTTATGATATATACAAATGTAGTTTTCCAAATAAACTCTTATTGGAAATGTAAATGAGTATTTCTCTCAAGGATTTATCAATGATTCTATTATAGTACATATAATCTATTTAAAATCACTCTATTTCGTATTATTCATTAATTAAATTGATCTCTTATATTACCACATGCATATATTTTATCGAATGGATCATGATTATTTATGGGGATGTGCTATCTGGATACCATTTACAACATTACATTGGATGGTTTATGATATTTGGTTATGGAATGTTATTAACATTTCATATACAAGTTTCATTGTGAATATATATGTTGATTATGTTTTACCTAATTTTTATGAGTAATTCATTGGACATGGTAAGTGATATGCAGGGCTTGATATGTCCTCTAAATGAATTGGAAGGTCTCATGATACAAACTAGACTGGGTTTATACAAATTTATTAATGGTGTCTTGGAATATGACTTGATGGTATGTTTATAATGTCCATAATTATGCATTACCTCATTATAATACTATTAATTTATAATCGGTATAAATATTTGACTAATATAATATCCATGGTTATGTTTTATACTAATGTGGTTACTTATATAGAATTATTTAATCTTTTATTATTCATGCCATATTGTTCTCATGATGTTTTAGTGGAAAGTGTTTTCAGTTATTCACACAGGAAATTATTTTGATTATTTATGACATCATTTTATAAATTTCTTACCCTTACTGGGAAATTGAACTCACCCATTTCTTTTTTTTTCTGTAGGATGAAAAGATGAGAATTATGAAAGACCTTCAGTGATGAACTAACATGTAATGAGTGTTTCCAATTGAGTTTCTATGTCATATTTCGTTTCATGTTATAATGGAAAATCTATTTTTTCATGGTTTTCCAAATCTACTAAACATTTCAAAAAATTTGAGATGTGTTCTATTGTTTATAGTACCAATGTAATTAAATAGGGTATCACCTCTGGGTGACTAGGGTTGGGATATTTACAGTTTGTATCAAAGAAAATTTAGTAGAATTATTATAAACTAGAAAAATAAATTATGAAACATAACCCCGATATAGACTTCTAATATATGCATATATGACCATCCCAGAGTTTTCCTAAGGTATATATTTTGTGGGTATTAAAAAAATACATCATTTTCTGGATACTACATCTGGATGTGGTGCTGGAACACATGTACCTATGTGTAACAACTCTAACAAGGCTTGTCAAGCCTAACTCTGTGTAACCTAGTACGTGACAACGTGAATTATTATGAACCTGGTTTGACAGTCCCAATAGATATTCTTAGGATAATTCAAATTTTCATTACAAACCATAATAATGAAATTAAAAATTAATAAGTCCCCAATGAAACCATGTTTATGATTATGATAATAGTTTTGGATAAATTTCCAAATTATGTTAATTATTTAGATAGTTCGAGATTATACATTATGCATCATTACCTAATTTAGTGTATTCCATTATTTTGAAATTACTCATAGTAGAATGAATGGTATATGTATCAACATGGATATCCCATATAGATATTTTTGTCCTAGGAAAGACAATGAGTTTAGAGACAAAGCTGCAGCTAGAGTTGAGAAATGTATATCTATACTTGTATAGCTGACCCGGGATATGAAAATTAACCTTACCTCTATGTAGAATTTTTATTCTTAATATAGATTAACATTATTATAATTCTTCATGTGAACAAATACCTCCATCATTCTATTGGACTATAACACATTTGTAACAGTTCAGTTAATAAGTTCCATAGAGAAGATATATCTAACTTTGGGAAGTAATGAATGGGAGAAGGTTATCATTAATGTATATCATCTATCTAGAGATGCACATCAATGGGGGACATTAATTCAAAATTCAATGGAGGGTGAAAAAATTTAAAATAATTAATGGAAATATTTTAATGAATTTTTCATTGAATAATATTTCCCTGAATATCAATATGTTTATGTGGATGGTAAAATCTTCAATATGAGTAAAAAGGAGGATGAAAATTATTCCAATTATAAATCAAAATTTTCAAGGTTAGCATGGAATTATATGGATTAAATACAGAATCCAAAGAGTCATTTTGATTGATTCATTTATGGGTTAATACCATTCCACCCAAGGGAACTATACTACAAATATTTCTCATCATATAATGATATAGACTCATGTTTTATCATGATAGAGAAATAATTCTCTAGAACCTATGACATTAAATGAATAAAATAGAAGAATTCATATGATTAACACTCTAGAAACATAAATGTTGAATATGTGATAAAGGGAATATTTGAATTTCTTTCTTATAATAAATGTGGAATGAAAAATCTTGGAACCTGACTATTTGGAATTGGATTTTTTTACAAGTGTGGAGAAAAAGGTCATCAAGATCATGATTACAGGGGAAGGAAAACATAGACCAATATTAAATGCTACAAATATAATGTGTTGGTAAATTATGAAAATTATTTTCCTATGTGTTAAGGTAACTTGGCCTAGAATAGACCCAGAGAATAAGGATATGCTTATGAAGTAAATATTGTTATATTTTATGTTCGTGATGATGTAGTGGTAGGTACATTAATCTACTAGCAAATTTATCTAAAGATTTAATTCATTTTGGATCATCACATTCCGTTATATCATCTTAGTTTTTATTAAAATTAGATATTTCCAATTCACCTTAACAAGGGAGGTTTTAGTAATTACTCCTAGTGGTAACTTTATTGCAACAGAAATGTGTTTAAAATTTCGTATTATAACACATAAACATGCTCCAATTGCTGATTTTATCATCATACATATGGTTTATTTTGATATAATCGTTATTATGGAATATATTTCTAAATATAATGAATAAAAAAATTTTAAATAGAAAGAAATTTTTATTCGTGATGAATGTTGAAATATCTTGCCTTTTGAGGGGAGACTTTATCATTTCTTTAATACCTACATCTGCCCCCAATAGCTCTACTAAATGAAATTTTGGGGGAGTAAGAGATAAAATCGTCTATTGTTGAGGAATTAAATCATAAAATTGTTCATTACCTATTGTTCAATAATACATTAATGTATTTTCAATGGATTTATCAATAAATCCTCTAGTATGTGAAGTTGAGTTATTTAAAAGTTTAATTCCTAGTGGAATACCTATATCGAATCTTCCTTATCAAATGTCTACTGTGGAATTAGTAGAGCTACATAAACATGTTAATTAATTCAGTGATAATAGATTTTTTTCCCATGTAATTATTTTGGGGTATCCCATATTCTCTTTTTCCAGAAGAACGAGGATCAATGTGGTTGTACAATAACTATTGAGAAATCATTAATATTACAATAATGAACAAGTATCCTCTACATATCAGTGATGATTTATTTTAAAAACTAAACAAATGTAAATATTTATAAAAAATTATACTTGGATCATGAAATCATCTGTTGTGTGTGAGGAAGTAAGATATTCTAAAGTCATCATTTTAAACCAGGTATGAACATTATGAGTTTATAGTAATTTTATTTGGACTCACTACTATACCCTCTATTTTTATGGATCTAAGGAAAAGTTTTTCAAGGAGTATCGTGACTAATTTATTTAGTATTTAGTGACGATATATTGATATATTAAAAAATATATGGATTCCATGAGAACCACTTATGGGTTTTTCCAGATACTCTTAGAAGAAAAGTCTTATATTGGAAGTTTAGTATGTATGAATATTGGCTTCAAAAATTTTCTTTTCACGCTTATATTGTCTATAAGTATGGAATCATATTTTTCCTAAGAAGAATATGTAGTCCATAAATAGACTCCACCGATGAACATAACCGAGGTATGTAGTTTCATTGGTTTAGTAGGTTACTGTGAGATTGCTTCATAATTTTTATTGATTATCTGACTTTTCAACCAAGCATACTTGTAAAGTGGATAAATTCAAATGGAGAAAAGAGTTTGAATAATGTTTTCAATAATAGCATAGGTGACATTAGATTTAGTGGAATTTATGATAAAGACCTGACCAACTATTTTTATGATGTGAAAATTTATAAATTTTGAGGTTGAAATTTTTTGAAGGATAAGAGAATGTACCCCCTTAGATTTTATAGTATTCCACATTTAATATTTTATATCATTGAAACATTATGAATCATGAAACAATATGATTTAAACTATAATATACTATTAAGTATGATCATTGGATTTTTAATGTAACCATTAGGAATAGTAATATGGACAATAGAATAGTAACTTCACCTATGAATGTATAAATAAAATTTGGGTATCTTATAAATGAAAATATGATATATTTATATCATTGAATAAGTAGTAAAATGCTTTAAAAATGAAAAATTAAGTGTTACTTTTTTGTTAAAGAGTAAATTTTGATTATAAAATTTAAAATTATTATACTTTTTAAAAGAATTTTTTTTAAAAATAGATTCATAAATTAATAATTTATTTTTTTTATGATTATAATAAAATTTTATGAAACCTTAATTAATTTTTCAAGAGTTATAAAATGATTTATAATTTGAAAATTGATATTTTTGGAATATATGATGATTTTAATAGAAAAACTTATTTTCTCAAATTTATAAAATTATTTTCATAAATAAGAGTTAATTTTTTAATTATACACTTCAAAAAAAATTTATAGGAAATTTTTTGTATTTCTATAAAATACATGAATTTTTGTGAATAGTAAAATATGGTAATTTACGGTGTAAATACATTGTAAGTTAAATACAATAATCATTGATTCAATGCTGATGTAATCACCGTAATATTTAAATCCCCTTAAATATATTAATATGTTTAGTGAAAATTGTAAAACTATTCCTATTTTATAGCCAAAATAATATACAAATAAAAAAATATTCAAAAAACACCTCCCTCCTCCAATACAAATACTATCTCTCATCACCCCTTCTCCTCAAACGTCAAAAGTCTTTAATATTTATTATATTATTCCATTTTACTCTCCCAAATCTATCCCCCCATGTTTTTTTCTTGATGTTCTCACTAAATTACCATTTCAATGTCTCTTAAAGAGGTTCTTAAGGTGAAGAATTCTAGAGTCAAATTCACTTTCGTTATTTTATTTTCATTTCAACAGTTTTTTTATAATCAGTTTCATACCTTCTATGGAGAAAAATAAAATCTATCTACATTATATTATATATACAGTAATTTTATTATTATAATGTTATAGCCACTGTCAATTATTTTCATTCCCCCATTCTTTTCAAAAATTGAAAATGTCGTCTCTGAGGTGTCGATTCACAACCTTCGTGGACGAGGATTCTTTTTTTCTAATAATTCATTCAAGGATGGTAAAAAAATTACTTTTAAAAAGATTATTATGTTTAAATAAAAAATATTTAGTGTTCTATAAATTATATATATAAAAATATCAATTAATAAGATAAAAATAGTGTATGATGATCAAAAAAGTGCCAACAAATCCAGATAGTTTTCATTAACATATTATCTATGGAATAATCCTCATATATGGAATCAATATAACTACACGGAACATTGAATAAAATTTGTTTCATGATTTTTTCTGTAATGTTATTTTACACTCAACAAGACTATATCCTTTAATTAATGAAGTGAGTATAAATAAAATGAGACTATTGGGTTTCGACTGGTATATGACCATTGATCAGAAAGACCATTGGAAACTATACTCACAATGTTATTCTTATTGTATATTATACAAACGATCATGGTTAAACAAGACATATAGAAGAGTCGATGGCCTTATCTAGTAGACTCGAGCCCTATGAAGCCCATCTATTAGAGCTTGAGAAGGATGTAGCATCATCGGGCTTTCCATTGGACCAAGCCCAAGCTGAACTACAACACGATAAGCTTGAACAAAATCAATTAAGGGAGAAGTTAAAGAAGATATAAATCACCTCTTGGGAAATGCTTTCCAAGTCACAACAATATTCGTTCACATTTTCACACCTTACTCATAGGTTTGATAAAGATGTTATAAGGGTCAACGTATTAAGGCCTTAGTTAATTTGTGTAATCATTTTGTATAAATGAAAATTTTATTTCTTATTATTTTAAAATTTATGAATTTGAAATATCAAAATAAATATAGTATAATTTTTAGAAGTTCCATATTATTGATGAATATCGTAAAAATGGTATTTTAATTTTTTTAATGTTTAAATAATTAATAATGTGAAATGATTTTCGAAAAATGGTCTTCTACATTGTTGATCAATACGAAATTTAGATTCTAATAATATCAAATTGATTTCTATTGAATAGTACATTATGAATAGTAATATTACCCTTATGAATAGTAATGTGACCAATGGAATAGAAACCTTACTTAATTATGTATAAATATGATTTAGGCATCTTGAATGGTAATGTGATATAATAACATAAGTAAAAAACAATTCAGAAATTATTAGTTATGTATAATTATTTTTGGGTAAAAATTGTTTTTACATAAAAATAAAACATCTCATAATTATAAATTTATTTTCACAAAATTGAGTTCATTTTTTAGTTCTGGGCATGGATATTTGGTTAGGGTGAATTTTTGAGATTTTTATAAAATGTTTTGTTTTCGGTGAATAGTAAATTATAGTTTCGAGTTTCAGTGTGTTTTATGGCATCATTAATGATGTAATAATGATGTAATAATTTTGGTAAACTTCTATACAATAAGATATGTTATGAGTTGTCCCAAGTGTCCAATACCATGGGAATGCCCATGGTTTTTCAAATACAAATAATGAGGTGTCCCTTGGAAATTAATAAAATATTCCATCACTTTTTCTATAAATTACATAAAATTACTTCATTACATGAATTCCGAATTCCACCTTGACTAAGATCTATCATATTTACCTCCTAAGGAGTCCTTACAAGGTTCCCTCATGACCTCCTAGGTCCCAACCTTCGTGCTTTAGAAGTTAATCTTCAAGGTAAGCGATCATTTCACCCTTCTCTTTTCATCATGCCTTTTTTATGTTATGTATTGTAGTTTAAATTTTCTTATGTAGGGGTATGTTATTATTTATATTTATTTATGTCCATTTTAGGTCCAAATGGTTGGAGACTGTTTCCACTCCCATCAAATGATTTTCTGAATTTTTTAGTGAAGTCGTTAGGTTGTAGAGTTTTTGTAAAAGAAATAGCATATATTCATTTATTTGAAGTTTCATTTTCATGTTGTATGTCATTCAAAAATATGTACCATGATCTTATTTACATTGTATTATTTCACTATACAGTATTATGAGTTTTATATGAGTGTTTATCCCTTTTCTCCTCTTCTTTTAATGTTTTCTAACACCAAGTTGTATAGTCATTATGATGCAAAATGATCATATCGAAATATCTCTCTTTTTCTCAAGAAATACTCTTAATTTATTTATATGAATACAAAAACCTATTTAAATTCTTGTTTTATTCATAAAGACATAAAATTGATATATTTTAACTGTAATTGACATACATATAACCCTCAATCCCATTCCATGGGTTATAAATGACATAATGATATCATTTTTAATAACCTTTTAAAACGTCATGATTTTGATATGAAACCCATTTCTAATATTCTATTTAGGTTATTTATAAATATTATGATTTTTATCCATGTGGGTCTGATGAAAATAAATACATATTATGGGTGCACCCTGATAGTTCTCCAATACAATGGGTGAAGAATTAATCTATATTGATGTCATGTTTTTCGATACCTTGGTGAGTAATCTATGAAATTTTAATGACACCTTGGAGATGGAACTTCGTGATATGTTCATGAATGTCTATATTAATTGTTGTAACCAAATTTTAAAATTATTTTTCATGTAATTATTTTTATGATATGCCTCTTTATCTCCATCTTTTTAATGATATCGATCAAGATCAAATGTAAATTATTTCATTTGTTTTCCTTACTCGTCATTATGATCACCCATTCCATTGATGCTTGTATCTAGGTTATGAGATGCAGTGATTTTACTTAAGTTGAAGTTATTGAGATTCCTTACATGTGGATTAGAATAATTATTTATATTTTCATGTATATTGTACCGATTTCCAATACACTAGACATTAAAGATCCTTTATTGGTAAAATGTAATGGAAAGTTATATAATAAAAAGGAGAGATTCCATTGTTGGTATAAAATGATAGTTCAGTTATTTATAGAAATTAGGCAATGAAAACATTAGGAAGGCCCCTATAGAAATGTTGAAAAATAGGAAAACATCCAGGTATTTTTTTGAAATTTTATGTTAGTGGTTTCAAAACAAATAAATCCTTATCTAGATAAGAACAAGTGGATATGGATCTAGCACAGATATAACTAGGAGTGAAAACTCTGACAATGAGTTTCGGGCTTGAATCGGGATATCCTGGAACATGACAATGGGCCTTTCAGAACTCTTGGTTAGACACTCTCGGGGGATGCATTTGGTTAATCACATGATTTTTATGAATCATTATGGTGGATTTATATTTAAATTTAATTGTAATTAAAGAATACTATGTTTACGAATAATGTTTCAAGACATAAAAATCCATTATAGTAAAAACAATCGATAAATTAAATAAGATACTAACTAAGGTTTTGTTCTTTTATAAAATGGACATAAAAAAGACGAACTGTGAAAATGTTTACCACAATAGACCATGCGCTAATGACCATCTGATGTAAGTAGAAAGGGAAACATTCATAAGAATCACATACATAGCTTATTTTAAATTTAAATTTATTTTAATTTCCATTAATTGTTTGTTTTGGGGGTTTACAATGGTTTTATAGAGAATAGGTGAGTTTTCGTGGATTGGGCCAAACCGTGAGCCCAATTCTAGATTTAAAAATAAATTTTGATTCTTTTATAACATACTCATTTTTTAATATTTTATCACTCATTCCAACTCCTAAATTTCCTCCCCTGATATATTAACACTAAAATTAAAATATGGAGCCTTTGTAAATCCATAACCATGGTTTAGTTGGGTTTTTATTTAAGGGATTGGGCCTGCCCGGAAGCCCATATCCAGTTTTAAAAATTAATTTTATTTATTTAATAACTTATTCAATTTTAAGTATTTTTCGGTGATTCAAAGCCTCATATGCGGCCCTTACACCCAGACGCTCCCCCAGCCTCTTTACCCCCCACTTTTGTGCTCTTAGGATCGCGATTTAGGGACGAACATCTTAGGGTTTCTAAAATCGGGCAGATTTAATGAGGTATGTTCATTCAATCATAACTCTCTCAATTCATACTCTTTTCCCTCCATTCCAATTTCTAAATGACCTAATAATTCTTGTGAGAACATACCCTGAGTTTTGGACGTTTTCAATTTCAGATACTTCTGTTTTGTGGAGATTCATTCTAGATTTCTCAAGTAAGTTTGTCCATTTCTTTTCCCCTTTCAAATTGATTAGGGTTTCATTCTATTTTTTTTAGGGTTTCCTCCCTTTTTATTGAATTGAACAATGACCACTGGGTAGGGGTTCGAACCTAAGGTTTAACCTTGGGTTTTCTTGGTCCAATTTTCTATTTTTAGGTTTGATCTACCCTTCTTGAGGTGCGGCGGTGGTGCGTTTGTGTTTTCACACAAAGGATTCAATGGTTTCATTTGATTTGGTAGGTGATTACAATGTTGATGCAATCTTTTTGTATTATCATGCTGTATTTATCATATTTTCAGATTTATATAATTTTATTATTGCTAAAAAAATTTGTTCTAATGATGTTTCTATTGCAATTGAATTTAAAATTCCAATTTGGTGTGAAATTGGGGGTTTTCCAAAGAAGTGTTTTGTTTGTTTATTTGGGGATGCCCTATAAATACTTAGTTGTTTTTATTGATATATAATAAGGAATAAAATACTGTTTATAATGTTTATCCCCTTTGGTAATTTCTGCAAAAAAAATGGGTTTTAATTGTGTTTGTAAAGAAAGTGAAGTTTTGGTTCCACTTTTGTGTGAAAATGAAGGTTTTACAAAGATAACACTTCTTGTTTAACATGGGGATGCCCAAAAAATGATTTGTTGTTTTAATTGATATTTATTGGGCTGCCTCTACTGTTTTGGTAACTTACAATTGTGAACATCATGTACAAGTGGGTTTCTTAAGGGGTTTTGTGTGCAAAACTACACGAGATTTTTTGAAATTGATTTATTCAAATTCAAAGAGTTTGTTGTGTGTTTTAAGTGGTATAAAATGAGATAGCTATTGTATTTGGTGTATGTGACTAGTAGTGGTGTTTTACATTAAAATGGATATGTGTTAAATCCTGATATTGTTTGAGCACAAAGGGGGAAGCCCGGGTACCTTGGTGGGGCGGATTTGTACTAGTACGGCTAGTGGACCGGATGGGTTTTGTCCCTGTTTCACTTAGCATTTGGATAAAGACTAATCTAACTAAACTATGTGGATGATGATTGGGGACCACTAAGTTATGGGTATGTTCCCTACTAGTGGCTCATGCACGAGAAAGGATTTTACTATTGTTACATTACACTGAGGTACGAGGTACATGGGGTCTGAGACTATCTAGTGCCTAGGGGTGTTCCCGGTTTTGTTGCTCAGTGGATTTGTGGTATTTTCCCTTGTATCTGGGTGTCTATGGAATTATAATGCAGTATCTAATATTCCTATTTAAATGTGTTAACATTCTGAAGGTTTTATCTTGAAAAATGTTTTCAATTTAAAGTTTCATTTCGTGGAATTTGTCACAGCTTTTAATTGCATATTAAAACTACTTGCTTTTTCACCGCGTATTGCATGCACCTTGGAATCATAGGGTGGTATCCTATTGGGATTAGGCTCACACCCTACTTACACCATTTGGGTGTAAGTAGACCTTTTTTTTGACCCAGGTAAAGGAAAGGCAAAGGGTGATGGTGGTTCAGGGTGTTAGTCCTCATCCTTGGGGCGGAGTAGTGGAGACGACTTGGGGGTGATGACCCCCTTGTCATGTGGAGTCTATGGGGCTATTTTGTTTATGTTCCATTGTGTCTTTGGACCTTTTGTATTGAATCTAAACCTATGTATTCAGTTCTGGTTTTTGTTTAAACATCGTTTGGTATAAATTTTTCAGGTTCAGTTAATTGATTGTTTTTAATGGCTTATGCCTTCATATTCGGGTAAATCATTCCCAAACCTAAATAAATGATACCCGAGCACCTGTGCCATCCCGTTGGGATAGGGAAAGACCTTCGGGTCATGTTACGGGCTGGGTTTGGTGCCGGTTTTGGCGGCGACCAGATTCTGTTCGTGACAAAATGGTATCAGAGGAGGTTCATGTTAACTCTTTGGGTCATGTTATTTCGGGAAGAGTCAGGATATCATGGAGTTAGGATTGTAGGGACTTGTTATTATAGTTATGGGTAGTGTGCCTGATCACCACACCTCATGAAAGGATTCATGTTTTATAGGGAAGTCAGGAATTATCTAAGTCCTTTGGTTTTCTTGTTTTAATGATGGTTAGGGGAAATGAAAAGAGAGTTGGGTTAATGGTCTCAGTAAGCTCACAGGGCCAGGCAAGCCATGTGGAGCTGGGGATATTCCCTAGAACACTCTTTGTGACAGTGAAGTGATTGGAATATGGGCGCCAACCATATGTACAAGTCACCCATTGAAACCTGTTTCCTCTCGCATTGTCTTGTGTTCTTTAGTTTTGAAATCATGGAACTTTGGTTTTAAACTGACTTGGTTTTAAGAATTGTAAAGTTTTTGTGAAATGAGTTTCAAATAAATATGGAATGTTTTGATTTATGAAATGGTGGAACTGAATTTTCAGAATTGTTTTGAAATGGAAAATAGTATGCTTACACCTCTTTTTATTGTCGAAACCATATTGAAGTTGGTTTTCAAAAGTGTTTCCAATATAGTTTTCTAAACGATTAAAGGGTGTTTTAATGGGATGAGATGCTTTGAAATTGATGTGAATAACTTGAAAGTGAGTTCTTTTTTTTTATGTTTGTGTCCTTATGAAAAGTTTTGTAAGATGTTAATTGGGATTTTGATCTCATTGTTAGCAGTTTTGAGAAAAAGGATGGGTTGGTTGAACATTTTGTTTTTGAAAAGTGGAAGGAATTTTTGTTTTACCCATTGTTATTTCCATGAGTGACCACATGCATGGGGTTATATGGGATGATGGATGGTTGATGGAATGACTGGATGAGTGCTGGGATGGTTATGAGGAGGGTGCCCGGTGTGACACAAAAACATGCATGTGTGAGGCCCATGTGGTACCATTAGTGGATACGCTTACTGCAAAACCGTTTGTTTTCAGAGAAATAGTTTTAAAGAAAAACATGATGTATTGATGAATAGTTTGGTATAGTTTGTATTATGGGTTTTTGATAATGTTGATGTTGTGGGATGTTTTGAGTCCAAGAACCCCTCATGTTTGAACTGTGTTTTGGGTTTGTGTTTGGTTGGTGAGCTGTGTTGTAGGGACGATTAATGGTCTCTTTTGAAAAATGTTTTGGGATGACTTTGTGGTGGTTCCCTTCATGTGTTTGGATCTGGATTGTGGTATATCGTGACTAATAGACCATATTGTTTGGGTCCTTTGGTTCAATCGTTTGATAAGGTACACCCCATTAATGGTTAGTGCACAAATAAAGTGCAACCAGGATTGTTTTGCCTTTTGAAGACCCTCCAGTTGATCAATATAAGGAATATTTTTTCTTCAGATTTTTAGATTGAGTCTACACCCTTTCCTTTCTTTGATTTTTAGATCCTCTTGTAACGGGAGAGTGCTCATGGAAGGTTGAAAGAGACCATAGTTTCTTATGTTTCCTGATATGTCGAAGGTGGATGTGTTCTAGGGTTGTAAGTGTGGATGAGTGTATCGATGGTGTCTAAGAGGACCTTTGGGTTCTTCAAAGTTTCTTTGATGCATTAATTCATGTTAAACCACCGGTGTGGGAAATATGGTCATGATAGGATATTGTGGCCACTTTCTAGAATTGTGTGTTGTTTGGGGATGTTGTATAAGGTCACTCTCCATGAATTGTTTATATCAGTTGCAATGGTCATGTTCGATGATGCCTTATGATGTCATGTGCTCGATTGACCATAGAGGTGAATGTCGTGAAATCCTATGAGAGTCCCTGTTATGTTGTGAGAATGTCTCCCTTGGAAAAACTTCAAAATCTTTCATTTTAGATGAAGGTGAGTGTTGGTTTTCTTTACTTCTATTATTTCTCACCTAATGAAACAAGGTGTGATGTGTGTGTATCTTCTTAGCCCTTATTTCAGTGAAATATTGGGATCGGGTAAAGTGAGTTTGGAATGTGTTATGTCTGGAAAACGTATCTGGGATTGCGTTGTAGTTGTTGGTTTCATTGAAAGAAGAATTATCATTCATGGGGTTTCTAAAGCCTGACTGCGAGGCCGAAGATGCTTCAATCATTTGAGCTCCAGCCATAGGTCTCGGAGAGAAGCTGGCTCGTAGTCAAGGGAAATCACAGGTCTATTTAAACCCTTGTACAAAGTCATTTCCTCAGTATGAATGTTAGGAAGATTTTAAACCTATGGTGTCATAATCATTCTTCTATTGTCCATGTTCGGTGGAAATAGGTGGAGGGTCGTGTGCCCATGTCATCACCCAATGTTATTCCCTCCCCCTTTTGGTTTCCACTGAGTCTTTAAATAAAGGTCTAAAGTTTGTCTATACTGTTTTTGAACATAGTTTTCACTTGGATAATAGTGACCATGCCCCAGAAAACCATGCTAAAAGAAGGATCCCAACTATTAGTGTATGGATTCCCAAACCGTGCAATCAAACCATGTGGTCTCCCCAACTCTTTAAATTTTGGGGTCTTTCTTTACCGGCCAGTGCTGGTTTGTTCTTATGGTGGGGAGACCCACTATGAGTCTTATATAATTTATTTTGTAAATTTCTTATGGAAGTATATCCTTTGTACCGATGAGTCCATTTAGGCCTCTCCCTGTTAGTCTATTGATTATGTCTCAAAAAAATATTGGTTGTCTCTTATGGTGGGGAGCGTATTTGTGTCCCCCCGTACCAGTAACTTAGATTTTTCCATGGTCTTGGCTTGGTGTAGATAGTCTCGTTCAGATATATCTAGATACCAATATCATTCTTGAGTAAACATTTGGTCTGGAGAGCACCCAATGGTTTAGTTAAAGTAAGGTAAGTGAAACCTTGTTCAAAGTTGTTGTTCGTTTGGTTGAATTTCTTGAGTATTGTTCAGATTGTGTTTGAGGAGTTTTTATTTGGGATAAAGCCTGAATTTTCTTGATGGTTTTAGGAAAGTGGTGTAAGTTTGATTTTTGAGAGTATTCCTTTCTTCATTTATCACTGGAGGTGTTTTGGCCTTTGGGGAAGAAACCTGGCAAGGGAGTACTTCTTGGTTTCTCAGTTGGGTTTGGTTGTTGTTTTGGTCTTGTTGTGACTTTCCGGGGCGGAATGTTTTTATGGTGGGGAGAATTATCACATAAATAGATTATTTTAAATTTAAATTTATTTTAATTTCCATTAATTCTTTGTTTTGGAGGTTTACAATGGTTTTATAGAGAATAGGTGAGTTTTCGTGGATTGGGCCAAACCGTGAGCCCAATTCTATATTTAAAAATAAATTTTGAATCTTTTATAACTTATTCATTTTTTAATATTTTTCACTCATTACAACTCCTAAATGTCCTCCCCTGATATATTAAAACTAAAATTAAAATATGGAGCCTTTGGAAATCCATAACCATGGTTTAGTTGGGTTTTTATTTAAGGGATTGGGTCTGCCCAGAAGCCCATATCCAGTTTTAAAAAATTAATGTTATTTATTTAATAACATATTCAATTTTATGTATTTTTCGGTGATTCAAAGCCTCATATGCGGCTCTTACACCCAACCGCTCCCCCAGCCTCTTTACCCTCCTCTTTTGTGCTCTTAGGATCGCGATTTAGGGACGAACATCGTAGGGTTTCTAAAATCGGGCAGATTTAATGAGGTATGTTCATTCAATCATAACTCTCTCAATTCATACTCTTTTCCCTCCATTCCAATTCCTAAATGACCTAATAATTCTTGTGAGAACATTCCCTGTGTTTTGTCCGTTTTCAATTTCAGATACTTGTGATTTGTGGAGATTCATTCTAGATTTCTCAAGTAAGTTTGTCCATTTCTTTTCCCCTTTCAAATTGATTAGGGTTTCATTCTATTTTTCAGGGTTTCCTCCCTTTTTTTTGAAGTGAACAATGACCAGTGGGTAGGGGTTCGAACCTAAGGTTTATCCTTGGGTTTTATTGGTCCAATTTTCTATTTTTAGGTTTGATCTACCCTTCTTGAGGTGCGGCGGTGGTGCGTTTGTGTTTTCGCACAAAGGATTCAATGGTTTCATTTGATTTGGTAGGTGATTCCAATGTTGATCCAATATTTGTGTATTAGAATGCTGTATTTATCATATTTTCAGATTTATAAAATTATATTATTGCTAAAAAAATTGGTTCTAATGATGTTTCTATTGCAATTGAATTTAAAATGCCAATTTGGTGTGAAATTGGGGGTTTTCCAAAGAAGTGTTTTGTTTTTTTATTTGGGGATGCCTTATAAATACTTAGTTGTTTTTATTGATCTGTAATAAGGAATAAAATACTGTTTATAATTTTTATCCCCTTTGGTAATTGCTGCAAAAAAATGTGTTTTAATTGTGTTTGTAAAGAAAGTGACATTTTGGTTCCACCTTTGTGTGAAAATGAAGGTTTTACAAAGATAACACTTCTTGTTTTACATGGGGATGCCCAAAAAATGATTTGTTGTTTTAATTGATATTAATTGGGCTGCCTTTACTGTTTTGGTAACTTACAATTGTGAACATCGTGTACAAGTGGGTTTCTTAATGGGTTTCGTGTGCAAAACTACACGAGATTTTGAGAAATTGATTTATTCAAATTCAAAGAGCTTATTGTGTGTTTTAAGTGGTATAAAATGAGATAGCTATTGTATTTGGTTTATGTGACCAGTAGTGGTGTTTTACATTAAAATGGATATGTGTTAAATCCTGAAATTGTTTGAGCACAAAGGGGGAAGCCCAGGTACCTAGGTGGGGCGGATTTGTACTAGTACGGCTAGTCGACCAGATGGGTTTTGTCCCTGTTTCACTTAGCATTTGGATAAAGACAAATCTAACTAAACTATGTGGATGATGATTGGGGACCACTAGGTTATGGGTATGTTTCCTACTAGTGGATCGAGCACGAGAAAGGATTTTACTATGGTTACATTACACTGAGGTACGAGGTAAATGGGGCCTGAGACTATCTAGTGCCTAGGGGTGTTCCCGGTTTTGTTGCTCAGTGGATTTGTGGTATTTTCCCTTGTATTTGGGTGTCTTTGGAATTATAATGCAGTATCTAATATTACTATTTAAATGTGTTAACATTCTGAAGGTTTTATCTTGAAAAATGTTTTCAATTTAAAGTTTCATTTCGTGAAATTGTCACCGCTTTTAATTGCATATTAAAACTGCTTGCTTTTTCACCGCGTATTGCATGCACCTTGGAATCATAGGGTGGTATCCTATTGGGATTAGGCTCACACCCTACTTACACCCTTTGGGTGTAAGTAGACCTTTTTTTTGACCCAGGTAAAGGAAATGCTAAGGGTGATGGCGGTTCAGGGTGTTAGTCCTCATCCTTGGGGCGGAGTAGTGGAGACGACTTGGGGGTGATGACCCCCTTGTCATGTGGAGTCCATGGGGATATTTTGTTTCTATTCTATTGTGTCTTTGGACCTTTTTTATTGAATCTCAACCTATGTATTCAGTTCTGGTTTTTGTTTAAACATCTTTTTGTATAAATTTTTCAGGTTCAGTTTATTGATTGTTTTTAATGGTTTATGCCTTCATATTCGGGTAAATCGTTCCCAAACCTAAATAAATGATACCCGGGAACTTGTGCCAGCCCGTGGGGATAGGGAACGCCCTTCAGGTCATGTCACGGGCTGGGTTTGGTGCCGGTTTTGGCGGCGACCAGATTCGGTTCGTGACAATAAGAATGATGTACCAACTGACTCATGTAATGGGAAATAACATCAATCACATTGAGAGACTGATCTCACCATGAAGGGAACAAAATTATATTGAGTCATTTATGTGTAAATGACCACAAACCTTCGGTGGATCTATCTAACCATTGATTTCTTAATAGTGGATCGGCTCTATCGAAAAGATCTTTTCTATGCTCCCCTATTCGGAACTAGAGAAGGTAACCCTGGTGATTTACTCTATAGATGGAGAAGTTGATCAATGGTGGGAACTAATTAAAAAAATGAGGCCATGAGTGGACGTTGAATCTATGGAGTGGGAATATTTCTAAGGAATATTCATCAATAAGTATTTCCCTCGATCTATGAGAAAAAAATGGATAATATGTTTCTTGAGATGAAGGAGAAGGAGAAAGAATCTTTTGGAATCTGCAAGATGAACTTCAAAAGACATTTCCATTACAACTTACACATTTTCATGGATCCTAATGGGATAGTTGATTGATTCTATGGTGAACTATGACCTCATCTATGGAAGAATATATCCAAACGAGACTATGATATCTATGAGGAGACCATGCATAGTGCGATAAAAGTAAAAATAGAGTTCGGTGAGATGTAGTGGTCTCATAAATCCAAATGACAAGAAGATATCAATGTATCCCAGCTTAGGGAGGAACTGTGATTAGGGAATAGTATGAAAGAAAGTGCAACATCCCACGTGTAACAAATGTGGAATGAACCATTTAGGTAAATGCCTCATTGGGAGCGGGAAGTGCTACAAGTTTGGAAGAGATGGCCATATCACATGGAATTTCTGTAGTGAAGTGATGCCTCAACTTCCCAACACTATAGAAAAATGGAAGATGGTGCAGGACCAACATGATGTCCAATTCCTTATGTGTGGACAACTTGGGCACTTTTCCAATCATTGTCCAAATCTAAGGGCAGTGGAGGGGAACCAACATCAGCCTTAGAAAAGGCCACGGGACCAAGGACATGCATTGGATATCATGAAAACTGATGTTTAAGCATCAAATGATGGGGTGGAAAGTAATCTTATTTTTGTCTCAAAGCTAGCAAGTACTTATTTTGATTCTGGTTCTATGAATCCCTTTATATCCTCCATGTTTTCAAAGAATTTAGAATCAAACCCTGAGTTACTAAAAGTATAGTTATCAGTCAAGACTCCTGGTGGGATTATCCAAGCATCATTAATATTTATAACCACTAGTTTTTACATTATTGAACACAATATTATCGAAAATATAGTATTCATTCCCATTTAGGAATTCAACATTATACTTGGGATAGACTGGATCTCAAAGTATAATACTAAGATCAAATGATGAATCAAGGAAATCAATGTAGTATTGAATGGAAAATGTATTGTTAACATCCAAGGAGAGATATCACAACCTGATCTATGATTAGAAGAACCTCCTATATCCTTCATTATGGAGTTGATCAGTGAAGAAGAAAAAGGAAACGAGAGTTTAAGGATATAAAATGTCCACATAATTCTGGAATACATTGGCATATTTTATAAGGAGTTACCTAGACCTCCACTAGACTAAGAGGTAATGTTATCCCTTCAAATCATACATAGATCTCATACAATATCAAACTCCCTATATAGTATTTCAAATATAGAGCAAGAGGAATTGAAGAAATAACTCCAGGATATTTTGGGGATGGGGTTTATCCGACCGAGTTTGTCTCCTTGGGGATCACTTGTTCTCTTTGTGAAGAGGATGGATAGATCTATGTGGCTATGCATTGATTATATATAACATAACAAGATCATAGTAAAGAACAAATACCCTATTACAAGAATTGATGACTTATTGGACCAATGTTTGGGGGCAGAATTCTCCTCTAAGATTGATCTTTGATTGGGATATCATAAATTATGGATGAAGAAAGAAGATATTCTAAAAAAATGGACTTCCAATCATGATATGGGAATTATGAGTTATTGTTTTCCCATAGTTCTGACTAATACACATAAATGTTTTTGGATTTGATGAATAGAATTTTTAAGGACAACCTTGATTACTTTTTGGTAGTTTTTATTGATGATATTTTGATGTATTCTAAAAGTTGTGAGGAGAATAAAGATCATCTAATAAATTTTTTTAAATCTATTATGAAGGAGAGGGTTTTTGGAACATCTGGGAAATATGAATTTTGGTTACAACAAGTAACTTTCTTAGTGAAAATAGTAACCAATAATGGAATCATAGTTGACCCTACAAAGAAAATGGTTGTAGAGGAGTGGCCTCAGCCTACAAAAATAACTGGGATTTGTAGTTTACTTAGATTTGATAGATATTATAGAAGGTTTGTGAAAACATTTTAAGACATTGTAATCCATTAACCAAGTTAACTCGAAAAGGGGTCAAGTTCATCTAGAAAAAAGGACTATGAGAATATTTTCCTAGAGCTGATGAAGAGATTGGTTACTACACCTATGTTATCTCTGCCCTCAAGTTGAGAGTGATTTGTTATTAATAGATATGAATCTATAAAAGGGATTGGTGTGACCTCATGCAGAATAAAAAATTCATTACTTATGCATCTCAACAGTTGATGTCCCATGAGCAGAACTATCTTACATATGATCTGGATCTAGTTGCGGTCGTTTTTTCCCACAAATATATGTATACACTAGCTTTATGGGGAGAAATGTGATATATACACAAACCATCAATGTTATAAGTATATTTCCACACAAAAGGAACTGAACATGAGATAGAGGATGTGGTTGGATCTTCTAAAAGACTATTATTGTACAATTCATTATCATCTTAGATGAGAAAACAAATTCATTGATGCATCAGGTAGGAATGATGAAGTTGTTCTATCCATGACATGGATTCAAATAGATCCTTTGATCAATGACCACGTAAAGATAGACATGGGAATTATAAGGGGGGAAATCATCAACCCTATCCCAGATGATTTTTCAACTGACATTAATAGAGAAGATCATGAAGGCCCAAAAAGAAAATCCTTTGTTACTAAAGAAGTTTGAGGCTTTCGAGGATGAGAAATTTCATGAGTTAAATATTTATTAATAAGGTGTACATAAACTTTGTACAAGACTATATGTTCCATCTATTCTGGAAATAAAGAAGGGGTGATGGATGAAACTCTTAGCTCTGCATTCCCTATAAATCATGGGAGTACAAAAATGTATAGGGTTATTCATGATTATTATTGTTGGGATAATATGAAAAGGTATGTTTTTGGCTTCACTTGAAGGTGCCTAGTATGTCAGCATGAGAATGCAGAGAAACAACATCCTAAAGGGGTATTAAAAAAACTAGCCATACCTACATGGAAGTGGGACAATATCAATGTAGACTTTGTCAATAGTCTCCCAATAACATCCAAAGGAAACAATGCGATATGGGTTATTGTCGACCATCTCACCAAGAATTACAATTTTATCTCTCTTCAGAAAGGTTTCTCTCTTGATCAACTTGATAGGATTTACATGAAGGAATTGGTAAGGCTGCATGGAGTTCCACTATATATCGTATCTGATCATGATCCACGTTTCACATCGACATTATGGAGAAGTATTTAACATGATCTATATACCGTATTGAATTTCAAGATACCCTATCACCCCAAAAATAATGGCCAGTCTAAAAGGACTATTCAAAAACTCTAGGAAATGCCGAGAACATGTTCAATGGAATTTAATGGTGGATGAGATCAAAATATCCCATCAGTTGAGTTCTCTTATAACAACATCTTCCACTCAAGCATTAAAATATCACCCCCTGAGGCTCTATATGGGATGTGATGTAGAAATAATAATTATTAGGATGAATTTGTTGAGAGAAATCTTCTTAGGACTGATCTTTTGAAAGAGATGACAGAAATGGTCCATGACATATAGCAACACCTTAAGTCTTCTATGATTCCGCAAAAGAGCTATGCTGGCAACCAATGAAGGGACTTAGATATTGTTGTTGGTGGAAAATTAGTTCTTTTAATTTCACCTTGGAATAGATTTATGATTTTTGGGAAGAAAGGTAAACTTATTCTTAGGTATATTAGCCCCTATGAAATCCTTGATCACATAGGAGAAGTGGCATATCAGCTTGCACTTCCTCCAAATATAGAACAAGTTAATGATATCTTCCATTTATACATCTTGAAAAAGTACATACATGACCCTTCACATGTTCTAAATCCCATGTTGGTACAACTAGAATATGACCTCTCTTATGCGGGGCATCTGGTGGAGATCTTTGATTATAGAGGCCAGGTTCTAGACAAAAAGGCTACCCACCTTGTTAATGAGTATTGGATGAACAAAAAATTTAATGAATCCACATGGTAACTAGTGTAGTCTAGGATGTAGAAGTACCCACACATTTTCTCTTCAGAGGGTATGAGTTTAAAATTAGGGGAAACATTTTCTTAAGGGGGGAGATGTTAACAAACCAAACATTTGAATAAAATTTGTTTCCTGAATTTTTGTGTTAGTTTATTTTATACTGAACAAAACTATATCCTTTAATTAGTGAAGTGAGTATAATTAAAATGATACCATTTGGTTTTCATTGTAATAGGACCATTGGAAACTATACTTTTAATGATATGATTATTATCTATAAACACAAATTATCAGGGATAATTAACACAGAATGATGAATTGAAGGCCTCATCTAGTAGACTTGGGCTTTACGAAGCCCATCTGTTAGATCATGGGAAGGAGGTAGCATTACTAGGCTTTTCTCTGGACCAATCTGATTCCAAACTAATCGATGTAATGCTTGAACAAAATCACTTAAGGTAGAAGTTCAAGCTAGTAGAAATCCCCACTCAAGCAATGTTTTCTGAGACACCCCATGATTCTATCACCATTGCACACCTTACTCTTAGGTCCTATGCAGGTGTTATAAGGTTCTATATAACGAGGTCTTAGTTATATTGTGTAATCCTTTTGTATAAATAATAATTTTTTTTCTCATTATGGTAAAATTTTGGAATTTTGAATGTCAAGATAAATATAAGATGAATTTTCAAATGTTCAATATTATTTAGTAATATTGGAAAATAGGAATTTTAAATAATTCTATACATTAAATCATTAATAATGTGAAATAATTTTCAAAAAAGGGTCTTCTGTAGTCGTCATCAGTGTGATATTTAGATTCTAATAAGATCAACTTAATTTTTGGTGAATAGTAAATTTTGAATAGTAATATTACCCATATAAATTTTAATGCGACCTAGAGAATAGTAACCTAGCTTAATTAAGTAAAAAATATGATTTAGGAATCCTGAATGGTAATTTGATATAATAGCATATGTAATGAATTGTTTAAAAAATTATTAGTTAAGTATAATTATTTTCGGGTAAATGGTAATTTTACATAAAAATTAAAATAAAACCTCATAATTTGAAAATTATTTCCATAAAATGGAGTTCATTTTTATTTCAGAGAATCAATATTAGGTTAGAGTGAATTTATTAGATTTTTATAAAAAAAATTCTTTGTCGGTAAATAGTAAAAATATAGTTTTGAGATTCGGTGTGTTTAATGACATCATTAATTATGTAATAATGATGTAATAATTCTTGTTGACTTGTGTATAGTAATATATGTTATGAGTTCTACCAGGTGGACAATACCATGGTCAAATACCATGGGAATTCCATTGGGTTTTCAAATACCACTAATTAGGTGTCCCTTGAAAATTAATAACATATTCCATCACTTTTGATATAAATACAAATCCATTAAATAATTACATTCATTAAAAATTCCTCCTCAAGGAATCTATTATAATTTATCCTTCCAAGGAGTCCTTACTTGGTTCCCTCAAGACCCGCAAAGTCCCATCTTTTGATCATCTGAAGTTACTCTTCAACGAAAGGGAATCCTTCACCCTCCTCTTTTAGTCATGACTTCCTTTATGTTATGTATTCTGGTTTCCATTTTATTATGTGGTTGTATGTTCTTATATATATTTATTTATTTCCATTTTATGTCCAAATGGTAAAAGACCCTTTTGGCCCTCATCAATTGATTTTATTAATTTTTATGTGATGTCGTTAGGCTGGTGATTATTCGTAAAAGAAATCACATCTTCTCTTTTACTTAAAGTTTCTTTTTCATGTGGTATGTCATTAAAAAATCCATAAAATGATCTCATTTAAATTATTTTCTTTCCTTACACTTTACTATGAATTATTTATGAGCGGGTAATTCTTGTACCCTCTATTTTAATGTTTTCTAAAACCATATCGTATAGTCGTTGTTTTGCAGAATTGTCGTCTCAAAATCACTCAATTTTTCTCAAGAAATACTATTAATTTAATTATGTGTATACCCAAACCAATTTCATTTTTAGGGGTATTCATAAATACATAACATTGATATATTTGATTCTGGAATTGAAAAACATTTAACCCTCACTCCCTTCCCACAGGATATAAATGACATAATGATATAATTTTTATGAACTTTTTAAAACCCAATAGTGAGGTTTGATTTGTGTTAATCACCCTGTAATCCTACATGAAAAATGGTGGTTGAAATCCCATTTGGTGCAGGTACTATATAAGTACTATAACGTTAGATAATCTGTGGTAATGGCCAATACTATGGCGGCGGCAGGTCCTTTAGCGGCAACAGGGCACTGTAGCAGCCGCCGGTACTAAGTTGTTACTATAATAGGTGAGTATTGTAGTAGTACTATTCACATAATGGGCCTTAGGCCAAAAATTTGGGCCTACGTGTTATATCATGTGATACATGTCCACTTGGCCTTCAAGATTTGTAATGGGTCTCCCTCTACCTAATTAAAAGGGATCTTCCATTTTCTTTATTAATAAAATGATACTTCATCCACAAACATTAAATAAAATCTTTTTAAAATGTCAATATTTAAAAATGAAACCAATTTATTTTATTCTATTTGGGTTATTTATGAAATTTATGTTTATGATTTATTGGTTCACATAAAAATGATGACATTTTATGGGTGTGCCCTGATAGTTCTCTAATTCATTAGGTAACAAATTAATCTCAAGAGATAACACGTTTTACTATACCTTGGGGAATAACCTTGGGGAATAACCTTGGTAACTTTTATGCCACCTTGGCATTGGACCACGATTATATATTCATACATGTGAAAATTAAATGCTATATCCATATTTTCATGTTCGGTTTCAGGTTATTTTTATTATGATATGATTCTTTATTTCCTATTTTAATTGATATCGCTCATGTTCACTTGTAAACTGTTTCACTTGTTTCCTTTACTGGGACTTCGGCTCACCCTTTCCTTTGATATATGTCTTTAAGTTATGAGATGAAGTAATTGTACATAGTATTAAACTATTATAAAGACTTAAAAGAGTATTATAAAATGTTTTTGTGTTTTCATGAATATATTAATGATTTCCAATAAAAAATACTTTAAAGATCATGTGTTTGTAAAATCCAATGAAAAGTTACATAATAAACATGTGGGATTCCATAATCTAAATGATATCTAAGACAATATAATATTATTCAATTTCATTAATAACCTATAATTACCATTCTATATCTATATTCCCATTTCAAATTATTTTTCATACATGTATTCAAATTAACCAATCATGAAAACCAAGGAAATGAAAACATATGAATGGTGAAATTGAATCTTATAACACATCCAAAAGACCGTAAATGAACATAATAAAATTATAAAATGTAATATACATTTTTAAAAGGTTATAAATTAAATTATTATGGCATATAAATCAATATCTACGAATTTAGGTATAATTTCATAACAGTTTCATACATTAGGTAAGGGTTTCTTCCCAAACCTCATTGTTCATTCAAGTTAGGATTTCTCTCTCATCTCCCTAATGTAATTCATATTTACTTTTATATAATTACTCTAAACTATATTAATATTTTCTTATATCATGTGTCAAGATCATTTCATATTTTATTGATTGGAAACACATGTTTTATAAGGTTTCCTTTTTCAATTCCTCCTGATAAGAAAGCCCGCTAAAAGGGTGCTGCCCGATTTCCTATCCATTTTCAAGATAAATTTATATTATTTTATAGGGAACAAATATTGTTTTTAAATCTCTCTTTTTATCAAGAAAAACTATCTTAGTTAATGTATTTTTTGTTTTTATGCTTATAATTAAGACTTTACCTTCATTAAAAAATATTTTATATATTCCTTAAATAGGACTAATGTGGCCAATTTATAGTGTTTCCTAAAATTTCTTTTTAAATTTTTTCACTTCAGTTGGCAATCAATTATTACTCAAAAATAATTCTATTATAATAACCTTTTCCTTCTTAGATATACATGTTTATAGTCTAATTTTATGACATATACAAATACTATTTCTAAAAGAACTCTTCTTTCCATAGAAACATGGTGTTTCTATCATGAATTTATCTGGGATTATATTAGAGTATTTACATCTATTCCAAAACCCACTATTTAATCATATGATTTATTTAATCTGTTCTCATATCCTACCATATACAGTTTTTTATTGAATGGATTATGAATTTTATGGGTTTTTACCATCTTGACACAATTATCCACATTACTCTAGATGGTTTGGGATTATTTGTTGGATAAAGTTATTAATATTTCATATAAAAGTTATAATATTAATGAATATGTTTATTATATTTCACCCCCTTTCCAATGAGGAATGTAATGAACATATAATGTGATTGGTGGGGCCTACTATAGCCTCTTCATGCATGGATAGGCCTCATGAGACAAACTAGACTGGGTTTTTACCAATTTATGTAAGGTGTATTTATTGAATCTTTGATGGTGTGTTTATAAAGTCTATCATTATGCATTCCCTTAATGATATACTATTAATTGAAAATCCATGTGAATATTTCCCTTGTAGAATATTTGTTGTTATGTTTTATACTCATGTGGTTATTTATATGGAATTATTTGATCCACAATTATTCCTACCATAATATGTTCAAGATTATGTTTTATATAAATAATTGTTTAGTTATTCACCTTCTCGTATTGTATATTATTTTTCATGATATCATCCAATGCATTTTATACTGATACAAAGCATTCGAGATCAAATATTTTTTATGATTTATTTTCCGTAGGATGTGAATTTGTATAATTTGAAAGAATTACAAGGATAATGTTTTTGTAATGGCTATTTCTAATGGTGTTTATTTGTTTTATATTAGTTCATTTTGTATTTCAAGGCTTATTTTTCTATCTGGTTTTCTAAATCTATTAAACTATTCTATCATTTTGGATGTGATCTCTAGTTCATAGTACCACAATAATTATTTAAGGCACCAGGTTCGGGCTATGAGGGTTGGGGTCTTTACATAATTGAACCTTCACATGTATCTAAGTAAGAGTTCTTATCCTTAGATAATGATCTTTCCTTTGAGAAAAAACCATTATAAATATTGGATGATATAGATAATTTACTATTAAGAAATATTACTCACCTATTTAATGTTCTATGAAAAAATCAAAAATTCATAGAAGAATCTTGGGAAAACATGGATGTGATGAAATGATAAATAATAATTTTTTTAGAGAGAAAAAATATATGGATAATTTCTCAATATAAAATTTTTATAATGTAACGTCCTGATATGTTATGAAATATTTTTTTTCAATCAATTTTATTTCTTTTATTACTTCTGATACATGAAACCCTAAGTCTAAATAGACAACAATATGGTATCAAATTTTAAAATAACCATAAATTTATTTTTATGAATAAAAAACACAAATAAAATTATTTTTATGGTTTTTAGTTAATAATATTATATTGAAAAATAATTACTCACTCTTTAAGGATGCTTTCATAATCTTCAAAAAAATCCCTCATAAATGGGTGTTATTTCTTTTTATACCCAAATAAAATATTTAATTCTCCCACTGTAAGAAAAATTATACGACAAAACTAAATTAATTTAATAAATTAAAATTTCAAAATAAATTTAGAATTAATTTTCATTATTTTTTAAAATATTATATTTTTATAAGAATATTGAAAAATACTTACATTTAAAGAAAAATCTCTCTTAATTAATTGCATTTAACAATTTACACATCATTTTAGAATTGTTTTAATAATTAAATTGGTGTATTTATATTATTAATTTTCCACCTATGTTCAATGTAATTGATCATGTGGGTTTTTGGTATAAAAAAATTATATAATTATGAAATATATTGTTTCTTGAAAACCATTTTTGGTTGTGTATTGTGAGTATATTATACAAGTAATTTGTAAAAAAATTAGATTTTAAATTATATAAAATGGATTTAGTATTTAAAAAAAATTCCAAATTTTTTATTCCGTTCACATTCAATTTGGGTAATAATGAATAAAAAAACCATAAAATTTTGACACTATAGTTATTTTTAAAATTAGTCTAATGATTGATAAAGAACTAAGATACGGTTATATTTTCCATAAAACTTTTTAAAATACTAGCTTTTGTCTATATTTATAACAAATACTTTATTTCCATAAAATATATTTACATTTTGAACCATTTTTCTTGAGAATATCTTCCTTATATTTTAATCTTTTAATGAAATCCATGTGTGTCCTCTCCCCCACATATAAAAGGACACCCCTCACTTCACTTATTTACACACATTAAATCATTATAGATCATTAAAATCCTTTGAAATTATCTTATTAAATTTCCTATACCAGAATATGAGGGTTCATTATTCTTAAAAGTCCATTAGAACTGTTCTTAAGGTAGGCTCTAAAAGAGGCCTACCAAAGAATTGATAATCATATTACCTAGCCTCGTTAAATTTATTTCTTCTTATAACTCATAAAAATATGTTATATTCATCATAAAATAACACATTTAGTATCCTAAATATATTTTAATGTCATCATAATTATGTAACACGCATTATCCACCCAATATTTTACCAAATGGGTTGGGAAAAGGTCTCTTGTGTTTACAAGTTGAATACCGCCTAAATATGGATAAAAAATAATTTTTTTATCACTATAAGTCATGTATATATATTTTGATGGATTTAATAATTATTTATTATGTTAGTAATATTAGTATTCTTCTAGAGTGATAATATCATATCTAACTTATTGAAAACAACAACGTCGCTTATGTGTACCTGTGGACGATCTCCTCTATAAATCGATGTGATTAATTATTTATTTTCTCATTACATTTATGAAAATAAGAGAATATTTATAATATATATATGAAATATATGATATTACACTGATTCTATAATGGTATGTTATTATTTAACATTAGTTTTGTTTCACAAAAAGTGAAAATAATGTTCAAATGTACATATGACATACCATTTCTATAAACACTATAATTCATTTTTGTATGTATACCTTTTAAATATGAATATTAAAATATATATTATGAATATATAATATATTTACATCAAGATATATATTCAAGATATTTCGTAAATTTGACCAATTTACATGTACTATAAATACATAACTGGAATTCTCATAAAACATAAAACAATTAAAAACTGTAAAAAATATTTTAGGAACTATTAATAAATTTGTGATGAAATGTTATAATTAAATAATATGTGGTATTATATTATTTTAAATTATTTTATCTAATTATAAAATATTTAAATAGATTATAGAAGTTGTTAGTGATCTTTGTAATCAATACATCCTTGGGGAAATGGTCTTTAATTAAAATCACATTTTTATTTTAATTTATAATGGTAATGTTTCCAATGATAAAATTTTATGACCTATATCTAAATAATTCAATGAATATTTTTTACTTTTATTATTTATGGAGAAGAACTTTTTTACTTTTTTTACCCACACTTTGAAAACTCAAGAGGGTGAAGGACCTTTTTTATGAAAACTGTCTTCAATTTTGTCTTTAGAGGAAAATCAAATTTCCTTCATGTCTATTTTTTATGAAAAACGTTTTAAAAAATGTTTTTATAAAATCGTAATATTTCTAGGATCATTCTTACTAATTATTTATTTTTCAATTTTTTTAAATAAATTATTTTTTGTATTTTTATTAATTGGGAACTTTTGACATTTTTCAAACATGTTTTATGAATTTATTTTTTTACACAAAAAAAAAGTAATTTCTAACTATCATAACTACTCAACTAAATAAAGATTAATTCACTTGTTTCCAAGGATTTTTTCAAAAAAATACATAATATTTTAGAAATTTTATGATTTTAAAATATTGGTTAAAAAATGAAAAGGGTATTGTCCAAAATAATTAATCAATGTGGTATTTTAAATGAATCTTCATTTACCATATCATCCTTTAATGTTATTTATTATTTTATGAGGATATGATCCAAGGATTTCATATTTATTCTTTCTCTATATGGTTTATGATTATAGTGATCGGTTATTTATGAACCACATTTATTTTCAATGGGTAATGCTATGATGAGATAACGAAAATTTTATGAAAAACATTTTATTTCATTAGACTAATATATATGAAAATAGCTTTATAGTCTCATTTAAAATATATTAATGGATTAAAATTACATTATTTGTGGTACTATAATTATTTTTCCCTCTAATTCATTGGGTAAAGATGGATATTTCATGATATTATAAGGATTTGAATGGGGAGTGAACATAGTTTTTTAATGGTCTCTTTCTATAATGGTATTATTGAGAGTAAAACATGACTAAGGATATTTGGGAATAAGAAGTAAACCCAATAAACTATGGTAGTATTGTATGTGATCCTTGAGTATTTAAAATATTTTATATGCTTATATATATTCCAAAAACTTATATTTCAGGAAAATGATTTCATATATTGATAATTTTCTTTGATTAATTTATGATTCAAATATTTTTAACGACAAAACATTATTCCATGATTCAAAATTATGTTCTACGATATGATGGGTATGGTTTTCAAAATATTATTTCATTTTCTAAAACCCTTATGTTCGTGTAATGATTTATTGTTAATTGATATCCCCCTTAATGGCCTTTATAGAGAATATGAGTTCACCATTTAATATCATTCCTTTTCATGGGGTAAAAATAATGTTTAGAAGTATTATATTTCTAAGAAGGTGAAAGGTTATGAAGAATGTAGTGGGAGATGAATTATATCACATATGAATATATTTTTATCCAATTTTCCAATGAATCAAAACCTATACGATTTGGGTGTGTATTTTAATATTCTATATTGAATATTCATCAATAAAATTGGTTTATTTATATATTAATGTGTGAGTTAATATTGTTTTATTTTTATTGATGTGGTGGAAAACAAATGATTCTGAATAATTAGTTTGAGGAATTTGAAAATTTCCTATTTTTATTTATTTTTGAAATTATTCTCTATTTATTATGTTTGTTACAATATGAGCACGATCGCAACATTAATGGTGGAAAAATAAAAACCATTCACTATGAATTGAAATTTATTTTACATTAGAATTATCATTAATTATACTTTTTTATCATGTATCATCCACATGTTCAAATATAATTTACCATGCGCATAAAAATAAATAATAAATGATATAATCATTATCACTATTCTATAGGACGATACATCAAACCATTGATGGAACAAACAAAACCCTAGTGTAATTTCTTAAGCCATATTGTGACAACAATAATAGTTTGGGACAACTCATGTGTGTCATATCTTATTTTAATCCATTGTAGTTCTCACCTTGAATGATATAATTGCGAATTATTTGACCATTATCATAAAAATTCACATAAGGGCAAGGGGAAATATAAATTTTCTATTATATTTTACCACCATAAATATATACATTCAACCCCCTATTGATTTATTAATGGAGGGAAAATTTCTAGATCATCTAAAAATGATATTTAATATAATATTATTACATTAGTTAATAGAAATGAAAAATTTAAATTTAAAATTTAAATATAACAAATAAATTTGTTTGTATATGCTCATGATACATAAAAAATCATTAGTATTGTTGAATACAAATTTTAGATGATAATTTTTAGTATGATAGAATAGTTTTTCCCTTGATATTGAATTAAAATATTTTTAATTAATAAATTACTGTTCTTTGTATAGTGAATATATTTCCAAAAAATGAAAAAAATATTATTTATTATTATCTGAATTGTCTTAGTAATTTATCGAATCCATTTAAAGAGAAACTAATCTCTGTATAGTGACCAATTTTTTATCGGGTCTTTTTGGGTAGGGATTCTCGGTTCTGGGTCGATCCGGCTTCTGGATTGCTTATTAATGATAAACATCACATGTATGCTGGAGGGGGAAGTGGGTCACCCAACCACTTCCCATGGGGTGATACTGTAATAAAATATTTAATTTTTTAGTTAAACCTCATGAGCCCACATATATTGATTAAGCTAAGCTACAATACAACCTATTCATGTAGGTGGTGTAATTTCCACATGGACTTTCGTTGACCCATATGGTATTTTATTAATTTATTTATCCAATTAAAATAAAACAAATTTTACTGAAAAACAATAATTTTCTATTCACCATGTTTATGAGTCCAATAAAACCCCACTGATGTACTCATATTGATGATACACTAGAAAGATCATCCCTTTATTCGAAATAATATTCTTATATATAATAGCATTGAAAACTCCGACATACCATAACTATTTCTTTTTTTATGACATTTGTACAAAATACAAGGGATATCCCTTTAAAATATTGATTGGTTTTGTAGGCTTTGTTAAACTAAATACATAATTGATTCTCACATTATAATGGAAATAAAAAATATATAGAATCAAAATCATCCTTTCAAATATGAATATCAAAAAATAACTCAAACTTCATATCCTAGGGAAAGGAAAAAAATAATGTGTGAGTTAAAATTCTTATCCATGGACAAAAAAATATATTCTATCCAGAATAAATACAAAAATTACCAAATTTCCTAAAAGAATAATAAAACCATATTCCATTCGACCAAAACCATTTGTCGATTAATAGTTATGGATAATATAATCAAATAAATCAAATGGATAATGGAAAATGACTTATTATTAATGAAAACGGATAATCCTAGATATTCCTGAACATTCAATCAAGGAAAATTTCACCTTATTAGGAATCATACCATCAAGGACTTGATAAAGGCATCATTATTAATAAATATGTTTTTGTAAACCATATTCACATATAATGTGCAATAAAGTATACTTTTTCTTCATTAGAACTATTGATTCACTATGTGTTGTCTATAACCTGATCTCACCTATTATAATCACATCTGAGGCATTTATAGAATATTGAATGATCAATAAAATTCATTATAAAAATGTTCAAAATCAAAAAATATATTCACTGATTTAGGAATATGGAATATTAATAAATTCAATGAAATAAATGTTTTCCACCAACTGATATCAAATATAGAAATGGAATACAGTTGAAACATTATCAATGTAATATAAATTCATCAATATTTATCAATGATATTGATTATATAGGCTTTAATGAAAAACATAATGTTCAATTAATAAAGGAGAGTGATAGATAACATGATCACAAGAATGTTTTTTATATCAAAATAAGGTATAATAAAAAAATATGAATAGGTTTATAAATGCACCTAAATAAAAATTATTTTGTAGAAAACCCATCATTTTCAATATAAAATAAAATCAAAATATTAAAAATTAATTCCTAATTTTTTTTTGAAATAAATGAGTCACAATTATAATTGAAATTTTATTTATTCCATTATGAAATAGATCACACTATTTTCTGATAAAATGTTAAATGAAAAATATGAAAATTTTGAGAATTTTTTTCATGACAAAAATTAAAATTTTTAAGTATCATTTAAAATGTATAACTGTTATAATGGCTTGAAATGGAGGATAATCTATATATATATACATATTAAAAACTAATCTTCTTTTAATTTCCTAAAATGTTTAAAATATCCTACATGGAAAATTCTCCAAAGAATAATTTTTAACAGTTTTCAAAGAATGTAAAAAATATTTTAGAATTGAAATTATATTTCATTGTTAATATAATAATAAAATTATAGAAAAATTAAAAATAATCATGATAATTAAGACAAGAAGTTATAAGGGAGGATTTAAAATAATATTTTCAAAAGAAATCACCTTACGTTTAACTTACTTGATCATTCATAAACCAAAAATGTAAGAAAGGGAATATAAAAATGTCAACCCAAACATAACCGCAGAATAATAAAATATATGCATTTTATGAAATTACAGATGTATAATTTTACCAAAGTAAATATAAATAAAGCAATCTAAAAAAATTATATTATAAAAAAATCATACATTGTGTCTTTCCGTAGTCATATATATTTGATCCTCAAGTATAATGAATTTTAATGTAATAAATACTATATTTTTATTAATTTAAATATACACTCAATTTAATAGTTATTTTATAATTTTTTAAATTACCTGTAATTAATACTTTTCAATTAGGTGGACCACTTACTATTGTTACAATTTTCTTAAAATATAATTTGTAATATAGATCATGTGACACCTGTGAACCATTTTCAGGTATTTTTCAATTTATTTTTGGCCTATCACCTATCCTTTAAGAGTCGGTTGTTTTTTTGTTTAAAAATGATATTGGTCTTTATAGTATGGAGTACATGTTTGGTGCATGATTTTCCAAATCATGTGTAATTTCTAATGAAATTCTGTGACCGTTTTACATTTCAGGATAATTTCTAACAAAATAGTTGTGGAATGGTTTAAAAATAGTGCATGGTAATTGTGCATAATGTTCTTCTATGGAAGTATGGGGCACATCTTTGCCACAGAATTTGGAAAACTGTGTGGGATCACAGTGTGACTTGTCTAGGTCATTAAAATATTCAAAATACAGTTTTTGTACTCTCGGTATTTGACCCAAAACACCTAGTTTCATCCCCATATGGGATTTCAACCCCTAGGTTACACTACCACCTCCATTTTTTCTATCTTATCTCCAATTGTTTCTTATATTTGGTGTGGTTCCTGCAATATTCATCATGTAAGGGTCTTTTTTACTCGATCTCTTCCACATTCCTTTTGTTTCCCTTTATCTTCAATAGTGTTTCACATATACAGTGGGTTGGTGACCTATTTAGGGTTGTATCATGATTTCTATTGTTCAATAATGCTATTTATCCTTTTATAGCTCCTTTATATGGTCTTGTGGATGTGAGATTGTGGTTTATGACTGATTTGCGGAAGATTATACACTTGAGTTGTGACACCCTGAGTTTGTATATAATTTTTTTTAATATATTAAATTTTAATTTTTGCATTAGGATGCACAAATTCATTCATTCCATTCACATGGAGACAAATCAATGTATCTTACACAAATCACAGACCCATCATACGTTTCACGCAACACCAACTTGGAATTCATTACATGCAACATTAATGTTTCTGTAAAACATCATTTTGTTGTTATAATTATTAAAATGAGATAATTATAACCAAGAAATTAAACATTGTAACATGAATAGAAATAAGTAATTTTTAAATTTTTTATAATTTTTTCATATAAACAAAACATATTTATAAGAAAAATATATAATTTTTGGTAAAGTCATTATATGTTTAAAAATATTGTTTTCTCTAATAAACTAATTTTAATGTCCTTTTGTTAAAAAGAATAAAATTAATTTTAGACACAATTAATATTTTAATTTTATAAAATAAACATCATTATTGGATTTAGAATTTTTAAATATTCTCAAGGATAATGTTTTGGATTTTTCTGAGAGACATCGTTTTTGGATGAACAGTGAAAATTATGGATTTTAATTTGAAACTTCGTTTCATATAATTAATTTGTGAGGATAAATTATATATTAAAATGGGTTAAATGTTTTATTAGAAACTATTTTTATCAGTTTATAAAATTCGGGTAATTGGGGGAATTTCATATTGAAATTAGATATAAAAACAAAGAATACAAATGATAATTTCTACATTAAAAATATGCATTCTCAACGAAAGAATAGAATTAATTATAAACTAATTTTTGCCACATCTAAGTTTTAAATTTTATAAAATGAATTTAATAGTTGGAATCAAAATAATTTATAATTTTTAATATCTAAAACTTAGTTTTTGACCAACATGATTTGTGAATGTAGATACAATTAATGACATCAATTATGCAAAAACTAAACAAAACTATGGACTAAACTATAAACGTAAGATCCAAAATGACCTAGAAAATTTTCCAATACCCATTTCATGGCCATATTTAGAGCTTATAATAACTTTTCTATTATATGGACCATTACTGGATCCACTTGAAACATGTAAAACATGGGTGGAATTCTCTCTTAAAACATTACAAGAGTTCCACTCCTCCTACATAATAAAAGGGATCCTTTCCACCCAATTCCTCAAACCTCTGAAGCCCATTTTCTTTCCCAAAATCTACTCAAATAAATTACCAACTTACCTAACATCCTATTATAATCATACAATTTGAAAACAATCTATCCAATCCATCCTTTTGTCAAAAACCAAAAGGAGATACCTAATAAGAGGTTACATCTTTTCTCATGTCCTTTCTATTATTTATTTCTCCACCCACTAATATTTATTTTTTAAATGATTGTATAAAAAAACTATTAAATTAAATATACTAGGATGATTTTATGATAATATTTTTTCATATACATACACACATCTCCATATAATGGGTAACAAACATATTATTTATGTGTACAGTGAACTGTTGGCTCACTACATGACGATTGTTCAATTTTCCTTACCGCCTCTCATAATCGACATTATGATGGAAACTATATTTATATATGTTATATATTATATTTATTATTTATTATATTTTGTTTATTCATTTTAGAATACATTACTTTTATAATTTTCACTGTGTGTTAGTATGATAATCTCATTTGAGGATGTGTGGACTACCACCCATCAAAGGGATGTGATTTGTTCAAACACTACATAGATTGTTTCAGTGAAAATAGAATAATTATATGAAATCATAAATATAATTAATTAATTATGCACATGCACACAAAAATATAAATATATATACACATATACGTATTTTACTTTCATTCTTTCAACATGACAATTAAATGGAAATAACATTAATGCATATGTATGACCAACCATCTCCATGAACGATGTATTCAATTTCATACATATATATTCTGTAAATTATTATAATAGGAATATAAATTAAATAATATATATTTATATGAAGGTTTAAATTATGGAAATCATGATATAAAATATAAATACCAACGATATAACAAAATCAAGATAGATGTTAAGAATAAATGGAATATTACATGATGTGAAACCATAAAATACAATTGTTAACAAGAAGGTAATAAAAGGTGTTAATAATACCATATATAGAATTTTATAATCGAATATGGGTCTTTAAATGATTTATAATATATTTATACTTATTTTGTATTTGGTTTTAATGAGGATGATGAATATTATGATAAAATGTAATGATATTTCATCCCACATCATATTTCGGTGAGATACTTATTATGTTGACCAGTGACATAATTTTTGTGCTGTATCTACTACCCAAAAATTTATTATGTGCCTATTCTACCTAAATAAATAGTTATAATAATATTCATTTTATTATCATTCATTCATGGAGGTTAAAATTCAAAAATACCAGATAGGTAAAATAATTTTGTATCAATTTTCCTTCTTTGGGACTGATGTTTTTTATGCTCCTAAATTTTGTTTGAGGGGTATATACTTCTATTATACGTGTTATATCATGAATATATAAATTTTATTAATATTTTATGCTTTATGTAATATCATTTTCTTACATGGAGATTATGATCCAAAGTTACCACGTTATATGAGTTTATTGAAACAATCTGATCACTTTTTGAGATTGTTTATGTTTATACTTCCTTTGATGAAATCATATGATAAATCTCTCAAAAACACTCATGATTATACTTATACTAAGTAAATTCAAGTTATATCCATGAGTTACTTCCATTATTCCAATCATGGGAACTTAAGATATTGTTTTTATGTAAAACCTGACTGCCCCTCTCTCCACTCAAAAATCTATTATATCCAAAAACCATGTTTTCAAAAATGTTTTCAAAATTATTTTCAAATGATATTTAAATCCAATTTTCATGGAAAATGTATTTATCAAATGTTTTCTAGTTTTCAATTCTACCTTTTTTTTGATATTATAGTTTTTCAAAAAGGTTTTCTTTTATAAAAATATTTTCCAATGCGGAAAGAATATTTTCCTCGATAAGTGAGTTTTAGAGTTCTTAAAAAACATTCCCCATATAAGATAGCATCCATTGGTGTTATTCGTGCCTTTATTGGTAAATAATTCTATTTTTCCATTTGTATAATTCTCTAAAAAATTGAATTTTTGATTGATTTATGATCATGAAGCCCTTTTCTCTTTCATGGGTTATACAGTTTTGAATCTCGCTTCTTTGTATATGTTATGTTTATGATTTAATGATTACAAAACATATATTTTTTCATTGTTTAAAATATGGTTACATGTGAATAATACAAAGTTCATTTCATGGGTTAGGATATTATTATTTATGATCTGGAGGAATATGTATGTATGATTTTATTATGAGATGGTTGGGACCTCTATCACCCTCAAGTGCAGTGGGGGATGATTTATATCTCATGAGGAAGACTAATATGGTATCTAGAATGAATCTTAACTACTATGATGGCCATGGTAGGAAAGCATGACTACAAAGATGTTCTGAGGAGTGAACTCAAGCTACCTAGATGGACATCCGAATGAACCATGACTACCAATATGGTATGGAGAGTGAACTCATAAAACTAACATGGTCTTGGTAGAGATACTTTGGATACTATGGAATTCAAATTATATATTCATATGTGTCTACCATGATTCCATGTTTTATTCTTATGTTATTCGTTCATGGATTATGTTCATTATTTCATTATGATTCATGTCTAATAAATATCCAATCATTATGACATGGTTCATGTTTATTATCTTTTATATGAAGTGTATAATCCTCTATTTTCTTCATCATGTTATGATACCCTTATTCTCATGATTATACTTAGATGTCTCGCTTTTTTACTCATACTAATTATCAAATCTCTGCCCTTTTTATGTTTCCCTTCTCCCACTTAATAAAGAAAGGTATTATCATTGATGTTTCTAAGAAGGGTTCTAGTCATGAAGAACATAGTGGGATATAATTTATCTCACTAATGTGATAATATATATATGTTTCCATATTTCCAAAGGCACTAGACCAATATGGTCTTCATGCATCTGTTTGTTTAATGTTTAATGTATTCCAAAAATGTTTTTTCAAATTTATGTATGTCAATACTAGATTGATATAATTTGTATCCAAATAAAGGTTTATTTAACCTTTTTCTTCTAGGATGAGGACACCTTAGTGATAACCCTAGGGACATGTATAATAATAAACCTATGGAACATGTAATCTATAGGAAAATGTCTTAGAATTTTTTTGTCAAGGATAGAGTGACTAATATCCAAGAAATACAACCATGTTTGGAAAGTGAAAGTGGTTGTGGATCTAGGATAGATGTAGATAGGGATAAATACTCGGGAAAGATGTTTTTGTCCTAAATTGGGATATTATAGTACACAATAACCGGATTTGCTTCACACCAATTTTGACACTCTTGGGGGACATCATTTATAAATCCACAAAATATTCACAACCTTAGATAAACCTAAGGTTTAATATATTATTTAACGTTTCATAACATAGAAATACTACAGGTAACATTTCATGAATATCTGGTCCATTATTATGACAACTATTACTTACTCTATGATTTTGGTTTTAGTTG
The DNA here is from genome assembly GCA_963277665.1 of Viscum album. NCBI lineage: Eukaryota > Viridiplantae > Streptophyta > Magnoliopsida > Santalales > Viscaceae > Viscum > Viscum album. The sequence goes on along the minus strand of OY728162.1, from coordinate 911,296,374 downwards.
ATGACTAGAACCTAAAAGAACTGTGTAAATGGTGATTACGATGGACAATACATGCATTTTCTTCCTGAGAAATTGAATTACATGGGATATTTAATGAAAAACCCCATTGTTTTTCCCACATATCATTCTCAATCTATGAATCATGGTGGAATTCCCAATGAGAAATGGATGGAACAACATTCTATTGAGTCATTCATAATGAAATGTCTAAATTCTATCAGAGGGTGATTGGATCCACTTGTTTTTGAATAAAGGATTAGTACATGTCAAAAGATATTTTCCAATCTATGGTATTTAGAGCATTATAAATTTATTCTGGCAATCTATCAGTTCGAAGGTGAATCAGACTAGTGGTATACTCTAATCAAGAATATGAGGTAGCAAGAAGATGTTAAATCCATCGATTGGGATGAGTTGAAGAACTCATTTTCAATAAGTTCCTTTCCTGGATTCTTTGTACCAAAATAAAGAAAGAGTTATTTTAGTTTAATCAAAGGGACCTCAAATCTATTAGAAACTACAGGGCTAATTCCACCAGTATAACGACGTGCACTTTATGAATTATCATCCAACCAGAAAGTAATGTTGATAGGATTGTTAATGGATTAATTATAATTTTCATAAAGGCATTGTCCATAAAATACAATAGTAGCTACAAAGAGATTTTTCATTTTTCAATCAAGGTATAAATAGATGATAGAGACATGTATCAATCTCATGGGTTTTAAAAGAAGATGACAATATATTTTAATTTCAAATCAAAAAACTACGAAGAGAGAAATTTGAGCTTATATTTATGATCTAAGTGCGGGAAAAATATAAAGGAAAATTGCATTAAGGGGTCAAATAAATATTTTAAGTGTGAAATGAAAGGCCATTAGGAATTTTATTTCTGATGTTATGGGAAGAAGTTAGTTAATATTATGGGTAGATAAAATTGGAATAAAATAAACTTCCTAGGATTCAGTTCTACAAGAGTATGTTGAATGGGAATTTTGTTGACCACTAGCCAAACCCAAGGGTTGGTGATGATGAACATCATCAATATCCTCTTATGATTAGGGAAAAGGGGAAATCTCATGCAATCAATATTTATGAGGACTGGTGTGATAATGACATGATAAAATTAAAACATACCATCCATAATATAACTGATAATGTCATATTTTATTCTAGATCTTCCCACTATTTCATATCATATGATTTTGATTAGGGTGTTAGGATTCAACCAATAGGATTAGATGAGTAATTAGCTGTTGAAAGCGATAATGGTATGACGGTTTCATCTCAATTATATGATACTACATCATTTGATGTTTGTGGGAATGTGATTCCTCTAAATATTTTCCTTCTTACATTGGTTGAATTTGATGTCATCTTATAAGGAAATCCCATATCAATTATCAAGGAATAGATGTTACATTTGAAATATAAAACCATCCTATGTTCATCCATTCATTTTATTATTAGTATTAACTTACTGTAGAGATTTCATACATTGTATGGGTCTTAATTACCATTCAAAAGGGTCATTTATCTCAAACGGTTATACAGAAAATGGACATTGATAATACACATATTGTTTGGGATTAATTGGATGTATTTCCAAAATGACATCCTAATATTCCACCAAAATGTGAAGTTTTGTTGTCAATATAATTTTTATTTGTTTCCCCATCAATTTCAAATACTCCTTATAGAATGGCTCTAATTGAGTTATAGGAATAAAAGAAGGAACTCCAAGAACACCTTGATAAAAAATTCATTTGTCAATGTGTGTCACCATGGGGTATAATGGTTATTTAAATAAAATAAAGATGGATAAATGAAACTCTCAATTGATTATCAGGATTTGAACATGATCACAATCCAGAACAAGTATCCTCTTCCCCAAATTTATTCGTTGTTTGATAGAATGTGTAGAGAACAATACATTTCCATGATTGTTGTTCATTTTAGATATCATCAATTGATGGTCAGTGAAGAGGAAATACACAATATAGAATTCTATACAAGGTATATACACAATGAATACATAGTTATGCCATTTGGTATTACTAATACCCATGATATCTTCATGGATTTAATTAATATTGTCCTTAGAGATTACCTCAATTAGTTTGTGGTAGTCTTTATAGATGATATTTCTATCTATTAAAAGAACCAGTATGTCCATAAATATCACATGATAGTAGTTCTAAATACCATAAGGAAAGATTACTTATATGAAAAAAATTAAAATGTGTCAATTTTGGAAGCAAAATTTTTAATTTTTTGGTCACATAATCTGAAGATATGGTATAGTAGAATATCCATCAATGATGGAGGCTATTGAATGTTGTCCTAGACCATCCATAGTGGCAGAGATCTGTAGATTTCTTGGTTTAGTTGGAAATTATCAATAATTTTTGGATAATTTCTCATGACTATATATTAATCTGACCAAGATAACTCCAATAGGTTTGAAGTTCTTCTAGATAGATGTATGTTAGGAATATTTCAAGGATATGTAGAGAATGTTAGTCAATTCACCTTTTCTAACATTACCCTGAATTAGAGAAGGGTTTTTAATTATTACCTATTTATCCAAGAATGGATTTTGATGTGTTATTATATAGAATAACAAGGATATCACTTGTGCCTCAAGGTAGATGAATACTCATAAGAAAATTTACCCAACTCATGATTTGGAGTTGCAATGGTAATTTTTGTATTCAGGATATGGAGTAATTATCTATGTATATTAAAGGGTGATATATATACCGATAAAAAAGTCTGAAATATATATTCACATAGAAGATGTTGAACATGAATCAGATAAGATGGTTTGAACTCATAATTAAACATCAATGATAAAAATATTACCATATTGGGAAAGAGAACCAGCTGATTGATGCTTTAGGGTGAAAATATCGTTCTAGCTTATCCTTGATGAGGATCACAAAAGATCCAATATTTCTGGATTTGCAAAGGATGAAGCTATAAATACTAAAGGAAGGGGGAAATAGTATCTTTTTAAAATTAATTTTCAATCCTCTATCCATTTTATTATTGAGGGGGAACATAAGTAATAATAAGAGCTAACATAGATTATCAGTAATGTTCCAAATTTCAACCCCGGTCAGGAGTGAATGATAAGGTCAAGGAACTATGTTTGTGTTCCATACATACCAGATTCCAAGAAGTAGCTGGTAGATGAATCAATAGTTATTCTTCCTCAATTCATACTGGAAGTATGAATATGTAGAGTAACATGAAAGAATACTTTTTTGTGGGATGGAATGAGGAGAGATATCACAGAGTTTGTATCTCGGTGCATGGTATATTGAGATACAAACGCTGAAATACAAAATTCTATAGGGATGTTGTAACCATTACCCCTACCAGAATGGAAATGGGAGTATATCGCTGGGGATTTTGAGATTGGAATACCTAAAACCTATAAAGATTTAATAATAAAGGGGTCGTAGTCAATCACCTTACAAATTCATCACAATTCATCTCTATCAATGAATAATTCTCTCTAGATCATATTTATAGGATATATATTAATAAAGTGGTAAAGTTTTATAGATTACCACATTCCATTATATCATATCAGGATATAAGGCTTACCTAAAAGTTTTGGTTAAGTCGTTACGAAGCACATGATACAGAATTAAGTTTCACCATAGCATATCATCATTATTTTTATGGTCATTATAGAGGAACAATTCATACCCTATAAGATGTGTCAGGATCAAGTTCTATAGATTTAAATGGTGGTTTCGATGAACCCCATCCTCTAACTGAGTTTTAATAAAAAAAAATATCTTTAATGAAATCATTCATAAGGAACCACATGAATCTATTTATGTGAGTAAATATTGATCTCCATCAAGCTAGGATGAAGGTGGACAATTAATGTTATTGGGACATGAGATTGCTGAAAAAATGGTCGAGAAGGTTATAACCATTATACAACATATCAAAGAAGATCAAAGATAGTATAATATTTATATTGATTACCATCTGTGATATCTACAATTAGAATTTACTAAAAATGTGTTTCTTTGAATCTCACCCAGGAAGAAGGTCATGGGATTTAGGGAGAAAGGGAAACTAATCCCTGATATATCTTCCCCTTCGAGATTCTTAATCATATCAAAATGGTATCCTATCACCTGTAACATCCTCCAAATATCTCTCAATTCTATGTTGTTTTCAATCTATCTATTATTTGGAAGTACATACCTAACCCTTCACATGTACTAAACATATATGTCATACCTATTCATCAAGATCATTCTTATGAGATGCAACCTATCAAAATAATGAATCATATAGAGAATGATCTATGAAACAATACCACTCGAGTGATCAATGTTTTGTGGTAAAATCACCAGATATATGAAGTTATGTAGGAGCTTGATGATGTGATGAAAAAGAATTATCCTCATTTGATTTCACCCGAGTGAAAAAATTCGAGGGTTTAATTCATTCTAAGGCAGGTAGAATGTAACTCCCCACGTTTTTATGGACCCTTTTCTCAAATAAATTAAATTTTAATTTATTTATTGAGATGAACTAAGTACAAAATTTGTTTAACATGTAATTAAATAGGCATACATTACACTAAACATCATCTCACCATATGTAACATGCAACACCAACTTGATGTACTTTACATGCAACACCAACTTTGCATACGTTACACGCAACACTATTGTTTCTATGAAGCATCATTTTGATGTTATAATTATATTAATGAGATAATTATAACTTATCTATTAAACATATAAATATGAATAGTAATAACTACTATTCAACTATTTTTTAATACTTTACAAATAAATAAATAGTATTGAAATTAAAAGATTTAATTTTTTTAAAATGTCGTAATTGTTTAAAAATAAATTTATTTAGAATAAAGTACTTTCATTGTACTTCTATGAAAAAAAATTAATATTAATTATATAAAAATTTATAAATTTAATTTTTAATTAATATACATAGTTTTTGGAATTTATAATTTGGATATTATCTTATGGTGATTTTTTGGAAATTTTCTGAGAAACATTATTTTTGGATGATTAGTGAAGAATAATGAATTTTTATTCAAAACTTATTTTTTATAAAATTTATTTATAAGGATAAATTATATTTTAAATTTGGTTGGAATGTTTAATATGATAAAATTTTTATCAATTAATTCAATTTGTGTAATTGGAAACTATTTTATTTTGAAATCGGATATAAAAACATAGCAATCTTTTGATCATTTTTACTTTAAAAACCCATATTGTCGACCCCAATATTGTATTAATTTTAAAAAAACTCTAAATCCACTGATTGTAATTTAGCAAAGTGGATTCTATATTTTGAATTAGAATAAATTATAATGTATAATTAGGAAAATGTAGTTTTTGACGAAATCAGTTATGTGGTTGTAGTTAATATTTATTTAATCGATTAACAAAAAATTAAACTTAACTAAGGAATAAACCATAAATTTATGACCCAAAATGATTGAGACTATTTTCTATCACAAATTTTATAGCCATATTTTATCCTCATCGTTACATGGGTAGAATATGGAACATTATTGGATTCACTTCCTACATGAAACGGATGGGTGGAATTCTCTCTTCAAACTTTTATAAGAATGTCACTCCTCCTCCACTATAAAAATGGATCATTTCATCCCAATTCCTCACACCTATAAATCCCATTTTCTCTCCCAATCACTTCTAAAATAATCTCCCAACACACCTCACTTCCTACTATAAGCCTCCCCTTGGGAGGAAATATTTCCAAGGATTCCTTTTGGCACAAAATAGAATGATTTACCCAAATAAGATGTAACACCCTTCTTATGTCCTTTCTATTATTTTTTATCCACACCCCATTCTCTTTCTTTTTTCCTTGATTTTATAAAAACACCAGTATCATGGTGGAAATTATGATAGAATATATATATATTATATTATTTTTATTATTTATTTAATTCTATATATACATTTTAAAACACATATCTTTTCACTTTCCAAATTTTGTTAAGATGATAATTTGTTTTGAGGTAGAGTTGACTACCGCCCCCAAAAAGGGATATGATTCAATAAAACACAACATGGAATATTTTAATGATGGTTTTAGTTAAAATATAAGGAATATATGATATCGTAAATCTACTATAATAATGATATATATATATATATGTCTTTTACTTTTTTTCTTTCTTTGAACATGACAATTAAACAGAAATATAGTTCATGCATACGTACGATCTACCATCACCATGAACAGTGTTTTATGTTTCCTACTTAAATTTTCTATAGATTATTATAATACACATATAATTTATATAAATTATATTTATATCATGTTTTAAATTTTATAAATCGTGATATACTGTATAAATACAAATGATACCACAAATTAAGACACATGCAAAGGATAAAGCAAATATTACCCAATGTGAAACCATAACATAGGATTGTTAACACGTGGGTAATATAATGTAGTAATAAAACCATATATGGTATAATATATAAGAATATGGTTCTGTAAAATATTTATAATAAATTTATTTTTATTATAAAGGAAAAAAAGTATGACTGAAGTCAATATACTACGTAAGGGGATTTCATCTCACTTTTTATTTCTGTGAGATACTTTCTATGTTCAAAATTCATTTCTTTTTTCACTGTATTTACTACTCATGAATTTATTAAATGAATCTTATACTTAAATTTATGGTTACACACATTTGAATTTTAAGATCATTCTTTCAAGGGGTTTATGTTACAAAATCTACTAAATTGGTAAAACTGTTTTGTCTCAATTTGCCTTCATTGAGACTCGTGTTTTGTTATAAAATTAAATTATTTTCGCCGTGTATATAATAACAATTTACATTTTTTTCATGAATATCCTTATTGTCATGATATTTTATGATTATTTTAATTTATTTTTCTTACATAGAGAGTATGATCCCATCTTTCCACTGTTTAAGAGTTTATTGAAATAATATAATCACTTATTCTTTAAATTTTTTCTTCCGTTGATTAGATATTAGGATCCATATCTCAATAATACTCGTGATTTTCTTTATACTATGTTTATTCAAGATATTCACATGTATTAGTACAATTAGTTTCAATATTTTCTACTTTTAATAGTGTTTTCAGGTTAAATATGACTATCACTCTCTCCAGTCGAGTATATATCATATTCTAAAACCATGTTTCTAAAAAAATCCAAAATGTTTTCAAAGGATCTTTGAATCCCATTTAAAAAATGATTATTAATTTTTTATGGTTTTCAATTATTCCTTTATATGTTTTAAAAGATATATGTTTTCAAAAATGTTTAATGTTTTTAAAAGAGTTATCAATACAGATAGAATATATTCCTCAAGATATTATTTTATATGTTCTTTAAAAATTATTTCACATATAAAAAAACATACACTGGTGTTTGTAATTCTTTTTGGAGAAGTAATTTATTTTTATATTTTTATTATTTCACTTAGTGGAATATTTTCTCATGGCATGATGTTGATGAAACCTATTTCTCATTCACATGTCATATTCTTTTTAAACTCACTTCTTTTTAGGGGTTATGTTTATGATGAAATGATTTTTAACCCAATAATTTTCCATAGGTTATGATATGATTTAACTTTTTTAATACCCATTTCATTTCTTGGGTTATACTTTTATTATTTATGATCATGTGGAAAATATATGTATGATTTTATTATGAGAAAGGTGGGACCTATATCCCATCAAATGCATTTGGTAATGATTTATATCTCATGATATGGACTATGATGGTCTTGGGAATGAATCTAGGTTACTAATATAACTATTGGAGTGAACCGTCACTTCCATGATGGTATGAGGAGTGAACTCATGCAACCAAGATAGCCATGAGAGTGAAACATGAATACCAATATAGTTTGAGTAGTGAATAAATACTACTAAGATGGTATTGGTAGTGATTCCATCACTGCTATGGAAATCATATTATAAATTCTTTTGTTTCTTCCATAATTCCATATTATATTCCATTGTTATTTTTTATGTAATATTATCCATATTTGTTTATGATTCATGTCTTATGAACTTCCATTCATTATTCCATGATTCATTTTTATGATCTTTTATATGTTTGGAATGATATTCTATTTTCTTGATCATGTTCTCATAACCATATGATAATGATTATACTTACTTGTCTCCATTGTTTACCATTACTGAGCATATGATATCACCCCTTTTTATGTTTACTTTCCCACATTTTATGAAGATCGGTATTATGTTTGACATGTTTCAAAAGGTTTAACATCCTAGTGGGACATAAAGTAGATCACTTATGTACCAATGTTTATGTTTCCATGTTTCTAAAGGAGCTATACTAGTATGGTCTTAATGCATCTATTTGGGTAATGTATCATGTATTCTATAAAATTTATGTAACACTAATGTATGTCATGACTGGGTCACTATATGAGGTTTGTGATTACATGAACAAACATTATTTGGTGACTTTGATAGGATTGAGTTGCTTCTCGGTTATGTTCAATGTGTCGTGTTCAAGGATCAAATTGTGTTTTAAAAATGATTCTTGGATCCTTTGGCTTGAAAATTGGTTTTTCAAAAGAAATGGGTTGCGACTCATGTGTGCATACTTATTTTTTCCCTTGAGTGTGTTTGATAAAATGTGTATGTGGAATGAATCATATTTTTAAATGATTTTGGTGTGCATTTGGATTTCACTAAGAAATGATGTACATATTTTCCCATTTTTTATAGTACTAATAGGTCTTCCCATGTTTTTTTTCAATTTGTTGATATCATACCTACCATCAGCATACATTTCACCAAGTTATTTATTTCAAAAAAAAAATAATTTACAATATTTTTTGTAAAAAAATTTCTATAAATTCTCTTTACAAAACATGTATTTTAATTTGTTTTTTAATGTTTTTAGCATGGATTATTTTTTATTGGGTTGAATCCTACTTGGATTTGGATCAAACCTTACATATAACATGGGGTGAATACAAACATGGTTAATCTTGTCTCAGGTAATGTCAAAATGTATCATGATGGGGTCTTAGGTTACTGGTATGATTATCTTCTTGATTGTTGTGGTAGTGACATGAGGATGATTCTCCTCTTGTTTCATAGAGATTTTTTGGGATTGTTTTGTTATTCCCCTTTTTGTTGTAGCACACTTGGGATTTGATTAATGATGTAAACATTGAATTTGAAAATTTGTGTACCATGTTTTTTTATGATTATTCAGTTTTTTTTATATTATGTTTAGTAGTTTATTATTATGAAAATTGGTGAAATATTTCTTAAAGCATGTCGTTGATACCTAGGAATAATTTCTCTACCTGTAGGGATCTGGAATGCCCATCAGGACATTCATGGTCTAGGTTAGGTGTCTTGTTGGATGGAACTCCAACATAGTTCATGAATAATAGTTTTCGAGCTATTCAAACTTGTTTTGGTAAAGTTATTTTTTTGAAAGACTTTGGATATACTATAGAAAGGGATATTTGTGATTTAAGGTAAATATGTGATTAGGGTTGTTTCTTAGCACATCTCATGACTGCACTCGAGTCTCTAGGGGATATTGAGATTTTATTTGAATTCTCCTCCAGGTGAGGCATACATGGTTCATACTGTATGTAGAAACTAGTTGGGGACATAGTGGTTTGTATGTTTTGGATTGTTATTGTGATAGACTTGGTTATGATATGAGTTATAAATTTTCTCATGAAATATTATTGTTTCAGATAATTTTTAGAATGGTTGTTTTGATGGATTTTCATTATGGTTATTACTTATTGTAGAAAATTGAATTCCAATAGACTTCTTGTGTAGCTTTTGGAAGAGTCTGGGGAGAGTTCTCCCCCCTAAATTGATCAGATACTAGTTGAATCTGTGGTATGAACTATTTAGGAAATGGGGGAGGGAGTTGGTCTTGGTCCTACATTAGTTAATGAATATGAATCAGTTCCTTGGAAAGAAAAAACTCCAGAGTTTCTTAATAATAAGACTCCATACTTCTAGAAAATTGAGGAACCTCATGATGAAAAGTACTGTCATTAGAATATATATTGGATTTTTGAGTTTCTCCACACTCGGAAAGAAGGTAGGGTGAAATGTGATTCATTCTTATTGCATGGTCCTAGTCAGAGGTGGTGGGTATAACGAACTATAATTTACATACATTGTTAATAATTCAAAATTGAAGCACACTTATTACAACATATGACAAAACCACAAAGGACCGTATAGGTATAGTGTCTTTAGAAACTGGGAAACATAAACAACTGGTTCATAAATCTTCTAAAGTGTCTCCCATTTATTTCATCATATCTAGGGTCCCTTTTAGCATATTATACATAATATCCATCTTCCTGACCTGGGGAAAAGAAAACATAAAAGGGTGAGCTCAAATGCTCAGCAAGGGCAAATAAAGGAAATAAAAATCATATCATATCCTTTTGAAAATCAAAACCCGCAAAAGAGATCATAATATCTTAACATGGAATAAATCATAGAAGTGAAAATGAGATCCCCATAATCATAACATAAAACTTGAAACTTTTTGTCATGCACACATAATCATGGAAAATCATTTCTTGTTAGTCATGACTCATTGCTAAGACTATCTTAATGGAAAAAGTCCCTTTCTGAACCGAGTCACCCTCATTCCAGTCCTGTTTCACTGAACCGGTATAACCTACCATTCCAGCCATGTCTATCTCATGAGATATAAAATATTTACCCAATGCATTGGAGGGAGATATAGGTCCCACCCATCTTATAATGAATCCTTTCTTATGTGTGCCACATAATCATACATCATCGCATAACACATGTAACAAAAATGGGATTCTTGAAACATCATGACATTATAAATAAATTCATATAAGATAAAGGAATTCATAAAAATAATTCCATCAAAACATGATCAAATCAATGTAATAATAGGGATAAAAACATAACCCTTTATTATCTTAGATGGAAAATAATTTTGATAAAACACTTGAACTCCATTCTTGAGGAAAATATCTTTTCTTATTCAAAAACATTTTTCCTTTCATAACATGTCATACAACTTTAAAATAAAAGAAGTTGATTAAAAATAAACTTGAAATCTTGTAAAGGTAGCTTCTTGGAAATAATGTTTTAAAAATCCATTCATGCCGTATAAGTTAAAAAAACATTCTTCGTACTTTTGTCAGAAAAGTCAAAAAGTACCTCATATGACAAAAGATTCCTTTCATAGATATTACTAAAAACTCACCGAAGGGTAAAAATGGATTTAAACAATTGTAGGTGGATGGAAATAATATTACATATTGATGAAACATGGATGTGGATGATAAAATACACCCCAGTAAATACTTACGAATAAACAATCTCGGAAAAAAATGAGATTGTGATATTTTCCCTTACCTTAGGTCCAATTTTCTTTGTACGTGTCTGAAGCTCCTGTATAATGGTTTAAATAATGTTATTGACTTATTACATAATCATAAATATTGATATTATATCATATATGGTCATATTCTTAGCTTCTTGATAGTAATATTTCATTGTTACTTGTTACTCGGGTCTTTATTGCCTTTTGTTCTTATGCGTGTTTTGCCGAATACATTCTTATTCTTCTTTTAAGGTTATAGATACCTTATATCCAGAATGGTATTAGTGTAACATATATCATATTTATTCATTCAGTTTATATAATTACTATGTAATGATGATCATGTAGAACGAGTCGCATCACATCGTGGAGACGGTATTCCGTACGTACGCACGAGTGATGATATCGTTCCTATGATCGTGGAACTGTATTGGAGTTTATATATATTATTTCATTATCAATATTACTTTATAATAATCATAAATAGTTACTCATTACACCATTATACCAATCCTTGTAAAGTGATGGTGGAAAATAGATTACACCACGGCGTGGAGACGGTATTCCGTACGTACGCACGCGTGGTGATTTCATTTTTCCGTAGGATGGATAGAAGGTGAATTAGGGTTGTTTTATATTTATAATAACATATCAGTATGTAAGTAATACAGATGTTATTACTTTATCATGAAACAACTAAAGAAGTAGAAGTTGAAGAAGAAAGAAATTGAAAAGATCGGTAATGGATATTACCTCTTCTTTGGAACGCCTCTTTGAATCCTCCACATAGGGAACTAAGATTGGTCTTTGAAGAAGACCAGGACTACTAGGATTATTCTAGGGAAGTGGAGAGGAGAAAATGGCAGGGGTTGGCCGAGCTTGAGTGCTCGAATTGGTGTGAGGAGGAGGGGGAGGAGGTGCCCTTTTATAAGGGAGGAGAGGGGCACCTTAGGAATATCTCAAAATATTATTTTATATTAAAGTCAAAATCGGTTTATAATGGTTCCAAAGGGTCTTATTTCGAAGCTAAAGTGGGGATGGGTAGAAATACTATCAACCAATAGGATTTAGACAAGTTTAGGGTATTATTTTAACCTTATCAATTAGATTTAACTATAAGTTAATTAATTTAACTTTTACCGTGTCTTTTTGTTTTCTTTCACTATATGGTTAATACACTTACTATAACATGCCAAACGAACCCCAAATTGTTTATTATTAATATATATATCCTTATCTAAGTTATATGGCCGAACCTTAGATTTTTAGGAATAAAATAACAATTAATAATATAATATTTGATTTAAAAACTATTTTGTTTCAATTTTGACACTATTTGATATATGATTTTTTTGAAAGTCATAACAGAATTATATGTTCGAACCAAGTTGATTGAATCAACACTAATATATCATAGTAACCTAAAAAATTAGTGGAATTCATAAAAAGTCTCAAATTACATTTATTTTGGTGTTTATAACATCAATTATGTCAATATTTCATTAATAAGATAATTACTGCATCATCATTGTGTCATAAATAAATTAAATTATTTAATGTCTAAAAATTACAAATAAAATACCATTATGTAGGAAATCTTTTTAGATTTCTAATTAATATTTATAGTCGAATTTATCTTATTTATAACCCCATATTAAAAATGATTTACTTATTAAACATTGATTTTCACTATTTTAACCCTTCCTTAAATAAATTAATAATAAATGTCCTAGTCTAATCCAAGTGGGCCTTAATGGTCATATTTTATTCCTAAGTTTGTTTTTGGTCGAATTACACTTGTCCAATAGAATTAGGACATGTGTTACAGTAATATTAATATCATATTTACCCTTAGTTACCCTATTTACTAGTAACCGCGGTAAAAAAAGTAAAAAGTTACTATTCACCAAAAAATTATTTTTATCTCATTGAACCACATTTTACTTACTGATATCAACCGTGTCTGTCGGATTTTTGAAATTCCATTCACAGAAGCGGTAAAATTACGTTTTATGCAAAATTCAGTTTTTAACCTACCACTTAGTGGTTTCACTATTTATCAAAAATACCAAAATTTCACCCGAGGCTAATTTCGATATTCTGAGTCCAAAAATGAAGTCCATTTTGAAAAATAAAATTTATAAAATTTCAAAAAGTGGTTATTACTATTCATAACGGCTAGTTTTAATAGAATATTGTTGTTTAGTGACACTCGGTATTGCGTACGACGCAAGCTATCGAGGAAGGTCGCGATTGCGTGTAAAGAAAGCCAAGCAAGTGTTGTGTAGAAAAAGATTCCTTTGATGATTTATATAACATAAAAGTCTCGGGTGTTACATTATACCCCCCTTAAAAAGAATTTCGCCCTCGAAATTCGTCACTTTGTAACAAACAGATGAGGATACTTCTCCCTCATCATATCCTCAAGCTCCCATGTAGCTTCTTCAAGTTGGTGGTTCCTCCATAAAACTTTCACCAATCGAGTGGTCTTATTTCGTAGGACTTTTTCGCTACAATCCAAAATCTCTATCAGCTGTTCTTCATAAGAAAGATCTTGCTTCAGTGGTACAACTTCTGAGCTGAGTACATGTGAAGTATCTGGTATGTACTTTCTCAGGAGTGATACATGGAACACATCGTGAACTTGAGAGAGATTCGGTGGAAGCGCCAATCGGTAAGCTACCTTCCCAACATGATCTAGTATTTCGAAAGGACTGATATATCTAGGGCTCAACTTCCCCTTCTTTCCAAATCTCATAACCCTTTTCCAGGGAGATATTCGTAAGAACACTTTATCATCCACCTCATACTCTAGGTCTTTTCTTCGGTTTTCGGCATAATTTTTCTGTCGACTCTGAGCTGCTCTTATGTGTTGTTGAATAGATTTGACCTTTTCTGCCATTTCATCAACGAGATCAGGTCCTAATAGCTTTATTTCCCCAACTTCATCCCAGTAAGTTGGAGTCCTGCATTTCTTTCCATAGAGAGCTTCATAAGGAGCCATCTGAATACTGGAGTGAAAGCTATTATTAAAAGAAAATTCCACCAAAGGTAGGTGTTGATCCCAACCCCCTTTGAAATCCATAGAGCAATCTCTCAACATATCTTCTAGGGTTTTAATTGTTCTCTCAGACTGACCGTCTGTCTGGGGATGATAAGTAGTGTTGAAACTCAACTCTGTATCCAGAGTATGCTAAAGACTTCGCCAGAACTTCGAGGTAAATCTCGGATCCCGATCAGATATAATAGAAAGTGGTACTCCATGCAATCTTACCACTTCCTTTACATATATCCTGGCAATATGATCTAGAGAGAAATCCTCTCTAATATGAATGAAGTGTGCAGACTTTGTAAGACGATCAACTATGACCCAGATAGCATTATTGCCTTTGGATGTTTTAGGATGACCTGTGACAAAGTCCATAGTGATGTTTTCCCATTTCCATTCGGGTATGGGTAATGGTTGTAACATCCCCTTAGTCTTCTGTCTCTCAGCATTAACTTGTTGACAAACCAAGCATCGAGAGACATATTCAGCAACATCTCTTTTCATGCCATCCCACCAGAAGTACTCTTTCAGGTCCCTATACATCTTCGTGCTTCCAGGATGAATAGAGAATGAAGAACTATGAGCCTCATCCAGCAGCTCCTTCTTTAATTCGGGGATGGAAGGAACACAAACCCGATTCCTGAACTTTATTATCCCATCACAATCAAGGTTGAATTCAGAAACATTTCTCACCTTCTTTTGTAACTCGACATCTTCTTTCTGTGCCTCTTTAATCTTCACATGTATAGATGGTTGAACATTCATTTGAGAAAGATAAGATTTTTCCCCTTCCATTATAATTCCAAGATCCATCCTTTGTAAATCCATAAATATTGGATCTTTTGTGATCCTCATCATGGATAAACTAGCATGGTCTTGTCGACTTAATGCATCTGCCACCTTTTTTGCTTTCCCAGGGTGGTAATGGATTGAGCAGTCATAATCCTTAATCAGCTCCAACCATCTTCTTTGGCGCATATTCAGCTCCTTTTGTGTGAAAATATAATTTAAACTTTTATGATCAGTATAAATATCACACTTTTCACCATAAAGGTAATGCCTCCAAATATTTAATGCAAAGATTACCGCAGCCAACTCCAAATCATGTGTTGGGTAATTTTGCTCATGGATTTTCAACTGTCGTGAGGCATAAGCTATCACCAT
Organism: Viscum album; assembly: GCA_963277665.1. Lineage (NCBI taxonomy): Eukaryota > Viridiplantae > Streptophyta > Magnoliopsida > Santalales > Viscaceae > Viscum > Viscum album. Next base: position 911,280,728 of record OY728162.1, on the reverse strand, counting down.
ATCATTTTTCATAAGAACAAACCCCAATCCCTTCTTGGATGCATCACTGTAGATCACAAACCTTTCTTCACTACAAGGCAGTGTGAGCACAGGTGCACTGGATAACCTTCTTTTCAACTCCATGAAATTCTCTTCACATTCCTCTGTCCAGACAAACTTAACTCCTTTCCGAGTCAACTTGTTGAGTGGATTAGATAATCGTGAAAAATCTTTTAAAAAACGTCGATAATATCCAGCCAAACCAAGAAAACTTCGAATCTCAGTTACTGTTGTTGGTCTCGACCATCTTTCGATAACCTCTGTTTTTGCTGGATCCACAGATATCCCCTCTTTTGAGATTATGTGACCCCAAAATGCAACTTTTTGAAGCCAAAATTCACACTTGGTAAATTTGGCATAAAGCTTCTCCTTTCTCAGGGTCTTCAATATAATTCTCAAGTGATTTTCATTATCTTCCTTGCTCTTTGAATAGACAAGAATATCGTCTATAATGACTACCACAAATTGATCAAGATAGTCTCTAAAGACTCTATTCATTAGATCCATGAAGATAGCAGGGGCATTAGTAAGACCAAATGGCATAACTATAAATTCATAGTGTCCATACCTTGTACGGAAAGCCGTCTTTGGTATAACCCCCCTTTTGACCCTTAATTGATGATACCCTGAACGAAGATCAATCTTAGAAAAGTGTTGAGCTCCGCGTAGTTGGTCAAATAAGTCATCAATTCATGGGAGAGGATATTTGTTCTTGATAGTGATCTTGTTAAGTTCTCGATAATCAATGCAGAGTCTCATTGATCCATCTGTCTTCTTAACAAATAGAACAGGTGCTCCCCAAGGTGACGCACTAGTGCGTATGAATCCCTTATCAAGATTCTCTTGGAGTTGCTTCTTCAATTCCTGCAACTCAATTGGGGACATTCTATAAGGTGTCATTGAAATAGGCAAAGCACCCGGTACGAGTTCTATTGAAAACTCAACTTCACGATTTGGTGGAAGACCCGGTAATTCCTCCGGAAAAAAATCATCAAACTCCCTTACATTGGGCATATTCTTAATCGTGAGTTTCTCACCAACCATTTGAGATAAATAACCTTCATTTAGTGGAATCAATACCCATAAGATGGAAGACATTTCCACTGGAAGGTTATGTTCATCCTTGCATTGGTATACGATCGTAGATTGATCTGGAATATGAAATGTGACTTCCCTTATTTGGAAATTGATATGAGATCCATGTAGAGAAAGCCAATCCATGCCAAGAATAACATCAAATTCCACTAAAGGAAGGATCAAAAGATTTGCAGGAAGCACTTTCCCACAAACTTCGATTGGAGAAGAATTATAAACTTTTGATGCGAATGTTGTGCCATTATGTGTTGTCACAGCTAACTCAACATCTAATTGTTGAGGTAGTACGGTGATACCCTTAGAAAATTTTTCAGAAATAAAAGAGTGGGTGGATCCAGAATCAAATAAAACATTTTCTACTTTAGAGTGGATGGTAAGTGTACCTTTCACTACTTCATTATCGTACTCCACATCGCTGATAGAAATTGCATGTGACTTTCCTTTGTCTTTAGCCTTAAGATTTTGTTGACGTCGACCATCATCATCAACCCTTGGATTTGGGAATTGATTGGCATAATGCCCCATCTCCTTGCACTTGAAACATTGAAGTGTAGTAGGTTCATTCTGTGTATCCCTTCCTTTGTTTGCATCTTTAGACATCTTCTTCCCATTATCGCGGAATTCAAATGCCCGGCGACCTTCCTTTCCACATTTAAAACATTTACTTGTCCCTTTAAGACAACTCCCTCCATGTTTCTTTCCACACTTTGAGAATAAGGGAAAGTTCATCTTCTTTTCAGTGTGCTCTTTAGATTTTCCTTTGAATTCCATCTTCCTCTTCTTATCAAACCTATGTGACTGATGGGTTACTCTAATCTCCATCTCAACTTTGAGAGCACATCGAATGATTTCCTCGTAGCTATTGAAGTCCCTTATGGCTAACGCCCTTCGAAGACTTGGTTTTAAGCCACTAAAGAATCGATCGATCTTACTCTAAGGTTGGATAATAATACCTGAAGCGTACCTTGAAAGTCTTGTAAAATTTTCTTCATAGGTACAAACAGATTCATCATCCCTTTTCTTCAGTTCAAGAAACTCTTTCTCCATCTTTGTTCGGAGAATACGAGGGAATTACTTATTGAAAAATAAGTTCTTGAACTCGTCCCATTCCATAGACTCAATTTCATCCCTTTGCCTCGTATTCTTAAAAATATTCCACCATTGATCAGCATCTCCTTCCAAACGATACACTGCTAGGATGAATTTATCATGTTCAGAACATTGAAGAACTGAAAATATCTTTTCAGTAGTACTAATCCATTGTTCAGCAACTAATGGATCAGTAGACCCGCTTAAAGAAGGTGGATGCTGCCTCATGAAGGATTCAACAGAATGTTGCTCCTTCCTTTGCTCGTTTGGAAGTCTTGCATGATTCATAGCTTGAGAAAGTTGTGTGATCATGGCTATAAGATTTTTCATTCCATCTCCCATATCGTTTGGTTGCTCAGGGGGACAATCATTGCATTTCGCATCGCATTCCGCATTAACATGGTTCCTTCAGGTTCCATCCATTGACTAAAACCAAGAAGAATAGTGTGAGAAACACTAATTATAATAGGAAAACCACATAATTCAAGAATAAAATTTCACACTTAAGGTTTTATCCTAGGGTATTCATGGCCATTTCTAAAACACTATGATTGTGTTCTTTGCTTAGACTTATCCTTTGGGTTCTTACTAAGGCTTTCACATCCTAGTTTCCAAAGGTTGACTATACCTTTCCTCTGATACCAACTATAACGACCCATACTTTACATACATTGTTAATACTTCAAAATTGAAGCACACTTATTACAACATATGACAAAACCACAAAGGACCGTATAGGTATAGTGTATTTAGAAACTGGGAAACATAAACAACTGGTTCATAAATCTTCTACAGTGTATCCCATTTATTTCATCATATCTAGGGTCCATTTTAGCATATTCTACTTAATATCCATCTTCCTGACCTGGGGAAAAGAAAACATAAAAGGGTGAGCTCAAATGCTCAGCAAGGGCAAATAAAGGAAATAAAAATCATATCATATCTTTTTGAAAATCAAAACCTGCAAAAGAGATCATAATATCTTAACATGGAATAAATCATAGAAGTGAAAATGAGATCCCCATAATCATAACATAAAACTTGAAACTTTGTGGCATGCACACATAATCATGGAAAATCATTTCTTGTTAGTCATGACTCATTGCCAAGACTATCTTAGTGGAAAAAGTCCCTTTCTAAACTGAGTCACCCTCGTTCCAGTCCTGTTTCACTGAACCGGTATAACCTACCGTTCCAGCCATGTCTATCTCATGAGATATAAAATCTTTACCCAATGCATTGGAGGGAGATATAGGTCCCACCCATCTTATAATGAATCCATTCTTATGTGTGCCACATAATCATACATCATCGCATAACACAGGTATCAAAAATGGGATTCTTGAAACATCATGACATCATAAATCAATTCATATAAGATAAAGGAATTCATAAAAATAATTCCATCACAACATGATCAAATCAATGTAATAATAGGGATAAAAACAGAACCCTTTATTATCTTATATGGAAAATAATTTTGATAAAACACTTGAACTCCATTCTTGAGGAAAATATCCTTTCTTCTTCAAAAACATTTTTCCTTTCATAACATGTCATACAACTTTAAAATATAAGAAGTTGATTAAAAATAAAATTGAAAACTTGTAAAGGAAGCTTCTTGGAAATAATGTTTTAAAAATCCATTCATGCCGTATAAGTTAAAAAAAACATTCTTCTTACTTTTGTCGGAAAAGTCAAAAAGTACCTCGTATGACAAAAGATTCCTTTCATAGATTTTACTAAAAACTCACCGAAGGGTAAAAATGGATTTAAACAATTTTAGGTGGATGGAAATAATATTACATATTGATGAAACATGGATGTGGATGATAAAATACACCCCAGTAAATACTTACGAATAAACAATCTCGGATAAAAATGAGATTGTGATATTTTTCATTACCTTAGGTCCAATTTGCTTTGTACATGTCTGAAGCTCTTGTATAATGGTTTAAATAATGTTATTGACTTATTCCAGAATCATACATATTGATATGATATCATATATGGTCATATTCTTAGCTTCTTGATAGTAATATTTCATTGATACTTGTTACTCGGGTCTTTATTGCCTTTTGTTCTTATGCGTGTTTTGCCGAATACATTCTTATTCTTCTTTTAAGGTTATAGATACCTTATATCCAGAATGGTATTAGTGTAACATATATAATATTTATTCATTCAATTTATATAATTACTATGTAATTATTATCATGTAGAACGAGTCGCATCACATCGTGGAGATGGTATTCCGTACGTACGCACGAGTGATGATATCGTTCCTATGATCATGGAACTGTATTGGAGTATATATATATATTATTTCAGTATCAATATTACTTTATAATAATCATAAATAGTTACTCATTACACCATTATACCCATCCTTGTAAAGTGATGGTTGAAAATAGATTACACCACGGCGTGGAAACGGTATTCCGTACGTACGCACGCGCGGTGATTTCATTTTTCCGTCGGATGGATAGAAGGTGAATTAGGGTTGTTTCAAATTTATAATGACATATCAGTATGTAAGTAATACTGATGTTATTACTTTATCATGAAACAACTAAAGAAGAAGAAGTTGAAGAAGAAAGAAATTGAAAAGATCGGTAATGGATATTACCTCTTCTTTGGAACGCCTCTTTGAATCCTCCACTTAGGGAACTAAGATTGGACTTTGAAGAAATCCAGGACCTCTAGGATTATTCTAGGGAAGTGGAGAGGATAAAATGGCAGGGGTTGTCCGAGATTGAGTGCTCGAATTGGTGTGAGGAGGAGGGGGAGGAGGTTCCCTTTATAAGGGAGGAGAGGGGCACCTTAGGAATATCTCAAAATATTATTATATATGAAAGTCAAAATCGGTTTATAATGGTTCCAAAGGCTCTTATTTTGAAGCTAAAGTGGTGATGGGTCGAAATACTATCAACCAATAGGATTTAGACAAGTTTAGGGTATTATTTTAACCTTATCAATTAGATTTAACTCTAAGTTAATTAATTTAACTTTTACCGTGTCTTTTTGTTTTCTTTCACTATATGGTTAATACACTTACTATAACATGCCAAACGAACCCCAAATTGTTTATTATTAATATATATATCCGTATCTAAGTTATTTGGCCGAACCTAATATTTTTAGGAATAAAATAACAATTAATAATATAATATTTGATTTAAAAACTATTTTGTGTCAATTTTGACACTATTTGATATATGATTTTTTTTAAAGTCATAACCGAATTATATGTTCGAACCAAGTTGATTAAATCAACACTAATATATCATAGTAACCTATAAAATTAGTGGAATTTATAAAAAGTCTCATATTACATTTATTTTGGTGTTTATAACATCAATTATGTCAATATTTCATTAATATGATAATTACGGCATCATCATTGTGTCATAAATAAATTAAATTATTTAATGTCTAAAAATTACAAATAAAATACCATTATGTAGTAAATCTTTTTATCTTTCTAATGAATATTTATAGTCGAATTTATCTTATGTATAACCCCATATTAAAAATGATTTACTTATTAAACATTGATTTTCACTATTTTAACCCTTCTTTAAATAAATTAATAATAAATGTCCTAATCTAATCCAAGTGGGCCTAAATGGTAATATTTTATTCCTAAGTTTGTTTTTGGTCGAATTACACTTGTCCAATTGAATTAGGACATGTGTTAGGGTAATATTAATATCATATTTACCCTTAGTTACCCTATTTACTATTAACCGCGGTAAAAAAAGTAAAAAGTTACTATTCACCAAAAAATTATTTTTATCTCATTGAACCACATTTTACATACTGATATCAACCGTGTCTGTCGGATTTTTGAAATTCCATTCACAGAAGCGGTAAAATTAAGTTTTATGCAAAATTCAGTTTTTAACCTACCACTTAGTGGTTTCACTATTCATCAAAAATACCAAAATTTCACCCTAGGCTATTTTCGATATTCTGAGTCCAAAAATGAAGTCCATTTTGAAAAATGAAATTTATAATATTTCAAAAAGTGGTTATTACTATTCATAACGGCTAGTTTTAATAGCATATTGTTGTTTAGTGAAACTCGGTATTGCGTACGACGCAAGCTATCGGGGAAGGTCGCGATTGCGTGTAAAGCAAGCCAAGCAAGTGTTGTGTAGAAAAATATTCCTTTGATGATTTATATAACATAAAAGTCTCGGGTGTTACAGTGGGACTCAATGATGCAAGCATGGAAGCACAATCAGATGGATTGGAAGAATTTCATGATCAGTTTCAATGGAAATTGTTTTCCTATGTTATTGTCTGATGCCAAATACTAGGATTTCATAGACCTTACCTTGGGATACCAAACAATGATTGAGTATTTCAATTGCTTCATGGTGCTGGTTTGCTTCGAACATGAGATCATGTCTAATGAGATGATGAATACATGGTGGATCAATATAGGTCTAAGGCAAGATATATTTTCTTATGTCTTTTAATTAAGTAGAAAACCTATGATGGATGGTTGATTGTACTTATTTGGTAGGGTTTTATCATAAAATAAAATCTGTAATGCATGGATCCATGTTAGTCGTAAGAAATGACAGTTTTCCAAAAAAAAAAGAGGGAGTGTTATGAGTAGGGAAAAAGGACAGGGTTATTTCCGGTCACCATTCCATAGAATCTTAGTCTATGGCTTCTGATGCTGGATCAGTCATGTTTCATTAGTGTGGGAAAGGGGGGAATATAAAACCCATATGCACATACTAACCCATACCTTTTTGTTGGTGTAGAGCTATTGGAAACTTGCATCATTTTTGCAATGTGACGTGAACATACCCGAGTAGTGTAGGATAATTGGATTCTGGAGAAATGATAAACCTATCAAATCCATCCAAATTGGAGGAATCTCGGTTTGGAAGACTTACTAGTAGGGCATGATCCGCTTTTGGTCACATTCAGTTGAGAGAAGAGCCACATGCTAGTGGTCATCCCTAGCCCGAGGTAGAGAATAAACATCCAAATGTCATAGACTAGGCACAAGTAGGGTCAGATGTAAGGCCTGCGATATATCAAGGTACAATTATTATTACATCATCCATAGTTGTTTCTCTCTTTTATAATGGAACTATTTATTCTTTTCTTTCCTCTCACCTTTTTTAAGTGTTATAATTACAAATTGATATTATTTCATATGTGATTTAGTTGGTAATGCCACTTGGTAAGATGTTAGATCAGGATTTCATGTGTCATTCTTCTTCACTCACTATGTTAGGGATAGATCATGAATGAGATTTTATAATCTTGGAGATTTACCTCTTTGATGTAATCAAGTTCATGGATTAGACTTTGCACATTTAGGAACACATTAGTTTTTTTGTCCGTGTAAAGTGAGTTTTGTGTCACATGATGATATTTCTTTGTTTGTTGATCTTGAGTGGGATCCTCGGCCAGGGAGAATTGTACCTCCACTTCGAAAATGGGTAATTATTGTTTTTAAATATTGTCACTCATGTTAGAGGATGAAATTGATGCTCTTGAAGTTGAATTAAATCATGTGGTGGATGAATTCAGAGAGATATTGATAGAAAAGTTTCTAATTTTCCTACCATAAAGGTATGTGTAGTTTTTTATCATTTTGGAACAAGGAAAACATATTATATCTCTTCCCACATATCATATTCCCAGCCGCTAAGTTGAGGGAATTAATGTAACATCAAGATTATTTATAATCTAAAGGATCCATTCACCTGAGTATCTCACCTTGGCCCTCCCTAGTTCTATTTGCAATGAATGTCGATGGATATCTCTGGTTGTGTATAGATTACTGGAATTTGAAGAAGGTGATGATTAAAAATAAGTACCCTTTGATGACCTTTTTTATTATTATAAAGGGTGAGAGGTGTTTTCCCACGATTTATTTGTGTTCTATTTATCATCAAGTCAGAGTTAGAGGGGTGGATGTATTGAAAATAGCATTTTGGGTTAGGTATGATCATTTTTGGGTTTTTTCGGTACCTTTTTGGGTTGAAATATTCTCATGTTTTCTTCATGGAACTTATGAAGATGGTGTTCTAAAAGTATTTTAATTCCATTGTTGTTGTATTTTATGATGAAATCATGGTCTACTCTGAGATCTAGGTTGAGAAAGAGAGGAATTTAAGGATTTTGTTGCGATCCATTTAGGATTGTCATCTCTTTTCCATGTCTTCCAAGTGCACCTTCTAGATAAGGGATGTGAAGTTTTTGTATGTTATCTTATAAAAGGTGTCTTAGGTGGAAACTGAGAAGATTTGTGTCATAATTTCATGGAAAAACCGTATAAGGTTTTTGATATTCAGAGATTTTTTTTTGAAAGGGTACTATAGGTAGTTCATTAAATAGTTTTCTCATCAGGTTCATCCATGACAGTGACCCCCAGAAAGGTTTAATGTTTGAATGGATTATAGAATACCTGGTTTCTTTTGAGGAGGTTATGTGGTTGTTGTCCACAACCCCTATTTTGATCTTATCAAAATCTATAAAGGTGTATGTGGATTATTATGATGCCTCATGTATGGTTCTTGGGTGTGTTCTAATGCCAGATAATCATGCGGTGGCCTATGGTACTTGCATGCTCTAACCACAAGAAAAAAATTACCTAACCATTTTCATGGATTTATATGTGGTGGTGCATGACTTAAACCTGTGACATCATTATATTTTAGGTGATAAGTTTTTAGTGTACTCTGATCATAAGTGCTTAGACTACATTTTCTTCTAGAAAGATCCAAATTGGGGCAGTATCATTGGGTTGAGTACCTTCCGGGGTTTTATTTTGAAATAGTTTATAGCAATTGAAAAGTTAATTTTTTGGAGGATGCTTTGAGAAGAAACGTCCTCGTTCTCATGTTGAAGGATTCAAGTGATGAGTGGAAATTTATGGTATTTCCTCATAAATGGACTTATAATCTAAGGGTCCATTGAAGGTGTGTTCTTTGATAGTATTCATCTAGCTCTAAATCTTCTATAATTGATTCAGTTGGAGGATCCTGATGATGGTTTCGGCCATTAGTCTACATAGATTCGTAGTGGGTGGGAGACACCTTGTGAGTGGTCATCATCAACTGATTGATTTTTTTGTCTTCAAGGGTCCTTCTCTGGTGCCATGATCTATGAGTAATATGGTGATATAGGATAATAGTTATTCTTAGTTTTTTGTTAATCATAGTTCCACAAATATGTATTATGAAGTGTGTCTATAGTTTTGGTGGCCATGTATGATGTGAGGTATAGCTCATTTCATATCATGGTGTTATACATGTAATTAGGTTAAAGAGGAGAACCAAAGACCCTCTAGATTGCTTCAACCACTACCCATTCGTAACTCGAAGTGGAATGTGACCACCGTGGAATTTATTTTGGGATTAACTCATACACTCTTTAAGAGGAATTACATTGAGGCAATGATCACGCATTAGACCAAATTATCTCTTTTTATTCTGATTAGAGATTTAGCCAAAGGGGTCTAGTTAGGTCGATTGTATGTTTAATAGTTATTTAGTCTTCATGGGGTTCTGTCAGCAGTCATTTCTGAAAGGGGTCCCCTCTATATATCGTGGTTTTACGATGGCCTTCTGAAGGTAATAGGGTCGCTTTTTAAGTTGAGTATGGAATACAATCCTCTAAATAATAGTCATATAGAATAGAAAAATCATATTTTTTAATACATTCTCTATAATTATGTTTTGGATTTCATTTTTTTGTGGTATATGAATTTTTTATTTCTAGAGTTTCCATATAATAATAGTTACAAGTCTTCAATTTGAATGAATCCTTTTGATGATCATTATGGTCGGTCGTGTTTGTCAACGTTGCGTTGGGATTAGGTGGGTGATACCTAATTGTTGGGGTCTAGCCTTGTGCCAGTGGCTTATGATAATGTCAAGTAGATTAAAAAAACATTTGTTAATATCTTATATTTTTTAGATGTTTTATGGTGATCAAAAGAACCTATATTTATAGTTCTATATGGGTCACCGTGTGTCCCAAAAAGTGTCACATCTCTTTGTCCATTTCCATTTGGGAAAGAAAGGGAAGATAATGGTGAGGAATTTCAAACATTTAAAGATTGTATAGAAGTTTTTATATATGGAATAAATGTTTTACATTACTTTTTAATTGATTTAGATTCATGATGTGCTTCATGTATTTCATTTGACATTTTATAATATGGATCTTTCATAGGTCTTTAATTGGTAAGAGTGGGATTTAGATCCTAGTTTTTTTGTGTTTCAGGGGTCAGTGGAGATTATAGATTCTCACAAGAAAGTGATTCATGTGATGTCTATGTAGTCATTTTTTTTCATTGTTGTTACGAAAATTATGAGCATGAGACATTGGAGCGCAATTCATGGGTTGAGATAGAATGTCTTTTCTTTTTCTCTGATCAGGCTTCATGCTGAATTTTTAATGGAATACGGTCTTCATGTTTGGGATAATTGTCACACATGTGATTACATTTTAATATGTTTATCTATTTATATATGGTCTAGAACCTATCCTTTGAGTTCATATTGAGTATTTGGTGAAAATGATGATTTTTTATTGACATCACGACATGAACGGTTGGTGCACGGTTATCCATAACATATACCCGTGCCCAGAAACTGCCTGACCATTTGGAATTTTTGGATATTAGCTAATCGCATGGTTATTACATGGGTTGTAAACCGTTTGGGCTAATCATGAGGTATGTTCTGCTTGGACAGCAAGGGGAGCATGGTTACCACATGTTTTATCAAACTATTTGGAAAAACTAAGTGACATGTGAAAGTCATTTTAAATCTCAAAATATTGACTGTTTCTTCAAAGGATTTAAACACAAAACTCTAATTTTTTAACTACTTATGATTTTAAGCCGTTTTTCCTCCCCCTCCTCACATGGATCCCTTTTATATAAAATTTTAGAGAGTATTTGGTGTGGTTAATCCAATATTGTTTCAAGTAATTGAGTTACTACCTCTATTTATTCATATTTCCTTGTGTTTCTCTTCTTATACCTTGATTTTTCATATCTCTAGAGGGTTGGGAGACCTATTTAGGGTTGTATTCAGATTCATGGGGTTCAATATTGGTGCTTACGGTTTGATATTCTCTATATATGGTCTCTTTTAGGGGTGATTATGGTTTAGCATCTATTTTTGGATGTTTTTACACTCATGTTAGGTGATTCCATGCTTAAACATTTTTGGTGGATTTTATATGACTTATTTCCTTCTTGTTTTTGTTATATGTGTTTTTTATGAGGTTTTAATTGTTCTTTAAAAATGATGCAAGGATAATATTTCATTAAAAGTTTTTTTCAAAAAGAAATGGGTTCTGACTCATGTTTGTTTCATGTGTTCTTTCTTATTTTTTCCCCTAAGGTTGTTTGATAAAATTTATATGTGGTGAGAAAAAAATTTATAAACGGTTATGGTATGTATTTTAATTTGGAAGTGGTTTTTGTTGTGGAAATGGAAATTTATCAAGTATTTTATATTCTTTGTTATGTGTTCATGTGAATGTTATAATCTATGTGACATGTGGAATGAAAATCGATCCCCATGTGAAACCTAGGTATCAATGTGAGTAGAATAAGACAAGTATTATAGTTGACCTAGAAGGGTATTGACCTGGATTCATCTATCATTATTGATGACTACAATAGTAAAATAAATTAAAATTAGGATCAGATACTATTAGGCTCTTGGGATGTTCCTTCCTAGTGGCTCTTGCAAGACAACAATGTTGGTTGTGGTTTCTATGCCATGTTTCACTGACATACGATGTACCTAGTGTCCCACATGAGATATTTCCTATTGGATTTTCTATTGGTTTAATTATCTTCTATGATATCATACCTACCATCTGAATACGGAGCACCTTATTGGTAATTTCAAAAGAAAAGAATGTTTTCCATTAAAAATTTTTTTATATAAAATGTGTCTAGATTCCCTATCTATAAAATATTCATGTTAATTTATCTTATAATGTTTTTAGCATAGAATCTATTTTATTGGGTGGAGTCTAAATGGACATTGGCTCAGTCCCTAAAAACACCTTTTGGTGTATGCAGACATCGTTATGATTGACTCATGTAATGTCAAGATGTATTGTGATGGTTTTTTGTGTCGATAGTGGTCTTATCTTGCTGGTTTGTCAATTGGTGACTTGAATATGATTCACCTCTTATTTATTGGAGGTTTTTGGATAGTGTTGTTTTTCACCTTTTTGTTGTAGTATGCTATGGATGTGTTTAATGTTGTAAACATTCAATCTGAAAATTTGTGTACCATGTTCGGTTAGTATTTTTAGTTCATGTTATGCTTTTTTGTTTATGTTTATGAAAAAATTTGAAATCATTCAAAAATCATATTATTGATACCCACGAGCTATTTCCTATTCTATGGGGATAAAGAATGCCCTTAGTACCACGCCACATACCAAGTCGGGAGTCTGGTTGGAGGAAAAACTAGCTTGGTTTGTGACAAATCATGTTAAATGCTTTATTGAAATGCTTCCATCACCTCTTTATATTTGAAAATAATATTAATTTAAATTTTATTCAGTATATATAATTTTAGAATAATACATGCATAGTGGTAAAAGATAATTTAGTTTCATCACTTCGTGGAGAAGGTATTTCTCATATACACATGAGAGAAGTTATCAATATCAAATAGATGGATTGATAAGGATTTATATGATATATTATATTTGAAAATTCTTAATTATATCAAAAATAGAACATATATTCAATAATTATTCCATTATAACAATCCATGTAAAGAGGTGATGAAAAACAATTTACACCACTCCATGGTATATATAGGTTATATACATCCATAGGCCGAGTTTCCATTATAAAAATGATAAAGAAGAGGTAGAAAATGGTTCTAATAAAATAATAATAAAATATAACTATATTAGTGATTCTTTATTCATTATTCATGGATGGATATAGTAGATCTATATGATGTAGATGAATAAATAAAAATTCAAATAGATGGGTAACATGATTACCTGTCCATTGGGACACCTCATTTTCCCTACACCTTAAACAATATTAATTTGTTCTTAGGGTATCTCAAAGAGATCAATAACACTGTTAATGTAGTGAAAAGGGTTTTCATTAGGAATTTTCCGATATAGATGGCACAAAAATTGTTAGAGAGACAAGAGATAGTGTTTCCTCTAATATGTGTTGGAGGTGTACTATTTTAATTATTCATTGTTTTAAAAATAATGATTACTCACTATCATGGTGAATTCACTCATAATCAATGAAATTGTAAATACAAGGTGAGAAGATTTATAATTTTATCAACTAACACATTTATTGAAATTTTTTTCAACCATTTTAAAACATATCTATTATATCAACCCCCATTATCCCTTTTTAACCTTACTATAGTGATACACATTTTACAATGGTATCATATTTATATGTATAAAAACACCATTGAACATATAACATAATTTGAACCTCCAAATTAAAAACACTTAATACATTATTCACAAATAAATTTCATGAAGGGGAAGAAATTTATTTTAATATTAAAAAGTAAACCCTAGTTTGAGTTTAAAGTAATTTTATGAGTAGAAAATGGTTCTATAATAATATTTAAAAATTAGTCTAACCAAATGTGAATCCCAAGAATTTATTATATAATTAATTAAAACATTATAGTTATTTTACACTAAAATATTTCACAAACCTAATGGAATAATCTAACAATACAATTTAATTAAAATATATAGCATTTAAAAAATATAAAATATCATTTTGGTTCAAAAAAGGAATGCATGAGCTCCCAAATTAAAAAAAAATTAAAGGAATTATATTACCCTTAAAATTCTTTTTTATTCATGAATAGGGTTTGATGAATTTTCGTATAAATATTACTGAATTAATATTTAATAAATGTAGTGTGAAATATAAAACAAATATTTTATCTATTCTACAAAAAATCTATTTTTTCATAAAAAAATCTAAAAACACATCTTATGTCTATAATGAAATTATGATTTAAAACATAATATCATGTTTTTAAAATAAATTTTTTAAAATTGATAAAAAAATATTTATAAAATATTTGTATAAATTCTAATTAACAAATATTTGTTAAAATGTATTTTTGCAGAATAAAATTATTGTATTCTCATTGAATTCCTTATTAAAATATATAATGAATTTTAATTTTTCAATTTGGATGTATAAAATATTTATTATATTATATTTTTTTTTAAAAAATAATTACTTTAATCTACTAAGATCAAAACACATTTAAACATAAAAAAATATTTATGAAAAATATCTCTTTTACATAAAAATTATTTTCTCATCAATAGTACACAATTTATAATCAACGTATGACTGGTTGTTAATTTTATTAAGGAAAAATATACTAAATAAATTTCATATTATTTTTGTCGCAACAATATCAAAGATAATAAAAAGGTTATAACAGTTATTTTAAAATAAAATTATTTGATGGTATGTTTAAGCACTGGGTTGTGTGTTGTGTATGCATTCGAACACAATGTTCTTTTAAAATATAAACTAAATTCATGGTGAATTACATTATTTAAAACCCTGAGGTTTTATTAATTTTTGTTTTGAAAATAAATTTAATTCTATCGACAACTTTGATTAGGCCACACACAGAGTATAACCAAAGCACACTATATTATTGAAATATTATTATTTGAGGTGAAAATTATAACCAAGAAGTTATATTTAGGGGTATTAAAAGTAAAAACAAAATTATGAAAATTATATGATTTACAAATGTAAAAAATAAATTCATTGATAATGAATTTATTAAAAATTAAAATAATAGATATTAAAAATTAAATGATTTTTTGTTCTAAAAAATTATTTTAGGCATGTAATGTTTTTTATGTTAATAAATAAAATTATCCAGTTTTTGTGAATTATTTTTATGAAAACTATATATTATATATTAAAAAATGGATACCATTCATCTAATATCTTTAGAATAAATCATTTATGAATAATGATTTTTTAGGCATATAAATAGTATTTTTCAAAAACATTATTACCTGACACACCTGTATTAAATTTTATTTTATCGAATTTTATAAATTTTATTTTAAAATAGTATGAAATATCTTAGAGTGTTTTTTATTAAAAAAATTAAAAAAATCAATTCGTCAAAAAATATAGAGAAAAAAAAACTTTTTATTAAAAACAGTATTCTCATATAATGTATTTAAAAAGTTTCGTTTTATTTAAAATTGGTTCTAATGTAATAATATTTCAATTATATAAATATTATTTCAATTTAATTAATTATAATTTAAAATAATTGAAATTTCTAAAAAAATTATTTTTATAATTTTGAATTTTTTTCTCTCGATAAGTGTTTTTACATCTTGCCTTTAGGTTTAATTTTAAATTATATTTTGTCACTTCAATTATTTTCTTTTGTAAAAATGGATTCCATTTTTTAAATCACCGTAATTAATTTTATTTAATGAGTTCAATATATTTTCTAGTGGTAATGAATAATAAAACTGTAAAAATTAAATATCATGGTTTAGGTTAAATTTTTTTACTATGGATTAAACTAAAGTGAAAAGTGTTAAAGTTACCATAAACAACATTTACATTTCCAATTATGTGGACATATTTCGAACATAATGAAAATAATTTTCAATAAGAAACTATTTCATATCCTTTTTACATCAATAAAATGATGGTATATATTTTTCTTTTCAAAATTTCAATTTGTTTCCCCACACCATACCAAGAGGACTTATTTTTATTATAAAATGATCCAAATATGGCATTTGGAGTTATCCTATAGAGTTATTATAAAGAACATGTATTTTTCTTAATGTAGTGTTTTAATTTTATTTATTCCTTCACATACTTCAAATCTAAATCAACTATGTCGATATAATAAAATATATATTTACCATATAATTATTTTTTATTTTTTCAATATCATAACTGATATGAGTCTCATATTTCATAAAATTGGAACAAAAAATGTTGATCATGAGTATTGTGAACAACCGCATTGCGAACTGATATAATTTTTTTCCATTACCAACTCTCAGAGATAGATATAATGATGGATTTAATATATTTAAATAATATTTATGAAATATTTATAATTATTTAAATATAATATCACATCTTCTTTTTTACCATTAATTCATTTAAAATACAATAACTTCACATGTGCATAATTGTGTATTACCACCTCCACAAAGTGATGGGATATTTTTTTTAAATTTATTTTCAATGGATGCTAATAAGGATTGATTTAATGAATATATTTTATATATATTACCATATAGTGATTATATTAAGGTGGTATATTATTTAACTTAATTTTTTTTCTATCTGTCCGGAAAATGGAAGTAGTGATCATGCATTTGTATGACCTACCATCTCCATGAACATTATAATTCATTTTCTATCACTAAATTATATAGATTACTCTATATAAAAATATAATAAATAGGTATGATATTTATATCCTAGTTAATATTTTGGATATTATGGAACTATGATAAACATAAAAATAGTGGAATATACCAAACCAAAACATCCTTGAAAAACTAGTAATTTGTTACCTAAAACGTGATTTTAATATTGTATTTTTAAAAAAATTATATTAAAAGTCATGATTAGATATTATTTTTTATGAAATATATATATATATATATATATATATGGTTCAAATTTAAAATTGTAAATAAACTATATTTAATATACAAGAGGTTAGAATTTCTATAAAGGAAGTCAATATTAAATGTAAGGTATTTCAAGTATCTCTTTTATTACTGGGTGACTTATCCCATATTCACCACTTTTTGGTTTCTTTTTGGGTATATACATCACCTTTGAAATTTTATCTTACATATCACCCTCATTTAAGGATATATAATGTACCATTTTATTTAATTTCTTATTATACCTTATGATTTAAACTCTCCAAGGTTGAAGCTATTATCGTTCCACTTTTATTTCTTGGGGAAAATGACAAATTCCCCAATTGATTCATTTGTGTGTTGCATATACTACCACTGAATATATTTTAAAATTATTCCTATTTAAATTATTGGATATAAATATAAATATAATGATTTTAATATATGGGGATTATTATTAAAAATTTACCAATGCAGTAATAGTTTTATGTTACAATCTCATTATCTATCGAGATTGTTTGTGGTTACGGTTCCAATGATGAAATATTCTGGCCTATCTCCCATGAAACTCAGAATCATTCTTCTATTCTAGTTATTTTTTGAAAATAAATATTTTCATTCAATTTCACTCTAAGTATGAATGTAATATAATGAAATGTTTTTTATGAATAATATAGATTATTTTTTCTATTTGGTTATAAATAATTTTTCATTGATGTCCATAGTTTCTAAAAAAATTAATGATCATTGTAAGTATTGAGAATTAAATTTTCAATAAAATAATTAGTCATTTAACTTTTTAAATTCATTTAAAAAATAATCTATTTGTCATTACTTGAACAAGGGTTATGTCATTATCCAGAAAATATGAAGCGATTCTCTATATTAATGTGTATTATAGGAATAGTACAACCCAAAATCATGACCTCCCAATAATTAAAATCATAATTTAACAATTTCAATGGATAATTAAATATATAATGTTATCTTCCATATTTGGTATGATTTATGATTTTAGAAAATTGGTTTAAAATTGTAAAGTATGTTTTCATCAAGAAGTATCCCATGTGATCTTTCAAAATCATTTTCTATCTAAGATGTCAACCTTTGAAGATACTTAAGAATTATTCGTCATATAATCTATGACATCATCTTTTTTATTTCTATAGAATTTTTATTTTCATGTTGAAATTATATATATGAAATGTGTACCTTTTGCATGGGTTATTCAATGATGAAGTGATGAAATGTTTATGTAACCCATTTCTTTTCCACAGGTTATGCTCTGAGAAAATATTTATACACCCTATTTAATTTCATGGTTTATAATCTGATGAATATTATATGATCTTCTTAACACATATATATTGGTTTTATTTTGTGATTGGTGGTAATTATATCTCACCCTAATATGTTGGTTAAAATGGATGATTCATAAGTTACTTATATTATTTTTAAACCTAATTTTATGTCAACAATGATATGAGTAGACCTAGTATAATGCGCATAATGATAGTAGTGGGAATATATTCATGTCTATAAACATATGTGTGAATCAGGTCTGATGTCAAAAATGTTATGAGATGAAGTGGTCTCATTTCCACAATGTTATTACTAAAATTGGTTTAATGTTTCTAAGGTTTGAAATGTACATTGAATCATGTCCATAATTTTATAAGAGGTCTTAATTTCATGTCCTTATCATAATAAGTACAAATTTGTCTTTTAGCAGTTATAATATTATGTGTATCAAAAAATCTATGTATTATTCTAATTTTATGATCTCAAGACTCAAATTCATTGATTCCTTTAATATTCATATATTATGAAATAGAAAAATTTGTTCCAATACTTAATTTTATTATCTATGATAAACAGGAAATGGTTTTCAAAATATTATTATCATGTTATCATATACTGATACTCGTACTATATTGATATCTTCTATGTTTACAATAACTAAAAAACCAATATCACATTTTATTATGTTTATATTCCCCAGGTTAAGAAATAATGTTTTTGGTAGGTCATTTCTATGATGTTTACTAAGTGGGAAGATAATTATGGGATTCTTTAAAGATATTTCATGATATAAGAGGTTTTTTTTCAATACTCCAGAGACATTAAATCTTTTTATTCGAGAGATGATTATTTTTTAAATGTATTGACTATTCTTTGAATAGGATGTAATATCAATATATAAAAAATATCAAGTTGTTATAGTTGGTATTGGAGGAAAGGTATAGTTTTCATTTACAACAATGATGGGAAAACATTATTGAGAACCCTAAGTATAATTATTATTGTAATCCAATATATATGATACTTTCCTAGAATTTTTTGAATGACATATTCAGTGGTTTCCAACAAATTCAATCAATGTTTGTTTACTACAAGTAGATTTGGTTCTTACAGCATTGTACATTGGGGTAATAGATTCAAAAATTCTGCAATGGGATTTGACTAGATCATCGCATAGTGTGGTAAAATTATAATTACTATGCACAAGGTTTGAAACTCCCATGGGATATGCATTAAAATTTAATAAACCATCTATGAATTATAGTGATGGACTTAAACTTATAATGATCACGAATGATCTAGCTTAAACCTATTGTGTTTTAATTTAAAAATATGGATTCATGATTTTAAAATATTATAAATGATTATTTTGGTTCCCACAATTATTATTAAGTGTGACACAATTATATTTTTTCTATCAATTGGCTAGAAACCAAAGGAACCATGTTAATGTTGAATTTTTCAATTACTGGAATGATTTTCCTCAGGGAAACCAAGTTAAATGCGAGTTGTAATATGAAACCTTGTGGTTATGTACAATCAGTTGTCTGATTAAATTATTAACAATCTCAACATTAGTTATTTTCCCAAGGTATTCGATTATTTAAAGATAGATTGTCATGAAGGCCTTGGAGGAAAGAATATACAGGTTCAAAATTGACTTGAATATGGGAAGAATCATGAAATGGAATTTCTTATGTGATTAGTAATATGTTTTTAGTGTCTAAAATAAGGATGAAAAGAATCAAATTTCAAAGTGAAAATTAGAAGATCAATTAACGTAATGAATGAGAGTTACGGATTCCATAAGGTATAATTGATGGTTGCATTTTTTAATGTGAAATTATCGGAATTATTAATATTGTTTTACAAGGTGGGAAAGTGTCAGAGTATACTTTGCAATTGTTTTTATTAATGGTTTTAATATCGATGGTAAATAAATTGTGATTGGTATATCCATGGTATTGGGTGTTATAACAGTTTTATTTTTGTTAAAAGTATGAATCATGGTTAAAATCATGTTTATAAATCATTATATATGATTCCTTATTATTATTGTATGAGAAAAGTATTTTAGAATAAGATGATGAATTATAGTTTATGGTTTAATAATGATGTGTAATTATCAAATTGTTAATTAATTGGGAATTTAGAATTATGTAGTAGAAGTTATATGTCAAAAATATTTTAGTAACAAAAATTAAGTAACATTTAAGGATTGTTCCCTAGTAATTTTTTTTAATGTGTTTTAATGAATATTTTAAGATGTACTGATATATTGAAAATATATTTCTTGTAAATGTAATTATTTATGGAAAACACATGATTGGGGTAAAGATAACCTTTAATCTGTGAATGATGCTTGAGTAATAATGTTTAGTTTCTATAAAGATATTATATACAATGTTATTTTAAATTAGATAGTATTAATAACCTTGAAAATTATTTGTGATTTAGAATTTATGATGATTTTTACTACATTTTCGAATAAAAAAAATATATCTTTTCATATGTTATTTAATTTAATGAATGAGGATTGGTTAATTTTTTTTACTAGATATCATTCTATTAATGTTTTGGGGAAATCATTGTATTCAAAAATTGGTATAGTACTATAAGTTTCATGTCCTGGTGTGTTGGGTATTGGTTTTTAGTTGATTTCATACCATTATTGAAAATCATCAAAAATATTTATATTTTTATTGGTATTATGTATTTTGGATGTATTTAACAGATAAATACTTTTCATATTTATTAAGTTTACCTTTTTTTTATTATTGTTGATGTTTTTCATATTATGGTATAATATCGGATAACATTGGATAAACCTCTTTGTTTTTATGATTACTAAATATAAAAGGAATTAAATATCATTTTAAGGCTATTATGATCTTTTATCACTTCACACTAGAATTTTTCATCTCCATTTCATGGAGTAAGAGATGAAGTTGAAATTAACTAAAGCACAAACAAACAAAGAGAGAATTCTTATGAAATAAAATAAAATTTTTTAAGTATATATTCTCATTAATGTTAACCAACATTAGAAAATGGATATTGAAGTAAAAATATAATAAATTTCCCTTCTTTTCAAAAGAATCAATGTTCCTTTCAACCATCAAATATTTTTGAATTTTGATTCATTACCCTTCTTGTGACAATGTTCTATATCACTCTCTAATAGTATTTGGGTGTTTGTTATCTATTCCATGTCAATATTTTTAATTCCAACCAATGTTAAATCATTTTTAAAACATTCTAATTTATTTTTCTAGATTTTATTCATAATTGTATTTCCCAATTTTCAAGAGGGTGTTTTACTAACAAATTTTATGTTGTGAGGTTTACATGAAGTAAATTTTAAATTTTAAATCCTTGAAAATCAAAATAAAGTTCATAATTTGAGGAATAAATATATATATGGGTGGTTTAATGTAAAACGTAAATATTTTAGGAATTTGTTTACATTTTTATTATAGTTATCAAGACATACGACCCCAATATTGAAAAACATCGCAATAATATTAAAATATTATTACATAAGTAGTCAATTATATCCAAACTGTTACATGTGATCGTATAAATTAGAATAACTTATTTATGAATACTATATGGTATTCAAATTTATTAAATAGATTTATTGGTTATCAATTTATTAGAACTAGAAAAACTATCATTTGAATGTAGAAGAAATGTTTTTATGAAAATTTATTTTACGTGCACATACTATTTTTGTCACAAAAAATTAAATTTTACACTATATTCAAATGAGTTTATATAAATATACATATTATATAATCTATAAATTTTTTTATCTTTCATATAATATCTTTACTGATCATGAGAAATGAATAAATCCAGTTTTATGTATAAAAACTGAATTATTCTAAAAAGTGGTTCCATCAAAACATTATAGAAGAATTAATTTTAAAGATATTATAAAATTTATTTAAAAAATAAATAAATAACTTTTTTGGTATAATCTTTTGAAAATTATATTATAGTTAATTTTTTATAATATTTTGATAAAATTAATTTTCTGTTGAATGGTGAAAAAATACTACTTTTAATTTAAAATTGATTCTTCTATTAATATATATCGAAATTTAAATCATAATATAGTGTTTCTTTAATGTATAATTGGTTAAAAAATATAATTTTAAATCCAATTTGTTTAATTGTAATAAAATTCATGTTGAATTTGGACATATAATTATTTTATACTTTTGAATGTTTTTTTGTTAAAAACAATTTTTCATTACATTTTTGAAATAATATTAATTGATACCCTACTAAATCAATGAATTTTATTTTTAAAAAATTAGTTCATATTTTTATTAATAATAATTAATAATTTAAAGAAACATGAAATTAAAATTCTCTTATAGTGAATATTAAAAATTGTATAAAACATTTATCATGCTTAAGGTTAAAACGGGGTTACTAGGCATTAAGATTAAATGATAAGGTTTAAAATGACATTAATAATTGTCGAATTCCTATGGGTTGGAAATATTTACATTTTATCAAATATAATATTATATAATTATCCATTTTTGATCCTTCTGGAATGTGTAAAATTTTGATATACATTTTACTATTTAAATATTTCAAGTGTGTCCCCTCCCCAACTCTTAAAATGGAACCACCTCTTCTATCTGATGCATAGTTCAAATATATTTGGTTCATCTATAACCTAGAAAAATATTTTTATGTTATATATATCTTCTATCTGATGCATAGTTCAAATATATTTGGTTCATTTATTATTACTACCATTCATGTTCAAAATGGCTTATAATGAATATTCTTAACATTTTTTGAATAAAAAAATTGACTATATATGTAAAATTGCAAAAGAATAATCATTTAAACGTGTATGACATTAACAATATTTTACAATATCGTGACCATTAATGATTTAATTATTACATTAAATGTTTCAAATTTTATTTTAAAAAAACTAATTTATTTAATATTTTGTTACTATTCATATTTCAAAACATTTTATTTAACATGGGAATTTTTATTTTCCTCAATCAATATTCTAATTGATAATTCAAATCATTTTCCTTCTATGAGGAAACAATTTTTAATTACATAATATTTTCTATAGATATGATCCAATGATAACATCCTTATTAATTTTCTGTATGTTTATATTTATGATAAGAAGATATTTTTGAGGCTTCTTTTCATTCAATGGGTTATGATATTATGAAAGGATTAAATGAATATTGAACTTGTTTCTACTCCATGTGTTATTCTGTGATGAAATTTTTATGAAACCTTTTTCTTAACATAGTGTTTGATATGTTGAATGTTTTTTCACCTCATGGAATACATATGTATTGTTTATATAATATGACTATTGGGTCTTATATCTCACTAGAATTCATTGAGTAATGATGACTATCTAATTTGTTAATTTTATTGGCCCTAGTTTCATGACCATTAGATTATACATGGGTTTGATTTCATGTCCAAAACATAAGGAGTGAATATATTTATATTTATTCATTATTTCAATGTCATATGATCATGTTTATAATAAAACTCTATGTCATATTATAATTTTATGTTCTCATATCATGAGTTCTTTGATTCCTTTATGAGTCATGCCATATTAATAGTGATGATTTATTCGATTACTCAATATTATAATCTATGATATAAATGGCATGGTTTTCCAAATGTTGTTCTCAGATTCTCATTACAATATTCTTATACTATTTTGAAATCTATAATGTGTATTATAATGAGAATCTGATATCACCCATTCTTATGATTCCTTTTCTTGTGATGAGAAAAAAAATTAAATAGGTTATATATATGGTGTGTAATATGTGGAAATAATTGTGTATCTTTTATCAAATAACATTAAAACATCATGTTCCTTGGAAATATATTTTTTGAAATTTACTAATTCATCATAAAAAAATACACTATATCTACCTATTAAAATCATGGGTCTATATACATCTTCCCCTACTTACAAATATTGGGTCCTCAAAATTTGAATTCTTCTTCTATAAATATAAAATAAATTAATAATAGTACTAATATAAGAGATATATTTTATTTTTAACATATTTTTTTGGTGATGAACATGAAACAAAATTTTCATGTACCTTTATATCTCTTACACTTGAAAAAGAGTTTTTGAAAATTTGATTTTCAAGACGATTGATACATTCAGTATAGTAGTCGATAGAGTTTACACTAATTTTAATTATTTTTGGAATTTCAATTTATATTACAATATAAAATATGATAAAAAATACTTACATGACTTCATCCAATTATATATGTACGATTTTTCGCATTCTTGAGAATTATCATGATCATAATGAATTTATTATTCCAAAGTCAATAAATTAACATTAAAGGTGTTGTGAGAACCATTAAAGGATAGCGTTCTTCATTGAAAAAATAATTATTTAACCTTTTATTCCTCTTATTGTTATTAATTTACAAAAATAAATGTGGAAATAATAATTAAAAATATTATTTATTTATGAAAATATCAAATTTAGGAGTAATATATAAAATCAATGTAATAAAAACCAATAGTCCAAATTAATCATCAAATTCTTAAAATAATAAGAATATGGATTCCAAAATTTTATTATGTCATTGATATATATTAACACAAATTAAAATTAATTAATTCTACATAAAAACACATATAAACCCTAATAGTTATGTGTGATGGTGAAGGATTTCAATGATATAAAAAACATCACCAAATATTCCATCATAAGGAAAATATTTCCATCTAAATAAACATTCTAATTTCGATATTCATAGATGAAAACTTTTTTAAATAACTTTTTTAATCTAATAGTCTCAAGAATGATTCATAAATTAATATCATACTCTTCCTAACTTTTACAGAATCCCAATATAAGATTAATAAATTAAATAATGAAATTAAAATTGTAATTATTGATTCTTAAATAAATGTTTCAAATATTTTTCCATCCCCTTACAGTTAAGACAACAAATATAAGTTATTTTATTAATTCCCTATAATTATTGAGAAATATGGACCTCATCTCCCCACATGTAGCGAACTTCCTGTGCATTTAATTGTTTAATAACATTTTTCATTATATAATTAGTATATGTTTGATTTTTTTCCCCATTATTGTAATTTGTTTCATTTCATTTTCTTTTTTTGACAGCAGACCACTTATTTTCGTGATTTCTTTTTAGGATATATAATGTGGAAAATTATTTCCCCATCTTGATAAAACATAATACTATATCATCAAATGATAAAAACATTCTAAATACTTGTACTGTCTAGAGTCAAAGATTATGAAAATAAAGGAAAGGATAAATATTAATTATCTAGATTAAAAAGATAGTATATAAATTATTTTACTAATCATTTAATGTTTTCATTCAACTCATTGACACTTTTTTGACGATCCACTATTGAACAAAAAATGGTTTTGTATTTATTTTATAATATGTTGGATTATACAACATGTTAACGTCCATTGAACATGAATCATATTTTTATTTAAACGTTTGTTTCCTATAATAATGGATACTTTTAATAGACTAAGTCAAATTTACAATTAAATTCATATCTTCTTAGCTAATGTAGTAGCTATGTTAAATTTCTCATGTGGAAATCCCAACATTGATTTCCAGTGTTAAAATATTATTCATTGTTTTCATTAGGAACCACTTATAAAATTTTTTATATTCAAAAAATATTCCATAAAATCAATATTATTGATAGATAATCTAAAACAAACAATAAGTGATTAATCATTCTAATGAGGCATCATAAACAGTCTAAAAATTATCTTATTCTAAAATCTATTTCTCAGGGGTCCTACTAAGCTTCCACTAACACCTACTATAACAATGTTGTGTCCATTATTCTTGAGTATTTTATTCCATTTTACATTGGTTCAAGATACAATATGTCACATCACATTGTATCATCCAACATTGTAGTCCATGAAAACTAAATACAATAAATATTCCAATATTTCATTATAAATATAAGAAGATAATTAAAAACCCTTATCTCTTCCATGAATATAATAAAATATTTTCTCAACATATTTTCATTATAGAAAATAATAATGGTTGACCTAATATTATAAGTATGGGTTAAAAAGATGTCATGAATAAATTAGGCATAATCAAAATTATAGAGAGGAAAATAAATAAACATTAAATTCTATAAAAAATATTAAACCAATGATCTTACAGGGATAGTATCATTCTAGGAATCACTTGTAATATAAGAAATAATGTCTTAATAAATGAAATATACAGACCCAAACATTGATTAACCTTACATTTTTTAATTATTAATATTATAATGAATCTTACTTTTAGGGCGATAGTTATGACAACCTTCATAACAATTGGGTTGGTGTAAACTAGATTCCCATCTAAATTAGAATTATCAAACTTTTGTCTCATGACACAAGACTATGAATAGTGATTCTGTATATAATTGGGATCCACCCATCACATTCACATTCTATGAATTACTCATATAATGATTGATCAGTACAACTCACTAACAAAATTCCTTATTAATAAATAATTGTCTATATTTAATTAATGATACAAAATTGTTTTCTTATTAATGGACTAACTGTATTCATTTAATTATGAATTTATATAGAAATGATATATGGTTGAAACAATATAAATGTGATAAAAATGATACTAGATTTTAATATTATATTGAAAATATGGTAGGGACAGAGAAATATAGTTTCTAATAGATAATATAGATTGATTGAAAAAATGATCACAAGAAAGCACGTGGTTGTAAAATAAGGTATAATCCATACATTTTTCAAATATGATAAAAGAACATTAATTAATTAGTAATAAATATTCCATGGTAAAATAAATCCCTTATAAAAAATAATATAATAATATTTAAAACAAATTCAATGTATCGTTCAATGAGAGTGGTGTCATAAATAAAATTCAAAATTCTTCTCATTTCATTTATAAAGTAATACCCAATTTTTTTTAATTTCAGATAATAAATCATAAGATATAATGAAAAATACCTTATTTTAACATAACCATGTAATCATATGATGGAATGTTGATTACATATAATATCTATGAGTGTGGGGATAGGATGTCAAGCCATATATATTAAAATGATTCTTTTGTTAATTTAGTAAAAATTCATAAATATCTGAAACATAAAACCTTTTAATGCTTCATTCTTAAAAGTTTTTTTATAGAATTTTAAAAAAAATATAAAAAATTATATCATCATTTAATTAATAAATATTAAAATTCAGGAAATAATTAAAAGAAAACATGATATGGAAGAAATAAATCTCGAATGAAGCATATATAATAATTTTTTTTTTCAATACAGTATCTTACATGTAACATATTTTTTTATCATTGAACCAATATGAGAATTATTGGAATATAAATCTATAAACATTAATTATAACCACATAAGAATAATAAATTTTATAATCAATATATTAGGTTCATAAAATTTTCCTAATGGGAAGATTAACTGAGGCAATCTTAAAATAAAATAAGATTACAAAATAAATCCTTCTTAATGTGGCTCCACAAAGTTATCTGTTTATTTATGTTTCTATACAATGAAATTTATTTTATTAAATACATTAATTTGAATATTTTTCATATATATTAAAAATTTAAAGACATTTTATTATTTTTTTGAGATACATTCATTGAAAATTTCTCATTTACTTCAACCACATAATGTTGTTCCACCAATTTTTCTAGAATAAATTTGTATATTGTAAATAGATAACAGAGTAATGAAATTTTATAATAATCTAAATGATATTTATAATATCATAAATAAAATTTTTATTCATTATACACAATTTTTGAATTATATATTCATATTGGTAATAGAAAAATGAATTGTGTCGCTTCATAGAGGCAATCGTCCACATGTGCACATAAGTGAAATAATCATTTTCCAACAGGTGAAAGTGTTAGCATTTAGATAATATATAACATTTATATTACATTATTTATATCTTAGGTAACATATATATTCGTTAATTACACATTTATATCCATCAATTTAAAGATGTAATGAAATAGGATTTACACTGCTATGTGGAGATGGTAGGTTGTAACTACGAATGTTTATGATTCTATTTTTCTATAAGATAAAAACAAGGTGGAAAATGTTTACCCAAAAATCAAAAAAAAATCTCAATATATTAGTGATACTATATTAATTATTTTATCATTCATTAAATATATTTATTATTACTATAATAAGAAATAAAACCCAAAAGCGTTGAGTAAGATGATTAACTAATTATAGAGAGTCATCCTTTGGCATACAAATTATTCATTCTTAGGATGGTCTTAGTATAAGAACATTAGGTCATTGAAAATGTGAAGGAAGAATTTTTCTTCATTTTATTTCTTCGAAAACTAGGACGGATCGAAAGGTTGAATTAAATAATTAGAGGAGGTTTACTTTAACAAGTTAGGTGAGTAAAACATTAGTAATTGTATAAAGTTTAAAAAATAATATTTACTCACTATCATGGAAAGGTGGCTCCAAAAAAAATTATATATTGAATCTAAGGTGATATGTTTTGAAATCAAATCGAGCAATAAAATTTAATTAATTTTTTAATGATTTTAATCATTATCCATTTTAGTATCCCTTAGTTAACCATTTTTAACCATACCAAGATCGTAAACATTAAACCATGTTAAATTATTTCTCTCATTAAATACACAATGGAAAATATAACCTAGTCTTAACCACTGGAATCCAAATTTAAATACCCTTTTAAATTAATAAATTATATTAATTGGAAGAAATTAATTCTAATATTAGAAAATAAATGAAAATTTTAGAAAAAAATTATTTTTGAGCGTAAAAAATGATTTAATAAATATTTTCGCCAAAATCATTCGTTTAAATGTTCATTCCATGAATTAATTACACTATTACTAGTGAAATGAAGGTAATTTTACATCTCTGTTATTTGAAATCCAATGAAATATTCAAACCAAAACATTAACTAAAAATAATAAAAAATATTATTAATAAAAATATATATAATTTCTCTCTAGAAAAGTCTACCATGAGTTTCGAAATTGAAAAAAAAAATTAAAAAAAATTATATTACTCTTAGAAAATATATATGTTCATATAAAACGTCATATGGATTTCTATAAAAATAATACTTAAGGATGTCTTTATATAATTTTTTCATAAGACTAAAAATGCTATTCACTATCCACACAAAAGAAAACATCATTCAGAAAATTCAACTAGTTCCAATTAGGAAATTATAATTGAATAATTATATTTTCCATTTTAGAAACGTTTTATAAATAATTTATAAATTAGAAAAAATATTCTGTAAATAAATTGACAAAGTAGTTTTTGATGAAAATGTATTTTGAAGCAGCAATTGAATTTATTCTAGTTACTAGCATAAAAACCTTACATAAAGGATTATTAATTAATTAAACTAGATATATAATCTATATATTAAAACTATTTATCAATATTAATTTATTTATTCTATTAATATCATAATACATTGGATGTATAAAATTAATTTGTTATAAGATTCTCTATTAACTAAAAAAATAGTTTAAATTCAATATGATCAAATTTATTTTCAATGTGTAATAGATTAATCATTTTATTCTATAAAATTATCTATAAATATCTATAAACATATATACTCAGATTCATATTACTAAAACAGTGGTCAGGTTATAATGGGGCAATTAAAGAATATATCTTTATAGATCATTTTAGCTCATGGTTGTGTGGGTTTTATGCTATCTAACACTAACATATGTTAAAAATTAAACCAAAATAACAAGGTATTATAAATATATGTAATACTATTTTTTACTTTTAATTTTAAAAAAATGTTCCCAAAATGGCATATTATAGAAATCTTGATGTCATATTTTTTCATTAGTGTAACCAAGACCATATCAGAGCCCTGTTTTCCAAACAGGCATACGTAGTGGGTATTTATAAATATATATCTGAAAGACATATTGAAAACCTATTAAAGGAACCTAATGAAAAAAATGAAAAAAATGGAATATTATAAAAATTTCAACTAGTTTGACATTGTAGTACCATATGTGGTATACCAAAACAAGGTTCCTTCTGGAATCATGTTCTTGTAATTTAAATAAGATTACTTAATCCAAAAATATTACATTTTTTGGACAGATTTATCCAGATAAAATCTACTCATTGATAGATCATTATAGATGTAAGGATAAAATCAAGGATCTCTATATTCCATTCACAAATACACCATTACCCATTGAATTTTAAAAATATATTCCAGGGGTCCAGAAAAAGAAAAATATTCTTTACGATGCTCATTTGATCACATATATAATGATGATTTCATCAATGAGGGGATATTAAGTTAAATTGTTTTATCATGGATTCACAATATAAAAACATGATAAACATTTTAGGAATGTTGAAATTTGGGAAAAAAATAATTTTTTATTATTTAAGAATCCAATATTCATTTATATACGTAGTTTATACATTTTAATATTTTAATTTTGTTCCTTCAATGATATAAAATAAATTTTAGATCTTTATCTATATTTATTAATTGATTAATATTTTCATAAATATTATGATTATTTTATCAAAATCATGTAAGACAACAACAAGTCATGTGTTAATGGTCATCCCAATATTGTATCCCTATCAATGATGAATAATTATCAAACATTAAAAGTTTAATGTTATTTTATAGAAAAACATTTCATTCATATTCACTTTTATAATTAAATAAAATGTGAATACCAAATAAATTAAATTCAATTATAAT
Organism: Viscum album; assembly: GCA_963277665.1. Taxonomy (NCBI): domain Eukaryota; kingdom Viridiplantae; phylum Streptophyta; class Magnoliopsida; order Santalales; family Viscaceae; genus Viscum; species Viscum album. Next base: position 911,249,646 of record OY728162.1, on the reverse strand, counting down.
TAATATTAAATAAAATAATATAATCAATTTAATTTACATTTGATTGTCCACAATCAGTCATTCACTAATTGACTAACCTATGACCCACTTCTGCCTAAACACTAATTTACTAGAGTTGGTGGAACCTATGGATACACATTATGTGTGAATCACATGGAGCATATCTCTATAGACCTAAGTCAAGTTGAAATTCCATGAGTGGGGTTAAAAAAATATCATACCCTATAATGATAAAATTATTATTAAAAGCTATCAATCCTTATTATAAGCACTTGTTGTGTTATACAATTAGTTATTCATTCAATATCTACCAATGAAGGATGCATATGTTGTCTCATATATATATTTTCATTATTTTTCATTATTGACTATTATAGGATAGTATTTTCTTCAATTATCTTGTATGTGGATTTATTTAGGGAAATAACTTCCTATTAAATAGGTTAATGTTATCTTCTTCCTTTCTAAAGTGGCCAATAATACATTTATCATTCAATCAATTCCATTCCTTTAGTTATGTTTCTGATTCAAGATACCTATACATGAAAATAATGTATTGGTTTTCATATAGAATCAATGTATATTATTGAATGGTATAAATTCATAATAATCGGATATACAGAGACCCATACACATTGTCATATATTGGAACATCCAATGACACCTAAAGAATATAGTGTTCTAATCTGTGGTCTAGTTCATGTGATCACCTCTAATCACCATCACTAGGTGAGAAAATATTAAAAATATGTATTAAATCATGTGGAAACTAAAACCAGACTCTCAAAAATTAACTTTTCATATCATTATGTCATATCGAGAATGTAGTGAATATGTTTTAGATTATTATCATTGTATCCTATGAAATTTATTATATATGGGATCTAATATAAAATATTAATACATTTGATATCCAATGGAATTAACATTTAATTTGGGTATGAAGAACTGATAACACTATTATAATAAAAATACATTATTCATAAATCTATCTATATATATAGTATATCATGATATAAATGTGTTAATAATTCTCGGTCTATCACACCAACTTTATGAAAATTCATATTACCATAATCTAAGAAGAATAAGTATAAGTCATAGATAATTTATATGAACTATAAATTAATTATATATCTTCATCATTATATATATTTGATGTTTTTTAGAAATATAATAGTGGATAATGTATCAAATATATTAATAATGTGTCAAGAACATTTATAAAATATGTGGAAAATCATAGAATGGAAAACCATTATTTATAACATTCGGTTTTATTAGTGAATTTAATATAGGTATTCCAATGATTCACTTGAGTAGATCAATATAGTAATATCTCAACAAAAATAACTAGATTCGACAAGAAATGACAGGTAACTACAAGAATTCCTCCCCATATTCCATAGGCTACCTAATTATAGTGAAGTTATTAGGTGGATTCATGTGGAGTTAATTCCTTAAATTAGAGTAAAAATTTACAAAAAACAAACCAAACATGTAATCACAATACAATCATAGTATGAAAAAACTAAAAACAAAAAAAAAATTATGAATTATTGGGGAAAAATATAATAAAAAATAACAATAGGAACACAAAAAATTAATGTCCATTTGGTAGATCATATGTTCAAATTATACATGGGAAAAGTTCTAGAAGTTACAATACTCAAAAACTCGCCTAAAACTGGTGATTGGAATCATCAAAAAAAATGTAATGATCAACCAATACCTCACCCCATCAAATACATACCATACCATTGGGCATATTGGGTATGCAAGTTCCATGGCCACCTGAATAGGGTTTGAGTGAAACTCAGTAGGACACCACAAAAGTGTTCAATTTCCTGACTACTATAATGTTGTATATGTTCATGTGATAAACCAAGTATATGGTAAACTTAAAAAAATATTAAAAAAACATGTTACCACCAATTTACATAGAATATAAAATAAAAATACTTTGAGGTTCCATGCACTTACTAGTTTTCTATGAACCCTGACTATACAAGAATCAACTATATGAAATATGGATAAATGTAATGGATGTTTCAGTTGGTCATGTTCTAGACACAAGGGATAGACCACCATGTATCAAAACTATATTTGTCTTAGTATCCACACTAGAATTGAGGTGACAGAGCTTTCTCAAGTCTCTCTGAATCATGTTAGAATGGGTCACAAGGTCATTGTATCCTAACTCTACCACTAGTCAGGCCACTTGTCCACCACATCCTAACACTTCGTTTGTTTTTTTATCACGTTTTTCATAACGTAGAAAAATTTCATAGGACCGTTCAACATAGACTCTCATTACCCATGGTCCTCTCTCAGGTCAGGACATAAGGCCTATAATATAACGACCAAGATCTAGGTGTCGAACAAAGGTTCCCCGAACCCAGTTGGTCACTTAAACTTCATCGCATTTCACAAAAATTCAGGGGGTTTCAACTAGAAGTGAGGGAAAATGAGTGATAATGGGAAAAATATGACTTTATTAGATGTGTATACATATCTGAATACAAATAATAATCAATAGTTGAAACAGAAATACCTCAAAGAAATAAACAACGGGAGAATAAAAGTAAAATCAATAGAAGCCATATAATATATATAATGATGCATGCCATATGTTTCTATGAAAGTAACCAAAAAAGGGAACAAAGTGTAGATACAATAAAATCCAATACAAATAAAGACAATTAAACTCCAAAAGCATCGCATTCCTCAACTTGGTCCCATGCAGTCTAACTCCAATAGTTACCAAGTAGACGATGAAGAAGGGTGATTTCCCTTATATATACCTACAATAATATAATCTATTTGGGTCCAAAATCATGACCCAAACATGTTGTGAGAAGAATCCTACTAGTAAACCACAAAAATATATGTGCCTAACTGTTAGTGAATATATACAATAGGTAATATGCATTAATGAAGAAAAAAACTAGGAAGTACTCAAAATTAAACAATCCTAGAGTTTTCAATTACATCCATTTAAATTTATCAATTATTAAAACTATTGAATCATGTAACCCTGAGATCTAGCCTAAGATCTATATCCCCTATCTATATGGAAAGATAGATGTCTCAGAAGACAATCTAAAAAATCAATTAAGTCATATTCCACACTTGTGCTTTGGATTAGCAGACTCATCAAAATTATTTAATTATTCACAACAACCCCTTAAGATGTTCTCACAGTCTATCCCCTCTATTCTAACATATCATAAAATCATTAAAATAATAACCCTTTGATAATATCTCATAGGCTATCCTCTTAGGTAAAAAATACCATCAAATCATCTGTAAATGACCATCTGGTAAAGCTATCAAGGTGTAAACCCTTGGGTCAAAAATTAACTTACTCAGATAAAAATGACCTCCTGGGCATCACTCATTATCTAACACAATAAATTATAAATGACCATTGGGGTATATCTCACAGTCTAACACTTTTGGGAATCTCTCATAGTCCAATCCCCTTTGGTAATATATTCAATGTTCATATCACAAGCATCTCCTATAATTAATTGCTCCATCCCATAAAAACAAGGCATTGAAATCATGGCAAGCCTAAGAGGGATTCTAGACAAAACTTCCATAAACAATCAATCAAAGTGAATGCACGGATGGGGTGTCCCATAAATAAGTTATCTGACCTTACATATAACCAATAACCCTTTATCAATCAAACAACCCAATGCATGTAATAAATATGGTTTAATAATAATTCATGAAATACCAAGAAACGTTAATTAGAATCACTTTTAGTGTATATAATCCATCACAGACAATTAAAGTCAAAAAACAACCTACCTTTTATGTCTTATGATTGATATAAATGAACAATGGCCCTTGAATTGGCCTATATCGGTGTAGATCTACAAAATGGTGAGAAACACCCAACCATGAATAACTCATAAGAGAGAATAAATCTAGAAGAGAGGCTATATGTATTTTGAAAACTCACCAATGGGATTCCAACCCACACGATTGTCTCTCAATCAAAGCTCAGACAAAGAATTGGGGGCTCAGACTTTGTCAGTCGCTTTTCTATGCACGTGTACAAACCAAATCTAGAAGAATGTATTTTATGATATAGGGCGTGACCCCTTTTCGATATATCAAATAAAAATAAAACTATGCGTCATGTTCATTAACACTACATTCTGTGAAGTAGACTCAACTATCCCCAGCATAAGTTTGTAAGCAAAGGTCACTACACGACCATGTACTCGGACATTACAAAGTCTGTATGTAGTCGTATGAGTCTTTATTGGTACCCAATGTGTACTCATAAGTACACCTCTTGTACGTTGAAAATCCTCTTTTTATTCTCTATTCCTTATAACAACCCGAAAAAAGATCCACAATTGAAATGACGATATTGGTTTTATAATGATCCCCCGTAATGAAATTCATCCAGAAATTTCCCTTCTAAGGATGTTGACGTATAATATGAAAATAACTCTGGAAACTGTGATCGCTTATCGTCCTCCCTCTACCAAGTCTCATCTTGCACTCGCATGTGTTTCCATAGCACCCGTACAAGAGGAACAGATTGACCATAGAGAACCTTCATTCTTTTATCCAACATCTAGGCAGGGTTCTCCCCTAAAGATGCATCCACATCTAACTCAACCTCCTCAGGTTGAAAAATAAGAGACAGTTATGAAAAGTAACGACCTAGATGAGAAACATGAAAGACATAGTGTATAGCCTGGTCCCTCTATGGTAACTGAAACATATATGAAACTGTATCGACTCTCTCCAATACCTCAAATGGATAGATGTATCTCAGTGAAATAATCTCCTCTCCACAAATCCTTCGGTCTCCCAACCTTAGTGTGGAACAAATGAAAACCTGATCTTTAACCTCCAACTAAAGAGGTTGTCTTCATCGATTAGAATAATATTTCTATCAAGAATATACTATATCCATACTCTTCTAAATGAAATCCAGTAGCTCTATGGTCTCTTAGACAATACGAGGTCCCAATATAGCTACATCTACTACCTCAATCATATATAAGGGTGATCGAAATGAACTACCATAAAAAGCCTTATAAAGGGTATGTCTGAATCATTTCCTGAAAATTGTTATTGTAGGAAAAATCCACCATGGGTATATGTCTCTCCAAAGAGCCCCCAAAATCTAGAATTCATGCTCAAATCATATCTTCCCAAAATTGAATCATGCACTTGGACTAGCCATCTGTCTGGGGATGGTACGATGTACTCAAAAGTACATGTGTGCCTAAAGTACTATATAGTTCCTTCTAGACACAAGAACTAAACTGGGCGTCCCTTTATGAAATGATAATGTGTATAACCCAGTGAAAATGTACTATCTACCAGATGTATAACTTTCCAATCAAATCAAAACTAAAGGTTTCCTTAATTGGAAGTATATGTGAAACCGTCATGAATCTGTCAACACCAACCCATACAACATCATTTCCTTGAGGCGACCATGGTAAACCAGTCATGAAATCCATCATGCTAATATTCCACTTCAAATTGGGAATAGTTAACAACTGTAAAGACTATTCCATTTTCACAAGCCATATACAATCCCCCATAAAGGGTTGGTTGTATCATGATGGTCCGAATTTCATAAATATGAAAATTATATCTCCAAATGTAATATTATATATGAAACATCAAGGAATAGACTATATATATATATATAACCAGAGATATAATCATCTTTCATATATACTAAAAGTACACATATGTGATCAACAAGTCAAACATGGTCTATTATGACCTCTATGAAAACCAATTGCATCATTAATTGTATCTATCATATTAAATAATTTATATAATGTAACATTTCAATACACTGTAAGGAACCTCATAACAATCATGAGTATAAAAACCACATGCATACACTCACAAGAATTAAATATTGACTGTTTTCTCATTTGATACACATGCACACACATTCAAAGAGGTCTATGTAAATCATGAACTCTTTAGTGATAAAGCCATAGAAATCTGTGGCTACCATCATTATAGTACCCAAGGGTTGGTTTTTCCCATGGAACATTGTCTGATTACATTTTGTGTGATTCCATTAATTAATTAAGAATTATGATTCATTAATTAGTTATACATTAGACACAGTTCCTTGAATTAATTATGTATTTGGGACTATTAAGAAATTAATCCCCGTGGATTTTTTATTAAATTTTCAAAAACAAAACGATCATTGACTAATTCAACAATAGTCATGTTTCCATTAATTATTTAATATTTTTAAATTATTTAAAAATTAACATTTTTAGATTCATAGAACAATTATTAATTAGAGTTTATTCACCCATAGAGGAAAACCTCATATAGTATACCACTAATATATGTAAAAAAACCATAGGGTAAGCCTAATAGGTCCAAATACCTCAATCAAGGTCAAGTATAAAATTATTTAAAGCCTAGAAACATTGATTGAGTTATCCATGTTCATTCATCTTATATAGATATCCATGTGGTTCAAACATTATTCCATACTTTATAAATTAATTAATTGTAAATAAATTATTTTTAAATAATTATTAATGTGAACACACATTCAAATGTTAATGTAATAATTTTTGATGGAAATACTATATTTTAAAACCTCATCAGAACCATGGATAATGATCCATTGAAGATCCATGTCACACTCCTTTCATTTTTTCATGAAAAATCCCTATCACATGAAAATGAAACTATTTACTATATAATGTGGTTATATTGGAACCTCTAGAAGGGAAATACAAGTAAACCTTATCAGACACAACGTCATTAATGAAAAATTTATATCACCATTTTCCATCCTATATCCATGAAGATCCAAATCCCCATCATTATTTGAAAATTATGAAAAGAACTAGTGTAATTTCTATCAATTTTTTTTAAAAATGACCTATATAATAATATATCAATGATCAAGGTAACTATGATAATATGGATAAAAGATAACTAAGTCATCTAGGTTAATAAGATTAATCAAATGCCCAGAGAGAACATTCATATAGAATGCCTAAAAAATATAAACAGCAGAGGAATAAAGAGACTATGATCAATGTATAATTTATTATGTCTCTTGAATTTTCCAATGAAGCATGATCATGTGTTGATCCAACACCAATATGAGGATAAATCATGAGACCCAACCATAACATCCGGATTCTATGAATCTTTTTGAACAATTATTAGGATATTGAACATAAACTTAAATAATTAAAAGAAAACAATCATTAATCGATAATTTTTACGGTATGGTCCCCCATGATTGATTAAGAATGTACTAGGAAATGGGAAGAAATCGATATTGAGTCCCGTAGAGTTTTTAAATTCCAAATATTGGGATTATATGAAGAATAAACTATTATATTCCACAATATAATTAATAAATGTCTGGAGAAATAATTTAACGTTTTAATAGTTTGTTCGCATGGTTTTCCAAACCATGTTCCATCTGTGTAAGGACACAACCTCTCCAATGTAACTTCCTTGGTTTGGCGGAGAGTTGTGTTACACTATTTTCCAATTACGTTGTCGGGCCCTGTACAGTCACATATTAATTATTAGGTAATATTTCTGGTTTGTTCTACTATTCAACTTAACTGTGAACCACCAAATAGATTCTATCTATATATACATAGTTTTTGAGGAATGACACCATTGGTTTCACAAACAATGAACAAAATGGACCTAATTTAAAAAGGCATATGGATTTAGCCCAAACACCCTAGATTGACAAAAAACTCCCCCATACCATAAATTCCCTGAAAGAGACTAACCAAAATCTTATCCAAACTCAGGTTTTCCTCTATCATTTTGATTGTGATCACTACCTTGCCTGTACTCAACACACCATGGTGTAATCAAATGATTCCTCTTAAAGAATCATGGTTCTCACAACTAAAATAACTTCTAAAAAGAAGAATATTCAGGCTCTATAACAACATTTAAAATGTTTTTCAGATCAACACTACTCAATTCAACTCAATATACATGTAAAACATTGATACCAAAACCTCATTATTGGTTCTGAAACCAAATAAAAAGTCTTCATCATCTAATATAACCCAAACCAGTTAATACTTTTTTAATATCCCAGTATGGTATATAATAATCTCAATCATAACTGATACATCAACCTCAATGTGATTTCTATACACAAAATTTTAGTTGACATGTAAATTCCATTCAATACAATTTATGCTAATTACCAATAATGGTTCAAGGAATCACCAACCAACACTCTATAAATCATCAATTACAAGTCTGAATGCCTCAAACAAATCAGTAAATTTTTTTGACATCCTTATTGATTTTCAAACTAACATCCAAGGAAACTTCCATGGTTGATTATTCAACTATTTCCACTTTCCACTAGGCTCCCAACCACGACCCAACATTCCAGTGATCATATTTCATCTTTTTTCTCCTTTTTTGTTAGAATCATACCCCTTGTATCCCTCCAATGATCTTTCTGAATAAATATTATGAATTAATTTTAGATCAAGATACTCTTACATCCATTACACATCTATCTCCATGTTTCTCCATGATCACCCAATGATTACACATACACAATACCACTAGTACTTCCACAATAGATTTTATTTTAGATATCACTAGGTTGATACTCCCACCCAAATAAAATATGTATTTTTACAATGAATTTCCTAGTGAATGTAATCATATTATGACTTCTCCAACAGTTACACCACTAATCTATCATATCCTGAACCCCCTTATTGTGTTCCATAAGGTATTTTTATCCTATAATTATGTCATAGTTTAGGTCACCATGTACTATCGTCCACACCTATCACTTTTAGGTTTAGTTAACATTTATTTCATTCAATTACCATGTGTCTGGTCCATCATTGTTTTCTTAAAAATTCATGAATACTCATCGTACAAGGGGTATACATATCAGAATGTTTTACCTAACATAGATAAATAAATCAAAAGGTAATATGATAAGTCACACAATAGATAAGAGTACACATACATAAAAACCATAGAAAATCATCTTGATCCATAAAAACTACAAGTACAAACTTATGATCAACAAGTGAAATAAAGTCTATTAAGATATCTAAGAACACATAAGTCTCTAATCATCAAATCTTTATTATATATGTATTTATATAAGTTAAAGTTATTATACACATAAAGGCACAACATAATAATCATGTGTAACATCATCTATATTTAAACACACAAAAGTGTTCAAAATAAACATGGCCCTAATAACTACTCTCACATGCACATGGAAATAAGGCCATGAAAATCAGGGCATTGATTATTGATTAGTCTTCTTCTATTGGTGTTCAATATAAAGCTAGGTCATATGTTTCGACAAAGGATGTTCACCTAATTCTCCATAACATAAGGCATGTACCCTATAATAAATTATTACATAATGATTATTATTTAATTAAACCCTTGAATTTTTTTATTTAAAAAATTAGGACTATTATCTAATTAAGAATCAAGAATTTTTACAATTCTTAGTTAATACATACTGATAATTTACTAATTAAACATTAAGCATGTGCCCTTAAATTAATTGAGTCATTGAGGACATTAACTATTTAGAATTATAAATTTAATTAAATATTATTAATTTTTTCATGTTACCCTAATGCGGAGACCCTCATCGAACATGCCAATAAACTACCCATAAAAACCAAACTGTAATACCTGTAGCAAAATATAATACTAATAAAGTCAACTCAAAAACCAAGAAAACAAACCAACTTTGTCTGAGTCATCCAACTGTATTTAGCTGTAATTTATCACAATGAGGTTATAACTCATTCACAAGAGTTTTAAATTATTTAATTATAAATATCTAATATTTTATAATTTAATATCAAGGAACTCACATTAAATGGAAAAAATGTATATTTTTAAACGGACTTACCAAATATCACTACCTATTCAGAACCACGCAGAACCATCCATAGATTATCTATATCATTTTTTAAAATTAATTATAGTAAATTACCCAATCATATGAAAAAATGATTTTATATTTAATTAAACTGAAACTTTTATGAAATCTAACAAAGGGACATACCTAAATATAAATGTCAACAATCATATATGTTCTCGATCGAAAGAAATCCTATAACATTGAAGATCCAAACCCTCATCATTCTAATAAAATTATACCAAGAACCAGTGGAAACATTATACATTTCAGTAATCAGAAGATGAATAAAGATTAATCAATGAAAAATGTATGAAAGAGTCAGTAATTCTATTAGAATTTATATATCATATATTAGATGATTCAACACATGCATAGATGATTAATTCATAATGAAGGCCAAAATAATCCATCACCACTTGAGGAATAATTTTATCAAAATCATTGAATAAATACGGATATCACTAAAATTTTCTAATAGAGATATATCATTTTTCAAAATAATATAAATTTAAGGGCACCGCATAAAATCTGACCCTTACATCCTATGTTTAAGGCCATGTTCAAAGAAAGAAAAGGGTATCTAATAAAAACATAATGAACATGAGGGAAACAATCCCTATTCTAGAGTTTCTATTATATGACCTCTATATATCCATCAACAATTAAATTGGATGGTTGAAGCCCTACATTGGAAGCCTATAAAGTACATTGGTTTGAGATTTATGATGAATATGAAGAAAAAACACATAATTTAGGGGACTAATGTATGTGTAATACATATTCATACCATGAATTTTACGTGTTCATGATTGTTCATAAATTTATCCTTACAGTAAGCTATTAGGGTGAAGAAAATACCTTTCCTATGAGATTGGAATATTTTGTAACACAAAATTTTTAACCATGCACCTTCTGTATTACTAGAGGCTAGAGGGATTCTCATATTTTGGTATAAGGATGCATGTATTGTTAATACATCATTCTTAACTACATTAAATCTAGGTTACTCTAACTCAATGTATATTGTTTCCTATGGAAAGACTCATGATTTCACCACACTATGCACAAATCATACACAATTTTAAAAGGATTCATGGTTTCTTAGAAACAGCCTAGAATAGCCTGAAACATCTACCCAAACAATATTTTTCAAAAAAAATTAGTGAAGGATCAATTTATCCCATGGAATTCTATAAAAAACATGGTTTATTACCTATATGTCTATAAAAAATAGAATGGCCATATAGAAGATAATTGGATTCATGGATACTAAAAAATTATACTCTTCATATAACTACATAAAAATGATTGATATTATTATAACTCAATATTGAAGGATGGATTATTTTGATTGATTTTTATAAGTAACATTTGGAATGTTATGATACATCAAAGTTTCATAAAAAGGAAATTATATTTATTGGAGTTAATGAAAATGGATGTAAAAATTGTGAAAAAATTAATAGGACTATATAATTTTGATTAACATATATGAAAAAACTATATTTTTTTCAATCAACCATACAATAATTACAATGTTTCAATTAATTAATGATTTATTGTCTCTATGAGAAAAATATTTTTCATGGTAATTTTTAGATTATTTGAATGAACCTATAATATTTCTATGAATCTATAGTAGAGTATCAATATGTATATAATAAATTATGGATCACTTCTCTAGAAAAACTATACGAAGTTTCTATGTCCCTAGTTAACATGTAATATCGGAAGAAATCTATGATATACTAGAGCACAACATAAAGAATATAATATTTATGAGGATCTTGTTAACAATGATGTTGTTTTGATTCAATATTTTTTGACATATGATTTCATTCAAATTATATCATAATGATATATTTCCATCCAAATTTTCATGATATGAAAGAAATTTATGCATCAATGTTATATACGATAATGATTTTTTTGATGAATAAGATAATCATACCACTATTAAGGTAATCATTTCATGATCTTGTGAATTACATATTAATTCAAAATTTGAATGTTTTTCAAATGTATGAAATTTTATAGTAACATATCTATTATTAAAATGATTAACATGTATTTATTTCAGGGATAATATTTGTTTAATATGTGCAAGATAAGTATTTCATTCCTAAGAATAATTTTTTGTAAGAAGAAAATTATGAGAAAAATAAATAAAACATTTTGTAGAAAATTAAATATCGTAAAAAATGTTTCTATATAAAAATATTGATGATGCATATTTTGATAGAACCATTCGGAAAAAAACCATTAATAATTGGAATTATTCAAATAATTTATTATTCTTCCAAGTAAATATTATTTTAACATTTCTTTGTATGCAGTCAATATAAAACGTAATGAGAGATATGGGGATTGAGTGATTGTTGGATAACTTGTCAGCCCTTATAAAACTCAATTTTTTTTACAATAGCTAGTATTATTTTTTTTATCAAAACTCATTACTGTGTGACCCATGGATATGTAAAAAAATTTTGAACCATGTAAAAGAGATTAATTTAAATGAACTTACATTCTTTATCATGATTTTTTAGATTTATACATTTTTTTGATAGGTTCAATGGGTTTATAAAACATGGAGATAATATCCCCTTATAGTCAAGAATATTAATCACCCACCAAATTAAATTCCCTAACCACCACCTATATTATGGTTTATTTCAGTCAATTTGATAAAATTGGTTTTATTAGAGCCAATAATTTAATTTTTATGGGTCTATTAGAGGATTATTGTTAACATTAATAATGTTTTGAATTCAATGAATATCTAAATTCATAATTGATGTAATTTTAAAATAAATAATAATTTAACGAGATCAATGTTATGGTATCAGAGAATTTATATCTTCTATATTATAATTAAAAGAATACATATTATTGATTTTATAGAGATGTATGTTATTCATGTAGATATAAAATTAAATTGTGATATTCAAATTGTCTAAACCCCCTACTATTAAATTTTTTGAATCAGTTATAGATAAATGTGATGATTTGTAAATATAGTAAAAAATATATTGGAAAATTTGATAAACATATATGTATGATAATTAAATAAGAAATAGGTGATTTCACATGTGTTTCATAATAAAATTGAATATTTTATAATGCATAATAATGTAAACGTTCATGGGTTTTTCATCAATATTATTGAGATAGATTTATCAATTCCAAAACATCATGTGGAAATATTTAATGTTGTTACGATGATTGTGGTTTATTGTGAACGAAAATTCAATTAAATTTTAATTTTCCTAAGAATACACATTAAGGCACACCCACTACTACAAAAACGGGCAATGGAAGCACCCCCTAATATCAGTGCTAAGAAAAACCGCGGATAAAGGAGTTCTTTATCAGGGCTTTTCTAGCGCTGATATATGGCCTCTTAATCAACGCTAGAAAAGTGCTGATAAAGAATCCATGTATCAGCGCTACAATTTTAGCACTGATACAGGGATTCCTTATGAGTTCTTTTCTAGCACGGATAAAGAGGCCATATATCAGTGCTAGAAAAGCGCTGATAAAGAACTCCCTTGTCAGCGCTAAAATAGTGCTGATAAAATGACCCTTTACCAGTGCTAGAAAAGCACTGATAATGACTCCCTATATCAGCACTAAAATTTTAGCGCTAATACAGTAAGGATTTATCAGCGCTTTTGTAGCACTGATAGAGGGTACTATTATCAGGGATAAAAATCGTTGATAAATGACACCTTTATCAGCGCTAAAATTTTAGCACTGATAAAACATTAGTGCATTTTTTTATAAAGTCGGTCGCACAGTGCCCTCGTTTTATTGCGACCTAAACCTCTCGTTGTACTGGAACTATGTGACTCCCCTCTGCCGCCCGCTGAGATCACGTTACCGAACCTCTGTCGCCCTCACTACTCGTTGCCGGACCTCCGCCGCCCGCTGAGTTATCATTTCCGGACCTCCGCCACCCTCGAGCTTTAGTTTGTCGGACCTCTGCCGCCCGTAACGCTTTCAAGCATTAGTTTGCAGGACCTCCTTTAAGTCATGTTTTCCAAATATTGTTTCAATATTGTTCTTTTCTCCCATTTGTATATCATTTTTTTAACATGGTTTTTTATTCAATGGGTGAGTATTATGGATTGACCAATTGAAGAAAATGGACCATACTTTATGGAAAATTATGTAAAGGGGATGATTCACTTGTGTTTACTAATTTTCATTATATTTCTCAAGAACATGGTGCTTGTTTACTTTTATTCTTGAAAATCATCATTGTTTTTTGGTGGGATTGTTTGAGAAGTTTTTTATTAGTTTGGTTGTGATAGATTCCATTGGGGGAAAATGTGAGATGGTTAAGGTGGTAAATCATGCAGTGGGGAAGCATCAGCCTTTCCATTGTTAAAAATATGTAATGAGTGGGTTATTATGGGATATTACATCGTTAGTTGATATGGGTTTTCCTTTTAGTTTCCCAGTGACATAGAATTATGTTGTTAATGATGAAATTGAAAAGTGGTTGGTGTGAATTAAATAACTTCATGGATAAAAATGAAATGGTGGATATAAAACTATGCTCACCCCCTACGTGATGAGTGTATTGGGTGGTTCCCTCTACTAAAATTCAAATATGTGAGTTCCTTTACTGAGATATAAACCTATGACCACTCTTAATTCAGGAAACATTTAACTCTAGGTGATAATCCTAGGTTGCCTTAGGTGACCAGAATATGATATCCCTATGTTATAGGAATATGAGATCATCATTATCTCCCAAATAGTGTTCCCTTGATTATACCTCATGAGATTATAAATACATTCATTAGGGGATATGCCTAATAATCTTCTAAGTGATGATCATAAGATCTCTTATTCATCTCCTAGTTAATGATCCTAGGACTATACCTCACATGAGGAGCATGAGATTCCTTAGGCGATGTGCCAAAGAATCCCCTATGTGATGAGCATACGATCTCTAAACACTTCCCTTAGAAGATGATCTTATGTTTTTACCAGGTTTTATAAGAACACGATTCATTAGTTGATGAATATATAAATCCTTATGTGCTATGAATATATTTTATGAACCAAATTGGTGTAGATTCCTCACCAGAAAAATGTGATCCACCTTGTGTAATGAGCCCTAATATCCAATTCAAATGGTCCTTATTCTATGGGAACCATTCATATTAGTCCATACTCTAAATTAAATCATTCCCACACATAGAGGACCATATTCACTCAGTGGTCCATACTCCTACTAGTTGAAAACCCCATATACCACATAGAGTCATATTTTTTGTGAATCCAAAATACACTCATTAGGATATATCCCCTTTTAGTTAGACCAAAAATGTCTTATCACAGATATTTACCATACTAACTTTCACTTGGTATCATTCGAAAAATAATCTATACTACTTGATGTTAAACTATATCAACTATTTATTATTAGATGTACATTGCACAAGGTTGGGATAAATACCCTCGGTGCATTCACTAACCCATGACATGTTGGAGGATGGTTTTATGGGGTAACTAGACTATAATCTACTAACCAATAGAGGGGTCTAAATGGGTATAGTCCATGAAATAGTTTTATCAAAGAATTTTATTAGGAGATATGATGGGGTTTAATGTTAGGAACATTTAAGGATTTCAATGGTTTGTTTTAGAAACTATTTCATTTGAATTCATTGGTATGTTTTGGGTGTACCTTTCCATAGGTTTCAAATTATGCTCTTAGTGGTTCTTCATGGTTACTGGTTGTAGTCTATTATTTGGGTGAAGCGACGTGTTCTTAGTATATTTCCATCATGTGATGTTCTTCATGGTTATTAGTTGTAGTCTCTTATTGAGATGTATGATGTTCTTGGTGAGGGCCACTATCTAGCTAGTGGTGTCATTTTATATGAGAAAGCATCGATGTAGTTGGAGATGTATGATGTTCTTCATTTGAGCAGACTCATTCAGATTCCAAGTGGGTGTTTCTATACTATATCTTCCTTTTGGGATTCATGTGTTTCATGAATTCATATTTTATCCATTTGAAGTTGGTTAGACACGTTTTGATCATTTTGATTCACAAAATAACCCTATTAATGAAAATAATATATGGAATGGATGGTATCTTGTTGTGAATTAACCTTTTTCATTAAAATAAATTAGGTTTCCTTATATCAAACATGAAAGCCACTAACCTATTCTCAAATACCATGTTTTTCCATCTTGTTTGAGGTATTTTGATTCACTCCCCCATTGTTGGTTTCCATTTCTTCTTGGCATGATCACCAGGAACGGTTTCACTTCCACCAGCTGTGAGTATTTAGGCATGATGAATAAATACCAATGTTTAGGCTATATTAATATCCATTTTAATAAGGAAGTGTTTCTCTTATACTATATTTGGAATTCTTGTTTTGTGTACATGAACCATAAATACTAATATTTGAGATTCTAATAGGATGGAGATGAATAAATATTGGATGGATGATGTTGGAACCAATTTGTTTATAGGGTTGTATTTGTTGTCAATAATTGTCAATGAAGGTCAAAATGAAGGAGATCAAGAAGTACTCCGATGAAGTGGAGAAATGATAATTCAGACGATTGTTGTACTGATCATAAGTTCAAAGAACTTGTGTCATAGGTGATACATTGTTTACAACAATGAAGAATGTGAGGTGTAATCCATATGAGGATGATTAACGAAGAATGTGGTTTTTGGATGAAGACCATGCAATTTCTCCTTATTGCATGAGAAACATGGGTTTTGATGAAGACCATGCAATTCCTCATTATTGCATGATACCCATGGGTTTTTTATGAAGACCATGCAATTACTCATGATTTCATGAGAACCAAGAAAGATACTTCTTGACGAATTAAATCATATGGTTTGCATGAAGTCCATCATGACGGTTGATGAAGAAGACAATGTGCAAATGATTGGAATTCTAAGATGGCTATGCGGGGATTGGAATTCTGAGATAGCCATGCACATCACATTGTCATAGAAGATGATGATGCTAAATTTATTTCATCAAAGAATACATATCACAATAGTGGAGTTTGTGATAAAAGAAGAAGAGTTGCTGAAGGATACAGATCACTAAGAAGAAGTGCTTTTGAGGTCATCGTGCTTGTTGACAAAGCAAACAAACGACGTAAAAATTTGTTGAGAAAGGAGATTCCATGGTGGCATGTCTAGTTCAAGAACTGTGCGCCGATGCCTAGAAGGCTTGGGAACTTGGGCGCCTGTTGTTTTTCAAGATCAAAAACTTAAAATATGGAAAAGGATGGAGGGTCGCGCAAGTTTAGAAGTTTGTTGCGCAAGTGACTTATAGGGGAAGATACATACGCGCCGTGACTTACACGCCGAAGGGAGACTTGTGCGCTACAATGCAGGGGGTTCAGTTTGCCTATAAATAGAGGACCACCCCTCCTCATTTCTTACGGAGTTCAACACTTAGAAAAATCAGACCTCCCTTCGCGCAAGTGTGGATGTCGTGGAAGTATTGTGTGGTCGTGCAGGTGGACTTGCGTGCCATTATCTGAAGCTGCATGCCGGTTGTTGGCTGCGCGCCCAAGGCGGTTTGGGAGAGAAAGGAAGTAAGTCGCGTAGGTTAGAAGTTGAGGAAGGCAGTGTCGCGCAGGTGGTTTGGTGATACTTGCACGCCAGTTTGGACTTGCACTCAAGAGACTTGCACGCCATATTGGGACTTGCGTTCCTGGCATAGAGAAGTGTGCCAGGTGTTGTTGGAGGGCGCCCGCCTTTCTGGAGTTGCACAATATCTGAAAGATTGCATAATACTTTTAGTGCAAAGTGAGATTGAAGAAGAAATCTAAATGATACATGCATGATCTCATGCATACATGTTGAACTGATTCTGACGATGAAAAGTAAGCTGAGCATCATTTATTGAGAAATCACATAAGTGATTGTGATTCAGGAAAACAAAGACAAGGGGATCTAGTGCATTCAGTCATTGCACTAAAGAAGAAGGATTGAACTAAAAGAGCATCAACTCTGAACCCTGATGCAAGAAAAGTCTCATGCTGAACAGGAGACAAAGAACTTCAATTCACATCTATTGAAGAGACCTTCACGTCTATAAACTGAGTGGGACTTCACCAATGGATGTGAGCCAGGGGGAGTCAACAGGAGTGACCCGAGGGACGCAGTGAGCTATCCCTAAACTTTTGTAAAGGTAGTGAGCCTGGGATAGAGTGAATGTACCCGAAAATTTTTAATCTACCGCTAGTGAAGCATAGTCGATTTTGTTACGACCGACAACATGTCGGCGAATGCTCCTTTGACGCAGCCCTTAGTGGTGAACCAAGTAAAAATTGTTGTGTTATTTATTTTCAAGTGAAAGTTTCATTGCTGATAATATCCATCATACATGTTTATGTAGTTCCTACCAACATGGGAACAAGATCCACAACTTTAAGAAGTAAAAGTTTCCACCCTGATTCACCCCACCCCTCTCAGGGTGTCCCGGGGTCCTACAGATGCTAATCGTTTAACAATAGAGTATGAGAACAGAGTGAAAGAGTTCATCAAGTTTTCAAAGGATCATGCAAAGGATCCTTCTCAAATCCTTTTTCCATGTTTACGTTGTTGTTTTTCTAGGCTACTTACTCCAGATGAGTTGGAAGAACAATTGATATTTCACAGAATAGATCATAGTTATAAATGTTGTAATAAACAAGGAGAAAAGGCGAATGTAGCTACTGGCTGGGATAAAACTACATTTTATGGATCATCAGATATGAATACAAATATGGATAATGAAGAAGACCGTATGGAGGATGTTATTACAGATGTCAATGATGATGAATATCTTATTTAGGAAATGACAAAGACAATTCAAGATGAACTCCGTGATTGCCCAAAATTGATTGAGAAGTTAAAGAGTTGTGCAAAGACGCCATTGTATGCTTCTTGCACTAGGTATACAACATTTTCAGTTGTACTGAAGATGTATAAATTGAAAGTAGAAAATGGATGGAGTGATGTCAGTTTTATGGAACTACTTCCTCTCTTAAATGACATGCTCCCAGAAGATAATAAGATCTCAAGCCAAACATATGAATCTTGACGAATGCTACGCTCGATGGGAATGATTTCAGAAAGAATACATGCTTGCCAGAAATACTTTATATTGTTTCTCAAAGAGAACAAATCACTTACAGAATGCCCAAAGTGTGGTGATTATCGATACAAGAAAGATAAATCCAATCCTATGAAATTTGTATTGTACTTTCCAATCACTCCATAGTTGAGGCGTCTATATGGAAGTGAAGAAACTGCAAGACAATTGTCGTGGAATGCAGATAAAAGAAATAAAGATGGGTTATTATGTCATCCGGCTGACTCCCCTCAATGGAAGAAAATTGATCATGAGTATCCTGAATTTGGAAAAGAGCCGAGAAACCTTCGACTTGCGTTATCTATAGATAGAGTGAATCCTTTTGGTTTTCAAACTAGCACTCATAGTACATGGCCTGTTATGTTGGTAAATTATAACTTGCCACCCTGGTTATGCATTAAGCGGAAATTCATCATGTTATCTATGCTTATATCAGTACAAAAACAACCAGGTAACGATATTGATGTTTATCTGGCTCCTTTGATCGAGGATTTGATGTTATTGGATGACTCAGGTGTAATGTTTTATGATGCTTATGAAAGTGAATACTTCACATTGAGAGCGATGTTGTGTGGGAAAATAAATGATTTCCCTGCTTATGGAAATATTTCAGGCTATAGCATTAAAGGAACTCAAGGTTTTCTCGTGTGCGAAGAATATATAGAATCAATTAGCTTGAAACATTCATTGAAATCTCTGTTTCTAGGACATTGTAGATTTCTACCTCGTCGGCACAAGTACCGATCTTGGATGAAATCATTCAATGGATGTTCAGAAAAATGCGCAACACCATCTCCACAAACAGTTGATCAGCTCTTTGAGAAATTAAAAGATCTGAACAATATTTTTGGTATACCATTTTCGAAAAACCTTACGAAAACTGGTTGGAAAAAAGAGATCAGTTTTTTTGAATTACCATATTGGAATTGTTTGTACGTCAGACATTTTCTTGATGTGATGCATGTGGAAAAAAATGTATGTGACAGTGTTATTGGAACGTTGCTAAATGACCCTAGAAAAACAAAAGATGGAATTAAGGC
The DNA here is from genome assembly GCA_963277665.1 of Viscum album. Lineage (NCBI taxonomy): Eukaryota > Viridiplantae > Streptophyta > Magnoliopsida > Santalales > Viscaceae > Viscum > Viscum album. Next base: position 911,229,520 of record OY728162.1, on the reverse strand, counting down.
AAGGTTGGACATTGTTGACATGGGAATACGAGAAGAGTTAGATCCCGTGAAGGGTGAAAATAGAATGTTTCTTCCTCTAGCTGCTTATACTCATTCTATGGCTGAGAGATATCATTTTATCAACTTCTTCAAACATTTAAAGGTTCTAGAGGGGTACTCATCAAATATCAAGAACATTGTGTCAATGAATGATTTGAAGTTAAAAGTTTTGAAATCACATGATTTCCATGTTTTGATGCAAGATCTAATTCCTAAAGCTTTACGTTGCATTTTTTCCAAGAATGTTCGTCATACATTAACCAAACTTTGTTTCTTTTTCAAGGCTATATGTAGCAAGGTTTTAGACCCGGGGAAATTTCTACCGATGGAAAAAGAAATTGTCATCATATTATGAGAATTACAAATGTTCTTCCCGCCAACATTCTTTGATATGATGGTTCATTTGATGATTCACTTGGTGAGAGAGATTCGACTTTGTGGTCATGTGCACTATAGATGGATGTATCCTATTGAATAGTATATAAATATTTTGAAAGGGTATGTCAAAAATCGAAGTCGGCTAGAGGGTTGTATAGTGGAGCGATATATTGTTGAGGAAGCCATTGAATTTTGTACTTAATAACTATCTGATGTGGAAAGCATTGTTCTCCCGAAATCTCATCACACTGGATGCATTGAGGGTGAGGAAATTTCTAGAAGAGAAGTTGTGAAAATCAGTATTACAAATCGGGAGCAGCCTCATGTTTATGTTTTGCATTACAGTTGGGAGGTTTCTCCATATATTAAAACTCACAAAGAAATTATTAGGTAGTTGAATCCATCGAGGGCTGAAAAATGGTTATCAGATACACATAATCACCAGTTTGTAGGACGGTTTCAAGACCATATTTTTAAGCTGTTGGATGAAAATCTGAATTCAATTTCAGAACGTCTTCGATGGCTATCCACTGGACCAAGTTTGTATGTATTATCTTACAGTGTTTTTGTAATTAATGGTTATACATTCTATACAGATGATCATTATGAAGATAGTACCATGCAAAATAGTGAAGTTGCACTAGTGGCTAAAGTGATGCATGTTTCTGGTAGTAATCAAAGAAATCCAATTTATGCAAATATGTCATACTTTGGCATTATCAAACTAATATGGGAGTTGGATTATACAACATTCCAATTGCCGATTTTTCAATGCAAATGGATTTATAACAACAATAGTGTTAAAATAGATGAATGAGGATTTGTGAAAGTTGATTTTAGTAATGAAGGGTACAAAGATGAACAGTTTATAATGGCATCACAAGCAGTACAAGTTTTTTATGTTCTAGATCCCGAAAACTGAAAGTGGTCGATTGTTCTGTTATCGTCCAAAACTACTGAAGGTTCCGATGAAAATTCAGTTGAGGACGATACTTTTAGTGGTACATCGCAATCATTTTGGAGCTGTCCCAATGCAGATGATGTATAGTATGTTAGAGGAGACCACAATGAAGGGATTTTGATAGTCGATAGAGGTGTCAAATCCCTTCAACCTTTGAAAAAAAGAAAGAGAGTTCAGTAAACAAGTTATATTTTGTTTGTAATATAGATCATGTTATCTCATGTTATTATCTTATCATTACCGAATTTATGTAATCTAAATTAACTGTTTAACCACTTTTGTAGATAAGGACTTCTGCACATTCTGATTCTTCTAACCTTCAGGCTAAACAAGTCTCTCAAGAAGCTGCTCCTGCAGCTCATGCTGCTGCTGCTGTTGCTCTTACTGCTCCTGCAGCTCATGCTGTTGCTGCTGTTGCTCCTGATGTGGCTCTGGTTTCCCCTGCTGTTCCTCCTGTTGTGGCTCCTACTAATGCTACTCCTTCTGCTGCTCCAGCTGCTTCGGATCCTGCTGCTCTTAGTGTTGAGGTCCAACAACCATCAACACATATCATTGATACCATTCTAGATGAACATATAGATGATGTGGATATCAATGAAATGGTCGGGAATGAAGGACCAGCATCACAGAAATCACAGGTGCGTCGTATTTTGAAAGTGTTAGACAAAATTCTTAAGGCGAAAAGAAAAGGCATCAAATTTGAAGTTGGAAGGAATGCACGAGGCAAACATGTGAATCCAAACAAGGCTATTTTTAGAAGCTATATTTGATTTTTCACTCGGCAACAGGTGCCGATTGACATAGATTCATGGCACGATGTTGTGTCCGGGCTGAAGGCTGTGATCTGGGAAGAAATTACGGTAATATTATGAATTTATTTTTTTAATTTAATAGCAAATAAAATAATGAAACAATGTCTTACACTTCTCAATATCTTGCAGAGTACATTTATAGTAGACGATTCACACAAGGATTATGTAATAAGGCCTGCAGGAAATATTCATCGAGGTTTTTGCACTATTTTAACAAGATGTCACCTCAAAGATTCTAAAGGTAAAATAAACCTCCACCCACCCATTGTCTACACTCACCTGATATCCCAAGAAGCATGGGATGCATTTATTGGCCGTCGTGGGGATGAGAATTTTCACGTACATTGTGAGTGATAATACGTTGTTTGAGGATACCTATATTCATCACTTTGATTGTAAATATTTCATTTATGAAATAGAAACTCTGTACTGAAAATAAGGAATGTGCTTCAAAACCAACATACCCATATCGTAATGCAAGGATGGGGTACGCTTCATTAGAAAAGAAATGGTACGTATTTTAAATTTATGATAATATTGTTAGGTTACAATAAAGAACATCATAATTATTTTTCTATGTTTATATGTAGATTGATGAGTCTAAAACCAAATGCACTTCCATCCCACTTCATGTGCTATGGAAGGAGGCACTTGTGAAAAAAAATGGGAAGTTTGTAGATGAGAACACATAGAAAGTGTGGGAAATATGTGTAAGTATGACACGACGATAAAATAATTTGTATAAAATTCCCATTACATAAAAATAATTAGTTATTTTCCTATATCCGATAGTCACAGGAATCAGCACTCCTATAGCTGATACAGACCTATTATTGAGGGCTTTGAAGCAGCCAGAAAAATACGGTCGTGTCAGAGGTGCAGGGTTTGGGGTGACACCCCATGTATATTTCGAGAAGAAGAAAAAAAGGGATGATACAGATGAAAAATTGGAACAAATGAGCGAAAAATATCAACCCTTAAAGAACAATTGCAATGGTAGGGAGAGTTGATAGCAACTTTTATGGGTGGGAAGAAGAGGGAAGCCACAACTCAAGAACAACCACCACATGAACATCCCGCCCCACCCCCACCAACTTTGAGGTGAGCCATTCATCTCAAAGAATTGTCTTAGCCATGGTAATCAATATTATAATAATTGTTCCCATGAAATATGAATCATACAAACAATGATAATTTTTCTTTACTCGTCTTCAACAGGGTGATAATTATTGTGATTTATATCTATCAACACCCACCTATCACCTTGTATCGAGGGATACAGTTTTCAATATCCCAGATGACACACTGCATAATATACCACTTCTGAATGATCATCTGAATGTGACGATTACTATAGCTCATGAGCCAAAGGCAGAGCTACCTATTCCACATCATGACGATGATATTTATACGGTCAAAAACGCTATTGGGACATTCATTACAAGGCCGTCACAACTTGTAAGACTACATGCAGACAAAGATGTGTTTATTTCCTTTTCGTTTCAAGCTAAACACTTAACAATTAATGAAAAAATGGTTTGAACCAATGATTGTTGTTATAGATTGAGAAAGGGAAGGGGGTGAAAAACGTCGGCTCAAAACCATCTAAAGGATTGACCAACCGATACCAAGGAGCTACTAAAAGCACAATAAAACCACCTGTTCTCCTTCCACATTTACTAGAATTGAAGAATCATGTGGATATGAAGCTAAAAGATGGTAATAGTCATATAGTGGTTTTCGAAGAGAATATATATGGAGAGGAAAGTCAATATTTCGTTGCTACTGAAAATGTAAATGAAATCCTTGAAAATGATTGGCTAGGCTTCACAGTTGTAAATGTATATATGAGGTATGTTTCCATGAATTGATTTTCCAAAATCTGATCTAGCATACAAATTATGACTAAATGCATTTTATATTGTTGACAGATGGATTTATGAAAAAAAATTTGAAGGAATTTTCCATGAGCCAAGATTTGGACTGGTTAGTCCTCATATCACATCAATACACCTAACAAAAATAGAGCCATCAAAAAGGAATGAAATAGTGAACGGCTTACTGAAAACATTTGATCGCAAGATTACAGATGACAGACTTTTCCAAAGACCAACCATGAAGGGGTAATACTCTACGATTAAATCATATCAATTATATTTTCAGTTCTTTTATTACTTATTCCTTTTTGTGTTTTTAGGAAACATTGGTTACTAATTGTAGTGAACTTGGATACTACGAAGATTTATTTTCTAGATTCAAAGCAAGGATATCCATCAAACCGACCCCACATGATAGAGTTTGTGAATCTGTAAGACACTACATCTTACATTTTACATCTAAACATCAAGTAATATAATTTATATTATCTTTTACTGATAGGGAGGTGTATAATTATCGTCTAAAAAAGGAATGAGTCCAGGGGCTAAGCATAAGGAGGTGGGCAAGTACTACGTCTGGACAAATATCAGGGTATATATAATAAAATTTCACTATCCAAACACATCTCAACACAAGTTACTTATTCTCCTAATGATCAATTTTTTTAGTGTCTAAAACAAACAAATGATAAAGATTGTGGTTATTATGTTTGTAAATTTATGAAAGAGATCATTTTTCATCAGAAATCTAGCATCCCTACAGAGGTATTTTTAAAAACAACTACTAGTTCGTTTAAGATATTTATTAATTCTTTATTTGTTTAATTTGTAGTACTACTATGACTGCCGAAAATCCTCATACTCACAAAACGATATAGATGTGTTCAGAAACAAGTGGGCCGCATACCTGATGGAAGATTGTACACAAATACAATGAAGATCTAACTTGGTGACATGTACAATTTGTGGTCATTTTTTAGAGGGCTCAAGGGGATCAAAAGATGAAACATTGTTGTATGTAAATGTTCTTAGGAAAAATGTAATTGTTATTAAATAAAATAGCCTTTATCCAATGAGTAATTTCCCATTTTAACAGGTGATATGCACCAGAAACATGCAAGAATGCTGAACCACTCAAAGGGTCCCTATTTTGTTTAAAATGGACATGATTTTAAGTGAAAACAACAACTGACCTACAGAAATCCGACCAAACTCATTCGGATTGCACTGATCATTTATAAGAACTATCCAAGGGTCCTTGGGGACGTGTATGAGTCAACCCAGCCTCAATCTGAGGCCTGGTGTGTCCTCTAGCACACAAATGGTCTCTATTTTGTTTAAAATGGACAACATTTTAAGTGAAAACAACAACTAAACTACGAAAATATGACCAAACGCATTTATATTTCATTGATATTTTATAAGAAAGATCCAAGGGTACTTGATGACATTTATGAGTCAACCCCGCCTCAATCTGAGGCATAGTGTGGCCTCTATCACTCAAAGGATCTCTATTTTGTTTAAAATGGACAAGATTTTAAGTGAAAACAACAACTGACCTACGAAAATCTGACCAAACGCATTCAGATTGAATTGATATTTTATAATTATAATCCAAGGGTCCTTGGTGACATGTACGAGTCAACCCTACCTCAATCCGAGGCATGGTGTGGCTTCTAGCACTCAAAGGGTCTCTATTTTGTTTAAAATGGACAAGATTTTAAGTGATAACAACAACTGACCTATGCAAATCTGACCAAACGCATTCGGATTGCATTTATCTTTTATAAGAACAATCCAAGGGTCCTTGGTGATGTGTACGATAGTTGATCTTCTTAGAAAAGAGTTTCTGGATGAGTATAAGAGACATGAAGCAATGAAGATCATTAGAGTGTCGGAGAAAATGTGGTTGCTACAAATAATGTGGCAATCGACTTGTGAAATGCGGCCTAAGTTACAACTTGCAGGTATTGTAATTTATTTTTTTTCTAGAGGGTTTCAGTGTAAATTCATTTTGGAATGATCATTTCTATTCATTTTCTTTTAGGTTTTTTTGACAGCCGAGGGGAATGGGTGGGGTCTGTAGATATTGGAGGATATGTCGAAGGGTGATTTTGTGTGTGAATATGTTGGAGAAATATCCTCTTTGCCCTTCAAGCTCCCTGAACCCTGATGGTGATTGGGGTTCGGGGAGCATGAAGAGAAAAGAGGCCATTTGGTTAGATGTTAGATACTATGGAAATGTTGCAAAAATATAGGATTTAATTTCCCATAAAGTCACCCTTCGACATATCCTCCAATGTCTGCAGGCAGCACCCTTTCCCCTCAGCTGTCAAAAAATCCTAAAAGATAATGAATTGCAATGATCATTCCAAAATGAATTTATACAGAAACCCTCCAGAAAAAAATAAAGTACAATACCTGCAAGTTGTAACTTAGGCCGCGTTGAACAAGATGATTTCCACATTATTTGTGGCAACCACATATTCTCTAAAACTCTAATGATCTTCATTGCTTCATGTCTCTTATACTCTTCTAGAAACACTTCTCTAAGAAGTTCAACTATCGTGTACGCATACTCACCTTCAAATTCATGGGTGAAAGTACAAGGCACAGAAGAAGATAAACAATTTCTAAAACAAGTTGACCACCATGCATCATCCTCGATAGAAGTAAGATATAAATTCACATGGACGTTCTTAAAGATATGATTTTGATGTATATAGTGAAAGGGTGGTGGATGTTCATTGTTGATGTTGTTCGCCTACGAGACTTTCACCTTCTCTTCTACTCTATCTATGTCTTGGACATCATGCAATAGCCTTATATCATGTGGGGTAAATTGAGGTAGCTGAGAAACTATGGCACCACATGATCTTTGATGTGCAGTGTCCTCAGGATTGTTTTTTTAATCAAGCTTCCTCTGATCAATAGATGCATGTAAAGGTGGTGCGACATCCTCCATGATAGATTGGAAGATGACCAATCCATTTGATGAACAAGACGGGATGCTAAATCTAACATTAAGATCATCAAATATAGTAAATTGTCCCAATGATTCGGAAAGTGAGGCTACATTTAAATATATTTCTTGTGTATCATCAATTGAGTCAGTTCCAAGTTCCAAAAAGAATTCACATACATCACTCATCAGTTTCCTCAAGGATAAACTTGGGTTCATGTATTTGTATGATCAAAGAGATCTATCCTCCACTGATTTTACAACCTATGTGGTGCATGTTTCAAATTCCCCCAGGAAAAAGGAACAAATGTGGTGAGTTGTAAGCCAAAACTATTTGATGTTTTGAAATGATAATTTTGTTTTTAAAATGGGTTCAATCATTGAGGGAAAGTTGAATTGTCTTTGATTCATGTATGGATGATGGATTCACATCCATTCCAAGTGGTTTTGATGGAAATTATAGATGATAACATTGGTTGGTGTTCTCATGGATGTCTAAGCACGGTAAGTTAGAAAACATGTTGGGTATGTTGCGGAGTTTTAGTTGGGGTTCTAGTGGTTCTTTCCCGATGATGGAGGTGTTAAACATCAGATGGTGGTGTCTGTGAGCTAAAGCGTATAGTGGGGAGCACTATAGAAATTAAGTGGTTGGTTGATGACATGATCAAAATTTTGAATTAGATTGTCTGGGGAAAAAACCATCTTGGTGTTTAGATCGGTTTAGTACATTGAGATGAAGGTTGTGGTTGGGTTGTGTTATGGGTGTTTGGGGCAATGTAAGTATTTAATGGTACCTTTACGTTTTGCATAATGAATAATTAGTAGATCACATTCGGATTTAATTTATCTTTTATAAAACAATCCAAGGGTCCTTGGTGACGTATAGGAGTCAACCCCGCCTTAATCCGAGGCACGGTGTGGCCGATAGCTCTCAAGGGGTCTCTATTTTGTTTAAAGTGGACATGATTTTAAGTGAAAACAACAACTGACCTATGGAAACCGTACCAAAAACATTCAGATTTCATTGATCATTTATAGGATTGATCCAAGGGTCCTTGGTGACATGTACGAGTCAACCCCTCCTCAATCTGAGGCACGGTGTTGCCGCTATCACTCAAAGGGTCTCTATTTTGTTTAAAATGGACAATATTTTATGTGAAAACAACAACTAACCTACAGAAATCCAACTAATTGGATTTGGATTGCATTGATATTTTATAAGAATGATCAAAGGGTCCTTGGTGATGTGTAAGAGTCAACCCCGTCTCAATACAAGGCACGGTGTGGCCGCTAGCAGTCAAAGGGTCTCTATTTTGTTTAAAATGGACAAGATTTTAAGTGAAAAAAAACTGACCTACGGAAATCTGACCAAACGCATTCTGATTGCATTGATATTTTATAAGAATGATCCAAGTGTCCTTGGTGACGTGTAAGAGTCAACCCCGCCTCAATCCAATGCACGGTGTGGCCGATAACACTCAAAGGGTCTCTATTTTGTTTAAAGTGGACACAATTTTCATTGAAAACTTCAACTGACCTATGGAAATCCAACCAGACGCATTCGGATTGCAATGATCTTTTATAAGAACAATACAAGGTTCCTTGGTGATGTGTAATAGTCAACCCTGCCTTAGTCCGTGGCACGGTGTGGCCTCTATCACTCAAAGGGTCTCTATTTTGTTTAAAATGGACAAGATTTTAAGGGAAAACAACAACTGACCTACAGAAATATGACCAAACACATTAGGATTGCATTGATCATTTATAAGAACGATCCAAAGGTCCTTGGTGACGTGTATGAGTCAACCCCGCCTCAATCTGAGGCATGGTGTGGCCGCTAGCACTCAAAGGGTTTATATTTTGTTTAAAGTGGACAAGGTTTTAAGTGAAAACAACAACTGACCTACTGAAATCCGACCAAACGCATTTTTATTGCATTGATAATTTATAAGAACGATCGAAGGGTCCTTGGTGACGTGTACGCATCAACCCCACCTCAATCCGAGGCACGGTGTAGCCGCTAGCACTCAAAGGGTCTTTATTTTGTTTAAAATGGACAAGATTTCAAGTGAAAACAACAACTGACCTATGAAAATCTGACCAAACGCATTTGGATAGCATTGATATTTTATTATAACAATACAAGGGTCCCTGCTGATGTGTAAGAGTCAACCCCGCCTCAATCCGAGGCACGGTGTGGCCGCTAGCACTCAAAGTGTCTCTATTTTCTTTAAAGTGGACACGATTTTAATTGAAAACAACAACTGACCTACGGAAATCTGACCAAACGCATTAGGATTGCACTGATCTTTTATAGGAAGGATCCGAGGGTCTTTGGTGACATGAATAAGTCAACCACGCCTCAATCTGAGGCATGGTGTGGCCACTATCACTCAAAGAGTCTCTATTTTGTTTAAAATGGACATGATTTTAAGGGAAAACAACATCTAACCTACTAAAATCTGACCAAACGGTTTCGGATTGCATTGATATTTTATAAGAATGATACAAGGGTCCTTGGTGATGTGTACGAGTCAACCCCGGCTCAATCCGAGGAACGGTGTGGCTTCTAGAACTCAAAGAGTCTCTATTTTGTTTAAAGTGGACAAGATTTTAAGGGAAAACAACAACTGACCTATGGAAATCTAGCCAAACGCATTTGGATTGCATTTATATTTTATAAGAACGATTCATGGGTCCTTCTTGACATGTAAGTGTCAACCTTGCCTCAATCCGAGGCACGGTGTGGCCGCTAGAACTCAAAGGGTCTCTATTTTGTTTAAAGTGGACAAGATTTTAAGCGAAAACAAAAACTGACCTACGGAAATACAACAAAATGCATTCTGATTACATTGATCATATATAAGAATTATACAAGGTTCCTTGGTGATGTGTATGCATCAACCCCACCTCAATATGAGGCACGGTGTGTCCGCTATCACTCAAAGGGTCTCTATTTTTTTTAAAATGGACAAGATTTTAAGTGAAAACAACAACTGACCTGCAGAAATCTGACCAAACACATTCGGATTGAATTGATCTTTTATAAGAACGATAAAATGGTCCTTGGTGACATGTACGAGTCAACCCTGCCTCAATCTAAGGCACAATGTGGCCTCTAGCACTCAAAGGGTCTCTATTTTCTTTAAAATGAACAATCTTTTAAGTGAAAACAACAACTGACCTTTGGAATTCTGACCAAACGCATTCAGATTTAATTGATATTTTATAAGAACGATCCAAGGGTCCTTTCTAATGTGAAAGAGTCAACCCTGCCTCAATCCAAGGCATGGTGTGGCCGCGAGCACTCAAAGGGTCTCTATTTTGTTTAAAGTGGACAAGATTTTAAGGGAAAACAACAACTGACCTACAAAAATCCAACCAAACTCATTCGGATTGCATTGATATTTTATAATAACGATCCAAGGGTCCTTGGTGATGTGTAAGAGTCAACCCCGCCTCAATCCTAGGAACATTGTGGCCGCTATCACTCAAAGGGTCTCTATTTGTTTTAAAGTGGACAAGATTTTAAGTGAAAACAACAACTGACCTACGGAAATCTGACTAAACGCATTCGGATTGAATTTATCTATTATAAGAATGATCCAAGGATCCTTGGTGACGTTTATGCATCTACCCCGCCTCAATCCGAGGCACGGTGTGGCCGTTAGCATTCAAAGGGTCTCTATTTTGTTTAAAATGGACAAGATTTTAAGTGAAAACAACAACTGACCTACGGAAATCTGACCAAACGCATTCGGATTGCATTGAGATTTTATAAGAAGAATCCACAGGTCCTTGGTGAAGTGTACGAGTCAACCCCGCCTCAATATGAGGCACAGTGTGGCCATTATCACTCAAAGGGTGTCTATTTTGTTTATAATGGACAAGATTTTAAGTGAAAACAACAACTGACCTAAGGAAATCCGACCAAACGCATTCGGATTGCATTGATCTTTAAAATGGGGGTTCATTGAATGTGATCTATCAGGGGCGTCATATATATCATGTCATGGTTGGCCTGGTATACTAGGGTTATCATGTGTTTGGGTCTATGATACTTATGGGCTTATATCTGGATGAAAATACTCCCATTTGGGAGGGTGGGTATTCTTATGTGTCTTATTCCAAAATTGATAATACTCTCATAGGGGAGGGATGAGATGTATATAGGTATTATTCCCCAAATTAGAGTACAACTATAGGAGTGGGAGGATATTCTTATCGGGAATATTCACTAAATGAAAATAATCCCATATGGGAGTGCTAAGATGATTATATAGATTATGCCTCAAAGGAGAATACACCCATATTAGAGGGTTGATATGCTTCTAGGGATTATTATTTTGATCATAATACTCCCATATGGTAAAGAATATATGATTCTTAGTATCATTCCCTAAATAAGGGTACTCCCATAGTATATGGATGAGATCCTTGTAAGTCTTATGCCTCAGAATTGGAAGAACACATATGGGTGGTCTGAGATACTATTGAGGGTATTCCCTGGATGAGAAAACTCCCATAAGTGGATTTCCATGTAGGAGTATAAATAAAACTCACATATTGGTGGTCAATGATAATTATGTATATAGTGGAGAAACCATGGTATATTATATAATTTGTGTGGTTCCTATGATGTACTCAGAGAAACCCTATCATTGGATGAAGTAGGTATGGTCGATCAGGATTTAATACTTGAGAATCAATGTGTCTTGATATAGATGGGGTATGACTTGGTCAAACTATATTTTTATAATGTTGACACAATCCTTGTGAAATTATTGGTAAAATTTCATCACTTGGACAATTAATTTGGGTTTAATCATGGTCATGAATTTGAGGATCAATGATGATTTTTTATTAGTTTTATTCCAGTCCATTATCAACTAGGTTGTGCATGTTGCCTGATCATGCACTTACAATAGCCTATTGGAGGTTTAATATTGGGGGTTTATTAATGAGATTCATCCCCCCCCCCATGTATGTGCACCTCAGTGTGTGTACAAACCTTATAACTTCGTTGAGGTTGAGAACATGATGCATAGTGGATAGAGAAAAGTCCATAGACTTATGTATTGATAAAACACACCCATGTGGAGCCATAGGATTAAACTAGAAAGCCCCCCGAACACCCCTACCCCCCCCCCCCTGGGACAGCCACCCCAAACCCTTGAACAGCAACCCCAAACCCTTGAACAGCCCCCAAACACCATAAATTCTGAACTGATTTCTTTAAGTACTTTATTAACTTATAAATTATGTGTTAATGGTGTATGGTTATAATTTTTGTATGGGTATACTTGGTATAATTTTATTATGATTTATCAGTTAATTTTGTCTGGGTATACTTGCTTTAATTGGCTTATTGAGATACTGTTTCTTGTAGGTGTTTGGGTCTGCTGCTGTAGATTTATCCGAGCAGTAGAGAGGGAATTTATTAGCACTCTTTTAGCACTGATAAATCGTGCTTTTATCCGTGCTAAAACAGCGCTGATAAACTAAACCTTTATCACCGCTAAAGAAGCGCTGATAAACTACACCTTTATCAGCGATAAAGAAGCGCTTGTTTAGCGCTGATAAATGGGTACCCCCTTTATCATCTCCGAGCTTTACAACACTTTTTTAGTGCTGTTAAAGCCTATTTTTAGCGCTTTTAATTCCCGTTTTTTTAGTAGTGACCCTATGGTCGATCACAAGGATTCCACTCAAATGCACTATGTTTTCAATTTTCAATATTATAATCTTAAAAATATAAGACAAACATATATAGTATTATAAACGAGGGTGGGATAGATTATGGAATCAATGTAATATAATATATATTTATTAAAACAAAAACTCCAATGAAAAATAAAAAATATATGCAATGAATATATAAATATACAACCATCGTTTTTGGGGTTCATAGTGGGGTTTCCATTTTTATTAAACATATATATCAATGTTTTATTAATTTAGGAGAGTCTGACCTATCACTCCACATCCTGTATTTCTAATGGAATTTACCTACACTATCCCCTCTACATGTTTTAGTGATCTATTAAACATCAATAACCAATCCATGATCTAGAATTTGAATGAATTATATATCAAATAGAAAGAACAAAAGTGAATGATGTGGAGGAAGAAAATAGCAGAGAGAGTGGGGAGATCACTCACCATAATCATAGTATCCTCTAATAAATTATTATAATGATACATGATAAACCATTCAATCAAAATAAAGTCAAGAACCACGACTCACCCCTAAACAATAGTGAGGGTTTTTTCAGTAAAAACATAATGAAAAATGAAGCATGGTGGGAGAAGAACCAAATTGAAAAGTAGATAAATAATAAGAAGAAGCCAACTATGAGAATATATATTGAAAATATAAAAAACTATTACATAAAATAAAATCCACATTATCCATTAAAAATTAGTATCCTTGGTAATGGGAGATCAGGTGGCAATGTTTAGAGAAAATAGTGGATAATTTTTGGATCGAACTCTGTCGTCTAGATGTTAGTGCCTTTGTGACACATTACATGGCCAATATTGGGAATTGTCTCTATTTTAAAGTTTTCCACTTTATATTACTATATCACCTGAAAAATATTAGCTTTAATGTAAATATATTGAAGGAGTTATATCATATTTACTCACAGAAATTATTTCTTCCCATTTGACTCTCTGTATTCCAAAACACTAACTATTTATGCCATAATGCCCTTGAAAAAAGAAAAACATCACTTAAAACCCTATATTAATGTTTTTATTTACAATATTCACTATAAACATGTTGTTTTTTCATCTCTTTTTGGCCTAACGTATTTGATATATAATCTCATTTTTAACAGAGTCCAGATCGGTGCACAGTTTTCAAGGCCCAGATTTTGAGCAGGTTTTGGTCCACAAAATGAGGGAATGGTTATTTAGTCTACAAGAACAAAATTGAATCCCTAGATATCAGGGAAGATACAAAAAATATTTTCCCAATTTAAATAATTTTAGAAAGATTTATATTTTAAATTAAGATTAAAGATAAAATAAAAAAAAATAAAAAATAAGGCTATTTTTTCAAATAATCTCAAAATACAACTAAAACCTGAAAATATGAAAATTATACAAAAAATAACAATATATGGGGTTTGTAAAAATTGAATAGTAGTTTAATTTTTGTTGAAAATATTATCTTTATTACTAGCCCACACATAAGGATTTCCATCATGAACAGTCATCATATATCCAAATCAAAATCCACACAATAATAAAAAAATAGAAGATAACTGTGATCTTTTTAACAAAATGAATCTCATCACGTATATTTCATGAAACAAATTCCCTATCATTTTCATTCGCCAAATATAATTTTTTTTCAACCTCATAAATTTGTATATGGCCAATAAAAACCTACCACACATTGAATTTTATGACTCACGTCACTCAAGATAGATTACATATATTGTAATGATTGTACTTGGAAATTGAATGTATCACCATATTCACAAAAAATTATCATCTATCCATAGTTTGATACATGAAAATATTATCAATCATGAGGTATTTTCCCATATAAATTCTAGTTCTTAGGGATGGTGGGGAAAATGAAAAAATTTAAGGTCGGAAAGGGTAGGTTTGAATCTTAAATACAATGGATGAACAATTAAGGAAAAAAATATGAAACAAAATAAATTCCCCATGATATTTTGAAAAAAAAGACCAACCCATTTTATTAATATGGTTCATGATCTAAATAATGATTATAATGAATGATATCATTTTCATTTTCTGCCTTATTTTTTTAATCTCTAGAATGGAAAAAATTTATATAATACTCCTTTATTCAATATATTATGATCATACAATTGAATAAAATGAATGATTGAAAATAATTACCTTGGTTTTATAGAAGTAAATGATCCATAAATAATGTACAATAAGAAATACATTCCCCAATCTATTTTTTTTTATTTTTAAATATTTATGTATATAGATATGTACTAAATAAATCTCAATGAAATGATGTATACAACCAAATTTTCTCATTATCTACTACAAAAAATGATGAAACACAGCAGACACCACCCAAAAATGAAACTCATCACAAATAATTCCCATGAAAAGATGATCCCCCACCCTAGAACTAGAAATATCCATTAAAGAAAACCACAATTTTGGGTAGATAAGGAAAAAACATCTTGTAATGTGGATTAAACCTATAAGTCAATTCAAGGAATCTATGGAATATTGATGGATAAATGTCAATAACATTCCACTAAATCAAATACTAGATTAGAAAAAATAATATGTTCTGGTTCTCAAACAAAATAGTGGTATCTCTCAAGAATGTGTGGGTGTTAGAAAAAATATGTCAATATTCTTCCCAATACCTCACAGAACTAGAAACATGTTTTTGATCATATATTCATGGTCATGGTTTCAAAATTTAGTCAAACTCATAAAAATTCATGAAATCCAATTCCATGAAATTGTTTCTCAGATTAATAATAATAAAAAATCCATTTTTTTCAAAAAAAATAAATCATCTCAAAATAAAGTTCTGTTTCAAAATGACATGAATATTTATTAAAAAAATAAACCAAAAAATATGGAAAAACATAAACTCACACTAGAAAAAATGATAAGTTGACACTCACCCACATTAAGATTTAATATTTTTCATTTCAACTCAAAATAATAATTTATAATCATAGGAAAATTAAATATAATGAAAGATAAAACATGAATTTATTTTCTAGTGGATGATTTAATTTAATATCATAAATTATTCGACTAGAAATGTATCGAAAAAAAAGAAAAACATATGAAAAATAAATATAATTAAATATTAAGGGACAAAATTATTGAACATGGTTAGGACCCAAATATGGTAGCATGATTTTACAACCAATAGTCAATTAGATGGAGTGGTTTAACTGTGATCTCATGGTGCATCAGATTTCTTTGTCATAAACCACTTTATTTTATTTATTAAAAAATACATTATTAAATACAATGAGTGATAACACCCAATGAGAAGTAAAATATCCCCAGTGTAAAAAATATAAAAAATAGAAAAGTTTTGTTGCATAGGGGGAGGGAAGAAAATATAGGTGTACCCTTCAATTTTGCACAGCTGGTGGAGTAGTGTCTGTTTTTTGTAATATTCGTATAATGGAATGTGGGAAATCTTCTAGATCAGGTTATCAAACTATTACTCAAGTATTTATTATTTATTCCATCATCATCAAATCCACTAGTGTACAACTTGAATAGCTCATCCACTCTCTCCTCAACACATAAAAGATCTTCTTCTTCTTCAACCAGCGCTTGCATTAATGTTACCGAATCTGAAAAATAATATTTGGGGATATTTTTATACAATTAAAAAACCTAAATGTTTGAATAAAAATCAATCTTTTAATTTTTTATCCCTTAAAACATTCCGTTATAATCTTATTTTATTTAAGAAAGACAACTGGTAACTATTTTATTGTAGAGGAAGTATAATCGTCAAGTATTGTTTCAACCTCAACATATTCCTCCAAAAATGTTGGGGGAATTGAAATTTCATTCTCTTAATCTTTTATTATTTTCATTCCATACATATCAAATTAACTTCATCAACTTCAACAATAAGTGATGCGACCAATATTCTTGGTTTTTCCAGAAAATGGAAATTATTTTGAATCATTAGGGTAATTTGTTTCATTTTTTATTTATTTTCTAGTTTTTATAACTTCAATTATTCACCCATAATATAAAATACAATAACATAAAATTCAAATGAAAATACATTAAAATTAGTCCATGACCTAATGATGCAATGATATGTAAAGATGATGTTTTTATGATATCAAATTCTGTTAATTGTTTTGTTTTTTATGAAGAAATAGTGTGTGAATGCACTCGACCCCCACGGAATGAGTTCCAATTTTATGATAGAGGTTTTTTCAAGCCAATATTCAGTTTAATTCTTATTTTTATATATATTCTCAATAGTTTCACAACCTATGGTGGATCACGATTAGGTCTCCTACACATACTATTTTTTCTACTATCACTATTATAATCCAAATAATAAAAAAATATTAATATTAATGGGGTGGGTTTTACTGTTGAATTTACGTATAATAATATATATATTAACAAAAAACACAATGACTGGATATAAAATATTCAAATACATATGTAGAAGATAACCATTGTTTGCAGGGTTCACAGTGGTGTTTACATTGTTATTCAAGATATATAATAATGTTTTATTCAATGTGGAAATAAAGGCCTATAACCATACACCCTCTCATTAAAATCATATTACCCTACACCAAGACATATTAATGTTGGAGTAATATTTTCGACATTAATTCACACTCTAAAATCAACCTTTTGAATTATTTAGATATTAATGGCAATGAAAATGAGCGAATAAGGAAGAAGATAGTTATATAGAATGTAGGAGAACACTCAAAAAAATAATTTGAACCACAAATTAAATGATAAAATAATACATCATAAACCAATAAATTTTAATATACTCAAACACAATAGCAACCCCCCTGAACAACAATGATGGTTAGTTCTGCACAGACATGGAGATAAATGAAGTAGAGTGTGAGAAATACAATATTGAAAAGAGAAAAAATGCACAGAAGAAGAAGATAACTAAGATAATATTTATGGAGGATATGGAAAAATATTACAGAGATTAATCCCCACATTATCCCATGAAAATATATATACATTTTAAATATATATGAGGTGATAATTTATAGTTAAAATGGGTGAGATATTTTGGCCCTAATTGTGTCCAACGGATGTTTGGTCCTTTTAGACACTTATAATGGATGAATAAGAGAATAGTGTCATATGGAATGATTTTCCACTATTATAGTCGATTTAACCCATAATATTTGAGCTTTTTTAAACACTGGATGAAGATGTTATGTTAGATTTACTCTTGAATGTAAATTATTCTTAGGTGACTCTTTTTTTCTAAAACACCAAATTCTCATGCGTTGTGGCATAATAAAAGTAGAACATCATGTATAATCTATTATGATGTATATTAACTAATATCATCCTTATCACCTTTTGGAATTTTATCTCTTTTAGGATGGAAAAATTCAACATATAAGATCGTATTTAATATAGTCCATATCAATACCAATTGTTCGAGGCCTGAATCTTGAGTTTCTCGTAGGCCCCAAATGATGGAATGTGATTTTTTTATAGAATAAAATAAATCCCCATATGCCTTAAGTATTCAAAAAAAATAATTTAATAATTTAAATAAATGTTAAAAATGATATGTATGAAATTCCAAATAAAAATAAAATAATTAAATTCCAAAATTAGTTCATTCTACTAATTAAAATCAAAATACCACAAAAACCTAAAAATGTGACAATTTACCAAAAAATAACACTATGGTGGGTTTTTAATCTTTGAATTAGAGTATAAAATTAGTGAAACTTTTATCTTCACATTAATATTATAATAAAATATTTTAAATAGAATATAATTATTACATAATACATTGGTCTCCCAACTTGAAAATAGATAAATTGTAGATATTTTTTAAGGCTTATGATGAAGTTCAGCCACATATGTTATTTATATAAACTTAGTTACTATGATGATTAATTATCAAAATGATGTAAAATTTAATTCCATATATAATATTTATTTTCATGATATTTTATGTGAATTGGAAGATATAATAGTTTAATTCTTATAACTCTTGGTGATTATATTCATGTAAAGAAATGTATGACATGATGGAAAGTTTCTATTTCTTTTGATTTAATTATAAAAATGATGTAGATATCATTGAATGATATCAATAGATTCATCAAAAGGTTGAGGGTGGATTTATTTAGTTACAAAACCATCCACTGATGTTTCAACCAATGTTAATCCATAAATAGTGATACATATCAAAATTGTTGTGTAAATTGAAATTATTTTTATGAAATAATGATCATGATGATGATTTATACATTACAGAAGGTTAAATTGAGATGAAATCAAATTTATTTGATATAATAATTTATGTTATTTAGAATGTTCAGTATAATATTGTGGAGGAGATTCAAATTTTTATTCTTGATAAAAAATTAAAAAACCATGTTTCCCATTTGGATAATAAAATAAATGTAAGTAAAACAACAATATTTCTATGTATTTTGAAATAATTTTTTTAATATATTGACAAAATTGATGTCGATATTACACAATTAGTGAAGGGTTTTTTAAAAAGCTGTGATACTCAAGGAACAACTTTTTATGTTTTGGATTTCAATATAAAATATAAAGATAATGTTTTTAAATTGAATAATATCAATGATCATATTATAGGATAATACTAAACATTTAAATACATTAAGAATATATTGCGATATTGAGGATGAAACATATATCTGTGGTAATATTGTGTGGTTATGATAATATTTATATATTTGAATATTTTCAAAAGAATAATTGCAATAGTTGGTGAAACGATATCATAGTGGGGTTGAAAATAAAATAATATGTCCTAAAACCAGTTATATTGATACAAAATTTTACTCTTTTTAATGTTAAAATATAAAAAATGAGGATAGTGAAAATAAAAATGAAAAGGAAGTGAAATGTCAGATATGGACCTCAACTATCAAGACAACATTAAAGATAATGGTGTTATTTTTCATATATATATATATTAGTAGTATGGGTGAAATTATATTTCTACTGATGTAGTGATATATTTTTACTAAATGGAAAACATAGTTATTTATTATAGAGAGGTATAATGATACATGAATGAAGATAATACTATAAACAAAAAATGTTGTATGGGTTCATATCCCGAACATTAGGGAATAAACACCATTATTAATTGTTTTTATTGAAATATTCATCATAATAGAATAAATTATAAAAAATGAATGATTATATTATTCTCTAAAATCCTAAAATATTAATAAAACAATGATTCTTAAATGTTTATATATAACTTATAAGACTAAAAACTTGAATCTCCTGAAAATTAAAATAGAAAAAGTATATATTTTTAAAAAAAATCAAAGATCTATAAAGATAAAATGATTAGTAAATTGGATCTTCCTTGGAATTTCATGAAAAATATTCAATATATTTACGTTTAATTATGTTTAAATAGGATAATGAGTTTGAGAAAAAATATAAATCAAGACATGAATTCAAAATCAAATGGATGGGCTACATAATCTAAGTCATTGATGGGAATTCGATAAAACAAGGGAAAAATATAGAAATGATTTTCAACTATACAACAATTATTATAGTTTACCCATTATAGTGGATTTATAAATGAATAGTAGAAATTAAAAATATTCTAAATTTATTAACAAATATTTAAGAATCTGACAGTGTAATATGTTACAATATGTATTCCAAACAACTAGTTACATTGAGAAAAGACATGTGATGCTTTAATGAGAGGGGAAATATAGAGAAATTAAAATTATAAAAATAATAGAATGGTATAATATCTATTTTTAATAATTAAATACTATTTATATATTCCAATAACAAGTCCCATAATATTATTAGAGAGGTTTAATATTTCAAAAAATAAGGCTTTCATCTAAATGGGTTTCATTATTTTTATTGAAAACAATTAGGAGGATATGTGGTAAATTAGAGGATTCAATAGGTGAGTGAAAAAGGAATGTATAAGATAGATAAATAATTATCTATCATATAATGGGACTATGTCCACATCCATTCAGATAAAAATTTATTTATAGAAATATAAAAACACTAATTAAGATTCACTAATGAGATAATAATAGAACCATTGTGCCATTGAATCATGTAACTTGGTGGTGATTAGTATGGAAATGAATCTAATTATTGAGAGTCAAAATTGATTAATTATTAGAGGTGTATTAAATTATTATTTACATAAAATATTTATTCTTTTTTATATCATTTATAAGGGATAACAACATGTATGATGTTTTATAGATTGAATCATGAAATTAAGCACCTTAAAGATATTAAAAGAAAGGTTCATATACATGACAAATATGGGATTCATTGAAAAAAATAAATATAAATATTTCAAATGAGTGTTTATATGATACATGACCACGAATAAATTAAATTAATGTTTCAACAAGATACTAAAAAATTATTTGATTAAATAATATCAATATGGGTGAATCTAAACCTTGAACCAATATTTGCAGCATTGAAGTAGAGGAAATGACTGGTGAATACGTGGAAGAAATCAAAAAATTTATAACTCATTAATCTATGGAAAATAAAGCAGATTTCTATAATATTTTACTATTAATGGAATTTAGTCATTAACATAGATGACGAATTGGAGAGTTGGTATGAAATAATAATACAAAATAAGATAGGTACCCTGTTTGATTCAAATAGTGAAGATGATAACAATTGATCATGTTTCGATTTTATATAATGTTTAATGGGAATTATTTATCAATGGAGTAAAGAAAAATTCACCTTCTAAAGATATGAATGTAGTGTTAGACGAAACATAAAACAACAAAACATATCATCTTATTAGAACACCGAAGGACCCAAATATCATTTTTGATTTTTTTTCAAAAACATATTTTACGATAATTAAAATGTGATTCAAACAAAGGACTGATTTGTGTGTAATGGTTATAATAAATAAAATTCAATATATGTAAAAGGTAATTTTGCAATTGTTGATAAAATATTTCAATATGACATTTATTGGAAAATTCTATTCAAATAGGTAATATGGTTTATTGAATAATGTTAATATAGTAATTAAAATAATAAATTACATTTCAAATTCAATATTTTTGAAAAAAATATAAAGTGTGTTTATTTAAGAAAGCCTTTTTTGGATTTAAATAAGATAGTCGGTATTTATATAGTGGATTAGGTTCAGAACTAAAATATATAGAATTTATGAGATATTTTGTTGATATTAGTCTATAGATTATAGTATCCGGATAAATTTTTTATTTAATGGTATCATGTTTAGAAGAAACCAATAAAAATATATAGAAAGGTATCAGAAATTAATTATTTTAATGTTTTTGTTTTATGTGATTAGAAATATAACAAATTTTTTAATTTTTTGAGAGAGTAAATTTGATGGATATTCTATTATTTATCAAAACAATATTAAACATAATTAATAAGTTATTTTAAATTAATTAAAGAATAATATTTTTAATCCCATATGTGATTTGAAGTAATCTTATGATGTGTGGGGATTAAAAATCATTGGTTCATAAATTTACATGAAGAATAATAAAAGTATTTACATATATTATAGCAATATGACTAGATATTTCCAATGTAAATAGATTCATTCCCATAATTCATTATAATATTATGGAAAAAAATTACAAAAGTATGAAATAAATCATCAGAGAAAATCAGGGTACTCCTAATTATGGTATGGAGTTTTATTTTGGGTATGTCCATTATATGATGTTTTTAGATAAATAATGAAATTGGCAATTTTCTATTTGAAATTTAAAATCAAGTGTATGTTTTAATATCATAAAAATGTGAATCAACATGATCAGAACAAATCTAGTGAGAATATCTCTTATATTCATTATATTATAACATATTAAATAGATATATCCACAATCTATGGTTCTCGGGATGAAACTGAATTTAAAGGATCATTTTGAAAATTTGATGTTTCATACAAATATATTATATAATAAAAAGTGTGCCACTAAATTGATGAATAATTTTTTACCCTTATAAAATTATGTACATAGAAATTAAAAACAATTTCATAAATGAAATTATTGATCAATGATACATCTTGACATAGTTTAGGGTATAAAATCAGTAATAGTTCCATATTATCATAAAACCATTATATGTAATAGAATTTTATAAGTATTAGTTGACTCTTATTTTTTACCGACATTCAATCACATTAAGAGTTTGGGAATATCTCATATAAAAAAATATTAATTATTTAACATATATATTAATGTATGATATAAAATCTCCCCTTTTAAAACATTGATAAATGGAATAAGTTGCGTGTCATTTTACAAATAAAGTGACGGAAAAATAATTAGAATATAATCAATTATCTATCAGTGGATACATAGAATTATTTTCAAACAAATGGTGTCTAAGGTAATGTGGGAGATGAGAGACAAAATCCATAGTTATGATCTTAAAGGAGATTTTTCTTTTGTAATATAAATGGATATATATGATGATTTTCAGTTCACTAACATATGGTTTCCTAAATATAGTTTAAAGAGGTATCTATTGGGTGATGGATTCTCTATTTATGTATGGTTATCTATATTGATGATTACTTATGTATAAATAATGTTATTGATGATAAATTCTATAATTATTAGATTTTAATTTCTCTAAGTGGTCTTGAATTTCACAGTGGATATTATATATTTCCAACAAATCCAATGGTGAGAATTATTTATAATTTTTTTAAAATAGGATAATGTTTAAAATATTTCATGTAATTTGGGAAATTATTATACATCATGCTTATAAGATGGATGAAGTGTTTTATTCCATCATATTTCCAAATTTTTTATTCTCTAAATATTTTTTGAACATATTAGGGATTTTTTAGAGTTGATTTCACTATTAAAGTAAAAACATAATTGTAAAATGAACAAAAATAGACCATGAAGAGTGATATATATTATGAAAATGATATAATCAATGGTTTATTCACAATTAGGGTGGTACATCATGTCAATAAATTCATATAGTAATGATGAAAATTTAGAAATATTTTTTATGGAAATATTCTTGTGGTTGATTCCATAAATTAATATTTTCTATCCTGTCATAATGATGTATACAAGTAGATATGATGTATCCTTGATCAAACCATAAGATGAAGCCAGAAAAGTGTCACATAACACTCGTTAAATAAAACTAATCAAAAACAAATTCGATTTAGATCCCCATGATTCAAGTGTTTATATGGTTCTGTTAATTTAGATGACTATGAGGCATGTTCAACAAAATAATTTTTGAAATTTTATTGTCCTTGAATTAGAAAAAAATGATATATTGAATTTATAAATTATTTCATGAGGAATATAATCAAACCAAAATAATATGTTTCACAAAATAATTTATTAATGTGGAAGATAATTACAAATAAATAATGTATATAATAAATACAATTAGTGAAAACACATTTATTTGAAAATGTGTGTGGTTTTTCAAACTCGTGAAATTATATGGTTTTGGGGATGATTTTATAATATATTTATTGATTTATTAGAGAGAGAATAGTTTGAATAAATGTATCATATTTTAATTGAAATTTTTTTTATATTATTTCCTTGATGAAAAATAAAATATGTTAAAAAACTAATATACATATTAGAAATATTATAATCATGATGACTTTGGAAATACTGAGTACAATTTTTAAGAAATTTATTGATTAACATTATATTTATATAAAATATTAAGGCATAGTAACACACTAATCATAATGGTGTTAATCATTTAAAATTATATTTTTGTGAGTTATTTTTATAAACCTTCTTATATAACATATTTTTATGATGTGTTTAGAGATGTAATATGACATAGTAAAAAATGGAAATGTTAGAGGGAAAACATAACATGACTTATAAATACTATGAGAGTGAAAATGTTTTATCCCATCACATATATCAATCTAGGGTTTTCATACCTGGATATAATATCTTTTAAGAAAAATATTCATTACATTAAACAAACACATTCTGGAAGACTATGATAGTTTAGTGCCTTTGAAAACCTGGAACATACTCTTCTAATTTTTTAAAAATATTCAATATTCCACACAACTATCATCCCATTTAGTACTCTTTATAGATATACCCCATATAGAACCATTCTTCATAACCTCATAAAGGAAACATAGGAAAAGGTAATCTCTTATTCTTCGTAAGGGTAAACATAAGATATACATAAGCATAACATTAACATAATGGTTGAGAATATGATCATAACACTTGAAAACCATTCCATGCATATAAATTATTTTATTCCCGGTTCATGGAATAATTATTGGTTGTAAATAATATATGAATCATAATATAATTAAAGAAAATGGTCCATCATGGGATAAAATTCGAATATGACATGGAATTTGGGGCATACACATCGGCTTGTAATATTGTTAACATGAATAAAGTGAAATTGGTTCACTCATTAAATTAAGTACATAAAATAAGGCCATCGAATAAACTTATTGACATAACACCTGGTCCACCCATAAAATTTGTAACATTTAATTAGTTTCACACATATAATTTTTATGTTAAAATCATGTTTACATATAACATTTTGAATAAGTAACCAGGTTCATGCATTGGTGGCTACACCTCTAGAGCCAGACACACCACCATCCCCTATGGAAAACATTTCCACTAACTATTCCAGGCTCACTACACATTTACTCCATGTTTATATCATTGTAAATTTATATCATTACACAATTCATTAGAGGGATATATATTTCCCACTAATCATATAATTAAATCACACATATGTGTTCCACAAGATCATAAACATTCCTCATATCCTAATCCCATTGAAAGAAATGGTTTTCATAAACATTTCATCATTTCATAACAATTAGAAAGGAGGAAAATTTCATAATAATTTAATAATAGATTAACTTAGTTACATAATTAGGTTTTATAATCATTCTATTATAGTATAACCCATGGATGTGAAAAAGGTATCTAAAACATCATTCCATCAAAATTTAAACTATTTAGAGAAAGAATATGAATGGTATCTTCTATTCATGTCCCTTGTAAAGAGTATGTAACACCAACATATGACATAATTTATAGAAAATATTTTTTAAATCTCATTTAAAACATTTAATGAGAAAAATTACCTTCAATCTCTGAAAGTCATTTTTAAAAACATAAAATATTTTGAAATCATTTTTCATTGAAAATAGATTTTAAAATTTAAAAATGAATATATGAAAATAATTTAAAAGATTTTTCAAATATTTTATTTGAAAAATATCATAAAGTATCAATTAAAAACATCTTTCAAATTTTTTTTGGATAAATGGTTTTTGGAGAAAACAGATTTCTAACAGAAGAGACAAATAATGCTGAATTTTATTAAAGAAAATATATTTATCAAAAGTAACAAAGTGTGGAAAAATGTATCCATTACATGAAGATATCAGGAATAAATTGAGGATAATAAAATTACTAAGAAATCATGAGATGTAGATCATGATATTTCATCATTCGATACTTAATCTTAAATAATCTCGATAAATGATAAGATTGTAACAAAAATATTTTCGAATTTAAAAGCATTGAATAATCCGTGTGACTAAGGAATAAAATAATATTAAACATAAAATAACCTATGTATAGAAAAATAAATAATATCACATGTCATTAGTTAAGTAAATAATGCACATGGAAGAATATATGTTAATATCATAACATATGTTACTAAAATTGAAAATTGAAACAAAAATCCTTTACATATTGTCTAAAATTTGAACCACAAACTACATAAAAGACAGTTACTCAAATATATATAAAAAATAAACTTAAATAAAATCATCATAAAATATTTTAATGTAATTTTTATACACTAAATATAAAAAATATTTTGTGAATATGGAATGTGTCTCACAAAAGATAAAAACAATATAAAATTACCTTACCTTAAGTATTGACTTTGGAAAAACTCATTCAAACATCTGGTATAAAAAAATTGTGTTTATTATTAATATATAAAATAACAATATATGTATATATAATACAATATATGATTTTCCTAAGACTTTATATTATCAATTTATTAACAATTCCATGTTAATTTTATGCTTTGTGTAATAACTGATATGTTTTTTTTATACATATTGTGATTGATTATATTTTTGGTTCTATTAAATTAATCCAGTTTTAATAATATAAAAAATGATAACCATGATATACATATCATTATTTTTAGTTTAGAGGGTTTTATTTTTATCTATAGTAGATTGAAATATGAAATTAAATGAATCGTTCCTGGAGATAGTAGACCATACACAAGCATTAATGTTGTTTACATTTTCTCATTGTATTTAATGACAAAAAAGTAAATGATATATATATATATATTAATTACATAAGAAATTTTAGGTCATATATATGACTTATTTTTATCAAACTCATCCTTAATACATTCCATGTATGTGTGAATTAATCACATCACTTCGGGAGGCGGTAGTCTACTATACACACGAACATCATTATCGTATTCCCCCAAATTGGAATAAATGAAGGTATGAGTTCGGTAATAATTAATTAAGCGTAAATATATCATAAATTTTATATATAGATATATATGTATTATTTCCATATATATCCCAAACTATCAAATATGGTAATTTAAAAACAAATTAACTCGTTTAGTGAGATGGTAGTCTGCTGTACACATGAACAAATAATTTTGTAAACCATTTGATCAATGTGTGTGTGGTTGTAGATCATAAACATAAAATAAAAAATTATAAATATATTAATGGTACTTTGGTTATTATATATGATTGATATGAACACAATTTACTATTTTTCACAAACAAAAAATATCAAAACGTTTTGTTACTAATATTGCCTCTTCTTTAGGTATCTGGTTTTGGTTTGTAGAAAATGTCTTCCTGAGATGGATTTGTTCCCAATTTAAGGATTTTAATTTTATTTTTTGGATGTGGATAAGTTATTTTTTCAGGAATTTGATGAACTATTTAGTTTTGAGCGTGTTTCGATAGGTGGAGAGGGATGTTGTTTTATAAGTGGGGGAGAGGACACATATGAAATTTTTAAAAGAATATAGGTGTACCCAAATTTTCACCTATAAAAAGGGATAAAAAAAATTTATCCAGGAAGTTTCAATGTTCAAATAAGTATATGAAATGATTTTTTAATGGTTTCTAGTTCATGTTTCACATTAGGTTTAATTTTTAGTCCCTTGTTAACTCATTTTTCTCTTATGTGGCATAATACATTTTAATTGTTTTCATTAATAATTCCATAAAAAATAAAATATTTCCACTATTATAAATTATAAATTTTTTTGATTAAAACATACAAATCCATTTTTCAATATTAAATTCATAGAAGTGGAATAACATAATTTAAAAATTAATCTCGAATATTTTTTAAGAAAGAGGGTTTTACAAGAAAAAAGGTTAAAAGTTAACCCCGTTTTTATATTAAATTTCGTTATGAAATTGATCCAATGACTTAAAATAGATATATATATGTATTATTTAACTATTAATTAATTTAAACCAATTTAAATATATTTTATCCATATAACTAAAATACATGAAAAAGAAGTTTTCAATTAAAATTTTATGTTCTTCACTATTCCTCAAAAAATGAAACATTTCATAAAAATCCCAAAAATTCACAAGAAGATAAATTAGAATTTATGTATTAAAATTTTATTTTTATTTTATAAAATTCGATTTATAATAGTTTCAAAAAATTAATTTCATTATTTTTCAAAAAGGGGCATTAAAAATATGTTTTGTTTTCAAAGAATCGTATTTTCAAAAAATATAAAGACATTACCTAACATTATTTTTTATTATAAATATTATATATATACATTTATACATTATATTTAAATATGATATTACTATTCATATTAATATGTTTATCTTTTACATTATAATAATCATGCTAAAATAACTGTATTAAAAATATAACACTACTCTGTCAAAGCTCAACTCCATGTGTAACATAAGTTAAGTCGGTGTTGTGTGTAATGATATATTAAATTTGTGTTGTGTGAAATAAAATATTAACATGGTTTTGGATGTAACAATATATTTAAAATAATATTTATTTATTACAAAAATCTCCTAAAACTCGAGGTGTCACATTCTACCACCTGGAAATGAATTTTACCCTCAAAATTCAACACTCTTATGAAAAAACATTACCATATTTATGAATTACCTTATCCTCATGTTACCATATATCTTCTTAAAAAACATTGTCTCTCTAAAATTAATTTCATATTTGAATTGTCTTATTTATTATTATATTCCCTATTCAATCCATAATCTCAACCATTGATTCCTGAAAAATAAAATATCATGTTTCAGCAGTATCACCACTCAGTTCAACAATTTTGATGGATTAGGTATATAATTCTAAATGAGGGATTCATGGATCACACTGAGAAATCGGGATAGGTTCAATGGAAGAACCATACAAAAATCTACTATCTAGTTATGTTCAATTATTTCTATGAGACTGATATACCTAGGTATCAATATTTCCTTCTTTATTTGATGGATAAAGTAATATAAATTACTTATTACCAACTTCAAATTATAGATAATTCATAAAATCATCATCATAACATTTTCTTCCAATTTTTAGAGTTCATTCATATTTTTATTCGATCTATTATTCTTTGATATAAAATCATCTTTCACTGGTCACAATATATTTCATTATACCACTTCATTCATCAATATTAGAACTATACACTTCTTTCAATAGAGAGTTATATTAGGACACATATAAATGATCTTTTAAATGAAATTATTTCAGAAAAATAAACTAGAGGATGGTGTGATCTTGACCCCCTTTCAAATCCAATGAATAATATCATATAATACCCTCTAGGTTTTGAGTTTTTCTCTTATACTAACAGTAATTTTTATGATGATGTGCAGTGATGAAACTCAATTCGTGAAATGTCCTAACCTATGTCTTACACTGCAGTTTCCAGAGCCAGTCATTTGCATGTCATTATTCACACATCCTCATATGTTAGAGGATACACACAAGTAGGTATGGTCTAATATAGAACATAGAGAGACTATACCCTCTTTATCGGAGTAATACAATGTAAGAAAAATAAAAACAATAGCCAATAATAATAATAAAATAACTATAATCATACTATAATCTATAATCAACCAGTATAAAATGATTAACCAAACAAGAAAAAAATATCTAGAATAAATTAATAAACATGTTATTCAATAGTATGTGTCTTGTGTCAAATGAAAACCCCAAAAATAATGATACTATCAACTTTCTGTAGGTCCCGACACCATGTCTGGTTCCCTCATCCAGGCCTCATCCCAAATCATCCATCTAAAAAAATTAATTTTTCACTTATCTTTCCTTGAATACTTGAATTCTATTAGGGTACCAATTAGGAGGGATGAGTAGAGTGTGGGTACAACATATTAGACCACCACCAAAGGATTCTAAGACAATATCAAGTCTATAAAATTTTATGTGGTTATATAAAGAATAAATTACATTAATGTAAATATGTCTCAAAATTCATTATTCTATAATTATCCACATTATTTACCCGGTTTCACTATGATGCTCGAACCATAAATACATACTTCGGACTATGCCAGAGTCTGAACTAACCCACATAGAAAATCATAATTCCTTATCACATAGTCTTTTATTAACCACATAATTTTTTTTATTCCATGGCTATTTTCGACAATAGTCCATGGACTATATGTTTTGACAAGATTGTTATATTTAGGACCCCATGGGTATTTAAAGCATCAGTTCATTTCCAACATCACCTTTATAAATCAATAATCTATGGAATTTTGAAACATCATTCTGTGTCCCAAACACATATATCATAATCATGTATTTGGGTTTAGAACACCATGTGTAGCACCCCATGGGTCTTTAAGCATCATTTCATGTCCTAAAACCCATATATTAATCAACCGCAAGAAAATTTATATATCAAATTTTAAAAGGATAATCATCATTAAACCTCTCAAAAATAGTTCAATTCTTGGTAAACCATTCCGATTATCACAACAATCAATGTTCAACATTCTATTCACATGTAATAATATGAGAAATTTAATATTAAACCATTTTTGAACATTTAATAATATAATTCATTAACCCTTAAAGGATAATCCAAATATCCACTTATTCACATTAATCAACCAATTAAAATTTGTAATAATCAGTCAATTACACATTCCAATTAGTTGACTAATTACACAATCCCATTAAATGACCAATTTCATAACCCCAATAATCATTAAATTCCAAAATCCATTTATTAATTAACCAAATTATTTATTTATATTCATGAAGAAAATTCTAAATGTGCATTATCTATTTAAAAGATAAATAAAAATATTTGAAATCATGACTTTGGGAATTCAATAATAAAAAACCAACCGCAAGATCATTGATAAACTTTCATCAAGGGGAATCCCCAAATTAAAGAAGAACATTCATTTTCACAATGAAGAATGTGATCAAGATCAAAAACCTATATCAAACTTTTAATGGATTCAGATCAATCAAAACCAAGATCTAGATCTTCCACCAACATGGGAGAACATCCCTACAAAAAAATGAGAATAATACCGTATAAAGGAAAGAAACATATTGGCATCAGGTATCATAATGATAGAGGTTCATATTATTCAAAACAATCTTCAAACAACTAAGAATGGAATAAAAAAGGAATTGGAATCTATTTGGAAACATCTAAAAAATTGGAGAAATAAGTTATCTTTAATGTGGGGTGTGTAGGGATAGATGAAGAGGGGTTTGGGAATTTTTTATTTAATAGTGTGGGGATTATTTTTTCACATGCATAGTTTCTTGTAATGAGACCACATGTTTACCTAACTGTAAACCTCCTGTTAGGGGGTTACACGGATATGACTTTGAGGGTTAATAGTTTCACAACCCGTGCTCCAACTATGAAACCTCATATACTAGGGGTTGCACTTTCTTGAGGTAGGGAGTATAGTTTGGGAAAATTCGGTTCCAACCATGAACGTCCCAAAAACCATCTAAAAATAACTAAATTTCACCCAATTCTCCCATGAAATGCCACATCCAAATTATAAAAAAAATATAAAAGAGTATCAATAAATGAGCTTCAAACATCACCCAAAAATTTAGAGATCTCCAAATATACCAAGCATATAACTTCTCATCCTTGAGTAGTACTCACAGGAATCTCCATGATTCCGAAGTTAAAATATCTGGCCATTATGCCCACATGTATTCTTCCTTCTCCCTTGATTCCTCTTGAACATGATCAGGATTCCACAAAACATGATCTATCAGAACTGTCATTAGACACAAAATATTCTCACTGTGATCCACATTGTTTATCATATTATCCTTCAATAATGAATTGGTATCAATATCCACATAATATGAATCATTAATATGATAAGGGTCATGGTGATACAAATAAATATATGGAATTTGAATTAAAAACATCACACATAGAACTATACCTTTGTAGAAGATCCAATCGGTACACCACCAGCCTGATTCTATCTATAAACTCAAATGGTACAACAAATATGGGCACCAAATTTCCATTTCTCTTAATCCCATGGAGTCCCAATCTTGGAGACACCCAAAGAAACACACAATCAACCACAATAAACTCATGGGTCCATCAGCATGTTTTGGTATACGAATTATTCCGAATCTCAGTTGTAGCTACATAGTGTTGAATTAGTTGACCCACCTCTGATGTCTCCTACAAGACACTCATCCCCAAATGTTTTGAATCTACTATTTCATTCCATAATATAGATTATATGCATGGAATTACATATACAGCATCATATAGTTCCTTCTATATAATCACCAGATAAATGTTGTTATATTAAAACTTTACATGCACTAAGTGTTTCTCACAAGGCCCACTGATGTTTAGAACACATGTCATAAACATATACTTAGAAACCTATATAGTATATTCTAACATCCCATATGTCTGTGGGTGGAAATTTATACTCAACAATACCTATGATCAAAGATCCTACTACAAACCTTTTTATAAGTGAATATTCAAACATGAGTCATGGTTTCCAACAATAGTGTGTGGCACCATGTGCAGATTAAATAATTCATAAATGTACATGTTTCCCCACTAATCAACATATAAGGTATCCCATAGAAGAAATACATATGCTACCATCATCTATAAATCAATAACCACCCAAATAAAATCGTTATATTGAATAATAATTTGGATAACAACAACAAAATACATGGTAAATTCACCCCACTTCCCATAAAAAATGAAATATGGATTTATTTAAACCATATGGTCATCGATGATCAACCTACACCTATTTAAAAGTGTATCATCATGTAAAAAACCCTAAAATCACCTTTTTCATGCCTAGACCACAATACAATCATCATAGGTTATGGTATGTTTTTCTCAAACAGAGATGTACCAACCACATCGAGGGATGAAATTCACTTTCCAACTCCACCCACATACTCATAGGCAAACCAAAATGATTTTTGACATAGATGATCCCACCCTTATCATTGGTCCAATCAGAAGGTGAATACCCAACTTCAATAATATCCCTCATGGATAAAAATTATTGATCCTCATACTACCTCTCCCAGATCTATCTCAAAACTATATACTCCACAGAAACTGATATAGGAGCCTTATGCTCTTTTCCCTCCTAACCCACATCATGCATCTTAGATAGTGAAGTCATAATCTTCCACTAAGAGTTAGATTCCTAAACTATCTCAATCTATTTTTTCCTTCGTAGATAGTCGGAAAAAAATTATCCCCTTCTTGGGTGTATATAACAGCTAAATATAAAAAGACTGTATATAATCAACCCATATTCACTACTATATATTTAAGCCTCATTGTGAAATGATATTCTTTATGTTCTTATTATCATTATACACAACAATATTTTCACTCAAAGCTAATTCCACCAACAAATCAAATCATAAATAAATTTATCCAACACAAATTCATGGAGAGGTTAATTTTCATCATGTGGAATCAACTACCATGACCCATATACCACAACATTATATCGTTGTATCAACACCACTCTATGTCTGATTCTATATGCTTTATAAAAAATATTGAATAACCCTAACCCAACTCTTGTAATATTGATATTGGTGTAGTTATAAAATTATTATTCAACTAATGTAAAGAATTATCTCATCATCCTGACTATTTAAATTTCATATCCTTCTTATTCAAGCCTAAAATAGGTGCTTACATGTGGTAAATGTTCATGTTAAAACTTTGATAATACTCTGGTGATAATAAAAAAGCTAGGGATATCAAAATAATTGTTATTATTCTCCCAATAAACCGCTAATGGAACTTTCTATTGGTCCACTGACACCCCATCCCCCAATATAAGGTGACTGAAGAAATTTAATTGATCAATCCAAATTTAAAACATAGATATCTTGTCACATGGGAAATTACCTCTCAGTGTACTCCTTAAGAAATCATGATGTTGGGCATGATCACCATGAGTTTTGGAGTATAAAAAGATTTAAAAAAACCACAAAATGATTTAGGTATGGGTGGAAGATTATGTACATCAATTCAATTTTCACTGTTAGGTCATTCGTCTTCCTAAACAAAATCATGAAGATATCATAAAGGCCACCCAAGATTTCTAATGAAGTATGAGGTATGTTAAAAGGTCCAACTCTAAGCTGATGACTCCATGATCTCAAGAAGATCTTGCAGAAAACATAAGCTCTCATAATCTTTTATAATATGTCATCTATATGCAGAATAGGATACTTGTTCTGCACTGTTATTCAGTTAAACTTTATCTAATTGAAACACAAGTGAAATATATCATCCTCACTAAAATAAAGACAATTCACAAGAGCAACACCTATTAATAGTAGGACCTTAGGCCCCCATAACATGCCAAATTAGAGAAAAAGTTGATGGAACTGTCCCTAACTATAAGATTTTTAATTGGCCTCCCCTAAAAATTAAACTAGTGACCACAAGATTAACATCTAGATGGGAATAATTATGAGTACCACTAATTGGAACTCATAAAGCTTCCGAGTCCAGTGGAACTCTTAACTCTTATTGGTTGGATGTTATGACTCTGGTAATGGATTCGATTTGAGGTGGAGGTGAATTAAAAACCATGAAGGCTAGCAACAGTTCCTTCCAAACGATACATGGGCTATAATGATATAGGGGCTCGGGGGCCTGCTATCTATATGTATTGGTATTGATCAAAGACTATTGTTACAATACCACCATTGTCTCTCTTCTAACCTAAATTAATAAAATTTTCCTAATACATTTTTTATGATAAAAAAGTGTTAGGAAAACATAATGAATAGAGAAGAAAGTAATGATCTTTCCAAAAAAGTTAAATCTAATATTATTATTCTTTTTTTTATACATTTCATCACATTATTCATAAAATTATAGATTCATGATTGTTTCATCCACCTCTTAATGTCTTCTCCTTTATAATATTTATTTTATTTATATTTCCTTAAATAAATGATTAGGGTTCCCTTTTTTTATCATCTGATGTAGATACATCCACTGATGGTACCTTATATTGATCTTATAAGTTGTCTTCCGTAGTTGATATTCCTTGGCCTATAAGACATATTGGGGAAGGAAATCCATATATCTACATGATTTTGTAAAAAATATTTCCTATAAGGTAAGGTGTTGTAATCACTTGGGTATTATTTCAGGATACCTCTTTAATCACACTATAACGTCTATTTGAGTTAGCCTCTTTTTGTTTCTCGGTACCCTATATGGCTAGAGAAGATGGAATGTTCATAAAATATAAATTTGATCACTAATATCACAACCAAAACCCTCACATATATATGGGAAATTGAAATGTATCCTAATAATTAATTTTAAACATAGAAAGAGAGGAAAAAACGAACAATAAAATCAAATGATAATATACCATGTCCATATCAATGGTTTCAAAAACATTGTCCCTAATATAATTTCCTTAATTCCATTATTCAATCAAATAGACATCCCTTAATTTTAATTTATTACATATGGTTCTATCATGCTTCATCATATGATTTATATTTTTAAAATGATTCTTGTTCACCCATAAACCAATACTACATCCCCATGGGAAACCCATTAAAAATTGAATAAGAATGTAACTATGCAACATGAAAATTACTTGAATCTAGTAATGGTAATGGAAATGATAATGTCAAATCTAAATATAGAATCTTAAAAAGGAATTAATTTCATAGATAAAATGATAAATAAATATAAATGATTCTAATTATATATTTGAAGAAAAAATAACCAAGATAACGGTTCCATGAATTTTTTATTTCAAGATAATGAAATAATGATAAATAAAATATATTTTTATACTCCTAAAATAATCATAATCAAATATAATGGAATACCTTTTTCCGGTAAGACACTCCCTATACCATTATGATATTTTTTTTCAACTGGTCGAGTGCTTTATATTATTTAAGGAATGTTTTAATAAAACAGTATTCAAACATTAAAGAAGAGAAGGACACTTTGCGTTAAAGTCAACACTGAGATGATGGGGGATAAATCCTTGGTGGGGAAAGGATTTAAAGTATTAAAAATTAATATCTATATACCATTTACACTTGTTTGGGATCGTTATTATTTTACTTCACTTTACATATCATATATAGCTGTGTGAAAGAAAATATAAAATAGAACATGATGTTTTTATAAGGTTCGATACCCAAAATGATTACCTAGTACTTTTCACATATGGTGATGACCAATACATGCATTATTTAATATAATTAGATTCTATGTATTGGGGGTTTCAATTAATAAATTATCATCCAAAGTGTTATTCATTAAACATTAGGATCAAAGAAATAAATAATCATCAATATCTAGACGGGTGAAGATACCTACCAATAAACAGAACCTATCCAAATACTTATATTTCCAAAACATATTGTTTTCACATTCATCATAATATATTTTTTAACTACGATAAATTATTCCACCAAATGAAACTTCTATTGGATTTCATAATTACACATTTAGTTTCACATCATTATTTTTCACATTGTTACTTTCATAGTAGTGGGAAAGAAACTATTCTTATTCTTCCATCATCCTGAACCTGTATTCATGTCCCTCTGTCTGATCACATTCATCCTTTACAAATTTTTTTGATGATGTTGTTTTTCTTATGTTTTCCGTAATGAAATTTTTATATATAATACTTCTTTTTCATCTCATTATAAATAAATTATTTTGGAATAGTCCATCTGCTGTATAACTTTTTAGTGGTATTTCATAAAATGCTAAATTCTACTCTATATTTATCCAGTTGATAAGAACTCTCTCTCATGTATCTGCTAAAACCTTCTTCTACTTCTTCTTCATCAATGTCCTATGATATCTATTCATATAGTTCTACTTATCCATTTGGTAGCTTCATACCATCTTATACATGTCCTTCTGATCACCAATTACTTTTTAGTGGTTTGTTTGTATCTTGTTCCTTGGGATTTTCTATTACCCCTACACTATTTTATAATATTCTACAAAAAGGAATTCCAAAATTAGAATAGATCTGAAGATTCAACATTGAATGATATTTATAGAAAATATTCTCCATCACTTTAACT
The DNA here is from genome assembly GCA_963277665.1 of Viscum album. Lineage (NCBI taxonomy): Eukaryota > Viridiplantae > Streptophyta > Magnoliopsida > Santalales > Viscaceae > Viscum > Viscum album. Next base: position 911,192,021 of record OY728162.1, on the reverse strand, counting down.
CAATTTAACATATAAATAGTTTTAAACACATTATATGTACTATTGCCAACCATTATATGAAACATCCTAAAACAAATTTTCAATAAATTTATGTAATCTAACTGACCCTCACATTATAAACACACATTGTAAATTAAACACAGCATATCCAATTTTATAATTTATTTACAAGAACATTATAATGTTATTCATGAATTTGACTTGTTTAAATATCATAGATCATCATCAATTTGTTCATATATCATTAAATACTACATTAAAAAAATATAGGAACATATTCGATGTATTATGTGAGAATCTTTATTTGGCCAATAAAATTCTAGGAAAAACATTATATGATGACTATATTTTTATAATACATTAAAATAATTTTTAATTATACTATTAGGGGGATCTTCTTATATCTGATGGGTTCTAAAATGTTCATTAGTTTTCATATCATTCATTAAATCCTTAGAAATATGCTCCAACTCTTCTATATGGTTGTTTGTAAAAATATATATTTTGAATTTGTAATACTTAGTATGTTGTCTTTAAAATACCATGAAAAATCACATCATCTAGAGACATCTCTTTATGAATAAAAGTAAATAATTCTATCAGACATATTATCATAGAATTCTTCATCTATGTCAATCAACTGATCATTGTTTTCTTCTAGTAACTATGTTAGAGTAAATTTTATTGTTCATTATGAAACATTTATAGTTAATATTCAAAAACATTCATATGTCTGATACAATTCCTCATAATTTATTCTATTTTTAATGATTTAGAAACTCATCCTAATCATTTTTTAATCCACTCATTAGATTATCATGATGCTTTTCAAATAAATTTTAACTTTTTTAGGAACAATATTCTTACGTATTTGATAACTTGTGTCTCGTATAGTTTTTTATAATACTCACCAATCTAATTAAACTAGATTCATACATACATTTCAAAACAAAATATTCATTAACACATGAATTGTTTATTTTCTGAAAATTTGTTACACTGCATCTCATCCATTATACAATTACATCTGATGGACTTCATATTTCTCTACTTTAAACACAACATAAACATCATTGAATCACATCCATAAGATATTATGTTGTTAGATAAATGAATAACACATCACTAATAAATTTCTAATATTATTTTTTGGATCATTATATGTTTTATGTAATTAAGAATTTTAATCATTCTATCATTATATCCCTCCATCATATAATTGACTTTGTTCATTCACATCAATTTGATGTCACTATAAAATTTCCAACGGTGGCCTCCCAAATGATCCTTTATCCAATTTAAATTTACATATTTCTCTATATTATGGACACTCTATATGATCAAATTCTCCAAAATACTCTCTCTAATAGTGCTAAGTTGAAACCCTTTTGTGGTTACCCTTATAAACCCATCAGATTACAATTACATGGGTATTGGAAATCACGATATACCACTATATAGTGTACAACATACCATTATGTGGGTTTATTTTAATAACTGGGGTCCCTTTAAGTTGTAGAGAGATTGAAATTTATATAACATGGAAAAAATCATCATTTTACATTTTTCTAATCAACATCATATGATCATCATTGTAAAAATCACTCTATTCTATAATTACAGCATGTTGGAGTCAATCTGATAGTCCTTAATACCTCCATCTATTCAACAACACACACACCTTAAGGAAAACCCTTAAAGAAACATTATCAGTTATTGTTTAGGAATCATATATAGAGTTCATAGAAAATGTTATTCTATGGTAAACACAAAACATGATTTATAAAATAATAATAACTCATCAATTTCCATATGTATACTCACAATCCTCAAAATAAAATTATTAAGATAATAATACTTTGGTTCCATCTTACGTTTTATGCAATTCATCCAAAAAATATTAGAATTATGACCAATATTGGATACCATGGATATATTAGTCAAAAAATCCAGTAGAACATTTTTTATAACTAATTCAAAATATTTACATTAATGAAATATTTCTATATCATTGGTTGTTGAAATCCATTGAAAATAAATATAAATCACCCAAAAATTGGTCTCATTAAAATATTCTCCCCTGAGTAGAAATGTAGGAAACTATAATATATTAATCACACTAAAATAAACTCTCTAAATCAACTACAATGGCTATTATATTTATATGGAGATATATATAAATATAATGAAAATGATGATGGTAAATACCCTTGAAAAAATATCTCAATATAAATTTTCCCCAAATTAAATATATTCCCTATAATATTGAAATCACTGACAAAAAAACAACCCTCTCATTCTCGAAATGTTTGGTAATATATAACAAAAAAGTAAACAATCCATTATAAAACATGTGAATTGCACACAATTTTTAAAGATGATGAAAATATATAAAAATTTCGGTCTTCAGTTCACAGACACTTCTTTATTAATTGGTGGCATTCTGCACTTATATCTTAAGTTATATCATCTATATCATATTTATATATCTTCATATCTCTAATAAATTCACTCAGAATACATCTCTATATATTAAGTTATATAACGCTACTGGAAATTAAATTTTATCACCAAAAAAATATATTTAATTACATTCATTGGCATGAAATATTTGGAAACTAAATCTATGTTATAATTTCAAATCCTGACGTGAATAGTAACATGTGGTTAAAACTATCATCAATCCCCTATTATCAGGTATACATCACCATGAACCATTTCCCATCAATATTAACTCATGAATTATACTCCATAAATGTATTAAATATATTATTATCATCAATGATATGTTGTAAATAAATCTATCTATCACGGGAAAAAACTTTCATAAAAACCCTAACCACATTCTTGTAGTCTAATAGTCAGCAGCTCACAGCTAGGTAATGTGATCCCATATCCATAAAACTGAATATCCTCTAGTTATCTCATTTTTAAATTATGAAAACTCATGTACAATATTAATGATCATAATGTTACATAGAATTTAATATATATTGTACATCATTGTTAATTACACCTCCAATGACTGATGACTTCATTTTTATCATTTGGAATGTAAATTGGCCCCTACATAGAATCAAATAATTGAATTGTGTTTCCAAATAGATTATCAATTATATAAATAATTATTCATATATTCAATGTATTTCTTTAGGGGAGAACCAATTATTCTATATTATTTTAGATTTACGAGATAATTTATTTTCTTTCCAAATATGGTAATACTCCACATTTTTTACATCATATCTCATATCTGGTTAAACTTATACTACGTTTATCTCAATCTCATCTGTAGACACATACTACTCCACTTTTATCATCTCTAATTTATGATTATTATTTATATTTCTTTTCCTCTATGCAAAAAATGAAGATGTTTTTTTTCGTACATTCATATTCATCTTCATCCTTTGATGTCACCTCACAATCAAACATGAAAAGTTATTCCACATTTAGTTCCACCTTGGATTATTTATCTTCTTTTTATTGAATTTACAAGTGTATACAATATTTTTTGAACGTAAACCATATTTCATAAAAGGAATCCTCATCATAATAGGGTAATGGTTTTGTCCAATATATAACTTTTCATTGGATCATTACCAAGATTTTAAATATTTAGTGTTCTAGGTCCGGTACATGAATAGAAAAGTGTCCATATTCTCTGAGGGAAACATATATCCAAATAATCACAACAAAAACCCATGATATAAAAATAAATAAAGAAATAAACTAATCTAAAAATAAAAAATAGTAAAAATAAGGGAAATTATATTGTCAAAATAATAAAAAAGGCACATTGGCCTTGTATAATGCAATATATCCACAAACATGATCACCCATAGAGAGTCCCTATGTCTTCTAATGACTCATGACACATCTTGTGGGGTGAATATATTCCACATGGTGTGATATTGGTACATTTTTAGAGTTATCATATTGTTTTACGAATATAGATTCAATGTTTTGAGATGATGATTTCTTAGAGTTTGAACATTATTGAATTCAAGTATCATTGATGCCTATTCATTCTAATAAGGTTAAATATTCTATAATGGTATGAAAAAATCATATATAAAAAATATTTAATATTAATTTCTTCTTTTTCCAACTATCCCCATCTATTACTGCTTCACTTAATCATGAAATATTCATCAATAAAGAGGCAGTCACATGTGTTCTATTTTCACAATAAAAAATACTATAGGGAAACCCAAGAATGGATGAGGAAGATCCAGAGTGAACAAGTTTCATATTGTGTCCTATGTGGTTGTTTTCTGTTCTATAAACTTTACCACTCTATAATTGGTTTTTCATCATATTGTTTTTTGTAATTTTCACATTATTATTGACATATAAAAGTAAAAAATCTATCTATTAGAACCATGGATCCACATAGACTGGTAGATACAACTACCTTTCCTTCTGTCCCTCCAAACTATAAACACCTAAATTATTTTTCCCAAGAACCTAATTATCATAATATTCCATTTTTCTCTCTTATTGTGCCTTTACATCCCCATAGTTGAGGATACTAGCTTCTTCATGGAGTCTGTCTCATGCTAATGTGCCACTAGTTATGGTTGCACAATTGTTTTAAACATAAAATAATTTTTTCCCTTCTCCAAATTCCAATATTGAGGTGAAAATGTTAATTCCCTTTTTAATTGATTATTTAATCGAAATATTTAATTTAATTTATTGACTTATCAAAACACACACACACAGATATATATATATATATATATAATTAAATTTTCATGAATAAATTTTTAATGAATAAAATTAATCAATTTTATATAAAAAATTTTTCATAATATTTTGTTATCAAAACCCACCATAAACAAATCCTTGATGTCCCTTATACACGAACCTAAATTTATTAAAAAGGAAAAAATTCTATAAAATATTAGATTTTAGTTTCAAAAAAAATAGACTAATAGAAATAAAAAAATCTAAGATAATAATATAAACATAGATTCAAATAGTCATTTTTTAAGAAAACTGTAAGATCCCGTGTTTTGAATAGGGTTAAAGTTACGAATATTCCTGAAATTCTTTTTCAGTTTATTAGCGGGTCATTATTTTTAAACAGAGCTTCAGAATTTTATTCCAAGTGTTGGAACTCCTAAAGATGTCTTTTTCTGAACATTGAAAGATGTTTTGAGGTAAAGGGGAAGTTGCACGGGTGGTGCACGGTTTATCTAACCATGTGGCCAAACCATGCATAGTTGAGTTTTGAGGCAGTAGCTTCCGCATGGTTGGCACATGGTTAGGTGAGACCATGTGATGAGGTCATGCAAGAAGGGTGGTTGAGGCAGTATCAAAAGAATGGTTAGCGCACGGTTTTTCAAACCGTGTGAACTAACCATGCAGGCACTAAAACGAGATCCTTAAATTGTGGATCTCGCTAATTTTTTCTTTTCAATGGGTTAGTTTTTCTCCTATGTTTCCATAACTCGGGATTTTTTCTCCTTATGTCAGAATTGGTTCTCCCATCGTTTTGGAGGCGATCCGATGGATTCTCTTGGTGAATCAAAGCTGGGTTCTTGAGGTAGGTTGATATTCTTCTTCGTTCATTTTTAATTTCATAGATCTGCTTAGATATACATCTCTTTTTCTCACGGTTTCTTATATCTACGACTTTTATGGGTAAATCTATGTTTGTGGGTGAGAAGTATGATGAGTTTTTGTCTTGGTATTTCATGGAGAAGTGATCTAAGGCGGGTTCTTGAATAATCAACCCATTTTTCTTGAGGGTTCTTCGTTCATTGTGGTTTCCGTCAAAACCCGAGGTGGGGTCCCAAATCTTTAACACTTATTTAAGAATTAGATATTCTTTAAATAAATTTTGAATTTGAGTTTCCATGATTTTGATATGTTGATGAATGAAACTTTTGATGTTATTGTTTAGTTCTGCCCACATGAGATAAGTGAGGACTTGAACTTGTGTTGAGTTTAAGCATGTTTGGCTAACTTGGATAAAGTGATATGATTAAATAGTTAAATGATTTGAATGGGGAGATTTATTATAAAGAAAAATTAATTGTAGAATTAATCATCAAGTCATGAGTTGGAATGAGTTTGTGGCCTTTACTGATTATTTGGAATATTGAATATTTGACATGTTCGGAAGATAATTTGAAAACTGTTAATAATTAATGGATGGATTAATTATTACATGTTTAATGGTAATGTCATGACCCGTCCTCGGGACCCGTGCCGTGACTACCCTAATCCCGCCTCTCATAGGCTAGGGGCTGGAGACTAGCACCAAAGGCGTAAATCTCTAAATAAGGGAATTCATTGCCTTTAAGTAAGTTAACAAACACCACAAAGTATGCAAGCAGAAGTAAACACTAAGTAAACTGAGTACATGTTAAGTGCTGGAAAGTAAATGGGCCAGAATACAAACCCAACTGAAAGTAAAGTACAACTGAAATGAAATTACATCAACTGAAAGGTAAAGCAGTGATTCCGAGCCGTCCTCTGGAAAACCCACCTGAAGGGTGGGTACAGATGGTCTCCTCTGCTCCTCGGCTATAGCCGTCCACTCTGTATACATCCCATCGAGTGATCCACCTCCAGGTACCATCTAGCTCCATGAACTCCTACCACTATCAACGTTGTCCGTCGTCTGCATCCTAAACAACGTAGTGCGGGCATAGCCCGTGCAGGGGAGAGTATACTCTATTGAGTAGGGTCCCTGAGACCCCTGATGGTCTCCCAGAATCCATGAAGGATAAACCACAAAGGAAAGATACAATCACGAAGTAACAACCAACTCTACTTAGGCATATTCCCATACATATACCTAAGTCATTAATTCCAGTTCGGCTCCAACATCAAAGCCCAAGTTCGATACAGTCCACACATGATAGCACACCCAATTCACATTGGATAACACAACCATATCTGATTAGGAAATCAAGTCAATAATATCGAAGATAATGATTGAAATGTCAAGACTCAGCTCACACAGGTATACTTCTTCGTAAGACGATAGAGATGATCAGATGTAGCCACTGATTCATCTAAGCAGTCAGACCCACATAGGATACAAGACCAGCTTAGCTTTCGGACCCACAAAGGATACAAGACCAACTACTCTGCCGGACCCACGTAGGATACAAGTACAGAGTCAAATACTGTCGGACCCACATAGGATACAAGAATAGTAGTCACGTACTGCCGGACGCACATAGGATACAAGAATAGTAGTCATAGCCATCGAACCCATGGAGTATTTATGTACAGTCATCATCGCTTCCGAACCCACGGAGTATCCCAGTACAGTCGTCATCGTCGTCGTAGTCGTAGCCAGCTCTAGGGTTCCCGCACACAGCATGCTCAATTCCGGGAGGGTTCTCTCCACGAGACAAGGGGTCGATACGTCAAATGAGATGTATTTTGGAGTTTATGTATCCAAAAGTTCCATCTCGACAATAGGAACTCAACGTGGCAGACGGCGCATCAATCAGACCCCTGGTCTGAGAGTTATTGGCTTTTTCATCCGAGAGGGCCCTGTTGGTTTTTAAGTCAAAACCAACCTGACCATACTCCAACTACATCCAATCCCTAAGTGGAATAATCCAAAAGGTCTGTCTCACTGAGAGGAAACCAACAAAGTCGATTGCATGTCATTCGGACGTCCGGAGCTCAAGTTTTAAACGTTTCCACTCTGAAGGCCCGATTGATTTTGTGTTTGAACCAACCCTGTTGTATCCCATGTTCTTCGAAACCTTGAGTGTAATATACCGAAACGACAACCTCGATCCAAGGATCAGTACACAACTAAATGTGCATCGATCAGATGTCCTTATCCTATGTTATGGGCCTTCGAATGAAGATATCCCATTTTAGGGGGTTTTGGGCTTGGACCGACATGGCCCAAGACCCCCTGGGTCATCCCAAACTGGGTCGACCCGATCTAGGTCCGGGTTCGGCCCACTAGGGCGCGGCCCCGGCCCAGCCTGTGGAGAATGGCCCGGTGCGGGGTCTGGCCCAGCGCGGGTGCTCTGGCCCGGCGCGGCCGACCCGGTCCGGCGCGGGCACAGCCCACGTGGCCAGCGGCTGGGCCGTTCGGTCGAGCGGGATGCGGAGGGGGACGCTGCCCCCCTTGATTGAAGAAACGGCCCCCACATAGGGGGGGGGTGCCTTTTTTCTAACCGGGTGTTACGACTCCCGGATCTTCCGAAAACGGTCGGCCGAATTGGCCAGCCGTGTGTCACTGCGGGACCCCCGCGGGTCTTGCCTTCCATCAGCCGACGGCTGGCGGTTCCGGCCGCCCCTCCATGCACCATCGCAACCTTGTACGACCGGCGCGACATAACAGTGTTGCGCCCCTCCACCGCGGCCCGTCCTTGGCCGTGGCTTCCTAAGGCTTCACTGGCACGGCGTGACGGCGCCACGCACTTTCACCGCACTTTTCCTCATTCTAGTGCGGTGTTGTTGAACCACGCCACCTACGTTCCAACCCACGTCGATGATCAACAACAAAGGGGAGGAGGATCTTCCATGTTTGTGCGGTCCGACCTCCTCTCCTTAAATTGATAACAGGTGGCCAAAATAACATAAAACAACTTCGACAAAGAAAATCACAAATTTAATCCATAAAATTTGAAATTAAAACCCCTACATCGAAGAAGTCGTCGAAAGGAGATTGTCGTGGGAAACGACGTCGTGAGGTAAATCTCCGTATGTGTTTGTTGGAGATCGTCCGAGGTGGAGCGGTGTCTCACATCGGCTGCGGAGTGGAGATGAAAGGCACGACGATCACTCTTTGCGGTGACAACGTTCTTCATCGAGGTCTTGACGTTCTTCGCGTTCTTCAAGACATAGCGTAAGATCTCCCAAAATCTCCAAACAACAAAACCACCCCCAAATAAAATAAGGTAGGTCCCTATTTTATAAACTCATGTCAAGAACTAAAGAATTATAAATTCAAACTCTAATTAAAAAATTTTATTAGCTTTAATCAATCTAATTAATGTGAGAGTTGACATGCCATTAAAGTGGGTGAGTGGGTGAGTTACAAAATTAACAGCTATTGGGGGGTTTAATGGGGTGTTAGGGAAATTGAAGGAGGTGGGGGATCGTGTGGGACCCACCCCAACTTCCTCACAACTTCCTTTCCCATAACACTTAAACCGTCAATAATGAATTAAAAATAAAATTCTAAAACAATTATATTTTTATTTCTCACATTTTTAACATCTCCTCCCAAGAAAATGCAACTCTAGAAAACGTCTTCCTAAGAAATTACCAGTGTTGCGGTTTCATCGGTGTCCTCAGATTTCAATTCCAAGCACCGGTTCTAAAGTTAGGAAAACTCGCTCATTCTTTCACTGAACGTACCCGAGCTAAACTTTGGTAAATGATTCCGGGCACACCGAGGCTCGGAATTAGCTTCGGTCAGAAACTGCATACTCGTAAAATTCCAAAATATTATGAAAAAATTTTCCTTGACATTTACGGGTCTTTACATTACTCCCACCTCACGGATTTATGTCCCCATAAAGATACATCACAAACTAGGGAAACAAATGAGGGTACTGAGCACGCATTTGAGCCTCCCGCTCCCAAGTGCTCTCCTAGAGGTTCCTGTGCTGCCATCTGATGCACACTAGAGAAATCGAAAGCCCACATGGGACCCACTCATGTCAATCCTCAATCTCCACCGGGACCTATGCAAAAGTCTCCCCGTCATCAATTTCCAGCTCCCCATGGTCAATGATATGTGTCGGGTCGTGCACGTATCTCCTCATCTGAGATACGTGGAAGACGTCGTGCACCCGATGCAACTGAGGTGGTAGAGCCAGGAAATAAGCCACCTCTCCTATCCTGCTGAGAACCTAGAATGGTCTAATGAAGTGCGGAGATAACATGTCACCCTGACAAAATCTTTGTAATCCACTTCAAGGTGAGACCCGCAAGAAAACGTGGTCGCCATCCTCAAACTCTAGTGTTCTCTGCCTCCTATCAGCATAAGGATTCTGTTGAATCTGAGATATCCTCATCCACTCCTGGATGACATGGACCTTCTCTGTCGTGGTTTGGACCATCTCTGGTCCCACAAGTGCTGACTCTCCAGGGTCTGTCCAGCATAGGGGTGATCTGCAAGGTCGGTTGTACAATGCCTTGTTTGGTTCCATCCTGATGGTGGAGTGGTAGCTGTTGTTGTAATCAAACTCCACCAAGGGTAGGTGATCATCCCACCTATGACCAAATTCAAGTACACATGCACGGAATATAACATCCCGCCTTTTTATCACATAAACATTCATTACATTTAACAAAACCGAGGATCTTTAAAGATTAGTGTCGTAGAAACCAGGAACTTAAAACATGAAAACATAAAACATTCTTCTTAATCAATTGAAAGGATTCTTCTCATGTTCATCCTACGTTCATTACTACATCTCATAACCAAGGGATATACATCAAAAGAAAGGGTGTGCATATGGACCAGTAAGGGAAACAAGGGGAAACATTTAACATGTGGACTTGGGATACATCAATAATGTCATGAAAAAGAACTTTAAGGCATGAGAAAGAAATTAGGAGGCATATCATAATAGAAATAAAATTTTTCATAACTTGAAGATGTGGCTACAAAATTTAATATTGACAATAATTTTGTTTCACCAAGGTCCATCCCCAAGGTGTCATTCAAAATTACCAAGGTTATTCACCAAGTTATCAGTCTAAAAGGTCATCTCTAGAGATTAAGTCTTTACCCAATGCATTGGAGCGCTATCAGGGCGCACCCTTGAAATGTCCTTATTGTCATGTGATCCACATATATCATCATCAATCATTTCATAAACAACCCATATAGCATAAATGAAATGGGTTTCATTTCATAATCATAACGTTTTAAAAACTTTTTTAAAGACATGATCTTTATGTCACTTTAAACCCACGGAAAGGGAAAGCGGGATTCATTTATGTAAATCCCCGAATTTAAAATAGAAACCATTGTTATATATATGAATACCCCTTTATAATAAGGAGCTTTGAGTATTAACTAAATTAAATAAATGAATTTTAGAATAATAGAGAGACATTTTGAGACGGAAATTCTGCAGCATAATGACTATGATTCGGGGTTTTAGAAAACATTAAAAAGATAGGGGACATGGGTCAAACATTCATAAATGATCTATAAAACAATATGGGGACAGAATATAAATGATTTTAGAACATGGTAATTAAATTTTAATGATATAACAAATGAAAAGAAAGGAAGAAAAAAAAATAAGATTTCTCTTATGAAAATTCGGCAGCCTAACAACGTCACTAAAACTTCAACAAGAATGAATTGATTAGAACCAATAGGGTTTTAATAATATGAACATATAAGTTCAGTATTATAGATATTGATATCATACCCTAAAATATTAAAAATGAACTTGAAATACTTGACATGAAAGTAGAACTTCGAAAAATGAGAAAGGTGAAAGAATCCCTTAAAAATTCGGCAGCCTAACGGCGTCACTTAAACTTCAACAAAAATGAATTGACGAGATAAAATAGGGTATATAATCATATGAAAATAAGTGATCAGTATGATAGATATAGATATCATATACCATCATAATAAAAAAGGAACTTGAAAGACTTGACAAGAAAATAGAATTTGAAAATGAGAAGGGTGAAAGAATCTGTTACAAAACTTTCGGCAGCCAAACGATGCCACTTAAACTTTCATAAAACGAAATAATGAGAGTAAGAGGGGGACTATCATAATATGAACATAAAATATCAGTATGATAGATATAGATATCATACTCCAAAAATATAAAAAGGTACTTGAAATACTTGACATGAATGTAGAACTTTGAAAAATGAGAAAGGTGAACGAATCCCTTAAAAATTCAGCAGCCTAACGGCGCCACTTAAAACATCAAAATACTAAATTGAATAGATATAATAGGTTCTCTAATCATATTAACATAAGAGTTAAGTATGGTAGATATAGAGATCATTCCACAAAAAGATAAAAAGGAACTTGAAATACATGACATGAAAATAGAACTTGAGAATGGTGAAAGAATCCCTTAAAAATTCAGCAGCCTAATGACGCCACTTAACATTCTAAAAATGAAATGATGAGAGAAAAAGGGGGTATATCATAATATGAACATGAAAAAGACAGTAGGATGAATATAAATGAACATCCTCCAACATAGGATCATGGATCATAAAAGAAATGACATAAAAGAGATTACTTGAAAAGAAAGAGGGAGGTCTGATCCCTTACCTTAAAACGTAACTGTTAAAACACAAAGGTTGGGACCCTGAGGGCTTGGGGGCACCTTGGGATGACTCCTTGGGAGGTAATGAGACCAGAGCTTCATTGGGGGAGAGTTGGGAGTCCAATGGGTGATAGGATGGCTTGGTATTTATAGGGAATGTGAGGGGACAAGGCATTAATTGCCAAGGGACACCTCATTAGTGGTTTTGGCAAAACCAGGGGCTTGCCCATGGTATTTGCCCATGGTTTTGGACACTTGGGACATCTCATTCCTTTTATTAATATTCATAAGTCAACCATAATGATTAAATACTTAATACATCATTTAATGATGTCATTAAACACCCGTAACTTAAAAATTGTATTTTCACTATTCATCAAAAATTCAACTTTCTCAGAAAAATCCCAAAATTTCACCTTAGACAATATATCGATGCTCTGCATTCAAAAAGTAACTCCATTTTATAAAAATAATTTTCTAAATATTTTTAATTTAATTTTCAAATAAATACACTATTCAATGAAAATTCATTTTTTTCAGAAAAATCCACAAAAATAACTTAACATAATATCGATGATCGGAGTTCAAAAATGAAATCCATTTTATAAAAATAATTTTCTAAATATTTTTAATTAAATTTTTAATTAAAAAACACTATTCACCCGAAAAAACTAATACTTGACTAATAATTTATGAAACCGTTATTTAACCATTTTGATGAACTACATTACTTAATCAAGGTGACTAATTATATTAATGCTTTATTTAAGTGAGATTACTAATCCATTTGGTCACATTACTAATCCTTAGCATAAAATCACTATTCATACTTTAATATTCATCAAAAATTAAGTTTATCTTATTAGACTCAAAATTTTTTACTGAACATAATTGTAGAAGACCATTCATTGAAAATCATTACACATTTTTATTTATTTAAGGTTTACATAAATATTTTTTTAAATATCCTTTCTCTAAAATTCACCAAAAATATGAATACTATATTTATCCGGACATTTTAAAATTCATAAACTTCATCATAAGAAGAAATCAAAATTTATTTAAAACAAAGGAGTACAAAATGTAGTTACGGTCTCCTTACATAGCCTCTTATCACACCAGCATAGGACCTAAGTGTAAGGTTTGATAAGGTGAGAGAATCTGAGGGAGGCTCGGCCAACATCCCACTAGTAGTAATTTCTACCAGTTTGAACTTCTCATGAAGGCCATTCCGTTCTATCTTCACACGATGAAGTTCGGCTTGGGTTTGGTCCATAGCAAAGCCTAGTGGGGTACCTCTTTCCCATGTTCTATTAGCTGGGTTTCGATCGGTCCAAGACTACTTGGTGAGGCCATAAAATCTTCTTTCTATTTTAATTAACCAAGACCACTTGTATATAGAGACAAAAGAAAATGAACTGTTTAGTTTCCAGCGGTCATATTGACCAATGGGCATATAATAGTCAAAACCCAACAGTTCATTTTAATTATACTAATGATATCCAATGAAACATTTTTGTTGAGTCTAAAAGTAAAATAACACACAAAATTAGGAAACAAGATTTATTCAAAATTTTGGGTCGTTACATGAAACATGTCCTCGAGAGTCTGAATGGTCCTCTCCGTCTGACCATCCATTTGAGGGTGAAAGGCGGTGCTCAGATATAGCTGCATCTCGAATGCATCTGAGAACCCCTTCCAAAGCCTGGAAGTAAAGTGAGAATCTCGATCAGAGACGATAGATGATGCCACAACATGAAGCCATATGATCTCCTGAATGTAGAGGCATCCCATGCTATCCACTGAGACCTGCTCTCTAATGGGTAAAAAGTGGGCCGACTTGGTGAGTCAGTCGACAATCACATAAATGGAGTCGTGACATCTAGAATTACGTGGAAGTCCAATCACAAAATCCATAGATATCTCATCCCACATCTACTCCGTGACCTCCAAGGGCTGTACCAAGCTTGCTGGTACCTGGTGCTCCGCCTTCACCTACTAACAGGTAAGGCATCGAGAAATGAACTCTGCCACATCCTTCTTTATACCCGGCCAACAGTGCTGTCATTTGAGATCATGTTACATCTTTGATACCCCTGGATGTTCCGATAAAGGGGAAGTGTGAAAATCTCTTAGCACCTCCTCCTATAAAGCATCGGGTACCATGGTACGTCCTCTAAAAAGGACATCGTGCTCTCCTCCCACAGAGAATACATCAGGTTCCTGTCCCTGAGGATATCTGTGTACGCCATGTCTCAAAGTCAATGTCCCCATGCTGTGCCTCCCTAACCCGCTGTAGTAGTGGAGGAGTGACTATGAGTGACTACAGAATGGTTGCTCCATCTCTATCCATGAAGGATATCTGCAAAGCGGCTAGCTTCTATGTCACCTCCCCAAGTAGATGAATTCTCGTCCTCCTCATGAGAGAATCGGCTACTACGTTCCCCTTTCCAGGAGTATAGACTATATCAAAGTCATATTCTTGGAGGAACATGATCCATCGCCGCTGTATCAGGTTCAGGACCTTCTGGGAGAAGATGTACATGAGAATCTGGTGGTCAGAATAGACTGTAAAGTGCTCACCCATTAGATAGTTCTGCCACATCTTCATGGCAAAGAGCACTACTGCTAACTCCTGGTCATGGGTAGCATAGTTCTTCTCGTGCTGCCTCAACTGTAGTGATCCATAGGCGATAACTACCTGCTCCTGCATCAGGACACACCCGAGTCCGGTCCCTGATGCATCGTTGTAGACTACGTACCCTACTCCCTCCTCCGGTAGCCTCAAAATGGGTGTGCTGGTCAATCTCTGTCTCAGATTTTGGAAGCTCTACTGACATCTATCTGACCACACAAAGTGCTTCCCCTTCTTCATCAAAGCTGAAAGTGGTGTCGCAACTCTGGAGAAGTCTGGCACAATCCTTCGGTAGTACCCAGCTAGACCCACGAAACCCCGCACCTCCGTCACACTCCTGGGTGGCTCCCAATCTAGCACTGCCTCAATATTTGCAGGATCCACCGCAACTCCTGCCTCAGAGATGACGTGTCCCAAGAATTGGACCTCATGTATCCAAAACTGACACTTCGAGAGCTTACCATAAAGCTAGTGCTCTCGGAGTGTGTCCAGTATAACCCGCAAGTGGTAGGCGTGCTCCTCCTCAAAAGTCGATTATATCAATATGTCGTCGATGAAGACCACGAAAAATCAATTGAGGTAAGGATTGAAGATCCTATTCATGAGACTCATGAACGCTGTTGGAGCATTGGTTACGCCGAAAGGTATAACCAAGAACTCATAGTGGCCATACCGACATCTAAAGGTCGTCTACTGCACATCCTCATCTCGAACACTAAGCTGATGATATCCTGACCTGAGCTCTATCTTCGAGAACCATCGTGCCCCCTTTAGCTGATCAAAGAGGTCGTCAATCCTCCATAGCGGATAGTTGTTCCTCACGATCACCTGGTTTAGACGAAGATAATCGACACACATTCGCAAGCTCCCGTCCGCCTTCTTGGGAAAAAAAATCAAGGAAGCCCAGGTTGAAACACTAGGTCAGTTGAATCCCTTACCCTACAAGTCCTCCATCTATACCCGTAGCTCTCAAAACTCAGAGGGAGCAATCTGATATGCTGGAGTGGATATCGGGGTTGTCCCGGGGTACATGTCAATATAGAAGTCTACCTCTCTACCAAGAGGTAGTCCTGGAACGTCGTCAGGAAAAACGTCTGCATACTGATCCACCACTGTAGGAAAACTCGGACTCCGCACGTCAACTACCCCTAGGATGAGGCTAGCCAACTAATTAGTGATCAGTTGTCCTCTCCTCTACATGAGTCCATCCTACGCTGCAAAGGATTCCATCTTGCCAGTGAAGGTGAACCTGCTCCCATCAGTGCGGACACACCACACCTTGCTCCTAATACAGTCGATCTGGGCATGGACTGTAAATAACCAAACCATGCCCAAGATGACGTCGTAAGGCCTCGATGCCACTACAAGAAGTTGTCAGCCGAATCTCTCGCCTCATAGAGTAAGCTCACACTGCTGGAACCAGTGCGTAATTTTCGAGTCTGCTCCTGTAGGAGTCTCTAGCCGTAAGGATCGAGCCAATGGCTCTGTCAGAATCTCTGAGCTCTGAACAAGGGAAGCGACAATGAATGAATGACTCATTCCTTTGACTATAATAACTATCGCAAGCGTGGAGTAGACACAGATAGTACGTTGAATCATATCTGGTTCCTCGTGGTCATAGGCCTCCGCTGGCTGAAGATGAGCATGCCTCTGCCTGCCAGCTCCCTGTGGTCGGGGTGGACCTCTTGGTGTTGGTGGTGGTAAAGCCTCAAAGTGTCGCCCACCACCTGCTACTCATCCAACTCCTCTGCCTCGTCTGCCTTCTCCCTACGGACCGCCACGGTTGACCCTCTGCCTCTATCTAGGTGGTCCCTCAACCATCTGCTGCTCCTCTGCACGGCGGGTCGGGCAGTCATGAGCCATGTGGCCCTGCCCGCCGCATGCGTAGCATTGTTTGCTCCTCGTTAGACTGGCTCTGCGCCATGTACCCCGCACCTCTAAGCCAGTGTGCTGAGGTCGTCCACCTGATGGTCTGGTCTTCCTCGACCCCTGTGACATCTGTCGGTTTCCAGCTGCAAAAGACTCTACTATGTGCCGCCCTGCGGTAGGTCTCGCAACTGGTGTAGGCTCAGCAAGAAAGCTCCCTACGAGAAGGGATCGCTCTAGTACTCCTGCCTACATCGGAATGCTGAGGGAGATCATCGATGCCCTGATCTCATGCCCCATTCCCTGCTCGATGGTCCGGGACTGGAAGAATGGTTCTCGTACCATGTCTGTCGAATAGTGAAAGAGATCAGTAAATCTCGCCGAGTACTGGGCTACTATCATGCTGCCATGCCGCAGCTGTTGTAGCTCCTGAATGAGCACCACACGTAGGGTGGCTGGGATGAACTCTGAGCAGAAGAGGCACTAAAAGTCCATCCAGAAGAGAAATGCCTCGTCGTGCACATGGAGCATCAGGCTCCACTATCTTCCTGTTGTCGCGTGCAGGAGACTCGCTGTAAGGATCACCATGAGGTCAGCTGGTGTCCCCACTAACCTGAAAACTCATACAGCAGCCTCTATCCAATCCTCGGCTGCCTGAGGGTCCGTCTCCCCGCGGAACCTGGGCGGTCTCTGACACTGAAACTCATGCAGTGCACTAAGGCGACGTGAACTATCAGCGGCTGGGGAGGGTGGCATCGGTGGCTCGGTGGGTAGAGGTGTCACTGGTGCCTCCACTGTAAAAGGGCCCTACACCGAGGCCTCATCACTCGGTGGGCTATCGTCTCGTACAAAGCTCTGAACCCTAGCTGGCTGCCATCGTGGGGCCATCATGAAAAGAAACAAGTGTGTCATGGTCAACACAGTATACCTAGTGATCTAACACAAAGTAATTACAATGAATCCTTTTGAAACACACATGCAATCAATGTTTTCGTGCACTGAGTCGGAAATCAGAAGTCAGGGTAATGGTGTATGGATACGTCGGCCGCCGCACCAACATTGGACTCCCTGGACTGATAACCACACTCAATACCCTTAACACTATTTCTTCACATAGAAGAAAGATCAGAGTCCTATGTTCTGCAGTAGAACAGAACTTCTCTGATACCAATTTTTCATGACCCATCCTCGGGACCTGTTCCGTGACTACCCCAAGCCCACCTCCCATCGACCAGGGGCTGGCGACTAGCACCAAAGGTGTAAATCCAGAAATAAGGGAAGGCATTGACTTTAAGAAAGATAACAAACACCACAGAGTATACATACAGAAGTAAACACTAAGTAAACTGAGTACAAGGTAAGTGCTTGAAAGTAAATGGTCCAGAATACAAACCCAACTGAAAGTAAAGTACAATTGAAATGAAAGTATAGCAACTGAAAGGTAAATCAACGAGTCCAAGCTGTCCTCTGGAAATCCCACCTGAAGGGTGGGTACAGATGGTCTCCTCTGCTCCTGAGCTCCAGCCGTACGCTCCGTGTACATCCCGTCCAGTGGTCCACCTCGAGGTACCGTCCAGCTCCACGAACTCCTACCTCAGTCAGCACTGTTCGTCGTCTGCATCCAACACAACGTAGTGCAGGCATAACCCATGCATGGGTGAGTATACGCTACTCAGTAGGGACCCCGAGACCCCCGATGGTCTCCCAGAATCCAAAAAGAATAAATATAAAGGAAAGATACAATCAAGAAGTAACAACCACCTCTATGTAGGTATATGCCCATACATATACCTAAGTCATTAATTCTAGTTCGGCTCCAACATCCGAGCCCATGTTCGATACAATCCACATAGGATAGTACAACCAATCCACATAGGATAACACCGCCAAATCCACTTAGGAAAGCAATTCAATCATATCTAAGATAATGATTGAAAAGGCAAGACTTAGCTCACACAGATATAATTTTTTGTAAGACGATAGAGATGATCAGATGTAGCCACTGATTCAACTAAGATGTCGGACCCTATTTGGATACAAGACCAGTTAATTTGTCGGACCCACAATGGATACAAGACCAGCTACTCTGCCCGACCCACGTAGGATACAAGTATAGAGTCAAATACTGCCGGACCCACATAGGATACAAGAACAGTAGTCATGTACTCCTGGACCGACATCGGATACAAGAACATTAGTCATCGCCGTCAAACCCACGGAGGATTTCAGTACAGTCGTCGTCACTGTCGAACCCACAGAGGATCCCAGTACAGTCTTCATCATCGTCACAGTCGCAGCCAGCTCTAGGGATCCTGCACACAGCATGCTCGATTCTGGGAGGGTACGCTCCACGAGCTATGGGGGTCGATACATCAACTGACACATAGTCCGGATTTGATGTATCCCAAAGTTCTGTCTCGACAATAGGAACTCAACGTGATAGACAACGCATCAATCGGACGTCTGGTCTGAGAGTTATTGGCTTTTTCATCCTAGGGGCCCGATTGGTTTTTACGTCAAAACCATCCTGACCATACACCAACTATGTACAATCTTCTATCAGAGAAAGCCAAAAGTTCCTTCTCACAATGAGGAAACCAACAAAGCCGATGACATGTCAATCGGACGTCCATAGTTCAAGTTATAAGTGTTTCTGCTCTGAAGGCCCGATTGGTTTCGTATTTGAACCAACCCGACCGTAACCCATGTTCTTCAAAACCTTAAGTGTAATACACTGAAACGACCATATCGATCCATGGATCGCTACACAACTAACGGTGCATCGATCAGAGGTCCATAGGCCATGTTATGGGCCATTGAACAAAGCTGTCCGATTTTAGGGGGTTTTCGGCCCGGACGGACCCGGCCCAAGACCCCCTGGGTCGGCCCGAATCGGGGCGACTCAATCCGGGTCCGGGCTCGGCCCACTAGGGAACGGCCCGGCCCGGCGCGGGGTCCGGCCCAGCGTAGGCGTTCCAGCTCGGTCCGGCACGGGCGCGGCCCGCGTGGCCAGCGGCTCGGCCGTTCGGCCGAGCAGGATGCGGAGGGGTGCGCTTACCCCCTTGATTGAAGAAAAGGCCCCTACATGGGGGGGCCCGCCTTTTTTCCAGCCGGGGGTTACGACCCCCGGACCTTCCAAAAATGGCTGGCCGAATTAGCACGCCGTGTGTCACTGCGGGATGCCCGCGGGTCCCACCTTCCATGCACCAGCGGCCTGCGGTTCCAGCCGCCCCTCCCTACACCACCACAGCCTTAGGCCATGACCTTGTCCGACCGGCTCGGCGCGACGGCGCCGCGCCCATCCGCCCCAGCCCGCCCCAGTCGCGGCCCTCCGTGATGCACCGGCGTGGCGCGACGGCGCCGTGCTCCTCCGCCGCGGCCCGTCCTTGGCCATGACTTCCTAAGGCTTCACTGGTGCGGCGCGACAGTGCCTCCCACTTTATCCTTGCTTTTACTTATTCCTGCATTGTACCAATGCACCGCGCCACCTCCGTTCCAACCCACGTCGATGATCAACAACAAAGGTGAGGAGGATCAGTTGTGTTTTTGCGGTCCGACCTCCTCTCATTAAATTGATAACAGGTCGCCAAAATAACATAAAACAACTTCGACAAAGCAAAGAACAAATTTAATCCATTAAATTTGAACTCAAAACCCCTACCGTGAAGAAGTCGTCGAAAGGTGATTGTAGTGGGAAATGGCGTCGCGAGGTAAAGCTATGTATCTATTTGATGGTGATTGTCCGAGGTGGAGTGGCGGCTCACACCGGCTGTGGAGAGGAGATGAAAGGCACGGCGATCACTCTTTGCAGTGACGAAATTCTTCGTCGAGGTCTTTATGTCCTTCACGTTCTTCAAGACTTAGCATAAGCTATCCCAAAATCTCCACAAAACGAAACCACCCCCAAATAAAATTTGGTAGGTCCTTATTTTATTAACTCATGTCAATAATTCAAGAATTCAAAATTCAAAATCTAATTAAAAAAAATTGATTATCTTTAATCAATCTAATTAATGCGAGAGTTTCCATGCCATTAAAGTGGGGGAGTGGGTGAATTACAAAATTAATAGCTTGTGGGGGTTTAATGGGGTGTTAGGGAAATTGAAGGAGGTGGGGGCTCGTGTGGGACCCAACCCAACATCCTCACAACTTCCTTTCCCATAACACATAATCCATCCATAAGGAAATAAAAATAAATTTGTAAAACAATTATATTTTCATTCCACACATTTTTAACATCTCCTCCCGAGCAAACACAACTCCAGAAAAAGTCTTCCTATGCAATTACCGGCGCTGCGGTTTAATCGGTGTCCTCAGATTTCGATTCTGAGCACTGATTCAATAGTTAGGAAAACCCACTTGTTCGTTCACTGAAGGTACCCGAGCTAAACTTCGGAATATGATTCCAGGCACACCGGGCCTCAGAATTACGTGTCGTCAGAAACTACATACTCGTAAAATTCCAAAGAAATTAAGAAGAACATTTCCATGAAATTTATGGGTATATATTGGTAAATGGTTAAATAAACGATGATTGGTAAAATAGATATAATTTAATTAATTAATTGTTGAATTAATTAATATTAAAACATTAAGTTAAGATTGTTTATTGATTGTTTGTTATGATTATTGGCTAGGAGTACCTTTTGATGCGTTTTATTTTTCCATGCCTTATGTTGTCTTGGAAAAAGTTCTTTAGAGATAAGATATGTTGTGTGAGATGGTCACTAAATGTCTTGGCTTTGTTCACCATGATTTGAGAAGATTATGCTGTTCTTGTAGATTATTAAAGTCCTAGAAAACCCATTGATTGAATGGATGAGTTCAGACTTGTTAAAGAATTCAGATAATTAAGTGCTGAGTTAATTATTCAGTTGGCTTGATAAGAATAATTAATTGTTAATTAATTATTAATAAATGAGATATTGAATGGTTAATTATTTATTTACTTATCTGAATGGCGATATGTGTTGTCAATTAATTGGTGAATTAATTAATGGATTGTTTTGTGGTCATAGACATGGAATTCTACACCAATGATAAATATATATGTCTGATTGATGAATGGGTTGTGATACATGTACACATGCTCCAAATACACATAGGTTGTCAGTGATGATGTTCTACACCAATGATAGATGTATATGTATGATTGATAAATGGGGTTTGAGACATGGAATAATCCTCCCAATACTCACAGGGTGGTAGGCATGGCATTCTATGTAACACCCGAGACTTTTATGTTATATAAATCATCAAAGGAATCTTTTTCTACACAACACTTTCTTGGCTTACTTTACACGCAATCGCGACCTTCCTCGATAGCTTGCGTCGTACGCAATACCGAGTTTCACTAAACAACAATATGCTATTAGAACTAGCCGTTATGAATAATAATAACCACTTTTTGAAATTTTATAAATTTTATTTTTCAAAATGGATTTCATTTTTGGACTCAGAATATCGAAATTAGCCTAGGGTGAAATTTTGGTATTTTTCTGAAAACTTTCAATTTTTGATGAATAGTGAAACCACTAAGTGGTAGGTTAAAAACTGAATTTTTCATAAAACATAATTTTACCGCTTCTGTGAATGGAATTTCAAAATTCTGACAGACACGGTTGATATCAGTAAGTAAAATGTTGTTCAATGAGATAAAAATAATTTTTTTGGTGAATAGTAACTTTTTACTATTTTTACCGCAGTTAATAGTAAATAGGGTAACTAAGGGTAAATATGATATTAATATTACCCTAACACATGTCCTAATTCTATTGGACAAGTGTAATTCGACCAAAGACAAACTTTGGAATAAAAATATGACCATTTAGGCCCACTTGGATTAGATTAGGACATTTATTATTAATTTATTTAAAGAAGGGTTAAAATAGTTAAAATCAAAGTTTAATAAGTAAATCATTTTTAATATGGGGTTATACATAAGATAAATTCGACTATAAATATTCATTAGAAATCTATAAAGATTTCCTACATAATTATATTTTATTTGTAATTTCTAGACATTAAATAATTTAATTTATTTATGACACAATGATGATGCAGTAATTATCTTATTAATGAAATATTGACATAATCGATGTTATAAACACTAAAATAAATGTAATTTGAGACTTTTTATGAATTACACTAATTTTCTAGGTTACTATGATATATTAGTGTTGATTTAATCAACTTTGTTTGAACATATAATTCTGTTATGACTTTCACAAAAACCATATATCAAATAGTGTAAAAATTGACACAAAATAGTTTTTAAATCAAATATTATATTATTAATTGTTATTTTATTCCTAAAAATCTAAAGTTCGGCCAAATGACTTAGATAAGGATATATATATATTAATAATAAACAATTTGGGGTTCTTTTGGCATGTTATAGTAAGTGTATTAACCATATAGTGAAAGAAAACAAAAAGACATGGTAAAAGTTAAATTATTTAACTTAGAGTTAAATCTAATTGATAAGGTTAAAAAAATACCCTAAAATTGTCTTAATCCTATTGGTTGATAGGATTTCGACCCATACCCACTTTAGCTTCGAAATATGACCCTTTGAAACCATTATAAACCGATTTTGACTTTAATATAAAATAATATTTTGAGATATTCCTAAGGTGCCCCTCTCCTCCCTTATAAAAGGGCACCTCCTCCCCCTCCTCCTCACACCAATTTGAGCACTCAAGATCAGCCAAACCCTTCCTTTTTCTCCTCTCCACTTCCCTAGAATAATCCTAGTGGTCCTGGTCTTCTTCAAAGACCAATCTTAGTTCCCTAAGTGGAGGATTCAAAGAGGCGTTCCAAAGAAGAGGTAATATCCATTACCGATCTTTCCAATTTCTTTCTTCTTCAACTTCTTCTTCTTTAGTTGTTTCATGATAAAGTAATAACATCAGTATTACTTACATACTGATATATTATTATAAATATGAAACAACCCTAATTCACCTTCTATCCATCCCACGGAAAAATTAAATCACCGCGCGTGCGTACGTACGGAATACCGTCTCCACGCCGTGGTGTAATCTATTTTTCCACCATCACTTTACAAGGATGGGTATAATGGTGTACTGAGTAACTATTTATGATTATTATAAAGAAATATTGATACTGAAATAATATATATATACTCCAATACAGTTCCACGATCATAGGAACGATATCATCACTCGTGCGTACGTACGGAATACCGTCTCCACGATGTGATGCGACTCGTTCTACATGATCATCATTTCATAGTAATTATATAAATTAATTGAATGAATAAATATGATATATGTTACACTAATACCATTCTGGATATAAGGTATCTATAACCTTAAAATAATAATAAGAATGTATTCGGCAAAACACGCATAAGAACAAAAGGCAATAAAGACCCGAGTAACAAGTAACAATGAAATATTACTAACAAGAAGCTAAGAATATGACCATATATGATATCATATCAATATGTACGATTCTGGAATAAGTCAATAACATTATTTAAACCATTATACAGGAGCTTCGGACACGTACAAAGAAAATCGGACCTAAGGTAAGGGAAATATCACAATCTCATTTTTTTCCGAGATTGTTTATTCGTAAGTATTTACTAGGGTGTATTTTATCATCCACATCCATGTTTCATCAATATGTAATATTATTTACATCCACCTACAATTGTTTGAATCCATTTTTACCCTTCTGTGAGTTTTTAGTAATATGTATGAAAGGAATATTTTGTCGTACGAGGTACTTTTTGACTTTTCCAACAAAAGTACGAAGAATGTTTTTTTTAACTTATATGGCATGAATGGATTTTTAAAACATTATTTCCAAGAAGATTCCTTTACAAGTTTTCAAGTTTATTTTTAATCAACTTCGTTTATTTTAAAGTTGTATGACATGTTATGAAAGGAAAAATGTTTTTGAAGAAGAAAGGATATTTTCCTCAAGAATGGAGTTCAAGTGATTTTAAAAATTATTTTCCATCTAAGATAATAAAGGGTTCTGTTTTTATCCCTATTATTACATTGATTTGATCATGTTTTGATGGAATTATTTTTATGAATTCCTTTATCATATATGAATTGATTTATGATGTCATGATGTTTCAAGAATCCCATTTTTGTTACATGTGTTATGCGATGATGTATGTTTTATGATTATGTGGCACACATAAGAAAGGATTCATTATAAGATGGGTGGGACCTGTATCTCCCTCCAATTCATTGGGTAAAGGTTTTATATCTCATGAGATAGACATGGCTGGAATGGTAGGTTATACCGATTCAGTGAAACAGGACTGGAACGAGGGTGACTCGGTTCAGAAACGGACTTTGTCCACTAAGATAGTCTTGGCAATGAGTCATGACTAACAAGAAATGATTTTCCATGATTATCTGTGCATGCCACAAAGTTTCAAGTTTTATGTTATGAATATGGGGATCTCATTTTCACTTATATGATTTATTCCATGTTAAGATTGTTGTACCTCTCGTATCCCCTCGTGGTTTAATTTTCATGATCACAATCACTTTCATGTTTATATAATTGTGTTTTTCAGTGTTTTTGTTGATAGGCAATTGATTGCCAAAGGATTGGCCCAAGAAAGCTCTCAAAGTGGACTGAATTGCAGTCCACCGGCCAACCGGTGTGATAGCACCGGCCGGCCGGTGGACCTGGCAGAGGCATTTCCCACTGCCAGGTCCCACCGGTCAGCCGGTGGCTCTGTCATCGGCCAGCCGGTGGCACCCAGACTGAACAGGGTTTGCTACTGCCTCACCACCGGCCATCCGGTGGCTCTGGCACCGGCCAGCCGGTGGCTCCTAGGCAGAGGCACTTTCCACTTTCCAAGGCACCGGCCAGCCGTGGAGATGTACCGGCCAGCCGGTAGACCAGTCAAACTAGCCGTTGGCTTTGACCAGTCAACTCCATTTTGGCCTCCAATGGCTCCGAGGCCTTTTCCAACTGCTCCAAAGCCCTCCAACGGATACTTGAAGGTTCCTAGCCTATAAATAAAGGCCTAGGAAGCCCCGGAACCACATCCAAGCCACCGGACACATTGTTGAACATTTGGCGAACCTCCGGCGCTCCACCTTCAAGGATCCTCAAGTGCTCCAACCAACTTCCAATCCAAGGAGCACCTCAAGAAGCTTGGGAGAGCATGCTACATCAACTCCATCATACGTTGGCACCCAAGTCTTCCTCACATATGGTTTTTTATTGTATATTTATTTTGAGCTTTAAATTCGGGTTTGTGCCTACAAACCCCAAACTCTTCTCTCATCCCTCTTTCTTTTGGGTTTCACATCACCATTAAGGTGTCAAGAGGTTTCTTCAAGCCTTTCCTTTTAAAAGGCTTGTGTCATCGGTGAGCTAGCCTTCACCCGTTAAAAAGGCTAGTGGGTTCTTACTAAACCATTAAAAGTAAGTGGGTTCTTGCTAAACCACAAAAATCAAGCTGTAATAGGTCCTAGTGCTACCTCAAAGCCTTGTGGGTTTCTTGCTAAAACCATTGAAAAGCAATCGGTAGGAATCTCTCAACGGTTAAGTTGGGAGCGGAGACGTAGGCCGGGTTTTGGCCGAACTCCGTTATCAATTTCTTGTGTGATTGCCTCTTTTATTTTCCGCTGCATTTAAATTTGTTTTAAATTGTTAATTAATTTTAAAAGGCAATTCACCCCCTCTTGCCATCATTCACTCATTTCCCTGGTTGGGTTTTCTTCCACCTAACATTTGGTATCAGAGGCAGGTTTTAAATAATTCCTTAACCGGTTTCAAATTAAAGATCCTATTTTTTTTTATGGCTTCTACCGCTTCTTCCTCTCAATCCCCCGAAGGCTTTTTTTTGGATCGTGCTCCATTCTTTGATGGAACCGATTATACTTTTTGGAAAACCCGCCTGTCAACATTTCTTAAAAGCATTGGATATCCTATTTTTAACATTGTCATGCATGGTTATTCTTTTTCCTCTCCCGATGAATCTAAATGGACCCCCAATGACATTGAAAATTTTGAGCTCGATGGCAAAGCCATGAATGCTCTTCATTGTGGTCTAGACCGAAATGTATTTAATTGTATTTCTACATGCTCTACTTCTTACGATCTTTGGAAATTTTTAGAACTATCCTATGAAGGTACTAGGGAGGCTCCAAAGCAAGAATCCGATCAAAAGCTAGAACCCGCTCAAAAGAAAGAACCCGACGAAAAGATCAAGCTCGTTGGCCCACCTCACAAGAAAAGGGCCAAGAAGAAGAAGAAGAAGGCTTTAAAGAAAACTTGGAGTGATATCTCCTCCTTCTCTTCATTCTCCTCGAGCGACAATGGTAATAATTGCCTAATGGCAAAACATGAGGTATCTTCCTCCTCTTCCTCCTCTTCGTCTTCTTGTTCTTCAAATTCAAATTCTTTTAATCATTTATCATATAAAGAACTCCAACATGCTAGAGACCAATTAGAAAATGGTTTTCATGAACTTTCTTCTAAATTCGTTGCTTTGAAAAAGTCTTTCAAAAAACTTTCCTCCGAAAAAGAACAACTTCTCAAAGAGAAGGAGGAACTGTCCCTAAAAATCCAAAATTTCCCAAATGTTGATTCTTTGGAATCAATCATCAAAGACCTAAGGGAATCTCGAGCCAAGTTCACCAATGGGGAACAAAATTTGACCAAACTCTTAGGTTCTCAATGAGTATCTAGAACAACCAATGGACTTGGCTATACCAATGTAGCCTCCTCCTCCCATGCACCCACTGTTTTTGTAAGGGGGAGCTCTTGTTTTAAATTTTGTAATTATTGTAAAAAACCCGGGCACCTCATTTATGAGTGTAATTGTAAAAATGCCCGGTATGGCCAACCCAAGTCTATTTACTATAGTGACGAGTTTTTTAGGAGAAGACCCGCCATGAGACAAGTATGGATTGAAAAATCCCTTCTAGCGAGTCTCTCCGGGCCTAAAATTGTTTCTTTTCAAAATCCCTCTCCCCGGTGATTTATTGTTTTATTTAGGGGGAGTTAGGTTTGTTTAAGCCTTCTTGTTTTATTTAAACTTTCAATTTCAACTCTTGGTTTCAAATTTTTCATTTCAAAATTTTCTATTTAACTTTCATTTCAATTTTCAACACTTGGAATCAAAATTTATTTTCAAAACTTTCAATTCAAATTTTGTTTATTCAAATTTCAAAAAAAATTCAAATGGTTTAAAATCTCTTTGTCCCTCAATCAAGTTTTATGCCCCACACTATTTGGATAATCACAAAGGGGGAGAAATTTCTTGATTTATTGGGAGAGAAATCTTTTCTATCATGCTTTGATTTATTTTCAAATTATCCTTTAAGAATGTCCTTAATTTAAGCATTTTACTTTGATTGTTTCGGTGATTGTGATCATCAAAATAGGGGGAGATTGTTGTACCTCTCGTATCCCCTCGTGGTTTAATTTTCATGATCACAATCACTTTCATGTTTATCTAATTGTGTTTTTCAGTGTTTTTGTTGATAGGCAATTGATTGCCAAAGGATTGGCCCAAGAAAGCTCTCAAAGTGGACTGAATTGCAGTCCACCGGCCAACCGGTGTGATAGCACCGGCCAGCCGGTGGACCTGGCAGAGGCATTGCCCAATGCCAGGTCCCACCGGTCAGCCGGTGGCTCTGTCACCGGCCAGCCGGTGGCACCCAGACTGAACAGGGATTGCTACTGCCTCACCACCGGCCAGCCGGTGGAGATGTACCGGCCAGCCGGTAGACCAGTCAAACTAGCCGTTGGCTTTGACCAGTCAACTCCATTTTGGCCTCCAACGGCTCCGAGGCCTTTTCCAACGGCTCCAAAGCCCTCCAACGGATACTTGAAGGTTCCTAGCCTATAAATAAAGGCCTAGGAAGCCCTGGAACCACATCCAAGCCACCGGACACATTGTTGAACATTTGGCGAACCTCCGGCGCTCCACCTTCAAGGATCCTCAAGTGCTCCAACCAACTTCCAATCCAAGGAGCACCTCAAGAAGCTTGGGAGAGCATGCTACATCAACTCCATCATACTTTGGCGCCCAAGTCTTCCTCACATACGGTTTTTTATTGTATATTTATTTTGAGCATTAAATTCGGCCAACCGGTGTGATAGCACCGGCCAGCCGGTGGACCTGGCAGAGGCATTTCCCACTGCTAGGTCCCACCGGTCAGCCGGTGGCTCTGTCACCGGCCAGCCGGTGGCTCCTGGGCAGAGGCACTTTCCACTTTCCAAGGCACCGGCCAGCCGGTGGAGATGTACCGGCCAGCCGGTAGACCAGTCAAACTAGCCGTTGGCTTTGACCAGTCAACTCCATTTTGGCCTCCAACGGATCCGAGGCCTTTTCCAACGGCTCCAAAGCCCTCCAACGGATACTTGAAGGTTCCTAGCCTATAAATAAAGGCCTAGGAAGCCCCGGAACCACATCCAAGCCACCGGACACATTGTTGAACATTTGGAGAACCTCCGGCGCTCCACCTTCAAGGATCCTCAAGTGCTCCAACCAACTTCCAATCCAAGGAGCACCTCAAGAAGCTTGGGAGAGCATGCTACATCAACTCCATCATACTTTGGCACCCAAGTCTTCCTCACATACGGTTTTTTATTGTATATTTATTTTGAGCTTTAAATTCGGGTTTGTGCCTAAAAACCCCAAACTCTTCTCTCATCCCTCTTTCTTTTGGGTTTCACATCACCATTAAGGTGTGAAGAGGTTTCTTCAAGCCTTTCCTTTTAAAAGGCTTGTGTCATCTGTGAGCTAGCCTTCACCCGTTAAAAAGGCTAGTGGGTTCTTACTAAACCATTAAAAGTAAGTGGGTTCTTGCTAAACCACAAAAAGCAAGCTGTAATAGGTCCTAGTGTTACCTCAGAGCCTAGTGGGTTTCTTGCTAAAACCATTGAAAAGCAAGCGGTAGGAATCTCTCAACGGTTAAGTTGGGAGCGGAGACGTAGGCTGGGTTTTGGCCGAACTCCGTTATCAATTTCTTGTGTGATTGCCTCTTTTATTTTCCGATGCATTTAAATTTGTTTGAGATTGTTAATTAATTTTAAAAGGCAATTCACCCCCCTCTTGCCATCATTCACTCATTTCCCTGGTTGGGTTTTCTTCCACCTAACAAAGATTTTATGATCTCTTTTGCAGGTTATGATTTTCAAAAAGATATGATATGATTTTTATTTCCTTTATTTTCCCTTGCTGAGCATTTGAGCTCACCCTTTTATGTTTTCTTTTCCCCAGGTCAGGAAGATGGATATTAAGTAGAATATGCTAAAAGGGACCCTAGATATGATGAAATAAATGGGAGACACTGTAGAAGATTTATGAACCAGTTGTTTATGTTTCCCAGTTTCTAAAGACACTATACCTATACGGTCCTTTGTGGTTTTGTCATATGTTGTAATAAGTGTGCTTCAATTTTTAAGTATTAACAATGTATATAAAGTATGGGTCGTTATAGTTGGTATCAGAGGAAAGGTATAGTCAACCTTTGGAAACTAGGATGTGAAAGCCTTAGTAAGAACACTATGGATAAGTCTAAGAATAGAACACAATCTTAGTGTTTTAGAAATGGTCATGAATACCCTAGGATAAAACCTTAAGTGTGAAATTTTATCCTTGATTACGTGGTTTTCCTATTATAATTATTGTTTCTCACACTATTCTTCTTGGTTTTAGTCAATGGCTGGAACCCGAAGGAACCGTGTTAATGCGGAATGCGATGGGCAATGCAATGATTGTCCCCCTGAGCAACCAAACGATATGGGAGCTGGAATGCAAAATCTTGTAGCCATGCTCACACAACTTTCTCAAGCTATGAATCATGCAGGACTTCCAAACGAGCAAAGGAAGGAGCAACATTCTGTTGAATCCTTCATGAGGTAGCTTCCACCTTCTTTCAGTGGGTCTACTGATCCATTAGTTTCTAAACAATGGATTAGTACTACTGAAAAGATATTTTCAGTTCTTCAATGTTCTGAACATGATAAAGTCATCCTAACAGTGTATCGTTTGGAAGGAGATGCTGATCAATGGTGGAATCTTATTAAGAATACGAGGCAAAGGGATGAAATTGAGTCTATGGAATGGGACAAGTTCAAGAACTTATTTTTCGATAAGTACTTCCCTCGTATTCTCCGAACAAAGATGGAGAAAGAGTTTCTTGAACTGAAGCAAAGGGATGATGAATCTGTTGGTACCTATGAAGCAAATTTTACAAGACTTGCAAGGTACGCTTCTAGTATTATTATCCAACCTGAGAGTAAGATCGATCGATTCTTTAGTGGCTTAAAACCAAGTCTTCGAAGGGCGTTAGCCATAAGGGACTTCAATAGCTATGAAGAAATCGTTTGATGTGCTCTCAAAGTCGAGATGGAGATTGGAATAACCCATCAGTCACCTGGGTTTGATAAGAAGAGGAAGATGGAATTCAAAGAAAAATCTAAAGAGCACACGAAAAAGAAGATGAGCTTTTCCATATTCTCAAAGTGTGGAAAGAAACATGGAGGGTGTTGTCTTAAAGGGACAAGTTAATGTTTTAAATGTGGAAAGGAAGGTCATCGGGCATTTGAATGCCGTGATAATGGGAAGAATATGTCTAATGACGCAAACAAAGGAAGGGATACACAGAATGAACCTACTACACTTCAATGTTTCAAGTGAAAGGAGATGGGGCATTATGCCAATCAATGCCCAAATCCAAGGGTTGATGATGATGGTCGACGTCAACAAAATATTAAGGCTAAAGAAAAAGGAAAGTCACATGCAATTTCTATCAGCGATGTGGAGTACGATAACGAAGTGGTGAAAGGTACACTTACCATCCACTCTAAAGTAGCAAATGTTTTATTTGATTCTGGATCCACCCACTCTTTTATTTCTGAAAAATTTTCTAAGGGTATCACCGTATTACCTCAACAATTAGATGTTGAGTTAGTTGTGACAACACCTAATGGCACAACAGTCGCATCAAAAGTTTATAATTCTTCTCCGATCGAAGTTTGTGGGAAAGTGGTTCCAGCAAATCTTGTGATCCTTCCTTTAGTGGAATTTGATGTGATTCTTGGCATGGATTGGCTTTCTCTACATGGAGCTCATATCAATTGCCAAAGAAGGGAAGTCACATTTCATATTCCAGATCAATCTACGATCGTCTATCAATGCAAGGATGAACATAACCTTCCAGTGGAAATTTCTTCCATCTTATGGGTATTGATTCCACTAAATGAAGGTTATTTATCTCAAATGGTTGGTGAGAAACTTACGATTAAGAATATTCCCATTGTACGGGAGTTTGATGATGTCTTTCCGGAGGAATTACCGGGTCTTCCACCAAATCGTGAAGTTGAGTTTTCAATAGAACTCGTACCGGGTGCTTTTCCTATTTCATAGACACCTTATAGAATGACCCCAATTGATTTGCTAGAATTTAAGAAGCAACTCCAAGAGAATCTTGATAAGGGATTCATACGCCCTAGTGCGTCACCTTGGGGAGCATCTGTTCTATTTGTTAAGAAGAAATATGGATCAATGAGACTCTGTATTGATTATCGAGAACTTAACAAGATCACTATCAAGAACAAATATCCTCTCCCACGCATTGATGACTTATTTGACCAACTACGCGGAGCTCAATACTTTTCCAAGATTGATCTTCGTTCAGGGTATCATCAATTAAGGGTCAAAAGGGAGGATATACCAAAGACGGATTTCCGTACAAGGTATGGACACTATGAATTTATAGTGATGCCATTTGGTCTTACTAATTCCCCTGCTATCTTCATGGATCTAATGAATAGAGTCTTTAGAGACTATCTTGATCAATTTGTGGTAGTCTTTATAGACGATATTCTTGTCTATTCAAAGAGCAAGGAAGAGCATGAAGATCACTTGAGAATTATATTGAAGACCCTGAGAAAGGATAAGCTTTATGCCAAATTTACCAAGTGTGAATTTTGGCTTCAAAAAGTTGCATTTTTGGGTCACATAATCTCAAAAGAGGGGATATCTGTGGATCCAGCAAAAATAGAGGTTATCAAAAGATGGTCAAGACCAACAACAGTAACTGAGATCCGAAGTTTTCTTGGTTTGGCTGGATATTATCGACGTTTTGTAAAAGATTTTTCACGATTATCTAATCCACTCACCAAGTTGACTCGGAAAGGAGTTAAGTTTGTCTGGACAGAGGAATGTGAAGCGAATTTCAAGGAGTTGAAAAGAAGGTTATCCAGTGCACCTGTGCTCACACTGCCTTGTAGTGGAGAAAGGTTTGTGATCTACAGTGACGCATCCAAGAAGGGATTGGGGTGTGTTCTTATGCAAAATGATATGGAGATAGCTTATGCCTCACGACAGTTGAAAATCCATGAGCAAAATTACCCAACACATGATTTGGAGTTGGCTGCGGTAATCTTTGCATTAAAGATTTGTAGGCATTACCTTTATGGTGAATCGTGTGATATTTATACTGATCATAAAAGTTTAAAGTATATTTTCACACAAAAGGAGCTGAATATGCGTCAAAGAAGATGGTTGGAGCTGATTAAGGATTATGACTTCTCAATCCATTACCACCCTGGGAAAACAAACAAGGTGGCAGATACATTAAGTCGACAAGACCATGCTAGTTTATCCATGATGAGGATCACAAAAGATCCAATATTTATGGATTTACAAAGGATGGATCTTGGAATTATAATGGAAGGAGAAAAATCTTATCTTTCTCAAATGAATGTTCAACCATCTATACATGTGAAGATTAAAGAGGCACAGAAAGAAGATGTAGAGTTACAAAAGAAGGCGAGAAATGTTCCTGAATTCAACCTTGATTGTGATGGGATAATAAAGTTCAGGAATCGGGTTTGTGTTCCTCCCACCCCCGAATTAAAGAAGGAGCTGCTGGACGAGGCTCATAGTTCTTCATTCTCTATTCATCCTTAAAGCACGAAGATGTATAGGGACATGAAAGAGTAATTCTGGTGGGATGGCATGAAAAGAGATTTTGCTGAATATGTCTCTCGATGCTTGGTTTGTCAACAAGTTAAAGCTGAGAGACAGAAGTCTAAGGGGATGTTACAACCATTACCCATACCCGAATGTAAATGGGAAAACATCACTATGGACTTTGTCACAGGAATTCCTAAAACATCCAAAGGCAATAATGCTATCTTGGTCATAGTTGATCGTCTTAGAAAGTCTGCACACTTCATTGCTATTAGAGAGGATTTCTCTCTAGATCAGCTTGCCAGGATATATGTAAAGGAAGTGGTAAGATTGCATGGAGTACCACTTTATATTATATCTGTTCGGGATCCGAGATTTACATCGAAGTTCTGGTGAAGTCTTCATCATTCTCTGGATGCAGAGTTGAGTTTCAGCACTGCTTATCATCCCCAGACCGACGGTCAGTCTGAGAGAACAATTCAAACCCTAGAAGATATGTTGAGAGCTTGCTCTATGGATTTCAAAGGAGGTTGGGATCAACACCTACCTTTGGTGGAATTTTCTTATAATAATAGCTTTCACTCCAGTATTCAGATGGCTCCTTATGAAGCTCTCTATGGAAAGAAATGCAGGACTCCAACTTGCTGGGATGAAGTTGGGGAAAGAAAGCTGTTAGGACCTGATCTCGTTGATGAAATGGCAGAAAAGGTCAGATCTATTCAACAACACATAAGCGCAGCTCAGAGTCGACAGAAAAGTTATGCCGACAACCGAAGAAAAGACCTAGAGTTTGAAGTGGGTGATAAAGTGTTCTTACGAATATCTCCCTGGAAGAGGGTTATGAGATTTGGAAAGAAGGGGAAGTTGAGCCCTAGATATATCGGTCCTTTCGAAATACTGGATTGTGTTGGGAAGGTAGCTTACCGATTGGCGCTTCCACCGAATCTCTCTCAAGTTCACGATGTGTTCCATATATCTCTCCTGAGAAAGTACATACCTGATCCTTCACATGTACTCAGCTCAGAAGTTGTACCGCTGGAGCAAGATCTTTCTTATGAAGAACAGCCGATAGAGATTCTGGATCGTAGCGAAAAAGTCCTACGAAACAAGACCACACGATTGGTGAATGTTTTATGGAGGAACCACCAACTTGAAGAAGCGACATGGGAGCTTGAGGATATGATGAGGGAGAAGTATCCTCATCTGTTTGTTACAAAGTGACGAATTTCGAGGGCGAAATTCTTTTTAAGGGGGGTAGAATGTAACACCCGAGACTTTTATGTTATATAAATCATCAAAGGAATCTTTTTCTACACAACACTTGCTTGGCTTGCTTTACATGCAATCGCGACCTTCCTCGATAGCTTGCGTCGTACACAATACCGAGTTTCACTAAACAACAGTATGCTATTAAAACTAGCCGTTATGAATAGTAATAACCACTTTTTGAAATTTTATAAATTTTATTTTTCAAAATGGACTTCATTTTTGGACTCAGAATATCGAAATTATCCTAGGGTGAAATTTTGGTATTTTTCTGAAAACTTTCAATTTTTGATGAATAGTGAAACCACTAAGTGGTAGGTTAAAAACTGAATTTTGCATAAAACTTAATTTTACCGCTTCTGTGAATGGAATTTCAAAAATCCGACAGACACGGTTGATATCAGTAAGTAAAATGTGGTTCAATGAGATAAAAATAATTTTTTTGGTGAATAGTAACTTTTTACTATTTTTACCGCAGTTAATAGTAAATAGGGTAACTAAGGGTAAATATGATATTAATATTACCCTAACACATGTCCTAATTCTATTGGACAAGTGTAATTCGACCAAATAAAAACTTAGGAATAAAAATATGACCATTTAGGCCCACTTGGATTAGATTAGGACATTTATTATTAATTTATTTAAAGAAGGGTTAAAATAGTTAAAATCAAAGTTTAATAAGTAAATCATTTTTAATATGGGGTTATACATAAGATAAATTCGACTATAAATATTAATTAGAAAGATATAAAGATTTCCTACATAATTATATTTTATTTGTATTTTTTAGACATTAAATAATTTAATTCATTTATGACACAATGATGATGCAGTAATTATCTTATTAATGAAATATTGACATAATTGATGTTATAAACACCAAAATAAATGTAATTTGAGACTTTTTATGAATTCCACTAATTTTCTAGGTTACTATGATATATTAGTGTTGATTTAATCAACTTGGTTCGAACATATAATTCTGTTATGACTTTCACAAAAATCATATATCAAATAGTGTCAAAATTGACACAAAATAGTTTTTAAATAAAATATAATATTATTAATTGTTATTTTATTCCTAAAAATCTATGGTTCGGCCAAATGACTTAGATAAGGATATATATATTAATTATAAACAATTTGGGGTTCGTTTGGCATGTTATAGTAAGTTTATTAATCATATAGTGAAAGAAAACAAAAAGACATGGTAAAAGTTAAATTATTTAACTTAGAGTTAAATCTAATTGATAAGGTTAAAAAAATACCCTAAAATTGTCTTAATCCTATTGGTTGAAAGGATTTCGACCCATCCCCACTTTAGCTTCTAAATATGACCCTTTGGAACCATTATAAACTGATTTTGACTTTAATATAAAATAATATTTTGAGATATTCCTAAGGTGCCCCTCTCCTCCCTTATAAAAGGGCACCTCCTCCCCCTCCTCCTCACACCAATTTGAGCACTCAAGCTCGGCCAACCCCTGCCATTTTCTCCTCTCCACTTCCCTACAATAATCCTAGAGGTCCTGGTCTTCTTCAAAGACCAATCTTAGTTCCCTAAGTGGAGGATTCAAAGAGGCGTTCCAAAGAAGTGGTAATATCCATTACCGATCTTTCCAATTTCTTTCTTCTTCAACATCTTCTTCTTTAGTTGTTTCATGATAAAGTAATAACATCAGTATTACTTACATACTGATATGTTATTATAAATATGAAACAACCCTAATTCACCTTCTATCCATCCCACGGAAAAATGAAATCACCGCGCGTGCGTACGTACGGAATACCGTCTCCACGCCGTGGTGTAATCTATTTTTCCACCATCACTTTACAAGGATGGGTATAATGGTGTAATGAGTAACTATTTATGATTATTATAAAGTAATATTGATACTGAAATAATATATATATACTCCAATACAGTTCCACGATCATAGGAACGATATCATCACTCGTGCGTACGTACGAAATACCGTCTCCACGATGTGATGCGATTCGTTCTACATGATCATCATTACATAGTAATTGTATAAATGAATTGAATGAATAAATATGATATATGTTACACTAATACCATTCTAGATATAAGGTATCTATAACCTTAAAAGAAGAATAAGAATGTATTCGGCAAAACACGCATAAGAACAAAAGGTAATAAAGACCCGAGTAACAAGTAACAATGAAATATTACTAACAAGAAGCTAAGAATATGACCATATATGATATCATATCAATATGTATGATTCTGGAATAAGGCAATAACATTATTTAAACCATTATACAGGAGCTTCGGATAAGAACAAAGCAAATCGGATCTAAGGTAAGGGAAATATCACAATCTCATTTTTATCCGAGATTGTTTATTTGTAAGTATTTACTGGGGTGTATTTTATCATCCACATCCATGTTTCATCAATATGTAATATTATTTCCATACACCTACAATTTTTTAAATCCATTTTTACCCTTCGGTGAGTTTTTAGTAATATGTATGAAAGGAATATTTTTTCGTATGAGGTACTTTTTGACTTTTCCGACAAAAGTACGAAGAATGTTTTTTTAACTTATACGACATGAATGGATTTTTAAAACATTATTTCCAAGAAGCTTCCATTACAAGTTTTCATGTTTATTTTTAATCAACTTCTTTTATTTTAAAGTTGTATGACATGTTATGAAAGGAAAAATGTTTTTGAAGAAGAAATGATATTTTCCTCAAGAATGGAGTTCAAGTGATTTTCAAAATTATTTTCCATCTAAGATAATAAAGGGTTCTGTTTTTATCCCTATTATTACATTTATTTGATCATGTTGTGATGGAATTATTTTTATGAATTCCTTTATCATATATGAATTGATTTATGATGTCATGATGTTTCAAGAATCCCATGTTTGTTACATGTGTTATGCGATGATGTATGTTTTATGATTATGTGGCACACATAAGAAAGGATTCATTATAAGATGGGTGGGACCTATATCTCCCTCCAATGCATTGGGTAAAGGTTTTATATCTCATGAGATAGACATGGCTGGAATGGTAGGTTATACCGGTTCAGTGAAACAGGACTGGAACGAGGGTGACTCGGTTCAGAAAGGGACTTTGTCCACTAAGATAGTCTTGGCAATGAGTCATGACTAACAAGAAATGATTTTAAATGATTATGTGTGCATGCCACAAAGTTTCAAGTTTTATGTTATGAATATGGGGATCTCATTTTCACTTCTATGATTTATTCCATGTTTAGATTTTATGATCTCTTTTGCAGGTTATGATTTTCAAAAAGATATGATATGATTTTTATTTCCTTTATTTGCCCTTGCTGAGCATTTGAGCTCACCCTTTTATGTTTTCTTTTCCCCAGGTCAGGAAGATGGATATTAAGGAGAATATGCTTAAAGGGACCATAGATATGATGAAATAAATGGGAGACACTATAGAAGATTTATGAACCAGTTGTTTATGTTTCCCAGTTTCTAAAGACACTATACCTATACGGTCATTTGTGGTTTTGTCATATGTTGTAATAAGTGTGCTTCAATTTTGAAGTATTATCAATGTATATAAAGCATGGGTCGTTATATTCTACACCCATCCTGCAAGAAAATATTTTTATGGGTCAGGGACTGATGCTCCAAATACCCATGGGTTGTGAGACATGGATTGATGCTCTGAATACTCACGATTGTGCTAGACATGATGTTCTACACCCATTAATTAACATTGGACTTTGGGTCCAATTGCTCGTGCATGAAATTGGTTAATGGTTAATGAAGGCTATTGTGACACGATGTTTTAGAATTTATTATGAGAATGGTTTCAAGCATATTAATGATTTTGGTGAACCACTTTTAGTGGACGGAACCAGGAGAAAATCGATATTTTTAGTGGACGGGCTTAGACATAATATATGAGAGATTAAATTGAATAACTTATGACGCGTTATTAAAGACAAATCACAAGCTTGGATTCGTTCTTTACTTTTATTCCATTGATTGTCTTTAGAGACATATTTGGTGAGTGACTTATATGGGGAATGTTGGGCATAGTCCAAATCTCAAGACTTTCATAATATGATTTTATTAATTGATAAATAAAAATGATTATGTAATGATTGTTGAGTATGCATTAAAAATGAATACTACAGGTTCAGACACCAGTTGAGGGTTGAATCAGGTACTTTAGTATATAGTTACTTTGCACTAGCTACTTTATTTTATGCATGCCTTCATGAGTTTAAAAATATTTTTTAAATGTCTAGATTTGGGGAAGACACCGGTGGTCTCGGCCTACTGATATTAATCTCACACCCACTCGGGCCTCCATTGCACTGGGTACCCGAGTAGATTATATTTTATTGCATGACTATGATGTTTGGATTTACTTGGGAGTTAGGAGAAAAGGACCAAGCAGAGGCTCGGAATGCTCAAGGAGATCACACTTGGGGAATTGAGTCATTATTTATTTATTTCTGCATTGGAATGTAAATCATGCTTTTTTGTTCATTGTTTTCTACTTTTGTATCTTTAGCATGTCATGCATTCATCTGTTGTATAATTTGGCGTTGGCCACTTTTATAAAATGACTATTATATTATTCTGTTGTTTTTCATTTATGAGTTATTTCTTCCGCTATTGTTTGTTATCCACATTGATATACCATTGTGAAACTCTTACAAGAGGGTATAGTCTTCCCACTAACTATCCTCAGACCCTACCTTCTATTCGGCAGCCTCTTGCGTACGGGGAGATGTGATTGAGGTATTGTGGCGACCGGTTCGGCCATCGGATTAGTGGTGACTCAGGTAGGGACATTACAAAGTGGTATCAGAGGTATATGTTTCTTTATTTTCCTATGTCTTACTGTTTTGGGGTTGGTAGACATGAGAATATGAACATGTCAGTGCATGGGATAATAGCTGTGCTTGGGACTAATCCCCTCATGTACGAGAAATGACCAAGTGGCCAGGGATGGGAATTGATGTTTGTACTATTAGAGGTTACAGTTGATATGATTTCACCTTGAGTGATTGGTGTATTTTTCATTGTTTATTGATTTTTAGAATTTTTAAAAGTAAAATTTTCTTGGCCTGATATGGAAAAGAATTTTCATACATGCATCATCATAGGCCCTTAGATATTAACGTGTCATGCATATAACATTCCATGTAGTTGCATTAGTAGGATGCCTGCTAATTTGGACTGGGTTCCTTGGGTGTAATTCCATGTTTGATCTTCTTTAGCATGTCTCTCTGGATATCATGTTACTGTGATAGATTTAACATGCATGAGTGATTCTATTCCATACTGCCTTGGTTAATAGCATGTTTTGTTCTTGTGACATGCTTCCGTGTTATAGCATGTTGTTGTGTTACTACTTATGCCTACATGTAAAAGATGATTTGATATATGAAAGGGGTGATAATGATAAAATGTTAAATAAATGTTGATTGTGTTAAATGGGATCCAAAATCAAGAAATATAGTGTATGGGTGCATTATCGATTGGTAGGTTGCCACCCATATAATTTGGACCATTAGGTTGTTCATGTTAATTTCTGAATTGACATTGGTATCGATTAATGAGAGCAAATTTTCAATCCATGGAGTGTATGGGAGCTTCATGAATTGTGGAATGATGACTCATTTTAATGGTGACGTCTTGATTCCTTGTGAAATGCTTTTAAATGTGAATAATGTTTAATGCTGATCTAAAATCAAATGGCTAGCTTTCAAAATACTATTGGGCCCAAGTAGGTCAGTTGGGGAATGTTTTTACGAGATAACCTGTTTGGGTGTTTAAAAATT
Organism: Viscum album; assembly: GCA_963277665.1. Classification (NCBI taxonomy): domain Eukaryota; kingdom Viridiplantae; phylum Streptophyta; class Magnoliopsida; order Santalales; family Viscaceae; genus Viscum; species Viscum album. The sequence goes on along the minus strand of OY728162.1, from coordinate 911,151,239 downwards.
TAATTCCTATGTGTTTTCTATTGGAATTATTTATAGAGAACCCAGGTTTGTTAAAATGGGATCCTCATAGGTCGCCTTATCTTCTTAAAATGAATTTATTATGATATGTTTCGTGAAAATGATGGTATATCAACTAACATCTGTGTTTAAAAATGGAGTTTTATGAAACATTCTTATTTTTCCATGTGGTGTTTTGAAAATAGTACTATGTTGTTTTGATTGAATCTTTTTATGGTTAAATATTAAAAGTGATTAAATATACGAGGCATGGAAATGGAACTTTTTGTGATGTCCACTATTTGAAACCCTCATGTAAAGGGTAGTTCGGACTTCTCTTGAGTTTCCTTGGAACTGAAGCGTGAGTACTTTCAAAAGGAATTATTCTCCTTAACAATGGACTTATGATCAAATTTTGAACCTAGTGACTTTTTTGAAGTGACCCAATTTAGAGTTGTCACTTTTTCTTCGTAAAGGGCTAAAATGAGGTCGGTAGCACCCTCAGAACATAGATTCCTTGCTAGCGCTATGGATTTTCTCAATCTTTTTGAGTTTTTGGGTTCGGTTGTCCTAGGTAGGACTTCTAGTTTTCAATGAAACCTTGATCGAACAGATGGTGATGTGTATATTTACCTTGTTGTGGGCTTGAGCATCAAGTAATTCTCTTTATCAGCTGGTTAGATGTGCTTTGGGCATGGTCGGCTGCTTTGTTGGTTGTTTGAACCTTTGTTCTTGGTAATGGGTGACTGGTTGTGGAATCATCCAGGAAAATAGTCGTATGTGGAAAAATGACTCTATAATAAGTATTTTACAATATTGAGTATGGTCTCGGGTCAAATCCATGTAGAGTGGCTTGAGTGTTATAGAATGAGATTCATTTCAATACATGGAATAGTTTTTGAAAGACCCGGGTGTTTTGAAACACCGATCATGTTGTTAATCTAGTGTGCTGGTGAGTAGCTGATCATTTCGTGAGGTGTCATGGGAAATCATAAGGTCGGTATTTCCATATTTTTCATGATGAATGTGTTGGGAGGTGATTCTGTAATTTTAGAATAGAGTTTTCCAGTAATGGTTTGACTGATCTTCTTCATGACCTCAGTTTTCTCTTAGTGAGCTCTTATGGACATGACAATCATGTCCCCTATCTTGACCATGTTATTGAGACACTAAGGTAGCATCGGTCTTGTGCCACGGTACAGTTTATATATTGTTGGGATTGATGAGTAGTTGTTATCTGGGTAGTATGCGGAATGTGTTGATTTCTTTGGGCTACTTATTTATTTGCGTTTGGGAATGGTTGATTTTAAAATAGCTTTGCGGTGTCTTGATATGGATAATTTACCAGATGTTGGGTAATGACTTTTTTATACTAGAGGATAGTTTTGGAATATTTTTAAAGGCACGTCGTCAGAAAAAAGGCCAAAGTGGCTTTTGGGTCTGTGACATCTTTGAGTGAAGCATGAGAAACATGTTCTGTTGTTTGATCGAGGTTCAACCTTTTTACGCTGACAAGGTCCATCTAATGACCTAAGATATATGATCTGTTTCAATTTTAGTGCTTTAGAGTAATAATTGTATCTAGTTAAAAAGGCTTATCCATTAGGTTTGAGAATGGTTAAAGGTGTGCCTGGTGTTAGGAATGCAACACATCACTTCTAATGAGATTTAATGACCTTTGTAGGTCTGTTGTTTTATTAGTGGTTCCCAATGGCTTCTCAGGGAAGAGAAGTTTTTATGGTGGGTATAATGTAAGATTCCATGTTTTGAACTAGGTTAATGTTACGGATATTCCTGAATTTTTTTTCAATTTATCAGTGGTCATTCTTTTAAAACCGAGCTCCAGAATTTTATTCCGCGTGTTGGAAGACCTAAAGATGTTGTTTTCTGATCATTGATGTAATATTTGAGGTTAAGGGGAAATCGCATGGGCGGTGCACAGTTTATCTACCCATGCGGAAAAATAGTTCATAGTTGACCTTTGAGGCAGTAGCTTCCACACGGTTGGTGCACGGTTAGGTGAGACCGTGCGATGAGGTCGTGTGAGAAGGGTGGTCGAGGCAGTATCTAGCACGCTGTTAGCGCATGGTTTGTCGAACCGTTTGAATTAACCATGCGAGAACTTAAACGAGATCCTTAAATTGTGGATCTCACACATTTTTCCATCTAAGAGACCATAACTCAGGATTTTTCTTCTCCTTAGGCTAGATAAGGTTCTCCCATTGTTTTGGAGGCGATCTGAAGGCTTTTCTTGGTGAATCGATGCCAGTTTCTTGAGGTATGTAGATGTTCTTCTTCGTTCTTGTTCAGTTTCTAATATCTTCTTAGATCTACATCTCCTTTTCTCATGGTTTTTTAGATCTACAGCCATTATGGGAAAATCTATGTGTATGGAAGACAAGTATGATGAGATTTGGTCTTGGTCTTGTAAGGTGAAGTGATCTAAAGCAGATTCTTGATGAATCCACCCGTTTCTCTTGAAGGTTCTTCATTCATTGTGGTTTCCATCAAAACCCAAGGTAGGGTCCCAAATCTTTAACACATTATTTTAGAATTATAGACTCTTTAAATAAATTTAGAATGTGAATTTTATTTTTTCTGATATGTTGATGAGTGACACTTTTGATTTTATTATTTAGTTCCGCCCACATGAGAAAATTGAGGATTTGAACATGTGTCGAGTATAGGGTTGTTTGGATAACTTGGTTAAAGTGATATGATTAAATAGTTAAATGATTGTAATGGGTATAATGAGTATAAGGAATTTTTTTTGAAGAATTAATTATTAATTCATGACATGGAATGAGTTTTTGGCCTTTCCTGTTTATTGGGAATATTGAATATTTGACATATTGGGAAGATAATTTGGAAACCAGTAATAATAAATGGATGGATTAATTAATTGTTGAATAAATTAATTTGAAAATATTAAGGATTACATTTTTAAATGGATGGATTAATGATTGCATGTTTAATGGTAAATGGTTAACTAATTGATGATTGTTTAAAGAGATATGATTTAATTAATTAATTGTTGAATAAATTAATTTGAAAATATTATGTTATGATTTTATATTGAATGTTTGTTACGAGTGTTGGCCAGGAGTATCTTTTGATGCGTTTTAGTTTTCCATGCCTTATGTTTTCTTTGATTGAGTTGTTTAGAGATATGATATTTTGTGTGGGATGGTCACTAAATATCATGGCTTTTTTCAGCATGTTTTGAGATAATTATGTTGTGCTTGTAGATTGTTAAAGTACTGGACAAACCATTGTTTGAATGGACGGGTTCAGACTTGTTAAAGAATTTGGATAATTCAGTGCTGAGTTAATTATTTACTTGGCTTGCTAAGAATGATTAATTGTTAATTAGTGATTAATAAATGAGATGTTTAATGGTTAATTTTTTTTACTTATCTGACGAGAATTTTTTTTGTTAATTAATTATTGAATTAATTAACAGATTCTTTTAGTGGTGTTATACATGGTATTCTACACCAATGATAAATATATATGTTTGATTGATGAATGGGTTGTGAGATAGGGACTGATGCTCCAAATACACATAGGGTGTTAGACATGATTTTCTACACCAATAATTAATGTATATGTTTGATTGATAAATGGGTTGTGAGACATGGACTGATGCTCCAAATACTCACAGGGTACTAGACACGACCTTATACACCCAACTTGCAAGAAAATATTCTTTTATGGGTCAGAGACTATGGCTCCAAATACCAATGGGTTGTGAGACATGGACTGATGCTCCGAATAATCACAAGGGTGCTAGACACGATGTTATACACCCATTAATTAACATTGGACTGTGGGTCTAATTGGTCATGTGTGAAATGAGTTAATGGTTAATTAAGGCTGTTGTGACATGATGTTTTGTGAATTGATTATGAGAAGGGGTTCTTGCATATTAATGAATTGGGTGAACCATTATTAGTGGACGGACCTAGGAGCGAATCACTATTTTTAGTGGAAGGGCTTAGACATAATATATGGAAGATTAAATTGAATAACTTATCATGCGTTATCCAAGCCAAAGCACAAGCATGGATTCTGTCTTTACTTTGATTACATAGATAGTCTTTAGAGACATCTTTGGTGAGTGACTTATATGAGGAATGTCGGGCATAGGCCGAATCTAAATACATTAAGAATAAGATTTGAGTAATTGATAAATGAAAATTATTATCTAATGATTTTTGAGTATTCATGAAAAATGAATACTACACGTTCAGACACCAGCTGGGGGCTGAAGCAGGTACTTGAGTGTATAGTTACATTTCACTGCTTACATTATTTTATGCATGACTTCATTTATTTAAATTATTTATAAAATGTTTGGATTTGGGGTAGACATTAATGGTCCCAGCCTACTGAGATTTATATCTCACACCCTACTCGGGCAGCCATTGCACTGGGTACCCAAGTAGATTCTATATGGTTGCAGGACTATGTTGTTGGCATTAACATGGGTGTTAGGAGCATAGGTCCGAGAGGAGGCTTGGGATTATTGAGGAGATAACCCTTAGGGCATTGATTAATTATTTATTTATTCCTGCATTGGAAGGTAAAGCATGTTATTTTTTTTCACTGTTTTCAACTTTTGTATCATTATCATGTCATTCATGAATCTATTGTATAATTTGGAATTGGCCACTTTTTCAATTGAATATTATTTGTGTTCTGTTGTTTTTCATTTATGATTTAATGCTTCTTCTATTGTTTGTTATCCACACTGAAATACCATTTTCATCTCTGACAAGAGGTTATAGTCTCCCCAATTACTATCCTTAGACACTCACTGATAGTCGGTAACCTCTAGCATATGGGGAGACGCGCTTGAGGTCATGTGGCGATAGGTCTGGCCCCCGGATTAGTGGTGACCCGGGTCGGGACGTTACAAAAACCAAATCAAACATGTATGTTACTATTTCACACCAAAAAGAATTTTGTTCCTATAACAACCATTTATAACATTTAATTTCATATTTTAATATATGAAACAATGAGATCTACCATACTATGAAATATATCTCTCTCATAAAACATGGTAATAAATTAGTAGATTTACACTCAAACCACATGTACATGAATATTATATGTAGTCATGAAATGGATCCATATCTCCAATATATATCATAATATATCAAAATTCATCATTATATCATCATAAAATCATTAAACTGACAGTAAAACATATGTATTGTAATTAATTTTTTATGAAGGAAAAAAATTGGAATAGTAGGTAGACTCTTAATATATCTAGATCAACTGTAACAAGCTCAATAAATATCTTACTCCCCCTCATAGCATGTCATCACCCTATACATATATAGTTCATTATAAATGGTAAGAAACATTAATATTATGTTTAATTATATTTTTTTTCTTTTTTTGAACATATAATTTATGTATAACCATTTATTATTATTTTTTTATCAGTGATTTTTCTTTTTTACACTTTTATTTGAAATTAGTATTTATTTTTATATTGAAATAATAAAATTCATTAAAAAAATCTTAAACCATTCTCCCACTAAATTATAATATTTACCCACTATAAAATAAATCCACTTTCAACATGGAAAGCCTCCCCTCAACAAATCATCCATCAAATATCATGAAAAACACAATGATAATGGATTGAAAGAAATTATAGTGTTGTTTTGTAAAATTTTAAATCAAGTACATTCAAGTATCCTACATGTATAAAAAGAAACAAATTTAAAGGTAGGTATCATGGATAGAAATGATAAAAAAAATTGTGCATCATTAATATTAGACAGACATTGTTATTTAATAGTTAATATAAGATTGAATTCATTTTCTTTTAGGAATATTTGTCCTATTAATTTATCAAGTAATAGGTATATAAATGTACATAAAAATTTATCGTTAAAACATATCATGTGTAAAAAAATAAAAATTTGTAAATATCTCATCGAATGAATAATAATAAAAACAATCAACATAATAATTTGAGAATCTAAGCATAAAACTTGTAATAGGAATATCATCTACCTAATTCAATCAATACCCCAAATATAATGTCTCAAATAATCATTACCCACATATATATCTTTACAAATTTATTACATCTAATAATAAATAAATTATAATCATGATATCATCAAAAATAAGTAATTATGGGAATCCTAATGAATTCCTTCATAATAAATAAAATAATAATTAAAAAAGATAGTCATTGGAATGGGATTATTCATTAAACCCTAAAAATATGAACTATATAAAAATATAATGTAATAAAACAAATTAAGAATTTGATATAAATACTATATAATCCATTTAATTTATTAACTTATCATTATCATTATATTTTCCATTCAATATCACTGACATATAAAAGAAAAATATATAAAAAATGTACAGGGTTTATGTGTGGATGATAAAAGTTATATAGGTGGAATTAAAGCAATATACTATCTTATATTCTAGAAAGGGTCATAAATTCTAGAAACATAATCCATATGAATTGAATAAAAAACACACATTCCCTCCAGTAAAAAGATTTATTATTATTATTTAGCATGAACATGACACTTTTTCTCAGAAAAAAGGATTTATAATAATATAACCATATCTGTATTGTTAAGTGAAATATGATGTTTCTAACCTAGTGAAACTCTTCCACTCATCCTTGTTGAAATTATAATTTATAATTTGTAGAATAAAATTAATATTTCATACATAAACACACACACATATATATATATATATGAATAAGTTGATGGTCTCTCTAAACACCGTTATACACCTATTCTTCTACCTCCTTTTTCTTATTTTCTTCAAATTTGTCAATAATATTCTAGTTTTTAGCAGTTCTCACCAATTCCACTTCCATAACTTCTTTTATGAAGGCTAATTATTCATTATCATATAGTGAAAAAATTATTAGGTTGTCCTTATTTATTTCATTAGGTTGATAATCATCCTCTGAAGATACCTTGGATTCTATCCTGATTAAGGATTCCTATAGTTGGTCCTCTGGGGATAACATAGCTTCTAGTAATACATTTTATGCCTTATGAGATTCCTAATTAATAATAATGTGTGTCCAATAATGAATTTTTTTTCATAAATTTTTTATTTCTGTGGGATACCTCTACTATTCCATTATATTTTCTCATTATGATGATCATTTATTACTAGCTTGGCTACATGAATGGAAAAGGTGGTATGTTCACTAAATGTGAAATCTATCTCTTCCATCATAGAAATGAAATTGTAAAAACAAACATAACTACAAATAAAAACAAATATTATGGTGGAAAACTATTTTTCAACAAAATCTAATCAAAGTCTCCAACACCGACACCGTAATATTGGTGATAACCCTCTATCTACCATTATCCTTGTTTCATCCCTTGATAACATGTATTCACATCTGGGTAGTAGACTCAGACAACATTCATATATTTGACACATTAATGTTTTACCCTCTATAATGCATCATTTTATTCTTATGGAATATCTGGTTACAAATTTATAAATAATGGTTCTAGAATAAACTATATCTACTAGAATGTAGTGTCTATATAACTTAATTATCATGATCAAATCCATTGAGGGAAGGTTATAGAAACAATAATTATGTATCTGAAATAGTAAATAAATAAATAAATAACTATAACTGTACAGGAATAACTACATATGAGTATGATTGTACTATATGTTTTCAATATTAAGATCGTGAAATATATATACATGGAATATATATTTGATATTTGTATTTTTTTCAAGAATATATTAAATCAATACTTTTTTCTTAATTGACACTCTCTACGTTTCCATGAATATGTTTTCTCCTAGTCACAGACATTATATAAATTCTATAATGCATAAACGAAAATTATATTTAATCATAACAGATAGTTTCATCAACGGTAACAGTGGAAAATTAATATTTTAATCAAAGTAAAAGAAAATCTCAATATATGTAAATATTGTCTAGGAATACTATAAAGAGATAAATATATAATAAAAAGGATATTTATAATTAATAAGTAAGAAATTTTATAAAATATATGACTACCTCATTAAAATAAATTCTATTTTCATTACGAATACTAGAAAAATAATAACTTTCACATTTTTTCCATACAGGAATTGAATAAAAAAATAACCATTTGAAATAAAAAAATCCTTCCTATGTTAGTATCAAAAAATTATCTATGAATTTGAAGATATTTGATGAAAAAACTAAATTATTTATGAATTGTATTATCCCGATGTATCTGTATATTTTTTCTCAATCTCTTCCACTAATTTATTAATATCTATCCTTTTTCATGTCAGCCTCTAATTGCATAGGTGAAGTTAAAAACCTTCATGGATTCTCCCTTATGTATACATAAAAATCTATCTTCAATCAGATAAATGAGAAGCAAACAATCGGTAGATAAATCTATATTTTATTTTCAACATGTATTTCTAACAATAACTAGTGTACAAAACTATCTTCAATACACCAATCAAATGAATGAATCTATATGGAATGTGGCATAGAATAATTACCTTTTCCCACAAACTCCATATAGGTATTCAATATATTTTTACCTTTATACCAACATACAGTAGAACCTGGCTAATGTTTGAACTAGTTCTTATAGAAAATATTGTAACTTCCTTGAATTATTTTATCTTGGATCTTTAACCCAAATTGTGTAAAACAGCATTTACAGAACAAAATGTCAGTATTTTAACACACCATTTTTTATATAGAATAAATCATCCCAAATTTATAAATATGAAACCACACAAACATATTTTGAATATTTGAAAATGAAATTTTCTTTTATATAGTAACAAATGACTACTATTTTTCCCTCTTGAGGAATCTCCTCTTCTGATAAAAATTTAAAACGTCGTGAAATTATTATAAGGATAATAAAAAATAGGAATATTCATGTAGATTGAAGAATTATGCCTTTGGTTATTCAAACATAGTGGTTCCCTCTTATTATACATCTCTATGCTGCTCTTACAATGATTCTGTAGTGTTCATCCCAATTTCATCAGTAGTCACCTTATCTGATTTCATTCATTACTCCATTTATGATCTTTTTTTATATCCTACATCCTCTAGAAAAGTTATTATATTGTTTTTTATATATAATTTAAGATACTTCTTTATGTTATGATGCGAACTTGGTTTCATCCAGGAAGTGGTCCCCCACTATAATTTCCACCGATGAATCCTGAGATTCCTGTGTTATAATTTAAAAGTATTGGATTGTAATTTTATTGATAAACTCTTTATCATAGATATTTGACTCCACATTATATTTTTCGGCCAATCTTTCCAAGTATTTGTGTCATCTATCTGAGTTTACATATTTGTTGGGATTGGACCACTATTTTAATACAATAGGGAGAATGTTCACACAATTTAATAGATTCCCTAATATTACAAAAAAAAACCTAAGACAATAAAATTGAAATTAGAAAAAAAAAATATCAAAAACAAATGAAAAAACAAAGATGGGGAACTCTATGTCCTATCTTTTAATCAAAGGAAACTCCACCAAGTCCCCTGAAAATGTTCTAAAAACATGATCCACCATATAACATCATTACGACCCCTTATGAATCTTTCTTAATTCATTATTTTGAAATTTATAGCTTGTGGAATGAGTTTGTTAAATCATGCATGTTTTTATCATAATATTACCAGTATCTCATTCCATCATAGTTTGAAGAGGATATGAAAAGTTGTTAATATAATACGTTTCATTCTCCATAATTTCCCCATTGAACCATCTTGAACATACTCTTCCTCCATAGAACAATAATATCATACAAAAAAAAGCATTAACATTTAATTCATTATATCATGGTATCTCCATCCATCAATAAATCACTATATTTTACCATCATATACGTTATAGATTCAATGGAATGAGTTTGGAAGGATCAACTTGCAATCTCTTAGTGAAATATTATCAAGTATAAGTAAGATAAAGAGAGATGACAATTTTTGTCATATCCCTCATATGTTTTTCCTATTAAGTTAATATTATGGTGTTATCATTAGTCACACATTTAAATTTTTTTGGAATGGGTGAAAAATCATTAAATTTTACAAGGAATCCAGTCCACAAATTACCACCACGGATCCACCCCAATATTCATCTATATATGCACTTACCATCACCCCCTTACATCTTTCCTCCCTCAAGTGCATTTCCCACCACCTTCCAAATTTTTATTCCATAATTCTCCATTATGATACCACTCGATCAATGTAGATGACCTTTTTAACAACATCATGGTTTCCTCCTTGAGATCATGTGGCACTAGTCAAGGATAACCTTTTTTCTACATAAGATATTTTTTTCATTAATGAATTAAATTATTCATAATTTTTTTCTTTTTTAAGACAAATAATTACTTAATATGGATAAGATAATTAATTACTAAATTATATTAAGGAATTTAGTAATAAAATTGAGTGTTAGAGATAATTTTATCACTATGTAATATCTCTATAAATTTTTCATTATTTTATTAAATATATGAATATCATTTGTATTCTCCCATAAATGGAATGGTCCAAAAAAATATTTTCCCAGTCCTTTATCGTTCAAAATATAGAGATACATTGATAGACATAAAATTCATCAAGTAGATCATTAGGAATAAATTATGGATGGATATGTTTATTTTAAAATACCCAAAAATAATATTCACCTTACAAGAATCATCGATGTTCATTAAACATCCCATATCCATTCCCTTAACTTTTTTTTGAAAGGCTAACTCTGACAGCACATCCAATTGATAATGATATATTGGGATCTACTTAGCAGTTTTACTAAGGTATGTTGTAATTTTTTCCAAACCCATGATGTAAATATTTAGTATATATTAGATATGATGTAAATAAATACAACAAAATTCACCCAAAATTAATGTGAATTCAACTTTAAATAACCTTTTAATAATTTAGACTCCCAACTTTAATCAATGTTTACAGAATTAGTGCATTGGAAAATAATCCCCCTCAGAAAATCATGAATCCAATGTATCTTATGAAATTATCTTAAATATTATATATAAATTCTATCAAAATACAATATAGGTATTGTTTAAAATTGGATCATTCATACTATTAGTTGGCTTTCGACCATCAATTGATGATAGGTAATACAAAAATACCTCAACTACACCACATTCTCTTTCAAACATGTAAATAAAAAGATGAAATCCCATTATTTGAATATCCATCCAATACATGTATAAAAATTTTACTATATGTGATGATATATATATATATATATATATAATAATTTTCTAATACAAGTGAGGAAGAAAATTATGATCTTGGAAATTCCATGTTGAATTTTTATCTTTTCATCCTTCTGATGATTTCCCCCACAATAATTATTGTTCCATATACTAGAAAGAAAATCATTATCATCCATTTTCAATTTCATGAAAATTCATATATTTCAAGATTATAAATCACCAAATAAATAATTATATCACAATAATATATAAAACATATATACATGTTAGAGAATGAAGTCATTTATTAGAATTGATTCTATAATTTAGGAAATACATTATCAAAAAAATCTAATTTAACGAATATTTTATCAAATTTATCCAGAATTGTTTTTCCATTTAAATGAATCCATTTGTGAGAATAAAAAAGGATAAATCATGAACTAATCACTTTTAAAACCCTATTAATGCTAGAATATATGGGTCATCCATAAATTTATAAAATATTTGCTCTTTTATTTCCAAAAATTAAATTTTGTTGTTACTATCTCCAAAGGACATGAAAAACTATTTATAGTGGCAATATATGAACTTTTAAATTCTATAATAGGAATAAATACCTTCTTTACATAGTGTTACTTTTATCCCGATCTTAAGAAACTATAGGTTCTTTCAGTTTTCTTTGTCACCCCCCTGTATATACACTAAGGTAAATTCTAGAATCTTACATATCCGAATTCATATATGGTATAATAATTCTTAAATATAGAGTGATAATATATAAATATTAGAGAAATAATGGTTGACCATATTTTTCAAATCATATAATTTATAATTACATTCACATAGTCTAGGACGATCATTATGTAAAAAAGAAGTCCACGAGGACTCATTCAGAGAAGTGGGGGAATAAAAATTTTATCTTTACATTTATTTGGTAGTTAACCAAATAATTTTTTGAAAATATTTTCTTTTTGATCTTTAATTTTATGAATAAATCCACTTATATTCACTTCTTTGTATTTCGGTGATATATTTATAGTATGATAAATGATTGATCCAATGTAATTAAATAGATTCCATTCCATTCCACAATTTCATTCCCATTATCCATTGAAATGATAAACCAATACATATAAATATGTGAAAGACACAATTTAAGCATATCATTTAATATTAGTACTTAATTTTACCGTCTACCCCATCCCAAAATGTATGTTGAATAAAAAAAATAAGAATACTCTGTTATACATGTGAAAGTGACACTTGAAGAATACAATTCCATCTATCATTTTATATAACACAATAAGAACAATAATTTTGGTTTTTAAAATAATTTGGTGATATATTTTTAAGGGTAAAATGTTAAAAAATATAAATTTGAATATCGTTATATTTTTCCCACCCATCTGTTCAAATTGATACAAATTTTACTAAAAACAACCTCCAAAACTATATAGTTAAATATAAATTTATTATTTCCATTCGAGAATTCCATTTATCAAATACAATTTAAATTAATATATAAAAATAATTTTTAAATCTCTACAATAATGAATCCCATAATAAAATAATATAAAAAATTAATTTTATAAATACGGTTTATAAATAAATATGATTTTAATAAAATAAAAAATTCATACCAGATTCTATAAATTGTGATACCCATTATCAAAAAATGTTCTTATTCATATAATGTGGAAAAACCAATCATAAAACCCCTAAAACTATGCAATGAGTATTTTATATTATATAAATATATAACTTATATAGCAAGAACTCATGATCAATAAATCACATTAATAAAAAGACTATTTTCATAATTTCACAAAAATCAAAAGCACGATATATTATTATAAACTATTAGATGATAATATATGGTAACACATACTTTCCTTCCATATATGAGGTAACTATTATCAAACATTAAGCATTTTACAAAATTAATTTAATTAACAATAAACTATGATAAATTAATGAAGAAAATAATCAATATTAATTAACATGTCATACATTAATGAATGTTCTAACAAACTCAGAATGAGTTATCATAAGAGTTTAATACACATTAAACATAATAATATGATATTCTATTAAAAAAATTTATAATTTTGGAAGATTTTTTACTCAATTTTTAAATATAATTTAACAGTTTTCTATATATGTTAGAATAAATACCACATGTAATTCTCTCAATGTATCATCAATTCAAGTCTGCTAAGATTAACCAAAAATTATATTATTAATTTTCTCTAATTAATATTAACACAAAATAGAAACTAAAACCATAAAATATATATTAATTTTATTTATTTATACAGGTGTATAAAAATATTATACTAAAAAAATATCCATATGCATAAAAATGAATATGGGTAACAAGATTAATTTTTTTTTAAATATTTATAGTATAACTAATAAAATATCATATTACAACAATATTGCTTCTAAACCCCACAATAGATTGGTCCAAATCCACCTTTAAGTGATCAATAAAACATTTACTTTGTAGATCCCCTCAATTTTAAGAATTAAATTGTTAATTGGTTATCTATTCCACTTTACATTCTAAATATTCATGCCCAGACACATCCTATCACAATTACAACCATTGCCTGACACATCCTAGTGATAACTTCCTGACCCCCACTAAGAACTAATTATTACATAATATTTACCTTAAATTTTTCTTTTTCCATTAGAAACCAATTTTTATATATGAATTTATAGTTTTTAAACAAATAATTAGTGGGTGCTTTACTCTTTGATATAACATTACCGATAGTAGAATAAGTCCTTGTTAAAATAAATGTGTTTGATGAGACATAATAACATTTTATAACCCAATAAAAAATTATACAACTAGGATATTATATAATAACATACCCATATAAGAACACAACACGCTTTAAGTCATTAAAAACAGAAGGTAAGAAACATGGACCTTTCTAGACCTCTTGATAAATATTACCTATAAGATCCCCTCATTATCACACAAAAAAAAAGAATTGAAATCCACTATTACTAAAGTACATTTTCTTCATATGACTAAATCATGGTGAAAAATATCTAAATATTCAACATTATTAATATGAATGGGATTGGGAATATTATCCCAATAGGGAATCACCTAAATATTTCCCACAAAATACACTTAAAAAGATAAATTAAACATATTTTTTATATAGAACCATTGTGAATCATAATATATAAAACTAATATAAATAAATATACCAAAATAACTCACACTAAATATAAACCCTTTATAACCCATATTTTTCATAAAGAAACCCACACCACAACTCACAAACCAAATCCCTAAATTCACTCATCGATGTAATGAAACCATCGCTAAATTTTATGATTGGTGCGACTAATCGAATTAATTACACATCCAACAGGTTTTTAGAATCTCCTAGAATCTGGTGAATAATTATTTCCCCTACCCAAAATTTAAATACTAACCATGATAGTATAAATAAATCACCATAAAGTTCATCATTAATATATACCAATTACCACTACTACTATATCACAATTTTCTAAAAAGAAATTACCTAAGATGAAATCATAAATAAAGATTCTATAAAAACTATGATTAAAAAAGACATACTGACACAAACTATATATAAAATATAATATTATTAAATTCTGAAATTGAAATTATTAAAAAGTAACTAAAAAAATATTTTTAGCTTTTTCGTTCCATCACCAAAATCTATTGTACAAAAATCATTATTCTCCAAATGAATATTCAACAATGATTATCTAATATGATTTAATATTAATCACCAAATAAATAAATCATTACAAATAAAACACATTCATATTGATAATTCCATTGGTTAAATAATGATGCCAAAAACCATAAATAACATTTCAAAATTGAGACCTCATTAAAAAATCATGGATTTGTTCCCCAATAGTCTTCCTATGATTGATTATAACGAAATACACATCAATAGACAACATAAAAACATGATCTATGAATTGTATCTGTAAAATAGTGTTTCTCCCTAACGAATATGGGATAATGGGAGAGAATAAGGAAACAATGGGGCCTTATGATTGATTAAATGTAAATATATCTGGTTATATATGGATAAATATAATTACAGAGAAGAGGATATCTAAATTTAAATATAGAGATTGTAGTCTTTAATATTCTTATGTGATAAGAGATAAGTGAATTGTTTTGGTACATGATGAAATCAGATTTTTTCTGAATTTTTAATGACACATGTGGATTAGATACTTAGTAAGGAAAAACTGGTTCTAGCTGTGTGGGTGTTACAAAAACAAACCATGGATAACTGGTTTGGAAGAAATTTTTTTCAAGAATTAATCCATATTTTTTAAACATACAACCTAACAAATTACTGTGATATCCCAATTATAAAATTATTTATTTAGATAAAGAACCTACATGTAGACCCAATTTACCCATTCATACTTACCTTGGGATTATGCATGGTATCATAAAACTATGTTTAAAATATGGGGTCTTCACAAAATATAAAAAATTAAAATAAGTGTTAAATATAGAGAAAACAAAACCCAAAATCTTCATTGGATAATAATATATAAAAACCAATTGAGTTCCTAATACAAGAGGTTTCACATTCCGAAGCACTTCTATTCACAACAATGAGTACAGTATATTTTAATACATCCACACATGGTTGATTCATGCTGTATGGAATTATCCCACGGTTATTATTCATATAAAAATAACTCGGTCACTAAATATAAATTTTTATTAACAAAAATTGACAAATTATTTTGATTTAACGGTACAATGGGTTCTATAGACTCTTCGAAAAATGATATTTGAAGATGAGAGAAACAATCACACCCTAATTTGTCCCCAACCTTTTAGGTTGTTCTTAGGTCCAATGGTAGTAATAAAATATACAATTAGGTAGTAATGGTAAATGTTCATTATAACATATCATTCCATATATAAGCAAATTTTAGTGATTTTTAGTATGAGTATGGATATAACTTTTTATAAAAAAGGTATCAACCAACAAATTTCAACAAAGTTAATTTCATTATAAATTTTCTTATCATCATATTTATTACCCTCTAATATAACCTATAGTAGATGTGAGTAAAATTAGTAAAATTACTTTTCAACTTATCTATTATGAATAATATATCACAATTATATTTCATGCGGATATTTTGGAATAAATGATATACTAAAATGTATCCATACTATCAGTGGAAAAATATCTAAAAATGTTTGATCCTTACTGGAAATGACTAATTTTATTATTAACATTATTCATCCCACCTCTTAAAATTTCACGATTCTATAATTTTGTCATAGTTTTCCTAATTAATGTTTCCGAGATAAAGGAATGTGAATTAATATTCAGTTTAATTACTATAATTTTTTATAATTGTGTTTCTGAAGTATTTCAATTTGATGCTTCCTATTTTAGATAGTTATAAATTTGATGAATGAATGAATGAATTTTTCGTTATTTATAAAGGACATTTAGATGATTATATACTTCATTATTTTAATTTTAGATGGTATATTGAAATTTTTATTAATAAAAATTCATAAAAAATAAATGGAACATTAAAAAGTTATGTATTTGAGAATAATATTATTGATACCAAAATATATGAACTATGAAAGACAAAAAGTAGGTTTTTGGGGAACCCATTACTGAAAAAGGTTATATTACTATCCCAAATAGGATTGAATAAAATTATTAATATATTGATATTATCATGTATAAAACATAATGGTGTTTCCTTAAATCAATGTGGGGTAAGAAAACTAATAATAATAAATAGAAGATGAAAAATAAGAAGGATATTCCCATTGAGATGAATGAAATGATTTCATTTATATACAAAAACTATAATTAATATTTATATTTCATTATAATATGGTATTTAAAATTCTATCTTACTAATTAATGATAGGTTTGATTGAATTAATGAATAGGATTCCAAATTTATTATTCAACCATGAGACTTCTCTTTTAGAAAAATAAATACCCCAATCCTTAGAAAATATGAATTTTCATTTAGAAATAAAATAAATATTTAATTTATAAATAATTATATAATTATATATGGTTTCTATGTAGAATATGAAAGAATCATAATCCATGAGTGTATAATTTGACTTAATTACACGAAATATGATATATATAGTAATGTTTTTGTATATATTTCATATAAGGAAGAGTGTTGGATAGATAAAAATATTAATGTAAAAAAGATAACATTATCTCTACCTAGAAACCAATTCATGAGAGAATAAAGTATTTTAATCAATTATATTCCCAATTAATGGTGGGATAATCTAATTATATGGGATTGGTAATAAAATTTAAGGATTTTGAAAAGCATATGATACCCTTATATGGGAGTAAACAGTGTGACATATGTAGGTGATTTGTAAAATAAATAGAGTTTACATAGGTAATAATATTTAATCAATAATGGATTGGATATTTTTTTACAACATAAATTATGTAAATTTATATGGAAGAGTATATAATATCTTATACATTATTAAATCTTTGGGCAAATTTTTGATGTCTATAAATGGACAATAATGTTTAAAAACAAATAAATCAAGATACAACATTTCATCAAAGAATATGTAATAAAAAATATAATATATTTATAAAATTTTTAGTTTGTGAAAACCCTTGTAATATTATATGGTTTAGTAGAATGAATTATGATAATTGTTCTTAGAGGAAATCCAATATCCCCATGAAAATTTTGGGTAAAATAAAAATGAACATAAAATATATTATGTTAAAAAATTAAATGGAATAATCATTGAAAGGTGAACAAATAAGACAAGTTTACAATGATTCAATGTATGACTATTTAATATAATTATAATAAAATAAAAATAAATTAATTATTTTATTAATGAAGGATAAAATAACCCCTATTTTAATAAATTATGATAAATGATCAAATACTGATCATAATTGGATAAGAAATATGGGAAATCATAATGTCATAAAAACACAATTCAATATGAGTTCATCACAATCTATCCTGGACATCCTAGTTCCCTCGTACTAGAGGTGGAACTGACAAGCCACAATGTGAATTCTCAAACCCCATAGGTTGGATACTAGAACCTAGAATCATACAAGATTAAAGAGGAAAAACAATTACCACTTTACTATAGAAGATAATAGGCAAAATTAGGGACTCTCAAAACTCCAAAATTGAAATTAAAAGAACCACATATTTTTTCCAAACCAATAGTATTTATTCACTAGAGTAGTCATTAAAAAGAAAAACTCCCCAATGGAATCATTACATCAATCCTAAAAGAACCAAGAACAACCACTATCTCCAAATAACTCTTTCCCTTTGCATGGATCAGGAATAATGAAATCTATACAATCCCAAAGGAAATTATAGGGTGTGAGAAATAAATCCTAGTAGGGTCTCACTATATGTTCTAAAAAATATTCTATTATAATAAACAAAATACAAAATTAAATTTGAAAACATGGGTCATATAAATATATTTTAAAATTTAACAATAAAATTTAATTAATTTAAAAAAGATGGAATACATTTCAAACATGGATGAAAAAAATTATATTTAAATTAGATTATATAAATCAGTAGGTGTGAATAAAATAATTTCAGAATCACTGGAATATTTATCAAGACCATTCCAATAAGAACCATGGTAATATACACTATAGTTAGATAGTTTTAGGCAATAGAATCCTCACACCTCTAAAATCAACGATCTTAGCTAATATGTGTACACATGTCCCGCCTGATGATGCCAAATATGACACACCAATTTTCCATCAGGGATAATATCTGATAAACTCGATTTTTATTATAGTTTTGAATGTTAATACAGTTATATAGAAAAATAATCCAAGCGTTATTGTCCCAAATATCCGTAAAACTTCTTATACTATTATATTTTCAATCAATCATTCAATAATTTTAAATTAATAAATTTTCAATTAAAATCGTTATTTATAAATTAATTTCCATGTTTTTAGTATCAATATGAAAAATACAATTTTAAAAAAAGATATTATAGAATTCCATAAATTTTTAACCTAAAAAACTAGGGTTTTTAACATTTCAAATTAATACATTTCAATGAAAAAAATATATAATAAGTACATCAATTCCATGAATATAAAAATAATCCCCATATTGATGTTCCATTTGAATTGGGGGGTTTCCGAAAATCCATTAAATTTAAATTTAAACTTTCAATTCAAATCATAGTGGGTTTTTAGAATTTAATTAAATTCTGTTTTTAATTAATAAATTATATCATGGTTTTAAATACATCTAAAATATCAAATAGATATCCTTACTATTAATCATGGAAATCAGAATGGAAAACAACAGCAATGAGATTTTCAAATGAATAATGTCTGTGGAAGAGATCATAAAATCCATCCTAGGCTCAAGATTAAATTAAATAGAGTTTGGATATATTTAATATGTGATGATATATCAAACTAAAAATAAGAATGAATGAGATATTTTTAGAGTTTAAAATAGATAATATCCACCTATAGATAGAGGGTTTGGATCTTCCACTAGTTCTTCAATTTGTAAATGAAAGGGGGTTGAGGGGGAAAATAAGTTCTTAATAGCCTCCAAATCATTTTAAATTAAGTATAAATGATTAATTTATGATAGTTATCTTAATAGAGGGCTCGGTAAAAAATTGTAACAAATTTAAAAGAATAGAAATTTTTTTCTTGTATAGTTAGAGGTGCAAGACCGCATGGTTAGATAAACTACGTTCCCTAACTGTGTTCCCCTATTATTTGGGTGCAGGTTATATATTAGGTGTTCATATGGGTTTTTAAGCCATGAACTAACCATGAAAACCATTAATTTATAGGGTTACACTATCTTCACTGGGGTCTCATTGTTTGGGCAAACTATTCTTTAACCATACAGAGCTCAAAAAACCTAAAATATTCCATATTTCACCCAAAAAAAACCCTAAAAATATCCAAACACAAGGACAAAAAAAGGGTAAATTAATGCCTAAAAATAAGTAACAAGTCTTTACACCATCCCCACCATAATAATGTTATGTCCCTAGAAATCATTTCAGGAATATCAAAACTCAAAAAGGTGAAGTCGATGCCCTCTCATAAGTGCCTCCCTCTCCTATGTCTCATTAATATCTGAACCCTTATTCCATAGAACAAGAACCAAACATATCTTACTCCCATGAGTTACATTTTTCTTATAATCAAAGATTTTAACTCAATTCTCAATCCTAGATAAGACTTTGTCAATATCGTGATCCTTTAATCTCAAGATATGAGATATGGCAGAAAGAAACTTATGTAGTTGAGATACATGAGACACATTATATATCAACATAAACTATTGTTTATGTTATAAATGGTATGAAACTTTCATTCCCTATTCAAAAACGTCAATTTTTCCAACAAAATAAACAGTGAGCTTCCATTTCCTCCCAAGACATCGATTGCCCAACTGAGGTGAATTTGTCAAGAATGCCTAATCCCCAACTGATAATATAAATAGACTATAATGATGATCAATATTGGATTTATATTGTCTCTGTGAAATATAAATTATCAAATGATTGAATATAATATTTATTTTCATCTATGGTACTAAACTGTCTCCAACCATGGAAATTTCTCCAATATCCAACCAACACCACAGATATTTACACAACCTGCCTTACAAGGCCACAAAAGTAACTTCTAATCACATACTGGTAAATATTATTATAGAAAAACTCAATCATTCCCAAATAGTTATCCCAATATCCACCAAAATAAAGTATGCATACATGAATCATATCCTTAAGAATTTATATAGCTCTCTTCATCTGGCCATCTATCTATGAATTATATGCTTTACTCAAAAAAATGTGATATCCCATAATATTATTAAGGCCATTCCAAAAGTGGGAAGATAAATGGATATATATTTCATAAACTATAGAATATGTATTTATATGAAAACAAATAATCCATTTCACATAGATATTCCAGCACTCCACAACATTGGTTGTATCGTGAATGGTTATAATGTGAGATTATTTTCTCAGCCTATCGATCTTGACACAAATAACATTCTTCTTTTGATTGGTATGATGGAACACAACAACAATGTCTACAGTAATATTATCCCAATTCCATGTTATTTTTGGAAATTAATGAAGAAAAATAAAGGGTATTATGTGTTCATTCGTGACCTATTGGAATTTATAGTAGTTAATATCAATGTTAGTGATGTCCCACATCATACCTGTACACAATAACATTTCATACATATCATGAAATATCATTATGTTTTTTGCGTGAATAGACCATTGGGAATTATAAAAATCCAATATCACATGTTTTCTCACTAGAATATGACAAACTTACATATTCCAACAACATGGGATACCCTATGTGTTTAACAAACAATCACCAATAGGGTCCCCACCATAGAGAAATTTTCAAATACAAAATAACTCATTATCAAATAGCTACTCCAAAACAATCATCTCAAGAAGAGAAGAGGTTATCTAAACACTAGAGAATGCCACCTTGACATGTACATCCCAAACTCCTAAATGAAATTTTATGAAAGTATCTATAATTTTTCACTATTCTGAATATTCATTCCCAACATGGGTCAAACGGTTCATACAAAAATAATTGTAAAAGATATTTCCTTCCCCTAGGTTATAGGAAATGTTGAAATCAACGGAGTATAAGTACTCTACCCATTGACTCTGGAAAATATTCAATTATATTTTGGAGAAGATATTACTCAAACACATAGGGTTGTAATTCACAATAAAAGATTCCAAAAAATAATAATGAAGATAACTCTTCATAGCATGAATCACAACAGTGATTTTCTATCATGGTTTAGATATTTCTTTGCATTTTATTTATGCTTCCAAGAGTCATACTCTACCAAACTCGAACCCAAACATGATACATCTAAAAAGACCACATATCCCCATTTGGCATCTGGATATATCACATAAATGGAGAAATTTGAAATTTTTCATCCCAAATGAACATTACTCCCTAGAGATTGAGAGTGGTCTTCTGAGAATATAACGTTGGGATATCCTTTAAAAAACCAAAATAAAACCCTACCACACCCAGGAACTTCCGAATCTCAAAAACTGTACATGGATGTACCCATGTTATAAAACATTCAAATTTTTACGATCAACTAAGATACCATGTTTTGGGACCATGTGTCCCAAGAAAACCGTATCCTAGATCTAGAAATCACATTTTGATAGCTTGGAATAACGTAATTCATTACTCTTCAATTCAGAAATAGCTCTGAGATGATGTACATGATTGTCCTTGGATGGAGAGTATACTAGGATGTCATCCACAAAAAACACCATTATCATATCAAGATACAAGTTGAATATCCAATTTATTAAAAAAATAATGTCTATAAAATCATTGGTTTCACCAAATGGGAATACCTATTTAGGAATGCGGTTTTATAAATATTACATTCTTTTATTCTTAATAAGTGATAAGTAGATCGAAGGTCTTTCAGAGATAACCACCTAAAACTACTAATCTTGCTAGAAATATCATCAATATATAATAAATGATACACTTTATTTAGAATAAATATGTTTATTTTTTGATAATCAATACACATGAGAAGTGTTCGATCATCTTTCATAGGAAGGAGCATAAGTACCGTCAATGGTGAAAAACATGGGTATATAAATTCCATTTTATAATATTGTTAAAAAAGTGCATTCAACTCTTTAATTTAATCTAGTTCCATGTGATAATATTGAATAGGTACTGAATGGGTGATTGTAACTAAATTAATAGATAAATATACCTCCCTTTCTAGTGGAAACTATGAAATTTAAAAGAAAAAACATCAAGAAACTCAATTGAAACTATAGGGAGATCATCTTCATAAGACATCATCTTCATATCAATGGAAAATAATAATATTACTATCCCCAATACTATATAAAAGGTCCTAAATCTACTCGACCTTAGGTCCTACTCTACCTAAAATACACAGTACTCCTAATCAGGTACATTAAATGAGAACCATCAAAGATAGAAACAAATTCAATCTTTATTATAAATAAAACAATCCATCCTAAAAATAGCATCTATTGGATTCATTTAGAGAACCTGAAAATCTACAAATAGATCAATTTTAATAAAAAATACAAGTATGAAGGAAACAGGAACCCCACCATTTCTTCATTCTAAGGTGTATAGTAATTTCTGTCACATAGGATAATGATTTGTTGGAATATTTAGTATGATCATAATAATCATCAACATAAATGAATGAGAATTACAAGTATCAAATAAAGAAATCCCAATAGATAAATATATAGTGATGGTTCAACAAAAAAGTCCTTATACTTGTATCAACTTATTTTGGAGACACTTACACTATGTGAAGAAGATTAATTATGGATTCATGTGGTTGGAACCCCTTTGTTTTTGAAGTATATGAATGCACCATAGTACTTTTTGGTTATGATGATCCCATTAAACTATATAGGGAATAAGAAATATAATAATATCCTTGAAATTTCCCATAAATCTTGTAATAATTATATATCTTGGGTGCCTCAAT
This sequence comes from Viscum album, assembly GCA_963277665.1. Taxonomy (NCBI): domain Eukaryota; kingdom Viridiplantae; phylum Streptophyta; class Magnoliopsida; order Santalales; family Viscaceae; genus Viscum; species Viscum album. The sequence goes on along the minus strand of OY728162.1, from coordinate 911,127,344 downwards.
GCAAACCTATTTCCAATTCCCAAACATGTGTAAATAGAAGCATATCAAAGGGCCTCTACCCAGAACTTTAGGTTATTCTAGAAGAATCCTTATACTAAGAACCACCACATGAATAAAAACCCTTTTACATTCATTAAATGAACTCATAAAACTATGAATGGTAGAAAAAGGTACTTTTGTCTACCCTGACATACTGGCTAGTGCAAGGTCAATAATGAATTCCCTATCCAGTATGTCAAATTAAGAAGAAATCTTCTGCCTGAAATCTAGATAATGAATAATTTGTTGATGAATAATCTAAAAAAATATATTTTTCTATTTTTAATTTTATATAATCTCATTTGAAAAGTAAATAAACTTGAAAAATTGTTTGCATACTCCTTCATGCTCTTGTGAGCTTATTCGAGTTTGAACATCATTATTTCCTTATCCTGCACCACAGACCCTGAAGAGAACAGATCATTAAAAAGAACTCCAAAGTATTTCTACTCTAAACCATCATGGTTATTTCCAATGACCAGCGAGTTCCACTATATCCTAGTAGGTCCTTCCATCTTGATGTTTTCACATTACACATTAATTGAATATAGTGTTTCTAAGAATTAAAAAAAAATTCTATCTTCCTCATCCAATGCTCATCCTCTTCAGAATAATTTGACCTTTAGAAAAAGATGTCTTAAGGGTAAGGAACTCATGATTATCATTATAGGTCCATTTTAGGTTCCATAACATGATCCTGAGCAAGTGCATGTGTATGTATTTATCCGAGAGTTTAGAGATAATGCATAATAATATCAAGGAGTTTTTTCACATGAGTTTAATTGCTATCATTCTCCAAGAGCTTTCAACAAGTACTATGAACACATCTTCATTGAGGCGTTATTTTAAACAAAATCATCCAAAAGTATAGAACAAAATATAAGAATAAAAAATTTGATTACTCAAACAAAACAAGTACAGAAGTTAATCCCATCTGATAATAAGACATGACATAGATTTTAACCTAATGAAATCAATATTAGGAATGTCACTATAATTATATATTGTTTTTCATTAAGGTGAATCCCCCAAACCATTGACTGTTACTTAAGGATTTTTACAATGATATATGTCTATGAACTCACTAATAACTATATTCTATGTCCTATCAGGCTCTCTCAACTAGAAAATGACATTAAGGAAAGATGCTAAACCTCCCTTTGATTACACCTTTTCATGAACCAACTCTTATAACCTAGTACAATGATACCCAGGTTACCCCTACCATGGCATAAATTGAATTCCAAATTCCAATGGGATGAAAACTAGCACCAGACATCGTACAAGATAAAATAAGGAAACATTTGCCTCAAAATTACTGATGAAAAAAATATAACTCAATGTACTCAAAACAAAAAAAGAATAATGTACCATAAAGAAAATAGGTCTATCGGAATTCAAAATTGAACATCACCAAATATCAAAATAGAAAAAAAAACATATCAAGGAAAATATCATTTCATTTCCAATTTATAAAGAATGTTCACTACCTCGAAATAGTTCTTTTTTTCTCAGTCCTCACAGATAAAAATGAACTATTTCACAAAGGAAAAGATAGGGTGTGATATATAATGCCTAGTTGGATCTCACCTAGAATTCCAAAATATATACCATAAAAATTAGATCATGATTTAAATATTAAACAAAAAAGGAATTAAAATACAATTTCATATTAAAAACAAAACTTGCAATCATTTAAAAATAATAGAAAAAACTCAAAAATGTCTTAAAAAAATATTTTACATAAACATGATTACATAAATCAATAGGAATGAATAAAATAGTTTGAAAATAAATTTAATATATATCAAAACAATCAATAAAATCACCATGGGAATATTACATTTAATAAGATAATGTTCATCTATATGATCCTCACACCACTCATATTAGTAATCATGGATAATATGGGTCCACAAATCCCTTAGGATCTGGATGAATACGACTCATCAACATATCTTCAGGGATTAGTTTTTCTGAAGTATGTTTTTTAGAGTTCTCATCATCAATTGGATTCTAGGGAATAATCCTCCATGCATGCTTATCCAAAAATAATATACTAACTAACTAGACTCTTATAGTCTCATTCAATCAATAAATCATGCAAAAATAATTTCATTTTAAATTAAACCTTGATTTTTAATCCTATTACCCAATCATCAGTATCAATTCACCAATTTATTTTCAAAACCAAAAAATGGGTTTCTCATTATTTCAATTTATTTTCAATAAATATCCAATAATATGTTTTTATAATTTTAATTTAATCAATTTTTATCAAAAATATTACCAAATTAATACATCAATTTCATCAATTTGGAAATACATCCAAAATTACAATTTATTAAGAATTGAGTTTTTTCCCAAAAATAGAGTCCATTTCATATTCAATTTTCAATTCGTATCAAAGTCGGTATTCAAAAATAAATTGAAATATATTTTAAAAAAATCCAAAAAATCGTTGATTTAATTATAAAGAACCCTAGAGATGTGACCACATACCTTTAATAATGAAAATAAAAATGCACAACACCCATAATGGCATTTCCTATTCCAGAACAAAGGATACATAGATCATGGAATAAAACCAAAATTCAATATTTAAATAAGCAATGTTTAGATACACCAAATAAATTATGATCTATCAATCTCAAAAGAGAAAAGAGGTGGGTATTGAGTTAGATTTAATGGAAGATGATCTACACATTAGAGAGTGATTAGATCTTCCATTGGCACATCGATTCGTTAAATGAAGGGGGTTTGAGGATCCAAAGTAATTTTATGAGAGCCTTTAAAGACTAGTAAATAGAGTATGGCTGAGTAGGTATGCATATGTATCTTAAATAGTTTGATTGATATTTTTAAAAAAAATTATAATTAAAAATTTTCATGTTCTTGGATAGTTTGGTAGGTTGGTATGGTTATGAAAAAAATACACCCTAACCATGAACACATATCATGGGGTGAACGGTTTCTACTAGGTGGATGCATTGTTCCATGAGAACCCTCAATTATATGGATTATATGGACATCAATGGGGGTACAAATTTTGGGAAAATCCAGATAAAATCACCTATATCCTAGGATACCTTCAAAAATATAAAAAATTAACCCGAAATCCATTGAATAAGATCTAAAAAAACCTAAAATGGTTTAAGGAATACCAAAAAAAATTAACAAGATTCTAAAAATTTCATATGTTCTTTTCAAAATTCTATAATAAAGAATGGTATGATAATTGGTGGAATATATCTCACATAGAGAAAGAATACATAATAATAATTCAATGATAATATATTAGGTGTGTACATTTATTCTAGTAGGATTTATATGACATTAGAGATGGATACTAGGAAGATACATGATGGAAATTAAAACCTTAAAAATTATTATTTTATAATATGTATGAATCAAATTGTAACAAAAAAATACTATATTGAAAGTAGTAAGATGACAATATTTGGTTCCCTATGAATAAAAACAATCCTCAATGTTCTTATTAATGATATTTACCTATCTCTCGAAGAATCAAATTTTAGAAACTATTTTTGAGGATATTCATGTTTCGTAGAATGAATATAATGAACCTTGTTTAAAAAACTATTAAATATGATTATATTTTAATTCATAGTGATTCCTTACATTTATTCCAAAATATATATGGATGATATATTCTTATTTTTAAAATCAATTTATGTCAAAAAACGAATTTAGTATTAGTATGACTAAAATAATTATGTGATATGAAATATTTTATCTATAAATAAATTTAAAAAGGTAATAATTTTGAGAATAATTTAGTTCCTCAATATTTTCCCACTCTGTTCAATAAGTGGAATCCAATAATATAATAAAAAATGTGAGTTAAACCGAAATATGACAGGAGTATTACATAACTATGATCGAGTGCTAATTATATGTAATAATGAATTCATGAATTAGTTATCCTAAACTAGAAAGTGGAATCGTTTTTATATGTATGATACAATTTACTAATGATAATAATATATGATATTCCCAAAATGATTAATATTCTACTAATCAATTTTAATTTTTTTTTTCATAAAATGTAAGTGTAAAATACTTCATCATTTTATAATCATATGGCTATGAATTAATTAAGACCAAGTACATCACTAGAAACTAAATTATTTCAAATAAAATGATTTTAATTAAGTTATGAAAAAAATCAGAATGCTCTCTAAATATTCCCCATCATGGATATGAAATCCATGCTTCATATTTCTATACTACTTGGTGGCTGTATCATAGATATCTAGTATATCAACATCTTGAAATTTTACATTTTTTTTCCTATACACTAATGGGATATTTTCATGCTTGGGAGATACTTAATGATCACATATTAGTTTTCTTCAATAAAAGGAAAATAGATATCCTTTTTAATTGAGATAGTGAGTCTATAAATCACAAAATTTATCTCTATGATGTGTTTATTTTCCATCCTAACAAATCCACAAAAATATTTACTACTAAGTATTGTTTATTCTATCAACTATGTATAATGGAATATTCATTAAAAATATCAATGTTATGATTGAACCCAGAATATAAATCCTTCTGAGAAGATCCATTTATTATCCCCCTTATTTCCTTTTTTTAATGTTCATACAGCCCAACCATAAGAATATTTATATTTTAAAATTACATCTATTATTATACATTTAATTCTCACAATATACTTTATATATTGTAATATATTTTTTTCTTTTTGAAAGATCTATATTTTCTTCTTATTTTGTAAAAAATCAACACCACATAAAATTCCACATATATAATATCATTTTATACACATGACACATAATAATAATATTCAATACGTAAGAAATAGAAACCAAAAAATGGATATCTAAAAAACTATGTAATGTTTATGAAATAGGAGTTTTGAATCATATCACCATATGTATTCTCATATATAATCATAATACAGTAAGAATTAATATAATATTTAGATATTAGAATATAAAAATAATGTCACACACCTTGTAGTAAGAACCATTCATTTTTAAAAATTATTTTGGCATTACATAGGATTGTGGAATCATATGATTATTATCATGTTCTGGAAATACATAAGATATTAATGCGTAAAAAACATAACCATAATAAATAATAATGTATGCCACTGTTTACCACAAATACAATAATATTTTTATGGTGTAAGTGAACCACTAATGTCCCATGAAAAAATTAACTATTTTAACCATATATATCCCATAAAAATAATATATTGAGATATAAATCGTTAGACATTGAATTAAAGTATAATATTATTCTATCCCATCAATCACATTCTGATGAACTATATATATTTGTGTCATTTTATCATAAAGTAAATCAAAAATATGTTAAAGCATAACTAACCATTAAGAATGGAATGGTTATCCTAAGAATAATCATAAACAATAATTAATCAAACCAATTAGAGATAGTGGCTGACTTGATTAAATCATATCCCTATTGAAACATAGTAAAATGTATTTAATATGGGCATGGTTGAAAAAAAATTAAACAATTTAGTAAAATGTTTTCGAAATAATATGGATTAACTATATTATTTTTTAAATTTTTATTTTTTAAATAAACTAAATTATCGGTCAGAGGTTTTAGAAAAATAATGGAATCAAATTATGAAATATTAGTTTTATATACCATAAAAAATGAGAACTGGATTCTTTCTAAGGAAAACAAATTGGAACAGAATATGACTCGGTAAAAACATATAAATAAGAGAGTTAAAATAATACTTTTGGAATTTTATAAAATAATTTAACTATCAATAGAATGGAACCATACAAAATCATATAAGAAATGAAAAAGACAAACTATAAAACAAGGACATAGAATATAAAAAATAATCATCGATGAAAATAATTAAAACTGAATAGATGAGATAAATAAAACTCAATATAAATGAATCATTTCTAGTGAATTATGAGTCGATGAGAGGAGAAATATTATAAATACATTAAATATAAAATATTACAAGAGTATATTAACATATACTAGGTTTTATAGACAATGGCCTTATAATTTTCTTGTAGTGGAAATTTTGATATAAATAGTGTTGATTTCAAATTTTTTTTTGATAAGAAACCATAAAATTTTATCTTGGAGTTTTTATATATTAGATTTTCTAGAAAAAATATTTCATGAAATTACACTAGGTTATAATTTTTTTTTATTTTTAATATAAAAAATATATTGTAGCCATGTCTCCTTTAGGATTTACCAGAATGTTGGTAGGTAATCGGTCTCCTTTCTCCAAACAATAAAAAAAAGTATTATATGTATGTATATTTAATATAGATCTAATTTTTAATTTCTCTTTATATATATATAGAAGTAGTTTTGAATTATTTTATATATATTGAGTCAGTTTATCAAATTTCATGTAGATTATATTTAAATTTCATAATTTATACACCTTCAAATTCACCTACATTAAACATAATATTGGTTTAAGTAGGTGAATTTGAATGTCTTAAAATCATAAAGTATAAATAAAATCTAACTGAAATTTTACAGAATTAGTGAAAATATTAAAGATAATTGATAATGAAAATTATATCATAAAAAATTAAAAATTTCATTTAATGGAACAATAAAACATCTGTTTCAATATTTACATTTAGTGGATGTTTTAAATTTCATTTAAAATGTAGTAAACCATACTATAAATTTTGTTCATATATTATCTAATTTGTAAAAATCATGTCTTTAATTAAGAATATGTGTGTTGTGTTGTTTTAAAATATTGATGAACTTATTTATATTTTCATTAAATTATTAGATCTTTATTATTTGTATTTATTTTTAATTTTAAACTTTTTATAGTTTTTATTTTATGTGATTATAAATTTACCTATTTGAAATTTAATTGTTCTTTCAGTGATTCATGTAATTTAAATTTTAAATATTAAAAAATAAAATATAATTGAAATACAAATTAAAATTAATTTTATGTTTAATATAATAAATTGAGTTCTAAATACCATAAATCAATAGATAATATATACATGAATGAGTGCAATCACTCTAAATGGTGAGGTCATGTCCCATAATTTAGTGTGTGAATGGTGTTCATGTATCTAGATCCTCAACCTCTATACTGGTGTGAAGTACGATATGCTCCATAGGGATGATCAATTATCTCTAAAACCTCTTATGTACGATGCACTGCTTTCGTCTTAATGGAAGGATGTGTCATCTGGATGTCAGCAAGTGCACCCAATCCTTCTCATGTATCATGAGTAGAATGAATATTCAACAACGCCTATGGAATTATAAATCCTATAATGGATTGGGATTGAAAGCAAGAGTCATGGGAAATGACCCCTGATAGATGTTCGGAATAGTTTTACATAGTGAAAACAATGGATATCCTAACAAAAAAAATGGATCTTGTCCCTCTTAATTCACAATGACAATCGCCTTAGGATAGACCTCTAGAGGTCCAAGTTCTTCCTATGGAATAGGTGATTCCTTTTGTGTAGCATGATGTGGTCTATATAATCATTGTTCTTTCTAACGATCAGCAACTACTAGAGGGTGTTTCTGAATTGTAACCTCCACTCTCGAAGTAGGAACATCAACTTTAAAGGTTGGATTATCATTGATAATTTTTTGAATAACACGATATGCTTGAATCGTCCCCTATATAGCATCATTGATCACTTCCATGCAAGAAACATCCTCCTCCTTTGGATCAGACATACAAACCATCTGTTGTAGTCTAATATATAATAAAAAGATTCAAAAATAAACTAGAAAATATTGCAATAAACAATGTAATAGATATTTATTAACATATAAGATCCTTAACCCCTCTTTTGTGAAGATTAAGATATAGTATATACATCATTCTATACCATGGTTCATACTCGAGCTACACTAATGTCAGGAATTTCATCATAAAAATGCCCTCGATATGAAATTGTGCTCATCTGTCCCAGATGTCATGATACTCATCGTTTCATCATAGCAAATCAACATCCTTCCACCCTATCAGCTTCACAGAATGAAGCACGAGTGATTGTCTCTTTCAAAACAGAATGTGTTAAACACATCAAAACTAGTGCATGAATCTTTCATGACAGTTCAACTCAATAATATGATACTCAATATGAGGTTCTACTATCATACCATCATGAATTAAAGTAGTTAGGTATATGGGAAAATTGAATAATAAATCCTAGTATGACATCCTTGTAATCTAAACTAGAATGTTAGATTTTTCAAAAAAATATATTAAGAAAATGATGATATTATAAAATTCTATAGTCAATGAAAGGTTTTATATAGTTATGTCTGTGGGTAATAATCTATCTTAAATGAGACTATATACACCAAAATTTTTTCATTGATCCCTGATGAACTGTTGTTTCTAACTCCTCTAATAAAATATAAAGTTGAATGTGATAAGTAATAAGAAATTAATTTCATTAACTTATGCTAGCATCAAAATACAATAGAGGTGAGTGATCATACCAACATCTATGAAAAGCATCACACACCACATATATATGATGCTCAAGACCAAAAATAATAAAAGATATGGTTGGGATGTTCTCCCATGACGATATATTATTAAAGATGACACATCCCCTAATATCAATGTGATGTGAGTGGTATGCTATGCATAAGGATCTATTTGTGTACTGCAAGCATACAGATCCCTATATGTATCTCCTAGTCCAATATAATGATTTCAATCTTCCAAGATACATCATGTTTATATGAATAATAGTGTTATTACTGTACAATGTCCATCCAATTATCCATAGGATATTTTCATGGGAACGAATCATAGCATGTGTTTTGTTAATATTTGTGGGTAACATGGAAAACTACATCTCTATCCATCTAAGGTATATGGACCCACCATTTTAGCATCCTCATCCATCAAAATTTTGAGGCCTAGAAATCAATGTACAATCTAATTCTATTCTCCATGATTGGGTCTCGTAACTCATCCCCTAGATAAGAAGACTATATCGGACTAACACATCGTCAATGGGGATAGTCATCCCTCCCTAAAAAATGTGGAATGTGTCTGTCTCTGTTTTCCATCTCTTGGTGAGGTAATGAAGTTTGTGATTAGAAATGAATGAAAAATATGATACAATAATTACATAAAACAATGAATGTTGTAGGTATGGTATAATCACGGCTGGAGGGAGAATGTGATGATAATGGTGTTATCTATGCACCCTGATTTGTTGAACCTCTTGGTCTGCTATCACATCATGTGAAAAAATCAAATAATTCTCACTGAGTATCATATTATCCTCCATCTATATACAATATAATAAAATAAATCTCATTTTTAATATTAAAACATAACTTCAAAGTCAGCAGAATGTTATGATTGGTATAATGTAATACATGAAATGTATATTCCCATTGTTTTATGATGTTTTTATTACTAAAATAAATTAATGTGTATTCTAATTTGTGAAATTATTTTTATTAAGTGGGTTTACATATATTTTTAACTTTTAATGGTTCATTTAAAATATATGGTTTTATTTATTTATATATATAAACATTTGTTCATTATATTCTATATATATTTGATAATAAGTGATATATTATTGTAGAAACTGAGGTAAAAAAAATAAATTATCAAATAAATTTATTTTTCTAGGATAAAATCATATTTATGATCATATAAAGTTAAATGGAAAAGGACAAGACCATTAAATAACACAGGAATGTTTTACGGCATAAAAGAAATACCATTTCATTTTTTGACAGAATGGAGTTTAGATCAAGTGAGTCTAACATTAGAAGTGAAGTAAAATCATGCTTATTTTCAAGTGCTATCATAATTACATCATCAAAAGAGATATAAAAATCATTTTATTTTTCAAAAAAATTCGTCTTCGAATTAAATCGTCACCGTGAGGGGAGGCCTATCATTAGAAGGTAGAATGATTTTGAAAATTTAAACATTATGTACATCTGTTTGGAAGATGTTATTAATCTTCCACTTGAATGTATGCTATATTTTACTTCACTTATAATGTTAGACTCATCTCATCCACACTCTGATTTGTTAAAAAAATTCAATGTATTTCATTTCCATAGTAAATCAATAATTTGTTATTTAATGGGTGTTTTTCTTTTCCATTTCAATTTTTTTATCATAATTTCCATTTTATCATGGATAAATAAATTTATATGATGTTTTATCTTATGTTTACAACATTTTCAAAAACATTTTTTGACGTATTTTCAAATATACATCTCTATAAAGAAGGAAAAAAATTCTATCCCAACAAAACCATAGTTTGAATTTGACAAATAAATAAAACCTCAATTGGGGTATTTTTTATTTAATTTATTATTTTTTACATGATGGTTTATTTCATGATTGTTTTCTCACATGCATGCTTCATGGTTTCTCCATGGATATATGGTTTATGCATTTATGTCACCTCACCTGTACTTTTCATATTTCTTTTAATGTGAATATGAAAGGATTTTTGTTATTGGATAGTAAAAGTATTCATAAATGGTATAAAATTATAACAAAAGGACTTTATACTAACACAATGTAATTAATAATTTGAAAATATCACATTTGGGAAAATAAATCATTATGGATAAGACTGTGAACTCAATCTAGTCATTTTAAGGAATCATTTCCTGTTATGATCTTTTTGATGACATATGTTTCATCTCAGATGCTTCACTTCTCCTTGATGCAATTCGTTCTCATTTTTCTTTCTGATTTACTTTTGTCTCTATAAATTGACACGTCATTTTCAGGTAAGTTGTCAATATCTCCTGATCGTCAGGCTTTGGGAAATAATGAAACCCCCGAATAAGAATCCATAGTGTAGAATATTAGTCAGAAATGGTGTCTAGAAGGTACACTAGATAAACATATGCTTCCCATGATATGTTCATAGAGAACAATTTTGTGATGGAATGTATGCATCAAATCTGTAATGCATGGATGTTTCAAAGATGGAATCACCTTACATCATGAAATATCACAAAGACTCAACTAATTCTATTTTTTAATGGATCCAGACACTCTTCAACATAAAATCAAGAGTATTACATGCATATAGGGTAAACCTAATAAGAAGAATCTACTTAATTGTTATTTTTAATATCTCATTGAAAGTTTCTTTCATACCTTATCCCCTATTGAATCTCATCTGATGATTGTTTTTATCTAACAATAAATAACATAACACAATGATAAAATAACTTTTAAAATAAGTCATTTATATTTAAACGACCCTTGAAAACATAGTTTATGATCCCCATAATTTTTTTTGGTCATGTGCTATACCTTTTCCCCTATCATATGGAAATCCATTTTTCATTCAGAAATTGTTTCATGAAATCTTACTCTACTTGATTAGACTCATTAATTTCTTCAAAAAAAAATTCATTTCTTTTATTCAGATCATATTCTACATAGTAGTGATCATCTTTTAGATAAACATATTTTATCTTTATATTGAAATAGTAATAAATAATAAAGATAATTCAGAAAATCATCATTATTTCATTCTTCAATGGTTTAGTATGGAACGTTATTTGAATATTTCTAGAAATGCATCTAATTTAGTACTGATGAGGTGGTTTTAGAGGTCTTTATATGTCGTGATATATATTGATGGACTCATTGATTTCCCAGTGATGATCAGATATCAAATAGACACCCTGAATGCAGGTTAACTTGTAATTATTACATTATAAGAACCAACTCTAGCATTCCTAGTTTTTCTTATCCCCAATGGAAAATGAATGTAGTAGATCTGAATAGTTTCTATCTTAGGTTTCAGTTACAAATAATACTGCTATATATATTAAATGTCTGGAATCAACCTTAAGAGGGATATACAATCATCCTCATATTTAACCCACCGTCCAATATATTAGGTACTGATTTATTCCTGATGTAAATATATATGGTACCTCTATATATGAAATCATTTTAATAAATTTATTACAAGATATTAACTAGTAATATTCCATAAAATATATAATTTTTTATCTACCTCACTAAAACTATCCACAAAAACTCCAAAAACCCAGTTGTGAGTGTAATAATATTTCAGTTGAATTAAAAAACAACATCATTGATTCTGATTAGACACTAAATAAGGATAATATTCATTTTTAATATATATAATATTCATTTTTTTTTACTCACAAACACCATTTTATTTCATTTTACACTTTGAACATCATTTCACATTATGATTATAATTCCTTCTTAAAATGCACTATTATGTGGTACATTTTTTAACATCATTTAAAGTACCCAATGATTCATATGATTTTAAGGAATTTAATTATCCATATTTTAATTTTATATTTTGGTAAATTAATCTAAACTTCAATATTAAAATTTTTCATTGAGGGATCAATGGAGGAATCATAAATTATGATGGATATATTTGGAGATTAATGGAAGAAATTCTAGAGAAGGAAGATTGGACACCATCCCACTGATGAGAATGTGGGACCCACATTACCAACCCAATTAAACCCAAAGTTCATGGGAAGCTATAATAAATATTGAGGAAAAAATATTTCTTCATGATCCAGTGCTAATTCGGCTTCCATTGAGGTTATTTAGGTGGCCCAATTTAGAGATAAAATTCGGGGCCAAATTCTACATCCCAGAAAAGTAGTTCACTAATCTTTTCATATCTCAGAATCCACAACTCCAAATATTCCCAAATAGCACAGGAGGCTAGAATTCCTCCGGGGATCCATTTTCTTCTTCTATGTCCCACTCGGATTCGGCCATATAGAAGGTCTTCCAAGCATGTCTATTCGGTGGATGAAATTTGGCTTCCACATCAGGTCATGTGTGAAAAAGTTCAAGTTCAACATGATTTCCACCACCCTAGGCCTACCATAATCAAATGGGATTCTTTTTACTATTTTAGGCTCAACCAAAGGCTATATAAATTCCTATTTAAGGCAGTGGTGGTGGAGGAGTTGATCATATTTGGTGCTTTGTTCAATTGTAATGTTATGTTACGATTTTGTTGTCTCAAGATTGTCTTTCACATTTAAGTTGTTCAATTCACATTAGTTTCTCAATAAAAGCTCTTCTTTTCCACATATTCTATTGTTCTTCAAATCACTTTGATACCGTGGGTTGAAGGTGTGAATTTCTTCACACCAAACCTTGTGAAATTATCCACACAATGGTGGAGTTATCATTTTATTTTAATTGTTTATTTACTTCTCCATTTCCTCCCACATGAGTCTACTTTCCGCTTCCATTGAAACCATAGAATAAATGGAGTTCTAACCCTCTTATGGGATGATCCAATGGAGTATCAAGGGGCTGGATCGGATGTTATTTATCACCCCATTAATGTCTAATAACTTCTTTCAATTGAGATTTTTATTTGATGATTCTTAAACTGTATCGTCCTTGTCGAATTTAAGGCCACACACTTCAAGTGATAATACGAACCGTTACCTTGATGTGCTCAAAACATTAGTCCTTCAAGTGTATAGGTGATTAGTATTAAAGAGTCTAGGTATTAAACCATTAAGTTATGATTTTTCTTTATCTTCCTAAATGAACTCAACTCAAATATAAGAAATTGAAATCATTGAAAAGGAAATACGTCCAATCCACCTCAAGTGAAAAACTAGGATCAACTCACTCTTTTAAATTTAATTCACTTAATCCTCTTAGAGTTAATATAAAACCATTTAAATTCAACCCATGTTGTCTACTTCATAGCTAGAAATAATCCATAGAATGTACATGTCTGTAGGTTACTTCTTAGGTCTCTGAGGATTCGATAACCCAAGCTAAACTATAATGACCGTTCTACCTTCATCTCTTGGGTAAATTTTGAGGGAGAATCAAATTTTGGCTCTGTTTCTGGGGACCCAAGTAAGTCTTATAAACACCCATTCTATTCTCCCCCATTTCATCTTTTCTCATCCAAATTCTCTTATCTTGTCCCTTTCTCATTTTTTTTTCTTTTGGCGCATGTCTTCCTACACCTGCGATCAATCAAACAGTCTAGTTAGGGGATAGTCCTGGGGTTGGGGAGTCAAGTAAACCAACAAAACTCTTTTCATTAGATCATAATATTCCTAATACTATAGAGTCCAAAATTGAGCCCATTTAAATGGAAGGTCTTCAAAGCAACCAACTCATAAACCTGGGTGGAAACCAAAATGAAAACCAAAATGAGGTATCCCCAAACATGGGGAATGCAATTGATAAAAACATGAATGAATACCTCACACCTTCCTGGACCAATGCCCCCCATGAATTATACAAAATTCCCTAGGTTATTCCAACTACATCTTTAAACCCCATGTCCTAACCCACCTTCCCACATTCCATGGAATGGAGTCTGAGATTCCCTACCGTCACATCAAAAAGTTCAATGACATTGTAAAAACCATGTGTCCCCCACATCAACTATAATCATCTATGATGAGGATATTTCCTTTTTCTTTAAAGGATCGTGCTAATAATTGGATAAACAATTTGATACTATCATCCATAAACTCTTGGGACCAACTAAAAATAGAATTATACAATAAATACTTTCCCCACCACAAAACAATTGCACTTAAAAAGAGTATCCAAAACTTTTTTGAAAAAGAGGTAGATTCATTCTATGAAACATGGGAGAGGATAAAAGTCACCCAAAACATGGTTCCACACCATGGTTTTTCTATTCCTGAATAAGTTAAAATTTTCTATGAAGGTTTGGGTCTGGGGAACAAACAATTTATTGACATAATGTGTAATGGAACCTTTAAAAACAATGCCCCAAATGATGCTTATGAGTATCTAGAAATCCATTCAAAACAAAAAAAACATGGAGAACATCAACATATTTTGAAAATCTATAGAGAACTACTAGAATTCATACACTTAGAGAAGAGGAAATCCTTAGGGCTAAACTCACAGCACTCTCTAGGAATGTTGAAGAGATAGACCTTATTAAAGTCCATGAAATCCAAACTATTGACCATGTTTCCACAATTTGTGAAAAACATGACCATAAGGTAGACAACTGCCCAACCATTCCATCCATCAAGGATGTTCTTTTAGGAGGAACCGCAGTGAAATTAAATGCATTGAACTTTCAAAAGCCACTATACCGAAACAACATCAACCCAATGTATAATGACCACCAGGCTTTCGTGGGAATGATAACCAACAACCTAGCCAACCACAGGGACAAAATATTTACCCCCATCAGAACTACCAAACCCATAACCAATTCCAAACCCAACCTATCCAATACCAATAGCCACTGGTCCATTTTCAACAAACCATCCCACCTCCAAAATACCCCCTAGGAAAAACCAATCTTCTCATGCACCAACCCAAAATGTTCCACAAAGCCTACTAGGAAAACTAAGAAAACAAATGGAAAGGATAAAATCAGAAGTCTCTTCCCCTAAAAATGAACTTCAACCCATCAAAACTGGAAAGGAACTCATGCCTACTCAGGAAGTACCATCCTCAATATCAAGGGGAGAGTCAAGTTGTACTCACACAACTCATGAACAACTGAAGGCTGTGACTGTTTTAAGAAGTGGGAAATCAATTGATAAACGTGAACAACTAATCGAGAACCCACCTGAAGATTCAAACATGGATTAAAATTCAAATGAACCAAAAGATCAAACTGAAAAACAAGATAACTTTTTCAAAGAAAAACTATTTAACAAACAACCCAACAACTAGAAACATTTCCTCAACGCATGAGGGGGGAAACCAAGCCAGAATTAAGTGAAACATTAAGAAAAATATTCTCACAAGTCAAGTTCAACATTCCCCTTCTTGATGCAATCCAAACCATACCTACATACTCAAATTACCTTAAGGACTTGAGAAATTTTAAAAGAAAAGTTTCACTTAAAAACCAAGTCCTTTTGCCTGCAAATGTGAGTACCACCATTCAAGGGACTATTCATCCTAAGTTGAAAGACCTAGGTTTCCCTTACATCAATGTTGAACTAGGAGAGAGGAAATTTGTCAAGGCCTTGTGTGACCTAGGTGCTAGTATCAATCTCATCCCCTATTCTGTGTACTTCTAGTTAGGCCAAGAAGAACTCAAACCCACATCTGTCACACTTCAACTTGCTGATCGTAGCATTACGGTTCCAAAAGGGATTTTAAAGTACTTTCTGGTAATTGTTGAAAACATCACATACCCTACCGACTTCATTGTCCTTTAAAACCATCCAAAAATTGGAAATGAGGAACAAAACCCAATCATCCTTGGTCATACTTTCCCTGAAACATTAAACTTTTCTATACGAGTCTGAAATGGGAACATTACCATCACCTTTGAAATCATGAGTCTATACTTGAACATCTATAATGCAAGCTCACAAATAGGGGATGATGAAGAAATTCCGGAAGTAAACATGATAGGATGCATTGATAATGAATGCATAGAAAATCAAGGAATATTTCATGGATGTTTAAGTCAAGATGATATTGATTTCCTTTTTTCACATGAAGGAAGGTTATCACCTTGGATTGAATCATTTTCAAAATGCTCTTATAATGAAGTATTAGGCCCAACAATCTGTGAAACCTTTCTGAAAACCACATTCATGGAGACCAATAAAACTTCTTTCCCTAAATCTGATCAAACCAATATTTTAGCTGAAAATTCTATATGTGGGGAATCAATCCTATCTGAAACTCTAAAAAAAGAAATTGATATTGATCCAATGTCCTAATATTATGCTGAAATTCTGAACCAAACTGATCTTGAATTGAAGTAACTTCCCGCTGCACTCCAGTATGCCTTTCTAGGGGACAATTAAACACATCCTATTGTCATTTCATAATCTCTTGATGCCAATCATGAGAGGATGCTTCTTGATGTCCTTAAGAAACATAAGAAAACAATTGATTGGACCCTATCTGATATTCTGGGGATTATCCCACTTATCGGGACTCATAGGATTATTTTGGAATCTGATTCAAAGCCATGTCATCAACCTCAACGGCGACTCAATCCTAATCTCATGGAATTAGTAAGGAAGGAACTTCTAAAATTTTTAGAATCTGGTATCATCTATCCCATATCTGAGAGGGAGAGGGTGAGCCTAATCCAAGTCATTCCCAAGAAGGCAGGAATAACAGTGATAACCAACAAGGGTGGAGAGATTCTTCCAACTAGGTTGAGTAGTGTATGGAGGGTCTTCATTGACTATATGAAGCTAAAATAATTCACCAAGAAGGACCATTTTCCCCATCCCATTCATTGACCAAGTCCTTGAGATAGTGGAAGGCCATGCCTTCTACTATTTCTTAGATGGGTACCCATGGTATAATCAAATTGTGTTCACCCTAGAGGATCAAGGGAAGAATACATTCACATGTCCATTTGGCACCTTTTCATTCAAATGGATTCCCTTCGGGTTATGCAATGCCACTAGAACCTTCCAGCCGTGCATGATGGGAATATTCTCAAACATGGTAGGGGATTTTATTGAGGTCTTCATGGATGACTTCTCTGTTTTTTAGAATACATTTGAGGGATGCCTGAGGGATGTGGAGAGAGTCTTGTTAAGATTTAAAGAAAATAATCTGGTCCTAAACTGGGAAAACTGCCATTTCATGGTTAAAGAGGGACTAGTTCTAGGACATATTGTCTTATGTAGGAGGATTGAAGTTGATAAATCCAAGGTTCACATCATTTTTGACCTTCCATCACCCAAAACTATCAAGGAAGTGAGGTATTTCTGGGGACATGCTGGTTTCTATAGATGATTAATCAGGGACTTTAGTTCAATCTCCCACCCCCTTTGTGCTCTCCTAGTAAAGGATCCTCCATTTGTTTGGACAGAAAGCTGTGAGGCTTCATTCTCAACCCTCAAATCCTCTCTCACCTCTCTTCCCTTTATGAAATCACCGAATTGGAACCTTCCATTAGAAATTATGTGTGATTATAGTGCCTTTTCTGTTGGAGATGTGTTAGGACAATGTTGTGATAAAACTCTTTATGTCATTGCTTATACAAGAAAATCCTTAAATGATGCACAAATCAACTACACCACCACTGAAAAGGAGTTACTTGCTATTGTGTTTTCCTTAGATATGTTTAGGTCCTACCTCTTACGATCCGCCATCACTGTGTTCACTGACCATTCTACACTAAAATACCTCTTCCAAAAACAAGATGTTAAGTCTAGATTGATTAGGTGGGTACTTCTCTAATAATAATTTGACCTCACAATCACGGAAAAAAACGGTGTTGAAAATGTTTTAGCTGATCACCTCTCTAGGATGTAATTCAATGAAATCTCAAATCGTCTTTCTGTGTCTGGTTCATTCCCTTATGAAAACCTATACTCTGTGAGTGACTGCCCTTGGTATTCCAACATAACCAATTTCATAGTTATAGGAGTCATCCCAAAATCATAGGGACTCAAGATCGAAGGAAATTCCTTTCTGATGTTAGTAAATATGTTTTTGATGATCCATACCTCTAAAAGTTTTTCCTTAACCAAGTAATTAGGGGGTGTGTACCAGAATCTGATCAAGAGTCCATCCTTAAATTTGGTCATAGCGTGGCATATGGAGGTCACTTTTCCTCTAAGAAAACATCTACTAAGATTCTTCGGTGTGGTCTCTTCTGGCCCACCCTCTCAAGGGACTCCTACAATTTTTTCAAAGCTGTCCTAGGTGTCAACAAGTAGGGTCCATCACAAAAATGAATCAAATTCCACTCATTCCCATATTAGGTGTTGAAATCCTTGACAGTTGAGGAATTGATTTCATTGGTCCCTTCCCAAACTCTAAGGGATATCTTTACATTCTCTTAGCTATTGATTATGTCTCAAAATGGGTTGAGGCCTTTCCCAAAAAAATCCAATGATCATCAAACTGTGATTAGATTATTAAAAGAAAACATTTTCTCTAGATTTGGAATTCCTAGGGCTATCATTAGTGATCATGGAACTCATTTTTTCAATCTTCTATTATCATCACTCATGGAAATGTATGGAATTTCTCATAAAGTGTCCACTGCGTACCATCCACAGACTAATGGTCAAGCTGAGTTAGCCAATAAAGAAATTAAAAAAATTCTTGAGAAAACTGTTAAACCATCTAGGAAATATTGGTCAAGAAAACTCTTAGATGCTCTTTGGGCCTATCGAACCGCATATATAACTATTTTAGGAATGTCCCCATATTGGTTGTTTTATGGTAAAGCATGCCATTTTCTAGGGGATATTGAACATAAGGCTTTTTGGGAAATTAAAAAAATAAATTATGACCTCTCATTGGCCTAAACAAAAAGGAAATTAGATCTCAATGAACTTGAGGAACATATGATGAAGGCTTATGAAAATTCAACAATCAATAAAGCTAAATTACAATCCTACCAATATCAAAATCTTAAATCAAAACAAGTTATACCGGATAAACCAATTATTTTGTATATTTATAAACATCATCTACACATAGGAAAGTTGTGGTCCAGATGGTCAGGCCCATACATAGTGCATAAGGTGTACCCCCATGGGGCTGTTGAAATTCATGATTCCACCAATGGTGAATCATTTAAAGTTAATGGTCAGAGAGTCAAACCATTCAATAAATAATTCCATAAACCTGCAGTTGATGAAAAATTATGTGAACCCACTTTATATGATGAAAATAATTAATCAATTAGGGGTCCATGTCGAGCTAATGATGATAAAAAAAGTGCTACATGGGAGGAAACCCATGACTTTCAAGTTTCCTATCATTTTTTTTAATCAACTTTATATTTTATATAGGTTACTTAATCATTTTGATATTTAGAAAAATTAGACTATTGACCTGTTCTTCTTTTATGAGTATGGATGGGTATGAAAGGGGAGCACCATATTCATCGGTTTCACGCGGTGTGATCCCTGAGTAATACCTTACCCATAAATTTAAAATAAGAAAATGTATCATTAGTTTGATTAAAAAAATGAAAAAATAGGGAAAACCATAAAAATGATTATACATGGAATTAAATAAGTCATTGTGTTGTTTTTTTGTCTGGTTTCTTCTTCCTTGTATGGTTCATGGACTATTTTGGGTGATACATGTTCAATGAAAGAGGTGACTACATCCTCCAAGAGATTAAAGGACAAATTTCGAGCAGCATGAACTTCAACTTCAACCACCAGGTGACTTCATTCCATGATCTTTATATTTCAATTTCCTTTTTGAAATTCCATTATCTACCTCTACTCCTAAATTTTCATTTCTTGAAACACTGGATACAATGTTGTTTTATTTTGGGGGGAGAGGAAATAAAAAAATTGTGTGTAAATGGAAGGAAAAATTCCTTTAACATTGAACATGGTAATAAAAATTGGAAACTTTGAAACTGAATATCAAATAAGTAAGAATGCCCCGATTCTGATTTTAATCGTTGTATAATTTCATGAGCATATATTTTGGAAAGTGTGGCTGTCCAATGTGATATTTCATCGTTTATATTGGAATCCAAATAAAAAAAAGATCTTAATGCACGTCCTTTGGACAGTGGGTTATTAGTTTGAGTTCATGGGGTCCCCCAAATAAATATCATAGGGTTGGTGATAATTTTAGTTTTAGTATGAGTATTCAATAAGAAAACAATAACTTTTCACGTAGAGAAATGAAATGACCTAATTTGTGGCTTTCGGCACTTGGGGATCATGACTCCATAGTTGTCTGGCCCAGAGTTAGTAATTTTATCTCTATTTTTGGTAATTTGAATTTGTTTTTGACTGAGTTAACTTGAGATGATGCCCAATTTTGTGGGACTAACTTGGTTCCCTAAGGTATTTGATCTTGGGAGTCATCAGCAAAGTCTTGCTACAGGGGTTGACTCTTTTGAGTGCAATTTCAATTACCATGGAAAAATTGGAAAACAAAAACAAAAAAAAACTAAAAAACAAAAAAAAAAACAAAAACATAATAAAAAAAATGAATACTCATCTTAATATTGAAATGTTTTTCCACCTATCACTTCCGTCATTTCCACCTTTAATAAATATGAACCCCCATGTCTATTGTGATGCACAACACATCCTCATATTTAATTGATATTGGATGGAATATGGAAATGACTTGAACCATGGAATGGGCTTGATATTGGGATCATACAATGAAACTATCATGAATTAAAATATTTTGATGGGTTTCAGGATTGTTTGGTATAAGGTTTTTTTGGTGATCATTGTGTATTAAAATGTTTTTGGAAAAGGGAATTCGAATATTATATTGTTAAGATATATTTTGCTCGGGACTAGAAAAACTAAAGATGGGGGGTGTGATTAGTAACTAAATGAGGATAATATTCATTGTTAATATATATAATGCTAATATTATTTATTACTCATAAACACCATTTTAGTGCATTTTACACTTTGAACATCATTTCACATTATGATTGTAATTCATTCTTAAAATGCACTATTATGTGGTACATTTTTACCATAATTTAAAGTACCCAATGATTCATATGATTTTAAGTAATGTAATTATCCATATGTTAATCTGATATTTTGGGAAATTTATCGAAACTTAAATCTGAACATTTTTCATTCAGGGATCAATAAAGGATTCATAAAGGATGATGGAGATATTTTGAGATTAATGGAAGACATTCTATAGAAAGAAGATTGGACACCATCCCACTAATGAGAATGTGGGACCCATATTAAGAACCAAATTAATCCCAATGTTCCTGGTATTCAATAATACTTATAGAGTAACAAATAATTTTCCACGGGATAGTGCTAATGCGTCCTCCATTTTGGTTATTTATGCGGCCCAAGTTAGAGATAAAATTCTGGGCCTGATTCTGTGGCCCAGAACAAAAGTTCACTAATCTATTCATATCTCTGAATCCACATCTCCAAATGGGACCAAATTTTACAGGAAGTTATAAGATATTCAGGTATCAACTGCCTTCTTCTATGTCTCACTCTGATTCAGCCATATAGAAGGTATTCCAAGCGTGTCTGTTCGGTGGATGAAAGTTGGCTTCCACCACGGGTCAAGTATGAAAACGTCCAAGTTCGACATGCTTTACACCACCCTAGGCCTACCATAATCAAGTGGGAAGATTTATAATATTGGAGACTCAAACCATGGCTTCATAAATGCCTATTTAAGGCAGTGGTGTTGGAGGATTTGATCATCTTTGGTGTTTTGTTCAATTGTAATGTTATGCTGCGATTTTGTTGTCTCAAGTTTTTCTTTCACATATAAGTTATTCAATTCAAATTATTTTCTTAATAAAAGATCTTATTTTCCTCTTATTCTTCTGTTCATCATATCACATTGATACCTTTGGTTCAAGGTGTGAATTTATTCACATCAAACCTTGTGAAATTATTCACACAACAATGGAGTGATCATATTCTTTTCATTGTTTTTTTACTTCTCCATTTCCACCCTCATGAGTCTACTTTCCAATTCCATTAAAACCATAGAATCAATGGAGGGTTAACCCACTTATGGGTTGATCCATGGGATTAGAAAGGGGCTGGATTGGATTTTATTTATCACCCATTTGATGTCTAATCACTTATTTTAACTATGATTTTTATTTGATGATTTTTAAACTCCATCGTCCTTGTCGAATTTAATGCCACACACTTCAAGTGATAATACAAACTTTTACCTTGAATTTCTCCAAACATTGATCCCTAAAGTGTATAGGTGATTATTATTACAGGGTGTAGCTATTAAACCAGTGAGGGATGATATTGTTTTATTTTCTTAAATGAACCCATCTCAAATATAAGAAATTGAAATCATTGAAAACGAAATACTTCCAATCCACCCCAAGTGATAAACCAAGATCAACACACTCTTTTAAATTTAATTCACTTAATTCTCTTGGTTTTAATTTAAAACCATCTTAAATCAACTAAATTTGGCTACTTAATAGCCAAAAACAATATATAGAATGTATGTGTGTATAGGTTACTTCTTAGGTCTCTGATGATTCGATAACCCAAGCTAAACTACAAGGACCATTCTATCTTCATCGCTTTGTTAAATTTGATCATGAATCAGTTTCCAACCACGATACAAAGAATTTTTGAATGATTTATTATGACTCGAGGATGATGTATAACCACATAATTTAAAGAAATATCCTTTTTAACTTCTATTTCTACCTCCTCATTATCACTGTTGTCTCTTCCTATTCCATCCTTATAAAATTCATCATTGAATGTATGGTTTAAATGTATATCTAGGATATCAGCTGGGTTTTCCTCTTCCACATCATAAGAAATATCCTCAATTTTTTAGGATGGATCATCTTCAACAACTTTTGTTAGTCTAAATCATTGTATAATTGGATATTGTTTTTTCATAGTAAAATCCTTATTATATAAATCCATCATGGAATCATATAAGAATTGGGAAAATAACTATATTACCTAGACCGAGTACTCGTAAACTCCTAAAGGAAAAGCTACATTTCATAGTGTATTTGTGAATAGAAAATATCTAGAGCTATTTTGATTGATATCTTGACTAGGTTCGATATTTAAGTAACCATGAATTCTTTCTTGAAGTTAACTTAAGGTTACACAATCAGATGTCATAACCATTATTGTTGGTCATGTACTATAAGAATCTTCATTAATGGTTTGAATAACTAACCCATAGCAGTTGATAGGGGGAAATGATTCTCTATATGAAATAAAATTGTTGATGATTTTAATATTATAAATACTATTGACTATGAGGGTTGACTATACTATCATTATTAAACATAATTGTAAAAATATTTTTTTATTTCCTATAAAATTACCCTATTAATCCATTGTATAATTTTTAGTCTTATGAAAGGTATGTTAATTAGTTTATAAATAAAATATGAATCATATAAAATTATATCCCTTTAGAGTGTTAAATTAGGTGGACAACAAGTCTAATTGTTGTGCACCGGTTCCCGGTTGAGTATTTCTCAAAGTGGTGTTTTCAAGTACTACCCCTAGGTGAATATGTACAAGATCCACTTCCAATTTCAAATGATGGAGAGGGAAATGATTTCTTAGATAACCAAATAATAGTTATGATACGAAAATTTTATAAAATATTCTCATATAACAAAAGTTGACACTAATTTTTTGTTGTACAATTTTTTACTTTCATTATGGTATATTCAGTGGTTTGTATAGATAATGTGATATATCCAAGACATACCCATAAAGAGTAAAACAACAGGTGTGAAATATGGTAAGAATAATATAAATCAAGTAAATAACAAATCATGTGTGAAATTACACATCTTTTTCATCTAGTTTTATATCTTTCAACCTATCTTTACACCGTGTTAATCCAATGTTAATCAAAATTTATTTATTAATTAATTATTGATTATTCATTATTTAATAATTAACTAATATTATATTATGATAAATTAATCTTTTATTAATCGATGTTTAATCATTGAATCATTAATAGATAAAAAATAGTTAATTTTTTATAATTATTAGTAAATTAATAGTTAAACACATTGTAATTATTAGACAATCATTATTTAGTCATTAGTTAATCATTACTTAATTATTTGATAACCATTGGTTTATCATTAATTAATCATTAGTTAATAAATCTATAATCATTAGTTAATCATTATTTAATTATTCTATAGTCATTTTTTAAACTTTAGTTAATCATTCATTAATCATTAGTTATTCAATCATCAATCATTAGTTAATTGTTCTTTACGAATTAGTTAATCATTACTTCAACATTCATTAATCATTATTTAATCATTCTTAAATAATTATATAATCATTATTTAATCATTTGTTAATAATCAATTTATCATTACATCATCATTATTTAATTATTAGTTAATTATTATTCAATCATTAGTTTATAACATTTAATCATTAGTTAACCATTCAATAATCATTCAATAATCATTCATTAAACAGTAGTAATTCATTAGTTAATTAAAAGTTAATCGTTAGTTAATCATTCTATAATCATTTTTTAATCATTAGTTATTCAATATATGATCATTCTAAAATCAGTTTTTATTCATCGTCTAATCAATAACTAATCATTTGTTAATCATTATTTAATCCTTAATTAATCATTCATTAATCATTCATTTATCATCATTTAATCTTTCTAGAATCATTATTTAATCACTAGTTAATCAATCTATTGTAATTATTTAATCAACAATTAATCATTAGTTAATCATGAATTGTTCATTACTTAATCATTAATTAATCATTAGTTAGTCATTAGTTAATCAATATTTAATCCTTAATTCATAATTATTTAATCATTAGTTATTCCTTAGATTTTCATTAGTTAACAATTAGTTAATCAATATTTAAATATTATTAATTATAAGTTATTCATATTTTAATCGTTAGTTAATTATTAATTAATCATTATTTAATATTTAGATAATCATTAGTTAATCCTAAGATAATATTTCTTAAAAAATTAGTTAATTATTATTTAAACATTAATTAATCCTTCATTAATCAATCTATAATCAATCTTTAATTGTTAGTTAATTATTAGTTAATCATTCAATAATATTTAGTAAATAATTCGTTATGAATTTTTTAATTATTAATTATTCTATCTTTAATAATTATATTATCATTCTTTAATAATTCTTTAATCATTCTTAAATTGTCATTTAATCATTTGTTAATGATTTTAAAGTCAATATTTAATCAGTACTTAATCATTAGTTTGTCATTATTAAATTTTTATTTAATAATTAGTTAATCTATATTTAATCATTACATAATCAGTATTTAATCATTAGTTAATCATTATTTAATCATCAGTTGGTCATTCATTATTCATTCATTAATGCTTAGTTAACCACTCTTTAATCATAAGTTAATCATTAGTTAATCATTATTTAATCTTGACATAATCATTCTTTAATCATAACATAATCAATAATTAATCAATAATGATTCACTTTCTAATAATTATTTAATCATTTGTAAATCATACATTAATTTTTAGTCAGTTAATCATTAATCATCATTTAATCATTCATTAATCATTAGAAAATCAATATGTAATCACTAGTTAACCAATAATTAATCAATAGTTAATAATTATTTAATCATTATTATATCATTATCATATCATTTTTTATAAATTAGTTATTAATTATTAAAAAATTATATAATCCTTAATTAATTATTCCTTAATCATTAGTTAATCATATGGTATTCATTATTTAGTTGAAATTAGATAATAATTATCTATTCATTCTTTAATATTAAGTTATATATTTTTTAATCTATACTTAATCATTACTAATAATAACTATAATTTCAATACTATATACAACTAACTAAAGCAGTAAATAAATAATATATCAGGAACTAACATAAAAGAAATCAATTAAATAAATAAATAACTTTAAAATTAAAAAACTATCTCTAACTGATTCTTAGGTAACATTTCCACTCTTTTTAGGCCGTAGAAACAACCACACAAAAAGGAAGAACAATTGAGTTATCTATATAGTGAGGGGGAGAAGAATTTATGGAGATTGAGGTTATTTGGAGTGAGGATGGGTCCCTTTTATAGGTAATTTAGGGAAAAGTGTCATCGGTGATGCCGTCTGTTCCCAATATTTACATGAATTGTGGCATCATGAAGTCCAGCTTTCTTATTGCATTAGGAAAAATTTGTAAGTGGCCATGCTTCCTTTTCCATTTCATTGGACTCTGTAAATAAGAGGAAATAGAAGAATTGTCTATTCCACCTTTAATTTATAGAAAAGGTGGAATGCCCACTACTACCTTTTCATAGTAATATTCCAAATCATACATACCTATAATTATCTAAAAAAATACACAATACATTTGAAAATCTAATTTAGTCATGGTATCCTCTAAATTACGTATTCTTCAATTATAATAAATCCATCGATCATGATAATTTAGTTCAGAACCATATTAATATCATTAATATTTTTACTACTCAACTATATTCATTTATTGTGCAAAATTTTGTTAGTTTTTATTTTTTTTTATAATTAATGATAATAATTTTCATTGTTCCAAAATAAGGATGTTGATAATAATTTATAACATGTTTATAATTTTTTTTTTATTTTCATGGTAGTGTAATTTTGTTATTGAAATTTTTTTGTGCCCGATTATGATTCTATGGATAGTATGGTTATGGTTTATTAGAGAATGATTGATTACGATCGTACATGGAAATTTATAGAAAACAACTAGTTAATTTATAACGACCATTAATTTTTTATCCCTCTTGTTGAAACAAATCCAAAACATAAATTTCACATTAAATTATTATATTATATATATTAATATAATGATACTCATTCAAATTGGAATTAGTGAGATAGTAAAACATAGTTCATCTAGGTGGTTAAACTAACCCAAATAAGAAAATGGTATATTAAAGAATGAGGAAATATATTTATTAATGTTATAAAAATAAAAAATTAAAGAATCATAATGATTTCAATATAATATTAATCGTGTTCCTGATGATATTTATAAAGAGTTTATGTTATATTTTTATTGAAATGGATGATGAAGAACTATATATTACGTTGTTGAATTGGCTTCTTCTCTAAAAGGGTTCCTTTCATTTGAAGGATTTATAACACTTTCATGAGATTATATGAAACCAAAAATATATGAGTAATTTACAATTTAGAATATGGGATTTGGTTGAGGATAATAATAATGGATCAATATGATTTGGTAATAATGATAGGGGTAATTTTTTGTAGTATTTAAATGTAATTTTTTAAATTTATCAATACTTTATGTCATAGAGGGTAATTTTACATGAATCATGGATGATAAAAGGAAAAAAGGGTGACTATTAAATTTCTACATTATAATTTTTTTTATTTATTATCATATTTTTTATAAATAATTTTAACTAAACACTGTATTTTATCAATTTTATAGTTTTCCAATGAAATTCATTATTCATCCCAAAAATTTTTTAAAAAAATTTAAATGACCATTTTAGTAAATTCTAATCCTCTAATATTGTAAATTATTTCTATTTTACCAAATTTAATATCTAGAAATGATAACAATCTAATTATATTAATTAAACTGAATAACATATAAAACATTTTCTCTTGAATAAAACAATTCCTTATATATTGGTTTGTCATATTTTAACTAATTATCATTACTTATTCTTTTAATTGTTATCAAATATCTACTATATGGTTTTGTAAATTTTTTATCCATTTTTAACCTATATAAAATCTTTTTTAAATAACCATACATCAAATATATATTTATTATATTTATCCCAAATTGTAATATATATTTCTACATGCCATATAATTGTCCTATTATCCATTTTATACAATATACATAGAATTTCACAAATCAATAAAAATAATTTTTCATATTCATGAATTTCATTCTAAAAACAGTTTATTATATTAATAATTTCGAAATTCTTTCCAATTGTTATTATGGGTGTTATGAACATCCTATGAAACCATGATGGTGAAAATTTCACATTCTTTATCTTTTTATATACTAATATTTTTTCTCCATTTGTAATTTTCATAATATTGTTTCATATTTTATTTTCATAATATATTATTTTTTCAGGTATTTTAGTTTTTTTTACTACTAAAATAAATAATTTAATCATTTTATTCAATTATTTTATGTGAAAAATGTTATTGAAGACATATTATGGGTAAAAACGTGAGCTATTACATTCTTTCCCTTTATAAAAAAACCCAATTTTTGAAATTTATATTTTCATATTAAAATAGACGAGTCTACTTATTTTTTATGACATTCTTCAATAACAATTTCAATTCCTCAAATATGTATTTTTTACCAAGATATCTCATTAGAAGAATGGTCTTATGTCATGTCACATTATCACTATAATCCATGTTCTCTACCAGATAATACTCATATGAGAGATCGTATTGCCTATATATAGCCACTGATTATATGAAAAGTGTTTAATATTATTGTTTCTTCTTTAAAAAGTTATTTATTTAAATAATTAGGAAGTATTCAGAGTTTTTATTGATATGAAATTTAATAATATACAATCCTACTATGACCTAATATATTAAAGGGACAAACATATACTATTAAAAAGATTCCAATCCTTTTGAATCTCATAATTTCCGTCCATGGGGATTCATGATGGAATATATTATGTTTAAAAGAAAAATACTTGTTTTATTAATGATTAAAAATAAAATTAACCTATCAAATGTGTGTCTCTTAAATATGACACTTCATAGTATGAATCAAATTTTGCATATATTGAGAAAATTTAGGTCCAAATAACATCAACTCTCAAACATAATCCCTACTTGTTAAAGTACTCCATGTATTCCAATATATACCATTGTATAGTACCAATGGATTTCTAGAGTAGAAATTACTGTTTATGATAACTCTTATAGTTGTATTTGATGACCCTAACCCCCTTTGAAATTTATAATGTAGGATCCCAAAAAATCATCTAGATATTCTATTATCTAATAAGACTAACAATCAGTTTTTTTTATGATTTTTATTCTAAAATTTCTTCTCAAAATTCATTTCATTGTGAATACTTATTAAGATAATCAATGATTGAATATGATAATAAAAGATCAATTGAATGTTGTACAACATAATACATTAAAAAATTATATATATATATATATAATAGAAAGTGGATCAAATAATAAATCCTCAAAAATAATAACAAAATGTGTTGACTTTATAAATTCTTCATCCACAACACCGATCATATAATATCCTTTAGAGTTATTATGACATCCTATAAGAAAATCAATGGCGATATTTTTCCCTTTCAATACATGTACGTGTAATATTTCCAATATATAAATATACATCATTCATTCATCATTAAATTTATTACAGAACAAGAATATGGATGTGTATTATAAAAAATTCCCCTTTATTTTGTCAATCTAGTGTGACACCCCTTGATTTCATAGTACGTTGTCTCTTTAAAGTAATTTAATATCTTGCACTTCATGCAACACGGAGTTCGAGCACACCACGACTTACCAAACAAGCCGTTCAAAAGTAGTAATGAATACTATTAACTTCATTTATAATTTCATACTATATATAATATTGGAATTCATATCATGTGATTCATATACATAATATAAAAACAAATTCATTTTTTAGATAATAGAAGTATTTTTCAAAAAAGGAAATCCCACTGCCTTTTAATAGAGAACAATTTTTAAATCCAAAATTTAACACTTTTCTATATTCAATTAAATTTAATTAAATTCTTATTTAAAATATGGATATAAGAATTTAGTTTAGATAATATTTTGTGATTTTCTGATAACATTCATATTTTGATGAATAGGGATAAATACAAAATGTTAATTGTAAACAAATTTTTAAATCAAAATAATTTACATTCAAAAATTTTTCATTTGAGTGGTTTTAATGTATAATTAGATTATATTTTTATCATTTAATTTAATTTAGGTCATTTTGTGTAAATTCAAATTTAAATTGTGCATAAACACAAGTCAATCTTTTTATAGTTTTAATTTCATAAGAACCCGCTTTCTTGTTTTCACAATGAGAATTAATTTTAAATTAATTAATTCAACTCATATGTTTTGAATTTTTTAAAATAGACCTAATTTTTGGATTCGTAATATTAAAATTAGATTAGGAATAATTTTTTATATTTTTCTGAAAACATTGAATTTTGGATGAATAGTGAGAAACACTAGGTTATTGCTTAAAATCGATTTCAATTAAAATAATTATTATTATTTTTAGATTTACTTTAAAGTAAATAGATATACATAATACCTATATTAGTTCAATGTAATTCATTAGAATAATTTTATAATATATTTAGATATATAAAAGTTTATTGAATTGTTAACGTCTTTTAACCACATTTTAGGCAGATTCGCAAATTTGCATAAAACATAATTTTACCACTTCTGTGAATTGAATTTCAAAAATCTAAGAGACACAATTGACATCAGTAATTAAAATGCGGATCAATTGGATGAAAATAATTTTTGGTGAATTGTTCCTTTTGAATTTTATTTATCACGGTTAAAATTAAATAAGGTTAATAAAGGTAAAAAACTGATATTATAATTACCCTAACACAAGTCCTAATTCTATTGGATACGTTTATTTTGACCAAAATCAACCTTAGTAATGAAATATGATCCTTTTGGTCCAAATGGATTATATTAGGACATTTCGTATTATTTTATTTAAAGAAGATTTAAAGTGTTAAATTCAATGATTAATAACAAAACCATTTTTAATATAGGGGTATACATAAGATAAATTAGACTAAAAATATTATTTAAAAATCTAAATTTATATCCTAAATCATGGTATTTTATTTATAATTTTTATAGGTTAAATAATTAATTTTATTTATGACATAATAATGATGTAGTAATTACCTTATTAATGAAATATTTATATAATTGATATTATAAATATCATAATAAATGTAAATTTAAACTTTTGATGCATCACATGAATTATATAGGTTAATATTACATGTCTGTGTAGATTTAATGTATTTTTTTCTAAGTAATCAAGTTATATTGACTTTCAAAAAAACCACATATTAAATAGTGTCAAAATCGACATAAATGAGTTTTTTAAAAAATTAATATATTATTAAAGGATATAATATTTCTAAAAATATAAGGTTCCTCCTAAGGAATTATATAATGATATATATTTCCTTATAGAACCACTTGAGGTTCTCTTGGAATTTAATAATATTTTTATTTTCTATGTAATATAAGAATACAAGAATACATTATAATAGTTAACCTATTTAACTAAGAGTTAAAATCTAAACGATAAGGTTAATATGGTGACCTAAACTTGCCTAAAACATATTGGTTGAGAGGATTTAGATTCATCCATACCTTATCCTCGAAATAAATCTATTTTAGCCATTATAACCCTAAAATTATTTTATAATAAATTAATATTTGACGTTTTTTCTAAAGTGACCCTCACCTCTCTTATAAAAGGGTGCTTCCCCTTATATCAAAATCACAACTCCAAATGTATTTGGATCAGCCAAACCCAACTAAAATATCCTTCCGACTAACCTAAATTAAAAATATTGGTATTACTTAAATCAGAAACCAGCCTATAGAGCCCTTTTGATCAAATCAAAAGGAAGAACCTGAAGAAGATTTAATTACTTAATCACCTCTTTAGAAGTTCTTTTCTTCTTCCACATCATATTTATTTGATTTTTTATACTATAATAATAACTCTAGTAACATATACATGATTAGATGTTATTATAAATATGCTACAACCATATTGATTATTCTATCCATCCTATTAATGGTAAAGACTCCATACGTGTGTACGTACGACTTACTATCTCTTCATCGTGGTGTAGTTTGTTATTAAAAATTTAATTATTTGGATGGGTATAATAATGAGTATAATTGATGTAAATTATAAATAAAACAATTTAATTATTCTGTATATACAATATACCATCCAATTACATATGATTTCACTATCAATAGAATGATATCGTCACTCGTGCATACGTATGGATTACCGTCTCCATGATGCATGAGATTCATTTCCATGCTCAATATTCATAGATGATTATAAAAATATATATTATTAATAAGTATGTAATATATGACATAATAATTATACTGGAAATATATATATACATATATATTTATATTTATTTATTTACATATATCTCATTCACTTACTTCTGTTAATTAAGATATGAAAACTGAAACAATGTTTACTCGTACTACGACCTACCTTCTCCATAAAAAATGTTTTCCATTTCATATATCTATATATTATAAATAATTATATTATAAATATATATGATACATAAATAATGTTTTATATTCTAGAAAAAATCAAATTGTGATTTAAGAGATACTATCAACAATAAATTGTTAAAACATGTATGATAGAGAATGTGAGTATTACCCATAATATTATTTTAGCATAGAAATTATTATTAAATGGGTAGTATAGTTCTGGTATAATTTAATAACATGCTATGGTCATTATATAGGAGGATAAACATTCCCTTACCCAAAGAAATGCACATGGTAAGGGTTAATTCCTCAATCCCATTATTATCTGAGAATGTTTATGTGTAAGTAATTACTGTGACATTATTATTATCCATGTCCATGTTTCATAAAAAAATAAAAAATGAATTTTTAAGGGTTAATGGATGGGAATCTTCATCAAGATAATCATTTTATATGTTTTAATTATTTATTTTTCTAAATATTTTAATTAATGTATATGTTTAGTAAATAATTTTAAAGATTTATTTATAAAGACTTGATTGTTTTAAAATGTTAATTCCATTCAAAAGTTTCAAAGTGGTATGGAACACATTGATTCAAAAATCACTTTTAAATGCCTTCCTTTATAAATGTATGACTTTTAAATGATTTCACAAAAGGGTTATTTCTTTCAAAGTGTTTTACTAATCATTTTCAACTGGGTCAACATCCTTTACTAGATATGATTATTTATTTGGTTTGATTTGTTATAATAAAATATTGTATATTGTATTGAATGAGTTATGATATGTTTGACTGTGGATGTGCTATTTTTATTCTATTCCGAATTTATGGTTAAAGTATATACATTTCCTATTCTAGTTTTAATATGAATGTTTATGTTAGGTTTCAATCTTTTAATATGAGGAATACATTAGACTTAGTAAGAGATGGGTGGAGCCCATTATAGCTCATAGATGCATTAATAGGTCTTATGAGACATACCAGTTCCTTGGAACAAGGCCTGGAAAAAATATTTATTTTTAGTCTTGTCACGAGGCCTTGAATATATGGTTATGATGTATGACATTATTCATTCCATAATTATTAAATTAGCTATTGATATTACATGTGATTATTCGACAAGTACAATATCCTTGTGAATAAGTAAATTGCATTATTTGAATTATCATTGCCATACTATGTTGATGTTTAAGTTTAAAAGGATTTTATTTAGGTCATATAAATTTCCTTAAATGTTTATATTTATTTATGATTGATTTCGATATATTTTTATCCTTACTAATCATCTAAGATCACCCCTTTATTATGTTATATTTTTTCGAGGATGCGAGGAAGTGTGGTATGATTGATATGCATGGTTATGATAGGTGAATAATGGAATTCTTAAGTTATTATTTATGTTGTGTTTTATTTTAGAAATTGTAATTTAATGTTCATATATTTAATATATTTTCCAAGACTGCTAAATTGGTCTTTCCTTTGGGACAAGATTCATTATAATACTTCTAATGTATTAAAATAATTCATCGACTCTGGGTAACTTTGGTCAAGATGTTACAGTTTGTATCAGAGAATGTTTAGCAAAATCCATGGAAATAGATTTAGATAAACACTGATTTTGAAACATTTCCCTATGATAGAATTTGACGATTAGTACATAAGATCTTCCTAGAATTTTGGTAATGTATAGATTTTGTGAATTTTCCAAGAAATACATCCCTATCTAGATACGAGCACCTAGATGCATCTTTGGCACAGATGTACCTAGGAGTGAAAACTCCAACAAGGAGTTTCTGGATTGACCCAGGGTATCCTGGTACAAGACAACAGACCTTGCTGCAATATTGGATATGACATTCCCGCGGGCCATGCTTAGGATAATTCAAAATTTCGTTATAAACCATTATGAAAGATATATGAGTAAATACCTACTCAAAAAACATTTTTTTTATGATTATCCATTATATGAATCAATTTTTAAATTTATGTTAGGTATTTTACAAGTTTGGATTTACGCATTGTGGTTCATAAAAAAACCTAGTGTATGACACTATTTAGAAATGGTGCTTAGTAGAAGAAATTAGAACTCTAGAAATACACATGATCTGAAGAGTAAGAAGGATCATATCATTCATGGTACTAAGCCAACATTTTGATGGAAAATAGTATCCCACAAATTCTCATCAAATGAATAAATAATATTATTGGTTAATAAGATAAGTAATTAATTATGTGATTCTTATGGAATTGAATGGATACTAGAGAAGAAAGGACAGTACAGATTAAGAAGGATAAAGGGAAGAAGGGAAGATGGATTTTCTTGTTTATGATAATTGTGGAATGAATCACCTTGGTAAATGCTTGAAGGGAATGAGATTTTTTTATAAGTGTGCAGAAAAAGGAAACCATGTACGTGGTTTCAACGGTAATAAAAATGTTTCATATGTACAAAGCTTCATCAGAAAGGAGTTGGGACACTATACGAATCAATGTCACAATCAATAGAGTATACAACAAATGATTTTGTTGGATAATAGTGAAGTTATGATATTACCACAGATGAAGAGGAATTACTACTGTTATTATGTTGATATTAATGAATTATTTCATTTGATTTTTGTATCAATGATTTACAGGTTATAAGAATTATGGAGTATAAAAGGATTGTACTGAAGTACTATTTCATTAAGGATTTGAGATTTTGTGGTACTAAGAAAAGTGACACAATAACAAGTTAATTTTTTTGGAAAATATATGGTTTAAGGAAAGGTAAAATTTAATATGGTCCTAATACTGAGGGATTGATTTTGGGATAAGAGGTGACTAATTTGAATAAATTATATTGGATATTACTTACTACCTTGGAACAAATTAATGGTTTGTTTATTCCATCATTGTTTATCATTGCAACATATTTGGATTGAAGGAGTATATCCAATATATTATGTTTTATATAAGGCATAAGGATGTACACACCTATAAAAATATGTTTTTATGATAATAAATTTTATTTCCACATTTTAAGAAAATACATGATGACGGTATTCACATGTATATCATGTGACCTTCATTATAAATTTTAGACCGTGAGTTCGGATAGATATATTGTTGATAAGTCTTAAAGTTGGAAAGGACTAGTTTTTTAATTGGATACTATTGTTAAGGTTAAAGATTTTCTTAAGATTATTTCATGATTGTTATAAAAATGACAACATAGAGTTCGGGTGACAACCTGTCGGGTCCGGCAAGGCTGCGAGACTTGAACCCGCTACCGAAAGGTGGCATGGGTGTATCACCTACCACTGGCCTACGTGATGTCCTGGATTGTATTATGACGTTTTTTAAATAGTTCTAACAGATGAATAATAAATTAATTTTTTTGAACCCTATATGATTATGATAAATAGAATATTTTTGACTTATATTATCTTTTGGGAGTGAAAGATGAGTTTGTGGTAGAAATTAGTTAAAGGAGGGAACTCTACTTTTCAAGTAATTTTTTCATTATTCTGTGAGAAAAATAATACTCAAACATTATGGAAAGGATCTTAAAACCAAAAATGTTTTATCCTAATACCTTATGTTTTGATGAACTGATAATATTTTAAGTCATCATAGATTTATGGCTTTATCACCCTCAATTTTCTATTTACTGTCCACATGTTTGTGATTGATGACCTCAATCACTCCCAATAATTATTAATGTTTTTCATCAATTATGTGTATCAAATTTCCACCAATATTTTCCTATTATAAATCATAATTTGGTGGGGCTTTTTTCATCTCCCTTTCCATCTAATTCATGATAAATTTTATTAACCATCATTCTGTTGTGGATTTTCTACAAAGGTATTGTCTATTTTTAATATTTTATTTTCGAAAACATTTTCAAATTGTGAGGATGCAATTTGTTAAAGGAGGGGAGAATTTAACAACCCTAGAT
Organism: Viscum album; assembly: GCA_963277665.1. Lineage (NCBI taxonomy): Eukaryota > Viridiplantae > Streptophyta > Magnoliopsida > Santalales > Viscaceae > Viscum > Viscum album. The sequence continues at coordinate 911,090,516 of OY728162.1, read as the reverse complement.
TTCATAATACGTTATCTCTTTAAAGTAATTCAATATCTTGCGTTACATGCAACACTGAGTTCGAGCGCACAACGACTTAACAAACAAGTCGTTCAAAAAGAGTTCTGAATAGTATAAACCACATTTTGGAATATATATAATAAATATAATTTTTTAATCCATATTATTTTTTTCTTAGACATAATATAAGAACAAATTTATTTTTTCATATAAAAGAATTATTTTTAAAAAAAATGCAATTTTACCACCGTTTAATAGAGAACTTTTTTTAAATACAATATTTTAAACTTTTATAGATTCACTTTAATGAAATTAAATTCTTCTTTTAAAATAGGGACATAAAAATTTAGTTTGGATAGATTTTTGGTTCTTTTCAGATAACTTTCATTTGATGATGAATTGTGAAAAATACGAAATTTTAATTGAAAACAACTTTTAAATAAAAATAATTTATATTGTTAAGTTATTAATTTTAGTGGTTTTAAAGTATAATTAGATTATATTTTTTTCATTTATTATAATTTAGGTCATTGGATGTAAATTCACATTTAAATTTTGAATAAACAAAAGTCAATCTGTTGTTACTATTTACTTCACAAAAACCTGCTTTCTGGTTTTGACAACGTGAATTAATTTTAAATTAATTAAGGAAACTCATATGTTTTGAATTTGGTAAAAGAGACATCAATTTTTGATTCAGAATATCAAAATTAGTTTAGGATTAATTTTTGGTATTTTTCTGAAAACATTCAATTATTGATGAATAGTGAAAAGACTAGGTTATTGTTTAAAACTGACATTTATTTAAATAATTATTATTTTTATTTAAATTTATTTTAATGTAAAAATATATTCATAATACCTGTATTAGTTCAATGTAATTCACTAGAGTCATTTTAAAATAAGATAAGTTGTATAAAAGTTTATTTAATTTTTTAATGTTTTTTACCCACCTTCTAGGAACATTTACAAATTAGAATAAAACGTAATTTTACCACGTATTTGAATTTAATTTAAAAAATCTGAGAGACACGGTTGAAACCAGTAAATAATATGTAGTTCAATAAGATTAAAATAATTGTTGGTAAATAGTAACTTTTGAATTTTATTTACCACGGTTAAAATTAAATAGGGTAGTTAAAGAAAAAGATGATATTATAATTACCCTAACACATGTCTAATTCTATTTGATAAGTATATTTTGAAAAAATTCAACCTTATTAAGAAAATATGAACATTTGGGTCCAATGTATTTGATTAGGACATTTATAATTATTTTATTCAATGAAGTGTTATTAGTGTAAAATTCAATGTTTAATAAGAAAACCATTTTTAATACAGGGTTAAACATAAGATAAATTGGACTATAAATTTTCATTAGAAAGATAAAACTATTTCCTAAATCATGGTATATTATTTATTATTTTTAGACATTAAATATTTAAATTTATTTTTGTTGAAATGATGATGCAGTAATTACTATATTAATGAAAGACTACAATAATTGATATTATAAATATAAAAATAAATGTAAAATTATACTTTTGATACATTCCACGAATTTTATAGATTAATATGACATGTTAGATTTTATTTAATCTATTTTTTCTATGTAATCACGTTTTGTTGACTTTCACAAAAACTAAATAATAAATAGTGTCAAAATTGACATAAATTAGTTTTTAAAACAAATACTATATTATTAAATGATATAATATTCCTAAAAATATAAGGATCAGACTAAGGACATTTATAAAGATATATATTTCATTAATGAACCAATTTATTTTCTCTTAGAATCTTATTGTATGTTTATTAAGCATGTAATTTAAAAATACAAGAAGGCATTGTAAAAGTTTAACTATTTAACTAAGAGTTAAATCTAAAAGATATGGTTAATATAGTGACCTAAAATTTTCTAAAAACAATTGGTTGAGAATATTTAGACCCATACCCACATTAGCTTCTAAATAAATCTATTTTGATCCATTATTAACCGAAAATGATTTAATAATAAAATAATATTTCATGTTTTTCCTAAAGTGACATTCACCTCTCTTATAAAAGGGTACTTCCTCTTATGTCAAAATCACAACTCCAAATGCATTTGGATCGGAGAACCCCTACTCAAATATCCTAACAAATACCCTTACATAAACCTATAGTAATTAATTTGATCAGAAGCCTACCTAATTATCCCTTTCGATCAAATCAAAAGGAAGAACCCGAAGAAGAGATAATTACTTCATCGCCTCTTTCAATGTTATTTTCTTCTTCCACTTCCTCTTTATTTGATTCTTTTCCATACTAAAATAATAAATCTTGTAAAATATTCATTTGGATATTTTATTATAAATAGGATACAAATATATTAATTATTCTACTCATCCTATGAATAACAATGTCACCATACGTGCATATGTACAGCTTACCGTCTCCACGCCGTGCTGTTGTTTGTTATTCAAAACTTCATTATTTGGATGTATATAATAATGAATATAATTGCCATAAATAATAAATATAACATGTTAATTATTCTTTATATATAATATACCATCAAATTACATATTATTTCAATATCAATATAATGACATCATCGCTCGTGCGTACATACATCTTGTCGTCTCCACGACATGATGAGATTCATTTCAATGTTCACCACTCAACGATGATTATAAAAATATATATTATTAATAAGTATGTAATATATGACATAATAAATCTATTTAGTAAATATATTTGGGTGTTTGTGTGTGTGTTTACATATATCTCATTCACTTACTTCTGTTCAATACGATATGAAAACGGAAACAACGTTTATGGGTACGTACGGCCTACCTTCACCTTAAATGGTGTTTTCCATTTCACATATCTATCTATTATACATATTTATATTCTGAATATATTTTATAAATAAAAAATCTTTTATATTTTCTAATCAATTAAATCATGATATATGGGATACTATCGAGAATAACACGTTAAAACATGTAGGATAGAGAAAGAGATTATAACTTGAAATATTATTTTAAACTAGAAATTATTATTAAATGGATAGTATAAAGCCATAAATGGATAATGTATGATATCATAAATATTAATATTTTTATGAAATAATTTAATAACATACTATGGTCATTATATAGGAGGTTAAACGTACCTTTGGCCGAAGGAAAGTACATGGTCAGGGTTAATTCCTTAATATTATTAATATCTGAGATTGTTTATGTGTAAGTATTTACTGCGACATTTTTATCATCCATGTCCATGTTTAAAAAAAATCAAAATGAATATTTTGAGGTTTTTTAGGTACTATATATCAAGATTATCATTTTAAATGTTTTAATTATTTCTTTTTCTAAATCTTTTAAATAATGTCCATTTTTTAAAATTGATTTTAAGGATTTATTTATATGGACATGATGGTTTTAAAATGTTAATTCCATTCATAAGTTTCAAAGTGGTATGGGACACTTTGATTCAAAAATTATTTTTAAATGAAATCCTTTAAAAATGTGTTCCTTTTAATTGATTACAAAAAGGGGATATTTCTCTCAAAGAGTTTTACTGGTCATTTTCAACTATGTCAACATCTTTTACAATATATTATTCTTGTTTGAGTTTGATTTGTTATAATAAAATATTCGATACTGTATTGAATGGGTTATGATATGTTTGACTTTGGATGTGCTATTTTTATACCATTCATGGTTTATTGTTAAAGTATTGAAATTCCATATTCTATTTTTAATACAAATTCATTTGTTATGTTTCAATCTTTTCATGTGAGGAATGCATTGAAATTAGTATGTGACAGGTGGATCCCGCTATATCTCCTCTATATATCGGTAGGTCTCTTGAGAAAAACCAGTGTCTCGGCACAAGTCCTTGACAAAATATTTATTTGTATTCTTGGCACGTGTCCTTGACTATGTTGTTATGATGTCTGGAGTTATGAATTCCTTCATTATGAAATTACCTATTGATATTACATATGATTATTCGACTAGTAAAATATCAATGTGAATAAGTAAATGGAATTATTTGATTTATCTTTTCAATATTATGCTAAATTTTATGATTAAATGGGTTTTGTTTTGGTCTTATACATTACCCCGAATGTTTATTATTAATTATGATAGTTTCTGCTATATTTTTATCCATTCTAAGCATCTGAGCTCACCACTTTTTTTGGTTTTATTTTTCCTAGGATGCAAAGAAGTGTGTTATGATTGATATGCATGGTTAATCTTGGGAAATATTGGTGTCCTCAAGGGAGTATTTATGATGTGTTATATTTTTGAAATTGTAATGTAATGTTTATATATGCAATCTATTTTCCCAAACTACTAAACTTATTGGTCCTTCTGGACTTTATTATTTTTAATCATGAAAATATATTAAAATAATGTACCATCTCCAGGTAACTTGGGTTGGGGAATTACAGTTTGTGTCATAGGAAGATTAGCAACAACCTTGGAAATATATTTCAATAAACTCTAATTTTGAAACATTAACCTAAGAGAGACTTTGAGGATTATTACATAAGAACTTCCTAGAATTTTGGTACTGTAGATATTTCGTGAATTTTACAAGAAATGCATCCTTGTCTGGCTATGAGTAGCTAGAGGCGACTCTAGAACATATGAACCTAGGAGTGAAAACTCTGACAAGGAGTTTTGGGCATGACCCGAGGTATCCTGGTACACGACAACGAGCCTTTCTGCGCTCTTAGTTATGACACTCTCGAGGGATATACTTAGGATAATTCACATTTTTTATAAACCATTATAAAAGATTTATAAGTAAATACCTCCTCAAAAAAACATTTTTTATGATTATGGATTATAGGCATAAACTACTCAATTTCAGTTAGTTATTTTACATGTTTGGAATTATACATTGTGATTCATAATCTAACCAAGTGTATGACATTGTTCAAAAATGGTTCCCAATAGAAGGAATGAGAAATCTAGCAATACGCATGATCCAGAGAGTAAGAAGGATCATATCTTTCATGGTCCTAAGCCAACATTTTGAAGGTAAATAGTATCCCACGCATTCCCATCATATGAATAATTGTATCAAGTGTTAATAAGATAAGTAAACAATTATATGATTCCAATGGTATTGAAAGGAATTCAGAGAAGAAAAGGATGGTAGAATAAAAGATAGATAAAGGGAAGATGGGAATGATAGATTTTCCCATATGTGATAACTGTGGAAAGAATCACCTTGGTAAATGCTTGAAGGGAATGGGATTTTATTATAAGTGTAAAGAAAAACTACACTAAGTACGTTATTGAAAGGGTAAGAAGAAGGTTTCAAATGTACAATTCTTCATCAGCATGGATTTGGTAAACTATGTGAATTAATTTCCCAATCATCAGAGTATACCGCAAATTATGTTGTTGGATAACAAATTGTTTATGATATTACCACAGATAAAGAGGAATTACTAGTGTTCTTATGTTTATATTAAATAATTTTGTCATTTAAGTATTTAATCAATGATGTACTGGTTATAAGAATTATATGGTATATGAGGATTGTGAAGCATTACTATTTCATTAAGGATTTGAGATTGTATGGTACTAAGAAAAGTCACTCAATAGCACGTTAAGATTTTTGGAAAATACATGGTTGAAGGAAAGAAAAAATTTAATATGGTCCTGATACTGAGGTATTGATTTTGGAAGTATATGTGATTGATTTGGATAAATTATATTGGTTATTATTGGCTACCTTGGAACTGATTAATGGTTTTTTTATTCTATAATTGTGGGTGATTACAAAATTTTTGGATTTAAAGAGTATATTAAGAATTCTATGTTTTATAGAAGGATAAATAGGTACATACCTACTCAAATATGGATCTCTGGTAATACATTTTTGAAGTTCCCAGTCAGGATCCAAGGATCACTGAGAGGGAGAGGGGGTGAATCCGTGATAAATTTTTCTTTTTAAGATTCATTCTTTTTGAAACAACCTTCACCTCCCGTCAAAGTGTTTCTTCCCTGATGAGCACCCACAACCACAGGAACACCATATTTACAAGGTTCATTACTCAACAAGAGTAGTTACATCCTTGGTATGGTACGGAAACAATCCAGTACCACACAATCCACTAGAAAAAAAATCCTTTGATGTGGAATACAATGAGTATGATATAACCTTAAACTCTTGTAGAGCTTAGAAAACAATCCGTAAGTGTGTGTGCACCCTCTTAGAACAAATAGGGAATTACAGTACTTCAGTGCTTCTTTACAATTGAACTGTTGTATTCTCTGAAATATAAATCTTCACGTTCCTACCCATAAGCTGGTAAGAACTCTTATATGCACAACTGAATATGTGTGAAGACCACAAAGTTTTCATGCACCCATTAGGGTTTCTTGCGCGCTATTCAAAATCCTGGTTTGAAAAAATCTTCTTCTGCCGTGGAAAACATATTTCACGCAACATCCATTTTTTCTGTGCAACTATTCACTTTTTTGTGCAACTTCCCATTTACACGCAAACCTCTTTCTTTTCGCACAACTCCCCTTTTTCGCGCAAATATCTTTCTTTTCGCGCATCTCACATAGCTTATAATTTTACGTGCACCAGAGCTCGGGATTTCTTCTAAGTGTCCAGAATATTCAAATGAGAGGGGTTCACCTTGTATTTATAGTCTATTTTAATCCTGCGCGAAAAACAATAATCCACGCATAAAACCCTCTTCATGTGCGTAAAAACACTTTCCTGGAAAATCATATTTCATGCAATGCTCCAATTTTTCGCACACCTCATGCCTTTGACAATTTTCGAGCTTCTGATCTCAAAACACCTCTTGCGAGAAAAACATCATTCCTCTATTTCATGCACCACCTTATTTTTCATGCATCCTGCTGATATTTCACACATCCCGTATATATTTCACACATCCCACAAATATTTCGCACAATCTTTTTGTTTTTTCATTCATCCAGCTGATTTTTTACGCTTCCCGCTACTATATCGCGCAACCTTCATTTTTTCACGCACTCCGTCCAATTTTTACCACACTGAATGACTTTTCTAGCTTTTAATGTTCTTGCCTTGAATAAATCTTTACGTGAAAAAATATAAACCGTCTTTAATCTTGTGCCGCCTCTAGATTTTCTGTTCCTTTTTCATTTCTCTCTTTACGGCTTCTCATAACCATTCATCAGCATTCATCATGAACACCACTATCATGATATATATCCTTTGACGGATCAGAAATAGCATCATCAGATTTAGAATGTGAAGTACTAATACATTCCATCTACCAACAACATCATTCCTTCCAATCAAAACTTTATATGACATGAATCATCATTTATCCCACTTTCCATCATAAGGATTGCATCACAAGTACTCCTGACTTATGATATATGTGAAATACATTTCACCAAAGCATAATCTGTTTTAAATTCCTTTAGAAATTGAATTGATTTATCTTCTTTGACAACAAAATATAACACACTGCAAAAGCTAACTCTTCAAACATACTTCTCCATCCAACTTCGTCCCAACAATTTTATTAAAACATTTTAAGGAAATACACGATTAAGGTATTCACATGTATATTATTCAACCTTATATATTTTAGACTGTGAGTTCAGAAAGAAGTACTGTTGATAAGTCTAAAGGTTTTAATGGATTAATTTTAAAATTGGACACTACTATTAATGTCAAATAATTTTATAAGATTATTTCTGGATTGTTATAAAAAAGACAATCCAAAGGTCAGGTGACAACCCATCATGTTTAGTAAGTCCGCGATACTTGAACCCCCTAACGAATGCCAAAAAGGTTGCATCACCTACCACTGGCCAGTGTAATTTCTTCGGTTGTATTATGTAGTTTATGTTAAGAGTATGGACAAATTAATTATAAATTCATTTTTTGACCCTATAAGATAAGTATAAATTGAATATTTTGAGTTCTATTATCTTTTCAGAGTGAAAGATGATTTTGTGTTATAAATTAGTTAATGGATAGAACTGCAATTGTCAAATATTTTTTTCTTATCTTATGAAGAAATTAATACATAAACATTAGGGAAAAGATATTAAAAGAAAAAATGTGTTATCCTAATACATTATGTTTTGATGAACAGATAATATTTTAAGTCATCATAGATTTATGGTTTTGAGGCCTTCAATTTTCAATTTACTGTTAACTTGTTTTTGATTGATGACCTCAATCACTCCCTACAAATATTTATGTTTTCCTCCAATTATGTGTCTCAAATTTCAACCAATATTCTCTTATTTGAAAACCAAATTTGTTGTTGAATTTTTCATTTCCATTTCCCTCTTATTTAGAATAACATTTATTAACACTATTTTCGATCTGGGGTTTCAACAAAGGTATTTTCTATTTTTTAAATTCTATTTTCGAAGAACAATTTGAAATTGTGTAGATGCAATTATTAAAGGAGGGGGAATTTAACACCATAGGATTTAATAGTACATTATCTATTTAAAGTAATTCAATATCTTGTGCTACACGCAACACTGAGTTGGAGCGCACCATGACTTACCCAACTAGACGTTCAAAAGAAGTTATGAATATTTTTAACTGTATTTTGAGTTTTATATAATTTTTATAATTTTAGAATCTATATTATGTGTTTCTTAGACATAATATAAGAACAAAATCGTTTTTCAGATAAAAGAAGTATTTTTCAAAAAATGCAATTTTACTACATCTTAATGGTGAACCCTTTTTAAGTCCAATATTTTACACATTTGTTTAATCAATTTTATGAAATTAAATTCTTTTTTAAAATAAGTATATAAAAATTTAGTTTGGATAAAATTTTTTGGGCTTTCTTGATAACTTTCATATTTTTATGAATAGTAAAATAATACCAAATATTAATTGAAAACAACATTTTTAATAAAAATAATTTATAACGTTAAATTATGCATTTGAGTGGTTTAAAATTATAATTAGAATCTATTTTAATCATTTAATATAATATAGCTCATTATATGTAAATCAACATTTAAATTGTTCATAAAAAAAGTCAATCTTTCGATAGTTTTTACTTCATAAAAGACCGCTTTTTGGTTTTGACAATGGGAATTAATATTAAATTAATTAATGCAACTAATATGTTTTTAATTTTATAAAATAGGCTTGTTTTTTGGATTCATAATATCAAAAGTATCTCAGAATGAATTTTTGATATTTTCTGAAAACCTTCAAATCTTTGATGACTAGTGAAAAACAGTATGTTGCTGTTTAAAACCTACTTTTATTTAAATAATTATAATATTTGTTTAAATATATTTTGAATTAAAAATAGATACATAACACCTATAGTAGTCCAATGTAATTCATTGGAGTCATTTTATAATAAGATAAGATGTATAAAATTTTGTTCAATTTTTAACGTTTTTTACTCACCTAATGGGCAAATTTTATCATTTCCATAAAACATAATTTTACAGCTTTTGGGAATTGAATCTCAAAAATCTAAAAGTCATGGTTGACATCGGTATGTAAAACATAGTTAAATATGATGAAAATAATTTTGGTTGAATAGTAGCTTTTGAATTTTATTTAACACGGTTTAAAGTAAATAGGGTAATTAAAGGTAAAAATGATATTATAATTACCCTAAAACATGTCCTAATTATATTGGATAAATGTATTTTGACCAAAATCATCCTTAGGAATAAAATATGATCATATTGATCTACATATATTAGATTACGATATTTATTATTATTTTATTTAAAGAAGAGTTAAAAGTGTTAATGTCAATATTTAATAAATAAACCATTTTTAATATATGGTTATACATTTGGTAAATTAGACTATAAATATTTATTAGAAATAAAAAAAGATTTACTACCTCATGGTATTTTATTTAAAATTATTAGACATTAAATAATTAAATTTATTTATAACACAATGATGATGCAGTAATTACATTTTTAATGAATGATTAAAATAATTGATATTATAAAAATAAAAATAAATGTAAATTTTGAAGTTTTATAAAATCCACTAATTTTATTGGTTAATGTAAAATTTTATGGTTGATTTAATGTATGTATTTCTAAGTAATCATGTTTTGTTTAATTTCAAAAAAACCAATTACTAAATAGTGTAAAAATTGACATAAATGAGTATTCCAAACAAATACTACTATATTATTAGAAGATATGATATTCCTAAAAACCTATGCATTGGACAATGGAATTATATAATGATACATATGTCATTAATGAAACACATGAGGTTCTGTTGACATTTTATAGTATGTTGATTAACCATGTAATATAAAATTACAAGAATACATTGTAAAAGTTAAACTATTTAACTAAGAAATAAATCTAAAAGATAAGGTTAATATGGTGACATAAACTTCTCTAAAACATATTATATGAATTGATTTTGACCCATCTCCACCTTATCCTAGAAACAAACCAATTTGGATCCATTATTAAAAGAAAAAGATTTTATAATAAAATAATATTTCATTCATTTCCTAAAGTGACCCTCACCTCTCTTATAAAAGGATACATCCCCTTATCTCAAAATCACACAACCAAAGCCATTTAGATTGGAAAAACCAAACCCAAATATCCTAAAAACTACCCTCAATTAAATATAGTGGAATTACATGATCATAAGACAACCTAAGGATCCATTTTGATCAAATCAAAAGGAAGAACCCGAAGAAGAGGTAATTACTTCATCACCTCTTTCAAAGTTATTTTATTCTAAAACTTCCTCTTTATTTGTTTTTTTACATACTAAAATAATAAATCTAGTAACTTATACATGGTGATATGCTATTATAAATTTTTTACAACCATATTAATTATTCTATTCATTCTATGAATGACAAATTCCCCATACGTGCGCACCTACGACCTACCGTCTCCACGTCGTGGTGTAGTTTGTTATTCAACACTTTTTTTATTTGGATGGGTATAATAAGAAGTATGATTGATGAAAATAATAAATATAAAATTTTAATTATTTTCAATATATAATATACCATCAAATTTCATATTATTTCACCATTAGTAGAATGATATCATCGCTCGTGCATATGAACGACTTATCGTCTCCATGACACAACGAGATTCATTTCCACTTTCACCATTCAATGTTAATTTTAAAAATATATATTAGTAATAAATATGTAATATATGAAATTATAATGCTACTGGAAATATATATATATATATATACATATCCCATTCACTTACTTCTATTCAATATGATATAAAAACAGAAAAAACGTTTATGCATACGTACAACCTACCGTTTCCTTAAACGGTGTTTTCAATTTCATATATCTATCTATTAAACATTTTTATATTCTAAAAATATATGATACATAAATAAGGTATTATATTTTTTATGGAATTAAATCATGATATTCATGACACTATCAAGAATAACAAGTTAAAACATGTAGGATAGAGAAAGCGATTATTACACGAAATATTATTTTAACATATAAATTATTTATAAATGAGTAGTATCAAGCCATAAATGAATAAATTATGATAAAATAAATATGAATATGGTTCATTTATAATTTAATAACATACTATGATCATTATAAAAGAGGTTAAACAAACCCTCAACCAAACGAAAGTACAAGGTAAGGGTTAATTCCTCAATCTCATTATTATTCGAGATTGTTTATGTGTAACAATTTACTGAGAAATTTTTATCATCCATGTCCTTGTTTCATAATTTTTTTTTCAAAATGATTATTTTAATTTTTTTATGGGTATCTTTATTAAGATCAAAATTTTAAATATTTTAATGACTTATTATTCTAAATCTTTTAAATAATGTTCATGTTTTAAAAATGATTTTATTGGTTTATTTATATGGACATGATTGTTTTAAAATGATAATTCCATTCAAAAGTTTCAATGTGTAATGTGACCCTTTGATTCGAATATCACTTTTAAATGATATCCTTTATAAATGCACGACTTTTAAATTATTTCACAAAAGGGATATTTATATCATATATTTTTACTGATAATTTTTAATTATGTCGACATCCATTACTAGATATTATTCTTGATTGAGTTTGATTTGTTATAACACAATATTCAATATTTTACTGAATGATTTATGATATGTTTTACTTTGGATGTGCTATTTTTATACCATTAAAAATTTATGGTTAAATTATAGACATTTTGTAAGCTGGTTTTAATACTAATGATTATGTTATGTTTCAATATTTTAATATGAGGAATGCACTGGACTTAGGGAGTGACAGGTGGAGACTGCTATAGCTTCTCGATGCATCGGTATATCTCTTGAGACAAATTACTGTATTGGCATAAGGCCTTGAAAAAATCTTTATTTTTAGTCTTGTCATGAGGCATTGACTATGTGATTATGATATCTGACATTATGAATTCCATCATTATAAAGTTATCAATTGATATTGCATGGGGTTATTCAACTAGTATAATATCCATGTTAATATGTAAATGGTGCTATTTGATTTATCCATTTCTTATTATGCCGAATATTATTTTTGAAAGGATTTTATTTTGGTATTATACATTTCCACAAATGTTTATGCTTACTTATGATAGTTTCTGCTATATTGTTATCCTTACTGAGCATTTGAGCTCACCCATTTCATATGTTTTGTTTCTTCTAAGATGCAAAGAAGTTTGTTATGATTGATATGATGGGTTTTGCTAGGGGAATAATGACATAATTAAAGTATTATTTATATTGTGTTATATTTTAGAAATTATAATGTAACGTTCATATATGTAATCTATTTTCTAAGACTGCTAAATAAATTGGCCCTTCAGAACATGATTCCTTGTAATCATGTAATTGTATTTAGATAATGCACTGACTCTAGGTAACAGGGGTTGGGGAGTTACATATAGGGATTCTTATTGTTATAACTATACATCGATATACTTCAAATATGGGTAAATAATAATCGATTATGTACATCTTCCAACATATAATCCATAAATTTAATTATTATTGGAGAAATATTCTTTTCCTTAATCCAATAATTTAATCATTTTAAATGTTAAACATTGGAATATTTAGAAACTAATTCTATAGGATTATATTTTCCAATTATACCTCCATGGTATTTCAATTGAGGGATTATTAAATAGTATTTTGGGAATGATAGGATATATCCATGTCCATAAGGATTTCTAGGTATGTTAATGGAAAATCCTATATTGTTGGGTCTCCTTAATTACTCATAATGGATAATGTAATATGATCCTTCCTCTTAAATGAATCAAAAACCTTGTTTTCATTTCCAATATGGTCTTGTATTGAGTAGTTATTATACATGAAAAACACTTACCACCTACTTTTCCACATGTTCAAATTCTTCTATGTTAACATATTTATTAGTCACTTAAGATTTACAAATATATTTAAAACAATTCAATCCATAGTGATAATTAATTCACATCACTACTATATTTATTAAAGATTATAGCTCCAAATCACGCATCGAGTATTTTTTCTCAAGAAATTTTAATTAACCAAAGGAATAATTTAAAACCATATTATTTTTTAATAGGATAAATCAAAATCCCTTCTAAGATATATCATTGTATATCAGAATTCCTCCTCTATTTCTTTGTATTTGTAGTATATGTGAGTGGAAAATAATTTTTAATGATCCTTGAAATTATAACCTCTTTACTATTTATAGAGGATCTTTATTCCATTATTTGTTTTAAAAAAAATACTTGATTTAAAATCATAATAAATTTATCACAGTCAAAGATGGTATCTATTTGATCTATTAAAACTATGCATTAAAATATTATTGTTTAGTAGAGGAAATTTTTGAACTAGATATTTTGTTGAATTATATATATATATTTATTTATTTATTACACACACTAATATCGATATTTTATATATCTTAAATTCATACATTTAAAATATTTAATATAGTTTTTCTTTTATCAATGTTATTTCCATAATCCTAAAATTCTATTAATTATTTTCTACTATCATATAATGTTTGAAAATATAATTTATAAAGGCATTTAAAAATTTATCCACATAACTTCTTAGGAAAGTATTTATGACACCCAATATGATAGCTTAGGATTCTAAAAATCTTTTATGAATCACCTTGAATTCATTTTTCTAATAAAAAGTATTATATGATGTCTTATGTATATCCAACATTTTTCTATAATTGATAATATACGCATCAAAGGTTAATCATTTAGAGTAATTGATCCCCACATAATTGATAAAAAAATCATCCTTATCAGTGTAGGATAATTATAATTGATCATCATTATTTTGGTTCATGATTATCAATGAAAATATGTATTAATATATAATTATTCATATCAACTGGGAATCTTCCACCACATGGTGACATACATGGGAATTTAAGAGCTTTTTATATATTCTACTATTGTTTCTTAGTCAATTATTCTAATTTAATAGGAGTAAATATATGTTGAATCTTCTGAAAATGAATGACTTGTGTATGATTTTTATGGGAAAAAACTATTAATCAATGTTGATAACTATATTTTATTCTATAAGTATATCAATCTATTAATGAATTATTTTAATATCCTCTATATTATATTTTTCATAACTATTTAATATCAATACCCCTCAGGATTTTGTACTAAGACCCAAAAAGTTTATATAATTTTCAAAGAGGGTTCATAGTCTCATATTAACTAATAGTTGATCATGATCTGATTTGCGATAAAAAAGATTATTTTACAATCATATCAATTCATATTCGATCAATATATATATAATTAGTCTATATCCCAAAATATCATCAACTTCAATGAACTGGATAACAAAATAATTTCTGGTAGTGAATTCTAAAAATCCATAATGAAATAAGAGTTATAGGCATTGTATTCAATCAAAAATCCCCCATGTTATGATTATCCTTAGTAGTAATAATGTTAAAAGATCATCATTTATACCATATTTGTGTAGGTTGCTGACATTGGGTATCCCCATTAAACTATAATTTCTTTTATTTATCCTGATTGTGTCAGAATTCATTACATTTGAGTCATTGAACCATTGGAGGTGTATTTGTATGGATTTTCAACTATTTTATTTTGATGGCCAGCTTCATCATATATCATTTGAATTTATGTTCTTGATGGGATTATTTTTTTAAAATGATGCATCTCTATGTATCATTTTTAAAAATAACCCATGATTCATCCAACATATTAATAATTTGGTAATATGAATCATTTGTCTACTGTTTTTTATTTTAAAAAGATCAACTTTTATTTTTTTTCAAAAACCATATGTACAAGAGTCTCTGATTTATATTTCATCCTTTCAATTAATCAAACAAAATCTCTTTCCAGCTACCAATATCCAACATAAAAATCATTTTTGGAGACATGGTTTTAAAATACTATTGAATAAATTAGTTTTAATTTCTTTATCAATGAAAACACCATTGGCATACCTTTATTGTCTTGTGAATTTTACTTCATAGGTAAAAATGGATTAACCCACCCTAATTTTCACCTATACAACTTATCCCTAATATTAAAATGATTACTTAAATGAATACATTTATTGAAAATTATTTCAATTTTTATGCATAAAAATTCATTATTTCCTTTTACTTCATCATTAGGTTCACACATTGATCTGACTCACTATAAAAAATATAAAACTAACCTAACTCATGAAACCAGTAATGAATAAAAATATATATTATTTATATCTTTTCTCCTATTTTTAGAAGTTAATTTATTAGAATAACTATTAACTAATGGTGGATGTTGTCACATGAAATAATAAATTGTAATTTGTTATTTACTTGAAAAATTTTATTTCTAAAAATGGATTATGGAATTCTTGAAATGTTATGACTATTTTTTTATCATAACTAATATATTTTCAACTCCTACTCTGATCCCACTGAGATTTTTATTGGGAGAACCATTTAAGTATTCATCACACTCATTGTTCACTTGGTTCCACATGATTATTAACATTTATTAAAACCATAATGTTTAGTGGGAGTATTAAATAGAAATATTAATAGTAATAAATATTTTTAGAATGAAAATAACTCCTATTAAGGATTCAATTATAAAACCAACAGTTAATCGTATAATGTATTAGGATAAAATTTTCACACTGTTGGATCATCCAATAAAACATTTTATATAGTCTTGGTTTCTTTATGCATTCACATGTTACTCAATATATCATAATCCTAATACATTACTACAACATTTTATTATATCAAATGAGATGAAAAAAATAAGAACACACAAGTTACAAGTTATCCATGATTAATCATTATATTATCACAAAAAATAAAACTGTGATAAACAATAGGTTTGGTTTAATTATGTATTGGCCACATAAATTTTTTTATTTTACAATAATTCACAACTATCTCCCCCAAAATTATCATGATATGTTATCCTTATAAAAATTTGATAAAATGTTTCCTCTATATTTCCTGGAGATTGAAAATATTAGAAAATTTTCCATCTCATATGATGAATAATTCTAAAAAATCGTATATATCAATAAATGTTGGATATCTAATCACAAATATGATCATAAGGAAGAAATTTTTAAACTACATATATGATTAATATAATCAAACAAGAATTCAATAAACCATCATAACATAACACATCCATTATAAAGAAATAAGTTTCCAGAAAACACCCTTTAATTATATATAAATAATATAGATAAAGAAATTTTATAATTTCATTAAAACATATCATCAATGAAACGTAATAAACATGGAAGGAAATTTGAATAGGTGGTTAACACTTGAATTAAACATTAAACAATATTTTATTAAATAACATGAAAAACCCTTTAATTTTATGATATCACTTATTTTAGATGGAAATAATTTATAAATCTGTCATTATTTCAAAAGGAATGTGAAAATAAGCTTAAATTTCTATGAAACCCCATTAAATTAAGGAATAAAACCATTGAAATTAAAATAGATTAAAACGGTGGTTGAGAGAGACCACGAAGAGAATAATAATTTATATTATTATAATATTTCATCAAAATATTAATAAAGAAAATTCAAATTAAATATATAATAAACGTCAACAAAAATATAATTAACGACATTGATAAATGATAAACACATGAAAAATATTATATAATATGGTAATAGATGAAAACAATTCTAACTAAATAGATGATATAATGAAAATTACACATACAATATAATTTCAAGTGTTTTATAAATCAATAAAATAGGAAGTGGCATAATGATGTGATAAAAATAGAAAATACTATAGTAGAATATACTAGATTTGATTTTCATGATATAAGGTATAAAAATTTTACCAAATGGAAATTTAGACATAGAGAACCGTGATATAAATGTGATATTTGAAAAGAAAAAGTATGTATTACATTTAACATCCATTTATGTGTTGTATCCTCTATTATAATATATATAAAATGTTCCATCATTTACTTATTAATTGTATTCGTATCAGTTTTTTTAATCTTTAATTGAATTTATATATTATTCATATATTTTTATAAATTATTCTATTAGTTATTTAATGTTAGTAATTTTAATTATTTGGTACATGTTATATAATGCTGAGGTAGACCCTAATTTATTGATAAAAATCTATTCATTTAAATATTAATCATGATATAGAAATCATTTTTTGAAATGATTTATGAATTTATAGAATCATCATGGTAAAGGTGTCAGTGGGGTTCGAGAGAATCAATTTCATGATGATCATGTTGTTTGTAATTTAATAATAATAATGATTTATTTTATAATAAAAAACAATATTCTTTCCCCCATGAGAAAAATAATATTTGTCATATAAGTTATAATTTAATACTATATAATACCTGTATAAATATTCTAATACTCGTTTATGATTGGAATAGTGAATAGACTATAAAATAGTTTATTTAGTTGGTTTAACTAGACAAAACTAGAACATATTATAATATAGAATGAGAAATATTATTGTGTCATATTATTAAAATAATACTTTTTAAAAAAATTAATATGAGATATTTATATTGTATAATGTTATTTTGAACTAATGGAGATGAAAAGAAAATTAAAAATGATATTTTGGAATCATAATCTTTCCATGAAGAATTTATTCATTCTCGAAATAGTATTCCATTAGACTGAATAATTCATTGATACTTTCTAAGAAAGAAATTAAAAAATAAATAATAATTATTTTTAGAATTAATTTTTTTTCAGATTAAGCAGAAAAATATTTGAGATATGTGGTTGGTGAAGGGTAAAGAAGGGATAATTATATTCAGGATTTTAAGTGGAATTATAAAAATTTATCATTACTTAATTATTATTTAAGAAAAATTTTAAAATAAAATAATACCATTGGTGACAAAATGAGTTTATATATTATGTCTGTTATCAATTTGTTTATACTTTTATAATTATTTTATGCCTAATAGTATATTTTACGGTTTTCAATGTTTATTGATCCTATTCAATGATTACAAGGGTATTTGTTTATCAAAAAACTCAATTTTATCAAATTCAATATCAAATTATATTAAATTTATCTTCATTTTAAAAATAAATCTAAATTCATAAAATCAATTTTCCAAAACAAAATTAATATGAAATGATTTAATATATTTTAATTTAATAAATATTTATACATTAGATATCTTATAGTTATTTTAAAGTTGAATATATTACTTATTTATGTTCATATTTCTAAAAAAATTAAATTCCCATTATTATATTGTCAATATATTTGTTTGTTATATGTATTCCCAATAGAAAGATATGATTCATAAAGTCTTTTAATGTTCACATTAGTCATTTTTTTATACCATATATAACATTATATAATTAATTGAAAGTAATACATCCCAGTATTTCACAAATTTTTAAAATGTAATATAATATTTCTTTGGATCTTCCTTCATTACATAGTCTTGATTAGTGGTACGATCATCAATGTAAACCTCAAGGTTGAATATTTCAGGTTTATAATATTTTTTTAATTATGGATGTAATACTTTAATAATTATCATAATGTTATTTCATATTAATTTATCAACATGTATTTATATATACCATTTATCTACAAAATTACTAAAATATTTAATTTTTTTGTTTCAATATGGTTTATCATGTGAAATAATTTCATCAAAATATTATTGGGAAAGAATTTGGGGTAATGAAATCACTTTCTAGAAATTTATTTCTCATGAAAATAATGTTCACCTTTCATTGGAGTAGTGAATACTTTTGTTTTAATGTCTAAATGACAATCACTTCATGTTGTTGGAAGCATTGTTAAATCACATTATGTATTTCTGTGTTTTGACCCTCCAATAAGGTCCCCTTCCTACCATTATAGTAATGCTCTTCTAATGAGTTTTATAAAATGAGTCTTTAGTTTTCTAAGATCATATATTGGGAAACAAACAAAAATATAAATAGGTTTAAATGGGAAAACATGTGTATTACAATCATTTTCTACACTAAATAAGCCCATTTTCCATCTGGAATATCGTATAACACCATTTACACCATTATGATAATGTAAAATATGGAATTGGTGGCCAAAGATGTGAGACATACATAAATTCTAATTTCATTTGAAAGTAATGATTCATAATTCACAACACTCTAAAAATAATTTTTTCAACGATGTTGGTATTCCTTATGAAATTGGCTGAGGGTAATTCTCCTTCATTAACATGTCATTATTTATAAAAAACTACATCTATGAATTCCTTGATAGTTGTATAGAAAACATTCATCTATATTATTTATTTTTTAGTTTAATATTATTATCTTGTTCCAACTTGTTATCATATTGGATTCCCAATATTAATATAATGTAGTTAAAACATATCATGATTCTCTTATCAGGTGTTTGGAATCTTAGGTTGAAAAGTGATCAACATTAATAATTATATAAGTAGAATGATACAAACTACCTCACATTGTTCCACTATAATGGAATAAAATTTCAATATAAGGGATTATAAAATATCACTTAATGTGTAACATCAATTCACCATTGGAAACCCCCCCCCCCACGTAGTGAAGAATACACTAACCCACATGGTCATCCCCTAATTGACCCCATGTCTCGGAACACCATTGGGGGTATAAATAACTTGAATAAGTGGAATTACCCACATTAATACTATGATCATGAAGATGAAAGAACAAACAATGACTAGCCAATTAACAAACTAATATCTCCCAATTAAGTAATTCATTAAAATATATTATTGGTATGTGTCCTAAAAAATAACAATTGAAAATCATAAGGCCACTAATCTTACCGAAGCTCCATGCTCTATGGTAGTAAGGTCCAGATCGGTCTCCAAATCTCCCTTATAAACCAATTAAATAGATTTATATATTTTTCGATGTATATGTATTCATACTACGTATGATCCTCCTTAAATCCTCTCACTCATGTAACACCCTGATATTTTAGTATTAAATTCTTAAAAAATAAATATTCTCTTTAATATCTTGTTTCAAATGAAACATTGAACTGTTGAATGCAATGAAAACTTTCATTTAGAAAAAAATATTACAATACATGATAAAAATTACCACATTATAATAATTAGAATTTGAAAACATATTTAATTTTTAATGATTATATATTATTATAATATATATATATATATTATGTCAAATATTATTGTTATAAGTTGAATTTAGGAAATTAAATTAAATATTTAACTTCAATTTTGTGAAATTAAATTTCTATAATATAAACAGTTAATTCTAATTTTACATTTGGAACATTATATAATATACATGTCATATTTCACTAAGAAATGATTCACTAATATTATTGTGTGAATTCATATTAAAAAAAATTAATCACTTCTAAATAATTATTTTAATAAAATTTTATGATATTATGCAGAAGGACATAAACAAATAATAATCAATTAGTAATTAAGAGTAATGTAAGAAACATAAATCTACATTATATATAAAATTTATTTCAATAAAAAATTCATTTTAATATGATAAGAATTGTTTTTAGGAAACTAATTATAATATATTTCAATGAATTTTATGAATAATATATTGACCGTAGTTTGTATATTAATTGATTATAAGATTAAAAGGTATATTTAATATTTGAGGAAACATTTCTCCAATAAAATAGTATTAATAATATTTTATATTTTCATTTTAACAAGAAAATCCAAAATCATTGAATTTATTTTGAAATAATTAACATAATTTTTTGGTATTGACATGAAAATAAAATTTGATATTGAAATGTTGAGATTTTTTTAAATATTCTTTTTTAATCAACAGTCTAGAATACCGTTTTTTTAATTCCATTATTTTCAAATGATAACATTATTGTATAAGCATCGCATTAAAAAGTATAATAATATTTTCCTAAGTAATAATATATATAATAAGAAATTTTATATGTTTTAGGTTTTTAATATTACATTAAAAAACACAGTTTGATGTTGTAGACACAAACAACTATTTTTTCCAAAATTTTTTATATGGTTTAAAAATTTATTGCATCAAATTTGTTTTCTAATTTTTTCTATTTAATATTATGTAATGTTTTATATAGATAATAATTATATCCTAATTATACAATTAGTGTAATATTAAATTCTATTAATAAAAAACCGTTACATAGGATAAAAAATGAGTTACCAGGGTAAAAGTAAATTACTGTAAAATACATAAATTAAGGGGTAAGAACCATAAATATCTCAATCACAATCAATTATAAGTTTCTATAAGGTTTTGTTAAAGATAAAATTCCCACCCTTTCAATGTTTTCTACCCATGGATTCACGTGCCTTAAATAGTTTGTCTCTTATTATAAAAAATCTAATCACATCATTTATAAAAAATCACTTCCCCATCCCACTTATAGTCACATATTAAGATTCTTGGTTTGACCAAATAAATACCCTATCCATACCTTAAACTCCTAGAACGTTAATAGGTGAAATTTTATCATCATAAACCAGCATTCATAGTCTTAATCCAATTTAAAAATGAATTGTTCTAATGAGTAAGTTAAGAAAAACCACATCATTAATTTTTATGTTTATTCTATATTAATTTATCTATCTCCTCCAAATAAACTCTACAAATTAATACATAATTATATTAATGTAATATCTATAAGAAATAGTTATTAATTTATTATATTAATACATTTATATTTTCCTCTACACTGTTTTAAAAAATGAAAACAACACTCGTTCATAAGTGGGGACAACTGTCTCCATGAACTATGCATATCATTTTCCATTACTACATTATCAGGGTGGTTAAAAGAATATTTTTAATGAATAAATATGATAATTAGTGATAAATTATGATTTATTAATGATAAATAATTATCATCATTTTCCCCTTTGATTCATATGAATGTGAAAAATATCACTCGTTCATGTGTGTAGAGAGTTTCTCATAAGGGCAACATGTTTAATTTTCATCGTAGCCTGACATTGATAGTTATAAATTATAATTTATTAATATACATTATATTAAGGATAAATATAAATCAAGAATATGGTTCTAAAATAATGGAAGATATAATTATGAAAAATATTATTTAATATGTTGATATTGTAAAATTAACTGAATTAAGCTTTCCACAGGTTCCATTCCCTCAAACCATGCCCATAGTTTCCATAAAATGATCATTGGGATTATTAAATCACTTAAAATCAGTAATTTTAATATAATTTATTATGTGTGAATTATAAATATGCTATTATATAATGTTTTTCAAGGACACCATTATAAAACATGCGAAAAAATAAAATTAACAATCTTTTATATTTTTAAAATAAAGGATTAAACACTAATAAATATACTATTATTGAATATAATAGAAGAGATGAAAATGTTGTAGATTTAAATATGTTATTAATTTTTTTTACTATGTTTGTGTTTCTCATACATAAATTTGAAAATGTTTCATGGATATCGAGGTTAATAAGGTCAGGGTTTCTCATCCCAACTTTCAGCTTTGAGGGATTTGAAATATTCAAAATAAGTGTATTTTTGGGTGATGAATATAATGTTGTATGGATTAATTTGTTAATGATATTATAGAAATTGAATGAATTTACATTTAAATATCATGTTTTACATTTCATGGGGGTTTTGATTCAATTTTTACTAAATCTATTAAAGTTTTAAATCAGTGTCATTTTTAATTCGAGATTATATTGAATGAATTCCATTCTTGTCAGAAATTATATGAACAATTAGGTTGGAACCCTATGTATTTTGTTGTGAAAAATATCTTGTACGACAATTATTCTTTATAAAGCACCCTTTTCATATCTTATATTTTAAACCTAAATGTTTTTATCAATAACTATTTTTAGAATAAAAGGAGTATTTCGTCTTATTTTTCAATGTGATTTTACAAATAATCATTAAATTATTTTTTTCATTAATTTCAATGTCTTTAAATTATTTTTTGTTTCATTGGTTATGTATGATACCACTTTTTGGTTAAGGTATATATCATTTAAATAACAGTCTAATCAATTTCTATTTCAATAATTAAAGTACCTAAATTATTTATAGTGGTTTGTAGAGCATTTCATCATGGTTTGGGGCCTCTAGTTCCCGTTTTTAGGGAGGCATTAAAAGTATCATGGTTATAGAATGGTTTTTATTAACTATTTACATTAAATCTGTAGCCCATGAATAGTGGAAAATATTTTGTTTCATCATGAAACTATGATCACACATCCATGAAACAACTATCATTTATTTCGGGATAACATCACATGGATTTTCATGTTTTGAACAGACCTTATGACAATTTGTGTGAGGTAGTGTACACATTGACTATTGGTGTGAACAGTGGGACACAATTTCACCAACCAAGTCACTACATAAAAATTGGGTTTATCAAACAACAGGGCTTCAATAGCACCTTTAAAAAATCTCTTATAAATCCCCACCACCTTATCAGCTCTATTAAAAATTTCTTGATAAAGGTTTCACCTTATGAGTTCTAGTAAAAAAGTGCTGATTAAGGGGGCCTTTATCAATTATTTTAGAAAAACACTAATTACGAGGGTATTTAAAAGTGTTTTTTTATGCCCTAATAATGACTTCCCCTTTTCAGTACTTTTTTACTAGCACTGATAAACCGTGTATTTGATAAAATACTAAAAAATAATATATTAATATATAAATATTTTTATATTGATATAAATATACTATAAAAATTTAAAATGTGTTTATATAATGGTAAATAAGAATTTTCACTTAATATATATGATATTTAGGGGTATTGTCTTATAAAATAATTTAAAATTATTTTTAATTAATATTTTTAAAATTTTTATCATGTAATAGTCATTTCACACAAATTTTAAGATAAGAAAGAAAAAACAAAATATTAGAAGAATTTAAATAAATTTAAAACATAATTCGAACATCAAACTGACATAACTTTTGATCTGGTTGTCTGTTTGGGCTCTACAATATATCAAATCGAGGCTTGTGATGATCTCTATGGCATGTTGACCAATGGTACCCCAATCTTGTTTCTTAATGGTCAAAAGAGTCCCAGAAGGCCTCCCAAACTGATTTTTTAGTCGGGGTAACCCATTTTTATAACATTCGACTGAATTTCAACCTCTTTTAAGGGGTTCTTATTGTCCTTTTTCCGTGGGGATAGAATTTATTTTTAGGAATTCCATTCTTATTGATATTATGATTTTTAATTTTTATCATATATCACAATTTAAAATTCTTTATAATCAAATATATAACAATATATACATAATATTTATATATTAACACGTACACACACAAACATATTCTATATGTATATATATATATACATATATATAAATATATGGATTAAAAATGTAATTAGTTATATACAAATATATTGATATATAATAAAATTGAAGACAAAACATCATAGTGGTCTAGAAATGGCACATGGATATGAACAGGAGGTATCAGGATAAAAAATAGATGGAGGTAAGGGATTGTGCAGGAGAGTGTAATTATCTAAAGCACACATAAAGGGGGAGTAAAGCACTTATAAAGGTGGTGGGAAGTGATGATAAAAGGTGGTATGATAAGCAGATTGAATAAAACAACCCATTTATCAGTATTGTCTTTATTAGTGATTTTAGCACTTTTAAAGGGGGTATATAACAGTGATGGTAATGGTTTACTTTAACAGTG
Organism: Viscum album; assembly: GCA_963277665.1. Lineage (NCBI taxonomy): Eukaryota > Viridiplantae > Streptophyta > Magnoliopsida > Santalales > Viscaceae > Viscum > Viscum album. The sequence continues at coordinate 911,065,267 of OY728162.1, read as the reverse complement.
CTAAAAATGAATTTTTAAAGGCCCCCTTTCTCAAATATTTGTCAAGTGTTGTTAAAGGGGACCATTAACAGATATTTTTTAGTGTTGTTAAATCCAACCCTTTAACATCTCTCAAAATATTAGTGTTTCTAATGCACTGATAAAACGCTGTTTTCTAACTATGTTAAAGGATATATTTATAGTAGTGTGTGGCCAAACCTTATACCACTTACAATTATAGACCTTACTATTTTTACCCTATTTTCATTAAGTTTATTTCACACCTTTCTTCTCATTGTTCTCACACTATAGCCACGTGAGATCTCAACTGATTCTTCTTCATGATTTTATTCGATATCATTCATTCAAAATTTGATATTATCAAATTTCATCACATTGGACCCCCTATTTAGAATTGAAATCATATTTATTTTATTATTAGTATTCTTAAATTTATTCAGCATTATCTCTATGTGATGTAATATAGTCTATTTTTGGTAATTTTCTATTTTTATAATTTATCACATTGAATCCCAAATCAAAGGTTTTTTTGGATGTGGGGTTCTCTACAGGTATAACTTATGGCGTCTACAACTTTCCCATAATGGTCTAGAGGTTTAAAAGTTATAATATTTGTACAGTATGCTGTATATTCATTGTGTTGATCATAGAATTAATATACTTTTATATTGTTTTCTAAACTAGGTTCTAGAACTTATTTGATACCCTATTGACATCATTATATTTTTAGAACCTCATCAAGAGTGAAAGATAAAGGTGGATTAGATTAAATTCTCATGATGATCATTGATTACCCTTAACAAATACGTAACATGGGTGTGTTTTCATAAAAAAATTGAAGGGAATGACCAAAATTTTTAAATTGAATTATTTCATGGATGTGATATTCTTATTGGACAACTTGATCAATATTAAATTGGAAGTTTAAAATGAGTTAATGGAATTATCGGATGAACAAAATATTTTCACCCATAGATACTTATAGTACTAGAACTAAAACTATTTAAGGGGGTATAACATGTGTATGACTTGATTTCCAGACTTGTAACTACTTGAGTGGACACATGGTATTTTTTATTTAAGACATTTAAATATTTTTATATATATCCAAAGCTAGGAACTGAGACGACATACAATTCTGAGGTCTGGTGTGCCCAAAATTTAGATTATAAAAAAATATATTAATATAAAAAATGTGTAGTTATTAATGAAATTAGAGTAAAACTTCATTAGAATTGCATATCAGAAATCTATGACCATGTTTGAAACCATAACCCAGTTTTTACAAAAGGCATTACAAAAAATAGGCCAGTGTTTGGAGTTCAGACATCTCACCCATTAGTGGTGCATTCATTGGAATAATGAGTTATTTAATTCATTCATTTAACATTTTTATTTCTCTAAAAATACATCATTATAAAACATTTCCTTCTGTTAGTATCATAACCCTATGATCGTCAAGAATTTATCTGCATCTCCTCCTATTAGTAGAATCACCTTGAACAATGAACAAACTCTGCATTAGAGCATATCGGGACGCTGTGAATGGAAAAAACATCCTTAAATCATTGGTTGGAGAAAACATTGATGGTGAAGGATTAAAAATTTAGATATGTCTCACCAATTTGATTTTTATATCCTTTTTATTAAATATATTCGGAATATCAATCACTTTCTTGGATCTGGGATAATTGTGGCCATTTCATGCACCCATATATCGATTAAATTTGATTATTTAAATTTTTATAACCCACCAATCACTTTTCATGATAATTTTACATGAAATCATGTCTAATGATGATTAATCCATTGTTATTGTGTCTTTTCCCTCAATTTCTTCACATTATTCACCAGTTAGACCCCACTGCCACAGTTCGATGTTTCTAGGCAGTACCAAGCCCAATAAGACCCCCAAATTCATTATATATTCATGAGTGTGGGACCTATCGATGAATTATGAATTTTCCAAGGACTATTTAAGGATATAAATAATTGTTTTGACAATCATAGATTAATTAGTCAATGGTGGACATCTTGGAAACATGTGACACAAATGAGAGAAGTCTAATGGATCGATGGAGTGGATTTTCGTCCTCCTAATTTCCGGAAACAATGAATGATGCATAGATCCAAAAAAATATTTCATAATAAATGAGAAATATATGGAAGAATATAATAAATCAAATTGTGGCATGTGGATATGTAAATCTATGAAAACATGACTACATGTTGTCTACTATGACGAACTCACTATGTATATCACCTAGTTACAGTAGGTTGGGTTTTGAATGATTATAAAGATGTTATGGAGGGTTCTCCTACAACATACCATATACCTAGTCCCTTTGTGGGTGAGCTATATGATGGATCACATGAGTAGGAATATATGTGGGATTACACGGAAAGGAAGACGGTTATGTACTGAGGTACACGGACAAATCCTGAATCATAAACCCCGGTCCTGGGTAATTTGGACATGCCATCTATTCAACTTGTACAACGTGTACATATAAATACATTGTGATTTTTGTGCTATCTAAGGACATAACAAGGTAGTGTAGTGGGACCCTAGATCATGTGGGTCCCCTCATATGCCATGTACTACATCATTCCTTTAACGGATACTTCAATATTTGATATCTCCATCACTTGAACTATGATTTCTTCACACAAAAATCATATCTAGACTATTTTTTGTTTAGAACTCAATGTTTGACTTAATTATTGATATCGAGAAATTTTTTTGAAATTTTCCAAGAATGCTTCTTTTTGAGGTGACACCCAATGAACGAAATTATGAGTTGAGATTATCATCTGCTAATTATAAAGTAGAATCCCCCCCCATTAGCATCAGAATGGGTCCTCTAAATCTACCTTCAGAGGGTAACCACCTATCAAATTGGGAATGTTCCCTAGATGACCTGAATGGAAACCCATTGTTGTACAAGGGTGTGGGTCCTCCAATTCTGAGAGTAACTATAAGAACCCGGTTCCCTAGATGACCAGAATAGAAACCCATTGTTCCATCGATCACGTTGGAACCGTACAGGTAAGACCTTCCTTCACCTTGAGTAGTTCTTTACAATTCTATATCAAAGAGAAGTTATTTGATATTGAACGGGTTTTCTTCTATGTCAGATCTATGTCGTTCTTGGGAATTTCTGGAAGTAATGTTCGAATATACTGATCAGGGGCGTATAAGGTAGGTGGATTGGTGTTTAATTTCCAACTGTTGTGCGTTTGTGTGTATTTTTGTGCTACGAACCCTTGTTGGGGAGTCGAGTGGCTGAGGTTGTGGCTATATTGAATACCTAGAATTGTATAGGTAATTAAATGTGATAATAAATTGTTGTTTGGATCATTTCTTGTATTCAGGTCCACCCCGAGGGTGTGTTCCTCTATTTAGCCATTTGGAGAGGATACCTGAGGGTATGCCATGTTTATTTTTCACATTACTATTTCCATGAGAGGAATTGAATGTGAAATTCTTTTTTATATGTTTGGAATGACCCAGTTACTTGTTTATCCTAAGGGGAGTGTTTGCTTTAGCCTGAGGGCAGTAGTTATTTCGGCTGAGGGCAACTTCTTCCGTGACTGTCGGCAATAGACTCTGTGCCCGAGGGTGACACTTCGTATGCCTAAGGGAAATATCTATTATGCCTGTGGGCAATTATGTACAGGTTGGAATTTGATTACCTGAGGGTAAGGGTTTTCATGTCCGAGAAAACTGACTATTTACTTAGAAATTCATAGTGGTGTTTTCTTATACTAAATGGAAAAATTTATTATTAAAATGGAAATATAACTGGTAATTATAGTTACTTTTGAGTACTTCTTAGTTTATTGCATTTTACATTTGCACACTGTTGTTTCATGTCTACACATAGTTGAGAATGAGCATTTTGTGGGTGCCTAATGAGATTATTTCTCACACCCAGTTTGGGTCATGCCTTTCAGCCCAAAGAGGTTATGTTTCTAAAGGTTTGGATAAGGGAAAGGGTCCCTATACAGGTACTTGATTGTTGTTGAGGAGTAGGGGAACATGGGACTGGGTTTAGGCTTCTGATTCTACCGGCTGTTTTGTTTTGTTTTTTTGTACTTTGTATTGTATTTTACTTCTTTGTAACATTTTCTGGCTTTTTTCAAAGAACATGAGGCATGGTTCATCATCATTATATAGAGGACTGTTGGTTTTTTTACTACAGCTTTTTATTTTAAATGTGTATGGTTTATTGCTCCGTTGTTGTTGTATGTAATTATTTTATTCCGCTGTGCTACACTTTGACAAATGGGGTCATAGTTTCCCCACTATCAGACCTAGGCCCTCGCACCAAGTTAGTAGCCTCTGGCATTTGGGGAAATGTGTTTGAGGTCACGTGGCGAATTGGGTTCAGGGCACCTGTTGAGTGGCACCTGGAACCAAGACATTACAAAGTGGTATCAGAGGAGTTATTTCCTTTGATTTACTATTTGGAGCTATATTCAGGGATAGGACAGAAACGGTAGTTGATAATAAGCCATTCCCAGATGTAGCTAACCCATGTACAGGAAAAATCCAATCTACCTCGTATTTTTTCACCTCTTTTGATTTTTAAAATTTTACAATTGATTTGATTTTCACCATAGGGTGATGCACTCGTGATTGTGTTGTTTATATTTTATCCATGTATTATATTTAGTTGAAACCTGATGGTATGAGGGTATTCCATCTCATACATCATTTAGGCACATGCTAGGAATCACATTCCATGCATAGTTCCATGCCACGTAGGTGAATTAGAAATTAAATGTTGTTGTGATAGTTGTTGTGCTATAAAAGAATGTTGTTGTGATAGCGGCTTTGATAAATACCTTCTATGTGATAGGGTATTTTCTTTTTGTGATCCAGTTATTAGAATGAACTCCAAACATTGGTTTTGGGGAGTATGGGACCCCATTTACTAGAATTTGGTGGATTATTGACTGTTTATTTTATTATAACATAGATAAGATGCCAAAAATTGATTCGTAGAGAGTTTCGCCCCTCACGGATCGGAATTTGACACTTAGGTGTTGTTTTTCAGTTTTTCTGGGTTCTGGGGAAGTTTCTGAGGCATACTATCCAGAAACCCCAGTATACACACCATGTATTACCTTAAACACGTCGTGTATGTCCTTTTTTTCGGGAAGAAAAGAAAACTTCTTGACTACACGCTATCTACCCTAAGTATTAGCCATGTAGTCTCTTCCCGTGTCATGGACAGTGTGGGTGGGGACACGGGGTAGGGAAAGGCTGGGGTAAAACACATCGTGTACCTGAAGTACACACCATGTAGTGTTGACCCAAAGACCCAGCCATGTAACTAACAAACACGGGCCGGTGTAATATTTTCTTGAACACATCGTGTCAATGAAGAACACGTCGTGTAGTCTGACCTAAGGACCCGATCGTGTAACTAACAACACAGATCAGTGTAATACATTCTCATACACACCGTGTGTAAATAGAAAATGTCGTGTGGTGTGAGTCATGTATACTGGCCATGTAACAAACAACACGGTTCGGCGAAGCTCGTCTAGTACACACCGTGTACCTCTAGGACACGCCGTGTAGTCTTGTCTGAGGACAGACCGTGTGGTTTTAGCTATGTCGTAGGTAAAATGGGGTGGTGTACACACCATGTTTGGGTGTCACACACCGTGTAGTATCAAGATGAGTAGTCATCCATGTCACAAACGACACAGGATGTTGGAAAATTACACCATACACGCAGTGTAGATGATATACACACCGTGTAGTTTTGTTTAAATGGGATCTGTGTGGCTTAGCCGTGTAGAAGGACCCAGATAGGGTAAGAGAAGTCAGGTACACACCATGTAGTCAGTATACATTCCATGTAGTCTTGTTTTGAAAATATTGAAATACACTCTTCCTCATGTTCCCCTTTGGTCCGTTCGTTTTCAGTATTTGATAATGTGGATCAAAGGTGTCTGTTTGACCTTGTAGTGTCATGCCGCAGAGACGACCATGCGTTGTTCGCCAAGAGAGCGGAGACGATTATACTCCTGAGATTTTGGGCCATGGACTACCAGTGGATCCTCCAGCAGAGCTAGATGCGGCGCCAGCTGTTATACCAGACACAGGCGCGGAGGCGTAGTTCTGTGAAGAATTTATGTGGTTCACGCAGACCTTTCAGGGAGCACCCCCGACTGCTATATCTATGGACGAGTTGACTCGTATCTTCCAGCAGCAGCATCCACCTACGTTCTTAGGGGATGGCAGACAACAGGCTGTAGAGTCTTGGATGGGGTATATGCAGACTATTTTCAAGCATCTTGAAACACCTCTAGGGCGGAGGGTCAAGCTCGTGACATATATGATGCAGGATTTCGCCAAGACGTGGTGGAATGTTACCTCCCAGTCCATGCATCACAGGGACATGGCATGGGAAGATTTTCAGGCATTCTTCTATGCCTTCTTCTTTCTAGAGACGCTGAGAGAAGATAGAGCTCGAGATTTCATGAATCTCAAACAGGGCTCCATGTCGTTTATGGATTATTCTGATCGTTTCACAGAGCTTCAGCATTTTGCACCCATGATGGGGGGTGATGAGACGTTGAAGGCTAGAAGTTTTGAGGATGGTCTTTGTTATGACATCTGAGAACTGGTGAATGTTTTCATGTTTCCATCAGAACATGCTATTGTGAACCAGGTGCTGATTATAGATAGGAACCTTCATGAAGCTATTAGTGTGGGATAGGGCGGTTCAACACCATTTTCTGGTATTATTTCTACTGGAATGAGGAAGAGACAGATGGATTTCTCTCATGGTTGGAGTACCATCCAGAATGATGTTTCAGGTGGTTAGGTCAAGTGCTACCAATGTGGTTAAGAGGGGCATAAGAGATCACAGTGTCCACATGACCCAGTGGAGAGCCGAGCTTGCCGCAAGATGGGTCATATAGAGCGCTTTTGCAGGAAATTTCCACCAGTGACTTATGAGAGGGGTTCTTTGCAGACTCAGTGTACGGGGGTAGGACCAGTGTCTTCTTACCAGTCAGGAAATTGGAAAACGTCAGGCCGTGCAGGAAGAGATAGGGGTCGTGGCCATGGTGCTAGTCACCAGGATCATAGAGGCAGCAGGGCGGACATCTCCGGGTAGTCAGGAAGTGTCGTAGGGCAGCGGCAATGGGCAGACATATAAATTTCACTAGACCTAGCAGGAGAAGGATCCTAGACCTTGTACTGTTAGAGGTACTATTCTAGTAGCTTCTTTTGTATCATCATTACTTTTTGATATGGGTGTTTCTCATAGTTTCATATCTGTGCCCGTTGTGGGAGCCTTGGACTCTGTGTTTCTTCTTCTACTGTTGTTATGATGCTAGACTCTCTGTTGGGAACTAGAGCGACATGTGTGCGTTAGTGCAAGGAGTTCCCCCTTCAGTTTGGTGGGTGTCACTTTCTATGGGACCTATATGTCTTAGAGATGACGAGATATGACATCATTCTCGGGATGTAATGGTTGGTTCCCTTCCGAGCCTTTGTAGATTGTTATTGTCGCAGGGTGAGTTTCACATCACCATAGGGTGAAGAGTTTCTATACAAGGGCGAGTGGGATGTTTAGGAGAGTCGAGCTGGACTAGATCATCATGGGTGAGGTGGAGTCACAGCCCAGATTGTGAGTTTATATATGGATGATCAGGGAATTTGTCAGTAATATTTACCTCCGGTGGTTGATCGTTTCAGGGATGTCTTCCCGGATGAATTTTCAGGTCTACCTCAAGAGCAAGTGGTGGATTTCTCTATTGAGCTTGTTCCAAGAGCAGCACCACTATCCATTCCTCCTTATAATATGGATACAAGAGAGTTGCAGGATCTCAAGAGGTATTTAGAGGAGTTACAGGCAAAAGTGTTTCATCCGTCCCAGTAATTCTCCATGGGGTTCATCGGTCCTCTTTGCGAAGCAGGCAGACGGTACCCTCAGACTCTATGTGGATTATTGGAAGCTGAACCAGTTGACGGTTAAAAACCGATATCCCTTGGCGAGGATTGATGATCTTTTTGATCAACTTCGTAGAGCACGAGTGTTCTCAAAAATTGGCTTGAGGTCCAAATTTTATCAGCTGCGTGTGAGACCATCAGACATACCACTTACAGCTTTTCGGAGAAGATATGGATTATACGAGTACTTGGTTGTGCCATTAGGAATCACGAATGAACCATCAGTTTTCATGGCACTGATGAATCGCGTGTTGCATCCTTATCTGGATTTTTTGTATTAGTATTCGTGGATGATATCTTAGTGTACCCTCACACTCGACACGACCATTCCACCCATCTTGAGATAGTATAGAGTACACTGAGAGAGCATAAGCTATATGCTAAGCTCTCAAAGTGACACTTTTGGATGGACCAGGTACACTTCCTAGGTCATATCATCTCAGAGGCAGGTGTTGCAGTAGACCCAAAGAAGGTGAGAGAAGTAGTTTCCTGGGAGCAGCCTAAGAACATGTTTGAGATATGGAGTTTCGTGGTGCTGGATGGTTACTACAGGTGCTTCATCTAGGACTTCTCCCACTTAGCAGAACCGTTGAGTGGTTTGACTAAAAAGGGTGTGAAGTTCGTTTGGTCAGAAGCTTGCGAGATAGCCTTTCATAACCTGTAAGGAAGGTTGACATCAGCTCCAGTCCTGATACTTCTAGAGCAAGGGAAGAGCTATACAGTTTGTTGTGATGCATCAGGTATTGGGCCAGGGCAGTGTTGATGTAGGGAGATCGAGTTGTTGCGTACGGTTCTCGGCAGTTGAGGCCACATGAGAGGAATTACCCGACACATGACCTTGAGTTAGCTACAGTTGTTCAGGAATTGCGCTATTGGAGAAATTATCTCTTGGGAGAGCATTTTTTGGTTTTCACCGACCACAAAAGCCTGAAGTATATCTTTACCAAGCATGACTTAAATCTGAGAGAGTGGAGGTCGGTTGAATACCTTTAGTCCATTGATTTGAGCTTTCCTACACACCTGGTAAAGGTAATGCAGTAGCTGATGCACTAAGTAGGAAGACTCAGATACAGGATGTGTAGGAGGCCAGTGATGAGTGGTAGCTTATGTCTTTGTTCTCTGATATTCATTTGGAGGTTCACAACAGTCCGGGGTAAACTTATCTTTCTTCTTTAGCTGTGACTTCTATCCTCCTGGACAGAGTGAGGATGGTACAACTATCTGTTTCAGAAGGCATAGTTCTATGGGAGTCGGTGGCCAGTGGGGACCCTCCTCCTGGGTGGACGATAGGAGATGATGAGGTTTTGTGTTTCCATGGATGAGTGTGGGTTCCAGCGGATATACACGAAGAGCCGATGCGGGAGTTTCATGCTTCATCTTGGAAAAATCATCCCGGGATACCAAAATGTATCGTGACTTGAGACGTCAGTACTGGTGGCTGGGTATGAAGAGACATGTAGCTGGTTTTGTTTTGAGGTGTTCCAGAAGTCAGCAGGTGAAGGCGGAGCATCAGAGGCCTGCTAGACTGTTACAGCAGTTACCCATCCCGGAGTAGAAATGGGATGATGTCGCGATGGACATCGTGACTGGGTTTCCAAGGTCAACTCGAGGCAATGATGCAGTGTGTGTTTTTTTGGAAAGACACACGAAGGTAGCTCACTTTTTTCCAATCAAGGAGACCTTCGGTGTTGATGATCTCGGGAAGTTGTATATCCAAGAGATTGTACGTCTTCATGGGGTTCCTCGTTATATCATTTTAGATAGCGACGCTCGGTTTTCATCTCGTTTCTGGCAGTGTTTTCAGAGGGAAGTGGTTATACAGGTGCTTTCGAGCACAGCTTACCACCCTCAGACTGATGGCTAGTCAGAGCGTACAATACAGGTTCTTGAAGACATGTTGTTTGCATGAATTATAGACTTTGGGGACTCTTGGGAGAAGCATATACCCCTAGTCGAGTTTTCCTAAAAAACAGTTTAAAGGAAACTATCTAGATGGAACCTTACGAGGCTTTATATGGTAGGCCATGCTGATCACCTTTGTTCGGGTTAGATACAGGTGAGGCAGCTTTTCTGGGACCATGTCTCGTGCAGGAGACTTATGAGCAGGTCCAGTTGATTCGGAAGAAGATGGCTACTACAGAGTCTTGTCAGAAATCTTATGCTGATCACCGCAGAATACCTTTGTAGTTCTTGGTCAAGGATCCGGATTTCTTGTGTGTTTCGTGGAGGTAGGGACACAACCGGATCATGAGACCAAGTAAAATTTCACCGAGGTATGTGGGGGCATTTGTGATTCTGGATAGTGTCGGGCCGGTTGCCTATCGTTTGCAGTTACCACAGAGGTACCGAGCCATGCACGACGTCTTCCATGTATCTCAGTTGCGCCACTATCATTCATACCCATATCACGTTTGTCAGAACGAGGATGTTGAGCTGCAGATCGATGCGTCCTTTGAGGATAATTTGATTCATATCATTGATAGGAGCACAAAGGTTCTATGAGGCCGGTCAGTTCCTCTCGTACGGGTGCTACGGCAGCATGGCCGAGTGCAGGACGAATCCTGGGAGCGGGAGATCGACGTACCTGCTCTGTGGCCAGAGTTGTTCTGAGATTTATCTTCTCCACCCTTGGAAGGGAAATTCAAGGATGAATTACCTTAAGGGGGATATTTTTAAGAACGAGGTTCTTGTTTTTGATGTGTGGGTTTCTTATTTTCTCTTTTCCTTAAGTGTTTTTTTGAAAATAAGGAAAATGGGGAAAATCCAAAAATTTAGAACTACTCGATGTGTATTATTCCACACGCCGTGTACTTTTGGAAATGTCGGATAAGTACATAGGGTGCATAGCCATGATGGTGAAGAAGGGTGTAAAAACCAACTACATGCTGTGTAGTGTGTATTTACAATATTTGTAGTAAGTTGGCAGGAAAATAGTAAGGTGGTGGAAGTAGCCGCCAACTGCGCGACAATACACACTGTGTAGTCAGGAAGACATGTCATGTACTCATCTCGACGGATGAACAGTTTGGAGGTTCCGCCAAAGGAACAGTTAAATAAAGGAATTACACACCATGTAGTCAAAAGTACACACCAAGTACTTTGTTTTTTTCTCTTAAAATGGGAAGTATCCAACCCTGTTCACGTGATTGGCTGAGAACCGGAAGGGAGATCGAGAGTGGACGACCGAATCTTTGTGGATCAACCGAACGAGCACCAAGAATCTGATCCCTCTTCCATCGATCACGTTGGAACTGCATGGGTATTACCTTCCTTCTCCTTGCATAGTTCTTTCCATTTATTCCTCTAAGGGATGTTACTTTAGTTTCAACAGGTTCTCTTCTACGTAAAATCCACATCATTCTTGGGCATTTCTGGAAGCAATGTTCGAGTATACTGATCAGGGGCGTATAAGGTAGGTGGCTTGGTGTTTAATTTTTAACTGTTGTGTGTTTGTGTGTATTTTTGTGCTACAAACCCATGATGGGGTGTCCAGTGGCTGAGGACGTCACTATTTTGAATATCTAGAATTTTATAGGTAATTAAATGTGATAATAAATTGTTGTTTGAGATCATTTCATGGATCCAGGACCACCCCGAGGATGTGTTCCTCTGTTTATCCATTTGGCTAGGATACCGGAGGGTATGCTATGTTTATTTTGCGCATTACTTTTTCATTGGGAGGAATTGTATGTGAAATGCTTGTTTATATGTTTTTCATAACCCGGTTACTTGTTTAGCCTAAGGGCAATGTTTCGTTTAGCCGGAGGTCAGTAGTTATTTCGGCCTGAGGGAAACTTCTTCCATTCCTGTGTGTATTAGACTCTGTGCCTGAGGGAGACACTTCATACGCCTGAGGGAAATATATGTTATTCATGTGGGAAATTACCTGCAGGTTGGATTCTGATTACCTGAGGGTAAGGGTTTGCATGTATGAGGACACTAACTATTTACTTAGAAATTCACTATGGTGTTTTCTTAAAGAAATGGATAAATTGAATATTAAAATGGAAATATAACTGGTAAAGTTAGTTACATTTGAGTACTGCTTAGTTTATTTCATTTTACTTTTTCACACTATTGTTTCATGTTTACACATAGTTGAGCACGAGCCTTTGGTGGGTGCCTACTGTGATTATTTCTCACACCCTGTTTGGGTCATGCTTTTCAGCCCAAACAGATAACGTTTTTGCAGGTGTAGATAAGGGAAAGAGTCCCTATATAGGTACTTGATTGCTACTGAGGAGTAGGGGAGCATGGGACCGGGCTTAGGCTCGCGATGCGACCGGATGTTTTGTTTTGTTTTGTTGTACTCTGTATTGTATTTTACTCCTTTGTAACATGTTCTGGATGTTTTCTTATAACTTGAGGCATATTGCATCATCATTATATATATGACTGTTGGTTGTTTTTACTGTAGTTCTTTATTTTAAATGTGTATGGTTTATTGATTCCTTTGTTGTTGTATGTAATTATTTTATTCCGCTGCGATACACTTTTACAAATGAGGGCATAGTTTCCCCACTATCAGACCTGGGCCCTTGCTGCTAGTTGGCAGCCTCTGGTGTTTGGGGAAATGCACTTCAGGTCATGTGGAGAACTGGGTTCGAGGCACCCGTTGAGTGGCACTCAGAACCGGGACATTACAGAAACTCCCTATTAGATCACGCATGGGTTTAGGATAGAAATGTGAGGTGTAGATACCCAATAAAAATATGGTGAATCTTAGGTTTAAAAACATTCATTTTTAACCTTAAGGAAACATTTTTTAGAAATTTAAACAAACAAGATTTATAAAACCATATACTATCTTTAATAAAGATATTAAAAGAGTCCAATGTCTAAATATAAAGATAATATAAATAAATAATCACCCAATTTTACATAAGTAATAATCTACCTTAAAGCCTATAAAATCATATATAAAATTTACAAAAAATTGAGAAAGTGTAAGAAAGTTACTATTTCTATTTATAGAAAAATGCCGTGGAAATAAAAGTACATGTAAAGAATAAAAATCTTTTAACCCAATGAGTTGGGTATCCAAAACACCTTGGATAAGGGTCCCTGGATTAATACATTCAAAAAATTCTTTCTTACCCACACCAGGGTAAGCCCTCGATATTAAGATTGGTATCTATCTTGCAATCCATCCAAGACCTCGTTTTTCAAGGTGATCGACACCTCTCTTTTCCTTCAACATGGAATCCATCGATTAATAAGTTAATTAGTACCTCAATATTGCAAGCCTCGTAAGCAATCGATTACAATAAGAATCAATCATAATTTTACTAAGCCGAACAAATCAGGTTGAAGATCTTAATTAAGTTGAACAATATTTTCTAAACATAATTTCTTTAGAGATTTTGAACAACGAATATTTCGTAGATCTCTTCCAGAGTATCAATTCTCCAAAAAGTTCATAGTACTGATTATGTTCAAATGATTAGTTCTTTATAGTTGAGACCTCCATCTGTCGAATTTTCCTCCAACATCCATATTTTTCATGAAATTTCTGAGGGGCTTCGACATGTGACATTTGTAAAGTTCATATTGTAACTAAAACAACAACATTCTTTAGATAATAAAAACTATTACATGTTACATTGTCTTTCTAATAGTATGTATACATTCTATTAAAGAAATATAGAATCTTTAATAAATATATAAAATAATTACATTATGGAAATACAGAATCATTTTGAAATATATAAAATTATAACATTATGGAAAAATTATAATGTTAATAATGTTAATTATCAGATCTGAAAAATATTGGGAATTGGAACTAAAATAACAGGGACCAGATACGCATTTTTATATAAATCCGATTTTCAAAAACATGAATTGGATTAGGAAAACTGATAGAATTGGATTCCATATAAGTGAATCAGATTCGATTTTTGAGAGAATTTGAATTTATGAAATATAAAATAGAAATTAAAAATCTGGATGAATCTGAATTTAAGACACATAGGTGATCCAAAATTTTGAGAGACTCGGAATCTAAGAAACACATAATTCAAAATTGAACAATAGAGTGAATCGGAATTTAAGTAACATGAAACGAATTCAGTTTTATGTATGATTCAGAGACTAAGGCACTATGAATCTGACTTGGTTTTCTAGATGATTCAAAATTGATAAAATTAATGATTCTATGTTTTATTAAGGATCTGATTTGTTTGAGTAACTATTCTAACTTATAAAACATAACGTCAGACTTATATATAAAACAAACATGCATATTAATTACCTAAATGATATAAATATGTTGAATACAAATTTTTTTATAGATAGAATGAATTATTAAGGAAATTTGTTTGTGATTTACATAACATAACGAAATGGAAAAAGTCATAATGAAACTTTTGACTTAACAATCTACCCCTTTTTTGAAACCATAGACAATAATTTTATGAAAATAATATAAAGATAGTAATATTTAAAATTTTATTTTAAAAGTAATACTTATATCCCCCGTAGTTTATGACTTAAGGTGAATACGGCTAGATCCCCCTTAGGTTAAGAAATCCAACTAAGGATCGTATTATTTCTTTATATATATTTCATCCTTTCTTAAGGAAATTTCTTCTCCATTTATTAAGGATGTCTTATTTAATAAATCACCCCCTTACATAGACATTATATTTCATAGATTTATAATATTTTTATAACTTCATCTTCCTAATCCTCCTCCTTGGTTTCCAAAATAATGGAGGAATATATAAGGTACCGATAAATTTAGGAAACATAAAATTCTAAATATTGGATAAAAAATTTAGTTTAATGAAAATGTTTATAAAAAAATTACCATAATTAAATGAAATTATTCATCTTTATTTGGACTTAATTTTTTAGGAATAACCTTCAAATTTTTCATCTACTTGTGATCATATTAGAACTTTGCAATAATCATTTCTTGATCTTTAATCTTCTATTTAAGAAACATGATCTTATCTTAATAAATTTGTATCTCCATGTATTGAGATTTAAGGTTTTCATCTACTTAATCAATGTAATATTTGATTCTTTTAACATCATGAATGATATTTTTTTATCTTCCCATTCTTGTCTCTAACGTGTTGAAATTGTATTCCTTTCTCTTCCTTCATCTTCTCTGAGAAATTTTTTGAATGATCTTTAATATTGTCTTCAGTTTCTACAAATTCTCCCTCGATAGTCACAATGTATTCATCAAAAACATTAATACCATGGTTGACTTTCTTCAAACACTTTGTGATTTTTGTAATAATTCCTAAAATAATCATAGTTGAGAACCCAATTTTTTAAATCACCTTCATTATTTACTAGTTTCTCATTGAAAAGAGTTATAGAGTCCAACTTCTGGTATATTAATTCTTGAATAAGATAGAATCTAATCTCAAGGTTTGGAAAATAAGGAATAAATTGCACCAACTTATTCAATGATTTAACAATAAAGTCCTCTTTTAAAGAGGAGGAAGGTTGTTCTGTTTTGGACGAAACTAACTTAGATATCCCAACATCTACTATCTTCCCTTTTTATTTCTCATAGATTAGCCTCCCTTTTTTATTAACTACATGTGTTTCATTAGAAACATGAATGACCTTATAATCATCATCTTTGTTAGTATCATCACAAATTTTTCCATTGCTACCTTCATCGACATCATCACCATCATAATCATCACCACCATCTTCACTAATGGATGGTATTCGATGAAAATAAGTTCCAAAAACATTATCTTTTTGAATTAAAGGATATTTATGAACTGTGATTCCATCAGATGCATGATAGGTTGATAGGGCTTTAGAGGTTCTTATAGATAACTTTTCAGAATGGACCTGCCTCTGGGTTTCATCAATTTTTTAAATGTCATCATCACAACCTTTATATTGAATGTTTTCTTCTTCGACTTCTTCTTCTTCTTGAGATAGTTGTTGAACAAATAGAATTGTGCTTTGAAAAACATCTTTTACCTTATTTGAATTTGTTACCTCTATTTCAATTCATTTAGAAGGTTAAGGAAGTTATATTTCATGGATAATTGAATCTTGAAAATTAATCCATTTTGAAGATTTTTCCATATCTTTCAAAAAAATATTGAATTATTTATTCTTTATAAAGATTATTCTTAAGATTCATATCATTATCCTGCTTCTCATGCTCTTCAACAGATTGAAATTTCAACTCCTTAGCTTTATCCAGATCTAAGACAAACACTGGTTTAGCTTATTTTCTTTTCTCATTCAGTTTTCTGCATCTCTGTACAACTTTATTAGAGTAAGTATTTTGTTTCTAAAACTTTGGTGGTTCAAATTCATGGGCTAGTTCCGATTCGTAAACATTTATATTCTATGGGTTAAAAATTTACCTTTCTCCAATTTTTCATGCATTTCCCACATGATCAACTATTAAAAAAATACACAATACATTTGAAAATCTAATTTAGTCATGGTATACTCTAAATTACGTATTCTTCAATTATAATAAATCCATCGATCATGATAATTTAGTTCAGAACCATATTAATATCATTAATATTTTTACTACTCAAATATATTCATTTATTGTGCAAAATTTTGTTAGTTTTTATTTTTTTTATAATTAATGATAATAATTTTCATTGCTCCAAAATAAGGATGTTGATAATAATTTATAACATGTTTATAATTTTTTTGATTTTCATGGTAGTGTAATTTTGTAATTGAATTTTTTTTTGTGCCCGATTATGATTCTATGGATAGTATGGTTATGGTTTATTAGAGCAGAATTGATTACGATCGTACATGGAAATTTATAGAAAACAACTAGTTAATTTATAACGACCATTAATTTTTTATCCCTCTTGTTGAAACAAATCCAAAATAAATTTCACATTAAATTATTATATTATATATATCAATATAATGATACTCATTCAAATTGGAATTAGTGAGATAGTAAAACATAGTTCATCCACGTGGTTAAACTAACCCAAATAAGAAAATGGTATATTAAAGAATGAGGAAATATATTTATTAATGTTATAAAAATAAAAAATTAAAGAATCATAATGATTTCAATATAATATTAATCGTGTTCCTGATGATATTTATAAAGAGTTTATGTTATATTTTTATTGAAATGGGTGATGAAGAACTATATACTACATTGTTGAATTGGCTTCTTCTCTAAAAGGGTTCCTTTCATTTGAAGGATTTATAACTCCTTCATGAGATTATAAGAAACCAAAAATATATGAGTAATTTACAATTTAGAATATGGGATTTGGTTGAGGATAAAAATAATGGATCAATATGATTTGGTAATAATGATAGGGGTAATTTTTTTTTAGTATTTAAATGTAATTTTTTAAATTTATCAATACTTTATGTCATATAGGGGGAGTGTGAATATCGTTTCTCCTTCCTCGTGATGGCGGAACCCTAGCAGATGCGGGATGCTGATTCCCCCCCCCCCATTCCTTGCGGCGGCGGGAGGGGGAGGATGCTGTAGATCGCCTACCTTTGAAGCCACGGGCAGTGTTCTCTCCCTTCACGAACCCTAACTTTCTACCGGAGTTCCCGGCGATTGCGCTTACCCTGAAGGTACCTAATCTTCACCTTGGAAATCCGCAGCTTCTAATCTCAGTATCGGAGTTCTCTGAAGCTTCGAGGCATCTGGGTCTGACCTTGGTGGCTCGATTCAACTCCCGAAGGCCATCTGTGGACGAGTTTGATCGTTTCGTCTTTGCTAAATGGGATTTGAGAGATCACGCAGTGGTAGGACTCCTTGATAATCGACAGTTCATGATCTGTTTTGCCTCTGAAGAAGATCTCATTTGTGCTTGGTCCAGTGCTCCCCGGCGCTACAATGGGTGTAGCTTCTTTCTGTTTCGATGGACGATTGATTTGCGTATGAATCATGATCCCTCTTCTCTTCATGTATGGGTAAGTTTCCCTCGTCTTCCCCTTCCCTTTCAGAATCCGTCGATTCTTAAGATGATTGGTAATTTGGTCGGCCGTTTTTTGTGTCCTGATGTGCGCACGTCCACGCTCTGTCACCCGATCAACCCACGATGCTGTATTGAGGTGGATGTCTCTCGGCCTCCAGTTGATTGGGTTTGGATCTCTGTTGGAGAAGAGTTCAGATGGAAGCAAGAAGTCGTTTATGAATCCTGGCTGGGCTATTGCTCCACTTGCAAGCGTTTGGGACATTCTTCTTCGGGCTGTCACAGTGGAACCAGGCGCGGGAAGTCTTCAGTTTCGGCTGATGGAATTGTGCAGGAGAGGCATGCCGTGGATGTCACAAACAATAGTAACAGTGTGGGGCAGCGGGAGATTTTGCATGCTGTGAGTTCTGTTGCTAACCCTTTGGTGTCTGGAGTGTTTGACAGGCTGAGGAAGGATCTGAATTTTGGGGGCTTATCAAAAGGGAGTTCCTCCGAGGGTGCTGCTGGCGGTGGTGTGGCATGTCCCCCTGTGGGGATGATTATTTCGGATCCCCTACTGGAGCCGGAGGTCTCTGCTGTGCAGGTGAAGGCTGGCTCTTCCTCTGGTGGAGGCTTTCGGGATGGTGATGGAATTACAGGTCAGAACAAAGATAATGGCAGTGGCCGAATGGGTGCAGGAGGGATGGGTGATGTGGGGGATACTGGCAAGGTTCATAGGGGTTCTTTGGGAGGGAAAGGGGTTGGTTCTGCTGCTGTGGGAGAACCGAAGGCCATTGATTATTGGGGCAGTGGTCAGGGTAAGGCTGGATCTGGGGTTCTGGTACCTGTTTCAACTGGTAATCAGTTTGCTGTTTTAGGAAGTGTGGATTTGGACGGGGTACAGGAGGAATTTGTAGCAGGTGAGCAGGAGGGAGGTGTTGTGCAGAACGTGGTGGTGCTTCCGCAAGTGATGAGCAAGCTGCAGTGCAAGGGGAATGATGTCTCGGGGCCTGTTTTACAGAATAAGGCTGAGTTGGTTGTTTTCAGTGCTGATGAACCTGTTATTGTGGGACAGGGTATGCAGGAAGGTGGCAGTGGCAGTGGCAGTATGGAGTTTGTGGTAAGGGAGGAGGTGGAGAACACAATGGTTGAGCAGCCTCAATGCTTGGCAATAGTTGATCCGAACAATCAGTTTAAGCAAATCCAAGAATATCATGGGAAATGGGGGGATCTCTCTGACAGCGACAAAGAGAATCGTGGGGATATGCTGCGACCTTCATACAGTGAGATTGCTCAAGTTGGTAATAAGTGGATGCCGAAGGTCCCAGTCAAAGGTACTGCCTCTTCACGACGAAGGATGAAAAAGGATTACTCTCATCTGGAAAAACCGATGATGACCAGATCTGCTGTCAGGAGCATGCAGTCTCTGAACGAGTTCCTTGAGCTGGAGAAGTTGAATCTGAGGAGGAAATATGCCAAAGTACTGAAGCAATACGAGAGTTCGGTGTGGGAAACGACAACGGAAGATGAGTCTGTGTTTCATGGTGGTGCTCAGGGGTATGATTTTGAGGACTTTTTGTGACTTTGATGGGTTGCTATGTGTGTTTACTGTCTTTTTTATTTTTTAATAAATAGCCAGGGGTTTCCCCTCTGGCTACACTTTCCTGGGTATGTCATAGAGGGTAATTTTACATGAATCATGTATGATAAAAGGAAAAAAGGGTGAATATTAAATTTCTACATTATAAATTTTTTTATTTATTATCATATTTTTTATAAATAATTTTAACTAAACACTGTATTTTATCATTTTTATAGTTTTCCAATGAAATTCATGATTCATCCCAAATTTTTTTAAAAACAATTTAAATGACCATTTTAGTAAATTCTAATCCTCTAATATTGTAAATTATTTCTCTTTTACCAAATTTAATATCTATAAATGATGACAATCTAATTATATTAATTAAACTGAATAACTTATAAAACATTTTCTCTTGAATAAAACAATTCCTTATATATTTTTTTGTCATATTTTAACTAATTAACATTACTTATTCTTTTAATTGATATCAAATATCTACTATATGGTTTTGTAAATTTTTTATCCATTTTTAACCTATATAAAATCTTTTTTAAATAATCATACATCAAATATATATTTATTATATGTATCCCAAATTGTAATATATATTTCTACATGCCATATAATTGTCCTATTATCCATTTTATACAATACACATAGAATTTCACAAATCAATAAAATTAATTTTTCATATTCATGAATTTCATTCTAAAAACAATTTATTATATTAATAATTTCAAAATTCTTTCCAATTGTTATTATTGGTGTTATGAACATCCTATGAAACCATGATGGTGAAAATTTGACATTATTTATCTTTTTATATACTAATATTTTTTCTCCATTTGTAATTTTCATAATAAAGTTTCAAATTTTATTTTCATAATATATTATTTTTTCAGGTATTTTAGTTTTCTTTACTACTAAAATAAATAATTTAATCATTTTATTCAATTATTTTATGTGAAAAATGTTATTGAAGACATTTTATGGGTAAAAACGTGAGCTATTACATTCTTTCCCTTTATAAAAAAACCCAATTTTTGAAATTTATTATTTCATATTAAAATAGATGAGTCTACTTATTTTATATGACATTCTTCAATAACAATTTCAATTCCTCAAATATGTATTTTTTACCAAGAGATCTCATCAGAAGAATGGTCTTATGTCATGTCACATTATCACTATAATCCATGTTCTCTACCAGATAATCCTCATATGAGAGATCGTATTGCCTATATATAGCCACTGATTATATGAAAGGTGTTTAATCTTATTGTTTCTTCTTTAAAAAGTTATTTATTTAAATAATTAGGAAGTATTCAGAGTTTTTATTGATATGAAATTTAATAATATACAATCCTACTATGACCTAATATATTAAAGGGACCAACATATACTATTAAAAAGATTCCAATCCTTTTGAATATCATAATTTCCGTCCATGGGGATTCATGATGGAATATATTATGTTTAATAGCAAAATACTTTTTTTATTAATGATTAAAAATAAAATTAACCTATCAAATGTGTGTCACTTAAATATGAAACTTCATAATATGAATCAAATTTTGCATATATTGAGAAAATTTAGGTCCAAATAACATCAACTCTCAAACATAATCCCTTCTTGTTAAAGTACTCCATGTATTCCAATATATACCATTGTATAGTACCAATCGATTTCTAGAGTAGAAATTACTGTTTATGATAACTCTTATAGTTGTATTTGATGACCCTAACCCCCTTTGAAATTTATAATGTAGGATCCCAAAAAATCATCTAGATATTCTATTATCTAATAACACTAACCATCAGTTTTTTTTATGATTTTTATTCTAAACTTTCTTCTCAAAATTCATTTCATTGTGAATACTTATTAAGATAATCAATGATTGAATATGATAATAAAAGATCAATTGAATGTTGTACAACATAATACATTAAAAAATTATATATATATATATATATAATAGAAAGTGGATCAAATAATAAATCCTCAAAAATAATAACAAAATGTGTTGACTTCATAAATTAATCATCCACAACACAGATCATATAATATACTTTAGAGTTATTATGACATCCTATAAGAAAATCAATGGTGATATTTTTCCCTTTCAATATATGTATGTATAATATTTCCAATATATAAATATACATCATTTATTCATCATTAAATTTATTACAGAACATGAATATGGATGTGTATTATAAAAAATTCCCCTTTATTTTGTCAATCTAGTGTGACACCCCTTGATTTCATAGTACGTTGTCTCTTTAAAGTAATTTAATATCTTGCACTTCATGCAACACCGAGTTCGAGCACACCACGACTTACCAAACTAGCCGTTCAAAAGTAGTAATGAATACTATTAACATCATTTAGAATTTCATACTATATATAATATTGGAATCCATATTATGTGTTTCATATACATAATATAAAAACAAATTCATTTTATAGATAATAGAATTATTTTTCAAAAAATGAAATCCCACTGCCTTTTAATAGAGAACACTTTTTAAATACAAAATTTAACACTTTTATATATTCAATTTAATTAAATTAAATTCTTATTTAAAATCAGGATATAAGAATTTAGTTTAGATAATTTTTTGTGCTTTTCTGATAACATTCATATTTTGATGAATAGTGATAAATACAGAATTTTAATTGTAAATAAATTTTTAAATCAGAATAATTTACATTCAAAAAAATTTCATTTGAGTGGTTTTAATGTATAACTAGATTATATTTTTATCATTTAATATAATTTAGGTTGTTGTGTTTAAATTCAAATTTAAATTGTGCATAAACACAAGTCAATCTTTTTATAGTTTTAATTTCATAAAAACCTTCTTTCTTGTTTTCACAATGATAATTAATTTTAAATTAATTAATTCAACTCATATGTTTTGAATTTTTTAAAATAGACATAATTTTTGGATTCGTAATATTAAAATTAGATTAGGATTAATTTTTTATATTTTTCTAAAAACATTGAATTTTTGATGAATAGTGAGAAACACTAGGTTATTGCTTAAAATTGATTTCAATTAAAATAATTATTATTATTTTTAGATTTAATTTAAAGTAAATATATATACATAATACCTATATTAGTTCAATGTAATTTATTAGAATAATTTTATAATATATTTAGATATATAAAAGTTTATTGAATTGTTAACGTCTTTTAACCACATTTTAGGTAGATTCGCAAATTTGCATAAAACATAATTTTACCACTTCGGTGAATTGAATTTCAAAATTCTAAGAGACACAATTGACATCAGTAATTAAAATGCGGATCAATTGGATGAAAATAATTTTTGGTGAATTGTTCCTTTTGAATTTTATTTATCACGGTTAAAAGTAAATAAGGTTATTAAAGGTAAAAAACTGATATTATAATTACCCTAACACAAGTCCTAATTCTATTGGATAAGTTTATTTTAACCAAAATCAACCTTAGTAATGAAATATGATCCTTTTGGTCCACATGGATTATATTTGGACATTTCGTATTATTTTATTTAAAGAAGATTTAAAGTGTTAAATTCAATGATTAATAACAAAAACATTTTTAATATAGCGGTATACATAAGATAAATTCGACTATAAATATTATTTAAAAATATAAATATATTTCCTAAATCATGGTATTTTATTTATAATTTTTATAGGTTAAATAATTAATTTTATTTATGACGTAATAATGATGTAGTAATTACCTTATTAATGAAATATTAATATAATTGATATTATAAATATCATAGTAAATGTAAATTTAAACTTTCGATGCATAAAATGAATTATATAGGTTAATATTACATGTCTGGGTTGATTTAATGTATTTTTTTCTAATTAATCAACTTATTTTGACTTTAAAAAAACCATATATTAAATAGTGTCAAAATCTACATAAATGAGTTTTTAAAACAAATAATATATTATTAAAGGATATAATATTTCTAAAAATATAAGCTTCCTCCTAAGGAATTATATAATGATATATATTTCCTTATAGAACCACTTGAGGTTCTCTTGGAATTTAATAGTATGTTTATTTACTATGTAGTATAAAAATACAAGAAGACATTATAATAGTTAACCTATTTAACTAAGAGTTAAATCTAAAGGATAAGGTTAATATGGTGACCTAAGCTTGCCTAAAACATATTGGTTGAGAGGATTTAGATTCATCCAGACCTTAGCCTCAAAATAAATCTATTTTAGCCATTATAAACCTA
This sequence comes from Viscum album, assembly GCA_963277665.1. NCBI lineage: Eukaryota > Viridiplantae > Streptophyta > Magnoliopsida > Santalales > Viscaceae > Viscum > Viscum album. The sequence goes on along the minus strand of OY728162.1, from coordinate 911,041,548 downwards.
AAATTATTTTATAATAAATTAATATTTGACGTTTTTTCTGAAGTGACCCTCACCTCTCTTATAAAAGGGTGCTTCCCCTTATATCAAAATCACAACTCCAAATCTATTTGGATCGGCCAAACCCAACTAAAATATCCTTCCGACTAACCTAAATTAAAAATATTGGTATTAATTTAATCAGAAACCAGCCTATAGAGCCCTTTTGATCAAATCAAAAGGAAGAACCTGAAGAAGATTTAATTACTTAATCACCTCTTTAGAAGTTCTTTTCTTCTTCCACATCATATTTATTTGATTTTTTATACTATAATAATAACTCTAGTAACTTATACATGATTAGATGTTATTATAAATATGCTACAACCATATTGATTATTCTATCCATCCTATTAATGGTAAAGACTCCATACGTCTGTATGTACGACTTACTATCTCTTCATCGTGGTTTAGTTTGTTATTAAAAATTTAATTATTTGGATGCGTATAATAATGAGTATAATTGATGTAAATTATAAATAAAAAAATTTAATTATTCTGTATATACAATATACCATCCAATTACATATGATTTCACTATCAATAGAATGATATCGTCACTCGTGCATACGTGTGGATTACAGTCTCCATGATGCATGAGATTCATTTCCATGCTCAATATTCATAGATGATTATAAAAATATATATTATTAATAAGTATGTAATATATGACATAATAATTCTACTGGAAATATATATATATACATATATATTTATATTTATATATTTACATATATCTCATTCACTTACTTCTGTTAATTAAGATATGAAAACGGAAACAATGTTTATTCGTACGTACGACCTACCTTCTCCATAAATTTTTTTTCCATTTCATATATCTATCTATTATAAATAATTATATTATAAATATATATGATACATAAATAATTTTTTATATTCTAGAAAAAATTAAATCGTGATATAGGAGATACTATCAACAATAAATTTTTAAAATATGTATGATAGAGAATTTGATTATTACCCATAATATTATTTTAGCATAGAAATTATTATTAAATGGGTAGTATAGTTCTGGTATGATTTAATAACATGTTATGGTCATTATATAGGAGTATAAACATTTCCTTACCCAAAGAAATGCACCTGGTAAGGGTTAATTCCTCAATCTCATTATTATCTGAGAATGTTTATGTGTAAGTATTTACTGTGACATTATTATTATCCAGGTCCATGTTTCATAAAAAAATAAAAAATGAATTTTTAAGGGTTAATGGATGTGAATCTTCATCAAGATAATCATTTTAGATGTTTTAATTATTTATTTTTCTAAATATTTTAATTAATGTATATGTTTAGTAAATGATTTAATAGATTTATTTATAAAGACTTGATTGTTTTAAAATGTTAATTCCATTCAAAAGTTTCAAAGTGGTATGGAACACATTGATTCAAAAATCACTTTTAAATGCCTTCCTTTATAAATGTATGACTTTTAAATGATTTCAAAAAAGGGTTATTTCTTTCAAAGAGTTTTACTGATCATTTTCAACTGGGTCAACATCCTTTACTAGATATGATTATTTATTTGGTTTGATTTGTTATAATAAAATATTCTATATTGTATTGAATGAGTTATGATATGTTTGACTGTGGATGTGCTATTTTTATTCTATTCCGAATTTATGGTTAAAGTATAGACATTTCCTATTCTAGTTTTAATATGAATGTTTATGTTAGGTTTCAATCTTTTCATATGAGGAATACATTAGACTTAGTAAGAGATGGGTGGAGACCATTATAGCTCATCGATGCATTAATAGGTCTTATGAGACATAGCAGTTCCTTGGAACAAGGCCTGGACAAAATATTTATTTTTAGTCTTGTCATGAGGCCTTGAATATATGGTTATGATGTATGAAATTATTCATTCCATAATTATTAAATTAGGTATTGATATTACATGTGATTATTTGACAAGTACAATATCCTTGTGAATAAGTAAATTGCATTATTTGAATTATCATTTACATACTATGTTGATGTTTAAGTTTAAGAGGATTTTATTTAGGTCATATAAATTTCCTTAAATATTTATATTTATTTATGATTGATTTTGATATATTGTTATCCTTACTGATCATCTGAGATCACCCCTTTCTTATGTTATATTTTTTCGAGGATGCGAGGAAGTGTGTTATGATTGATATGCATGGTTTTGATAGGTGAATAATGGAATTCTCAAAGGATTATTTATGTTGTGTTTTATTTTAGAAATTGTAATTTAATGTTCATATATGTAATATATTTTCCAAGACTGCTAAATTGGTCTTTCCTTTGGGACAAGATTCATTATAATAATTCCAATGTATTAAAATAATGCATCCACTCTGGGTAACTTCGGTCAAGATGTTACAGTTTGTATCATAGAATGTTTAGCAACATCCTTGGAAATAGATTTAGATAAACACTGATTTTGAAACACTTCCCTATGATAGAATTTGACGATTAGTACATAAGATCTTCCTAGAATTTTGGTAATGTATAGATTTTGTGAATTTTCCATGAAATACGTCCCTATCTGGATACGAGCACCTAGATGCATCTTTGGCACAGATGTACCTAGGAGTGAAAACTCTAACAAGGAGTTTCTGGATTGACCCAGGGTATCCTGGTACAAGACAACAGACCTTGCTGCAATATTGGATATGACATTCCCACGGGCCATGCTTAGGATAATTCAGAATTTCTTTATAAACCATTATGATAGATATATGAGTAAATACCTACTCAAAAAACATTTTTTTTATGATTATCCATTATATGAATCAATTTTTAAATTTATGTTAGGTATTTTACAAGTTTGGATTTACGCATTGCGGTTCATAAAAAAACCTAGTGTATGACACTATATAGAAATGGTGCTTAGTATAAGAAATTAGAACTCTAGAAATACACATGATCTGAAGAGTAAGAAGGATCATATCATTCATGGTCCTAAGATATCATTTTGATGGAAAATAGTATCCCACAAATTATCATCAAATGAATAAATAATATTATTGGTTAATAAGATATGTAATTAATTATGTGAATCTTATGAAATTGAAGGGATACTAGAGAAGAAAGGACGGTACAGATAAAGAAGGATAAAGGGAATAAGGGAAGATGAATTTTCTTGTTTATGATAATTGTGGAATGAATCACCTTGGTAAATGCTTGAAGGGAATGAGATTTTTTTATAACTGTGCAGAAAAAGGAAACCATGTACGCGGTTTCAACGGTAATAAAAATGTTTCATATGTACAAAGATTAATCAGAAAGGAGTTGAGACACTACACGAATCAATGTCACAATCAATAGAGTATACAACAAATGATTTTGTTGGATAATAATCAAGTTATGATATTACCGCAGATGAAGAGGAATTACTACTGTTATTATGTTGATATTAATGAATTATTTCATTTGATTTTTGTATCAATGATTTACAGGTTATAAGAATTATTGAGTATAAAAGGATTGTACTAAAGTACTATTTCATTAAGGATTTGAGATTTTGTGGTACCAAGAAAAGTGATATAATAACAAGTTATATTTTTTGGAAAATATATGGTTGAAGGAAAGGTAAAATTTAATATGGTCCTAATACTGGGGGATTGATTTTGGGATAAGAGGTGACTAATTTGAATAAATTATAATGGATATTATTTACTACCTTGGAACAAATTAATGGTTTGTTTCTTCCATCATTGTTTATCATTGCAACATATTTGGATTGAAGTAGTATATCCAATATATTATGTTTTATATAAGGTATAAGGATGTACACACCTATTAAAATATGTTTTTATTATAATAAATTTTATTTCCACATTTTATGAAAATACATGATGACGGTATTCACATGTATATCATGTGACCTTCATTATAAATTTTAGACCGTGAGTTCGGACAGATGTATTGTTGATAAGTCTTAAAGTTGGAAAGGACTAGTTTTGTAATTGGATACTATTGTTAAGGTTAAAGCTTTTCTTAAGATTATTTCATGATTGTTATAAAAATGACAACATAGAGTTCGGGCGACAACCTGTCGGGTCCGACAAGGCTGCGAGACTTGAACCCGCTACCGAAAGGTGGCACGGGTGTATCACCTACCACTGGCCTACGTGATGTCCTGGATTGTATTATGACGTTTTTTAAATAGTTCTAACAGATGAATAATAAATTAATTTTCTTGAACCCTATATTACTATGATAAATATAATATTTTTGACTTATATTATCTTTTGGGAGTGAAAGATGAGTTTGTGGTAGAAATTAGTTAAAGGAGGGAACTCTACTTTTCAAGTAATTTTTTCATTATTCTGTGAGAAAAATAATACTTAAAATTTATGGAAAGGATCTTAAAACCAAAAATGTTTTATCCTAATACCTTATGTTTTGATGAACTGATAATATTTTAAGTCATCATAGATTTATAGCTTTATCACCCTCAATTTTCTATTTACTGTCCACATGTTTGTGATTGATGACCTCAATCACTCCCAATAATTATTTATGTTTTTCATCAATTATGTGTATCAAATTTCCACCAATATTATCCTATTATAAATCTTAATTTGGTGGGGCTTTTTTCATCTCCCTTTCCATCTAATTCATGATAAATTTTATTAACCCTCTTTCTATTGTGGGTTTTCTACAAAGGTATTGTCTATTTTTAATATTCTATTTTCGAAAACATTTTCAAATTGTGAGGATGAAATTTATTATAGTAGGGGAGAATTTAACAACCCTAGATTTCATAATACGTTATCTCTTTAAAGTAATTCAATATCTTGTGTTACATGCAACACTGAGTTCGAGCGCACAACGACTTAACAAACAAGTCGTTCAAAAAGAGTTCTGAATAGTATAAACCACATTTTGAAATATATATAATAAATATAATTTTTTAATCCATATTATTTTTTTCTTAGACATAATATAAGAACAAATTTATTTTTTCATATAAAAGAATTATTTTTAAAAAAAAATGCAATTTTACCACCGTTTAATAGAGAACGCTTTTTAAATACAATATTTTAAACTTTTATAGATTCACTTTAATGAAATTAAATTCTTCTTTTAAAATAGGGACATAAAAATTTAGTTTGGATAGATTTTTGGTTCTTTTCAGATAACTTTCATTTGATGATGAATTGTGAAAAATACTAAATTTTAATTGAAAACAACTTTTAAATCAAAAAAATTTATTGTGTTAAGTTATTAATTTTAGTGGTTTTAAAGTATAATTAGATTATATTTTTTTCATTTATTATAATTTAGGTCATTGGATGTAAATTCACATTTAAATTTTGAATAATCAAAAGTCAATCTTTGGTTAGTATTTACTTCACAAAAACCTGCTTTCTGGTTTTAACAACGTGAATTAATTTTAAATTAATTAAGGAAACTCATATGTTTTGAATTTGGTAAAGGAGACATCAATTTCTGATTCAGAATATCAAAATTAGTTTAGGATGAATTTTTGGTATTTTTCTGAAAACATTCAATTATTGATGAATAGTGAAAAGACTAGGTTATTGTTTAAAACTAACATGTATTTAAATAATTATTATTTTTATTTAAATTTATTTTAATGTAAAAATATATTCATAATACCTGTATTAGTTCAATGTAATTCACTCGAGTCATTTTAAAATAGGATAAGATGTATAAAAGTTTATTTAATTTTTTAATGTTTTTTACCCACCTTCTAGGAACATTTACAAATTAGAATAAAACGTAATTTTACCACGTATTTGAATTTAATTTAAAAATCTGAGAGACACAGTTGAAACCAGTAAATAATATGTAGTTCAATAAGATGAAAATAATTGTTGGTAAATAGTAACTTTTGAATTTTATTTACCACGGTTAAAATTAAATAGGGTAATTAAAGAAAAAGATGATATTATAATTACCCTAACACATGTCTAATTCTATTTGATAAGTATATTTTGAAAAAATTCAACCTTATTAAGAAAATATGATCATTTGGGTCCAATGTATTTGATTAGGACATTTATAATTATTTTATTCAATGAAGTGTTATTAGTGTAAAATTCAATGTTTAATAAGAAAACCATTTTTAATATAGGGTTAAACATAAGATAAATTGGACTATAAATTTTCATTAGAAAGATAAAACTATTTCCTAAATCATGGTATATTATTTATTATTTTTAGACATTAAATATTTAAATTTATTTTTGTTGAAATGATGATGTAGTAATTACCATATTAATGAAAGACTACAATAATTGATATTATAAATATAAAAATAAATGTAAAATTATACTTTTGATACATTCCACGAATTTTATAGATTAATATGACATGTTAGATTTTATTTAATCTATTTTTTCTATGTAATCACGTTTTGTTGACTTTCACAAAAACCAAATACTAAATAGTGTCAAAATTGACATAAATTAGTTTTTAAAACAAATACTATATTATTAAATGATATAATATTTCTAAAAATATAAGGATCAGACTAAGGACATTTATAAAGATAGATATTTCATTAATGAACCAATTTATTTTCCCTTAGAATCTTATTGTATGTTTATTAAGCATGTAATTTAAAAATACAAGAAGGCATTGTAAAAGTTAAACTATTTAACTAAGAGTTAAATCTAAAAGATATGGTTAATATAGTGACCTAAAATTTTCTAAAACCAATTGGTTGAGAATATTTAGACCCATACCCACATTAACCTCTAAATCAATCAATTTTGATCCATTATTAACTGAAAATGATTTAATAATAAAATAATATTTCATGTTTTTCCTAAAGTGACATTCACCTCTCTTATAAAAGGGTACTTCCTCTTATGTCAAAATCACAACTCCAAATGCATTTGGATAGGAGAACCCCTACTTAAATATCCTAACAAATACCCTTACATAAACCTATAGGAATTAATTTGATCAGAAGCCTACCTAATTATCCCTTTCGATCAAATCAAAAGGAAGAACCCGAAGAAGAGATAATTACTTCATCGCCTCTTTCAATGTTCTTTTCTTCTTCCACTTCCTCTTTATTTGATTTTTTTCCATACTAAAATAATAAATCTTGTAAAATATTCATTTGGATATTTTATTATAAATATGATACAAATATATTCATTATTCTACCTATCCTATGAATAACAATGTCACCATATGTGCATATGTACAGCTTACCGTCTCCACGCCGTGCTGTTGTTTGTTATTCAAAACTTCATTATTTTGATGTATATAATAATGAATATAATTGCCATAAATAATAAATATAACATGTTAATTATTCTTTATATATAATATACCATCAAATTACATATTATTTCAATATCAATATAATGACATCATCGCTCGTGCGTACATACAACTTGTCGTCTCCACGACATGATGAGATTCATTTCAATGTTCACCACTCAACGATGATTATAAAAATATATATTATTAATAAGTATGTAATATATGACATAATAATGCTATTTAGTAAATATATTTGGGTGTTTGTGTGTGTGTTTACATATATCTCATTCCGTTACTTCTGTTCAATACGATATGAAAACGGAAACAACGTTTATGTGTACGTACGGCCTACCATCACCTTAAATGGTGTTTTACATTTCACATATCTATCTATTATACATATTTATATTCTGAATGTATTTTATAAATAAATAATCTTTTATATTTTCGAATCAATTAAATCATGATATATGGGATACTATCGAGAATAACACGTTAAAACATGTAGGATAGAGAAAGAGATTATAACTTGAAATATTATTTTAAACTAGAAATTATTATTAAATGGATAGTATAAAGCCATAAATGGATAATGTATGATATCATAAATATTAATATTTTCATGAAATAATTTAATAACATACTATGGTCATTATATAGGAGGTTAAACGTACCTTTGGCCGAAGGAAAGTACAGGGTCAGGGTTAATTCCTTAATATCATTAATATCTGAGATTGTTTATGTGTAAGTATTTACTGCGACATTTTTATCATCCATGTCCATGTTTAAAAAAAATCAAAATGAATATTTTGAGTTTTTTAGGTACTATATATCAAGATTATCATTTTAAATGTTTTAATTATTTCTTTTTCTAAATCTTTTAAATAATGTCCATTTTTTAAAATTGATTTTAAGGATTTATTTATATGGACATGATGGTTTTAAAATGTTAATTCCATTCATAAGTTTCAAAGTGGTATGGGACACTTTGATTCAAAAATTATTTTTAAATGAAATCCTTTAAAAATGTGTTCCTTTTAAATGATTACAAAAAGGGGATATTTCTCTCAAAGAGTTTTACTGGTCATTTTCAACAATGTCAACATCTTTTACAAGATATTATTCTTGTTTGAGTTTGATTTGTTATAATACAATATTCGATACTGTATTGAATGGGTTATGATATGTTTGACTTTGGATGTGCTATTTTTATACCATTCATGGTTTATTGTTAAAGTATTGAAATTCCATATGCTATTTTAATACAAATTCATTTGATATGTTTCAATCTTTTCATGTGAGGAATGCATTGAAATTAGTATGTGACAGGTGGATCCCGCTATATCTCCTCTATATATCGGTAGGTCTCTTGAGAATAACCAGTGTCTTGGCACAAGGCCTTAACAAAATATTTATTTGTATTCTTGGCACGTGTCCTTGACTATGTTGTTATGATGTCTGGAGTTATGAATTCCTTCATTATGAAATTACCTATTGATATTACATATGATTATTCGACTAGTACAATATCAATGTGAATAAGTAAATGGAATTATTTGATTTATCTTTTCAATATTATGCTAAATTTTATGATTAAATGGGTTTTGTTTTGGTCTTATACATTACCCCGAATGTTTATTATTAATTATGATAGTTTCGGCTATATTTTTATCCATTCTATGCATCTGATCTCACCACTTTTTTTAGTTTTATTTTTCCTAGGATGCAAAGAAGTGTGTTATGATTGATATGCATGGTTAATCTTGGGAAATATTGGTGTCCTCAAGGGAGTATTTATGATGTGTTATATTTTTGAAATTGTAATGTAATGTTCATATATGCAATCTATTTTCCCAAACTACTAAACTTATTGGTCCTTCTGGACTTTATTATTTTTAATCATGAAAATATATTAAAATAATGTACCATCTCCAGGTAACTTGGGTTGGGGAATTACAGTTTGTGTCATAGGAAGATTAGAAACAACCTTGGAAATATATTTCAATAAACTCTAATTTTGAAACATTAACCTAAGATAGACTTTGAGTATTAGTACATAAGAACTTCCTAGAATTTTGGTAATGTAGATATTTCGTGAATTTTACAAGAAATGCATCCTTGTCTGGCTATGAGTAGCTAGAGGCGACTCTAGAACATATGAACCTAGGAGCGAAAACTCTCACAAGGAGTTTTGGGCATGACCCGAGGTATCCTGGTACACGACAACGAGCCTTTCTGTGCTCTTAGTTATGACACTCTCGAGGGATATACTTAGGATAATTCACATTTTTTATAAACCATTATGAAAGATTTATAAGTAAATACCTCCTCAAAAAAACATTTTTTATGATTATGGATTATAGGCATAAACTACTCAATTTCAGTTAGTTATTTTACATGTTTGGAATTATACATTGTGATTCATAATCTAACCAAGTGTATGACATTGTTCAAAAATGGTTCCCAATAGAAGGAATGAGAAATCTAGCAATACGCATGATCCAGAGAGTAAGAAGGATCATATCTTTCATGGTCCTAAGCCAACATTTTGAAGGTAAATAATATCCCACGCATTCCCATCATATGAATAATTGTATCAAGTGTTAATAAGATAAGTAAACAATTATATGATTCCAATGGTATTGAAAGGAATTCAGAGAAGAAAAGGATGGTAGAATAAAAGATAGATAAAGGGAAGAAGGGAATGATAGATTTTCCCATATGTGATAACTGTGGAAAGAATCACCTTGGTAAATGCTTGAAGGGAATGGGATTTTATTATAAGTGTAAAGAAAAACTACACCAAGTACGTTATTGAAAGGGTAAGAAGAAGGTTTCAAATGTACAATTCTTCATCTGCATGGATTTGGTAAACTATGTGAATTAATGTCCCAATCATCAGAGTATACCGCAAATTATGTTGTTGGATAACAAATTGTTTATGATATTACCACAGATAAAGAGGAATTACTAGTGTTCTTATGTTTATATTAAATAATTTTGTCATTTAAGTATTGAATCAATGATGTACTGGTTATAAGAATTATATGGTATATGAGGATTGTGAAGCATTACTATTTCATTAAGGATTTGAGATTGTATGGTACTAAGAAATGTCACTCAATAGCACGTTAAGATTTTTGGATAATACATGGTTGAAGGAAAGAAAAACTTTAATATGGTCCTGATACTGAGGTATTGATTTTGGAAGTATATGTGATTGATTTGGATAAATTATATTGGATATTATTGGATAACTTGGAACTAATTAATGGTTTTTTTATTCTATAATTGTTGGTGATTACAAAATTTTTGGATTTAAAGAGTATATTAAGAATTCTATGTTTTATAGAAGGAATAAATAAGTACATACCTACTCAAATATGGATCTCTGGTAATACATTTTTGAAGTTCCCAGTCAGGATCCAAGGATCACTGAGAGGGGGAGGGGGTGAATCCATGATAAATTTTTCTTTTTAAGATTCATTATTTTTGAAACAACCTTCACCTCTCATCAAAGTGTTTCTTCCGTGATGAGCACACACAACCACAGGAACACCATATTTACAAGGTTCATTACTCAACAAGAGTAGTTACATCCTTGGTATGGTACGGAAAATATCCAGTACCACACAATACACTAGAAAAAAAATCCTTTGCTGTGGAATACAATGAGTATGATATAACCTTAAACTCTTGTAGAGCTTAGAAAACAATCCGTAAGTGTGTGTGAACCCTCTTAGAACAAATAGGGAATTACAGTACTTCAGTGCTTCTTTACAATTGAACTGTTGTATTCTCTGAAATATAAATCTTCACTTTCCTACCCAGAAGCTGGTAAGAACTCTTATATGCACAACTGAATATGTGTGAAGACCACAACGTTTTCATGCACCCATTAGTGTTTCTTGCGCGCTATTCAAAATCCTGGTTTGAAAAAATCCTATTCTGCCGTGGAAAACATATTTCACGCAACATCCGTTTTTTCTGTGCAACTATTCACTTTTTTTGTGCAACTTCACTTTTACACGCAAACCTCTTTATTTTCTCACAACTCCCCTTTTTCGTGCAAATATCTTTCTTTTCGCGCATCTCACTTAGCTTATAATTGTACGTGCACCAGAGCTCGGTATTTCTTCTAAGTGTCAAGCATAATCAAATGAGATGGGTTCACCTCGTATTTATAGTCTATTTTAATCCTCTGCGAAAAACACTAATCCATGCATAAAACCCTCTTCATGTGCCTAAAAACACTTTCCTGCAAAATCTTATTTCATGGAATGCTCCAATTCTTCGCACACCTCATGCCTTTGACAATTTTCGAGCTTCTGATCTCAAAACACCTCTTGCGGGAAAACGTCATTCCTCTATTTCATGCACCACCTTATTTTTCACGCATCCTGCTGATATTTCACACATCCCGTATATATTTCACACATACCGCAAATATTTCGCATAGCCTTTTTGTTTTTTCATTCATCCATCTGATTTTTTACGCTTCCCAATACTATATCGCGCAGCCTTTATTTTTTCACGCACTCTGTCCACTTTTTCCCGCACTGAATGACTTTTCTAGTTTTTAATGTTCTTGCCTTGAATAATTCTTTACGTGAAAAAATATAAACCATATTTAATCTTGTGCTGCCTCCAGATTTTCTATTCCTTTTTCATTTCTCTCTTTACAGCTTCTCATAACCATTCATCAGCATTCATCATAGACACCACTATCATGATATATATCCTTTAACGGATCAGAAATAGCATCGTCAGATTTAGAATGGGAAGTACTAATACATTCCATCTACCAACAACATCATTCCTTCCAATCAAAACTTTATATGACATGAATCATCATTTCTCCCACTTTCCATCATAAAGATTGCATCACAAGTACTCCTGACTTATGATATTTGTGAAATACATTTCACCAAAGCATAATTTTTTTTAAATTCCTTTAGAAATTGAATTGATTTATCTTCTTTGACAACAAAATATAACACACTGCAAAAGATAACTCTTCAATCATACTTCTCCATCCAACTTCGTCCCAATAATTTTATTACAACATTTTAAAGAAATACACGATCAAGGTATTCACATGTATATTATGCAACCTTATATATTTTAGACTGTGAGTTCAGAAAGAAGTACTGTTGATAAGTCTAAAGGTTTAAATGGATTAATTTTTAAATTGGAAACTACTATTAATGTCAAATCATTTTTAAGAATATTTTTGGATTGTTATAAAAAAGACAATCCAAAGGTCAGGTGACAACCCATCATGTTTAGCAAGGCCGCGAAACTTGAACCCCCTAACGAATGCCAAAAAGGGTGCATCACCTACCACTGGCCAGTGTAATTTCTTTGATTGTATTATGTAGTTTATTTTAAGAGTATGGACAAATTAATTATAAATTCATTTTTTAACCCTATAAGATAAGGATAAATTGAATATTTTTGAGTTCTATTATCTTTTCGGAGTGAAAGATGATTTTGTGTTATAAATTAGTTAATGGATAGAACTCCAATTGTCAAATATTTTTTTCTTATCTTATGAAGAAATTAATACATAAACTTTAGGGAAAAGATATTAAAACAAAAGATCTGTTATACTAATACCTTATGTTTTGATGAACTGATAATATTTTAAGTCATCATAGATTTATGGTTTTGAGGCCTTCAATTTTCTATTTACTGTTAACTTGTTTTTGATTGATGACCTCAATCACTCCCTACAAATATTTATGTTTTCCTCCAATTATGTGTCTCAAATTTCCACCAATATTCTCTTATTCGAAATCATAATTTGTTGTTGAATTTTTCATTTCCATTTCCCTCTTATTTAGAATAAAATTTATTAACACTATTTTCGATCTAGGGTTTCAACAAAGGTATTTTCTATTTTTTAAATTCTATTTTCGAAAAACAATTTAAAGTTGTGTGGATGCAATTATTAAAGGAGTAGAAATTTAAAACCAAAGGATTTAATAGTACATTATCTATTTAAAGTAAATCAATATCTTGTGCTACACGCAACACTGAGTTGGAGCGTACCATGACTTACCCAACTAGACGTTCAAAAGAAGTTATGAATATTTTTAACTGTATTTTGAGTTTTATATAATTTTTATAATTTTAGAATCTATATTATGTATTTCTTAGACATAATATAAGAACAAAATCATTTTTCAGATAAAAGAAGTATTTTTCAAAAAAGGCAATTTTACTGCCTCTTAATGGTGAACCCTTTTTAAGTCCAATATTTTACACATTTATTTAATCAATTTTATGAAATTAAATTCTTTTTTAAAAGAGGTATATAAAAATGTAGTTTGGATAAAATTTTTGGGGATTTTCTGATAACTTTCATATTTTAATGAATAGTAAAATAATACCAAATATTAATTGAAAACAACATTTTTAATAAAAATAATTTATAATGATAAATTATGCATTTGAGTGGTTTAAAAGTATAATTAGAATCTATTTTAATCATTTAATATAATATAGGTCATTATATGTAAAGCAACATTTAAATTGTTCATAAAAAAAGTCAATCTTTCGATAGTTTTTACTTCATAAAATCCCGCTTTTTGGTTTTGACAATGGGAATAAATATTAAATTAATTAATGAAACTAATATGTTTTTAATTTTATAAAATAGGCTTGTTTTTTGTATTCATAATATCAAAAGTATCTCAGAATGAATTTTTGATATTTTTCTGAAAACCTTCAAATCTTTGATGACTAGTGAAAAACAGTATGTTGCTGTTTAAAACCTACTTTTTTTTAAATAATTATAATATTTGTTTAAATATATTTTGAATTAAAAATAGATACATAACACCTATAGTAGTCCAATGTAATTCATTGGAGTCATTTTATAATAAGATTATATGTATAAAATTTTATTCAATTTTTAACGTTTTTTACTCACCTCCTGGGCACCTTTTAACATTTCCATAAAACATAATTTTACAGATTTTGTGAATTGAATTTCAAAAATCTAAAAGTCATGGTTGACATCGGTATGTAAAACATAGTTAAATATAATGAAAATAATTTTTTTTGAATAGTATCTTTTGAATTTTATTTAACATGGTTTAAAGTAAATAGGGTAATTAAAGGTAAAAATGATATTATAATTACCCTAAAACACGTCCTAATTATATTGGATAAATGTATTTTGACCAAAATCATCCTTAGGAATAAAATATGATCGTATTGATCTACATATATTAGATTACGATATTTATTTTTATTTTATTTAAAGAAGAGTTAAAAGTGTTAAAGTCAATATTTAATAACTAAACCATTTTTAATATATGGTTATACATTAGGTAAATTAGACTATAAATATTTATTAGAAATAAAAAAAGATTTACTACCTCATGGTATTTTATTTAAAATTATTAGACATTAAATAATTAAATTTATTTATAACACAATGATGATGCAGTAATTACATTGTTAATGAATGATTAAAATAATTGATATTATAAAAATCAAAATAAATGTAAATTGAGAATTTTTATAAAATACACTAATTTTATTGGTTAATATAAAATTTTATGGTTGGTTTAATGTACGTATTTCTAAGTAATCATGTTTTGTTTAATTTCACAAAAACCAATTACTAAATAGTGTCAAAATTGACATAAATGAGTTTTTCAAACAAATACTACTATATTATTAGAAGATATAATATTCCTAAAAACCTATGCATTGGGAAATGGAATTATATAATGATTCATATGTCATTAATGAAACACATGATGTTCTGTTGACATTTTATAGTATGTTGATTAACCATGTAATATAAAATTACAAGAATACATTGTAAAAGTTAAACTATTTAACTAAGAAATAAATCTAAAAGATAAGGTTAATATGGTGACATAAACTTCTCTAAAACATATTATATGAATGGATTTTGACCCATACCCACCTTATCCTAGAAACAAACCAATTTGGTTCCATTATTAAAAGAAAAATATTTTATAATAAAATAATATTTCATTCATTTCCTAAAGTGACCCTCACCTCTATTATAAAAGGATACTTCCCCTTATCTCAAAATCACACAACCAAAGCCATTTCTATTGGACAAACCAAACCCAAATATCCTAAAAAAACCCTCAATTAAATATAGTGGAATTAAATTGATCATAAGACAACCTAAGGATCCCTTTTGATCAAATCAAAAGGAAGAACCCGAAGAAGAGGTAATTACTTCATCACCTCTTTCAAAGTTTTTTTCTTCTAACACTTCCTCTTTATTTGTTTTTTTAAATACTAAAATAATAAATCTAGTACCTTATACATGGTGATATGCTATTATAAATTTGTTACAACCACATTAATTATTCTATTCATCATATGAATGACAAATTCCCCATACATGTGCACCTACGACCTACCGTCTCCACGTCGTGGTGTAGTTTGTTATTAAACACTTTTTTATTTGGATGGGTATAATAAGAAGTATGATTGAGGAAAATAATAAATATAAAATTTTAATTATTGTCAATATATAATATACCATCAATTTCATATTATTTCACCATCAGTAGAATGATATCGTCGCTCGTGCGTATGTACGACTTATTGTCTCCATGACACAATGAGATTCATTTCCACTTTCACCATTCAATGATAATTATAAAAATATATATTAGTAATAAATATGTAATATATGAAATTATAATGCTACTGGAAATATATATATATATATATATATACATATCCCATACACTTACTTCTATTCAATACGATATAAAAACAGAAAAAACGTTTATGCATACGTACAGCCTACCGTCTCCTTAAACGGTGTTTTCAATTTCATATATCTATCTATTAAACATTTTTATATTCTAAAAATATATGATAAATAAATAAGGTATTATATTCTGTATGGAATTAAATCATGATATATGTGACACTATCAAGAATAACAAGTTAAAACATGTAGGATAGAGTAAGCGATTATTACATGAAATATTACTTTAACATATAAATTATTTATAAATGGGTAGTATCAAGCCAGAAATGAATAAATTATGATAAAATAAATATTAATATGGTTCATTTATAATTTAATAACAAACTATGATCATTATAAAAGAGGTTAAACAAACCCTCAACCAAACGAAAGTACAAGGTACGAGTTAATTCTTCAATCTCATTATTATTTGAGATTGTTTATGTGTAACAATTTACTGAGAAATTTTTATCATCCATGTCCTTGTTTCATAAGTTTTTTTTTTCAAAATGAATATTTTAATTTTTTTGATGGGTATCTTTATTAAGATCAAAATTTTAAATATTTCAATGACTTATTATTCTAAATCATTTAAATAATGTTCATGTTTTAAAAATGATTTTATTGGTTTATTTATATGGACATGATTGTTTTAAAATGATAATTCCATTCAAAAGTTTCAATGTGTAATGTGACACTTTGATTCGAAAATCACTTTTAAATGATATCCTTTATAAATGCGCAACTTTTAAATTATTTCACAAAAGGGATATTTATATCATATATTTTTACTGATCATTTTTAATTATGTCGACATCCATTACTAGATATTATTCTTGATTGAGTTTGATTTGATATAATACAATATTCAAAATTTTACTGAATGATTTATGATATGTTTGACTTTGGATGTGCTATTTTTATACCATTAAAAATTTATGGTTAAATTATACACATTTTGTAAGCTGGTTTTAATACAAATGATTATGTTATGTTTAAATATTTTAATATGAGGAATGCACTGGACTTAGGGAGTGATAGGTGGAGACTGCTATAGCTTCTTGATGCATCGGTATATCTCTTGAGACAAAATACTGTATTGGAATAAGGACTTGAAAAAATCTTTATTTGTAGTCTTGTCATGAGTCATTGACTATGTGATTATGATATCTTACATTATGCATTCCATCATTATAAAGTTATCAATTGATATTGCATGGGATTATTCAACTAGTATAATATCCATGTTAATATGTAAATGGTGTTATTTGATTTATCCATTTCTTATTACACCAAATATTATTTTTAAAAGGATTTTATTTTGGTATTATACATTTCCACAAATGTTTGTGCTTATTTATGATAGTTTCTGCTATATTGTTATCCTTACTGAGCATTTGAGCTCACCCCTTCCATATGTTTTGTTTTTTCTAGGATGCAAAGAAGTTTTTTATGATTGATATGATAGGTTATGCTATGGGAATAATGACATAGTTAAAGTATTATTTATATTGTGTTATATTTTAGAAATTATAATGTAACGTTCATATATGTAATCTATTTTCTAAGACTGCTAAATAAATTGGCCCTTCAGAACATGATTCCTTGTAATCATGTCAATGTATTAAAATAATGCACTGACTCTAGGTAACAGGGGTTGGGGCGTTACATATAGGGATTCTTATTATTATAACTATACATCGATATACTTCAAATATGGGTAAATAATGATCGATTATGTACATCTTCCAACATATAATCCTTCAATTTAATTATTATTGGAGAAATATTCTTTTCCTTAATCCAATAATTTAATCATTTTAAATGTTAAACATTGGAATATTTAGAATCTAATTCTATAGCATTATATTGTCCTTTTATACCTCCATGGTATTTTAATTGAGGGATTATTAAATAGTATTTTGGGAATGATAGGATATATCCATGTCCATAAGGATTTCTAGGTATGTTAATGGAAAATCCTATATTGTTGGGTCTCCTTAATTACTCATAATGGATAATGTAATATGATCCTTCCTCTTAAATGAATCAAAAACCTTGTTTTCATTTCCAATATGGTCTTCTATTGAGTAGTTATTATATATGAAAAACACTTACCACCTACTTTTCCACATGTTCAAATTCTTCTATGTTAACATATTTATTAGTCACTTAAGATTTACAAATATATTTAAAACAATTCAATCCATAGTGATAATTAATTCACATCACTACTATATTTAATAATGATTATAGCTCCAAATCACGCATCGAGTATTTTTTCTCAAGAAATTTCAATTAACCAAAGGCATAATTTAAAACCATAATGTTTTTTAATAGGATAAATCAAAATCCCTTCTAAGATATATCATTGTATATCAGAATTCCTCCTCTATTTCTTTGTATTTTTAGTATATGTGAGTGGCAAATAATTTTTAATGATCCTTGAAATTATAACCTCTTTATTATTTATAGAGGAGCTTTATTCCATTATTTGTTTTAAAAAAATACTTTATTTAAAATCATAATAAATTTATCACAGTCAAAGATGGTATCTATTTGATCTATTAAAACTATACATTAAAATATTATTGTTTAGTAGAGGAAATTTTTGGACTAGATATTTTGTTGAATTATATATATATATATATATTTATTTATTACACACACTAATATCGATATTTTATATATCTTAAATTCATACATTTAAAAAATTTAATATAGTTTTTATTTTATCAATGTTATTTCCATAATCCTAAAATGATATTAATTATTTTCTACTATCATATAATGTTTGAGAATATAATTTATAAAGGCATTAAAAAATTTATCCACATAACTTCTTAGGAAAGTATTTATGACACCCAATATGATAGCTTAGGATTCTAAAAATCTTTTATGAATCACCTTGAATTCATTTTTCTGATAAAAAGTATTATATGATTTCTTATGTATATCCAATATTTTTCTATAATTGATAATATATGCATCAAAGGTTAATCATTTAGAGTAATTGATCCCCACATAATTGATCAAAAAAATCATCCTTATCGGTGTAGGATAATTATAATTGATCATCATTATTTTGGTTCATGATTATCAATGAAAATATGTATTAATATATAATTATTCATACCAACTGCGAATCTTGCACCACATGGTGACGTACATGGGAATTTAAGAGCATTTTATATATTCTACTATTGTTTCTTAGTCAATTATTCTAATTTAATAAGAGTTATTATATGTTGAATCTTCTGAAAATGAATGACTTGTGTATGATTTTTATGGGAAAAACTATTAATCAATGTTGATAACTATATTTTATTCTAGAAGTATATCATTCTATTAATGAATTATTTTAATATCCTCGATATTATGTTTTTCAGAACTATTTAATATCAATACCCCTCAGGATTTTGTACTAAGACCCAAAAAGTTTATATAATTTTAAAAGAGGGTTCATAGTCTCATATTAACTAATAGTTGATCATGAGCTGATTTGCGATATAAAATTTGATTTTACAATCATATCAATTCATATTGGATCAATATATATATATTTAGTCTATATCCCAAAATATCATCAACTTCAATGAACTGGGTAACAAAATAATTTCTGGTAGTGATTTCTAAAAATCCATAATGAAATAAGAGTTATAGGCATTGTATTCAATCACAAATCCCCCATGTTATGATTATACTTAGTAGTAATAATGTTAAAAGATCTTCCTTTATAGCATATTTGTGTAGGTTGCTGACATTGGGTATCCCCATTAAACTATAATTTCGTTTATTTATCTTGATTGTGTCAAAATTCATTACATTTGAGTCATTGAACCATTGGAGGTGTATTTGTATGGATTTTAAACTATTTTATTTTGATGGCCGGCTTCATCATATATCATTTGAATTTATGTTCCTGATGGGATTATTTTTTTAAAATGATGCATCTACATGTATCATTTTTAAAAATAACCCATGATTCATCCAACATATTAATAATTTGGTAATATGAATCACTTGTCTACTATTTTTTATTTTAAAAAGATCAACTTTTCTTTTTTTCAAAAACCATATGTACAAGAGTCTCTGATTTATATTTCTTCTTTCAATTAATAAAGCAAAATCTCTTTCCAGCTACCAATATCCAACATAAAAATCATTTTTGGAGACAAGGCTTTAAAATACTATTGAATAAATTAGTTTTTATTTCATTATCAATGAAAACACCATTGGCATACCTTTCTTGTCTTGTGAATTTTACTTCATAGGTAAAAATGGATTAACCCACCCTAATTTTCACCTACACAAATTATCCCTAATATTAAAATTATTACTTAAATGAATACATTTATTGAAAATTATTTCAATTTTTATGCATAAAAATTCATTATTTTATTTTACTTCATCATTAGGTTCACAAATTGATATGACTCACTATAAAAAATATAAAACTAACCTAACTCATGAAACCAGTAATGAATAAAAATATATATTATTTATATCTTTTGTCCTATTTTTAGAAGTTTATTTATTAGAATAACTATTAACTGATGGTGGATGTTGTCACATGAAATAATAAATTGTAATTTGTTATTTACTTGAAAAATTTTATTTCTAAAAATGGATTACGGAATTCTTGAAATGTTATGACTATTTTTTTATCATAACTAATATATTTTCAACTCCTACTCTGATCCCACTGAGATTTTTATTGGGAGAACCACTTATGTATTCATCACACTCATTGTTCACTTAGTTCCACATGATTATTAACATTTATTAAAACCATAATTTTTAGTGGGAGTATTAAATAGAAATATTAATATTAATAAATATTTTTAGAATGAAAATAACTCCTATTAAGGATTCAATTATGAATCCAATAGTTAATCGTATGATGTATTAGGATAAAATTTTCACACTGTTGGATCATCCAATAAAACATTTTATATAGTCTGGGTTTCTTTATACATTCACATTTTACTCAATATATCATAATCCTAATACATTACTAAAACATTTTATTCTATCAAATGAGACGAAAAAAATAAGAACACACAAGTTACAAGTTATCCAGATTAATCATTATATTATCACAAAAAATAAAACTGTGATAAACAATAGGTTTGGTTTAATTATGTATTGGCCACATAAATTTTTTTATTTTATAATAATTTACAACTATCTCACCCAAAATTATCATGATATGTTATCTTTATAAAAATTTGATAAAATGTTTCCTCTATATTTCCTAGAGATTGAAAATATTAGAAAATTTTCCATCTCATATGCTCAATAATTCTAAAAAATCGTATATATAAATAAATGTTGGATATCTAATCACAAACATGATCATAAGGAAGAAATTTTTAAACAACATTTTTTGTATAGGCTTTGAATCAAAATTTCATTACTAAAATAGTGTGAATTGGGCTTGAATCATTAATATTTCCCTTAGTATAGGTGTGTGGAATCAGAAAATAATAATTATCAACATTCGATACATATCATAACAATGTCCCTCCAAAATAATTATAGAAAATAATAAACTATTTTATTTTTTGTAACATGAATACATTCATTTAATTGATTACTATGATAAATACCTTTTTCTGAAGATAAAATAGACTAAGATAATAATATGTGTCAAAAAATGTAAAAATGTAAAATGATATAAAGCTTTACACTATACATTTTGGGGATATTTAATATAAGTCCCACTAGTAATATGATGAAAAAACTACATATATGATCCATATAATCAAACAAGAATTCAAAAAACCATCATAACATAACAAATCCATTATAAAGAAATAGGTTTCTAGAAAACACGATTTAATTATATATAAATAATATAGATAAAGAAATTTTATAATTTCATTAAAACATATCATCACTGAAACATAATAAAAATGGAAGGAAATTAGAATAGGTGATTTACACTTGAATTAAACATTAAACAATGTTTTATTAAATAACATGAACAACCCTTTAATTTTATGATATCACTTATTTTAGATGGAAATAATTTATAAATCTATCATTATTTCAAAAGGAATGTGAAAATAAGCTTAAATTTCTATGAAACCCCATTAAATTAAGGAATAAAACCATTTAAATTAAAATAGATTAAAACGGTGGTTGAGAGAGACCATGAAGAGAATAATAATTTATATTATTATAATATTTCATCAAAATATTAATAAAGAAAATTCAAATTAAATATATAATAAACATCAACAAAAATATAATTAACGAAATTGATAAATGATAAACACATGACAAATATTATATAATATGGTAATAGATGAAAACAATTCTAACTAAATAGATGATATAATGAAAATTACACATACAATATAATTTCAAGTGTTTTATAAATCAATAAAAATAGGAAGTGGCCTAATGATGTGATAACAACAGAAAATACTATAGTAGAATAAACTAGATATTATTTTCATGATATAGGGTATAAAAATTTTACCAAATGGAAATTTAGACATAGAGAACCGTGATATAAATGTGATATTTGAAAATAAACAGTCTGGATTACATTTAACATCCATTTATGTGTTGTATCCTCTATTATAATATATATAAAATGTTCCATCATTTTCTTATTAATTGTATTCGTATCAATTTTTTTAATCTTTAATTGAATTTATATATAATTCATATATTTTTATAAATTATTTTATTAGTTATTTAATGTTAGTAATTTTAATTATTTGGTACATGTTATATAATGCTGATTTGACACTAATTTATTGATAAAAATCTATTCATTTAAATATTAATCAGGATATATGAATCATTTTTTTGAAATGAATTATGAATTTATAGAATCATCTTGGTAAAGGTGTTAGTGGGGTTCGAGAGAATGAATTCCATGATGATCATGTTGTTTGTAATTTAATAATAATAATGATTTATTTTATTATAAAAAACAATATTCTTTCCCCCCTGAGAAAAATAATATTTGTCATATAAGTTATAATTTAATACTATATAATACCTGTATAAATATTCTAATACTCGTTTATGATTGGAATAGTGAATAGACTATAAAATAGATTATTTAGTTAGTTTATCTAGACAAAACTAGAACATATTATAATATAGAATGAGAAATATTATTGTGTAATATTATTAAAATAATACTTTTAAAAAAATTAATATGAGATATTTATATTGTATAATGTTATTTTGAACTAATGGAGATGAAAAGAAAATTAAAAATGATATTTTGGAATCATAATCTTTCCATGAAGAATTTAATCATTCTCGAAATAGGATTCCATTAGACTGAATAATTCATCGATACTTTCTAAGAAAGAAATTAAAAAAAATAATAATTATTTTGTAGAAATAATTTTTTTTGGGATTCAGCAGAAAAATATTTGAGATATGTGGTTGGTGAAGGGTAAATAAGGGATAATTATATTCAGGATTTTAAGTGGAATTATAAAAATTTATCATTACTTAATTATTATTTAAGAAAAATTTTAAAATAAAATAATACCATTGGTGACAAAAGGAGTCTATATATTATGTCTGTTATCAATTTGTTTATACTTTTATAATTATTTTATGCCTTATAGTATATTTTATGGTTTTCAATGTTTATTGATCTGATTCAATGATTACAAGGGTATTTGTTTATCAAAAAACTCAATTTTATCAAATTCAATATCAAATTATATTAAATTTATCTTCATTTTAAAAATAAATCTAAATTCATAAAATCCATTTTCCAAAACAAAATTAATATGAAATGATTTAATATATTTTAATTTAATAAATATTTATACATTAGATATCTTCTAGTTATTTTAAAGTTGAATATATTACTTTTTGATTTTCATATTTCTAAAAAAATTAAATTCCCATTATCATATTGTCAATATATTTTTTTGTTATATGTATTCCCAATAGAAAGATATGATTCACAAAGTATTTTAATGTTGACATTAGTCATTTTTTATACCATATATAACATTATATAATTAATTGAAAGTAATACATCCCAGTATTTCACAAATTTTTAAAATGTAATATAATATTTCTTTGGATCTTCCTTCATTACATAGTCTTGATTAGTGGTACGATCATCAATGTAAACCTCAAGGTTGAATATTTCAGGTTTATAATATATTTTTAATTATGGATGTAATACTTTAATAATTATCATAATAGTATTTCATATTAATTTATAAAAATGTATTTATATATACCTTTTATCTACAAAATTACTAAAATATTTAATTTTTTTGTTTCAATATGGTTTATCATGTGAAATAATTTCATCAAAATATTATTGGGAAAGAATTTGGGGTAATGAAATCACTTTCTAGAAATTTATTTCTCATGAAAATAATGTTCACCTTTCATTGGAGTAGTGAATACTTTTGTTTTAATGTCTAAATGACAATCACTTCATGTTGTTGGAAGCATTGTTAAATCACATTATGTATTTCTGTGTTTTGACCCTCCAATAAGGTCCCCTTCCTACCATTATAGTAATGCTCTTCTAATGAGTTTTATAAAATGAGTCTTTAGTTTTCTAAGATCATATATTGGGAAACAAACAAAAATATAAATATTTTTAAATGGGAAAACATGTGCATTACAATCATTTTCTACACTAAATAAGCCCATTTTCCATCTAGAATATCGTATAACACCATTTACACCATTATGGTAATGTAAAATATGGAATTGGAGGCCAAAGATGTGAGACATACATAAATTCTAATTTCATTTGAAAGTAATGATTCATAATTCACAACACTCTAAAAATGATTTTTCAATGATGTTGGTATTCCTTATGAAATTGGCCGAGGGTAATTCTCCTTCATTAACATGTCATTATTTATAAAAAACTACAGCTATGAATTCCTTGATAGTTGTATAGAAAAAATTCATCTATATTATTTAATTTTTAGTTTAATATGATTATCTTGTTCCAACTTGTTATCATATTGGATTTCTAATTTTAATATAATGTAGTTAAAACATATCACGATTCTCTTATCAGGTGTTTGGAATCTTAGGTTGAAAAGTGATCAACATTAATAATTATATAAGCAAAATGATATAAACTACCTCACATTGTTCCACTATAATGGAATAAAATTTCAATATAAGGGATTATAAAATATCACTTAATGTGTCACATCAATTCACCATTGGAACCCCCCCCCCATGTAGTGAAGAATACACTAACCCACATGGTCATCCCCTAATTAACCCCATGTCTCGGACCACCATTGGGGGTATAAATAACTTGAATAAGTGGAATTACCCACATTAATATTATGATCATGAAGATGGCCCCCAAAAACCCTAGGCGCAAACGTCGAGCGCGGAACCCCAGCCTGTAGCCACAGCATCCCATTTGTTTTGTTCTTCGTAAGAGGCCATGGCATATGCGGCTATGAAACCAACGAAACCTGGGCTGGAGGACCCCCTGGAGCAGATTCACAAGATCAGGATCACACTTTCCTCGAAAAATGTCAAGAACCTCGAAAAAGTGTGTGCTGATCTGGTTCGTGGTGCGAAGGCCAAGCAGCTCAAAGTCAAGGGACCTGTTAGAATCCCTACCAAGGTCCTTCACATAACTACCAGGAAGTCCCCTTGTGGAGAAGGGACGAACACATGGGATCGGTTTGAACTGCGTGTGCACAAGCGGGTGATCGATCTGTACAGCTCTCCAGATGTGGTGAAGCAAATCACGTCCATCACAATCGAACCTGGGGTGGAGGTTGAGGTCACCATTGCTGATACTTCTTGAGTTTCTTCGGCCTCTGCAACCCGAAAGGTGGGGAGAGATGCATTCTATCATTTTAGTTTGGAGAAACCTATTTTTTTGGTGTTTGAATTCCGTCTCTGTTAATGTTTTATTTTAGAAAACATTTTTTTGGTGTTAAAAAAAACTATGATCATGAAGATGAAAGCACAAACAATGACTAGCCAATTAAAAAACTAATATCTCCCAATTAAGTAATTCATTAAAATTTATTATTGGTATGTGTCCTAAAAAATAACAATTGAAAATCATAAGGCCACTAATCTTACCGAAGCTCCATGCTCTATGGTATTAAGGTCCAGATCGGTCTCCAAATCTCTCTTATAAACCAATTAAATAGATTTATATATATTTGGATGTATATGTATTCATACTACGTATGATCCTCCTTAAATCCTCTCACTCATGTAACACCCTGATATTTTAGTATTAATTTCTTAAAAAATAAATATTATCTTTAATATCTTGTTTCAAAAGAAACATTGAACTGTTTAATGCAATGAAACTTTTCATTTAGAAAAAATATTACAATACATGATAAAAATTACCACATTATAATAATTGTAATTTGAAACAATATTTATTTTTTAATGATTATATATTATTATTATATATATTTATATATATATTATGTCAAATATTATTGTTATAAGTTGAATTTAGGAAATTAAATTAAATATTTAACTTCAATTTTGTGAAATTAAATTTCTATAATATAAACAGTTAATTCTATTTTTACATTTTGAACAATAAATAATATACATGTCATATTTCACTAAGAAATGATTCACTAATATTATTGTGTGAATTCATATTAAAAAAAATTAAACACTTCTAAATAATTATTTTAATAAAATTTTATGATATTATGCAGAAGGACATAAACAAATAATAATCAATTAGTAATTAAGAGTAATGTAAGAAACATAAATCTACATTATATATAAAATTTATTTCAATAAAAAATTCATTTTAATATGATATGAATTGTTTTTAGGAAACTAATTATAATATATTTCAATGAATGTTATGAATAATATATTGACAGTAGTTTTTATATTAATTGATTATAAGATTAAAAAGTATATTTAATATTTGAATAAACATTTCTCCAATAAAATAGTATTAATAATATTTTATATTTTCCTTTTAACAACAAAATCTAAAATCATTGAATTTATTTTGAAATAATTAACATAATTTTTTGGTATTGACATGAAAATAAAATTTGATATTGAAATGTTGAGATTTTTTTAAATATTCTTTTTTAATCAACAGTTTAGAATACCGTTTTTTTAATTCCATTATTTTCAAATGATAACATTATTGTATAAGCATCGCATAAAAAGTAAAATAATATTTTCCTAAATAATAATATATTTAATAAGAAATTTTATATGTTTTAGGTTTTTAATATTACATTAAAAAACACAGTTTAATGTTGTAGACACAAACAACTATTTTTTCTAAAATTTTTTATATGGTTTAAAAATTTATTACTTCAATTGTTTTTTCTAATTTTTTATATTTAATATTATGTAATGTTTTATATCGATAATAATTATATCCTAATTATACAATTAGTGTAATATTAAATTCTATTAATAAAAAACCATTACATAGGATAAAAAATGAGTTACCAGGGTAAAAGTAAATTACTGTAAAAAATATAAATTAAGGGGTAAGAACCATAAATATCTCAATCACAATCAATTATAAGTTTCTATAAGATTTTTTTAATGATAAAATTCCCACCCTTTCAATGTTTTCTACTAATGGATTCATGTGCCTTAAATAGTTTGTCTCTTATTATAAAAAATCTAATCACATCTTTTATAAAAAACCACTTCCCCATCCCACTTATACTCACATATTAAGCTTCTTGGTTTGACCAAATAAATACCCTATCCATACCTTAAACTCCTAGAACGTTAATAGGTGAAATTTTATCATCATAAACCAGCATTCATAGTCTTAATCCAATTTAAAAATGAATTGTTCTAATGAGTAAGTTAAGAAAAACCTCATCATTAATTTTTATGTTTATTCTATATTACTTTATCTATCTCCCTCAAATAAACTCTACAAATTAATACATAATTATATTAATGTAATATCTATAAAAAATATTTATTAATTTAATATATTAATACATTTATATTTTCCTCTAATGTGTTTAAAAAAATGAAAACAACACTCATTCATAAGTGGGGACAACTGTCTCCATGAACTATGCATATCATTTTCCATTACTACATTATCGGGGTGGTTAAAAGAATATTTTTAATGAATAAATATGATAATTTTTGATAAATTATGATTTATTAATGATAAATAATTATCATAATTTTCCCCTTTGTTTCATATGAATGTGAAAAATATCACTCGTTCATGTGTGTAGAGAGTTTCTCACAAGGGCAACATGTTTAATTTTCATCGTAGCCTGACATTGATAGTTATAAATTATAATTTATTAATATACATTATATTAAGGATAAATATAAATCAAGAATATGGTTCTAAAATAATGGAAGATATAATTATGAAAAATATTATTTAATATGTTGATATTGTAAAATTAACTGAATTAAGCGTTCCACAGGTTCCATTCCCTCAAACCATGCCCATAGTTTCCATAAAATGATCATTGGGATTATTAAATCACATAAAATCAGTAATTTTAATATAATTTATTATGTGTGAATTATAAATTAGCTATTATATAATGTTTTTCAAGGACACCATTATAAAACATGCGAAAAAATAAAATTAACAATCTTTTATATTTTTAAAATAAAGGATAAAACACTAATAAATATACTATTATTGAATATAATAGAAGAGATGAAAATGTTGTAGATTTAAATATGTTATTAATTTTTTTTGCTATGTTTGTGTTTCTCATACAGAAAGTTGAAAATGTTTCATGGATATCGGGGTTAATAAGGTAAGGGTTTCTCATCCCAACTTTCAGCTTTGAGGGATTTGAAATATTCAAAATATGTTTATTTTTGGGTGATGAATATAATGTTGTATGGATTAATTTGTTAATGAGATTATAGAAATTGAATGAATTTACATTTAAATATCATGTTTTCCATTTCATGGGGGTTTTGATTCAATTTTTACTAAATCTATTAAGGTTTTCAATCAATCTCATTTTTAATTTGAGATTATATTTAATGAATTCCATTCTTGTCAGAAATTATATGAACAATTAGGTTGGAACCCTAAGTATTTTGTTGTGAAAAATATCTTATACGACAATTATTCTTTATAAAGAACCCTTTTCATATCTTATATTTTAAACCTAAATGTTTTTATCAATAACTATTTTTAGAATAAAAGGAGTATTTCGTCTTATTTTTCAATGTGATTTTACAAATAATCATTAAATTATTTTTTTCATTAATTTCAATGTCCTTCAATTATTTTTTGTTTCATTGGTTATGTATGATACCACTTTTTTGTTGAGGTATATATCATTTAAATAACAGTCTAATCAATTTATATTTTAATAATTAAAGTACCTAAATTATTTATAGTGGTTTATAGAGCATTTCATCATGGTTTGGGGCCTCTAGTTCCAGTTTTTAGAGAGGAATTAAAAGTATCATGGTTATAGAATGGTTTTTATTAACTATTTACATTAAATCTGTAGCCCATGAATAGTGGAAAATATTTTGTTTCATCATGAAACTATGATCACACATCCATGAAACAACTATCACTTATTTCGGGATAACATCACATGGATTTTCATGTTTTGAACAGACCTTATGAAAATTTGTGTGAGGTAGTGTACACATTGAATATTGGTGTGAACAGTGGTACACAATTTCACCAACCAAGTAACTACATAAAAATTGGGTTTATCAAACAACAGGGCTTCAATAGAACCTTTAAAAAAGCTCTTATAAATCCCCACCACCTTATCAGCTCTATTAAAAATTTGTTGATAAAGGGTTCACCTTATGAGTTCTAGTAAAAAAGTGCTGATTAAGGGGGCCTTTATCATTTCTTTATAAAAACACTAATTAAGGGGGTATTTAAAAGTGTTTTTTATGCCCTAATAATGACTTCCCCTTTTCAGTACTTTTTTACTAGCCCTGATAAACCGTGTATTTGAAAAAATCCTAAAAAATAATATATTAATATATAAATATTTTTATATTGATATAAATATACTATAAAAATTATAAATGTGTTTATATATTGGTAAATAATAATTTTCACATAATATATATGATATTTAGGGGTATTGTCTTATAAAATAATTTAAAATTATTTTTAATTAATATTTTTAAAAATTTTATCATGTAATAGTCATTTCACAGAAATTTGAAGATAACAGAGAAAAAACAAAATATTAGAAGAATTTAAATAAATTTAAAACATATTTCGAACATCCAACTGACATAAATTTTGATCTGGTTGTCTGTTTGGGCTCTACAATATATCAAATCGAGGCTTGTGATGATCTCTATGGCATGTTGACCAAGGGTACCCCAATCTTGTTTCTTAATGGTCAAAAGAGTCCCATAAGGCCTCCCAAACTGATTTTTTGGTCGGGGTAACCCATTTTTATATCATTCGACTGAATTTCAACCTTTTTTAAGGGGTTCTTATTGTCCTTTTTTAGTGGGGATAGAATTTATTTTTAGAAATTCCATTCTTATTGATATTATGATTTTTAATTTTTATCATATATCACAATTTAAAATTCCTTATAATCAAATATATAACAATATATACATAATATTTATATATTCACACGTACACACACAAAAATATTCTATATGTATATATATATACATATATATAAATATATGGATTAAAAATGTAATTAATTATATACAAATATATTTATATATAATAAAATAGGAGACAAAACATCATAGTGGTCTAGAAATGGAACCTGGATATGAACAGGAGGTATCAGGATAAAAAATAGATGGAGGTAAGGGATTGTGCAGGAGAGTGTAATTATCTAAAGCGCACATAAAGGGGGAGTAAAGCACTAATAAAGGTGGTGGGAAGTGATGATAAAAGGTGGGATGATAAGCAGATTGAATAAAAGAACCCATTTATCAATATTGTCTTTATTAGTGATTTTAGCACTTTTAAAGGGGGTATATAAAAGTTATGGTAATGGTTTCCTTTAACAGTGCTAAAAATGAATTTTTAAAGGCCCCCTTTATCAAATATTTATCAAGTGTTGTTAAAGGGGACCATTAACAGATATTTTTTAGTGTTGTTAAATCCAACCCTTTAACATCTCTCAAAATATTAGTGTTTCTAATGCACTAATAAAACACTTTTTTCTAACTATGTTAAAGGATATATATATAGTAGTGTGTGGCAAAACCTTATACCACTTACAATTATAGACCTTACTATTTTTACCCTATTTTCATTAAGGATATTTCACACCTTTCTTCTCATTGTTCTCACACTATAGCCATGTGAGATCTCAACAGATTCTTCTTCATGATTTTATTCGATATCATTCATTCAAAATTTGATATTATCAAAGTTCATCACATTGGACCCCCTATTTAGAATTGAAATCATATTTATTATATTATTAGTATTCTTAAATTTATTAATAATTATCTCTATGTGATGTAATATAGCCTATTTTTGGTAATTTTCTAGTTTTATAATTTATCACATTGAATCCCAAATCAAAGGTTTTTTTGGATGTGGGGTTCTCTACAGGTTTAACTTATGGCGTCTACAACTTTCCCATAATGGTCTAGAGGTTTAAAATTTATAATTTTTGTACAGTATGCTGTATATTCATTGTGTTGATCCTAGAATTAATATTCCTTTATATTGTTTTCTAAACTAGGTTCTAGAACTTATTTGATACCCTACTGACATCATTATATTTTTAGGACATCATCAAGAGTGAAAGATAAAGGTGGATTAGATTAAATTCTCATGATGATCATTGATTACCATTAACAAATACGTAACATGGGTGTGTTTTCATAAAAAAATTTGAAGGGAATGACCAAAATTTTTAAATTGAATTATTTCATGGATGTGATATTCTTATTGGACAACTTGATCAATATTAAATTGGAAGTTTAAAATGAGTTAATGGAATTATTGGATGACCAAAATATTTTCACCCATAAATACTTATTGTACTAGAACTAAAACTATTTAAGGGGGTATAACATGTGTATGACTTGGTTTCTAGACTTGTAACTACTTGAGTGGACACATGATATTTTTTATTTAAGACATTTAAATATTTTTATATATATCCAGAGCTAGGAACTGAGACGACATGCAATTCTGAGGTCTGGTGTGCCCAAAATTTAGATTATAAAAAAATATATTAATATAAAAATGTGTAGTTATTAAAGAAAATAGAGTAAAACTCAGAAATCTATGACCGTGTTTGAAACCAAAACCCAGTTTTTACAAAAGGCATTACAAAAAATAGGTCAATGTTTGGAGTTCAGACATCTCACCCATTAGTGGTGCATTCATTGGAATAATGAGTTATTTAATTCATTCATTTACCTTTTTTATTTCTCTAAAAATACATCATTATAAAACATTTCCTTGTGTTAGCATCATAACCCTATGATCGTCAAGAATTTATCTTCATCTCCTCCTATTAGTAGAATCACCTTGAACAATGACCAAACTTTGCATCAGAGCATATCGGGACGCTGTGAATGGAAAAAACATCCTTAAATCATTGGTTGGAGAAAACATTGACGGTGAAGGATTAAAAATTTATATATGTCTCACCAATTTTATTTTTATAGCCTTTTTATTAAATATATTCGGAATATCAATCACTTTCTTGGATCTCGGATAATTGTGGCCATTTCATGCACCCATATATCGATTAAATTTGATTATTTAAATTTATATACCCCACCAATCACTTTTCATGATCATTGTACATGAAATAATGACTAATGATGATTAATCAATTGTTATTGTGTCTTTTTCCCTCAATTTCTTCGCATTATTCACCAGTTAGATCCCACTGCCACAGTTCGATGTTTCTAGGAAGTACCAAGCCCAATAAGACCCCCAAAATCATTATATATTCATGTGTGTGGGAACTATCGATGAATTAATAATTTTCCTAGGATGATTTAAGGATGTGGATAATTGTTTTTACAATAATAGATTAATTAGTCAATGGTGGACATCTTGGAAACATGTGACACAAATGAGAGAAGTCTAATGGATCGATGGAGTGGATTTTCGTCCTCCTAATTTCCACAAACAATGAATGATTCATAGATCCAAAAAAATCTTTCAAAATAAATGAGAAATATATGGAAGAATATAATAAATCAAATTGTGGCATGTGGATATGTAAATCTATGAAAACATGACTACATGTTGTCTACTATGATGAACTCACTATGTATATCCCCTAGTTATGGTAGGTTGGGTTTTGAATGATTATAAATATGTTATGGAAGGTTCTCCTCCTACATACCATATACCTAGTCCCTATGTGGGTGAGCTATATGATGGATCACATGAGTAGGAATATATGTGGGATTACACGGAAAGGAAGACGGCTATGTACTGAGGTACATGGACAAATCCTGAATCATAAACCCCGGTCCTGGGTAATTTGGACATTCCATCTATTCAACTTGTACAACATGTACATATAAATACATTGTGATTTTTGTGCTATCTAAGGACATAACAAGGTAGTGTAGTGGGACCCTAGATCATGTGGGTCCCCTCACATGCAATGTACTACATCATTCCTTCAACGGATAATTCAATATTTGATATCTCCATCATTTGAGATATGATTTCTTCACACAAAAATCCTATCTAGACTATTTTTTGTTTAGAACTCAATGTTTGACTTAATTATGGATTTCAAGAAATTGTTTTGAAATTTTCCAAGAATGCTTCTTTTTGAGGTGACACCCAATGAAAGAAATTATGAGTTGAGATTATCAGCTGCTTATTATAATGTAGAACCCCCCCCCCCCCCCATTAGCATCAGAATGGGTCCTCTAAATCTACCTTCAGAGTGTAACCACCTATCAAATTGGGAATGTTCCCTAGATGACCAGAATGGAAACCCATTGTTATACTAGGGTGTGGGTCCTCCAATTCTGAGAGTAACTGTAAGAACCCGGTTTTTATTTTTGAGGTACGGGTTTCTTATTTTATCTTTTACTTAAGTGTTTTTGTGAAAATAAAGAAAATGGGGAAAATCCTAAAATTTGGAAATACACGCCATGTACTATTCCCCACGTCGTTTACTTTTGGTCGTGTGAGATAATTACATACGGTGTGTAGCCATGACAGAAACGAGGGTGTAAAAACCGACTACATGGTGTGTAGTGGGTATTTACACGCCTTGTAGTCAATCGGTATGCAAATAGTAAGGCGGTGGAAGTAGCCTCCAGCTACGCGACAGAACACACCATGTATTCAAGAAGACACGCCATGTACTCATGTCAACGGATGAACAGTTTGGTGGTGCCGCCAAAGGAATAGTTAAATGAAGGAAGTAATGTCGTGTAGTCAAACTTACACGTCGCGTACTTTGTTTTTTTCACTTAAAATGGGTAGTATCTGTAACACCCTGAGATTTTATGAAAAATATTCTTTTTAATTTCATTAATGTCTTGTGTTGTATGCTACACCAAAAGGATCTTGCACGACACGCATCCTTGACTCTCCTTGCATTACACGCAATCGCGACCTTCCTCGTTAGCGTGTGTAGTACGCAATAACGAGTTTCACTAAACGACAATATGCTATTAAAATATTATTAAAACTAGCCGTTATGAATAGTAATAACCACTTTTTGAAATTTTATAATTTTTATTTTTCAAAATGGACTTCATTTTTGGATTCGAAATACCGAAATTAGCCTAGGGTGAAATTTTGGTATTTTTCTGAAAACTTTCAATTTTTGATGAATAGTGAAACCACTAAGTGGTAGGTTAAAAACTAAATTTTGCATAAAACATAATTTTACAGCTTCTGTGAATGGAATTTCGAAAATCCGAGAGACATAGTTAATATCAAGGACTAAAATGTGGTTCAATGAGATGAAAATAATTTTTGGTGAATAGTAACTTTTTACTTTTTTTTACCACGGTTAAAAGTAAATAGGGTAATTAAGGGTAAAGATGATATTATTATTACACTAAAACATGTCCTAATTCTATTGGATAAGTGAAATTCGACCAAAAACAATCTTAGGAATAAAATATGACCATTTAGGCCCACTTGGATTAGATTATGACATTTATTATTAATTTATTTAAAGGAGGGTTAAAATAGTTAAAATCAAGGTTTAATAATTAAATAATTTTTAATATGGGTTTATACATAAGATAAATTCGACTATAAATATTCATTAGAAAGCTAAAAATATTTCCTACATAATGGTATTTTATTTGTAATTTTTTTGACATTAAATAATTTAATTTATTTATGACACAATGATGATGCAGTAATTATCTTATTAATGAAATATTGATACCAAAATAAAAGTAATTTGAGACTTTTTATGAATTCCACTAATTTTCTAGGTTACTATGATATATTATTGTTGATTTAATCAACTTGGTTTGAACATATAATTCTGTTATGACTTTCACAAAAATCATATATCAAATAGTGTCAAAATTGACACAAAATAGTTTTTAAATAAAATATTATATTATTAATTGTTATTTTATTCCTAAAAATATAAGGTTCAGCCAAATTACATAGATAAGGATATATATATTAATTATAAACAACTTAGGGTTCGTTTGTCATGTTATAGTAAGTGTATTAACCATATAGTGTAAGAAAACAAAAAGTCACGGTAAAAGTTAAATTATTTAACTTAGAGTTAAATATAATTGATAAGGTTAAAATAATAACCTAAACTTATCTAAATCCTATTGGTTGATAAGCTTTCGACCCATCCCCACTTTACCTTCTAAATAAGACCCTTTGGACCATTATAAACCGATTTTGACTTTAATATAAAATAATATTTTGAGATATTCCTAAGGTGCCCCTCTCCTCCCTTATAAAAGGGCACCTCCTCCCCCTCCTCCTCACACCAATTTGAGAACTCAAGCTCGGCCAACCCCTTCCAAAATCCCTTCTCCACTTTCCTAGAATAATCCTAGAGTTCCTGGTCTTCTTCAAAGACCAATCTTAGTTCCCTAAGTGGAGGATTCAAAGATGCGTTTCAAAGAAGAGGTAATATCCATTACCGATCTTTTCAATTTATTTCTTCTTCAACTTATTCTTCTTTAGTTGTTTCATGATAAAGTAATAACATAAGTATTACTTAAATACTGATATGTTATTATAAATATGAAACAACCCTAATTCATCTTCTATCCATCCTACGAAAAAATGAAATCACCGCGCGTGCGTACGTACTGAATACCGTCTCCACGCCGTGGTGTAATCTATTTTCCGTCACCACCCTAATTGGATGGGTATAATGGTGTAATGAGAAACTATATATGATTATTATAAAGTGATATTGATACTGAAATAGTATACATACACTTAAACACAATTCCACGACCATGGGAACGATATCATCGCTCGTGCGTACGTACGGACTACCGTCTCCACGATGCGATGAGATTCATTCTCAATGATTAACCATTCATGAATGATTATAAAGTATATATAATAAGTAATAATGAAATATATGACCTAATAATGATACTGGAATTATTTATATTTATATGTCTGTCATCTACTTAATTCCATTCAATTCAATAAGGAAACGAAAACAGCGTTCATGCGTATGTACGGACTACCGTCTCCATGAACGGTGTATTTATTTCCATTTACTGATTTATTATTTATGTATATTCTGAATATATATATATATATATAAATATTGTTTTATATTCTGGAATTAAGTAATCATGATCTAAGTAATCATATGAATAATTACAAGTTAAAAACACGAACGACAAATGAGACGATTTTACCCAAAATTCTACTTTAACATGAATTTACAAAAGAACGGGTAATATAAAGTCATAAGTGGACCATATATGATATAATAACAATGAATATTATTCTGGAATAACTCAATAACATGATTTAAATCATTATACAGGATGTTCAGACACTTACAAAGCAAGTCATACCTAAGGTAAGGGAAATATCACAATCTCATTTTTACCCGAGATTGTTTATACTTTAGTATTTACTAGGGTGTATTTCATCATCCACATCCATGTTTTCACAATATGTAATATTATTTCCATCCACCTACAATTGTTTAAATCCTATGTTACCCTTCGGTGAGTTTTTAGTAAAATATATGAAAGGAATCTTTTGTCGTTTTTCGTACGAGGTACTTTTTTGACTTTTCCGACAAAAGTACGAGAAGAATGTTTTTTTTAACTTATACGGCATGAATGTATTTTTAAAACATTATTTCCAAGAAGCTTCCTTTACAAGTTTTCAAGTTTATTTTTAATCAACTTATTTTAGTTTATAATTGTATGACATGTTAAGAAAAGAAAAGTGTTTTTGAAGAAGAAAGGATATTTTCCTCAAGAATGGAGTTCAAGTGTTTTATCAAAATTATTTTCCATATAAGATAATAAAGGGTTCTGTTTTTATCCATATTATTACATTGATTTGATCATGTTGTGATGGAATATTTTTTATGAATTCTTTTATCTTATATGAATTGATTTATGATGTCATGAAGTTTAAGATTCTCATTTGTATTACATGGGTTATGCAATGATGTATGATTTATGATTTTGTGGCACACATAAGAATTGTATCATTATGAGATGGGTGGGACCTATATATCCCTCCAATGCATTGGGTAAAGATTTTATATCTCATGAGATAGACATGGATGAAATTATAGGTTATACCGGTTCAGTGAAACAGGACTGAAACGAGGGTTACTCGATTCAGAAATGGACTTTGTCCACTAAGATAGTCTTGGCACTGAGTATTGACTAATAAGATATGATTCTCTATGATTATGTGTGTATGCCACAAAGTTTAATGTTTTAAGTTATGATTATTGTGATTACATTTCACTGCCATTATTTATCCCATGTTATGAAATTATGCTCTCTTTTGCAGGTTAAGATTTCCAAAATGTTATGTTCTTATGAATATGATGTGATTGATATTTCTTTTCTTTACCCTTACTGAGCATTTGAGCTCACCCTTTTATGTTTTATTTTCCCCAGGATATAAAGAAAGGTTTTAGGTAAAAAAAGGAAGATCTATATGGGAGATGTTGAAGATCTTTCACCACGATTAGAAGATTTTATTCTGAGTTTCCAAAGACACTAAACTATTACGGTCCTTGTGTGTGTGTTTTTGTAATGTACTAAGTATTCCGCAAAAATAATGTAATGTACATGTACGTCAAGCTTCGGGTCTCTACAGTTTGTATCAGAGGAACGGTTTAGTCAACCTTTGTAAACTAGGATGCGAAAGCGTTAGTGAGATCCCTAGAGATATTTCTAAGGTATGTCTAGGGATGTCCCTAAGGATAAGTATACGTATAGGATAGTCCTAGAACTATGGTAATGATCTTAGAATTTAACCTAAGATGTTAGATATTGAAGTTACACCCCCTTTATTATGATTTTTTCCTCTAAGACTATTCTTTTTGGGTTTTAGAAAATGGCTGGAAACAAGGTTATTCACGATAATTGAGGATATGATGGACAATGGAATGATATTTTTCATGAGCAACCAAATGAAATGGGATTTGGAAGTCCAAACATCATTATTATGCTGAATCAGCAATCTCATAATATGATCAATAAAGTAAAATTTGGTAAGTTTCCTGACTCGGCTAACAAGAGAAAGATGGAGTTTCATGATGATCATAGAGGAAAAAAATTTCAATTTCCCCTATGTAAATCATGTGGGAAGAGGAATCAAGGAGAATGTTTCAAAGGAACTGGAAGATGCTTTGGGTGTGGAAAAGAAGGACACAAAGCCAGTAAGTGCAAAGGAAAAGGTTCAGTTAACACCAGGGATGAGGATAATGGTTTTGCTACGACATCAACAATGGATAAATGTTTTAAATGTGGAATGTACGGGCATTATGAAAACCAATACCCTAATGGAAAGTCTCATGAAGAGAATCAGTATGGTCGTATGGGTAGTATTTATGTGGATGATGATGAAGAGACTACAAATGATATGTGAGATGAAATAATTGTTGAAGCTTGGTCAATAGGTAGTGGAATGATTACATGTTTATCATGTGTAATGTTGTATAAGTAATCTCATGGTACTATGGAATAAAGAGACATATAAGGATTGTTACACTGTTTCCTTTCATTGAGTTTTGAAAGTGTATGATTAATGTTACCAGTATCCATGAAAGGTTATTCAGATATTTTTGGAATGTAGATGATGTGCACATAATGAAGGGATAAGGAGAAAATTAAATGTTTGATAGTATTCATGAGCTCATGACTGATATAAGGAGAAGGTTATATCATGGTTTGAGTATATAGAATTTTTGGATTTTGGTATGTGGAAAGTGTTAACTTTTAACTGCATTCATGTTTTCACTAAGGTTCAATGGGTATTCATTCTTCAAGAGAATACATGATTATGGCCTTTGAATGTTTGGAATGTGACCAACAAGATATATCTTATGATATATGGGGATCAACGATGGTATTAAATCTCTGAGAGTGGACTGCAGTATTTTAGATAAGCCTTAAGATTAGAATGGATTATGTTGGACATAAGTTAGTATTGTTTAAGGATAGAAGATTTTCAATATTATTGATGGGATGTTATAATAATATGGTTTTAGAAAAAGGACAACCTCCAGGATGGGTGACAGCCCATCGTGTCGGACAAGGCTGTGGGAATCGAACCCACAACCGAAGTGCGACTGGCCTTTATTGCCTACCACTGGCCTACAGGAAGTCCCTGTTTAGTAGAAACTAGTTTTATTATATTAAGCAGTATGATATATGAAGTATAAGTCTATTTTAGGAACCATATATGATTAATCTCACTATAGATCGACTTATTATAT
The DNA here is from genome assembly GCA_963277665.1 of Viscum album. Classification (NCBI taxonomy): domain Eukaryota; kingdom Viridiplantae; phylum Streptophyta; class Magnoliopsida; order Santalales; family Viscaceae; genus Viscum; species Viscum album. Next base: position 911,001,648 of record OY728162.1, on the reverse strand, counting down.
AATTTTTGCTAACCTTTTTTGAGACAGATAGAATGACCCGTCATTCTATCACATGATCTGCTAACACTTCACGAATAACAAATTCAACTTCATTTATTTAAGAGATGAAGTGGAAATTGGTCAAGGCACGAACAACAGTGAGATTGTACCAAAATAAAGTAAGTATTTATTCTAATTCAAATTTTCATCTTTAGGGAAATGATCTTGAAAACCAAAAATGAAGTCCTAGTGCCCTTATATCCGATGAATCAGATGGTACCCTAGATCACCACAGATTTATGGCTTTGTGATTGCTGGATTTTCCATAGCCATGTTCTCTACCACTCTCCATCAGAACATGATGGTTATATTTCTCTTCCATATCCATATTTTCACCTATGTGGAAACCCAATGATTAGTTTATTTGGGTAACCGTTACATTTCATACTTTCGTTTTTAAAGATTGGTTTTGGTATTCCTTTTTACGATGTGGGTTTCTATTAAAGAAACTTTTCAATAGTAAACCATTTATAACGCTGGCGAATTTCGAGGGCGAAATTCATTTTAAGGGGGGTAGAATGTAACACCCCAAGATTTTATGAAAAATATTCTTTTTAATTTCATTAATGTCTTGTGTTGTATGCTACACCAAAAGGATCTTGCACGACACGCATCCTTGACTTGCCTTGCATTACACGCAATCACGACCTTCCTCGTTAGCATGTGGAGTACGCAATAACGAGTTTCACTAAACAACAATATGCTATTAAAATATTATTAAAACTAGCCGTTATGAATAGTAATAACAACTTTTTGAAATTTTATAAATTTTACTTTTCAAAATGGACTTCATTTTTGGATTCGGAATACCGAAATTAGCCTAGGGTGAAATTTTGGTATTTTTCTGAAAACTTTCAATTTTTGATGAATAGTGAAACCACTAAGTGGTAGGTTAAAAACCGAATTTTGCATAAAACTTAATTTTACCACTTCTGTGAATGGAATTTCGAAACTCCGAGAGACACGGTTAATATCAAGGACTAAAATGTGGTTCAATGAGATGAAAATAATTTTTGGTGAATAGTAACTTTTTACTTTTTTTTACCACGGTTAAAAGTAAATAGGGTAATTAAGGGTAAAGATGATATTATTATTACCCTAACACATGTCCTAATTCTATTGGATAAGTGAAATTCGACCAAAAACAATCTTAAGAATAAAATATGATCATTTAGGCCCACTTGGATTAGATTAGGACATTTATTATTAATTTATTTAAAGGTGGGTTAAAATAGTTAAAATCAAAGTTTAATAAGTAAATAATTTTTAATATGGGTTTATACATAAGATAAATTCGACTATAAATATTCATTAGAAATATAAATAGATTTCCTACATAATGGTATTTTATTTGTAATTTTTATGACATTAAATAATTTAATTTATTTATGACACAATGATGATGCAGTAATTATCTTAATAATGAAATATTAACACCAAAATAAATGTAATTTGACAATTTTTATGAATTACACTAATTTTCTAGGTTACTATGATATATTAGTGTTGATTTAATCAACTTTTTTCGAACATATAATTCTGTTATGACTTTCGCAAAAATCATATATCAAATAGTGTCAAAATTGACACAAAATAGTTTTTAAATCAAATTTTATATTATTAATTGTTATTTTATTCCTAAAAATCTAAGGTTCGGACAAATGACTTAGATAAGGATATATATATTAATAATAAACAACTTAGGGTTCGTTTGGCATGTTATAGTAAGTGTATTAACCATATAGTGTAAGAAAACAAAAAGGCACGGTAAAAGTTAAATTATTTATCTTAGAGTTAAATATAATTGATAAGGTTAAAATAATAACCTAAACCTGTCTAAATCCTATTGGCTGATAGGATTTCGACCCATACCCACTTTACATTCGAAATAAGACCCTTTGTAACCATTATAAACCGATTTTGACTTTAATATAAAATAATATTTTGAGATATTCCTAAGGTGCCCCTCTCCTCCCTTATAAAAGAGCACCTCCTCCCCCTCCTCCTCACACCAATTTGAGCACTCATGCTCGGCCAACCCCTTCCAAAATCCCTTCTCCACTTCCCTAGAATAATCCTAGAGGTCTTGGTATTCTTCGAAGACCAATCTTAGTTCCCTAAGTGGATGATTCAATGAGGCGTTTCAAAGAAGAGGTAATATCCCTTACTGATCTTTTCAATTTATTTCTTCTTCAACTTCTTCTTATTTAGTTATTTAATGATAAAGTAATAACATCAGTATTACTTACATACTTATATGTTATTATAAATATGAATCAACCCTAATTCATCTTATATCCATCCTATGGAAAAATGAAATCACCGCGCGTGCGTACGTACGGAATACCGTCTCCACGCCGTGGTGTAATCTATTTTCCATCATCACCTTAATTGGATGGGTATAATGGTGTAATGAGTAACTATATATGATTATTATAAAGTGATATTGATACTTAAATAGTATAAATACACTTCAACACAATTCCACGACCATGGGAACGATATCATCGCTCGTGCGTACGTACGGACTACCGTCTCCACGACGTGATGAGATTCATTCTCAATGATTAACCATTCATGAATGATTATAAAGTATATATAATAAGTACTAATGAAATATATGACCTAATAATGATACTGGAATTATTTATATTTATATGTCTGTCATCTACTTAATTCCATTCAATTCAATAAGGAAACGAAAATAGCGTTCATGCGTACGTACGGACTACCGTCTCAATGAACGGTGTATTTCATTCCATTTACTGATTTATTATATATGTATATCCTGAATATATATATATATATAAATCATGTTTTATATTCTGGAATTAAGTAATCATGATCTAAGTATTCATATGAATAATTACAAGTTAAAAACACGAACGACAAATGAGTCGATTTTACCCAAAATGCTACTTTAACACGAATTTACAAAAGAATGGGTAATATAAAGTCATAAGTGGACCATATATGATATAATAACAATGAATATGATTCTGGAATAACTCAATAACATGATTTAAATCATTATACAGGAGGTTCGGACACTTACAAAGCAAGTCGGACCGAAGGTAAGGGAAATATCACAATCTCATTTTTACCCGAGATTGTTTATACTTTGGTATTTACTGGGATGTATTTCATCATCCACATCCATGTTTTCTCAATATGTAATATTATTTCCATCCACCTACAATTTTTTAAATCCTATTTTACCCTTCGGTGAGTTTTTAGTAAAAGATATGAAAGGAATCTTTTGTCGTTTTTCGTATGAGGTACTTTTTTGAATTTTCCGACAAAAGTACGAGAAGAATGTTTTTTTAACTTATACGGCATGAATGGATTTTTAAAACATTATTTCCAAGAAGCTTCCTTTACAAGTTTTCATGTTTATTTATAATCAACTTCTTTTAGTTTATAATTGTATGACATGTTAAGAAAAGAAAAGTGTTTTTGAAGAAGAAAGGATCTTTTCCTGAAGAATGGAGTTCAAGTGTTTTATCAAAATTATTTTCCATCTAAGATAACAAAGGGTTCTGTTTTTATCCATATTTTTACATTGATTTGATCATGTTGTGATGGAATATTTTTTAGGAATTTCTTTATCTTATATGAATTGATTTAAGATGTCATGATGTTTAAGATTCCCATTTGTATTACATGGGTTATGAAATGATGTATGATTTATGATTTTGTGGCACACATAAAAATGGTATCATTATGAGATGGGTGGGACCTATATCTCCCGCAAATGAATTGGGTAAAGATTTTATATCTGATGAGATAGACATGGCTGAAATGGTAGGTTGTACCGGTTCAGTGAAACAGGACTGAAACGAGGGTTACTCGATTCAGAAATGGACTTTGTCCACTAAGATAGTCTTGGCAATGAGTCTTGACTAATAAGATATGATTCTATATGATTATGTGTGTATGCCACAGAGTTTAATGTTTTAAGTTATTATTATTGTGATTACATTTCACTTCCATGATTTATCCCATGTTATGAAATTATGATCTCTTTTGCAGGGTAAGATTTCCAAAATGTTATGTTCTTATGAATATGATGTGATTGATATTTATTTTGTTTTCCCTTACTGAGAATTTGAGCTCACCCTTTTATGTTTTCTTTTCACCAGGATATAAAGAAAGGTTTTAGGTAAAAAAAGGAAGATATTTATGGGAGATGTTGAAGATCTTTCACCACGATTAGAAGATTTTATTCTGAGTTTCCAAAGACACTAAACTATTACGGTCCTTGTGTTTGTGTTTTTGTAATGTACTAAGTATTCCGCAAAAATAATGTAATGTACATGTACGTCAAGCCTCGGGTCTCTACAGTATCCATCCCTGTTCATAGGATTGGCTTAGAATCGGATGGGATCTCTGTTGAGGATGGCCTATTATTTATGGATCAACTGATCGAGCACCGGGAATCTGATCCCGCTTCCGTCGATCACGTTGGAACCGTACGGGTAAGACCTTCCTTCACCTTGAGTAGTTATTTACAATTCTATATCAAATAGAAGTTATTTGAGATTGAACGGGTTTTCTTCTATGTCAGATCTACATCGTTCTTGGGCGTTTCTGGAAGCAATGTTCGAATATACTGATCAGGGGCGTATAAGGTAGGTGTATTGGTGTTTAATTTCCAACTGTTGTGCGTTTGTGTGTATTTTTGTGCTACGAACCCTTGTTGGGGAGTTGAGTGGCTGAGGTTGTGGATTTATTGAATACCTAGAATTGTATAGGTAATTAAATGTGATAATAAATTGTTGTTTGGATCATTTCTTGGATCCAGGACCACCCCGAGGGTGTGTTCCTCTATTTAGCCGTTTGGAGAGGATACCTGAGGGTATGCCATGTTTATTTTTCACATTACTATTTCCATGAGAGGAATTGAATGTGAAATTCTTGTTTATATTTTTGGAATGTCCCAGTTACTTGTTTAGCCTAAGGGGAGTGTTTGCTTTAGCCTGAGGGCGGTAGTTATTTCAGCCTGAGGGAAACTTCTTCCACGCCTGTGGGCAATAGACTATGTGCCCGAGGGTGACACTTCGTACACCAGAGGGAAATATCTATTATGCCTGTGGGCAATTATGTTCAGGTTGGAATCTGATTACCTGAGGGTAAGGGTTTTCATGTCTGAGAAAACTGACTATTTACTTAGAAATTCATAGTGGTGTTTTCTTATATTAAATGGATAAATTGATTATTAAAATGGAAATATAACTGGTAATTTTAGTTAATTTTGAGTACTGCTTAGTTTATTTCATTTTACATTTGCACACTGTTGTTTCATGTTTACACATAGTTGAGAATGAGCATTTTGTGGGTGCCTAATGAGATTACTTCTCACACCCAGTTAGGGTCATGCCTTTCAGCCCAAAGAGGTTATGTTTCTAATGGTTTGGATAAGGGAAAGGGTCCCTATACAGGTACTTGATTGCTGTAGAGGAGTAGGAGAACATGGGACTGGGTTTAGGATTCTAATTCTACCTGCTGTTTTGTTTTCTTTTGTTGTACTTTGTATTGTATTTTACTTCTTTGTAACATTTTCTGGCTTTTTTCAAATAACATGAGGCATGGTGCATCATCATTATATATAGGACTGTTGGTTTTTTTACTACAGTTATTTATTTTAAATGTGTATGTTTTATTTCTCTGTTGTTGTTGTATGTAATTATTTTATTCTGCTGCACTACACTTTGAAAAATGGGGGTATAGTTTCCCCACTATCAGACCTAGGACCTCGCAGAAAGTTAGTAGCCTCTGGCGCTTGGGGAAATGTGTTTGAGGTCATGTGGCGAACTGGGTTCAGGGCACCTGTTGAGTGGCACCTGGAACCAAGACTTTACAAAGTGGTATCAGAGGAGTTCATTCCTTTGATTTACTATTTGGAGCTATATTCAGGGATATGAGAGAAACAATAGTTGATAATAATCCTTTCCCAGGTGTAGCTAACCCATGTACAGGAAAAATCCAATCTACCTCGTATTTTTCCAACTCTTTTGATTTTTAAAATTTTACAATTGATTTGATTTTCACCATATGGTGACGCACTCGTGATTGTGTTGTTTATATTTTATCCAAGGATTATATTTAGTTGAAACCTGATGGTATGAGGGTATTCCATCTCATTCATCATTTAGGCACATGCTAGGAATCACATTCCATGCATAGTTCCATTCCACGTGGGTGAATTAGAAATTAAATGTTGTTGTGATAGTTGTTGTGCTATAAAAGAATGTTGTTGTGATAGCAGCTTTGATAAATACCTTCTATGTGATAGGGTATTTTCTTTGTGTGAGCCAGTTATTAGAATGAACTCCAAACTTTGGTTTTGGGGAGTATGGGCCCCCATTTACTAGAATTTGGTGGATTATTGACTATTTATTTTATTATAAAACAGATAAGATGCCAAGCATTGATTCGTAGAGAGTTTGGCCCCTCACGGATCGGAATATGACACTTAGGTGTTGTTTTGCAGTTTTTCTGGATTCCGGGGAAGTTTCTGAGGCATACTATCCGGAAACCCCTGTATACACACCGTGTATTACCTTAAACACGTTGTGTATGTCCTTTTGTTCGGGAAGAAAAGAAAACTTCTTGAGTACACGCTATCTACCCTAAGTATAAGCCATGTAGTCTCTTCCCGTGTCAGGAACCGTGTGGGTGGGGACACGGGGTCGGGAAAGGCTGGGGTAAAACACGTTGTGTACCTGAAGTACACACCATGTAGTGTTGACCCAAAGACCCAGCCATGTAACTAACAAACACGGGCCGATGTAATATTTTCTTGAACACGTCGTGTCAATGAAGAACACGTCGTGTAGTCTGACCTAAGGACCCGATCGTGTAACTAACAACACAGATCGGTGTAATACATTCTCATACACGCCGTGTGTAAATAGAAAATGTCGTGTGGTGTGAGTCGTGTGTACTGGCCATGTAACAAACAACACGGGTCAGCGAAGCTCGTCTAGTACACACCGTATACCTCTAGGACACGCCGTGTAGTCTTGTCTGAGGACAGACCGTGTGGTTTTAGCTATGTCGTAGGGAAAATGGGGTGGCTTACACACCTTGTATGGGTGTCACACACCGTGTAGTATCAAGATGAGTAGTCGGCCATGTCACAAATGACACAGGAAGTTGGAAAATTACACCATACACGCAGTGTAGATGATATACACGCCATGTAGTTTTGTTTAAATGGGATCTGTGTGGCTTAGCCGTGTAGAAGGACCTAGATAGGGTAAGAGAAATCAGGTACACACCATGTAGTCAGTATACATGCCATGTAGTCTTGTTTTGAAAATATTGAAATGAACTCTTCCTCATTTTCCCCTTTGGTCCCTTCGTTTTCAGTCTTTGATAATGTGGATCAAAGGTGTGTGTTTGAGCTTTTAGTGTCATGCCGTAGAGACGACCATGCGTTGTTCGCCAAGAGAGCGGAGACGATTATACTCCAGAGATGGTGGGCCATGGGCTACCAGTGGATCCTCCAGCAGAGCTAGATGCGACGCCAGCTGTTATACCAGACACAGCCGCAGAGGCGTAGTTCTGTGAAGGATTTATGCGGTTCACGCAGACCTTTCAGGGAGCAACCCCGGCTGCCATATTTATAGACGAGTTGACTCGTATCTTCTAGTAGCAGCATCCGCCTACGTTCTCAGGGGATGGAGGACAACAGGCTGCAGAGTCTTGGATTGGGTATATGCAGACTATTTTCAAGAATCTTGAAGCACCACTAGGGCGGAGGGTCAATCTCGTGACATATATGATGCGGGATTCCTCCAAGAGGTGGTGGGATGTTACCTCCCAGTCCACGCATCACAGGGACATGGCATGGGAAGATTTTCAGGTAGTCTTCTATGACTTCTTCTTTCTAGAGACGCTGAGAGCAGATAGAGCTCTAGATTTCATGAATCTGAAACAGGGCTCCATGTCGTTGATGGATTATTCTGATCTTTTCACCGAGCTTCGGCATTTTCCACCCATGCTTGGGGGTGATGAGATGTTGAAGGACAGAAGTTTTGAGGATGGTCTTTGTTATGACATCCGAGCACTGGTGAATGTTTTCATGTTTCCATCAGTACATGTTATTGTGAACCAGGTGCTGATTACAGATAGGAACCTTCAGGAAGCTATTGGTGTGGGATAGGGCGGTTCAGCACCAGTTTCTGTACTATTTCTACTAGCAAGAGGAAGAGACAGATGGATTTCTATCATGGTTGGAGTACCATCCAGAATGATGTTTCATGTGGCCAGGTCAGGTGCTACCAATGTGGTTAAGAGGGGCACAAGAGACCACAGTGTCCACATGACCCAGTGGAGAGCCGAGCTTGCCGCAAGATGTGTCATCTACAACGCTTTTGCAGGGCATTTCCACTAGTGACTTGTGAGAGGGGTTCTTTGCAGACTCAGTGTACGGGGGTAGGACCAGTGTCTTCTTACCAGTCAAGAAATTGGAAAACCTCAGGCCGTGCAGGAAGAGATAGGGGTCGTGGCCATGGTTCTAGTCACCAGGATCATAGAGGCAGTAGGGCGGGACAACTCTGGGTAGTCAGGCAGTGTCGTAGGGCAGCAGCAATGGGAAGACATATAAAGTTCACTAGACCCAGCAAGAGCAGGATCCTAGAGCTTCTACTGTCAGAGGTACTATTCTAGTAGCTTCTTTTTTATCATCATTACTTTTTGATACGGGTGCTGCTCATAGTTTCATATCTGTGCCCATTGTGGCAGCCTTGGACTCTGTGTTTCTTCTTCTACTATTGTTATGATGCTAGACTCTCTGTCGGGAACTAGAACGACATGTGTGCATTACTGCAAGGAGTTCCCCCTTCAGTTTGGTGGGTTTCACCTTCTATGGGACCTATATTTCTTAGAGATGACGAGATATGACGTCATTATCGGGATGTAATGGTTGGTTCCCTTTCGAGCCTTTGTAGATTTTTATTGTCGCAGGGTGAGTTTCACATCACCATAGGGTGAAGAGTTTCTATACAAGGGCGAGTGGGATGTTCAGGAGAGTCGAGTTGGACTAGATCATCATGGGTGAGGTGGAGTCACAGCCCAGATTGTGAGTTTATATATGGATGATCAGGGAATTTTTCAGTAAGATTTACCTACAGTGGTTGATCGTTTCAGGGATGTCTTCTCGGATGACTTTTCAGGTCTACCTCAAGAGCAAGAGGTGGATTTCTCTATTGAGCTTGTGACAAGAGCAGCACCACTATCCATTCCTCCTTATAATATGGCTACACGAGAGTTGAAGGATCTCAAGAGATATTTAGAGGAGTTACAGGCAAAAGTGTTTCATCCGACCTAGTAATTCTCCATGGGGTTCATCGGTCCTCTTTGCGAAGTAGGCAGACGGTACCCTCAGACTCTATGTGGATTATTGGAAGCTGAACTAGTTGACGGTTAAAAACCGATATCCCTAGGCGAGGATTGATGATCTTTTTGATCAACTTCCTAGAGCACGAGTGTTCTCGAAGATTGGCCTGAGGTCCGGATTTGATCAGCTACGCGTGAGACCATCAGACATACCACTTACAGCTTTTCGGAGCAGATATGGTTTATACGAGTACTTGGTTGTGCCATTGGGAATCACGAATGAACCATCAGTTTTCATGGCACTGATGAATTCCATGTTGCATCCTTATCTGTATTTTTTGTAGTAGTATTCGTGGATGATATCTTAGCGTACCCTCACACTCGACACGACCATGCCACCCATCTTGAGATAGTATTGAGTTCACTGAGAGAGTATAAGCTATATTCTAAGCTCTCAAAGTGACACTTTTGGATGGACCAGATTCACTTCCTGGTTCATATCATCTCAGAGGTAGGTGTTGCAGTAGACCCAAAGAAGGTGAGAGCAGTAGTTTCCTGGGAGCAGCCTAAGAACATGTTTGAGATATGGAGTTTCATGGTGTTGGATGGTTACTACAGGTTCTTCATCTAGGACTTCTTCCACTTAGCAGAACCGTTGAGTGGTTTGACTAAGAAGGGTGTGAAGTTCGTTTGGCCAGAAGCTTGCAAGATAGCCTTTCATAACCTGTAAGGAAGGTTGACATCAGCACCAGTCCTGATACTTCTAGAGCAAGGGAAGAGCTATACAGTTTGTTGTGATGCATCGGGTATTGGGCTGGGGGCAGTGTTGATGTAGGGAGATCGGGTTGTTGCGTACGGTTCTCGGCAGTTGAGGCCACATGAGAGGAATTACCCGGCACATGACCTCGAGTTAGCTGCAGTTGTTCATGAATTGCACTATTAGAGACATTATCTCTTGGGAGAGCATTTTGTGGTTTTAACAGACCACAAAAGTCTCAAGTATATCTTTACCCAGCATGACTTAAATCTGAGATAGTGGAGGTTGGTTGAATACCTTTAGTCCATTGATTTTGAGCTTGCCTACATACTTGGTAAAGGTAATGCAGTAGCTGATGCACTAAGTAGGAAGACTCAGATACAGGCTGTGTAGGAGGCCAGTGATGAGTGGTAGCTTATGTCTTTGTTCTCTGATATGCATTTGGAGGTGCACGATAGTCCGGGGCAAACTTATCTTTCTTCCTTAGCTGTGACTTCTACCCTCCTGGACAGAGTGAGGATGGGACAACTATCTGTTTCAGAATGCCTAGTTCTATGGGAGTCGGTGGCCAGTGGGGACCCTCCTCCTGGGTGGACGATAGGAGATGATCAGGTTTTGTGTTTCCATGGATGAGTGTGGGTTTCAGAAGATATACACGAAGAGACGATGCAGGAGTTTCATGCTTCATCTTGGGAAAATCATCCCGGGATACCAAAATGTATCGTGACTTGAGACGTCAGTACTGGTGGCTGGGTATGAAGAGAGATGTAGCTGGTTTTATTATGAGGTGTTCCAGAAGTCAGAAGGTGAAGGCGGAGCATCAGAGGCCTGCTGGACTGTTACAGCAGTTACCCATCCTGGAGTAGAAATGGGAAGATGTCGCAATGGACATCGTGACTGGGTTTCCAAGGTCACCTCGAGGCAATGATGCAGTGTGGGTTTTTGTGGAAAGACACACGAAGGTAGCTCACTTTTTTCCAATCAAGGAGACCTTCGGTGTTGACGAGCTCGGGAAGTTGTATATCCAAGATATTTTACGTATTCATGGGGTTCCTCATTATATCATTTCAGATAGCGACGCTCGTTTTTCATCTCGTTTCTGGCAGTGTTTTCAGAGGGATGTGGTTACACAGGTGCTTTCGAGCACAGCTTACCACCCTCAGACTGATGGCTAGTCAGAGCATACGATACAGGTTCTTGAAGACATGTTGTTTGCATGCATTATAGACATTGGGGGCTCTTGGGAGAAGCATATACCCCTAGTCGAGTTTTCCTAAAAAAACAGTTTTAAGGAAACTATAGAGATGGAACCTTACTAGGAATTATATGGTAGGCCATGCTGATCACCTTTGTGCGGGTTAGATATAGGTGAGGCAGATTTTCTGGGACCACGTCTCGTGCAGGAGACTTCTGAGCAGGCCCAGTTGATTCGGAAGCAGATGGCTACTACAGAGTCTCGTCAGAAATCTTATGCTGATCACCGCAGAAGACCTTTGTAGTTCTTGGTCAAGGATCAGGATTTCTTGTGTGTTTCGTGTAGGTAGGGACACAACCGGATCATGAGACCAAGTAAAATTTCACCGAGGTATGTGGGGAAATTTGCGATTCTGGAGAGTGTCGGGCCGGTTGCCTATCGTTTGCAGTTACCACAGAGGTACCAAGCCATGCACGACGTCTTCCATGTATCTCAGTTGCGCCGCTATCATCCATACCCATATCACATTTTTCAGCCCGAGGATGTTGAGCTGTATATCGATGCGTCCTTTGAGGATAATTTGATTCTTATCATTGATAGGAGCACAAAGGTTCTCTGAGGCCGGTCAGTTCCTCTCGTATGGGTGTTACGGCAGCATGGCCGAGTGCAGGATGAAACTTGGGAGCAGGAGACCGACGTACCTGCTCTGTGGCCAGAGCTGTTCTGAGATTTATCTTCTCTACCCGTGGAAGGGAAATTCAAGGATTAATTACCTTAAGGGGGGATATTTTTAAGAACCAGGTTCTTGTTTTTGAGGTGTGGGTTTCTTCTTTTCTCTTTTCCTTAAGTGTTCTTGTGAAAATAAGGAAAATGGGGAAAATCCAAAAATTTAGAACTACTCGATGTGTATTATTCCACACGCCGTGTACTTTTGGCAATGTCGGATAAGTACACAGGGTGCGTAGCCATGATGGCGACGAAGGGTGTAAAAACCAACTACACACTGTGTAGTGTGTATTTACAAGCTTTGTAGTAAGTTGGCAGGAAAATAGTAAGGTGGTGGAAGTATCCGCCAACTGCGCGACAGTACACGCTGTGTAGTCAGGAAGACATGTCATGTACACATCTCGACGGATGAACAATTTGGAGGTTCCGCCAAAGGAACAGTTAAATGAAGGAATTACAAACCATGTACTTTGTTTTTTCTTTTAAAATGGGAAGTATCCAACCCTGTTCACGTGATTTGCTGAGAACCGGAAGGGAGCTCGAGAGAGGACGACCGAATCATTGTGGATCAACCGAACGAGCACTAGGAATCAGATCCCTCTTTTGTCGATAACGTTGGAACCGCATGGGTATGACCTTCCTTCTCCTTGCATAGTTATTTCCATTTATTCCTCTGTGGGAAGTTACTTGAGTTTCAACGGGTTCTCTTCTACATCAAATCCACTTCATTCTTGGGCATTTCTGGAAGCAATGTTCGAGTATACTGATCAGGGGCGTATAAGGTAGGTGTCTTGGTGTTTAATTTTCTACTGTTGTGTATTTGTGTGTATTTTTGTGCTACGAACCCATGATTGGGTGTCCAGGGGCTGAGGACGTGGTTATTTTGAATATCTTGAATTGTATAGGTAATTAAATGTGATAATAAATTGTTGTTTGAGATCATTTCATGGATCAAGGACCACCCAGAGGATGTGTTCCTCTGTTTATCAATTTGGCTAGGATACCGGAGGGTATGATATGTTTATTTTGCGCATTACTTTTTCCTTGGGAGGAATTGTATGTGAAATGCGTGTTTATATGTTGGTCATAACCCGGTTACCTGTTTAGCCTGAGGGAAATGTTTCGTTTGGCCGGAGGTCAGTAGTTATTTCGGCCTGAGGGAAACTTCTTCCATTCCTGTGGGTAGTAGACTATGTGCCTAAGGGAGACACTTCATATGCCTGAGGGAAATATCTGTTATTCATGTGGGAAATTACCTGCAGGTTGGATTCTGATTACCTGAGGGTAAGGGTTTGCATGTATGAGGACACTAACTATTTACTTAGAAATTCACTGTGGTGTTTTCTTAAAGAAATGGATAAATTGAATATTAAAATGGCAATATAACTGGTAAAGTTAGTTACATTTGAGTATTGCTTAGTTTATTTCATTTTAATTTTTCACACTATTGTTTCATGTTTACACATAGTTGAGCAAGAGCCTTTGGTGGGTGCCTACTGAGATTATTTCTCACACCCTGTTTGGGACATGCTTTTCAGCCCAAACAGATTACGTTTTTGCAGGTGTAGATAAGGGAAAGGGTCCCTATATAGGTACTTGATTGCTGTTGAGGAGTAGGGGAGCATGGGACCGGGCTTAGGCTCACGATGCTACCGGTTGTTTTGTTTTGTTTTGTTGTACTCTGTATTGTATTTTACTCCTTTGTAACATGTTCTGGCTGTTTTCTTATAACTTAAGGCATATTGAATCATCATTATATATATGACAGTTGGTTGTTTTTACTGTAGCTGTTTATTTTAAATGTGTATGGTTTATTGATTCCGTTGTTGTTGTATGTAATTATTTTATTCCACTGCGATACACTTTTACAAATGAGGGCATAGTTTCCCCACTATCAGACCTGGTCCCTTGCTACTAGTTGGCAGCCTCTGGTGTTTGGGGAAATGCACTTCAGGTCATGTGGAGAACTGGGTTCGGGGCACCCGTTGAGTGGCACTCAGAACCGGGACGTTACAGTAACTCCCTATTAGATCACACATGGGTTTAGGATAGAAATGTGAGGGGTATATACCCAATAAAAATATGGTTAATCTTAGGTTTAAAAACATTCATTTTTAACCATAAAGAAACATTTTTTAGAAATTTAAACAAACAAGATTTATAAAACCATATACTATCTTTAATAAAGAGATTAAAAGAGTCCAATGTCTAAATATAATGATAATATAAATAAATAATCTCCCAGTTTTACATAAGTAATAATCTACCTTAAAGCCTATAAAATCATATATCAAATTTACTAAAAATTGAGAAAGTGTAAGAAAGTTACTATTTCTATTTATAGAAAAATGCAGTGGAAATAAAAGTACATGTAAAGAATAAAAATATTTTAACCCAATGAGTTGGGTATCCAAAACTCCTTGGATAAGGGTCCCTAGATTAATACATTCAAAAAATTCTTTCTTAACCACACCAGGGTAAGCCCTCGATATTAAGATTGGTATCTATCTTGCAATCCTTCCAAGACCTCGTTTTTCAAGGTGATCGACACCTCTCTTTTCCTTCAACTTGGAATCCATCGATTAAGATGTTAATTAGTACCTCACTATTGCTAGCCTCCTAAGCACTCGATTACAATAAGAATCAATCAGAATTTTACTAAGCCGAACAAATCAGGTTGAAGATCTTAATTAAGTTGAACAATATTTTCAAAACATAATTTTTTTAGAGATTTTGAACAACGAATATTTTGTAGATCTCTTCCAGAGTATCAATTCTCCAAAAAGTTCATAGTACTGATTATGTTCAAATGATTAGTTCTTTATAGGCGAGACCTCCATCTGTCGAATTTTCTTCCAACATCCATATTTGTCCTGAAATTTCTGAGGGGCTCGACATGTGACATTTGTAAAGGTCATATTGTAACAAAAACAACAACATTTTTTAGATAATAAAAACTATTACATGTTACATTGTCTTTCTAATAGTATGTATACATTCTATTAAAGAAATATAGAATCATTAAGAAATATATAAAATAATTACATTATGGAAATACAGAATCATTATTAAATATATAAAATTATAACATTAAGGAAAAATTATGATGTTAATAATGATAATTATCAGATCTGAAAAATATTGGGAATTGGAACTAAAATAATAGGGAACCAGATATGCATTTTTATATAAATCCGAGTATAAAAAACATGAATTGGATTAGGAAAACTGATAGAATTGGATTCCATATAAGTGAATCAGATTCAATTTTCTGAGAGAATTTGAATTTAAGAAATATAAAATAGGAATTAAAAATCTAGATGAATCTGAATTTAAGACACATAAGTGATCCAAAATTTTGAGAGACTCGGAATCTAAGAAACACATAATTCAAAATTGAACAATAGAGTGAATCGGAATTTAAGTAACATGAAACGAATTCAGTTTTATGTATGATTCAGAGACCAAGGCACTATGAATCTGATTTGATTTTCTAGATGATTCAAAATTGATAAAATTAATGATTCTGAGTTTTATTAAGGATCTGATTTGTTTGAGTAACTATTCTGACTTATAAAACATAATGTCAGACTAATCTATAAAACAAACATGCATATTAATTACCTAAATGATAGAAATATGTTGCATACAAATTTTTTTACAGATAGAATGAATTATTATGGAAATTTGTTTGTGATTCACATAACATAGAGAAATGGAAAAAGTCATAATGAAAATTTTGACTTAACAATCTACCCCTTTTTTTAAACCACAGACAATAATTTTATGAAAATAATATAAAGATAGTAATATTTAAAATTTTATTTTAAAAGTAATACTTATATCCCCCGTAGATTATGACATAAGGTGAATACGGCTGGATCCCCCTTAGGTTAAGAAATCCAACTAAGGATCGTATTATTTCTTTATATATATGTCATCCTTTCTTAAGGAAATTTCATCTCCATTTATTAAGGATGTCTTATTTAAAAAATCACCCCCTTACATAGACATTATATTTCATAGATTTATAATATTTTTATAACGTCATCTTCCTAATCCTCCTCCTTGGTTTCCAAAATAATGGAGGAATATATAAGGTACCGATAAATTTAGGAAACATACAATTCTAAATATTGGATAAAAAATTTAATTTAATGAATATGTTTATAAAAAAATTAGCATAATTAAATGATATTATTCATCTTTATTTGGCCTTAATTTTTTGGGAATAACCTTCAAATTTTTCATCTACTTGTGATCATATTAGAACTTTGTAATAATAATTTCTTGATCTTTACTCTTCTATTTAAGAAACATGATCTTATCTTAATAAATTTGTATCTCCATGTATTTAGATTTAAGGTTTTCATCTACTTAATCAATGTAATATTTTATTCTTTTAACATCATGAATGATATTTTTTTTATCTTCCCATTCTTGTCTCTAACGTCTTGAAATTGTATTCCTTTCTCTTCCTTCATCTTTTCTGAGAAATTTTTTGAATGATCTTTAATATTGTCTTTAGTTTCTACAAATTCTCCCTCGATAGTCACAATGTATTCATCAAAAACATTAATACTGTGGTTGACTTTCTTCAAAAACTTTGTGATTTTTGTAATAATTCCTATAATAATCATAGTTGAGAACCCAATTTTTTAAATCACCTTCATGATTCACTAGTTTCTCCTTGAAAAGAGTTATAGGGTCCAACTTCTGGAATATTAATTCTTGAATAAGATAGAATCTAATCTCAAGGTTTGGAAAATAAGGAATGGATTGCACCAACTTATTCAATGATTTAACCATAAAGTCCTCTCTTAAGGAGGAGGAAGGTGGTTCTGTTTTGGACGAAACTAACTTAGATATCCCAACATCTACTTTCTTCCCATTTTATTTCTCATAGAATAGCCTCCCTTTTTTATTAACTACATGTTTTTCATTAGAAACATGAATGATCTTATAATCATCCTCTTTGTTAGTATCATCACAAATTTTTCCATTTCTACCTTCATCGACACCATCACCATCATAATCATCACCACCATCTTCACTAATGGATGGTATTCGATGAAAATAAGTGCCAAAAACATTATCTTTTTGAATTAAAGGATATTTAAGAACTGTGATTCTATCAGATGCATGATAGGTTGATAGGGCTTTAGAGGTTCTTAAATATAACTTTTCAGAATGGACCTACCTCTGGTTTTCATCAATTTTTTAGATGTCATCATCACAACCTTTCTATTGAACATTTTCTTCTTCGACTTCTTCTTCTTCTTGAGATAGTTGTTGAACAAATAGAACTGTGCTTTGAAAAACATCTTTTACATTATTTGAATTTGTTACCTCTATTTCAATTCATTTAGAAGGTTAAGGAAGTTATATTTCTTGTATAATTAAATCTTGAAAATTAATCCCTTTTGAATATTTTTCCATATCTTTCAAAAAAATATTGAATTATTTATTCTTTATAAAGATTATTCTTAAGATTCATATAATTATCCTCTTCTCATGCTCTTCAACAGATTGAAATTTCAACTCTTTAGCTTTATCCAGATCTAAGAAAAACACTTGTTTAGCTTATTTTTTTTTCTCTTTGAGTTTTCTCCATCTCTCTAAAACTTTATTAGAGTAAGTATTTTGTTTCTAAACTTTTGTGGTTCAAATTCATGGGCTAGTCCCGATTCATAAACATTTATATTCTATGGTTTAAAAATTTACCTTTCTCCAATTTTTCATGCATTTCCCACATGATCAACTATTATATTCATAATCTTACATAAAAAATTCCATGCTATTCAGAATGTCATCACTTAAAAAAGGAATATTAAACTTCTTGGTCTTCATATTGAAAGGAATTTTCAAAATATTAAACAACTTATAATGATATTTGGACAATATTTCTAGATACATAAGGATCAGAGACTTGATCATCCCATCCCTTATCTTTCTAATGGTCGGAATGATGTACTTTACCAAGTTAATCTTCCTTAGATTAACCAAAACATCCATCTTGAATATATATATGATTATTAAGGTATCTTGTTAACCTTTCCTGGGTATTAAAAAACCTTACATCCATAATGAAATGATTTTAATGTTGGCTGAGAGGTTGGAAATGTTAGGCTTCTTCACTCCCTTAAGTCCTAAGAAATGAATCTTTTTAACTTTATCAATGGATCATTCTGAGTATGCAATATTAAGAAAGATATAGTAATCTGAACCATCATATGGTATCCCTAGAAAATTATATTCATTATTATAAAATAAGGAATAGTCTTTTCCATAACTCTTGAATTGAAACTTATCCTTTTCTCCTCCAATGAAAAACTCAACTAATTGATAGAATTCTATAACCAAGTCTACATAAATTGGATCTTACTCTCTTATCTTCTTCACAAAACAAATATTTTTCCAAACATGAATCTTTATTTAATTTATTATTAAAGAATCATATCTAAGAAAGATATCATGTTAAACTAACCTTTCTTAGAAGATCATCAAATCATTAAGCTCCTTGTTCGCAGGCATTGACATATGAGAAGATATAAAGAGAGATATCTAGAAATTAAAAAAAATGGAAAACTAGAATGAGGGCTTCGAATGGCTATATCGATTCCGATAGAAATATGTGGAGACTGATGTGGGACACAATGTTGGTCCCTCCTTTATATAGGTATTTGGATGATAGTTGGTCTTCCATGATTAATACATTGGTTGATATAGATCTGATCTGATTTAATGGTTGAAATTGAGCTGAATAATGTTTACAGGATCCAAGAATTTGAGGTTTTAAATAAATAAAATTGATTTAATGAATTTTTAATCTGTTGAGTTTTTTATTAAAACAATATTGTAATACCAATAAATGAAAATAAAACTAAGAATAAATTGGTATGAAAAATTACCTTTAGGATTTCTTAAAATGTTTGTAAATGATTGATTATATTATTCTTAGCAATATTAGATTCAGAACAATGTTATTTGATTTTGAGAAACCATATTTGGATTCCAAAAACATTATTAGGTTGTGAGAAACGTTATTAGTTTTTAGAAAATAGTATTACATTATGAAAAACAAAATTAGGTTTATAAAAACATTATGAAGTTCTAAAAAACATTAATAGGTTTTGAAAAACTGTATTATGTAAATTAAATGTATTCCCCCAATGAAATGTAGTAACATAATGTTAGGAGATAGTTAAAAAAAAGTAGATATAAATGATTATATTAAGGTTATAATTTATAAATTTTGTTTAATTTATTCAAATCTATTTTAAGGTAATGATTATGTAAAAATATTATCTTGTTAATCATTTATTATAATTAAATGAAAATATATCTCTTTTATGTGGGAGTTCCCTAAGAATGTGATACAAAATGTCTATGTTCCATAAACGAGAGTGTTGCGGATGTTTTTTTTATAAGGATGTGGAAATAGTTTTATCACATAGTATCCATGTTTTAGTAAAAAACATGCCATAATCTGTGAGTGTGTGTTGCATCCACAACACCTGAGCACAATAACATCCAACTGCTACATATTCAGCCTCAATAGTGGAAAGTTCTACAGAATGTTGTTTCATTTATTATAAAGATACCAATGATTCTCCCAAGAACTGACATCTTATAGATATAGTTTTCTTATACATTCTTCAACCACTAAAGTCTGTATCCGAAAAATCATTTAAAAAAAATCATTTCCATAAGAATAAAAAAGTTTTAAATCCGGAGTTCCCATTAAATAGTGAATAACTCTTTTCACTACTTTTAAATGGGATTATTTTGGATTATATTGATATAATTCACATATTCATAATAAAAACATTAATTCTGGATGAATAGATGTTAAGTATAGTAAAATTCTTTTCATAACCCTAAAAGATGTTTAATCTATGGGTTTCCTAGCTTCGTCTAGATCAATAGTATTTGAGGATACAATTGGATTAACTATGCTATTAGGGTTTTCCAATCCATTATTTTTTAGAAGATATTTAATATAATTATGTTGATATATATAAGTTCCTTCTGTATTTTGTGAAATTTGAAAAATAAGGAAAAATGTTAACTCACCCATCATACTCATTTTAATATCATATTTAATAAGATTTTAAAATTAATCTATTTAATATTACTGAATTGAACCAAATATAATTTCATCAAATTTAATTTGAATAATTAAAAAAATATATCTTTATTTATTAAAGCATTGGATTATAATTTCCCTTAACATAATTGTTTTCTAACAAAAATCATGTATGTCTATCATACTAGGATCTAGGGACTTGTTTAAGACCGTATTAAGTTTTTTTATGTTTAAACACATGTTTAAGATGTCTTATATCTTCAAAAACAAGATTTTTTTCAACATAAACATACTATTTAACATATTTATTAAGTAAGTAACACTTCACATCAATCTTAAAAAATTCTTAAGTTAAATAATGTTGCAAAGGTTTAAAAGATTCAAATATATTCAAGTCAATGTACTGGAGAATAGGTTTCTTCATAAAACATTCCTTCTTGTTGATTATAAAATTTAGGTAATAATATTGATTTATTTATTACTATGAATCCATTCTCAAAAAATAAATTTTTAAAGACCCATATTACTCTAATTATCGAAGTTTCTTTTGGTCTTTCAACCAAGGTCTGTACTTTGTTCCATTCGAATACATTTAGTTCATCTTGCTAGGATTTAATAAAATCATCATCACCTAAATCCTCATCATTACTTCTTATTGGAAATGAAATTCAAGATGATTTACTTAATTTCTTTAAGAACTTATGCCCTTAATAATTGATTTAAATCACCAATGATACTATCATTGGGATGATTCCTTAGAAACAACTGACATGTGTTTTGTAATACATGTTCATCAACGTAGGGAAAAAAGTCTTATGTAGTGAGTATTTCAGAAACATATTTCTAGATTATTTTCTTTATTAGAAGAATATTCTATTAATGGTTAATAATCAGTTATTAAAACACATCTGAGGATGTAGGTTGTGGTTGTTTATAGACAAAAGGATATGTTTCATCACATTTAACATTTACTATTTTCTCAACAGTATTGGAAGTTTTATTAAAGGATCTATAAGCCATATAGGTTGTGGAGTAGCCTAAAAATATTCCTTCATTGTATTTTCATGAAAATTTATGTATGTTATATTTTGAATTTAAAATGAATACTTTGCATTCAAATACTCTAAATTATGAAACTTTAGGTTTTTAGGATTCCCATAACTCATAAGGTGTTTTATTATGAAATGGAATTATTAAAACTCAATTTATAGAATAAAATGTAGTACTTATAGCTTAATCTGAAAAATGTTTCGAAATTGAATATTCACTCAGCATAGTTCTTATTATCTCTTGAAGCATTCAGTTTCTTCTTTTAACAACACGATTTTTCTGAGGAGTTCTCAGGGGTGATAATTTATGAGCAATTACTTTCATACTAAAAAAAGATTCAAAATATGAATTTTCAGATTCTTCTCCATGGTTCCCATGAATAGTTATCATTGAAATGTTTTTTTATCATTTTTAACATTGGATGAAGAATATTTGGAATAGAAAAATCTTCAGATTTTCTAGCTAGAAAATAGACCAATGTAAATCCAATGTAATCATCAACTAAAACAAATACATAGTGCATTCCTCCAATACATATAGTTTGCATAGGAATAAACAATTCCATGTGCACTAGCTATAATTTATTAGATTTTGAGACATCACTAATTGATTTAAATCATGACTTATGTTGCTTTCTGTAATAACAAGTATTATAATCTTTTAAAGAATCAAATCTATGATCTTGTTGATAGTTGTCAAGACATTTCATATATAGTTTAAATATATTTATAATGTTATAGTGTCCTATCATCTATGAAATAACCAATATTGGTATTCCATTTCACTAATCAATTTAAGTCTTGGATCCTAAGGTCTTTTATGTTAAGTGTATAATCACCCTCATGCCAATGGGAAGAAAGAATAAACCCATCCCTGGAATCATGAACTAATCATTTATAATTCTTATAATTAATAAGGTAATGTTCATAACATAAATGGATTATGATTATAAGGATTTTCTTAAGGCCTATAACAAATTAAACATTTTAAATTAATGCTTTTACAATAAGAACAATGTTACATATACCAACAATTTATCCTTGAGGATTGTCTCTAAGAGTGAATCTATAACCTTTCATCATAATAATGTTTTCAATGATGTTTTTTTAACATTCATGTTCTGGGAACATCCAATATCGATGTACCATATATTGATGTTGATATTTCAATTATTTTCTTGAAAATGAAACATTTATACTTTCATAATACAAAAAATTCTTGGATCTAAAAATGATAGAAAGTAAAATCTTAGGTATCTATATTTTCATTAAAATGTGAGTATTAGGAAAACATAAGGATTGAGTTTTATTTAAAAGGAAAATTTTCTCCCAATTTCCACCACTTTGACACTTATTAAAAAATTAGTACTTTTTCAAAAATAACATTTATCACTTAAAATAGGTTTTGAGTGAGAATAAAAAAATCCTGAACTATTCCTAAGAGAAATAATTTGAGAATACATATTTTCCAAATTTTCTTTACCATAACTAAAGTCAAATAACATTTTCCTTATTTATAATATTTCAGGATTTAGTCGAATGGTTGAAATATTATCTGCATAGTTATTAGTCTTGGAATTTTAGTTTTCTCTACAACTTTTTTCTTTGAAATAATATTTTCAAAATACTTAGAAATTTTATCCTTCTCAGAATTATCTTCCTCAAGGGTTTTTGAAATGGAAACAATTTCAACAGATTTTTCATCATGATCATTAGAAATATCTGATAGTTCTTTTATTAAAAAAATAATTCAATATTTTTTCTTGTTAAGTTTCTTATTGAACATATTATTTTAATTTTCATATAACATAGAAAACATAGATACTTTCTCAAAAGAAGGTATGATATCTTCTCCTAATAAATATTTTTCATCAGAAGATATATATTGATTATTATTTGGATGGTATTCACTTAATGAAATATTGGTTATCGTTTCTACAGTATGTACCTAAGACATACAACTTTTATTTTCAATAAGTATTATAGAAGTAAGACCAATATTATTCATTCTATAAGATTCATCATCTGATGATTCATCAGATGAGTCCCCATCACGCACACTCCAAGAATCATTTTCCCTTAATATTTTCATTCCTTTATGATTTTAATATATTTTATTATTCCTCTCATAATATCTATATTTACTATGCTATAATTTATGTTAAGGGAAATTAGGTCTGAGATATCATACTTTAATGAATTTATAACCATTGAATATTGAATTATTCTTATCATTCCTATCCTTTTGATTATATTTTTATTGAAAATACTTATTGCAATAATCTTGTTCATCCTTCAATCGAGATTGGATAACCCATTTTCTAACTAATCATATTTTCATAAGTCTAACTAAATAACCAATTTCCTTGACTTTGATGACATAACAACTTTATTAGGAGTCTATGAATTCAACAAAATTGAATTTTTAGTAATAGAAAAACTCTGATTATTTTTCCCTATATTCTTTGAATATCTCTTAAATCTATTCAGATATTGCAAGAGAGTCCAGAATAGCTCATCAAGATTACTAGTTGTAACATTCCTTGACTCAGCAATAGAAGTTCTATTTGATTCACATACATTAGGAATGATGTCAACAATCGTACAAACAAGTATCGCATCATCTTTCCCCTTTTCTCTCATTGACTATAGACTGTTCACGATAGTCTTGAATCTTTTTCGAACATTTATTATTGGTTATGAATAAATAAAAACCAAAATAATATGCTCCATGCATGGATCTTCTTGTTTAAATAACATTCAATGTACAAAAATGTTTGACTTCGTGTTTCTTCCAAATATTTTTATCTAATTCACATGAAGATATTTGGAAATATATATTTAAGGTCATGAAACAAAGAAATGTATTGAGCACCTCATAGTTAAGCTGACATTCCTGATTTTCTTGATTTTTAAAAGTTTTTACTTCCATGTCAGGTACCTTATAATCACAAAATATCATAACAAATATATCTACATAATTATTGATAACATAGTCATCATTCTATCTCTCTAGTATTCATAATAATTCCCATGAAAAAAAATTAGTCATATAGAATTTATATTATCTAAGAATATGATATTCATTCCTTTCGTCTTTCAAAACAAAAATTTCTTCCACTACACATGTTAGTGTATTATGTATTTACAAAAAAGAGTTTATTGAAGAAATTAATCTAACTTTTAAGAGGAAAACAATTAATATAAACATAGATGAATCCTCTTCTAATACATATATCTATGTTAGAATTTTATATACTACCTCTAATAAAACATTTATGATCAAAATGTGAGATGTAGATACACAATAATAAGAGGGGTGGATTTTCTGTTTAAAAAATTCATATTTAACGTTATAGAATCTTTTTTAACAATGTTAAACAAACAAGATTCACAAAATCGTCTACTCTCCTTAACAAAGAGATAAAAAGGGTCCAAGGTCTGAATATTAAGATATTTTAAATAAATAATTACACTAGTATACTTATATATGATGATACCTTAAGCTGTATATAATCTTATATTATTGTTACATAAAATTAGATAGTGTAAGAGAAATGAACATTCTATTTATTAGAAAATGACGTGGAAATAAAAGTACATTAAAAAAATAAAATTTTATCTCCCAAAGAGCTGGGTATCCAAAACATATTGGATAAGGGTCCCTTGATTTATGCATTCAAGAATGTTTGTATTACCTTAACCTGGTTAATCCCTTCATATGAAGATCAGTATCTATCTTAGTATCCTTGCATGCCCTCGATCTATAAGTTGATAAGCAACTATGTCTTCCTTCAACTTGGAATCAATCAATTAATTAGGTAATTAGAACCTCTTTCTTCCTAGCCTCGGAATTCCACTATTGTAATCAGAAACAATCAGAATCTCACTAAGAAGAATAAATATCTTTGAAGATCTTATGTATGATGATCAAGTTATTCACATCTTAATTTCTTCTGAGCTATCACAGAAAGAAAATATTGTAGAGCACTCACAGAGTGTCTTTTCTACAAAAATGGCACACCACCTATCACATTTATATAATTGAGTATCTATAGATGAGATATCCAACAATTGAAATCTCCTCTAACAATCATATTTGTCCTAAAATTTTAGAGGGACTTGGAATAGTGGAATTTGTAACGACCATATTTTAAATGAAACAATGACATCGTTTAGATAACAAAAACTGTTATGAGTAAAATTAGTCTCGTAATAATATGTAAGAATCATTATTATATGGAAATATATAATCATTAAAAAATATATAAAATCATAACATTAATAAAATATAGAATATTTAAGAAAGATATAAAATCATAACATTATAGAAATATTATAATATTAAGATAGTTAAGAATTAGATCTAATTGACATTGACAATTAGAACTGAAAACACATAGAGAATCATATTTTCATTTCTGTATGAATCAAAGTTTAAGAAACATGAATCAGATTCAGAATACTGATAGAATATGATACTATGTAAGTCAGTCAGATTCTATTTTCTAAGTGACTCTGAATTTAAGAAACATAACATCAAAATCGAAAATCTGGATGATTCCAAATTTAAGAAACAAATAATATCCAATATGTTGAGGGATTTAGAATCTAAGAAATCTGTAATTCATAATTGAAAAAGATAGTGAATCGGAATTGAAGAAACAAAAAATGGATTCGATTTTATAGATGATTCCTAGTCTAAGGAACTCTGAATCATATTTTATGTTCTGTATGATTTGGAATTGAGAAAGTGAACGATTCTGAGCATTATTAAGGATCCAACTTGTTCCTATAACTATTCTGTATTAAGAAACATAATGTTAGAATAATCCCTAAAATGAACATGCACATAAATTTCATTTGAAATATAAATATGTTGCATATAAATTTCATTATTGATAGAAATAATTATTAATGAAATGTGATTGTGATTTCCAGAACATAATGGAATGGAATAATATTTAAGGAATCATTTGACTTAATAACGGGTCCACAATTTCTTGATTGGAACAACCCTGTCGTACTACGACATATGTCCTCAACCTATAGATTGGAACCCCTCAATGCGTTTGTGTGGGTCCTCTACCATCAAAGTGGAACCCACATATTGGGTAGGGTGTGGTCTCTCTAGACACCGGAGTGGAAACCCCCTATCGCTCTAGGGTGTGGGGTCCCTACATTAAATTTTTTGGCCCTTGAATGTGTGACATAGTGATGAAGCCTGGAATGACACACACAATTACTTCTGAGTAGATGTGTGAGATGTTAGCCAACATGGATGGACTTTTGGAGCTTTTGAAAAATCTTTTACTTTGAATGATATGTGAGATAAATACAACCTTACTATATTTTTAGAGATTACTTTATCTAAGAATATATATATATATATACCTTCTATATCTACACCTTTTTAATTGGTTACTCTCTTTCCATGATATTTGAAGATGAAGGTGGTATGACACGTTCATTCGATTTTTAGTTCATACAGTTTGTTGAGTTTGTATTCTACTATATGAGGCAATGACTTGAAGGGTATTTCATATACACACTATGTTTAACCCCTTTTTCTTGGTGATGTTACTTCCACTCTTTGATTGGTTTGAGTTATTGTTTTTCATTTTATTCTATTTAATATCTATTATCTTTCTATTCTAATTGTATACCTTCATGAACAACCTTATGATTTTGGGGTGTATAAATTTTTTTCTATATCCTCAAACCTACATTGGATTTTCCTTCATGTTTGATTTCTTATAAAGAGGAAGGACATGTTCATTATGACTTCATAGGAGCATAGGGATACATGGTACTTTGGATAGCATATGGTGATCTGATCTTGGAGATTAGGAGTTGGGTTCTCGTAGTGATATACATTCATGTTATAATAGTTTGGGACACATTTTTGCTTGATAATGTATTTTTCCCCTTTACTTTTCAATTTAAAATTTCCTTCTCTTGAAAAATCTAGAGGTTTTTCAAGCATGTTGTTCCCTTTTCATTTTACATCCATTAATTTTACATCCTCTACACAAATTCATCGATATCTCTCTCTCTCTCTGTAAAAGTAATTAAGAAAAGGTGAATATTTTATGAAATACCTTTCCACGCTTGTCTCTAGTACTCTGTCTAAGAGGACATGCAAGGGGATCTTTTAGCTTAAGCCTCATCTTGGGTTGGGTTTTTAAAAATTGGTATTAGTTTTGTTCATTCCTTGTGATGTTGTATGGGGTGGTATCCTTAAAAGGATTTGGTATTGATTTGGAAAATAGTGTTAAAGTGTCTCGAGTGCGGCTCTCATTCTAGGGAATTTTTTGATGGTACATGCAGTCGATGTATCCATTCACCATTACCTTGAATACCTTCTTGATGAATTGACATATTGATATATTTTTTATAGCGATCAATGATACATAAATCATATAGGATTGAGCCTTTTACTATATATATTGGTTGCACTAGAGGCTATACTTTACCACGGAGCAGTTGAGTGTTAGTGCAGTCTTGTTTCATAGATTCATGACGAGTCAACACTCTCATTGTCTAAATTATATAAATTGTTTCATGCTGATTACTAACCCAAATGTTTGTGCCCAGATCAAATTCTGGATCTTTTAAGAATCATGGAGGGAATATGGTGATTGAGTACACAATGAGGATCACAGAACTCACATGGTACTCCCTTAACATGATTCAGGACAACTACTTCTGATCATAGAAGTTTTATTGGGGAATCTGTAGAGATATATGTGCCAACATGGTCCACTTATTCATCCCCACATATACCGTGGTGATGGAGTGGGAACTAGTAGCAAAGTGAATTATATATAAGGGACGGTAGGATGATGGATAAGGTAGGGTCATCCTAGAGATGAGTCGCCTATATTAGCTAGTAGATGTTAGGAGCCAGGATAATGATGTTGGGGAACTCCCCATGATCAGACTCAAGAACATGGTAAGGGGAAGTGAAGTGGGCCACTATAGCCTGTATAGTAGTGGTGGTTTTCTTGTGATGGGTGAGGACACATAGTGTGAGATTTCTTGAACAAACATGTTGATGAGAGTAGGAAGATATCTGATAGACCTCCACATTAAAGGCTACACAATGATCAGGGATATCTCAGAGGAGGGTAGGGTGGTCCCCATGGAGGCAGATCTTGTAGAGAAGGTGGGGCTATGGTAGGTGGATGATTCTATGAAATCTGTCCAACACCACCACCATGCAACCCACGTTATGCTTTGGGATATGATGATCAGAGCCATGTATAACTATAGGGTTTGGAGTCTTATCACCCTACGGTGAATGATATGATTTGAGGTATGATATTTTTTTCTACTCTTACATCAGTATTAGTAGACACCAGTTACATTCACTCCTTCATCCCTATATTACCTTTTTCAAGGGCCAGATCTCCCAATAGAAGTGTTAGCCTAAAATATTTTTCTTAAGATTCCTACATGAATTATTCTTAGGTGTCTTTTATCTTCCAAAATTTTATGCTATATATTTGTGGATAAAGGTTCATACGGTACCTTTTAGTTATCACAAATTAACCCTATGATGGAATATGGGAATGGATTGGTTGTCTATTTTCCAAACATAGATTAACTACCACCATAGTCATGTGATATGCCTATGAAATGATGGGATGATATTATCCTTATTATTAATAGATATCACATGGAGTGATTAGTGGGTTCTGTGAGAGGGAGGGTGTATCCCTTCACCCATCAATTGGTGAGTATTTCCCTTGATATAGTAGGTTCATTAGGCATTAGGATTCCATTAGTCTTGTTAGATTATATAGATTTCTTCCCTGAGGATGTTATGGGACCACCAACAATGTGGGAGTTGGATTTTTTCAATGACTGAATTTATGGAATTTATTGGATATTCATTATGGCATATCATATGGCACTTACTGAGATCTGTGATTTGTAGTTGTAGTTGGATGGCCTTCTAGAGAAGGTTTTCATTAGACCTAGTGTTTCCCCAAGAGAAAATAAAATTTTGTTTGGGAAAATGGGGATAAGAGATTATATTTTTATATTAATTATCATCACCTAAACCAGGATACGATAAAGAACATGTACCCCTTTACAATGATTGATGTTTTCTCTGACCTGTTGTGAGGCATTATACGGTTCTCAGAGATTGATCTCTGGCCTGACTACCACCATTTTAGCGATCATGATTCTAATATTCCAAAGATGGCATTATTATGTCACAAAAGACACTATGAGTTCCTAGTGATGTCTTCTGGTGTGACAAATTCCTTAACCATGTTTATGGATTTGATGAACAAGGTCATACTGCAATTCGTGGACCAATTTTTCATTTTCTTCACTGATGACATACTCATATACTCTACTTTAATGGAGAATCTAGTTTAGAACATGAGGATGGACCTAGATTTTATTTGAGGGCACCATCTTTATGGAAAGCTATCATTATTCTATTTCTGGATTATTGAGGTTCACTTTTTGGGGAATGTCTTTTTTTAGCATGGTTTGTCTATGGACCAAGTGAAGATCAATGTAGTAATTCCTTAGGATCCACCCAACAGCATGTTAAAGGTACATAGTTTCCTTTTCATGGAGGGTTAATACAAGTGTTATGTGGTATACTTCTCAAGAATTATAGCACCATTGACCACCCTAACATAGAAGGGGAAGCCATTTACCTGGTCCAAATAGTGCTAGAGGTCCTTCGAGAAGTTTTGGCCAAGGATTAATAATGAACCTATGTTGACAGTACCAGAGGAGGGCGTAGAGTATGTATTGTATTTTTATGCCTCCAAAGACGGTCTTGTATATGTTTTGATGCAGCAATAGGTAGTTATTGAAGATGGTTCATGGTAGATGATACCCCATGAGAAGAACCATGAAACATATGACCCGGAACAAATTTCGGTAGACTTTACCATGAGGATGTGGAGGAACTATATTCTAGGGGATCACTTTGTGATAAACTTATACACCAGTGTCTAAGGTACGTCTTCAAATAGAGAAACATAAACATGAGACAGGGGTGTTGGTTGGGGTTTCTACAAGACTATGAATTTGAGATATTCTATACTCTAGTAATGTAAAATGTATTGGAATATTCCCTTAGCAATAAGTAACCGGATCACTTGGTACAGGAGTCTTAAGAGTTGTTGGCCTCCATAGAGCTAACCCTATCAGAGGATGATGGTACAATTGTTCTACAGTCGATGGTGTGGACAGCTCTTCTTCATGAGATTATGAGAGATTATAAGTTGGGAGACACTGAATGTGTGTTATTACAGGAATATATTTCCTTATTAATCTCATCAGTTAGATATTATAATGTAAGAAAATCACATCATATATTTGTAGCGACAAATGGTGATTCAATTCATGATGATATAGAAGGCGACCAGAGTGTTCCACACTTCCCCCTAGATATACATCCTGGGGTGTGGAATATATATAGAGACCATTAGAAGTTGTTTAGGTGTCCTGGCCTGATACAGAGAAATGTTTGTCTCTTGGTGCCTCACCTGTAAGCTGGGGAAAGCAGAGAACCATGTTCGGGAGGGTTTGTTGTAACCCCTTTATAACCCATAGTGGATGTTGGATGGCATATCAATGCATTTTTTGACTGGGGGTCCCTAAAGAATGAATGTACATGATGTCATCTAGGTGACATTTGAACTAATTAAAAAGTTGTCAAACTTATTTCATATTAGGGAGTAGATTTCTGTGGAACGTTTGGGGAAGTTTTACATACATGAGATCATTGGAATTTCCAAGGTTCCAATGATGATTATCTCTAATCATGATGTCTATTTTACATCATTTTAATAGATAATCATGAATGATGAATTAGAAAAAAATAGGATTAATACATACTTTCATCACCAGAATGATGGGCAGACCTAACACACTATACATGTGTTGGATTATATGTTGAGGGATTCCAAGATGGACTTTGTCCAGAGCATTGAAGATCACTTGTCCATGGTAGATTTTGTGTACCAACAACATCTTCCACTCTACCATCAGTATGGAACCTTTTTATGACTTTTATTGGAGACCCTTATGGTCACCTTTGTGATGGACATAGCTTAGTGAGACATATCTTGTGCGTCCAGAGTCACTGTAGGAAATAACAGACAAGTTCCAGGTCATCTATGAGCGGATGAGGATAACACAGAGAAGGGATAAATCTTTCATAGATCATTGTTATTTTCCATGGGAGTTCAATAATGGATACCACATTCTATTGAGAGTTTCCACATGATTAGGCTTTCAAAGGTTTATCCAAGGAGGTAATCTATCCCTTTGGTTCATCGGGTTGTTTGGGCTCATTCATATGGTTTGTGAGGTAGATTACCACCTCGACCATTCCCCATGAATGATGTCTACTATTTTTCACATATGAAGAGATACACAGAATAAACCATGAACATCGTCAACATGGTGAGCTAGACATTGAGGATTGATCCACATTTGTAGAGCACCCACTGGTGATCAATGATCTACAATAGAGGACCCTACATTAATTGACCATCCCCTTGTTTTATGTGTTGTAACAGCTTGTGAACGAGTAGGAGAACTCCTGGGAGTGGAAAATCCTGATGTAGGCTCAGTATCCTTAGCTATTTGTTTAGGTTTTCTTTAGGGAAATGAAAATTTTGATTGTGGGAATGATATAGAGAATCTGTTTTTTCCTTATATGACTTTGGAATATTTATATATACATTAGCTGATATTGTAAATGATTTATCATGGGATTCTGAGGCATGCGGTGCCCACAATTAATTTTATAATAATATTATATATATTAATATTACACATGCGTATTACATAATGAAAATGGGATAAATCCTAAACATAACCTCAAATTATAAATCTGAGGCCAAAGCCAAGATAGAAATTTGGTCTTTACCCTAGGGGCAGCCTCAAATAGGTCAATGTGGGGTGTTTGGATATATCACATTTTCTCCTAAATTGAATGGATTAATTAATTAATTCATTCATTCATTTTACGTAATTATTTTCCTAAAAACATCATTATGTAAAATTTACCAAGGTTTGCCTCATAACCCTAAGACCCTTAGGAATTTCTCCCCCTCTTATTCCATTATAGGAATCACTTCGGACGATGATGACACTCTAAATTGGAGAAAATCATGATATAGAAAATGCATTGATTTTATTCAATCATTACTGCGAGTGTTATTCAAGGAACAATGATTTAATATCTTTGTGGGTATCATCAATTTTTATTACCCTTTAGATTATATTAATAGAGTATATCAATCCCTTTCATGGATCTTTGCTAATTTTCGCATTTACATAGGCTCATGTATCGATTAAACTGAATTAATTCAATGTTTTAAAAAGTGAGTATCCATGTTCATGATTGGTTTATGGAAATATTTGAAAAAAAATATTCAGACCATTAATCTTGTGCCCTTACCACACAACTTATTGTTTCTCTTCACCAGTTTGACCATCTGGTCCTCATTCAAATTTTTCGGGTAGTACTGATATTGATCAAACCCCAAAAATCATAACGAATTCATGGGGGAGGAAAAAATCAATTTATTATACATAGATCTTGGATGTATTGCGGTTTTATGGTCATTTTCATGATCATATATCTATTGATCAATGGAAGAAGGATATGAGATGTGAATAACTGAAAAAGGAAATCCCATGGATCGACATAGTCAATTTTCAACCACTGGATGGCTGGACACAATAAATGAAGCATTGATCTGCTAATATTAGGAAGGATTGAGGTGGGATCTATGGTGGAATGTACTAAATAAAATAATAGAACACAGATCTTTAAATATGGGAGAGACTAGACTACACATTGTGTAATGAAGTGAACACACGATGTGTATCCACTAGTAGTGAAAACTAGGGTTTCAGAAGTTTATAAGGTGGAATGGTGTGTATCCATCATACATGACATGTACCTCATCCCCATATAGATAAGATGTGTGATGGATCACATGAATAGGACTCTACGTGGGAGTACATGGCTAGGCACATGGTTGTGTACGGATGTATAGAAACATGACCAGAAGGAAAGAACCCAGTCTAGGGTTTTTTGGACACGTCGTGTAGTCTACCATTACTGTATGCACATATATATAGATAGAGAACCATGTTATGTCTAGGGACACATCTAGGCAGTGATTTCGAACCACTCACCATGTGGTTCCCATCACATGTCATGTACTTATTGTTTCCTTCTATGGATACAACAATTGTCCATATCTCAATCCTTTGAACATAGATTTTGGCTCGAATGTAGCCTATACATAGTATTACACTGTGTAGAAAATGATGGTCCACTTGGTTTTGGATTTCAAGGTATGATGTGAAATATTTGAGGCACAACACGTTTTTTGTGGTGGCACCCAAAAATGGTAGTAATCATATGAGATCACAATATGATTTTTATTGGATGGAACCCCAAATCAGTGTGGGTGCGGGTCCTCTATAGATACCCTCTATGTGGAATCTCAAATTAGATAGGGAATGGGTCCTTGAGGACTATAGTGGAACCCCCTGTTGTACTAGGGTGAGAGTCCTCTCCTTCTAAGTATAACCTCATATCAGATTGGAAACATGTCATCAATGATTATAGTTTTCCCCTCCCACTTTATTTGGCAGGGGCATTTCCTAAAACTATAGAGTGGAACCCCTCATCAGTGTGGATCGGCCCCCCTAGCTACCAACACGAACCCCACTATTAGATATGGAACGGGTCCTCATTACAATAGAGTGGAAACCCCCTAACACACTAGGGTAGGCATCCTCTAAGGATACATACTTAGTGGAACCTCCATGACATTCTAGGGGGTGTGTCCTCTACTTAGAGTTTGTGGCCCCTCGACTCTGCGGTATAGTGGTCACGAATGGATTGAATTTCACAATTACTTATAAAAAAATGGGTGAGGTACTAGTCATCATTGATATACTTTGGAACTCTGGGTGACTCTCTTTCTAGTGATATTCTATGAGATAGAGATCACCATACTCTCTCATTTGGTATTCTTTTGACTAAAAAAATATATGTTCCTTCTATATCCATGCCTTTTTACTTGGCTACTCTATTTCCATTAGATGAGAAGATGTATTAGTTGTTCTATGTGTTTTCAATATATCGATTCTCATGGTTGGATGAGTTTACTCTCATCATATAGGAGGAAAAACTCGGTGCTTAGTTAATCTATGCACTATGTTAAGCCCCTTACGTTTAGACTATGTTACTTACACTATTGGGGTTGCTTGAGTTGTTCTCTTTAACTATATCATGTTTACTATATGTTGTATTTCTATTTCAATTGTATCTCTTACTTCCCCATTCAATGTTTTGGGAGTCTTATTGGGTATGTATATACTCACCCATGCAAGGGATTTACCTACAGGTTTCATGTCTTATGTATATGACAGATTGGTCATCAATGACTTCAGAGCATCTTAAAGATAGCTAATACTTTGGGCAACATACAATGGTTGTATATTATAGATAAGAAGCTTGGATCTCTCATCATTTTACTCTCTAGTTCTGTCAGGTTGGAAATATTTCTTGTTGGGCATGTATTTTCCCCTTTATTTTTAATTTTTCCCTACCATACTTCTGTATTATCTAGAGGTTTTTCATTCATGGTTTTCTCTTGATATTATTCTTCTTTTACTATTACTTCCCCTTTAAGTTATCATCTAGATGGTTGTTTGTGTTCATACAGGTACTTAAAAAATGTCATCCCACTTAGGATATTCATTTATGGGATTGTCGCTACCCCCTAGCCTATGAGGCTGGCTTGGGGCATTTATTGATCGAGCCCGGATTTGGGTTGGGTTGTGAAACCATGGGTGAACTCATAGGATTACTGATGATTCATTGATGGGACTTCCAATTGAGAAACCAATAATGAGCGCATTCTATTTCCTAACATACGAAGGCCATAGGTTGAAATTGATAATTCGCCTAAATTTTAGGATTTTAGAATGTCTTATATTATCACCTTGGATTTGTCTTTATTTCCCCAGACATGTAGTCCCTTGAATTATCTCCATGTTCTAAAATGAAGTATTTACCGAGATTACCCTGTAATTTACCTCATGCTCAACTAAAAACATCAAGTATGAAATTATAAGTCTTTATCCCTCATATTAGACTCATTACCATCTCATAACATCGTAATTGATTACTATGATTGGGATCAACCTTCTAAGAGTATGGATACAATATTTCATTTGTGGATCCTTTGTGGTGTTTATACTCAGATGCCTTCTCTATGTTCATTTGAAGCACCAACAAATAATGATAATCTTTTCAACAATTTCAATCTTTGGATGGAGAGAGTTGGGATGACATGGTATCCCATGGGGAGATTGAGCCCAATATAGTTATATTTATTTATGGATTCACTTTTACTATGACATCACACTAGTACATTTTATATTCATGGACTGAATTATCAATAGGAAAAAATTTCTCGGCTTACTGTGTTTCACTCACACCCATTAAGGGTTGCAGTTTGGTACCAAAGAAAACATGATGGATGAAGGTAAGGATAAATATATGTTATCAGCTATGGAAACTTGATTTCTTCTTGGATGGGTATTGGGAGAAGATGACTAAGCCAGTATTACTTTTCCTGTTTCTATTTGATTCATATTTATTATAACTATTAAATCATCCTAATGTATTATTATTATTATATTTATGTTTATTATCATCGTGGTTATATTTTTCTACCTCACTATTTAATATTCCATTTTTTATTATCATATATAATTATAATAAACATTGATAAATAGGGTATTGTCTCTGCACCATACCAACATAGAGGGTTAATGCTAGTCAGATGTATATTTCTTATGGGGAGTTACACTTAGGGATATGTAGCCCTTACCTTCAATAAATAATGAGTGAACTATAAATATTACATCAAGAATTCGTATTTGTAGTCTCATTTCAATTATCTTACTCTTTAGGTTCAGTAGATATGGGTCTACGATGTTCTGGAACATAGTAGGTAGTCATTCTAAGGAATTTATTAACCACGTTTTGGGAAAAATCTATGTTTCCATATATGGAATTTTTTATTCTATATTATGTATATTACATGGGTTTTACATTCTTCATTTGGTGACACACATATCATATGATGTTATGATAATTAAATTTTTCAAATGGGCTGATATTAAATGAAATCATTGCCTCATGGATCATTATATGAATCAAAGGATTTATATGAAATGAATAAACTATGAAAATGTATATTTATTTTCCATTTTTCATGTCATCTATTGTTGGTATTGGTTTTTGTACATTTTATTTCTACAATATATATTAGGTAGGAAAATAATGATTTGTTATATAAAGAGTAAGCAACCAGTATAATAGTGTTTTCTTATATAGAATTATAATGAAGAAATAAAAATCCAATTATTAGCTATTTACCCCATTAAAAAATAGTTACATGGGATGAAATTTCAGCTGGTCATGAGTAAATTGATTCATATTTTAATTTATAATGTTTTTCCCCTAAATATTTAGAATAGTGATCTATATAACAAGAAATTAATATATGGATCTATTATATATTGAGATCATATGTAAAGGGTAGGTTGTTCTTTTAGGTAATTCCAATTATATCATATATTGTTTTCCCTAATAAATTCTGAATGGAAATACATCTAACTCGACCTTTATAGATGAACTTATAGAAAATTGGGATCAAAAAAGAATTTTTTGTCATTAAATAGGGATTTTAATTGAAACATATAGGGTCTTTTCCTCTATAACATGGAATTGAAACCCTATATAATTTTAATTTTGGTTTAAATTCTAAAATACCACCTTTAAATATTGGTACTAGAAATGTGTAGTTTGGATAGCATATCACTGGTAATCGAGACATAAGAAAATCTTTGATTACCTTCTGATATCATTTTGGTTTTGTTTATATTCTAAGTAAAATGCATAAAATTTTCAATATATATATCTATTATGGACTTAGATAGAGTTCCAATAGGGTAGTGACGACCATTTTATAAAGGTGTGGGGCCTGAACCACCAATTGTTCCCCCAATGGAAATGCCTATTATACTGACTATTGTACAATTATTGGGAACTGATGCTCATCAAAGGGAGTGTTTCATGTATCTAGTATGGTCTAGAGAGGGTGTACCAGAAAAAAACACTAAATATTTCATAGTTAATAGAAGATATAAAATATTTACATATCTACTTTATTAAAGGAAGGTGGTCCCCATTCAGCTGAGTCAAGGGCATATGTAATGGTTTCAACCAGTTAGCATCTGGAAACGGCATTGGAAATGGGGTTTATGTTTATGTGTATATTCTAAATTGAACATCCATGAGTTGGTGGGATGTTCCTACATTTGAAAATATATATAATTAAATGGTTAATAGGGACTTAAATGATGTATTATATGACTACTTTTCAGAAATACCCTAATGGTCGGTCAGGGTAGTGAATTCAAGAACCTATATTAGAATAATATGCCTATTATGGACTATTATAATTTCTGCACTGAGCTCCATGAATTTCAACCCACTTATTCTGGAGATGAGGTTTATAGGGAGAGGAGATTTAAGGATTGGATTTGTAATTCTCTATGATATTTTGTTATTAACATTTGACTATATAGTATTTCTAGAAAGGTGAACCATTCCCTTATCTATAATTAGAACATGACTGACACTAAAGGTGTAGGGAATGGTGGCATAGAAAATTTCATGGAATGTCCTTTTTGAATTGGTTGGAATCCTCACTTTTAGACAAGTTAATTTTGTAGTGGAGGTTAGAGTGTAAGTAATATAAATTACATAGTTTGTCATCACTCCTAGAGTTTGGGGAACACAAATACCTATTATAGTTGAAACCCAATATTGTGATAATCGTATGGAAAATGGGTCATCGCTATAGATTTTATATGTGCATTCCAAAAGATTCCACTATGATAGAATCTATACTATTTTCGAATTATAGAGTTTGAATATGGGAAGAACATTAGGCTAGCAGCTACAGGACAACATGTCGTACAGGCCAGGTTCTTAGACGAGGCTGAGGAAGTGAGACTAATAATGTGAATCACCAATATAGAAGTTCATGATAATAGTGGTATATTTTAGTTCAGTTCCCCAGATATAGATATTTATATGTAGTACGTCCTACACATAAAGAGTAATGTCTCAGCCTTTATTTTCCAGGAGGTATGATTATAGTATAACAGAAATTAGTATCTTCTTTATAAGAAAAAGTTACTTGCACTATTTTATATCTAGGGATTTAATTGAAAGTCATGGGATAATATTTGATAATTCTTTCAGTGTACCTTCACTTTATATTTTCTTGGGAGTACTGTTAGAGAGTCTTCATTGATGCAAGTATTGATCAATAAAAAATGGTTGTTATCATTTCTTATCCATCCCTTTCATCCTAGAGATGATAGGATTAGATATAATTCATTGAATGGAATGGTTAGTTAATTATCATCCCATATTGATTTTTTTCACAAGATATATTATTTTATATCACATGAGGGAGATATCTACATTCATAAGGTATAATGGGATGTCTTGGAATGTATTGATGGACCTGAACATCACATGTTGAGCAGTGTTTCAACCCAGATTTTTTGTATTTTTATTAATTTATGAGGAACATGAAAATCTATTTTTCCTTTGATGGTGGATACATTTTGTTATTTTTTCATAACTGAATTTCATATTCTACCTCCTAACAGAGAGGTGGATTTAACCATTGTTCTTATTCTAGGAGAAGAACCAATATGTTTTCCTTTAAACATGATATCTCCTAATGAGCTTCTATTACTCATGATGTATTTGGAGGACCTAGAATCAAATGGTTTTATAGGGACCATTAAACCCCTTGGATGTTCTCATATAATTTTTACCTTAAATTATTATGAATCTAAATAAATATTATTTGATAATCACTGATTGAACAATGTTAGTGTTAATAAAAAGATTCCAATTCTCTATATAGATGACCACTTTAATTAGTTATGAGAGACCATGGTCTTCTTGAAGATTGACACGATATCATGGTTGTATCATGTAAGGGTCAAACTCTTTGATATACCATATATCTAAATCCAATGTAGGTATCACCATTATTTATAACTACTATTTTCATTCAGTATAATGAACATTCCTATAGTGTCTATGGAATTGATGAAGTGGTTTTGCACCTGTTTTTTCATTCTTTTTTGTCAGTTTTTTAGATAATATCTTGGTCTATTCTAAGACTAGAAATGATAATGTTAAATCATTGATATCAACCATAGTATAGTAAAGAAGCATGTTCTCTAACCCGTGTAAATAATTTTCTACTTTAGATCAACATAGTTCACTTCCTTTGTCACATTATATCATAAAAAAGAGAATCTATGAATCCATATAATGAGAGAGATGTTTTTTATGAGTATGATAAGATGTTTTGTTATATAATTTATTTCTTCATAGTATCTCATTATTATAGGAATTTTATTCATAACTTACTACTCCTTCCATAACCTATTATTGGATTTACCAATAATGGTATAATTCTCACATGGTATAAATCTTGTCAGAATTCCTCTCAGTAGTTGAATATAAGGTTGACCTTGTGAGAGATAATTATTATACATGATCTTGGAATAGGGTACATAGTTTATTTTCATTCATTAAACATTAATATAGGAGTTATAATAATATATGATGAATAAGTCTTATCTCACATTCCTTGTCAGTTGTGGCCTTAAGTGAGTAACTGCATGAACCGCAATCTCGAAAGGGCATATCTTCTATAGGACTTTTTTTTAGGATATATTATTTTCTAAACGAGTGGATCACGATATATGTGGATCACAAAATCCTCGAATACATATTCTCTCAACATTACATAAACAATGTGAAAATTATATGGATTTAATATTATACATATTTTAAATTTCAACCAACCCAATATCTAGGGAAATTCAATGTATTTTTTTGAGGATTTGATATAAGAGACTTAGTCTCAATTTACTCAAGAAACTAGTCGTGAGTGGAAGTTGAGGAATCGTAATTCTAAAATGCATCTTTTCATTATTGAATATCGTGATAATAATTTTCAGTAGAATTATTAGTTTCTTTATCAATTTAATATAGGATAAAAATGATGTAACATTTTGTTCCCAATGGATTGGTCCTAAGAGAATGTTTTTCTAGTGAGGAACCATCTCATGGTTTTCTTGTTTATAAGGATGAGATCTTGTATAATCATGGGTGTGTTTGGGTCTCTGAGGTCATATGAGAGAAATTTATGCGTGTATCCCAAGCATCTAAATGGGAAGTATATCATATACCTAAAAAATCAGTAATATGATTTATGATGCCAGTACGAGTGTCTTATTATTAAGTAGGGGAATTTAGAATTTGATGCTTACTTTTATACCTATTTGTAGCTGAATTTTGAACACCAAAAACCTCCTACTCTCCCACATACACTACTCTTCTATTATTTTAAATGGGATGAATTATATAGGGATTTCATGATGGTGATAAAAAAATTTCATCTATGTCGTGATGTGTTATGGGTAATTATCAATATGATGATGATGGTCACCCACTTCATGTGTACCAAGGAGAAATTCCCAGTGGATGATATTTGAATTCTTTATATATAATACATCATACAAAGTCATGGGGTTCCATGTACCATCATATTAGATATGGATTTTTGGTTTAATTCTCAGTTCTAAAAAGGGTTATAGAGGGATCTTGGTTCATGGTTACTTTAGAGTATTGCATACCAACCTCCTAATGAATGTTAGTTTGAGTGAACATTATACATAATATGAAAAAACCAACCCAAATTCCCCT
Source organism: Viscum album (assembly GCA_963277665.1). Taxonomy (NCBI): domain Eukaryota; kingdom Viridiplantae; phylum Streptophyta; class Magnoliopsida; order Santalales; family Viscaceae; genus Viscum; species Viscum album. The sequence goes on along the minus strand of OY728162.1, from coordinate 910,960,551 downwards.
CCATTTAGGTACCCAACCCAAACTATCAAAAAAACAAAGGGTGTTCCTAATCACCATTGGCTGGTAACCATCACGCGAGCAATAACAAAAACCAGAGGCAATTATTTCACCCAACATAAGAAGAATACAAGAAATATATACATACACTACTTGATGAAATGGTGGGAAAAATAAATATATTACATATCCAAAAAGAAAAACAAAATAAGAAATAAATTACACAAGTGTCTAAACAATATATATGCTATAATTCCAATAGAAAATGATATCATGAACCGAAACTACTACACTATGTGATAGTGTGCACAAACTCCCACCATCAACCCAAAAATAGATGACAGAACCTATAGAGCCTCACTATGGTTCCTTGCCTTTCCTGGAATAGAAAGTAATAACATGTTATATGCACCACTAAATGGGTTCATGGTTTGTAATATAAAATGTATTAGTACAATCCTACCCAACTGTTTCATATCAAGTCTCTATATTACCAATCAAACATTCCCAACCATAACAAACATGGCATGAAACTTCATATTTAGTCACTATATCAAAATCCAGGTAAATAAATCCCCCTTTAATATATTTGAAAATAATATAGATAAAATGGTTTCAAATCATATGTCATATAGAAATTAGTCAAATAAAATCATGTAACACATGTCATATCATATCCAAATATGTCCAAACAAAAAAATGTGAACATCATCCCAAGGATCACATTATGCAATGCTGACTAGAACACTCCTACAAAATCAATGAAAATTGTGCTCATTATGTCTCTTGATATATTCATCAAATCAAGAGATAAGAGTAAAAAATATCATGTAAACGTCCAAATTGTCTTATTAGTACCTAGAAAAATTTTCCTAGGGAGAAAATGAACACCCCATGAATGGACCGCCTGATAGTATCAATGGGTGAGGACTGTTATCATACCTTCTACCTAAGTAAACTATATTTCTAATGTGCTAAATTTTCAAAATCATTTCATCAAACCCATTCTTTGGAAACATTTTCATTAATCCAAATAAAAATACTTTCAAAATACCATTTATTTCACCAAAACAATGGTAAAGCATCATTTATCAAAAACCAATATCTACACATAAAAGTCAATTATACTAATTAATTTATAAAAAAAATTATAGAAAAATGAGCAATATTGTTCATAAATAATTTTATAAATACTTAACCATGAACCTCAATTTTAGGTTTCACACACCTGCAATGGGATCAACCAACATAGAAGAAAGGAAACACATTAAAGGTTGACCTATAATCAATCCTTATATCTCAGAATCAATTCAAAAAAGAAAAACTGTCATAGGAGAAGATAACAAAACACTTACCTCCAAAAACTCACATAAAGTACCAAAACCAATAGAAAGGTTATCCTTTAGAGGAAGATCTAATATTGGATCAAGAATGTATCAAGAAAATTAACACCATAAGACCAACAGATAATAAAATGAAGTGTAATGGAGCCACTATAACCAACAACAACATAGAAGGAAATATATATCTCACCTAATGATATATAGTATGACCACAATCTAGATCAATAGACGAACAAAACAATCCAGAAGAGAAATATATCCCAAAATTTACCTTTTACAAATCATGGTTTCGATAGAGAAGCCTATGATTGAATGAAATTTAAATAAAATGTTTCATCTTTCTAAAATAATTCCCAAAAAATACCTTTCCTTAGGTTATTTCCTCGGTTATTATGATATGCTTCCAAACATGTCATCATGGATTAAAAATAACACTCATCACCCTTTTACATGATGTGAACCATTTTCAAGACATATAAACATTTCATGATCTGATCCAGTTCAAAACATCATCTTGACATCTTATTCATATTTTGTAACCAATTCACGATGTGAAATTTTTCAAGAGAAAGATTCTATTGAAACACATATAAAAATCTGCCAGGTCATACAACACAACAAAAGACATTATCTTAATCTATTTAACATTTTTATCCAAAACTATTTAATTATAAAAAGATACATCATCAAACATTATTTCCATTTCCCAAGAAAATTCTATCCACCCTAGGGAGTTCCAAAATGCTCCCAAATAAAGAGGGAAATGAAATGATTTATGATAAATAAAAGAAAAAAATATAACATTATGATACAAACTCCCCACCGTATTAAATTCTATCCATGAAAAGTCATGTGGAAATTTAATGTCTAAAAGAGTAGAGGAAAAAAGTCCCTCATCAATGACTCAATCTCCCATGTCTCATAATAATCTGATCCATGATTCAATAATACACTAACCCATATAATATACATATATTAAATACCTTTACCTAAGGGTCAAAAATCTCCACTAGGAGCTCTTCAATTTATTTGTATTTCTCTAACTCGATCTCTTGCCTACTCAAAATGTGAGAGGGATCATGATTTTACTTCCTATGATGAGATTTGTAAAAACGATATTGAATTCTTACCTAGTGAAGAAGAAATTCCAACTGACAAAGAACCCTCCCAAGATTCTAAATGACCTTAAATGGTCCAATATATCTCAGAGCTAGCCTTCCCAGTTTTCTAAGTCGATGGTGACCCAAGTGAGGTGAAACTATAAAGAAAAATCTATCACCAATTGAAATCTATAATGGAAAACATTGATGATCATAATATAATTTATACTAACTCTAATATTTAACCATATGTCTTTGAATATCAAGAAGATTCTCTAAAACCTCTTGAATGAGACTAAGTTCTATAAGAGAGGCTTCGACCAACTCTTCTAAACCCAGAGGTGACCTTTTTCAGTGAACATACAAATAATTTAAAAATACATTATGATGGATGATAGAAAAATTTAACATAATAAAACAATTAAAATATCATATGAATATCCAATGATCCCTTATAATCAATGAAATAGGCATGGAGTATATCCACCATGATTTGGGTAGCATGATTTTCCTTGTTTTCTATCTGTGGATGGTATGTTCTACTCATCCTGATATGATTCCCCATCACATCCTAGAGACCCTTCCATAACTATGTGGCAATCCTAGGATCACATCCTGAAAGAATATAAGAGGGTACCCCACATAACATCATATCCACCTATAAATATATCTTACACAGGTCTTCAACATTATAGTTGTGTGTGATCATAATTAAATGATCTAACTTGGTTAACTAGTCAATCACCACCTAGATAGAAATGCTCCCTTGAAGGGTCTATTCTAATCCAAAAAAAAATCCATGGACACATCATCTCATTTTCATACTAGCACTGGAAGAGGTTGGAGATTCCCAAAATTTTTCAATGTCTCTGTATTTATCTTTTTTTCATGTTTAACAATGGGACCAACAATCTTTAACATCATGCCTCATGCAAAAAAAACAGAATCCCCTACTAATGTAATATTATATATTTTTAGTACCTAGATAAATGGACAATGAAGAACAATGATAGTCATAAACAATTACCTCCTAACAGTTATTAGGAAGAATAGTTAATCACCAAAATGGAGAATACCATTTGTAGAGGTAGACTAACCTGCAAAGGTCTCCCAACCATATAAGGTCTCTTAACATTCCCTGAAAATATCATGATATTATTGATCCTACATAATAAACTCATTGGTAGATAATGATAACTAAACACTATTCAATATCATACCAACAACATCACTATGATCTTCCAATTGTAGTTGAATAAAGAGTCCCATAATGTTCCACTCATTCAATTCCAGAAATTATATTGATGTACATTCTTACTAAGAGCATATGAATCAGCATTCCCACTCCCTATGGTGTGTTAAATGTAGAATTCAATCATTTGAAGGTATTGCACCCACCACCTCTATCATAGATTGAAGTCATTATAGGAAAATAAATATTTCATACTCTTATAGTCATACAACGTTGTGATCCTCTCCCCCAAGAGAAAGATCTAAAATCATTTAAAAGAATTAATAACTATGGAATGCTCTAAATCCTGAGTGGGGTAATTCTATGAATACATCCAAGATGGAGAGATTAGTTAGCCTCAATATGATCATCATTCATAATCACATAGCCAAAATCAGCACCAATTTCTTCAGAGAAAACTAAAAACCCCTTATTGAGATTATGTTATATCCAAATATGATATGGTATCAAAAATCATTTCCTATCATTGAAAAAAGAAAAACACTTTTAATCCCTTATGAATTCCACTTCTTTCCTGGTAACATAATTCAATGTTGGTCCTAAAATTTATAAATTATTGTTGAACAACTGTTAGTATCTTATAGAACCAAGAATGATCCAAATCTCAATTATGTTACATGGATCTTCCCATGACATGATAGACATCACCTTCTTAGAATCAGCTAATATGTCATGATCAGAAATCACATTCCCTAATAACATCACTCATTGGATCTATAAATTAGACATTGTTGTATTTCCATACCAACAATGACTCATCTGGATCTTAATAACCAAACCAAAAGTTTTATTGTTCTTGCAATTGGATGTCGAGTAAACCGAAATATCATCGACGAACACTACATAAAAAGTGTTGAGATACTCCGCAAATACATGATTCATCAAAGTAATTAAAAAATAAGGAATTTTAGTCAAACTAAATGGAATCACAATATATTTTCAATTTCCATACATACTCCTAATATTTTTATTCGGTATGTCGGACTCCCAAACTGTGAGTTGATGATACCCCGAATGACGATCTAACTTTGAAATCCACTTTACCCTCTTTTATAAGTTAGAAAAATCATTCAAACCTGGAAAGGGAAAGTTATTCGTAAATTTTAATTATTAAAACTTTTGATTGTCCATACACATTTAGAGGGAACCATCTTTATTCTCGGTAATGAGAATAGGGGATTCCCATGATAAAACACTTGGGAGAATGAAACCTTTTACTATCAGATAATCAACCTAAATTGTGATCTATTTTAGCTAATTTTGTGCCTTACGATAAGAGTATATCAAAACTATTAGTGTAATTGGAACTATATCAATCATAAACTGTACTTCCCTCCCAAGAGGTAAACATGAGAAATCAGTTAGGAAAACATCTAGAAAGTACCTTACAACTAAGGGAAAACTAACTACAAAAGAAATTTCATCAGGACTAGATTCAGCAGAAAACAAAAAAGTATATACCATTGGATTGGAATTTATATCACAATATGATGTTAGATCCAAATCTCCCTGAAACACCTGGTTTCCCTCATCTTCTGTATGAATCTAGACATGCCAATGATAAGAATTAACCTAATCACGATAATTGATAATTCAATCCATCCTGATAACAAGATCAAACATATATATATTAAGAATGAGGAAATCATATACTAACTTTTTCTCGTCTTTTGATTGAAAATAGGAAGAACACTAGAACCCCTACTTTTTCTTCTATCCAAATATTTCACTAATTCCATATAAAATCCCATTAGTTCCACTAGATGTTTAAGGATATAGACAAAATGGAAAAATATAAATGAGTGGGAGGAACATGTTTCAAATAATTAAGTTACTATATAACATGAAATAAAGATGGCTCCTCTCACTATCATTAGACCCAAATCTTCCTCCACTAAAATATCTCCCACTGCATGAAGGTGTTTCCCTGATCAGGCATGTGGATAGATCCCTATAAATATTGAGAAATTTTATTGTGTTGTAGTATCCTTATGATCCTATGCTCCTTGACCATAATTTGGAATAGATATAACCTGATAAAAATATTGTAGATGTCCATACTGTTCATTCCTATTACATATTACCAAATGTGCATAAAAAAATCAGTTTCCCCAACCTTACAACACAGATATAAAGTTAGGGGGTACACTACTAGATGTAAATGAAGGTTTAAAGGATGAAAAATGTTGAGAAATACCCCTAATACTTTAAGTATGATCATACCAATTCATCATCCTCCCATGCTCACCACTAAATATTCCACTCGGTTTAAAAGATAGGGAAGAATAACTAGACTTTCCTACCACATTTTTAACAACTAGTTCCATGGAATACCACCAAAGCATAATGGGACCCTCGATTCTAAATGTCACATAGTTCACAATGATATATTTATCTACATCTGGGAGGCTAATTATGTGATAAATCTTTTTATGCCATTCCTCTACATATTCATATTCATTTTTACCCTTACAGGATTTTGAATTCTCGCACAATAACTCTCGTGATCAACCCATTTCTCTGACAACTCATAGTTGCACCTCGAAATGTTTTCTTTATACTTGTGGAATGTCTTTTTTGAAATAATTAACTACCCAGAAGATAGAATTTATAAGATTTTAATCTATATGTGGGTTCCCTTGAGGATCATCCACAACACCCTCGAACAGAACCCTTGGATGATATCTCATTGGAAAACCATAGTACCCCAAAACGAATGGAAAGAACAGACCATAACATAATATCATTTCAAACCAAAATAAAAATAGAAATAAACTACTAACTTGATCTATAACAAAAAATCAAAGACACACATAAAAACATCAATCGGTAACTTGAGTCATTTCATGGAAAGAGATGCCTAGGCATCACTGAAACCTACTGACGCACGCCTGTCGTGAGGCGTGGCAAAACAATTATTTCCTAAGTTAAAATGTAGTAATGTGTTTGACCTAGGATTTCTCCCGAAGAGGAGTGCACACAAAATGGGTTGTCACTTTAAAACGGGGGTAAAAATGTTGTGAACGGAAATTTGAAATTCAAATGATTGAAAAACAATGAAATTAAAAGGGTGATTAGGTTGGGGTTGGTTTCCTAATTATAATGCTATCCTTGTTCAATTTAATTCAATCCTCTTCTTCTTAGTTGATTAAAGTGAGTTTCCACAATCGTTTCCTCTCACTTCCTTGGTGAAATTGTTATTGTGAGAGAAAACCTTACCAAGATCTCGGTTTGGTCAACTCTCCTTCCATGTGTAAAATAGTTGTATTGAATATCCTTAATTGAAATGGGCAATACCCGATCGGGTTTTTTTTGTCCCAAAAACTTCACGAACATCGACTACACCTTTTACACTTACTGACAATCGTCGAGTACTTCACCACTAATTCCTGGTTTATTCCATCGTATATAAACCAGAAATTAGTGGAGGGAGATATTGATTATTTTACCAAGGCAAAAATAAATAACGGAATTAATATTCAAGAACGATCGCACTTGATTATAAAATCCGCTATAATAAATTGAAAACAACTTTGAAGAAGAAAGAAATTTATTCAATTGCATCCAAGAACTCAAGCATTACAATGTAGAAAACCAACCCTTCCCCAATCACTCCAAAAGTTTACCCCACAATGGTAAAGGTAATCGAGTTGAATGGGGAAGAAGAAGGCATTACAAAACAATGAAAAAGAAAATAAATAAAAGAGAAAGCTGAAAAGATCTTCTTCTTGGTGTCCCAGAAGGAATGGGGTGGAGAATGGATGCCTTGAGAGGGTGGAGCTCTCCTCCTTTTATAGCCAGAATTCTTCCCCCGAATGTCGACGCGTTTTAGCCCCATTAAATGACTTCTTCACGCGTGGAGCCCTTCATGAATGTTGTGCAAAATTCCCTTGGCCGTGTCCCCTCAAAATTGCAGCGTATTTGGACATGTATTCCGAGAGTTATGACCGTTTTACTATGAGCAGTTATTCTGTCCAGTCAGACTCTCCAAAACGAACTCCTCCGGATTAGTGTGCTTTAATGGCCCCATAAACGGCCAATTCACTCGGTGCTTCCTTCATAAAAGATACTTCACCCACCGAAATTAACAAGCTTTGGGCCCACAGTGGATGAGTTATGGATCCCACATCAAAAATAGGCAGAACTGAAAACAGTTTTCTTGAGCAAACTTGTGAGCTTCTTTTGAGCTTCCATATGGCCGATTCAGATTTTGGTCCAAATATATTAAATGAAGCCCTGGATGTGTAGAATCTGAAAAAGAAATAATTTCGCAATTTGTATCAGTGTAGATAATGTTATGGCCAATCTACCGAAATAATTTAAAACTGTTAAAAAATCCAAAATGGCCAATTTTTACAATTCAGCTCAAAATAACACCATTATCATAAAAATGAAACAATTCATCTTAGAAGAACAATTTTGTGGGTTTAAAACAATGATATTCAATATAAATTAATTGAAAATATTTGCTCTATCAATTCCCCCACACTTAGCACTTGGACTCCTGGACAAGTAAAAATCAAATCAAATCAAAATCAAAACACATATCAATAAGATCAATCAAATCAATTTCAAGAAACAAAAAGATATCATGCCTCATCAAAAACTGTTATTTCAAGTTCTCCATTTAAGATTTTAATATATTTCCACTTCATTTCTTATCCCATGCACACAAAACACCAACCTCACATGAATTTTCTCTCATCTCACAAATGTAAAGGCTGAACAAGGTTTTTCTCATCCAAACTCACACAAGAGTCACCATAGGTTTGATAAATTCCTACTTCTCCACCCGATGTGAGTCAAGAACATGTGTTTCTCATGAGGACTTTTCAGGGCTGTTCTGTGGCTTCCGGTTGGTAGGATTTAGATGTTAAAAGTTCTGAGGCCGAAAAAGGAAGGCTTGGCTCTTATTGAAGCAGAATTGCAAGATTCTAGTTTTCACTCAAATATGGTCTCCTTCACTTCCCCTTTGTTGAAAATAGGCTCCATCATCATTCAATCAGCTCAGCAGCAAACATTTCAATCTATTCAAACATGATTTTTTTTTAAAGCTCCAGATAGGCACAGCTTCTCTTTTTACATTGGAAGCTCCAGAAAGGCACAGCTTCTCTTTTTACATAAAAGCTCCAGAAAAGGCACAGCTTTCAACAGAATAATTTTTCAGCATCACACACATCTCTTCCAAAATTTATTTTCCACCCAAAGTATAACCAAATGAGGTAGTACATCACAAGACATCTTCCCCCACACTTAAGTTCAACAAGATCATGCGATTTTACTTCAAGAGCAGGTATGATAGGGAAAATTGGCTTGTAATGTGGCTAACCTAACAGGAAATTCATGGATACTAGGGGCTACAATGAAGGATAAATGTAAAGGTGGGCCATAGTGAAAAGGATTATTTTGAAAAGGGGGCTTTAAACAAAATAAATGCCTCAATCATTTAAAACACATGTACCCCAACCCTCAAGTTTTGAAAGGAATAAATCAAATTCTGGTTAAAGCAATCATGGTCTGGTTCTCTCAAGAAATGAGGTGAATGAAAATAATATGACAAAAATGGTTTAGAAGCCTCACAGGAAAGTTATTTCAATGATATAGACAGTGAAATATGGCATGATATCCAAAAATCAGTGTACTTTTCAGAAATTTCCAAAAGATTTGAACTTGAAACAAAGATATTTCAGCAATCATTTAAGATCAGTTTCATGAAATAGACTGGTTCACTCATTGACATGGGCTTCAAAAATGGTATTGATAATCATTTCAGCTCAAAAGTTTCAGAAACACACCAAAAATTGAAAAATAAACACACACAAATTTGAAAACACACAATTTTTTTATTTTTGAAAACAAACATTTTTATTTTTGAAAACAAACATCAAATAAAAATCCTATACTACAAAGGTTCCCTCCCCCACACTTAAACGATGCAGTGTCCTCGATGCATTCAAGTGGATTTAACATTTAAGCCAATTTTCAAATTAATCACAACATCAAGAAAGTGTGAAAGAGAGGTACAACCTGATTTATTCGTAGTGCAACATTGAGTTAAGCTTCCAAGTGTTGCACTCTGAAAACCTACAAATAAAAGAACAAAAGAAAACATAAGATATTTATTGAAAGAAATAAAAATAGAAATAGGATGAGAATAGAAGGATAAAACTTGGTTTAATCCCCCAAGTGGGCCCTGGGTTTTGACTGCCTCCAGAGGGGCAGTTGTAATTGGTTATCCCCAATCTGATGGTGGATGAGGTTTCTTTGATTTGAACCACCACATGTGGCTCCTCCCAGCATTCATTTCATTGTTCTTATTGAGGAGGACTCCATAGATAGAGTACACCGGATCCACCCCCTTCTCAATGTGGTACACCGTGCATGGTGGGGGTAGGATGAAGTACAGAGCCTCCTCCTTCTTGGGTTCCGCATGAACAACATCATCTTTACTCTCCAGTGTTTGATGATGGTATGATACATCAGGGAAAAAATCAAAGGGAATGTCAGAGTTTAATTCTATTTGAAAAAAATTAAAGAATGAAGAATCAATATCAAATTCTTCCCTTTCAATGTAAGTATCTTGTGTCTCATTTTCCACCAGAAAATCCACTTTGATCTTCTCTTGTACTCCCTCCATTAAATGTTCAACAAGTTTGGGGAGTACCAGATGTTCCTCTTCAGATGCATAATCTCCCTCCAAGGAAATACAAGTGTTGGATGAATCTGAAAAATTAAAACAAGGGGAGGTAATACTCAATTTAGTTTCAAAAAAATCAAAAGATAATGAGTTTATGAAAAGATTAACTCCCTGATCTTGTTTGGCTTCAATTGGTTCTTCAATGGGAGGTGGCTCTTGGAGTTGAATTTCCGTAGATAGAGGTAGTTAGTCAGACTCCTCTATCTTCTCTTCAAATTCCACTGATTGGTTGGTTTCTTCCTTCAATGTTGCTGAATCATCTACATTATGAGGAATAGTTGGCTCAAGAAGTTCCTCGTACTCATTCCAGAAGTTATCCAGATCCTTTTGATCTCCCATATGTATTTCAATTGCTAAATCTTCTTCGTCAATCTTATCCAACATTGATTGAGATGGGCTCAATGGATCTTCTTTTAATTTCATCAAGGACTCCATGGGTTCTTCAACTTGAAGGATTTGTGAGGATAATTCTTTCATCAATTGTTCTGGTTCTGGTTCTGGTTCTTGTTCTGACTCCAGTTGTGGATCCTGGGATGCATGTACTTGTTCCGCTATCCACTGTATTGAGGTCTCTAGGTTTTGAACTTTTTGACTAGTTCTTTCAAATTGGGATTCAATATCCTTGTGAACTTCTTCTTCTTGGTGTTGTACATTGATCATTTCTGGATAAAAATCTGGAAAATACTCCTCAAGTTCAATTAATTCTCTTGCCAAACCCTCCAACACTGGGTATTCGAGGTTCTCTTTAAGGTTTTCAATGAGATCCTTGAATTCTTCCTCTGATGAATTTGATTCGAGCTCCTCGAATTTTTCTGGCCAAGAAATAAACTTTATAATCTATAGACCAAGGTGAATCAATAATTGGTTCTCGCACTGGTGGGTAATTGTTCCATGAATTAAAGAAATAATCGTTTGAAAACAACATGGTAAAAGATTTTTTTTTAATTGAAAAAGTAAAATATTAACAATTATTTTGTGGCACTACCTCCCCGGCGACGGCGCCAAGTTTGACGCACGCCTGTCGTGAGGCGTGGCAAAACAATTATTTCCTAAGTTAAAATGTAGTAATGTGGTTGACCTAGGATGTCTCCTGAAGAGGAGTGCACACAAAATGGGTTGTCACTTTAAAACGGGGGTAAAAATGTTGTGAATGGAAATTTGAAATTCAAATGATTGAAAAACAATGAAATTAAAAGGGTGATTAGGTCAGGGTCGGTTTCCTAATTATAATGCTATCCTTGTTCAATTTAATTCAATCCTCTTCTTCTTAGTTGATTAAAGTGAGTTTCCACAATCGTTTCCTCTCACTTCCTGGGTGAAATTGTTATTGTGAGAGAAAACCTTACCAAGATCTCGGTTTGGTCAACTCTCCTTCCATGTGTAAAATAGTTGTATTGAATATCTTTAATTGAAATGGGCAATACCCGATCGGGTTTTTTTTGTCCCAAAAAATTAAAGAACATTCACTACACCTTTTACACGTACTGACGATCGTCGAGTACTTCACCACTAATTCCTGGTTTATTCCATCGTATATAAACCAGAAATTAGTGGAGGGAGATATTGATTATTTTACCAAGGCAAAAATAAATAACGGAATTAATATTCAAGAACGATCGCACTTGATTATAAAATCCGCTATAATAAATTTAAAACAACTTTGAAGAAGAAAGAAATTTATTCAATTGCATCCAAGAACTCAAGCATTACAATGTAGAAAACCAACCCTTCCCCAATCACTCCAAAAGTTTACCCCACCATGGTAAGGGTAATCGAGTTGAATGGGGAAGAAGAAGGCATTACAAAACAATGAAAAAGAAAATAAATAAAAGAGAAAGCTGAAAAGATCTTCTTCTTGGTGTCCCAGAAGGAATGGGGTGGAGAATGGATGCCTTGAGAGGGTGGAGCTCTCCTCCTTTTATAGCCAGAATTCTTCCCCCGACTGTATACGCGTTTTAGCCCCTTTAAATGACTTCTTCACGCGTGGAGCCCTTCATTAATGTTGTTCCTAATTCCCTTGTCCGTGTCCCCTCAAAATTTCAGCGTATTTGGACATGTATTACGATAGTTATGACCGTTTTACTATGAGCATATATTCTGTCTAGTCAGACTCTCCAAAACGAATTCCTCCGGATTAGTGTGCTTTAATGGCCCCATAAACGGCCAATTCACTCGGGGATTCCTTCATAACAGATACTCCAAAACTCCTTGCGCGTCCACCCACCGAAATTCACAAGCTTTGGGCCCACAGTGGATGAGTTATGGATCCCACATCAAAAATAGGCAGAACTGAAAACAGTTTTCTTGAGCAAAATTGTGAGCTTCTTTTGAGCTTCCATATGGCCGATTCAGATTTTGGTCCAAATATATTAAATGAAGCCCTTGATGTGTAGAATCTGAAAAAGAAAGAATTTTGCAATTTGGATCAGTGTAGATAATTTTATGGCCAATCTACCGAAATAATTTAAAACTGTTAAAAAATCCAAAATGGCCAATTTTTACAATTCAGCTCAAAATAACACCATTATCATAAAAATGAAACAATTAATCTTAGAAGAAAAATTTTGTGGGTTTAAAACAATGATATTCAATATAAATTAATTGAAAATATTTTCTCTATCACCTACCTCTCAAATCCAGACAATCCTATCTTTATTATACCAACACTTCAAAACTGAGTGCATCCTCCATTGATAAAAAGATATGTTAATCTCGACCTAGATACCCTATCAAACTAGTAACTAACCTGAATAATCACATACCCAATGGGAATTCCCGATCCCCATGGGTTGTTGATTGGAACCTCGGTATCAAAAACAACCAAAGTGAATGATTTCTCCCAACATAAACCTTGAAATCCAATATATATATATATATATATATATGATAGGAATAAAATGTTGGAGAAAAATAAGAAATATAGGTCATAGAAAAAAAGGAAACTATCAATGAGATAACTAAACAATCTACAAGGTACACGTCTTATAACAAATGATGACAAGAACTGTAAAAGACAATCTATATTATAGTGTGGAAAACAACAACCATATGACAACCATATTCCTAGAAATTATAGACAGAAACCACACAACCTCACTATGGAACCTCTCCTTTCACAACATTGAAATACATAACAAGGTATACACACCACCAAAGAGGTTCCCATGATGTGAACTGAACATGGCCAGTTGAATCCCACCAATGTGTTCCATATCATGTATCTATATAAAAATTTGAACAAGATCAAATTAAATGAAAACAAGTAATAAAAATAAATAAATAGTTTTTATATCAAAATACTAGTAAATAGATCCCCCTTTTTTCCACAATTCCAAATAATCCATGTTACATAGTTTCAAAGCATATCTCATATATCAAATCGTCCAAGTAACTAATTTATCACATATCATAGAAAATCAATACCTATCCTAACCAAAGAAGATGTAACATCACACCGAGTACCAAACTACGTCATGCTAGTAAGAACACTTATACATGATTATAATCAATCATGTACATCAAGTCTCTATATATATGACTCAAATATAGATTGTAAGAGAAAACTCTAAAAAAATCTTCTCTTTAGGACTATCATCATCATCATGTGAATTATTATTCAACAGAAAAGTGAAAGGCACAACTAGAGTATGACCCGTAGAGATAGGTCCAAGGGAATTGAGACTAAGGTGGTCAAATAAGGTTGGGAATGAGGGAATCCCACATAATAATCTTGACCTATAATGGAATCAATCTATTCATGTTATGAAAAAAATTATTAGGGCAATTGGTATAAATCGATTCCAGGTATTATGTGACTTTGTTACCATCCCACCAGCTGTGGGTTACTTTGATGTTATCCCCAATGATGTCATGAAATTTTCTATTGATGTAATATATCGCCTAAGGGGTCACACTAAGGACATTAAGAGAGTTGTGAAATAGAATTGAGTCTTTTTCACCATCTGTGATATCCAAACCCCTCTATCTGCATAGATTAAGACCTATGAGCATGTCATAGCCTCTATTTGAAGAGATATTACCTAAACCAGCCAGATAGAGAAATCTAAGGTAACCGAACCATTTTTGTCACGAACAAAACCCTCTCCTCAAATAACACCTAAAGAATAAGAACCATTTAAGTTTAGCTTTAAGCCCCTCTATGGAGGGTGCCAGTATACCTAATATCCCAGAGGGTTACTACTGCCCATAAGAGAACCATGGGGCCCGGTATTGAGCTACAATAAGGGTAGAGCTTCCCTTCAGTTTTTCGACACCCTAAATAAAAAAATTAAAATATTTTTAGTCTTAATAATGATATAACAGACAAACAGAGATTCATCCTCATGGATCCACTTATTTCTCACCTGCCACAAACACCAGTAGCCTGCATGAAAAATCATAGTGCGAGCCATTCTCTACAGGCCCCAAACTCTGAATACATGGTACAAGCGGTCTAGAAAGGGATAAGTAGCCATGATTGAAGTATAGATAGTGGTAAACACCCAAAAATAGCCCCACACATTTCATCCCCACTCTCTATCTCAGAATAGGTGGCTTCAACATTATTCTATACACCTCTTACAACAAACACATCTGGATACAATGTCAATGCTGCAATGCTTGATATTGTCATCTATAGGAACATCCATATTCCTGATCCTCTAGGTGAGTATGTTTTTTTATTGTGGATACTATTGAAACAAAGTATTTAATTCTATACATACATAGGGTTCTACAAGATATGGGTACAACGGTTGTCTGTCCATGTGAAAGAACCTGAGGTGGTGGAGTGAAGAAACACATATCTATGATAGAGTTCAACTCAATGTTGTTAAATTGATCATTTTCATACCTACATAGAACTGATTTGATAAAATTCAGACACATACTGGATTCCCTAAATGTAATATCAGTAGCAGGGAATCCCATGAAACCAAAAATCACCCCACTCTAGTTATGGTTCCAAAATGATAACTTGCTGTTCCTGATGATCCATCGACAGTGATCCTTAAAATAATTGAAAATGGGGCCAATCTCAGACCACAGGGGAGAATCATGGTCATCTGTTGAATCCATATCTTCTGATGAGTTATCATGTCGGGTTATCCACCATCAGGTACGATGTTCTACGACCACCCATGCTAATATTTCATGCATGCATAGAAGGGTGTCCTCAGGGCTAAGAAAATTGATCCTGCCTTAGTTAGCTGATTGTGGGATCTTGATCTATAAACCAGTTCCTTTTTTCCACTTTCTTGGGATCATAAATAGTGTTGTATAGAATCTTTTATATGTTTTTCATAACTCATTTTGGGACCTAATAGAAAACCGGTCATGAACTGAGGTGTTAGGGAGCACATTGTTAACCAGTGTTATTCTTCTCCCAAAAGATAAGTATTTTTTTTTATAATTGAGAATCTGATCCATAATCCTATGGATGAGGGGATCGAGGTCATAAATTTTTAGTCTACCTAAGGTTAAAGGTTCTCCCATATAGTCCATGTTAAGGTCCCCTCTGTACATGTCAAAGATGTGTCCCACAATAGAGTATAATAATATATTTCATCCAACATAATCTATAGACGGAACCACCTACCTCAACTTTTTTCAGACATGTCCGTAAGAGAAAACAAAAACATAGAAGAATAAAAAACAATGGAGGCCCTAAAATCAATACTTAAATCTCAAAATTAATTCAAAAATAAAAATATTTAGTGAAGAAGATAAAACATCACATACCTCAATACATTTAAATGCACCCAAAAAACTAACTTAATAGTCCGTCTCCAAGGGAATATCGAACAATTGATCTTGGAAGGATCAAGATAATCTACTCCATAAGACCCATGTATCAAAAATGTATCGAAATATAACTTCATTGACTAACAGAAACGAAGAATAAGAAGTATTTCAAACCCAAAGAAGTACAATGCTACCACAATAAAGATAAATTGATGAATTATATGATCTTGATGGAATATATATACCCAAAATCACATGATTGAGATCTTATGTTTTAAGATATAATGTTATGGTTGAATGAAAATTAATTAAGTCATGCATCATAGTAAAAACCACATTCCATTAAACATAATTGACATGAAGACCTCACATTATGTGAATTTCTCATTTTTTATTTTTCCAAGAAAAAATATTCATTTGATTAAAAATAATTTGAATCGACCATTACATGAAAAAAATGAATCATATTAATGGTAAACATTTCATTCTCTAAACTAGTTCACAACATCAATCAAAAATTCATTAATGTCACATAACCAGTTCAAGACATGAAATCATTATCTTAGTAGATTCTGCAGAAACAAATAGAAAAATCCAACAACTCTACCCAGAACCTCAGGATTCCAAAAAACACACCTTAAAAAATAAGTAAATGAAAAGAGAGATTAGAAATCCCTGATATATGGTTACATGATGATACAAGTACTCAATAACATTTTCCACACACATATTCTTTATTTTATAGGCTCTTGGGAATAGGAAATGTATCAATTTAATTTATTTTACAATAGTAGTTTCCATGTGAATATCATGATGGATCCTTATGAGGCACTCTATGGTAGGATATGTCATTAACTAATGTTATAGTTAAAGGTTGGGGAGGAAGAAAAACTACATCCACATCATGTGTATGAGACATAAGAATATGGATATTAATTAATAAATTTATAAATATACCCTATTTTATGACAAATAATTATATAGATCTTCAACACCAAAATATTGAGTTAGATTTTATAGATAGTGTTATCTTGCACGTTTCACATGGATGGGTCTCCAATAGATTCATATGAAAGGTTAATATATTTCCTAGATTCGTCAGAGGTTTTTAGATTTTGGAAAGGGTTGTTTTGATAACAGTCCATATAGATATTACATTATAGTATAGGTCTATATACTGTGTCTTCATTTTTTCCTAACTCTAACATTATCACTCTGGGAAATATCATTATTTTTACCCAGAGGATGTTGAGTTAGGGGTTGATGATTCTTTTGAGGTGTATCCAATTAATATCCTCAATTATAGTATGTAGGATCTTTAAGGTATAATTTTCTCCCTCATTTGTTTCTTATAGTAACAAAACATTGAAGTAGTCGAGACTTGGGAATGATATTTAGATATATTTGTGTAGTGGTCGATATTATTTAATGATTCAACTCGACCACCCTCAAAAATCAATCTCAGGGATGATTCGTTTTGTGGAGGGGATTTTGTATGATCTCAATCATTCATAGAGGAACAATCCCTTAATGTTTTTCTTTAATCCTCCAATATTTGTTTTATCAAATTTTCTCAAGGGTACATGGGGGTTTTGGGGTCATTTTTTCACGATTAATTGAATGGAGTTCTAGTTTTTAAAGAAATAGGGCCATACAAAACATTGGTACACAATTTTCACAAACTATGAACCTCAATTATACAGTCCATGAAGGGTGTTTCATTTTTTCCATAACCATGAAAAGGTGGTTTACAACCATGAAATGCCATAAATATATAACAAGTTCATATTTCAGGGATTTTCCATGGTTTGAACTGATCATTCACCTAACCATGCAAGGAATTTGACACATTGATATTATGTCTTGATGGTTGGCACATGGTTTGGACTACCAAGAATCCAAGCCACACACCCCTTTAAAACATTCTAAGTGACAACTCTACCCTGAATTCATTTACAATAACTTCATCCCATTAAAATCCTCAATCTTTCATAGTAGTTGCAAGAGAAATCTCTTACTTCCACTTCATGGTTTTTCAAGATCTCAATCATATGGACTCGAATTCGATCATAACTCATCATGTCATAGCCCCTTGGTATGTTAATATCTCAACATTCGTCATTATAAATTTTAATTCATAATTTTTTTCATTGGGTGATCTAATATAGCATATTTTTAGAGTTTTTAATCGTTATCCAATTTCTCTCATTATAAAATAAATCTATAGTTAATAAATGATGAGTATTATTCCACCAATATGTAGTAGTTAATATAATAATTTTTAAAGAAGACTCGATGTTTATAAATTGTGGTCCTTTTCACTCATATTAATTTCCACAAATTTCTCTCAAAATTACATTCCATTCAATTGTTGTCGAAAAATAGTTCTAAATTTGATTTGGGACCCCTTTTACATTAGTCAAGGATGATGATCTCAATATGAACCACCCCTTTAGTTTTTCGGGTAAAATTATGTAGTGAATGTTCTTTTCCTTTAACCAAAAGACCCCTTGTATGTGTTTTTGTTGACCATTGTAGTTGTAATAACCAAAATTATTAAATTAAATTGTTATATGTTAATGATAAATCTCGTGGACCTCTTGATATCTTATAAATTAGATGGATAAAAATTGAATTAATGGAATTAACAATCGACATTGACATATACTATCATGTTTACTTATTTTACTAGACCAATAACATTGTTAATGTCATTGTCTCCCTTTAGTAAGACATGGGTTTCTCATCTAGAATGCCTTTGGAAAACTCATAGGAAACCAGCTAATTCACTGATGTGACATCCGTGTAAAACCTCACAAATGGGATCAGTACACGTATAAGATTATGAAGGAATAAGTTTGAAATTTATGATTCACCATTATTTCTAAAAATTATAATGCCTTTCATTATATCCTTGTATTCATTTTAACAACCATAGACATGGAATTCCTTGGATTATCTCTTTGCTATCTAATAAATTATATCCCAAGATTTCATATAACTTTTAATGGTTGTTGATTATAATCTTTTTGGGTGAAACACTAAGGGACCATTTATCATATTACACTCATACCATGAGCTTAACATCTCAGTTGAGTTATGTGAGTGGAATAGAACTTATAAGTTCATTGATACCATGGGTCACCCATGGATCCCTTATGATTTTTATAGTTGGATTACCTAGCTATAAGCTTTGGGTGCCTAGGAAACTATAGGTCATATAATCAAAGATATATGGATTTAGCTGAACTAAGTAGGGTTGGTCATGTGTCCCATGGGGAGAATCATCTTGACATCGTTTATATTCATTTACTACTTCGAAGTTATTATGAAATCACACTATTGAATTTTATAATTCAAAAATTCAATATATTATATTTTCAATAGTCTATTGATTTTTACTAAAACCCTATTTTTTCTCCCCTTTGATACCCCGATGTAATTCATATATAATGGTAAGGATAATGGGGGGTGGGAAACTATGGAGGATTGATTACTCTATGGATGAGAGTTCAGTGTAGTTGATTGAATCAATTCTCATGATTCACTTAGAGATAGTTGTTTTTGGAATTTTTTTCTTTTCTATGAAGTGGTATTTTGTTTGTGGAAAAAATAATTTCACACTATTTCATATTTCATTTATCAGTGACATAATCCTTATTTAGTATTTTTCGATATATTTCTATTTTGGGGTAGTTTTAATTTGCGGCGTAATCTTTTCCATTGTACCTTTATTATTATTATTATTTACTATTCCGTTAAACACTAATAAAGAGGTTATATTTACCCACCATACCACCACAGACCCTTTCTGCAATTCAATATCCTCTATTATATAGGGCGGTGTTCTTTTTTCATAATATCCCATTGGATTGGTTACATATGAGTGAACCGGGCTCATTATATCCTAAGTGATATTAATAATTCTATCATCAAACTTCTTTATATAGGTGCCTTCTGAAATTATATATAGAATATTTCATGAAACCAGTCTTTTTTCAATAGGTTAATTAATTTATGTTTAAATATTAATGTATGTGTGCTTTAATGGAATAAAAATTATCATTTTCCCTAAAATTATTGTGGGTAAGAAATTATGTATCCCTCTAATGCATTTTGTATTGTTTTAAATCTAATTTTATAAATATGCGAATTGAGGTTTGATTATTCATCCACATATAGATTTAGGAATTGATTCGTGTGTTTGTATTTTATGGGAATCATGTTTTTTTAATGCTTCAACATGTTATGAGAAATGGGTAGTTATGTGTACTCAATTATTTTTTATTTTTATTCTTATTTTTGTGCCACGTTTATAAGTTTTTCATCATACTCATGTTATGTTAGCTTATCCTTATATCATGATCATGACATTGATTTATACCTTATGATCCATGTTTATTTTTGTATAATCTCACAATGTTATATTCATAGACTTTGATATTGTTTTCATAACAATATGATTATATTTTGGTCACTTATGATCATAAATTATTAGCTCTTATATTTAAGCTTACTGAGGATTTTGGATAACCCTTTATTGTGATATCATCCTCCATGGAATAAATATGGCTACAAAATTAGATAATTATCTAATTTACTCTAGAGGGGTATGATAATGGGGGAATTTTCACATGTTTTGTAAAATAAATTATATTTATTTCTAATCTCCAATGAAATTAAATCCCCAGTTCTCGAGGATGTGAAACTATATCAAACATAAAATTAATATTCATCTAAAAGAATAGAATAAGTGTTTATTTTTTTGGGACACCTCTGATGGTCTTTAATTGTTCTTTATTAATTTTTTTTATTAGTGTAGTTATTTTTTTGTGATAATGATAAGAGAACATTTGTGAACAACCTCAATAGAAGACTAAATGAGAGAAAAAATCCACAAAACTTGTAAATTATATAGTGTGTGTTTTCATTATAATGAAATATCAATCTGGATTCAAACAAGTGGATATAAGATATAAAACGATTCACTTAGGTGTAACAAAAAATAAAAATTTAGTTTTATTATTAACTCTATCTCCACTCAGTGCGGGGATACTAGGCATAACTACACACATGCATTAACACTCTGTCATGATTTTCCATGGTTGATTCACATGCTCATTATAAACCATTATGAAGGTTTCAATGAAAATATATTGATTCAATATATAAATTTTTATGTTAGGAAATCTAATATGATTATGGATATGAATTACCTAGATGATTGATTAATAAAGTTTTGTTTATCTTTTATGAGTTATTACTTTTAATATTATCTTCTCCTTTTATATATTTAATAATTTAAGTATATTCATACAACAATGCACCTTGAATTGACTAATGGATAGAGGTTTGGTAAATTACGATAACAAGGGATGAAATTTGAAATGTGGTGATTATACCAATATGGAACCAACTGGGATGGAAGATGGAGTTGAACATATTTTTTCATTCTCACTAAGCTATCAGAAGTTATTATTAACTACATTAACATTAACAATAACCAAGTATCACCAATGAATTGAAGGATGGCGTTTCATAGATGATATGGTGAAAATAAAAACAGATAAAATAATATAAAATTCCTTATGTGTTAATAATTTATTAAGGAAAACCCAATGTAATTAATGAATAGAACTAGAATTTTTTTAATGGAAGTATTTCCTATCAAGCTCATGATCGTTTAAGAGATATAAAGATTTCAACTAATAAAATTATAAGTATAAATGTTTAAACTAATTATTCACGTAGAATTCTAGGATTCAAATACATGAGGTTTTGTAATTATGATATTTTATTCTCTAACCTAAAGGCTAATGTGGATAATATGAATAAACAACCTCATAGATCTAGTGAAAAATAATGTGATTATCCAATGATAACCACTGAATTGAACCATCATAGTTAATGTATACTTATCCACCATTATATATTTGAATATATATTATGGGATTTGGGTTCTATATACTTGAATGTATGTTGTAATATTTCATAGATCATACAATCATCTCTCTAAGGATTTGTTTTTGGAATAATATAGAGTATAACTAGTTATATTAAAATGGGGTCCCATGTAGATGTTGTGGGAAATGGCCTCATTTAAATAATAATATTATTAAACTAATGAATTGGATTTTATTTTGGGAAATATTTTGTCAATCTAAAATATACTTCATATTAATGATCGTAACATGAAAATCATAGTTCATATTCCAAAATTACCAATATTCATCTATTGTTCAAAGATAACATAGAACTCACTATCAAAATTAATTTCAAGGGTTTTAATACCCTATCCAGAGTGGTATTGAGATAAAACTATTAACGAGAAACTAGATATTGGAGGATATTACTATTATAAGTGAACATATTTGTTCCATATTCTAATATATGATTGTAAGGTAGGTATATCAATAAAAATTATATCTAGTGTCTAATTATTCATCTAAAACCCATCAAACAATTATTAGTATTGTGTAATTAAAATTTTGAGGTTGCACTTTATTTAAGGGTAAGAGTTTAACACCCCAATATTCAATAAATAATTTCCCATTAGATAATGACTATTTTGAATATATTATTTCCGAAAGAAAATGAGACTAAAAAGCAAGATATATTTCACTGAGAAAAAATATTATGATGCAATATAATCAATAAAAAGTATTATAATTAAAAAACGAATGAGAAATATATTTTTTAACATAGATACATTATTATATATATATATATATATGTGTTTCTCTGTCACATATTTCAAATATATAATTTATTTATCAAAATAAATTAAAGTGTTCAGTATTAATGGATAAGTAAAAATAAAATTCTATAATAAAAAATAGTTAAATTTAAAAGTATTCAGTGAATAGTATTTAATATAAATGTAATATGTTTCATAAAATTATTTTTCACGAATGTTTTTTAGTGGTGATGATGTTAATCACTAATGAATATTTATTTTATTGAAATTTATTGACAATTTAAAAAATTAATAAAATTTCCAAAAATCCAATAGTTATTACTAGTCATGTAATAAGAATAATTTAATTTTATACAAAAAGATTTATTTTAATAAAAACTACATTCCAGATATATGAATTTTTATTTTCTGAAAGTAAATATATTATGGTTAAATGATCCAAATAAATAATATATTAACACATATTTAATTTTTAAATTATAGGATATAAGAATATGAACTATTGATATTTAAATAAGTTTTTTTCCAATAAAATTGAGTTTTCATTAAATGATTCAATTCCATTAAAGATTCAATTAATAAATTTTAGATTTTGATTTTGAAAAAAGAAACATCCATTTTTTAATTATGATGGACATAATATATTTTGATTTAAATTTTCATTTTTTTTTGAAAATATTGATTTCAAGGTGAATGAGACAAAATACCGTTTTTACAAATACTATGATTTTTTATGGTATAATTAGTATCTAAAAATTATATTAAAATATTTAAAACCATATTCAATAAATATGATTGTTTTATTAAATAACATTACACATCTAAATTATTAATTTAGAATTATAATCTTATGATTGATATTTTAAGACCAACGCCTTATTTTCTATATAATTTTTTTATGTGTGGTAGAGTTATTATTTTAAAAGAAATGATCAATTTTATTTTTAAATTTAATATTAATTTTTTTATATTTAGTATCATAATAATCAAGTTATCTAATAAGCATACTTTAATTTACTATCATAATAGTATGTATTATTATTTCAAAAAATGAGTCACTTTGATGAATGTAAATTATTATAAAATGATAAATTAAGAAAAATGCCCAAAATATTTCAATCCATATACCATATTTTGTGGTTGAGTGGAAACTATACTAAAATTTATCCCTTATCCATTGTCTTCATCTCTTGTGACACTATTAATGAATATTTAACTTATTATTAAAAATATTACACACCTCTTATACAAATATCCATTCACCACCCCCACTTCATCTAACACATTATGCCATATGGTTCAACAAATACATTACCGAAATACCTCCATAAAAAATCTTAGACGCATCCTGTAGTTTCATATCTCATTAAATGATCACCCATTGATTTTTTAATGAATAATTTAAATGAATTTATTAGATTAAACTGATATAAATTCCCAATCACTGACTTTTCATCTATATTCAATTATTTCATCTGTTATATCCTACATATATATTATACCCGTAAAATAATAATTATATCAACATCATGTGTTTACTAATATTTTATTATGTTTATTAACTAAAAATATTCTTTCATCCTCCCAACCGTTTAGAAAAATGAAATGTTCCCCATGTGTATATATGGACTATAACCTCAGTAGACTATATATTTCATTCTTCATCACCACCTAACATGGATCATTATGAAAATTTACTTAGAGAATAAATTTCATATTTAAAAAATAATTAGGATTCGAAAAAGTTGAAAAAAAATTATTTTTCTTCCTTCACTCCCATTCATTATAAAATAATAACTTATCTCGAGTATTATTACAGACCACGACCTCTATTGACTATGTGTTTTTTTAACAAACCATTTTGTGGATCATTATAAAATAGATATTTTTAATATAAATATTACAAATTATAAATATATATGATAAATATGGTTATTTTAGGCTAATAAATTAATGATAATGTCAATATAATCTATTGATATATTTAAATTAAATGGAATAATCAGGTCATTGATCTAATTTTAACAAACCATTCCCATATATTCCATAAAATGAACATCAAGAAACATAAATAATTGAAGAAAAATGTTTCAAACATATTATCTAATCATCATGTGATCAAATTTTTGTCAATATATGACGTGCAACATCACCATAATGAAACATGTGTGAAGTAATAAAATAATCAAATATCTGATGATGACAGTTAATTATATAAAACTATTAAATTTATATTAAATGACTCAAAATAATGAATATAAATGGGTGTATAAATGAATAAGGTCTTTGAATGTATAATTATGATTGTTTTATTTAATATAAAAGAGGTAAATGGTCCTTCAAAGGATACTTATGTAAAAAGTTATGGGTTTCTCATCACATATTTATTCCCCTGAAACAAAAACAATAATTAAAAATATTATCATTCCGAATTTTTTATATATTGTAACATAAGATAATTTATACAAATATTTTATAAATTCCAATGGATTTAAACATCTATCTCATGTTATAAAATTCATGGGTATTTTGACTCAATGGTTTCCAAATTTGTAATCATTTATTTCCAATATCCTTATCAAATCAAGATCGTTATGAATAAATTTAAATTTAGAGAAATATTATATGAACATTATATCCCATAACCCAAACAATTTCTTCTACATTGGTTAATTATTGGGTTTAATGGGACCTGTACAAATTTTATTTTCCTTGGTATCTAATTAACCCAAAACAATGTTTTTTAGAGAAACTAATCCCACATCTTTTTTTTCAAATAATATCATTTATTATATAAATATTAATTAGATAACATTATGGGAATCCATAAATATGATTAAAAAATTTATTATTTTGATTTTGAACTATTTTTCATATCGTTAAAGTTTTTAAAAGGAACTACTCATCATTTTTCAGACGTGTTTTTTTCTAAAAGTTTGAAAACATATCTTTATGAAATTTTCTATAAAATCCTTTTTTATAAGAATTATACTATATCATTATTCATTTTCATGTTTTAAAATGTTTTAATAAATTAGAATAATTTTAATGGTTTCAAATGATGAAGGATTATTTGTTCATATTATTCAATATGGTTTTAAAAAATAATTTTTCGAGATGTGTTTTCCATCTTGGTTAAATTCATTCCATTTTTCAATATTCACACGGTATAATTTTTCCGTTACCATCCACATTAATTATATAGATGAATTTATATATTATATATGTTTCTTTCAGGAAACCAATCAATATTACGATGATTAAAAATGTAAAGTTTAAAAGTGAATGTTTTCATGTTCTCATAGAAAACAAAAGGATGGATTTCAATATGTGACTCGAGGGAACATAATTATATTTCCATCTAATAAATTGGGTAATGTTTTATATCTTATGAGATAATTATGTGAATCAATTATTGATTCTATTTTATGTATATAAATCATGAAATGATTCATTCTCTTCTATTTCATTGGAATCGGGTAGTGATGTCATTGTCACCTTGTTATGGGAAATGGGTAATGATGTATTCTCAAATATCTATTGATTTTTATTCTTATATTAGTTCCAAAGTCATATATTTTTTATCATAAGAAAACAATTGTGTATAATATCTTATGTTATGATTAGATCCTTCATTTATACCATGTTATCCGTATTCATTATGGTATGATTTTAATACCTACATATTTTGTGAATTATTTTTTTCAAGAAAAATAAATCTTTTCTAAATTTTGGATTTCATGCGACGTCGTGCTTTCTTTTGTTACATGCAACAAAGGGTTTGACATATGTTACATGCAACACTAAATTTTAATGAATCATGGAATATTATTAAAATATTATAAGGATATTTTTTACAGAGCCAAGGGAATAGAAAGAATGAAAATGATTAATTGAATTATAAAAGTATATGGTTTACACATACATATAAATTTTTTTATCAGGTGACTAATAAATAATAATTAAAAATAAAAAAAGTTTGAATATAGGGAAATTATTTTTCTGAAAATATAATTTTAGGCACACATTGTGTTTTACAGAAATAAATTAATCAAATCACTTTTGGTTAATGATTTTAATGAAATTAATATGTTATACCATAAATAAAATTTTAAACAATTATATTATTATTTTTCGAGAAAATAGGTAATAATTAATCTAATTTTACACTTCAAACTATATTTTTCAAAAAAAAATAGTTCTTTCAGCTTTTACGCACTTATTTTTTAAAAATGAATCGTTTAGAAAAAAATTACAAAAAAATCAATTTTTTAAATCATCATGAAAAAGTTATCTTAGGGTTATTTTTTTAGAATTTAATGATAAGATAAATTTTTCTTTGAATAGTGAAAACAATTGGTTTTATTACGAATTTCCATTCCTTTTAAAGATTTTAATAACATAAAAATTGATTTATGAGGGTTTAAAGATAAAAATTAGTTCAACTATATGTATATATTAATGCAATTTTGTTAATTGAAATCATGTTAATATCTAATTTTTTATAAAAAAACATTTTAAACCTTCGACCTTGTTACCATTAAAAAACACAATTTATCATCACATCATTCAGAGTAATTTTAAATTATAATTCAAAAATTATGTAAATGTAATATTGGAAAATGGGATCCATATTTGTAATATTAATAATTTAAATTATCTAATAAGTTCAACCTAAATTTTACAATAATTAATAGTGAAAATGTTAAAAAAAATATTATTTGTGGTTATGGTAAAAATGGGTTTATGGGGTGTTAAACAGAGAAGAAAAGGATTTAAATGACTATAAAAATGAAATACTTGTATTTTTGGGCCATATTAAAATATAATCATTCCAATTTTAAAATATATGGTATTTTTAATCTTTTTTATTTGTAATGTATTTATTATCTTGGATTCTTTTTGGAAAATTCGATGTAGTTCCAAGTGGGTTCCTCTCCCCAACATATAAAATCCCACCACCACCTTTTAATTATTCTCATATATTAAGACATATAGATCATAAAAACCATGCCAAAATACCAACCCAAAATCCTTATCCATATTCTATATCTTATTTTCATCCCTGAATATTGATATTAGGGTCTTTTATATGTGATCTAAATGAGGGGCTTCTATACAAAGGTAATTGTCTTCACTGAGCCTCATTACTCATTCTTTTATACACCATCAGTTATATAGTAACACTTATAACATAAAAAAATTATATATTATATAATTTTATGTTTTTATATAAACATAATTGCATATATCCTTCTCCACTTCAATCAAAAAGAAAATAAAATCGATCGTGTCTACAATGAACTTCAACCATGCAAACTAGTGTCGTTTTGTTCCTCACTACATTTATAAGATATGTATAATGCTTTAGTTAAAATATTTTTATTCTGTTTATTAAATTACTATAGTTATGGAATTATTACTTCAAATTTAACTTCTTTCAATTTATTTCAAGGGGGATACAGTAACATCAATCGTGTTTATGGAAGATTACTGCCTCACGAAGCAATGTGATTTATATTTCACATACGATTTACATGGAAGGAATTACATACAATATTAAAGAATATAATATATATATATAATCATAATTATTATATAATGGTAATTTATTATTTATCTCTCATCAATTTCATCCTTCTCAAAAAATGGGTACAACGATCAAGTGTACGTATGCCATACCATCTCCATGAACATTGTATTCCATTTTCTATCTGTATTTCTTATAGATTACACTAAATAATTACTTACATAAAATATATGATATTTATATCATGTTTTGAATTCTATATAATATAGAATGGTAATCAAATATATAAAGGACCTATGATATCAAATCAAAACATATATGAAAATATAGTCGATATTACCTGAAATAATACTTTAATATGGAATTGTTAATAAATGGTCATAATAAAACAAAATATGGTATAAAATAAATAATTATGATTATTTAGTAAATATATATAATAAAATTATATTTATTTTATATTAGTTATGAACTTGTAATAATGAAGTCAATTCTTATCATTAGTGATTTATACTCTCTTTTTTATTTCTAGGTGATATATATGATGTCACCACTAATTTGCTTTATGTGGTCTATATAATTACCCTTTGACTTGTTATATCATGAAAATCCTTATTTTAATGATCATATCAGTATTATTTAATATAATTATTTCATGGGGATTATGGATTAATGTTACTAAATAAGTAAGAGAAATATATATAATTATCATCATTTATTTATATTTATATAATTATAATCCACGGATGAAATATTATAATAAATATCTAATAAAACAAATTTATTTTCTCCTCCAATTTTTATGTCATTAGAATACATTTTTCCCTTAATTTTACTCTCTTTATTTACTTATGAGTTCAAAAAAGAGTTTTTAAAAAGAATCATCTTTATCTATCACTTTAATAAAAAAGACTTACAAAACTAGTTTTTTCAAAAAAAACATTTTCAAAAAAATTATTATTCTCTACAAGATTTATTGATAACATCTTTTCCACCATTCGATTTCTTCAAAATATCAGTGACATCATATTTATCTGATCTTCCATACAATTATCATTATTATTTTATTAAAAATTTGAAAACAATCAATGTTTTAACATGTATCAAATGAAAACAAATTTCGCACCATCATGGCTATTATTTCATTTTTATATTAAAATATAATAATTCAATTTTATTTTGAAAGAAAATGATTCTAAAAATAAATAATTTTACAAAATTATTTTTTGAAATTGGAATGGATATTTTCCCCAAGAAATAATTTAAATTATTTTTTAAGATTCTATTATAATATTTCCACATTATTTTCAAATAAAAGAATTTTCAAAATGTCATAATTTTAAAAAACGTTTTTAATAGAACAATGGATATTTTTATCGGTAATTTTATTAAAATATATTCAAATAATATTTTATATTTATAAAAAGATTATATTTTTTTAAAAATAATTTCTAAAATATTTTATGATTTTTTATTTTAAAATTGAAATTTTCATAGAAAATTATATATATTAAGAATTATTCCATTATTTTTTAAAATACCAATTTGTGTATAAGATAACATCTGGTGATGTTAATTATTCCATAATGTGGATATTATCCAATGATATTATTCATATTTTTTTTCAAAATGGGTTTTTTTTTAATTTCAAAATATTGATTAATAAATTTCTTTAACATGGATTATACCATTATAACTTTATCATGAAACCAACTTATTTTTATTTTTCATGATATGAATAAATGATTAAATTATTATGAAACCTTCCAATTTTTAAGAGGTTATGATATTATAAAATTTTTATAAAAAAATTTCATTCCACAAGTTCTGATATCATTAATGTTTTATGATCTTATAGAATACATATATATGATTTTCATTATATGATGAGTCTGACCTATATCTCCCTCCCATTCCATGGGTAATGATTTATATATTACGAGACAGATAAGAATATATTTGGGAGTGAACCTGGATGAGTAATGGACTTTTTCTTTTTGGATTGTCTTGGGAGTGAACATTGACTACTTTGATGGTTTGGTAGTGAACCAATTATAGTATAATAGCCTTGTAAGTGAATACTGACTGATATAGAAATCATATTCAATGCTTATATGTATTAAAAAAGTATACATCTTTAACAAGTGTTATTCTCTCCTAGATCATTTTCTTTGATTCCAGTATGATTCATGTCTTATGAAAAAAAATATTTATTAAATGAATCAATATTATGATATTTTATATAAAACATATGGTTTTCAAATGATATGATCATGTTCTCATACACTTATGTTCATTTTATTCTTAAATATCTCTCTTGGTTACCATTATAGAGCATTCTAGCAAAAACTTTCTTATGTTTCCTTTCCCCAGGTTCTAATGAAAATTTTTAAGTATGCTATATTTATGAAGAGTTCTAATGTGTAAGATATTTATGGAATAAATAGAAGAAATTTCATAAAATTTAAAGATTTTATACCTAGTATCCATTGAAACTAAACTATTATAGTCCTCATCTGTGTTTTTGGGTAATTTATTGAAGATTTATATAAAAAGATGTAATATTTATGAATGATAAGTTGGGGTCACTATAGTTTGTATTATAGAAATGTTTTAGTTGACCTTTGGAATCTGGGATTAGAAAACACTACTAAAATCCCTTGGGATATATCAATGGGTATGTATTGGGATATGAAAAAGGATAATTCTATAGATTACTCAAAGTTAGAAAATTGCCCATGAATTTTGTTAAAGGTTATAGTTAATGGTTTTTCGATAATTTAATCCATGTATGGATAATACAAGTATATGTGGCTTTGTAATAGATGTAAATATAGGTAATAATGCTAAAAAAGGTACATCGACCTTTATTGAATTATAATTTGGTGAGAAACAACATGACTTATTGCACACCTAGAATGATAATCATGTGGTATATGCTTTTAGAATTCACATACTCTTTAAAAAACATCATGAATGATCTTTATAATTCAATATGATAATCCTAATAATTCATAAAGGTGTTATAATTTAGACATATTATATGTTATTTTTCATGATAATATATTTTCCTTATATTAATATTATTACACTTACTATTATTTTTATATTTAGTCAATTGAAAGAACCATATTAAACTTGATAAATGATAAATGAGATGGAAATTATTTTTATGAGCAACCAAATGGGGTTATTGATGGAGTGAGGTGTATTGTGATTATTCATAATCACTTATCTCAATATATAATTAAAATATCCACCTTAATAATCTCTCGAGCTCGTCAAATAATAGAATGATTGAGTTCGTCGAGATATCAAGTGGTGGAGACCATGGAAAAAAGAACACTCGGTTTTCTATAAATCAAGAAATTTTCTTCGATAAAATAAGTGTATTTCTTAGAGGAACATAAACATGTTGTGTGTACGGAAAAGATGGATACAAAGAAATTAATTTCAATGGAAAAAATGA
Source organism: Viscum album (assembly GCA_963277665.1). Classification (NCBI taxonomy): domain Eukaryota; kingdom Viridiplantae; phylum Streptophyta; class Magnoliopsida; order Santalales; family Viscaceae; genus Viscum; species Viscum album. The sequence goes on along the minus strand of OY728162.1, from coordinate 910,928,724 downwards.
AATGTCTTGTTAACATAATGGATAGGAATATTAGACTCCCTAAATTATTATTAATGGATAATGTTTTTAAATTTCAAAATTATGAGCATTATGAAAATCAATTTTCTATCAGGAAGTTCATGAAGATAATCGCCTATGTGGTATAAGATATGGTTATAATGGTGATGATAAAGAGACCAAAAAAACAAATGAAAGGACAAATGGATTGAGGGATAAGATTAGATATCCTTGTAAATGGATTAAGATGATGTATTATGAGTGAAGCATTTTTTATTATAATTAAATAATGATGAAAATTATAAGGATTCATTGATAGAATTTTTTTTTGGATTTTTAAGATTATAATGACTGATACATCTGACATAGAAAAGCGATTTAAAGGAAATTTTATATTTTTATTAATGATGTGATTAAGGAATGATAACCCTTAATATATTCCTAATTTTAATAAATTAATGTCTATTTTGGATAAATAGATTATTTATATGGATATAGTAAATTGTATAGTATTAATTCCCTCAAAACTGATAAATTATATTTTTTGGAAATATGGTTTATGTTATCATTGGTGGAATGTAAATTATTTTAGGATTTTAGGAATATATTAGATTATATTTGTTTTATATATATATAATGTGGAATTAATTATGTTATCAAATTTTTTATCGTAATTCAAGTCAATACCATATCTCAAGGGAATACATGATGAAGGTACTCACATTTTTTGTTTGTAAAAATTAAGAGCTACTTCATTTGGTTTGATGTATTCATGATAATTACATTTTTTAATTGTAGTGACCATATTTCAAATGTATTGTATTATTTTTATTTTTTAACAGCCATAAATTTATCCATTTATGAAATTGATCAAATTGAACTCTGGATTAGATCATTGAGGTTAACGTATGACTTAACTATATGAAGATTTATCTATATTGGATAACTAGTTCTATACACTTTGTTATAACATGATATAGAAGGGATGAATTGTCATTATATTATGGACCATGATACCTTTTATAACTTCATGAATAAATAAATTCATCTTTATTTATTGGAGTAAGAGATGGAGTCTAAATGGATTGAAACATAACCAATGGATGAAATTGTTCTTATGATATAGAGGAAAGCTATGCCAAAGGCATATCAGTACCATTGAAATTTGAGATCATATCAGTATTGTATACCATATATTGGTTCATCCACCATACCTCTCTCAGATTCAATATGTATTCCATGTATCTCTCCTAGATAATTATATAACAGATCCATCGTATCTACTAAACTTAGAGGTCTTACCACTAGAGCATGGTATTTGTTCTGAGAAGAAACTGTTAGAGTTTATGGATTGAATAGATACCATTATATTAAGAAATACCACTTACCTATTTAATGTTTTGTGGTGAAACCACTAGTTAGAGGTATCTTTATGGGTACGTGAGGATGTAATGAGGTATAAGTATCCTCATTTATTAGTTCCAAAGTGAATAATTTTAAGGGTGAAATTCAATTTAATGTTGTAAAATGCAACGTACAATTATTATTAAAAATATATTATACAAATAAATGTAATCCTTACAATATTTTTGATTACACACAATATCATGTTCATTTTATGATACATGCTACACTAAATTTAGTGTTTGTTACACACAACACTTAGTTTAAAAAAATTGACATACTACTAAAATATTATTAGGATATTTATAACATAGATATTAGAATTGAGGGAAGTAATAAGATTAACAAAATTATAAAATCAAAATTGTTTATAAATTTATATAATGTAAATTCTTTGGTTTCTAATTAATTTGAAAAAATAAAATATATTTCAAAATAAATGAATAGTTTTTCGCAAAAAATATTTTTATCATAATTTTTTTTACATTAATAAATTTGAAAAATATTTTTTTTATTATTTTGAATGAAATTTATATATTTTATTAAATAAATATTTTAACATTGTTATTATGTTTTTTATAGACATGAGATAAGAATAAATTCAATTTTACACTCAAAATCTGTATTTTTTTAAAACAATGTTTGTCTCATTTTGTGAAAAAATTCATTAAAAAAATAAAATTTTATAAATGAAAATTCAAAACATATAGTTTATTTTTTAAATAATAATTTCAAAATTATCTTAGGGAATTTTTTGATTTTTTTTTGAGAAGATATATTTGTTGATGAATAGTGAATATAATTGTTTTTGTTAAGAAATGGAAATTCTTTTAATGATTTAAGAAAATTGATTTATGATGTGATTGAAATAAAAATTAAATAACTTATATATATATTAACCTATTTTATGTCATTGAAATCATTTTCATTTTGAAATTTTATATAAAACCATTTTTTCCATTTGATCATTTTCTCTTTTAAAATGTTCATTCTTGTCACATATGTGGGATTAATTTTTAATTAAGATTTTTTATTTATTTAAATTTAGTATAGAATAATGGAAAAGAAATTAGGATTCATAATTATTTATAATATCCAGTAAGGTATACTTATGTTAGGATCATAATTAATAGAAAAAATTATTTTCCACTCTTAAGGTAAATTAGGGTTGACTTGGGTAAACAAATAAGATAAGGGTTGATATGAAAATAAAACATGTAAAATTACAATTTCATGGAAATATTTAAATATATTAATTTCTAGGTAATAATATATGGTCATTTTAACATTTTTTCATTGGAATGAATTTATTATTTTGGTTTCTTTTTGGAAATTTATAAGTAGTTTCGAAGTATCTTCCATTCCCCAAAAAATAAAATGCCACCAACCCCATTCCATTATTCACACATATAGAGTCATATAGTTCTTAACAAACCCATCCAAAATCCATTCAAAATATCATTATACCTATTCAAGGGATACTATTTCCACTAAAATTCCAACAATAGGGCCCTTAATAAGAGATCTAAAGGTAGTTCTTGTATGCGAAGGTAATTCAATTCACGAACTTCTTTCTTTTTATTTACATGTTTTTCACATACAATTGTATTATAAAACATAAAATATAATAATACCAGTATCTCAAATATTATTATATGTTACTATATTTATCTAATAACCTATATCAATCTTTACATACATCACCTAGAAAACGAAACCATCTATTGTATGTACGATGGACTACCACCTTGTGAACCGATGATGATTTGTTCCATCAACAAATTTAAAGAGTCTATATAAAGAAATATTTAATATATATATATATATGATATTTATGAAATTAATATACTTATTGAATTATTATATCTATTAAACCTTTTTTACTTTCAATTTTGTGTGTTATACAATAACATTAGTCTTGTGTACAAAGAGCTATCTCCTCACAATACAATGTGATTCCTTTTCACTTAAACATTATTGGGGAATGTTTCATGGGTAAATATAATGAATATTAAATATAAATATATGTAAAATCATAAGGATTTTGGAATTTTAATTTCTTATTTACCTCTCATTCATTTAATTCGTTGAATAAATGGAAACAACATTAATTCATACGTATGGCCTATCATATATGTCAACAGTGTATTTGATATTCTATTTCTAAATTTTATGAATTAATATAAAAACATATATACTAAATATATGATACATCTATAACATGGTTATCATTCTAAATATTATTTAACCAATATTAATGTAAAATTACCAGAAATACTATATCAAAATATTGACCAAAACAACCTAGTTATTACCCAAAAAAGTACATTAACATAGAATTTTTAATAAATAAATACTAAAAGTTCATATGTAAATCATATATGGTATTATATATATAATTATTTTTATTATGTAATAGATTCATAATAAACATATATTTATTATAGAGTATGTTAGAACGACTTATGTTAATTGATTTATACTCACTCTTTTATTTTTTAGAGACATATGAAAATCCATCATTCATTTTTTTGTGGGGTATATACATGCCCTTTGAGATTTCATATGATTAATTTTATTATTTTAATTATAGTATAAGTTTCATTATATTTTATTCTCTCATAGTGATTTTAATTCAATGTTACAAAATTCATCAGAGATTCATGTTATAATCTCGTTGTTCATTGTGATTGTTTATGATTTTTCTTCTAATGATTGAATATCATGATATATCTCTCAAAAAATAATGGCTTTTATCTACACCTAGATATTTCTTGAGGATAATTTTTTTAACTTAATTTTCCTCCATATATGTGCAGAAGATTAATAAAATGTTCTAATAAGAATCATCAATATTTCCCCCTTTAGTCGAACTCATTTTATTCCAAAATCATATTTTCTAAGAATTTTTTAGAAAATGTTTTTTTCCGTTTGAAAATGATTTATTCAATAAATTTTTATTTATGTTTTAAATTTAATATTTTTTCCCAAACTGAATCTTCTTGTCATTCTATAAACAATTCCAATTTTGATTTTACTGAAAATGATAAAGGAATCATTATTTTAACATGTTCACCTTGAGAGAAATTTCTATTATCAACATTTTTTTTTTACTTTGAAGAATATTTTATAATGTTTCATTGTTATTTTCAGTAAAAATTATTTCTAAATTTTTATATGTTGTAATAAGTTTATTTAATAGTTTATAGTATATTTTCTTCATTGAGTAATTAAAATGACTTTTAAAGATTCTTTTATAAGTTATCTTTGTTATTTTGAAAGAAAATGATTTTAAATTGTTTTCTATTTTAAAAAAATAAAGACAAAAGGATATTTACCTAAATAAAATTTTCAAATGATTTTTAGATATTTTTTTATAAGTATTCAAGTTAATTTTTAGATAAAATTATTTCCAAAATATTTTAGGAGTTTTTTTAAAAAAAAATTAATATTCAAATAAAATTTATTTTCCTCAAGAAATGTTCCAAGTTTCTTTTCAAAATAATATTTCTTCTAGTATGAAATCCATTGATGTTACAAATTCTTCAGTGGGTATACGATCCAAATATATCATTCATATTCATTCTTTAAATTATTTTTGTTTATGATGGAATGATGTTTATGAAACATGTTTCTCTTCTGCAAGTTATATCAGGATAAAAATCTTTTGAGACCCACTTATTTTAATTTTATATGCTATTATTAAATGATCAAAATATTAAGAAACAATTCTACATTACATAGGAAAGATTATAATAAATATTTTATGAAAACCATTTCATTTCTTGGGTTATGATATACAGAATATTTTTTGATCTTCTCGAACACATATATAGGATTTTCATTATGTGATAGATGGTATCTGTGTATCCTTCAAATTAATTGGGTAATGATTTATATCTCATGAGATCGATAGAGCTGGAATGGTAACTGAACTTGGTTCAGTAATGGACATAGTCTACTATGATGGCATTGGGAGTGGTCCTTTACTATTATATTTTTTTAAGGAGTGAGGCAATTCCACTATGAAAGCAATGGAATTCATCCTTGAAAAATATGAAAAATGATTTTCAATGATTTTTTGTAATATGAAAATTTATGTATCAAGCTAAGGTTTTCTCCTAGTGCTCATGTTCATTGATTCCCTTATGGTTAATTTCTTCTAAATAACCTATAATAACTCTATACTTTTTATTAGACACTTAGACGGGATTTATTACATAAAATCCACACATGATACAACATAGATGAACATGGGGTCTAGTGTATTTAGGGATTAGGAACATTACATAACAACTTAAAACATGAAACACAACATATTTCTTAAAAACATCATTTACATGACCACTGCATTCCCTTGTTATTAACACTGCATGTGATAACCTGAGGACATACATATAAAAATGGTGAGCTAAAAAGCCCAGTGAGGGAGTAAAAAAGACATAACGTGATGAATATAGTACCTGTTAGGCAATAGTAATATCAATGGATCATAAGAGAAACATGAACATAAAGTAATATATTGCATGATTATCATAACATGGCAATGTGGATACAACAATTAACATGGTATTAGCATGATCCAAGGCTAATTTCACATGGAAATGAGTAAACCCCAATTTAATTTGAATTATCATGATTAAACCTTCATTTAACTTGATGTATGATGAAACTAATCTTTACCCAATGCATTGGATCATTATTGGGGCGCACCCTTCTTAAACATTTCATTTCATGCATAAGTGTGCCACGTGAATCATACAACATGGAATCATTAAAGATCATCATTTATTCCAAAATAATGTAATGTAAAATTCATAGATGAATCTCTATAAAAAATAATTAAACATTCATATAGATGAATACTCTTGATATATAAATGGGAATGGTGTTACGGACAGAATGACTTTGGCTTGGTAAATCGTGGTGCAATTTCGGCAACATAACGATGTGACATAAAAAATTCAAAAAACTAGTTTATGAGATAGAAAGGGGTTTCTGATCAAATTTACATGAAATTGACTATAAGGGTTCATATATATACATTTACCAACATATGTAATGTAATTTTAGATTCATAATACAAAATAATTCCTTTAATGTTAATAAGGTGAGAGAAATTCTTTATGGAGTTTCGTCATGGTAAGAGGTGTTCATGGGAGGAATTAATGAGAGAGAAATGGGTATGAAATCATTAAAACCTAAAAGGTAGGTAGGGGTAGGTGAAAAATCATAACCCAACATTTTTTATTGAACAAAAATTATATAACAACGTAATGAAATTTGGACAAAAGTGAGAATGGAAGAAATCCCTTACTTGGAAGTGTGAACCCAATGGCTTGGGATGGGATTGAGAGAGGCTTCATGGGAGATTGGGAAAATTGGGAGGATTATATAAAGATTATATATGTTTTTGTTCTAGATTTAAGGGATTTTATTGAAAAGGAAGTGCGAGCTTGGGTGGGTTTATATATGAAAAGAGAGGGAATTCTTTATTATTTTGGTTTTGGACCCTACACACTAAACTAATCAAAACCACACACCATACCATGGATTGTTTCCATGGTTTTTGTAAAGTAGGATCATAAAAAATATTTTATAAGGCCAATGGACTAAATTCTTAAAATATTATGCTTTTTTATGTGCAGGTGATTCACACTCTCAGGGAAATCTTTTTAAAAGATATAATGTTTTATAATTATTGGAGGGCCCAATAATGATTTTTAAAAAAAAATTAAACCTAAAATCACATTATTATAATTTTAAAACTTATATTCACCGAACACAATGTATATATTATTTCATTGAATCAGTATGGAGTTATTATGATGACATAAATAACAATATATATTTTAACTATATTTAAATTTTACCCAAAAAATCAATTGTCTCAAAAAATTATGAAACTTTCAATGTTGGGTATTTTTGACGTCCTGATTCTAAAAATAATATTAATTTTATCAAAATGATTTTTTAAATATGTGAAATTTTACTTTTAAAATAAAAACTGAAATTTATTGTAAATTCATGGATTTTTTCAGAAACAGCTTTCAAACATTATTAAAAATTACAATTGTATTCATAAAAATTATATGATAATTTAAATTTAATAAAATGTAATCTAGTAATAGTATTATATTACAATATTATTTAATTCATAAATCCTTCAATTCGTCGAAATATATTTCTTAATTGAATATTAACTATGAAAGCTATTTTTTCTTTACAAAATATTAACAAATTAAAAATAATAAAATGAATGTATATTCTTATTATATTCAAAAATAATTCCCATAATCATAGGGATAAGGTATTTTTACATAACCCCTTATAACACCCACATATGACTGATGGTTAAGGTGGTCAATGGTGACAGACTCTCAGGGTGGCTCAGATAACATCGCTAAGATGGCAATCTCTATCAACTTCCACTTCTCCCGTAGGTGGTTCCGTTCGAGATTAATGTATTGAAGATCATATTTCGATAGATAAAGACTGAATCCTAATGATTCCACCTACTTTTTGAGGACTTCCTAATGGGATTCATATGGGGAAGTCTAATAAATGAGGCCTTCAATTCATTTTTCTGAGTAAATTTGATTTGTTAAAGCCTTATATTTATACTAATCATGTGATCACTGTTTAACAGCTAAATTCGCGACAGTAACTACTAATAATGGTATTTCAAAATCCAAATTCATAAAACCAAGGAAGTTCTATTTAATATAACCATTTTTCACAATGATATATTTAACTATATCAAAATAATGTTTATTAACAAAAGTTTGGGTTGTTAAAATCTTTCCTCCTTAAGAAAATTTTCCTTTGAAATTTTATTTTCCCATATTAAAACAGATGTGGGTAAATCTATGTCATCACTTCCTCTAATTTTCATGTTTCTTATTCAATCATGTGGTCTCCCCAAATGAATTTATCAATGGAAATTATCTTATATCGTAGGACTTTTTCCCAATGATATAAGATCTTCACCGGCTTCTCTTCATAGGAGAGGTCATTCTCCAATGGTACAAGCTCTGGACTAAGTACATGTGACGGTTCTGGTATGTACTTCCTCAATACTGATACATGTAATATATCATGTAATTGAGATAGGTCCGGTGGGAGTGACAGTCAATATGCCACTGATCCAATGAGATCAAGGATCTAAAGAGGGCTGATGTACGTTTTACTAATCTATCCCTTCTTCTTAAATTTCATATCTCTCCTCCACATTGATATGCAGAGGAATTCCATGTCTCCAACATCAAACTCTTGATCTCATTGACAACTATCGGTATATAAATTTTTTTGACTCTGAGTAGATTTATTGTGCTGCTAGATGGTCTTACCCTTCTCCCCCATTTCATCGACCATTTCTAGATAAAAGTGTTTTCGCTCCCCAAATTCATCCCAACATATTAGTGTTCTACATGTCTTCCCATAGAGGGATTTATAAGGAACCATTTGGATGATTGAGTGGAAACTGTTATTTTAAGAGAACACAACTAGAGGGATACATTAATCCCATCCTTCATTAAAGTCCATTGAGAATTCTCTCAACATGTCCTCTGGTTTTTTTGATAGTTCTCTAAGATCGGCCATAAGTTTGAGGATGATAGGTCGTACTGATTTTCAGATTAGTATTTAGAGAATGTTAAAGACTCTTCCAAAACATATAGGTGAATCTTGGATCTCGATTGGATATAATAGATAGTGGTACCCCATGTGGAATTACCATGTCTTTGATTTATATATGTTCTAGATGATCCAGTGAGAAATCCTTCTAAATTTCAATTAAGTGTGCAGTCTTTGTAAGAAGATCCTCAATAACCCAGATAGAATTGTTTCCTTTGGATGTCTTTTTAATTTTAGTAACAGAGTCTATAGTGATGTTCTCCAATTTCCTTGCGGGTATGGGTAATGGTTGCCTCATCCCCTTAGACTTTTGCCTCTCTGCCTTCACTTTTTGAAATACAAGGAACCTTGATGTATACTCAGTGATCTCCTTCTTCATGTTATGCCACCAATAGATCACTCAGAGATATGGATACATCATTGTGTTTCTTGGCTTAATGGAGAAATTTGAACTATGTGAATCATCTAAATGTTCCTTCTTTAACTTCGGATTGGATTGAACACATAGTCTTGACCCAAATCTCACAATTCCATCTTCATTAACACTGTTCTCCAAGGATTTCACATTTCTGATAGTTTCCACCTTCTTCTGAAATCCCATATCATCCTTTTGAGCATCCTTTAACCTATCTAAAAGTGACAATTGAGAAATAATTTGTGAAAGGACTGATGATGTTCCCTTCTTTATGATTCTCATGTCCATCTTCATCAAATCTAAGAATATTGTATCCATTTCAATTCGAATCAATGAAAAAATATTAGGGTCTTTTTTACACAGAGAATCTTCCACCTTGTTAGCTTTATCATGGTGGGAATGGATTGTGCATTCATAGTCTTTGATCATCTCTAACCATCTTTTTTGGAGAACTTTCACCTATTTCTGTGTGATTATGTACTTGAGGATATTTTGACTTGTTTATGTTTCAAACTTCTCCCCAAATAGGTAATATCGCAAAATTTTTAAAGAGAATATCACTTCCGCTAACTCTAGATAATGTATGGGACTGCCTTGAGGCATATAAAATGACTTTGTCTTTTTTACCTCAAATTCCATCAAAGGGGTCCTTATAAAATTCTCAAGAAGAACATTCCAACAAACTTCAACATGTGATACAACACTTATAGATGTGTTCCCCCAATTATTTAATATCATTTCTTCTTGGGACTCAATGTTCATAGAAGACATAAAAGATATGAATTGAAATACATTAATATATATAATACTTGGACGTAGTGGTTACATTTAATTCATTTTTCATTATCCATATTATCATTGTACTTTCTGTGCTCCCTTGATCAAGGAGATTGTTGATGCTCATCATGATTCTCAGTACTTGAAATAGAGCATCGTCTTGGATAATGCATGACTTCTCCACATTTTTGACATTGATCCATGTAAGACTCCTTATATAGGTCTTTTTTTCTATTCATCACATTATCAATTATTTCATGTAAATTGGAAATTTTTTCCCTTCTTTTCCACACTTAAAGCATCTCCTTGTCCCTTCGTGACATTTCCCTTGGTGGATATTTACACATTTCTTGAATTATTAAAATTGGGTCTTCTTCCCCTTATCACCTTTATCAGATAAAATTTCATGAGATTTCATCTTCCTCTTCCTTGATGTCCTTTGGCATTCAAACAAGTACCAATTATCATTATTTTTGGTAACTTGTTTGGCATAATCACGATATGTCCTACTTGATCTCCCCTTTGATGGGGAATATCACTGGGGTATTCATCACTTTTCCCTTCGCATCGGTTGTTAGAGAAATTCCTCATATTATTATCCATTGGCTGGAATAAAAGGTATGTTAGGGGTAAAACATAATGGGTAATCCAAATACTAAAACCGTTGACTTATAAATTACTCTAATTTCCTTAACTTATGAATTTTTAGGCTTCAATCTATGTTATCCATGATATACGTTCGAACATATATTCTTTCGATCATTTTTTTATTTTCTTAATGATGATTCATACTATTTTTTTGGAATTTACCAAATCATATCCCCCGAGTTTTTTGTGACCAAGAGGGCAGCAAGGCCCATTGTCATGTACCAGGATACCCCATGTCATGCCCGAAACTCCATGTTGGAGTTTTCACTCCTATGTGCATTTGTCCCAGAGTTTCCTCTACATGATCGTATCCAGATAGGGATGTATTTTCATGATAAATCACTTACTCAATACTCACCAAAACATAGGGATGTATTTATTTTACTTAGTCTTATCCCAAAGTCTTTCACTAGGGTTTTCTAATCAAAATCCAAAAAATAACTAAACCCATCCTCTGATACCAACTATAAGAACACTGTTCTTTTTATTACACAATTAGACAAAATTTATTACTTAAAATATTCACTTGATAAAACATAGAATATCTAGTGGTATAGTGTCTTTGGGGATTAGAAACATTACATAATGACTTAATACATGAAACATGACATCATTATTGAAAACATACTTTACATTACCACTAAATTCCCTTGTACATAGCACTTTAAGGGATAACCTGAGGACATGCATATGAAAAGGATGAGATATAAAACCAAGTAAGGGAATAAACAAGACATAACACAAAAAATATAGTACACATTAAGAAGTAGCCATATCAAAGGAGAATAAGAAAAATATGAACATAATGTCTTGATATATCTTGATTATCATAACATGGAAACGTGGAAACAACTCTCAACCTGGTATTTGCATGAGAAAAGGCTCATTGCACATGGAGAATGAGTAAACCTTCATTGAAATTTAATTAGAATGGGTGACCCCTCATATTACTTGACGTATCATGCTACTAATCATTACCCAATTCATTGAATCTCTATCATGGTGCACCCCTCTAAAACATTTCATTTCATTCATAAGTGTGTCACATGGATCATAAAACATGGAATAATTATAGATCATAATTTATTCAACGATAAAGGAATGTGGAAATAATACATGAAACTATATAATCAATATATAAACATGCATAATGATGAATACTCTTGATAGAGAAATGGGTATGGTATTAACAATACAATGGCGTTGGCTTAAAAAAATCACGGTGTAATTTCGGCAGCATAATGGTGTGACATAAGAATTCATAAAAATGGTTTATGAGAGATAAAGGAGTGTATCATCATATTTACATGAAACGGACAATAAGGAAGTCATATATATACATTTACCAACAAAATTAATGGAATTTTATATTCATAATACAAAATAATTTCTTGAATTTGAATGAGGAGAAAGAAATTACTTACGGAATTTCGGCATGGTAACAGGTGTACATGGGAGGAATTAATGAAAGATAAAGGGTTTTATAATCATTCAAACAAAAATATAAAAGTATGGGGGATGTTTTAAATCATAACCCAGCATTTTTAATTGAAACTAAATGGTATAACAATATTATAAAATTTGGACAAAAGTGAGAAAGGATAAAATCCATTACATGGAAATGTGATACCAAAGTCTTGGGAGGGGCATGAGGGATGCTTCTTCTGAGCTTGGGGAACCTTGAGAGGACTATAGATAGAGGAGGGAATGGTTTTCCTGAGTTACAAGGGCTTATATTGAAGAGGAAGTAGGAGCTTTGGTGGGTTTATTTTAGAAAATAGATGAAATTCATTATTATTTAGGTTTTCAACCCTACACACTAAACTAATCAAAACCACAAACCATACCATGGTTTTTGCACATGTATTTTGAAAAATGGGAGATGAAAACTATATTTTATAAGGACAATGGCCTAACTTCTTATAATTTTAGGATTTCTTATGTGGAGGTGATTCACACTCTCAAGGAAATCATTTTAAAATGAAAAAATGTTTTATAATTCTTGGAGGGTCAACTAAGGCTTTGTTAAATAAATAAAATAAACATAAAATAACATTATTTTAATGGTAAAACATATATTAGCCGAACCTAATGATCATGGTATTTTATTACATCACTATTTATTCATTATGATTTCATAAAATACATTATATATTTAAACGGTATTTAATTTTTACCCAAAAATTCGACTGTCTCAGAATAGTATAATAAATTCACTGATGGATAATTTCAACATCCTGATTCCAAAAATAATAATAATTTTATGTATATAATTTTCTATATATTTTAATTTTTAATTTTAATATAAATACCGACATTTATTGAAAATTCATGAGTTTTGACATAAACGGATTTGTAACCATAATAAAAATTACAATTATATTCATAAAACTTATGTGATCATTTTTATTTAACAAAAATTAATTTATAAATAATATTGAATTTAAATATTATTTAATTAAAAAATACATCAATTCATAAAAATATATTTCTTAATTGAATATTAAGTAAATGTTCTTTTTTTCATTAAAAACTATTTACAAACTAACATTAATAAAATGAATGTATATTCATTATTATATAAAAAAATAGTTAACATAATCATCATGATAAGTTGTTGTTACATAACCCCTTATAACACATACATAGGACTGAAGGGTAAGGTGTGCGATGGGGACAGACTCTTGGGGTGGCATGGATAACATCACTCGTGTGGTAATATCTATCAACATCCACTTCTCCCACAGGTAGTTCCATTCGAGATTAATGTGTTGAATCGTGGCTTTTTCATGATGAAAATTGGATCCCAATGATGCCACCTTCTTTTTGAGAGCCTACAAATGGGCTTAGTATGAGGCAAGTCTATTGGATGAGGCCATCACTTCCTTAGTCTGAGTAAAATGGATTTGTTAAATCCCTATATTTGTATTAATCATGTGATCACTGTTTAACATCTATATTAGAAATGATAAAAATTCATAATGTCGTTTCAAAATCCAAAATCATAAAACCAAGGAAGTGAATATTTTATATAACCAATTTTCATAATGAGAAATTTAATTATAACAAGATGAATTTTCATTAACAATGTTTGGGTCGTTATACAACTAATATTTATTATAATACTCATGATTATGATCATTGATATGTAATATATGGTTTTCAATTGTTATGATCACATTCTAATACCCTTATGTTCAATTTTTTCTTAGGTATCTCCCTTGTTTACACTTACTAACCATTTAATTTCACCCTTTGTTAGGTTTCCTTTTCCTGTGTTTTGAAATAAGATGATTAAAGTAGTGTATGTTTGTAAAGAGTACTAACAGGTAAGATATTTATGGTATATGTTGAAGATAAATGACAAAATTAGAACATTATATACCTATTCACAAAATAAAATAAACTATTATGGTACTTAAGAATGTTTTTGTTTCATATATTTAATATTAATAAAAAATATATAATATTTATTTTTGAGAAGCTCGGGGAGATTAAATGTTATAATAATATTATTTTCTCGGAAATTGATTATGTTCTCAAAATCAGATACTTATCATATGCCCCCATATAATTATAAATTTTTTCCTGTTATGTTTACCCTTACTGAGCTTCTAAGATATCCAATTTATTATTATTCCATTACCAATGATATGAAGATTTGTATATCTTTAGAGAATAATAAAAACGGTTCTATATGGGTCTTATTATAGAGTAATTATTAAATATTTTCAAAAATATGTTACTAATATAGTTTCTTTCCAATGAAATTATACCATAGGTTCTCATGTATGGGTGAAAATTTGAGAGAAAAGATTATAATGCATTTGAAATATTGGGAAAATGCATTTTTTACCTACCACCCCTCAATGTAAATGTATAAACTATTTATTGAATCTTCAGTGAGTGAAAAGATAACCCATCATGAACCTATAATACGTAAACGAATAAATACCCAAATAATCTAACTCAAAAAATATCTTATATACATATAATGAGATAATATAAAGTAATAGATATTAATCGGCACCAAATAACACTTCCACCTGGTTTTTCACTCTCATGTCCTAATAAAAAATGTTATAGAACTCCCATCCATTTCATTTTATTAGAACTGATATCTTATAACATTATATGACATAACCAGATCCTAAACATATAAAATTACATCATCGAGGAATTAATTCGTATCCCTGTCTCAATGAAAACTCATACCTCTATTATAGCAGTGTATCATGAACATAATGGACATCTTCCTTCACCCCCAACCAACCACACATGACCCCAACTATATTCCACAATATTATCCTACCATCATCATAACAATAACACATTGGAATTATAACCATCAAAACCCATGCATATGGACCTCAAACCATCACATCCATTCCATTTAACAAATAGTGATAATGGAAGAGGGAATAAGAAACCAACTTTTTTTACTATGTTAGATATTTGAGGATTGCACCAGAAACCCAAAAATTTTGATCTTTGATAACGATATTTGACATGGATGGAGTGTAAAAAATTGAAATAAAATTATAATATAAATATCATAGACATTAAAACAATCCTAATAAAATTGTATTTCGTAAGTAGTTATGCAACATACTATAATGATCCCCACATATTCAAAATCTTCTATAAATAAGATCTTCCAATTATACATCTATGAACAATCCCTTAATTCCACAAAGAAAACAAAAAAGGAAATTTAATTTCAATTTAATAATATATTTTACTAATTTCTAATTTTAAATATTTAATATCCATATATTTTTAATTTACCTTATAGTAATCAGATTTAATGACAACCCATTCCTAATCTAACACCCAAATTCACTCAAGTTATTGGCTTTCCAATTAATATGTTGAATGTTTATTATTGTGAAACTTATTAAATTTCACATTATATTAAAACTTCTTATTATAAATTTTTTATCCTAATATATAACATAGTTATTCTATAACTTTTAATCAAAATCACATATCTACCTACCAAATCAATGACTATGCTGCCCTATTCCACCAGTCACCACCATTCCCACATAAAAAAATAATTCTTTCCTAAAAAACAATCCTTTTCATCACCTCCACTACTAGATTAAATTCATCCCACTCCAAAACCATTATACCCGATGAAAATTCATAAAATTCACTATGAAATATAGAAATAAAAGTATCAAAACATTATCGAAACATGAACTTCTAAACCATTTTTTCAATAAAATTTAACTATACCATGTATGCACATCTTCATTATTTTATTCTTAACACAACATACAATTAATTTACATATAGTAATTATTATCCAGTTCAATAAGTAATTGAAAAATTTATTAAGTAATATTTTTTCAAAAAATATAGAAACAAATGAAACAAACAATTGTATTTTTAAAAAGAAACCAATATCAATAACATGCTTCAATAAAAGATAATTCGACTATAAAAAACATATGCATACACCATTATCTTAAATTATTTTATGATATAATTTACATATAATCATTTTAGTACAATTCAAACCATTTATTTATTTGTAACATTAATTTTATAATAAAAAGATTTACCCAAAACTAAAATATAGGTGTTAAATCCCTAAATTCAATTTTTTTCAATAACATGGTAAGGACAATTTTCTCTAAAACCATAGACATCTGAGGAATACATAAATTAATATTGAATAAAAAAATAAATCACCAAAACCATATCTCAATGAAAAAAATCCAAACCATTTCTATATCCCTTTAAAAAAAAAATTTGGAGAAATCCCATGAGTAAGTAAAGAGGAACTCATATTGAATCACAACTAGTTGATCGCCTAAAGCCAAAGTCTAAATCCAATAGTCAGCGGTTGAAGGGTACATATTTGTTAACATTTTTAATGATTTTTCAAAAATAATTTAATATCAAATTATTATGTACGGATTAAAAAATTATATTAACAATGAAAATTTAGTGTTAGTGAGGAAATTGTCATAGTTATGATTAGATTGGAATAATTAGAATGAAATCATAAAATCTACACCACGATCTCTCATATATTGTCCCATTGGTTTCTCAGAAATAAATTATTTTGATGAAATCACAGATGAATTAAATTTTAATACAATAAGAATAAAAATACTCTATAATGGATGAACCAAGTAAATTAGACCCAAGAGGCATTGTATTTCAACATCTATGGTCAGATGATAAGGAAATTTCATGGAAAAAATAAACATTCCTTAATAATTATTTTATGTGATGTACTATGTTTAGAATACATAATTGGATAATTGGATAAGGAAAATCCATTCCATACAAATTAATCATTTTTTAATATTTATGATAATATACATAGCCAAAAATTCCTCAGCCACATCTTATCAAGATACACATCCATTATATTGTGACTAATATTTCTCCAAATAATTAAAATAATTCAAAATATTATGTATTAAATCCCAATTCTAGTATAATCCCAAATTCCATGATATATGAGACTATAACACTCCACTCCCATTATTTCAACCCCAGACACAATGAAAATGTATGAAACACTATGATTGAACCATTACTATTAAAATTTTAGCTCAATCTATACTTTTTATCTTGAAACATTATCCTAACCCCAATGAGATCTAACATAAATTATTCCAATGATAAGAGATGTATAAGATGTTACATAATGTAAACCTTATATTATTCTCATTTCCCTAAATCACAACTAATCTTAAATGAAAATACAATCCACCACCCCAAATATTTCCCTCTATGTTACTACTCAATTAGAATGACACCATTCACAACGAAAAAAAAGTATAAATGTAATGGTTATTATTAAGAAAAATATAAATAAATTTGAGCATCACATCGTCAAATAAAAACAATTTGGATAACATATTATTATACTAAGATAAATTCTATGAATCATGTTTTAACATACATTCCTTCAATCAACCATTTATCCACATTACTAAACCAAAAAGAATAACTCACAAGCTTAAAAAATTCTATCAAGTATCCATACTCTCAATAATACACTATTATTTCTATAAAATATTTCATAATTTTGTCCCTTGAATCATTGACATGTGATTCTTTATGATGTTATCAATGAAGTTAAGACACTTTAATGTCATTGCGAAAATGCTCTAGATAAGGAGGAGGAAGGAACATATATTCCCCCTCACTAATGTATCACAACGCATCGAGAGGGGCACTAATATAAGAGAAATGAATAATCCTATGGATAAAAAACTATATACCCTAAGGAGATGAATCAATAAATAACTCATGATCTCCATCATCATACTCTATAGGTCTCCAACATCAATCGGTGTTATAATTCTAATGGGATTTCAATGCCTTATTGAATTTTTAATCATATGATCATTCCAAATAGTCCATAGAAACTATTAGAAACAAATATTGATTACCAAAAATATATATACCCCAATCCAGACCTTACATGGAAAAAAAATCCATTACCAATCCTTATGGGAAGGCATCAAGTTTCTAGGCTTCAAAAACTAAATTCAAGAATGATTTTTCCAAAAGAAAAAAGAAGTAAAATAAAATTAATTTAGAATGTGTTGGTATATAAAACAACATACAATGTCAAAGGGATTTATTAAAGAGAAGATAAATCATAAAAAATTCATAAAACACCCCAATGTACATTAGTGACATAAAATCAAAATTCCACGGGACATGACATCACCTCCGGACACTCACACACTGATAATGAATAAATCCAAAACCACCATGAAACGCCTCACCTATACCTCCATTTAATATTAAAAAATCAATATACAACCAATGGTCAATTATATTTGTGAGAAAATGGTTCTATTAAGATCCCACAAAGTGGTCCATGTGTTTTATTTACTAATTAAACTAATTATTCTCATTTAATCAAATATAAGGCATGGCATAAAATTTAACATAGTTTAATAAAATTCATTCATATATCACCATTTTCAAAATTTTGTACAGAATATTATTTACCCAATTTCAAATGAATATACAAAAACATTTAAAATATACTTCTTAATGATTATCAATAGTGAGAATAATCCCTTCAGTCACAATATTCATGGTTAGTTGGGATCCCCACACAATTCCAATGATAATAAGGACACTAATTGGGCCCATTACCCTATAAGGACATGTCTAGAGGGTAAGAGTTCACTCATGAGAGTGGATCCTTACCAAAAATTTATAATCCTAGTTCACACATAATTCTAGAAGAATAGGTCTTGGGGATGTTTTTTTCCAGGAGGATGGCTCCCTATCTCATCCTTGATCATAATAAGTTTTATCATATCAAAATCATTCAAAGTGCGTTTTGTCTAAGAAACCATGAAAAACCAAAAAAAATATGTTATAAAACCTATGGGAACACTCTATTTTACCAAAAATTACCAAAACCGCACATGTCATAAAATGTTAATAGGCCTTTTGTAAAATAATTTCAATGATGGTTTAATAAATCATTCTTTCTAATAATTTTAAGGACCAAAATAAAAGAGCAAGAAAGTTGGTTATGTGGAATAAAATTAAATCCTAAAACAAGAAACCATGAACCACTTGTAATATAAATTCACATGGAAGGAACACATCCCAAAATGATTTTTGTGACATCATAAACAAGGAATGGTCCTGTATAATAAATTAACAATATTAAATCTCTATATTTAAAAAATATAGAATTAATACATCCAAATCAAACACTTACCATCACAATTCTCATGAAACTAACCACATGGATTGATGATGTGGAAAAAACCCCTGAATTTCAGAATGGATATAAAAATGAGAATAACTACAAATATTGATCAAAACATTGTTATCCATTACCAAGTGAAATATTAATGATGATTAATGGTAATTCTATAGAGTAAATAAATCCAAGACCAAAATATAGATCAATGTATAAAGGGACAAATATGAATTTGATTAGCACTTCAATCCACCATAGAAATCAGTTTGGAGAGAAAATTATATCCCAATGAACTATCTATGTTTGAAAAGAACATGTTTATGACAATGAAGAAGTATATGATTGAGGGATTTAAAAATTAATAAAAAACTAGTATAAATAACATTGAAATCCATGACAAAATCCCCGACAAAATGGGGACTGATGCAGAATAAAACTATGACATAAGATAAGGGAATACAAAAACATAAATATTGGTTAAAAATATTTTATAATTCACTATAAAGTAAATGGTTAGATCCCTTAAATGAGGAAAAAGTTACCACATTTCATGATAAAGACAACATCATGGAATTTCAAAGCTAATAAAAAGTTCACGGAATGTCCGAGCTCCATGGAATAGAAACCCTGAAATTGGATGAATCACAGGGTTCAAATTTCCAAGACTCTATATCATACCCCATGATCCATGATACAGGTTTGAAAAAATTGACTACACCACCAAGTAGGTTCCTTATTTCACATGATCAAAAGTGTTCTACAACCACACATCAATTGAATAAAAAAATCAGTAAACCATATATTTGGATTCATCCAGACCAATACATCAATACACACCCCTAACCTATAAAAGATAACTAAATTTCCCAAAATTAATAGCGATCTAAAAAGATGAAAAAAATCAATATGATCAAAACTAAAATTATTGGATTTTACTAGAACACATATTTTCTGAGCACTCCAAAATCATAACCACCATCATAATCAATTGTGATCATCAGGTCCATCGATAAGAAAACATAAATAGATACTTGAATATTTTATAGTGGTATATATTATAATATAAAAAGTAAACTATTAGAAGATAATTTACTCATGGTTCACTAAAATATAGTACACTGGATCACAACCTATTCTCTATTTTCTAAATGGTCAGCTCTAATTTCTAATCCTTTTCATGGAAAAAATCATTCATATGTTTTTGAAAGATCCAAAATCATTTGTATCTCCTTTCTACGCATACGATCTAAACATAGAATCATGACCAGTGATGATTTTACCCACTACACTATTCTTCCACGAGAAGTTCTCCAGATAATACCTTGATAGAACATCCATGGGTAATAATAATTCGATTATTAGTAAATGTTTTACCGTTATCAATTTATCAAGAATGGCCTAGATAGTTTCACACTATCCATGTGTTCATGGATATCCAATTATAAAATTCCATGAAATATTCTATCACCTCCACTTGGGGATGTGCAATATCTACCACAACTGAGCAGGGACACGATAATCAACATTTTTCAAATTAAATAACTAACACCATGATAGGAACTCCAATAATGGCCACATCATCTCTAACTAGGAAAATAACTCCTCATGTCACACTACATCTTGAATAAATCTGGATGCATTTCCAAGGTTGATCAATTAACCTCATGAAGAACCAAATATCAAAATAACAATTGAATAGAAATTACCTCAAGGGGAATATTTTGATATTGATAATCCCCCAACAATCCCACAGTTGTGTCATCATGAAATACATGATCCTCCATAACCTCTTCGTCTTTGTTTTGTAACCAATACATTTCCACTATCAACAATATAGATGATTTGATTATCATTTTTATATAAATCCTTTACCGGCAACCTCTTCTTTTGAATGGTTAATCTTTATGAGATCCTCCATTACACTACAATATTCTCAAACTTCTAAAAAATATATTATCTTGGATTTATAATAATTTCTAATGAAACTAAATTCCATGCATTATGGTGTAACAGATCTCAAATATATAATATAATATATAATCCCACCAATGTTACTGATGTAGATTCAAATCCTACTAATAGATAATATTTTTCAATCTCTTATAACCTTTGTAGACCATAAATCGTTCCCCAATAAAGAAACAATGTCAGGAAGTCAAAGAAAACCCATTATCACTAAATCAATATCATGGATAGAATAGTTTATCTCATGGCGATACTATTTTGACAACCTATATGATGTTAACACCCTCTAAATCATCATGGTTCAACAGAAAATAGGATCATAATAATACTTTAACACCTCAAATATTATCCCCTTTTAAAAATAAATAAGGATATGGGTACTAATCAAATAACCCTTTAGGAAGTTGAATAAAACTTGGGATTGATATGTATATGAAAACCTAATCCTTTCTAGTTGGTACTACCTATTATTTTGTAGTCATAGAGATGTCAAAATGAACCTCCCATAACATCTTAGGAATAAAGGAAACTAAAAACCCCTACAAAATTCATAAGTATTATTGGGGAAATAGTGACTTTGATCATTAATGGTTTAAACGTTGCACCATACTAACACAACACACACCTGAGAGAATTCCACTTTTATTTCTACAATATGTACCTGGAAAACATCCCATATAGATGAAATTAATGAATAATATATAAAATATATTTATGATCCTATATTTGATGCTCTAATTAATTCAATTTCAGAAGAATGTAATCAATGAATAGTACCCTAATCTATTTCCAAAACACATTGAACATGGTGTATTTTAGTCCCAAAAAATAACTCAGTTTTTATAACTAAAACTAGATAAAAATATGAACAGAAAGTACATATAGTGTAACACCCCAAGATTTCATAGTACGTTAGTTCTCCAAAGTAATTCTATAATGTAAACTACACGCAACATCGAGTTCAAGTGCACCACGAGTTACCAAACTAGCTGTTCAAAAGAGGTTATGAATAATATTAACAAATTTTGAACTTTATATAACCCTTATAATTTTAGAATCCATATTATGAGTTTCTTAGACATAATGTAAGGACAAATTCATTTTTTTCAGATAAAAGAAGTATTTTTCAAAAAATGCAATTTTATCGCATTTTAATGGAGAACCCTTTTTAAATACAATATTTGAAACTTTTATATATTCAAGTTGAAAAAATAAAATTTTTCTTTGGGATCGGGACATAAGAATTTAGCTTCAATAATGTTTTGGTGTTTTTCTGATAACTTTCATATTTGGGTGAACAGTGAAAAATAATATATTTTAACTGAAAACAATTTTTTTAATCAAAATAATTTATAGTGTTCAACAATACATATGAATGATTTGGATGTATAATTAGATTATATTTTTTCCATTTGATTCAATTTCTTTCATTTCAAGTAATTTCACTTTGAAATTGGACAAAAACAAGTGTCAATCTTTTGGTAGTTATTATTTCATAAAAATACGTTTTTTGGTTTTGACAACGGGAATTAATTATAAACTAATAAATGCAATTTCTATGTTTTTAATTTGGTAAATTAAACATCATTTTGGAATTCAGATTATCAAAATTAACTTTGGTTAAATTTTTTGTGTGTTTTTTACAACATTTAATTTTTGATGAATAGTTAAAAACACTGAGTTATAGTTTAAAACAAAATTTTTATTTATATAATTATTTATTTAAATTTATTTTTGGACAAGATAGATAAATAATTCCCATATAAGTAAAATTTAATTCATTGGTGTCATTTTATAATAATATATATATATAATTTTATTGAACTTTTTAACCGTCTTTTACCCACCTCCTAGGAGAATTTGTAAATTCACTTAAAACATAATTTTACCACTTCTGGGAGTTGAATTTAGAAAATTCGAGCGACACGGTTATTATCAAGGATTAATATTTTGTTCAATAAGATAAAAATATTTTTTGGTGAATAGTAAATTTTAACTTTTATTTACCACGGTTAAAAGTAAATAGGGTAATTAAGGTTAAAAATGATATTATTATTTCCCTAACACATGTCTTAATTCAATTCGCTATGTATAATTAGACCTAAACCATCCTAAAGAATAAAATATGAGCATCTTTGGTCTACATGGAATAGATTAGGACACTTATTATTATTTAATTCCAAGAAGTGTTAAAAGGGTTAAAATAAAAGTTTAATAACTAAAATATTTTTAATATAGGCATAAACATAAGATAAATTAAACTATAAATATTCATTAGAAATATAAAATTATTTCCTACATAATGGTATTTTATTTATATATTTTAGACATTAAATAATTTAATTTATTTATGACACAATGATGAAGCAGTAATTACTTAATTAATGAAATATTAAAATAAATGATATTTTAAATAGCCAAATAAATGTAATTTTAGACTTTTTTAATTACACTAATTTTCTTGGTTAATATGACATATTAGGGTTAGTTTTATGAATTATGTTCGAAGTAATAATGTTGTTGTAAATTTAGCAAAAACAAAATACCAAATAGTGTCAAAATTGACATAAAAGAGTTTTTAAATCAAATATTATATGGTAAATTGATATTCTATTCCTAAAAAAATATGGTTAGGAAAAAGGAATTATATAATGATAGTTTTATCATTAATGAACCACTTTTGGTTTTCTTGTATGTATATAGTATATTTATTAACTATATAATATAAAAATACAAAGACACGTGGTAAATATCAAACTATTTTACTAAGAGTTAAATCTAAAAGTTAAGGTTAATATAGTGACACAAACCTATCTAAAACCTATTGTTTGAGGGGTTTTAGACACATACCCAACTTATCCTTTAATGAATCTACTTTGGAGCGATTAGAAACCGAAAATTCATTTATTATAAAATAATATTTTCACTTTTTCTTAAGGTGCCCCTCACCCCTCTTATAAAAGGGCACTTCCCCTTATCTAATATTCACACCTTCAAATCCTTTTATCTCAGCAAACCCCTACCCAAATAAACTCTCATATTCCCAAAATGTATCCTAGAGGCCCTCCTTTAGTTACAAATCCAACTTAAGGATCCCTTTTTATCAAATCAAAAGGAAGAACCCGAAGAAGAGGTAATAATTTCACCACCCTCTTTCCAGTTCTTTTCTTCTTTCACTTATTCTCTCTTTGTTACTTCCATTATAAAATAATAACTCCAGTATAATCTATATAATTTTATGTCATTATAAATATGTTACATCCATATTCATTATTCTATCCATCCTTTGAATTACAAGTCACCATAATTGTGTACGTACAAATTACCGTCTCCACGTCGTGGTGTAATTGTTATTCAATCCATTATTATTTGGATGGGTATAATAATGATGTGTAATTAATGTAAATAATAAAATATAAAATGATAATTATTATTTATATATGATATACTATCCAATTATATATTATTTTAATATCAAAATAATGATATTGTCGCTCGTGCGTACGTACAGAATATCGTCTCAATGAAAGCGATGAGATTCATTCCCCATCATATCCATTCAAGACTAAATTTCATTTAATGATTAAATTTAATGTTTAGAGACAAGATATCATTCTGTATATGAATAAGATAAATCCCATCCATAACAAATATAGATCACATAACAAATAATATAAAGGAAAACGAATCTTTTAACACCCGAAACGATGATAATACTATGATATTATTAATAAATCAATATTAAAAGATTATATATGATATAATATTAATGAATTTGATTATTTTATAATTCAATAACAATTATTTCACCATTATACAAGGGGTTAACCTACCCTCAGCCATGGAAAAAGTACAAATTAAGGGGTTTCTTATCTCACTTTTAATTTTGTGAGATTTCCATTTTTCACCACTAATTTATTGCTTGTGGTGGGTGTACTACCCATGATTTTGTTCATTATATAATATAAATTAATTTATGGATATCTACATCATCATTTTATGATTCTTCTTTCATGTGTTGTTTATCGTACGTTACTAAATCGATAAGGTAATTTGAAATTTCAATTTCCACTCATTCAGCTTTACGCATAATTCATTGATTATTTTACACCAAGATTATGTGTGGAATCACTATTCATCTTCTTATGTCATAATTTCCACACCCCTTTCTGTAGATATAATTTTGATACACATAATCACTCCATTGATAAATTCTCTAGTCATTGATATGAACTTGATAAGAGTAATTTTAACTCAATCTCCATTTATTGAGTTAAACATCCAATTCATTGGTGTTGTTTTTAAAAAAATATGTTTGAATGTCCTATGATTTATTCACACTGAATATCCAATCATATTGAGTGTATTTATATTTGTCACACTTAATTATGTTGTTGATTTATCCTTAACCTAAGGATACGATCTTTATAAGAGATTTCATCTCAATTTACATTCCATTTAGACTTCTTTGTTGTTATAAACCAAATCAATTTTATATGGTGTATATAATGTACTTTCACATAGTATATTATGAATCCCTTTATTCTCATGATAATACAATGTTTTGATTAACTCAAATATTTGTATTCAAGTGTATCTCATTTGTATAGTAACTCTAACTAAAATATCATTTTAAATGATTTAATGATTTATTATTCTAAATCTTTCTCATTAATGTCCATGTTTTAACAATGGTTTTAATGATTTATTTTTATAAAACTTAAATTTTTAAAATTAAAATTCCTTTTGAAAGTATCAAAGTGGTATGGGACACTTTGATTCAGAAATCTATTTTTAAATGGATTCTTGACAAATAGTGTGACTTTTAAATGATTTCAAGAAAAGGGGGATATTTCTCTCTAATAGTTTTGTGGATTATTTTCATCTATGTCAGTATCCTTCATTATTCTCAATTGAGGTTAATATGATACAATACAATCTTCAATATTGTATCGAATGAGTTATTTTTGACTATAGATGTGCTATTTTTATACCATTCATGGTTTGTGGATAAAGTATGAACATTTTTTATGCTAGTTTTAATATGAATGTTTATGTTATGATTCAAACTTTTCATATGAGGAATGAATTGGACTTAGTAAGTGACAGGTGGAGCCCGCTATAGCTCCTCGATGCATCAGTAGGTCTCATGAGAAAAACTAATGTCTTGGCACAAGGCCTTGACGAAATCTTATTTGTAGTCTTGGCGCAAGGACTTGACTATGTGGTTATGATAGTCTGGAATTATGCATTCCATAATTATGAAAGTGTCTATTGATATTGCATTGGATTATTCGACTATTAGAATATCTATGTGAATAAGTAAATGACATTATTTAATTTCAGTTCTTCCATATTATAATGAAGTTCAAGTTTAAAAGGATTTTGTTTTAGTTATACATTGCCTTAAATGTTTATTCTTATTTATGAAATTTTTCACTATAATGTTATCCTTACTAATCATCTGAGCTCATCCCTTTCTATTTTTTATTTTTCCCAGGATGCAAAGAAGTATATTATGACTGACCTCCAGAAATAGTATATGGGATCCAATTGTTGTCTATGGAAACAATGTTGTCATAGTTTTCCTCTTTATTGTTTCATTTAATCATTATGAATGTATTTATACTTCAAAGGATACTAAACTAATCTGTTATTGAAGACTTGATCTTTTATGATAATGCCAATAATGTGTAATAATGCACCGACGCTGGGTTTCTGGGGTTGGGGCGTTACATATAATTACTTCATAACATTAAATTTAGAATATACTCCTAATTCACCCTCAAATAACGGTACCTAAGCTGTATAATGATAATTGAACCCTTTTTGGATTATATAATATTATGGAATAAATAATCTATCCTTAGAATGGGTAAAGGGTATTCCACACCACCTAGATTAAATATAGATTTCCTATAGGAATACTTAGTCTAAATTATGTTTTTAGTCGTAAATACTAGAGCACCAGATGATGGAACACTATGATATAATTAGTCATTCTAAATCTAATCATTAATATGAATTCACAACTCAAAAATCATAAAAGGTGTCATATAATGATGATAATTTGAATTTAGACACATACAAGGATGTGGATCTATCCAAAACCTTTTACTATATTGGTGATGATTCATCATAATTTATTCAAAAAAAATTATCATTATATTATCTATACCTCTATGTAACTCCACCACCTACACCTTTACCATACCAATAAACTTCTATACTCAGTGTAAAAAATATGATATTACTGAATAAAACCCATTTGTGGATCTCTCTCATCAATTAATTTGATATAATAGTCTTCAAAAAAACCATCCTCCTAATGAAGTGGATGAAAAAGGACATAAAATATAACTGTATGATTCAGTCAATGACATTTTATTGTGTTATTAAAAAATAAAATAAATATTGTAAATACTATTTCTACCCCATCACTAGATCACAACACTATCACGTATCAAGAGGGAATGATAAACCTATATCGGATGTAGTCAAAACCAGTAGAATTATAAGCCACTCTAAATTATGTCCCAAGTCATATACCAATTCTTGTGATCCCGCGAGGCACAGGTGAGTTGGTTAAAGGTGGTGGTGTCCTGACCCCGAGGTTCTGGGTTCGAGTCCTCACAAGGCAACGCGCACTATATGCTAATAAACCACTAGTGGGACCCTCTACCCCATTGGGAACTGGCCTAACCCCAAGGGTTGGCCACCTTGGTCCTCGCAGGGGACGTGCAGTGTGCAGGTGGGTAGGGCAGCCCAATAACTCGTTACCCAACAACATGTTTGTGATTATTTGATCTGAGGAATATGAAGATGGAGGAGTCTCTTGGGAGGGCTTCTAGGGGAAACCCTAGTCCTGATGATCCCGATCCGAGCGCGACAGAGGATGTTTTATTTCCTGGTAATGATTCATTAGTTGATAATAATTTAGACTGTGTTAGTCATATAGAGATGTTTCGATGTGTGCCCTCAATGAAATCCATGGTCGATCCGGTTTAAGGGGAGTTGGGACTGAGGAAATTTGTGGAAGAGGTGAAGTCGACTTGTATGTTTCCTGAATTTTATTTTCCTCATCCTGGGAGAATCATCAAAAAAGGACGCATTCCCATGTTTTTTTTGATAAGATTTCTTTTGAGGAGTGATTCATCCTCTAACGCTTCTCGATTATCACTCGGGTTGTTCTTCTGA
Source organism: Viscum album (assembly GCA_963277665.1). Taxonomy (NCBI): domain Eukaryota; kingdom Viridiplantae; phylum Streptophyta; class Magnoliopsida; order Santalales; family Viscaceae; genus Viscum; species Viscum album. Next base: position 910,899,979 of record OY728162.1, on the reverse strand, counting down.
AGGGAGGATCTCTCTTGAAATTCAATGATATGTCTCAATGACTCTCGTAGGTTTAGGGGTTTTCTGATTGGAGGATGATCTAAATGGGTCGTGGCTTCTACCATGTTATTTTCTCATCCGAGGCATCAAAATTAAGGGCATGAATCTACTGGTCCGTGTTGTGGAAGCTAGATGTTCTTCTAATTCAAGAATGGGTTAGGAATTTTAACCATGATATTGTCAAGGATACTCACACCAAGGTTTGGATTCATATCCGCATACTAAATTGGCTCTATTGGAATCCTAAGATTATATGGGATATTTCCTCCTTGGTTGGAAAACCCATGTGGATGGATAATCACACTGAAGATCCCATGTTCGGTCACTATGTGAGAGTTCTGGTAAAGTGGACATGGCCTAAATGCTAGTGGAAGAGGTTTTACTCACTACTAAGGATGATCGCTTCAATCTAGAGATATAGAATGAAAGACAACTAATTTTATGTCTCACATGCCACTTCTTTGATCACATAGAAGGAGAATGTAATAGGAGAAAAGTCTGTGGTTTGTGTAAAATGAAGGGTTGTTTTGATGACTTCTATAGGAAGGGTCAGGAAAAGGCTAAGCCCTCTGATCCTGTTTCTAGGCCGAGTAATCCCACTTCTAAGATGACTAATTCCATAAATTATCAGGTTTCTGGTAAGTCTGGTCATCAGGTGCTGGTCCAGGATCCAGTCATCAGTGCTAGTCCTCTTTCTGGTCATACATCTCAGGGTTCTATCCAGGTAGGTGCTGATAAACCTGCTATTCAAGTGGAAGTGCAGGGTCATTCGGTGGCCTATCACACAGTTCATCTTGATGTCTCTCGCGACTCTATATAGGGTGTTGGTGATGGATCGATCAGGTTTCCTTACATGTGAATTATGGAGCTTTTGAGGTTCCTTAGGATTCTGTGCAGGTCTCTAAGAATCTAGACACTTCTGTTATTTTGGATGTTTCTTAGGATGATTTAAAGGCTCAACCTATGTTTTCTCATGCAGTTAGTTCTAATGTTCCCTGGGATAGTTCACAGGTTGTTGATGCTGCATCTGTTTCTCAGGGAGAGCAGGGTCAGACAGTACCCTCACATACAGTTACAGTGGATGTCCCTTGAGGTTCTATGTACGGAAATGGTGTTGAGCCTTCTCAAGTCTCATTAAAAGTTCATAATAAAAAAATTTAACCTCCTGTTGACCTTGTTGTGCAAGGTTCATTGCTGGATTTACCTGCAGCTGTAAATGTTGAGGTTGCTGATTTATCTGGACAGAATGTTGAGGTTGTTCTGTCTACTGGACTACAGGAGAAGGTTCATGCTGGTTCTAAAGTTGTGTCAGATATAGTGAAAAGTGATAAGAGTGGTGATAAAATTGTTGATGGGTCCTTTTCATAGGTTCTTTTGTCTAAAGTTGTGCGAAATCCAATGTTATAGACCAGTCATGATTCAATTGGTTCATTGAGTAAATTTACACCTTTGAGTGGGGTTTTCTGCTTTGATGATATGGAGGATTCTGTTAGTGAGGGGAAACATCAACACTTGTAAGATTCACCCCCATCAATTATTCACTTGTTGTTCTAGCTAATGATTCCACTAAAGTTAGTAAGGGGAAGAAGAAGAAGGGTGAGAAGCAGGTCAAATCCGGGAAATTGCAATGGGATGGTGGGCATAACACTAGGTCCAAATCCTCTCTTCCATGAATATTCTCTTCTAGAATTTCCAATGGCTTGGTAATTCTCACATTTTCACAACACTTAGGCATTTAATTATGTCCAATAAGCCTATTCTCATTGGAATTGTGGAGCCTCTTATTTACTTCTATAAATGGAAATCCATCAAATGGTTAACCCTTGGATATTCTTTGGTTTCCCATAATGCTAGTCAGAACTCATCAGAGTCTCTATGGATTTTGAAACATGATAGTGTCTCCTTGGAATTTACCTTTTATGATCAACAGTCGATCACTCTCTCTGTTAAGATAAGTGTGTATAGTATGTACTTTACCTTTGTTTATTCTTTAAATCAGTATATTGGGAGACGTACTATATGGTCATCACTAAATATAATTTCTATTGGAATGAGGAAAAATTGGGTTATTATTGGTGACTTTAACTCAGTTCTTCGGCCTAAGGACAAGACATGAAATTGCTCTAATAGGGTGGATGCTTCTGAATTTGCTGCCTGTATTGATGCTTGTAATCTGATTGAGATTTTATTCATGGGGGCTAATTTTACCTAGCGAAGATATAACCTAAATGGGATTCAATCCAGTAAGATTGATAGGTGCTTTTGTAATGAGAATGGGGGAACTCGTGACATTTCGTTGTCTGGTATAATTCTTCCAAGGGCTAACTCTGATCAAAATACCCTTTCAATGGATTTGAATCTCCATTGCTTGAGACCTTCTCCTTTAACTTTCAGGTTTAATGATGCCTGGTTATATATTCCGGATTGTAGGCAGGTTGTCATTGAGGCTTGTGCCACTACCTTTATTGGATGTTCCTTTTATATAATGGTTATGAAGTTGAAGGCTGTGAAGGAAAATCTCAAAAAGTGGGGTAAGAATTAATTTTCATGTCTTGATCATGATATTCAAAGTGCAGGGGATAATATCATGCATTATCAAAGTCTTAATGAGGGGAAATATGTGATATCTAGTGATGAACTACTTGCTCTGTCTAAATTTAATGATCTTCTGGCTTTAAAGGAAAGTATTTATCGAGCTAAATATAATGCCATGTGGTTGAAGGATGGGTATAGAAATACAAGATTTTTTAATTTCTTATACATGGAAAAAAAGATGAAGCATGGAAAGAATTCTCTCATGGTTGATGGTGTTGTTTTCAATTCTGAAAATGATATTTTTGATGCTTCTTGTAGTTATTTTAAAAAGCATTACACTGATTTAGGGCATGATAATTCTCATAGAATGTTCGGAAATATTTCACCTTCGGTTGAGACCTTTCAGAATTATATGCTCACTAATATTCCCTCAGAAGAGGAAATCCAGAGGGTGGTGTTTTCTATGAATGCTTATAGTGTGGCAGGGCCGGATGGGTTTTCAAACTGGTTTTTCATGGATTATTGGGATATTATTCGCATGGAGTTTGTCAATGAGGCCATGTATTTCTTTTATCATTCTTATATCCCTTTTGGTGCCCATGCTAGATTTATTTCGATAATTCCAAAGAAGGATAATGCTCTTGATATTTGGGATTTCGGACCTATGGCCATTGGGAACACTATTCCAAAATTTATCAGGAAAATCCTGGCGAATAGATTGAGAATTATTTCAAATGAGTTTATTTGTAAAAATAAATTTGGGTCTGTGCCTAGAAGAAACATTCCAAATTGTTTGTATACAGCATCTGAATGTGTTAATGTTATGCAGAAAAAGGTGAAGTATGGGAATATGGCTCTGATGGTTTATATTTCTATGGCTTTTGATACGATGAAATGGTGTTTCATTTTTGCGGTGCGAAGAATGCATGGTTTATCCAATGGCTGCATCAATTATATTAGCTTCATTATTAAGTGTTCTATGTTATCTGTTCATGTCAATGGCTCTCCTTGAGGCTTCTTTAAATGCTTTAGGGGAGTGAGGAAAGGTGATCCTTTATCTGGTCTCTTTTTCTTTGTTGCTGAGGATTATTTTAGTACATGTCTTTTGGATCTGGTGCATGCTGGTTTGTATCAGCAAATGACTGTTGGAAGTGGTCTCTTTTCTCATTCATATCTTTTCTATGCAGATTATATTATGTTCTTTGGTAAGGCTGATAGATTTACTATCTGTTATATTAAGGAGACCTTTGTGCATTATGATTCTTTTTCTGGTCAAGTTATCAGTTGGGATAAATCCTCTGTGTTTTTTAGGTAAGAGATAATTGTTTCTAAGAAAAACAGAGTTTCCCAAAAGCTTGGGGTTAAAATAGGGGCTTTAATGTTTAATTATCTTGGGGTTCCCTTTTTCTAGGGTGTTATTAAAAGGTTTCATTTGGACAATATATATCTCAGGATTCTCAATCATATGGCTACCAGGAAAGATAAATCTATGTCCCATGTAGGGTGTGTCTGTCTTATTAACTCTATGATCACTTCCATGTGTGTCTATGTTTTTTCCTTATACAGATGGCCAAGAAATATTCTTAAATATTTGCAAAGTCTGATTTGAAGTTTTATTTAGAATTGATCAATCTATGATAGGAATATTGTTACAGTTTCCTAGAATGATTGTATTCGGCCTATTGATATGGGTGTCATGGGGATTAATGATCTTAAGCGCTATAATGAATCTCTCATTAAAATTATTACATGGTCCCTCTTGACTTCCAATGATTTCTCCCTAGAGTTTCTGTGTAATAGATTTAGATCCAAGTTGATAAATGGGTACTCCCTTTATGTCCCTTCCTCGATATGTCCATCAATTAAGCATGCTTATTTTAGTCACTCGCTATCATCTAAATGGGTGGTTTGTCAAAACTCGTCTTGGAATTACTGGATTACTATCTGGTTATCATGTGTCATTGTTGAGAATATTGATATTCATTCTACATTGAAGGATCATTAAATTTCTGATTTTCACAACAATATCATAGCTAAAAAGATTCTTCCTGATTCTCTGAAATTGGAGCTGGGACGTTATCATTATTCTGTGGTGGATACTTTGATCTGGTTTCCTAGTCTTACTGGAACCTTCAGCACTAAGGATTATTATAGACTCATGTGTGTTGAGATTTTATTGGTTCCTTCTTGGATAATTATGTTTCACGCTTCTTTTATTCCACCAGCTCAATATTTTCCCATGTAAAGGATTTGGAAGTGTAGATTACCTTCGTAATGGTAATTACAGCTAGATGGGTTCTCTATTGCACCTATTTTATTTCGTTGTCTTGCTTCAGATGAAACAGTTGATCATTTATTTATATCTTGTTTCTATTCATCTGGTTTATGGGATTATTTGTAGGGGGTCTTTGGATTCCATCTGAATTTAGGGAGTTTTGGACTGCTTACGGATTCTATCTACTGAGATGATTGTAGCTATCAGGTGAAACCACTTCTTCTCTCTCTAGTTTCAGCGTTGGTTTCCTTTGTCTGGAGAGCCCGAAATGATCTTGTCTTTGAAAAAAGAATTGTCTCATGTTTTGTTGGAATTCTGGAGATTCATATTTGTTTTCCTTCTTCTTCATGTGCTCAATAAGGTTTCACGAGGAATGATTTTTAGATCTGGTCATATTGCGAACTTTGGGTGTTTCTAGCAGATGCAAAAAGACAATTATGATGAAATATATCCGGTAGATCCCTCTGATCTCTCGGTGTATAAAAGTGAATGTTGATGGGGTGGCCTCAGGTGCGCTGGGGCCTTCAGAATGTTGTGGTGTTTTTCACACATATAAGGGGATTTGTTAAAGGCTATTTCTATAAATTTTTATGATATAGATTGGTGATTGGGGCAGAATTGTGGGATATGATTAAGGTTGTTCGGTATGATTCTTTTCATGGTTGGATGGCCTTAAGGATTGAGTTTGATTCAACCTTGGCAGATGATTTTCTTATAAATAATTCAAGGAATGTCCCTTGGAGGATGATTTCTTCCTGGGATGATTGTCTCAAACTTGTGGAGCATATTTTTTTGGTTTTCACCCATGTTTACAGAGAGTCTAATAAGGTTGTAGACGCTTTCTCCAAGTGTGTGATTGAAGAGGTTTGTTATTTATGGTCCTTTGTGGCACCAAATTTCTGTTATGATTTATTTGATGCTGATGTGTGTGGTGATGTGTACACGCATATTTGTTGACCCCATGTTTCCCCTCTTTGATATTTTTACTTTTTTATTAATAAAATTCTTCTGGGAGTAGGCTTAGCCTGCTTCTGAGTCTTCTGATTAAATAATTACACGCTCCAAAATCAAAAAAAATAGAAATATTTCAAAGAGTAAAAGTAGTTGATACCATAGAAAACCTATATCTTTCCTGAAACCTGTATCCTTATAAAACCGAACTAAAAAAACCAATATATTCATCCTCACTTCCCCTACTGATGAAAATCCCCATGCTAGTTCTCGTTAATATATCGTTAGCCTAGTCTATCACCCCTCATATGTTAGAATCATATACAATTATTTTCATGGTAATGCCTCTGAAGTAAAAATTATTAATTCTAAAATAAATAAAACTTTAGTTGAGCTCATAGTGAATTGATATGAATAACCATTTTTATAGAAATGAGAAAAGGTGGTCTTGGAAAAACTGAACACAATTCCAAACCTGACTATCCCAATATATATGATCCTACCTATGAAATAATTCTTTGGATAAGTTTTTATAAACATCCTCCCAATATGATCATTGTAATTAATTCATCATATCAATCATCGCTTCCATCTTCGACACCTCTAAATGTTTAGGCAATGAAAGTTAAAAAATCATGTAACTAATATCTTCGCAAAAAAAAATTCTACAAACACTTTAATTTTATATCCATATAATAAATAATTTGAGGGATGATGATTAGAAGGCCAGTGAAGTAAATCTTGATCTCTCTCAATGTAAACCCCCTTTTAAATGTGAGAGATACTCTAACCTCTTCATTTCTTTTATTATTGATTAGTGAAACATGACACAAAACTAATATTTAAAATAACATCATAAATCCAATTAAACTGTATATACTAAAGGTATAGAAAAAAACTAGCACAAATCTATTTGAATATATAAAACTAAATATAAAAATAAATAATCCCCTTAGAAACAATTAACCAAAAAGTAATATTGAGGACCTCTAACAAAAATTTCATCTCTAGATCATTGATATTATAGAAATATATCTCTAATACCTGGTAATTGAACTCATGCATTGATTTCCTCTAAGGTACATCCCCCCTATATTGTTTAACTGTATTTATGTATACCAAATTATATAACTATAACTCAAAAACATGAACAATATAGAGACTAATACTAGTATGAATTATTTTAAAATAAAAAAATAGTAATCTTATAGGTATGGGATTGTTTTAAAATTATTACATTTTTTTCTATAAAGCATCACCCAAAAAAACATTAATTTAAACAAAATTTCCATCCATGGGTCTCTAACATGATGTCAAAATAAATCACCTATTATATTTACTAATATTATGGTGCTCCCATCATGTCATAGAGAGCACTAATTTACTGGGCCTTAGTCTCTCCTGCATGATGACATGTAATGTTTGACAAAAAAAATGCTTCCCCACAAATCCATTTAAATACGGACTGGTGAAAATCTCCCAAATCCATCCTAATATTAATCTATATATATGATACCAATTTATCACCTCCCTTATCCACTAGTAACTCCATTTGAGCCTATTTTAAAGACAAGAGTAACCCCTAAGGCCTTATTCCAATTTCATAAACCTGGAAACTAACATCAAGTGTATATACCAAGAGAATGGGTGGAATTCTCTTCATATATCACATGAAGATATATATGATACCATTAATAAATACTATATAAACACTATAAAAAATATTCTATGGGACCATAATGCCTAAAAAATACATAGAGGACAAATTCTAAAAAATATAAAAATATAACCCTCATGGTATCAACAGTAACCAAAACTACTAGGTTGAAGAATGTAAAGTCCCTATATGTCTCATAATACCTCTTATAAACCTATAAAATATATTTAAATATGAATAGGTTATAATAATGGTATACTCATTTTGATACTTCTAATGAACAATCATGCCAAAGATATATAAGTACTTATTCCTTAATGTGTAGATCATATAACCAATATAAACCTAAACTACATCAACTATTCAATAATCATCAAGGACATCTTAGGAAACATAGAAAAAGTATGTAATAAATTAATATCAAAATATATAGAAATTGAGTTTACCAACACCACTCCCTATCTGTTTGTCTCTCTAGAAGACCAATGAAAAATTTATAGATTTCCTATCCCATGTAAATCATTATAAAAAATATATTTTCATGTCACAAAACACCATAAAAATCATATTAACTTTCATATAATACCATCTACCTTATTTCCATATCTCAACCAGATGTAACATCTCAAACATAGTAGGTTACTATGAAGATAAGGGTTATCAACCTCATTCTCGGCTCAAACAATACCCAACCCCGACTATTTTCCACATCATAATCCCACCAACATCTTATCAGTAATCCTTTTTTACATATTTTCATTAGAGACGACGAATTTATAATTCATTCCATCATATATTTTCCCTATAAAAAATATAGAGAGACAAAGAGGTTTTAGTAAGCCATCTATTTTTCAAAAAAATACTGATGCTTGGGGAAGACACTCGTGACCTAGAACAATAGAATTTTTTAAGGACATCAATATTTGATGAGTTTAATATAAAATAAAACATAATATACATATATATATATATATATATATATAAAGAGACACAAGACCATCTAGAATGGTTTAAAAGCAATGCTACAAAAACTCATTACCAACAACACATCCTTATCATCTCCTACTAATAGATAATGTCACATCAAAAACATCAAAAAACCCCATTATTGTACACAAAACAACCACAAAAATGAAAATATATTCCAATTAGACATTTTATTTAACCATTTATATATTTATTATTATATTATCCAAATAATATATATTATTCCATACTAGAATTAAATTCAATGAAAATTTATTCATATGAGAACAATGACCTTAGTTTAAACTTTTATCATTTCATTTAATATCACAATATCCTATTATAGAGCCACTTAATATATTCTAAATCACTTAAAAAAATTATTATCTCTTTTTTATCATGTTACATACTGTAGAATTTTTGTATGTTACATTACACAACACAAATCCATTCACCACTTCAAATATAAAGTGATACCATGCATACATCTAATAGCCATTCCACTTAACCATCCTTATAATCACTTCAACAAACATAGTCACATCGCCCCATTCAAGAACATTTTTATTCATAGAAAAAAAATCCCCATAATAAAATATAAAATTAGTTGTAACATATTAATGGAACATCACTTTTGAATTCTTTATTTCAATGATTTTTGTTAAATTATATAGAATATAATTGTTTTAATTTTTACAAAGAAAATATATACATTGAAAACATTAAATTATTAAAAATTTATGATTATAATTATTTAATTTAATTAGTATTCAATGTTATGAAATAAAAAAATAAAAAATAAAACGTAGAACCCTTAAATGTTAATAAATATTAGGGGGGTACTTCTATAAAATATCAAGGAAATACATAAAATATAGATTGGCATTTTTAGCATAAATTTCATTATTCCGTATTTTCATTATATTTAATTTAGATTTATTCATGCCATTTATTCTAATGTAACATTATAATTACAATTACACCCTATAAAAAATAATATAGAGATCTTGAATTCGTTATCACAATCAATTATTAAAAATCTTATTGAAAGAATGATGTGAGGAAGTCGATCTACAAAGACAATACCACATTTGAAATAGCCAAAACATCATAGAACAGAATAATTAGTAATCCAAATCATGAAATAGGGATAGAAAAAACCAAACCAGTAATGAAGCCTTCCAAGGTTAATACAAGGTAGACAACATTACTGGAAATGATTTGGAATACATCTTGGATCACAAAAATTTGATCACCCAAATCTAGGGTTTAATAATAATAAATGGGTAATCAAGGGTCTCTAGGGACACACCATACATCCCATAATCCTTGTGGAAATGAATAGAAAATATATCTATTCAAATGGACATATGAATATATTAACTCATGAAATTAAGGATTTTGTTATAATAGAGAATGGCCATTCTATCACGATGATAATATGAATGAATTTATAAGTTCAATTTCATGATCTCCCATATCAACCCCTATTGGATTATGATAAACCTCTATAAAATTTGTAAATTAATAGTGTGTAAAATCATAATATTATCACTACCCCATGGGTTCAAAAATATATAACAACAGTTTTTAGAATAGTAGGTCTTCTTGCTATTGCATAGTTTTCCTCTACATTATGTCCATTCATAGAAAAAATAAATAACCATAAAAATAAAATCCTTTATTTTAAAGTTGATACCTATAATACATGACCTATAAATTGGAAAACTAAAATTAAAACCATAATTATGATTATCTAATATAAAATATAATGTTCCTCATAGTTCTAAAACCTCCCAAATCACTTCATAAAGTTATCCACATCTATCATACTAAACCAATTATTCATCCTTGAAATAATGTGAATCCTAACTCTCATGTTTTTCATGAAACTTATATTAAAATATCATATACTGTGACATATGAAAAAATAAAAAATATAATAGTTATACCATAACATCACAATACTCCAAGCCATTGAATGACACACTCTTCCAGGAAGAAAAATCGAATCCAACTCCACCTTCAGTCTTTAATAATTCCCCTGAATCAACAACCATTAAATAGAAGAAAAGTAATATTTTATAACAGTATATTTATTTATAAATTGAAAAATAGTTAGGTTATTGTACATAACATTTTATACAATAGAGACCCATAATTTTTAATACATGGAATTATCATATTTATTGTCTAGAAATTGAATTCCTAGAAATAATAACATTCATGTTCAATATTATTTATTCAAATTTTTAGAGGTAGATATTAGATTCATCTAGGGATCCTAAAGGCTTCTTCCATCTAGCATAATGGAATCTCTCTACTACTAACATGTTTCTACATAAATAGTTATGTACCATCTCAATGTTTATAATGGAAGACATTTGATCTTTTATCGCAAATAGGATTCAAACGAAAATTGAGGTGATAACATTATATATTAAAATAATTATCTATTGAAATGATATATCTGAGTTTTTTAGTTGATTATATATCTTAATATATTTTTTACCATGGTTTCGAAATTACTAATTCAAACTCATTCTTTTCACAAGGGGGGGGGGGGTAATGAACATGAATATACTATTTTATGTGTCCTATCCATCTATCAATAATTTGGGTCTTTAATCTCAATTATTTAGAAGGAAAAATTTTATTATTTAATGATTTTTTCATTATAATTACATTATATATCTCAATTGAAATAATTTAAATAAATTAAAATTTATTGAAAATTTTTAGTTAAAAAATTAGGTTTCTAGCCTCATTGGTAAAATATTACATGCATTGTTATATGAGGAAATAAAACATATCAATTGGTATGAATCAACATATTTAGGTACACAATATTATATTCTTATATATTTATTGTACAATGATTATTTTTTGATAGAGACTCATAAATGGTTTAAATTTGATTTTCTATAAACATTTAGTTGTATCTTAGTGTAATGGATGACAACGATGTTATTGATCCATTCTATTATAAGACTCACTTAATATTTACTCATATAAGACTAAAGTAATTATAGATCTGTCATTAAAAAATATTATGTTCACTAATTGAATATCAATGAGAAATTGTAGTTATATTTATCAGGTTTTGATATTATAATTAATATATCATATTTACTAACAATAAGAGAGATTCATTGTGAAATTTGTGTGTTTTTTGACACATTGTGTTCTAATAGAGGAAAAATGATAAATCATAAAATTTACCATCAGTTGGTATCAAACAAAACATATCAATTATTATCTTTTAATATCAACTATGTTTTCAAAAATATTGAGATAAATTAAATTAAATAATGTTTTGTATAAGGTTTCAAATATAGGGAACAATATGGATAAGAAGTTGATAAATTTGACCTTTGTATTCTATGTAAAATAGGTATTATTATTCGATGATGTGAATTTTAATATTTGTATCTATGAATCTGTATAAGTAAATAACATAATTCTAACATTTTTAATAGTATTAAAAATATATCCCCATTTGGATAGACTGGGTTAATTAAAATAACAACATATCAATAACTATTGTTAATAAGAAATAAATAGAGACATACTGATAGTGATTCATAATAATTGAATCATTGAATATTGATGGGATTATTTATATCATTGATATTTAAATGTGATATTTGATAAAAATACCAAATGAGTTGGATTATTGAATTTGACTATTTATGTGTTTGGAATTTCTGATTGTATAGAAACATAATTAATATTAGATGATGATTCGTGGAATTTGAGTTATAAGAAACAAGAATTTTTGAATTAATCTATTTTTCTAACTCAAAGACTTTTTATTATTACTAGGATTCATTCCATGGTTTGGATTTTTTATAATAAATATTCATGATTTAAAAAATTTTGTCTCTAGATCCATTAAATTCTAAAGTACATATATTCCATAAAAATATTTTTAAATTATCTAATTGGATTTTTATATTTCTACACATTCTCCATTATTGCCAAAAATAATTCAATAAATAGGTGATTAGTTAGCAAAAATATTAAAATTAATACAACGAATAAGAAAATTTTTAATAAACTATTTTTTTAATGCGTATGGATAAAAATTATTTATTACAAGTAATAAAACATTTCACTAATATAAAATAAAAGAAAATAAATAAAAAGAATACGTCTCTATTGACATATTTCTAAACAACCACTCATGTTCTATAACCCTTATAATTTTAATGGCCCTATGTTAACTTTAATATTCCCAAACAAATTCTCCCCTCGGAGTTAGACCACAATTTTCCTATTTTGAATCTAATATTTTCATAATGAATCAACATATGAAATGTATTAATTGATCCCTCACATGTATGAATTTATCTTATAGTCAATTCAAACATCTCCTAAACATCCATAGATTATACATATTTCTTTTTCTAATCCATGCATCTCTCTACTTTGATCTTTCATTATTTATAAATGATATTAGTTGTTTTCCAAATATTGTAAGACACCTCATATGATATGAATCCTCATATGAAGATCACATATTATCCATCAATTTATCATTTATAATTATTATTTTAAATGAATATAATATATTTTCATGGATTTTTTAATGACCAAAAAGTCATATGAAATGCCTCATAATTGGTTAAATAATTCTTCTTGGTGGGCTCAAAATAACAACGGTGGTGTTGTTTATGAATTTTTTATAATTTTAAATTTATTTTAAATTTAAATGATTATGATGCATCTTAAATTCATTATATGGTCTAGGTGAGTTCATCTCACCGAGATTTTCTTTTATTTTATTTTACCCCATTTGGAAACATTAACCTCATCACTAACTAGAATCGAACATTATGTTAATTCAAGGGTGAACCATCTCAATTCAACTTTAAAAGAAAGTTAATTACCTAAGTTAGATTTTAATATTGATTATCAAATATTTTTAAAGTTGTAATAAATATTTTCTTATTTCAAATTATTCATTTGAGAAAATAGAACATTTCGAATATAAAGAAAAAAATTGATTAACATTTACTCATAATATGGAATATTATTTTTAGTAATAAAATCCCATATTTAACTAATATAACCCCTGAAATGAAATGAATTTTAATTTTATATTGTTCATAACATTGAATCAAAGTGACATTATTTTTGGAAAACAATTATCAATGATTATTGGGAATCATTCATATAAAATAGTACCCATTAATTCAATTAAATTTATTATATAACAATATTTAATTCCATTAATTTTTCCTACCTCTGTGGATTAGTTTTCCATCATCATATAGATTAAAGATCAAAAAAATTCATCTCTATTTCATTCATCTAACAGTATAATCTCTGGGTTTTTTTATGTCTATGAAAATTGAATCTGAAACAGTTGAAATATCAAAGACATGCTTTATTATTATAGTATTAAATAAATATATATTATTATCATATATATTCAATAAAAATGTTGTTTCACTTTATTAAAAATAGATGGTGTGATTAATGGTATAATACACATTAAATAAATCCACTCATTAACTTACTAATTTTTTTGTTTTCCATTCTTCCATGCGTATTTTTTGAGAATGTCACTCTAGGACATTCAAGAAATAATTGTTTCTTCCACTATTTTAAATGTATATTTCATTTTCAATAATAATTTTCATTTAGTTTAATAATTTATTTATTATTCTAAAATGAATGATTCCTTTTAATTAGCTGTTAAATTTATGAAATCTATTTCCAAATTAGGAGATACTGTTCAATTATTTTTTCATTGTTTTCCTCCTTTCATGGCTAGTAAATAACATTAACCTATTATAATTTCTCTAAATATTCATGTAATGTTTTATTAAAAAATGTTTCTCAATTATTTAATATAGTAATATTTTCATCAATACGCTATCGTTGTATCAATGAATATAATTACCCATGTTATATGTCAAGGAAATATAAATGCGTTTATTTTAAATTTATTCAAAGAAACATTTAATACATATAATGATAGAATTATATACATAAAAAATACTTACACAGAGGATAAAACTATCTAGGATCATCAAGTATATTTTTATCCTCTCTAGTAACGAGGCAATTATTCGAAGATGTAGATTATTTTATTACACATTTATGATTATTAAATTTATATTGAATAAAATTTCCAGTCATGGTATTGTATCATCACTTTAATTGATAATAAATTTTAAAAGTTTTTTTTCTTTATTTAGGGCATGTTATTATTGAATTTTTTGTAACTTATGAAATCCAAATATACCACTCACATATAATGAGATGGATTAAAATCACTTATATTTAGTTAGAATCATCTAGATAGACTACATATCACCTCAAATAATCATAGATATCAATATACACATTATTTCCCAACAATGATTTGTTAATATTTTAACTAAAAAAATATGGCATGTGGTAATCAAAAATTTGGATGAGATAAAACATCATGTATACTTCATGTGGTTGTCAAGGGTAATTACATCCATATATATTCATATATATAGTGTTCCTATTAAAAATTCAAATATGGATTTTATCGTTTTTGAAATAAAGGTATGTAATACAAAAAAAAAGAAATAAATATGATATTTAAAACTCTTGAAATTAAGAATCATCCAATTCCATTGTCAGAATAACCATTCATCAACCCATTACTCAAATTTGTATATGACAGAAACCTACAACGACTATATATAATATTAATTTTTAAACAATTCATTTTTGATAGAAATTGATTCTATTTATAATTTTATAATTCAAATATCTCTATAAAAATGTATATTAATTATCATAAATTTCCATGACCATATGTTTCATATATTTCATGGGATTAATTTCGACCTTGTATTAATGTAATTCATTTTCCCCTTCGATGAAATCCAATAATATAAAATGGTTATAATGGAATGCTTTTTCACTACATGAATATCATAAATATATTATAATATTCTCTTTATGTCACCTCAAAAACAAAATATTGAAATATTATATTTTTTCAACAGTAATTTAATCCATTTGTTAGGAATTTCTAATAAATCCAAAATGAAGAATTGGCATGAAATGTAATTACACAGGTAAGTGGTACAATATATAAAACAGAAGCTTGTGTGGTGAGAATCCTGTAATACTGTTATAGTATACCTATAATCCCATATTGGGTCATCAAGAAAATGTAATTTTTTATAATGTTTTCAATATTTTTCCCCCTAAATAAATTTCTTACATTATTTAAAACAAAAAAATACAACTTTTTACAATCTGTATAATTAGTTCCTATGTTATTCTTATAAACGTAATTTTTTTTCAATAACGTAAATATATAGTGTTTAAAACAAATACAATTGTTTATTATTTATTTTTCAACAAATTATTAATGATGATTTTTCATTATTTAAATTTCACAAAATTTGATACCCTATTTTAGGGAAGGTATATTTATTCAACCCACATTATTACATCATTAACTTCTATTAAAACATATTCCTATCTTTGGAAACATGTTAGTGATCCAAAAAAGGAAATACTAAAAATCAAAAATAATCATGTCAAAATATTCTAGTGTTTGGTATAATCTCATATCATCTTATTATGTTTTTTCATTTACAATTATCACATTATTGAAAATTCCTCTTGAATCCTTAAAACGTTTTTTCAAATAGAATCAATATATAAATTGTATAACGGTATTTTCATCAATCTAATATTGTGAAAAATATGATACTGAATGGAAGAGGATGTGTATATAGAGAAAATATTCCCCCAAAAAATACACTATAAATTCATTAATATCTTGTTAGAATAAGTAATACTTGAATAAAATATAGCATTTCAAATATAATTTAAATTTATTCTTTTCATTCCCCGAAATTCACTTCAATGTTATTCGATGCGTATGATATTTAATAATATTTTAATATAATGGGATACCCATTTTTTTAATTATAAATAATTATTCATTGTTTTTTTCATCACTAACAATATCTTAACAATATTTTTTCATTTAATCAAATGAGGATAAATAATATATTACATCATTTTTATTCATTTTTATTCATTTTCATAATTAAAAAAAAATCAAATTCCTATAATAGAAGGACCCAACATTGAATTCAATTATTGTATTCCATCCTTGTAAACTAATATTTTAATACTATAAGTTTTATGTATATTGTTACCTTTTATCTTATGACTTAAAAATTTAATTTTCCATTATATTTTCTAAAATGTACATTTCCATCATTATTGTAACATATTTCGGTGATCTCTATTGAGTAAAATAGTGATGGAGGATTTCTCATAATATCAATTTTTATATTCTTTATCTATTGTTATCTTCATTTATTATGTCCAATTGAATTATGTTTATTCTCTTTTCCTAACATCAGATATGATTCCTTCATGGAAATTTGACTTAGAGTGAACCATATTTCCATTTTCTCAACAGTCATTGGGACTTCACAGTGACACCTTAAAATATATTTTGGTCAATATAATACGGTTTTATGGTCATACGCAACTATTATGGTGAAATTATCACCTAGTCAGGGAATCCAATATATAATTTTTATTTTTTTGTGATTATTTCCAAAATTAGTGTACATGAATATATAATAATATACCAGTGGTTGGCCATTAACATGAATCAATTTTAACGCCCAGGTGTATTTGAAGTTTCTAATGTTTGTTCTTTGTTTAATTTTGATAGTAATTTTTATGGTTCCAGGTTTTAAGGCCACAAGGTTGGTTTAGTTTAAGATGGTCTATATACAAGGATGTAATTGGAATATATGGTGTCGAGATCATACCAATGAGAAGTTCTACTTATGTATCCTTCGAAGAGGAATTGGAACCCAATTTGTTTAGTCTCATATAATAGGACACAATAAACTTTTTTGGTTGTGTGATAAGGACCACATAAAAAATATTAAGATAAAATAGAAGGGAAATATGGAAAAATATTTTTAGAGATGATCGTGTTGGACATACATGTGAGTGGTGTATTTTGTTCAACATCGAGTGAAAATGGAAAAAGGTGGTTTGGTTTGTTTGACCGGTTATAATATATAACACTATGGATTGTATGGTTTTAACAGCAATATGTCTTAATGTAGGAAATATGGTAATAGCCAAAGAAAATATTGTGCTCCTACTAGTTCATTGTTTCACCATGAATATATCCCAAATAAATTTGATCTATATGAAATATGGCCTTAAAGGATGAAAGAGGGGTGTCAGATGAAATAGAGACCAATGAGTATTTATGTCAAGAATCATAGGTTACATGGCCCGATGAGGGGGGGGACAAGTATATTGGTGTGGAATATATCCCTGTGAGGGTGTATAGAGATGATGCACTACCATAAAACTGGGCCTCCGCAGTGCCACCCATTAACAATTCCAAAAAAAGCGCTGATAAAGGAACTCCTTTATCAGTGATTTTTTAGCGGTCTGATAAAGGATGACTTTATCACCACTATTTTAGTAGCGCTAATAAAGGAGGGCATTATCAGAACTTTTTCCTAGCGCTGATAATGTTTATATTTAAACAAATCCTGAAAAATAATATATTGACATATAAGTATATTTATATTGATATAAATATAATATATATTTTTAAAATATGTTTTAGATAAGTATAAATAAACTCTTGCATTTAATATTAAAAAAAGTTAGTGAGAATGGATTTAAAATATTTTAAAAAATATTATTAATTAATAATACTCTAATTATCATCAACTATTAATCATTCAATAATAATTTGAAGACCCAAAAAATCAAAAAACAAATATCTAAAATAATTTTAAAATGTAACTCAAACATCAAACAGCCCTAACTTTTGATCCAGGTGTCCGTTTGAGCTCTAAAACATACCAAACCAAATCATGTGATGATATCTATGCGCTAATGAACCCACATAATAATATATTACATTTTTTAGGCCAAAACGCTGAGAAGGCCTCTAAAACTGAGTTTTTACTCGGGATACCCGGATTATTTAACATTCAAACAGCTATAACTTCTGATCTGGATGACCTCTAGGCCTGTATCACATATCATATCTAATATTCCTTCAATTTATTCATTTTTACTAGTTGTGGAGTTGAAAGGGAAATCTGGATTATATGTTCTGGTAATTTAAATATTCTATAGATTTTTAGATACACATATATATGTATTTATTTTTAAATATGGGCATGTGTGTGTGTGTCTCTGTGTCTGTGTGTGTTGTATGTATGTATGTATGTTTTTATTTATTTATTTATAAACTCACATAATAAAAAATATTTTATAAATGTATTTAAAACTAATATTATAAATATATATTATTATACAAATAAATATAAAGATAAAAATTATAACAATATCTATATCTATATATTTATAGATATAACTATATATTAATATACAAATAAATATATATACATTAATATATGAATAAATATATATTTATTAATATAACAGAATATGTTTATATTAGTATTAATCTATATTAATATAAGAATAAATATAACTATATATATATCATTATATAAATAAAAAAACTAAATGGCTTTGCGGTAAAGGTGCAGGCGTGCAGGGGGGTGGGGGTCTAAAGTTCGAGTTTTGGAGGATGCAAGGGTGCGCGGGCATGTGGGTGGGGGTTTCATGGGAAATGCCCCTTTTATCAGTGCTAAAAAGGCATTGATAAAAGGGGTCTTTTATCTCTGCTAAAAAATCACTGATAAAGGCCCCTTTAATCAGTGCTTTTTAGCACTGATAAAAGACGCCATATATCAGCACTTTTTTTAGCACTGATAAAAGGGACCCTCTATAATCTCCTTGATTAACAGTGATTTTCAATCAATTTTAATGCCCTTTTGTAGCGCGGATAAAGCCCATATTTTTAGAAGTGATGGTTGTGAGTTTAAACCATGAAGATTCATCCTATGTAAACCGCAATACAGTATTAATTACTAATGTAGTCTGAGTTACATAATTTAGGGTCATTGGACCGGAAAGTGTCATTTCATTAAACATAATCAAAAATTTATGTTTCCATGTATATTTATATAATTATAAATGAAAATTTTCTACAGAATTTAACATCTTGTTATTGGGATGTTTATGTTGTGAATGGTGAATACCCGATTATTTATTTGTGACTTTTCATATGTGGATTCTCTAGAATAAGAAATCCAATATTTGTAATTTTTAAAGGCCTATAGATATGGTTCTTACACCTAGAAGTGGGACTATTACATCATCTTTAATCTTTTTGGTATGTGGGGAGATATCATGGTCGCCCACTTCGGATCATTGGAATCGAATGGTGGAAGCAGTTCTTATGAAAACATTGAATGAATCCCTTTCATAATGGAATTTTTCATCCACCAAGTACCCATGGTAATCAAATTTGGGTTTTGATGGTCCAGATTACATTCCACGGACTATATATGGTCTCACCGATGTCCCTATAGTAGGGACACACATAAATAATAGAGTAAATATTTTTAAATTCCTTGGGTACCTTATCAGTTATAGTGGAAATGTGGGAGATAAATTTTATCATATGAATTCATAATAAACATGGATTATCATAGGAATACATACTGTGACCCCATTTAATAGGTGACTTTGAGGGTGGCTTTGATAATTAGGAACCGAAGTTAGAGACTTGTGTGATAGGACACTCTATCCTTCAAAATAAATCCAATATAATACTCTAGTGTCATAGAAAAAGAGGATAATTCAACAAGTATATGGTTGAAGGGTAGTTTCTATGTAGAAAATATCCTTGGGTGAATATTCATTAATGAGTACGTCCTAAGTAGATGGGTCTCCCAATGGGAAATCCTTGGTGATGGGTCACCTATGCTGAAATCATTGGATGATTGGTCCCCAAGGTGTAAAATCTAGCATTATGGGTTCCCTATTTAGAAATACATTGTATATGTGGTACCCATGTGGGAATACATAGTATATGTGTCACCAAAAAAAATTCTATCAAGTAATTGGTCACATGAGTGATGTGTTTTCCATCCATGAATAACTAATAAGAATATTGAACATGTATAGTAGGCATGGATTCCCTTATCCCTAGTTTAAGGGGAATGAGTTTAAAGTGTAACTCATAATTATTTTCAAATCCATATGTCTCCATTAAAAGTATCATAATTCATTTCACCAGTTTTAGGTTCCGTAGGATACTTGATGGGGGTTTGGATACCTGGGTACTAGAAACTCATAGAGCTTCTCTCTTTTCTAGAAGTTGGGAATCTTATGGTCTTGGAGGAATATAATTCTTATGTTGAAAATAAATCAAAGAGATTAGGGAACTTGTTATGGATAAGGTGGTTGGTCTATAAAGGTGGACGGGGTAGTGTCGCCTTTGTGCTAAGGCGGTGTGCATAAGTGGCTTAGTTATAACAGTTTTGGCATACATAGTGGGTCTTAGAAGAACATTCTTGAACATAACCCCAATGTCTCAAAAGAAATATTAGATATTTTAAAAATAAATCTAGGTCCTCTAAATATTAATAATTGTCCTCTAATGGTAAAACCATCAAACCCCCCCCCCCTCCCCCTCAAAATTATATCGGATCAAAACTAATATGATTTTCTTCTAAGGTAATTTTTTCTCTAATCGGATAATAAATTGGGGAATTATTGGGTTGGGTAGAAAATTAGTTTTGGTGATCCATAAAATCTATAAATGCATGTGGATTAGGTGATCCACATAAGTGGGGATGGGCAAGACACATAGCATGCACTTGGTGAACAGGTCATGCCTTCTATAAATAGTTATGGCCCCCCTGGAAACCAATATCGACTAGAGTGATCACTACATATATAAATTCATCTCATCCATCATTATAAATATTGGTAGTAATGGGAATCATAGTTTTCCTTAGAAATATTTCCCTTACTACCTCTAGTATTGTGAAGGGATTAGTTGATGCACTATAGTGAGGGGATTTTGTGAGGAATTATTTAAGGGTGACATAGAGAGGAACCATGGAATGGGGCCTTAGAAAAAGAATCCAACCAATAGAGATTATGGATATCCACCTATGTGATGTATCCAAGGTGAGGTCACATGTAAAATAAGACTTGGTGGGGTCACTTGTGTGAGAGAATTAAAATTGTATAATTCTTAATAGGGAAATTTCATATTCAATACACCCTTTTCTTATGGATGTTTCCATTATTCAGTGATTTATGATACCATTTGGTTTTTATCAATTAAAAATATTATGGTGACAAAGACATGAGATGTTTTATCAGATAAAGAGGACACTAATATGATAAAATATATGGTATCAAGTGTTTATTATGTGTACAATAATGAAGATAATCCATTTCTGTTGAATCATGAATAGGTCATGAAGATCCATCATCAAGAATAATTGCCATTGAAATTCATTCCCTTATTTTATAACTAGATAATAACTTGCAGCACTATTTCTAATCTAGAAACCTATCTTATATGTTCATGGTTCCAATAATAAAAAAATACGGGTACTAAAAAAATATTAATAGTTACTATATTCTCAAAGAGACAAGATGTTTTTACTAATTTCATTATCACACTAAGAAAACTCCAAAAAAAGCATGATTATAGAAAAAAACATGGTCATTTTTCTGTCATTCATCAATTTTATACTAACTAATAATTGGGTTGGAATAAAAAAAATAACTTTCTCTTAAGAAGATTCACTAAAGTTGAGTGGATGTTGGATTATTCAGTCTGGTATCCTCAACTTAATTTTAGAACCACCTCAATGATAATACCATATATGAGGCCATATTTATTTCCATGAAAAAAATATAAGAAGACAGACATGGTTCTAGAGATTTTGAGTCAATATATTCATCATAAAAATATCTTTCACCATGCCCATAAAAATTTGGGACTCAAACTATGTGATATTTACATGATCTGAGGTGATCCAATACAATCAATCCATGTATAATGAGTTTATTTACACTCAATATACATAGGGAAGGCCATTATAGGACACAAAATTTTCCATAGTCATTGTTGAAATTATATATGAATATCTTTGGGAAATATCCAAATCACTGAGATGATATCATTTTTCAAACATGGACGAGAATATTCCAAGACAATTGACAAAATGGGTTTAGAAGAAAATATACAATGGGGTTTCCTTACAATTGGAAAATAATGGATTATCAAACATACTTTAAAAAGTATGAGTGAGTTGAAAAAAAGAAATTGGGGTGCCAAATCAACCAGATAATCTCTAAAAACATTTATAGAAAGGTTCCTAGCTATGTGATTAAGATGATACCTTCCTGTAGGATATGACTCCAATAGTGATATTAGATTAATCATGTTTGTAATATTGTCCTAGAAAGTGAAAGTGGATAATGTGGATCAAAATATGACAAAAAATAATAGACCACCCACACTAGAATGCTTGTAATGAAGGGAATTTGAGAATTATCGAAATAGTTTTAAGAATTCTATGGTTTCTGTTTATCAGTGTCAACATGATGTCAATCCCAAATACCAAGGTAATTCTCAGGTGATCCAAACAGTTGATGTAGGATATGATAGTGATGTGGTGAATGGTAAATTTATCATCCACCTTAGAAATTATAATATAATATTTTATTCTAACTCTACACACTCTTTTAAATCTATAGTTGTTTCAATGGGTTTTGAATTATATAATCAACGATTTTATATTGTGTTACAAATGAAAACTCTTAATACTATAATAGTATCATTCCTAGTCTATAGTTATTCCCCGGTTATAGTTTTTGGGAATTTGATTCCTAATATTCTTGGGATTCTCACATTATTGGAATTTGATGTAATTTCTCTCAAGGATTGGACTTATTTATATAGATACTAGGTCAATTTACATTTAGGGGAAGTTATTTTCTAATTCCAAATGAACGAAACCACATGTATCAGTGTGTTGATAAAAATAATATCCCACAGGAAAAAACAGCAATTATATTGGTCTTGATTCCTTTTAAAAAATAATGATTATCTCATAAGGTTGGTGATAAACTCAACATGGATTATATCCTACTATATGAGAGTTTGTAGTTGTATTTCATAAAGAATTGTCTAGTATTACACCAAATAAAGAATTTTAGTTCCAAATATAACTAAAATTTGGTTATACACCTATCTTAAAGACTCTATATAGAATGGTCATGATGGAGTTGAATTAATGGAAAAATAAACCACATGAAAATTTTGAAAAGAGTTTCACTAGGCTATGAATGTAACCTTTGTGTGGACATATTATTTTTGTTAACAATAATGGTGGATGAATGTGACTCTTCATTTATTTTATATATTTAAACAAGATAAAAATACATAACAAATATCTTATAGCCCATATAGATAACATGTTTGATTAACTGTGTGGAGCTCAATACTTTTCCAAGATTGACCTCCGTTATTTATTTCATAAACTGAGGGTTAACAAAGAGGAAATACAAAATTCAACATTATATAAATGTTATGAAAACTGTTAATATATTGTGATTCTATTTGGTCTTAGTAATGCATCCATTGTAATCATGGATTTAATGAAAAGAGGCGTTATATATTAGACAGATCAGTATGTTTCAGTCTTTATGTGATATTATTATATATTAGAAGAGTAATAATGAGTATGGAGACTATTTGATAATTTTGATCAAAACACTATGGAATAAAAACCATTAAGAAAAAATTACCAAGTATTAATTTTGGATTCCGATATTTTCATTCTTGGGTCCTATAATATAATGTCGTGGTATATAATGAACACTGATTTTCATATACTAATATTATATATTTTTTAGATGAATATTCAATACATTACAAAAATATATACCTTAGGTTCATATTGTTTTAGTGTCTTTAGATAATACATACACAATATTATTCTTTCATCACATATCTTCATGATATCCCATGAAGGACTTCCCACATTTTAAACTTTACATTCACACCCTACATAAAACCTTTCTCCATAACTGAGAAAATAGAAACATAGGAAAGGGTTATCTCAGATTCATAGTAATGATAAACATTGGATATATCAACATGAAATGATTATAAGGGTATTATAAAATGAGAATATCACTTGAAAAACACACCATGCATATCATAGATCAAAATCTTGAATCATGGAATAAATACTGGTAGTTTATAATACAAGAATCACAGTGTAATCAAAGAATAAGATCCATAATAACATAAAATTGTTATAAGAAATATATTCATGGAATAAACATAAACTTATAACATTGTAAACATTTTTAAATAGATAATGATTCACTCATTGTGTTGTGAATATGAAATCACGCTCCAGTGTAAACTTATGTACATCAATGAAGATCCAATAATAACCTCAAATACATGAATATTGGTTAATTAAAAACCTTATGGACATGAAAATAGGTTCATTAATAAATTTATAGACTTGAATATAAGTCCATTATAAACCTGATAGACATGAAACATCGTCCACAGATAAACATGTGAAAATGAATGTAGGATAACACATAACCTTTTGTGCATGAATGAATTTTCATGAATAACATTACATACTTGAAAACAATTACATACATAACATTGTGAATATGAAATAAACTTCCCAAATAATAGATATTACTCAGGGGTTATCTATATTTACCCAATTCATTAGGGGGACATATAGTTCTCACACATCATATAACTCATAATTTTTTTTTGCCATATGATCATAAACATTCACAATATCATAACATATATCAATGCTATGAGTTGAAAAATAATTTCATCATAGTATAAACCAAATAATGGAAATGGATTTCATAATAATACAATCAATTCATTATAGCATAACCCATATAAATGAAAACAAAATTCATTAACATTTTACATTATAATAATAAATCACCCAAAGAAATAATATAGATGGTTCAATTATATCATATCTCTAGTTAAACATAAGAGACAACAAAGGTTTTTAACTTTTATGAATAAAAATTACTTAAAAAGGTCATTAGAATAATCGTGATCTTTAAAATATAAAAAATTTCAAATTATTAATGAAAATAATTTCTTTGGAAAAAACAATTAAACGTGTAATGTAATCCTTAAATCAGAAACCACTCATATCGTTGGGAAATACCATTCATGTCTTACTTGTTAAAAAATTTTACTTTTATATTTTTGGTAAAAAGTTAAAAGTAACGGATTAAGAAAAGTAGATGAAGATACATTTTAAATATTTTTTTAAAAATAAAAACATTGGGAAAAAAATAATTTATATATACCTAAGATAATTGAAAAAATATTATATAAAACATTTTTTGGATAACATGGTCATTGAAGGGAAAATATTTTTAACTGAAGAGAAAAATAATGTGGATTTTTCATTTAAAAATATTATTCTAGTATCATAAGTGTGTGACGATAAGAAAATTAGAGGAAAAAGTATTATATATAAATAAAAAAATTTATAAACAAATTAAATAATTTTTTTATCGGTAGATCATAATATTTCATCATTTGAAACTTATTCACAAACAATCCCAATAAACAACGGGATTGTAACCAAAAACCTCAACAACCATGGAAACATTTGAATCGTAATCCAATTGAAATAAATAAACATTTATAGTTTTTTATATTCTATAATAATCAAAACAAGTGACATTAATTTAATTCATTAGTATTATTTATAACAGATAAAATAAACAAGTGCAAATATGGGAGGCGTCCCATAGAAATAAAAAATGATTTGAAAATACCTTAAAACATTGGAAAATTATAAATCACAATCCCCATTAAATAAAAACATGAAAATAAACATTAAATATCATTAAAATAAATATATTTTTGAAATCACATTTCAATAGGTAGTTATATAAACTACATAAAGGAAATGAGTGGTAATTTTACATAAGACTCCATGAAATAAAATTGAGACTATAAATCCCTTGCATTGAGTCTCGACATCAATCATAAAAATTTAAACCACATGTATAATAGATATTGTTTTCTCATAAATATATTATATAATAGTTAATATACCTATCATACCATATATGATCTTCGTATGACCTTTATTACCCTATTATTAACAATTATCTAATAAAATTACATTTTGGGTAATAACTACTTCATTTTTCATGTATCATTTGGTATGGTATTTTTATTCCTTTTACATTTATCATGATTCCATAATATAAATTTTTATAAAAATTATATAAATATCATATAAATTAAATATATATGAATTTATATTATTACATACAATTTAGAGATAGAAAATTAATTATATAGTTCATGGAGAAGTTAGGTCATACGATCACATGAATGTTGTGTCCATTTTCTGGATTGATGGAATGAAAGGAACATAAATAATATATGGAATTTAAATAATAAAATTTACTTCATATATATCATATATATTCACTAAATAAATTCTTGTTAACTACAATGTAAAAAATAAAATAAATATTTATAACATAGCTTCATGGAGGAGGTGGTCCACATGTACACACAAAAATTTTCATTTTCCAACGAATTCGAAGAGAAGAAGTAATATGTTATATTATAATTAAATAAGTAAAATTACCTCATAAATATAATATAAATATGTTAAATCCTTCATTATATATTTTTTCCATAGTAAGTGATTGAATATGAATTACCTTAGTTCACGGGGCGGTAGTCCGCCATACAAATGATCCGCAGTTTCATTTCCAATTTGATACAATATGAGATATATATAAGTTATTCTGTAAACATAAATATATTTAAATACATGTGATATATTAATTAATATATATCATCATTGTTAAATAATATTTGAATTTAGTGGAAGATTAATTGTTTTAAATACTCTAGGATAAGAACTATGACTCTTCCTTGGATAATCTCTTAATGTCATCACCAAAGGTCATCCTAATAGGGATAAATAATAAAAATAAGTCAACTCGGATAAATAGAGGTATGTTAGGAAGATATATTTTAAGAAATGTATGAACCAAAAGGTTTTTGAATATTGAATAGGAGACGAAAAATAGTTCACCTTTACAATTGGGGGGTGAAAAAAGTTAGAATTGTTTATAATAAAAAAGGTACAAAAATGTTTTTCAACTATCACAAGACACCAAAGAGGCTCGTTGACAAACCTTAAATGTTACAGGGTCCAAATTTAACCATAAAACAGGAATTAGAAATTTTTCATGTTCATTTTAGTCCTTATTGTTTAGTTTAACCCTCAGCAAACTTGTTTTAGCCTTAATCACAAAAATTAATTTTTTAATATTTTTTCTATTTATTATGTCCAAAAATTAAGTTTAAAATATTATATATTTAAAATTATTTTTTATCCAAATATTTAATCCATTTTTTAAAATTTAATTAATTGGAGTTGAAGAATTTAATTGAAAATTAAACCTATATAAGTAATAAAAAAACATTCCAAAGAAAAACAATTTAAAACTATAAAACATTTTTACATAAAACTTAAACATTAAATAGATTAAAATTAAAAAATTTTATTTAATAATAATATAATTTCAATATATGTACTATTTATGAAATTGAAAAACATGATCTATCTTTTTAAATACTTTAAATAAAAAAATCATTTTTAATAAAATGTATTATGTTTTTACTATTGAAAAAAGCATAATATGTTTATAAAATTATAAATAATTTACTCAAAGATAATTTTGGAATGTCGAATTCAGAAATGAAGTTCATTTTTTAAAATATACTTCATAACGACGTAATATTTTTAATTTATAATAATGGAGGAATTGAACCACTTTTTAGAAAAATATAGCTCTTAGCATAACCCTAGATTTATTCATATCACTTTCTTAGTGAAGATGGTAGATGAATGATAAAACATTTAATTGAATATATAATTTATAAATTTAATTATATAAATTAAAATATATAGGATATATTAATTTATTATTATGAAAACAGATTGTGCTCCTAAAAGGATATTTTAAAAAAATTCCTTTACATTCAAATGATTTTTATTTTTATTTCTAACAAATTTGATAACCAATTAATTTATAATATAATATTTGAACCATTTAGTTTACATAACATAGTTATTCCTTCTAAAACATATGAATTTAATGTTTAGCATATAATTTACACCATAAATAATAATACTTTAAATGTATAGTGTGGTTTGTATAAAAATGGTATATCCTGTGACAAAATCAATCAAAGAAATTAATTTTTTTAAATAATAATTTCCTAAAATCATAGAGAGTTACATTATACACCAATATATAAATTTCAAACACATAATTTCAAATTTATCATAATAATAATGGGTTTGAAATTTTAATATTACTTTATACATAACCCACAATGTGAAAAGGGTTAATAAATTTTAATCATTATAATATGTAAGAAACATTATGTAGTTCATCTCAAATAAAAAAACATGGTTTAGAAATTGGATAACATTGGTGGAAAGTGATAATATAGACTTGGAAGAAAATATGTGTTCCCAAATACTAGTATAGAGTGATAAAGAAACTGTTCAAGAGATTGTTGATGACCACAAATCCATAAAAATTTTATTGTTGTAAAATATATTATTCTTATAAAAAATTAGTGTAAATGTATAACTTTTTTATTTCAAGATCATTTTCTTAATGTTGAGAATTTTTCATGATAATATATACTTACTTTATTTCATTCCAATTTTTTAAAAATATCTCATCCTTCAGTTGTGTGTGAATCTATTTACACTTCATCTCTAACTCCATGAAATAAAGATGACTTTTTTTAGGCCTAAAGAACTAATGGATCAGAAGATCTATAAATAAATGAAAATTAATTCATTAAATATTTAATTATTATGAAGACAAAATTCTTTATTATATGTTATCCAATATAATGTGTTAATATAAAAAATCTATAGTATTACCCAATGTTATACTTATTCCATATAATACATTAAAAATAAACAATATGCTCCTTTATTATAAAAAATCACATATAATCAAATATATTCCAAGAATCTGAAAATTCAATCCAATCCCTTATAAATTCAAACTCACTAAACATTTTCAAGGTTACCGATACTATCTGATTTAATTCATCATTTTATATCATCTCATTATCCTAGTTTAACACCATTATGTCATCATCTGACACATATAAATGGTTATCTTTCTGCCAATCATGTTTTTCCATAAAATATAACCTTACCATTAAATTAATTTCCGTGATCATTATTACCATTCCCAATTTTCATTCAAATACATAAAGGAAAAATGTTACAGAACAATACTTATAATTTACATGATTCATATAACCAAAATATAATTGATATAAAACATCTTCAATATAATTATCAAATGTCAATACATAAAAATTTTAATCCTTTCACTTCATTATTAAACAATTTACCGAGACTCTTAATTTTGTTCCTTAGTACTTTATTCCTAAAATATGAATTATGAATATTTTATTATTATGAATCAATCTCAACTCAATCATGATTATTAATTTTAACATAAAAAATACTGTGAAAATAGCACATAACATTCATATGTAATTTTTAGACACTTTTATCATCAATAGTAAACTGAATACACATACAACCTATTTTATTCTTCTCTCAAGATTCCACTAGGAATGATATTTTCATAACTCCCATACTTTCCACATTTAAAATATTAAATGATCAATAATAAAATTCAAAAAACAATACTCTCATTCATTTTTTTTACTAAAATTCAAAATTTTCATCTGTAATTACAAGATTTGTGTTCTTCTAATACAACTCAAAACATATCCATGTTCCTATGAGACCTCAACTTGGGTCCTTCTTCTCACATTACAGATATTTTGGAAGATGAATCTTATTTCCACTATGATCTTCATTAAACTACATATTTCACCTATTGGGCCTATCAAGAAACTCAACAACGTTGAGATTGTTAATAATATAATGAGATAGTTGATTATCCATAATCGCAGGGTTTTTCATAGTATATCCTATTTCATTTGGTTTATTGTTAGGATAATCATTCCATTAATAATCACATTCATCACTAACCTGGTTCATGTGGTTTCTATCCATTTACTAAAACCAAAATCATACTGAGGGGAATAATAATTCATATGTGATCCCACATAATCATCTTAGGTTTTATAAATAATGGACCATTATTTTCAATATAAAATACCTTAGTTTTATCCACACTCATCCCTTATCAATGCCTATTTAAATCTGTCATGATGGATCATATATTGTTTGTGAGTTTTCAAAGAATATCTCTAAGAGATTCAAACCGGGTGTATCCCAAGTCCCATTATTTTTCCCCGGTTGATGATATGGTCAAATCCCATTGGACACTTTTTTGAGTTATTACCCCAATTTAAAACTATTCCAAATTTACATCCACTTGAATTATATTATGAGGGGTGTAATTTCTCTGAAACTACTCACTCTATCTATCACAAAATCCTAGAACATTTTCCTACAGGATGACTTGTCCATAGACTTATCCCAATGTTTATCACTAATCTTTTCCCATAATAGATCCAATGTGTAACCAATAATTTTAGGTGATACCAACTATAATGAACTTGGAATGTCATAAATAAATATTACATTTTTTTAGAATAATATTTAATACATTCCAGAAATACAATTTTGAGGTCTGTAAAGATTTATTGTGTTTAGATACTAGATACAAAATATTCTTATTTCATGAATGATCTTGAACAACTATCATAAATATATCTCCACATAGTACACTTTATAGAAACACCATAATTAATAACATTCTTTTTTATCCTAGGAAATGGAAACATAAGAAAGGTTGATATCAGATATTATGTAGGGTTAAACATTAGACATATCAACATAACATTTTTTTAATGGTATGATAAAATAAGAGAAAAATTTGAAAACCCAAACCTTCATAACATAGATCATAATCTACAATCATATGGTAAATCTCGATATTTCATAAGACATGAAACATAATGGAATCAAAGGACATGATTCAATATAACATTAAATTGGAGTAAGATAAATATTTTTTTCATAGTCATAAGATTATAACATTTTGAACATGTTTGAATTGAAATAGTTTCTCTCATTATATTAAATAAGTGAAATCATTCCATAGAATAATCTTTTCAACATGATAGTTGTTCCATGAAAAACCTTATGACCTGAAATAATGTTCAAACATATCCTTTTAGAAATTAATGTATATCCAATCATTGGCTCATGGAGTAGAATTAAATTAAATGAATAAGCATATGGAATATTAATCTGGTCTATCTAGAAACATATAATAATGAAATTGGGTTCATTCATAACATTATGGATATGAAATGAGGTCCACAAATATCCTAATAGACATAAACTAAGGTACACAGATAAGCTTATGGACATGAATGTAGTTCTGTGCGTAAACTTATTGACATGAAAGAAGGTACATGAATAAACCAATATAAATCAAAGGATTTCCACGAATATGCCTATATATATGAACTCATGTCCATGCCTAACCTTGTTAACATGACAACATCTTCATATATAACATAATCAACTTAGGAGTCATCAATATTTACCCAGTTCATTGGAAGGAGATATAGTTCTCTCCTATTGTATAATACTTACATTTGTGTGCAAAAATATAATAAAGCATTTAATATATCAGAACCTATATATATTACATTGGTTTAATAAAAATTTCATCAAAGAACCACCCATAAAAAGGAAAACGTTTTCATAATCAAATCATTAATCCATTGTAGAATAACTTTTGGAAAAGTAACGGGTTTCATAAACATCCCTTAATCATGATTGTAAACTAGCTTGAGAAATAATAATTGTGTTATAATTGGATAATATTCCTTGTATAACATTAGAAAATACTAAATTATTTTTTCATTGATGAATAGAGATTCGATAGAAATTTTTTTATAACATTCATGAGGAAAATATCCATCGTATTTTGAAACAAATCCTTAAAATCTAAGAAAATAGAAAACTGTAGAGAAAATATATCCTTTAGGAACACCACAAAAAACTTCTAAATTATTCATCATATCATTAGTAAGTCAAGAGGGATTGAAATACCATTCGTGTCATACATGAAAAAACAATGATTCCTTTCCATGTTTTTATAAAATTATAAAATTACCTCATTCAAAAAATGAAATAAATATTTCTTGTAATCCATTTTTTAAATTAGAAAACATTGGTAAACATGAATATAATTTTTTTCGGATAATATTAAAAAAAATTATTTTAATTTTTTTTAGAATACATTTACATGGAATAAAAATTACTTTCAACTAAAGAGAAAAATAAATTTTATTTTTCATTAAAAAACTCATTAATTATCTTGAGTACATAAATATAGTGAAGTAAAATTAGATCATATATTCTATAGAAACAAATATAGGATCATAAAATTCATGAATTTAAAGAAATTTTTATTATAAGATATCATCATCGGAAACATAATCATAAAAAATCCAGATAAATAATGGGATTGTAACATAAAAACATTACCACTTTGGAAAATTTTTAATCATAATCTCAATGAAATAAAAAACATTATTTCTATGTGAATGTCCAAAAAAATATAATTATATGTATGATAAAATACATTCCTGGGAATAATTTACACCACATAAAAGAAATAAGTACTGAATATGGAAAAGGTCCCAAGATAATAAAAGTGTGATGAAAATCTATTACCACATTGGAGAATTTTTAATCTTAAGTCCCATTAAAGAATAAAATAAAATTTATATTTATATTTAATTAAAATAAGTAAATTAACTATATTACATGTTAATGTGGTAGTATATATATCTCACAAAAGAAGCATGTGTTTAATATGTAGTAAGTATCCCATAAATAAAAATGAGACTACAAATAACTTACCTTAAGTCATGACTACCATCGTACAATATTTAACCTCATAAATAATAAATATAATTTTTTAATAAATATATCTCAAAACCATAATTATATATATCAAACTATATATGATTTAATTAGGAAATTTTATTATTCTTTTATAAACAATTCTTCGTTAAAATCATGTTTCAAGTAATAACTGCTTTAATTTTTCATGTGTGTTTTTGTTTTATATTTATGTCCTTTTACTTTGATCTTGGTCATGTAATTTAAATAATTCTAAAAATTATACAAATATCACATATATATTTGTTATAAATTTATTTGTATTAATCCATACAACTTATAGATATAAAATGAATTTCATTTTTCATGGGGATGGTAGGTCGTACATACACATGAATGTTAGTTCTATTTTCACAATGGGTGGAATGAAAGGAAGGTAAATAATATATCACCTTCATAGAAACAATTTTCTATCATTTATATCTTATATTTTCCCTAAATCAATCCTTATTATTATCCATGTAAAAATAAAATAGAAATTTTATCAAATATCCTTGTGAAAGAAAAAGTCAATAGCTACGCCCGACCGACATTATGAATTTATGATATAACTATCATTATATCTAGTTGTGAGATGAAGTGATGGAAAATGAATTACTTCAGTTCGTAAGTTGTTAGTCCACTGCAATCATGATTGATGATTTTGTTTCACATTTGATGGAATAGGATATGGATGTAGGTTATGAAGATAACTTAATAAAATATATGTATATTTTGTATAATTATTTTATTATATCACCATAATTTATTAATATATGAAGGAGGTGGAATAATAAATGATATAAAGACACCCGGTTAAGAACAATACCTCTTTCTCAAAAAACACATCTGTAGGTTAGCACCAAAAGACCTCATAGGAGGGTATCATAATTTTAATAATGGCTTTAGGACATGGTTATGGAACTAATAAAGATATTTGGGTATTTATTGACCGAACCAAAATTATTTTATGTTTTAAGAGGAAAGGAAAGGGGTCGCACTTTTATAATTGAGGGAGAGGAAACATGTGGAATTTTTTAAAATAAAAATGTTTACCCACATTTTAAACATTCGAAAAACCTATAAAATGGTTCATTATCAAAATTAAGATAGGATAATGTCATAATATGACCATGAAATATAAATTGGAAAAGTTGTTAGGTTATTTATACCCTTATCTTTTTTACTTTAACCACTAGTAATCTTGTTTTAACCATAGTAGTGGTAATTAATTTTTTATATTTAATAATAAAAAATTTAATCAAACCATATTGTATAATATTAATTAATATTATTAGAAATAAGAAATAAATTTTAAGTAATGGAATTCACATAAGTGGCATAATTTAATTTAAAATTAAACCCACGAATGCAAGAAAACAATGCTTTCCAATGAAAGAATATGAAATTTATAAAATGGTTTTATATCAAAATTCAAAATAAAATGTATTTTAATGACATAAATTGGATAAAAAATAATATATTTAGACTAATTTTACTTTTAAACCATTTAAAAAAAATAATGAAACTTTGTAAATACATTAAATTAAAAGGTAGTTTTTAATTAAATGTAGTAATTATTTCATCAAAAAAATTAATCCTTTCATCAAATTTTTAAAAATTAAATATAACATAATTTTTCTATTATTACCTAAAAAATAATTTCATATTTTTCAATTTTTTATTAACGTGGAAGAAATTAATTTTATTTCATGTGTCTAATGGATCCACATTTTAGAAAAAACAACTCTTAAGCATAATATTATATTTATTCTAATACCATACCTAGAAAAGAAACTATATTAATTTTAATACGTTTTACTAAATATAAAATATATAAAAATCATTAAATTAATTAGAAAATTGTCGATAATATAATTAATTAAGATAAAAACACTATGTGAATCGGAAATATATTTTTGTAAAAACATTTATTTTACATGAAATGATTTTTATTTTAATTTATATTAAATTAATAACAAATTAATTTAAATTATACATGTGTAAACCATATTTGGTTTTATAATTTATGAAGAAAAATTCATGCACACCAATTTAATGGATTGGTTGTAACTAAAACCTTAAATGCTAATTTTTTAATAGTATAGCGTTGTTTTCTAAAAATCATGGTTGTATGTATCACACCTATAGAAAAAAACTTATTTGAAAAAAACATAAAATCATGGGGTCTTGCATTATACCCCATTAAATAAATTTCATCCATGAAATATGAACTTGATCTAATTAATCAACTATTGAAATTAAAAGATTACTTCATGGAAAATGCATATAATAAAGAGTGATTTTAAAACACCCTATTGATAGTGGAAAGAGAAATTATGGAGGTCTTCTATAATAATGCATAACTATGATTCTTAAATTGATATATTTGTTTGAATGAGTAAATATGGATTTGGAAGAGATAAATAATGGTCACATACTTGTATATATTTATTGGGAACATGGTATGGATAAATCAAATGGAAAAAAATTAATAAATTCATGATGGATGAAAAGAACATTCATTCATAAAAAATAATGTTAAATATATAACATTTTTATTTGAATATATTTTTCCTAATGTTGAGAAATTTTCATGATAATATATACATACTTAATTTCATTCCATATAAGAAGCACGATCTCATCCATTAGTTATGCTTTAATCAAATTCTTATCCATCTCTTACTCCAATAAATAAAGATGATTTTTTCCAATTTCACTAAGATATAATAAGATTAAAAAATAATGGTTTGTAATTAATTATGAGTTTAGATACTATAAAATCCAAAATGGTTATCACAAGTATTACATAATTATATTTTAATATGTAAACCCCCAAAATTATTTCCCAAAGTAAAACTTAATCCCACCCATAAGTATTTATCGCTTCAAACCATCCAAAATACATCAAACCATATTAAAAATACAAATATTTATTTGAAAAGTCACTAAATGTACAAATTAAAATTAAATTTAAAATTAATCCCATTAACATCATAGTGTAACAAATAATGTAACATATCAATTATTTTAATTATTTGACAACTATAAAATTTTAATGGAATGGAAACCGCTTCTAAAAATTAACTATATGATAATTCAATAAATAAAACCATAGATAATCAAATATATTCTATCAATCTAAAAATATAGAAAACATGATCATAAATTCAAAATCACAAATCACTTTAAAGGATAAAAATACAACTTTATTTACTTTATCAATGACTATGAAGTTTTTAGTACAACTAAACATTATTAATTCTGCATCAAAAACATCTTAAGGGTTAATTTTCCCCTAATAATTTGTTTTACATAAGATATTACCTTATCCTTAAATCACTATTCTAGTTCATTTATACCATTAATTATATTATTTTAAATCCATAAATAAAAACTATGTGTAATATTACTTAAATGTTAAAATATTCATATCAATAGAATGTCCTTTATATAATACTTCTACAACATAATTCTCAAATCCCAATACATAAATTATTCAATCATTCCACTTATTGATTAAACCATTAACTGGTCTTCATCATCTTATTAATTAATACTTATTTCCAGTAGTATGAAATTTGAATCATGTGTTATGATTCATAAAAATCAATTTATTATAGATTCATACTTGTAAAATAAGTAATACTATCCAAACAACCCATACCTTCTGTATGTCTATCATAGTCTCTTCATCAACAATAGTAAACCCATTACATATAAAACCATTCTAATTCACTTCTCATGATTTTCCCAATGAAATATATTTTTTTAATACCCATACATTCCACTATTAAAACATTTAATTGTCTATGATACCATAGGTAATCCATGATGTTAATGCATTTTATTAACTCACATTTTGATTTTTCCTTGGTAATTAATGTTAATATGTCTTTCCTTTGAACACTCAATACATATTATTATTCCTATGATACATTCACATGGGCGATTCTTCCCACATTCCAGGCATGTTGGAAGATGCATATTCTTTCCTCTATGGTATTTACGAAACTCCACATTTTTCATATTGGGTGTATTAAAAAATCCACAAAATTGATATTTTTAATCATATAACGAGATTGGTGATTTGGAATAATAACATGTTTTTAAATTATAGCTATCATTTCACATCATTGAGTAAAATTAAAATTATTCCATATAATATAACAATCAAAATTAATATGTTTCCTTGGTTTTTCTACCATTTAATAATACTAAAATCATAATGTGGGAAACAATGTTTATTATTGGATCCCACATAATAATTTATAGGATTTTTAATTCATCGCACGTTTTTTTCATTCTAAAACACATTAGTTTTATCCTTGGTCATCCATGATCATTACCTATTTAAATACCTCATGATGATTCATAGAGATTATATGAATTTTCAAAGTATATCCCATGGTATTTTCAAACAAAGTGTAAAGGGCCTCCCATTGTTGTACGCTAGGTGAGGACCGAGTCAAATGTCAATATTCCCTTTTCAAATTTATTATCTCTAAATACAATTGTGTCAGTGCTACATACAATTATAGTATCCATACATGGATGTGTCTTGATGTAAGCCACTCACTATACTATTCAAAAAAATTAAAATATGTCTCTCTATAATTAGAATTTTCTTTATAATTATTACTAGGGTTCTTAAATAATATTTCCCATCCTAGGTGAAATGGTTAACTAATCTTTTCCTCTGATTCAAACAATAATAACCTAGGCATTTCATATATAAATTATTAATCTATTTAGATGAATATTCAATACATTTTCAAATTACACACTCGAGATATGTAAATGTTTTTTGTCATTGGAGACTAGATAAACAATATTATTATATCATGAAACATATTCAACATATTTAATAAATTTTTTTCATCTATTACTCTTTACAAAGACACCCAAGTTAAAACCATTCTTCATATCCTAGGAAAATAAAACATAAGAAAGGGTGAGATCATATTTTAATTAATGGTAACGGTTTGACATATCATCTCCAATTGGGAGTAAGGGTATTAGAACATTAAAATTACAATAAAAAACAATACCCTAAATATCATATATCATAATCTACAATAAACTCATAAATCATTGTTGTTCATAAGACATGAGTTATAATGTAATCCAAGAACAAGAGCCATTTGAAAATAACATTAGTATAAGACATATTATTAGGGAATACACATAGTCTAAAAACATCAAGAACATGTTTCTATAAAAACATATTTATTCATTATCTTATGGTAATGAAATCATTCCTATGAATAATCTTATGGACTTGAAATTAGGTCCACACCTAACCATTAGAACATGAAATCAAGGGAATACATAACTGTAAGGACATGAAATAAGGTTCACATATATCTTTATATAAACTAATGTCAGTCCACGCGTAAACTTATGGCCATTAAATTAGGTACATACATAAATTTATGGAAATAAAAGAATATCCACACAGAATCTTTTGTATTTGAAAATAAGTCCATGTATAATTTTATCCATAATAAATAATAGTCATGAATAACCATGTGAACATGGAATATGGTTCGCACATAACATATTAACTCATGTGTTATCCATTTGTACCAAATGCATTGGAGGGAGATATTAGACTTATAAATTACATAATTGACACAATTATTCTTCCAAATGAAAAATAAATTTTCACCATACCATAACCCATTGGAATGAAATGGGTTTCATAAACATTCATCAAAGAATAACCCATAGAAATGAAATGGGTATCATAATCATCTAATAAATTCATCATATTATAACACATATACAATGAATGGGTTTCATAAATAATAATCATCATAATCATAAAAAACCTATAAAACAACTTTATAAACTTGTAAAGGATGATTAAAATCATTATGCAGTCATGGTGGTGGGAAATGCTGTTCTTGTTGTACACATTAAAATAGATATTCCTTTAACGTTTTTGGTAAAAAGTAAAAAGTTCATCATTGAAAAAACCATGAAGAATAATTTTAAGTAATTTAAAAAAATCGTTAAAAAGTCTTTAAACATTATTTCGAGAATAGTAGAAACATTATTTAAAAAAATTAGAAAAAATAGATATGAAATAAAGTGGATTATCTACCAAATTGACAAATATAATGGATTTTATTATAAGAATTTTCATTCAGTATTTCAAGAACCTAAATATAGTAAAATAAAATTGAAACATTTATTATCTAAATTAACTTTTGGATAAAAAATAAATAAGTTATTGAGAGTTTTTTCAAAATATTTCTTCATAAAAAACTTATTCATAAACAATCCCAATAAATAATGGGATTGTAAAATAAAAACATTACCACTTTGGTAACATTTAAATCATAAGCCCTATAATATAAATAAAAATACATGTATATTTATATCCCAAAATTATCATAATAAAAATCATAAAATATATTCATGGGAAGTATTTACGCCGGACAAAAGCGATTAGTGGTGAATATAACCTCAAACCCATAGAAATAAAACTAAGATGAAATTCCAGTACAATTTATGAAATTTTGAAATTATAATACACATTAAATTTTAACATCAATTCAAGAATTAAATATCTAAAAATATTAAAATTAATAATATAAAATTTAAAAAAAATTATATACACCACATATAACGGAGTGGTGAATTTGTAGTAGGTATCCCTGAAATAAAAGTGCTACTATAAATCCCTTACCATAAGTCATGAATTCTATCGTACACATTAAAAAATCCATTATAATAAATATTTTTTTATTATAAATATTATATATAACCATTAATATTAATATAATTCAATATATGATTCACTGATGACCTTTTATTTTCAATTTCATAACAATTCGTTCTCAAAATAATTTTTAATAACTATAATTTTTTTGTATGATTTGGTTTCATATTTTCAGTAATTTTACATAAATCTTGGTTTTTCATATTTATATTTTTAAAATAGATATTAATATTTTATATATTTATTATAAATTTATTTATATAAATTGATAAATTTTATATTGAGAAAATGAATTATAACATTCATGGAGATGGTTGGTCGTACACACACACAAACACTATTTACATTTTATCAAATGGCTGAATGAGTGAAAGTTAATTAATATTTTACCTTTTAAGAATAATTTTTACCATATATAAATCATATATATTCACTAAATATATCATTATTTAAATCCAGATTATAATAAAATTAAAAATTTGTCGCATCACTTTAGGGAGGTTATATTCCACATGCACACAGGAGCGACATTGTCATTTCCCATCAGATAGAAAGGATAGAGGTTAGATGTGATATTATAATTCCAGAAGTATAATTATCTAATTAATATCATATAAATATGTTAAATCCATCATTATATTCATTTATGATAGGTACTGATAGAAAATGAATTACATCGGTTCGCTGAGTGGTAGTATGTTATACACGCGCTCAATGGGTTCTTTTCATATTTAAAGTAAGAGGATATTAATGTTGGTTATTTCACTAAAATAATAAAATATATTTATATTTTAGATACCAATTTCATTATATCATCATATTGGAATAATATTAAATATATTTTAAAGAATAAATAATGTAAAAAATGATCTTTTAAGAATGATAACTCTTCCTCGAATAAACCCCATAGGTCTAAAAACCCCTTCTTAATAAGATTTAAAAATCAAATTAAAGAATCTAGGAAATGGTGCGGTAAGTAAGTAATATATTTTGGTATTTATTTTTTAATCCAAAAGGCCATATAATTGTGAATGGGAGAGGATAGGGTGTTCCATTTTATAAGTGGTGGAGAGAAAAGAGTAGAAATTATAAAAATAAGAAAGGTATACAAATGTTTTAAACAAGAGAAAAGGTTCGAAAATGGATCATAATTGGAAATTAAATTTGGTAAATTAAAAAATAGTTCCTTATAATTGTAATTTAACTCATTTTTATGTCTTTATAACTCTTATACATTTAGTTTAACCCCTAGTAAACTTGTTTTACTATTAATAGTGGTAATAAATATTTACTATTTTTACTATTTATTATGAACAAAAGGTATTAATATATTACTATATTTTTTAATCAGTATTATTATAAAATTTAATGCATTTTTTAATATTCATTTCAATGAACTTATATGTTTTAACATAAAATTAAACCCACAGACAAGCTAGAAAAATAGTTTTCCCAATAGAAACGTTCAGAAGTATAGAATGTTTTATATAAATAATCAACATGAAATTGATTCAAAAGAAATAAATTTGAATAATAATATTATTATTGAAATATTTTTATTTTTTTTAGTATTTTTATTATATTTTTTTATCATTTTAATTACAATAAATGAGATAAAGTTATAAAAAAATATAGTTATTTTTCACTGTTCATCAAAAAAATTAATATTTTTAGAAAATTCTCAAAAAGTAAAACTAAGATAATTTATGAATTTTAATTTATGAAATTAATTTAGTTTTTCAGATATTTTTTTATGAAATTTTAAATTTTAAATTTTTTTATAACTGTGTGAGAGAAGCACTTTTTTTAAAAAAAATATATAGTTTTTAGGAATAAAACTGAATTTATTTTCTTCCCATACATAAAATATATATTTTTTTGTGGAAAAAAACATTTTATAAATTTTATATAAATAAACTTCATTAAAATCCTACAAAAAATTGTATAATTTATGTTATTAAGAAAATAACACATTGTGTGGCTAAATTTTTTTTTCATAAAAACAATTATTTTACATTGAAATGAGTTTTATGTTTATTTATAATCAAATGATAAACAATTAATTTACTTTTTACATGTGTATACCATTTAGTTTTCTTAATTTATTTATTTATATTCATAACAAAAAATTTAATATCTAGTTTAAAATTCTCACATTAATTGTTATTATTTTAATATTATATCATGGTTTTTTTTAAAAATAGTGTTTCATGTTACACAATCTATCAAATAAATTAAATTTTTTGAAAAAAATCATAAAATTATGAGGTGTTTTGGGGTATATAAATAGATAGCTCAAGGAAAAACATAATTGATCATTATCCTAGACCAACAACTGTGACTAAGATCTGTAATTTTCTTTGTTTATGTGGATATTATTAGTGCTTTGTGGATAATTTATCACAAAATTATAATGATTTATCCATGTAAACCAGAATGGGATATAAGTTCCTTTGAAATAATTAATGTGAAGAAAATTTCAAGGAACTAATGAGATTTTTGGTTAGTAAACTTGTACTTAGTTTTTCCTATATTGAAGAAGGGTTTGTAATCTATAGTGATGGATTAAAAAAGAGATGTGGTTGTGTTCATACAAAATTATATATTAATACATTATTCATCATGATAATTGAATGATCATGAGAAAATTTAACCCACTCGTGATTTAGAGTCAACTAGGGTAATCATGTTATTTAAGATATGAATACAATATCTCTATGGTGAAATGAGTTACATATCTATAGATCAAAAAAGTATAAAGTATAAATTCACACAGAAATAGATGGATATTCTTTTGAGAAGATTCTTGGAGTTTATTAAATAATTTCACTTCTTAATAGATTACCACCCTATGAAAGTGAACTATATTATTGATGCTTTGATTCAAAATTATCATGATAGATTATATATGTTGAGGATCATATGAGACCTAATATTTATGTATTTGTAATAGATGGATCTAGAAATTATGATGGAAGGGGAGTAATATAATATTTCTTATATTAGTGTTCATCCATATATCCTTGTAAAGATTAAAGAGGCGCAAAATTAAGATGTGGAAATTCAAATAAAAGTCATAAATTTTCTATACCTCAACATTGATTGTAAGGGAATTATATGTCTTAGGAACTATGTATCTGTCTTGCCCATAACAAATATGAAGAAGAAGATATTGGATGGATGAAAAAGTTAATTATTATATATTCATCCATGATTTGTAAAGATGTATAGATACTATAATGATTATTTTTGGTGAGACAATATGAAGAGAGGTATTATAGAGTATGTTACTTTGTTCTTGGTTTTTTAATAATAAAAGGTTGATATATAGAAATCGAAGGGGATTTCATGACCAGTAAAATACCATATTGGAAATGGGAAAACCAAAAAAAATGGATGTCATTATTGGAATATGCAAAAACTATAAAGGGAATAATGGTATTTAGGTTGGAGTAGATCATATTACAAATTAAGAAAAATTTATTACCATAAAATAAGATGTCTGTATTTATAATCTTTTTAGGTTATACATTAAATAATAGGTGATATTTAATGAATTTCCACATTCTATTATATTTTATTGGGAGGTTTACAATGTAGTTCTAGTAATGTCTTCTGCATGTTGTGTATATAGAGTTTTGTTTTATTAATTCTTATTATCTTTGGTTAGATGGTTAGTCTAATATGGATATTCAACCCCTAAAAGATATTTTGAGACATTCTTCCATGGAATTCAAATGTGGTTGGTTT
Organism: Viscum album; assembly: GCA_963277665.1. Taxonomy (NCBI): domain Eukaryota; kingdom Viridiplantae; phylum Streptophyta; class Magnoliopsida; order Santalales; family Viscaceae; genus Viscum; species Viscum album. Next base: position 910,856,147 of record OY728162.1, on the reverse strand, counting down.
CAACACCTTCCTTTCATATAGTTTTCGTAAAATAATAGCTTTCAATTGCGAATTAAGATGGATCCCTATGAATCCCTATAGAGAAGGAACTAGAGAACTATAATATGTTTAAATGTGTTTAGAGAAAAAAAAAATATATTGTAAAATTATATATCAAAATAAATATAATATAATGATGTATCCATTCAACAACACATTAGAGAAATAAAAGCATGACAAAAAAGTTATTTTGGGAATTATTTGTGAGATATAGAGTTTGAAGATTATAAATACGTATTCTTATGAATATCTCCTTTGAATAATTTTATGATCTTTGTAAATAATGGAATATTAATCCAAGGATATATTAGTATCATAGAATGTTTTTATCATATAGTTATTGGAGCTTATCTTTTAGCACTTCTTTTGAAACCCTCTCAAGTTCAAGATATGTTCCATGCATCTCCCATGTGGAATAATAAAATAGATACTTCACATGTACTAAACTAATTGGTTATACCACTATAACAAGATAGCTGTTATGAGGAGTAAATGGTGGGAAATCTACTTCTTAGATATATTGTTCTATTAAAGGTCACCACTCACTGGGTTAATTTTTTATTATGAAACAACAAATTTATTGAAGCAACATTGGAACCCAAAGATGTAATAAACAAGTAATATCCCCCTTTTAATTATCATCATGATGAATTTCTAGGATTAAATCATTTTATGGGGGGTTGGACATAACACTATGTTTTTTTATTAAATAGTTCTCTATAATAAAATTTTATTCCATTGATATCTTGAATTACATTGAACACTATTGTTTAAATGAACAATGATATACTATTAAAATATTAATCTATGATAATCAGCACCTAGCCATTTGATTGATGGATATCAAGAGGACTAAATGAATTATAATGTAATTCTGCTTTACATTTGAATAAAATTAATTTTTTTAAACTAATTATTAATGAAAATGAAAATCCTTTGAAAATAATAGTGTGTTTTTTTATAAAAACCATTGTCATGTGCGAAATGTGTTTCTATTTTAATAAATTAAATGTATCAAAATTTCCAAAATATTTTAATGAAATAGATATTTTATATAATCAATAAAAAAATTAATATTAATTTAATATTCTTCAATGTAGTTGATAGTAATAAACCTTGATTAAGGCTTAAAAGTATGTTTTTTCTAAATAATAGTTTTAATAACATTTTTTATTCTTATTTTAAAAATTATTTTCATAAACCTATAGGTATTGAATTTGATAAAATGGATTCCATATATAGATTTAGGTAGTTTATTTTTGGTAAATAATTACCATTTATTTTTAGGATTTATGAATAGTTATCGTGGTAAAATTTATCACATCGGTAAAGGATAAATTTGATTAATCTTGGATAAGAATAAGTGATATAGCCATTATTTTTCATAATAATTCTTATTAGATTATGTAAATTCAACCCCTATCTCCATATATAAAAAAATGTATTTTTTTAATGGGAAATTGTCCATGAAAATGTCCTATATAATATTTTAAGAAAGAAAAATAAAAAATGTCACTCACTAAATTATAAAGATATATCATGTCTCCATATAATGGTGAAAGAAAGTTATGAACAATAAAAATTATTTCAATCATTATAAAATTATTTATTGGATTAAAATCTATTTGAATTTTTTTAATTAAATAATTACATTATATTCTTTCCCAATGTTAAAGAATTATTTTTTAAATTAAAAAAAATTTAATGATTTTAAAAATAGTAAAATTAAAATAATTTTTGATATTTTTTTGTTTCATGAATTTTGTAGATAAATAATACATATTAGTTTATTTAATGATTATATTCAAAATAAATATTTTTATATATATTTTTATTCAAATTAAATGAATAGTGTAAAAAATACATTATTGATATTTTATCAAAATAATTTTTAATTAATTTATTTAAAAATAATTAAAATCATTAATGTGGAAAATGAGGATAATATTTGGTATAAATTTAAATCCCCATCCATTTATGAGCTATTTGTGTCCTTTAATGTGAAATTATAATTATTTATGTTTGAGAAGGATGTTATCATGGTTAAGGATAAAATTGTTTAACTAAGGGGTTAATCGAAAAGATATGGTTTTGAAAAAGACATAAATATATCTAAATATAATTGGATGGTGGCATTTCAACCACAAACAAAATTATCTTTGAATCCTTGACTATTTCAATTAATATTTCTAGATAATTACTTTGTTATATTTTAACCATTTACGAAATACCAAGGGAGACCCACTCCTGCACTAAAAATGGTCACACCTACTTTATCATATAAATTACATAATAAAACATAAATCTATACCAATCTCCACTAAATTATCTTCCTCACATTCTTATAAAAGTTCTAGTTGACATTGTGTCCTAAAATTGAAGATCCCCAATCAGTTTGAGATCACTGCGTGTGGAGGGGGTGAATGAGTGATCACTTTTTAATTTTAAAAATTGATTCTTTTTAATTAAATCTATGTGGCTAGTTAAAGCTTCAACCCACTCTCCTTGTTTATATATTCCTTAAATTGAGTAATTGAATAAATTCAAAGGCATGTAACTTGAGAATTCATATGGTTTTATAAAAATACCTACTCTTTTCTGTGTAGGTTATTAACCCATACACTAATTCTACACTATAATCTTATTTTAGTGATTAATATCGTCGATATATAGTCACAATATGTATCTCTTTAGTCCAAACAAGAGGTTATTTACACTTCCTCGACTAGTATTACAAGAATCCAAAATATCCTAGTCTAATATTTGCATTAGAGACGTATGCTTATTGAGATACATGAGAGACTTCTTGTTCTGGTTCTAATTGATGACCTAATCCTTTATTAATGTTTGATAACATATAGGAATATATTATAATCATCCTCCACAATATAACTGAATAAAACATACTTGTGTATTTATTCAATTATATTTCCATTTTGTTGGTCTTTCTTAATCAATTCTGATTTTTTGTTCTTGATATTTTCCCTTAGTTCAACAATGATCTGGCTATGAATCCATATGAATAAAGACTTGACCTCACAAAGATGTATTCAAGTAGAGAACACAAATATTTTTTTATATTATGAAACAATAATTCATACACAATATCAACCTTCTTCATATACACTTTATGCATTAATTATATGGAATCTGAATCTCTATCACAAATTTTTTATCTCCTTAATTATTTACCTAGCACTATTCTCTATTTAAATTCGAAATAAAATCTTATTATAGTGAATAATGGAGAAGGTGTCTCAATATTTTAAGGGTGGATGTATTTATTCATTGTCTTCTTCATGAGACCTTCTCTCTTGTTTCATTTATCGTGTTAACACAACGTGTTCTCCCTTTCTTCATGCAGACGTTGTTCACGCACACACACTACTCCATGAATTACGTGAAATGAAGAATGCACGTTATATGTATAAATCTTATATGTAGGTGAATAAATTAAATGGACATATTATCTTACCTTTTTCCCCGTGAAATATAATGTTGGTATACACTAGATCACAATGCCTACATACAGTTTTTGCAAATACAATAGTTACATATGAGAGTATCACAAAATCTTGGTTTCTTCCCAAAACCGTATTCTTCATGAAGAAAAACAAGTTTTCTATACATATTTTGTATGCTAGTTTTATCAAACTTCACCTTTGTAAAATCCAAGGATTTGTCAAACTCTCTTCCATTCACTAATAAGTTACTAGTTACTTTTATTTAAAATCTATCCCAAAAATAATGAACAAAACCACCCTCAGTTGAGGGTAATTATATAATTATAGAAGATTATCATAGAGTTTCTATAAGGCCCCAGCCTTAAACCATACATAATCTTGAGTTATCACAAGATTACACGTTGAGGATCTTTTCAGGTTTAGAGTTTTAGAGAATTAGATCTTAAAACATGCATTAAAACCCACATTTAAACAATGTGGTTACAATAAAAGGTAGTATTATTTTTTCCCATCAATGGAAACATATTTAAAATAAAACATGGATTCTTTCTTGACACATCCTTGAATCTATCATCTTATCATGTACCTTTCCCTTGACCTGTGAAAAACATTTCAAAAACCTGGGATGAGCATAAAAACTCAGTATGGGTTATAAAAAAACATGGAAAGGAAACATGAGTTCATATATACATAAGAATGAAATCATACTTTACCCATAAAACATAGGCACTGTAACACACCTCATAAAATCATGAATAAATCATAGAATTCATAAGACATAAAGGTAACTTGAGGCATTCAAAACATTATTACGTAGGGAGTAACCCTCTTGGTTACGTTTGGAATACCCATCACAGTATATTCCTTAAATCTCTTCGGAGAAACCTTAATGTTTCACTCATTCACGTTACCCAATGCTTTGGAGATCTATATCGGGCTCACCCGCCCTTAGTTTATCACGGAACCACCCGTCTTCATAATAATGCCCAAGAACCTCAACATAATCATATCACATAAAACATGCATAAAAGAAACATAACATTACCACCTTTCAATCACAAGATATCAATACAACACATTGATATAAAAACATTATGAAAACCATTTTCGATGCCAAAATAAAAGAAAAGAAAAACATGGTATTTATTTTTCTTTTAAAAAGAAGGTATGGCTTGTAGGGGAAGCCGAAACTCAAATAACGGTCACGACGGCGGAGAAGTCATTGTCACCGCATACGTACGACAAAAACATTCCCTTTTTTTTGTTTAGTAAATTCTTCGTATAAAAAAGATTCCTTTTGAATAAACGTAAAATTCAAAGGGGTTTATACACCGTATAAAAGAAAGTTGTGTATAAAATAAAATATTCCTAAATGAAAGGAGATTGAGACAAAGTCTCATACCTCGTATCCGACTTGACTCGACCGTTCTATAATCTCATGAATAATAAACTTGAGTTAATCTCTACTTGCTTAATAACCTTTTTCAAGTTCATTGTCTCTTTTATACCATGTTATGAACATCATGTAATCATTTAAGTTAATAATGTTCATTTTGTCGGTATTTGTTTCTTAAGTCAAAAATAGACTTCTTACACTTACATGTTGTTAATTTTGTAAAAGTTTCGTTATATCCATAATTATATTAATGATTTGGATAACATATATATCATATATATTCAGCATATACATGTATTTATAATATTACATCACATTTAGAGGTAAGAAATGAAATGCACCGTTCATGGAGACGGTAAGCCGTACGTACGCATGAACGCTACTTCCATTTCTATTTCATATTTTCAGGAATGGAATCATAATGATATAAGTGTGTACTATAATTCCAGTATAATAACATATATAATATCATTAACTTTATCCTTTACACATCCCACATATGGTATTAACGAATCAAATCACTTTCAGGGGGCGGTAGTCCGCACTTCCTAAAATGAAGATATCGGGTTTACCCATAATTGAAACAATAATGGTATGCCATAAATAAAAAATACAGAAGCTTAAGGAAAGAATAAACATATTATATATCATATATAAAAATAGTGACATCCTAATGGCCACCTTTGAAGGTGTTAAATTAGTATTGAACAATCATCGTTTCGGGAGGCAGAATTTCTCCATCCACGGAAACAATAGGTTCTTTAACCATTTGATGTAGTTGTGTGAGAGTGTAGCTCGAATAAATCTTATAACAACATCCTAGTATATTTAAGATACTGGTTTTGTTACAAAAGAAGTAAATAAAAATAATTTAGGTGGTTGGAGAAGCAAAATAAAACAAATGAACATGAGAGAATGAATTACCTTTAAAAGTGTAACTCCTTTTGATTTGAGCCTAAAGGCTTCCTTTGAAAGGATTCTTCCCAAAGGGAATCATCTAGGATGAGGAGAGGGATGTGGAGAGATTAAATGGGAAGGGGTTGGCCGAGCCAAATGCTTGAGGAGTGTGTGAAATGAGGTAGAGGTGGGGGCCTTTTATAAGAGGAGAGGAGGGGAACTTTTGGAAATCATGAAACTATTATTTTATTTTCAAAAGTGTTTCGAATTTCTAAGGTCCCACATTGATATATTTCGAAGATAAGATGATAAGGCTTCTAAATATTCCCATACAATAGTTTTTGGACAAGTGTAGGTCTTCGATTTTATATTATCGTTTCATTTTATTTAAACTGTTCATTAATGAGGTCATCGTTGCATCATCATGATGTCATAATTAAATTAATTTATTTAATGTCTACAAATTATAAAAAAAATATCCTGATGTAGGAAATCTTTTTATCTTTTCAAATAGTATTTATAGACAAAATTATTATTAGTATAACCCCTTCAAAAAATTATTTTAGTAAATCAATTTATGTTAGTGTCATTTCACCTTTATTTTAAAAAAAACGCATTAAAGTCATTATCTCACCCAAGAGGCTCCATAGGGTCCCCTAAATCGACCCATGGGTTTTCTTGGTCGGCCATGACTCATCCAATAGGGTTAGGACATGTTTCATGGTGTTTTCACATTTTTATAATATCATTTTTACCTTAAATTACATAAATTACCTCTAATCACGATTAATGAAAAAAAGTTACTATTCACCAAAAAATTATTTTCATCCCATTGAACCAAATTTTACATACTAATGACAACCATGTATGTCGGATTTTCAAAATTCAATACACATTAGTGGTAAACTTTCATTTAACTGAAAAATCAGTTTTCTTGATTACCACTTAGTGGTTTCACTATTCATCAAAAATTGATGTTTTTCAGAAAATTACCAAAAATTCACCCTAAGCTATATTTGATATTCTGAATTCAAAAATGAAGTCTATTTTACAAAATTCAAAACATATAAGTCACATTAATTAATTTAATAATTACTTCCCGCTGTCAGAGAAAATAGCGTGTTTTTATAAAATAATTAGTATCAAAAGATTGACACCAGTTTAAGTCTAAATTCAAAGTGAAATTGATTCCAATGACCACCATTGGATTAAATGGTAAAAATATATTCTAATTTCACTTCAAAACCAATTCAAAATATAATCTAATCATATAAATAAATTATATTAAGAAAGAGGTTTTGAATTAAAATACAACATTTTTCACTATTCATTAAAAAATTGAACTTTATCAGAAAAATACCAAAAAATCACACAAAGTAAATTTTGATGTCCCAATCATAAATAATAATTTTATTTTGACAAACATAGCTTATAAAATTGTCAAAACATAGATTTAAAAAGTGTTTTCCATCAAAAGGCAGTAAAACAATCTTTTAAAAATATTAGTGTATTCCATGTATAAGATTGTATTTATTTTCATTTTAAGCCTCTAAACACTATCTTAATAATTAATAGACATAGATAACAATATCTATTATTGATTACTTACTTGGGATGTTACATCTTCCCCCCTTTAGAAAATTGCATCCCCGCAATTTATTTACTTATCGAATAAATGGGGGTACTTATCCCTCATAGCATTTTCAGATTCCCATGTTGCCTCTTCAACCATATGGTTTTTTCCATAAAACCTTTACCTGATGAATCACCTTGTTCCACAATACTTGCTCCCTGTGGTCAAGAATCTGGACCGGTTATTCCTCGTAAGATAGATTCTCTTCCAGTTGAAATACCTCTGGACTCAAAACATGAGATGGATCTGGCATGTACATTCTCAACATCGAAACGTGAAAAACATTGTGTACCTGAGATAAAATCGGAGGTAAAGCCACTCGGTAAGCAACTGATCCAACTCTCTTTAGAATTTTATATGGTCCAATGAACCTTGGACTCAGCTTTCCTTTCTTACCAAATCGCATCACACATTTCCATGGGAAACCTTGAGAAAAACATGATCACCTACCTCAAAAGATAGATCCTTCCTCCTGTTGTCTACATAACTCTTCTACCTACTCTGAGCTATTCTCATGTGCTTCTGAATCAGCTGAACTTTTTCTGCCATCTCTTCTGCCAATTCTGGTCCCATCAACTTCCTTTCACCCACTTCATCCTAGAAAGATGGAGTTCGACACCGTTTTCCATATAATGCCTCAAATGGAGCCATCTGTATACTGGAATGAAAACTGTTGTTATAAGAAAATTCAACCAAAGAAAGATGTTGGTCCCATCTTCCCTGATAATCCATAGAACAAGCTCGTAGCATATCCTCCAATGTCTGAATCGTTCGTTCTGACTGCCCATCTGATTGAGGATGAAAAGCTGTACTAAAATTTAATTCAGTACCCAACGAATTCCGAAGGCCTTTCCAAAAGTTAGAAGTGAACCTGGGATCACGATCAGATACAATGGAGAGGGGAACTCCATGTAACCTGACTATCTCTTTAAGATACAAACGGGAAAGTTGATCTAGAGAGAAAGTATCTCGTATAGCAAGGAAATGAGAAGATTTGGTCAAGCGATCAACAATAACCCAGATTGCATTATTACCTTGAGATGTCTTCGGTAATCCAACAACAAAGTCCATGGATATATTCTCCCATTTCCACTCTGGAATTGGTAAAGGTTGAATCATCCCTTTCAATAACTGCCGCTCTGCATTAACCTACTGACAAGTCAAACACTTCACAGTAAAATAAGCAATATCTCTTTTCATTCCATCCCACCAGTAATACTCCCGCAGATCTCTATACATCTTATTACTGCCCGAATGAACTGAAAACGGAGAACTATGAGCTTCACATAACAACTCTCTCTTCAACTGTGAATCACAAGGCACACACAATCTCTTCCCAAATCTCAAAACGCAATCATTATCAATGTTGAATTCAGGCAACTTACATTTCTGAACCAGCTCCACCTTTTTCTGCAACTCACTGTCTTGCTTCTATGCTTGCTTGATTCTATCTGATAGAGAAGATCTCACTGATACCTGAAACAAAACAGAAGGACTTCCTGCACCAATAACTTCTATGACAAATTTCATCAAATCCTTAACCAAAGGATCACGTTCCAAACGCAACATTGCTAGTGAAGCATTACTCTTTCGACTCAAAGAATCAGCCACTTTATTTGCTTTTCCCGGATGGTAGTGAATCGTACAATCATAATCCTTGATTAATTCTAGCCATCTCCTTTGTCTCATGTTCAATTCTTTCTGAGGGAATATATACTTTAAACTTTTGTGATCGGTATATATTTCACACTTTACTCCATACAAATGATGCCTCCAAATTTTTAAAGCAAAAACAACAGCAGCTAATTCCAAATCATGTGTAGGGTAATTTACCTCATGAGTTTTCAACTGTCGTGAATCATAATAAATTACCCGATCATTCTGCATTAGTACGCAACCAAGTCCTTTCAATGAAACATTGTTGTAGATGACAAACTCACCCTTTCTGGAAGGTAGTGCCAAAACCGGCGCATTCACCAATCTTCTTTTCAATTCCTGAAAACAATCATCACATTCTTTTTTCCATATAAACATAACACCCTTCTGAGTTAGCTTAGTCATTGGAATAGATAACCGTGAAAAAATTTCTAACAAACCTTCGGTAATAGCCTGCCAAACCAAGGAAGTTACGAATCTCAGTTACATTTTTGGGTCTTGGCCAATCTTCCACAACTTTTCTTTTTTCAGGATCAACAGTTATCCCATCTTTAGAAACAATATGACCAAGGAAAGAAATTTGTTGCAACAAAAACTCACACTTTCTGAATTTCCATACAGTTTCTTTTCTTTTAAGGTTTTCAAGATAACCCTTAAATGTCTTTCATGCTCCTCTTTACTTTTAGAAAACACAAAAATATCATCAATGAAAACCACCAAAAACTTATCCATGAACTCATGGAAAATTCTATTCATTAAGTCCATGAATACAGCATGTGCATTGGTTAGCCCAAAATGCATTACTACAAATCCATAATGGCCATATCTTGTACGGAACGCGGTCTTCGGATAAAATTTGGAGCATACCTTGCCAATCGAGTGAACCTTTCTTCATAGGTAGCCACTGAGTCTTCCTCTTGCCTCAATTCCATGAATTGCTTTTCCATCCTAAGTCGAATAGCCTTAGGAAAATACTTCTCAAGAAACATACCTTTGAATTCATCCCAGTCAAGAGAATCAATCTCATCAGCGTCCCTAATATTTTTAACCATCGACCACCACTGATCTGCCTCACCCTCCAAATGGTAAATAGCAAGACTAACCTTTTGATTGTCTGAACACCCCATGACATTGAAAATCTTCTCCAGTGCTTTAATCCACACTTCAGCTAGCACAGGGTCAGATGATCCTCTTAATTATGCGGGATGCTGCCTCATGAAATGTTCCACCACTGACATGTTCCTCTGCGGTTGGTCTGGCTGATCTCGTGCATGGATACCACCACTATTTATCGCTTGAGTCAACTGCGCCATTACTGCAACAAACTATTTAGTTCAAATTCTGACCATCTCAGGATTCTGATTCGGAAGGTTATTTCCTTATGTATGCCTTCCAAGCACTGCTTCCCTGTTTCCTCTACGGAAAACCATTCTGAACAAACATGTCTTAGATAAAGCAACATGGTAATCTTTAAATGCTATATCATTTCAAAAAAAATATTTTTGGATAATCATTTAATAGAATTCTAACTCCTAAAGTTATCTAAACTGACCTCTGATACCAACTATAAGGCCCCAGCCTTAAACCTTACTTAATATTGAGTTATCACAAGATTACACGTTGAGGATCTTTTCAGGTTTAGAGTTTTAGAGAATTAGATCTTAAAACATGCATTACAACCCACATTTAAACAAAGTGGTTACAATAAAAGATAGTATTCTTTTTTCCCATAAATGGAAACATATTGAAAATAAAACATGGATTCTTTCTTGACACATCCTTGACTCTATCATCTTATCATGTACCTTTCCCTTGACCTGTGAAAAACATTTCAAAAACATGGAATGAGCATAAAAAACTCAGTATGGGTTATAAAAAACATGGAAAGGAAACATGAGATCATATATACATAAGAATGAAATCATGCTTTACCCATAAAACATAGGCACTTTAACACACCTCATAAAATCATGAATAAATCATAGAAGTCATAAGACATAATGGTAACTTGAGGCATTCATAACATTCTTACGTAGGGAGTAACCCTATTGGTTACGTTTGGAATACCCATCACAGTATATTCCCTAAATCTCTTCAGAGAAACCTTAACGTTTCACTCATTCGCGTTACCCAATGCATTATAGAGCTATATCAGGCTCACCCGCCCTTAGTTTATCACGGAACCACCCGTCTTCATAATAATTCCCAAGAACCTCAACATAATCATTTCACATAAAACATGCATAAATGAAACATAACATTCCCACCTTTCAATCACAAGATATCAATACAACACATTGATATAAAAACATTATGAAAACCATTTTCGATACCAAAATAAATGAAAAGTAAAACATGGTATTTATTTTTCTTTTGAAGAGAAGGTATGGCTTGTAGAGGATGCCGAAACTCAAATAACGGTCACGACGGCGGAGAAGTCGTTGTCACCGCATACGTACGACAAAAACATTCCCTTTTTGTCGTTTAGTAAAGGCTTCGTATAAAAAAGATTTCTTTTGAATAAACGTAAAAGTCAAAGGGGTTTATACACCATATAAAAGAAAGTTGTGTATAAAATAAAATATGCCTCAATGAAAGGAGATTGAGACGAATTCCCATACCTCGTATCCGACGTGACCCGACCGTTCTTTAATCTCTTGAATAATAAACTTGAGTTAATATCTAATTTCTTAAGAACCTTTTTCAAGTTCGTTATTCCTTTTATACCATGTTATGAACATCATGTAATCATTTAAGTTAATAATGTTCATTTTGTCAGTATTTGGTTCTTAAGTCAAAAAGGGACTTCTTACACTTACATGTTGTTAATTTGGTCAAAGGTTCGTTATATCTAGAATGATATTAATGATTTAGATAACATATATATCATATATATTCAGAATATACATGTATTTATAATATTACATCACATTTAGAGATAAGAAATGAAATGCACCGTTCATGGAGATGGTAAGCCGTACGAACGCATGAACGCTACTTCCATTTCTATTTCGTATTTTCTGGAATGGAATCATAATGATATAAGAGTATATTATAATTCCATTATAATAACATATATAATATCATTAACTTTATCCTTTACACATCCCACATATGGTATTAACGAATCAAATCACTTTCAAGGGGCAGTAGTCCGCACTTCCTAAAATGAAGATATCGTTTTTACCCATAATGGAAACAATAATGGTATGCCGTAAATGAAAAATACAGAGGCTTAAGGAAAGAATAAACATATTATATATCATATATAAAAATAGTTACATCATAATGGCCACCTTTGAAGGTGTTAAATGAGTATTGAACAATCATCGTTTCGGGAGGCAGAATTTCACCATCCACGGAAACCGTATGTTCTTTAAACATTTGATGTAGTTGTGTGAGAGTGTAGCTCGAATAAATCTTATAACAACATCCTATTATATTTAATATACTTGTTTTGTTACAAAATAAGAAAATAAAAAGAGTTTAGGGGGATGGAGAAGCAAAATAAAACAAATGAACATGAGAAAATGAATTACCTTTAAAAGTGTAACTCCTTTTGATTTGAGCCTAAAGGCTTCCTTTGAAATTATTCTTCCCAAAAGGAATCCTATAGGATGAGGAGAGGGATGTGGAGAGAGTAAATGGGAAGGTTTTGGCCGAGCCAAAGGCTTGAGGAGTGTGTGAAATTAGGTAGAGGTGGGTGCCTTTTATAAGAGGAGAGGAGGGGCACTTTTGGAAATCATGAAACTATTATTTTATTTTCAAAAGTGTTTCGAATTTCTAAGGTCCCAGATTGATATATTTAGAAGATAAGATGATAAGGCTTCGAAATATTCCCATCCAATAGTTATTGTACAAGTGTCGGTCTTAGAGTTTATATTATCGTTTCATTTTATTTAAACTGTTCATTAATGAGGTCATCGTTGCATCATCATGATGTCATAATTAAATTAATTTATTTAATGTCTAAAAATTATAAAAAAAATCCTGATGTAGGAAATATTTTTATCTTTCCAAATAGTATTTATAGACAAAATTATGATTAGTATAACCCCTTCTAAAAATTGTTTTAGTAAAACAATTTATGTTAGTGTCATTTTAACCTTTATTTAAAAAAAGGCATTAAAGTCATTATCTCACCCAAGAGGCTCCATAGGGTCCCCTAAATCGACCCATGGGTTTTCTTGGTCGGCCATGACTCAACCAATAGGGGTAGGACAAGTGTCATGGTGTTTTCACATTTTTATAATATCATTTTTACCTTAAATTACACTAATTACCTCTAATCGCAATTAATGAAAAAAAGTTACTATTCACCAAAAAATTATTTTCATCCCATTGAACCAAATTTTACATACTAATGACAACCATTTATGTCGGATTTTCAAAATTCAATACACATTAGTGGTAAACTGTCATTTAACTGAAAAATCAGTTTGCTTGATTACCACTTAGTGGTTTCACTATTCATCAAAAATTGAAGTTTTTTAGAAAATTACCAAAAATTCACCCTAAGATATATTTGATATTATGAATTCAAAAATGAAGTCTATTTTACAAAATTATAAACATATAAGTCACATTAATTAATTTAATAATTACTTCCACTGTCAGAGCAAATAGCGTGTTTTTATAAAACAATAAGTATCAAATGATTGACACCAGTTTAAGTCTACTTTCAAAGTGAAATTGATTCCAATGACCACCATTGGATTAAATGGTAAAAATATATTCTAATTTCACTTCAAAACCAATTAAAAAGATAATATAATCATATAAATATATTAGATTAAGAAAGAGGTTTTGAATTAAAATACAACATTTTTCACTATTTATTTAAAAATGAACTTTATCGGAAAAATACCCAAAATTCACACAAAGTAAATTTTGATGTCCCAATCATAAATAATAATTTTATTATGACAATCATAGCTTATAAAATTGTCAAAAGATAGATTTAAAAAGTGTTTTCCATCAAAATGCAGAAAAACAATCTTTTAAAAATATTAGTGTATTCCATGTATAAGATTGTATTTATTTTCATTTTAAGACTCTAAAACATTATCTTAATCATTAATAGACATAGATAAAAATATCTATTATTCATTACTTACTTGGGATGTTACAGTTTCACATTGGCTAGATCCACATTGCATGAAAAATCCAAGAATCATTCAAATATTTGATATATATGTTTTAGATAGGTAATTTTTCGGACACATTAATTTTTAATCTTTATTCAAACACGCTCCAATTATCAAGGTTTATATTTTCCAAAAATACACAATGTTGTATATCTCTCATTTGTATACTCTTATCTCATGCATCTTGTTACTTGAGCTCAAGATCCTTTTAATAAAGAATTCTTGAACTCCTCCAGCAACTAAAATTCATGTCATTTGAATACCATATTTGATTTATTCTCATGGATTCAAAAAAGAGATTTCGTGAATGGAGATTTGAAGACTCATCATCACTTTATCTCAATCACAGATTTAATATTGTTGACTTGTTTTGATGAAGGGTGGAACTACATAAAAAACCTGGATTACTGGATAAATTAGATCAAAGGTGTGGAAGAAGATGATCGCTTGGTATATCAGATGGTGTATATCATTCATGTTGTGTGGTGTAAGAAATATGAATAACATTTTTAGTGAATTAACGATACCTTATCAACACAACATCATATATAAGACTCCATTTGGTGTTCACCTGTGCTTTATTATCTTTGTGTTTCCACTGCCTATTTGATCTGGCAGTGGTGGATCAAAACGTACATACCTAATCCACGAACCACACGGGCTTCATTCCCTCAGATTATTCTTAGGCAATATACACACGCCCATGTGTGTTCCCCCTTTAACCTTAGACATGGGAATGGTTGAGCATATACATGAGCCAGGAGTCCCAACCACCACACGACTATCCCGTGATGGGATCCCTAGGCATAGTCAGACCCTTTAGGTCTAACATTGGCCTTGGTAGTTCCCGGATTGGTCTAGACCAATATTGGTCTTTCTTTTTATATAAGTCCTTGATATACCTAGAAAAATATTTTATGAATTATAAAATATAAAATACATACCTTAATCAAAGATCCTAAATATACTTACAGATATATTCAATGTATAATAAAATTAAATAAATACACACCTCAAATATGCTAACAATCCTTCTCAACTCCTTTTTTATTCACTTATTCTTAATGAAAAAAATATTTTTTTTTACAATGCCACTTCTTTACATCCAGAAATATTAAATTCCTACTGCATGGTTTTCTAAATTCACCATGTCCACTTCATGAAAATTGATGTTTCTAATGATCTTTAAACCTTTCTCTTCAATGGTATTTTATCATGAATTAATGTTATTATTTCTTGTACTTCACATATTTATTAAAATACTATAATCACGAAAAACCTCTAAACAAAATAATAATTTGTCTTTGAGCTTAATAAAAGATCAAAAATAATTTGATTTAACAACATGGAGAATTGATCAAGCGTGACATCCAATACTATAAATACATGATGATTCTCTAAGCATCATCACTTCATCCAAACACACCAAACACATATTGAAATATTGTTGAATAAAATGATACACTGCGCCCTAAATTCTCACCCTTTTTATTTTTTGGTTAATACCACATTATCACACTTGGTAAGAGTCAATATATGTAAAAAATATCCACCCCCCCTATTAGATGTAAAATGAAAAGAAAAAGAGGATTTTTTTTCTAATTTCTTTTCCTATCGTAGATGATTATTTCTTGAATACCTCTGAAAGAGGGAAGATATTACATGGTTATATTAGAAAAGAGCCATTAGTTGATCAACTCTTTGTCTAAATTGGCTAATTTAGTTTAGAAATCAAATATGACCAATGTTTTCAATGTTGTCCAAAACCTACCATATAGGTGAAATCATGCTCCGAATATCTCCTTTCTCATCCAATGGGTTCATAATTATCATATTTATCATTGAAATTCAAAACAATACACACACTTCAACAAACGCATCTGAATAATCATTTAAAAAATATATGTCACCCCATTTTTTTCTGCTAAACACCCCCCCTTAATGATAACTTTATATTATTAAGAACAAGATATGAAATTGTAATTTTAATACCATGACATATAATATTGAATTTATCCCAATATTTACATTTAATTTTTGAGGTTTCTCCCCTTAAGGGATGAACACTTTTATTCCATTTCATATACGTTTGTAGACTCCATGAAGTACAATCTCATCATGTTGTCTAGAAATTACATCCTAAAACAATCCTTCAATTTCTTGAATTTTTAGTTCAAAAAACATAACTTATTAGGGAATAATTATTGAGATCTAGATTTATCAAAATACAACATTTAGACTGAGATATTCCTCTCAATATATATATCCCCTTACTAATGTATTACTTAACAGGTATGATTGATCATTCATCATTAGTAAACAATTTTTATGTTGATGAACTCGCCATCTTATTATCAGATTCCTTTTTTACATGATACATATTCAGGATTCCATTTTGGAATGATAAAATTTTCATACAATGTTTCACATCAAGCTTAGTTTTTTAACACCTTTAACAGTTACTGAATTTCATGTCATTTAATTTAGATAAATTCCTATCAAATTTAACTTATTCAACTATAAACACTTTCTTCCTTTTCATCATTATAAATTTCTTGATCTTTCTTAATTTGATTATCATTATCATGTTCCTCAAGCTAGATGACTGAATGTTTTCTCTGATCTCAGGTTTAATGAGTTTCTTAGATAATACCAATACAGTTGTTTCTTTAATCACGAACCATATTTACATCATATTTAGAATGTGTAAAATTTTACATAGTGATATATTGTTTAATTTCTCATCCTTTTCATCTTCATGAACATATATTCAACCAAATTCTTTTGACTATGAATTTTTTTTCTCCATTGATAGTTTGGATGGTGTCTTGGTCACATGCCTCTCTTTTTGATAATTTGGTCTCATTTTTTCATCCATCCATCCAATAGCCCGAAGGCCTTCATTTTTTATTGGATTTTGATAATCCACCTTTCATGGGGTGAGGTGAAACCCTTACAAGGCTCATAGGCATAAGTATTACATGGATTATATGCCTTAGAGTAATTTATTGCCCGAAGGGTTCAAACATTACATACAACCGAGACTAACTACTTGAACTGCTCATCTCCAGCATCTTCATCATGAAATCATATCTCCACCTACACATGGCTACTCAATTAAGCTATCTCATTCATGCACATGCCTATCATGTTGGCAGGTTCCATACACTCTCATTCTTGTAATCTGTGTAATTTTTACAATGGAAAAATCACCTTGCTCATCCTCTATATAGAGCTTGTTCCTTGTAGGTTATCTGGTTTGCATCTATACTTAAGTTGGCCGGAAGGCCCTTAGGTGGCCCGAAGGCTATACTAGCCCTAAGGATTGGGTGGCTTGAGTGCCTAAAATGACTCGTGGCTAAAATCGGTGGCCCGAGGGCCCAAACGGGGGAAATTCCTTGTTGTAATAGTGCCCGCTACAGTTCTCGCAGTAGTACCTGCTAAAGTATTGCACAGTTCCACTACAGTACCTACTATAGTATTGTTACAGTACCCAGATATTGTGCCTCCGCCTAGATTTGATCCCTTTGTCGTCTGGATACACTTAAGAGTCCTCACCAACCAGGCTGAGGCTCATGTGAATCAACATGTTATACTAGCTCGAATATATATCATGACCAAACACTCCACAAAATTAGTAGTAGACTGTAAACTATGATCTTCTAGAATAATAAATTTTTGGTTCTGAATATTGTTTGTATTTTTTCTCAAATTGTGCATTTTTCTTCTTATGATGAAACATTCTCCAAAATTAGTCCTATATTCTATTTTCTCAATTTTTTTATTTTCATCCATCAATAAATTGAAATCTCTAGAAGGAATACATTCTCAAAAATAACAAATATACATTCAAATTCATTTGGTTTAGAACCAACCATTTTCTGCAGAACATTCTCCTCATCAACATTATAAGATTCTCCCTTGAACTCATTAAAATTTCTGAAATCTTATTTCATCTTCTTCCACTCACTATGATATAAAAGACAAAAAGATTATATCTTATAAAATTATATAAATTTAAAATAAAGTCTTTCTTCAAAATTAATCACCATCGTATTAAGTTCATATATCTTCAACTTTTTTATGTTCTACTTAATGAAAGAAAAATCATCATTATTGAATTATTTTCTTCCATGTCAGTTTTCTTTAGATGATTTTAGTTTTATTTCCTATCTTATCTAACTTCTTCATAAATAATATTATCTTATTAAGACATGTCTCTCATTTTTTGACACATTCTTCATTTTCTATTATCAGTATTCTTTTTTCCTTTTTGAGCTTCAACTTTTCATCAAGGGTAGAATATAGATTATCCTAAAAGTATTATTATTATTCAGTTCTCTCTTCACCTTCTACACCTTAAAATTCTTTATTAGCTAGTTTGGTTTTCCCATAAAACACGTATTATGTATAGATATTCATTAATCTTTTATACAACTACTTGATGATGTAGATTGATCAACTTATTTACTCATCATATTTATTATTTTCTTATTACTTCTTATTTTTCTATCATATTCATCTTTTTCATATTTCTTAGACTTTTCCATAATGTAGCCTTACTCTTCATAAAATTTGGAGACATTTTATATATTCTCTGCAAATTAATTTGAAAAATTTTTGAACCCATGAAAGTTAAATATCTTCAATGTATTCATTCATTTTTCTCTTCTGTATTTTTTATACATTCTTATAAATAACGTTTTAATTTGATTATTGTTCTCTTAAACTTCGACATCGTTAGAATAAAAATAATATGGTTTATCTAAAAATTTCATTTTTCCATTTATCATGCATTTAAAATCCATGTCATCTTTTTATTTACTCATAAAATATTGTATTGTTCTCATCTCATATATTACCATAATTTTATGAAGTTCCTCTAGGGATAGAACTTCTTGTTCTTCTAGTACAAAAAATTCTGAATCAAATCTATCTGAAAAGATTCTTAATAGTATTTTCACTATGATGGAATCATCGAGATTCTCTCCAAAACCTCTAATGCTACGGGAAATATCTTTAACACTTTTAAAGTAGTCATCAGCACATTCTTCATCACCGTTTTTTAATATCATCAAATATTCTTTTCCAGATTTGCATCATGGATTATTTAATATAAATATTTCATTCATCAATGTTTCTCAATTTATCCAGTATTTCTATGGTAGTTTAGAGACCAAAGACTTTAGTGTATAAATTTTTTGATAAATCCATAAATATTACATTTTAATACTTTGAATCCATATATATGTTCATATTATCATAGAAATTTATTATATTATTTTCAACATAGGATGGATATCCCACTATAATAGAATCTTCTACTTCTTTCCCAACTGATATAAGTTACTATATCATTGTATTATTTTTCTCTAGAATAGTTCTCTCTATTAATAAATAGAATACCCTTATTGTCTGTAGAATTCATTTTCTCCATCCTCAAAATTATGTAGGCTATTTTAGAGGTGACCTTAGCAGTGATACCATATGAATTTCCCAAATTACTGTGAGATCACTATGATGGGGAGGTGTCAAATAATTTATCACTTTCCTTTTTAAATTTTTTTTTATAAATTAAACTTATGTGTATGGTAAAATCCTTGATCCGCCCTCATTTTTATCTATTTATTACATCGAAATATATATCAAATTCATAGGAACAAAACATAGGTATTTACATGGTTCTATACAGGAACTTATTCCTTTTCAGGTTTGTTATAACCCCTAACACATATTCCCTAATATAAACTTATTTAGGTGAATATAATGGTCAATAAAGAGTCACAATTTATCTATTTTAAATCCACATAAGAAGTTCTTCATACTGCATACCAAAGTATTAACCAAACCCACACTAGCCAGCTCCAAAATCCAAACCATATACTTTTACTCCTAAATAAAAAAATCTATTTCTTTCTCTGGCTCCAACCAAAGACGTATTCCTTTCATCAAGGTTGATTCAATGTAGGATGATATTTTTATATTCTTACATGGACTCTCTAAATCCTACTTATTGTGTACTGATTAATGCAATTTTTCAGTCTCCACTTCTTGATCAATAACCTCAAATCACCTATTTTAGATCAGCTGCCTCATTAAAAGTATGATTGGGCTATTCTTCCTTATGAATGAACAGTCTGCCTCTCTAAAATGTGTAAAAATGGTGCACATAAGTTCATATTTATATTATGAAATAATAACACTTACACAATCCAAACCTTCTCCAATTACACTTCATCCATGAACGACATCGCATCAAAATCTCTGGCACAAATTTTTTATTTCCTTATTATTATATGTTCTGTTATTCACTATTTTAATTCAAACTCTAGTTTCCATATAGAGAATAATGATTCAAATTCTTAAATAGTATAATCATGAATGTATTCATGCATTTTCTTCTCTATAAAACCATATGTCTTTTTCTATCTTCATTCACTCATAATGTTTTCTCCATTTATTCATGAAGACACTATCCACATAGAGGCAATGCTTCAAATACTACATGTAGTGAAGTATTCACTATCTGTGTTTAAATACTGTGAACAAGTTAATATACTACATGAATTGGTTCTATGAAATTTATCCCTTGAGAAATTCACTAAATCTATAAACTGGTTCATGGTGTCCTACTACTATTTGTGCAAACATGAGAGTTATGCATGGGAGTATAGCGCAATATCAATTTCTTCACTGAACTTTTTTCTACGAGAAGAGAAACATGTGTGATATGAAAAGGTAGCATTACCATGGTATTGAAATTCTATTTCATGAAATCTAAGGACTCATAGAACTCTCTTCCCATCATGAACAAGTTCACGGTTTCCCAATTTTTCAAGAGCTCTCTCAGAAATGATGGACATCTACACACATGGTCAAGGGTTCTTACATTTTTATAGGATATGAACACATAATCTCACACTACCTAGGTCCTCTTTCAATTTCATGTCAATGATGTATTCAAAGCTCCATAATTTATTTCATGGATCATAAATTTTTCTGAATCGTAAATCATGTGATTTTTTTTTCAAATACACGGGGATTTTCCTTAACTATATTTTATGTGAATATCTCTTATATCATACCCCCCACATGAATGACATTATTAACTTCATCTCATTAATTAAGCTAGATCTTCATTAATAGAGAATATATAAACTCCTCTTACAATTTTTTTTATAGTCATATAGAGAATAACTTTGATTTATTTTCAATCATGCATGAAATTTATTACATGAATAGAGCTTCAAAGACTCATTGTATCATTTTCTAGTTAGAAGAACCGGCATGAAATCCTTAGTTCAATGAAGAACTGTGTTTCATAAAAAAAATTAGATATTGGACCACTCAGATGAAGGATGAGGGTAAATATTATCCATTGGTAGATCAGATAGAGAAGAATAGTTGCATTAGATGATATAGGAAATGGGGTGAACATTAACAGCTCACCACAACATCCCACATTATAGTTCAACGGTTCTTCCCTCTTCTTTTTAGCTATGTTGTGTGACTACAGGTTCGAGATGGTAGTGGGGGATCAACACCCACAAACATAATACACACACCACAAGATCATCGATCCACCAGTATATACTTGATCCTTATAAATAGGCCCTTGTGCGTGCCTCCTTCACCTTAGACGAGGGTGTATCTAAGATTATATAATTCTTACCAATCCCTACCACCATGCATCTAGCTCGGGATGGGATCCCTAGGCACGGTCAACCCATTTGGGTCCCACCTGGGCCATAGTTGATCCGGGTTTAGGATGGCCCATTGGTTGGATTTATTTTTATATAATTCATCAATATTCATTAAGAAATATTCTATGTTTAATAAAATGAGATACATACCCATATCAAATTTCCTCAATATAATTACATAATTTTTTGTATAATAAAATAAAAAACATACCCATCTCAAATATGAAAACCACCATCTAAACAAATTTTTTATTCACTTATTCATCACTAAAAATATATATTTATATTTTTTCTGGAAAACTTATTTTTGTGATGAAATATGAAATTCATATTTCTTGTTCCTATAAATTCCTCTTTTTCACTTCATGAAAATTGGTGTTTGGTATGATTTTAAAACCCATCTATTAAAATGAATTTCCTCATGCATTAATGTTCATATTATATATCCCTAACTTCCTCATTCAATTTTTGTAACAATGTGGAATTTATAAACACAATTATCAAATATCTTTGAACTTAATAATAGTTAAATAATCATCTTATTTAATAACATAGAGAATTTACCAATCACGACATCCAATTCTATGAGTCCAAAACAACTATATTGGCATCATAAATTCATCAAAACTCACCAAAAAATATTTATATATAATTCAAAATAAATGAAACCTTGTTCCCAATATTAATAACAAACCTAGGTTCCATAATAGAAGATATAATGTAGTTTTTTCAAAAAAGGGGAATCACCTTACCCGATCACATTCTTTTAAAAACATTTCCATCCTATAAATAAATTATATTATCTATCATATAATAACATTAGAATACTTATTATACTGAACTTTTTTTATAATTATTAAAACTGAAATTATAAACCCTCATTGTTGTCAAATTGAATGTGACAGTATACCTCATGTGTTTGTCTGGCTTACCATCCCAACATAGTAATACAATTTATTTTCCATCCCAATAATTTATGGATTAGTATTATGATGTGTATAATATTTATATATGATATTAATGAAAAGAATATTATTTTTTAATGGTAATATAATTCTTACCATCTAACCTTCCAATCTGTTGGAAAATAATAACTTCCCTTATCTATATATGTGGACTACTGATTTTACTGAGTGATCTGATTCAGTATTTATATACGATTTATAAAGATTTTAATAAGAATGGTATTGATGAATATATATGATATAAAAATTATTTAGTAATGTTGAGGTATTATTTTCCGTTTTGTCTTTCCATCTACCAAAAAGTAAAAACTGCTTTAAGCATACATACTGCCTACCTTCTCCAAGAATGGTGGAAATCATTTTTATACCTTTATCTTGGATGAATGATTGTAAATATGTATATAATGAATACATGTTATGGTATAATTATTTAATTGATTATATTATATACTTATAATTAACTAAAATTTATTATAAATGATGATAGAGTTCCTTCGATGCAAGTGGAACCCAATGTAAGTGATTTTCTTCTCACTTTTATTTGTGTGAGACACATGCAATATTCACCAATTTTTTATTCTATGTGGTGTATATGAAACCCATGAATTTCATTTATATTTATTCATATTTATTTTATAAGGATTTATATATTATTGTATGTTTCATTATTTCATGAATCATAGGATTGAAATGTTATCAAAGAGGAGACAGTTTAATGTCAAAATCTTATCTTGTATTGAAAAGTTCCATGATTATGTTTATGATGGTAAAATATTGTGAACTGACTCTAAATAAACTCATGATGTTTATTATTATATTTCTATTTCATAAAAATACTTTTTCCCCAAAATTTTATATCTCACCTTAATCTCTCAATATATCGAAACTATTTTTAGGGATAATTGACTATATCTATATTAAATGTCAAAATATATTTTCATCCATGTCAATATTTTTTTAAAGTAGGTTTTTATATTTGATAATTATTTTTTGATGTGATTTTTACCCATTTTCACTTATAAGGAATTGTTTTAAAAGGATTAATTTTACCATTTTATGAACATGGTAAATTTTTACTTTTTCTATAAGAGTGTAAACGTAATTTTTTCTTTTAACTTATAAAACAAGAATGTATTTTCCTAAAATTATGATTGATAAATTATTTGAAGATTACATTTCATATTTCCAATGTTATTTTCAAAGAATATTTTATCCTCAATATATGAGGGGAATTTTTTTAGACGTTATTTCAAATAGAAAAATATATTTTTTCAATATATTTTTCAAAGATACTTTAAATTAATTTTAAATATATAAGTAAATCCTTTGATGTTATTTATTTATTATTTGGCATATTATCCAATGATCACATCCTTATTCATTATCTAGGTGCTTTATGTCTATAATGATGAGTTGTTTTTTAACCCCATTTATTTTCATGGGGTATTCTATAATAAATTAATGAAATCTTTGTGAAACATATTTTAATTGAACATGTTATGATATGGTGATATAATTAATATTATGATGATATTCTGTCACAAATATATATGGTTTTCATTATGTGATAGGCAGACATGAAATTGTATATCCCTCCAATGTATTGGTTAATGTTTTATATGATATGATATAACTATGGAAAGAAAGTCAATTTATCAGATCTATTATTGTAAATAATATGATGTGTTCAATCTATTATGGGAAACAAATTGATGTACTTGAATCATTAGGGTAAAAACGTTGAATTGGTTGATCCATTATGGAAAATAGGTATTAAGGCCATATATGGTATGAATTTATGGTCTTGTTAGTTAAATATGAAATATGAGATGGTTTATTTACTTATTTTTGTGTCACAATTTTTCTCCATGAACCTATGGTTCATGATTGATTTTTGATAATTTTTCACTATTATAAATATTATATTTTTAATGATAAAGATTTTATACTAAGTCTCATGTTTATGTTCATTAATATATTGAGAATAATATTTTTAATAGTGGTCATGATATCATTCCAATATTCATATCATATTTTTTCATGTGATCATAGATTGATATCTCCCATTTTTACATTTACTGGTCATTTTATCTCACTCTTTCTTAATTTTCCTCTCTTGAGGTTTTCAATATAGGTTTAGGTAGGTTGTTTCTATGAACAGTACTATGTGGGGAGATAATTATGGGAGATATTTAAGATATTTAATTAAATGAGAATTTTATGTATCTACTCTCCAATGACACTCAACCATTACGATCCTTAGGTGTGTATATGTGAAATTTCTTGAATATTCATATAAAAAGATGTAATATTTATGTATGAAAATCTCAGGTCTCTATACAACTAAAGTTTAAGTTCGTATTTTATACCTATTTTATATTTTAAAGAAACACCTATTTTCATACCTATATGTATAGGGTTGTGATGAATTTGTTAAGGCCTTTTCTGGTTACACCCTATAGAAAAAATTGTAGTTTTATTTCCTAATGGAACACATGGATATTAACTATATGACACCCCCTAGAAAAAGGGATATATTATAAAAAAATAATGTGTTCCTTGAGAGGTATCACATGTATAAAATAGTTAGTTAGATCTATATATACATTGATGAAGTATATTCTCAATCTGTATAAGAGTTCGTATATGAAACGATTTCACAAATCACCATGTAAGAAAATATTTTAAAGACAGAAGTATTGTGTAGAAGTACACGATAGTTTGAAAAACAAAAATTGTATGTTGTTTTAGACACCAAGTATGTTGAGTCATTATTGGTTGATAATAATTATCTTGTAACCTTCAATTAAATGGTACGAAGCATAGATATTTTCAAGTGGAAAAAATATTTGAATTCTAAAATAGATTCCATATTTTTCTATATCCTCTGATGGATGTAATTATCATCAATTTTAAATGGGAATTCAAAATAAGTTAAATAAGGATGGAAAATTTACTACATAGAAGGAAAAAATGGCCACAAAAGGGATTAATCCACACCAAGGAATTAACTATAAAAAAAACCTTTCCCCTGGTATCTATGATAAAATACATCATATTTTTAATTACCATTACAGAATTATATGACCATAATACTTAGTAAATTAATGTAAAAATTAACTTCTTCAATGTAAACCTTCATTAAGATTCCAATATGAGAAAACATAAAGTGTTGTGACTCCAATGGATACCAACATGGTATTAAAATTTTAATGATACATTTATGGATATAATTATGTTTCCATATCATTTAATAGTTAGTATAATTAACCCATAGTAGAGTTTGGTTTTATAAATAACGAATGTCTAACATTCAACTATAAATGATTTAGTGGGAGTGAGTTCATTTTCTCCATAATACATACCAATGACATATAATATATTTGATATAAAATAAAATTTTCATAGTCTGTTACATTATAGTTTAGTAAATTATTCTCCATGATGAAATTATGAGAAGAATTATATATTCTTTTGTTGAATATCCCTTATAATTGATCCAAGAGACTTATTAGTCTATGATGCTGAAATTATATTGATGAGGTACTGAATAGATTTAGTATAGAACAATCATATATGGTATTTTTTCTAATACTATGGGAGATTGATATTTATTGGAAAATGATTCCTTAGGCACATGAAGAAATAATAAAAAGGAATTTTAGGATTCCATATACATCTACCATTTCATCAGTCATTTATGTTAGTCTCTGTACTTGGATATAATTTTCCAGTTCTATGAGTTACATACGAAGATATAAATATAACCCTAGTGACTACCATTTAATGGTAATCAAGATAATCCTAATGTATATGAGACATACTTGGGATATGTTCCAGGACTATATAAGAGGTACAATACACCAAACTAACGGTTTAGTGGTAGTTTTTTAGTAGTGGTTTATTATAAAACCGCTTTATTTTAAAAAAAATTTATTGGTGTTTCCTAAAAAACCACCACTAAATTATTAAAAACAATTTAACAGACGACATTGTCCCCCTCACCATATACACCCAGCCCCCAACCCCCCCCCCCCTCCCCCACCCCTGACACGCAAAAATGAAATCTCTGCCTCTGTCGCCCCTCGCCGCACCTTCCCACTGCCACTCTTCATGCATCGCCACCCTCAACATGCCTTGTCACTTCATTGTGCCTCGAACACTATAGATCCTCCATTTAAGCCTTCTCAAGGTTATTAGGGATGTTCTTATTAGTTGTAAGGTGTATCAATCTTCTCCTCTTTTACCTCCCTTGGTTCATTCTTATTTCAAGACTTGGATCTATCATGGCTGAACGTGAGGGGATATGATTGATGTTTGGTTTAATTTTCTTAGATTATATAGTGTGAAGATTATTCTTCTATGCTTTTTCTTCCTTCTATGTGTTTATTATTTCATTCTAACACTATTGAGGTAGGTTTCTCTATCGATTACTATTTTGATATAATATTTCAATTCTTGATCATTCCTAATTAAATTCTAAATAAAATCCTCATGATTATGGTTTGTTTTTATGGATTATAGTTGTGTTTTCATGTTAGTTTTTTGATGAAAAAAGGGGTTGAAAAGTATTTTATTTAGTAAGCCTATGTATGTGTGCATCAAATGAGTTTGAAAAAATGTCAATTTATCTTCTAAAGTATAATTGGGTGTTTTTAGATTATTTTAACCTTGGTTAGATTTTTGTAGTTGGTTCACTTCGGAAATTGATTTGGGTTAATGGTTTGGTTTATTTTTCTTTGGTTTGAGGAATATTGGTAATGTAACACCCGAGACTTTTATGTTATATAAATCATCAAAGGAATCTTTTTCTACACAACACTTTCTTGGCTTGGTTTACACGCAATCGTGACCTTCCTCGATAGCTTGCGTCGTACACAATACCGAGTTTCACTAAACAACAATATGCTATTAAAACTAGCCGTTATGAATAGTAATAACCACTTTTTGAAATTTTATAAATTTTATTTTTCAAAATGGACTTCATTTTTGGACTCAGAATATCGAAATTAGCCTAGGGTGAAATTTTGGTATTTTTCTGAAAACTTTCAATTTTTGATGAATAGTGAAACCACTAAGTGGTAGGTTAAAAACTGAATTTTGCATAAAACATAATTTTACTGCTTCTGTGAATGTAATTTCAAAAATCTGATAGACACGGTTGATATCTGTAAGTAAAATGTGGTTCAATGAGATAAAAATAATTTTTTGGTGAATAGTAACTTTTTACTATTTTTACCGCAGTTAATAGTAAATAGGGTAACTAAGGGTAAATATGATATTAATATTACCCTAACACATGTCCTAATTCTATTGTACAAGTGTAATTAGACCAAAGACAAACTTAGGAATAAAAATATGACCATTTAGGCCCACTTGGATTAGATTAGGACATTTATTATTAATTTATTTAAAGAAAGGTTAAAATAGTTAAAATCAAAGTTTAATAAGTAAATCATTTTTAATATGGGGTTATACATAAGATAAATTCGACTATAAATATTCATTAGAAAGCTATAACGATTTCCTACATAATGATATTTTATTTGTAATTTTTAGACATTAAATAATTTAATTTATTTATGACACAATGATGATGCAGTAATTATATTATTAATGAAATATTGACATAATTGATGTTATAAACACCAAAATAAATGTAATTTGAGACTTTTTATGAATTACACTAATTTTATAGGTTACTAGGATATATTATTGTTGATTTAATCAACTTGGTTCGAACATATAATTCTGTTATGACTTTCACAAAAATCATATATCAAATAGTGTCAAAATTGACACAAAATAGTTTTTAAATCAAATATTATATTATTAATTGTTATTTTATTCCTAAAAATCTAAGGTTCGGCCAAATGACTTAGATAAGGATATATATATTAATAATAAACAATTTGGGGTTCGTTTGGCATGTTATAGTAAGTGTATTAACCACATAGTGAAAGAAAACAAAAAGACATGGTAAAAGTTAAATTATTTAACTTAGAGTTAAATCTAATTGATAAGGTTAAAAAAATACCCTAAACTTGTCTAAATCCTATTGTTTGACAGGATTTCGACCCATACCCACTTTAGCTTCGAAATAAGACCCTTTGGAACCATTATAAACCGATTTTGACTTTAATATAAAATAATATTTTGAGATATTCATAAGGTGCCCCTCTCCTCCCTTATAAAAGGGCACCTCCTCCCCCTCCTCCTCACACCAATTTGAGCACTCAAGCTCGGCCAACCCCTGCCATATTATCCTCTCCACTTCCCTAGAATAATCCTATAGGTCCTGGTCTTCTTCAAAGACCAATCTTAGTTCCCTAAGTGGAGGATTCAAAGAGGCGTTCCAAAGAAGAGGTAATATCCATTACCGATCTTTCCAATTTCTTTCTTCTTCAACTTCTTCTTATTTAGTTGTTTCATGATAAAGTAATAACATCAGTTTTACTTACATACTGATATGTTATTATAAATATGAAACAACCCAAATTCACCTTCTATCCATCCCACGGAAAAATGAAATCACCGCGCATGCGTACGTACGGAATACCATCTCCACGCCGTGGTGTAATCTATTTTTCCACCATCACTTTACAAGGATGGGTATAATGGTGTAATCAGTAACTATTTATGATTATTATTAAGTAATATTGATACTGAAATAATATATATATACTCCAATACAGTTCCACGATCATAGGAACGATATCATCACTCGTGCGTACGTACGGAATACCGTCTCCACGATGTGATGCGACTCGTTCTACATGATCATCATTACATAGTAATTATATAAATTAATTGAATGAATAAATATGATATATGTTACACTAATACCATTCTGGATATAAGGTATCTATAACCTTAAAAGAAGAATAAGAATGTATTCGGCAAAACACGCATAAGAACAAAAGGCAATAAAGACCCGAGTAACAAGTAACAATGAAATATTACTAACAAGAAGCTAAGAATATGACCATATATGATATCATATCAATATGTATGATTCTGTAATAAGTCAATAACATTATTTAAACCATTATACAGGAGCTTCGGACACGTACAAAGCAAATCGGACCTAATGTAAGGGAAATATCACAATCTAATTTTTATCCGAGATTGTGTTTTCGTAAGTATTTACTGGGGTGTATTTTATCATCCACATCCATGTTTCATCAATATGTAATATTATTTCCATCCACCTACAATTGTTTAAATCCATTTTTACCCTTCGGTGAGTTTTTAGTAATATGTATGAAAGTAATATTTTGTCGTACGAGGTACTTTTTGATTTTTCCGACAAAAGTACGAAGACTGTTTTTTTTAACTTATACGGCATGAATGGATTTTTAAAACATTATTTCCAAGAAGCTTCCTTTACAAGTTTTAAAGTTTATTTTTAATCAACTTCTTTTATTTTAATGTTGTATGACATGTTATGAAAGGAAAAATGTTTTTGAAGAAGAAAGGATATTTTCCTCAAGAATGGAGTTCAAGTGATTTTCAAAATTATTTTCCATCTAAGATAATAAAGGGTTCTGTTTTTATCCCTATTATTACATTGATTTAATCATGTTGTGATGGAATTATTTTTATGAATTCCTTTATCATATATGAATTGATTTATGATGTCATGATGTTTCAAGAATCCCATTTTTGTTACATGTGTTATGCGATGATGTATGCTTTATGATTATGTGGCACACATAAGAAAGGATTCATTATAAGATGGGTGGGACCTATATGTCCCTCCAATGCATTGGGTAAAGGTTTTATATCTCATGAGATAGACATGGCTGGAATGGTAGGTTATACCGGTTCAGTGAAATAGGACTGGAACGAGGGTGACTCGGTTCAGAAAGGGACTTTGTCCACTAAGATAGTCTTGGCAATGAGTCATGACTAACACGAAATGATTTTCCATGATTATGTGTGCATGCCGCAAAGTTTCAAGTTTTATGTTATGAATATGGGGATCTCATTTTCACTTCTATGATTTATTCCATGTTAATATTTTATGATCTCTTTTGCAGGTTATGATTTTCAAAAAGATATGATATGATTTTTATTTCCTTTATTTGCCCTTGCTGAGCATTTGAGCTCACCCTTTTATGTTTTCTTTTCCCCAGGTCAGGAAGATGGATATTAAGTAGAATATGCTAAAAGGGACCCTAGATATGATGAAATAAATGGGAGACACTGTAGAAGATTTATGAACCAGTTGTTTATGTTTCCCAGTTTCTAAAGACACTATACCTATACAATCCTTTGTGGTTTTGTCATATGTTGTAATAAGTGTGCTTCAATTTTGAAGTATTAACAATGTATGTAAAGTATGGGTCGTTATAGTTGGTATCAGAGGAAAGGTATAGTCAACCTTTGGAAACTAGGATGTGAAAGCCTTAGTAAGAACCCTAAGGATAAGTCTAATCATAGAACACAATCTTAGTGTTTTAGAAATGGCCATGAATACCCTAGGATAAAACCTTAAGTGTGAAATTTTATCCTTGATTACGTGGTTTTCCTATTATAATTAGTGTTGCTCACACTATTCTTCTTAGTTTTAGTCAATGGATGGAAACCGAAGGAACCGTGTTAATTTGGAATGCGATGGGCAATGCAATGATTGTCCCCCTGAGCAACCAAACGATATGGGAGCTGGAATGAAAAATCTTGTAGCCATGCTCACACAACTTTCTCAAGCTATGAATCATGCAGGACTTCCAAATGAGCAAAGGAAGGAGCAACATTCTGTTGAATCCTTCATGAGGCAGCGTCCACCTTCTTTCAGTTGGTCTACTGATCCATTAGTTGCTGAACAATGGATTAGTACTACTGAAAAGATATTTTCAGTTCTTCAATGTTCTGAACATGATAAAGTCATCCTAGCGGTGTATCGTTTGGAAGGAGATGCTGATCAATGGTGGAATCTTATTAAGAATACGAGGCAAAGGGATGAAATTGAGTCTATGGAATGGGACGAATTCAAGAACTTATTTTTCAATTAGTACTTCCCTCGTATTCTCCGAACAAAGATGGAGAAAGAGTTTCTTGAACTGAAGCAAAGGGATGATGAATCTGTTGGTACCTATGAAGAAAATTTTACAAGACTTGCAAGGTACGCTTCTGGTATTATTATCCAACCTGACAGTAAGATCGATCGATTCTTTAGTGGCTTAAAACCAAGTCTTCGAAGGGCGTTAGCCATAAGGGACTTTAATAGCTATGAGGAAATCGTTCAATGTGCTCCCAAAGTCGATATGGAGATTGGAATAACCCATCAGTCACATGGGTTTGATAAGAAGAGGAAGATGGAATTCAAAGAAAAATCTAAAGAGCACACGGAAAAGAAGATGAGCTTTTCCTTATGCTCAAAGTGTGGAAAGAAACATGGAGGGAGTTGTCTTAAAGGGACAAGTAAATGTTTTAAATGTGGAATGGAAGGTCATCGGGCATTTGAATGCCGTGATAATGGTAAGAAGATGTCTAATGACGCAAACAAAGGAAGGGATACACAGAATGAACCTACTACACTTTAATGTTTCAAGTGCAAGGAGATGGGGCATTATGCCAATCAATGCCCAAATCCAAGGGTTGATGATGATGGTCAACATCAAAAAAATCTTAAGGATAAAGACAAAGGAAAGTCACATGCAATTTCTATCAGCGATGTGGAGTACGATAACGAAGTGGTGAAAGGTACACCTACCATCCACTCTAAAGTAGAAAATGTTTTATTTGATTCTGGATCCACTCACTCTTTTATTTCTGAGAAATTTTCTAAGGGTATCACCGTATTACCTCAACAATTAGATGTTGAGTTAGCTGTGACAACACCTAATGGCACAACAGTCGCATCAAAAGTTTATAATTCTTCTCCGATCGAAGTTTGTGGGAAAGTGCTTCCTGCAAATCTTGTGATCCTTCCTTTAGTGGAATTTGATGTGATTCTTGGCATGGATTGTCTTTCTCTACATGGAGCTCATATCAATTGCCAAAGAAGGGAAGTCACATTTCATATTCTAGATCAATCTACGATCGTCTATCAATGCAAGGATGAACATAACCTTCCAATGGAAATTTCTTCCATCTTATGGGTTTTTATTCCACTAAATGAATGTTATTTATCTCAAATGGTTAGTGAGAAACTTACGATTAAGAATATTCCCATTGTACGGGAGTTTGATGATGTCTTTCCGGAGGAATTACCGGGTCTTCCACCAAATCTTGAAGTTGAGTTTTCAATAGAACTCGTACTGGGTGCTTTGCCTATTTCAAAGACACCTTATAGAATGGCCCCAATTGAGTTGCAGGAATTGAAGAAGCAACTCCATGAGAATCTTGATAAGGGATTCATACGCCCTAGTGCGTCACCTTGGGGAGCACCTATTCTATTTGTTATGAAGAAAGATGGATCAATGAGACTCTGCATTCATTATCGAGAACTTAACAAGATCACTATCAAGAACAAATATCCTCTCCCACACATTGATGACTTATTTGACCAACTATGCGGAGCTCAATACTTTTCCAAGATTGATCTTCGTTCAGGGTATCATCAATTAAGGGTCAAAAGGGAGGATATACCAAAGACGGATTTCCGTACAAGGTATGGACACTATGAATTTATAGTGATGCCATTTGGTCTTACTAATTCCCCTGCTATCTTCATGGATCTAATGAATAGAGTCTTTAGAGACTATCATGATCAATTTGTGGTAGTCTTTATAGACGATATTCTTGTCTATTCAAAGAGCAAGGAAGAGCATGAAGATCACTTGAGAATTATATTGAAGACCCTGAGAAAGGAGATGCTTTATGCCAAATTTACCAAGTGTGAATTTTGGCTTAAAAAAGTTGCATTTTTGGGTCACATAATCTCAAAAGAGGGGATATCTGTGGATCCAGCAAAAACAGAGGTTATCGAAAGATGGTCAAGACCAACAACAGTAACTGGGATCCGAAGTTTTCTTGGTTTGGCTGGATATTATCGACGTTTTGTAAAAGATTTTTCACGATTATCTAATCCACTCACCAAGTTGACTCGGAAAGGAGTTAAGTTTGTCTAGATAGAGGAATGTGAAGAGAATTTCAAGGAGTTGAAAAGAAGGTTATCCAGTGCACCTGTGCTCACACTGCCTTGTAGTGGAGAAAGGTTTGTGATCTACAGTGATGCATCCAAGAAGGTATTGGGGTGTGTTCTTATGCAAAATGATATGGTGATAGCTTATGCCTCACGATAGTTGAAAATCCATGAGCAAAATTACCCAACACATGATTTGGAGTTGGCTGTGGTAATCTTTGCATTAAAGATTTGGAGGCATTACCTTTATGGTGAAAGGTGTGATATTTATACTGATCATAAAAGTTTAAAGTATATTTTCACACAAAAGGAGCTGAATATGCGTCAAAAAAGATGGTTGGAGATGATTAAGGATTATGACTGCTCAATCCATTACCACCATGGGAAAGCAAACAAGGTGGCAGATGCATTAAGTCAACAAGACCATGATAGTTTATACATGATGAGGATCACAATAGATCCAATATTTATGGATTTACAAAGGATGGATCTTGGAATTATAATGGAAGGAGAAAAATATTATCTTTCTCAAATGAATGTTCAACCATCTATACATGTGAAGATTAAAGAGGCACAGAATTAAGATGTAGAGTTACAAAAGAAGGTGATAAATGTTCCTGAATTCAACCTTGATTGTGATGGGATAATAAAGTTCAGAAATCGGGTTTGTGTTCCTCCCATCCCCGAATTAAAGAAGGAGCTGCTGGATGAGGCTCATAGTTCTTCATTCTCTATTCATCCTGGAAGCACGAAGATGTATAGGGACCTGAAAGAGTACTTCTGGTGGGATGGCATGAAAAGAGATGTTGCTGAATATGTCTCTCGATGCTTGGTTTGTCAACAAGTTAAAGATGAGAGACAGAAGTCTAAGGGGATGTTACAACCATTACCCATACCCGAATGGAAATGGGAAAACATCACTATGGACTTTGTCACAGGACTTCCTAAAACATCCAAATGCAATAATTCTATCTGGGTCATAGTTGATCGTCTTACAAAGTCTGCACACATCATTGCTATTAGAGAGGATTTTTCTCTAGATCAGCTTGCCAGGATATATGTAAAGGAAGTGGTAAGATTGCATGGAGTACCACTTTCTATTATATCTGATCGGGATCCGAGATTTACCTCGAAGTTCTGGCGAAGTCTTCAGCATACTCTGGATACAGAGTTGAGTTTCAGCACTGCTTATCATCCCCAGACAGACGGTCAGTCTGAGAGAACAATTCAAACCCTAGAAGATATGTTGAGAGCTTTCTCTATGGATTTCAAAGGAGGTTGGGATCAACACCTACCTTTGGTGGAATTTTCTTATAATAATAGATTTCACTCCAGTATTCGGATGGCTCCTTATGAAGCTCTCTATGGAAAGAAATGCAGGACTCCAACTTGCTGGGATGAAGTTGGGGAAAGAAAGCTGTTAGGACCTGATCTCATTGATGAAATGGCAGAAAAGGTCAGATCTATTCAACAACACATAAGCGCAGCTCAGAGTCAACAGAAAATTTATGCCGACAACCGAAGAAAAGACCTAGAGTTTGAAGTGGGTGATAAAGTGTTCATACGAATATCTCCCTGGAAGAGGGTTATGAGATTTGGAAAGAAGGGGAAGTTGAGCCCTAGATATATCGGTCCTTTCGAAATACTGGATCGTGTTGGGAAGGTAGCTTACCGATTGGCGCTTCCACCGAATCTCTCTCAAGTTCACGATGTGTTCCATGTATCTCTCCTGAGAAAGTACATACCTGATCCTTCACATGTACTCAGCTCCGAAGTTGTACCGCTGGAGCAAGATCTTTCTTATGAAGAACAGCCGATAGAGATTCTGGATCGTAGCGAAAAAGTCCTACGAAACAAGACCACTCGATTGGTGAAAGTTTTATGGAGGAACCACCAACTTGAAGAAGCTACATGGGAGCTTGAGGATATGATGAGGGAGAAGTATCCTCATCTGTTTGTTACAAAGTGACGAATTTTGAGGGCGAAATTCTTTTTAAGGGGGGTAGAATGTAACACCCGAGACTTTTATGTTATATAAATCATCAAAGGAATCTTTTTCTACACAACACTTGCTTGGCTTGCTTTACACGCAATCGCAACCTTCCTCGATAGCTTGCGTCGTACGCAATACCGAGTTTCACTAAACAACAATATGCTATTAAAACTAGCCGTTATGAATAGTAATAACCACTTTTTGAAATTTTATAAATTTTATTTTTCAAAATGGACTTCATTTTTGGACTCAGAATATCGAAATTAGCCTAGGGTGAAATTTTGGTATTTTTATGAAAACTTTCAATTTTTGATGAATAGTGAAACCACTAAGTGGTAGGTTAAAAACTGAATTTTGCATAAAACATAATTTTACCGCTTCTGTGAATGGAATTTCAAAAATCTGACAGACACGGTTGATATCAGTAAGTAAAATGTGGTTCAATGAGATAAAAATAATTTTTTGGTGAATAGTAACTTTTTACTATTTTTACCGCAGTTAATAGTAAATAGGGTAACTAAGGGAAAATATGATATTAATATTACCCTAACACATGTCTTAATTCTATTGTACAAGTGTAATTCGACCAAAGACAATCTTAGGAATAAAAATATGACCATTTAGGCCCACTTGGATTAGATTAGGACATTTATTATTAATTTATTTAAAGAAGGGTTAAAATAGTTAAAATCAAAGTTTAATAAGTAAACCATTTTTAATATGGGGTTATACATAAGATAAATTAGACTATAAATATTCATTAGAAAGCTATAAAGATTTCCTACATAATGATATTTTATTTTTAATTTATAAACATTAAATAATTTAATTTATTTATGACACAATGATGATGCAGTAATTATCTTATTAATGAAATATTGACATAATTGATGTTATAAACACCACAATAAATGTAATTTGAGACTTTTTATGAATTCCACTAATTTTCTAGGTTACTATGATATATTAGTGTTGATTTAATCAACTTGGTTCGAACATATAATTCTGTTATGACTTTCACAAAAATCATATATCAAATAGTGTCAAAATTGACACAAAATAGTTTTTAAATCAAATATTATATTATTAATTGTACTTTTATTCCTAAAAATCTAAGGTTCGGCCCAATTACTTATATAAGGATATATATATTAATAATAAACAATTTGGGGTTCGTTTGGCATGTTATAGTAAGTGTATTAACCATATAGTGAAAGAAAACAAAAAGGCATGGTAAAAGTTAAATTATTTAACTTAGAGTTAAATCTAATTGATAAGGTTAAACAAATACCCTAAACTTGTTTAAATACTATTGGTTGATAGGATTGTGACCCATCCCCACTTTAGATTCGAAATAAGACCCTTTGTAACCATTATAAACCGATTTTGACTTTAATATAAAATAATATTTTGAGATATTCCTAAGGTGCCCCTCTCCTCCCTTATAAAAGGGCACCTCCTCCCCCTCCTCCTCACACCAATTTGAGCACTCAAGCTCGGCCAACCCCTGCCATGTTCTCCTCTCCACTTCTCTAGAATAATCCTAGAGGTCCTGGTCTTCTTCAAAGACCAATCTTAGTTCCCTAAGTGGAGGATTCAAAGAGGCGTTCCAAAGAAGAGGTAATATCCATTACCGATCTTTCCAATTTCTTTCTTCTTCAACTTCTTCTTCTTTAGTTGTTTCATGATAAAGTAATAACATAAGTATTACTTACATACTGATATGTTATTATAAATATGAAACAACCCTAATTCACCTTCTATCCATCCCACGGAAAAATGAAATCACCGCGCGTGCGTACGTACGGAATACCGTCTCCACGCCATGGTGTAATCTATTTTTCCACCATCACTTTACAAGGATGGGTATAATGGTGTAATGAGTAACTATTTTTGATTATTATAAAGTAATATTGATACTGAAATAATATATATATACTCCAATACAGTTCCATGATCATAGGAACGATATCATCACTCGTGCGTACGTACGGAATACCGTCTCCACGATGTGATGCGACTCGTTCTACATGATCATCAATACATGGTAATTATATAAATGAATTGAATGAATAAATATGATATATGTTACACTAATACCATTCTGGATATAAGGTATCTATAACCTTAAAATAAGAATAAGAATGTATTCGGAAAAACACGCATAAGAACAAAAGGCAATAAAGACCCGAGTAACAAGTAACAATGAAATATTACTAACAAGAAGCTAATAATATGACCATATATGATATCATATCAATATGTATGATTCTGGAATAAGTCAATAACATTATTTAAACCATTATACAGGAGCTTAGGACACGTACAAAGCAAATCGGACCTAAGGTAAGGGAAATATCACAATCTCATTTTTATCTGAGATTGTTTATTCGTAAGTATTTACTGGGGTGTATTTTATCATCCACATCCATGTTTCATCAATATGTAATATTATTTCCATCCACCTACAATTGTTTAAATCCATTTTTACCCTTCGGTGTGTTTTTAGTAATATGTATGAAAGGAATATTTTGTCGTACGAGGTACTTATTGACTTTTCCGACAAAAGTACGAAGAATGTTTTTTTAACTTATACGGCATGAATGGATTTTTAAAACATTATTTCCAAGAAGCTTACTTTACAAGTTTTCAATTTTATTTTTAATCAACTTCTTTTATTTTAAAGTTGTATGACATGTTATGAAAGGAAAAATGTTTTTGAATAAGAAAGGATATTTTCCTCAAGAATGGAGTTCAAGTGATTTTCAAAATTATTTTCCATCTAAGATAATAAAGGGTTCAGTTTTTATCCCTATTATTACATTGATTTTATCATGTTGTGATGGAATTATTTTTATGAATTCATTTATCATATATGAATTGATTTATGATGTCATTATGTTTCAAGAATCCCATTTTTGTTACATGTGTTATGCGATGATGTATGTTTTATGATTATGTGGCACACATAAGAAAGGATTCAATATAAGATGGGTGGGACCTATATCTCCCTCCAATGCATTGGGTAAAGGTTTTATATCTCATGAGATAGACATGGCTGGAATGGAAGGTTATACCGGTTCAGTGAAACAGGACTGGAACGAGGGTGACTCGGTTCAGAAAGGGACTTTGTCCACTAAGATAGTCCTGGCAATGAGTCATGACTAACAAGAAATGATTTTCCATGATTATGTGTGCATGCCACAAAGTTTCAAGTTTTATGTTATGAATATGGGGATCTCATTTTCACTTCTATGATTTATTCCATGTTAAGATTTTATGATCTCTTTTGCAGGTTATGATTTTCAAAAAGATATGATATGATTTTTATTTCCTTTATTTTCCCTTGCTGAGCATTTGAGCTCACCCTTTTATGTTTTCTTTTCCGCAGGTCAGGAAGATGGATATTAAGTAGAATATGCTAAAAGGGACCCTAGATATGATGAAATAAATGGGATACACTGTAGAAGATTTATGAACCAGTTGTTTATGTTTCCCAGTTTCTAAAGACACTATACCTATACGGTCCTTTGTGGTTTTGTCATATGTTGTAATAAGTGTGCTTCAATTTTGAAGTATTAACAATGTATGTAAAGTATGGGTCGTTATAGGTAAATTCATATATATGGTTACAATATTCCTTATGATGTATAAATTGGAGTCTTCTATGTTTTTGAGATACCTTATGGGTGTTCATTAGATGTGGGAATATACATATGTAAATGTGAGAATATATCCTATAGGATTATTTTGTTCTTCCACCATGACCAATATCAACCAAGACCCTTCACAACCACAAAACCATCATTATCATAAAATATAGGTACACAAGCTCTCAATTAAATTCCTGGCACATAGTACATACCCAAATTAAAATCATGTATAATAGGTTATATCTATCTACACAAAACATTATGAATTTTAGAGTCCA
Source organism: Viscum album (assembly GCA_963277665.1). NCBI lineage: Eukaryota > Viridiplantae > Streptophyta > Magnoliopsida > Santalales > Viscaceae > Viscum > Viscum album. The sequence goes on along the minus strand of OY728162.1, from coordinate 910,816,231 downwards.
TACACCCCTTCAAAGGTAATCATGGAGTGTATTCCATCACCAACTCTCATAACTAGAACAACACTAGGATCCAACCACAAACTATGGTGTAAAACTAGATACATATATTCCATTACTAGATACATATATTCCATTTCATTCCCTTTGGAACCATGAGGATAAGGAATCCTAATCATAAAATTCATTATCAACAATTTACTCTCGGAACATTCTAGTGAGTGGTTAATCACCTCTACCATATAATCCCATGATCATCCCAATACCAACAACATATCACAATCTATTATACTATTTAAAAAAATCCTTCCCCTCTCAATTAAGGTGTTTCTATGTTCTAGGTTATTTACTATGGATGTTCCTAGACAAATACCAATCTCTAATGCTAACTTGTCCATTCCTAAAGGGTTAACCACTTGGATGAACCTAAATTGCCTAACTAAAGCTCGTCCCATTCCATACAAAACTCATAAAACCATTAAAGACAACACATAGGTACATCAATGTTTTTATGACTCCATTATCTCTACTGGTATAGCCATTGGTCATTTTTAAATTTCATGGACCAAGCATGAAATAAAAAAAATATTTTTTATTGATCAACCCAAGCCACTTGAGGCACTTTGAGCCCAACTAATCCTTACCCACATTCATGAACCCTATCCCCTATCATACTCATATGTTCACATTAATGGATACATATTTATATGTATTAAAGGGGATACAAAACAAGATGTTAGATTATCCACATTTCATAGCCTATTTACTATATCTATCCATAACCAGACTAAGAATCACTATGCTCTTGAACCCCTTTCTCATTCCTCAAGGCTCCACTAGTTAATTATCAAAAAAATTAAATAATTGGACAACCTAATACAACAATAAATAACCATTGTAAAATCACCAAGAATCATTGTGACATACAAATATCGACCAATGAAGTGTGAATAGAACATATCATTTTTGTAGAACTCACTTGAAAAAAATCCCCATGAATTGACCATTAATTCTATTCTAATCTAATTGAATTCCCAAAAAACTTCAGTAAACCATTTTTCAAATTTTATGAAGAAATAATCATTTATCCACTTTAGGAATCCTAAATCCAAAATACTATAAATCACCATTAATCAAAGATACCACCACCATGATTTTGTGGAATTTTCATTAAATATACAGATGAAACCTTCCAATAATAGAGGGAGAACCACAAAGAGAAAGAGAGAAGATGTGTAGAGAATATTACATATCTTTAGTATGTTGAGAAAACTCATAATCAACCTCCAATAAAAGGAAATGTGGTCAAAATAGGGGGAAATGGGGGAGTGGGATAAAAAAATTCCCACATTATAGAACCTGCCTAACTGAAGATGGAATAACTAACCCCCATGTAAGAGGTATGAACCTTCCAAAAAATAAGACCGAATGACCATTTCAACATAACCCATGGGGGAATGGATTAATTACACACTTATATGATTTTTCTGTAAAATTTCCCAATGGATCATGGAATGTAAATTAACCGTAGAAAAAAAACCATAACATCCCAACCAGACATTGCATCATGACCAGGGAATCAAGGCACAACCAACCACCCAAGGGAACATTGATAAACCTCCACTAAATAAAGCTTTAGGATGAAACCATTGGATTTTAATGTGACAAATTCTCCTCAAGTATCATTTATAGAAAAACACCAAGGTTGTGGTGTGATTTCCTCTTACACCACAATTTAATCTTATGAAACATAAAAACCATTTCATAATGACCATTTTTTTAATATGATTTAGATATACCTTCAGTCATCCAAGATAACACGTCATGAAAACAACTCCAAATTGAATCAACAACCTTGGCATGGCTTTCACAATTATATATTGTGGAATAACTGACTGTTATGCCTTCAATGTTCCCCAAACTATGGATATATTCTTTTATAATTTTACAATTTTAATATGATACTCCACCTATCAACCATTCGATCATTTATCATGGGTGTTGTGTCTTTTGTAAGTCTTTTTCAACTATATATCAACATATTGAACACAAACTTATTTGATTCTTCATTTTAGACTAAGAAAAAAGTTTATTTTATTTATGGATATTTTATTAATACAACAAATATTTGGACTGAATGATCCAGAGAAGTCTATAAAACTAGTTGTAGTATAATGATAATAGAAAACCTTATTTAAAATGCTTCATTATTTAACATATATATTTATATCGGAAAACCTTATATAACTTATTATTTTTTGTCAACTAGTATACATGAATCTATTTTTCATTATTTATTAATTGTTATGTGTTTTAATTTTTTTCATATTTCATAGGAATATTGTTATATACATGTATAAAAGCTGGATCACATTTCTAGGGAACACACCTAAGTATGCTAAGGGTTTGGAGGAGTTTTTAGATTTTTCAATTTCCAATCTATCCGTTGTAGGGGGAATAAGATTTTCATCTCTTAAATGTAAACTTAGAAGACTGTTGAAGAGAGATGATGTCTATGAACACTTGATATTGATGCAATTCACTACTCAATATCTGTGTTGGATTTGGCATGGAGAATCCAACATTACAGAAAGGTTGATCACTAATGTCAATCCATAGATTGAGCTACCAACATCATTGAAAATGAAAAATGAAATGAAAAACCTTATAAATGTTGAATTAGTCATTAAAAGACACCAAAATCAACATCAAAATATATCTTAACAACCAGTTGAGGGTGATAGAAATAGCAATGTGAAAAGTGATGTTTTTGAGACTGTAAGACAACCAGTTCAAGATTGTAACATATTATGGGATCCTACTCTTGATTATATGGAGAATAATGTGAGAGAAAAATCACTGAGAAAAATATGTTTCATGGTTTAATAGATGATAAAAATCAATAGTTTTATAATGTATGTTTTAAATTTTCAAAATATTCATTTCTACTGAAGTTGTACCATATAAAATACCTATGTGGAATTATAAATAAGGAAATGTCCATGATATTGGAATTGTTGCATGATTCATTTCATTAATCAAACATCCTTGAGTCTTTTTATGTTATGAAAAATGTTTTTAATAGGCTTGGTCTGAATTATACAAAAATACACGTGTGTCCCAATGATTATATGCTTTATTGGCGAGAGGATTCAAGAAGATAGTGTTGCAAAAAAATTTCTTCTTCAAATTGTAGTCAATGGGTGATGTTGGAATTCAAAATAAACATACTAAAATGAAGAATAAAAAATTAACGCACCTATAAAGCTTTTTTGTTACATTGCTCTACATCCTCGATTAAAAATATTATTCATTTCATAGAAAACCACCAAACACATGAAGTGGCATTCTATAAATAATAACAATGATGGGTTAATGCGACATCCATGAGATTCACAATAGTGGAAGCTGTTTTATTCATTACATCCATATTTCTCATCTGATCATAAGAATTTTTGATTGGGATTGGTTGTCGATGGATTTAACCCATTTTGGACTTTGAGTACAGTTATAGCATTTTTCCATTTGTTTTGATCCCTTACATTCTTCCACAGTGGATATGAATGCAACAGACTTCTTTTATCATTTTGATGATTATTCATGGGAAAAAATGCTAAGAAATTATATTTATGTATACTTTTATCCATTAATTGAACAATTGAAGGAGTTATCTAGCAATGGTGTTGAGACATATGATGCTTCTTCTAAAATAATGTTCAAAATGCATGTTTCTCAAATGTGGACCATTAGTGACTTCACTAGACATGGGAATTTAGCTGGTTGGAACACATACAAGGGTTTTTTGTCCTATTTTTAACTATTATTTTGAACCCAAATGGATACCTCATAGTATAAATTGGTTCTTCATGTGCCATCGAAGCTTTCTGGATGAATCTCATAGATTTCAGCTGAACATGCAAAAATTAAACGTTTTTATTGATTATAGACCACCTCCAAAGTTGTTAACTGGTTCAGAAATATTTGTACGTCTTGGAAATGTTGAAACAGAGTTTGGGAAGGTGCATCATTTTAATGATAGTGGGAAATGATTTCAAAGTGCATCATCATGTTAAATCCGCACGCAATAATGGAAGAAAAAATAGATTCTTCAAACATCTGTATTGGGAATTTAATTTGATGAAACATAATCATGATGTGAATCATATTGAGAAGAAAGTTTGTGACAATTTGATATTCATGTTGATTAATGATCATGCAAATTTGAAAGATTATCTCAATGCTCAAAAAGACTTACAAGCAATAAATATAAAATGTGATCTTTGTCCAAATGAGAATGAAAAGTATGCTCCGTTAATTTTCGAAAGAAACAATATGGGTAAAGAAAAATTCCTTCAAATTTTAAAGCATGTGAAGGTATCTGATGGGTATTCATGTAAAATATCAAGGTTTGTTGACTTAAATAAATATAGGTTACTTTGATTGAAAAGTCATGATTCACATATTTTGTTACATCAGTTACTACAATTGATATTGAAAATATTATTACATGAAAATGATACTACTGTTGTACTCCAATTCTACACATTTTCCATACAACTATTTGATAAATCTCTATATCAATTTGATATTGAAAACCATTAAGAGTTATTTTTATTAACAATTTATGAAATGGAGATGATCTTTCCATCATCATTTTCTACTGTCATGATTCATTTAACTATTCATTTGGTTGGGGAAGCTAAATTAGGAGGCCCGTACATTATTGATGAATGATCCAATTGAGAGGTAAACAATTAATATGTTTGTCACGTCTGTAAACAATTCTAGGAACTTAATTAAATACATAATTAATTTATTTTATTTCACATATATCTTGGGCATTTAAAATAATACGTTAGAAATAAAGCTAAACCTGAAGGCTTTATTTCAGAAGGATTTTTGGAAGAAGAGTGTCATACCTTTTTTCTAGATACTTGGATGATATTAAGGTAAGATTTAATCAATTTTTACATGTTGAAGGCTCAAAAATTCAATCTCAAATACATGGGAAATCAAAAATATTTCTTGATATTGGCCGATCAGTTGGGAGGACATCAAATGCTACACTAATAGAAATTTAATTACTACAGGAACATATATATATTATGATGAATAGTGAAATTATAGATCCATTTATTGAAGAATTTAGGATATAAACAAATAGAAAAATGAGAGGCCAAACATGAAATGAGAAAGATATAACAAAGTTTTTAAATAATGATATTGTAGAATGGTTTTAATGATGTGTAAGTTCATAAATATTTCAATAAATGAGGACTTTAGGTAGACACATATATTTTGTAAATATAATAATTCATATTTCATTTTTTAGATCATGAATACTAATACTCGAGCATAGCTGTCAAAATATTTGAAGTTTCTTGCTCGAGGTCCACTAAAACAAGTTATAAAGTTTGATGATTACAACATGAATGGCTTTTGATTTCATATAGTCGATCAAGAAGAGGGTTTGAAAACATAGAATAGTTGTATATTTACATTTTCTAAAGTGGGATACAATGAAAAGTTGACTAATATTATCTAATTAAACTACCATTGGAATTTTTCAGTTGTTTTATTCCAATGAAAATGGGTCGATATTATAACAGGTGTTAAAATAGATTCCTTTAATTTTACTTCGCTAAACTTCTCTAACTTTATTGATGTTGGTGGTCGTAAACAACATGATCCTTATATCATATAATAACAAGATAAAATGGTATATTATTGGAATGATATTATGGATGAGCAGTGGAGTGTAGTTGCTCACATAAAACAAAGATACATGTATGATATGCATAATGAAGTGGAAGATTTGACCTCTAAAATTGAGTCTCATCAATAGCAAGAAATGGACTAATTTTTCCATCATGATATTGAAAATATTAGTCTAGAAATGGGGGATGAAGTGGACGAAGTAATTGAGTAGTAAACCAAAATTATTGAAGGGGAAAAATATTCTATGTATAGCTATGCATTCATTTAGAAACCACTTATTTCATTTGAGCATTAATTCATTATCATTGTTATATATATTTTGTTCTTTAGTAACATGAATCTTTTATCATTTTTAATTTTTTTTCTTCAAATTATTTTGAAATATATGTTCTGAAATTTATTTTATTTTATTAAATGATAGTAATTCCAAAGAGGAAGCGGGGTTCCACTTCCATTTCTTTATGGGGATACTGGGGGTGACTATTGTTGGAACAAATTTTAAATGAATAAATCTATTTCACTTTTTTATACTTACTGTTTATTCATAAAAGATGGAAACAATGCAGGTATGGAGAAAAATATGAAAATTTCATATGTATGGAATTTGATCGGAGAGAAGATAGTTGTCCCATTTGATTCCTGTGGGGTCCATATGGAAGACGTAGTATGATTACTTGGAAAAATTCTAGGCCAATCAGTCGTGGAGCTGGTTTCCCTACCAATTACATTTGATGATTGGATATTGTGCAGTGATGTAATCAAGAAAATAAAGGTGGATTAAAATTATGGTTCATGGATTTTATTTATGGTGTTATGAATTTTGAGTTTGTTGTAAAAATGATGGATGTAAATAGGCACTCCTATTACGAAATAATAATATGAGCATGTATGTGGATATATATATATATGTCTTTGTCTTTGTGTCTGTGCGTGTGTATTTTATGTGTCTTTGGATTTATATATGTACCCAATCCATATCAAGTGTTATATAATTTTTTTAGATGGTTTTTTCATGGTACTGGTACTGGGGTGGTAGAATTAGAAGGATTTTTTTAACTTTAAATTTATCATTAGTGGCAGTTTAAACCGCCGCTAAATAAATGGTCCATATTTACTGGCAGTTTAAACAGCAGGTAAATACACACACTTTACAATTTTGCTATGGTTTTTGTGCTTTGGCCTCAATTTTCGTGCAAAAAATGAATATTTTTAGTGTTGGTAAAAACTACCATTAAAGGCTTATCATTTTCTATTATCATTTAGTTGCGGTTTGTGTGGTTCTCACGGAGTTTCCCACATAAAAAATGAAACTTCTTTTTACGGAGGTTAAAACCGCCGCTAAAAAAGCATTCAATTTTTTTGAGCCAAACCACCGTTAAACAACACCAACCCTCACTAAATATATTCTCTATGACAGTATCTATAAATCGCTACTAAATTGAAGAAACTTATGTGTATTGAACGTTGACAGCAAATTAAGCGGTAGTTTTTTGAAACTGCCATAGAATCTTAAGGAATATATTTAAGTCATCGCCATTACAATAAAAATCACTTTTATTTAGTGATTTTTATATTGTGATGAGGATATATTGTGAGAAATAAATACCTTTCCACAACCATAAAGTATGATACATTTTTATGTTCAATGGATGTAGTGTGAGAAATAAAAATATTAAAGCGGTTTTTGGTCGTAATTTCTAAATTATGGTCCAAGTATATTTTAAATTATGAGGAAGATAAATATTTAGTACGGATCTTCAACATCATCTAATAGCTTGATGTGGTCCCTATCAATAAATACCTTTCCACACCCAATTACAATAACACTACAGCAATGCTTCTCGCTATAGATCCAACATCACATTAGAGGATGAACAATATACTTTGTATATATAATATTTTGAGGTATTTTTTAGAGAGGTGAAGTTTGAGTGAGAATAATATTTTCCAAATACAATATCCCCAACCATTTTACTGAATCCTTGACTCATATCATCATGTGAGGTTTATCAAACTAAAAGACATGTGTTGTTTTCTTTAGTCCGTGTTAAATTTTATTGGAGTTGGTGTTGTATAACAAAAAAAATTTACATTAGATTAAATTTACAATTAATAAATTGAGTATTAATAACACAAAAAATTAATTAATGTTCATTTTTTACAAGATTATTATGAAACAATATCATAGGTTATTTATCACATTGATAAGGTCTTAGATGTTCCCCACCATGATGAGAACTATAAAATGATATGAATATAATATTTAATTTATTTCTACGGTCTGATATCATTCTATGATGGTGAAAATATTATATTCACTAGTTAGAACGAGTACTAAAAAGTAAACGAGACTTCATCTCATGGATTTAAAGTAATTAGCTTACATGATAGAAGAATATGAGAATAGAAACATTTGTAAATTTCTACATGTTTCAGAATCATCAGATAATCTTATATGTTAGTGTGTGTAATGGTCCTTATAATTAATGATTTTTATCAATATATGGAAGGACTCGAACAATTAAATTTATCAACAGAAATCATGACACCATATGTTCTAGGGTAGTTGGGTACTTTTGGTGCATCATGAATGAAATGTTTTTAATATATATGTCAAGGAAGGATTTTTTCCATCTAGTTTTATAGAAGTTGATATCACATTCTTTTTATTAGAATATAACCATCACATTAAATTCCATAGTCATTTTGTAAGGACATTTTTATTATAGATATTCAATAAAATTGATATAAATCTTATAAGTTGAAGACACAGATGTGAACCCTTGTTAATGAGATAGTGTGAAATAGTATTATATTGCATAATGTTATTTCAATTTTTTTCATTTTATCAACATTAGTTTTTCTCATTAGTTTACTAAAACTTTTGGTAGATAGTAATATTAGACTTTATGCATGCCCATCTGGTAAAATCAAGAAATAATCCTAGAGGGTATCACGCTATGTGTCTCTATTGACCACGATTAAATTCTATCTGAATTTGCTTAATGGAATAAATATTAATCTCCAAAATGGATTATAATTTTATTCTCATTCTATTTATAAAAAAATTAATTAACAATTAAAAAATAATTATACACTAATTTTTAGATAGAGTTTTTTGTGAATAAAATATTTCTTTGGATATTTAACGAATATCAACAATTTGTAGCTGATCAAGATCATGTCTGATGATGAACATATATTTAACAATTAAAATAATATAAATCATTATGTGAGTTAAAACAAACAATAAAATGATAATAATAATTATATTATTATATATTATATGGTTTGATGAGGATTATTGTATTTTGTAAAGTCAGGTATACAAGTAGTTAATATTTTAACCTAAATCGTAGTACATTGTATAAATGAATATGTTTATTATATATGGTTATTTAATATTTTAGAATCAATATATAAAATTTAATTCGTTCTCTAATATTATTCCTCTACTCCACATAAGAATGAAAAAAACTATAGATATTACTTTATACCTAATTGAACTACAAGTGGTCAATATGAAAAACACAAGATGAGAGATCCTTCGACCTAGAACTCAGTGAACCATTAGTGTTGCTCGAAGATCAAAAGAAGATATGTAGATCACCTATGGATGAATTATGCACATGGATCCTACCAAAACAATAAAGTTAATAAAAAATGTGTTTAGATGATCAATTATACCTTTATATAACGTTCCTAAAATGATCTATTATTTATTATGATCATATTGTAATTAATTGTAAATTAAATATGAAAAATAATATCATGGTTTTTTGGATTCTCTTATGTCAATATTAGATTGAAAATTTTCATTTCCCATGAAGATTAGGTCATTTAAATTTTTTTTAATGATATATCGAATTAAAATACCATGTGGGTTTTTTCTAACAAGCCACTTCGATTTCACCTGAAACCTTAATATTATTATAATGTCTATGTCACTAATGATTTTGAAAACATAAATATTGGTGATTTTTATTAATAATGAACCATTTAAGATGTTGAAATTATAATAGAATGCTTACATTTTCATCATAATAATTTATTGAATTTTGAACCATCGTGTTTTTTTAGGGAATCAAAAACATGATTATCAGGTAAGATTTATTGGAATGTAATGAATTCAAAACTTATTAAACTAATTTATTTCAATATTGATATGAACTATAAAACATTAACAATTTAGAACTTGTGGAATCATTTTATGATGAATATTAATCATTACTAAGAGAAAAATTCAATTTGGTGGATTATGAACTGAATGACCCTAGAAAGACCAATGAGGGATATTCTACATTTGTAAATAAATGAAGCACGATAATAAATAAAATAAAAGGATTAATAATAAAGGAATTAAAATAAAAATGTTTCTTAAAAATGTAAATAATAAATATATTTTTATTATTCTATATAAAATATGTATTATAAAGGAATTTGAGACTTCATGTAATTGATCTTGCATTTAAACCTAATTGTAAATGTTTTAAAGTTTTTCTTCAAACAATTTCACTTTAATGTCCATATTATTATAATAATTTTTTCTCTATCCTTATTTTTTTTATTAATTTAATTTTATATTATCTCTTAATTGTATTAAAAAGGATAAAAGAAATTATAATTATGAACATATTTGGTATGATTCATTATAAAATTTATTAATAATGATGATCAGATAATATTTTTCTTTTCATTTACCACAGAACATCAATTACTCATCATCATGTGAGCCTTTCATTATAATGGTTCCATTTTATGTTTAAATAGTTTTCCAAAGTAAATTATATTATAATTTTTGTGAGAATTTTTTGTTTTAATGAGTTATCAAAGAAAATAATATTTTATTTTATTTTAATGGGATAACTATAATTACTTGTTCTTATGGATTCAAGTGAATGTTTTTATGACTTTTATGATGAATGTAAAAAAATAATAATTCTATGTTTTATTCATTTGATGGTTCTTGAAAATTATATATTATACTGTTTGGGTTCTATATAGCCCTAATATTAATTTGTTCAAGATAATATATTTAATTAGATATATTTTACTCCTATAAAGATATTGGAATTAACTAGGTAGTTTATTACATTCTAAAAATTATTTTAAGAGTAATAGGGATATGATTTCTCCTGAAACAATTAGGATTATTTTTTTCTATTATAATTTGTTTTGAGATGTTTTATGAAAATATTTGGGAAATAAAGTTGATTCGATGTGGAAGTGGGTGATTACATGATCTTATAATCTATTATTTAAAAAGGGAAAAATTCTCATTTTTTTTCATGTTTTTAAATAGACTAATGATTTTCATTTATTTTTATATCCCCAACTGAGATTTATTTTTCAAACCATATCTCCAAATGATTTTGTAGGATTTAAGGATCTGTATGAACTCTAAAAATAGAATTATTTATGTTATGAGGACACACCTAGAATTAATCAAGTGTGTCACAGATGAAATAGGAGTGTTATTTTAGAATGATTTTTTGGTGGAAAAAAATGTACAGTGGGTGGATGTATGATATTCTATAATATAATGGTTCTCTTAATTATCTAAAACTATATTCTTCAAAGGTCATTGGAATATAGTGAAATTAAATCCTTTATATAAAATGTTTTAGTTGATAATTATATATAGGATGTTGTAATTGGTGTTGGGAAAGAAATGAAAAGTGGACAGTTATATAAAATAATTTTATTGGTCACCCTGGGGAACCTATAGAAGACATTGACATGATTTTACACTATATTCAAAATATGGATCTGTAAATTCACACTATTTAATGGATAGAGTATAAAAATTTAATCATTAATATTTCTAAGGAAGAAGATAAAATTATATATTCAAAAAAGATTCAGGTTATTTATAATGAATAACAGGAGCAATCCATCAATACAAAAGAACTAATTTATTTTCATTGATTCAATAAATAAAATTTTGGAATTGAAGAGTATATCATTGACTTAGAAAATACAACATGAATATTTTCTAATAACATTGATGAGGAACTAACATGGATAATACTATTTGTCGATTGGAGACTAGAGATATTTCAGGGGTCCAATTCCTTAATGTTAGATTTGGACAGCTCAAAATTTATCATTAGGTATTAAAATTATGAATTGTTGTAATTTCATACTAGGTAAATAATTAAACTCCTTAAAATGGTTTATGAAATTGAATAAATATTTAATTTTAAAGGAAAATTCAACTATATTAGTAAACCAAGTATTTTTATAAAATCCTCCTTCACTTTATTTTTATAATAAACATTAAAAATTCTTATCTAAAATTATAACACTTAAAAATGAAAAAATTGATATTATACCAAATTTCTTTTCAAGTAATCCCCCTTCTAATATGTTTTTGTACACAATTAAATTCATTTAGGGTCTCACATACATAAAAAGATTAAAAACTCCCCAATCTAAATAACCAAACAATTCCTCATTCCTAAATCCACATCCTAATAATAAACATACCATCATTAAACACAACACATGGAATAAAATAAAATTAATAATTCAAAACCATCCAAAGAAACTTTTCTACCACTCTCTTTAAAATTAAATATGAAAAAATAATTCAAAAATATCCTTTAACATTAACCCTTAAATTAATTGTGATTATATCTATAAAAAACATCCCACCATAGTAATCATATTTCCTATTAAACATAATTTAATATACCTACTGAAAACATTATCATCAATATAAGATCTTGTGTTTTTTTAGATGTGAAAATTTGAGCAAAAATTTGATTTTTTTAGTTGCAGATTCTTGTAAGCATTTATTATAGTGTTTTCCACCCAAATTATGATCTCATATAATTTTTTCACCACTTTCATGGTCCCAAAATTCTGTTTTGACCATAAGATATGATAATGGTGGAAATTAAATCCATTCTAATTTTATTGGAATAATTAATACTTAATATTTAATAAAATAAATATTAATCTATACTTGTGGGGTTTTCAGACATATACTTTGAATGAGGAATTATATTGAGATTCTAACTCCATCAGTAACTTTGGAATGGGGATCTTTTCCATGGTAGGGCATAAACTCATGGTGGGCATCAGGGTCTACCAATCCCCTCCATTTATATTTCAATTATTTTATTTTTTCTTAATTTATTTATTTTCATTTTATTTCTTTCATTTCTCCCATAAATTCTTGTGGACGCCCCTGTGGATCCTCCACAAAATTTATGATAGTGATAAATTGTTAATGGTGAGGGAAATAGGTGATGTAAAGAGAGAGAGAAGTAGTTGTAGAGGAATAAGGGTAAATATTTCGAGTTCATGATGTTCTTGATAGTCGTGCAATAATCATGGACAGTGTAAATAGAAAAATCAATGGTGGATTCCACCCAAGGGAAATCCATATCAGTTTTCTCAATAGATACTTGTAGATTTATCTTTTTCGAGTTTTAATTACATGTAATTCTTGTTTAGGACCCCTCATGGTCTGATCTATTGTTTGTGGGGGAGAAAATGTGGTTTTAACGTGTTTTAGAGGTTTTTAATTCTGGGGAAAAAGTCTACATGCCGTGTCATTCAGGGAACACATGTTGTGTGTTCTTCCCTTTCAGATAATAAGACCTTTTTAATGTACACCCTGTGTAGGAGATATACAAATCATGTACTAGGACATATCCATGTAGTGGAGTACCCTTCAAGACTACTTGTGTAAGGGGCACATGCCATGTGGAGTACATGGGAAAATCCCATATTGGTCACACACCATGTACATGTACACAATGGTGTGAGATACATGGAAAGGATATGTGAGGAACATGGGAAGGTAGACCATGTTGGGTACATATCGTGTACATGACCAACATGTTCTGTATTTTTTATCTTACATGCCGAGTATAAGAATTTTTACACACCCAGGTTTGTCCTTGAAGGTACATGTAACGTATGGCCTTTACACACCCTGTACTCCTCTTTTTCAACCTATTGAGGGCCATTTTCTATCTTCAAACCTAGAGTCATATTTGGAAAAAAAAATTAGTCTTTTCTGAGTTATTTTTTCATGGTGGAACCCTTGTGGTTTTTTGAGGATTTCTACTTAGTGATAATTGTTTTCATAAGTGGCTATATTCTTCCTCCGATGATTGTATCCAATCATATATTAAGCGTGATACCCACATTGAGAGGTGAGAAATGAGCTATCTCTCATGACTGATTCCATTTTAGAGTTCCCTAAGAACAACTCCCTTTAGATATTATCCATTTTGGCCTATGAATATGCATGATTAGTTATCCCTTATAGGATACATCTTCTTATGTTTTGTACAAGAGGATCTTTTATTGCATGCATCAATATTATGATCATTTTATAAAGGACAACTTTAGGTTTTCTTCACTTGAGTGATGACCTAAGTAATCCCTCGTAGTATCCTTTTACCTATATACCATTCCAAGTTTCTCATATAGGAAACTTATTCCATCTTAAATAGTTATATAGGGTTATCTTTAAGATGTCTTTACCTTTTGTGTTTTTCTAAGGATCACATGTAGGATGCCTCAATATTTAATACAATTCGTGGATCCCATGTAGGATTCCTCCATATAATATCACAACTAAAAGATCCTGAGAAGGATTCCTCTTTTTAAAAGTTACACGTGGTACCAAACGAGTGCCTCGATATTTGAATGACCCTGAGCAAGTATGTTGGGTTTGGGTAGAGATGGTAGAATGTGTGACCACAGAACCTGTTCTGAACTTCTAAGGCCATGGGGTTGTGTCTGTATTATTGGGGTTAGGTGTTCTTCCACCCTCACCCTTTTATTACCTTTCACTTGTTTGCTTCTTATACAGTGATGATTACTAGAGGTGCTTCTGGGATGGTTTGTGTTGAGCCCAATGAGATTATTCATTTTTATCTTTGGCATTCCCAGATGTTCTTCCTATGATCTATAATTTGAAAATTCATATTTATTATAATTATTTGTGAACCTTGATGTACTACCTAGGACTTTCTTATTGATCCTATATACTTGATAATTATATTATTCTAATTTCCATAGGTGATTCTTGGTATCCTATAGTGGATCCAATGTTTCTGATTTACAGGAATGGCATCCCTGGTAACTATACTCGAGGAGGATTACACTTATCAAGTGGTGAGGTGATTCTACTCTCCAATGGTTGATATATTATTAGGATGATTACTCTCTCCTTGATATAATTACACATGTGGATGATTACACTCTCCTGGTGGATTAGGATAATTATTCTCTCTGTAAATGATTACGTGACTATGGTGATGGGCATGGTTTTTCACATCACTAGATAAACGGAATGATTACACTCTTCTGGAAGGTTTGCATGATTTCATTGTCCCTCATTTAAGACATCTAGGGGTGGGAATAGTGTCTCTCCAATTATATCTCCTTAAAAATCACCTAAGGGTCAGACGCTTGATGTTTACCTAAGATCCAAATATTGTGACCTCCTATGGAATGAGACCTAGGAATAAAAATTTGCACTGGATTTACATGGAATGAGAAGCATGGTGTCCAGATCATGTCCATTTATAGTATGTCCAGATTTACATCACTAATACCCTTCTATATATTGATTGGAGGCGAGTTAGGGTAAAGCCTAGGTTAGGATGTGTATCCCCATATGGAGGAACATCTTGCTTGGAGACATTTCTGGCATTGGCCATAGCAGGTATATGTCGATCAGGATTATAGACCCATAGATTGAATTAATGATACATAGATTTAGTGGAACGACTTCCAACTCAATTACCTTGCATAATATTTCCACTCAATTGGAATTATAGACCCACTAATCGATGGTAGGTTTGTTTTATGATATTCCATTCACCAAACACCTAAATATTCGTATTTATATATATATGGATAAGTAAGGAACTATAAATGTATACTCATTTAAATATGGAAATCCATGGTGGCACTTTCCCAGTGCTCTGGGATTATAGACCTAGGATTCAAATATGGATTCACGTTTATTGGATTTACATATCATTTTATTTGTTTCTTGGTTGGTCTATGCATATTAAAATTTTATTCACTTATGGAAGCGTATTTCTAGGTTCATCATTGGGGTGGCCAATAGATATTATCTATCACCTCTTCATGTTCACCTAGATATATGTGTAGAATTTTTGTACATTTTTCAGGTTGAGTATGGTTTTTGTGGTGGATAGGACTATGGAACAAATTTTCATGGTCTATCAGAGTCGCTCGTGTAGGTTCCTCTGATCAGGATGGTGTGGATTGAAAGTGTCTTGAGACTGAGAATGTGGTCTGGATTGGTGTTAGATGTGCATCCTTATACATTTATTTTTGTTTCTTTTATACTCTTATATTTTTATTGTTAGTCCATTGGGTGAATACGATTTTACAAATGACATAACTATTTGAGGTTTTGATTATTTCTTTTTATTAATACATGTTCTATTCCAGATTTTTTATTTATTTTATGCTTAGTTTATTTTTTATTTTGTATGATAATTAGTTATTTCTATACCTTTATTACTCTAATATAAGGGCATAGTAAACCACCTATCACACCCTGAGCCCTTGCAGCTGGTAAGATTCCTCTGGAATTTGAGGAGGTGAGGTTTTGGCCTCATTTTGAACACATTCAGAGCATTGGAAGAGTGGAATATAGGTCAGGACATTACAAAGTGTTATCATAGCTATTGGTTTACTTGTCTTTACTTTTTGGGATATGGTAAACATGAGTATTAGAAATGAGTTAGAACCAATGGCGGATATCAGAAAAGTGTGTTGAGAATACTATTTCTTGTATGAAGTCCTAGATTCGAGGGGTAGGGGATTTATATTCTGATATGTGATTTTATAGCAACATATGATTTTCATGTTATGTGATGCACATGTTCTATTAATTTGGTGATTTATGGAATGTTTATGGAACATGGCAATCAGAATGAGGCTAGTGATGGACTTTGACTCTTGTCTATCAAAGGCAAAAGCCATCTCATGCCTTATATTTGTCACATAGGATTCACATCTTAGAGGTCTGCTAGTGAGTTATTATTACTAACGACAATCGACCAATTGTTTAATGTATCAGAGAAATCTAAATTTGGTTTTCTTTTATAGGTTTTTTGTATAATTATACTAAATTACAAACATTTTCATATATATTTTCTTTTGATGGGTATATTGAAGAATTTTGTAGAGAGGCTGATGACTCTTTCCTCATGCGTGATAGGTTTAGTGACCATTGCATATCGATATGGAATGTGATACCCTTATATTCTACACATTTTGGCGTAATTTTTTCAGGTCACAATTATCTAGTTGGATCTCTGAGTACGATGTCAATTGATAATAGGATATTTCTTTTGAGTGGGACCTCTTGAGGTATTACCATATGCGGATGCCCGATGAGTTTCAGTTTAGTATCTCTTCTTCCTGGATACCATGACCTCCAAGGATTTGTTCTCTATGAAGACACTCAGTGAGTATAGGGCCCTTGTACTACATTTTTTCATTTTAACACATGTATGATTGTTTTCTCTTTACCTTCCAAATAAAGGTTGAGTCTTTTTGGAAAGCTGGTTTTTCATTATGACCCAAAGGGGAGACTTGATTTATAGGACTAGTTGGAAGACTTAAAGACACTTATTTTTCACTTAAATAATTATTTTTATACATTATTTTCAATCATGGGAAACATGTGTGTGAGAGGATAGTCCATGTTATAGATTCATTTTCTCTTAGAAAGCTTATTTATGAACTCATTTTTATATTATGATATGGTAGGATCTTGAGATTTTTTTATATAGGAATGTGGATGCCTTCATCAATTTACAAGAGCACTCAGTGTTTGGGTATCACGTTTGGATTTCACGGGAATGACTGTTTGGGATCCTGACCCGGTCTACTAGTGTTTCTACAATGGCTATTGTATTCAGAGCATGGGTTGATGCTCGTACATAGAATGATGCTAGGTGTTGGGAATTCGTGGAACAAATTGTCTCACAAGAGAGATTCTAAATTTGGAAGAGGAGTTCCAAGGGAGATTTTAGCTTGGTTGGAGTACCATTCTATGTAGCATGGTAATCTTGGTTATAATTGTGGATGACTCAGTAGAGTATGAGTCCAGTGATAATGTTATACGCAAGTTTTTCATGTTGTTGTTAAATCATAAATCAGTGATTACCCTACTATGGGATCATGACTAATGGTTTTAAGACTTGTCATGGGAATAGTTTCCTGGTATTTGAGGTTTATTAATGAATGTCCCAACATGGTAGAGAAGACATCAAGGATAAATCGATCATTGTAAGATTTTTGATCTATAAGTGGACATGTACACGCATTGTCAGGATACATGGTGTCAAGTCCTGGTTAAAATAAATTATGTTTTGTTTTGTTGTGAGCTTGGATTAGAGGGAGATTTACACACCATTTTATAGAATCTTAGTGTAATCATAGTCAGATAAAATCAGGCTCTTTCTTAACATCACCTTGAGTACACTAAGAGAGTGACGACCCAACACAAATCTTCTTTCCCTTTCTCTATACATGTCTTTCTTGTCTTGATTATTGGAACCTATTGAGGTTGTTCTCAAAGAGTAGTATAAGGTAATCTACATTGTGGGAAGTGAAACATTGGTTGTTTGAGGGTCGTGACCATCATTTTCAGTTGAACATAAAAATTATCATGGTTTGTTGGCATCAGAGTTTGGTTTTGAGCAAAAAATATGTTTATTCATATGGTGGGAAGTACCATATTGGTCATAGTTAAACATGTTCTCTATAGGAGATAGTTGTGGATGAAATGATAATGGTTGTTATAGAATATATATATATAGTTTTTCAATATTCTCTATTTGAGAGCATGGAAACATGTCTTACTACTAGGCTTATTAAGGAAGAGATTTTTTATAATGGTGTGATTATAGAGTCCTATCTTTTTTATGATTGGATATTTTGTGCGGAAGTTGGAATTTTTTCTTTCTAATGCTTCAGGGTGTAAAAGTTACTTTTACCCAAGAATATAAAATTGGATTATTTTTATGACCATATAGTTGGTCCCAGAATAGGGTGTTTACACAGGGATATGATTTTGGTAGAAAGTTGAGCCATTTGAATTTTAGCAGAATAATTAATATTTTATATGTAATTAAAAAAATATTAATCAATTTTCGCATTTTCATTTGGAAATGTCATTTGATAGAATCATTAAAATTAGATCAGTCTCATCCATTGAGTCTATAATGGGGAGTTCTTTTAGGTAGGGTGTAAAATTCGGTTGGTCATGGGCTCTGGATTGGGCCCCCTTTTCTTTTTTATTTTATTTTTATTTTTATTAATTTCATTGTTTTATATTTATTTCCTTCATTTCTAAATTTACTTCTCACAAACTCACATATGGCACCTCCACCATATGTCAAAGAGTGAAAATTTGACATCGAAAGAGAAGAGGAGATGGAGAGGAAGAAGGTTACTACTGAGGATCTCTGAACACATGGGATCATTGTGCGGTAATCATGAACTGTGAAAACGGGTGAATCCTTGGGGGATTCCACCCAAATCTAGTCCTTTTTGAATTTTCACCATATATTATCATATATTTTCCATTTAAAAGTTGAAATCTAGTACTGTTATTTATAATGATCCTTGTGTTCTGATTTATTGTTTGAGGAGATAAAATGATGGTATCAGACATTTTAGAGGTTTCCCTTTCAAGAAAACCCTTCTACCTGGTTAGTGGTTTAGGGGACACAGGTTGGGTGTTCTTCCCATTCGGGGAAGCTGATATTTTCAAACTAAAGGCTGTGTAAGAGATATACACTCCATGTACTAAGAATCGGTTGTGTATATGCTTACACGGCCATGATGCTCATGTATGGGGCCCATTCCATATGGACTACACAGTTATACATTGTGTTGGTCGCATGACATGTACAGATAAACGACATGGAAAGATACATCGCCCAACCATGTGAGGTATATGGGAAGACACCTTGTGTAGGGTACACATCGTGTACATGACCAACAAATCATGTACATTGGATTTTACAGGAAAATTATATGTAGTGGTGCACGCCTAGGTGGGGATTTGTGGGTGCACGGCGTATATGGTCTTTACATGATGCATACTCTTCTTTCGCTACACTTTAAGGGTGTTTTTCTTTTTTCGGCATCGGGGTTAGATTTGGACATAGGATTTTTCGTTTGGGAGTAAATTTTCTTATAGATCATGTGGATGAAACCCTTGTGGTCTTTAAAGGACTCCTACTTGGTGTTTCATTTTTCCCAAAATAGAGAGGTTCTTCCTCATGTGATTGAATCCAATTGTCTCCTAAAAGTGAGACCCTTGTTCAGATGTCATCCATGAGTTGTCTCTCATGAATTTTTCCATTGTAGCTTTCCATGAGATTTTATCCCATGCAATATGTTCTCTTCTATACTATGATACCATCATATTAGTTATCCTTGGGGATCCATTGTAGGATGCCTCAATATATGTTTTGACATAGATGATCCCTTGTAGGATGAATCCATCATCTTATCTCTTACCAAAGGACCCTTGGGGTAACATTTACATACATGATAACCTAGTGAATCCCTTGTATGATCACTTTACCTATATAATGTTCTATTCATCCCATGTAGGATGAATTTACCCTCTTATACAGTTATAATGAGTTCTATATAGGACTCATTTACCTATGTGTTGTTAGAAGGATCCCGTGTAGGATTCCATTGTCTTACTAACCATCATAGTATCCTATGTAGGAATCATACATTTAATTTCTCAGCAAATTATCCCATGTAGGGTGTCTTATTCATTCTATTGCTTGAGGGACCATGTGGGTCCCATGATGTTTCACATACCCTGATCTAGTTCATCATGTATGGGTGGATATGGTAGTGAGTGTCACCTTAGAACCCATGAAAGCATGTAATCCCATGGGGATATGAATATATTGTTTGAATGGGCATTCAATCACCCATGATTTTTGTTTACCTTTTACATCATTACTTCCAATGTAGTAAAGATTACCAAAGGTGGTTCATAGTCATTGGTTCTGGATCCCAACATGATGAGTTTTTCCTTTTTATTTGGGATGACCAGATGTTCCTCATAGGATCTGAATTCGGATCCATTTTATTTATTATATTTATTTGTATACCCATGAGGTACTACCTGAGATTTTTCTATTGAGCATATATTTTTTTTATTTTATTATTGGAATATCCAGAGGTCTCTTCTAGAATTCGGCTGTTGGGACTATGTATAAGGACCCAGCCTTAAACATTGCATAACATTGAATTAAATGATTAATTCAAATTAATGATCTTTTTAGGTTTAGAGTTTTAAATAGTTAGGTCATTAATATTACATTACATTTCAAAAATTACAAAGTAGACACTTCTACACAATTTCCATTTCTTTTATAAAATAATAACTTTTGAAGAAAAAGAGACATGTCTAGTTCCATGTTTTAGACATCATGAATTTTCCTTGATCCCATCCTTGATCCTATTCCACTTTATATCCTGTGAAAAACATTTCAAAAACATAGGATGTGCATAAAAATCTTAGTAAAGGATAAAAAAAGATGGAAAACTGTTTTTTTAACAACAAGTAAAATAGGAATACCTTTTCATAATTAATACTGTTCGCCTTTATGAAGTAGAAAATACTCTTCATTGAATAAAATATCAATACTTACCATTTTGTAACCAAAATATTACCATGAAACCCATATAAAGAACACATAACATATAAAGTTATCTTGGTACATAAACATAATTAAATAGAATAACCATACATTCCACTTCCACACATATCACTAAATGGAATAGCCATATGTTTGACTTCCATAACCAATGAATTGGAGGTTATAATGTAACCACCTATTTTGGTTTATCAAGACACCACCCATCATTTGGTTTAACACGTAACCACCCATAGAATTTCCAAGTACCATTATAAAATCTTAACACTTTCAATATTGAAAATATAAATATTTCACTAATAAAATTTCATTTTCAATCCTAAGAAATTATTTCCTGATATTTAAATAATCAATCCATTTTCAAAAACCATTTAAATACAGATTTCTGAATCAAAGTGTCCCATACCACATTCAGGCTTTTAATGGAATTATAATTTTAAAACATTAATGTGCATATATATAAATCCTTAATACCATTTTGAAAACCAGGAAATTAACGAGAATTATTTATAAGAATAAATCTTGAATCCATTTAAAATGATATTTTGTTAAAGAGTTTTTAACAAAATGAGAGATGCTAGAATAAAAAAAAATTCAGGAATCACATTTAATCAGAACATTATAATATCTTTAGAATAATGTTATTCTGGACATAATATGCCAAAGGGCATTGTATACACCATATATGACTGAATTAGTGAATAACAACAATGATGTCTCAAAGGAATGTAAATTGAGACGAAATCCCTTATAAAGAAGGTATCCTTTGATAAAGGATAAATAAATTAAATAATTATGTGTGAAAAATAAGAATACACCCAATATAAGTGGATATTATATGTAAAACAGTCAGAGTTCATTAACACATATTCATAGGACGACATATTCCAGAAGTACATGTTTAACCCAAAGAATTGAAATTTGGTAAAGAAGTTCCCTTGCAAAAATTCACCAACCGAAAGACATCACATTTAATTCAGAAAATGATTTAATGAGATAAAAAAGTTAATATTATCTCTTGGAAAAACAATTTACATCAATAAGGATATATAAGAACATATTTAAACATAATAATATGTAAATTAAAAGACATAACAAAAGGAAGTCTTTTAAAAAGA
Organism: Viscum album; assembly: GCA_963277665.1. Taxonomy (NCBI): domain Eukaryota; kingdom Viridiplantae; phylum Streptophyta; class Magnoliopsida; order Santalales; family Viscaceae; genus Viscum; species Viscum album. The sequence continues at coordinate 910,793,682 of OY728162.1, read as the reverse complement.
AGAGGGTGAAAGGTCCCCATAAAGATTTGGTAACTTACGAAACATATGCCACATGAAAGAAGGAACATACAATGAAGATGTAAATACCCATAAATGAAACTATATTTCACAAAGATTACAATAATGGGTAGTACATACACCACACAAAAATTAATAGTGGAAAATATAGCAAGAATCTCACTGAAATAAGAAGTGAGATGAAATCCCCGTACTACGTAGTAATCAATCGAGTCGTATGAAAAAAAGTTAATTAACACCAAATAAATCACAAAATACCATTAATAAAAAGATAATAATGATAATATATATCAAATTTCATTACACGATACACCACATGCAATTAATAAGTGGCGAACAATGGAAATCTCACGTAATTAAAAGTGAGATAATAAATCCCTTACCTCATTGTCCAACTTGACTCGTTCATTATTTAATCTCCTGAATAATAAACTAAAGTTAATTTATACTTGATTAAATACCATTTTCCAGTTTAATATTCTTTTTATATGTATTATTACAATTTTATAAACATTATGTAATCATTTATGTTAATAATGGTCGTTTTGTCGATATTTGGTACTTGAGTAAAAATGAAATTCTTATAATTAAATATTGTTCATATAGTCAAAGTTTCATTATATCTAGAATTGTATTCATGATTTAGATCTCAAATATATCATATATATCCATTATATTCATGTATTTATAATAGTACATAACATTTGGTTGTAAGAAATGTAGTTCACCGTTCATGGAGACGGTAATTCGTACGTACACATAAACTCTACTTTCATTTCTATTTCATATTTTAATTGAATAAAAACTTGATGATAACTAGTTATATTTTAATTCTAGTATAATATCATATAAAATTTCAATAACTCAACCCTTTATATGTCCCATGTATGGTATGAACGAGTCATGTCACTTTGAGGGGATGGTTGTCCGAACTTCCCCAAATGAAATTATCACATTTACTCATAATGGAAACCATAAAGGTATGATATAAATTAAAAATACATAATAATAAAGAAAACATAAACATGATATATATCATATATAAATATAGTGTCATCATAATGAACACTATATGAGGTGGTAGGAGATAATTGAACAATCATCATTTCATGAGGCGTTAGTTTTCCATCCATAGAAATAGTATGTTCTTTAACCATTGGATGGAGGTGTGTGTAAGTGTAGTTATAATACGTCTCAATAAAACATCCTAGTATATTGATGATGCTGGTTTTGTTATAAAATAAATGAATAAAAAGAGTTTAGGGTTTTTAGAAGTAAAATAAAATCAAAGAAGTTTAGAGAAATAGTTACCTTTAATTTGGGTAACTCCCTTTGGGTTAAACCAAAAGGACTACATAAAGTGCCTTATGCCGAAGGTAAATATTCTAGGAGGAAGAGAGGGATCCTGAGAGTTTATTTTGGAAATGTTTGGATGAGACAAGGGGCTTTATAAGTGTGAGTAATGAGTTAGAAGTGAGGACTCTTTATAAGGGGGATGATGGGCTCCTTAGTAAAGTGTGAAAATATTATTTTATTATATAATTATTTTATGTTTATAAAAGTCTGAATCTCATTAAGGTATAATATAAGATGATTAATGGTATAAATAAAATCATCCAATAATAATTGGAATGTTTTTGTATGTTATTCTAATTTTTAAAATCTTATTTATTTAAATCATTTATTAATGATCTAAATACTACATCATTATTGTGTCATAAATAATTTTATTTATCTGATATCGAAAAATTATAAAATAAATACCATGATGTGGGCAATATTTTTATCTTTTCAATGAATATTTATAGTTGAAAATAAAACTTACATAACCCTATGTAAAAATCAAGTTACTAAAAGATATTTGTTTGTGTCATTTTTGCCTTTACTTTAAGTTAATTAAAATAAAGTGTCAGTATTGCTCCCAGGTGGATCCATGGGATCCCAAAATCGTCCAAAGGATGCCCATGGTCGGTCATTACTCATCCAATAAGGTTAGTACAAGTTTTAAGGTAATTTTGTATTATTATGATATTCTTTTTACCTTGAATTACCCAATTTACCTTTAAACGCGGTAAATAAAAGTCAAAAGTTACTATTCACCAAAAAAATATTTTCATCTTATTGAACCACAATTTACTTACTAATAATAAGCATGTATGTCAGATTTTACAAATTCAACTCACATAAGCGGTGAAATTTAATTTAAAATAAAATGTCAATTTTTAACTACTACTCAGTGGTTTCACTATTAATCAAAAATTAAAGCTTTTTAGAAAACTACCAAAACATCAACCTAAGATATATTTTATATTACGGATTCAAAAATGATGTATATTTTACCAAATTCAATACATAATAGTTGAATTAATAAATTTTAAATTAATTCCCGTTATCAAAACAAATAGCATGTTTTTAAGAAATAATATCTATCAAAAGATTAAAACTTTTTTATGCCCAATTTCAAATTCAAATTAATTCCAATGACCAACATTGGATTAAATGGTAAAAGGATAATATAATTACAATTTAAAAATAATTAAAAATATAATCTAACCATATAAATAAATTATATTAGAAGGAAATTTTGATTTAAAATACAGTATTTTTCATTATTCATAAAAATGACGTTTATGAGAATAATACCAAAACTTTACCCAAAGTAAATTTTGATATCCCGATTCTAAAGAAAATTTCTATTTTTTCAAATAGAACTTATAAAAGTGACCAAAACTAGATTTAACTAGGGTTCTCCATCAAAACATGGTAAATCGTCCTTTTAAAGAATAATAGAGTATTTGTGCTTAAAATCAGATTCGTTCTTATTTTAAGCCACAAAGTTTTATTGGATAAATGAAAAAACATTTAACAAACATATATAAACATTTTTTAGTTTGTTCTATTCATTCCCTCCATTACAATTGCTAAGTGATAACTACCATTTAAAATAATATTATTATATTATTAGAGTGCAGCGTAAGATTTCAAAGAAACTCATTGTTGCGTATCAGGTACACCATCGAACACAGTGCCCCATTTAAAATAGAATTAATATTTAGTTCACAAATATTAATAAATATGAAAAATGTCGTGTTCTTAATTTACCTGGGATTTTATATCCTTTCCCCCTTTTGTGAATTTTATCCTCACAATTTAAAATTTGGGCTCAAAACCTTCATTGAAAGTCCCACATCGGAAAAAGAGAAAAAAAAAATCACTTTAAAATAATGAAAGAGAAGTACAAAGGTCACCCGAGATAACCCTTACTAGGATTCCATGTAAGAAAGCATAGATATGGAAGAGAAAACAAACCGTTGAGTTATGATGGAGAGTGATAGAAAACATGGTTAGGAAAAAGTTAACCATAAGAAATCACAAACTTATGATGTGTTAAATGGTCTTTGATCACCCAGTAGGAAACATAACCCCACAATTTTTTTTACATTCCTTTTCATAATTTTGAGGAATTAATTTACTACATAGAATAAAAACATAATGAAATATACTTACCTTCAAGTGGTATTTCATGCTTTAATATGTTTCTACCAAAAAAACTAATCTTTTCTCCAAACAATGAGAATTCAAAAACACTTGGTCGAATCAAAAGCACAAGAATCATCTTCTAGAGAACCACATAATCCAAAAAAGAAGAACTATATATTTCCCTTGTCTTTAGAAATTAACTAAACCAAAATGGTTAGTACGAGATCATATAATCCCCATAAAGGATAATCCTTCAGAAAAAAAATACTATTATTAATCTCCAAAATTCAACAAAAAGTACCCAAAGTTTAAGAAAGACCATTCAATATAGACTTGTCCTTAAAATTCTTCCAAATAATCCAAACTAAGATTGAAACCCAAAACTCAAGAGTATTTAATCACATATTCTTAAACAGTAAATATTACCATTTAACTCCAAACACATAGACTACTCTTAAGGTCTCATAATCAATAATAATTAACCAAATCACATATTCTATATGATAGGTAAATCATTTCCATAAATAACCCAAATCGCAATATGTCCATAATAAAAACAGTTATTCTGCCAAAATAAAATTTCAACCATTAATCCACAAATGTAAACCCATAGTATTCTATTTTTCTTGAGCATACAATATTTCTAAAAGAGAGAACGTCTTCCAAAATCACTTTTATCACATAATCACCAAATCATTTTCTTATACTAAGGATATCAATTTGATAAATCATAGGATCCCAAATCAACTTATTCTTGATCAAAAAATTTATTTAACTAAAAAGAATAAGTCATTCTAACTAGGGACTTCACTTAGTCTATTGGTAGGTGAAAAATCTCAATTGCACTTGGGTTGTGGGTTTGATTCCCAAAACATTGTCCGACACAATGGGTTGTCCCACAGTCTGCATGTTTTCCTTTTCATAAAACTCAAAAATAACCCTAACATGTTTTAAACTAAATGGTTTCTTATACCTCTCATTTCCATCCCAATTATTTATGATATCAATATCTTAATTCTTAAAGTCTTATATATATTGTCATTTTTTATTTCACCACCATATGATAAAATAAAACAATCCCCAAAATAAAGAACATCATACCTTGATTATGGTGTCCACATGCTTTCATCTTCGTCTTGTTCACGTAGGTAGAATGCATTGCAAAAATTATTTATAGATCCTTCAAAATAATTTGCTTCATCCATCCAAATACTCCTTGTACGACATGGGTTATATGGGTGTTCAAAGAAAAACAGTTTTGGAAAATAATAATGTATGACATATAATTTCCAAACATCTGATGAAACATTATTTCTATAAAATAGTCGGACTAAATTTGAGTTGAAACTTTAAATTAATGTTCCTTTTAAAATACCATAGGTATGCGCTGAGAGACTATATTGTAAGGGCAAATATAACTAGGTTAAGCAAAGTTATCCTTCTTCAACACCTTATTCGAAATAATAATATGCTTCATAATCTTGTGATAATGTAAAATATTTGAAAATTACTTGATAATATTTACCTTTCTTGAAAATATGAGAATATTGTGAAAATAGGATTTGTCTAAATACAACCCATGATCCACGATGATAAAGCGGTGTGGAGGAGGTGTTTCTTATCTCAATGAACTGCTTACAATTGAGTTGTATGCTAAAAAAATCACAATCATCTAAACATTAATTTTCAATAATTATTGCAAGAAAGTCATTAGGAAGGGATATGAATGTCATTTGAGATCCTCATCCTTCCATTTGTAAGTGACTTTACTTGATCTGAAAAATTTATAAAATAACGATTTAACTAAAAAATAGTCGTACGGAAAAACTATGTGTCTAACAAAAACTCTTAATCCCTAATGCTGTCGAAACCGACCTATAATACCAACTATAAGGGCTCGGCCTTAAACATTTCATAACCTTGAATTAAATGAATAATTCACATTGAGGATATTTTCAGGATTAGAGTTTTAGAGAGTTTTGTTATTACTAATACATTACATATCAAAAATTACAATGTAGACACTTTTATTCAGTTTCCATTTCTTCATAAAATTAAAACAATTGAAGAAAAATAGACATGTCCAGTTCCATGTTTTAGACAGCATGAATTTTCCTTGATCCAACACTTGACCCTATTCAACTTTATGTCATGTGAAAAACATTTCAAAAACATGGGATGAGCATAAAATGCTCATTAAAGGATACAAAAATAAGGAAAAATGTTAGTTTTTTAAGAAAACAACAATTAAAACATGAATACTTTATCATAAGTAATACTTTTCACATTTAGGAAGTAGTAAATAATCTTCATTGAATAAAAGATCAATTCATTCCATTTTATAACCAAATTATTACCATGAAACCCATATAAAGAACACATAAAATATATAGGTAATGTGGTACATAAACATATATAATTGGAATAACCATATGGTCAACTTCCACTAATATCACTAAATGGAATAGCCATATGGCCGACTTCCATACCCAATGCATTGGAGGTTACAACATAACCAATTATCCTGGTTTATCACGACACCACCTGTTATTTGGTTTATCATGTAACCACCTTTCAAATGTCCAAGTACCATTATACAATCATAGCACATGAATTATTGAAAATATAAAAATTTCATTAATAACACTTCATTTCCAATCATTATAAATAATTTCATGATATTAAAATAATCAATCCATTTTGAAAAACCATTTAAAAAGTGATTTTTCAATCAAAGTGTCCCATAAAACATTGATGATTTTAATGGAATTATAATTTTAAATCATTAATTTCCATATAAATAAATTCTTAAAACCATTTTTAAAACACGGAAATTAATGAGAAATATTTAGAAAAATAAATCTTTAAAACATTTAAAGCTATATTTTAGTTAATGAGTTTTTAACAAAATGAGAGATTCTTGAATACAAATAATTGAGAAATAACATTTAATCTGAACATTATAATATCCTAAGAATAAAGTTATTCATGATATAATATGTCCAAGGACAGTATATACACCATATAGGAGTGAATTGGTATAACAACAATGAAGTCTCAAAGGAATGTAAATTGAGACGAAAGAAGGTATACATTGATTGAGGATAAATCAATTACATAATTATGTGTGAAAAAATAATAAACCCAATATAAGTAGATATTATGTGTAAAACAATAAGAGGTAATTCACACATATTCATAGGATAACATATTCCATAAGTACAACTTTAACCTAAAGAATTGAAATCTGGTTATGAAGTTCCCTTGAAAAAATTTGACAACCAAAAGACGTGACATAAAGTTTTAGAAAATGAGTTGATGAGATAAAAAAAGGGTATCTAATCACTTGGAAATAAAATTTACATCAATAAGGAAATAGAATAACATATCCCAACATAATAATATGTAAATTAAAAGACATAACAAAAAGAAGTCTTCTAAAAAGAGGAGGGGGAATGGTTCCCTTACTGATTTGGTAACTTACGAAACATATTCCACATGAAAGAAGGATCATACAATGAGGATTTAAATACCCATAAATGAAATTATATTACACAAATAGTATAATCATGGGCATTATATACACCACACAAAAGGAAATAGTGGAAAATATAGCATTAATCTCATGGAAATAAGAAGTGAGATGAAATCCCCTTACCACGTAGTAATCAATCAAGTCGCATGACTGAATGTTAATAACCACAAAATAAATCAAAAAATACCATGAATATAGAGATAATCGTGATAATATATATCAAATGGAAGTGCACAGTACACCACATGAAATAAATAAGTGGCGAACAATGGAAATCTCACAGAATTAAATGTGAGATAAGAAATCCCTTACCTCATTGTCCGACATGAAAAGTTTGTTCTTTAATCTCCTGAATAAAAAAATAAAGTTAATTTATACTTCCTTGAGAACATTTTTCAAGTTTATTATTCTTTTTATATTAATTATTACAATGTTATAAACATTATGTAATAATTTAAGTTAATAATGGTCGTTTTGTCGATATTTGGTACTTGAGTCAAAAAAGGACTTCTTATAATTACAAATAGTTCATATAGTCAAAAGTTAATTATATACATAATGATATTCATGATTTAGATTTCATATATATCATACATATCTAGTATATACATGTATTTATAATGGTACATAACATGAGGAGGTAAGAAATGAAATGCACCGGTCATGGAGACGGTAAGTCGTACGTATGCGTGAACACTACATTCATTTCTATTCCTATTTTAATTGAATAAAAACATAATGATAAAAATTTATATTATAATTCCAGTATAATATAATATATAATTCCAATAACTCCATCGTTAATTTTTCCCATGTATGTTATGAAAGAGTCATATCACTTTGAGGGGGCGGTAGTCCACACTTTCTCAAACGAAATTATCACGTTTACTCATAATGGAAACCATAAATGTATTCTATAAATTAAAAATACATAAGAATAAAGAAAACCTAAACGTAATATATATCATATATAAATACAGTGACATCATAATGTCCACCATATGAGGTTGTAGGAGATAATTGAGCAATCATCGTTTCGTGAGGCGTTAGTTTCCCATCCACAGAAACAATATGTTCCTTCCCCATTAGATGGAGGTGTGTGTAAGTATAGTTCGAATCCTTCTCATAACAACAGACTAGTATATTTAGGATACTATTTTGTATAAAATAAATAAATAAAAAGAGTTTAGGGGTTGTAGATGTAAAATAAAAGAAAAGATGTTAAGAGAAATTGTTACCTTTAATTTGGGTAACTCCCTTTTCTTTAAACCAAAAGGACTTCTTGAGGTGCCTTATTCCTAAGTTAAGGCTTCTAGGAGGAAGAGGGGGATATTTAGAGCTTATTTGGTTAGGTTTTTAATTATCCAAGGGGCTTGAGAGGTGTGAAGAATTAGTCAGATGTGAGGGATTTTTATAAGGGGGTGGAGGGGCTCTTTAGGAAAGTGTGAAAATATTATTTTAGTATATAATTTTTTTCGGTTTCTAAAGGTCCAAACTCATTAAGGAAGAATATAAGACGACTCATGGTCAAAATAAAATCATCCAATAAGAATTTGACAGGTTTTTTATGTTATTTTTTTATTTACAATCTTAATTATTTAAATCATTTATTAATGAGGTAAATACATCATCATTTTTGTGTCATAAATAATTTTATTTATTTGATGTATTAAAATTATAAAACAAATACCATGATGTTGGAAATATTTTTATACTTCCAATTAATATTTATAGTTGAAAAGATAACTTACATAACCCCATTTAAAAATTAATTTACTAAAAATATTTGTAGGCGTCATTTTTTCCGTTAATTTAAGTTAGTTAAAATAAAGTGTCATTATCACACTCAAGTCGCTCCATGGGATCCCAAAATCGACCCAAGGATTCCCATGGTTGTTCATTACTCATCCAAAAAATTTAGGACAAGTTTTAAGGTAATTTGGTATTATTATGTTATTCTTTTTACCTTAAATTACCTGATTTACCTTTAACCACGGTAAATAAAATTCAAAAGTTACAATTCACCTAAAAATATTTTCATCTTAATGAACCACAGTTTACTTACTAATAAAAATCTTGTATGTCGGATCTTTAAAATTCAACCCATAGAAGCGGTAAAATTTCATTTAAAAGTAAATTTCGGTTTTTAACTACTACTTTGTGGTTTCATTATTCATCAAAAATTTAAGTTTTTCAGAAAAATAATAAAAAATCAGCCTAAGATATATTTGATATTCTGAATTAAAAATTGATTTCTATATTACCAAATAAAAACATAGAAGTTTCATTAATTAATTTAATATAAATTCATGTTATCAAAACAAATAGCGTGTTTTTAATAAACAATATTTATCAAAAGTTTGACAGTTATTTATGCCCAATCTCAAAGTGAAATTAATTACAATGACCAACATTGGATTAAGTGGTAAAAACATAATATAATTACACTTTAAAACCAATTAAAATGATAATATATCAATATGAATAAATTATATTAAAATTCACTTTTGAATTAAAATACTGGATTTTTCACTATAAATAAAAATGAATTTTATCAGAAAAATACCAAAAATTTACCCAAAATAAACTTTGAGGTCCCAATTAAAAAGAAGAATTTTATTTTTTTCAAATAGAACATATAAAAGGGACCAAAACTATATTTAAATAGGGTTCTCCATCCAAATATGGTAAATCTACCCTTTTAAGAATAATAGAGTATTAATGCTTAAAATCAGATTCTTTCTTATTTTAAGCCTCTAAAATTTGTTGGATAAATGTAAAAACATTTACCAAACATATATAATCATTTTTTAGTTAGTTATTTTCATTATATCCATTACAAAGACAAGGATTTAACTACCATTTAAAATTATAATATTAGATTATTAGTGTGCAATGTAAGATTTCAAAGAAACAAATTGTTGCGTATCAGGTACGCCGTCGAACATAACACCCCCTTTAAATTAGAATAAATATTTAGTTTACAAATAATAATAAATATAAAAAATGTATTTTTCTTTATTTACCTTGGATGTTACACTATGGTTTGGATATACTACAATGGCATTTCTGGTAATTAAACTCCACGATTATTACGCTCTCACATGTAGTGATGATGATTTTTCTCTTGTATAGTTTATATATAATGAAGATGATTATAATCCCATCATTGTAATTATATTGGTGGATGATTACATTCTCTAAATGAATAGGGATGCTTATGTTATCCCTCAATGATTACTTAACAGGGAGTCCTCTCCTTACAAATCATATAAGGGTCAGACCCTTAGTGTTCATTCAAGTTCAAAATATAGTGGCTGCCTACAGACTGGGACCTAGAGCTCAGACAATGGACTAGATTTACATGGCATAGGAAGCATGGATTCTAGATCTTTCCCATTTATTGGATGTCTAGATTTAATTCCTATTAATCATTATTTTTAGTAATTGGAGGGGAGTATGTGTGAACCTAGGGTTTGTACCAGTATCCCCATATGGTGGCGTAGCTTGCACAAAGACATTTTCGGAATTAGAAGAATCATGTATATGTTGACTTTGATTATATACCCAGATATCCACATCAAGAAACATGGATTGATTGGTAAAACATCTATTTCAATTCCCTTCCATAGTATGACTATGTGATCAAGATTACAGACCCTGAATCCTCACCATTAGTCCAAAGCCTCTAGCGTATTGGGAGGAACACATGATGCCTCATGGAGAACTATCTCAGAGTTACAGATTAGTGGCATTTGGGTTGGGATGCTATAATTAAGTTCCTTTTTTCTCTTCTGATACCAAAATTATGATCAAATAAACAACCAATGATATCTTATCCAACCACTACCTGTCATCTGATCCACAAGACTAAAACAATCTCTACAATCCCATGATGTGCAATAAATACACATCATATTTATTTCCTAATACTCAATAAAAATATACATATATTTAATAGGTATATAAGAATATACTTTTAACCATAACTCTATAATATTTGTAAATTATTATCATCATTTTCATTTTTAATGATCAATCAAAGAGTTACAGACAAACTCCCACAAAATTTCACACTTTTAAATTTGATTTCTAATATATTTTAGGACCCAATAATTTCTCTAGCCAATATTTCCTTTTTAAAACACCATAAATTTAAAAATACAACATTAAATTCATATGAAAAAAATTACCCCCCATCACCCATCACCATTTTGGTATAATATCCAAAATAAAATTCACTGTCTAAAACAATAGGTGAATCTAAATTTTAAAAATATATTATCAATGCATTGTCTAAAATTCTGATACTTTACCTTGTATTTCATTAATTTTATATTTTCAGAAAATTTCATACTCTATTTATAAAATTATCCATAAATTGATTCCCTTTATGTGTATGAAATGTTTATATATTTATCAAATATACCTTCAAGAATCTATAAAATTTTTAGTTAATTATTAATTTTGTTGGTCTCTTTTACGATACCAATGGTATTATCTATGAGAAATCATCACATTCCATTGATATTACAAAATAAAAACTCCTAAATACATTTTTTAAAAAAAATATGTTAAATTACATTCTTGATACCAAAGATACCATTCCAAATTACTTATCCAATTTACATTATCGATGTGGTTTAATAAATTAACTTTTTTAAAGAATTCTCCCTACAGTATTATTATACTAACTTCATACTATGAAATCTTCAATGATCCTTAATTTATTAATATAAATATAACAATATCTAAAAACGTAAATTCTTTGCAAAATAAAATAGGATTTCTCACCACTTTAATTTTTAGGGCTTTACTCATGAACTATTTTACATGCTCCAAAAAATATATACATATCTAGATTACATTTATATTTTCTCATGGAAGTCATCAATTGTTTCTAAAAAATAATACTACATATAAGAAAACTTAATTTCAGTAAAATAATAATTCACATCCCAAATCACTCATGTCCCCCTTTCAATATATATGATTAGGTTACCTATATATATCATATTAATTAGCATTACCCATTGATGGATTATCTATCATCACACACAATGAATATATTTCTTTCTATTTGTTGATGAAATCCTCTCATTTAAAGCAGATATAAAAAACAAATTCTATTATAAAATAATCAATCCATATTTTATCAATATTAATTTGTGTTATGATTTGAATAAATAGATTGTATGAATTTTCAGTAATAAAAAATAATCATGTACTAATACGAGTTTTTGTTCCTCTTACATTAGTAATCATTATCCTTGATGATCCTAAACCATTAGAATCATTGATTGTTAACCAATTAATTCAATTAATATGTCATTAAATACATCATTGTACATGAAAATAACTATATATTCTTGATTTATTATTATATATATGTAAATATTTACATTCAAAAAACATGTATAAAATGATGACATCATTCATCATAGACATAATCCATTATGATGTAATAATTTTAAACACAACGAGTTGTTGTTTTTTAAAATTTTAATATATCATTATATCTTTATCAGTAGTTTTTTATAGTTTCAACATGAATGCAGATTAAAATAATTCTTAGAATACAAAAATATTATTATTATATATTCATCATGTATTTATATAATGTTAAAAAAACATTTCATTTTACATTAAGAATAAATTATATGATTGAAAAATAAAATGACATGATTATTATTTAAACCGGCATAAAAAATTCTATATTTTCAATTTAAGAATATTTTAATTTTTCTTAAAAACTCATCATAAAATCAATTTTTACACTATTTAATACATAGTGTAAGAAAATAATATATTCTCCATAACTCATTTCATTTAACATCAGTCATTTTTATTTCACCAACTACATTCTCAGTATGTTATTCAGTATAAAATAACTCTTAAAATGCATATTTGATGAAAAAAATCAACCAAAAAACAAGATAGGCATCCCAATTATAATGTTTTTTATAAAATTAATTCATACCATGATAAAAAGTATTTATTATATAAAATAAAATTTGTAAAAATACATATTGAAGATAGAAATAGACATTTTTAGTACATTTTAATTTATATGTTAATTTTATAGTTGTTAATACTTCTCATAATTTACAAATTCATTTTTTAAATCCACTATTCATTCATAAACATATACAATGATATCATATGTGTGTGTTGAGGATACACAAGTATCAAAAACACTTAGTATAATTTGTTAATTGTCAAATAAAACAAAATAAAAAACCTAATAAAATATTTACTACATTATCCTTACCTAAACATCCATTCCCACTTGAGAATATGTCATAAAATTAATGATTAGGTGTTCCTAATAACAAAAAGATTCCTATGTCAACTAAAATACATATTCATAGATACTTTGATATCCTATATTTCATTAAGTATTTGTCTCTCTTTATATATATATATATATTATGTGAATTTTCTTATCATTTTAAATTAATCGAACCTATAAAATTATTTACAGTTTATCAAATATTCATTTTTATTTATTTAACACATTTATTTACCGAAAATATAATTTTTAATGGAATACTTTGATAAATAACTTTGTATCAAAAAAAATTACAAAATTTATTACAGTGAATTCATAACTCCTTTTTCACATAATTCTTTATATTACTGTATTACTACTATTAATGGATTCATTTTCCAATGGTAACTTTTTACTCACATTTTCATATGAACCTCTATTTTAGTATTTTATTTTATATATCAGGGAAGTTATATGATTATACCATATGAAAATTGAATTTAATATAATAACTTTTATTACTATATAATATCTTAAGTGGTATTTATGGTAAATACATGCTTAAGTTTTATATTAATATTTATCTATTTCTTTATGAAACATAAATAATGTTACAAAATAATTTTATGTTTAGTATATTGTTATTATATTATATGTACATGTTTGGAAACACTAAAAATATTCATTTTAAAATAGTACATTATATGATTTATAAATAAATATTGTGAATTATTTATGATGTTTCTTCAGAATTTACACATTCATAAAAAAAAGTGGTTCGATGATTCAAAAAGACTTTTATGTGGACCAATATTAGATAAAATTCTTGCTCCAACAATATAATTTTAGAATGGTTCGAGTATATAGTTGGAAGGGTCATATATAGTTAATGAATTTAATCATCCATATGATTATCCTTTTAGTAAAACATTCTAGGCACCATCAAGTCCATTCTAAGAGTAAAAGTCTAAATAAAATGAGATATGAACTTAAAAAATTTGTTATTCAAAAATAAAATTAATAAATACCAATACCAACCAACTGATAAAAACTAAAATATCATCTTAAAAAATGAAACATATTATAATAATTTTCATTCATTAAAATAACCAATGTTTGAAAAAGATTATAAAAATTAATTTTATAAAATCATAAATTAGTTGAAAAAACATAACTCTATAAGAAAATTAAAATCACATCATAAAATGTTTTCATAAAATAATACTATTTTGAAAATATTTAACGGTGATGGACATTCTTTTTTAAATATAGAACAAAAAATTGTTTTAAATAAACATTTCAGGAAATTATATTCATACAAAACACATCGTCATAAAAAATACCCAAAAAATAAATCACAAAATCCTCATTAATTCATATCCAAAAAAATCAATTTATGGGTATCTATGGAATCAAAATATGTTAAAATAATGAGTTTTGATGGGATTTAATAATAGGGATGGTTTTACATCATTTTTTGGTAAACCATGAGAGAAACCTATGTAATCTTCCATGAACCATTAACAAGGGAACCATATGGTTTTAAAAACCATATAAGCACCCATGAACCCCTTTTAAAACATTAAGATCCCACACAAATGTTAAAAACCCTATAATACTAAATGTTACATAAATGTGGATCAAAATACTATCACTAACAATAAAAATATATATAAATCAATAAAAAAATCCAAATACAATACTTGAATCTCGAATTCCCATAGACACTCTAGAGCCATCATAGAGGGTAGTGAACAAGAACATACTCAATACATATCTCTTGATTTATTGTGATCATATCCCCAAACTACCATGTCTAACCCAACTAATAGGTGGGTGTTGTAATAGAATTTTATTCAAGAACTAGCCTAGGAAAACATGCCATGTCACCTAATTCAACAAACAAATTTCCCAAATAACATTCTCAATTTCCATATACAATTGGTAAGAACTACTGAAGTCCAATAATAAACTAGTGGTAAGGATTTGACCGATCAATAATAATGAATGAGTAGTGGGTTTCTATCATAAATAAAAAAAGGTGCATCCATATCAACGTATTTAATATATATAAAATTAATGTTTTAATTGAATAAATAAAACCAAATAATTACGAATAAATAATAATACTCTCCAAATATCATTTTAAATTAAATAATCATAATAATATGGAACAAGTACAGACATAAATTTAAATAAAAATAACAATGGTAAACTAGACTATATATCATTGTCCCTAAATGAACCATAAGCTCAAACAATTAAAAAAATTACCTCTATGTGACCTATGGTATCCATAATATCCCAACACATCTATCAACATACAAACATGAACATATTATAAAAGAACATCACAATGAATGTACCTATGTGAAAACATAAGATCTATATATATATAAATGTGTGTATAACATCTTTACTTTTTATTAACAAATTAGATGTAATGTAAATAGAGTTTATCTTATCCTTTTATCTCATTACTGTTATGGGTTGGTAAGTGGATGGTTTTTTTAATACTTATTTTGAGAATAGATGATGAAAGAGTGGGATAGAGAATAACATTCATATTGGTAGGAAGACTGAAATCTAAATGTTTTTTGGAACCCACTAGCTAGTAGTTGGAGTTTTATCATGTCTTCTAAATACAATATATCTCACTGACCAAACAATGCATCTAGTCTTGGGGTGGAATTAATTAAACCCATGTTAATTTCATCCAACATGTATTCTACCACCTTTATCAACCAAATATAAAATTATTGTTCATCACATTGATTTTAATCCTCTTATATTTAATACTTTCACAACCGCTCCTCTCCCCTTTTATCTCCTCCATTAGAATGATTTGGAAACAAATTTTTTTGAGTTTTTTTAGATTCATTCCAATTTCATATTGACTATTACTAAATGATCCTGGATATAAGTTTGATATTTATTTTTCAATGATGACAAGATGGTGAACTCATCCATTTCTCATAGATTAGTGGTGGATCTTGGAATTTTATGTCATTTATTGTTAAAAACTATATATACCGTTGACTGTGGGAATTTTTATAGTAAATTCTATTGAATAAACATCCTAAACATATTGTTTATAGTGTAATGATGATTTTACCTTAACATTTTAGTGAATTCATGTTATATTGGTTGGTACATTGATGATCAAAAGAAGTCGTTCCTTGAAGATGATCAAATCACCAAGAATGGTTTCATTTCCAGGTAAGACATCCTATAATGATCATCTTGAGAACTTATCCATCATGATTATCATCATTAATAATATTTCTAATGAATTATTACGGATGGAAATATGATCATTTTGTAGATGTGTTTCCCTCTTCGAGAATCAATAATGAATTCACAATCTGTACTTTTATCAATGATAGATACTACGATTAGTTTTCCCTTTATTGAATTACCTAAAAAAATTCTCGTTTGTGAGCACCAAAAGGAATGTGATTCTAAAAAAAAGTTCATGGGATTTAATTATTTTGGGCCCCCACTCTAAGCATTTTTATTGTTGAATTAGAACTAAGTTAGTCACCCTTGACTTGTGACCTTCCCCTATACGTTTTTAAATGTTTTTTTTCTTCGAATGATAAACATTAAGGTTATTAATCTATGAATTCTTTGTAGGATTTTCCATGCCTTTTTTGACTCTCATTAACACATATTTCCTTGGAATAATTCTTATGTTGGCATACCATGTTTACTATTCTTGATTGTGATTTCATGTGGGCATATGTCCAACCCTTCCAGACGAATTTGATTTTGATTCCATGAGTATTACAATAGTAACTTTCATTCTTGTTTTATGGTAATAAATTATTACTATATGTAGGTAGTATTTTATCATGTTTATCTTTTAGGCATGTCTCGTATACTCTTCCTTGTTATATGTGTTTCTATGAGTTGGGGGATGTTCATGGTACTTGATATAGGTGGTATACATGTGATATTTATCACATATATAAGTAGATTTTAAAGATTTTAAAAGTAATAAAGATCGACCAATATATAGGGAAAGGTAATGATGACATAGCAGCTAGACCTAAGAAAATGTGTTAGAAGCATAATGACCAGGATGGATGACCGGAGACACAGACAGGTTATCAAGGGATGGACGGTAGGCCTATGAAAGTGTTATTATGAAAACATCTAGTGTAAAAATATTATTAGATTATTTTAAGCCCCTGAGATAAGTTAGTATGACCCTTGTAGATTTTTCATTTTCACTTCCAAATTCCTTTGATTATCTTATCAGTATGGAGAAAAAGTATGTACGGTCTAGGGTATGTGGCATCTTTGTTAATGAAAAAAACAAATAGTACATGTTTTATATTGTAATTCTTATTATTCATTTATTTATATCATGTAATACATATCATATATGTAATATAAATTGTTAGGGACGCATTAGGGGTATCCTACATTGAGTTATTTGTCACACCCCACACATGAATACTAATGCTCGTCCATATTTCATATTTAAAGTTTAGAGTATTGGAAAGGGACACCTGGATAATGGAAAAGCAGAGGACCAAGGAGCTATAGGTGGACTTGGATAGACTCTAAAGGAATCTATTGTTTAAAATAAATTATTTTCCATTCTTGCATTATACTTTGATTTATAATTCAACATTGGGAGTCTTTACTTGTTTTTTTATTGGTATGGTGTCTATTTAGTTGATCCATATTTACTCGGGTTATTTACATTTTTATATTCAATTATTATTCATGCTATGAAATGATAATAAAAATATAATATACCCATTGATGGACTTGTACCCTCACTACTAGTTAGCAGCCTCTTGCATATTGGGAGGTATGCATGAGGTCACATGTCGCTCCAGTTCAGACCCAGTGGTTCAAGAGGGAAAATATAATTACTATATAGGGTTTGCTTGAAATGTTCCCATATGTATTTCAACAATGACTATATATAATTACTATAATATATATTTTTATAATTCTCATTTTAATATCATTTAAAATATTGGTTTTTATATGCGAAGACTTAAAGGAAACAATTATCATTCATTTATCTCAAAGGGAATACATTACTGTCTTTCAATGATAAATTTAAAAAACACATTGTGGAAAAAATATTGAGAATGAAAATGATGAATTTAAACATAAAATAATAAATCGGAATTTTTTTAAATATTTTTTCCAAATACCCCTTTATATATATAATTTATGGATTAATCAATTGGATAAAAACACATTCAAATCAGGAAATAATAACACTAATGGTTATGTAAATTAATAATTAAAAATATAAATTTAAATCTATTATTGAATACCAAATTCATACATATATTTTTGAATATAAAACAAATTATAAAATTATGAATTTATAAAAACTAAGGGGAAACATAATATCAAATAAAAGATATAAAAAACACAATCGCACAGATGGTTCCACAAATCCAATATGGGATCCTACGAATATAAATAATTCATTAAGTGATAATATGTAAGATGATATCATCAATAATTGAGAAAACACAATGATAAACTCACTGATCATTAATATGACATGATCCAAAAAAATGATCAAGTAGAAAAAAATTATAGAATGCGGTGCATTCCAAAATAAATAACAACCCAAGTTACCCTCACAGGCTTCATCTAGGGAACTATCCTCGGAATGGAATGATACTAAATTGGAGGAACATAATAAAAACATAATATAATATACTGTATCATAATCCCATATTGCATAATTAGTTACACCATATACTCATGTTGTGCTAAATGTAGAGCTGAGAAAAATATTTAGTTCGTATGATCATCACAAAAATTTATAGTGATGTTTACCAAATAATCTCATCTCCTCTCCAAGACACTTTAATAAAAAAACCCCCATTAAAAAATAATATAAGATTCATAAAATAACTAATATCTTCTTTAATCCAAAAAAATCCTATATAATCCATAACATAAAGGGGATCCAAACCAAGGTGATACAATCACTAAGAAACCACATGTTATAATGTTCTAAAAAGGTCATTAAAAGGAATTTCAAATTAAAAGATATAAAACATCCATGTTATAAATATATCAAGGAATAATGTTTTGAAAGTGGGTATAAAGCCTTTGGATAAATATAAAAAAAAGGTTATATATCATGTTTTATAAACTAAACAAGGTTCATCGCATAGAAAACAAAAACTTCATCCCCTATAGGATTATTAAAAATAAAAACATATCTTTAGTGGAATATAACATTTGAAAGCATGAGATATTATATATTGAAATAAAAATAGGGTCAAAACATTATTTTTTTCATAAAATTCATTTGAAAGATTTTTAAACGCATTTTTCTGAAAACAAATTTCATACATATTCATGTTTGTTCAAAACAAATACTAGAAATTCAAATAAAAATCCCATTATTGTATGTTTAGAGAATATCTTAATAATTTATGAAACCCATGTTGGGTATCAGGTATAGGTAATTATTGATAGAAGATTATTTTAAAAGTATTCCATACATGATAAATAAATGTAATTTCACAAAAACACTTATGTCAATCATCTAAAAAACTCTCACTTGGCAGTAAAATCCTAGACTTAGAGGATGAAACCCCCTAAAAGGCTTATTCATTGAATTCACTAAGATTAGACCCTATCAAACACTTGGTATCACCACCAATTATATTTGGGTTCAAGAGATATGAAATGGATGGAAAATAATGATAAAAATGATAATATTACCTTTCAAATCCACTTATAATCTATAAATAAAGGTATTGGATACATATAAGAATGATAGAAGATCCCTTGAGCTCCATATAGATTTTCCATGTAATTTGAGAAGGACAAGCGACTCGTAGGGGTATAAATCAATCAATTATGTAGGATAAAATTCGTGGAATTACAATTTTGGGTAGCTCGCATGGTATGGAAACAAGGTTTTCTAGACCATATTAAAAACTTTTAGCTACCACTCGAATATATTTACACCCTTTGAATGGTACCTAAAAAATTCTGAAAACCGCGTGTAATCCAGTGAAGGAAAACACCACATACATATGGTGCCATCACACAATTATTACTAAAAGGATCAAAGTTCACTAAATACTTTTCACCATCCATATACCACATTATATAACCATATGTAAGACTATCGCTGATAGTTACTCCCAACCATTCTTAATTAGATCTCTTGTCATAATAAAATAATCCTTGCATTGGCAAATTCTATAACCCTTACTATTAATCATATAATATTCCTCTAATAACCATGAAACATGGAAAACTCTAAAAAATCCTAGAACTTATAATTAAAAAAAACCACTAAAACATATTAGATAACTCATGATTATATAATATATTATAATATAGAGACATGAGGGTTTCACGATTTAAATAATTCACCATTTGTATAGGTTATCATAGGGGAGAGAAAAAACGTGGTCACTTTATAAGGGGTCTATGATGATTTATATATTTTATTTGGTAGATTAATTATTTAATATATACTAGTTCTTATAGTCCATGAAAATTAAATTAAAAGAGTTGATTATAACTCATGTTATTTGTAAAAGTAATTATGTCTGGTACCTTTTTTAGGACTGAGGTTTTGGGGAATAATAGTTGGTTATAGAGGGAAGTGTAGTTATTTTTGAAAATTAGGATAGTGGAAATATACAATTGAATCCTTTGAAATAAATTGATTATATCTAGTATATTAGGTAAACTATAACTATTAAAACCATCAAGTACTAATATATATAATGTATTTATGGATAATTACATTATAAAAATTGAAAATTTTATGTTTAATATAATGTAAAATATTTTTATTTTAAATCAAGAAATGTAATGAAGAAACGAAAATGCCATTATCATTATATAATAAATAATTGATTTGGTGTATTTAATAGGGTAGAAAGTAACATCCAAAAATTTTAATAATTAATTTTTTCCCTAATAAATATATATATATATATATATATATATATATATATATTCAATATATTTCTTAAATTTATTTTATACAAAAACAATGAAATTTATTTTTTAAATTTCTACATAATGAGGTTTCTATATATATAAAGTGTTTTTCGAAAAACTATTTTGTGAAATGGAATTTTAAAAAAAATAAATATTTATCAAGATTATTTTATTAAATCTATTTTTGTTAATTTATATGTTTTTACACATTTTTTGATAACTACATTACTTGTATTAGTTGTTTCATTTTCATATGTTTATTCTATTGGTAATGTTTTCATCAGAATATAATTTTTAATGTTGAATTTTAAAAGTTTTGGTAGTTATATAATACCACCATATTACCATTGAATGTGTTGTAATATCATTTAATGTCAGAAAATATTATATCAACCTGTTTTGATACATTAACAAAATGTTCTTTCAAAATTTATTTATTGTAAATATAATGTCTTATAATTATAAATTAAATATTTTATTATATAATCTATTAATTAAAATATAAATATTTTCAATGGTATATAATCATGATAGTAATGAATAATTTTCATTGTAAAAATATTTTTCAGAAAAATTTGTTTAAATATTAAATTCATCTTAATAAGATGACAACTTTTATAAAATGTGTATTTTTGAAATGTCTTATAACACCCCCATGATTTTAGAATTAATATTTTTTTAAATAAACACTATGTTTGATAGAATGTACCACATGAAGCACTAAACTTAAATGAACTGGAATATTATTATTTAAAGATGAACATTATAACATATCCATTGAATTGGTGGGTAGAAATATGAATAACCAAATTATTAAAATTTTCATATATATTTGATACTGTTTTAATTTATTTATTATTTATTTGAAAATAATAACTCATTTATTAATGATAATAATTAAATCATATAAGGTTGCAAATAGTTAAAGATTAAAATTGTTATTTTTCTATATAGGTGAGTTTTCTTTAAGATTTATATGTTTTGTTTTAATGATAATTTCTTCTTATTTATAATATTAAATTTATTGAAATATTATTCTTTAAACATGAAAAATAATGTATAATCAATCATATAATGATTATCCATTTTATAGAAATGAATATAAAATCATTTTTGATATAATAGATATTCTTCAAAAATATAGTTCTCAAGTGCATAGTGTAATTTTTTAAGTAAATTAAATTAATCACTTTTTATTAATTATTTATTTTTATTTTTTTATAATATATCAGGATATGTAAATTGACAATAATTTATTTTTTTACAATGTAAGGAATGAGAATAAATAAATATATATTTTGATAATACATTTTTTAAATGGTTTTTATGTTTTTTAAATGATATTAGAATTATTTTATACAACTTTTAGATGTTTTATTTGATAAAAAATTGTTATTTTTGGATTTATCATCTTCAATATTTCATAGGGTGAAGTATTTGGATTATCTTAAATTGATTGTTTTTTGATTAATAGTGATAAATTCATATTTCTATATCAACTTTTATTTTAATCATGTATTTAGAAATTCCCAAATAAATATTCATTGTTCTTGATTATGGTATAAATATATTTTAAATCTTAAAATTGATTTTTTCTAAAAAAGATATATATTGATTCATTAAATGTTCTTATGATACAATTAATTTCTTCCACTTCTACATATTGAATCATGAAAATTGGATTAAAAATTTGGAATCCAGATATTCAAATTCCATAACAAAGACAAATTCACTTTTAGATATAATTAATAGTAAGCATGATAAATTTTTATCACCAAAATAAAAGGTTAAATGGGTTAATTGGGTTAGAACGTTCTGTTAAGGTAATAAAATATTATCTTAAATAATATTAGATAATAATATTTAAACCATTATCATATTGTCTTATAAATTGGATTTATTTTTTATACATGACCATCATATAGAAATTTAGAGTATTTATAAGTTAAGAATAATTAAAAGCGTGTCTCTACACTAACATATAAATTTGTGCCCCCTCTCATCAATTATTCAATAAAATTGAACACTCCAAATCATCCAAGTCCTACCGAAATAACTTCTAAATTCTCCTCCACAAATTCTAGAGTCCTGGTTCTCACCAAAAGATAATACCTAAAAGGATTAATGTGTAAGGCAAGGGAACGTATCTGAAGAGGAGGTATAAGTATTAACTATGTTACTTTAAGATTATGTTTTTTATAACTAAATCCATACTATATTAACCATGCTGATAAAATATCATCAGCATCTGAAATATACCGAAATGTTTTTATTTCTATTTTAAAATACATTTTCATATCATTTTACACCTAATGGGAAATGAAAACATCGCTCCTGCATTTGTGTGGACTACCAGATCAATGAAGTGATATATTTTTTTCATCACCAAACCATAAAGATATTTATACTGATTAAAATATTGAATATATTATATGATTATGAATTTCTTATTATTCTTTAAATAAAATATTTTATCTATCATCTTACCCTTCCACCAGCTAAAAAATGATAGTATCTCTCACTTGTATGTGTGAATCGCCACCTCCTTGATGCAATTCCATTTTCATCAAAACATCCTCACATTAATGGTATTAAATATTAAAATAATGAATAGATATGAAACCTATAACATTGGTATGATTTCCTAAAAGTATAATTTTATCCACTTTATTTATTTTCCAGCTAAAATAAAAATGAAAATTCCATTCATGAATATGTGCATACTACTATATACATGAAATGATGTGCTTCATATTACATGACCACCATAAATGTACTATTTTAAAATAATATTAAATGTATTTGAATGATAATTATTTCATGACGAATATTCAAAATATTATGGAATAATAACCCATTTGACCATGGTCATGCTACAAATGTTTTTTGGTATTTTGAAATGAACATCCTCAAATAGTTCAACATGAACATAACCAATTAATATCTAAAAAAGAAATTGTAAAAAAAGAAATAAATGGAAAACTAATTCTGGAATGAAATTAAAAAGGTTATTCATCAAGTATAAAATTTAGTCAATTTTTTTATTTAAGAAAATAAATGAGTTATGTAGTGATTTTGGCTATAAGATAAATGATTTCTCGTCTTAATTTTTTTTATTTGTAACCTAATCGATTTTCTCAACATGTATTAATTTTACAGTGCATAAGATTCATTATGTATGATTTTCATAATTCATTTCATGAACTTCAATTGCCTTAAAAACTATTTTTTACTCTCTCCTTTTGTTTAATTATAAGCCCAATCATATCAAAGTCATAATGGAGATTCATAAAATCCTTGTTTAAAATATTTTTTTTCTTTGGACTATTTTTCCTCCGTATCCTTATTTCTTAAAATTATTCAAGAATGATATTATTATACCCATCTGGTTTTTTAAATTTATTTTTTAACTACCATTAGCATTCCTTATAGTATTTTTAAAATATATCTATTAAATGTTTTCTAAAAAGTTTTTTTTTGAAAAGTGTGATAGGAATATTTCTTTTGACATACGTAGAGTAGATGAAATATCCCACCAACATGACTGTTATTAATTTTAACTCTTCCTATAACATTTATCATGATTTTTCAATGAATATAAAACTTTTTATTCTTCTTATAATTTTTTTATTTCAATGTTTTCATAAAAAAACATTTCCCTTAGTTTTATGTGGAAAATGAAGGTTCTCTAACATGTGTCTAAAATAACATTTTATGATATTTTATAATGGATATTCAATTATTTATTTTTTATTTATTTTTCAATCCATGAAAATTTTCCATGATGATGGGTGATCCAAATATGTCTTTTCAATGAAATGGGTAACATGGATAGTGTTAATTGATTATAAGTTACTCCAATGAAGTGGGTGGAGTTAACTATTTATAAGATACTCCATTTATGTTTATGGAGTTAACTATTTATTAGATCATCCCATTATGTGGAAATACATAGCTATTTATAAGATACATAAAATATGTAATTGTACTTAAATAGGTAGGTTATTCATCTATAAGAGTAATTTAAGAGTGACATGAATATAATATCCCTAGGTTCCTATATGTTTATGGGTTTTTATATAAATATTTTTCATTAAATATTTATAGAAATTAGATTATCTTTTATTATAATGTTTATGATTATATATTGGTGAATGGTTTCTTTTCATATAAAATGTTTCATGTTTTTCCTGAAACTCAAATGAATTATGATTTTTCATTTTGATTTATTATAAAATATTTTATAAAACATTTGGATTAAAATTTAATTTAATTAATAAATAATTTATTATCTGGTTTCTATATTTATTATGTAAAAATGCTAGACATTCTTAGTGGTTATGAATAATTTAAACTGGATTAATGGGTTCCTTTTCTTTATAAATAATTTACTGATAATTGTATTTATCATCCAATATTTTCAAATGTTTTTATAGTTATTAAGGATTTGTTAGGAGTTATAGAATGATCAATGTTGAGACAACCTAAATAAAGAAATATTTCCATGAATGAAATAATAATATAAACATAGGAGCCTATTATTTGTTAAAAATATATATATTATAATGAAATTTTCACGTTATTATGTAATGGATTTCCTAATTCTCAAAAACTATATATTAAAATATCCTTGAAATTTAAGAAATTGAAACCCTTATAATAAATCATGTATTTTTTGGGTTGTTTAACTAATAAGGTTTTATAGTCCAAATTAGAGAAAAAAATTAAGCAAATTCAACTGTTTTGATATTTTTATGAAACAACACCTTATGAATTTTAATATATGGTTATATTATCATGATACAGTATTGGAGTGTTTCAAGGTTACTTATCTAATCTATGCATCTTTTAGAGTGGTTTTAAATTTAATAAATTGGGACAATGAGAAAGTAAAAATGGTAAGAGGATAATATCCTTATGAACCAGCATCACGAAATAGTTGGAGTTTAAGAAGAGAGATTTTGGGATATGTTTACATAATACATACAGGATATAAATAAAAACCATGAAAGAGAATGAAAAAATTATCCAAATAGAAAGATATGAATAGTGGATCATTTTATGAAACATTATCCAATATATTTTTGTGTAACCTCAATCCCAAATGGTATAAAATGGATGCACAAATACTTTAATGTAAATATATGATGATTTGGGTTGTTCAAAGAATCAAAAGGAAACTTTATTTATTAATCATTTTGAAGGTAAAGTCTAGTGGTGGTGTTAGTTTATTAAAATACCATGGAGAAATATGATATTGGTAGCCTAGATTTGAAGCAATTTATAGATAGTTTCCTGAAAAAATATTTCCTTAATAGCTGTGACATAGAATGGAAATACAATTTATAGAGTCAAAAAAAGGAATCATACACATTTTCTATTTAAGAGGTAAATATAGCAATATTTTCAAGTTATTCAATGATTTTTCTTCTCAATCATGAAAGTCATATTGATATATTTTTCATAGTTTTATCATCCATGTTTATGAAGGGCCCCAGTTACTCATGAATTTGGGAGCTATGCGGTAATGTTTTGTTGTACTGATATGCTTCAGATGGAGTTTATTGAATCTTTTTTCCCATAAAAATTAGGATAAATAAAGGAAACGATATTCGGGAATGGAGAAACAGTCAACAAAGAAATATGAAGGTAAAAATATATAATTATCTAATTTAAGTGACAATCATTCAATGGAGTGTCTGATTGGATCTAATAAGTTCTATTGGTGTGTTATTACCAGGCATTTGGATAGTGTCTCTAAACAAATGAGCTTTGGAAATAGTCTAACCAATAATGGTAAACAGTTCCTGAATTCGGTTAATTGTAATTTTATGGGAAATTTTTATAACATATTTATAAATATTTTTATAAAGTATGAAAATATTAAAAAATAAGAATAAATGTTTAGAAAAGTTATATTTTATTATTGTGGAAGATTAAGAAACTATTAATAACATATAAAAGGTATGAATTATTATTTATTATTTTTTACATTTTATTATATTGAAATTGGTGAATCATGAAACATGATTCATATTTTTTACTATATGAAGGAATTATTAGGTAATAAAATTAAAAATATTCAGTAAAGGTTTTGGAGTAAATTGAATGACTTAAGTGTCTGGATATAGGGTTTGAAGAGTTATGATGTAGTGGTATTTTATTTAATGGTTTGAAAATTTAAAGATGGTCCTCAATTTAAAGGCCATAATATCCTATTAAGTTTTCATCTGATGGATATTAAAAATAATATGGATAGTTTTTATAGATACCAATACTCTTTATAGATAGATATTATTTATTATTAGATGAATCTTAAATATACATTAAAAATACATGTTTAAAGAGCATACATGATTAGTTTCATTAGAAACATGGAAACATAAATAGCTAGTTCATAAAAGTTCTAAATTGTCTTCAACTTAGTTATTTATAACTATAAATCTTCTTAGATGCATTATGAATAAAACATTCTTCGTAAAAATTGATGGAAACGTTATAATGTGGATTCTCAGATACTATATTAGGTTAAAAAGACACATATTCGCATAACATGGGAATAAGGGTATGAGAGTATCAGTTTATCTTTTCAAAACCATACCATGAATATCAAATATCATAATCATGAGTCATTGAATAATGCTTAAAATTTCATAAGACTTGAATCATAAAGGAATAAAATAACATGATCCATGAGTGTATAACTTTGAAATAATACATAATTTTATGGCATACACTTAGTCGTATATATTTGTGAACATGTATAAATAGAAAGTGGTTCACCCATTATTTTTAGTATATGAATTAAGGCCCTAACATAAACTTATGAACATAAATTTTAGGTCCACAAATAATATCATTGAAATAAAATCTATTTTTTGCATAAAATTTTGGATATATAACCATGTCCACACATAATATTTTAGACATTAAATCTAGGTATAGGATAAAAGTATGAACATGGCATCATCTTCAAGGAAAACCTATTTTTCTCATGAGATGTCTATATTTTCCCAATACATTTTTGGGATATATAATTCTGGTTCAACCAATCACATAGCTGAAAATAAAATATTTTCCTACCATAAGATCAGAAATCATTCATTATATCAGAACACATGAAAATAAATGGGTTTTATAAACATTTCCTCATTTCTTCATAGCATATCCCATAAAGAAGAAACAATTTTCATAAAAATATATTATCGTAATATTCATAAACCATCCATAGAAAGATGATTTTTGATAACCTTTGATCATATCCCTATTAAATAATAATTCAAATCCAGGCTTGTAGACTTTAATAAATAGAAATTTCATTAAAGGATAATTAAAACATTCTTGAGGAAAATATTATTTACACTTTGAAAAGAACTTTTCAAAAACTATATATTTATAAAATATTTTGAAAATATATTTCCTTAAAAATATCATTGGATATTTATAAATAAATAATTATAGTATTTAATTTTAATTAAAGTTGGAAATTCAATTCTTGACGTATAAATTAATTGAAAATATTCCTTTCACATTTTTATATGAATGTAAAATTACCTCATTCGAAAAAAAACATGAAGATTCAATGTAGTAATTTTTTAAATATTCAAAAATAAGTAAAAATTAATTTTAAAAAACATTTTACATTAGTATAAAATTTATTTAATACATTTTTAGAAACTATTAAAATGGAAGAGTAAGGATTTTTCACTTATGAGTGAAATGAATTCGGTTATCCTTAACAATATATTTTCAGTCACATTAGTAATTAAGGTGAAGAAATTAAATGGAAAATTATTATTTAAAATAACTAAGAAAAGGGGAAAAATTGAAGCTTTTTATGAGAGGTATAGAATAATCTTTCATCATTGAAATGTAATCATAAACAATCCACATAAACAATGAGATTGTGACATAAACCACTTAACGCTTCAGTAACATTTGTATCATAATTACTTGGAAATAAATTATATAGGAAGGATTTGTAAATCCACATAAAATTCATAATTTTAATGATAAAATAAATATATATTTTTTATACACACCACATAAATGAAACAAGTGGTGAATATGTCATATATCTCATTAAAATAAAATTGAGATGAAAATCTCTTACTTTGAATTCCACTTTCAATGAAATCAATGTAAGCTATGGTTTAATAAATTAAAATTTATTATAATTATATAAAAATAATGTAAATACATATAATATCATATCATATATAATAGATTTATAATTTCCTAATACTTAATTATTAATAATTCCTTATGAAAACTATTCTTTATGGGTGTCAATGGTTTCATTTAGCATGATAATTTTGGTTCATTTATTCTAGACTATATACATTGATCAGGGTTCTGTAATATCTAGACTGATAATAGTGATATAAATATCATATATATTACTTATATAGATATTTAAATTCATACATAAAGGGTGATATAGAAAATCGAATTACACCATAAATGAAGAATGTAGGTTGTATGTATGCATGAGTGCAGTTTTCATTTTTTGACAGACTGAATGATAGAAAGATAAAAATAAATTCACATTTACAATATAATTAAAATATAATATTTTCATATATATTAATTATATCTATTATTATCAATTCCCATTTAAATTGTAAATTAATCTCATTGCTTTGTGGAGGTGATGGGGAACACGTATGAATGATAAATGCTATCATTTTCCAATAGATTAAAACATAAAAAGGGATGATTTAAAATTAAAATTAATGTATTATAATTTTGACATAGGATTCGTATATAAACATTAAACCAATCATAATGAACATCCATAAAATATGTGGGTGGAAAATTAATTGTACAACTACGTGGAGGTGTTATGTTGTATTTATGCATGGGAAATGATTTCAGTTCACATTTCATGGGTAAGAGGGTACATAATGTTGATTTAATAATAAAAATACCTTTTCATTATATTGAGAATATAGAATATATTATTTTACATTAAATTAATTTGATAAATTAGATATAAATTAGAAGTAAAAAATAAGAAAGTGATTGGTTAAGGTGATTGACTCTCCTTTGAAAGAACTCATTTATGTCTCATAACATGGAACCTAGAGTTGGGATTTTGGGAATATCATGACCTTTATAATTTGTATAATGAAATTAATGATGTATTATTTTGGGGGCTGATCAAGATATATAGATCAATATAGTGCAAAAAATTTAAAGGAGGGGTGCCATTTTATAATTGGGGTGAGAAGTACTTCTGGAATTTGTTAAAAAATAAAATTATTATTGTCATTATCAAGAAAAAAACAAACAATGGAAATAAATTAAATGATAATGTATTCTATAGTTATAATACCGTAAATAAATAAAATTTAGGAAGGTTTAGGTGGTGTTTTAAACCTTATTTTTCATTTAAACCCTTAGTTAACCTATCTTGACTAGACCCGATGGTGATCGAGTCATGACCACCACAAGAACAACTCTAATAGGCCAGGGGATAGAATCTAGTGTTTAATAGGAATATCACATAAATGGGAGGATGTAGAATATGGTACCTACATACATTCACCCACAAACATCTTCATGAAGCAGTCAATAAATAATATAAACTACTTCAACCAGAGTACAACAAGGGTACTAAAAGTGTAAAATGGTAAAATACAAGTCCACCAAGGACTGTAAAAGCACCCAAGCTACTCAGAAAAAGGGAATCACAATCAAATGAAACTAATGAAAAGTTTCCCTATTAAACTAAAAGTCATCGGGACTCTATTGAGAGGTATTTCATATGAACAAGACACTACATATTTGGGAAAGGCTAGTACAAGGGTGACTATAAGAATACAGATTAAGTTCCCACAAAACCCAAAAAGAAAAAGCTGAATTTGAAAGTAAATAGAATGCTTTGGCCCAATAGAGGGATCCTGAATGGGATAGAAACATGATCATTTACATCCTTGACTATACATGACTAGTAGTGTCAATCCACATGGGGTGTCAACCAAGACATGTGACCACACCGCAAGGGCTCCCAGAATCTCCCATATATACTCATCTTGGACTCCAAGTCTCATGTGGTTCTAAAATCATATCCAGCTATATGTCTCTACTCAAATATTGAAGGCAACACACACCTATGAGAAGACACTCAATAATCTCATACATCCCTAATAGTACATTTGAGGGAACGTTCTCTATCAGTGACAACTCGTTATGTCAAAATCTATTGCCCCACACCATAGGTCTTTAGACCGTTATCATACTCCCTTTGAAAGCTCATAAGAATCCAAGTGGAGAGAAATGCTCCTCACTACAGCATACATTTGAGGAATCACTACTCTATACCATGAACACCATGCATCATTTATAAAGTGAGATAGTAAAATAACCTGAAACTCATTGCTACCCCGCAACTAAGGTAGTACCAGCTCTAGTCTGTCACAACAAACTAATGAAGTACACATAGAAAGAGGCCCACACCATAGCACATCATGGTCATTAAATATCCTAACCAGGTTTTTACACAACTAGTGTTGGGTCACATCCTTGTAACTCTACTCTAAATCCAAGGGATCTCTAACTCCATTGGAGGACCCACTCCCCTCCACTATGAGGAGACGAGGGAGTACCACTCTATATATAGGGTACCTACACCCTAACTCTACAGTGGAGTTCTAACTCTACTAGTATGATCACTATTAATGACCTACACCATGACTTGACAAGAGATTACTTACCTCAGGCCTTAGGATCCACACCCTAGTTAGACAGGGGAGTACTAACTCTGGCTAAATACTGTGTATGGAGGAACCAAACCTTGGAACGACAGGGGAGTTCCGACTCCAAGGAATGAGGACCTTCTCCATACTATGATTGGGGAGTACACAATCTATCTACACAATATATATGGATGACATGAAACCTAGTGTCACATGGGAATACCAACAATGTGGATTGATGACCCTCTCCATTGTATGATAGGGGAGTAGCTACTCTATCTATCCAAAGAATATAGAGGTCCCACACCCTGATATAATAGAGAAGCTATGTCTACAACTGCATGAATGTTTCTGTGGAATCGCTCCATGGCCCAAAAAGGTAGTAACAACCCCAGGAGAACTACTTCATGGGTAGAGGACCCACAACCATATGGTGTGGAGTTCTGTCTCTATCAGTCTTAGAAGTAAGGGAAACACATTCCCTAAGATGATAGGGGAGTAGTAGTCCGAGTTTCCCTCTAAAAAATAAATATTGATCCCAAAATCAGTCAAGAACCACCATAAGGGGTGTCACACTAATCATATCTTACTTCGCACCACTTCCACATGTAGGGAACCTATGCCCTGAAGGTAGGGGAGAACAACACTATCGGCCTAAAGAGTCTAGGGTGCCCACATCTTGAGATGACATGGAAGGGTACTGACTTGACACATCACGAGTAATCCAACCTGATAATAAATCAAGGAAAATAACATGTTTTATAATGTTTTTCTTTAATGAAACCACATCAGGTCTCATATTCCACCATAATGCCCACAATCATGTTGTACTCTGAAAATTACTATGGATTTGTTACTCGTAGGCCAGAATATGGGCCTTAAATAAAGAGATACGCTTGGTTGGAGACTCCCAAAAAAGTACATGATGTGTTCCTGGGTCCACACATCATGCGAACCCACCTAGATACCTAGTCATATCCTCTATTCCACATATTGGACAGCCATGTGATCTTACATGGCCTGTATATGTTTGCATGGCATCTCTCACCTCACCAAAGCCACTACCATGTAATTTCTCACATATCTCGTCCAACTGTGTCTCACACAAGGAGTGTACCCCATGGTAAAAAGTGTTTCTCGATAAAATAATGTCTTGGATGTGTCATATTCCCATATATGTTTCTTCACCACATGTCCTTGTCTCTGACCTTGTATTATCACATGACAATGTTGTTTGATGAGACAAACCTAGAAAGGTCCCTTGTCTAAACGACATGGGCTCACTATATGGTGTGAAACACCATTACATGGAATGTATTTCCAAAATTACATCTTCCTCAAATGGTAAGAACACATGAAATGAGACCTAGGACTACAAATCATGTTATCAGACATTCAGAATGATATTTACCTATGAGTTGCTCGAATCACTCAGATTTTCCCTCAAACCTATATATCAACCCCTAAGGGATCTCTAGTAGTCATAATAAGTCTCTAAAACATTAAATGAATGAATTAAAATATGATCTGGACATAATACTAAAAAATTCCAACATCATGGAAAAATTTCGATGATTTAGGTGTAGATCCATGCTTCAAAGTCATTGCACCATGATCTAGGAGTGACCACCTTCACGATCGGAGATCGGCGGTTCCACATCTACATAGATTCTTTGTATTCCAACTATATCTCCAAAGGGGGATGGATTCATATCTCCTATTTCATGTATGCACCGATGTGTAAGAGGTTTTTTTGGTTTAATTTTTATTAAATCAATAACCCTCCGTTTAACCCTTTCCCATAACTCGAATCTAACCCAACACCCAATACTCAATAATATAATGTAATGAAAAGGGTAAAAACCTTATTATGAACTCAAACACATATTCATTTTTCTGATCTATGAATCATCACTAAATTTATTCCATAGTTAAATAGAGTTTGTGTACATGCGTTATATTATATTTAATCCTGTTAAAATCACTGCACTGAGGTTCTCTGGGCCTCGTAACCCTACACCGTCTTAGCGCCTCGATTCGGTAATATTCTTAGAATTATTCCACAATCTTACAAGTAATGAAATATATCATTACATCCTCCCCTCCTTAAATTTATACATCCCCAAAAAGTGAGATCCTAGGAAGATGAGAAAAATTTGGCTCGTTATTGGGACTCAAATTCAACTAATCTCAACAAGTGGTTCTTGTTTGTATTAACAGAACATAATTAAGGGAACTTAAAAGTCAGAAGCTCACCCACACCTAGCTCAAACCATGTCAACATCATGAAAGAATTGGAACATTTATTCTCAGCTATGAGAGGTGGACAACACCATGAACCACATCCATGTAGGATAACAATATTAGTTATATAATTATTATGATCGTAGAATTTATTCTAGATGGATCAATTAGAAGAGGGGTGAATTGTAGTTTTAAAAACATTAGTTTAAAAGGATTTGATTTAAACCAACTCACAATACCTATTCATGTTAAAGGATCTTATTTAGATACAGACATTAGTTATATTATATGAATGTATCGTAATCATATTGGTTACAATAAAATAAGAGTAAAATAATTTCAATCCAAAGGAATCTGACAGTATCCTATTTAGAGTGGATATGATTATATCAGAGTATGAAAATTTGTAATAAAAAAAGATGTGATTAAAAAAATAATATTTATGATTGGTATTATTGTATCCATATGTCAAAGATTTATAGTAGATTTTATTAAGTAATACATATTGTATTTACTATAATAAGAGATGTTACAATAAAATATAAACATAAAAATCATATTAGATTTAAAAATTTGTAAGAAACAAGTAAAATAAGAACAACAATGTATGAATGAATTACAATTATTTAAAAAAATTGTTCTTTTTTAACCACAACAGTAAGATAGCCACAAACCTTGGATAAATGACCCTATTATTCTTAAAAGAAAATATGTCTTTATTTAAAAAATAAATCCCTTGATTATATGATCGTATTCCCTATCAATCTATCCCTGTAAGCCCATTATCATAGGGGTAAGATTCAGCCACACTCTCATGGTGTTCCCTTTATCAATATGACAATCGGTTTCTCCGTCTTCCTATCATCGAAATACCTCGATAATATTCACACAATCTGATGCAATGATTACAAAACAAAAGACACTAAATTATTGAAATTGACTACAAAAAAGATGTTTATGATTGAAATTTTCATATCACTCACAAAATAGAAATTTTCAAATGAATTGATGAGTATCAAAATCTTCAAAAATAATGGTATTTAAAAGCATCTCCCAAACAGTAATCTTGATCACCCAATGAATATATTTTCTATGAGTTTGATTCAATGATTTTGGCACCAGGAAAATGAAATCCTAGCATAATAGAAGGTGAAAGGCAATAATATTTTACATCGTTATGATGTAAAAAGTATTTCATTACATTATATATTAGTTTTCCATTTTAATAATATAAACAATTGAAGTATAGTTTACTTATAAATATCATTATGATTTATATTTTAATTTAAGATTATAATATTTATCGATCAGGTTATCAATTCCATTTTAAAGACATCTTCATTATGAAATTCAATAAAAAAATCTTATATGTTTTCTAATAAAGGATAATATGATATTTTTCATACACATACTCATTACAATTATTGTATCAAATAATGTTAGTTTATATACATTAAAACTTAATAAATTATTATATGTATCATAAAACTATATTTTTTTCTACCAAAACATTTTAAAAAACATTTCAAATAATAAAAATTAAAGTATAATGAAATTTTTTGTGATTTTAAAAAAAAACTAATAAAATTGTTAGAAGTAAAACATCTCACACAACAATATCCCCCTCTATGGAAAGAACTACCCCTAAAACATAAGTAGAATAAAAAAAATAAAAAAACCTATTGTCCTTGACATTAACATACTTAATATTTATAAATAAAATTTTATTCTTATCTATTTCTAAGTTAATAAGTATTCTAGATATGATGGGTAGATGATGAATATAACAAAATCCATTTAGAGTATTACCACTCTGTAATAAATAAATTCTCCCCCATTGTAGAAAATATCCCCATTAATATAAGGAATATCCCTTTATAAAAATACCTCATAATAATGATTTTCAAAAAGATATGGGAACTATGTATTATATACCTGAAATGTTGGTGAATATAAAAGATACAAGGTCCAACATTTTAAATTAACTAGTTATCCATAGAAAATATGTATGAACATTCAACAAATAGTATTAGATAAACATTATAAAATTTTTTTGATAGAGAAGTAATTTATTTATTTTCAAAATATTTCATAATTCTAAAACAATATGTATTAAAAAAATATTTATATAAAAATTATAATTTCCCCATGAGTTTTTTTACAAAACACTTGATCTTCTTGAAATCCTTGCAGTATTTCTTCATTGTATCTTTCAGAATTCAATTTTAGGATTTAATCATCTTGACTTCTTTAATAATAATATTGGTCATATCTTTTAGAAGAGAAATATCATCTTCAAAAAATAATACTCTTTCCATTTCATTCTTCAAGTGACAACATTTGATCTTGATGACATCCACTTCTTCAATATAGTCATCTGACTGGTATTTAAATTTTTTAAATAATCTCACTCTATCAGCTATGTTTTTTCTAATTAAGTAAAGGATATGGATGATTCCACCATCAATTTCATAATCTCATGAATCCAATCATCAGGGGACTGAACATCACCATAAACTAAATTTAACCACTTAACCATTGAGTTTTAATACTTTCTATGTGAAATGGATATTTCTTGCAATGTTTTTAGATCAGACTGAAAACATATTACTGATTCATTTAGTATCTTGGTAGAGTCTATTTTTTAATAAACACTATCATAAAGCAACTGACCTCTTTATTTTCATATGAAAAAATAAGGAATATTTCCTTCTAATATTTTCAAAACTGTATAATATAATAAACTCCCATAAGTGAAATTGTATGATATAACTCTGATAAATATTTATCAGGTTGAGGATGTTTTGTGTTCCCTGTGTCTATAATTTCCAAATTCCTTATGTTCATATCAAGATTTGATGATTGTTTTACATACTTATAAAATTTTGAATAAAATTTTATCATTTGAAATTTTCATAATTTCATTATCATCGGTGTTAGGATTATTAGAAGATTTTTCCTTTCAAAAATGATCATCATCACATTTCATTGATGAAGACACTTCTTTGTCTTCAAATGACTATTCCTCTTCTGAGAATTCTGATTCTTTAATGTTTTTCTTTGATGGTACATCTAATAATGATTATGTTGATGAATATGACAATGATGAATATTTGGATTGGGTTTCTTCATCATCCCTTTCTTCGTTGTCTTTTTATTCCTAAAACTTCTTAATATTATCTTTTGTTCCTTGTTATTTAATGAGTAAAAAACAATTATCATCGGGATCACATTATTTTATCTCTTATATTTATTTTTAATCATTTTGAGTATCATATTTTTCAAAGACTTCCTTTTGGTGACCTTCAACTAAATCACAGAATTCTTTATTGAGTTAATCTTCAATCTCGTGATCTATTCTGAAAATTTTATTTTCATAAGAAACTAGTACTGATTATTTTTTTTCAAAAAAAGGATCCAATTGTTTTTCTAGAAAATGGGGTATTGACTGTTTCTCTGTTTTCACTATTAAAACCAATTCAAGAACATTTTATTTTCTGTTTCCTTAATATTTTTCTTAAAAAGTAATATAGTTAAATACAATACTTTCTTTGACAACTAACCCTTCATCCGAGTTTGGTTGTTCAGAAGGTAAAACTATTTTTCTTAATGTGGTTTCTATATCATTCATCTAATTATCTCACTAAATTTTTATCAAATCCTCTTCTTTCCATTATGCCTTTTAAGATTTTTTCTCAAGCTCATTGGCACGATGAATTCTAATCTCCTTAGACTCAAAAAGACCATATCTAAATTTAGGATGATAGGGGTTCTTATCAACATTAAGTCTCATACATTCCTTGAAAACATCATCAATTTCCTTATTTTTCATTTTTTGTTATTTTCCTTCTTTCTTCTATTCTATAGAAGGTGAGTTTTTAGCCTTCTTTTCTTGTATTTCATAATATCTATCTGCTATGCAGGCTCTGGATTTGATGAAATAGTGCTGGGGTTTTTAATAAACTTCTTGTATTTATCATCAAACATCAACATCATTATCTTAACATATTCACACTAATAATATATTCATTTTCCGTTATAGCATGAGACTTGTTTTTAACTTGGATAAATTTCAGACATTCTAAAATCATCTTATATATGAAAGCTAGTAACATTATAGTTTTTCGCTCGATTGAGCTGTCCTTAACATTCTGAATTATCAAAAGAAAAAGCATTACAATGTCAATATTCCTCATGTTTACCAAATTGTACAATATGAATATTTCTATTTATTTTAGAGTGTCTCTATCAACTTTACATGGAATTAAAAATCCATTCATTCAAAATGCTATGAGATGATTTTCTAAAGTAATATGGGAATGGTTTTTATTATCTCTATCACAGGAAAACAAAAACCCCACAACTATAATTTTTTTAATATATCCATGGGAATTTCGATGTTTCTGAGATAGAAGATGATAATATCCTCTAGATAATACCTTAAAAACATCCAATAAATAACTTATTGAAAATTTTTATATTTTTTACACATCCTGAAGGAATAATTATTTTTTTGTTGATTAAATTCAAAGAATCATAAAATACATGCACACATTTTTGATAATACTTATATATTCCAAGATCTTCTTTTTATATTAAACTTAATTCCCATACATGAAACTTAATGGACATATTTAATGGTGTATCGTATTTATAAAATAAGAAACTCTTCACAAAGATTTATTTCAATAAAAACAATTTTTTGAAATCATTGTTCTTAGCTATTGGATCATCACTAAATATGATCTATTAGATGAAAATAATAACAATAAGACTGGGAAACTTGTAGGAATCAACAGTTCAGTGTAAAATATCTCAGGAACCCAATGTTGGATAGGGGGTCCCTCTATTATATAGGTGATCAAGATGAATGTTTGACATATAAAATACTTTCAATGGTTGAGATGGTGGATATTTTGATATGACAGTTGAAAATACAATGATGAAATATTTAAAGATATTTTGAACTCTTGAGGTTTTTTAAAAAAAAATTATCAAAACAGTAAAACAAAAAAACACGACAAATCAAAATGTAATTATAAATAAATAATACAAGTTAATTTGAATGCCTTTTGGATTAGAACATGTCTCCAGTACAAATAACATCTTCTTCTTAAAAATGTTTAAAATATTTATATCACAATGGTTTTTAAAATATTTAATACAGTAGTTTTGGTAAAACAACATGATATATAGTATACTATAAAGTGATATTATGAAAAAATTTACATATAAAAACTGATTACAAATACTTATAGAATATTATAATGTTATAAAAACACTGGTCAATAATTTTTTCCAAAATATTTTTGAGTATGATGATTATTTTTAGGAAAAGAACTCCAAAAATTTTATATAAAAAATATGAGTATAGAAATTTCAATAAGATCATGATTTTAAGGAAAAAATGAAAAACTAATAAGTTTTGAAAAAAAAATAAATGTAATCCCCTATAAAAATTAGTCATTAAATATAATGATATAGGTAAAAGAGGAAGTACATATGAATGATTAATTTATGATAATCATTTTAGCTTCTGTTTATTGTATTCAAATATATCAGATTTTAAAGGATTCGTGAAATTATCATCATGATGTTCTTATATTCTAATAAATTGTAAAATAATATTTTCTTTTAGTGTGTGATCCTTAAAAAAGTGATATCTAATATCTATGTGTATTTCATGGGAGTGATATGTAGTTTCATACATAATGTATTGGCATTGGTATTATGGTATAGTATTAGAGTTTTTAAATACCCCATGTCATAATCATTGGGTGGTTGATGCATCCACAACAATTTAGAACAATAACTTGTTGGTAGCACATATTATACTTTAGTAGTGGAATGTGCTACTAAGTGATGATTCTTACAAGGAAAAGAATCTAATAAATCACTTTAAAAAAGACTTTTTTCTAAGGTACTTTTTATATCCATTCTACATCCACCAAATTCATCATGTTAAAAAAATTCAATTGAAAATCATTTCTAGAAGAATAGAAAAGTCACAAATCCAAAGTTACATTAGGATAACAAACAATTAATTTTAAAATTTTTAAATGGGATTGATTTGGATTTTTCTAATACCTTGATTTATGAAAACTAAAGTCATTAAATCATTATGACTTTATTTTAGGTAATGTAAACTTCATATCATTCCTCTATAAAAATTGATCAAGTAATTCATCTTATTAATTGAGTATTCACTAAACATGATTCTTATTATTTAATTAAAAAAAATGATTTCTTCTTTCAACAAAACCATTTTACTTAGAGGGTCTACGAGCTAAGAAGTTATATTTAATCCATTTTTCACTTAAAAAAATTCAAATTGTAAATTTAAAATTAATCCAAAATGATCACTATGAATATTTATCAAGGGAATGTTTTTATAATTTTTTACTTTGGATACAAAAGTTTAAAAATAAAAAAACGATTTGTATTTTCTTTCAAGAATATAGACCCATGTGTATCTACTCTTTGGATATAGTTCCCTAATAATATATTCCCTAAAGAAGAAATATCTTTCATTTCACTAAGGAAATGTATGTCTTGGATCCTAAGGTCTTCTATGTAATGTGTATAAACATTCTTGTTCCATTTGGTAGAAATATTATATTCACCCTTGAAATTAGGTACTAAAATTTATAATTTATAAAATTCACAAGGTAAACATCATCACATAATATACTAATACATAGAAGTTTGTTCCTAATACCTTTATCAAATAAAACATTTAAATTTAAAGCTTTACTAAAAATAAAAATATTTCTTATATCGATAATCAATCCATTGTCATTAACTTTAAAATGGAAATTTTCCTCCATTAATATTGATAATTAATTCAAAGAAATCATTGTGAACAGATAAATTTCTTTAAAATCCACTCTCCATTAACCAAATATTTTTTTGATACTACTGTTATTTTCTTGTAAACAAAAAAATTAGGCTTTTGGAGCCCAAACCTTCTTGGGTCAAGTATTAGAAAATAAAATTTGGGTAACTGCATTTGTTTAGAGAAATAGGCTTCTTGAAACCATAAGGATTAAATTTATTTAAAGAAAAAAATTTATTCTTGTGAACACCACTTTGAAATTTTTTAAAAATGGAGCACTTTTTAAAGAAAAATAATTTTTATTGAAAAAAGGTTTTTTAAAAGTATACCCTATTCCAGAATTAGTATCATGGTGGCAGATTTTTTTATACATTTTATCCAAACAATACTTATTCGATGTAATATAGATAAAATTTATCTTAATGAATAAATTTGAGACATTAGTTTGACAAATCAATTTATATCCTCTTGAGAAATGATTTCAAAATTGAATTTTTCAAAACTAGTTTGTAAACTATCTTTTTTAGAAATCAATTTTTTAAAATAGTTAGAAATATTAACTTTTTCATAAATAGAGTTATAAATATTTTTTATAAAGATCTGAAACTTATTTTTGTAAAAACATTTATTCTTGTTTTTTTTCTCATTTTTCTAATAATTTTACAGTTTTCTTTTTCTAGATATTTTTCAAATGAAAAAATATCTTCAAAAGAAGGAAAACAGTTATCCTCTACAAAGGATGATTCTTCATCAGAATATATGGAATCATTATCATCATGGTAATTATAATTTAATTACATGTTAGTCATATTGTTTTCATTTTTTAGCTTTTCCATAAGATATAGATTTATAATAGGTACTCCAGTTAGAAGAAATATGTGTCTCTATCCAGGACATTTTTTATCAGATGAGTTATCTGAAGAATCTCCTCCACAAGCACACCAATAATCATTGAATTTCATGAAATTATTTTCTTTTTACCTGAAATACTTTTTATGATTCCTATCAGTATATCTATCCCATCAATATTTCTTTTGAGCATCCAAAAATCAATTCAAACTTGACTAGATTTCTAACACTTATAAAAGGCAACATCATAATCTTTCTTTTCATTTATATAATTGTAACATTTTATATATACAGATTAAATGTATTTATTACCAAAAATCTTATTCATCATTTGAGAAATATTATCTAGTTTATTCTAAGAATCTTCAAAATCACATGAATCTTTTTTTATACTAGCTTTCTTATTTTTGGAAGAATTTACCACTTTTTTTAGTGTATGAACTTTAGTAGAAACTTTAGTAGTATTGAAAGAAACACTTGAATTATTTTTCATATCATTCTATTAATCATTATTTAATCTACCATAATACATCATAAGAGTGCCAATTATCAAGAGGGATATTACTAATCTTTATTTTTCATCAATAACTATCTTCTTAGACTCTCATTTTTTTTTTGGAATAATATCAATGATTCTCGCAATAATAATTTGATATTATAATAATTTTTATCCAATATACTTAACAATATTTATAATAATCATGAATATCTGATGCATCTTAGAAAATGATTCATCTTGTAAAAAACCAATTTCATGATAATTAACTCTTATCATGGATTTCCTCGTCTTAACATCTTCTAAAGTACTGATGTGAGTAACCTCTAAATATTTCTAGATAATTTTATCAGATTCACAAGAAGGAATATAGAAATATATATTACTTTTCATATAAAAAGAAAAGTCTTCCTTAACTTGTTATTCAACTAATATCCTAGCTTCTCTTGCTTATTAAAGGCTCTTACTTCCTTATCGTGAATTTTATAATCCATAGTTAGAGTGAGAATAATTTCTCCTCCTATGTTGATCACAAATGTCTTAATTTTATCCCTCTAGTAGTCATAATCATCACTCTAAAAAATTGTTGGTCTATTGGGATTAATATTATCAATGGATCTGATATTAAGTCCTTCTATATTTCAAAAAAGTATACAAAAAAATATTTTCCATGACACACAAAAGTGTATAAAATATTTATAATAAAAAAATTTCCAATAAAGTTTAAAAAACACTAAACTGAAAAGAAGATATAAATTAGGCAAAGTATTTTAGTAGTGTAATCTAACTCTGATACCATTTTTTCGATAACA
Organism: Viscum album; assembly: GCA_963277665.1. Lineage (NCBI taxonomy): Eukaryota > Viridiplantae > Streptophyta > Magnoliopsida > Santalales > Viscaceae > Viscum > Viscum album. Next base: position 910,750,477 of record OY728162.1, on the reverse strand, counting down.
ATATGAGTTATGTTATAAATAGGATCGAAGAATTTATTCTATATGGATCAAATACAATAGAGGTGAACTCTAGTTTTAAAAAAATTAGATTAAAAATATTTAAAGTAAAATAATTCAAAATACCTCTTTATGTAAAAGAATATGATTCATACATGGCCCTTTTCTGATTATATCAATGTATCAGAATCATCAAGGTTATAATAAAATTAAAAGAAAGAAATTTAAATTATAAAAATATGATAGTATCACATTCAATGTTGATATGGTTATATCAGAGTATGAAAAAATGTAATAAAAGATGATATGATGTAAATATATAATATTTAAGATAGTTATGATTGAATTTTTATGTCTTGGATTCACATTATATCCAATTACGTAATTCCAATTATGTTTATCATTATTGGAGTTGTTACAATAAGATCAAAACATTAAAAGAATAGGATAATTATAACACTTGTAAGAAACAAGTAATAGAATAACAACAATGTAAAAATTACATAGAGTTATTTAAAATAATAGATCTATTTTAACCATAAGTGTAAGGTGTCCAAAAACATTTGAAAAAGGTCCCTAATTATATACATACAAGAAATTATATCCTTTTTTTATAAAGAAATACCTCAATACGATGATTGGATTCACTATCTTCATATCGCTATAAGTCCTTGATCTGATGGATAGGATTCTTCCACGCTATTCTTATATTCCCTAAATCAATAAAATGATCAGTATATCCCTCTACCAAGACTCATAATACCTCGATCACATTTATGTAATAATATGCAATGATAAAAAAATTAAAACACTCTAAATGATTACAATTGACTAAGAACAATATGTTGACACATTAAATCATCAGAGCTCTCACAAAATAGAAATGTCCAAATGAAATTGATCATCATAAAACTCTTCATAAAGTTTGGTATTTATAGATGTCTCCTCAATAGTCATCTTGATCTCCCAATGGTCATATTTTCTCTGAGCTTTTCGCAACGACATTAACACCTGGAAAATAACAACCTAGCATAACCGAAGGTATGACGTCAAATTTTTTACCTCATTATGATGGAAAACTAATTCCTTACATTAGAAATCAGTATTATGTATTCAAAATATAAATAAATATAGTCTGATAGACTATATTATAAATATGATTATGATTGAACTTTATGATTATGATTATGAAATTTGTCGGTCTCAGTATCAATTCAATTATGTATACTTAATCATTAAAAAAGTAAATACATAAATCCTTATAACTATTTTAATAAATAAGAATATTATATTTTTCATTTCCATACTAATTATGATAATTGTAATAAATAAAGTATGTTCATATTAATTATATCATCATATATAATCCTAGGTTTGGTAAAAGTTAATGTTTTTAACAAAAACATTTTAGGAAACTGTAGACATAAAAATTTTGTCATGTAAGTATAAATAAAGAGCTTGTGATTTCCAAGAAAAGGAATATAAAATTTATAAGTACAACATTTTAATCAGAAGACCATCTGTAGTCATATGGTGTAGTGGTACACCACATCGCTAATATGACACATATAATAATGTATCCCAAGAGTTCACATCAACCCCCGGATGAACTAAACCATGTCCTCTTAAACTGTCTCACAAAAAACTTGATGATGAGCACACAAGGGTGACAATGAAAATCAAAGGGCTTCCCAATTGTAAACACTAGGTATTCTTGTCCCTCTATCTATTAACCTCTTACTTTCACACCCACTAGTGGAAAACCAACTATGCATGGATGGTGGTAAATCAATCCATAGTAAGTAAACATTATAGGGACTATCTTTTAATCTTTGTAATTGATTTATGCATGGATCTCCCTCCACTAGGGCTGCAAATCATATGGTTTGAGTTAAAAGGATCCACTTGAAATTCTAGGGTCAATGATAATAATTGAAACACAACACATCCTTGAATACACTAATCAAAGTAACTCATCCACCACACATTGAAACTTTCATATTTGGGAATAAATAAATATCCCTCATGGTTTTGATAACATCACAAAGGCATGTCTGAGATGGGAAAGTATCCCTCATCCATGTGAATCTAAATCCACATCCAACAATACTAAAATAGGGTTCTATTGATGCCATGTGTTACCCTAGATAATTATCTAGAAAGAAGTGGATACAAATGTATACCTCGCAATAGTGTCTAATAATACTATTTATGAAAGTATAAAGGACATAGATAATACCTCTTATCATCCTCATAGCCTCCAGGTTATAGTCCTCTACGACATGATCTAGTCCCCAACTATATCTCCTAGCTTCCTGAGCCTGGTGAACACCACCTAATGCTGGTCATAGAAATGTCCTGAATCATCTGCCTCCTCCTACATCCAAACCCAATCCTCTACCACATTCTCTATCTTACAGAACTCCATTTTCCAAATTCTACCATTTTTTAGGTGTCAATAGATGGGCTACCTCTCAACAGCATGATAGGATATACAATTTCTACCAAAATTTACCTATCTATCTCAAGAAAAGCACCTCATCTATTGTCCATAAATAGGTCACTTTATTAACTCTAGCACTACAAACCCATTTGATTGAGTCTTGTCATTGTTGTACCTCATGTCTAATGGACCTATCAAATGTCATCTTTCAACTACGACAGACATCTCATCCTCATGACCACTGTTGCCTACTCCATCCTCCCAACCCTCTTCCAGAAAGCTCTCTACCACCAGAGCTTTCTCTAGTACCATTACATATCAGGGAATCCATAAGGAGACAACACTGTATCAAATGTATTCTTAGAGGCTACAATAAATTGTAAAAGATCTGAAAATTGGATCCCAAACCATATCCATGGAGTAACATGAATGGTATGTGAACCTCACTGAGTAATCTTCCATGGACATGCTACCCTGCCAAGGCAACATAGGCACATGGATACGAACTGATCTTAATGTCTCTAGATAAAACTCTTCATTGAAGTGCCTCGAAAACTCCACCCAGGTGAGAATCTATTTTTCATGGGAATGTGTCTCTCGACTCCAATATCTCCTTGCCAAGCCATGTAGAATACTGACCACTTTGACATCCATATGGTCAAGAGGTGTGTTGACAAGGGTAAAAATATGTGTGAAAGCCTCAAGAAATTCATCAGTTACTTGGAGATCTGGATAACCCTAATACCTCATAGGCTGCTACATCTGGAACACAATAAACACACACATTTTACATGCAACCTCATCAGGAACTATCAGAACAACCTGCTACTCGATGGGTGGTGGATCAACTGGAAAACCACCTAAAGGTACTTCCATAGGACTATTTCTCTACACTGAAGCCTCTTTAGGGAAAAATCATCGCAATATTACCACCATGGAATATTGTTTTGGCTTAAATCATGATGGAATCACAAAAATACAATTAAGATGTTCAACTGTGAAGTAGTACATCTGTGGAGGTGACTAAATAAGTACATGGAACTTGAAACCCAATCCTATATGATGCATGTAGCAACATTTTCCTATGACTATTAACTTAAAGTATCATTTTAAACAAATATTTTCAGAGTCCTTGTGATTGGATATATCAGCCACTGCCCCAACACTGGATTCCATGTCCTAGAATTCGAACTTGAATCACCTTAATGAAATCTCTATGAAACCCTAACGAAACTCGCGGTACTACAATACCAAAGTGGAACCCAGTCTATCATTACAAGAACCAATAGTCATCAATCCATGACCACCCCAATCCCACCATCAATAGGCTAGGGTTGGTTTCTGGATCCACGTAGGCATGTCACTCAAATGAAAGGCCTTAGCCTATGGTACCTATACGCACCGACCAGAATTCATATTCATGAATCATTTTAAATATTATCTAAAAATAAAATGAAATGGAATATATATCTATCCCACAACCAAAGTACAATAAGTGTACTAAAAGTGTGAAAAGATAAAATAAAATCCCAAAACAACTCTAAAAGCATCCAAACTACTCTTAAGGAGTGGATTTCTATAAAATTAAACGACCCAAAATTTCATTGTCTTAGATCCATATCTTTCTAGAACTCTATTGAAAGTCATATTGTCTATACAAAACACTACATGATTGGTGATAACTAGTGAATTAGTTCATAAAAAAGACTCAATGAGAACCCAAAAATATTAAAAAAAGTCTAAACAGAAAGGAAAGAGCCTGCTCGACCCAACCAGAGGGAACCAAAATGACAGAGAAATTCCATCTCGAACATATTCAAATATACATGACTATCCATCTTGGTCCACATACGGTATCAACCAAGACATTTGATAGCGCTACAAGGACACTCTGAATCTCCCACATATACTCATACCAGAAACTATATATCATGTGGTTATGAACACATAGTAATATATGGGATTCTACTCAAGGATAGAATGTAACACATACCAAGGTAACACACCCCATAATCGCATTAATCCTTTATATTATTCTTAAGAGATCACACAGACCTAGGAATATATATCTAGTTCAAACTCTAGTTCCCAACAACATAGGTCATGTCACTAATGTCTTTCACCCTGTGAAAGCTCATTGGAACACAAGAACAGAGGCCCTCCCCTAAGCACTATATATTGTTGAGGGAGCACTACTCCAAACCATAAAACACTTTCATCATATATAATGAGAAGTATTGGAGGGACCCTCACCTCACCACTGCCTCATTAATTAAGGTATACTATCTCTTAACCATCTTGTGAAACCACTGAAGAACCTGTATGGAGAGGCCCACACCATACCTGTTCAGGAAAACACAATCTGTTAACCAGCATAAACACACAACAAGTGGAGGGGACATGCCTCTAACTACACTCCATAGCTGAGGGAGGTCTAACTCCAGTGGACGACCCACTCCCCATCGCTATGAGAATACAGGGGAGTACCACTCTATAGATAGAGGACATGCACCCTAACTTGATTGGGGTGTTCTGACTATACATGTATGATCACTATGGGGTACCCACACCTTTACACTAAATGGAGAAAAAACCCATGATGGAATACTTGGACTCTGATACAAAAGTGGAGTATTGTATCTTCCTAAACACAGTGAATGGAGGACATGTTCCCTTAAATAACATGGGAGCATTGATTCTAAAGATAGAGGACTTTCACCCCAATATGAAATGGGATTAACCACTATATATATACAACATATATGGTGGACCATCTTTTTGGTGCGTTAGGGGAGTACTGAATTAATGGATAGAGGATCTGGTCCCCGGTACTATACAAGAGTACCTACTCTATCTATCCATAGAGTATAGAGGGATCATACCCAAATATGATAGGGGATCACTATCTTGAATTGCACCAATGATAAATGTCACGAACCAGGCTGGGTCACCATCCAACCGGCGCCCGACCCAGTTCGCGGCAAGACCCGAAGGGCGTTCCAAATCGCCACGGGCTGGCAAAAGTGCCTGGGTATCAAGATTAACATTTGGGAACATTTTTGACCAAAATAACAGATAAAAAAACAACCAACAAGCTAAATTAACTGAAACTGATAATAGACTACCAAATAAACATCTAAACTATAAACAGGTTTAGGTCTACAATTTAGCTAAAAACCCAAAATGAACAACAACAATAGTAGAGAAATAAACTCCAAAACCAACCTCATGAGACACTAGAAGATGCATCCCCAAGCTACCAACACCAACCTGAACACGAAGACCAACAGAAACCAGAACCACCATTGTTGAGCACGAATTCACAACCTAGACTGCAAAAGAAATAGAATCTGCATACACCCAAGGGTGTATGTAGGGTGTGAGGTAAAATCCGAATAGGATGCCACCGAGAAAAGTTTCCACGCATAATTATTAAAAGACAAGTACATTTTCAATTTAACAAAATAAAAATAAATAAGTGTTTAAAGAATTATTTTTATGAAAACGTTTTTTAGGGGAAACTTCTCTAAAAGGAAACCCACTTAAATTAACTTACACGCACTCACACACACCCACACATGCACGCATGTAGACAGACGCATGCACACACGTACAAACACACACACACACATTTCTTGGTAACCCCAACGTCACACTGTGTGCCGATGGTGAGCATAAATCAGAGGAAGAGCACAATACATGGGAGAGACACTAAAGATACTAGAGAGAAGTGGGACCCTAGAACCTCACGTATCGGTGAACCATATCACATATTCCCATGCATGAGACACTGATAGGGAAACGCCTCCTACCATAGTGGTCTCCAGTTATCATCCAAAGTTTATTTAGTGTTGTAAGCGTCAATCCTGCTAAGTGAAACTGGGCCGAGGCCACTCCCGTATCACTAGCACGCTAGTCTAGTCTGCCCACCTAGTAACCAGGATTCTCGTTGTGCTCAAGTAATTCAATGTTCATGCCACATGTCATAATTATACACTCAAACCCAGTAAGATACTACACACGCCAAAACTACCATTTGCACACACAAAAACCATTTGAAATAATACACTCGCTAAAAACGTTTTCAAAACACGCTTCACACAATTGAAATAATCTAATAAACCACTTAAAAAGTTTATAAACAACAGAAAAGGAGTGTCACATGGTTTTACACACACAAAGGTAGCCACTTAGAAATCCAAAACACATTCTAACATCGTACGCACTCAAATACAATAAAAAGTGTGACCTACACCACCAAAAGGTTTGATTGAAAACCCTTACACCGTATCAAAAAACACCATTGTCTAAACCACATAGTTTAACATGTGAAAACTAAAATCTTATAAAACAATTTAGAAGAAATATCTTAACGTTAACCACTAAGCTCACGCAAAAACTTCTTTTACGACCAAATGCACCCGACGCCATGTAAAAAAACAGTTCACACCACTTACACGACATAATAAGATAACCCCACAACTCAAAAGTCACTAATAGAGTTCTCAGTAGAAAACACACAATAATATGAACAATATACTAAACAATTTCAATGAAAATAAAACTTCAAATAAAACATAATTCGCACAACAAAAATTAATTAAATATATGCAAAACAAAATAAACATTGAAAATTAATTCATCGGATAATAATTAGACAGGGAACCACCTACCTTTGACGCTGAATTTCCCACAAACAAGTGAAAAACTTCAATTGCACTAAGAACGCACCATACAAAGAACAATTGAACCCTAAAACAAGAATTTGAACCAAAATAAATAAAAAAACAAACCCTAAATTGGACCACAAGCCTGCTGGAAAAAAATATAAACTCAACAAGAGAAAAGAAAATAAAATGAAGAAGGGGGGATTAATCATGGGAGGTAGGATCACCAGAAATGGGTTGTCCGCGAGGCTAGAAATGGGGAATGCAGGGTACGATGCAAGGGGGGCCGGCGGCTGGGGTTCGTCGGAGGGGTGTGCGGATCCAGAGCAGGCTAGACACAGGGGGAGGCCGAGGGAGGCAATTTAGAAATTGAACGGTGCGTCGGCTTGCATGGGGTTCTAGGGGGCTTGCGCCTTGATCTGGACAGGGGGAGCAGGGCGGGTCCATGCAGGGACGCGATCCAGGAAAGGGGTGTCGTTGGTCCGATGAGCGGGCGCGCGACGGGAAATGGAGGCGCGCCAGAGTTGGAGGAAGCGGTCTGGCGGACAGCTTGTGAGCCGCGGATGGAGTCACGCTGGAGGTGGAGGAAGCGACACTAGAAGGAGGCGGTGGGGTGTTGGCCGGGAGAGGAAGGAGGCTGGTTGATGGTTGGAGAGCCAGTGGTGGGGCGAGCAGGCCGGGATAAGTAGGAGGGCGATGGAAATGGGGGATAGAATGGGGTGAGGCAGCCTGGGTATGAGGGTGCCGAAAACAAAGGAAAAAAATCCCTAAACAAAGGGTAAAATAAAAAAGATAAAATAAAATAAAATAAACAAAAAAACTAATAATAATATTAAAATTAGTAATAATAAAATTCTTAAACAAAAACCTTAAAGAAAATAATAGTAAAAAAAGAAAAACAATAACAACAACAGAATAATAAAAGTTATATCCTTAGAATGATAACATTAATTAGAAAGTTAACAATTTTAATGAGAATAATTAATAATGATGATAATAATAATTTATGGTGATAGTAATAATAATAATTAAAATGGTAATGATAGTGTTAATAACTTAATAAAATTTATATTCCCAATTCCATCAATAATAAGAATAATAATATTTTCAAATAATAAATTTTTTTAACATCATTAAAATAATTTGTCAAATTGTACCACACTTGTTTTTATTTTATCTACACTTTATTATCCATTACATTGTCTTTAACTACCTTAAACACCGGGCAGGGCATGTGGAGAGCTGGGCGAGGTTGTGCGGCGACCTAGGCGAGGTCGTGCGGCTTCGACCACAGCGCGTTAGATGCAACCAAGAGCAAAACATTCGTTTTTAAATATATACTCAAGAAAATTTTAATTCAGACCATAACCCTAACCACCCAATTCCCAATGAAAATAATAAAATAAAGAATATAAAATGGAATAATGTGACAATTCTCCCCACCATAAATCATTCCATCCCCAGAAAGGCACAACTAGAACCAAACCTCAAAGCAGAAAACCACCTCCCTTAAGGTTCAAAGGGGATCCCCACAAATATCAAGCAAATAGAGGAAAAATTATCGTGCTAAGAGAAATTGACTCAAAGACAACTTTGAGAAACTCATATAAAGACCTTTTGATATCTTTCTTCCACCCCGAAGAGTTAGAATGCCTCCAGTTGACTGATCAAGGAAGGGAACTCTCGAACCTACGGGAACCAACTTCACAGCCAAAACACCTCAAGCACTATTAAACTGAAACCACACCATTTGGATAAAATGAACAAATATGGTCAAACCACATCCACGGAACATAATTCTCACATATCTCAAAATCATATTTAAAAACATAAGCAATAGATCAACATGGGGAGGCCTGAGGGGCTCCCCACCATTTGGAACTCACTGACACTCGAGACGAGACTGGAAAACTGACACAGGGAGGTTCGAGCGGACTCCCTACCATTAAAGAAAATTCCAAAACTAATTAATTCTAGAGACATTTGTGCGAGACCCAATGTGGGTCTCCCCGCCATTAAGAACCTACCTTCGCCTAAGGCGAGACTAGGAAACCAACATGGGGAGGTCCGGGCGGACTCCACACCATTAAGGAAAGGCCAACACCGATTTTTTCCAGAGACCTTTGTGTGAGACCCATCGTGGGTCTCGCCACCATTAGAACAAACAGAGGATATAGGACTTTGAATAAAAATTCTCCATGGTGACCAAACACCCCACCACAAGGGGCGGGGAGGGAGGGGCCCGACCACCAGGCGTCAAAACCATGGCCGGCCACAAACCAACATCTAAAACTTTCCTGGATGAACACCATTAAAATTGTAGACTGGGTTACCCAACAGAATCTCATAAGGACCACTAAAGAGATTGCATCCAGTGGAACGAAACCCCCAAGACTTTAACGCACGAGACGAACACACCTCCACATGGACACCAAAACCTTACATAACCAGAGGGCTCATTCTGAGCGGAACAACCAAAGAAACAATTTAACCTGCTTTCACTTTCAACACCGATGACAGAAATAATGTTGGGGTCCCATACACTCTCAGGGTTCCTGACCATGCGCCAGCTTCACTCCGAGACCTATGGCTGGAGCCCTAATGTTTGAAGCATCTCCTGCCTCGCAGTCAGGTGTTGAAGACTCGTGAACGGATCTTATCCTTTTGGTTCCACATGTAGCCACACAATAACCGAGGAAACACCAGAAAACCCAACACATTATGACATCCTACTGATCATACACAGAACGTTCACAAACACAAGAGCTGAAATGGTTCATGCGCATCACCCTTTTTCACACTAAACGAGAACACGACACCACAAATCGTCACCTTAACATGACCATTGTTGTTGAGGGAAACATTGTATGATGAGGTACTTCAAACCGATTCCTAAACAACTCGTGATTCATGCAATTGGTAGTAGCATCCCCAGGGGACTAGGTCTGCCACACTAGTGGCCTAACGTAGACCCTTTCTTAAACGAAACCAACGAAGGAAAAAATTTCATTTAGAATAGTGGCCTGCACTGATCACTCTAGGTTGCTTCCACCTTTCCCCACTAGAGTCTCCTTTACCGCTTCCAAACAACTGTTGACTATCAAAAGGACCACACACTGTAAGATGTCACCAAACCTGACCCTTGCTGCCGATGAAAGCAGTACAGGCCTTTCAAGACTTCAGTCAGTGCCGATAACACCGAACCACCATCAACCTTCCTTTCTAGAATTCCTTTCACCGCTTCCAGGGAAACCTTTCGACACAAAAGGGTAAAACTTCATATTCGATGACTCAAACGACTCAAAGAGACCAAAAATCCCTTCAACTCCCCCTGTGTTTGTCATCCCTCTACAAGAGGATCCACTCACCAAAAAGAAATGGATATTGGCATAGCACTATCACCAAAAAGGGAGAGTCCTTAGTTTAATCAACTAGAGGGTTGGCCAACAGTGAATTACCTGTGACCGCACGTCGTTCGGACATTAACTCTTTATTGGGGAATACAATACTCAAGAACGAAATCCATGGACCCAACCAAACTGGTCCAACGGTCAAGACACACCACAAGCGAACATCGAACGTGCATGGGGAACCACTGCAAGGGATCCCTAATGTACTTTTCTAAAGAATTAACTAGCTACATGCTTGCGTACCAACATACAAATAAGAATTCAAACTCGGGAAAAAAATTATTCAGAAATGATCCTCTGCTCAAAACGCATCACATCCGACATTTTCAGAACACATGGACACGCCACACAAACACCGTTTACTAAAACACCAAATTTTTCCTTTAACAAAACATTTTGACAATAAGAAATCCTAATGGGTTGCACAAACACCAATGGCCTCCCATGAGCCTCACACATGCATGTCCTTGTGCCGCACTGGCACCCACCTCATGTCCATCCAGGAACTCATCTGCTTGTGCCATTAACCATTTACTTTTTTGCATACACTCTTGCATGTGGTTTCCCATGGGAGCGCCAAGGATCAAAACCAAAACTTTCCATTTTTTTCAAAACCAAAACATCCAACCCACATTTTTAAAACCTCACACACCATTTCATTTTTAAAGCGCTTTATTTGAAAACATATTCTAAGACCAAAACATTTTTACTTAAAAACAAAATTTCCATGAATCCAAAATAAAGAGACGAGAAATGAAACAAGAGAAAACTTGTTTTAATGGGTGACTGGAACGTATGGTTGGCGGCCATACGCCAGTCACGCCACTACCACGGAGGGTATTTTAGGATAGTGTCCCCGACTCCACATGGATTTCCCGGCCCTGCGAGCTCACTAGGACCACACACCTTACCCCTTTTCATTTCCCTTAGGCAAGAATATTTGCAAGGACTAAAAACTCAGACAAACCACAACAGACTTTGGTAACTTGAGTCCCGCCAAGAGCTGTGCTGGCCAGACACCTTACTCGTAGCCAGGAAGTCGAGTCCCAACAACCTTAACTCAAGTCTACCGTGCCTCTATCCCGAAATAACACGACCCAAGAGAGAAAACCCCCCTCTGATACCATTTTGTCATGAACCAGGCTGGGTCACCATCCAACCCAGCGCCCGACCCAGTACGCGGCAAGACCCGATGGGAATTCCCGATCCCCACGGGCTGGCACAAGTCCCCAAGTATCAATATTAACAAGTGGTAATGATTTTACCTGTCATAAAAGACATAAAAACAACCAAAAAGCTAAATAAAATGAAACTGGAAACAGACTACCAAATACACTTCTAAACTATAAATAGGTTTAGGTCTATAATTCAGCTAAAACCCAAAATGAACAACAACAATAGTAGAGAACTAAACTCCAAAACCAACCTCATACGACACGAGAAGTTACATCCCCAAGCTACCAACACCAACCTGCACACGAAGACCAACAGCAACCAGAACCACCATCACTGAGCACGAAGTCACAACCTGGGGTGCAAAATAAACAGAATCAGCATACACCCAAGGGTGTATGTAGGGTGTGAGCTAGAAGCCCAGTAGGATGCCACCGAGAAAAGGTTCCATGTATAATTATTAAAAGACAAATACATTTGAAATTTAACAGAATAAAAATAAATAAGAGTTTAAAGAATTATTTTTATGAAAATGTTTTTTAAGGGGAATCTTATCTAAAAGGAAAATAACTTAAATTAACTTACACACATGCATACACACCCACACACACACGCACACACATAGAAGTATGCACACACGTACACACGCACACACACTTTTCTTGGTAACCCCAACATCACACCGTGTGCCAACAGTGAGCAGAAAGCAGAGGAAGAGCACAGTACATGGGATAGACCCTAAATATACTAGAGAGAAGTATGACCATAGAACCTCACGTCTCGGTGAACCATATCACACATTCCCGTGCATGAGCCACTGGTAGGGAAACACCTCCTACCATAGTGGTCTCCAGTCATCATCCAATGTTTAGTTAGTGTTGTAATAGTCAATCCTACTAAGTGAAACTGGGCCGAGGCCAGTCCCGTATCACAATCACGCTAGTCTAGTCTTCCCACCTAGTACCCGGGCTTCCCGTTTGTGCTCAAGTAATTCAATGTTCATGACACATTTCATAATCATACTCTCAAACCCAATAATATACTACACACACCAAAACAACCATTTTCACACACAAAAACCATTTGAAATAATACACTCGCTAAAAATGTTTTTAAAACATGCTTCACACGATTGACATAATATAATAAACCACTTAAAAAGTTTATAAAACAACATCAAAGGAGTTTCACAAGGTTTTACACACACAAAGGTAACCACTTAAAATCCAAAACACGTTCCAACATCACACGCACTCAAATACAATAAAAAGTGTGACCTGCACCACCAAAAGGTTTGATGGAAAACCCTTACACCATATCAAAAAACACCATTGTCTAAACCACATAGTTTAAGATGCCAAACATAAAATCTTATAAAACAATTTAGAATAAATCGCCTAACATTAACCACTAAGCTCACGCAAAAACTTTTTTTACGACCAAACGCACCCGACGCCACGTAGAAAAATAGTTTTCACCACATACACGAATTAATAAGATAAACTCACAATTCAAAAGTCACTAATATAGTTCTCAGCAGAAAAAAACCAATAATATGAACAATATACTGAACAATTTCAATGCATATCAAACTTCAAATAAAACTTAATTCGCACAACAAAAATTAATTAAATATATCCAAAACAAAATAAGAATTTCAAATTAATTCATCGGATAATAATTATATGGGGAACCACCTAACTTTGATGCTGAATTTCCCACAAACGAGTGTGAAACTTCAATCGCACCACGAACGCACCACACAAAGATCAATTGAACCCTAAAACAAGAATGTGAACCAAAATATATCAAAAACAAATCCTAAATAGGACCACAAGCCTGCTGGAAAAAAATCTAAACTCAACAAGAGAAAAGAAAATAAAATGAAGAAGGGGGGCGTATCCAAGGGAGGTGAGATCGCCGGAAATGGGTTGGCCAGGAGGCTATCCTTGGGGGATTAAGGGTATGGTGTAAGGGGGCTGGCGGCTGGGGTTCGTCACAGGGGTGTGTGGCGCCGAAGCAGGCTGGACACAGGGTGAGGCTGAGGGAGGTCATTTGTAAATTGCAGGGTGCGCCGGCCGGCATGGGGTTCCAAGGGGGTTGCGCCTCGAGCTGGACAAGGTGACCATGGCGGGTCCGTGCAGCAGCGCGAGCAAGGAAAGGGGTGCGGCTAGTCTGATGAGCGGGCACGCGACGTGAAATGGAGGCGTGCCGGAGGTGGGGGAAGCGGTCCGGAAGACATCTTGTGAGCCGCGGATGGAGGCGCGCTAGAGGTGGACGAGGCGACACTAGGAGGAGGTGGTGGGGTGTTGGCCGGGAGAGGAAGGAGGCCGGTTGATGGTTGGAGAGATGGTGGCATGGTGAGCAGGCCCAGAGAAATAGGAGGGCGACGGAAATGGGGGAGAGAATGGGGTGAGGCGGCCTGGGTATGAGGGTTCCAAAAACAAAGGAAAAACCCTAAACAAAGGGAAAAAGAAAAAAAGATAAAATAAAATAAAATAAAAAACAAAACTAATAATAATATTAACATTTGAAATAATAAAATTCCTAAACTAAAACCTTAAAGAAAATAATAGTTAAAATAAGAATAACAATAACAACAATAGAATAATAAAAGTTATATCCTTACAATGAAAATATTAATTAGAAAGTTAACAATTTTAATGAGAATAATTAAGAATGATGATAATAATAATTTATGTTGATAGTAATAATAATAATTAAAATGGTAATGATAGTGTTAATAATGTAATAAAATTTATACTCCCAACTCCATCAATAATAAAAATAATAATATTCTCAAATGATATATTTTTTTAACATTATTAAAATAATTTTTCAAATTATCCCACACTTGTTTTTATTTTATCTACATTTTATTATTCATTACATTGATTTTAGCTGCCTTAAACACTGGGAAGGGCGTGCAGAGAGCTGGGTGGGGTCGCGGGGCGACCCAAACGAGGTCGCGCGGTGACCCTGGCAAGGTCGCGCGGGGACCCTGGAAAGGTCGCGCGGCTTCCACTGCAGCACGTTGGATGCAACCAAGGGAAAAACATCTGTTTTTAAATATATACTCAAGAAAATTTTAATTTGGAGCTTAACCTGAACCACCTAATTCCCAATGAATATAATAAAAATAAATAATATAAAAAGGATGAATGTGACATTAAGGGGGACCCATGCCCTAGTCCAACAGGGGTGTATTGACCTAGTAAAAAATACATCAGGGGTAGATAACTCACACCCATGGTGTGGGGAGTTCAGTCTTTACAAATTAGAGAGGTATGGGAAACCTGCACCATGAGACAATAGGGGAGTACCTGTCTTAGTGTCTCTCTATAAAGTCAATGAAAATATCCCAAATCGGTCATATTCCACTAGAAAAATCACCCTTGTTGTACCTCACATTGAAACACATCCACAAGTAATGAACCCACACCAATAATGTAGGGGAGAACGACACTACCAATCTAATGACTATTGGGTACCCACATCATAAAATGATAGAGAATGGTACTGACCTTGAAACCTCATCAGTACTCCTCCTAGATCACAAAACAAGGTATAACACCACTACTATAGTGTACTTATTGAACCATGACACATCATTTCTAACAGTCCATAGTGAGTGCCCCCATCATGTTAGACACAGAAAACTGCTCTAGATAGGAAACTGGAAAGCATGAATCCTAGCCCTGAATAAGGTGATACGTAAGTCAATAGTCACCAAGAAAAGTATAGGGGTGTACTGGGGTCCAAAAGATATGTGACCCACTTATAATTTTGTTTGTTTCCTCTATTTCATGTCTTGGATGACCTTAAGATCTTGAAAAACATTTCTATGTTGTACACTATGTATCTCATCACACCCGAGCTATGACCATGTCGTTCTTCACTTGGTTGGGCCAGTCATGTCACACAAATTGAGTATACCAATTGGAATATGATGTGTCTTCGAAAAACATGAATTTTTCCATGTAATATTCCCATTTCTTTTTCTTCACCCCATGTTTGTGTATCTGACCATGTATATTCACATGGTCTGGTTCTCTTACACAGCTAACCAGCCTGGTCCATTAGACACATGACCTTGTCTCACTACACGGTGTGTAACCCTGGTACATGGAATTTAGTCCTAGAAGTACATACTACCCAAATGGTAATAACACATGGCATGTGACCCTCAACTACACACTATATGATCAGGAATTCAGAATTGGGTTTTCCTGCGAGAATCCCGAATCAGCCCATATTTCCACAAAACATATAGATCGATCACTAGGAGATTTGTAGAATCCATAATAGATATAGAGAACCATAATACAATTCATAACATTGGGGAGGGATCATAAAACTCAAAATTGTATCCCTCACAGACAAACGCAGATGCTTCAGGTGTAGATCCAAGCACTAAAGTTGTTGCATGATGATTTGGGATTGATCTCAATCAATATCGTAGAAATATTGAACCTCATCTCCTAGTATACACCTAGGTTTATGATTTTCTCCAAAGGATACAGGTTCTCAACAATCCGTTTTCATTCACACACCAATGGGAAGTGTATTGGTTTAATTGTTATTAAATCAAGAACCATCCATTTTAGACCCCACCCATGACTCATCTCCGACCCAACACCAGGGGTTTCAATATTTTATTTCTCACCTATTTAAAAAACCAAATTTTAAACTCAACTATATCCACATATATCTGATCTAAGACATAGGATGGTAGTAATTCCATATTTACAAACATGATGTGTGCACGTGATATAATTTATTTAATATTTTTAATATCACCGCACAGAGGCTCTCTACACCCCGGAATCATACGCCAACTCACCACCACGCAACAAAAATATTCATAGAGATATTAAAATTCCTTATAGTTCAAGACATGAGTCACCGCATGACCCACTTTAACCCTTACCATGGTAATGACCATTTCACATTAAAAGGGTAATTATTTTAGTTATAAGGAATATATCGACACATAAATGGAAATGAGAAGAAATTTTTTAGAGTATATTAACCAAAATTTCATATTTAATGAATTTTATGTTTTTTAAATAATTTGATAAATTATTATTTTTGTAAACTATTTTTCATGTCAATTTTGAGGCAATTTATTTATTTTGACTAAAATGAAATAATGAAAGATATTTAATTAGAATCTAATTCATGTACACATAAATGATCGTAAATATTTTTCTATAATATTCATATAGCACTATAACACATTCAAATTAGATTACTTTTAATATATTAGAAATTATTTATTTTATTTGTCTATTAATTGATTAAATAATGTGTTAGCATTATGCCTGAATTTAACGTAATTATAGAATTCTGAAAAATTAGAAATAATTTTCAAGAATGAAAATAATTTAATTATTCATAAAATATATATTTAGAATCATTTATAACATCATTTTACCTAATGTGGAAACATAATAGTTGTTTAAATGTAATAGAGTTCATTTTGTAACTTTATTTTCATTAAATATTGTATAGGTCATTTTTATGGACAATATTCCGTAAAAAAATATTTTAGAACGTAATATTATAACGGTAAAATTAACTTTATCAAAAAAAATTAGGATGAAAAATTATTTCCTTATCACTTAGTTTTAGTCCGGATTTACCCAATTTAACTTTTACTGAGGTCATAAATTTTACGATGGTTACAATTCGAATTGATCAAAAATAAAAGTGGAAAATTTTCCAAATTTAAGAATCTGAATTCCTAATATGGAATCTATTTTTCAAGATTCAATTTTTATATATGTGATAAATTTATTATAATTTTAATAATGAAAAAAAAAATTGTAAACCTCTTTTTATAAAAATATTATTTTAAGAATAAAACATGGTTTATTCTCATCCCATGTGTAAGAAAAATAATAATTAATGTTAATGTGTTTTATTGAATATATAATATAAGTATTTAATTAATAAAATTCAATAATAATGAATAATTTAATTTTTTAAGATAAAAATACATTGTGTTTATATTAAATTGTTTTCATAAAAACAACTTTTTCATTTTTAAATGATTTTTTTTGTTTTTCTTATTTATAATTGAATAAAAAAAATGAAATTATACATTTATAATCATATATTATTCATAAATTAGTGATCTACTTCATACCTTCCAATCCAATTTTTAGGCCATAACTATCACATTGTAATATTTAAATATGTATTGTGTTCATTTAAACTCGGTGTTGAGTGTCGTATATACTAACGAACATAATACTCTTCATTTAACATCTCAGAGTATTAAACTTTGGAATATATTTATTAGTTTCTAATTCATGATTGAGGTATACATGACCCTTAGGATTATCATGTGATTAAATAAGAAAATTATTTCCAAATAATATTTTAATTTTGGTGATATAATGAAAACCATCATGGTTGTTTGGATCATTGATGTTGAAGTAATTATGGTAAATGGGGATAAAGGTTTACTACATTTTCGGACCATATGTTTTACCATATAGAAAACTATAGGATTGAAAATTTATTTGGTTACTAAGTGAATAATGTTTTTTTTTTGAATTTCACTATATTAGGAATATTATTTTATTAACTTAAAAAATTAGG
This sequence comes from Viscum album, assembly GCA_963277665.1. Lineage (NCBI taxonomy): Eukaryota > Viridiplantae > Streptophyta > Magnoliopsida > Santalales > Viscaceae > Viscum > Viscum album. Next base: position 910,732,178 of record OY728162.1, on the reverse strand, counting down.
AATTATGATTTAGTACATTTATGGAAGAATATATAATTTTATATTGGATTTATAGTGATTCTGGTAATATATGTAAAATATTATCATGTCCTTGAGATTATGTAATCTAGATATGTATATTATGTGTATGTGGCTATATGATTTATTAATTTTTTATGGAGTTAAATGATATGTTCATTTGGAATGAATATGTGATCAAATAATTATATTTTATGGGTTTCATATTTGGTTTGGAGTATTTTAAAGAGTTTTAAGGCCAGTTATTTATAAAATGAGTTAAGTTAAAAATAGTATGTCAATTTCTTTTTATAAAAATTTTTACTGATAACAAATGTATAGTGGTAGGTGTAATAAAATAAAATCTCTTTCATGGATCTTATGATTTATTAAAAGACAATTTTAGTGATTTCGGCAAGAAAATTACATCCTGATTATTTATCATTTAGAGTATGAGTTGAAAAAGTCATAAAAAGATATTAAAATTATAACCAATGGTTTAAATTGTTCTTATGTATTGGAAATAAATTGAGAATAATTTCTTATATTGTATATCTTGACGGAAAATTAATTTTTTAATTGAAGTGAGAGGAAGATAAATCGGTCAAGTATTATGTAGGGAAAAAAACTATCAACGTATTATTATTGAAAATATTTCATAATACAGGTCTCCCAAGGGTAAATTCATGGATTGTGAAATATTTTCCATAGTGTTAACATGTAAATTAATGTTCCTTTAAAAATTAAATGATAACTATTTATTTTATAAAGGTATTTCATTACACTTATATAAAATTTTCTTCTACCCCTTGGAAAGGATTCAGATAATTTTTTAAACACTTTTTATAAGACATGAGATAAAATTGTGTGGACAGAATTACTTTAAGGGTGGTATGATTTAAAACCCTAATAATTTTGGATTTAAATTCATTTAAATAAATAATATGTTCTTTATTTTATACCAAACTAAATACCAAACTTAATGAAACTACAATATTACAATTTAACGACAAATTTTATAACGTTGTCATTGAATTGGTGGGTGTAAATAAGAGTAACCAATTATTGAATATATTTAAAAATTATCTTTCAATAAAAATTTATTTTTTAGTTCCTAGGAAATAAGTACTAAAATTTGAATGATAAGAAAGAAATCACATAAGGTTAATAACACATAATGTTTAAAAGGGTTGTATTTAAATAAGAAAATGTTTTATATATATTTAATATGAATCATTTTAATGATAAATATATATTATTTAGAGTATGGGATTTTTTGAAATATAATTTCTTATACATAAAAACTAATGAAAAATCATTCAAACATTAATTATCATTATGATAGAAATTAAGAAAAAAATAAAATTATCGTAAGAATATATATTTTTCATAAAATTGTTATTATGTGTGAAATTTATTTTATATTAATAAATTAAATTATTATATATTGATTATTAATCATGATTAAATTTACTGATAATATGTAAAAAATAAATTTTAAATAATTTTACGGGTTATTACAAAGAAAATAATTAGAAGAAGCTCATTTTAACTCCAAAAATTATATTTTTTTAATTGGATATTTTTTGTTTTATGTGAGTAGATATTAAAATTATTTTTTTTACTTTTAGAAGTTTCTTTAAAAAAATTATTTTTTTAATCATCATATATAATTTTTATTATAAAAAACATTTATGGGAAAATATTGGAAAATACATAGTTTTTAAGAAACTATAATTTCTTTTCAAGAATTTAAAAGTCTTATTCAGTTTTTATACTAATTATAAAGTAAAATTAATACAGTTTTGACTAAAAATAAAAAAAATATCAAAATAATAAATATTATACTTTATTTCGGTATAAAATAATTTTTATCCACAGAAAGGCATTTTCAAACAAAATAAATTGCATTTCATTGGGTTTTGTGTACTTATATTTAAATAGAATTTGGACAATTCATAAAGTTTTTTCTTATATAATGATTTTCATATTTTTTAATTATGAGGTTCAAATTCATTAATTATATCAAATACATTTTTAGTCATATTTAATATTATCCAAGGAGATTTTTTATCACCATGGTAAAGGGTAAAATTGAATAATTAGGGTAAAAAAAATTTAATTACGTCAAAAAATATATCTTAAATATGTTTGTATAGAAGAATTTTTAATCCTATTATCTTATCTTTTCAATAGATTTGATTTAGTTTCACTATAATGGAGGTAAGTCTTTTATGATATTTATAAGTTATGATTAATTACAAGAGTGTCACTCCCCTAACTTATAAAAGTGAACATTATCTCCTCACTAATCCAAAAACATTTAGAAATATAGCTCACCAAAGGCCTACCAAAATACCTTAAAAACTCTCCTCTATATTTTTAGAGGCCTTGGTCTCATAAAAAAACCCAATCCTAGATGGACTAATGTGTATTACAATATAAGATATCCTATGATGAATTATAAATCTTAACCATGTTCATTCATGTTTATTTATTCTTCTACATTCATCAAACCAATCATAACCAAGATGATATGAAAAAAAATTCTACATTAAAATTTAATGCTATTATGTTTATGGTACAACCCGTTTTCATATCCTATTCTATCCTATAAGAAATGAAAACTTCTCTTGTGAATAAATGTTAACCAAAACCACCATGAAGACGTGTATTTTTTTTCCATCACCACCTCACTTGAATAATTATAAAAATTTAATTACTAAATATATTATAATTTTATAAACATATTATTATTTATAAAACACAATAAATTATGTACATTCCTACCCTTCAATATCTTGAAAAATGATAACACCACTCACATGTAGATGTATACTCCAACCTCCACAAAGTGATGTGGCATGTTTTTCATTATTGTCTCACATTACTATTTATTATTATATAAGTAATCAATAGATATTATAGTCAAAATGTTTTTATAATTTTTTAAAAGAAGTATAGTATCTACATTATTTGTTTTTGAGGCCATTAAAAATGAAAAATGTGTTCATGCGTACGTATGGACTCCCATCTCCGTGAAATATTTCGCATCATTTTAAATAACCACCACACATGGATGGTAATTAAATTATAATTAATGTATAAAAATGACATATATTTCATGATAAATATTCTATATATGATGGAACAAAAAACAATTTAATCAGGTTTAACCAACTAATGTTGTTTTGGGATTATGAACTGAACTCCCTCAAAACATTTTACATGAAGTTGACCAACTTATTAACCAAATAAAACATGGTAATAATCTAATTAATATGAATAATATTATGGGAAATAAACTGAAAATTTTTTTTAGTAAAGAATAAAATTAATATAATTTTATTATTTAGGAAACTAAAAGGCATATGTGGTGAGTCGAGAGATTATGTATGGAATTTTTCATCTCAATTTCCTATTTTTTAGACATATTCCATTTTCACCATATTTTCTATTTTTTTGTTGTATACAATACCTTATGGTTGATTTTAAAAATTTATTTCATGAAATTATGGGTTTTACGTACCTATTTAATGTTTTTTCACTCAAAATAGTTTGACAAAAAAGTTATCAATATAATATGTGATTTTCATCAACCTTGTTTGAAATGATTCGAAGATTTTTTTTTGATACATTTTCTAATATATCCATGTTTCTTAAGATATTTCAAAACAATTATAATTTATACCCAAAGGGTTTTCTCGTTTCATTTTATAACTATCTTTATCATTCTAGATAGTGGTTTAAAATGTATCTTTTTAATGTTTTCTATATAGTTTATTTTTTGAAAAGTGTGAAAAGAATATTTCTTTTACCATCTCTGGAATGAAGTAATTTTCCCACTTTGAAAACCCTTATGTTTTAAGAATATTCGCCTACAAACTCTCATGGGTTTTCAAATATTATCTTATTATTTATTCTATTAGTAATTTTTCATTTTAATGATTTCATAGGGAAAAGCATTTTTTTCCTTATTTTTATTTCAAAACTGAAGGTTCCTTTTTATATGTGTTAAATATTACATTTTATGATATTTTACAATGGAAGTTAAATGTTATATTTTTATTTTATTTTCTATTGTACATGGATATTTTTTACAATTGTGGGTGATCCCAATATAGTTCTCTAAGGCGTTAGGTAATGTATATGGTGTTAAATAATCATAAGTTACTCTTATAAAGTGGAAATAGTTAATTGTTAATAATTTACTCCTATGAAGGGAAAATAGTTAATTATTCTTAGTTTACTATTATGAAGTGTTCACATTTACCTTTTTTAATATACTCATATGAAGTAAATGGAATTCACCAGGTTGGTTATTCCTTTACAAGTGTGATTATAAGAGAAATATAAATATAATATCAAAAAGTACCTATATATTTGTGTTTCTTGTGGAAATTATTTGAATTAAAAAGAAATTAAAATTGGTATATTATTTAAATTATGGTTTATGGTTTTATAAAATTAAATTTTTTGTTTTCATGGAATACACTTCATGGTTATCATAAAGCCCTTATAAATTATGATTTTTCATTTATTCATTCTTATAAAATGTTTAATTAAATATTTTTTATTTGAAGTTAATTTAATTAAAAATTAAATGGTTATTGGAGCTTAAAGTTTATTATATTTAATGGAATATTTTCTTATGTGGTTTCTTGAATTTAAAATGGATATATGGGTTCTGAATATTTTTATTAACGTAAGTGAGCTTTTTTTCTCATCCACATTTTCCAATGTTTCTCACATGACTTAAGGATGTGTGTAGATCATAACAATGTCAATGGTAACAAACCCTAAAAGAATAAAAAATTAAAATAACATGAGTATAAATAAAGGAAATTGGTTTTTTCAAAATAAAGAGTACATTTTATGTAATTTTTATCTTTATTATTTAATAGTTTTCTTAATTCCATAAAACTATATAAATAAATGATCCTAAAAATGTATGAAAGTTAATCCCTTTTTGTAAATCATGAAATTATGGTTTTTTCAGTAATCTAGGTGTTATATATATATAGTAATCAATAATATGTTATCTAAGAGATATAACAAAAATGAATTTAATCAATGGTCAAGAAAGAAGTCGTATTAAATCAAGATAAAGAATTTCAATTTATAATATTATCTCGTTTAAAAATTAAATTCATAATATTTAGAAATTGGATAAGATAAAATAGGATTCATTTTTGGTATCCAAAATTTCAAATTATCTTATCGTAATTTTTTCTGATTATATGAAAATGTTGATTTATTGGTGAATAGTGAAAAATACGTTTTTACAAATACATCATGTTTTTTGAAAATGTATTAACATAAATATTAATTAAATATTAACAAAATGTTTTTTGAAAATTAAATTAAATTTTATGAGTTAAATAATTTATTTAAATAAAATAAACAAATTTTCCTACCAAATAAGTCTATATTCAAAACCTATGTTATATTATATTGAAATTAAAAAACACTATTTGGTTTTTTACTTCTTATTAAAATTTCCCAAAGTCACATTTGGTTTTGGTTGGGTTAAAGTAAACAAATAAACCAATATTTTATTAACACTACACTATTTATAATTTTTGAAATCACCATTATTCACAATCCTTTCTGAAAATAATAAAATGATCATTATATTATTCTAAAATACAAATCCCATGATTTTGTATGAATAGCCATCCTCCACCAATTTCTCCTAACATTAAATCTTTTAAAATTTTCAATTATTTTCTTATATAAATATAAAAACTTTCCAAAACACATTGTTAAGACCATGTTGTGACCAAAATCCCCTCCCCTAAAACATTCATCCTCAATCGAATAGTGGTGAATAAAAATACATCATAAGTGTTCTTTATTGTCCCACTTTATTATAAAACTATTGTTTTTAAAATATAATTTTAACCTATTTTTTATATACTATCATTCATATGATACTATAATACTCTCATCTTTTTGTCTTATTATCAATGAGAAATAAATCATTCCCTCTCATCAAGCCCTAGTTAATTTTTTAATATGCCAAAATAATGTCTCCTAAGTATATTTCCCATTCCGTTTTTATTTTAAATATTTTACAATAAATATATATTAAAAAAAATCTTCTTTTACTTACATGATGTTTTTTCATTGTAGTAGTATCATTTTAATTCATTCTTTATGAGAGTGTGGTAGTTGGTTCCCTAGTAAAAACTATGGTTGCATATTCAAGTACTTGTACATTTAAATAATATAATATTAATAGATATATTATTATGCAATGAGTTTTTTTATACCTAACATTGATATAAAATTTTCCAATGATTATTCAAACACGTAAAAATGTCATAGAAAATCCACTTTATAATGAGAACTAAAAATTCCTTGATATTATTATAGAACATATGTTCTATAATCTAGATGGAATTTTATGATTGGACACTAATGATGTTTAGAATATCTATTTCTTGTAACTCTTAAGTGGATGAGGCTTCTTATTAAGATTTTTACACTTTCTAATCTCTACTATGGGAGGTGTAACTCCGTGAAATTAAAACGTAAGAAGATTGTATTTAATAGCATTTATGACCTAAAAATCCAAGCATAGAAATGAATATAATGTCTTGATAATTTATTATATATTTAATATTTTAAATAAATCTATTATATATATGGTAATCAACTCAAAACAAATTTATCCTTAATTATTTTCAAGAACGCCTTTGTTCGATAGTTTTCATTACACACAACACCAAATTTTAACGAAAAACTATATATTGTAAAAATATAATAATTTAATATAATTTTAAGTAACATGGAAATTATATTGTTAGTTATGAATATTATTGACTGAATTATGGAAATATATTTTTAAATTATTTGGTTAACAACTAATTATAAATAAATATATAAAACAATTGAATATAAACTAAATGATTATGTTAAAAACTAATTTTATGCGCAAAAAAGGAGGTTTGTTTTAATAAATTAGATAAAATTATAATATTGATTAATATTAATGATATATATATATATTTAATAATATATGTTTTATATTCATCCATTCTATTGTGTAGACATAAGATGAGAATAGATCTAGTTTTATGCTAAAAATTTGTATTTCCTAAAAATGAAATTTCTACAGCCAGTTAATGGAGAAAATATATTAAAAAAAATTATGACAACTATATAAAACTTATATTTAAAATAAAAACATTATTTTTTAAATATGAATTTGAAAACTAGCATATGGTGGTATTTTAGTATTTTTCAGTGAGGTTTCATTTTTTAAAATAATAGTGAAAAATAATGGATTTTGGTTGAACATTGAATTTTCATCTAATTTATTAATAAAGATAAATTATATTTAATTGTTTTAAAGTATATTTATATCCAATTTTCATCTATAAATCAAATTTAGTTTATTAGAATCAATTTCACAATGATATTAGATATAAAAACATTTCAAACTTCTGGCATTTTTACTTTAAAAATTATCTTTATCGTCCCTTCTACAGGATTGAGATTAAATTAATATCTTCTATGTACATGTTAGAATTTTTTAAAATGAATTTTAGATTTTTAATCATAAAAAATATTATATTATAATAATTTCTACTTAGTTTTTACCCAAAATATTAGTGAAGTGAATTAACATTAATTATAGAGATTAAGAAAAAATTTGAATAACAAGGGACTGAATCTTAATCATAAAAGACAAAATGACCTAGAAACATATCTGAAACCTATTTTATGGAAATAGGTGGACCAAATACTCATTTATATCAAATTTGGTACACTATTTGAAGAAAATGGTCTATGGGAGGCCTCCCAATATTGATTATATTTTTAACATTTCCAATAATGTCAATCCTCCTCCACTGTTAAAAGGTACCTACCCCTCCCATTTATTCAATATTATAAAGCCATTTGGTTCTTCCAAACTATTTTCAAGTACTCTATCAACATCACTCACCTCCCATCATAATCCTCACTTTTGGAAGAAATCCAACAAGGAAATCTTTTGGCATAATCCAAAATATGTTACCTGAATAAGAGGTAATGTTCTTCAATGATCAATTTTTTTTCATTTACATTTCCACCCATTCAATTATTTTTATATCTTGATTATATAATAACAAAAATATCTAAAATATATGGATATTTTTTTATTATAAGTGTTAAAAACACACTTTCACACAAATTAATCAAATGGGAAACACAATCATCATTCCTATGTACAGTGGACTACCGCCTCTTGAACTAATGTCGTTCAATCACACATTACCATCATTCAAGGTCAAAATATTGATGGATTAATAATTTATATATTAAATATTTTATATTTATGATTTATTTGTTCTTATTAAATATTTTTATAACAAATACATTTACGATTGTTTTTGGGAATACATTAACTTCTTTTCTAGATGTGTGGACTTCTGTCTCCTCAAAGCAAGTTGATTCATTCACGTTGTACATGAGATGTATTAAGGGTTATTTTAATAAAATTATATGACATATACAAAATAAATATTATATAATAATTATAATATACATATAAATCATTTACTATTAATTCTTTTCATAAAAAAATTGGAAGTAGTGTATATGCAGACATATGACCTGCTATCTCCATGAATGATAAATTTAATTTCCCATCTCCAGCTATATTGATTATTATAAATAAATATTTACTAAAAATATATTATATTTATGTAATTCTCTTCCTTTTTAAGATGTTTATATCATGATCTAATTAATTGGAACAAAAATAAAAAGTCAATATATGCTCGAAAAACATGGAAATTAAAACCCAAAATGATGAAAATGATTACAGATTATTCATGAATTGGTTATAATATGTCATAAAATAACTATATATGATATCATAAACAGAAATATGTTATTATTGTAAGTTAATAACTTTATAAAACCCATTATACAGGATTTAAAGGAGTGTTCAACCAAAGGGAAGCGTTATATAAGGGATTTACATCTCACGTTTTACATCTGTGAGATAAATAACATATTCACCATTTAATTATTTTTAATATATATATAATTAAATATGACATGTTATATCATGAATTTAAATAATTAAATTATATTAAAAAATTTATTTGTTTTTATTATTCTTCTGGACAGACGATCAGTAAGAAGAGTTTTCGATGGTTTTTCGATATGTGGTTCTGGTTTGGCTTCTTTCTTAATTGTGTATGGTGAAGGTTTTCTGTTTTGTCTCCATTAATTATTGTGGTCTAGTTGTTTCTGGTTCGATGGAGGTTGAAAATACGGAGATGTTCGACGTTAGTTTCAAGGGTCTTCAACTGTCTCTGGTGCTGGGGGTGCACGTAGGTGAAGGGACGATGTTGTTTCTGTCTACAATGGTGCAAACGGGTGTCGAGGCGTTGATTATAAGATATGATGATGGTGATGACGTATTTTCAGGACATGTGCATCTCTCCTTGGGTGGATAGAATGATTTTTGGTATATGTTCTGATAGGGTCTTTGACTTCTGAAGGTGACGTGTTAATGGTTTTGGTGCGGTGATGCTGGCTCTATTTAAATATTTCTGAATTTCAAATTTTGTAAAAGTTTAATCTGTCTTGTGTGACCTTATTCTAGTTTGGATGTTTTTGTTGTAGGTTCCCACATTCCCTCAATGTGGTTTTCTCAATAATATAAAAATGTATTGGGTGGAAGTATTATTGTATGACTCGAGGAAGTCATATAATGTAATATAAAGGAAAATGGAAAATTAAAAAAATGCCATTCTTTTGGTGGATATCGGGATCTCTACTCTCAGGGGTGACCTAGGGTTTCGATTGGCAGGTTCCCTAGTAGATATGACTAAAGATTCACATGGATAAGGGATTTTGAAGTGTTGTACATGTACAATGCACAGGTCTATGATGCTTCGGTAGCTTCATCTCTTTTGAGTGGCGGGGTGTTCTTCGGCATGGTTCGGGTCTACGGGCGGATCTCATAGCAGCATGGCATACTGCAGTGGTGTGTGGTTTAGAATTAGTAGTTCTGTAAGTCTTCTCGTCTCAGTGGATTTTTCGGCAACGGTTCTTCTTTCTTGCACAGCTCTTCATGGTTTCAACTCAGCTCGAGTCGTCAGGCGAGAAAGTCATACTCTCATATCGTCTTTTGGCTTTCAGAAGAGAAAGGAGGCAGGGTTTTCCTGGTTTTTCTTCCTCATCCTCATCTACATCTCATGCAGAAGATGCAAGTCCATTTTAGTGGTGTTTAGATCTGGTGCCTCAAATTTTTCTTCATTTCACGCATCATATGTAGATCAGTTTTTCACAGCAACCATGTCTTGTTATTTTAGTGTGCAAGGTTTGTTTTTGGTTTTATTTATGTTGATCGAAATGCCTGATCCTAATCTAGTAGATGATCTTGGGCTACTCCATTTGGTTTTCCCTTCAATAGTTTGATGATGATTCCCCGTGATGTTGATGCTTGAGTTGTTGTGATGTCTTCGAAGGTGCCATAATTATAACTATTTGTGGTATCGATAGAGATTTTTCTTGCAATGTTTGATTGTTTCTCTACTCTGGTGTCAAGATTCGTATGTCCTCTTAGAGGAGAACCAGCATGGTGGTGTAATTGATTCTTTGAGACTTCAGTTTTAGTGGATAGATCAGGTAGATCGACAACAATTATCAGTTTTCTGGTTTTTTGTGACTTTTTAGATTGAAAAATGGATCTTTTTTTGTGACGGTTTTGAAATCCGTTATGAGTGGGATTGAGGTAGTTTTTGGATTGTGATGTTTTATTTTGGTTTCGAAAGTGGTTTCATCCATCACTCTACAAGGATCGTCTTTAGATGAGGATTAAGAGTAGGAATCATCCATTTGACATGATCGATCAGATATGGATGAATTAGAGGGTATGGCTTTGCCATCGGTACCAGTCCCATGCAACTTTGTGTGGGACAGCTTGCCGATCGGAAATAAGAGATGGTGTTCTGAAATAATGATGTTATCATTGAGGAGAGGAAGTTATTTGTAGACTTGATCTGGGATAACTCCTGTTTGATTGCATTTATGGTTTCTCACTTTTTCCTCAAAAGTGATTTTGAAATAAATAATAAAAATTTTCAGTAACCTAGTAGTAGATTTTTTCTAAATTTACATTCCATTTATACTTATTTTTTATAATGAAACAATTCACATTAATGTGGTGTATATACATCACCTTTTTCATTTAATTTCATGATTAAATCTTATTTCATGGTATGATATGTTTCAATTTGAATTATATCTTCCCAGGGGTTTGACTTGAAAATTACCAAGTGCTAAAAGTTATCTTTCAAATCTCACGTTCTTTTATGATTCCTAACATTCTATGGAAACAATAACTTCATTATGAACATTTTCCATTAGACATAAATTTTATTTTAGATATACATACTATTATTTGATGTTTATTATTATTTCTTAAGGCATATACAATTTTTAAATAAGATATGTACTTTACAGTTATTTGATTAACGTGGGAAATACTGGTAAATCGGTATTTTTTTACTCAATACAAATATTTGATAAGGAAAATTGTTCAAGAATTAAATTGATTTTTTGATATCTGAGGGATTATTTTGATAGGTTTGACACATGTGGTTCCTATTTATAGATTTCCCCTTGATTCATTGGCAGTGTCACAAGACGAATCTATTGGTCAATTAGATGGGCTTTTCCCCAAAAATGTTATAAACTATCTTGTGAAAGGTATTGAGGGTAACGGTACCATGTAACTAGGAAACATGGAATCCAATAATTAAGAATTTCATTAATTCATATTCAATTATTATTTATCCTTGATATTTTTTACTTTGGACTTATCTATTGATGTGGTTCATTTTCATTTTACTAAATAAATGGCATGTGTTTCAATTACGTACATTTCTATATTTATTTTTAATTATACAGTTATATAATTGGCCTATCTTTTCTATATTGTGTATCTATACATGTTGATTACAATTATTTATTCGTTACTACTTCTGATATAATTACCCTTACAGAGAGTATGATCTCACCCTTTTTTCCATTTCCTCAAGATATGATGAAGATATATTTAAATTATATTCACTGGACGTTTTTATTTTTATTTTATTTTTTATCAGGTTTAATATTATATTTATCAGTATAATATGGGTATCATGTATGTAATATAGATATCCAAAAATTCTAAACCGATTATCCCCCTGGTACTTTATTCCTTTTAATCAAACCAATGTAATAAAGAAAGGCACTAGCTTTAGTATTCTAGGGTTGGGACGTTACAGTTGGTTTCTAATGATGTTTAGTAAAAACCTTCAAAACTAGATTTAGGAAAACCTAGATTATGTAACAAAACTCTATGATAGAATTTAAGGAAAAGTATATAAGATCACCCAATAATTTAGGAATTTTAGATATTATGTAGGTATTCCTAGCAATACATTTGGGTTTGAATACTATAAGTGGGTGTGGCTCTGACACATGTGTATCGAGAGATAACAACTCTGAAAAGGTTTGTGGTGACTCACTCGAGTGTAACATATTACATGAAAATGGGCCATACTATTTACTTGGTTTGACACTCCCAAGGAATATGATCTGGACAATTCCTAATTTATTTATAAGCCTTATGAATTATTAGAATGTTAATATATCTCCAAAGAAACCAATTTTATGATTATGATATTATATGTACATAAACTTCTCAAATTATTTTATATGTAATTAAATATTTATATTTATAATAATTTCATAGATTTATTATATAATCTATAATATTCCAATATTTATAAATATAACCTAGGAAGAAGAAGTGTATCAATACATATGGCCAATGTAGAGGTTTACCTGATGAGAAATTCAATAAAACTAGATTTTGGAACTGATCAAATAATGTATATATTTGGGAATCTAATCCAGGTTGTGAAAAAAATCTTTGATTTTATGGAGAAAACTGATTCCCGGTCAGAACCTCCAAAGATGGATCCCTTTATACGACAGAGGCCCCCATCATTTAGTGGGACTACTAATCTAATGGAAGCTGAGAAATGGATTAATTCATTAGAGAATATATTTATGGAATTGAGATGTGGTGAAAAAGAAAAGCTTAAACATGGAGTGTATTGTCTCTATGGAAATGTGGGTAAATAGTGGTCGTTGAACAAGAATACTATAAAGGAAGATAAAATAGAACTCATGGAATTGAATGTCTTTATAAAGACATTGTGTGTAAAATATTTCCCTCATGAGAAACAAACACAAATTAAGAGAAAATTTCATTATTTAAAGAACAATGATGAATAATGTCTTTCATATTTTGAAGATATCTTTTTTAGGTTCTCAAGGTATGATATAGATTTCATACACAACATGGAATACAAGATTTAACATTTCTTTGATGTACATTTGCCAAATATTCAGAGGACATTGGTGTCTCAAGCATTTTCTTAATTTGATTAAATAATTTTATATTCTACTAAGATAGAAATATAATTCCCCATGTAGTTTGTACTCGATGATAAGAAATAGAATAGGATGAGAGAAGATAAAATAACAGAGAAAGGGAATAACGGAAATAATTCTTTTCCGATATATGATAACTGTGGAAAAACAATCATAAGAAATTATTGAAAGGATTAGGGGTCTTTTCTAGGTGTGGAGGGGAAGGTAAACAAGAAAAATAATGTAAAGGGAATAAATACAACATTGATATTTCGTGTTTCAAATTCAAGGAGATGGGGAACTATGAAAATGAATACCCTAAGTGTTAAGGGAATATACCTCATAAGATGCTAATGTATCAATTTCCATCATATGTTATTGACACAACCGATGTGGAATGATTAATGTGATTTTATATTTATATCTATGAAATATGTTGTATAACCATTAAAATGTATCTGATTTGTTATATTTTAATCTAATAACATGCTTAAAAACCTTATACATTAGGTTAAAGAGTTTTCAATGAAAATGAAGCATAAGGTAATGGATTTTCATATCAGTGTTTATATATCTAAGATAAATTTCATATTCACCAGATACTTTTCTTGTGTTGTGTATCCATTTACCTAGGATATTTATATTATTAATTAACATTATTTCATGAAATTTAATGTTGTAATTGATGTTATTCTTTCATGAATCCCATGATCCAAAATTTTCTCATATAGGAAGGTATTTGTTCTAGGTTCACATCCCATTAAGACTTATTTGTTATTATGCACAAATTCAATTTTATGTGGTGTGTATACTTCACATTTTTTATTTAATATCAGGATTAAATCATATTTCATGGAATTATATGTTTGAATTTAAATTATCACATCCATGGTGGTTTGAAATGAAATTTACCAAGTGGTGATTTTTATCTTTGCAATCACACATTTATTTGTGATTGATAACATTATATTGAATTTATTAATTCATTGTGACCATTTTCCTTCAGAAATAATTTTTATTTTAGATGTAAATACTTAATGTGATGTGTATTACAATTCCTTAAACATTATACCACTTTTATATATGGTATTTACTATAATGTCATTTGATTAATTGGGTAAGTATTTCTAAATCTGTGTATTTTACACAATACAGATATTTGATAAGGTACATTGTTCATGAATTAAGTTGATTATTTGATATGGAAGTAAAGATTTGGAAAGGTATGACACAGTTTGGGCTTGGTTATAGATATCCCGTCGATGCTTCGATTGTCTCATGATACGAATCATTTGTCCAATATGATAGATTTTAATCCAATATGTTATAAACTATCATGATAAAATTATTGATGGTAAAAGTACCATTCACCTAAGAAACATGGTGTCCAATAATTATGAATTTCATCATTCAGAATCTGTTATTATTTATCCATGATATTTTTTCATTGACATTATATATGGATGTAGTTTATTCTCATCTTATTGATTAAACAGAATGTGTTTCTGTTACCTACCATTCCATTTTGATTTTTTCATATACATTTATATAAATGGAATGTGTGATCAGTTATTTACCTTTCCACGTTGATTATTCTCACTGATTCATTACATCTTATATTGTACTTCCCTTATTGATCATTTGATCTCAATCTTACTTTTTCCCTTTCCCTATGA
This sequence comes from Viscum album, assembly GCA_963277665.1. Classification (NCBI taxonomy): domain Eukaryota; kingdom Viridiplantae; phylum Streptophyta; class Magnoliopsida; order Santalales; family Viscaceae; genus Viscum; species Viscum album. The sequence goes on along the minus strand of OY728162.1, from coordinate 910,717,071 downwards.
TTTGAAGAAGAAATAATTGAATGAGAATTCATAGATGGTGTTCATTTAATTTTATTATGTATCATTATTTATTTTCTATTTCCAAATTTAATATGTGTATCATGTATGTTATCTAGATTTCTAAAACTAATAAATTGATTGTTCCTTCAAGATTTGATTCCTTCTTATCATCCAAATATAATAAATTATGGCACCGACTCCATAATTCTAGGGTCGGGGCATTACAGGAGGTTATGAGGATAGAACTGCCAATAAAAATTAAATATTTTAGTTGTTTCATTGGGTATCCCAATATATGTACATATGTAATAGTTCTAAGATGTATTATTATTTTTTATTTATATCATGATTCAGGTAATTTTATGTATTATTTATAACTATGCTGAAATATTATCATGGTAGAGTAGAATAAGTTAAGTTCATTATAAGTGATATGGAATTGATAAATAATTTAGGAACGTATTTTTTTCCTTCACAAATGAGAACTTGATATCTCAGTGCTATTTATTGAAATAAAATTGTTTGTTATTTCCATGGACATATAGGTACATAGAAGAGTTTATTTTATATAATAAAATAAATATATAGAATAATATGGTTTGATGATGTAAGTATGAAACCTTCTTAATTATATATTAAGAAAAATGGATCATATTACATTTTAATAATTCATATGAGTTTTTTATCTTTTCACTATTTACTTCTTTATCTATGGTTTCCTTAATGTTTTTCTAGATACTAATATTAGGGTTTAATCCATTTAAATTAAGTAAAGTCCTTGAGGGCCACAATATAAGTGTATTTAAGAGCCCAATTATATTTTTTTCTAATTTAATATTAATTAAATATTATTATCAATGATAAGGAAAAATGATTTTCAGGTTATTTTGGTTATATAAATTTTACCATCATTCATTTTAATTTGAAATATATGTGAGTAGAATGTTAAATAAATTTGTATTTTCTATTTTTTGAATATATTATTTAATTATTAATTACATCTATAATATAATTATATTTATTTATATAAATAAATATTGATTTTTGAATGTATAAAAAATGTATTTGAGGAATAAAAAGTGGAATTAAGGTTCCTTATGGGATTGAAATAGTCTATTTAATGTCATTTAAATAAATAAAAATTTATTTTTTAAGAAAAATTGATACATAAAAATTTTTTGTGTTAGTGAATGATAATGTAATAATAATAATCAAAATATGCTTCATCAGGTATACATAGAATAAATATATTAGTTAAGGTCATCTGTAAAATAATTAATTTTCTAACTATAAGTATATTAACTCAATTATATAATTTCTAAGTGATTTAAATCATTTCACAAAACAGTGTTCTCTTGATATCTATCTCAAGGCCAGGTAAAATCACTCATGATTCCTCTTAGGAATGGGATACTTCAACTATTCTCCTCCCCCATTTCAATATTGAAGTGAAAAATGGATAATCCTTCAATAATAAATGGATTCTTATTTTGGTCGACAGATAATAACAAAATAAATCATTCCCTTTCACCAAGCCATAATTAATTTTTTAATATGTCAAGATAATGGATCCCAAGTCTATTTCCCATTCCTTTCTTATTTTTCAATATTTTACAAATAATATATATTAAAAATCGTCTTCTTTTACTTACATGATTTTTCCCATTGTAGTAGTACCCTTTTAATGCATTTTAAAGGAGATATTATTACGTGATGAGTTTTTTATATGTATAATTGATATAAAATTTCCCAATGATTATTCTAGAACCTCAAAATTTCACATAAAATCCCTTATATAATGAAAACTAAAAATTTCACGATATAATTATAGAACCTATGTTCTATAATTTAGATGGAATTTTATTTTTCGACACTATTGATGTTTAGAATATATTTTTCATTGAAATCTGAAGTAGATGTGGCTTCTAATTAATATTTTTTCACTTTGTAATCACTAATATATGAGGTGTAACTCCCTAAAATTAAAAAGTAAGTACACTGTATTTAATAGCTTCTATGACATGAAACACCTAGTGTAGAATGAATATAATGGCCGGATTATTTATGATATATTAATTTTTTTAAATAAATCTACTATATATCTAGTAATCAACTCAACAATAATTTATCTTTCACTATAAGCAAAAACTTCTTTTTTTGGATATTTCCATTACACACAAGACCGAGTTTTAACGAACCACAAAATATTGTAAAAATATAATACCTTAATATAACATGATGTATTTGGGCCATTAAATTCTTACTTATGAATAATATTAACTAAATTATGAAAATATATATTTTAATTCATTAGTTACTAATTATTTAGAAATAAATATATAAAAAAAATGAATATAAAATGAATTATTTTGTTAAAAACAAATTTTATTCTCCAAAGAAGACTTGTTTTAATAAATTAACTATAATTCTACTAGTGAATTGTATTAATGATATATATATATATTATATATTAAATCATATATTTTTTATATTCATCTATTATATTTTATAGACATAATATGAGAATAGATCTAGTTTTATGCTTAAAAATTGTAATTTTCTATAAAATAAACTTATACTGCCAAATAATGGAACACCTATATTAAAAAATTTTTGAAAATAATATAAAATTTTTATTTCAAAATAAACTTAATTTTTTAAATTTGAATGTGAAAACTATCTTAAGGTGGTTTTCTGTTATTTTTCAGTGAGGTTTCATTTTTTAATAAATAGTGAGAAAACCCAAATTTTAGTTGAAGATTATATTTTTGTCAAATTTATTAATAAGGAAAAAATTATATTTATTTGTTTTAATGTTTAGTTATATCAAATTGACATCAGTAAATAAAATTTAGGTTATTGTAATCAATTTAACATTGATATTAGATAAAAAAACATTTCAACCATTTGGACATTTTTACTTTATAAATTATCTTTGCCATCCTTTCTACCTGATTAATATTCAATTAAAATCAAACATTTATATGGTTAGATTTTTTAAAATCAGATCCAAGAATTTGAATACAAAAATTAATAATTTATATTAATTTCTACTTAGTTTTGAGCCAAAATATTAGTAAAAAGATTTAACATTAATTATAACGATTAAGAAAAAATTACCACTCCAAGGGACTAAATCTTAAATTTTAGGGGCAGAATGACCTAAAAACGTGTCCAAAGCCTATTTTATGGCACTATTTGGACCAAATACTTCTTTTGATAAAATTTTTATACTCTATTGGATGAAAATGGTATATGGGAGACCTATCAATATTGATTGCATTTTTTATATTTACAAGAATGACACTCTTCCTCCCCTATAAAAAGGTACTCGACCCTCCCATTTATTCAAACTTATCAAGCCATTTATGTCCTCTAAACACATTCCAAATAATATTCCAACCTCAATCACCTCCCCCCAAAAGCCTCACTTTTTCTAGAAATCCAACCATGAAATCTTTTGGTATAAACCCAAAGGAGTCACTCAAATAAGAGGTAATGTTCTTCAGCGATTACTTTTGTTTCATTTAGTTTTCCACCCCTTCAGTTATTTTTATATCATGCTTATATAATAACTGGAATAACTAAAATATATTGAAATTTTTATTATTAGAGTTAAACATACACTTTAACGCACATTAATCAAATGGGATACACAATCATTGTTAGTGTGTACGGTGGACAACGGCCTCATGAACAGATGACATTCACTCACCCATTACCATATTTCAAATTAAAAATACTCATGGATTAACTGTTTATATATTAAATATATGATATTTATGATTTATTTAATCTTTTTAAATTTTTTATATCAAAAAACATTAGGATCTATTTTTTGTGGGAAAATTTTAACTTCTTTTATAGATGTGTGGAAAACTTTCTCCCCAAAGCAAGGTGATTCGTTCACTCTATACATGAAATATATTAAGAGATATTTTAATAAAAATATTTGACATATATGAAATAAATATTTTAATGGAATTATAATATACATATATTTAATTTACTATTAATTATTTTAATAAAAAATAATTGGAAGTAGCGTATATGCATACATACAACCTATTATCTCCATGAATGAAAAAATTTCATTTCCTATATCTAAAAATTATTGATTATTATAAATATATATTTACAGAAAATATATAATATTTATGTAATGTTCTTCATTTTGAAGATTTTTATATCATTGTTGATGCTCCTTTCGTCACAGAATCTAAAGATTGGAAAAGGGGAAGATCTGGGATTAAAATGGTTCGACCTTTGAAGAAAACATCAAAAATCGATAAAGGGATGAACAAGGAGAACTTTGCCCATAGGCCGCGCAAGTTTCCTCATCATCGTGCAAGTGGACTTGCGCGGCGCACTTTGGCGTGCAAGTGACTTGCGCGACATAAATGGTAACCGCCCGGGGTCTTCTCCTGTCTATAAATAGACCCTATAGGCCCCCCATTCGAAGAGGATTTTTTCCAGAAACTCAGATCTAAGCTCCCGACGCCCAAGTCTTTTCTCAAAGCTTCTGTAACACTTCTAAGGTAATTTCTTACCTAGAATAGGAGATCTAATGAAGGGAGAAAGGCCTAAGTGTTGAAACTCATCAACACTTTCGCGCCTAAGTGTCCAGCCCTTAAGGGAAGTGGCCACACTTGCGCGCCGCCTTACTCCTTCAATAGAACTTGCGCGTCCCTTTTCTGGAAGAACCTTAAGAGGATTCTAAAGGCCTTAATGAAGAGTCGCTCAAATATTACAATGCTGGTTGAACACCGCGCAAGTACCCTACACATGTCGTGTAGGTATACCTGCACGACCAATACTTGTGCGCCCACGCAGTACCTGCACGCCTTAGAAGACTTGCACGCCCCTGCCTTTTTTGAGTGCCCTTCTTGCCCACTTTACCCCTCTTAATCCATTACCCCTTTCCTATTCAAGATTCAGTCTTCAAGACAATCGTCAAAGCCATTTATGGCATGATTTCTTGATTTGACTTCCTTATCTGAAAGGAATTTGGTGGAATATCTCTCAAAACCTTGTGATTTACATATCTTTATGTCACTAAAGATTGAGAGTTCATTCATTCAACCTCATCCTTTAAATCCTTAACCTGGGTCTCCTTTTCAGGAATAATCCCCAGTCCTAAGTCCTCCAAATCTGGGCATCCTCCTCAAGAGTAAGCCCCAAATTCTTAAAGTTCCCAAATATGGGCATCCTCTTCAAGAGTAAGCCCCAAACCATAATCCTTAACCTAGGCTTCCCTTTCAGGAATAAGTCCCAGTCATAATTTTGGGCTTCCTTATCAGGAGTAAGCCCCAATTCCCCTAACCTGGGCTTCCTCTTGAGGAATTTGTCCCATTCATAAACTTGGGCTTCCTTTTCAGGAGTAAGACTCAAGTCCCTTAAATTCTCTTAACCAGTCCTAATTTACTTTTTTTATCTGGGATTCCTTCTCAGGAGTAAAACCCAATTATCAATCCTCTCCTAATCTGGGCTTCCTTTTCAAAAATAAGTCCCAAATTAGAGTATTGAAATCTCCATGAAGCACATATACCTTTATGAACCCTGTTCCTGGATTTTCTCCCTAAAGTAAATCCTAATCTTCATTTATCTGGGCAGCGATACTTATATAAGCCCCAAACCATTTCTTATGATTACATCTTTCATGGCCCAATTGTATATTTTATTACCAATACATCTTGTTTCTCACACCGAGCATGACTCACGTGAGCTTAGAGAGTAAAATTAATTATGAAATCCTTCTTTGAGCCATCAATCATAAACATCATACTCCCTTACTCGAACTACGTGGGTTCTGATTCCTTTTCCAAAACAAAGGATACGTAGGTAGCCCATCTACGGGTTCGATCCCAACTCTGAAATAATCCATGTCCTTCTGAATGACAATAAACTTCAAGTTCCCCACTGAGTGGCTTTAAAACCAGCGTGGTCATCATAATGACCAAGAGACTTTTATATAAATGTTTTGAAGGATACCATTGACCAAGAATCTCTAAATAGATACAGATGATTCTCTATTGATGAAGAACCTCAAATACATATAAAAAATTCTCTAAATTTCTTACATATTTAATCATTGATTTTCAAAACTGAAGGAAAAGCTCATTTTATACTTGGTAATTTAATAAGGATTCACAAACAAAACTTAAATCTATAAAGAGTGTCCCGGAATAGACAATAATTCCCCTCAAAAAGGTGTGATGAGTCTGAACTCCCATCCTCTCAACCAATGAAAATTCCTAAGCATCATCAGTCCACAAGCTAATGAGCTCCTACCTTTGGAAAGTAGGTCAAAATGGATGTGGAATCATTGGATGTTTCTTGTTCTACGAACAAACCCGTTAGAAACCGATCGGAATGTTTGAATCTACCATCCAGGAGGTCATCCCCGAATTCCGAGGGAAACAAAAAATGGTGAACCCGACGTGAATCCTTAACCAAGTTAAAATGATGTTTTACCTATTTGTTAATCCCCTATTTAAAACTCAATAAGAGGGCTAACAAAAACAATCATTGACATGTCTGCTCATCCAAAATATGATGTGGCCGAATTTATCTTGATTACGTCTGTTATATCAAACAGGCACTCTTTTCCAAGATCTTCTGTATTTCTATAATGGCTGCTCTCAAATTCACACTTGTGAATACTGCTGCTGCAAATACCACTGCTGCTATTCCTACTAGATCGTCATCCGCTCTGAGGATGACATCACCTACTCTGTGTCTTCAACGCTGGGTATCAAACGTGCTGGTTATGGAGTACCGTCAACATGGTACCATCCAAACTCTGGAGGCTGCCCGACAGACCCTCCAAGTGAACAACTCACATAGGTCGTCTGGACAACAACGACCATTAATCAAGAGGCAGGCGGTGCTGACTACCGTCTCCAACTGTTTCGGGTCGTTATCCCCAGAACGCAATTTCCATTCACTCCCTTACTCTGAGGAAGTGAATGAGCAGGTCCCTCAGGACCATAATTCTAAAATACAGGAGTCCTTCCTGAGGGATCCCATCAACAATCACCGCCAGACTCTTGCGGCAGTGCGCCCTCAACATGATGAGGGTACCGACTCCAGGCGTTCGGGTCAGGTTCCTTGAACCCGAGCCGGAAAGACGAACCGCCAGAGGCGGAATCCGGTTAACAATGGACAGGTTCTCATCCCTACCATCTCCGGAGAAGTCCACCAACCTAACTTGGTAGCGAACAACGAGCAGGCACATACACCTACCCCTTTTAATTCCGCTGTCCAACAGACTCATCTTGCAGCATCACGCAAATCCCTCCAGGAAATTCCGGCGGAGTACTATAGGCAGCAACATACAGCTTCTTATACATCATTAGTTAGTCAGTAGGCTCTCCTGACTACATATGATGGATCTCGTCAACCGCGTTTGGCGAAGTGTAATTAGCAGGCACATACACCTGCTAATACTAATCAAGCCTACCAACAGTCTCGCTTGGTAGCGCACGAAGAAGTCACTCGGAAAGCTCTGACGAAAAACAGGAGACAGACTCAACTCTCTGCCCCCACACTTGAGTACTGTCAGGATTCACTGATAGGAAAAGGAGGACAGGAGCAGGCACATACACCTACTCCAAACCCGGAATGGATGTATATCCCCGTTTCGGCAGCTGAAGTCACCAATCATATTTTTTCAATGGTGAAAGAGCAGAAGCAAATTCCAGCTCATATTCTGGATGCTTGCCAGGATATCATAACAGCTTCAGAATAATCTCAGGGAAAGACACATAAATATATCCCTAGCAGTGGAGTGACACATCAACGATTCACTCTGGAACAGACACACACATTTGTTCCAGTCCAAGAGGGTTATGGGGCATACTCCCCCATATCATACGGACAACCAAGTCAGGAACATACACCTAATTTGAGTGAATATCGTCAGCCTAACCTGGCCATCTTTCCTAATCAGGAACATACACCTGCTCAGAGAAACCACTTTCATCAACAAGTGGTTTCCAAAGCGAGTAAGAAGGCATCTAAGAAAAGATCTGCCCATCACAGTCAGGAGATCAAAGGCCAATCTGTAACAAGGCCTTGCTCGATGCTGGTGTTCTTGAATCCCTCAGACATTTATCTGTTGGAATTCAAGATTCTACTCCCTTAGTTCCCAATAACGGGAACATTAATTCTGAAGGTCTTCAACAGACACTTCCTCACGAAGGCTTGCTTCGTGACAATTCGGTCAATCTTGAAGTTTCATCTTCAGATGAGAGCCACAGGAACCCTCTGTGTGGTCATAAGACCAAGGAGCAAGAGATCTCATCTTTTGTTGTAACCCATTATGGTGGTCCTCTCCATGATGATGAATTTCACTGCGAAAGTCTTCTCCACAGTAGTGATTCACATTACCTGGAAAATACTCCAGTGGACAATGTAGTGCTGAGAAAGCCCACTTATCCTGAGGCATTTGCAAATGCGAAACCAGTCATGTCTGATGCTTTATCACTAGAAAGTGAAATACTTTCTCAATCGGAAGGTAGCCCAGGGTGTAGGTCATTCTCCGAACCACCCCTAAGTCATACATCTTCTAGTTTGATCAATGATCTCTCTACCAATCTTGTTGAATCCGATGAAGAAAAAAGGAAACACCAACTCTAGTCAAAACAGGTAGAAGAATCTTCATTTAAGGATAAAGAGGAAATGCTAAACATGAGGAAAAAACTGGCGAAAAGTGAGATACCAGTCATGTTTTGGCCTTTGACTGACTCCCATTATGACATTACAAAAATGTTGACGGAATATGAAGTCCATGTTATTCGTCTCAACATATGGAAAACTCTTTGTCAATTGAAGAAAAAGGTATTATCATATAATGAATATGAAAATCATCTTAAGATAATAGAAGGGATACAACGTCAGATTGATTTGGAATCTCTATCAGTCTCTTGGTATCCGAAGGCTGAAAAGCAGCAGAGAGCCCTTCAACGTTCATGCCTTGGCGCACTAAGAAAATTGAGTGAGTTAATTTCCAATGCCCCATATGGTGTTCATATCAGAGGATGGGGTGTTCAAGGAGCACTACATTTCACAGTGCTTTTCAGTCAGCAAAGCCCACCGAAAATGGTCTCATGAAATGTTATTGCTCATGGCCGGCCACAGTCAATGGGATTTGTTTGTAATCAAAAGCTTGCTCAAGAACAGGCTTCAACTTGTTCCTCCCAACATCAATCATATAGAGAACAAGTTGTTGAATTGCTCCTACACCAAGCAGGCGAGAATATTGCACAAGCCTCTCCTATGGAGCAAACACGTCATCAAATGAAAGAAGTTTAGGAAATCATCCAATAGTCTCTTGAACCAGGTGATAAAAGTGGATACAGGTTAATGCATCCAGCTAATTTCCAAACTAATATTCGCAAGATTAAGAGAGCTTTTAATAAGATCCCAGACATAGCATGTCAAGAGCCACACCATCTTGTCAGACTAGGGACTCCTTTAACCCAACCCTCAGAATCAACAAATGGGATTCGAGGAGTTGAGCGGAAACAACAGGAACATCCCCAGTTCACAAGACTGGGGACTCTTTCAAATCATCAATCCCCTCCTCAGTGAATGTCTGTCTTTTCTCGATTAGGGAAGAAGCCCCAAGAGGAACGAAGAGCCAAATTATCAGGAGATTCCCTCCAAGTTATAGCTCATCAAGAAGTTCCTAAAGGATTGAATCAACAAAAGGCAATGTCTTATCAAAGACATGAAAGAAGACAATATCACAGAAATTTTGATAGAAGGGATGTGATGCATTATGCATCAATCAATGTCATCAATGCCGTTGTGGCTAATCCACTAGAGGAGGCTCACTCAGGGCACTCAGATGAAGAGCATCCTGGTCAAGAAAATGTACGTACCGTTACAAATGAAGAAGGTGTGTGTACACGAAGTCAAAGGATTACTCAGAACCTAGGTAATCCACTTCCCTCTCTCCAAAAAGTATCCAACAAAGGGAGGGGAAACAATCAGGTTACATATCCTTCCTCTGGAGAAGTTCAGTCGCTCTCATTAGAGAAAACGTTTGCACAACAGGAGGAAGAAATGAAAGAATTAAGAAGGTTGAATGTAGAACTACTTCAGAGTAGTCTTCTTCTTAAGAATGCTGGAGTCCGATAGCTGAAGGAATTTGTTGCAGCTACTGAGATGGATCAGGAATATCCTCCTTTATCAGTACACCCTTAGAGGTCTAATCCTACGGGTCAAGTGCAACAACGGTTGGCAGTGCTACCATCAGTTGCAGCACCATCCACCACATCTGTCCAAGCTCCATTCTTTGCACCTACCCAAGAACATATTCAACCGGATGTTTCTAAAAAATTAATAACTACTATTGAGTCATTAACAGCTCGGTTAGAAAATATGGAAGGGAAACGGGCGCAAGTTCAACCAGAAAAGAAAGTTTACCCTGAATGTGTAGATTCAATTTCTCCTCCATCCAGTTTTGGAAACCCTGTTTTCCCTACTTTCAATTGATCAGGCGACCCTGAACAACATTTGACACATTACGTGTCTTTTTGTGATCCTATGATGGGAACTCCAGAGCAACAAGAAGTAGTGAAACTCATATGCTTCGTGCGAACCTTGCAAAGACCAGCTTTTGTCTGGTATACAAGCTTGCAATCCTGGTCAATCATCGGATGGGAGGATCTTCGCCAAAAATTCCTTCTTCAGTTCATCTCAACTTTGCCAAAAATGACAGTTTTCGATCTTACAAACTGCAAGCAAAGGGAGAATGAAAGAGTCTCTGATTGCATTGCTCACTGGAAGGGATTAACATATTGCCTGAGTTTAGCACTCCCTCAGGAGGAGCTGTTTCCAATATGTGTGGCAAATTTGCATGACAAATTACGCATTCCATTGATCCCTATGAAATACACAGGGGGGTTTCGAGACCTTACTTCAATAGCTCAGCAGATTGAAGATTCCCTTATACAGGCTAAGGCTAAATCTCATGTAATTCCATCAGCTCCAGGAAGGAGAATGGGTAAAGCGGAAATTGCTATAGTTATGCTTAAACAAGCGCCTGTACCTAATTCTACTTCAAAACCTTCATATTCTCGAAGGGCTCCACCTCCTGAATTCCAAAAACAAAGGTCGTTTAGTCAAATTGATCAAAGAGATCAACGACGAAATCAATTTGAGGATTTGAAGAGTAAAACATACTCTTTCCGAAATGAGCAAGTTCCTGGTTACTTCATTTCAGCTCTGGAAAATAATTTGGTTCAATTACCAGTGCCCAAGAGGCCAAACAATGAAGGAGATGAAGACCGTCCCAATTATTTTCCCTTTCATCAAATGTTGGGGCATCCAATCCAGGAGTGTTTTGTCTTCAAAGACCTCCTGTAAAAGATGGTCGATTTGGGACAAGTCAAGTTGAAAGGTTCTTCGACTCAGGTATCATGTGTTACTGCTATAGTTCCAGAGGAAGAAGGTGAATGGCAAGAAGTCAAAAGCAGAAATGCACAGAAGTATGATGATTGGATGGTCAGAAAGAAAATCAATCGGACTCATGCCATTTTTCGAACATAATTAAAGAAACCAATTGTGTCTCTTGCCATGAATATTGTGGTAAAACCATCTTCTTAAGAGGGAAAGTCCTCAAATAAATGGCTTGATTCAAAGAAGGAAAAAGAATCAGAAGAATATGAGTATGTGTCAAAGACTAAATTGTCATTGACTCGGGTAGACTTTATGCCATCTACTTCAAAGCCACGGGCACCACCCCATCAAACGGCATAGCCTAAACAGGGTAATCAGGAAGAGTCTTTATCAGAAGTGGAGTTAATCTTCAGTTCTGTTACACAATTCAATTAACATATCTGTATTCCAGTCGTAATTTCAATTTTGATGAGCTTGAATTCCCCGTTTCAAATAAGGGAATCCGAGGAAGTTCCAGAGGTTCAGGATACATGGGAAGACATGGATCTTTCTAGAGCCACTACTCCAATTCTACTCCTGCTAGCACTGTGTATGCAGTAGAAACTCGTGGTAGAGCCCTTCAGCGAGCTCAAAAAGAACAAGCAAGTTCTTCTGCCAATAGCCAACTTAGTCTTGGTACAGTTATTTTGGAAGACCGATTGAAGGTTCCATATTCTTTATCTCAGCATGTAAATGGATCTAATCGGTTTAATATTCCAAAACCAAGGATGTTTCCAACTTCTATCCCAATACAAGATGCATCAGCTTCCAAAGAATCTACTTCCAAGGTACCTGCTAAACTGCATATTCCTATTGGAAAATGCAGACCTCCCGATCAAAAGTATGATATATTGAAACACTTGGCCCAAGTACCAGCCATGTTACCAATTTTGGATTCTTTGAATATGTCAAAACATCTTCGGGAAGAACTCATCGAAGCTTTGTCATGTCCTCAGGAGTTTGAAGCTGAAATTGCTGCAGTTGAAGTCTATCACATAGAGAATAATCTTGCAGAATGCCATGCAGTGATATCTTTTCCTGATAAAGATGAAGATGATGTTGTGCATGGGCACATAAAACCTCTGTACTTATCTGGAAAATTCAATGGTGTAGATAACCAATGATCTTTAATTGACAATGGTTCAGGAGTCAACCTCATGACCATTCGTACACTTCGTTGATTGGGCCTCATGGAATCTGATTTTTCTCCTTCTACCATGATGTTACAAGGATATGAAAAAAATGAACACGAACCACAGGGCGAAGTTACACTCAGAACTCAGTTTGGAGATCTTGTATCCAATTCAGATTTCATGATTGTTGATCAAGACTCAGCTTTCAACGTCTTGCTTGGAAGACCCTGGCTACATCAGCATGCGGTTATCCCTTCATCATACCATCAATTTCTCAAATAATGTTTCCATGGTCAAGTTGGAACATTGTATGGTGATAAGGCCTCATTCAAGACATGTGAGTCTCAGTACAATGAGGCGTAATTTTATCACATGAAGGGAAGAGAGAAATCTACAATAAAGGAAATTACCAAAGTTAATGCTCCATATGGTTTGGAGAAGATTCCAATAAATCCATTTACACATGTGAGTACAGATTATGTGTTACATATCAGTCAAATTGACAAAATAGGCCCAAATCAAAATACTCTTATGGAAAGATCCATAATGTCAATTACGACAATCGATCCAGACAACATGGGAGAAATTGGTAACCTACCAAACAGTGATGAAAGCACAAATGGTGACGTTTTCATTTCATCTATTGAAATCCATTAGGTCTATAATTCTCCGATCAGGCCAGAAGAAGTTATAGAAACATCGGAGGTGAATAATGATGTCAATTCTCAATCCATCATCTCCCCTTTATTTCCCAAAGAATACCCTTTATCATCGATAGGGTCAGAAATGGAAGCTTCTTCTTCAAAATGTTAAAATTTTGACATCTCTTCTGATCATGAAAATTTCGTTTCGTCATCTACTATGCAAGTAGAAATGGAAGAAATAGCACATGATGAAGAGGAAGAGGATGATCTTAGAGATGCTCCTCCAGCATTTGAAGAGGGTATCTCTACCACTATGGATGAACTTAGAGAAATAAATCTGGGTAGAGAGAAAGATCCACGCCCCACTTTAATTAGTGCGGACATGACCCTTGAAGAGAAAGAGATGTATATTTCTTTTCTAAAGAAAAATAAATATATTTTTGCTTGGGACTATACAGAAATTCCTGGGCTTGATCCTGATGTTTCTACTCATCATTTGGGTTTACCAAAAGAACATTGAGGATTTAAGCAAGCGGCGAGAATAACACACCCAACTTATGCTTCCAAAATTGAAGCTGAAGTGGATAAGCTGATCAAAGCTAACGTCGTCAGAGAAGTTCAATATCCCAAGTGCTTGGCTAATATTGTCCCTGTAAAGAAGAAGAAGGGACAAATTAGGGTTTGCATCGATTTCAGAGATCTTAATCGGTATTGTCTTTAAGATGATTTCCCAGTTCCGATTATAGAACTCTTAATTGATGCGACGGCTGGTTCTGAAGTACTTTCCTTCATGGATGGATATTCTGGATATAATCAGATCTGAATGGCCCCAGAAGATGAGGAATCCACAGCCTTCAGAGCCCCTCAAGGTGTGTTTTGTTACCAGGTGATGCCCTTTGGTTTAAATAATGCAGGTGCAACATATCAACGCGCCCTGCATCGTATCTTCAAACCTTTATTAGGGAAGTTTTTTGAATGCTATGTAGACGATTTGGTGGTTAAATCCAAACAACGTTCTAATCAGTTGGCTGATTTGGAAGTCAATTCCACAAGCTTCGACAACATAATTTGAAGATGAACCCCTTAAAATGTGCTTTTGGGGTAACCTCAGGAAAATTTCTCAGCTTTGTTGTACACCATCGTGGTATTGAAGTCGATCCTGAGAAGACCAAGTCAATACTTGGTATGTCACCTCCTCATAATTTGAAAGAATTAAGAGGACTTCAAGGACACTTAGCCTATATTCGGCGTTTCATCGCCAATTTGGCAGGAAAAAGTTTACCCTTTACCAAATTAATGAAAAAAGGAGTCACTTACCAGTGGACTGAAGAATGTCAAGAAGCGTTTGATGTTCTCAAGAAATACCTCTTGAGTCCACCGGTACTCATGACACCTGTTGAAGGAAGACCACTTATCCTCTATGTGACATCCCTAGAGCGATCATTGGGTGCCTTTCTTGTTCAAAATAATGATACTAGGAATGAAAATAGCCTCTACTATCTCAGTAGAACTATGCTTGAAGAAGAAACGCAGTATTAAAGTATTGAGAAGTGCTTCCTGGCATTAATCTTTGCAGTTCAGAAACTGAGACACTACCAGCAACATCACGAGGTCCAATTGGTATCTCGCAATAATGAGCTCAAATTCATCCTTAGTCGTCCAATTCTTACAGGACGTCTAGCAAGGTGGGCAGTTATTTTGCAGCAGTTCGATATTTAGTATGTGTCTCAAAAGGTGATAAAGGGCCAAGCTCTGGCTGATTTCCTGGCTGAACATCCTTCAGTGGAAGACACGTCTTTAGATATTGAACTCCCTGATGAGGAAGTTTTCTCTATTCAAGAGAGTCCTCAAACATGGGAAATGTATTTTGATGGTGCTTCCAGAAGTCCAACAGGGAATAAAATGAAAAATCCTAAATTCAACAAAGTTGGTTTAGGAATTGTGCTCATTTCTCCAGATAAGGCATTGTTACCTTATTTCTTTTTATTGTTGGAAGGTGGTACCAATAATGATGCCGAATACCAACATCTTATCACAGGCTTGGATTTAGCGCTTCAAGCACAAGTGAATCTTTAAAGGTGAAAGGTGATTCAGACCTGGTAATCAAACAAGTCAATGGGGATTATTCCATTAGAAAAGAAGAATTAATCTCTTTGTATGATTACGTCAGAGAGTTAATGGAGGGATTCCCTTCAGAACTGACATTTTCTTATGTCCCGAGATCACAAAATGCTCAAGCTGATGCGCTGTCTAATATAGCCACAGCTCTAGAAAATCCAAATCGGGACGAGACAACCATCAGTATTGCCCACCGTCGTGCAATTTCACCTTATGTTCAAGCCAGAACAGAGGAAATTAATGAAATTAGTCCCATTCATGAACTGTATGGTCATACTACAGGATTGATGTCACCTATCAGGGAATACCTTCAAAATGGAATAGTTCCACTTGATAGAGCTGAGAAATAACAAATCTGGCGACGTGTGGTCAATTTTACTTTTTATGATAGCCCAAACCACCTAGATAAAATTCTTTACAAACGTGGTTTTGATGGTGTTCTCTTCAGATGCATTGATGGTGAAGAGACAATGGCTGTCATGAAAGAAGTGCATGCAGGTGTCTGTGGTGCCCACCAGTCTGGATATAGATTGTCTGATCAAATTTGAAGGATTGTATACTTTTGGCCTTCAATGATACAAGATTTTGTTAATTTCACAAAGAAGTGTCATTCATTCCATGTATATGCCAACTTCATTCATCAACCTCCAGAGTTGCTTTATACACCTAAATACTCGTGGCCATTTGCCACATGGGGAATGGATGTGGTGGGACCTTACCCTTCAGCTACGGCCAAGCAGTTTTAGTACATTCTTACTGCTACTGATTTTTTTCCAAATGGGCAGAGGTAGTACCTCTTATAGAATTCAGTTCTAAATGCATTGTTAGCTTCATCACGTCTAACATCATTACTAGATTTGGTGTCCCTCATACCATATTGACGGACAACGGCACCAACTTCTGTTCTTCTGAGGTGAAGAAATTGTATCAAGAATACAAGATTAAATCCTACCATTCATCTCGGTATCATGCGGCGGCCAATGGCCAAATAGAAGCCTTTAACAAGACTCTTTAAAATATACTGCAAAAGATGGTGGATAAAGATAATAGGTCATGGCCTGATAAACTCTTTCATGCTTTATGGGCTTATCGGACTACCACCCGCAATGCAACGTGGTCAACTCTATATTCGTTGGTATATGGAACGGAAGAAGTCTTTCCAATTGAAGTTCAATTGCCCTCACTCAGAGTATCCATTTGTGGTCAGTTATCTACATATGATCAATCTCAAAAGCGATTGAATGAATTGGAACGGTAAGATGAGAAAAGATTGTGCACTTTCCACCACTTGGAAATCTATCAGAATCTAATAGCACGAGCTTTTTACAAAAAAGTTCGTCTTCATTCATTCATTCAGGGAGAATTGGTATTAGTTCTCATAACTCCAATGATACCAGGAAAGAAACCTCCCAAGCTTGAGCCAAAATGGGAAGGACCTTATTCAATACATAGGGTCTACTCCAATGGATCTTATTCATTAATCTCGATGGATGGATAACTCATTACTACTCCAACTAATGCCATATTTTTTAAGAAGTATTTTGTATAAACTAAAAAGTATTCACAAAATTTCCCCGCAACATGACATTAAACTGTGCGGCACCAGTTTGTCCTTGATATATGACGTTAAACTATACAGCAATGGTCCAGTATGACCTTAAACTTCCCCTTTCGTCCAACATGACGTTAAACTGTAATGTCCCCGCAACATGACATTAAACTGTGCGGCACCAGTTCGTCCTTGCTATATGACGTTAAACTATACAGCAATGGTCCAGTATGACCTTAAACTTCCCCTTTTGTCCAACATGACGTTAAACTGTAATGTCCCCGCAACATGACATTAAACTGTGTGTCACCAGTTCGTCCTTGCTATATGACGTTAAACTATACAGAAATGGTCCAGTATGACCTTAAACATCCTCTTTCGTCCAACATGACGTTAAACTGTAATGTCCCCGCAACATGACATTAAATTGTGTGGCACCAGTTCGTCCTTGCTATATGACGTTAAACTATACAACAATGGTCTAGTATGACCTTAAACTGCAACTTCGTCCCACACGACATTAAACTGTGAAAAAGTTCCCTAAAAGGTCCTGTATGACTTTAAACTACACCATCCATGGTCCATGCATATGACCCTAAACTATTCACACTTTTGTCCAGCATGACACTAAACTGAAGAAGAAGAAAAAAAAGTCCCTAATCTATCCTCACTGCATGACATTAAACTGCACAGTCCCCCTTTCGTCCAACATGACGTTAAACTATATTGTCCCTACAACATGACATTAAACTGTGCAGCACCAGTTTGTCCTTGCTATACGATGTTAAACTATAAAGCAACGGTCCATACATAAGACCCTAAACTATTTGAAAGTCCCTTACGTCTGGAAAGACGTTAAACTACATAATCATCAAAGGTCCTGTATGACCTTAAACTATACTTATGTCCAGTATGACATTAAACTGCACCATCTACGGTCCATGTATATGACCTTAAACTATTCTCCCTTTTGTCCAACATGAAACTAAACTATAGAAAAAATCCCCAATGCGTCCAACATGACGTAAATGGTGTGTTATTTTTTCCTTACTTCATGACATTAAACTATGCAGTCACCCTTTTTGTCCAACATGACGTTAAACTGTATTGTCCCTATCGTCCTAACTACATGATTCTAAACTGTACAGAAAGTCCTTGATACGTCCTACATGACATTAAACTGTATTTTGTCCCTAATATATGACACTAAACTGTGCAGCACCAATAGTTCTAACTGCAAGACTTTAAACTACATAGTCCCTTTATATGTCCTACATGAAATTAAACTATGCATCGTTAAGGTTGTTGTTACCTCTTGTTTCTCACACCGAGTATGACTCACGTGATCTTAGAGAAAACCTCAACCATAACACTCTCTTTGGGCCGCTAACCATGTATAAATCCCAACAACATAATTTTTTAGGTTATTGTCCCCAAGAATAATTTGATCATTAATTTATTCTTTAATTGAATTACGCGGATTTTGATCCTTGACTTCCAGGCTGGGTACATAGGAAACCTCCCAAGGATCAAGCCCAAAAAACAATCTCTTCACTTTGGTTCACCTTCATCTCATACGATGTTGATTTGTGAAACTGCCCATAGAATCAATATCTTTACATTTGATTCACTATCTTCCTTGTTATACGACATTAAACTATACAACACTTTTTTCTGGTATGACAATAAACTACAATACTCGTTGATTTCATCATTTGAGAGGGAACCATTATTTACATTAATTTTTCAATCATGTTTCATTTCAAAAGACTACGTGCATACATGGTAATGCCTAAACTTTTTATCTCGGGTTAAACCATCATTGTACTAAAGTCCCCTTTCACCCTTCACATGTACGAACCAAATTTGTACAAAGGGTATAACTAGAACTATGTGGCCTTGATTCCCATCCTTATGGGATATGTAGGAATGTTCGAGTATCCCTCGAATCCATCCCCAAGTCTTTTGGGCCTATCCCCAAATTTCACTTTCAGTCCCTTGGTTGAAAAGTCTTCATGAAGACACACACTATGTATTCATTATTATGGTCCTAACTCTATGACCCTAAACTAAGATCTCTCATACTTTCGTCCTGCACGACGTTAAACTATATTTCAAGAACTACGTATGGCTTGATTCTCATTCTTATGAGATACGTAGTGAAGTCCAAAATTTCAATTCAGGATCCATCCACAACATGATTATGGTTATCATTGACCTATGTATCTCTGTATACATTGGACGATACCCATATTTATGTGTTATAACCCTAACCATAAATATTTTCAGATCTTTATAACCCTTTTCGTGACTTTAGGTCACAAAAATGTCAAACTTCTGAGAATTATTTTGCCTTACTATGCAGCACGTGCCCATAGGCGGCCTTGCATAAACAGTCCACATAACAGACTTGTCAGCCAAAGGATACTATTTATTTGACTATGTAGCCAATGCCCTTAGGTGGCCATGCATAATTCAACCCCCTAACGGGTTTTTCAGATAGTGGTAATTTCATTCTTGGGAAGAATGCCTCTTTTGTCCTTATTTGTCTTAAACGACAGTATGTACGGATCGGCATAAAAATAGCCATCCTTTACATATTTGTCCCATATCCTTTTTCATGATCTGAAAGTATTCAAGTCTATGGTTTGTACTCTCCATATTCTCTTTCCCTACATTTGGGCCAGACCTTCGTAGGAGTGGTATTTATTCAATTATTCAATAGTCTTGTTCGGAAATATCTTCCCCATATTCAAGTACCTCTTTCCATACAACAAACTCTATACTTTGGAAAATTTGAATCTCCGTAAACTTTCACTGGGTTTTAACACTAGGAAAGTAAATTTTTGAGAGTTCTTTTGCCTGACTATGCAGCACGTGCCCATAGGTGGCCTTGCATAAACAGTCCACATAACAGACTTGTCAGCCAAAAAATGCTATTTGTTTGAGCATGCAGCCAATGCCCTTAGGTGGCCCTGCATAATTCAGCCCCCTAACATGTTTTTCAAATGATGGTAACTTCATTCTTGGAAACTACTTCTTCTGATGCATTGTAGCTCTTTTTCATATCCTTCCTCAGATTCAAATATTCTTATGCCATTTTACATATTTTCTCTCATAATTTAGTATGGTAATATGTTTTCAGATAAATTTTCAAAGAATTGAATCAATTTTAATCCATTTTGGTCAAATCTATTTCGACCTTAAACATTAGCCCCTTTATGACCGGCATTCATGACTTTAAACTGCCCACAAAATACAAAGGAGCTCTGAATAAAAGTC
Source organism: Viscum album (assembly GCA_963277665.1). Classification (NCBI taxonomy): domain Eukaryota; kingdom Viridiplantae; phylum Streptophyta; class Magnoliopsida; order Santalales; family Viscaceae; genus Viscum; species Viscum album. The sequence continues at coordinate 910,696,897 of OY728162.1, read as the reverse complement.
AAGTTCCAGCTCACTAAATATACATTTTTTTATGATTTAGGTAATATTGAGAAATTAAAAGGTTCAAAGTTTGTAGGGTTATTTATAATAATCCTAGTAAAAATCAAACTATGCTTACTAGGCCCATTGGCTTAGGTAAAATCTAAATAATGTAGCAAAAGAGAATGCAGGTAAAAATGAGTTATGGTGAAAGTGTTTTTCATTGATACGCAAGAGTTAGAAGGACATCCACAGACTAGAGTATCTTCTCTTTTTCAATAATTATAAGAGGCTTTAAACATAACTCTTCATTTGATTTACAACACCCCGAGCTTCATCAGAAATCACTTGGAATTAATTCGTTCAGCTGAATACAACAAGATATGCAGTAATACTAGCTCTTCTTAGAACAGTTGTAAAAGGATTTTCTTGAGTGTGGTTTGAGAAAATTTTCTGATGATCAAACAGTGACTCTATTTCTCTCCAAGGAACTTGGAATATGGATACATGGATTTGAGAATGGAGCATTGTAAGTAAAGAGACATTTGGAGAGAGTACTATTTTCAAATATTGCTCTAATGCCATGTTTTTCTTCTCTCCACCAACTGACAGTAGAAAACATTTCATCCCATGGGTTTTCCATTTTCATATCTGCAAGAAAATGACATGGAGGAAGAATTTTAATGTTCACACCATTGTTGTTGCTCTTAATGCAAAACATAACCAAAATAGAGGAGTTGAAGTGTAGCTTCATTTCAGGCATATAATTCTTTGCATCTGGAACATTGACTCCTTGCAGATGACCATGACCATATAGAGGCAGGTAGATGCTCTGTGGGAAATTAAGATGATATTTATTTATGTACTTAACCAAATATGGGAGAGTGCTATCACAGATATCACAATAATCATGGACAATGATGTTCATCATGTCATCGATCCGCTTGCTAGCCAGTTCATCAGCCGCTTTAATTCCCTTATGATCCATTGAATCTGCACCAAAGTTGAATAAACTAACTCTTAAATGGGTTTATTTTTCATAAAATTTGTGAAAGAATTCAAGAAAAATGGAAAAGGCATTAAGACGCGCAAGTCTAAAACTTGGCGCGCAAGTATGGATATGCCATGCAAGTATTTGGTGCGCAGGTATCACCGCGCAAGTCAAGATACCTTGACCGCAGTGTGCCATCAAGGAAAAACTGGAAAACAGAGAAACCTGTGCGGTTAAGATGACCTGCGCGACGAGAGCTCGAGAGGTTTGAAGTCCAGAAATCCGGATTCTTTGTATGGACATGAGGCCGCATATTTATAGACCAGGGGGCCTACCTGTGCGCCGCACCTAGTGTGCTCATGACCTGTGCGGCGTACACTTGGGTGCTACCTTCTACGCAATAAACACTTGCGCACCACCTTTTCCTTTGGATGTATTCGATTTCCTCAGAGTCAAATCCGCTATTTCTCTCCGGATCCAACTCTAAGGGGAGACTTTTGTTGACGCTCCTTTCGTCACAGAATCTAAAGATTGAAAAGGGGGAATATTTGAGATTAAAATGGTTCGACCTTTGAAGAAAACATCAAAAATCGACAAAGGGATGAACAAGGATAACTTTTCCCACAGGCCGGGCAAGTTTCCTCATCATCACGCAAGTGGACTTGCGCGACGCACTTTGGCGCGCAAGTGACTTGCGGGACATAAATGGTAACCGCCCAGGGTCTTCTCCTGCCTATAAATAGACCCTGTGGGCCCCCCATTCGAAGAGTATTTTTTCAAGAAACTCGTATCTAAGCTCCCAACGCCCAAGTCTTTTCTCAAAGCTTCTGGAACACTTCTAAGGTAATTTCTTACCTAGAACGGAAGATCTAAAGAGAGGGAGAAAGGCCTAAGTGTTGAAACTCATCAACACTTGCGTGCCTGAGTGGCCAGCCCTTAAGGAAAGTGGCCACACTTGTGCGCCGGCTTACTCCTTCAATAGAACATGCGCGTCCCTTTTCTGGAAGAACCTTAAGAGGATTCTAAAGGCCTTAATGAAGAGTCGCTCAAATATTACAATGCTGGTAGAACACTGCGCAATTACCCTATACATGTCGCGCAGGTATACCTGCGTGACCAATACTTGCGCGCGCACGTAGTACCTGCGCGCCTTCCAAGACTTGCACACACTTTCCTTTTTTGAGTGCCCTTCTTTCCCATTTTACCCCTCTTAAGCCATTACCCCTTTCCTATTCAAGATTCAGTCTTCAAGACATTCTTCAAAGCCATTTATGGCATGATTTCTTGATTTGACTTCCTTATCTAAAAGGAATTCGGTGGAATATCTCTCAAAACCTAGTGATTTACATATATTTATGTCACTAAAGATTGAGAGTTCATTCATTCAACCTCATCCTTTAAATACATAAACTGGGTCTCATTTTCAGGAATCATCCCCAATCCTAAGTCCTCCAAATCTGGGCATCCTCCTCAGGAGTAAGCCCCAATTCTTAATGTTCCCAAATCTGGGCATCCTCTTTAGGAGTAAGCCCCAAACCTTAATCCTTAACCTGGGCTTCCCTTTCAGGAATAAGTCCCAGTCATAATTTTGGGCTTCTTTTTCAGGAGTAAGCCCCAATTCCCCTAACCTGGGCTTCCTCTTCAGGAATAAGTCCCAGTCATAAACTTGGGCTTCCTTTTCAGGAGTAAGCCCCAAGTCCCTTAAATTATCTTAACCAGTCCTAATTTACTTTTTATATCTGGGATTCCTTCTCAGGAGTAAAACCCAATTATCAATCCTCTCCTAATCTGGGCTTCCTTTTCAGGAATATGTCCCAAATTAGAGTATTCAAATCTCCATGAAGCACATATACCTTTATGGACCCTGTTCCTGGATTTTCTCCCTAAAGTAAATCCTAATCTTCATTTATCTGGGTAGTCATACATACATAATCCCCAAACCATTTCTTATGATTACATCTTTCATGGCCCAATTGTCTATTTTATTACCAATACCTCTTGTTTCTCACACCGAGCATGACTCAGGTGAGCTTAGAGAGTGAAAGTAATTATGAGATCCTTCTTTGAGACATCAATCATAAACATCATACTCCCTTACTCGAACTACGTGGGTTCTTATTCCTTTTCCAAAAAAAAAAGGATATGTAGGTACCCCATCTACGGGTTCAATCCCATATCTGAAATAATCCATGTCCTTCTGAATGACAATAAACTTCAAGTGCCCCACTGAGTGGCTTTAAAACCAGCCTGGTCATCATAATGACCAAGAGACTTTTATATAAATGTTTTGAAGGATAACATTGACCAAGAATCTCTAAATAGATACAGATGATTCTCTATTGATGAAGAACCTCGAATACATATAAAAGATTCTCTAAATTTCTTACATATTTAATCATTGATTGTCAAAACTGAAGGAAAATCTCATTTTATACTTGGTAATGTAATAAGGATTCACGAACATAACTTAAATCTATAAAGAGAGTCCCAGAATAGACAATAATTCCCCTCAAAAAGGTGTGATGAGTCCGACCTCCCATCCTCTCAACCAATGAAAATTCCTAAGCCTCATCAGTTCACAAACTAATGAGCGCCAACCTTTGGAAAGTAGGTCCAAATGGATGTGGAATCATTGGATGTTTCCGGTTCTACGAAAAAAACAGTTAGAAACTGATCGGAACATTTGAATCTCCCATCCAGGAGGTCATCCCCAAATTTCGAGGGAAACAATCATTATATAATTAATTGTAACAAAAATAACATGTCAATACATGCTCAAAAAACATGCTAATTAACACCCAAAATGATGAAAATGATAATAGATTATTCATGAATTGGATATAATATGTCATAAAAGAACATCATATGATATCAAAGATATTAACATGATTCTATTGTAATATAATAAACTTCTAAAAATAATTATACTGGATTTTATGGAGAATTCAATCAAAGGGAAGTGTAATGTAAGGGATCTTCATGTCACTTTTTACATCTGTGAGATAAATATTGTATTCACCACTTACTTCTATTTGTGATGTATATAATTACCTATGACATGTTATATCATGAAAATAAATAATTTAATAATATTGAACATTTCAATTGTTTTTATTCTATCATGGATCTCATGATTCAAATGTCTCTCAATTAGTAATGGATTTCATCTAAATTTATATTCCATTGATACTTATTTGTTATTATGAAACAATTCACATTAATTTGGTGTATATTATTCCCCTTTTTCATTTAATTTCATTATTCAATCTCATTCCATGGTATTTTAGTTTTCAATTTGAATTATGTCATCTTAATGGGTTTGACTTTAAAATTACCAAGGGGTGAAAGTTATCTTTCAAACATCTCGTTCTTTTATGATTGTTAAAATTATCTTGATGCAATAGCTTCAACATGCACTTTTTCAATTAGACGTAAAATTTATTTTAAATGTACATAATATTATTTTAAGGTTATAATTTGTTCCTAAACCATGTACCATTTATATATAATGTGTGTACTTGACAGTTGTTTTATTAACTAGTGAAATATTGGTAAATCCGTATTTTTTTAATCAATACAAATATTTGATAAGGAACATTGTTCAAAAATTAAATTGATTATTTGATATATGTGGGATTATTTGGATAGGTACAACATGATTGGGTCCTATTTATAGATTTCCCCTTGATGCATCGATTGTCTCATGAGGTGAATCATTTGGCTAATTAGATGGGATTTTCCCAAAATGATATAAGATATCTTCTAGAAGGACTTAAGGGTAAAGGTACCACGTACCTTGGAAACATGGAATCCAAATATTAAGAATGTCCTTAATTCAGATTTAGTTTTTATTTAGCCATGATATTTGCACTTTTACCTTATCTTTTGATGTAGTTCATTCTCATTTTGTTAAATAAATGGCATGTGTTTCAGTTACTTACCATTCCATATTAATTTTTCATTATCAAGATATATAACTAGCATGTACTCTCTCTATTGTTTATCTTTCCATGTGTATTACAATTATTGATTTGTTATTACTTCTGATATAATTACACTTATAGAGAATCTAATCTCATCCTTTTTTCCTATTCCCCGAGATATGGAGAAAATATATTTAAATGAGATTTTGTGGATGTTGTTCATTTAATTTTATTTTTTATCACCTTTAATTTTATATTTCTCTATATCATATTGGAATAAAACAAGTAATATTGATATTCAAAAATTCTAAAATGACTATCCCCTTATTATTTTATTCCTTGTAATCAATCCAATGGAATAAAGTAAGGCACTAGCTTCAGAATTCTAGGGTTGCGAAGTTACATTTGGTATAACTGGAAGTTTAGTAGAATCCCTCAAAACAAGATTTAGGAAACCATATATTAGGGAACATAACTCTATGATATAATTTTTAGATAAATATATAATATCACCAATAATTTGGGTATGGTATATATTATGTTGGTCTTCCTAGAAATACATTTGTGTTTGTATACTATAAGAGTGTGTGGTTCCGAAACATGTGTACATAAGGGTAACAACTCCAAAAAGGTTTTTTTGGGACTCACTTGAGCATAACCTAGTACATGACATTGGGATTTACTATTAACTTTGTTCGACACGCCTGAGGAATATTTATAGGATAATTCATTATTTATTTATAAACCATTGAATGATTTGAAAGTAAATATTTCGCCAAAGAAACCAATGTTATGATTATGAGGTTATCTATGCATAAACTTCTCAAATTATGTGACATGTAATTCCATATTTATATTTATAATAAGTTCATAATTTTATGAGACTAATTTAGTATATTCCTTTATTCAGAAATGGAACCTATAAATAAGAAGTGTATCATCACTCAGGGCCAATGTAGAGGTTTTATTGATATGAAATTCAATATTACTAGATTTTGGAACTGAGAAATTCATGTATATATTATGGAATCTTATACAAGTTATGAAAAATAGCCTTGATTTACTGGAGATAACCAATTTATAGTGGGAACCTCTGATGTTGGATCACTTTAAACAAAAGAGGCCCAATCATTTGGTGAGACTACTAATCCAATAGAAGTTGATAAATAGATTAAGTCTTTTGAGAATATATTCATGGAATTGGTCTGTTGGGAAAAGGAAATGGTTAAACATGTAGGGTATTTACTCTATGGAAATGTGGATAAATGGTGGTCACAGAACTAGAATACTGGAAAGGAAGAAGAAATATAACTCAAAAAAAAAGAATGTCTTTAAAGAGACATTGTTTGAAACAATATTTCCCTCATGAGAAACAAATTGATATTAATATAAAATTCCATTCTTTATTGAAAAATGATGAAGAATTTTCCGCAAAGTTTGAATCTACCTTTACTAGGATCGCAAGGTATGTTATAGATTTCATACACAACATGGAATGAAAGATTTATCATTTCTTTGAAGGACTTAAGACAAATCTTCAAAGGGGACTACTGTCTGAAACATTTTTTTAATATGATGGAATAATTTTATTTTCTACTAATATAGAAAAATATTTCTCCAATTATTATGGACTCAAAGGTAAGAAGTAATATAGGAGGACAGAAGAGAAAATACCGGAGAAAAGAAATAAGGGAAAGAATGATTTTCCCACATATGATAATTGTGGAAATAATCATCATATGAAATTATTGAAAGGATTGAGAGTCCTTTATATGTTTGGAAATAAAGGGAACCATGAAAAATAATTTAGTGGGGATAAAAATACATTGATATTCATTGTTTTAAATTCAAGGAGATAGGGCACTATAAAAATGAATGCCCTAAGTGTTAAGGGAATATACCTCATAAGAGGATAATAGATCAATTTCAAACATATGTTATTGACACAACTAAAGTGGAATTATTAATGTGATTCTCTATTTAGATCTATGAAATATACTGTAAAACTAATTATTGATGACGTTCTCATCATGTGACTTATGAAATATATATGTATTTCAATACATCACTTCTTTATCAAATATTTGAGATTATATGTTGAATGTACTAATAAAAGAGAATCAGTAGAAAGTTAATATTTTGAGAAAAAACATGGTTAATGGAAATATAAACCTTAAAATGTTTCTTATTTGTTATATTTTAAACTAATAACATGCCTAAAACCCCTGTACATTATTTTAAAGAGTATTCAAAAAAAAGGATGCATAAGGTACTGGATTTTCATCTCACTTTTTACATCTCTAAGATAAATATCATATTCACCGCTTACTTTTTTGTGATGTTTCAACTTATATATGATATTTATATCATGAATTTACATTATTTCATGATATTTAATGTTTTGGATGATTTTATTCGGATCCCATGATCCAAAAGTTACTCATATAGGAAGTTATTTCATTTCAATTCACATCCCATTGAGACTTATTTGTTATTAGGCACAAATTCACTTTAAGGTGGTGTATATAATTAACATTTGTCATTTAATATCATGATTCAATCATATTTATTGGAATTATATGTTTCAATATGAATTATCTCATCCATGGGGGTGTTACATGAAAATTACCAAGTGGTGACTGTTATCTTTGTAATCACGCTTTCTTTTGTGATTGTTAACATTATATTGAAACGATTAATTCATTTTGACCATTTTCCGTTATAAATAACCCTTATTTTAGAGTTAAATAATTAATGTGATATCTAGAACTATTCCCTAAACCATATACCAATTTTACATATGGTATGTACTTTATAGTTATTTGATTCACTCAGAAAATATTTCCAAATATTTCAGATATTTTATAAGGCACATTGTTGATGAATCAAGTGAACTTTTTAATATATGAGTAATGATTTGGAAATGAATGACATGGTTGGGTCTATTTTATAGATAACCCCTCAATGCATCAATAGTCTCATGACACGAATCATTTGGCCAATCTGAAATCTTTTTACCCAATATGTTTTAAACTGTCATGTGAAAATTCTTGATGGTAAAGGTACCATGCACCTAGGAAACATGGTGTCCAATAATTAATAATTTCTCATTCAGATTAAGTTATTATTTATCCATGATATTTTTTTCATAGACATTATATGTGGATGTTGTTCATTCACATATTATTGATTTAATGGAATGTGTTTCACTTACCAACTATTCCATTTTGGTTTTTACTTATACATTTATATCAATGGAATGTGTGCTCAATTATTTACCATTCCACATTGATTATTCTCATTGATCCATTACTTCTTCTTTTGTACTTACCTTTATTGATCATTTGATCTCAAGCTTATTTTTTCCCTTTCCCCATAATTTGAAGAAGAAATAATTGAAGTATATTTCATAGATGTTGATCATTTATTTTGATTAAGTATCATTATTTATTTTCTACTTCCCATTGTAATATGTGTATCATGTATATTATCTGGATTTATAAAACTACTAAATTTATCAGTCATTCATCATTTGATTCCTTCTTATCATCCCAATGTAATAAATTATGTCATCGACTCCAGCTTTCTGGGGTAGGTTCATTACATGAGGTTATGAGGACATACCTACCAAAAAAATCAATATGTTATTTTCAACTTTGGGTATCCCAATATTAGTGCATGTGTAATAGTACTAATATGTGATATTATTTTCAATTTATATCATGATTCATGTAATTTTATGTACTATCAATAACTGTATTGATATATTCTCATGGTATAGTAGAATATGTTGGGTTCATCGTAAGTGATATGGCATTGATAGATAAGTTAGGAAATAATTTTTTTCTTTCACAAATGAGAACATGATATCTCAGGGCTATTGATGAAATAAAAAGGTTTTATTATTTCCATGGCCATAGAAGTTCATAGAAAAGTTTTTTTTCATATAATAAAATAAATATATAGAACAATATGGTTTGATGATGTAAGTATGAAACCTTCTTAATGATATATTAAGAAAAATGAATTAAATTAAATTGTAAAAATTTATATGATTTTATTATTTTTTCACTATTTACGTCTTTCTATATGGTTTCCATAAAGTTTTTATAGATACTAATCTTCGACATTAATCCATCTCAATTAATGAAAGTCCTTGAGGGTCACACACTATGTGTATCTAGGATCTTAGTTACATTTCTTTTCTAATTTAATATTAATTAAATATTATTATCAAGGATGTGGAAAAAATATATCCATGTTATTTTGGTTAAATAAATTTCATGATCAGTCATTTTAGATTGAAATATATGTGAGTCGAATGTTAAATAAATATTTATTATCTATATTCTGAATATATTATTGAATTATTTATTAAATAGATAATATAATGATATTTATTTATTTAAATAAATATTGATTTTTCAATGTATAAAAAATTTCTAGGAGGAATGAAAAGTGGAATTAAGGTTCTGGATGGGATTGAAATAGTTTATTTAACATCATTTAAAAAATAAAAATTTATTTATTTAAGAAAAAATTATTCATAATTCATTTGTGGGTTAGTGAATGATAAATAAATATTAATAATCTAAATATTAATCATCAGGTTTACATAGAATAAATATATTAGTTATGGTCTTTTTTGAAATAACTAATTCCCTAACCAGAAGTATATTAACCAAATTATATCATTTCTATGTGATTTATATCATTTTAAAAAATAGATTTCTCTCAAGATCTATATCAAGGAAAGATAAATTAACTCAATATTCCTCTTAGGAATGGGATAAATCAACTATTATCCTCCGCCATCTCAACATTGAGTGAAAAAGGGATAATCCTTCAATACCAAATTGATTCTCATTATGGTCGAAATAGAATAACAAAATACAGTCAACACATCCATTCTAGAACCCACAGTTCAATCAATAGTGTTCCGTGATTTGTCTAATGTGTGTGTATACTGATATGTGGATTCTCCTCTAGATAATTCATTTCAAATAATGTATGAAATGAATATCTACTAAATTCATTTACGATGAATGAATAACCAAGACAAGGTAATTATTTTTTATAAATTAATTTTATAATATGTACGAACATGTCATCTCTTCAAATAATATTGGGTTTTTATCATCCTTTTTTGGAAATTTATCTAGAAAAAAGATTAAAAACATTTGTTGGTAATGGGTTCACCCACATCCACTACACCCCAAATCATTTACAAGGAGTTAGTGTGACCCTATATTATTTTATAATTATTTATTAACCGTTGATCTGTTATGACATTATTATTTTATCTTTTGGTTTCATGTTTTTTATTATTTAATATGAAAGTTGATAAATCATTATTTTTTATTTGATATAAACATGAACATGCCATTGATAAATAAATAATTCATTAACATTTCATTCATAGGTATAAACAATTTGTGATATATGATTCGAATATCTAGTTCATAATGGAATTTTACATGTTGTGTACCCATGTCCAATTACCCTTACCCTTCATGAAATGTATATATACATTTATTAAACAAACATAAAAAATGATAAAGTAAATATTTTCTCTAACATGACATATATAAGTGTTCTTAAAACTCTTTTCAGAATACTTATGAAAACCAATATAAGATCTTGTCTATCATATTTTTTATGATGAACTACTATAATATAATTGTGTATGTTTTCTGTTTATGTGTTTAATTAACTTATTATATTTATTTGTAAACCATGTCACATCTATGTGTGACGATTGGAAAAAACCCAACCATTAACACTTTAGTTTGAAATATCCATGAATTCTGACAGTTTGGATAGTGGTGAGATTTAAGAATCATATTCATAATTGATAAAAACATTGAACATATTAAAAAAGTATAACATCATAACATAATATGTTATCATAGTCATCATTGATTTTATATTAATCATAAAAGGATAGGTACAAAACAGAAGTCCAAACAACTAAGAATGCCCACCATCGATAGGTGTTACAGAGGCCTGAAATAGTGCAAACTGAAAGTATCACCTATAATCAGATTCCTCCCATAATTACGGATGAAGTGCATATTCGGGGGAAGAAAACCCAGAAGACCGTGAGAAGCAAAAGTAGTGAGATAATCATCCTCCTTTTTCCCTCCCACAAGGTGTGTGAGAAAAATATTCCATAATTGATGAGATTTTTACACCTTTTTAGGACATAGAAAAAGGACGATGGAATATTCCTCTTACCATGAATGGAGTCATGAAGGATAAGATATTCTGTCTCAACCAAAGAAAGGGTTGTGCTATTATGCCTACAAAGTTGAAGACCTGTGAGTATTTCCATCATCTCAGCATGAATGGAGATACCTCTACCGAAGTGATCAGAGAAATAAAAAATGGCATGACCCATAGGATCTCAGACAACACCACCACCCTTCATTTCATTCATGAAACATGATCCATAAAAGATTATCTTAAAACTATGTAGATGTGAGAACTAGCACACCCAGCGGCCAAGATTAGTGGAACAAGACTCTTGAGAGACAACTTGAAGAAACCTGAGAGGGGGGGCCTTCTACCATCTGCTGAAAACCATAATGATACTTAGCAAAATAAATTTGATTCTGGTCACCAAGGATCTCCCAGTGAACTAAATACACTCAGGCGTGGCTTTTTCAATGGTCTAGCCAGATGCACCAGCACCCCTAAGACATAATTATTCCATGATCTTTCTTATCTGATCCATCTTCCCCCACACCATGGAACCATCGGTCAAGAAAGGAGAGGTCTTAAATAGTAGTGATTTATAACCCTATAGAGCCACCAATGGTAATCCACACATGGAAGACCCACTCACTACTGAAGAAAGGGGGGAAACTCTCTTCCTATGGGACACTTCAACACAGATAGTGTGAGTCCATGCTAATACCCGAATACCTCACATTCTCATCCATAGGGATCCCCTTGTACCTAATTCACTATAGAAAAAAATTCATTTTAGTAGGGGCCTCCCTTACCCATAAGTTTGAACCCCATGAATCTTAGTGGGCCACATTGGTTAACACCATTCTGTAGTCCTTTTCAGTGAAAGTACCTGAAGACGATGCAGTAAAAGTGAATCTATCTGGTTCATCCAAAAGATCGATCATATCAAAGTACATTCACTGATTTCTATCAAAAAAGAAATTGAAAAATACAAGATACCTACTCATCAGATTAAAGGTAATGTGCGTGACTGGACAGCCATGAATGCTAAGGGTAGGTCGAACCCAATTTCGATTCCAAAACAAAATGTTCCCCTTTTCCACAATCCAACTAGAGTGAGGATGAAGAGAGTGGATGTGGGAGGAAACAATAGTTTGGAGTGATGAAATTCATGCATTGGATCAACCCCCCCCCCCCCCCCCCCCCCCACCAACACCACTACTCAGCTGTGTGGCCATGAATCCACCCCAAAGAGTCTGTCCTTCGATTATTTCGGACACCATCTTTTCCTGCAAGCCATGTAGTGCATCTGAGATACCCTTACAACCAATACCTTCCTCTTGAACCAACCTTTCAATCCACTTCCATGACACTAAATGTTTCCTCCCTTCCTCATGCACATACTAGATATATGAGGAAAGAATGGAATCATTCTTAGTAATCACCCCCTTTGGCAATATGGAGTCCAAGAGAGTATGTCACTGAATGGAGGCTAATACACTATTTTCCAATGTGATCTTACCACCAAATGAAAAAAATAAATTATTCTAATTATGAAATAGACATATAATTTTCCCAAATATGTGACTAAATTACGGAATTCGCATCCCTCCAAGAGTTTTAGAGGCCCCTTGCTACTCCATTGGGAAGAAACTATACCATATATGGAGCCTCCCGCTCAAAGAATCTACCATATTATCCATTCATCGACCCAAGACATAGAAGGTTCTCTTACTATAATTCAAGACCTGGCTGCACTAATGAAAATATTTAGAAATAGCTTTTTTAAACTTTTGAATATGCCTCAAGAAAACATTAATAAATACAATACAATCATATGTAAACATGAAATGGAGGATGCTTCATGTACTGTAATTACACGGATAAGGCCTGAGGGAACCATACAGAGTATCCCTATTGATGAAATGTTTGAGAACATCTTGAGAGAGAAAAAATAGGCTTGGAGAGTGAAGGTACCCTGCGTTATCCCACACACTACCTTGAAAACACATAGTTCTTATCCATAAAGTGGACTCCCAACAATGAAGAACTAATGTAATGAAATAAGAGATCAATAGACCATGCTTTGGAGCACATACCTGTTAAGACGTTGTTGATAAACATCCACTCAATCATGTCATAGGCATTTTCCATATCCAGCATAACCACCATATTAAACCCATGCACACTTGTATTAATTCCATTGATCAGTTCTTGGGTCAGTGTTATAGCCCCTTGGATGGACCTTTTCTTCACAAAGTTGTGCTACTTGAGGGACATCTATTTAGGTATGTGAGCTCTCATCATTTTATTGATGATCAAAGTAAGAAACTTATATGTAAATTTTCACATTCTGACATGATGATATTGCGGGAGAAGATAGGGGTCATTATTTTGTGAACCAGAACCACTATAATGGAAGTGAAAGCATGAGGGAGACACCCACCTTGAAGGAAGTCCATGATGGAAAGCACAACATCATCCATAATGATACTCTATGAGGTGTGGAATAAGGATCCAAGAAACCCATCCAGGATAGAGGAGTTGTATAGGTTTATAGTATTTATAGGCCCTAAGATTTCTTCCTCAAGCGTCACAGCCTTGATCAGAGCATTATCATACCAAGTCATCACCCTCATAATAACATCAGTGATTTCTTCATGGATTCTGGGATATCCTTCCACCATATGAGGGTTTATTCCTACAACTGGGGTCTTTAATAAGGACTCTGCTAAGTAGCCTAATGTATCTTGTTTTCCTATGAATGACCCAGTATCCATCTATAAGTTAGGATGAGAGAGCCCTCGGCTCTCCTTGTTGAATCCATAAAAATATGCAGTATTTTGGTTCCCATCACACAGCCATATAACTCTAGATTCATCTTATGAAATTTGTTTCTCCCTTACAAGTATTTTAGACATTTGATCCCTCATAGCAGATATCTCCCCAAACGTACAATCATTCCATTCCAACTCCAAACTAGACCCTAACCTCTCATTCCCAACCTTTATGCCATCCATGTCATACATCGAAGGATAAATATTATGAACCCACACCCTATGATCCTCCCAAATATGGCTTAGTTTTTTTAAAATGATACCATGCATTCCTATGCATGTGTTCATTCCATGATGAATCCACCGTGTGATGATAACTCATATACTTAATCTATATGGGGAAGAAACCCATGTTGAGTCTTCTATCTTGCCTTGGTGATATATCTACCAGAAGAGGGGAGTGGCTAGAAACAATACTGATAAAGTGACAAAAAATTTTATTTGGTAAGGCTCAGATGGAATGGACATTTGTGAGGTAGCAATCTAGCCTGCACCAGGTATAGTGAGATCCCCTCTAGTTATTACACTGGGTAAAGAACCTCCCTGAGAAGCCTATATCCTCCAATCCCTTACGATCCAAAAACTATGAGAACTCTAGACTTCCACGTTGAGGAAAGGAACCCCTACCCTTATTTTCATAAGGATCTGCTACCATGTTAATGTCTCCCCCCACAAACCAGGGGGAACTTCCATGATCAATGGAATCAAGATCAACCCAAAGTCATACACAATCACATATGTCGCAACTTACATGCCCAAATGATAAGAAGAAGGAAAACATGTTGTCCCTAACTTTTTTGGTGATACTCTAATCCATAGAATGAATACAATCCACATCAATTCTTGTATTATATAATACACATATAGAGGGACTTTGAGAATAAAGTTTTAATGAACCAGGCATCTTTATCATGTGATAAAACACCCTGAATTTTCCTCTTCCTTGTTTAGGCTCCAAAACCACTATGAGAGATATCTTTTTGTACCTAAATTAATTTACATTGAAATCCATTTCCACCTAGGCTCCCCTGCCATGGGAATTCTATGTGAGAAATGTTAACATTTTGAATAGGAAATCCTGGTTTGGACTTAAGCTTCTTAGCCAATTTTCTTAAGAATGAAGATTGAATACCATGTCTCATATGATATATGGTTCTTGAAACAATAAAATCCAAAGGAGTGGGACGGGTAGAAAAACTTAGGATCTAGGAGGCACACATGATGACCATGAAGACAAATAATTTAGGCAGAGAGGAATTGCTATAGAGGGGGAATCAGGGCCTGCCTTAGGATTACTCATATACTGTAGATAACTCAGGGATGGTATTGGTAGATGTTGGGTGAAGCAAAGCCTAACCCCAGAAGAGGGGACATTGGGAGTACACACCACACGAAGTCCCCAATAGATCCAAAGGAATCCCCAGAAAAAGAATCCAACATATCAATAGTTCCAGCAACATGGGGAGGCAGGGGACCTGAAGGAAGACCAAGAAGATCAATACCACCTGTTACCCACGGGATATCAAAGTAGGGATGGAAGAGACCACTGAAGGCAGCGCACCCCGGAGGCGTTAAAGGAACCAAGGCCATGCAATATGATTCAATGAAATCCATAGAATAAAAAAATAGAACTAGATAGTCCCCATTAATCTCTAACACCACCTTAGAATGGGACTCATCTGTAGGGACAACCGAAGGAGCCACAGACAACATATCCCAATACATCCAAGATTTGGAAGAACCCAATCCAGAACCAGGCCCCTTAGGCTGAACCAAAACATGCTTCCCTATTTCCTATTGGAGTTTCCACCTAAAAACTAGATGAGAGAGGCCTTAAAGGTGAAATAAGGATTAGAATCTTAGCATCATTGGATAGAGAAGATTTGGGAACAAAATGAAATTCTTTTGGATGCACAGTTGAATTCGGTCTGAATGGAGAGAGGATAATTCGAGGTCCACATAGATGTGTGCAAAGGAAACTTCATCCAGGAGAAGAGTCCATTCATCCACACACAAAAAGAGCCCTTGAGAATCACCAATATCCCAGATAAGAGTTCCATTCTAGAAGGTGAGGGGAAGTCCCAACAGAGATATCCACACTGGAGCCCTCTATGAGTCCCTGCACCTACAAACCTTCATTTCCCATCTCAACTGAGTGAAACTATACCTACACAAGGCCATGGGGGATTTTCCCCATATAGAGATGAAGTCTGTCTCAGAGCCCATGACAATGAAAAATGACTTACGGTTCAGAGAGGAGAGCTAAGTTGGAGCATCTAGGTTCAATGAGCAACTGAAACTGCAAAATGATGGGAGAGGAGGCCTATCTACCCCAAACCTAGCCACTTGGGTCAAGTGAAGACACTCAAAGTCCACAAGTAAAGATTCAAATGACTTGTATATTATTTAAATCAATGAAATTCCAAAAATTTCACTTTCGTTGTCTTAAAAATATCTCTTTTGTTTATCCATGGTGACAAAACAAGTTTATGACTGGATATAAGTATCCATTTTTAAAATAATAATCTTAGTTTCATGGTATAAATTTATTTATGTCTTTTGTGTCCACTCTGATAAGATTTTTAAATTCCCTGGTTTTTTATTAATGAAAAATCAAACATGTCATACTCTTATTTTAATAACTATAATAATCAATATGGTGTTGTCTAGAAGATATTTTCATCTATAAATATTTTTATGAAATATAAAAGATTTACCTACATCGGGGTATTTTATTTATAATTTTTAGTGAAAAATAATTACCTTATATAATTACACAACAATGATTCAGTAATTCTTACATTAATGAATGATAAATAAATTATATTAAAAATATTAATTGGAATATAATTTTAATTAATTAATGTTACACACAAGTTTTATATATATTTTTGATATATTAAGGGTATATTAAAATATTTTGTTCAAAGTTATCTTTTTTTATTTATTTTCATAATTTCAATGTTGTGAATAGTGTCAAAATTGACACTAATGGGTTTTATGGAAAGTAATATGTTATAAAATTATTTAAAAACCATAGAAATCCTGATTAAGGTCAATAAATATATGATATGGTCTAAAGTATCATAAATTTTCTATTTATGGTCCTTTTTAATCCTTATATATAAAATTTCAACCTTTTAATATTGAATGATTTGTCACCTAAGTTAAAAATAAAATTGGTTAATTCAGGGTTAATCAATCTGATAAGTTTTAAAATATCACCAAAACATATATAAAATATATTGGTTCATGTGATTGTAACGTTATCTTATCATATCTTCAAATCCATGTCCATTTTGTGGTATTTGAATTGAAAATTATTTTATTATAAATTAATCTTTTGAGAAATTCTAAAATTTCCCCTCACCTCAATTAATAAAGGGCACCTCCAACATCACTTATTTTCAGCACAATGAGCCTTTTATCATGACTTACTAGTACAATTTCAATTCTAAACTTCACTAGATACATTCTTGTTTTTTTCTTCTCAAAATACCAACCTTATATCCCATTATAGGATATCCAAATGAGATGTTTTGAAGAAGAGGTAATCACTATAACTAACCGCTTTCTTATTATTATCTTCCTTACATCCTATAAAACATATGTGTGTCCTAAAACAATAAATTCAGTATCCAAATTATTCTAAAATTTTATTATCATTATGAGTAAACTATTACACAGCCTCTTTTCCATCTAACAACAAGTGAATATATTGCTTGTGCGTATATATGGCTGAACTTCTCCATGTAGTGATACAATACATTTTTTGTCACCATATATTATGAATGGGTATTGAGATGATTCTAATGAATAAATATAATACACATGACATTATAATGATTATTTAAATATGAATAATTATTTATCATTCTTTTATTCCATTAATCGAAAATGAAAATAACGTTCAACCATACGTATGACCTATCATCTCCATGAATGGTGTAATTCATTTTTCTATTTATAATTTATATAAATGAATATAAATATGTATATAATTATTATATAAGATTTTTATAATATAATTAACATTCAGGAAATGATGAGACAATGATCAAAGTATAAGGATCAATACTGTCGAACCAAA
Organism: Viscum album; assembly: GCA_963277665.1. Classification (NCBI taxonomy): domain Eukaryota; kingdom Viridiplantae; phylum Streptophyta; class Magnoliopsida; order Santalales; family Viscaceae; genus Viscum; species Viscum album. The sequence continues at coordinate 910,678,882 of OY728162.1, read as the reverse complement.
ACATGCATGGAAAACGTAGTTATTGTAAGAGTTTGTGTCCTCGAACCAACTAGTTGAACTTTGATTACATGGATATTGAATGTATTTAAATATTAACCATCTTATTACATATTTTTCATTCTTCTACATGAATATGATATAATAACGTCCTATAGTATTTGTTTTATTGATAATGTCCTGGCAGTCCCCCGCTATGATGAGAACCTTGAAATGTTATAACAATATACTTAAACATAGTTCCACGGTGGGATGACATGATATGTTGGGGAACATAGCATGAGAACCGTCAGGTGTGAATACTTTTAAGAAAATGAGACTTCCTCTCATGAATTTTTCACTTGGTAATATCTAAGATATGAGATTATGAGAACAGACTTGCCTGTAAGAAATTCTCATGTTTTTCTGTCATTAGATATGTAATGCCTCGGGCCTCTCAGCTCCATTGCCTTGCTGAAAACTGGTGGTTTAGGTGTTCTGGGAGGTCAAGGTGACTCATCACCAACACTGCCAAATTTCCTGTTATGTGAACAGTGTTTCCAGTTTTACAAATAGTGCAATGATGTCTCCGAAACGGTGTCAGAGAAACGGTGAGAACACAGTGTCACAATTTCATAGAAATAGTGAGGATATAGTGTCACGTTGTCACATAATTGGTTGGCCTACAGTGTCACGGTGTCACAGAAATAGTGAGTCTACAGTGTCATTGTGTCATAGAAATGGTGTCACAGAAATGGAGAGTCTATAGTGTTTCCAGACCGGTGATTCTACAATGTTTCTAGACAGGTGAGTCTATAGTGTTTCTAGAATGGTTTCAAATTTCCTTATCCAAATTTCTATATTTTTCATGTTTCACCGATTTAACATTTTCTGTAACATTAAACGCATTCAAGGCCATGTTTTAAAGGATCTAAGGCCAATTCAAAGCCCATAACTGTTATATTAATTTTTCCAAATGTTCGAGATGTCTTTACTTGGTCAAAATGCGTGGTTTAATGCAATACTCTTTTAATGGAAAATCCTTCTTATCTTAAACCGATGCTCCGTTAAATAATTCAAAGGGGGTGAGATATCTTCTTACCTTGTTCTTCATCCTTATTCTCTGGTGAGAGACTCTTGAACCATTCCTTACATCTTGTAAGAGTTCGATGATAAATATTTCCTCTTTGGATTAGTTCCCCATGAATTTCTTCTTGCTACATGTTCACCCCTATTTTGGTGCATCCAAATAGTGTTGATCAATCTTTGATATAAGGTATGATCTATTATCATTATTTTGGGCTCATCGCCTTCTGTTTCTCCTTTCCATATTATGGAATGTTATCTCCATGTTCCTTTTAGAATCTTATTGGGTGCTGTCAGGTGTGTTAGTGTCCCTACATCCTCCTGTGGATGCAGTCCTCCAAGAGATGTGATCATGATCTGTTTTGATAGTATGTTCAAAGATAATTGGAAACCATTTGTGGTAGGGTATTCATTTATTCTCTATTGTTTTATGTGAAACTACTGATTTAGCATGTTTTATCCCACTGGATCACAATGTAATTTAAATAATAAATATATGAATTAGATAAATAAATTGATATCTATTTTATGTTATTGCCTATTGTTTTTCTAGATAGTGTGATATCTATGATTTAATTGTTTAGAATTTCATTCTTGATGGAAATTGGTAAATAATATAAATCCTAAATTAATTGACAATTATTTTTTAAATATAAAGAGGCATCTAAATGAATCCAGTTGTTGTTGTAAATTTATGTTAATCAAATAGTTGCAGTAAGCATGTTTAATCAATTTTAGATAGCTATGAAAGATTGATATTTAGGTTAACCACTGTTAGAACCTACAAATAAAAAATCAGTTAATTCCAATTGGATTTAATAACCGATTGTTTGCTAAAAAAGATAATTCCTCATAGGGTTCTGAGTTACCACCTTGCCTGTAAATTCCCTGATCCTTATGCTTGGAGTTGTGACCGCTCATTGTGTTTAAAGGTTGGATGCACTATTTAAGGTCCAAGATCCAAATTTTTATGATGCTTGCTTTGCTTCCGCTTGTGTAGTTATGTGAGCATGGGTGGTTATTGTGATATGTGGGAGAAGGGAGGCCCATTGGTTGTGGAAACATCTGATTCCTAGAGTGGCGAGATGCATTGTTTTATGCATGTGGGTGTTTGGGGAGGACACTAGGGATGATGAAATGTGTTGGATGTGAATTTCTGGATGCATGATGATTATTTTTAGTTTTTTATCTTCTTTACATTCCCCACAGCTCACGGTAGCTAGTTTTTCTTACCCTCTTTTCAATAGGGGTGAAGACGTGTGGGATATGCCACTTGTTTTCGTGTTTAGATTCTCAAGGGGGTGGGTGTATGCTCTTTCTATAGGTGTAATAGACATGATGACTACTTTATCTACTCACCGATTTGATCCCCCTTGTGTTTAGTATCATATAATTTTTTTATAGAATTATAGGGAATATGGGAAAGTAAAAATGTTGTTAATAAATGATTGAATAAATGATGTTAACCCATGGGGTGTGAACTTACTACGACACAATGTTGAGGTTACAATTTAAAGGAACATTGGACGTTGGGTGTGACGCTAATGAAATATTATGTTTCATTGTTAATGGTTAATTAATTTTAAAGAATTAATTAACATAAAGTGAAAATAATAAGATCGGAATGAAGTAATGTAATAAATCTCTTTAAATGGTTTTGTGCTTATTAGATAACTAGTCTTAAAAATGGAATTCAGTTTCTGAGAGACGTTATCTGCAGTTAATTCTAAGACTAGGTTATGACCATATTGTGGTTGTAAGATAGAGTATATTCTGTAATTTTTGTGTTTCTATATGCTACTCCACCCCGTCATTTTGGAAAACTGACACTCGGTGGATTCTGAGCTGTGGGGGTGTTTTCCCCAACAGTCAGGTGGGAGGATAGATGGATGACTACCCCCTTTGGCACCACTCTATTCTCTTGAAAGTTACTTTTTATGGTAGGCACATCAGTTAGTTTTCCCCATATATGTGTCTAGAGGGCTGTAATGGCTTGTGGTTATTCACAAACATATATTCTAGATATAGTTTCTTATGGGACACTATAGGTGTAACATGTATAAGCTGTGATGGATTGAGGATCCTTAGTCAGTGTATGGTCTGTAATGGCTTGAAGTATAATTACTGACGTATGATACACATTATGTGAGCTATGGTGGCTCCCAGAAACTAACTAGTTACTTTGGGTTTGTGGATGTGGTGGTTATTTTGCATAAGGTGGATGTTTTTTTTCCTCACCCATATGTCTACAGGAAATACTTTTGGGGGAGATATACTTAGGGCATGCGACATTGGGGAGAAGAGGCAACCCCTTGGGGAAGCGACAGTGGGGTACCCTTGATATTATTTTTTATATTCTATACTCATGTATGCGATACATGGTGAGAGTTTTCATGGTGTGTTTGGGAACCTAGTATACCTAGTTAGGTGATGAGTTAGTTTTACATGTTGTTCAATATTCTGTAACATTATTTCTTTACTTTTTCATGAGAATATCTAAGGACGATCCAACCAAGTATAATTTTTTACTCACCCTATGTATATATAAACTGTTTTTCAGGTCAATTGGAGGAGGATGGAGATCAGGTTGGTTTCTACTAGCTTGGTGTTGTAGGAGCTTTTCGGGCTTCGTGGTCATTGATGTTTTTACTTTCCTTTGGTAATTCCAGTTTTCCCATTCCATTTTAGTAGTTTTTGAATGACATTACATATGTGTACTTGGGTTGTCTTTTATATTTCAGTCTGAGATGGAGTTGTTTTGTGTCTGCATTATCTCTCTCTTTCGCATGTGTTCTCTTACAGGTTAAGCCTCCCATTTGAGGGTTTACTACACCGTATGTTCTAGTCGCCAACCCGGGGCCTACTGGAGGTCTGAATCAGGGGTTATTATCTTCCTTCTCACATTGTCATCCAATGAGGGGAACACCTTGTGGGGAGGGGTTTTTTGGAAATATATGTATATCTAGGAGAATGTTTAATGATCCTTAGACATTAATATTATCATTAATACGTGTCACAACTCGCGCATATTGATTTACTAACGAAAACTATCATTCAGAACATTGGTAGGAAGTAGGGTATGTTTGGTGTCACATGAGTGGCATGTTATTAATGCATAATTCGAGGTAGGATTTTTCTCTTCAATTTATGGAATTTTATATCTTGACCCTTTGATTTAAATAGAACTGTCGTGTGAAATTCTATAGCCATGGTGCAAGGATGAGTTTATTTCAGGTAGTCATAGAACATCGTATCAAGCATAAAAGTTGATGACACTATCATGAAACATTCATGTTGATATATTGTGGCAAAGAGATTATATGACACGGTGAGTGTTCATATATTGATGTCGTTGTTACGACATTAATTTCTATCACATGAGTACCTAGACCTGTTTCTAGACACTACCCTTGGACTTTAGGAAAGCCCATATAATTCCAATGAGAAATACTCCAAGAGGTTTACAGACTAAGTGTTTCTGCTAGACTTGGTTAAATTCTATTTGAATTTAATTAATAAATAATATTCTCAAGGCAGTGGAATAATTTTATCCAAGTTAAAATGATTTCACAAATTAAATAAATTTTTATTCACTGGATTTCTGGTAAAATATATTTATTTATTTTATTGATCATTTAATAAATATTTATTTACTACTTCGTAAATAAAATATTTATTTTCAAAGAAGATATTATTTATTTATTTATTCGGGTGTTCAATAAATGGAAGTGGATTTCATGCAGACCAAGGTCGGACCAATAGTAAAATAATTATTTGAATGACGGTAAATAATTATTTAACTACTTGGAACAAATTAAAATAATGCTGCTATTATTTTTTGATGCAAGATTTTATTTATAATTTCATTTTGCGCCAGTTTCCATACCATAATAATTATGCGGTATTATTATTAAAAGCATATGTTTTCTCTAATGTTAGGAATGTATTTAATTTTTTTTACACAATTAAATATTATAACTGAAGCCTCGTGTCAATAAATAGACATGTGCATCTATTGTTCCACGTACCGAACTACACACCCGGTGAATTGAGACATTTTTTCTCTCTAATCTTCTTCCCACCCCTCTCTAGAATGAGAGATTTTCTTCAAGGCTAAAGAATAAGTGTTGAAGAATGACTAACACAAGACACTCACTTCGTCGCGCTAGCACCTGCAAAATGGGTGGTGTCAAATGGTGGCCATCAGAGCACATGTGGATCACCACTAGAGGGATTCTAGTGTAGATATTTTCATGCACAATAAGATAATCCAGAATGGTCATTTTGAAAGATCAACATCATCAATGAAGAAAATACCAAAAATAGAGGGATTATTTTATTTATGAAAATAATTAAATTCATTATAAACATGATGTGAAAGATCATTTCTAAAGGATTCGATCCTCTTCCATCTTTACCTAAATATTTTATTCTATTCCATAGAGACCGGAATTCATCGTTGAATTGATCCTCGAATAATCACTGATCATGGTAAAAATTAAAGTTGGGTGTCAGCCCAACCATGATTCCACTGCACTTATAACCTTCAAATGGAATCAGAGCTGTTACATCATAGTTTATAATTATTTAAATAATTTGTTGATGATTTGTAGTTTAATAATCTAGTTTTTCAATTCATGTTTAATAGTTCTTGTAATATAGATTTCGAGATCTACTCTCCAAATTTTCATTTCTCCTTCGCCTTATAGAAACTATCTTTTCATTTCATTTTGATTAAAATAAAATAGAGGATCTCATATGGAGGTTCCAAAGGTTCATGGCCATACAACACCATAATTCTAGGTGTGTATTTGGTATTACACACCGTGAAGTCAAGATTCAATCCCCATGGACAGGTCCGCCAAACCATGTTGGGTCATTGGAGTTTTTCTATGTCTTAATGACTCCATTTGTTTACCAGGAATAGGTGGAACATGGTTTGCAGATTTCATTTCGTGTATCCAACTAGAAACGACATGTTGTTCATTTAGGTTAGGGTTGGACTGTGTACCCCATACACGGCTTGCCCAATTAGAGACCGTGTAACAATGATATTACATGGCATGTCTCCCACTACACACACTATGTAATATGAAGATTTATAAATTACATTTTCACATTGTATCCCTAGGCGTGTACTTCGGATGGATGGTGAATGATAGTACATACCATGTAGTTGGAACTATACACTGTTTACACATCCAAATCATATAGATTTATTAAAATTTATTATTTTATTATACAAACCCTTGATACGTGTACCATGGTGCAGGCATAATGGTGAGGCACAACACATGTTAGATGTTTTATGTATGTGTGTTTAGTTTAATATCTTTTTAATGTTCATTTATACTCAATGGGTTGTTATGAATGGGAATTCATCGGGTTTCCTCCATGGTAAAAGTTATATAAAAAGATAATTTTAAATAAATTTATTGGTTTAAAATTATGATGTATGGGAATATCAAGGAAATTTCAAAAATGATTAAGATAAAAGGATTGATTAATTAGAGATAATAATTAATATATTCGAGTAAAATTTAACTTAATAGGAACAATTAATGAATTGAAAACAAGTTTTATTAAATGAATAACATGTTTCACGTATGTGGGTGATCAAGAGCTAGAAAAAGACATGTGTATGTGATTGGTGTTCCTTTTAATTTATTTATTAAATTAATTTTGGGAATTTGAGACATTTCCCCTCATTAAAATGTTGGTCATGCATGCCCATGGTTTCTTTTATATAAACCCCCCTTCTACCCCTCACATAAGTGTGGGTTTAAAAGAATATGTAATGGATAGAACACCCAATCTAGAGGAGGCGGTTCAAGATGGAGTTGAGATGAAACCAGTCCTTCGAGATATATAGGTGGATAGGTGGAAATCTATAAACACAAACCCCAATGGTTCAAGGTGTTCCTCCCCTAGGTCAGGGTTAGTTTATCAATCTCTATATTAACTAACAATTATAAAATCTCAATTTCATTCCCTTGGATTTATTTTATTTTTATAAGTTTCATGGTTTATCATTATGGATTTTTTGTCACAGTTACATTATTAATTTATTAAACAAGCATGAAATATGGAACTAAAATAGACCAGGATTATGTGTAAATATTATTAAGACATGGTTAATCACATAAGTAAGTTCCACTTACTATTATCAAGAATGTGATAATTATAATAACCAATTCATGCATAAGAGATAAAAATCCCTCCAATAAAATATTAAGTCATACCAAGCCTTCTGTTACTTGACAAATAGAAAAAATCAATAAAACTATGTGTTTGACCAACCCTTGTTAGGACACTTAGTTTTATATAGTAAGCCCTTATCAATGGTTTCAGGTTGACTTAACCATATTTCATTTAAAGGAGTAGCCCTTGCTAGAATTGGTTTAATATTGGAGGCAAGAGTTGAGGAAATCCAAAGACGTGACTTTATGATTCGGGAGTCCACTCAACAAATCAAGGAGCTACCAGCCCACTATTGACAAAGACCTGCCAGCCTAAATACCTTAAAATTTCCAGACCAACTCTTGTTAAAGTTACGTGAAGGGGAATATGGATCCTTTCCACTAGAATGTCATGGAAACTAGACACTCTGAGTTCAATGGTGAGGGGAATTGGGACTAGATAAAATAGTTGGAGACTTAATAAAAATAATTTATTATTCCTTATAAAATGTAATCAAGAAAGTACTAATGATCTGCTCTTTTAATTGAAGAATAAAAATTACAAGCTCATCAACCACACTATACCTATGATAAATTCTAGATAAATAAAATATCATCACTTGCAGTAACTTCCATGAGTGGTTTAAACACCTCTGGGTTATCCTACACCATGAACAAAAGTCTTACGTGATGGATTCGGCATTACCTAATCTTCATGCAAAAGAGGTGACTGATTAAGATTTCCTAGTCTATGAGAATCATATGAACAACATGTTTAACATTAGATTTTTTATTCAATCGTAAATATCTACTAATCTCATGAAGTCTCCAGAAAACATGGATTCTTATAGCATGCTTGAGAACCTATGTGGTCTTTACTAGGAGAGCTCAAGAGATGAAAGGTTTGAGATCTCCAAGAACACTTTCATATTAAGATTGGAATGGGTCCCCCGAATGGGCCTCATATAGTCAAGATCATTGGCTACATTAAGAGCTTGGAGGTTTTAGGGTTTAAACTTCCAGAAGCACTAGGCACCGATCTCATTATCACATCAATCCCTCAGAGCTTCTCCAACATTGTTGTCAATTTCATCAGGAAAAATTGTGAGAAGTATCTATCTGATCTTCTTATCCTCATTCTCCATGTGGAAAAAGATAATAACTTTGAAAATCCTTCTTTACATATGGTGAATAAGAGGAAAGGGAAGAAAAATAGATTTAAGCCCAATTATTCTTCACGACCATCCATGATAAGAAATATCAAAGGGGAGGAAAGGGAAAAGGAGTCTGTTTGTTTTTCATGTGGAAGGAGAGGCCACTAGAAGAAGAACTAAACCAAGCCTAAGAAGAAAGGGGAAAATTCAAATGTGTTTATTATCAAATTAAATCTATATGTTTCTAAAAATTAGGTATTAGATACAGATTTTGGTTCTCACATATGAATCCAAATACAGGAACCATGTTGATTTAGAATGATTGACCGAGGAGAGTTAGATCTCTGAGCCGGTAACAGGTCCAGAGATGTTGTTGTAGATGTCGCAGACTACCACCTCACATTGCTGATTGCGATGATCTTGGTGATAAAGTGTTGTAATTATTTTTTTATGTTACTAAAAATAGTGTTTCTATATCCAGAAGAGATACAGATGGGTTTTTTAATGTTTGGAAATGAATGTTGCTTCTTTTACAAAGATAGCATTAGTTTTGGTAGGGTACATTTATACAATAGTTTTTACGTGTTGGATTACACAAACAAAGTAAGGGAAATCAATAACAAATATACTTTACATGACTCATAAAACACCCAACCCTAGCATCACTGACTATGTCATATAAATTAGAAATGATTGAAAAAGTTACATCAAGACAGATATTTAGATTATTTTGACCTAAATCCACATGGCGTATGTATTGCATGTTTATACGGGAAAATAACCAAATCCCCATTTAGTGGGATAAGTTAAAGAGCTAGCGATATTCTTGAATTGGTTCTTACCGATGTATGTGGACCATTTCTAGTTTATGCAATGGGAGGGTTATCATACTTGAAAACATTTAATGATGATTTTAGTTGATATGGATATATATACTTAATGAGTTATAAGTTTCATTATTTTTGATGAGTTCAAAGAATAGAAGAATGAAGTTGATAACAATATAGGTAAGAGTATTAATAACCTCTACTCAGACCAAGGTGGAGAATATATTAAGGAAGACTTCATTTATTACTTACAGTAGTTTGGGATCCTATCCCAACTCACTCCTCCTTACACACCCCAGTGGAATGGTGTGAGTGAAAGGAAGAACTGCACCCTATTAGACATGGTGAGATCAATGATGGGTCATGAGAGTCTTCAATTTTCCTCTTGGGTATATGCATTACTAACAGTGGTGAAAATACTAAACTGAGTACCAATTAAATCAATAAATAGTATTCCATTTGAGTTATAGAGTAGAATAAATCCATGTTATCAAATTTACATGTGTGGGGTAGCGATGCAGTTGTTAAGTCCTCTTTAGGTAATAAACCTTCACCCTAATGAAAAATGTGTACCTTTATAAGATACCCCATGGAAATAAAGGTATATTACTTATACAAATCCTCATAAAAAAGGTTATAGTGTCTAGACACACCATATTCCTTGATAGGGAGAACATCTCCAAAAGAGATAATGGGAGCGAGATAGAATTTGATGATGTTGAGGATCAAGGTACATGAGAGTTGGTACAAGAGTAGATTCCATAAAGCCCCATGGAATAAATAACTTATCTAGAGAAAGAATAACTTAATAGGAGTATAAGAGAGGTTAGAGAATTGGCACGGTGCAGTTTTCTATTTACAAAGGATGGTGACTCATTATTAGTCGATTATAATGATCATCTAACCTACAAAGGAGCACAAAGTGGCAAAGATGTTTCCATTTGGAAAGAATAAATGAATTCTAAAATGGATTCAATGTACCAAAACCAATTATGGATATTTATACATCCTCCAATTGATGTAAAGCCTTTTGGTTGAAAATTGGTTTTCCAGAAGAAACTAGACATGGAAGGACAAGTCAGTACCTATAAGGCACGACTTGTTGTAAAAGGGTTCAACCAGTGTCAGGGAATAGACATTGATGAAACCTTTTTACCATTTGAAATATAGAAACCCATAAGAATTATACTAGCCATTTCCTCTTACAATGACTATGAGATTTGGAAAATGGATGTGAAAACATTTTTCCTTAATGAGAACCTTCAGGAAGATGTCTAAATGACCTAAACTAAAGGGGGTATGCGTCCCAAGGATTCCAATAAGTTATGAAAGTCGCATAAATAAATTTGTGCATAAAATAAAGCATCTAGGTCATGGAAAATTCATTTTGATGATGCCATAATAAATTTTGGTTTTATCAAGAATGAATCTGATCTTTGTATCAACAAATGGTTTAGTGGGAGTGCAATTGTTTTTCTAATAGAATATGTTGATGACATATTACTTATTGGAAACGAGATACCAATCTTACAGTATATTATGGCATGGTTAAATCAATTCTTCTCCATGAAGGACTTGAGTGAGGTAGTATATATTCTTAGGATCAAGATCTGTCCTGATAGATCTAAGAAATTGTTTGTCCTAAGTAAAAGTACATACATTGATAAGACATTGAATTGATTTAGTATGTAAAAATTCAAGAGGGGATTATTTCCAGAATCACAAGGAATTAATCATTCCCTGAAAATGTTTACTCGGACACATGGCGAAAGAAAGAAAATGGAAAGGAATGCATACACATCAGCGATTGGGTCAGTCATGTATGACATGCTATGTACTATGATTGATGTTGCCTACGCATGGAGTGTAGTAGGCAGATATCAAGCTGACCCAGGTGACTGCCATTGGATGTTAGTCAAGGATATCCTAAAGTACCTGAGGCATATGAAGGATATGTCCCTGGTCTATAGAGGAGATGAGGAGTTAGTCATCAAAGGATATGGAGATACTAGTTTCTAGACTAATCAAGATGACATGAAGTCAAAAATGAGATACGCATTCTCTTTGAATGGAGGTGATGTGAGCTTGAAGAGATCAATGTAGAGTGTGTTTGTTGATTCTACAGTAGATTTCGAGTATATCGTAGCTTTTGAGGCAGCTAAAGAAGCATTTTGGAAGATAAACTTCATCCAAGAGATGGATGTGATACCTAGCAGTAGATATCTCATCACATTGTACTATGATAATAATGCAGCGGTCACTCCCATAAAAAGCCATGGTCGCATCACCAGACGAAGCACATACATCAGAAATATCAACTCTTGAGTGATTTTTCTCATAGAGGTCATGTTACAGTGAGAAATATTTCCACGAAGAATATGTGGAGGACCCCTTGAATAAAGCCTTGACTCAATAAAAACATGATCATCATGTGCGGTCTAGCATATTGAATGTTGTAGGTGGTTGGCTCTGGTCTAAGTTTGAGTTTTTATGATTTGGTTTCCTAGAACCAACTGGTTGTAAATTGATTACATGTATATTTAATATATTTATATATTAAACATCTTATTACATATTATTCATTGTTTTTCTTTACTATTATGTAACTATTTCCTAGAGTATTTGTTTTATTGATAATATAATGGAAGTACCCTACTATGATGAGAACCTTGAAATGAAATAAAAATATTCTTAAATATAGTTCTACTATTGGAGACATACTATGATGGGGAACATAGCATGTAGACCATTAGGTGCGAGTATTCGTAAGCTTATGAGACTTCCTCTAATGAAGTTTGCAATTGGAAATCCTCAAGATAGGAGATTATGATAACACAGCTGCTGGGAGGAATTCTGCATGTTTTGGTGTCATCAGATATTTCTATCTGCGAGCATGTGTAATGATCCTTAGAAATTAATATTATCATTAATACATGTCATGACTCACACACTTTTATTTACTGATGAAAATTGTCACCTAGATAGTTGGCAGAGAGTAGGCTACATTGGGCGAGTCACGAGTGGCATGTTATTAATGGAAAAGTCGAGGAAGTTTTTTCCCCTTCCATTTATGGAAGTTGATATCTAGGACCTTTGACTGAAATATAACAATCACATGAAATTACACATCCATGGTGTATTGATGAGTTTATTTCAGGTAGTCTAAGAATGACGTATCAAGCATAAAACTTGATGACACTCGTGAAACCTACTTGATGAGATATTTCAACAAAGTGATTATATTTGATAGTGATTGCTCGTATGTGTATGTTTCCTTTGTGACATCAATTTCCTTATCTTGGGTTCCTTGACCCATTGCTATATATTACTCTTAGACTTTAGGCAATCCCACCTAATGCCAATGGGAAAGAATCCTAGAATGTAACACACTATGTGGTTCTAAGGGTCTCAATTAAATTCTATTTGTATTTAATTAATAAATATTATTCTCAAGATAGTGGAATAATCATATTCAATATAAAATGACTTCATAAATTAAATAAATATTCATTCGTTAGGTTGTGGCTAAAATATATTAATTTATTTTATTGAACATTTAAAAAATATTTATTTACTTGTTATTAAATAAAATATTTATTTAAAAGAATAAATTATTAATTTATATATCCGAGTGTTCATAAAATTTAAGTGGAGTTCGAATGGAAAAAGGATGGTTTGGTAGTAAAATAATTATTTTCAAGATGATAAATAATTATTTAACTAGTTGGCCCAAATTAAAATAACATTGATTTTATTTTTTTATGCGGAATTTTATTTATAATTCCATTTTATGCAAGTTGGCACACCATAAGTAATAATGAGGTATTATTATTAATAGCATGGCTTTTATCTATGGTTTTGAATGTATTTATTTTTTGTTATGCAATTAAATATTGTAATTGAAGCCCCATGTCCATACATTGACAGGTACGACTATTTTTTCATGTACAAAACCGCACACTGGGAGAACTGAGAAAATTTCTCTCATGAATATTCTTTACACCCCTCTCAAGAATAAGAGACATTCTTCAAGGCCAAAGAACAAGTGGTCAAGAACAACCGACACATGACACTCACTTTTCCGCACTAGCACCTGGAGAATGAGTTGTATAAATCAGAGGCCATCCAAGCAAGTGTGGATCACTGCTAGAGGGATAATTGTTTGGATCCTTGAAAGCACAATAAGAAAATCTAGAAGGGTCATTCCGGATGATCAAAATCATCAACGAAGAAAATACATAATATCCATGTATTATTTTCTTTATAAAATTAATTAAATTAATTATAAACATGATGTGAAAGATGTTCTATAATGGTTTCCGACCACTTCTTTCTTTATCTAAAACATCGATTCTATTATGTGGAGACTAGCTTTCATCGTGGAATTGATCCTGGAATAATCATTGATCATGGTAAAAAATAATGTTTGGTTCCAGCCTTACTGCGCTACTCCTGTTCCTGAAACCTTCAATTATAACCCAGAAAAGTGATTTTCATAACAAATTATTAATATAAAAGTAGTGAGATATTTTAAATAAATAATACAAGATAAGATAAAATTAACATTGTGTACTAAATTTATATTAAGACCACATTTTTAAAACATACAGTTTGAAGATGAACAATGAAAGTCTCGAATTGAGATATGGGAATTATTAACTCAATTTCATTACATTGAGTGGGACTTATACTTCTTTGATTATGACACACTAATATTTTATGTGAAATAAATTTTTAATATCTTATGTTTATTTAAACTTCTTTATGTGGATTTATAGCTGATTCACATAATCAATTTTTTATATTCACTTCAATGTTATTCTAATGCCACATTTATGTAAAAAATATTATAGTGTTTCATTTTATTGAAGTCAAAAGGAATGTTTTTTAAACATATAGGGAATGAGATAATATTACTGATTTAATTTTTACATAATGGTTATATCATTCTATACAAGATTATAAGGTAATTTGAAAAGAAAAGGATTTATTTTGTATGTGACTAGTTTTTACAAAAATCAAAATGGAAAGGATATATTTCTGAAAAATTATTTCATGTGCTCTTTAAAAATTATTTTTCATCTAAGAAAAAATTATTTTATGTTAATTATGATTTAAAGGATATATGATCGATATATATCATCCTTTATCTTACTCTAGATGGTTTTTTTTATGATTGGAAAATTTTTATGAATTTTATTTCATTTCCATGGGTTATGAAAGGAAGAAATGTTAGTGAAACAAATTTTTTTCATGGGTTATGATGTGATGAATAATTTATGTTCATGTGGAACACATATGTATTATTTTCATTAAATTATAGGTGGGACCTATATCTCTTTTCAATTCATTGGGTAATTATTTATGTCTAATGAGATAAATAAGACTATAATGATGAGTGAACAAGGTTTAGTAATACAGGGATGAAATGGGAAGTAAACTCAGTTTAGTAATACTAGGCTAGAAAGGGGAGTGAACCTGAATATGTAAAGGTATTTTTCCTCTATTATTTTCTTTCAAGTGAGCTTTGACTAATGTGGAAAAGATTTTCTATGCTTATATGTTGGGAAACAATTCTATGTCTTATTCCAATATTATTCTCATGGATCATGTTATTTGATTTCTTTATAATTTGGGTCTTATAAACTTCCATGATTTATTACATCATTCATGATTATGATCTTTGATATGGAGCGTATATTTTATATGTTTTGTGTTCATGTTCTTATACCCTTATTCTCATATTATGCTTATCAACTCAATTGTTTATCCTTACTATGCATCTAAGATCACCCTTTCTTGTGTTTCCCCGTGATAATAGGGAAACTATTATGTATGATATTCCAAAATGGGGTATAGTTTTATAGAAATAAGCAGGAGATGATGCAAATGTTTTTTGAACCAGTTTTTTATGTTACCATGTTTCCGAGGCACTAAACATATACGGTTCTAGTGTGTTGTTATGTAGTTAATAATCATCTAAAAATACTTTATAGCTATTTTTTATAATTATGTTATGTTTTATTGAGGATATTCTTAATCTTTTCCAACCAATAATCTACCACTTGGGGTTTATTGGTACCCATAAAGAATGTTATATTCACATATAATAACTCCTATGATTGATCCCTTTATCCTACAACTCTTGATTATACCTCCAAAACTGTGTTCTTGTATTGTTTTAAAAATGTTCCAATGACACAAACTAATTTTATGATATCCTTGATAAAATTTGGATAAGGGGGAGGATTCCCCTAAGGAGAATCTATTACACCCTTCTTAGGAACCCATGGAAGATTTCTTGGAGGTATACTAGTGTACACTGAAACATGATGACATATTAGACAATTGGTAAATTTCAGTTCTAAAAAGAAAACAATAAGAAAAAAAATAATAATATCAATAACCGAAAATAGAAGATATATATTATATCATCTAATGGTAATAAGAGTCTCATCATGGAAAGAGATGGTCAATCACTCACCGGAACCTAACACTCAAGTCCCAACAATCATATCTCTAATTTTCCAAATTCCCAAAACTAAGCACAACCATCCATTGATTCCAAACTATGAAAAAACTAACTGGAATTCCCTCAAAAACTAGTATACAAGCCAATCCATCACATAAATGAAGGGTGTTCTTGATCCCCATGGGATGAAAACTTGCTCTCGTACATCAATAACAACCAAGGGGAATAATTTCTCCCAACCTGAAGTAGCCAAAATAATATATATATATATATATATATATATATATATATATAACAGTTAGCAATATTGGAAGAGTAAAATAAGAAATATATTTCATAGATAAAAGGAAACGGTAGAAGAAATAGTAATCAAAATTAGGTAAACAATATCCTAGGTACAATCCCAACAAAAAAATGAAAACTAAAACCAAAATAACTACTCCATGTGATAGCATGGGAAACTCCCACCATCTCACCACCAGCTACCTAGTAACAGATGATGTCTAAATTCCCGCCACATTATGGGGGATATTCATTCCATGTATCAAAAAATATAATAATGTGTACACACTTCCAAAGGGGTGTGTAGGGAGTGAGATTGAGAGGATTATTAGGATCCCACCCTAGGCCCACATATCATGTCTCTATACAACAATATGAGCATGCTCAATTTTAAGGAAATCAAGGCATGATGATTAATAAAATTGTTTTTCTAAATAAAATCATTATAAAATATTTAAATCCAAGTTTTCTATAATTCCAAATAATAAAAGTTAAAAAGGTTCAAATCAAATCACATATGTCAATGTAGTAAAATTATGTATCACATGTCATATCAAATCTGAAATATTTAAAACCAAAGCAACGGTAAATCATGCTAAGGATCTCAATAAGTCAGGACAGCTAGAATACTCATACCCTCAACAAATAGAATTTCATGCATCAAGTCCCTGGATAATAGAATCAAATCTCAATAATAGTGGAATACATAATCAAGTGAATCCACCAATAGTTCTAATAAGTGCCTATAAAATTATGCCTAGGAAGAAGAGAAATGCCCCAGAAGTGAACCCCCCCCCCCATAGTATAAACAGATGAGGCCTATTATTAATCCATCAAACTTAATACCCCCAGATTCCCGTATTCTTCATTTTTGAAACACTTTCATCATGAATATTCCTTGAAAATAGTCTCATAAATTCATTTTACAATTGTTTGAAAGAATGTTTTTCCTTTTACCAAAACAAGTAAAAAACCAATCTTTTCTCAACACCCAATTTTCACACACAAAAATCTAAATCAATCAACCAAATAAATTTACTGATTAAAGAACATATAAAAAGGACCAATCAAGGTTCATTCAAAATATTCTAGAAACTAATTAACCTACCTCAAACTCAGGCCCCATAAGCCTATACTAGGATCCACCAATATAGAAGAACGAAATGATAACAATGGAGGCCGTAGAATAATTTTTTATGTATCGAAATCAATTCAAAAAGAAAAATGTTCAGTGAAGAAGATAATTCAACATGTACCTAGAGAAAATCGCATGTCAAACCACAAAAAACACAAAGGTCAACCTCTAAAGGAATATCACAAAACATATCTAGAAAGGATTGATATGAGTCAACACTACAACACCAAATGATCTAAAAACATTGTGAAATATTATTACTATGACCAATAGAAATGAAGAAGTGGATATATCACTTACCCAAAGAGACGTAATGTGACTACAATGAAGATCAATCTCTGGATGAATTGGTCTTATCAGAGTGAAGACCCCAAAAATAACCTGGGAGAGCTCTTAGGTTTTTATATAAGACCGTGAAATTAAAATGAATAAAAATCATATATATTGGGAATAAATACCAATATTTCATGCATATTTCATGATGTGAAACCCAGTTTCACCAGATAAAATATCTGAAAGAAATATTTGCTGAAAAAGGCATCTCCTCAGCTAAAAATAAAATGATAAACCTTTTAATGATGTGAACCAATTTCACTTCATGTAAACTCTTCATGCTCTATACTAGTTCATTTAATCATCTATAAAATGGTATCACATCATGTAGCTAGTTTACAATATGAAAAATGCCTAACAGGAAGATTCTACGTCAACATTTAGAAAAAATCATGGGTCCACCTAAACCCCAAAGGGAATCCTATTATTCATTTTTTACACTTATATCCAAACAATATCAATTAAAAAAATCTTACATTCCCAAAATTTAAGCCATTTTCCTACAAAAATTATCTCCATCCTCAGAAGGCTAAAAACATGCCCAAGAAAATAGGGATATAAAAAAGAGACATAAAATACCAAAATCAAGGTAACATGATGTTACATTTAAATTATTAAATTACCATCATATACTAACCCCTTTTAGGTTAAAGTGGCATTTAATATACTGTGGTCACTAATGAAAATCATTAAATTTCTCTTTACCACCATAACCTGAACTCTTTTAGGATGATAAGATTCAATTTTTTAATTTGACTTGTATATTCTTATAGTGATATCATCTTATTCACAACAACTAAATGTAACTGTTTAAATAAACCTCACATATCATAAACTATTGATGATATTATGTAAAGAACACTTTACCATTATACTAGTATAATCCTTTGGAAAATATTGATATTACATTTCATAATGGTAACTAAATGTATCAATTTAAATTCTCCATTACCATCACAAATACTAAATTTCATTTATTATATTAATTAAAACCTACACTAGTCTTCAACTAAAAAAATCATTTATTTGTCAAATTCAAAAATCTGAAGCCTAATCATACTTTCATAGATCAATTAATCACTATAATCTTCCATTAAATTCAGGATAAGGACTAGAACAAACACTTTTATGTTTTGGAAATAAAACATATCTACACCCAATATAAATAATTAACAAATAAAAAATTGTTTTTATAAGGCCCCAGCCTTAAACCTTACTTAATCTTGAGTTATTACAAGATTACACACTGAGGATCTTTTCAAGATTAGAGTTTTAGAGAATTAGATCGTAAAACTTTCATTACATTCCACATTTAAACAAAGTGGTTACATAAAGATAGTATTCATTTTTTCCCATCAATGGAACATATTTAGAATAAAACATGGATTCTTTCTTGACACTTCCTTGACACTATCATCATATCATGTACCTTTCCTTTGACCTGTGAAAAACATTTCAAAAAAAGACTTGGGATGAGCATAAAAAAGCTCAGTATGGGTTATATAAAAAAAATATGGAAAGGAAACAAGAGTTCATATATACATAGGAATGAAATCATACTTTACCCATAAAACATACCTCATCAAATCATGAATAAATCATAGAAATCATAATACATAAAGATAACTTGAGGCATTCATAACATTCTTATGTAGAGAGTAACCCTCTTGGTTACGTTTGGAATACCCATCACAGTATATTCCCTAAATCTCTTCAGAGAAACCTTAAAGTTTCACTCCTTCGCGTTACCCAATGCATTGGAGAGCTATATTTGGCTCACCCGCCCTTAATTTATCACGGAACCACCCGTCCTCATAATAATGCCCAAGAACCTCAACATAATCGTATCACATAAAACATGCATAAAGGAAACATAAAATTTCCACCTTTCAATCACAAGATATCAATACAACACATTGATAAAAAAACATTATGAAAACCATTTTCAATACCAAAATAAATTAAAAGTAAAACATGGTATTTATTTTTCTTTTAAAAGGATGGTATGGCTTGTAGAGGAAGCCAAAACTCAAATAACGGTCACGGTGGCGGAGAAGTCTTTGTCACCGCATACGTACGACAAAACATTCCCTTTTGTCGTTTAGTAAAATGCTTCGTGTAAAAAAGATTCATTTTGGATAAACGAAAAAGTCAAAGGGGTTTATACACCGTATAAATGAAGGTTGAGTATAAAGCAAAATATGCCTCAATGAAAGGAGATTGAGACGAAGTATCATACCTCAGGTGCGACTTGACTCGGTCGTTCCTTAAGCTCCTCAATAATAAACCTGAGTTAATTTCTACTTGTTTAAGAACCTTTTTCAAGTTCATTATTCCTTTTATATCACTTATTTCCATTTCATGAACATTATGTAATTATTTAAGTTAATAACGGTCGTTTTAACGATCATTGGTACTTGAGTCAAAAATAAGCCCTTTATAATTACAAGTTGTTCATGTATCCATTATATCCAGAATGGTATTCATTATGTGGATATCATATATGTCATATATATCCAGTACATGCATTCATTTATAATATTACATAATCATTTAGAGGTAAGAAATGAAATGCACCGTTCATGGAGACGGTAAGACGTACGTACGCATGAACGCTACTTTCATTTCTATTTCGTATTTTATAGAATGGAATCATAATTATATAAATTTATATTATAATTATAGTATAATATCATATATAATATCATAGTTACGTCCTTTATACGTCCCACATATGGTATTTAACGAATCAAATCACTTTGAGGGGGCGGTAGTCCGCACTTCCTTAAATGAAGATATCATGTTTACCCATAATGGAAACCATAAAGGTATGCCCAAAATCAAAAATACAGAAGGTTAAGGAAAACATAAACATATTATATATAATATATAAATATAGTGTCATCTTAATGGCCACCTTTGAAGGTGTTAAAAGAATGTTGAACAATCATCGTTTCTGGAGGCCGAAATTCGCCATCCACAGAAACAGTATGTTCTTTAACCATTAGATGTAGGTGTGTGTAAGTGTAGCTCAAATACTTCTTCTAACAACATCCTAGTATATTAAATATACTGTAGTTGTTACAAAATAAATGAATAAAAAGAGTTTAGGGGTTTGTAGAAGCAAAATAAAACAAAAGGGCTCAAGTGAAGACATTACCTTAAAATCGGGTAACTCCCTTTGGTTTGAGCTCAAAGGCTTCCTGGGGAAGACTTCTGCCAAAAGGGATGCTTCAAGGAGTAAGAGAGGGATGTGGGGAGACCAAATGGGCAGGGGTTGGCTGAGACAAAGGCTTTGGGAGTGTTGGTAAGCAGGTAGAGGTGGGGGTCTTTTATAAGAGGAGAGGAGGGGCACTCTTGGAAAGTAAAGAAATGTTACTTTATTTGAAAATGCTTTTCGGATTCAAAAGGTCCCACATTGATATAATTATAGGGTACGGTGATATGGGTTCGAAATCCACCCATACAATAGATTTTGGACATGTTTAGGTATAATATTTTACATTATCATTTCATTTTATTTAAATCCTTTATTAATGAGGTAACCGCTACATCATCATGATGTCATAAATAATTTACTTTATTTAATGTCTAAAAATTATGAAAAAAATACTATGATGTAGGAAATATTTTTATCTTTCCAATTAAAATTTTTAGTCTAAAATATCATCTATTTAGACAAAATTAAAAATATTTTACTTAGGTGATACATTCTTTGTCACATTTATCATTCTTTAAAAATAAAAAGATAAAAAGTCACTTTCTCACAAAAGTGATTCCATGGGGCCCCCATGTTTGGCACAAGGCATCCCATGGTCGTCCATGAGACAACCTGTAGCCTTAGGACACATTTTGTGGTCTTTTGTATTATTATGATATCATTTTATTAACTTTAACTACCTAATTACTCATTAATTAAAATAATTAAAGATAATTACCATCGTTACTATTCATAATGTTCAAAAACAAGAGTCTTAATTACATAATATGGACCTTATGATTCCAAATATGTAATCCATTTTACCAAATTCCAGACACATAAATTGCAATAATTGATTTAAAAATAATTCCCATTGTCAAAACAAATAGCAGGTTTTTTTGAAACAATATCTATAAAACGTTTGGCATTAGTTTATGACCAATTCCAAAGTAAAATTAATCCTAATGATCACCATTGTATTAAATGGTAAAAATATATTCATATTAAACTTTAATACCAATTAAAAGTATAATCTAACCATATAATTAAATTAAATGAAAAAGCAGTTTTGATTTAAAATACAGTATTTTTTCACTATTCATTAAAAAATGAACATTGTCAGAAAAATACCAAAAATTTATCCAATGTAAATTTCAATGTCCCAATCATAATGAATATGTTTATTTTGAAAAATATAGATTATAAAAATGTCAAAGGTTTGATTTTAAAAGGGTGTGCCATCAAAAGGCAGTAAAACAATCTTTTAAGAATATTAGTGTATTCCATGCTTAAGATTGGATTTATTTTCATTTTAAGCCTCTAAAATACTATCTAATTCATTAATAGACATAGATAAAAAATATCTATTATTCATTACTTACTTGGGATGCTACATCCTTTCCCCCTTTATAAAATTGCGTCCCCGCAATTTATTTACTTATTGAATAAATGGGGGTACTTATCCCTCATTGCATTTTCAGATTCCCATGTTGCATCTTCCATCATGTGGTTTTTACACAAAACCATTACCTGATTAATCACCTTATTTCGTAACACTTTCACCCTGTGGTCATAAATCTGGACCAGTTGTTCCTCATAAGATAGGTTCTCTTCCATCTGAACTACCTCTAGACTCAAAACATGAGATGGATCTGGCATATACTTTCTCAACATCGAAACGTAAAAAACATTGTGTACCTGAGATAAACTCGGAGGTAAAGCCACTCGGTATGCAACTGATCCAACTCTCTCCAGAATTTCATATGGTCCAATGAACTTTGGACTCGGCTTTCCTTTCTTACCAAATCGCATTACACTTTTCCATGGTGATACTTTGAGAAAAACATGATCACCTACCTCAAAAGAGAGATCCTTCCTCCTGTTGTCTGCATAACTCTTCTGCCTACTCTGAGCTGTTCTCATGTGTTTCTATATCAGCTGAACTTTTTCTGCCGACTCTTCTACCAATTCTGGTCTCATCATCTTTCTTTCACCCACTTCATCCCAGAAAGCTAGATTTCGACACCGCTTCCCATATAACGCCTCAAATGGTGCCATCTGTATACTGGAATGAAAACTGTTATTATAGGAAAATTCAACCAAAGAAAGATGTTGGTCCCAACTTCCCTGATAATCCATCGAACAAGCTCGTAGCATATCCTCCAAGGTCTGAATTGTTCATTCTGACTGCCCATCTGATTGAGGATGAAATGTTGTACTAAAATTTAATTCAGTACCCAACGACTTTTGAAGTCCTTTCTAAAAGTTGTAAGTGAACCTTGGATCACGATCAGATACAATGGAGGGAGTAACTCCATGAAACCTGAATATCTCTTTAAGATACAAATGGGAAAGTTTATCTAGGGAAAATTATCTTGTATAGAAAGGAAATGAGCAGATTTAGTCAAGCGATCAATAATAACCCAGATTGCATTATTACCTCGAGATGTCTTCAGTAATCCCACAACAAAGTCAATGGATATATTCTCCCATTTCCACTCTGGAACTGGTAAAGGCTGAAGCATCCCTTTCAGTAACTGCCACTCTGCTTTAACCTGTTGAAATGCCAAACAGATCACAGTAAAATAAGAAATATCTCTTTTCATTCCATCCCACCAGTAATACTCTTGCAGATCTCTGTACATCTTAGTACTGCCAGGATGAACTGAAAAAGGAGAACTATGAGCTTCACATAACAACTCTCTCTTCAACTGTGAATCACAAGGCACACACAATCTCTTCCCAAATCTCAAAACGCAATCATTATCAATGTTGAATTCAGGAAACATACCTTTCTGAACCAGCTCTACCTTTTTCTGCAACTCACTGTCTTGCTTCTGTGCTTGCTTGATTCTATCTGATAGAGATGATCTCACTGATACCTGAAACAAAACATAAGAACATCCTGCACCAACAACTTCTATGCCTAAGTTCATCAAATCATTAACCAAAGGATCACGTTCCAAACGCAACATTTCTAATGAAGCATTACTTTTTCTACTCAAAGAATCATCCACTTTATTTGCTTTTCCGGGATGGTAATGAATTGTACAATCAAAATCCTTGATTAATTCTATCAATCTCCTTTGTCTCATGTTCAATTCTTTCTGAGTGAATATATACTTTAAACTTTTGTGATCGGTATATATTTCACACTTTACTCCATACAAATGATGCCTCCAAATTTTTAAACCAAAAACAACAGCAGCTAATTCCAAATCATATGTAGGGTAATTTACCTCATGAGTTTTCAACTGATGTGAAGCATAAGCAATTACCTGATCATTCTGCATTAGTACACAACCAAGTCCTTTCAATGAAGCATCACTGTATATAACAAACTCACCATTCCTGGAAGGTAGTGCCAAAACTGGAGCATTCACCAATCTTCTTTTCAATTCCTGAAAACAATCATCACATTCTTTTTTCCAGATAAACTTAACACCCTTCCGAGTTAGCTTAGTCATTGGACAAGATAACTGTGAAAAATTTCTAACAAACCTTCGATAATAGCCTGCCAAACCAAGGACACTATGAATCTCTATTACATTCGTGGGTCTTGGCCAATCTTCAACAACCTTTGTTTTTGCAGGATCAATGGTTATCCCATATTTAGAAACAATGTGACCAAGGAAATAAATTTGTTGCAACCAAAACTCACACTTTCTGAATTTCCCATACAATTTATTTTCTTCCAAGGATTGAAAAATGACCCTTAAATGTCTTTCATGCTCTTCTTTACTTTTAGAAAACACCAAAATATCATCAATGAAAACCACCACAAACTTATCCAAGAACTCATGAAAAATTCTATTCATTAAGTCCATGAATACAGCAGGTGCATTGGTTAGCCCAAAAGGCATTACTAAAAATTCATAATGGCCATATCTTATACGAAACGCAATCTTCAGAACATCTGCTTCCTTTACCTTCAGCTGATGGTACCCCGATCTCAGGTCAATCTTTGAAAAATACTAATCTCCCTGGAGCTGATCAAACAAATCATCGATATGAGGAAAAGGATATTTGTTCTTAATAGTGATTTTATTCAAGGCTCTATAATCAATGCAAAGTCTCATAGAACCATCTTTATTTTTAATAAATAAAACATGAGCACCCCATGGTGATGTGCTAGGTCGAATGAAACCATTCTCTAATAAATCTTGCAATTGCTCCTTCAACTCTAAAAGATCAATTTGAGGCATTCGATCAGGGGGTTTTGGAATTGGCTTAGCATCAGGAACTAAGTTAACAGTAAACTCAACTTCCAGATCTGGTATTATTCCAGGCATCTCATCAGGAAAAACATCAGGATACTCATTTACCACTGGCACATCATTAATCTGAACAGTTCCTTTATTTGCAATGATGTGTGCAAGGTAACATTCATTTCCATCTTTTACAAGTTTCTTGGCCTCTTGATAAGTTATCAATAGTAAGGGTTCATTCTTGTACACAAACTGAAATTCTTTCTGAAAAGAAACTTTTTTATCTCTACAGTCAATCTTAGCTTGGTAAATAGAGAGACAATCCATTCCCAGGATAACATCAAACTCTACTAGAGGTAGAACAATAAGGTTTTTAAGTAGGTTCTTTCCACAGATAAGGATAGGAAGATTCTTATAAATTATTTTTGCCTCAACATTTCCCCCAGGTGTTTTTACCAAAAGTTCAGGAGCCATTTCTTGAGATGGTATTCCCATTTTACTAGAAATGTTTTTAGAGAAGAAAGAATGTGTAGAACCCGAATCAAACAACACAATGGCATAATCTGAAAAAACAAACAAAGTGCCTGATACAACTTCATTTGATGTCCCGAAATCTGCTGAAGTAGTTGTAAAGGATTTCACCACCCCTTTCTGCTCGTAGTCTAATTGCTTCCCATCACTCAAGCTCTTTGTCGGAAACTCGTTTTCATAGTGAACCATCTCATTACACTTAAAACATTTCACTAACTGTAAATCAAATTTTGTCTTACCTTCACCTTGATCTTTTTCAGTTCAATCACGAGCCTTATGTCTCATCTTACCACATCGGTAGCACTTTCCAGAATTCATAAGACTTTCCCCAGCATGCCTTTTTCCACATTTATCACAAACTGGATACTTAGATTTCTTACCATTAGACTTTTTTGAAGAATTCTTCCCTTTCTCCTGCCACCTTGGTCTCTTCTTCTGCTGGTTTTATAGAACACTTTATCATCGGCAAACTCCATTTCCACTTTCTCAGCACATCGAACAAGCTTTTCATAACTTTTAAACTCACGAGAAGCTAATGCCCTTCGATATTTTGGCTTTAATCCTGTGTAAAAACGATTGATTTTACTATCAAGGTCTCGGATAAAATTTGGAGCATACCTTGCCAATCGAGTGAACCTCTCTTCATAGGCATCCACTGAGTCTTCCTCTTGCCTCAATTCCAAGAATTTTTTTTCCATCCTAAGTCGAACAGCCTTAGGAAAATACTTCTCAAGAAACATACCTTTGAATTCATCCCAGTCAAGTGCATCAATCTCATCAGCATCCATGATATTTTTAACCATATACCACCACTGATCTACCTCACCCTCCAAATGGTAAATAACAAGACTAACCTTTTGATTGTCTGAACACCCCATGACATCGAAAATATTCTCCTGTTCTTTAATCCACCCTTCAGCTAGAACAGGTTCAGATGATCCTCTGAATGATGGGGGATGTTGCCTCATGAAATGTTCCACCACTGACATGTTCCTCTGCGGTTGATCTGGCTGATCTCGTGCATGGATACCACCACCATTTATCCCTTGAGTCAACTATGCCATTACTGCAACAAACTATTCTGTTCTAATTCCGACCATCTCAGGATGCTGATTTGGATGGTTATTTCCTTCTGTATGCCTTCCTAGCACTGCTTCCCTGTTTCCTCTGCGGAAAACCATTCTGAGCAAACATGTCTTAGATGAAGCAACATTGTAATCTTCAAATGCTATATCTCTTCAATTTGACCATAAAAAAAATATTTTTGGATAATCATTCAATAGAATTCTAACTCCTAAAGTTATCTAGACCGACCATTGATACCAACTATAAGGCCCCAGCCTTAAACCTTACTTAATCTTGAGTTATTACAAGATTACACATTGAGGATCTTTTCGAGTTTAGAGTTTTAGAGAATTAGATCATAAAACTTGCATTACATTCCACATTTAAACAAAGTGGTTACATAAAGATAGTATTCATTTTTTCCCATCAATGGAACATATTTAGAATAAAACATGGATTCTTTCTTGACACTTCCTTGACACTATCATCATATCATGTACCTTTCTCTTGACCTGTGAAACAAATTTCAAAAAAAGACTTGGGATGAGCATAAAAATCTCAGTATGCGTTATATAAAAAAAATATGGAAAGGAAACATGAGTTCATATATACATACGAATGAAATCATACTTTACCCATAAAACATACCTCATAAAATCATGAATAAATCATAGAAATCATAAGACATAAAGGTAACTGGAGTCATTCATAACATTCTTACGTAGGGAGTAACCCACTTGGTTACGTTTGGAATACCCATCACAGTATATTCCCTAAATATCTTCGGAGAATCCTTAACATTTCACTCCTTTGCGTTACCCAATGCATTGGAGAGCTATATCGGGCTCACCCGCCCTCAGTTTATCACGAAACCACCTGTCTTCATAATAATACCCAAGAACCTCAACATAATCGTATCATATAAAACATGCATAAAGGAAACATAACATTTCCACCTTTCAATCACAAGATATCAATACAACACATTTATATAAAAACATTATAAAAACCATTTTAAATACCAAAATAAAAGAAAATTAAAACATGGTATTTATTTTTATTTTAAAAGGAAGGTATAACTTGTTGAGGAAGCCGAAACTCAAATAATGGTCACGGCGGCGGAGAAGTCGTTGTTGCCACATACGTACAACAAAACATTCCCTTTTGTCGTTTAGTAAAACACTTCATATAAAAAAGATTCCTTTTGGATAAATGTAAATTTCAAAGGGGTTTATACACCATATAAAATAAGGTTGAGTATAAAACAAAATATGCCTCAATGAAAGGAGATTGAGACGAAGTCCCATACCTCAGGTCCGACTTGAGTCGGTTGTTGTTTAAGCTCCTGAATAATAAACTTGAGTTAATTTCTACTTGTTTGATAACCTTTTTCAAGTTCATTATTCCTTTTATATCACTTATTTCCATGTCATGAACACTATGTAATTATTTAAGTTAATAACGGTCGTTTTAACGATCATTGGTACTTGAGTCAAAAATAAGCCCTTTATAATTACAAGTTGGTCATGTATCCATTATATCTAGAATGGTATTCATGATGTAGATATCATATATGTCCTATATATCTAGTACATGCATGCATTTATAATATTACATAATCATTTAGAGGTAAGAAATGAAATGCACCGTTCATGGAGACCGTAAATCGTACGTACGCATGAACGCTACTTTCATTTCTATTTCATATTTTATAGAATGGAATCATAATTATATAAAGGTATATAATAATTCCATTATAATAACATATATAATATCATAGTTCCATCATTTATATGTCCCACATATGGTATTTAACGAATCAAATCACTTTGATGGGGTGGTAGTCCGCACTTTCTTAAATGAAGATATTGTGTTTACCCATAATGGAAACCATAAATGTATGCCCAAAATGAAAAATAAAGAAGCTTAATGAAAACATAAACATATTATATATCATATATAAATATATTGTCATCTTAATGGCCACCTTTGAAGGTTTTAAAAGAATGTTGAACAATCATCGTTTCGGGAGGCCGAAATTCGCCATCCACAGAAACAGTATATTCTTTAACCATTAGATGTAGGTGTGTGTAAGTGTAGCTCAAATAATTATTATAACAACATTCTAGTATATTTAATATACTCTATTTGTGACAAAATAAATTAATAAAAAGAGTTTAGGGGGTTGGAAAGAAAAATAAAACAAAAGGACTCAAGTGAAGACATTACCTTAAAATCGGGTAACTCCCTTTGGTTTGAGCTCAAAGGCTTCCTTGGGAAGACTTCTGCCCAAAGTGAGGCTTCAAGGAGTAATATAGGGATTTGGAGAAACAAAATGTGCTGGTTTTGGCCGAGAAAAAGGCTTTGGGAGTGTGGGTAAGGAGGTAGAGGTGGGGGCCATTTATAAGAGGAGAGGAGGGGCACTCTTGGAAAGTAAAGAAATGTTACTTTATTTGAAAATTATTTTCGGATTAAAACGGTCCCAAATTGATATAATTCGAGTTAAAGGTGATAAGGGTTCGAAATCCACCCATACAATAGGTTTTGGACATGTGTAGGTCATATAGTTTACATTATCATTTAATTTTATTTAAATCCTTTATTAATGAGGTAATCGCTGCATCATCATGATGTCATAAATAATTTAATTTATTTAAAGTCTAAAAATTATGAAAAAACTACTATAATGTAGGAAATTGTTTTATCTTTCCAATGAATATTTATAGTCTAAAATATCATCTATGTAGAAAAAATGAAATTTTTTTACTTAGTTAATACATTCTTTGTCACATTTAACATTCTTTAAAAATAAAAAGATAAAAAGTCACTTTCTCATAAAAGTGATTCCATGGGGCCCCCATGATTGGCACAAGGCATCCCATGGTCGGCCATGAGACAACCAGTAGCCTTAGGACACATGTTTTGGTATTTTTGTATTATTATGATATCATTTTATTATCATTAACTACCTGATTACTCATTAATCAAGATAATTAAAGATAATTACCATTGTTACTATTCATAATTTCCAAAAACAAAAGAGTCTTAATTACATAATTTGGACCTTATGATTCCAAATATCTAATCAATTTTACCAAATTACAAACACATAAATTTCAATAATTTATTTAAAAATAATTCCCGTTGTCAAAACAAATAGCGGGTTTTTTTGAAACAATATCTATGAAAAGTTTGACATTAGTTTATGACCAATTCCAAAGTGAAATTAATCCTAATGATCACCATTGGATTAAATGGTAAAAATATATTCAAATTAATCTTTAAGACCAATTAAAAGGGTTACCTAACCATATAATTAAATTAAATGAAAAAGCAGTTTTGATGTAAAATGCAGTATTTTTTCACTATTCATTAAAAAATGAACATTGTCAGAAAAATACCAAAAATTTATCCAATGTAAATTTCAATGTCGCAATCATAATGAATATGTTTATTTTGAAAAATATATATTATAAAATTGCAAAAAGTTTTATTTAAAAAGGTTTTCCCATCAAAAGGCAGTAAAACAATCTTTTAAGAATATTAGTGTATTCCATGCTTAAGATTGGATTTATTTTCATTTTAAGCCTCTAAAATACTATCTAATTCATTAATAGACATAGATAAAAATATCTATTGTTAATTAAATACTTGGGATGTTACAGTTTCCATATAATATATTTTTTTCAATGTGTTTAAATAATTTTGCATGAATATAAGAATATTATTTGAAATACCACACTAATGGGTAGGAATTACGTATCATTATACTTTAAAAAAATATTTAGATAAAAATTTTCTCATTGAAAAAACATGTTTATCCTTATACTTCATTCAAAATATGTTATAAAACTAGATATATTTTAAATCATATTAATAAAATTAATCATATTTTGTTTTTCATAACTAATATTTATTATCTAATCACAATTCTTAATATATATAAGAACTTAGATGAAGATACACGTCCTTTAATTATTTTAATATGATCTCAATAAATTATTTTACAGTCACATGTTTATTGTGGAAACTCTCTACTTCAGTATTTGAATATAAACTACATATTTTATCAATCCCCCCAACAATTTCTAACACTTTTATATTTAAAATAGTTATAAAATATACATGATATATCATATGCTTTTTAGAATTGAAAATTGTTTTTTTATAACGTCCATATTAGACAAATAAATCCCATGGAGTATCAAAAACTCCTATAGGTATTTTGAATAATCCCATCCCATTTTATTAAACAAGATTTGTTAATAGGATATTCTAAAGAGATATACGTAATAAAGATACATATATTTTGACCATTTTAGAAAATACTTATGTATCTATGTTTTCAAAATTAAAACGCATTTACTTCATTACATAAAATCAACCTTTAATCTCTATGTTTAATTTATTTTTAATCTATTAAACCAAGTAATATTTTGAAAAAATAATTCATAAAATATACACATTATATCATATAACAAGAAGAATATTAGAATTGATTTTGATAACTAATGAATCTTTATGGAAACCTATAGTCTGACTGAGTCATTAACATATCCAACCACATTAAACTTAATTTTTTAAACACATTCATATTAAATATATGATTCAAAAATTTCTAAAATCATTTTAGACTGATGACATGGAACCCTAAATTGTATAATTCATCTTCACAAGTTGAATGATTTTAACACTTGGTTACTAAAGAAGTAAATTTCATTCCATATATAATAATCCATAATGAATTTTAATAAGTAAACATTTTTACTTAATAAATTTTATGATGTTTCCATTATTAGAATAATCTAACAAAAATCATTCCCTATCATGTATTTTCTAAATGTTTAGTTTGATGATGATGAATTTATTCATTTAAAACAAGGACTTTTATAATATGATTACCATGTTTTATTACCACATAATAAAAAAATGTATTCAATGGTATCCCACTAAAATGATTATCCCTTATATAATATCCATTTAGTAATACAAGATCCATATAATAATAATTTTTGAGTTTCTTATGAATATCTACCATTAGAAAACTATTTAGGTATGGAGTCATCCCAATCAAAATAGGTGTCCCTCTTGGATATTTGATTGGATAAATCATTATCCAAACCAAACATATGGATATAATAACCTATATTCCTAACATTAAATATTACTTATTAGTGTCTCTTGGAATGTGTAACCCAAATTGAATGCTAAAAAACTGACAAAAGATAGTATAAGGGAACCCATATTTACCAGAACACATTAAATAGGATAATACAGAACCACATATTAATTTCATTCCTTAATTAAGATAATATATGGGAACCCAACATTAGTATAATTTACCCGGATGGATGATCAACATATAAAAAAGTGAAACCTTATAAAGAATTGAACAATTAGTATTTGAGGAGGATTTAATCTCATCATGTCATCGCATGTTACATCCCTTCTATATATGCATGATCTAAGTGTTATAGTTTGAAATTATATTTTCCACCAAATATATATGTTCAATCCAAATTTATGTGTAACTCTTTAGTAAACCCAAATGTTTCTATTAGTCACCTAAAAATATAATTACATTATATTTACTCATATCCAAATTTATTATATTCTTAATTTATATGAATAATTCATGTAAACTTATAGTTTTATATCAAATTAACAATAACCACATGAAAAATCCTAGAGAAACAAGTCACCAACCCCATTCACCATTCTAGATAAAGCATAAGACTCCAGGTCAGTGTGTATTCTATCCCAAAGTGCCTCTACCTGATGATATTTTACTTAGGAGGAAATATAATCCATCATATATTTAAAACCTAATATGCATAAACTATATTCAATAGACAAATTTAATTTCATAACATCTATTTCAAAATAAGGTTAATGAATATGAAAAACTATGTGCATTATAGCTATATTCATCACATGAGAATGTTTGGGTCTATTCCCTATATGCAGTTTAGCATATAAACTAGGGTGTACTCAATCATTATATAGACAATTTATATACCTGAATAAAGTAGTGAATAAATTTTAAATAAATGAACAATTCATATATTTAAACATGATATAACCATTTTCATAAATAAAATATAACTATAATCACTTTATAATCATGTTATCATTATAGAAAATCCAAAATATTGAACATTAACATTTTATAAACATTTAATATTAATTTTATCATATTGATTACATCATGAAATATTTATTTTAAAAGTAATAAATTTTCATGAATTTTGAAATATTTATAATTCTAATTCTATTATGTAAACATTTAACATAATCTAAATATCATATACTCAATATAATTTATACCATGACCAAATAAATCATCAAAACCCTATAAATGTGACTTAAATAATGTCCAAAATAAGGCCCTTTATTTTGAACATTTCCAAAACAATGAATTGTGAAAAATTAACAAATTTAAAAAAAATACCATTATATTTTTTCCTTCTTTTTTAAATTTATAAACAATTTATAAATTACTATTGTGATTTCTAAATAGACACTTTTATTTCTAGACTATAAGACATGAAATATAGTTTATTAAAAAGTTTATTAAATATTAACATTTAATATTTAAAAAAATTATAAAAAATGATTCATGAAATTTTATTAATTAATTATAATCACTTAAAAATTATTAAATTAAAAACCTAGTTATTAATAAACAATATCCAAAAAAAAGAATTAATTTTGGTTCATAATAGATTTCTTTATTATAAGCAAACACAAGAGAATATAAAATTTGAAGGTTTTGTTTACCCATACACAAGAAACTCTTTTGATGTAAAGGTAACCCTGTTTACCTTTATATAGTAACATTTATCATTTTTCATTAAATAAAACATGACTGAAATTTAAGAAGGTGATTCTATGTAATTTTAACTCCATGAAACATTAATGTATGTCCTATATGTGTAATGATTATGTTTTGGGACCTTTACACAAAATATTGTAAGTGATTCTAAATATATATTTCATTTACATATACCAATTAATGTAAAGGTAATATTCCATTAACTTTACATAGAACCCTCTATGTAGATGTAAAATAGAAATGACATTTATATGGATATTTTCAACAAAAAGGTATCCAGGGATGACCCTTACATGAACCACCCTATTTAAGCATAAAATGGAAAACCCCTTATGTATATAGATCTACATAAGGGTAAATAAAAATTATCAATATGTAGAACTCTTATATGTAATGGAAATTCACTGTACAAAAAAATTTAGAAACCAAAAAATAATATATATTTTTTCTTGTTCTTATTCATTTCGTGTAATATTTCACAAAAAAACAAGAAAAATACACTAATTCCACATATAGGGGTTAAATGAGTATAATAACAATTATTAGAAGAAATAGAAATAAATAAAACAACATTACCTGGGGATCTCTATGCATGATAAATGATAAATTTGTATATAAATAAAAATTAAGAGCAATGTAAAACCATTCACCATACACCATAGAGAATTTGAGTCATCCTCATCATCATCATATGGTTTTATAAATATCAAACATAGAAGCCAATGGACATACCATTTCTATAGTTTAACCATGTTTCATACTAGATTGCACATTTTATGTGTGGGACTCTCTATCATACAAGATATTTTGTTGTCCCATGATGTGAAAGTTGTTGGAGAAAAAGATATTCTATTTTTCAAGAGGTTCAGTTAACCATCATCATACACCGCACCGCCTCCCCCCCCCCCACTATCATCACATTTTTAGGGATACAAATCTATAAGGTCTCCCCCATGATTTTTATTTACTCATATAGCCATAAAACATTGGTAGGAACTACATTGTCAATCCCATGAATCACATTCATGAATAAACAACTCATGACCTGGTACATCTAATATAATGGATCCTTTAAGAATGAGGATGCGCCCGTAAGGGGCTCTCTCTCTAGGTTTCCCTCTCGCCTCCACAGGCACCTTCGTGGCGGAGGGCGCGACGCTCCTTCTCGATATCGATGGGCTGGTGGAGGTTTCCTGCTATTGGCTTGCGTTTCGTGGTTCCTTGCTGGCTGTGGAGATGCACTAAGGACATCGGTGGTTTTGGGTTCAGATCTTCTGGTGTAAGACCGGTCTCCGTCAACGGCATACTCTCTGGAGCGCCTTCGGTTCTGTTCTATGCAGCTCACTGTCATCCTCTGGGGTGTTTCTCAGCGTTTGAGGTCTACGCTCATGCGTCGGTGTTTTGGGGGCTCCGACTCTTCTGAGGTGAGTGAGGGGGGGGGGGCTCTATTGCGTCTGATGCAGTCAATCTAGTCGGTGGCGGCGGGGTTCCCGTTTTAGGGTTTTGTCTTTTCCCTGCTGGATTTGAGGTTCTTCACTCTTTGTGGCGGTGTGGTTGTTTGGTTTGCGTGGTTTTTTTTTTGTGGTTTTGTGAATGGATGATTTTCTGAGTGATGACGGCGGTGACGACGGTGTCAGATTGGTTTTTTCCGGCGACCGGTGGGATGTTGGGAAGGTGACGACCGCGATGACGGTGGTGAGGTGCTCTGGTGATGGTGCTCCGGCGACGACTGTGAGGTGGCCCGGTGACAATGACAGTGGTAGTTTCGAGATACTGCTGATGATGTTGACTGGTTGGAAACTAGATGGGGATTTCGACGTCAACTTGATCTGCGGTGGGTGACGATTTCCACGCTCGTGTCTCGAGGTGGCTCTTGGAAATG
This sequence comes from Viscum album, assembly GCA_963277665.1. NCBI lineage: Eukaryota > Viridiplantae > Streptophyta > Magnoliopsida > Santalales > Viscaceae > Viscum > Viscum album. Next base: position 910,643,718 of record OY728162.1, on the reverse strand, counting down.
ATGAAGGGGGACATGCGGTCAGAAAAAATGGAAAGCGGTTTGGGTTTTGTGAATTTGAATTTTTTCGTTCTGGTGTTGGCGGGATGTAGAGGCATGGAAAGGAGTGCGGTGATGGCATGCTGATCGAGGACAGCTAGATGGTTTTTTGAGTTTGAAATTTGAATGTTGTTTTGAAATGTATGGCACGGGGATGTTTTGTAATGGGTACCGGCAACCCTTAAACTGGTTTTCTTTCTCTTTTTAATAAATGGTTAGAGGGTTATCCTCTGACAGCTTTTCTGGTAATGGATCCTTAATGATAGCTAAAGTGGAAGATTCACTTGAATGATAAAGTTTTATTATTTTTTCCATATAATGATCAATTATATATCATATGTGGCATAAATAATATTGTAACATCCCATCCCAACTCACTATAAATAGTAACTAGACTAGTGGCGTTAAGTGACCTAGGCATTCCTCCACACTTGACAAAGGTTTCTGACTAGTAGTGGTTATCAAAGGTAGTACGATGGGGAACCAATATCCTATGTTTTAGAGAATCAATAATAGCTGAAAAAACAATATCAAACATATCCAAGGTATAATATTACATAAAAACAATATATATACTACCCATGCTCTGGAAAAAGGAAAATTAGACATACATAACTACAAGGCTGATCTTCTATTAGGCTGATCACATATACAAGAATAAAAATAAAATAATTGGTAAATATTAAAAAATCATGGTTGATCCACTATAATCATTTACTATCACCTCGTCAAAAACTCCAGGTCCTATTTGAGATGCTCTAGCTTGATCAAGAAATTCTTGTCCATATCCCAACCTGATGTTGTAATACGTGGGGTATTCTTGGGTACCAAAGTACAATGTAGGCCCAATCATGGGGGGAGTACAAACCTCAGTAGATAATTGCTAATTTTGTTCTCTAAATAATGGAAAATTCAGTTATATGATCGTGTGATGTTCTTTTATAAAGTATAAATCTTCTTAAATAAATAAATAATGCAAACGAAAATATGTTTATCAACCTAGTGTTGGTGTTTCTATAAGTACATCATGGTGGGACCTCTGAAAATAGTAGAAAAACCTCCATGATGGCATAATAATGTGAATCATTCCACCCCCAATAACAATCATTAATCCTCATGTCTATGACACCGATCAGCCATACCAACATTATCCAGTGTCGGGGTTCCTCTAAAAATTTTGTGAAAACTATCCCAACAAGTAAATGATTTCAGTCTCCCTGGTATACAGAATAAGTATCATAGACATCCCCTATGGTAGTTTTCTTATCTATTGTATAATCCCACAAGTAACATGAACCTCCACTATAGGGGTTTTCTCAGCCAAGGTATAATCCGACAATTATCGTGGACCTACCCTATAATAGTTTTCTCCACCGGTAACCAAGACTGCCCCATGGTAATTTTCAATAAAAAATAAAGGACTACCCTCGATGGGTGTTTTCTATTCAATAGACACAACAATAAACATTAGAAATATTAAAAGTCAATATCTTAGGAGACTTCTCATATGTATTCCACTAAAAAAATGAAAACACTTTCACTCGAGTGAACACATAATTATGGAACACATCGGGTTCCCCTAAGTTGCATCCTATACTGAACATCTCATAAGGGTCCCTTAATCCCAACTCATCTCCCGATTCAACAGTTGCCATAAGGGTGATGGTCTTAAGTACATACCTTATCCAAAGAACTCTATGTCACCTTGAACACTGAACTTATCCATTTATCTCATCTGGTTCTACCCCTCCGAGGTAGTCAGGTCATGGTGGGTAAAGAACACCTTATGGGCATCTCACATACCTGAAGGTATTCAGGAAGCACTTAAATCTCACAAGGATAACCCTTAGACCATTCATCTAATCCCTTAACTAACTTCTACCAAGATGAATCTAAAGGGTCATACTCATAGGTATTTCATGTCACGTTCAGTGGGCTACATCAATTATATTCCAGACATGGAACATACATCACAAGACACATACTGATAGTCAGAGACTCAGACATCACAAGCCAAGGAAAACTGATCAATTACAAAGTCTATCAAGGCCTTGAAAATTTTTGGATCGTAGTCAGGTTAATGTTAATTTAAAGAGGAAATTCATTTTAATTTGGAAACATAGGTTATTTCTGTTAAGAAATACCTTGTTAATGTTACAGGTCATTGCCTCTAGGGAGAGATTTCATGCCACAAGTACCATAAGAACTGATGGAATACCGTATGTAATGTATATGATAACCCCATCCTCATTATGATGTTTCCCCCCTTTTTGAAGTTTCAGTCTAACAGCTCCATCTATGCTCTCTGAAACCCTTGCATGCCCAACTGGTCTCATCCCAACTCATCCAGTCACCGCCATTCCACATGAGGCTCAAAAAGCCACCTAATATCCTAAATAAATTAACTTTATAATTTACAATTAATTTATAAATATAGTTTAACAAATTAATGAATGATTAATGTTCCCCATATGGCCTCGTCATGTAGAAATTGTGACCAACCACTTATTGGAGGTCAACAGCCAACCCCCGTCATCATCTCAGGATGAATCCCTAACCAAAATCTCAATTCACATCATTTGAATAATTATAATTCAATAAAACCAATAAATAATTTCATTAAATTTTATAATGGGGTTTAAATAATGGAAAATGGTAGGATAATGGTGTCCCAAATCATCTTCTCACTAGAATTATAAAACTCCCCATAAAAATGGATGACGTTACCCTTATCTAGTCAAATTTATATAAAATTACTAAACTAAATCAATATTAAATCAACGCGAATGATGGATAGTTTGGAATTGATTAAGATGAGGAGGTTTTGCATAAACCTTCCAAATAAAATGAAAAATAACACTAACCAAAATCAAGGGGAATAATAAAGTGGTGGGGATGGGGGCCTACCAATCATACACTAAATATAAATAAAAGTAAATGGGGATTTTTCCTTAAACAAATCAAGGTTGAATGTGTAATTTCCACACTAAAATCCCAATCACCTGGTCGTTGAGCCTCACTATATGGTCAGGGCCAAGACACTAGATCACCACAACTCAGATTGTTCCTGATAGCTACTGGATCCTAGAATCCCATCCTCTCTAGATCTCATTTGATGCCTTTAAAAGAACACCAAATCCAATTCAAACCTCATTTAATTTATAAAAATCATAGTTAAAGTATTGAAACTCTCAAAATTAAAATAATAATTGAAAACATGGATCTAAAGCTAATTGAAAACTCTAATTTCCCTTGAATTTTAAAATAGTTATACAGACACATTATCATTTAATGTCCCCAATATAACACTTCTCATCCTCAAGAAGCCTCAGTGGATATAAAACTATCCATATCAGCTATCATGGGTCCCCAGTTCTCACTCCGTGTAAGTGTTCCATCCCAAAATACTAAATGAACTTCTAATGTGTAACTATAATCATAAGGTTATTAAATCATTGAATCCTGATCCATCACTCAAATTAAATATATAAATATCAATATGGTACTTCACAGTGCATTTATAACTTAATAAGTCCATGTTTTCTCTTCCAATGGATCATTTATTCTATGATGCTCCCCACTATAAGTCTTAGATATTATGGCCACATTCAACCAGTAGTGTCTTCCAAACAACATAATTTCATACCGAAGAATATTACCAACCACCCAGTGTCATGTTGAATACATTTCAAAACATAACACACCAAAAAAATCATTAATGATGGTAATCTATAGTGATGTTTCTCATCATTCAAAAATACAAGAAAAAATGGATTCATACTCGATGTCCCTGAAACAAGCCTACATACGTTAAATTTTCCATTAAAATTATATTTCATCTATATTGAACATCTTTAAGTACAATATAATAAACCAGAAGATATTATGAATGCACTGCATCCAATTACACAAGAAGATGACAATCATACCAATTCTGGACAACTTCTACAAAAATTACTCATCTTTAACAACCAACTCTCTATGTCTTTACGCAATCATGGTGGCTTATTTCTCAGAGGTATCCCATGATCATTGGATCATGATCACCAAGTTCTGATCCTGACTCCTGGTATGATTCAATAGTTGATCCCTTGGATGACGGTTTATATCCATCATATTGTACATCGAGAACTAATTCTCTACTGATCTAATGCACCCCTCGATCATCAAAAATTCATCCTGAGTTTGATACCAATGTTCCGAATCCATTTAAATATTAATCTAAATAACCACCCATCATTAAATATGTGGTCTCATTTAAACCTAGACCATGTAGTTTTTCTCATCCCAATTCTCAAACAATCATCCAACTATTTAGCCGACGCATCCATGGTCCCTATCACATGAGGGTTGTATCACCTTGGATGATAACAAATTCCCAACCATGGTCATGCTCTAATTTTCATGTCATCAAAATGAATTTTTTGATAATCATGGACCATCATCAAGCTATCATTGAACATGATGACTAGATATGAATTTCAAATTCTTATCCAATCTCAATTCGGAATATTCAATTATATAAATGTCTATATATCATTGGAACACTACTAATGGAATCCACAATTATTCTTCTAAAATGGATTTCATGTCCTCCAACAGCCTATGGTGGACTCCCCACCAAATGCATTTTCATACCAATCCTCAAGAGTATCACCAAATGGATAGAAAAATAAAATGTGTACCGCTCCTCCCAAGCCATGATCATCATATTCCTAGGATAATATGCCCAAAAGTAATTCAAAAAACCATTAATGGTCCTTGGACTAGTCACAAACATTTCCAATTTTAAATTCTATATCCAACATGAAAAATAAGAACATACAAGACCAGTTTCCTTTAATCACACTTGGTGTACTCTCCCATACCACCCAGTTATTGAAATGTGAGTCACACTTATGTGCGTTGTATGTCATTTGGACTTGGTATACAAACATAATTCAGTAGATGAACATACCTCTTTCATATTACTTTCAACAAGAAATATTAATTTTAGTTTCTCCCATCTAAATAAATAGCCTGAAATATCAAATGTTTCAAGGTTTACCACCCAAGACTGCTAAAAATTCCCCTACCACCTATCAACTCAATCCAACTAATATCACCCTATGCACCCCTCCACAAAATTGGGAACTTCATTTATACCCTTATATAATTAATGACCACCCACCAATAGAAATTGCTTCTAATGTCAAGTGAATCTACCAACACTCTCACCAAACTTCCAAGGTGGTTAAAAAAAACATGGTTAGGTAACATAATGTTTATACATTTGAAAACTGTAATCAATTCCAAAATACCAATAAGTGAATATTATCTCCTCAAGAAACACTAAAGTACCTCCATGCACATCCCATGCATTATAGAACTTTAATTACACCAATCTAAAGAAAAGTAACCTACATTATCCTTCTATGATAATAGCATCTAAGGAATCGACATGCCATTATTTGGTATTTGGTAGCACCACGGAATACATATCTCAACCCAAAGTATCGTACCATGATTCCTTCATATAAGAAAATAAAAAATCGTGTAAAACCTATCACGAGTTTCCCACACACATTACTAGTCACTGAATCACTAAGAAGATCAAGTTGCATCTTGAAAGGACCCAGATCATCTTTTTCAGGTATGGATCTTGTTTTCAGGTGTTTTTTAAAAAATGGGTAGAATCTAGAAATTTATGGAGTACACGCCGTGTACCTGGTTGCCGCAGGTAGGCATGTACTGGTCATGTAACAGCTGAGTATGTGGCCATGTGAGGTGACCTAGAGACCGCCTAAAGTTGGGCCCGGTAATGGAGTATACACGCGGTGTATCCTCAGGGAACACACCATGTATTTTTATTTTTAATTTTTATATCAGACTGGGGTAGCATCTCATCGACATAAATATCTTCTTCTAAACCCATCTCATCCAGAACTGACAGATATCACTAATTCTTCTTCAATCCACATTTTGGTCATTTGTTCTCTAAATCAAACATCATCGACTGTATTTGAATCACCACAGTGAGTTTTTCCATATTCTAGAGCCTCTCCTCTTGATTTATCCTCTTTTTTGAGTTATTCAGGGTTGAAATTTATGAAATTTTTGTAGATTTGCGACATTCTATGTCATATCAAAAGTTCAAATTGAGCTATATCGATCGTACAACATTGAGTTAGGTGGGTTATGCCTTTCCAAAGATATCTTTGAGTTATATGGTCAAAAGGTTTGTGATACCCTAGTTTGGGGTATTGTGTGTTTAGGTAATTTAACCCTATTAATGCATGTTATTCTTGGTTTTCTTGAGTACGGGTGTTTGATTGTGAATAGTGTTTATTACCTTTCTATGGATGTGTTTTCCATGTTTGTTTGATTTTGGTATTTGGGTCTAGAATTTTTTATTAGGCTATTTTTTTCTTTTCATTCCTATTGTTGTTAGGATAGAGTAATTATTATATGACATGTTTATTATATTCATTATAGTTGTTTAGCTAAGAAATATTTTTATATTCACTTTTTCTACTGGATATTGTTTATGCACAATTGTATTACACCGGGCTCTGGGAACCTTGTGTAGTGACACCGTAGGGGGATGGATGTTGAGGGCATCCCCAGAGTGTCTATTATAATTTTAATGTTGACATTCGATAGGGGGTGGACATGAGTGATCCCTCAGTGTTTCTGAAGTTCCACATTGTGAGTCCACATGGGGAATTGGATGTTGAGTGCTTCCTCAGAGAGTCTTTATTTTAAAATTACGAGACCACTATGGGAATTAACACTGAGTGCTTCCTCAGAGAGTGTTAATCTAAGATAAATCATATGGCTTATACTATGAGAACATTTCAGAGGTTTTCTTGTGTTTATTTTGTTTAATAATCTCTAAATGTAAATGAATGTATTTAAAACTGTAGGATTGTTTACCTAGAGTACTTCCATGTTTATTACTTCATTTTTCATAATTGCTTACAATATATATTAACTGAAAGTTAGGAACTAGTATTTTTGGTGTTTTCCAAATGGGATTCATCTCACACATTTTTGGGTCACGATTTCGGTCACAAAAAGATTATATTGTTGTTGGTATACATAAGGGAAAGATCCCTTCTAGTTTAGGTACTTGATTGTTGTCGCGCAGGAGAGCATGGGACCAGGCTGAGTCTTGGTATGTTGTTAGAGTTTACTCGATTTCTTGGTAGTTTGGTTTAGTATTGTATTTAATAATTGTGACTGGTTTGGCTGCATTCCTACACATATGTGACATGAATCATTTATATATGTCCTCTAGTTGTTCATATACTTTCAGTATCCCACTGTTTACTTATTGTATTGTATTAGTTCTACTGATGCTATTATCTGTTTTTTTCTAGTATGTTACTCTACCAATTCCGGAATAGTTTCTCAAATATCACACCCAATGACCTCGCTACTAGTCAAAAGCCTCTGGCATTCTGGGAAATTCTCTTGAGGTCATGTGACCAACCGGGTACAGGGCACCTTCGGGCAGCACACAGAACTAGGACATTACACATCTCAAGGGTTCTCAGGTTCTCTCAATCATCACATAAAACATAGTTCATAACTCATATGTAACATTATATGTTCCTATCTCAAATCTCACAGCACATAGCATGTAAAATAAACTACGCTAGGGTCTCACACATACACATCTATCATGCATCTTATGCCACCTCATCTACCTTCTAGGGAACTAATTCTCAGTGAGAATCCACTTATGGGATGACCCCATAGAAATTAGAATATAATTTTTTTCCACAACCATATCCACTTCATCACCCCAGATGATCACTATCAAGGGAATCATAGTCACTATCTTGGTTAAGTATAATATCATTCCGAGCTATGTGGGAAAATTCTATAGTGTTTGTTATAAGATCATTAAATAAATGAAACTAAAAAATTACCACCCACTATGGGGTGTCCAACTATGGAATTATATTCCTTAATGGCCTACTAGATTCCATGAAACTCTTATACACATAGATCTGCATAATCAATATCATGAATGAAAACATCACTATATGTCCACTTGACATTTCATTAGAATAAAATAAAAATACATTGATTCATAAAAACTTAATAGGCCACTAAGGGTTTATATGAAAAATCTCCATATGAAATTTTGTCGATACCTTTAATCGTTAGGCCTCAGTCATCAGGGATAAAAATAAAACACTTGTAGGCATACATTTTATGTGAATCTTGTATGTTGAATCATGATTCATGAGACACCTATGGATTCTTTGGTATAATATTCAGATAAAAAATAAATCATAAACCTCAAAAATAATGTGTTACACGATAAGTGAAAATCATATAACTATAAAATCCTAGATTAATAATAGTAATATCAATCCTCTAGTAACCTAGAAATTCTATCAGAATAGGTATTCATGACTCACCATCCATGTATCCATAACTATCTCCAACAAATTCCCATATATCCTAGATACCATATCCCAAATAATTTGAAAAATCGAAACAATAATTCACTATTACACCATTGTAACATCTTATACTATATTTCTACCAAGATAAACATAAATAGTTGTGTTTCTTGACCTTAGATGGGTCTACTCATACTCCAGATGTTATCAACTAGTAATAGGGGAAAAGGTTGTTCCATGGGGAGACTCTATCACTTTCATTAGAGTATATATAATAGTTTAAAATACATTAAATATTGAATACATACATCACAACAAATAAAATAAAAAAAAATACGAGTAAAAATTCTCTAGAAAAAGAAAAGTAGACATAAAAGCATTTGAGAAGAAATACCCCCAAGTTTTATCACATATAAAAAATAAAAATACATTAATATGTAATTTTAGAAATAGAAGTGTAGGAGGATCCAATAAAATCTATGACCCTCACCTCATCATGAACTCCAACCACCATCTGACCTCTTCGAACTCGATAATGAAATCATGGAAATTATGGCATCCTAAACATACAACGAGTGAGGGACACTTAGCTACCAAAGTGAAATGATATCTACAGAATGGTGTGAGTATAGAACTCACTATAAAACATCAATGTAATACATTATATAACTAAAAAATATAGTAATATGTGTATGTGAAATGATATAATAATTTAAATAACTGCTATAAGTAAATAAATAAAATGGACGAAAATACATATTTTGGCCCAATGTTGGGGATCCTATGAGCACATCACAATGACCATGCTAGCCCCAATATCACAACTAATATGAGTGTTTGATAATATAACCTGATAAAATCCCAATAACTATCATTTATCCTCTTTTCTAGGATCCTGTTTGACCATACCTTCTTCACCCAAAGCCAGGGTTCCTCTGAACATGTTGCGAGGATTGTGTAATCTATTAAATGACATAGTTCCACCCAGGTATAAAGAATATATATCACATACCTTTTCAATGGTAGTTGTTTCGTATACTTCATAAGACCAAAACTAACTATGACCTGCCCTATGGGAGTTTTCTCTTCCAAGGAATAATACCACAAGTAAAACATACATACACAATGGATGTTTTCTTAAAAATTAACCATGAACCTACAAGGGAACATTATATTCTTAATAAAACTCCACCCTAAGGGAATTTTCCATTTTACTAACAGATAAAAAAAATTCAGCACTTCGGGGAAACCAATCCCCAATTTACAAAAAGAACAATCAAACCCCTCTCACTAGATTCGACATATCCCTTGGGAACCCATTGGGTTCCTCTAAATCATATCATGGAATGAACACCTTATAAGGGTCCCTAAACATAAACTCATATCTTGGGATGAAACCTATCACAATTCTGATCTCCTCAATCCAATCCCCAATCAAAAACACTCCAAGTTGGTCTTAACACATAACTTGTTTATTAATCTCGTTAGGTTATACCCCTCAAGGGTCTTCATGTCATAGTATGGAAATAAAACCACATGGTCATCCAACCTAGATGGAGGCCTAGTTTCATCTCATGGTTCTCTCATGGATCACCAATATGCAATTAATTTAAGAATATAACTAACCTCTACCTAAAACTACATAATGGACTCTACTCCTAATCTTTTTTCCTCACATTAACTAGATAACATCATTTATATGTAAACTAGAGTACATACATCACAAAACTCATCATGATAGTAAAGGCCTCAACTTTTACTGGCTGATGAAAACTAGATATATCTAAATTCTACTTGTGTCTTGGTAATTTGGGGATCCTAGATAAGGGAATAATAATCTAAATAGAAAATTTCTTTTAATTTAATCACACAATATTCTTTAATTGAGAAATCAATTTTTAACATAACATGTAAATGACTCATTGGTGAGACCGCATTCCACATGTACCATAAGAAATTTATGAATTCTGTGGGTTGCATACTTAATACTACCTACCTTATTCTGAAAATTTCCAATTTCAAAATTTCATTCTCTAACAACTCTATAAAGTCTCATCAAAAACCATAAAAGCCTAACCAAGCTTGTCCTAACTAATTCTCCCACCAAAAACCCACTCGAGGACCAAAATAAAGTTGAATAACACATATAAATTAATTATGGTATTTATAAATAATTTATCATCTAAATTTAATAAAGGAATAGATGATGAAAACTCATCTGAATTCCCTATTACACCAGAACAATGGAAAACCACCAATGGGAGGTTTTCAGTTGACCCCCATCATCACCCCAAGTGAAATCCATAATATGCACCACCATTCAAAAAAATAAAATAATTTAAATTTATATAAAACATTATGTAATCCATTAAATAGCATTACCTTGTTGAAATGATGGATGAAATTATTCTGATGTGGTCTAATGACATATCCATCCCCTGCTTCATGAAGGACCCATCCTGAAAGATTTATTTAACCATATATAGTGAAATCACAATAAAATCACTAAAACAATTCAATGATAAATCAATGATAAATATGGATGAGATTGAATGGAAGAATTATTGGAGCATGTACATTTACCCACTGATGAAAACACCTCATAATACTACCCCAAATCATTTGGAATAAAAAAGGGGGAGGGTAAGATGTCCTTCATCCCTGCACGAAAGGGAAAATGGACAAAGGGAACTACACAAATTAAATAACCTAAGGTGAAAATGTGTTATTTTCTACACTAAAATCCCCACTAGCAGGCAGGCGGATTAGGGTTGAAAACTACAAGTATCCCAACCACCCCAGGCCACATTTGATGACTTGTTGAGAACCCCAACTCTTATACGAGCTTTGTTACATATTTAAAATACCTATATTGATATTTTATAGCTCTTATAATATTATTTTTGATTCATTGTTCAAAATAATTCCCCTAAACTAATTAAAAACTCATATTTCCTCTTAAATTTTTAACACCCATACATAGATAGGGTCAAAAAAATATTGCAATAAAAAAAACCATACTTTTCTTGAAAAATGATATGGCCCATATATATGTCATATAAATATCTTTTTTATGTAATATATATATCATTTTCTTGGTATTTTGTGATATTAAATTCTTAATATATAACCTATTTTTTGTATATAGATAAAAAAATTCTAGGTTTTTATACTTTCTATATAATTCATAGGGACTCTTAATGGTAAATGATGTGTATATTCAAGGTGTTTCATGTAGTTTTTAATGTTTAGAAAACATTGTGTCTTGAATAACAAAAAAATTGTAGAGTATATCATGAAAATATTCATAAGAATTAATTCCATGTATATAAACTATGCATGATAATGAGCTTACACATGATAATTATGATATGTATAGGAATTAATTACATGTATATATATTATACATGATAATGATCATACACATTTCTAGTTACACGTCATGTCATTTGAATAAACATGACATTTAGAATTTCAAATAAATTAATTATTTTATTATATAACTAGTTTTTAACTCGTAAATTTTATATTAATGATAATCATGTTCAAATTTATTCAATCTTTTTTTTAAATGTGTCTTTGTTTAACATGTGGATGTTCTTAGGCGTGATTGACCAATTTATTCATATGGTTTATTTTAATTAATTTATTATTATATAAAAATTGAATTATTAAATTAAATTTATGATCTATGAATCATCACATAGTCTTTTTATATATAGGCTAACATAACCATAATTTCTTTTATGTAACCCCAACCCATTTCCCCATAAAATATGAGTGGATAATTTTTTTGCAATAAGGAAATCCCTAGAATGTGTAAATGGTTCTAGGATAAGTCATTACGATACAATCAATGGTGATACACAAGTTAACAGAAGAATATTGTAACTCGAACCCATCATAGCTAAATGAGTTTTCCCACTATGTAAAATAGTTGGTTTATATTCCACTTGATCAACCAACCAGTAGTAAAAGAATAAGATCATACCATACATTTATTTTAATTAACTAGTTCATGGTTATTTATTTATTTTTTCAATTCATTTTTATTTAATTTTTTAAAATGGTCACAAAATGTAAAGGAATTAATAATCATGTAATATATAATAAAATAAATTGTATGTAGATTGTTTTATTAAGAGATGAGAAATTAATTATGTAAAATCCATATAATATTAATAACCATTATAATATATAAAATAAACCATATACATGACTAAGAACAAAATACACAATATAAGTATTAAGGAACACATCGCCATTTATCAGTTATATTAATATATAAACATAGTTGATGTGTTCTTCAATCCCTAATGAATAATGATTTTAATTATTGGTGAGTTTTAACAATGATATCAGCTAGACATAAACAATTTTTTATTTATTTTAATAGTCATAATAATATCAATATAATTTTGAGACAAGTGTTAAGAAAATCCTAGTAATGATTTCAGAATTAGGGAGCCCACTCCATATATGATGTAACTGCTTGTTTTTTCATTTATACATAACACCATCCAAAATATCTTTGTAGAATTTTCATTGATATATTATGGGTCATGAGAAGGAAAATACAGATCATTTCCACTATAATATCCATGTAACATGATATTTTAAATCAAATGATGATAATAATGGGAATTCAAAAATTATTGGGAGATAAATATAATATATTAAATCACACTTTTGGTAATCAGTATAATATATTAAAAATATTTTTTTCTTTATTATATAAAATTAATTTCATTTACCCATGACCTTATCCATGTGATCACAATTGTATAAATATAGACTCTAAATAAAATCAAAACATATTAGTGGTGTAGAAGCTTGAACATTGTATTATTCCAAGAGAAAAAGTTTTTTCTTCTAGTATGTAGTTCTATATAAAAAAAATTCTATATAGGATAATGGGTTAGTTCATACTATATTATAGAAACATGTGTATAATGCATTGGATTACTAATGCCTCATGTGAACATTAATGTATTGTGAGTTCTAGAGTCTTCATGATAATATGAATTAATTCGCCATATTATTTTTTCTCTATTATATTTATTAGTAGATAGTAATATTGAAGAGGTAAGTGATATCTAAGTCTCAATTTACATGAATCTTGGCGGTTTTATTCCTTCTAAACCTCATTAGTAAAGATGATTGTATATATTTAAAATTTAGAGATCATGGTTTTTAAGGCATCCAATGGACTTTCTACCAAAATTTTATATGACTCACTACCTTAGTTCTTAACCAATTTAGTTTTGAAATTTAAAATTTACAATACTGATAAGTATCTCATTGATCTCTTTACTCCTATTTGTTTGGTGGAAAATAATATGATACAGAAAATCCACCTTCCCTTATATTGAATAAGAGGAAGGGAAAAGAAAATGGCATAAATACTTACACCAAACCTAAGGTACCATTTAAATACCTTACTAATATAATGAGGCACAAGGGGTAGGCTAAAGAACAATATATAGTGTTTTTCATTTTTGAATAAGGGACACTGGATAATGAGTTGAATCTTATTGAAGAAGTAGGGGTAGGCTTCAAGTGTTTTTTCTATAAAATTTAATATTTATTCTTATATTATTTTATTAATAGATATATCTAGTACTTCTCACTTATGTATAAATTTATTGGGACCACGTAGATTCAAAAAGGTTCCACAAAATTTAGTGGATCTCCAAGATGCCAAAATAGTAAGACTAGTTTCACTAGCTATTTGTGATTACTATCAAGCCTTTCTAAAGAATTTAATCTAGTTTTTAATGAATTTTTATTTTTTAGTGATACTATAATAATTATATATGTGTACAATTTAGATATGGATTTACTTATTTTTATCTTCAAAAATAATAGTTTCTAGTTTTTTAAAGATAAAATATGTCATTGTTTGGAACATTTGATTAATGGACATTATAAACTGGAATATGAAATAAAAGTTTTGCTAATAGATAATAAATTAATTTAACATGATGCATATCATAAAAAGATATGGAATCATTATGTGAGTTCTATAAAAAATAACTTCTTAACAAATTTATATTATGAGGGGTATTCAAATTAATTTGAACTAAAACCACATCATATATTCCACTCATGTTTGAAAGGTAAACTCTCCAAAGAGAAATTTTGTGGAAAGGCAAAATATGCCATATAAATACTTAAATTTGTATATAAATATGTGTGTAGACCTTTTATAGTTCAATCTAGAGGTGTATATTCTTAATTCACAATGAGTTTATCAACTTAATGAAGTATTGGTCCGATTACTTTGAGAAATTTAAGGGGTTCCAGAATGACGTGGATAATCATATTCGTAAAAATTAATAAATCTATACTCATAACTTGGGTAAGAATTTATTAAAAAAATAATCAATTATCTAAGGATTTTTGGGATTTTATCTCCACCCACCCCTCCTTATACAAAACATTGGTAGTACTTCTGTTAAAGTAGAACTAAACCTTGTTGGACAAAGTGAAATTAATGATGAGTCATATGAGTCATCCATTATCATACTGAGAATATAAATTACAAAATTAACTTCATTTAATAAACTGAGTAACATAAAAAGAATAAAATGTCATTCTCTGTGAAATATGATATGAGAATTATAGAATTATCTCATATATATATATGATTGTTGTTATGTGAAGTGTTTTTCTAGTATATCACTAGCAAATAACCTTCACCCCAAGGCTCTAAGTTTATAATTATTTCATATCTAAAAGAAACTAAAGGATATCATCTGCACATCCCCTCAGATAAAATGATTGTGGTTGATATACATCCAATTTTTCTTGATAATGATAACATCTCAAAAAATTGATAGTTGAAGCATGGTCATCTTCTATGAAGTCAAGGATCAAGATATATCATAGTTAGCACAAGAAAATAATCCACACTGTCCAATGTAATAGTTTATTATATGGATATAAGTGATTCATAAGAGCACCATAGAGGTTAGAGAATTTGAGATATATGATATTATAGTCACTAAGAATGGAGACAGATTATGAGATGATAGTGATGAACTAGTATCCTATGAGGATGTGGTTAGTAGATCATAAGTTACAATGTGGAAGGAATCAGTAACTTATAAGAGTGATTTCATAAACCAAAACCATGAATTGGTTATGGATTATCCTCACATAGATGTAAAGCCCATTGGTTGAAAATATATATTCAATAAAAAATGGATGTGGATGTTATATTCTATTTTGATAAGTATTGATATATAGTAAAAAATGTTTAAAACACTGAAAGAATAGAATTTGAAAATCATTTTCACTATTTAAAAAGAAAAAATCCAATATAGTTATATTTGTTATAGTATATTACTATGATTTAAAAATTATAAAAAATGGATGTAAAAATAGATTTTTATGAGGGGAACCTTGTGGAAAAAATATATACAAGAAAATTAGAATCATTTTTTAATCAATGGGATTCTGATAAGATATGAATTTCAATATAACTTTTAAGGGTTAAAACCCATATTAATCTTGTAAATTTTATTTTAATTAATCCATATGACAATTTATTTTAAAAAATAAGTAATAAGAATGCTATATCTAGAAGCTATTTTGTGGGTTTGAATTTGTAACAACATCATGCCATCATGGGGTTTTATTTTACGTTATTTCTATGTTATTTAATCTATTGGATGTTTTAGGTTTGGAACCTACATTTTTTTTAAATAAATTCATAATGGTACATGGTTTAGTACACATGGGTTAAGGGAAACTATGTAGGAAGTGTTATGTAGGGGATTATTGTCAAATATTTAGCACATGGTTACTCTAAATAGGCAACATGCAGTTCTCTCCAACCCATATGAAATCCAGTAGAAATAATGTGGTTTCTTCTGTACATGAGATGATGGTTTATGGATTGGAAATGGTTAGGGGAATTCTTGTTAAAAACCTTTGAGTAATGTTCTTATTTTGAATTTTTTTTATCAATATTTTCATGTTGTTTATTAAACTATTCTGGGTTCTTTGATGAAATGATTCACTGTATTTTTAAATGTGGTTGTGACCCACATGGTTGGAATATGGTTATAGTAAACCATATGACAAATCTATGTGGTTCATCTTTTTCAAAGGGGGTTTGATTTAGTTTCTCTAAAAAAGTTGGCCCTTGGTATTAAAAATCATAAAGACAAACTTTATAGCCTTCCCAAGTTCACATAAATGTTAAACAATGGTTTTACCCTATCTAGTTTTATGAAATTAGTAATCCATTATCATCTCATAATATTTAGTCGATCCATAGGCACACATTCATTAGAGGTGATCTGTTGGGATTTGTTTATGATCAAATAAGGTTGGTGTAACTACAAAAACCTAGGTGCTATAAAGATAAATATTTTTATTGACTTATTAAAATATATTTTTATATTTTATATATTTGTATTCAATATAATATTATTATGTAATTTTTATTTCTAAAGGAAAAAAAATATTTATTTCAAACTAAATTTAGTATTCATGTATTAAATAGCTTTATTCAAAAGAATTTTTTTTCAAATTAAATATAATGAAATAAAAAAAATTAAATTTATATTTGAATTTATCATGTAATAAATATATTACAATAAAAATTTAATAAATTTCAGAATAATTTTATTTTTTAATGAGTAGTGAGAACTAATTATATTTATTAAAACCATATTTTCATTTTAATAATTTACAATGATCTATTTTGTTATAAAAAAATTAATAGAATAAATAGTTCAATTATATTATTAAAAAAAATCATTTTTCTTTTATTTAACGCTTATATTTGGTATAGAATCATGTTTATACTTAATAATATATTTTTCTTACGAATATTTTTATTATCGCATTTTTTTCATTTAATTTTAAATTAAATTCTTCCGATTATTTGAATTTAATTTAATAAAATGGATTAAATATTAATAATAATCATAAATAATAATATTTGACATGGTAAAGTTAATTATTGGTCATATTTAATAGTAAATATTGTAAAAATAATGTTACCATGGATAACGATAAAATAGGTTTATCAGGGGTCAAACTTAAGTGATTAGGGATAAAATGAGAAATAAAATTTTCAAAATTATATTTTATATCCATAGTTTTACCATATCTCATATATTATATGGAAATGGTATATTTTAAATCCATTTTATTGAATTATTCATTAATTAATTTTATTTCTTTTAAAACTTCCAAGTGTGTCCTCTCTCTTACTTATGAAAGAACGCCCCTTATACTCTAATCTCCAAATTTTAGGATCCCTTAGACACTACCAAAACATGAAACAATACCTTACATACATCCATAAAAACCTCCTAGAGTCTTTACTTTGATCAAAAAACTATTCTGGAGAATTTTTTTATAAACCTAAGGTGGTTGTTCGAATAATATGTGTAGTTCCTAACCGAGTGTTTTCATTTTATTTCATATTTACCCACTCAAATATCCAAAATAATTTTAAATAAAAAATCAATTAAATATACTGAGATGTTTTTATTATATTTTAATAACATATATCCATCCCCCACTTTCATAAAATGGGAATCTAAACCATGGTTACTGTGCATAGTGGACAACCACCTCATGAACCGATATAATTCATCTTCTTCCACTACCTCCCACAACAGGTTATAATGAATAATTTAATGTATATATATGATATTAATGAAATATTTATAAATATTTAAATATAATATGTCATCTTATTTCTTACCCTTACATCCATTGAAAAATGATAATGTCATTTGTGCGTAAGTGTAGACTACCTATTCCAAGAAATGATGTGATTTGTTTTTCAGGTACAATTGACATTGATTGTATATAAAAATGAATTTAAATAAATTATTTGATTTTTATTATATAATAATAATTATATTTATATAAATGTATATTCATCATATCACCCTCATACACTTTTAAAGAAGAAAATTTTATTCATGCATACGTACGACCTATCATCTCCATAATTGTAACATAATTCATTTTTCATAACCATATTTTATGGCTGGTATTAAAATTATAATATTTATGAAATCTTTTATTATATAATGATTATTATTCTTGATATTAGTGAAAATTTAACCCTTTTACCATAGCCAACATAAAAAATTGATTTTAGTCTTATGAGAAGAATATTGTCAAAACATCTGATGTGAACTTAATTGATTAAGTAACTGTATATAAAAAGTTAAAAATAAAATAAATGATTAATAAACTTCCAAAAGTGTCATAATAAATTGAATAATTAGCATAAGTATATTATTTATTAATATAAAGAATGTTTGTGATGAGTCAGACTAAAGGTGATGGTCACTTTACATTCAACCACAATTTAATTATTTTTGAAGGCTTTTTTCTAATTGTTTTTCTTCCATATCCATATTCTCATAACTATTTTATGGATATATTCATAATTACATGATTTAATTATAAAGTATATTTTATATAATTTTGTACTTTCATTCAAAAGTTCTCAAAAGGAATTTTTTTTCCTATTTGATATCGAATTTTTAGACGAAAATTAAAAATGAATATTAAATTTTAATGTATATGACACAGATAGTTATTTCCTCCACTTTAATTTTTATTCATTTTGTGGATTATATTAAAATATTTCATTTTTTATTCAATGAAAAATCACCCCCTCAATTATTATGGGTATTTTATATATTGGGTTTAAATGGAATATATATTTCAACATCTAAAAAATATTTCTTATCGGTTAAATGAATATTTTTATTACTATGACAATGGAAATAATAGGTTTCAGGTTTTATGGTTATATTATGGTTCTTGAAAATTATTTACGATCTAGGGTGATCCTGGTATAAATCTTCATTAATGGTGATCTCTTTGTAGTTCTCCAATGCATTATGTAAAGGGACAGAGTTAACTAATAAGTGTTCTCCTAAGAGATTATAGTATTTTATAAGGTTTATATTTTAATTTGTATGAGTGATTGTAAAATTGATATGAAAATTATATCCCATGATTCATACATTATTTATCAATGATTATTATGGTTTTCCATGCAAATATTAGGATTTCATTAGGTAATCTATTGAGATAAAGTTTAAAGGTATGTTTTTGGTCCATAATTATGGTGAACTTTATATATTTTCATGAGTTTTTCGTGATTAAGGAGAAATCAATATGTAATTTATTTTCCTTTAATTTTTATTATGAAATATTTTATAAATATATTTTGGAATATTTGTTGATTTTTTAGGAAGTGATATTTCTACTTTTTGACCAAATTTTATTTTGAAAAAGTTATATTATTAAGAGTATTCAAAGAATAATGGGTTTCTTTATTTATTTCATATCTTCTTAATGATATTTTGGTCTCATACCATATTTTATAATGTTTTTATAGTGTTTTATGGATGTTTTGGGACAAGGATGAGGTTAATATGAAATATTTCAAGATATTTCATGAAAAATACATTTTATTTTAATTTTTTTTACTGTGTAAAAAATAAATAATGAGTAGTTTTGTACACATCCTGATTCAATATTTTTTTATGTATGGATGACAACCTAGTTATGTAAAATAATAAACTAAAATTATTTATATGAATGCACGGATGTGAATTATTGTGTAAATAATAAATTTTACGGAATTTTTATTGCTCGATTTTTGTAGTTGGTATTGAAGGAAGGGTTTTGGTAATTTTAAAACTTTGGATAATGTAACTAAATATCCATAAGATATTATATTTTATGGTAATAAGGATATATAATTTTAATATTTCCATGTTTCATCATCTTAAAAATGTCTCTTCATAATAAATTTCCATAGAGGAAATTGGGAAGTTGAAGTAGAAAGGCACCAAGAGGATGGTGTCCATCCAACTCAACAGTCAGGAATGGTTGGAAACTGAACTGACTAGTTTATTATTTTGATGGGTCAATTAAAACTAGATATAAATGGTGGTTGTATTAATTATAGAGTAAACCCATATTTTAGATATAGAAAAATGTTGATAGTGGAGAATTTTAGGACACAAAACCCCTCCAGCATTTAATGGAAATTCTAACTTAATAATAGTTTATGGACATATTAAAGAACTAAAAATGATATTAGAATTCATCAATTGTGCTGATAATCAAAAGTTAACTCATTATATTTTCCTTTTTTAAGGTGAATCTGATCAATAGTGGGCCATGATGAATAATACTAGATAAATAAACGAGATTATTTTCATGTAATGGAATACATATAAGAATATTTACATTGAGTATTATTTCTATATGTTTGTTAGGCATAGAAAAGAAAATAAATTATTATAATTGACGAATAATTAAGAATATTCAGTGTTCATATGTAATGGATACTTCACCTAATATTTGAGGTATTCACAAAATTATATTTACTATGTTGAAATTAAAATTAATCTATTTTAATCTGGAATAAATACTTAAAACTAAATAGATTTGAAAACATGAAACTTTAAATGTTCTAAGAAACATTTTTTCTACACTCAGAGAGTAAAAAATATAGTTTAATTATAACCGTATATTTCATAAAAATAATGACAATAAGAGATTAGGGTTGAAGGAAAATATAAATAATACATCAATGAAATATGATGGTTTGAAAAAAAATTTATTCAATTAATGATTGGAATAATGAAAATCACTTTTGGGAATGTCTTCTAAAATAAAAGAAGGTTTTATAAAGAAGTAATTTATGGTATAAGTCATTTAGTTGTAATGAAAAATATATTATTTATGGTAGAACTAATTCTTATGATCAGAAAGTATGTCGTTCAAATGTAAATAGATGTTTCATTAAACTGATGTATGTCCAAAGAAGAGAATGAATTATAGGAAGCATCAAGACTAGAGGTAGAATGTTTTAGTGAAATACTTTGAAACAAATTCATCATAAATTGGGTTGTTTAATGAATTGGTAATATGGACATTACATATTTAATAATATTATGCTAATGTCTTAATTTATTTGGGGTTTACACAATAGTTTATTTCGGAGAAATTTGTGGGTAAAGGTAAATATTCAACTCAAAAAAATGAATTCAAACCTTGTGCTAAAAACACCTAGGGTTGTTCTAGGAAAAAAAATTTACAAATATCTTACAATTGTCATCAATGGAATATTTTTTCTAATGAGCTTATTATCTTTCCCATAAAAAATTCAATGTTATTCTGGGTATGAATTTACATCCATATTATCATGCGCAGATGTTTTGGATAACCAATGAATTTATTCTCCTAAATGTGTTTCTATCTGTATAATATATACAATTTATATCATTGATAACAAATCAAGAAGATGAGAAACATTTATGAGTTAGAAATTAAAGTAATCATACTCATGTTGTTTAAAATATAGGTATTGTTACACATTAATGATGTCTCATTTGTAAAAAAATGTTTAGATGTTTTCCTTAATGACTTGTGGGTATTTTACTGAATTTATAAGTTGAGTATATATTTAAATTAATGATTAATTCAAATCCAATTTTAAAACTCCTTTATCTAATGGATAAATTATTAGTTTTATAATTGAAAAATATGATGATAATGTTTTTGGATAATGGATTCATTCCTCTTAGAACATCACCAGGGGTGATCCTATTTTATTTTATAAAAAGACTGATCATAAAATGAGGATTTTCATTAATTATTTAAAATTGGATAAAATTATAGTTAGTATTAATTATTCAATAACTCATATCAAGGAGTTTCTTGATCATCACCCGAGAGCTAAGTATTTTTCAAAAGATGGTCTCGGGTATGGGTCTCATCAGCTGATGGTGAAGCAAGATGAAATCTCTAACAAATAATATCTTATGAGGTTTGTGAATTATTATTTCTGGATTTTCACCTTTTCATTAATTAATTATCTTTTTATACTAATGGATCTTATGAATTTATATTTTGAAGAATATTTAGAAATGTTTTTTGGTAGGGTTTATTGATTTTATTTTGGTTCATTATAAAAGTTATGAGGATCATAAAAAAACATCAATGGATTTTTCCTCAAACCCTAAAAGAAAATAATTTATTCTGAAAATTATGTGAATGTGATTTATTGTTATAATATTTTTTATTACATGATCATATCTTAAATAAATATGTAATAACCATTAATCTTGATAAAACTAAAGTGTTTAATGAATGACCAAGTCCTTCAAATGGGATGGAGATTCTTAGTGTCTTGGGGTTAGAAATATTTTATTATATGTTTTTTTAAAATATTAAATAGTTATATAGACCACTAACTATGTTAACAAAAATAGGATTTAGGATTAACTAGGTAGTTCAATGTGATGTATTTTATGTGGAATTGAAAAGAAGATTATAAAATTCTCTAATTTTGGCAATGGAATCTAGATATGGTGAAATTTTAATCTATAATAATACTTTATTGAAGTGAATGGTTTTTTAAATGTAGAATTATTAAGTTATTTCTTATAATTCGATTCAATTAAAACCATGTGTGAAATATTATCCAACACCCTACCCTGTGTTGGCAGTTGGGGTTTTTTATTTAAAAATTTAGAGGCATCATTTATTTTGAGTAAAGATTGAAATATATACATGTGATAAAATATTGAAGAATATATTAACTCAAAAATAGTTGAACATAATTCATAGAAGATGGATGGAATTGATAAATTATTATGATTAAAATATTCATTACCATTATGGTAAATCAAATAGAGTAGTATATGCTTTGATTCAGAATGATAACTCTAAATTAAATATGTTGTGTCTAAAACATAATCCATCGATTAATTATTTCATGAATGGTGGATTAGAAATTATTCATGAAGGAAATCCCTAATTTTGGGTTTAGATGTCAGTACACTCTTCCTATTCATATATGATTATTCATGCTCCAAAAGAAGAAAATATTTTAAAAAAAAGGTAAAATTGATTAAAATATATATGTTTCATGATTTAATATTTGAAAGGAAGGTTTTATAATATTTAAAAAAATATGGGTTTTATGTGACCCCTAGTTGAAGAATTAATTATTTATTGAGGATCATAGACCTCTATTTCTGATTCATCCTACCATAAAAAATGTATTGAGAACTTTGGGATTATTTCTATTGGAAAATAAATAAGAAAGATATTATTGGATTCATAATTAAATGTTTTACTTCTCAATAGGATAAAGTTTAATGATAATTAATGAAGGGGATTATCCATACTTTTCTAGTGTTAGAATAGAAATTTGACGATATATCCATGCATTTAATGTTTATATTACAAAATATATATCATGTTAATAATGTGATATGTGTTATTGTTCATCGATTAACTAAATTTTGGCATTTTTTAAAATATGTGATAATATGTATTTAAATTATAGTTATTTAATGTACCTTGAGTATAATGTTTTATACCTTTAGATAAAAGATTTAAAAAAATTCGATGGAATGTCAAATAATTTGGGAAAAACAATTGATTTTTTTTTTTGGTTTTTTATATAATAGCAGTTCTCATTCAAGTATACATATGGTGCATTTTGAGGCATTATGTATAAGGTGTCATATTGTATCTTGATAAGATGATGTGGAGGAAATAATTTTTTTGGGTTTATAATTGGTGGAATACATGGTTCAGGAGGTTAATATTTTTCAATAACACTTGAATATCTCACTTGGTAGGAAGAAAGGTTATGGAGATAATAAAACAAATGAACATTCTTTCGAGGTTAGTGATCAGGCCTTTCCTAAAATATATCCATGGAAAAGTGTTATTCTTTTGGTAAAAAGGAAAAGTTAATCCTATAGTTCATTCAACCATATGAATTCCTATAAAATTTTTGATCATTTTACAATTGAGTGGCCTTGCCTCCAATTTTATCTTAGTACATGGAATATTTCATGATTCATTGTTAAGAGAATATTTTTTCGATGCATCGCATGATTCCATCCCTGAAGTGGTTTAGTTGCAAGAATCAATTTCGTATGGGGAACTACTAGTGTAGATTCATAAACATTGAGAGAAATTATTTTAGAATAAATTGATTTAACTGATAAATGTTTTTTCGAAAAACAATTATGATTGAAGAAGAAACAAGGAAATATGAACACACAATGGAGGAAAAATATTCCCACCTATTTAGTTAAGAAATAAAATTTTGAGGATACAATTTTATCATGGGGGAAGAGTATAACAACCTAATGAATGTTACAATATATCATTTTCATGTCATATTAATATACATTAATTATATTTTATTTATTTATGTTCATTTTAATAATTTTATAACGAATTTCATTCAAAAATAAATATATTTACTTCGAACTAAATAAGGGTCTCATTCATTACATGGTTTTATTTAAAAAATTAATTCTCAAATTACATATATTAATTTTTAAAAAATTAAGTTTATATTTAAATTATTTATTTGAAAATTATGTTAAGATTAATTTTTTTTTAATTTTTTGTAAATATTTATTTTCTAATGAATAGTGAAAAATAATGATTTCTATTGAAAAGTTCATTTTCATTTCACAGATTTACAAAGTTACATTTTTTTATAAATGGTTTTAAAGAAACTTTTTTTCAATTATATTATTAATAATAATCCAATTTCAGTATTTATAATTACTTTTATTCTTAAATTATAGATAGAAATGTTAATATACTTAGAAATTCATTTTTCAGATAAACTATTTTTCATTGTGTTTTTCATGTTTAATTTTTAAATATATTTTCAAAAATATATGATTTTAATTTGGTAAAATGGATCCCATATTTATAATAATAACAATAAATATTATTTAATAATAATAAATAATGTTATTTAATAATATCAACTTAATTTTTTCTTAATGAATTGTAAAAATAGTAAATAACCATTTTTAAAGGTAAGGTTGACACAGGTTAATCATAGGTTAATCATAAGTGATAAGGGTTCAAATGAGCTATAAAATTATATAAATTCAATTTTATGGAAATATTTATACTCTATCTCATGTAATATTTTCCAATTGTCCAATTTGGATTCATTTTGTTTTAGTAACACATTAATATATTTTATTCTTTTTTAAAATTCCAAGTATTTCCCCTTACGAACTTATTAGAGGAAACCCCATATTATCTCATGTGAACACTTCTAGAGCCATTTTTTTCATCTAAGCCCTACCGAAATCCATTTCATATGCCCCTGAAAAATTATTCAAATCCATATTTTTATCATAAAAATAACATAGGAATACTTTTGGTATAAACATAAACATGTTTTCTGAAACGTGCTATAATTCTTAATAAAGAATTTTTCTTTTATATAATCATATACCACCTAAAAATATTCATTTAAGGTAAAACAATAACACCAATATCTTAAATATAATGGAATGATTTTTTAAATGGAATAACCTATGTCCTTCTCTCTCTTACATAAAATGGGAAAAAACCATCAATTGTGTGTACATCTGTAACACCCCAAGATTTCATAGTACGTTATTTCTTCAAAATAATTCAATAACTTTCACTACACGCAACACTGAGTTCTAGCGCACCATGACTTACCAAAAAATCCATTAAAAAGCAGATATGAATAGTATTAACTGGATTTTTAACTTTATATAATCCTTATAAATATAGAATACATATTATGAGTTTCTTAGACATAATGTAAAAAAAATACATTTTTTTAGATAAAAGAAGTATCTTTTCAAATAAAATGCAATTTTGCATCTTTTAATGGTGAATCCTTTTTGAATCCAATATTTGAAACTATTATATATTCAACTTGAAAATATAAAATTCTTCTTTAGAACCGAGAAATTAGAATTTAGTTTCAATAATGTTATTGTATTTTTCAGATAACTTTCATATTTGGGTGAATATTGAAATATAATATATTTTAACTGAAAACAACTTTTTTAATCAAAATAATTTTTATTGTTAAATTATAAATTTTATTGGTATGAAAGTATAAATATAATATATTTTTACCATTTAATCAGATGATGGTCATTGTAAGTAATTTTACTTAGAAATTGGACATAAACAATTGTCAAACTTTTGATAGTTGTTAAACAAACGCCTTTTGGTTTTAATTGCGGGAATTAATTTTAAATTAATAAATGAAACTTTTATGTTTTTAATTTGGTATAATATAATTCATTTCTGGATTCTGAATATTGAAATTATCTTGTGGTGAAATTTTGGTACTTTTCTGATAAATTTCATATTTTGAAGAATAGTGAAAATTACTAAATTTTAATTAAAAACAACTTTTTTAATCGAAAATTTTAATAGTGATAAATTATGAATTTGAGTTATTTTAAAGTATAATTAGATTATTATTTTACCATTTGATCCAATTTTAGTCATTGGATATAATTTTTTATTTAAACTAGACATACGAAAGTGTCAATCTTTTGATAGTTACTATTTGTTAAAAACACACTTTTTGTTTCAACAACGAGAATTAATTTTAAATTACATTCTTTAACTTATGTGTTTTGAATTTGGAAAAATGGATTCCATATTTCGAATCATGATTTCCAAATTCTGAAAATATGTAACTCTTATTTTTAGGCATTTTTAATAATTACTTCGGTAAATATTTTATTTACCATGGTTAAATGGTAAATCCGGTAAATAAGGGTAAACAAATAATATTATAATAATATTAATTTACCCTTAAACGTGTCCTATCCCTATAAGTATCTACATATCAGACCATGAGTATATTTGGGTCGGTTTTTGGACCACATTGAGCCACTTGTAGGTGATTAGGACACTTTATATTAATTAAGTTAAAGTAAATACACAAATGACATAAGCATATATCTTTTAGCAAAACAATTTTTACATAGGGTTATATATTTTATATTTTTTACTATAAATATTCATTATAAAGATAAAATGGTTTCCTACATAATGGTATTTTATATATTATTTTTAGACATTGAATAATTAAATTTATTTATGACACAATAATGATGCAGTATTTTCCTTATTAATGAAAGAATCAAATAAATAGTATTATAAATGATAAAATAAATATAATTTCAAAGTTTTGATTTCATAAAAGAATTTTATTGGTTAATATGACATGTTAGTATTTCTTAAATAAATTTTTTTCGAATTAATAAAGTTTTTAAGACTTTAATAGAAATCAATTATTAAATATTGTCAAAATTGACATAAATGAGTTTTTAAAACAAATATTATATTATTAATTGATATTCTATTCTTAAAAATATAAGGTTAGTAAAAAGAACTTATATAATGATATTTTTATAATTCATGGACAACTTGGGGGTCTCTTGGATGTATATAGAAAGTTTATTAACTATATAATATAAAAATACAAAGTGACATGGTAAGTGTCAAACTAATTAACTAAGAGTTAAAACTAAAATATAAGGTTAATAAAGTGGCCCAAACCTATCTAAAACCTATTGGTTGAGTTCTTTTAGAACTATAAACCCCCTTATACTTTGAATAATCCTTTTTAGAGCCATTATAAACTGAATATGAGTCTATTATAAAATAATTCTTTAAGTTTATTCTAAATAGCCCTGTCTCCCCTTTATAAAAGGACACCACTTCTATCCAATTCCTCACACCTCTCAGGCCTTTTGGATCGTCCAACCTCTACCCAATTATGCTCCCAATATTTCTCTCCTACTCCAAGAATCCTTACAATAGGCAGAAGGCACTTCAAGATTCCTTTTTGGTTCAAACCTAAGAGAGTTACCCAAATTAAAGGTAACAATTTCTCTTACCTTCTTTTATTTTATTTTACTTCTCCAACCCCTAAACTCTTATTATTTTTTTCTTTTGTAACAAAACCAGTATAATAAATATACTGGGATATTTTTATGAGATTTATTCTAACTACACTTACACACACCTCCATCTATTGGGTCAATAACATAATGTTTCTGTGGATGGCAACCAAACGCCTCACGAAACGATGATTGTTCAATTATCTCCAACCACCTCTCTTGGTGGCCATTATGATGGAAGTATAATTAAATATTATATGTAAGATATTTATTTTATTTATAATCTTCTGTAATTCCATTTTATAGAATACCATTATTCGTTTAATGTGGTATATATATACGATAATTTCATTTGAGGAAGTGCGGACTACCACCCCCTCAAAGTGATATGACCCGTTCATACCATACATGGAACGTATAAAGGAAGGTATTAATGAAATTAAGTAACACATATAAGATATTATATTAAACTTGAATAATAATATACCTATGTATCATTTGGTTTTTATTCCTTTTAAAATAAAAAATGAAATGGAAGTAGCGTTCGTGCGTACGTACGAACTACCGTCTCCATGAACGCGATGAGATTCATTCCTCATCATATCCATTAAAGTCTAATTGTCATTTGATGATTAAAAATAATGTTTAATGAATTGATATCATTATGTATATGAATATTATACATCCCATCCATAAAAAATAGGGCTCACATAACAAATAATATAAAGGAAAACGAATCTGTTAACACCCGAAACGATGATAATACTAAGATATTATTAACAAATAAATGTTAAAAGATTATATATGATATCATATTAATGTATATGATTATTTTATAATTTTATAACATTTATTTTACCATTATACAGGAGGTTAACCTACCCTCAACCAAGGAAAAGTACAAGGTATGGGGGTTTTCATCTCACTCTTTATTCCAGTGAGATTCATGTCATATTGCCACTATTAACTTTTGTGTGGTGTATATACTTACCATAATTGTATTATTTGTGTAATACACTTTAATTTATGTGTATTTAAATATTCATTTTATGCTAGATCTTTCATTGGGTGTATGTTTTGTAAGTTACCAAATTGTTAAGGGTTAATTCCTTAATCTCATTATTATCCGAGATTGTTTATGTGTAAGTATTTACAGGGACATTTTTATCATCCATGTCCATTTTTTATAAAAATGATTTCAAAATGAATATTTTAAGGATTTTTTAAAGGTACTATTTATCAAGTTCATAATTTTAAATGTTTTAAAGATTCATCTTTCTAAATCTTTTTAATTAATGTCAATATTTTCAAAATGATTTTATGGATTTATTTATATGGACATGAATGTTTTGAAATGATAATTATCTCCAAAAGTTTCAAAGTGGTATGGGAGACTTTGATTTCAAAATCTATTTTAAATTATTTCCTTTCTAAATGTGTGACTTTTCAATGATTTCAAAAAAATGGATATTTCTCTCAAATAGTTTTGATTTCAACTTTGTCAAAATCCTTTGATGGACTTTATGCTTATTTGAAGTTGATTTATTATGATACAAAACATACATATCGTATTGAATTTTTTGTGATATGTTTGCCTATGGATGTGTTATTTTTATACCATTAATGGTTTATGGAGAAAGTATTGACATTTCATATACTAGTTTTAACACGAATATCTATGTTATGTTTAAACCTATTCATATGAGGAATGAATTGGACTTAATAAGTGACGGGTGGAGCCCGCTATAGCTCCTTGATGCATCGGTAGGTCTCATGAGAGAAACTAGTGTCTTGGCACAAGGCCTTGACAAAATATTATTTGTAGTTCTAGCACAAAGCCTTGACTATGTGGTTATGATAGTCTGGCATTATGAATTCCATCGTTATGAAAGTGGTTATTGATATTAAATTTGATTATTCAATTAGTAGAATATCTATGTGAATAAGTAAATGTAATTATTTAATTTTATCTTTTCTATATTATGCTGAAGATCAAATTTCAAAAGATTTTGTTCTAGTTATACATTGCCTTAAATGTTTATGTTTATTTATGAAAGTTTCTGCTATATTGTTATCCTTACTGAGCATCTAAGCTCACCCCTTTCAATGTTTTAATTTTTCCCAGGATGTGAAGAAGTATTTTATGAATGGCCTGTAGGGAATGTATGAGGGGATATGAAGACAAGATGTGTTGTAGTTTTTTTTTCACTTTATAATGTAATGTAAGACATAAGATTATATCTAGTGTTTCAAAGGATACTAAACTAATCGGTCTTTCAAGACTTGATCTTTTGTGATCATGCCAATGTTATGTAATAATGCACCGACTCTGGGTAACTGGGGTCGGGGCGTTACTACAGTGGACTATTGGCTCGTGAACCAATGTATTTTTTTTTTGCATAAAAGCCTCTCAAGGCTGATTATAGTGATATTCATGAAATATTTATCATTTTTAAAATATTAAATATCATAATATTTCTTATATATATATATGTATATAAATTTCAACGTTGTTCATGCGTACAAATAGATTACCACCTCTATGAAGGAATGTGTTTTTAGACCACATTACATGGATGCTATATTGAAGTTAATTTAATGTAATAATATGATATTAATGATATAATAATATTTATTTAACTATAAAGTTATATTTACACTCTTTACCTTGGGATCTTTGAAAATTTAAAATTCTATTCATCCCTATGTATGGCCTACAATCTCCAAGATTGTATGATATTTTATTTTTCATAACCATATTTCATGGTAGGATCTAAAATTTTAATTAATGTATAAAAATAATAATTTTTTCATGGTTATTATTTTTTTTATAATTAAATAATGATCTTTTTGAAAATGCTTAACATACCAAATTGATAGTAGGAATATACGCCTAATATATTCTGAAGATCTATCATGAATATAACGACCCAAGATTTAAAAAGAAGAAAATTTGGTTAAATTGCATATAATACACAAAAACATTGATTATAAGAGAATTTAGCACCCTTATACTTTAATATGTGTTTCTTTTTAAATAAATTCAATCTCTTTGATTCCTTTCATTATATAAAATGCCATTTTTTATTTAACCATGATATTCTAATAATATTATTATTGTAATAATACTGTTGTAAACCAAACATTAAAATCTATGGTATGAATAGTTATAACAAAATTTTAAAATTTATGTGTGATATTTTTACATAAATAACATATATTTATAAAAAAGATCTAATTTTTTGTAAAGTCATTATATGTTTAAAAGAAATTTATTTTTCTTTGAAATGTTTTTTTTTCTTTTTTTGAACGAATAATAAAATTTAATTTTTTAACATTATAAATTTATTTGAAAACTACTTTGAATTTTCGAAATCATCATTCGAATATTATTTAGGGTTAATATTTGGATTTTTTCTGAAAAAATTATTTTTTGGATGAATACTGAAAATACTGGTTTTTATTAAAAACATTCTTTAATTTAATGAATTTATAAGGTTTAATTTCACTAAATGGTTTTATAGGTAACATTTTATAAATTATATAATAATTCATACAACTTATTTCATTGTAATAAATTAAATATTGGATTTATAAATAAAAAAATTTATTCTTTTGAATGTTTTATTCTTAGAAACCTTCGTTTTTATCACGTCTTCAAGTTTAATTTTATTTTCAATTAAACCAAATCTAGGATTTTAATTTTATAGAATGTATTCCATATATTTTATTAAAAAAAATTATTATTATCTAATAAGTAAAAATTAAGGGATTGCTATAATGTGTAGTAAAAATAGGAAAACTTAATTACCGTGTTTAAGGTCAAAATTGATTTCATGGGGTTTAAATAAAAATGAAAAGGTTAAAAAATGAACCCAAACTTATAAAATTTCTATTCTAATGTTTTATTTCATCCTTATTAATTATGAGGTTCAATAATGATTTATTTTTTAGGCTTTTGGAAATTTAATAACATCTGTACCACATTTCTTTTACAAAATTCCAAGTGTCCTCTTCCCCACTTATAAGAAGCCACCACAACTTCTCTACTCTTCAAGCATATGAAACAATTTTTATAGAAAAATACCTAATAAAATCACTTACATAATTCCATACCCAGTTCATATAGTCTTTATATTGATTACTAAATCCTCCTAATGAGGCTTTATGTATAACCCTTAAGGGGTTCCCTAAAGAAGATGTAAAATTGTTAACACGCATCTTAGTTTTATTTCCTCTCCCACCTACATCAAAAAGTAGTAAAATATTATAATAAAATAAAAAAAAATATTTTAAATATACTAATATTTTTTATGTAACTTTTATAAAATGAACTTCCTTCCACTCCAATCAAATGGAAAGCAAAATTGTCGACTGTTTATACAGTAGAATTATGCCTTAGGAACCATTGTATGTGTTTTCCATCACCACCATTCATGGATGGATATAATGATAGAAATAATGTATTAATATGGTTTTTATGAAATTAATATACTTTTATAATTAGTATATCATAAATGTAATAATAATTTCCATTCTTTAGGGGATAAAATAATGTCGTTTGTATATACAGTGGACTACAACTTCCTCAAGTGATGTGATTTGTTCTTCACAAACACCATTTGCTGGGACCAAGTTACAAGGATAAGGAAGTAAGAAATGTTTTCTGTTACAGAGTGTTGTCTTCTATTGTTAAAGAAGCTAAATCAATTCACTTTGTAAAAGTCTGGCAAAACCAGACGATGCTTTTCTGATTTGTATTTCACAAATATCATAAGTTTGGAGAACTTGTGATGCAAGCCTTATTAAGTAAAGGGAGAGATAAAGAATTAGGTGTGAAAGTATGCAGTAGGCGCGCAAGTATGCAATAGGCACACAAGTTTGTAGAGGCATACAATTCATTTTTCAAATAGCATTATTTCAAAAATATGGCAAAGGAAAGAAGGCGTGCAAGTACCAAAAAGGCGCGTAAGTACCAAGAAGGCGCACAAGTACCAAGAAGGCGTGCAAGTACCAAGGAGGCACGCATGTTCCAGGGAGTCACGCAAGTTCCAAGAAGGCGGGAAAGTACCATGGAGGCGCGCAAGTGGATGTGACGCGTAGGTTGAAAAAATTCCTATAAAAAGGCGACTACCCTCCTCATTTCTTAAGGCTCGAGACTTAGAGAAATATTTTGAGCTCTGAGCACGCAAGTCGAAGAAGTGTGGTGTGCTAGTGGTTGAGGCATGCAAGTGGAGCCTCATTTTTAGGTGGTGTGCAAGTGTTGTGCTATCCACAAAGAGGTGCGCAAGTATAAGGGTGGTGCGCAAGTGTTGCCTGTCCACAAAGAGGCGCGAAAGTATAAAGGAGGGATCAAGTGGAAGGAGGAGCGCAAGTGCAAGGAGGCATGCAAGTGGAAGGAGGCACACAAGTTCATGGAGGCGTGCAAGTGGAAGGAGGCCTAAGATGTTTTCTCCAGGAGGTTTCTACCAGCTTCTGGGTAGGAAAGTGAAGAATTGTTTTGAAATATTTGATCCGGGAAAGGTCATAAAGAAGCATAGAATTATTTCATTACCCTATTTGTGCTAAGAGGGAGCACACAAACTATTTTATTGTTTTAAAAGTGTTACACGAGTGTAAGGGTATATCCTACTCATTGTATTCCAAATCAAATGATTGTTTTCTAGTGGATTGTGTGGTACTGGATTATTTCTGTATGATACCAAGGACATATCTACTCATATTGAGTAGTGAACCTTGTAAATCTTGTGTTCATGTGGTTGTGTGTGTTCATAATGGAAGAAACTCTTTAACAGGAGCCAAAGTTTGTTTCATAAAGAAGGAAACTTAAAAAGAAAAGGATATCACTGATTCACCCCCTCCCCTCTCAGTGATACTTGGATCCTAACTGGGAACGTCACCATTCACGGAGGGTATTAAAGATAAATTTAGTTAAAATATTCCATATATATAACATAAGCATAATTATTTAAATATATTAACCTATCAAGATTCTTAATTTCTAATACTTTGGAAAACAATAACATCTCTTATACCTATGTGTGGACTACTGACTCCACATAGTTATGTGAAATGTCTTCAATTTTATTTCTAAAGAGTGGTAGTAAGGTTATATTTAATTAATAAACATGATAATTATCATATAATAGTGTTTCTATAAATTTGAATTAATATTTATTTTCCTTTCCTTATATATGTCATGAAAATGGAAATAGTGTTCATGCATATGTAAAACATACTGTCTCCACGAATGGTGTAATACATTTTCTATCATTTACTATTGTAAATTAATATATAAAAATATAAAATGAATATATATGAAAATTATATCATATTTTAAATTCAATATATTATGTGTCCCTGATCAAATTAAAAGGGGAGAAAATACCAAATCAAAACATTCCTGAAAAACAATGTTGTTATTACTCAAAATGTGATTTTAACTTGTAATTATTAATAAATGGGTTTTAAAAGGTCATAATTATATAATTTAAGGAAAGATATATATAATTATGGTTCTATAAAATATTTATAATATACTTATATTTATTTTAAAATATTTTTGAATGTATAACTGTGAATGTTAACCATATATATGGGTTTCTTGACTGACTTATACATTTGTAAGGAATATGTCGCATACACCACTCTGTTTTATTTATGGTGTATAAACATCCCCTTTTGATATGTTATATCAGTAATTCATTCAAATTCATGGTATTTAATGTTTCATTTTATGTTATTTATTTCATGAGGCTTATGATTTTGAAACTACAAATGTGATAATGATTTATTTTACAACCTTATTGTTTATTGGTATTGTTTAGGATTATGTTTATGATGATAAAATATTATGATATACTTATCAATAGGTCATTAATTTTATTATAATATATCTATTTAATAATTTTATAGTTATTAGGGACATTTCTCTTCTCATTGGTACATAAAATTATTGATAAAATATTTTTATGAAAAAATTAATTTATTTCTCCCTTTGGTCAAAAATCATATTTCATCTCAAACCATGTATTATTAAAGTGATTTATGAATGTTAAAATAGTATAAAAATGGTTTATTATATATATTGTTACCCTTTATTTTAATTTTATTTATTTATTTAAAACGTTTATTCTATCTATTTACCAATCAATGTACTTTTTGAATTTTCTTAAAAACAATTAGAAGAAATATTTTTTTCACCTATATAGAATATATGAAACTTCCCACAGTTATCACTTATCAATGTTTTTATACATCCATTATAAGTTCAATGGTTATTTCAAAATAAACACATTATTATAATATAATGAATTTATTAAAAAAGTGATTGTCAAAGAGAAAAGGTGGGTTTAAAAGAGAAAATGTTATTATCCTCAAGAATATTTTTATGATCTCTTTTTGTAATTTTTATTCATCAATAAAAAAAATCATTATTCTACTTATTCCACACTATAGATATGCTATAATGATACCATCATTATTTTATCTCTTTATTTTTTATGATCATTTTGATAGGGAATGAATTATTTTGATACCATTCTTTAATTACTCAAGAGGGTTTATGATTATGTTTATTGATTAGGGAGTGTATTAACATTTCATTTGATTATTTTTCAATATGAATGCTCAGGTTTATTATGTTTCACCCCTTTCATAATAGAAATATATTTTACCCAGTAACTAATTAGCTTGGCCCACCATATCCCATTTATGTATTAGTAGTTCTCACGATCCAACTATTTTGGATTTTGGTTGAGGCCTTACCCATTTAATTATTTGACATTAAATAAGTCCTCAATGATATTTCATATGTCTTGGAATAAGTACATGATGCTACTTCCTAAATGTATTGTGTTATTCATTCTAGAATTATGAAATCAGTTATACATTTCCCAAGGATTTTTTTTATGATATGTATTAATGATTTTCGAGTGCATGAGATTATTTTTATGGAATTATTTAATTATCATTTATTCCTTCTAAATTATTCATTACTTTTTTGATTATATTGTATGGTTACCATTTTTTATCCTCCCAACTCTTCCCTTTTGTATTTTTCCTTCCCAAGGGAAAATGAGAAATGTTTTATGATTGATATGTAGGGATATTCAAGAAGGAATATAGATGATCTCAAAGAAAATAATTTTTTTATTTTTTTTCAAAGGTATGGGAAATTCATGTATGTATCTTGTTTACCAATACTACTAAACTATTTAGTAATTTGGGATAGGATTGTATATATCTATAAAAAATTTAATAAATTATAAACTAACTCCAAACTACTAGGTTTAGGGTATTTATAGTTGGTATTAGAGACAGTTTAGTAGATACCCTGGGAAGTATATTTACAGAAACATATATTTGAGAACATAAACTTGTGAATGCATTTTATGATAAGTATATTTATAGGATAACATTCTATTTTATTGGTAAATTATACATTATGTGGTTTACCTCGTTATACATCCTTGTATATATAATAAAATTGTATGTGGTTTTAGAACAGATGTACCTAGGGTTAATAATTTTAAAAAGGAGCATCATGCTTGATTCTAGTTATAACGGGTGCATGAAAATAGGCTTTACTGTGCACCTATTTTTGATACTCCTGGCAAAAATTATTAGTATAATTCATATTTTCTTTATGAAATATTAGGAATGATTTTGAAAAAATTTTAGGATTTGAAATTCTTCTTCAAAGAAACCATGTTTAGGATTATAATATTATTTGTGTATTAATTTTTCAATTTATGTGAAGTGATTCTTTATCATTGGTATTAAAAATTATGTTTAATAAATTTATAATCTAATATAGTATTTTCTATTTTTTAGAAATGGATACTAGATGAAGGAATGGACCCTATATCAATGTAATTAATTCATGTATGGATTTCCCAAATAGGAAAGAAAATGATGTTGTAGTTAAAGATTCATTTGTAACTGAACAAAATATAACAATATTGGCGTGGCTAACTCAAATTCTATAAAATAACCTTGTATGTATAGAGTATCCTACTAATCCACAATGTGGGATAACAATTTTAGACTGCTTCATGCACCAATAGATTCTATCAGTCAATGAGACTACAAATCTATTTGTAGCTCAATAATAAATAAGTTCCTTAGAGAAGATATTTCATTTTGTGATTAGTTATTAAAGAGGGAAGGTTTTCAGAGCAGTTTATTATCACTCTAGGGATTCATATCAATGATGGTCATTAATTAAAAATTATAAAGATAAAGAGGAAATACTTTGTATGTAATGGAAGAATTTTAAGTAAATTTTATTCACAAAATATTTTCCTCACAGGAAATGAGAAGATATAGAGTGATAATTCTAGATTCTATTACAAATTGTAGAGAAAAATGTTTTTTGTAAGAAGTTAAATTTACAAGGTCATAAAAAATTCTATACACTGTCTATGAAGTCCAAAAAGAAAGATTAACTATTTCTTTTCTAGTCTTAATCCTATCCTTTGAATGGAACTAGTCTCCCAAATATTCTCATCATACAAGGAAATAAAATAATGTTCGATCAAGACAAAGAAATAATTATCTTAGAATTATGGATTGAAAGGGAATAAATATAATAAGAGGTTTTTTTGTGAAAAAACAGATACAGTAAAGAAGGGAAAAATTATTTCCCCATATTTGATAATTATGGAAATAAACACTCTGGTACTTTTTGCAGTAAATGCGAGTTTACTTTTTGTTTTTAGAGAAAGTCAAACTGGTGTATGAATGAAATGGTAAGGAAGAAACCATTTATATACATTGTTTAAATAGTAATAATATAGAGATCTATGAAAAAAATTCCACAATTGTAAAGTGAATATACCTAAGAAGATGATATGGGATCAAGGATATGATTATGTTATTACTATGGACTATGTGGAATGATTAAATTTATTGTGATTGTATTAAAGAATTATCTTATATAAATATTTTATCAACAATATTGTGGTTATAAGAATCATACAATATATAAATATCCTACTACATTAAGTGTTTTCATGGACTTGTTGAATAGTACTTATAACCATGAAATGTGATTCTATAGTGAGTTGATATTCTTGGACAAAATAGGATTTTTAAAAGCTAATGCTTAATATTTGACAGATGATGAGATTTCATTTAAATAATAAGGGGAGGGATAATTGTTGGATGAATAAATATTATCTTTAGGATTTTACACTGATTTGGGTATTCACATATTTGGAATGTCACATTTAGATACATATTATTATATATGGGGAATCTAATGTTAATTTTTTTTTGAAATATAGTGACATTACTTCAATGTTTTTAGAATTTTATTTTAGTTAGACTTATTTTCAACAATTATTAAGTTTATTTATTTATTAATTGGATTTTGTTTAACATTGGGGTTATTGTTGTGGCTTTAGAAATTAATTTATTATTGGATAAGTTGTAATAACCATTCTGTTTTTTAAAATATATACATATATACAGAATGATTAGTCCTTATTTAAGGGAATATATGATCATTTAAAGTTTAAATTTAGTTTTTAGGGTATGAAAAAATCCATATTGTGTATAAAATTCTTATAGTTATAAATTTAGAGTAAATTAATCATATCACAACAAAATGATGAATGTTTTTTTAAAAAATATCTGGTAAATATATTTTCATGTTTTCTATATTGGGTTAGTAAATGAATCCCTCAACTCTATGAAAAAGGATCATAAAACAAAAACTGCATCCCTTTATCTTCATATCTGATGAATCAAATTGTCTCTCCACTAATCACATATTAATGGCTTTGTGGGTTTTAAATTTTCTTTCTCATTCACTTTCTTTTGATAAGTTATCTCTATCACTATCCATCATTATTTACACTTTTCATCCATGTCCATATTTTTACTTCCCCGCAATGTTCTCATACATGAAAGCCTAATAAAGTATCATTTCATATAACCTTAGTATTTATCATTACCTTTTTAAGTGGAATTTTTATTAACCCTTTTTATGATGGGACTTTATAACAAGGTATTTTCCAATTTCAAACCCATATTTATAGTGATCATGATAGAATTTTTAGGATATAGTTTATTTAAGGATCTGCAATGAAACAACCCCATGTTTAAAAAAAAGAATATTTATTTTGTTACCATATATGACACACAACACCAAGACTAGAAAAGAATTTAAGACCCTGATACTAATGATATATTTATTTTTAAGTAAATTGAATCTCTTCCATAGCTAGTGTCACTAGAAATAGAAATTTTTAACGAACCTTAATATAATATTAACATTATTATTTAAAAAATATCATTATAACCAACCAGTTAAAATTTGAGGTTTTAATAGGAATAAAAAAATTAAAAAATATGAAAAATATTTTTAGATAAATAAATTATATTGATAAATAATTAATTAATTTTTGGAAAATCCTCTATATGCTTTGAAAACACACTGTTATCCAAAATTAATTTTATTGATTTTTTATGAAGAAATTAAAACAAAATTTTTAAATTTTTTGGAAAATTTATTTAATAAAATGAAATTTATTTATTGAATCAATATTTTAAAATTATTAGTGTTAATTTTTCATATTTTTCTAAAAATATTAATTTTTTGGATGAAATGTGGAGAATACTTATTTTTATTCAAAATTGACTTTTAATATAAAGAATATATATGATCCATTTTTTTAAATGGTTTCAAAATAATTATTATCTCAAATATATTATATCTAATAAAAATTAGATCATTTTAATCAATTTCATATTTAATTTAAAAACAAAAATATTTTTAGCTTTTGAATTTTTTCTCATTAGAAAACAACTTATTCACCGTGTATGTAGGGTTGGTTTTAAATTAAAATCGTTGACTTCTATTTAATAAAATTAATAAAATGGATTTCATATTTAGAATAATAATAATTAATTTTATAGAATTTTTTACATAGAATTTTTTACAATAATGAATAGATAAAATAGTAAAAATTATTTAATGAGGTTAATGTAAAAACAGTTTTACCAGGGGTTAAACCAAAATGGTAAGGTTTAAAAATAACCCAAAACTGGTCTAATTACTATTTTATGGATATATTTTAACCTTATATTTTATTATATTCTATAATGACTCATTTTAGGGGCCTGTGTCGAGTGAGGAACATGAGTATTACTTTTTTCCCAAATTCAAATTGTGTCATCTCCCCAAATTATTGAAATACATCCCCTCTCCCCTCTTCTTCACACCTACAAAACCCTTTGTATAGAAAAATAAATTTTCAAATATCTTCCCAAATTCCCTAAAAAAATTCTAAGGTATTCATTTTAGTTATTAAAACCACCTAATAAGTATTTTTTTTATAAACCTAAAGAGGTTCCCTTAAGAAGAGGTAGAATTATTAACATGTTTATTTATTTTATTTTTTATTCCAACTCATTAAAATATAATTAAAATTTTCTAATTTAAGAACACCAATATATAATAAATAATTATATGTTACTATATTTAATAACCTATATCCATATATACTTCTATCAAATGGAAAATGAAACTTTTGATCATGTGTACGGAAGACTATCACTTCTCAAATTGATGTTGTATGTTTTCCATAATCACATTCAAAATATGGATATAATTATGGATATAACCTACCATATATAATTAATATACATCTATAATTATGATAACACATATACCTTCTCATTTTCCATTCTATGGGGGGGATACAATAACATTGCTCGTGTGTACGACAGACTAACGAATAGCACACCAATGTGAATCATATTTCACTTTTTCATTACATGGTATGTACTATGGACAATATTATTAAATGGATATTATATTTATGACCTAAAAATACTTTTTTAGAAAGAATTTTATATTTAACATCTTACCTTGAATTCATCAAATAATTATGTTGTTTTTGTGTACCTGTGGACTACCACCTCTATGTAACGATATGAAATGTTTATAATTTTATTTTTACCTAAATGGTAACCATAATTTTATTAATATAATTATTATATAAAACATAATAGTGATTATATAAATTTCATTTAAAATTTATTTTACTTTTATTATATTTCTTTAGAAAATTAAAAATTCATTCATGTGGACGTACGACCTAACATCTCTAGGAATTTTGTAATGCATTTTCTATCTTTAACATTTATGAATAACTATAAATACATTTATAATTAATATATATTATTTTTATATCATGTTTTTTATTTGGTACATTATGTATCAATTATCAAATTAAAATAACCAAAATACAACATCAAAACATAAATTAAAAACAATGTTGTTATTTCCCAAAACGTGGCATTATCATGGAATTGTTAATAAACAGGTTATAAAAGATTAAAAGTAAATAATATATGGAATTATATATATAATTATGGTTCTATAAATGATTTATAATTAAAATATATTTATTATATAGGTTTTTTTAATGAATATTTATTAATTCAAACCTCATGTTAGGGTTTCTTTCCTTACTTTTTATTCTACAAGACATATGTCATATTCACCAAATAGTTATTTTTTGAGGTGTATATAATAACCCTTTTGATATTTTTAATCTTGAATTTAATTATATTTATTATATTTAATGTTTTATTTTATGTTATTGATTTCTTCGGTCATATGATTTAGAAATTATTGAAATTCTAATGATTTATGCTACAAGCTCATTATTTATTGGGAGTATTTATAATTTAGATTCCAAAGATGAAATATTATGATATTACCCATATTAAAATATTTAAATTTCATTTTTATATGGTTATTCTTTAACCTTTAAATATTTATTACCATTTTTCACCTCTTTCATACTTAAAATGATTGATAAATATATTTTTTTATAAAATCCAATTTTATTTCCCTCTATGATTGAAAGTCCTTTTCCGTCAGAAACTGTGATTTATAAAATTGTTTTCATGAAATTATTTAACATTGTCCAAATTCTTTAAATAAAAAAATTACCCATGATTGTATTTTCAATAAAAAAATTTAAAAGTAACCTTCCTTTGGTTTTCCAAAATATGTGATTTTTTACAATTAAAAAAAATAAAATGGATTATTGTTTTAACATATATGTAATGTATATAATTTACTCCCTTCATTATCAACAAATGTTTTATATATTCTTTTTTATGTTTAAAAGTTTATTTTAATATAAAATTATTTTTACAATTATTTATCAATTATTAATTTTGAAAATTTATTTTTAAATTGGAAATGTTATCTTCCTCGAGATTGTTTTTAATGATCACTTTATGTAATTTCTATTATTCAATGACAATAACCCTTTTTCTAATTATAAAAATTTAGGGAAATGTTATAATGATTACATTGTTATTATTTCTCTAGACGATTTAAGTTCAAGTTTACTAATGTTGTGACATTTTTTCTATTCTCTATATTACTCTGGATGGTTTATGATTACATTTATTGATTGGGGAAAAGATTAAAATTTTATATTCAATATTTTCAATAAAAAAAATGTATACTGATTATGTTTAACTCTTTACATATGAGGAATTCATTGAAATTTTTAAAAGATTGGTGGATCCCTTTATAGCCCATCGATGCATCAGTATGTCTCGTGAGAAAAACAAGATTGGTTTTTGGTTTT
The DNA here is from genome assembly GCA_963277665.1 of Viscum album. Lineage (NCBI taxonomy): Eukaryota > Viridiplantae > Streptophyta > Magnoliopsida > Santalales > Viscaceae > Viscum > Viscum album. Next base: position 910,600,908 of record OY728162.1, on the reverse strand, counting down.
GGCCTTAACCATTTATATATATTTCTTGACGTAAGGGCTCGGTGGTATTTTAGATGTCTAGTGCAATTCCTCAACGGTATGTTTAATAAGTACGATCTTATGAATTCCATCATTGTGAATTTATTTATTTATTTTTATGTGATTATTTTAGTTTTTTATGATATCCATTGATACGTTTCTATCTCATGAGAGTATTTATATAGAATTAGTTTATTATCATTTATTCATGTCATATTATTCACGCCGTTTTAGATTACATTGTATACGTACCCATACTGAGCATCTAAGACCACTTATTTCTTATGTTTCATTTCCCCAAAAAGCCAAAAAACATTTTTATGATTGATATTCATGTAAATTCTAGAGGAAATAAAAATGATCTCAATTAAAATAATTTGTTGTTTCTTAGATTATCAAATGTATTTGAAATTAAAATAGGTATCTAGTTCTTATTTACTACTAAAATATTTTGTCCTTTCAGATGTGATCTATTGTTTCTAGTGATAAATTAATAAATTAACCACAAGATCTAGGAAAATGGTACCTAGGTCTTTAAAATGAACTTAATATATTAATTAATTATATATAACTTTGAAAAAATACAAAATAAAATGAATAATAATCATTAAAAATGTTATTATGTAAAAAAATAATTAACATATATTTATTATTAAGAATGATAAATAACATATGTGATAATTCAAACTTGAGGCAAGGGACAATTTTCTTTAAAAATCTCATTTTAGCTTTTTTAAAAGTTTTATTTTCTAAAAAAAATCCATGTCCATATTCATAACATTATTTTATTGATTTATTTTCATGGACAATATTTAATTATGTGATACATTTTATTTTACTTTTTTACTTTCTTTCAAAGGTATTAAAATGAATATTTTTATTCATTTTATATGAAATGTTTTTATAAAAAGAAAAAATAATAATATTCTATTTTAACGTATATGATTTCAATGATTCTATACACCTCCACACCCATTATTTTTTATTTTTTTTCCATTACAGTCATTCATGTTTCCTTCAAACAAAAAACACTCCTTCCCTTTTTCAAGGTATTATCAAAACATATTTTCAGTGGAATGGTTCATTGTAAATTAGAAAAATTGTTTTTGTTGGTACAAATAATATTTTTTTGGTATGATAATGATAATTCAATATTTCATCTATTGTGTGTATTTTATGGTTCTTAAGAATTGTTTTAAATAATGGTCGATCATGATATAGCTCATAATGATGGGTGTAGATATTCATCTCTAATGCATTGGGTAATGGGATTGAGTAAACCAGTTAGGATTATCATAATATATTAATAGAAATAACCATGTAGGTTATTCGACTCATAAAGGTGATAATAAAATGATATCATAGGATACCCAAATAATTTATCTATTATTGTTATTATTTTTTAAGGAAATCATATAATTTCAATAGGTAAGATAATGAGTTTATGTTTAAAGGGAAGTTCATTCAACTTCCCATGGGTAAAATTTAGGACTTTTCAAGAGTTTTTTCCTGATTTTAATATAACCTTTATGAGTTTTATTTTTTTATTCAGATAACCTATGAAATTTATTGTGAGAATATTTTGTCTAGTAATTTTATTTCTTGTATAAGAAAACTTTTATTTTGAGCCCAATGTTTAGTTTGAAAATGGAGTATTCTTATGAGTATTCATGGAGAAATGGGTTTCATTAATTCTTTTTATTGTCCCCTAAATAATAATTTTCCTCATACCATGTTTTAAAATTATTTTTATATAGTTTTAATAATGGTTAGGGAAAAAGATGAGGTCATGATGAAAATTTATAAGATGTGTCATGAAAAGAAAAATTGTTTTTTTAAGTATTGTAATGTGGAAAAATAGATACTAAATAGTACATTCCACTTTGAGATGTAATATTTATTTATGTAATGTTGGTGACTTAACCCTCTAAAACCTAATCCAAAATTTTCTTACAAAATGTAAAGAAATGAATTCATTTCTAAATAATCAATTTTTCATATTGTTTAAGGCTATGTTTTCATAGTTTCAATGAAATTATTTTGTAATATATTTCATGAAATTATTATTGATTTAAAATTCTTTCATATGAAATTTTATTAATATGTGATACCCATGAGTTTTGTTAAATGATATTCATTGTTTTTTTATACTTGAAATAAAGGGGACTTTTATGGTTTAATCATGAACTTTTGGAATTGGAAATTTTTACATTCAAAGTGTTCGTTAAAATGAATGTTCATATTTATAATGGGAAATTGAGTAGTTTTATAGGGGTTCAAGGAACTAGTGGATTCTTAGAAAATAATTTCCATGTTTTCCACGAACTATATGAAATATTTGCATGTTTGAATGAAGCTATGGGGTTTTCAGAATTTTTAGTTTTTCATTGTTTTGAAATGATTTCAAATAGAAATTAGTGTTTTCAGATTGGATTTTAAAAAAATCAAAGAACTATTTAAAATATTTATTATGTATCTTGGTTTCCCAAAGTTTTTTAGGGGCCAATTTGTCACTTCTTTCAAAAATGTTTGGTTTGAATTTTTTTATACCTCAGTTTTGGGGACCCCATGTTTTTCTATGATTTTTGTAGACATGTAACCTATGTGGGAATTATTGTATCGTAATTTATTCTTATAAATTGATTTAAAGGGGTTTTCTTGAATGAGGGTGTAATACATGTGAATAGGTTTAAAAAATAATTTTTTAGGGTTTTATCATGTTATTGTAAGACTGATCACCTCTATTTATTAATTTGATGTGAATTCTTGGAAACTACGTAGGATAACCGTATGTGTAAAATTCCTAGTAAAAATGTGCACTAAGATGAAAACGTTTCTTATCTAGAATGATTAATATAATTGGATGGATTGTGTGGTTATTTGTTACTATAAACGCCCATGATTTATTGTATGGCCTAGATTGTCCAATTGGATTTTAAAAATTTGGACTGGTTCTTATATATCACCATAATTATCAAAGACACCTATTTATAATTATGTTACATGTATCCTTGGTAGTGATATATGACTCTTATATCCTTTCTAGGATGGTTTTAGGGGTAACATTCATTTACTTTTTTATATCCCCTATATTCTTGTTGTACAACACCACATGTGGTTGTTTATTATATATTTTGATTCATTGATTAACTGATGCATGATATAATTCTAAACGTTTCCTGTTATGGTTTTCATCACATTTAAACTTTTATATATATAAGAATGTAAAATCATTCTTTAATGGAATATATGTATTCCACTATAAATATCATTTATGAAATGGTTTTGAAATATGTTTTTCAATAGAAAAGATAAATGGTGATTATGAAAATGGGTTTTATGGAATGTTCTTAGAGAAATGGAAAAAGGATTTTTTTTTTTACATATAAATATAAATTTCATTTTTCCATTGTTAAATATAATATTTAAAGTTAACCCATGTGTTTTTTTTATATATGAAGATCAATGTTCCAAAATTTGTGGGAATTTTCTTCAAAAAAGGTCATACATTAGGTTTAGGAGAAAAAATGATAAAGTATGATGTTCGTTTCATTTATGGAAACATTTTGGAATATTTGGAAAATTATTTTACATCTTATGTTAGACCTAAAATTTATGAATTTTTTTATGAATATAATTTCATATACACCTCAGTGAGATATTATTGAGAACATTTATCTCATACCCTCCATATAAACTTGTGTATGGGTGTGTATGAAGCTTCCAAGTTTTCTTTAACATACCCATGTATTTATTTCACTTTAAATTTTATTTATTTCCTATTAATGGATAATTGGTTGTGGTGAGTGACCACAGGTATGGTTGATATGTTCAGTAGTGTCTCAAGTTACTATTTATATTTTTTTGTATATTATTTATTAGACATCTCAGCCATCTATTGTACCTTTATTTTAGACATTCCTATTTTATATGTTTGTGAAGTATTTTTTTTATTTACAAATTAGATGAATCATGTTTGTGGGTTATAGATCGCTAGATTTTATTCTCATCCCCTGTTTGGTTTATTTATTATTTATATCTACTTATTTGATTTCTATGGATATCCAAAATAATTATAGGTTTTACTTGAACCTCAGTATTCTACACTATTGATTTATATATATATTCAAGAGTCAAAAAACTACCATGTGTATATTCCTGAAGCCTGACCACTTTTTTTCATGTCTATATATATCGATATTTCTCTTCAATCATATTGGTGAGCTAGTTTAGGTGTTATACCAGGTCATCAATTGTGGGTTCAATACAGTATACATTTTCCTTGTAGTATCTATTGAGGATATATCACTTATGGGAAATGAGATATTAGTATTTATGGTTGTAATTTCATGTTGTAGCACTTTTCTCCTGTACGAAGGAATTAGGTGAAGTATCATGTATCCTAGAGTTCAATATATATTTTGATAGATCTAAGTGGAAACATAGACTGAGTTAGGGTACATGCATTAATATGGTACTAAATTAATACGGTATGAAACTATCAAAAAAGGGTTTGTTTATAATTTCACATGGAATATTTCTCTATAATAAAAGGGGTCTTTATACAAAATAGGGGAGAGAGATGATGAGGAGGATTCACTATGAAGTAGTAATAAGATCCTTCATTTATGTTATGTCTTATTCAAGGATTTATATTTCTTACATATTGATAATGGTAAGCAGATATCAAGAAGACCTAAGAGAACAACATTTGAGTATTTTTAAGGCTATCTAAAACTATTTTAGGAACTATAAGGATATTTTAATAGTTTATTGATGAGTGAGAAACTGGACATAATGGGATATTGATATTTTACATTCTAGACAAAAAAAATGATCTAAAATCATAGTCGAGACTAGTCCAACCCTTAATAGAGGACCGTTATGTATGAATAGATCAATGTAACTAATGGTTACTCATTCCCGAATAGTGTCTGAGTACGTTATTTGTTTTTGATATAGATAAAGAAGTAATTTTTATATTAAACCATGTATATTTTCTTTATGTTTTTTCTATAATTAAAGATGTTATCACCCTCTATTAAGATAATATTATAGTATTGGTACATATGACGGACCCAATGTTACATCAGAAGATGAAACCAATACATGTAATTATAGAATCTAGAGGAACTTTTCGTAGAAGGGTGGGGTCACAATTTGTAGAGATTCCTTGTATGTTGAAGTGGTTGTCCCATAAACTAAATACATGTCTCAACAGAAGCATTAGTATCATGGTAGATCAAGTATATATAAATTCATTACTAATAACTCTAGAAAATTGAACGTTTGTTGGATTTGATTCCTAATATTCAAATATATTTGTACAATTAATAGCCAATTTATTCAAACACTATAATATTACTAATGAGCATATTACATAATGATGATTATTCTTCAAAAAAATTATATAATGATTTTTTATTATTTTTTCATCAAAATTTCATAGCATTGTATCATGATAATGAGAACATATAAAGCTAATAAAAATACTCCAAAACATATATATTGTGTTCTATATGACATATTTTGAAAATTCATAGATGATGTTCAGACTATTAGGTGCCTGATGGTCATAATTATATGAGACATCTTATCATTAGGTTTCTCACATGGTAATGTTGAAGAACATAGGTTAAAGCCACATACCCCCAACAAGAATTACACATATTATTTTTTCATTGGATTTTTCTAAGGATATATGTTTTAGTCCTTAAACGAGATATTATTATTGAATATCACCAATCATGTACCTTGATTTATTATCAAGAACTATGAGTAAATATGATCGTGTCACAATTAGGATACATTTGTTTCATCATAAGTGATATAGAATTAATAGATAAATTAAGAAAGGAATTTTTCTTTCTTGGACCCACAAATGATATCTTAAGCCCTTTTAATGAAATATAATTATCTGATTATGTAGTTTCCCATGGAGGTTTACTGATCCATTCACATTGAATAAATAAATAATGATATTCTTGAATTAGGAGAAATGACACAAGCATGAAACAGACTAGATGAGATATCAATACAAAGGTATAATATTACAGATTAACTATTCATATTATTGAATTTTCATTTTGAAATTAGTGACTTTTCATAGGTGTTCCTTGACATAATTTTATAATTAAATCTTGGGACATAGGCTAGTTATCTTAATTATAATGAGAATGATCCCCAAACGGACACACACTAAGTGTTTCAAGAATATTAGTTAAATTTTATAAGAAGTTATAATGGAAAAAATATTAATCTAAAGACAAAAAAATAATTATGTAGGATATATTGATTTCAAAAATTTGTTCATCAATCATTTCTGTTCAAAATATACATGAGTTGAAATTCAAATAAATATTTATTCACATGTTTTTTAATATATTATTTATTTATTTATTGAACGAATAATATAATGATATTTATCTTTTTATGTTAACATTTCTTATTCTGCGTTTTATTAATAATGGGGAAGATTAACGGGTCAAGTTAAAGCCCTTATAAAAAATGAAATAGTTTATTTAATATCATTTAAATAATATAGATATATCTATTTAAGAAGAGTAATACTTTTTTAATCCAAGAATTAATTCATTCTATGAAAATAAAAATATTATTATTATTCAGTATGTGTTTTACTCACAAAATATATATTAGATCGGTTTCAAAGAATAAAGACTAATTATTTATCCCTTGGTATATCAACATGCTTTTATAATTTCTAGTTAATGTGTATTTTTTACATAAACTTGACCTAAAAATATCTATCTCTAGACTGAATAAAATTATCTCAATAATTCTCTTAGGAATAAAAGAATATCATCATTATTTTCCACAATCTCATGATTGATAAAATAATGAAGAATCCCTCTAGGATTATTTGGTTATTATTGTGGTCAAATTATAATCATATAAGATGATTAGTATCGAAATAATAACCCAATGAGTCCAATATGTGGGTATAATATATAAGTGATTTCAAAATATTAGTTTATTTGTACTTTAATTTTTTTACAAATCCCAAATATTTATTTTCTTTTCCCTTATTTTAAATTTTTTAAAACATTGTTCCCCCACCGTGGTTCGATGTTACTTAAGTGAATGATTATTATTTAATTTTTAATTATTCCATTGATGGATATCCTTAAAAAAATTATTCCAAGATTTAATATAATATGAAAAATAACATATTCTTTTTATTATTTTGGAATGAAATTTTTTTTAATGAAAATAATAATATTAAAAGATAATAATTTATAACATTTCAACTAATTAAATCATGATTATCGAGGAATATTATCAAAATTTTAAAATTATAATAATCTATTTACCACCCTCTAAATTTTAATGAAATTAACTCTATTACTTGACACATATAAGGATTATATAAATAATGGATACTAGCTATCAACAATTATTATTTCGTTGAAGACAACTTCTAATAACAAATTGAAAAACATCAAAATAAAAAAAAGAAGAAATAGTTATAAAATTAATAAATCAATAAAAGATAATAAAATAATATATGATAAAATAAAAAACTAAAAAACATGAAAAAAGTTTTTAATTAGGTAAATAATTATTGTAATTTTATTATTAAATAATTTTTGAGACATGAAAAGTGAACTAGGACTCAATGTATGGGTTATTATGCATAAAATTTCCATCAAAATATCTCTCTCAAGACCAAAGAGAATTATCTCAAGAATGATCATAGTAATGAGAGACCATAATCTTCATCTAACCTAATCTCAAGACTGTTAGAAAAAGTAATAATCATTCAAGTCTTAAGTTGTAATTATTGCGAGCAATGGGTAACCATGTAAGATGATCAATAACTCCATGATAGAATAAGTAGTTTAATCAGTAGAGTTTCAAGATTATTTGAGCACATTAGGATACTGATAGAGTTACTCTGTATTATATCTTTCATTGAAATTATTGTCTGATAATAAGTTCTATTAGATTCCCCCATATGGAAATAATAACCAAACTGAGGTAATATTTGTTTATAAATTAAGGATAAATTATATGTGAAAATACTCTCTTGAATCATTAAGGTTTGTTATCATCTTGTTTTGAGTATTTATTTAAGGAAACTAATGAAAAAATATATTTGTAAATGTTGGGAAAAAATCCCTCAAGGTATCATTGAAACATTTTTGTGGTGATTGTGTTTGTTGTCAAAGTGGACATCTGTGTGGGGATTATTGACAAAGCAAAACAATGACATACAAATTTGATCACAAAGGAGATTTCATGGTGTAATATAGAGTTCAAGAGATGTGGTCAACGATCCTTGTTTGATTCGAGAATGTCGAAAAAGGAATGGATGATCTGGAGGTGGTACGAAAAGATCCAAAACAAGGCGACGTCGTTTTCCAGAGTTTGCCAAATTTTTGGGCCTGAAAATTGACAATTGAAGAAAAGTAGTTTTTGTCAAAGGGTCTTGCATTCCATGTACTTGAAGGAGAGGAAACACATGCACCAAATGTTTTTCAATATTAGAAGGTCAAAATATGTCAAAGGAAAGAGGTTCGTGCAGATATTGGTGTGGTCGCACAGGTGACTTGCTCCCTGTGAAAGGACCTGCGCGCCGGTGCCTTAGAGGGTTGTAAAGTTGCGTGCCATATGTTTTTCAAGATCAGATCTTCAAAATATGGCAAAGGAAATACGGTCGCGAAGATGTATTTCTGGGGAAGCAACTTGTGTGCTAGGACATGCGCGCCGTGGGGAGACCTGCGCATTGCCGCATAGGTTCACCAAATGCCTATAAATATTGGACCACCCCTCCTCGTTTTTAACGGAGTTCAACACATAAAAAAATCAGAGCTCCTGTCGCACTGGTGTGGTGGTCGTGAAAGTAGTGTGTGGTCGCGTAGGTGGACTTGCGTTCCAGTGTTTGAAGTTGCACGCCGGATGGTTGTTGCGCGCCAATATTGGTTTGGGCGTAAAGGGGGTTGAGTCGTGCAGGTTTAGAGTTGCAGAAGATTGTGTCGCGCAATTGTTTGAAATGACTTGTGCACCAGATGTGACCTGCGTGTCGATACCTACGCACCGGGTTAGACCTGCGCCATAAAATATTTATTTCTCGCTGTGATTCAGGGCTGCATGGAAGCTGGAGGATTGCCTGATACCTTCGTTGCAAAGAGAGATTCATCTACGGGTGAAAGTTGGACTTCAAAAGAGCATCCACATACAATAGAGGATGTATGCATTAGTGATAATGATGAGACCTACAAGTCTATAAACTGTGAGTGGATCCTTTTTAGATCAGTGAGCAAAGGAATAGGAAGAAGGTGATCCTATCCACCGACAGTGATCCAGAGAGAGAAATGGGGAGTGACCATTTGGAAAGCAGTGAGCTGACCCTAATCCCTGTAAAGGCAGTGAGCCTGGGACAGAGTGACTGTTCCCGAACCTTGTAATCCACAGCTAGTGAAGTTTAGTGGAATTTGGTATGACCGACAACCTGTCGGCATATGCTCTTTGGACATAGCCCTTAGCGGTGAACCGAGTAAAAAATATTGTGTCATGTTCTTTCTTTACATTCTATTTATATTTTGAAATATGAAAGAGAGAGAAGAGTATTTTTATTAACAGCAAAACAAGATCAAAATGGGATTTAATTTTATATTAGCCATACCCTGATTCACCCCCCCCCCCCCTCAGGGTATTTAGCCTTGTGGACTTAACAATTGGTATAAGAGGTAATGGTTGATATTTGTTCTTCTCTCAATGGAGGTCACTAATCAAAAAGGAATTCTGATATTTGACGGATGTAATTTTCAGATATAGAAGAATATAATGAAACACTATTTCCTATATTTGGGAATGGATGTGTTTTCAGCAGCTATTCATGGTATCACAGCTGATATTACTAGTGGTGCATTATCAAAAGCTGAGCATAGAGTGTCTGATGCTGGTGGAAAATTAATCAATGTCTTAGGGGGATCCCTTTACAATCCCATCTATACAAAGGTTATTTCATGAAAAACGTCACATGCCATTTGGGAAATGATTTTGAATATAGATGAAGGGGATACAAAGGTCATAGAGGCAAAGCTGCAAGTGTTGTGGAACAAGTATGAAGATCTAAGAATTAACCCGAATGATTCTGTTGATGCGTTCTTTGATAGGGTAAATGTTGTGGTAGAAGACATGTGAGGTCTTGGTTAGATTATCTAAGACATAAAAATTGTGAAGCGCATCTTGAGAAAACTTCCACCTCGGTTCAATCTGAAAGTTCTCGTTTTGGAAGATAAAGACCCAAAAGAACTGACATTGGATAACCTACACAACACCCTTGTTGCATATGAAATGAGAAATGATGATAATGACGCTGTGGAAAAGGGGAAATCTAAAGAGGTGAAATTTTAGGCCATGAAGAACCTCACCATTGAAGATTCTCATGGGGATAAAGAGATAGATGAGGTAATGTCATTCTTCTCCTCAAATCTTCAAAAGGAAAAGGAAAGTTCAATGGGAAACTTCCTCTTGCATGCTTTAGATGTTGAAAGGTTGGACATCTCGCAGCAAGATGTCCCATAATGTTTCAAGAAGAAAATGATGATGAAGATGTCAAAATTCCCAAGAACAAGTCTTCAGCGTTTGTGAAAGGGAAGAAACAATTCAAGAGAAATTTCATCAAGAAGAATAATCTTCTTTCCCAACAATTTGAAAATTCAGATGAGTCTGAGGTTGAGGAAATAGATAACTTCAATGATCGAGGAGAAAATGATATGGTGTCATTCATCAGCAGTTCTCAGGAAAAAGAAGAAACTCACACTGAAGAAGAAGAAGAAGTTGAAGGAAGTGTTGATATGTTAGCCGAATTGGAATCAGCTCTTGAGGAGATAGATGTTTGGAGAGCCAAAATGAAGACATCCAATACAGTTGTTCGTGATGCCAAACTCTATATGAAGCAGTAAGAATATGAGAAGTCTAAGTTGATGGAAGAAATTGAAAAACTCAAGTTATCAACACCAGATAACTCAGGATCTGTTAGAGAGTATAAGATCAAGATTGAAGAACAAAAAAGGGAGATCAATGGCTTTAAAAGAAAAGTGAAAGATCATGTCAAGCGTATTGAAGAGCTTGAAGAAGAAGTTGTCGGTCTGCAGAGAAAAGTTAAAGACTAGGAAAAACCCTTGTTCCCCTATACATTATTGGGAAATCAGGTCATTCCGAAGACTGAAATGATGAAAGAGGAGCCTAGTAGTTTAGCAGGGAAGAAGCAGCAATTGAGCTCAAACGTTAAGGATGATTCAGGGCTTGATCATAAGAAAAACTCTAGGGAAATTGAAGTCATGCCGCAAGCAGACGTCCTAATATTGAAGGTTTATTTGGGCACAAAGTAGAATCATAATATTCAAGGATCCCCAGGGGAAACTCGTTGAGCTGATGTAACACGAAGGAATGCACCTTATATTAGGTGTTATTGTTTTGGAAACATGGGACATTCACAGTATGTGTGTTCCATATCCAAGAGATATCGAAGGGAACGAGAATAGAGGTGTCATCCAAATAGAGAACGGTTTTCCAGAATATATTTCAAAGGATACTATTTTTGGTGCGGAGGATTTTGGCACATGGCCAGGTACTGTACTTTGACCATACAGAGAAATGTGCCAAAGGAGAATCAAAACATTCGCAAGTAGCAGATCAATAAACCCACAGGTGAGTCAAAAATGAATAATAAATTTGCGGCTTTGAAAGATTAAGTCAGTCCATCATACTCTGAGAAAGAACGTAAGTCTCAATCCATGCTGAGTGAGAAGGAAAAAGTATGGACCAATAAGAAGAAAAATGGGAAGTTTGTGGTGGCCGAAATTTCCCTTATGGAATCAGATCACTCTGGTGTATAGATCCTTGATAGTGGTTGCACATCTCACATGACAGGTAATAAGGATATTGTTATAGGCATAAAATATGACAAAGAAGAAGTTTTCAAATTTGAAAATGATGAAGACCTGAAGTTTTTGGCTCCGGAAAATCCATGTTTGGGGGCATAGAAATGAGACGCGCCGATGCCTTGGTAATAGAGGGTCTTAGTCATAACTTGCTCAGTGTCAGTCAACTATGTGACTCTGGGCACACTACTTGATTTACTAAGAATATGTGTGTTGTGAAAGGAAACGATGGAGAAGTTGTTCTATAGGGAAAAAGGAAAAAGAGAAATCTTTACCTTGTAGGCGAGGAAGAAGATACATGCCTTTCATCCAAAGAGGAAGAAAACGAGCTATGGAATAAGCGACTTGGTCATCTATGCCACCCATCCATAGAAGATCTAGTGAAGTGTGAAGCTGCTAGAGACCTTCCCAAACTATCATGTGATCATACTCATACATGTGATTCTTACCAACAAGGTAATATCATTGGAAAAACATACAGCGCAAAGGAATAGAAATCAACTGGAGTGCTCGAATAGGTGCATGTTGATGTATGTGGACCTATCTCACCACGAGCTATAAATAGGCAAAGGTACTATGTTCTTCTCACTAATAATTATTGTATAATGGCCTGGGTATTTGTCATTATGCATAAGAAAAAAGTGTTCAGTTTCATAAAGCAGTATAGGAGGGAATCAAAAAGGATGCTTGGGAAGAAAATTCTAAAGTTTCATACTAATAACGGTACAGAATTCACAAACTGTCAAGGTGAATACTATCTCAAGAAACACAGGATAAGGCATCAAGTTTCATCAGTGAGAACTCCCCAACAGAATGGAGTGGTTGAGAGGATAAATTGGATCATCAACAAAATGGCTAGATTGATTCTTATTGAAAAGGACCTACCAGAGAAATTTTGGAAGGAAGCAGTTTTGACATCGGTCTATATTTCGAACCGGTCTCTATTGTGTCCGAAGGAAGGGAAGACTCCGTATGAAATGTGGTATGGAAAGAAGCCAACATTAAAATACTTTCGAATCATTGGGAGAAAGTGTTTTATTCTCAGGAAAGAAAATCACATGAAGTTTGAGTCACAAAGGGATGATGGGATATTCCTTGGGTAATTAGGGAAGAGAAAAGCCGATAAATGCTTTAACAAAAGGCTACGAAAAATTATTGAGAGCAACGATGTCACTATAGTTGAAAATGAACAGAATACTCAATGAACTAGTGAACAGTTTCTGGATGAAAGTGATGATGAGATAAGAAACACAGGGGGAGTAAAAGTGGCAGAGGCTGACTCAAAAGAAGATATGATGATGAACAAGAAAGTGTCAAGTCTATGTATGCAAGGAAGCCAAAGAGTCGAGCTGAAATTGATAGGAAAAATATCATTGGTGATCAGACAGCTCCAGTTCAGACTCGAAGAATCAAATCATTACAGCAAACCTCATTTTTATCTCACATGGAGCCGAAATGTTTTTATGATGCAGCTGAAGATGAAAACTGGGTCCAGGCTATGAATGAAGAGCTTGATCAGATTAAGAAGAACCAGAAATGGGAGATTGTTTCGGGGCCAGAAGATAAGAATGTCATCGGGACTAAATGGGTCTATCACAACAATATGAATGAATATGGCACAATAATTCGGAACAAATAATGACTAGTGTGCAAGGGATACTCCCAAATAGAGGGAATAGATGTTGATGAGACATTTTCACCAGTTTCTAGGCTGAAGACAATCAGATTATTTTTGAAAATAGCAGTGCAAAAAAAGTTCGAAGTGTTCCATATGGATGTCAAATCTTCATTCATGAATGGATTTTTGGAAGAGGATGTGTATATTGAGAAGCCAGATGGTTTTCTCATTCATGAGGATGAGAACATAGTTTTCAGGCTGAAGAAGGCATTGTATGAGCTGAAACAAGCACCAAGACCAAGGTACTCATGGCTTGATCAGTACTTGAAGAAGCTTGGTTTCCAGCGTAGGGAAGTTGATTACAATCTCTATTTCAGAAACGATAGTAATCAAAGGATGATGGTGTTGGTTTATGTGGATGCCATAATATTTGGGGGATCAGATGAAGCTCAGTGCAGATAGTTTTCCAAATTCATGATAAATGAGTTTGAAATGTCAATGATTGGAGATCTAACGTTTTCCCTTGGTCTACAGGTGACACAAGGAAGTAATGGAACATTCCTTTCTCAATCAAAATATTCCAAGAAGTTTTTAAGAATGTTTGGAGTGGAAAATTCCAAGGAGATGAAGACTCTGGTTGCTACCCGGTTGAAATTATCAAAAGATGAGGATGGTAAGGCAGTTAATATCATAGAATACAGGAAAATTATTGGAAGTCTGTTGTACTTAACTGCAAAAAGTCATGATATTGTTTTTTCCACATGCCAAGCAGCGAGATATCAGAGTAATACCAAGGAAAGCCACATGCTTGCAGTGAAAAGAGTAATTAAGTATATCAAAGGAACCGTGGATTTCGGTTTGACGTATAATGACAAATCTCAATCAGTGTTACTGGGTTACACAGATGCGGATTGGGCTATATTAGCATATGACAGAAAATCAACATCAGGAGGTGCATTCTATCTTGGTGGATTGTGTATTTCTTGGATAAGAAACAAGCAAGATTTCATTTCATTGATCACCGCGAAGGCTGGGTATATTGCGGTAACTCAAGCATGAAAACAATTATTGCAGATAAAGCAGCATCTTGAAGATATTAGAGTTGAAGTGAAGTCTCCGATCGGAATACAGTGTGATAACTCAAGTGATATAAATCTAAGAAAAAATATCGTCCATAACTCAAGGACAATGAACATTGAGATAAAGTATCATTTTATCAAAGAGAAGGTTGATCATGGAAACGTGAAGTTGGAGTATGTTTCTACAGAGCTACAGGTTGCAGACATTCTGACAAAGGCTTTACCCAAGGAATCTTTTGAGAGGCATCGACTGGCTCTGAGAGTTCAGTCAAATCCCCACACCTAAAAGAGTGTGGTTGTGGGATAGCACCCCCTCCCCCTAGGTATACTGTGTTTTTTACTAATAAGCTGATATGTGTTCTCTACTTTGTTACAGACTGCAAAGGAGTGACCTATGGGTTCGCTGACAAAGGGGGAGAAAATAGATTGTTTAAGGGGGAGACAGTGTGGAAATTTGATAAATCATGATTGATATGGGGAGAAGCTGATAGGTGGAGTAGTGAGACAGGGGGAGAGCAATGAGAAAGGGGTATAATATTAAACCTGACGATTCTAGAAGTGATCGATCAAAGAATAGATATCACGAAAGATAAGGATCGTGATGAAAGCAGAAGAGTGGTGTTGGAATGCGGTATAATTATTTCCAACAAATTGGTATCAGTTTGGTGTCAATAGTGGATGTCATAGATGAAGTGATTCATTGATGAACTTTTCATTTACTCTTGTTTCTCACACCGAACATTGCTCAGGTGGGATTAGAGTATGTGTTGAGTAAATCCTTGATCACTATCAGAATCGAAAAAGGAAAATGGTGGGTGAAGAATTAATGATGTATCATTTTATGGATGAGTTGTCAACAGACCAAAAGGGGGAGATTGTTGGGAAAAAATCCCTCAAGGTATCATTGAAGAATTTTTGTGGTGATTGTGTTTTTTTGACAAAGTGGACATCTGTGTGGTGATTGTTGACAAAGAAAAACAATGACATACAAATTTTTTGACAAAGGGAATTTCATTGTGGAATTTCAAGTTCAAGAGTTTTGGTCAATGATCCATGTTTGATTCAAGAACTTCGACAAAGGAATGGATGATCTGGAGGCGGTATGAAAAGAGAAGATACAAGGTGGCACTGTTTTCCAGTGTTTTCCAAATGTTTAGGCCTGAAAATCGACAAATGAAGAAAAGTGGTTTTTGGAAAAGGGTCTTGCTCACCTTGTACATTAAGGAGAGGAAACTTGCGCGCCTATTGTTTTTCAAGATCAGAAGGTCAAAATATGGCAAAGGAAAGTGGATTACATAGATATTGGTTTGGTCGCGTAGGTGACATGCATGTCGTGAAAGGACCTGCGCGTCGGTGCCTTGGAGGGTTGGAAAGATTCGTGCCATATATTTTTCAAGATCAGATCTTCGAAATATGGAAAAGAAAATAGGGTCGTGTAGGTGTATTGCAGGGGAAGCAACCTGCGCGTCGGGACTTGCACGCCGAGGGGAGACTTGTGTGCCGCCGCGTAGGTTGACCAAATGCCTATAAATACTGGACCACCCCTCCTCATTTTTAACGGAGTTCAACACATAGAAAAATCAGAGCTCCCATTGCGTTGGTGTGGTGGTCACGCAAGTGGTGTGTGGTTACGTAGGTGGACTTTGGCACCAATGTTTGAAGTTGTGCGCCGGTTGGTTTTTGCGCGCCAATATTGGTTTGGCCATAAAAGGGGTTGAGTCGTGCAGGTTTGGAGTTGCAGAATATTGTGTCGCGTAAGTGTTTGAAGTGACTTTCGAGCCAGTTGTGACCTGCGCCCCGATACTTGCGTGCTGGTTAGACCTGCGCGCCAAGTAAGGTTGATTTCTGGCGATGATTCAGGGCTACATGGAAGCTGGAAGATTTCCCCATACCTTCGGTGCAAAGATAGATTCAACTATGGGTGAAAGTTGGATTTCAACAGAGCATCCACAAACAAAAGAGGATATATTCATTAGTGATAATGAAGAGACCTACATGTCTATAAACTATGAGTGAATCCTTTCCAGAGCAATGAGAAAAGGAAGAGGAAGAAGGCGATCCTATCCACTGGTAGTGATCCGGAGGGAGATAAATAGGGAGTGACCCTTGGGAAAGTAGCGAGCTGACCCTAATCCCTGTAAAGTTAGTGAGCCTGGGACAGAGTGACTTTTCCCAAAACTTGTAATCCACAGCTAGTAAAGTTTAGTGGAATTTGGTATGACCGACAACTTATCAGCGTATGCTCCTCGGACGTAGCCCTTAGCACTGAACCAAGTAAAAAAATTTGTGTCATATGGTTGCTTTACTTTCTGTTTATATTGTGCAATAGGAAAGAGAGAGAAGAGTGTTTTTCTTAACAGCGAAACAAGATCAGAACAGGCTTTCATTTTAAATTAGTCATACCCTGATTCACCCCCCCCCCCCCCTTAGGGTATTCAGCCTTGTGGACCTAACAGGAAAGAGTATAACCACTTCCATTCTTCCACTGAACATTGAGAGATATAACACATTTCCTCTTAGCTGACCCTTTCCAAAATTCAATACTATATAAAAAACAGGTCTCAAAATTCACATCTTTCCAATTCCATTATCCTCTTACCCATTTCAATATCTTTGCTAATATATATATATATATATATGTGTGTGTGTGTGTGTGTGACATAAAAATATTAGTTCATTTATAGGATAATTTTTTTTTATAAATATGAAAATTTTTGTTTCCTTTTCAGTACTTTTGAATTGTTGAAAAACATTGTTCCCCGATAGTGGTTAGATTTTTCCTAGGTGAATTTTTATAATTATTTTTTATTTATTCCTCCCATGTATATCATTATAAACCATTTTAAACATTTAATATGATATTATTCATTAAATAATTTCTTCTTATGATTTTGGAATGAAAAATATTATTGAATATTATTATATTAAATATAATAATTAATGACATTTCAACTATTTAAAAATGGATTATCAAGTTAGATTCCCCAAATTGTAACTTTATTCAAAACTAATAAAATCCTTCAATATTATGATGAAATTGACTCTATAAACTGAAACTTTTATAGATTATATAACTAATTTATAGTTACTATTTACTACTATAGTTTCTTTCAAGATAACATGTAATAATGAATTGAGAAACATCAAAATGGAAAATGAGAGATAATGTTGGGTAATAAATAAAAAATGAAAGGTAATAAAATAGTATATAATAATTGTAAAAATTAATTAAGAATGAAAATTTTTCAGAATCATTTAAATAAATAGTATAATTTTACTATAAAATATTTTTTAGGAGGTGTAAAACGAACTAAGAATCAAGGTAAGGGATTTTTTCTACTCATTATTATTTTCACGTACTATTCCTATATATTTTCTTGTATGTATCATATAAATATTAAATAATATATAAATAAGAATTATACCATCAATTTTGATGAATTAATGTACTTATTTCCATTTTCATGAATGTATAGTCAATGCCATATGTTAGTATAATGGTTTATTCTAGTTATTTGTCCATACGGTGGTGGTTTTCTCTATCACACTCAATATCACTGATTTCATCTACATATAATTTTTATATAATTTCTCTCTATATATATTCTTTCTTCTCCATCCATTTTTTATTTTCATGCCTTTATGGTTCCCTTTCTATTATTTCCCAGAGTTAAATGTGACAAATGTTATATAATAATCAATTTTCATATATGATCACAGTCGCCATGTTTCATCAATTTTAAATATATTTATGTTCATAGATCCAATAATGTTCCATTTATTGTCAAAAAAAAATTTTAAATAATTTTTATCATATTTTGTTTAAAAAAATTAAAAGAGTTTCATTTTTTATCTAAATGATAATAAATTTATGAAATCTACATTCAATATTTCACCTATAATTTAATATATATTCTTATCATGATTATATTTCAAGGTATTTGTATTTATTATATATTATATAAATTATTTATATTTAAAAAAATTTATAATGAAAATAAATATTATATTTATTGTATTCATTTAAACTGAAATTTTCCATAATTATTTCAATGTTTTGTAAAAAATGGACAATTTTTTTCATAAAAACAACATAAATTTTTTTCTTCAACTAAGTTGTTTTTCATATATATAAATATTATTTTATATTAAACACATATAACCACTTCTCAATATTTATTTCTTAAATGGATAATTCATTATAAATTGATATTACATCAAAAATAATCTTTAAATTCACTATTCATGTGATCATGTATGTAAACTAAAGTTGAAATGAAATATATTTAAATGAAATAGTAATTCATAGACATTGTATTATCTTTCAACAAATATGCATAAATATAACCTTTCTTTCAAAGCCTTTACTATTCTAATACCAAATAAATCATGTTTTTTATTGATTTGTGTTCAACTAGGTACCCATACACCATATTGAATGGTAAAATTATTAACTTGATTATAAATCCATTATTATATATAGTGTAAATACTTTAAACATAATTATCTTTTTTGACGGGAATTTATAAAGAAATATTTCTTCTTTAAATAGTTTAATATTCTATATTAATGGGTTAATCATGATAATAATTTGAAATATTTATGATTATTTTTGTATTTGTGTGGAACCCACATGTGTGATGTGTTATGATGTGATGGGTGGGATAAAAATTATATAACCTACCCTTATTGACTGGGTAATTATTAAATTTCACGAGATACTATCTATGGTTCACAGGTGGAGAGAGAAAATCATTATGTTACATTTTCTCAGAATTGAACCTCAACTTATGCTTATGATTATATAACTTATGTTTATGCCACATTACTATTCCATATTAATTGGTATTCCATTAGGGATATTGGTAAGTGTCCCACCTGAGAAGTGTAGTCAACCATAGAATGTTTTAATAGTTACATTCCATGTTTTCATGATCATTGTTTATTTGTATTATTCAATGATTTATGATTATTCAACCATGACTTATTTTTTACTTATTGTGATTTCAAGATGTTATTATATTAATCATAACATTTTTCAATCATCATGTATCCTAAATGTTTTAAATTTATTGGTAATTCAACAATGTATCATTGATAATTTTTACCCATCACATAGAATTGGTGCTCATCCTATTCTAATGTTTCCCTATTTTCATATAATTTCAAAGGTGATAAACATATTTTATTAGATAATAATTGGTCTGTAAAAATTAATTCATTAAAATTTATAGGATAATGATGTAAAATATTTTTAGTCCCAAAATACATAGAACATTTTATCAAAGGAATTTTGTATAATCCATTTTATATATAAAATTATGTATGCTTAATAGATGTTCTATAAGTGAGATATTATGCCATCACATGACCCAACGTACTATGATTCCATTATTTATTGACATGATATAGATTCCTAGATAAATACACAAGATTGATCATTATGTTACCTCAAGAAAGCATCTACATATTCTAGAATCTATGAACAAGTACAGAGGGAATTATCCATAAATATTGAGACTATTTCCCCATTAATAAATTTTGAAATGATGTAAAAAATAATTCTTTAATAAGGGTGAAAAGAGAGGATATAGCAAAAATATCGCAAGCTCCTAAAGAAGCTCGTAGGTTATGATGGGAATAATATTTCTCATTGATAAATCTCTTAGTAATTCATCATCAAATAAGGTTAAAAGAGAGGATATACCCAAGAATTTCTTTCATAAAATAAATAGACATAATGAATTCATAATGATTATTTTAAACATTTAAATCCCCCTAAAATCTTCATCAATATAATGAATAGTGTATTTAATGATTGCATCAATCAATTTTTTGTATTATATATAAATGATACTAGCATATATTACATGACTAAGGAAGAGAATGAATATCATTTGTGGATTATGTTCAAGTCTTTGATAAAGGAGATGCAGTATTCCAAATTTAGAAGCTGTGAATTTGGTGTATATAAAGTATCATTAATGGGTCATATAATCGTAAGTGAGGGTATATCTATCTATCCTTAAAAGATGAATGTAGTTTGAAAATGACATATAAAAAACCACAATGATAGAAATTATTTGTTTTATTATATTAGCTAGATATTATCAATGCTTGTTATTAAATTTATAAAAATTATCAAATCCACTAGCCACGTTATCTCAAAAGGGAATTGATGTCCATTGGAATGATTGATGGAAGGTATGTTCAAGGAATATAAGAGAAGGTTGGTGACTAATCCTATACTCTTGATACCATGTATGGGATATGGTTTTGTGATATATACCAATGTTTCAATGAAGGGATAGGGAAATATACTAATGAAAAAAAACATGGTGAAATATTATTCCACATGTTAATTAATAGTTCATGATAAATATTACCTGATGTAATATCTTGAACAAGAAACTAAAATATTGGAATTATAGAAATAGATTCATTACCTAGTACCGATCATCATGTACTACTCCATATAATCGGTAACCAACTATTCAAGGTGGAATTATTGATATTTTTGTTCTCGTATTAATAGGATGAGGAATATAGAACCAATAATTTGATGGTATGGGTCTAAAAACTTTTATCTCATTTTTTGATTGAATATCTAGATGTGTGTGTGGTGTGAAATGTTATCTAACATTAGGAAAATGTATTACTATGTATTTATATATCAATGTTAACAAATAATTAATTACACATATGCCTTTAAATATTCACTTAATCTATATTAATCCCCATGTAAAAAAATATTATTATTATTTACTTGAAATGTAATAAACTCACATATAAAATAAATATCACTTATTAAAATAAGAAAATATTAATTTATTTAAAACATGTTCAATATATCATTCCTACAAGTCCCCAAAACATTTTCTTCAATTAATTTTAATTTTCTATAACTCAAACAATTAATATTATTCCTTCGATAAATAAATCAATATTTATAATATTCATAGTATTGTGAATAAATTTTTACTTAACATTCAACTCTAACATAAGTATAGTGACTGAGTAGTTTTTATTAAAAAATCCTAAATAAATAAAATCCATATTATTGAGAACAATATTTCATCCAATAATTAAATTAAAATTGAATCTAATTAAGATAAATAGAAACATTATGTGTGAGAATCTCTAGGGTTATACCTATGCAGAATTAAGTGGGTACACATAAATCAAATATCAGTTCTTAGTAACATATAATACATTCCAAGGAAAATAAGTTAATGTCACAATGATGAAAACCTCATACAATTGATCACTATGTAATATAATTCCCTTGTCTCACTATTTCTTTAATAAAGTTGCTTAAGATTGTCATCAACCTATATGCTCGATGTGTCTTTCAATGACAATAAAAATAAACACACCAATACACCACAACCATAGAATTCATTTTGATTGTTTAATTCGGGTTGAGATATCAACTTTTATAATTATGTAAGGGAAAATTCTTTCTCAACACATTTAGTAATAACAAATCACTCATGATGCACACAAGATACCCTTCTTCTCTATGTATATACCACATCATGGATTTCACAGATAAATAAAAGTGCATGAATTGTGGTATGTTTCAATAATAATCCTAAATTATAATTATTATCACACACATTCATATATATGAATTTCTAAGGACAAGTATATCTGGTTTATTATTACTTGAGATTATGGTCCACATAATCAACCTTCTTCGAGATTACAATGTGAGAACTTCATGAGATGAAGTCCCATACGCTAGTTAGTATGCATCACCTAATAGTATGTTTCATATGCACTCCCATCAGGTGATTTCATAAAACTATAAGACTATGTTTAAGAATACCATAATATAAGTTCTAGGTTCTCATCATATAGAGGAATTGATCTGTACTTTTTCAATGATAATGAAACTATAAGACATTATCACAGTATATAATGCTGAAGAACAATCAATATGTGATAAGATAAATATTAAAAAGTAGGAATAAAAATGAAATTATGAGTATAAATTATTTTCCTATATAGAACCAACTACAATAGACTATCATTTGGACTAGATCTAACTGAAAAAAACTTTAAATCTTTATTTTCTCACTTTATATCCATTCTTCTACTAAGAAATGGATTAATTCAATGGGTGTTCTATATTTTCTTCTATGGAAACTCTTTTTATTATGATTTCACCTCTCTTATAACCCCCCCCCCCCTACGAAAGATAATAATTAATAATTATGTTCTTTATCCACAAATATGGCATTTGTTCGTGGGAAAGTGCCACCATAATAGTATTATCATAGTAAAGTGTGATATTAGATATACTACAATGAACCATTCCAAACTCTTGGAAGATATTTCATTAAAAAATGAATCCTTACGTACCTCAAAAGAAGTAATGCACTTTGACACTGCTATGGAATAGTCAACCATGGCTTGCTTTGAGATATTCTATATCACAACACCTCTATAGAGAGTCAATAGATTTTCCTATTGTGATTTGAGATTATATATATATATATGGAAACTAGAATCTGTGTAACCCCTGATGACTAGTACCATATGTCCTCTATAAATGTATAAAATCTTCATTGAACATCGGAGGTCTTTTAGGATATTCTTAATGGACATCTAATGGATTTCTTCTAGTTCAACATGATATATTTCAATCATGCACAAGACAGTGGAAACATCTATCAAAGTAAAAAAATCATATATCATTTACAATATCAAGGATGAATTTGGCGTCTATTTCATCCAATGTATCTCCTCATGTATTTGAGGATGCATTTTCTTGGAGATATATATACCATGTTATATTGGTAAAAATACCCACTTCGTCTCCTTCAAACTGAATCTCTTTATTATCATGTCAAGGTATGTACATTAATATAGTCAAAGCATCCTCCTGGATTTGTCACAATGTATTTGTATCCTAAGATTGTATACAGCTTCACCAAAGTCCTTCATAGAGAAGCATGTATTAAAACACCTCTTAACAGATTGTAACACTAGTATTTCATTTTCAATAAATAATAGGCAATCAGTTTAAACTTTTCAGAAAACTATTTCACTCTAACCAAACAAATGGTATACACGAGGATCATATTTTTTATTTATTAAATTTAATTCAGTTATGTATTCATCAAAGTTAATGTTCCATGAACTTAATACTTTCATTATCATGTAAATGGAACTCCATAATTTTCATATATATTTTAATCTTCTGAAGCCACAAATTGTTCAAGTTGTATCATATAGACATCCTCATGATGGTTCTTGTGAAGGAATGTTGTTTTTTAATCTATATCTGAAATCCCATATTCAAGATAAGATTCTATGGAAAGAATATTTCTAATATATTTCAATAATGAAACTAGTTAAAAGGTTTCACTGAAGCATTTTACATGACACCATTTGACCCCCTTTTTAACTAGTTATTCTTTATAGCTATTGAGATTTCTATCCATATCCAATTTCTTCTTGGGTAACTATTTATAACTAAAATTTTTATTATCCACTTGAAGATCTACCAAAATGAATACATGATTTTGGTACATGTAATCTAAGTAATAATTCATATCCTCTTTACTCTTGATATATTTTTCCACATAAAACATTCTTATAAGTTACAAGCTCATTGTTATCAACTAATATTGATTCACCAATATCAGTGACTAGAAATCCATGTATTAAATTTTATATAACATCTCTTTTGTACTCATACATAGTACATGTCTCTATAAAAGATTCACTTCCAGGAATCTTTGAGGAATCTATTCACCTGGAGAATTTTGTTCATCTTCTCTCCAGATTTCCATGATGTCTATCTCGCACCAAATATCCCTTTTATTGATGTTCTAACTCTCATGGAATAGAACATGTATTCCCACAATTACTTTTTTAGTGGTTTTATAGGTTATACTCTTTAGTTTACATAGGATATTCAATAAAGGTACTCTTGGTGCCTCATGGATCTAGTTTATTTACTAAATTTTCCTTAACAAGCTTAACACATCGCCAAGCATGTGAATACAACAACAAAGGTTTCATTCCACACTGTAGAAAGAGTGGTAAACTTTATGGTACATTAGTTGGCCCTTGTGTTAGTGTGTATGTCATTGTCTATGACTTTTTTCCTGAAAGGATAACGGTAGGCTTCCAGAGTCATCATTGATCTCACTATGTCTAACAAGGTGTGGTTCCTCATTTCACATTTACCATTCTATTGTGGTTCATAAGGATAATTGCGATGAGATAAAATCTAAAACCAACAAAAATAATCAATTATATATTCGTCATGATATTCTCCACCATAGTGTGAGAGAGGATTCCAGTCTTCCTAGCTTATTTATTCTCAACATCATTCTTATATAATTAAAATTTAACAAAAATTCCCATCTTCTTCCTCTTTAAGTATAAATACCCATTTATACTAATGTAATTTGTAAAAAATATATAATATGTTTATATACCAATTAAATCAATATAAAATGGTCCACACCCATTAGTATGAACTAACTATAGAATCTCTATGGATCTTTAATGATTTATACTAAAAGGAAGTTTTGTTTTTTTTTCTCGAAAAAATTATGAAATTTCCCAAATGATTTTAGTTATAAATAATACAAATATTTATCTTGGTATAACATAGTCAATCATTTTTTCATTTTCAAGAAATATTTGGTAATGCTATAGATTTTTGTGATATGAGCCTTGTGAACTTCACTCATTATCGATTTCTATTAATTTGAACATGTACCCCAACACATAAATACCATTATTTAAAAGTTCTTTATTATAACATAATTTTTTTAACCCCCATTTTTATTTTCAAATTTGAAAATAAAACCTTTATATCATGTATAAATACATAAATATTATTCTTCATAAAAAATACCACATAATAACAACACAACAAGACAAATATCTATATCGTTGGTAATGTGAGTCATTGGTCTCTAATAGCTACCATAGAAAGTCTTTCTACATTAGTGGCACATTGATCCACCACATCTCATGAAACTCCTCAAAATCAATAGGGTTCCTATAATTTGATGAAAATTTGATTCCAAAAAGCAATATCTATTGCCCAATATGTTAAAAGAGACATATTTTGATTCATAAATAATTAAATTGAAGATTCCCTCCATTATTTGTGGTGGTATATTTTTTTCAAATGGCCCTTCTAGTCAAATGAAAAATAGACACCATCATATTCCCTTTCATTCCCCTTCATCTTCCTTCTCTTGAACGAACACTGAGAAGAGGCCTTAAACATATGCACTGTCACACTTTATGTCCTTTTAAACCTGGTAAATCAATGTGAGGAGATCTGGGAGAGAATTATCAATGTTTTCCATGTTAAAATTAAAAATAATTTTGGGAAATATCTAAGGGAGTTCTGAACGAATAATATTTGTGTATAATTATCTAGGAATCTAAAAAACTATAATGTTAAGAAGCTCATTGTATCCAAAAATCATGACTACATAAGGAATTATTACCAAACCACTTATAATTTTTCTCATTAAGAGAACATTCGATATATCATCTCATTTATATATATCTCTATACAGAAAAATATTTCTAAGATGATGAAGCATTCTATAAGTATTCATGTTCTTATTTAACTATATGAATTCTCTAGGCATGGAAGATTACATTAAACATTGAGCATCTAGTGCATCATCCAAGCATTTTTCATACACATAAACATCCCCATAACTCTCCTCCTTATTAGGTTAATTAGAAACCAATGATTCTAGAATGTAAATGTTATGTTCATGAAACTACATAATCTGTGGACTCATATACCATTTCTATATGTTTCTTCTATTAATGATACTTTCCTTATCTAGTAATGAACCCGTGGATATTGTCATTGATTTCTTTTCCATATTTTTTAAAAAATAATATAAAAACACATATTTAGTACTTTAAATGATTACCAATATATGTGAGACAAGATAATATTAATTCTCTTACTCCCCCAAAATATTAAAAAGTCACATGGCCCTCACAAATACATTTGGAATATCATATCATGTTGACATTCTAGTTGAATGGATCCATAATTCCCTTCTATAAACCTATATTTTTTTCCTAATATATTTTTCAATGTTATTTAGGTATTTAGTCTTTCCAACTATGGACTTGTAAATCCTTGGTATTTTGAATGTATTCCACAATACTAAAATTATATTTTGACTTCCTCAATAATTCCCTCTGAGTAACACAAATATTGGAATTGTAACTAATCCATTTATTACAGATAATTAAGTTGATAAAAAACATTAGTTATAACACCCTGATAATTAAAAGCACTTTGACCTTTGTTTGAAAGAACATAAAATTATGGATCTATTTATAAAATAAGTAATGAATGTCACTTTCTAACTTTATATTTTATTGTGTGATTTTATTTATTGGGTGGAAAAAAATTATCCATTTACCTATCTTTTTCACATTAAGTATATTTTTCTTAAGTTATTAACCCTATCATGAGAAGATATTTATGCACTGTCTTTTTATTGTATTCCATATAAGCATCATTTTTATTTAATTCATTTATTTATGTGATGGAAATAGAGAATCTATAAAAAAGTAACCATGCATTGATCAGGAGAAAACTTTTTCGTGATCATGAGCATTGTTTAATGTATTTTTTCTGAGCGAATAAAAAAAAAACCATTGAGAATAGGGGATAACTCTTTAAGTCTGCCTTTACATGAGTTACATCAGTACTTATATTTCATGTTTATCATAGGGGATGATTTCACTTTAGCACTATCATGAAATACACCCATTATCCTGTGAGCTCCATGCTTACATATGCATTACTCACATATAGGTGAGTGGAACCAACATAACAATTATAGGATTTATGTAAAATATATCAAGGACATTAAATTACTTAAATAATATGAGAAATAGATGATATGTAGGAAATAATTTCAATTTAATAATAATAATTTTGAAAACTCATGAAATAATTAAATTACAATAAATTTAAATCATACATATTCCAATAAATCTCATGAACATCTATGCATATTGAGAATACATATTTAATAAAAATGTACTCATTCCAATCATTCAAAATTAAAATAAAAAACAATCATATTAATTAAATATATTAAGTAATTAATCAATTATATTTATTAATTAATCAATTAAATTATCTTATTTTCAATCTAAATAGTCTTGTAGATTCTCATCAATTATAATATTAAAAAAATTAATTAATTAATTTTATTTAATATTAACTAAATGCATATCATATACATGGAGGCAACACAGCTAGTGCTTGTCTGAACTACCTAGTGTGTATTTTTATCGGGTATTGTGCACTCATATAACTTGTAGCATACATGGAATGTTATTTAATTACAAGGAAGGTACTGTCAATAAATGACACACGGGCATGTGTTAATTTATGTTTTGTGTATTTATTTTAATACACACAATGGTTACAGCATATTATGATTATACATGGAATGTTGTTCTGAATTTTATGTGGAAATTAATTAATAATTTAATATTTTATAAAACAAATGAAACAATGTGTATTATTGAAAAATAACACATGAACATGAATTGATTAGGTTTAAATGAGTGATTAATTAATTTCCTTTTCTATATAAATAGGTATCTGATACATGGAGGGTAAAATATAGCTGTGAACTGTGTATAACTCTCACTCTATGTCTTTCATACATGTGAAGGAACTTATAATATATTTATTCAGGGACATTTACGAGGTAAAATACATGTACAATACAACTATGGAATAAATAAAATCTATTATTCATTGATTTCATCCCTATGTGGATTGTAATAAATACTTTGTGTGTCTTAGAACACATGCTTTCCACCATGAATAAGAATTGACTACATGGAATGTATGCTAGATACACACCATGTATTCATGAAATATATGTTACAGCCTACCCTGGTCAACATGTAGTGTTTAATGATTCCAGTTTCAATTTTTTATGTGAAAAATCAAAATTAAATTCATAAATTCTCATGGTGAAATGAATAAAAATAAACATCTTGTATCTTTCTGCTACACAACATGTAATGATATATTATTTTTCATGATTCCCCAGCACCTATAGATATTATTCTTGTGTTTATAGCCTCTATTTTTTATATAGAAGAGAAATAATGTGTTGAAGAAGATATATTGGCATTCATTTTAAAAGAATAAAATTTTTTCAATAAGAAAATATGTCTAATGATCAATAAATAAAATAATTTTAAATTGTAATGAGATTATTATGAAATAAATTATAGTTTTTGGATACATTGAAATAACCTATTCAGTCATACCCAACTCACATTTTTTTCATAGTCAATGGATAATTAAAGATGTATATGGGGATAAATATTCATGACCAATGGATTAATATAAATATTGATAGATATATATGATAGAAACAATAATATAGGGTCATTCGGATTAAATTTATAAATAATAGAATATAAAACTAATACATTTTTTTAGTTTCATTCTTTAAAGGAGATTCCCATCATTCAAAACTCCATTTTATTACACCAACATTTTTTTGACAAGATCCAAAGTAAAATCCCTTTAGTGGGGATCCACACATGCTCCTATGATATCGAAGTAATGATGATGGTACTTTATTTGTTAGCATGGTGGTATTGATCGTCTTGCATATCTCTCAAAGAGGAATGGGATGAGAAGATCAATGAGACCTATTCAGTAGAAAAGATCACCTGGAATAAATGCTTTTGAGACAATAACTTAATGCAATGGAGGGTGCAAGGATTAAGTGGCCCAATGAGGCGGACTGTAACACTGTATTTCTTCACGTATATTTTAAGGAAATAAGTATATGGGTGACTCTGGACATTGTTTTACATGATTGATCATATACCTAAGATCGGAAGGTGATCGGGGTAATGGCTTCCTCGCATTTTCAAGACCTTTTTTTGGGTCCCAACTCACGATTTTTGATCGGGTATATAGGAGGACACGCGTTGCTTTTTGGAGTCCTTCAATCAAACTTCTCTGCTCGTAACAATGAATCACTGGTGGGCCTTACCTCAAGAGGATGAGATTCATAGTTCTATCATGGTGTTGAATCCAGATAGTGCAGAAGGTCCGTACGGGTTCCTTGGATCCTTCTACAAAGCTACTTAGGAGATGGTGAAAATCGATTTAACTGTGGTGATCCAAGACTTTTTCTGGGGAGGTGCACTGCCATGAGCTCCATGTGCTACCTCTATTGTTAGTATCCCCAAGATCAAATCCAACTCTTTTATTGAACACTATTTTCCAATTATCATGTGTAATGTATCCTAAAAATCCTTTCCAATATCATCAATGTTCGGATTTCCATGTAATTTCCCAAATGTATTTCTATGGAACCACATGGGTTTGTGATGGGGCACTCCATCCAGGGGTGATCGCCTTGGCTCAAGAAATGGTAAGAGACCTTAACATAAAATCCCAAGGTTTCAAAAAGAAAATAAACCTCGATATGAGAAAGGCCTATGACATAGTCGAATGGAGATTCATCAACAGATTTGTGGAAGGTATGGGCCTCTCCCCTCCAAATATTTTTTTTCTCTTTCACTGCTTTAGTTCATCTTGGATGGCGATGTCATTCATGGTAGAATATTTCTACTTCTCCCAAGTAGAACGAGGAATTTTTCAAGGGTTCCCCCTACCCTAGATCATCTTTATCATCACTCAGGATGTTCTAATCCGGCTTATACAATGATGCATTAGTAGCGGTGGGATCCTCTCCTATCGCAAAAGGTTGTGCTTTCCTGCTCTATCAGACCTAATGTTTGTGGATGACTAAAACATCTTCATGAATGCAACCAGTAGGTCATTTAGGGGAATGAACAATGTCTTGGAAGAGTATAGCTACTGGATAATGCAGGTTATCAACATGTAAAAGAGTATCTTCCTCATTTCCAGCAGGTTCTCTGCTAGATGGGTCCTATAAGTGAGCCTCATATTGGGAATTCACAAAGGAGATCTTCCAAAGATCTACCAAGGAGCCCCACTCTCTCGAAGAGGTTTTATATCCGGGACATTGATTCTCTTATCTCCAAAATCTCATAGAGGGTTCTCAATTGGAAGAACAGATATCTATCCTTCGGGGGGAGGATCACATTGTCGAACAGTGTACTATTGGTCACTCCCATTAACACTATATATTCCAACAAGGTACCCAAAAATGGCATCCAGAATATTGAAATAATTATCACTAGTTTTATTTGGGACCCTAAGTCTAAGGGTAGAAGGCACTGGGCCTCATGGAACAAGATTCCAAGCCCATCAGCGATGTAGGGATCCACGTGTGGAGCGTCAACGACACTCTTTCCTGCAGGCATGCAAAACTCGCATGGGAGGTACTGGAGAAGAGGTCCTTATGGTGGAATACTAATAATAGATATTGTTAAAGGGTTGGGATGCAAAGGATTGTCACGTCTCTCTTCTATGGAGTGTGTTTGGGCCACTTGTTACCTCCCTCTATCTTCTTACCCGATGGGTCGTAGGGTCTGGTGATGGTTCCTTCTGGCATGAAAACTGGTATGGGGAGCCCATCAGATTTCTAGGATGTCCTTACACTATTATATCTATTAGGGAGTCTGGTCTTCATCCATGTTTATCAATTTCGTTTTGGACCAGGATTAGTTGGAAGTGTTCCAACTCATTACTTTGACATGGGGTTCAGATATATGTGTGTTTACTCTGTCTTCCTCAGGCTTGTTCATATCCAAAGATTACCGTTGGGTTACATTTACACAGTCTATTTTAGATGAATGGAACAAGTTGGTTTTGGAAAAGAATATTCCCACAAATTATAACTTCTATATCTATAGAATTTGACACATTTCTATACCCACTGACGATAATATTAAGACATGCATAGTTAATATAGTGTCTGGTTGTGTCTGTTATATAAGGCATGTGGAGGAGAGCTCGTGGCGCCTATTCTTTGGGAGGGAGTGGGAGAAAAATATTGGGTCATATTTTGGTGACTTCACTTCCTTTTTAGTGCATTCAATGTCTGAGAAAACATTTTTAGTTTGCTGGTTTCATGGTTTAGGGGAGAAGGGTCCAGAGAGAACGGTGTGCTCCTTGGTTTGGAATGCGGGTTGTTGGTGTTTATGGAAGGCGTGAAATAAATGGACCCATGAAGGGGTGGCCTCTTCTAGATGGATGATAATTACATGAATCAAAATTCTACTTATTGAAATGGTCATGGCGCTGGATTCTTGGAGGGAGGACCCTAATCTAAAGCAGTTTAAAACAACTTCCAATGTCTCCAAACCCGTCATAAGTCCTTATACTGGTTCCTAGGATAGATGGAAGCCTCCACAGAGGGTCCTGAAGATTAAAACCAATGGTTCGTGTGTTTCAATAATCATGCATGATGTAGGTAGTGTCCGTGATTGCCTTGGATCGGTCATCCTAGCATTCTCTATCCTCTTGGGTCATGGAACGTCATTGTTGGATGAGGCTAAGACTATGTTGGATGGCCTCATGCTTTGTAGGTAGAAAATTTTGGATATTGCATAAGCTAAGACTGACTCATTGCTAGTTCACAATGCGCTTCATGGTCTCAGATCAGTCACTTTTTCTTTTCTTTATACCACTCATAAGTGTCACAACATCCTTTTCACCAACATAAAAGTGTCTCACACTTGGAGAGAGGGGAACAAGGTAGTGGATTATCTGGAATCATTAGACACTCCCAGTACAGACATCCATTTTATTCATAACCTGCAAATCCTTAATGGAACTGGTGTTAACATCGTTAGATGGTATTCCCTTGGCCTACATAACTTTAGACTCCCATATTTTGGTTTTCCCAGCCTTCCTTGTCAGGCCTTCATTTGTATTGATTCCTCATTTTGAATAAAAATTTACATGATGATGATGATGTTTTGAGAATAAATATTTAAAAATAATTCATTTATTATTCTCTTATTCCCTAGTTAACCCCATGTATAAAGGCTAATATTATCATTATTGTTTACTTGACACGAACTAAAATTAGGGGAACATAAATTTGTCTTATTTAAATAAGAAAAATTAATATTTATTTAAATGATATTTGATATATCATTCCTAGTGCACCCAACAACTCATTTCTCACTTTCCCCATATTTATCAAACCTTGAATAATAAATATTAATGATTGGAAAAATGATTAATTATAATACTCATGGAATTATGAATAAAAATTTAAATAATATTCAACTCACATAAATATATGGTGACTTAATATTAATGGTCAATCCGAAATAAATACTAATACATTTTCTAGAGATTAACATTTATCACAATATTTAAATTAAAATTGAATTTAATTGAGATCAATAGAAAATTGAAGTGTGTGACCCACTTTGATTCCACTTAGTGGTATTAGATGGGTTCACCTAAAGACTAATATCTGTATTTAGAAATATGTATTATCACTGAAGTGGATGAAGTTAAGGTCATAATAATGACAACCATATAAAAATTATTATTATGTAATATAATCTCATTGCTTCAATATACCATAAAGAAAAGTAGACAAATATCATCAACCAATATGCATGATATGTCTTCATTTGACTATTCGAAATATACTGATAAATACGTCATGGTTAAATAATTTAGTTCAATAATTTCATTCCATTCAAAATGTTAAGACATCAAATTTCATAATTATGGAAGGGACACACCCTTTCCCAACATCATCATTAATAACATATCACTAGTTATCCAGCCAACATACCCTAATTCACCCTGAACATATGGCCTCATAGGTTTTTTAAATACATCAAAATACATGATTCCTGATAGGTATAAATAATAACCATAAAGTATAAGGATCAGCACACACAATCACATATGTAAATTTCCAATGATACATAATTATTTAGGATTCCTACTTGTGTGGTTTTCCTCATTATCTCTCATCTTGAATATTATCATGTGTGAACATCATGAGAAGATGTTTCATACTCTTATGATTATCCAAAACCTATTATCCTTCATCATTTTCATCCCATTATATGACATCATATCACAGTAGTACTATGTTTACGAATATTGAAAATCAATTTCACGGTTCTTATCATAATGGGGGACTAATTATATCCTTTTTAATGTGAAAAAGAATCTATAGTAAAGGATCACAATAAATTAATTAATAGGAAAAATTATTATATAATAAGATAAATATTAAAATCGATGAATACTAGGTCAATACCACCTAAAATGTACTTGGTTCTAGAGAACCAACTCTGGCACTTTGGATGAGAAAAGGAAAAGGACTGGGGAAGATGAAAGTTTAAATGGAACATGAAAACATCATCTAATATCCCATGCTCATTTTCATACTACCACACTAAGCTCTAAGAACAAGTCTGTTATTCTATTCCCACTTTTATTCAAGTGACTATCCTTTCATACCTAGTTCAATCAACACCGAGAATGATTACGCACCGCCTTCCTCACTCAGAACATACACCCTAGTCTAGATATTTTTCTATAAATATATCCCAAGGGGTACTCATTTTCATATTTTTTAGAATACAATGAGAAAAATAGATCTCATTAAACCCTAGTCTTCTAACCTCCCCCCCCCCCCGTTAAAGAAACCTTTTATGCTCAAAACCTATGTGAACAAACCAACCAGTGAGGGTAGTTTTGTTAATAGAAGTGTGGAAACCCTAAAACCATCATAGAAGAAAAAATTTCCCATATCTCTTAAAAAATATAAAAGGATCCATATTGGCATAAATATTAGGACACCATTCACCTAAGTTCATCTTAGAAGGACCTTTACTACTATGTAAAATCCTCACCCAAGTTCTCTTTGTGGAACATGTAGTTAGTTAAGTCCTATAGTATTGTGATGTAGACCAATTTGTTTCCTCCTAAAACAAAAAATAAGAACCAATTATCTAATCCGTTAATGTAGGAAATTAAAATCATTTCCTAATACCTTAATAAAGAGAATAATATGATTCATATGATCCCTCATTAGGGGGAGGTAGGGCTATCCCCTTAGCCTCTACATAGACGTAGAAACCACTTCTCTTATACCTTTCTTAAGAAAAAAGGTCCCTCTCTTAGTATTCAATATAAAAATTAAAGAACATAAATTAGGACCTAATTAAGGAGAATATCTATTAGGTTGGACACACATTGGAGAACCTTTGAAAGTTTGTCATTTATACTATAGTGTCAAAGATAAATTATTCTTTTACCCAAGTATTCTAAATCAGAATCAAATTATCAAGTCCTCCTCCAAAGATAACAAATCCATATGAAACTGGAATGTTCGCTAGTGTGATACCCTTACATTATGTACTATATTCATAAAAGGACACACAATAACTATCATATGAGATAATAAGAACCCTCATGGTGATTGAAATTTGTCATTACCTTAAAATTGAGGGTCCTTATCATGGGGACACCAAATTGATCCCTACAAGACCAAGATCCATATTATAGATACCAAAATGAGGAGATGAACCCCTGTGTCAACTCAAGAGGGCATGGAGAAATGGGATTCTTTAATATGTATAAACCTCATCCCTATTCCCATTTATGATTTCATCAACTTGAAATGGAAATTATTAGGGAACCCCAAAGTATTAGTAGTGTATACTTCTGATTAGGCCCCACTCATTCTCTCATTGTTCCCAAGAAGTATCTGGGGTAGCTCATGAGTACACTGAACCACATCATCGTAGAGACATGTACCCCATTAGTTCAATCATCCATCCTAATTTTATTACCAATAAGTAGTGGGTGTATGTCCATATACAAGCCTCATACTTGGTTTTAAAAGACCTCAGGACACCCTGAGAGGGGAGGGGTGAATCAGGGTGTCAACGTTTTCTTTTAAACTTACGAATCTTGTTCCCACGATGGTAGAAACTAGTTTAACCAGTATGATCGATATGAGAATAAATAAAACATTCACATGTAATGAAATTAAACTGAACTTTTAAATTGGTTCACCACCAAGGTCTACATCTAAGGAGCATATGCCGACAGGTTGTCAGTCATACCAAATTCCACTAAAACTTCATTAGTTGTGGATTACAATGGTTCAGGCACTGTCACTCTGTCCCAGGCTCACTTCTTTTACAAACGTTTAGGGATAGCTCACTATGTCCCTCGAGTCACTCCTATGGACTCCCCTTGTTTCACTACATTTGGTGAATTCCCACTCAGTTTATAGACGTGAAGGTCTCTTCATCATCCCTAATGAAAGCATCCTATATTGTATGTAGATGCTCTGTTGAAGTCCAACAACCACCCAAATACAAATCTCACTTTTCACCAACGGTATCGAGAAAACATTCAGCTTTCGCGCATCCCAAGATAGACTAGCGTACTTCAACAACACCTAGCGCACTTCTCAAAGCCAGCGTGCAAGTTTTAAAGCTGGCGCACAAGTTTCAAGATGGCGCCAAGTCCAGCTCTCCCACTTGCGTGACACTCACTTCTTCAACTTAAAACTTGCGCAACTAACTTCCTTTTATGCCCAAACAAATTTTTGCGTGAAACTATGAACTGTCGTGCTTCTTCAAATTCTATCACGCAAGTGTCACCACACCACCTACACGACACCTTCTTCTCCAGCACTAAACTTGCGTGACTCAACCCCTTTCTCGCCCAAACCACCTTGGACGTGCAACAAACAACAGTCACGCAACTTCAACTTTTGCGACCCACCACGACTTGCGTGACCACAACACCTGCACGATGGGAGCTCTGAATTTCTCTAAGTCTGAACTTCGTACCGAATGAGGAGGGTGAACCTCTATTTATAGTCATTTGGATACCCTGTGCGGCGGCATGCAAGTCTTCTCTCGGCGGGCAAGTTTCGGCACGCAAGTACTTGTGCGACCAAACAAAAAACATGGGTGCCCTTCTTCCGTTGACATATTTTCTTGTTCGGAACATGAATAAAAAGGCATGCAATGATCCACTTTTTAAAGTAAACAGCATGCAAGTCTCTTTTCCAAAAACCACTTTTCTTCAGTTGTCGATTTTCAGGCCAAAAATTTGGAAAATACAGGAAACCAGTGCCACTTTAAATACTGTTATCAGCTTGTTCTTTAAATCACTTTGTAGAAAAAATTCTTTACTACCACTGAGGATTGACAACAAACACAAACCATAGTCTAATTCATGCATTTAGTGACTATGGTTCCAACAGATGTAACCCCCGTCTCATTGAACTGAATTTTCCTTATTCCCTATGAGACAAACCACATATGGGATGACATTGTGTATTCCCCAAAACATATAAACATTATCATCCATTGAAATATATTGGCCAAATCCTTTTTTATAATCCATAGTCATTCATGACATAATTAGTGATCTCATCCCAATAATTAGTTATTGAGACAGTTAAGGGAATCCATTGTTTAAACCCCAATTTGTTATCATAGATCATCATTATCTATGCAACAGTCATCAATGGGACACATTAAATGTGGTAGGTGATCCTTAAAAGGTTTGTATTCTTGGGGAAGCATACTTGGGGAAAGAATATATGCATAATCTTTTATCAGTCCTCTATAGTTTCCTATTTAATGAGACATCCCCCATAAAACAATGATTAATGGTGTGTAAAATATCCTAGATGCATTATTTAACATTGTAACACAACATTCTTACAACATGATGTTATGCATCATGGTATGATCTTATCATATCACCTTAAATAGTAAAATAAAAACTCTATGGGATTTAATTTTTATTATAAAAGATGTGTGGTATGCCTCTCCTAGGATAAAACCCAACACCACCAACCCTTATACCATCACATGGGTCATATTCATTGTGAATCCATATTTTATAGACCATATTCCTCAAGAAATCACATATATATTTCATCGTTATGACATTTTTCAATGGTCTTGGACATCCTTTAATTGGGAATATATTGCCTAAGAGCCTTCATTATTAAGGAATATTTTGAATGATTCCATATTTTTCTCATTAGTCCATGTCCACACTGACCAAACAAACCACAAACATCATAGTTCCATATTCCCTATGAATAAAATCTATCCCCATTGGTCAATATTACCACTGAGTTTAACTTGAAAGGGACACTCAAGATAAGTCTCACACCATTCATTATTAAGAATATATCACTTAAAATTACACTCTTAATGATAATAAACTTCATGTAATACATCCTTTACATATACTCTTAAAAAGTACAATGTTTTTTAATAAATGGCATTGAATGTCATGGATTCCGATTCCATTCATAAGGGTATATAAGAATCCTCTCTCATTGGACTAATTTCAACACCATAAAAACCTACCTCTTACTTGGATAGTGATAAAATTTATAGTTCTAAACTATGTGAATTTAAACCTTAGTTCAATAACCATTGTGTCACTAATTAATAATTAATAAGATAGATAATCACAAATACATATAGATGTTTAAATCAAATATATGATTTTAATTGACTTATTATCACTACGGTAACCAATCTTACATTTGTAATTAGGAAGGATTCATGAACATATCTTAAATTAATAATGATCATAGAGTAAGTAATAATTCATCTCAAAAGGTGATGATGAGATTAAAATCCCATCCTCTCAACCAAAGGTCAGTATGTAGGTGTTTTCGGTAAAGTTTGGGTGACTACCTGACTCTATATTGTGGGTCCATGACTGACTCTAAATAACCATGTCAAGCGTGCATAGAGGTCTCTATAAATAAAGTTATAAACCTAATTTTAATCCTTTGTAATTGAAAATTTTTATTACACATGTTATTATATGTAACACTACAATGATATCTCTCTTGTTTTTGTTTTATTATCTCTATTTAGGACTTCTAAACCTTGGAAAAAACTCCCATTAATCGAAAGTAATTAAATTTTTCAGCTCATCACCATCACATAATCGATTACCAATATAATTTAGAAACTATCATAGTGTATCAGAAGACACCACTCAATGACCAAGGTTCCTGATTCATACCATAATCACAATGAAAATTGTTGAAAAATTGACCAGATGGATGGTGACACACACATCCTACCTTCAATTTCATGTCAAAAATAGACTACTCCAAGAGTATCACCTCAATTTTTTTATCCCAAATTTGGAGGCCACACAAGATATTATCTAAGAAGAGAGGCCTCATGGTTTATCAACTATAAACTGGGATATGAAAAGGCATTTAAAACCTATCTCCACCACCAACAACATCGGGATCCTCCACCCAGAGCACCGTAATGGGAAACTCTATATCCAAGGGAAAATCAAAGGGACAATTACAAAATAATTGGTGATAAAAATATTCCTTGGAGGGATCTTATCACCTGTTTTTTATTCCATGAAAAAAATGTGGCCTAGTTCCTCAATATCATGTATATTAGGCTATCTAAAGATATCGGTATAAGCCACTCAGGTTAGGGTTCCCCATATGAAGTCCCACAATGGTATAAAAAATCATTAGCACAAGGAGTAGTCCAATATTAAGGTTCCCCATTAGGGATTTATTCCTCAAATTATGATGGAAATATATGAGTATGAATATAACCCTCATAGTAATGGATAAGCATATAAGTATATTCCAGTGTCATTATGTGATGTTTTCTTGCATGTTCTATAAACATCCATGGAGTATGATCATATTTCACCCCTGTTAGGAATTCTTGTCAGCATATTCCAATGGAAAATAGATGATAAAAGTGGGAAAATTTTAAACCCACTAAAGAAGGATCTGATACATACCATCATTCGGAGGAAAGATTCCTTCTAGAATATTCATTTGATAAATGATGGGTAGTCTTATATCCATACTCATTTCTTGTAGAGATGTCAATATATCATATCTATGGGACCAGAGGACCACCATTAGCATATTCATATGAACAATAAGGGGTACCAACATACTTCAAACCCAATAATTTTAGATGATATCTAGTATGCTCTGGAAACTACTCAAGAGATGGATCAAAATCCCACTACATTTTGTAGGATTTCAAATATATCCGGGTGTGGAATGAAGAATAGAATTATGCTCATATACCCATTCCAACTACAGTTCTATGGTATGCCCATATAGTTTCGTAAGGGGAGGCATATATTCTTTCCAATATTTCATGTTTTAATTTTCATATTCCATCACCCACACATGAACAAGCTTATATTATTTCCCTCTATACAGGAAGTCAATAATATACTCTGAAATAAATTTCAGTTTAGGTTCAATGTCTTTCTCGTATACTTAAAAATCACTAAAATATTATTATATAACCTATCTAGGAGTAGACTCATATTCTTTTCATGCCTAACATGCCCCCTTTGTAATCTTTTAAATGGAATTGAACTGAAATAAATGGGATCATATTCTCATTCATACTCATACATTCGATGATCCTCGACATATGATTGTAGCCACCAATGAAAATCATTATAATTTTCTAATGGTGGATGGGTGGTCTCCTTAAGGGGTTCTATGTACAAGAAGACTATCACAAAAAAAATTTGACTCCCATGACTGAGATTCCAACTCTAACTACCTAATTATGATGATATAGAAGGTATTGTGATTGGAAACATCAATACAAGGAAAATATCATAACCCTTCCCAAATCAACATGGTAACCCTTGGGACTCTTAAATGCCTTTTACTAGTAACTGGATAATTGGTAAAATCCTCATACATAGAGGAAATAGGCCATGACTATAGATCTCCACCTTATGAAACACATATCGGGAATAATAGAGGCCCTACCAAGAATACTAACTATGAATTACCTCCTCATGGGAATAAACTCATCTACTTTAATGGTCCTCCCTAGAACATATGCTATAGAGATCCTCTATTTAGTCACACATAATTCCAGGATAGGGGTCCAACACATAATGGTGAATATAAATATGTCCATGGATATCCTCCCCGTGGAATTTTATATGATTTTCCTTTAAGATGTAATATCTCATCTCAATAAGAAGGGGATACCCTTATTAAAGATTCCCTATGAATTATTTTATACTGAGAGTCACTAGAAATTCCAATCCTAGTTACACTATGTGTCTCTCTATGCATATGAAACAGCCCATGTGGTCAGAGTAGAAAAATTAATATCTCTCTAAGGATGAGGAGAAAACATGGTTATTTGGAAATATCTGGTCCAAGGTTTTATACCTATCATGTTATTTCCTATAGTAACATCTCAGATTGATATTCCAAAGAAATTGATAAAGGAGTCCCCACATCATATGCAATGAAACATGTCAAAAAACTCTCCTTGTTATTAAGGAATAATAATTTCATATAGGTATAATGTCATCTAAATGAAGATAATGGATAGGTGTTGTCATCAAATTTTCCTAGAAAACCTCTCAACTGCATAGAACCCAAAGTCGGGGTGGATACATAGAGACCTCTGGTAGCATTGTGTCAATGTAATAAAGGTACTCCAAAAGATAATTGCTTATGCTCCACAAGATTTTAATATCCTAGGGTGGAGAGAACATGAATCCCTACAATTCTCAATGGTCATTGGTTAGCCTTATTCGGAGGACATCACAAAATGTAATTATGTCACCTTTTTCCAATCCTAGGTATAGGATTTATATTTACTCATTCATTTAAATAATGAAGGAACAGTTCTCCAATGGCCCAAAAGTTGAGTAGTCAACATGAGAAAACCATTGAAAAGATTTATCATCAAACAACCAAGAATGTTGAGTTGTTGGCATATTTGTGGAAGGAAAATACCATAGCCACAATTTATCCCTGAATAGAAGTTGGATTGTGTATTGAAAATGCACTACACCTGGACCATTTTCAATTCAAGTTCCTAAAAGTCACAAATGATATGATGACCACTAATTCTAAATCATTTCAGGAGCAATCCAAACCCAAAAGTCTATCGTTATTTTTACAACCCTACCACCCCATAGGTCAACACACACACAAAATATTTAATATATTAGGTTATTATTACAAACTCAACCACATCACATAGGTATGGTGGAATTTATATTAACCCCTCCTTTTTATTATGAAAATTTTTCATCTACATAATGGGGAAGCATTGACGGAAGAACAAGCCTCATAATTCCTTCCCCCGTAATATTTGTCTCCTATAGTATATAAACCCTC
Source organism: Viscum album (assembly GCA_963277665.1). NCBI lineage: Eukaryota > Viridiplantae > Streptophyta > Magnoliopsida > Santalales > Viscaceae > Viscum > Viscum album. The sequence goes on along the minus strand of OY728162.1, from coordinate 910,559,129 downwards.
GGTGAAATGAATTGGAGACTATATTAAAGTAATCATACACTATAGAGGTTATCCAAATCATTGCAAGTTTTGGATGAAAAAAATATCCAAATGAAGGTAGTATTTAAGATGGATCACAATACACCTCAAAGTAGATATTCTGAAGGTGGTGATTCCCATTAATTTTATGGGTAGGATAAGGATATTATCTCTTTAACATCCTATATTTTGGTTAATTTCATCAGGATTATTATCACGAATGATTATGTGTATGAGAATAATATGGAATGACATAATCGAGAGGCATCCAACTGAGACATGGTTTGTGTAGAAGAAAATGGTATATTCACATAAAATTAAAGATAGTTTCAGAATCCTTGAGATGAACCTAGTACACAATTACAGTGAATTTGGAATACCTCGACAAAAGAGAAAGGCAGGGGTGTAGCCACATATACCTCTCGTCCACCACCCAAGGATATTGAAGATCTTTATTCCAAGGAATGGTGAACCCTATATGAGGTCGAGCGGGAAGAGTTGAGGTAAATTAATATCAAACATCTCTAGGGAAATAATCCAATTTAATATAACCCTTAGGATAAATCCAATATCTCCCCTATATTACACATCCTATATGAAGAAACTACTTAGCCAAAAATATTATAATTTTTCCAACTAACCAGTTTTGGGTCTATACCATTAGTTTATCTAAACCTAGTGGCCAAATAATATTAGGATTTTACATATTTGGGATACTAGAAAATATATTTTCAATAATTATACCCCAATCTAACACTAGTTATATACGAATAGAATAAACATGAAACACAACACATTGAGATTTTACTATTACTTCCACCAAGACACCAGCTCATGCGAAGTTGCAATGGAAGTTCATTGAATACAAAAGTTCTGTAGTTTCTCAAATTGAGGATATGTTGGGATGATGTGCCCATGTATAGAAAAAGATAATTCCATGTACCAATTAGATGGATTCCACCCCTCCTTCACTAAATTTTGAGAAACCTACTTCTTCCATCTATAATGGAATGGAGGACCCACAACAATAATTAATGAACATTTAGTCCGAGTGAGGACTCATTATTATAAAATTGGAGAAATAAGAAGTGGAAAATATAAGATTCTTTATTCAGATCCGGAAAGGATCATCATTTTTTAAATTTAGAAATTTTATAACCGGGTAATGACCAGCCAGTAAGATATACACCGAAATTAGCATTACTAGTTTAGATTAACTCTAAAGAAAATGAATATCCTTAACCTATTTAATTGAAAGAAACATGGAAAAAGAAGGTCGTAAAATTAATATCCCATAGTAAGGGGATGATATATTCCATAACATGTAACTCCCTCAAGGAAAACTCAGAAAGATATTCCTAGAGAATATATTAGATGAGTTGAAGACATCATTGATACCCCATAAGTACCCTAGTGGATTATGATAGTTTTTATTTATGGTAAAATAGTTGGAGGATGGGATTTGATAGAGTAATCCCAATTCTCATAAAATTTCATAAAGGAAGTGGAATATGGTTGGAAAAGTAAATGCATTAACTGTTATGCTTTTGGCTTCACTATCACTAATACAACACTAAATACTATTCAGTATAATGAATGGATTCCCCAAGAATAATAGATATCGTTTCATCCTCAAAAAAAATAGAGGAAAGGGAAGATTTTCTAACCATTTAATGATTGAAATAATAAAATTTCTTCTTCTAAGAAATAAAAATTCTTATTGTACTTCATCTGGTCTGTGGAAAATAATCTATTGAAGATTTTAGAGACCAAAAACCCAATGAAGGTAGTCTCAATTATCCTACCAATTCCCCCCCCCCCTCCACTATATAATGGGGAATAATATTCAATAATCAATCATCGTAATGGTTATACTCTATAAGATATTTTATTTAGTGTAAGAACAATTGGGAAATCCCTTGACCCATGTGACTCGCATTTATATTGTCCCATCATAGGAAGAAAGAGAGTGGAAGAAAGTCTTGGACTGAGGTGAATTTGTGTTATATGGTTGGATTTCTAGGAAATCAAACATCCAAACATGGACCATGCTCATGTATCAATTGAATCATCATGTTAAGACCCTAGATTCCCATATAGTACATGAGGTGACACCTTAATTAACTTGGTCCTCTAAAAGGTGTAACAATTTAAGCAAGTGAAAACAAGTCATGAGAAGAGTCATTACTGATTAATAAGATATTCCATGACCTTTGAAATTTCTTACCTCTATTATAAGAACATTTTTCATCCAGAAAATTATAAACATTCACTATCATAACAAACATAACCCTTATTAGATAAGGAATCAAAATATTCTTCTATCAGTGTTATCTTCATGATTCACCCCTTCTCTGATGAGGAGGATCTATATGAACCGAATATCCTTCACTAGAGTCTTGAAATAAGGGAATATGTCACTAAGAAATTGGATTATAAGAAAGATGGGGCTATTAGGGGCCTCAACGTTTAGGCAATGTTCCCCCTAAATTTGTATATGTTTTATAGAATAAGAGAATTGAACTTTAATGGGATGAATATGAGTAAAACTAAACTATTTAATCATATCAATCATTTTTGCGTTCAATTATATGTGAGGATCATCTAATTAATTTGTGATTGTCTGATGGGAATCAGAACATCAAAATACAAGCTCGTTGTAACCTGTTCAATATGAAAATTCCCTTCATTATTGTTTGATAGATGGAGTTCATAGAATAGGAATTAAAAAATTCTGAACCTCTAGCAACAGAACAACCACATAGTGGAAAACGTAGTCTATTCCCTAAAAGTAAAAAATATTAAAGTATTTTTTCTTTATTATTGTTAATATATCCATTATTTAAGTGATTCGTCTCTCAACAGAACTCTGAGAATCACTTATCATGGAACTCATAATCACATAAGAGTTTGAGGTTAAAGTTGTTACAACTAAAGTACGCTCTATATAGATTCTTTCTTCCAAAATGTACACTACCATTACATTCAAAAATAACGATTCATATACTTGTATACATTCTTATATATGGCCTTTGTTTATATCTATAAATATTAGTAAAATTGAAATCTGGTGATCCCTCAATGACAATGGATATAGAATCTATTTTATATAGGTCTAAACCCTCACCCACTAATGTTTCATGAAGGAAGACATATCCCCTTTAGTAGGACAATCGGATGGTGTGAAAAAATTAAGGAGAATTCACTTGGAGAAATGTTTCTCATGTCCAAGTTCAATGATCTAGTATCTAAATATGAATTTATGATAGGCCTCTAGGGAATAACATTCCATGAATTTTTGGGAATTTTTTGACTCTATATAAATGTAGTTATTCCCTAATAATACCAATGGGGCCTTAAATACTATATCGATATACATGTCAGAGTGTTGAATGGTGAGAGTTCCACTATTGAGTCATGTGAATTCAAATATATAGACACATAGTTCTTTATGGGAATAAATTTATGATAGAAAACTCAATCCATGTTTTTCCTCCCATTGTTATATAGAAATACCCTGATCACCCCTTCTTAAAACTCAATAAAGGATATGTTTTACCCATTAATTGAATCAGGGAAATAGTTTTGGATTAAGAAATACTCATATATTGTGGATCACATTTTAAAGGTATGACATATAAAACATTCATGTCATATGATGGCCGAGAAATACCGATCATAGCTGAATAATTTTTAATTTAAGATGAAACAATACCACTATCTATGCTACCCAATCATGCTCCTGGGTGTCTCTATATATGGGTCGGCTAGGAAAATATTCATACAACATGTCCATAGATATTTGATCAAACTGAACAAAACACTCAATGAATTATATGAGGATAGGGTATAGGTAGAATCACATTGATCCCCAAGATTTTATTTGTATTCATTATATCCTTCCTTGCAGAGGAATAATGCAAAGATAATGATGCTCCTGATGAAAATTTATACAATAAAGATACTTTATTATTGTCTTTTGGAACCAAAACTACCCCCAAATCATCATCTTTTGTATCCAGTGATACTCCCCCATCATCAACGGGAGCAGTGAGTACCACCACATCATCCCATGAACCTCTGTATATCATCATAACTCCTACTCTTGATGATTGTTTTCTAAAGGGGGTAGATATCTAGTATTCCCATGAAAATAATGTTCTCACATCATCACCCTCTACATTTAAGGAAATACCATAATCACTTACAATATATATAAACTCCCCTATATTTTCTTCTAGATCCCAAGATTCCCCTTCACCTCCCACTTCTTACAATTGAATAAGTGGTACTTGAAGAAGAAGATTTCCAATATTCCCCTACATAATTTTAGGATGGTGTATCTACTACTAGATATGAACTTTGATAGGGGAATGAGGTTATAAAGGGGGACTTTGGATAACATTTATCATTTTCACTATCACCCTCGGCAAGTAGAAGATGTAAATATCCTTCCTCAAGTACCACTGGAATATATTTTCTTGGAACTACACAGATATTTATAGACCTGATCATGATATATACTCTCATTATTTAGGTCATCAATATGATAATTTTGGAGTTAAATAAGAGGTTTGTATGACTCATCCTACACATGATACTATGGTAGAATATAAATATTATAGGCTAATCAAATCCAACTTTTTTCAGGATATTCAATACTTGAAATGCATCTCCAATGTTTCCCCCCTTAGTGAAAAGAATTGGTTAATCAAAATTTTCCTCAACATAATGGATCTTATACATCATTTATTAAAGGATTATTTCGCAATATGAGTTACATATTTATTTTTTAATGTGAAATCTTGCATCAAATATAATCCCTTCATGAATGGGTATTCAAAATATAATCAAATATGAATAGACTCTAAAGAAGAAGAGGCATCTACTCTCATGGAAACCCAAGGGGAATATTTATATCAAGTAATTATATTTGTATTAATGAATATTGGGGCCACCTATAAATTTTTTGTACACTTTATCTTAAAAACCCATTGGTGTAAATAGTATAAAGTCATTTTAATGATCTGGTGGTCAAATCTCTAATTAATTTTGGTCACTTTTTCAAAAATGAGAGAGTGCCCAAAAATCTAAGACAACATAGCCTCAAGATGGACCCCTTGAAATGTCACTTTTGGTTGATGTCAAGAATGTTTCAAAGATTCATGTTATATAATTTTGGTATTGATATCATTCCTGATAAGTCTAAGGAAATCCTTGAAATTTCATCGCCTAAAAATATCAAAGAGCTGAGAGGAACTCAATGGATACAAACCTATATTAGGTGCTTCATTACCAATATCACTGGAATATGATTACCCTTTACAAGTATGATATGTAAATGGGTCACCTACCAATGGGATGAGATCTTCTAATATTCCTTCAACATGTTCTAGTAATACCTCTTACACCCACAAATATTAATAACTCCAGTGGAATGGAATCCCCTAATCCTATATGTGGAAAATATTGAGTGATCAATTGATACTCATTTTGTTTAGAATGATTATGTGGTAAATTATAACATATTCTAATATCTCTTTAGAACCATATTGAATTATGATAATAGATACACCAACCTCGGTAAAATATATTAAGAACAAATTTTCTCAATATGGAAGCTAAGGATTTACCAATGAAACCATGATGTTTACCTCACTTTTCTTATAGACCTGATAAAATAAATTTTATGTCAAACAATGTTAATGAGACATATTTTAGAGTGGGAGGACCTTCTGTAGTAGTTTGAAATTTAGTTTATGCCTCCAAAGGTTAATAAAGGACATGGATTAGATAATTTTTTTAGAACAACCCCTATCTTGGGTATGTCATGAAGAAATAGAGAACTTCTTTTTGAGGAAGATTCCTTTATCAAATAAATACCCCTGATATGGGATATGTATTTCAATAGAGCCTATAGATTATATATGGGATATAGAGTAGAGAATCTAAAGATCAATATGGTTTTCTTGTGAATTGTTCTCATCTCCCCTAAAAAGGTGGTTATTCCCTACTCTTTCATTAATTTAAAAGGTTCCACTAACAATAAACCAAAGTATCAAGATTTCATTGAAGTCTTGGAGTTAGTGTGGAAAGTACCAGAGGCTCACCAAATTATCAAATTCAATTTAAAGGTGGTGATCAGGAAAATTAATGGCGAGTATTCCATCAAAATGTTGAATTAATTCTCCTACTAGATTATATATGAGTATTGATGGAATAATTTCCATTTTTTTCAAACACTCTCTCACATCCTTCATTCATAGAATGACTAAGTCAATGCACAAGTTGATTCCACTATAACCCTGGTGGATCCAAACCAGGATGAAATAGTCATAAGCATCATAAACCATAAAATAGGTTCTCCATTAATCGACAATGACATATAAAAAAATGATGCCAGCATTATTCATAATTAGAGTGAGTACGTACCCTTTCTGAAGGATGTTGTTATTAGATTAATTACATTGATATTAAACTGCATCTACAGTATATTACTCCTGTTGAATCATTCCAAAAAAAGTACATTTGATAATTTGTAGAGTTATTTTCCTTCTATAATGGCCTGAGTTCCCAGAAATTACTCTACCAGAAAGTTATTAACAGATTCTCCTAATAGGTAATAATGGAGGAGAAGTTCCCAATACTACGTTGGATGTTCACTTAGAGTCTTATAGTTCCCAATATACAAGGAAAAAACTCTCCAAACAAATCAAAAGACATGGGTATTCTAAGATTTCTATGACACAATACTATATAAAATTTACAAGGAAGTTACATGATTTCTAGATATTTTCCAATAAAATACATAAAAGATAAGATATTTATCATACCACAGGATATTATGAGCCATTTTTCTTATGAGGTACTAATTTCTTGGGGCCATATCCTATAGAAATAACCAAGTTGTTTTAGTACATCTTTTTCAACACTGAATTATTTTCTATTGGGTCGATTTTATATCCCTCAAAGAATGAGAGAAAAAGGCTATCATAAATTTTGGGAAGACCAATATCATTACCATAATTTGCGTCCCTCACAAAATTTAATTAGACTCCAAAATATAATTTTTTTCTTCCAAATTAAGAAAGGGTGTATTAGGAATACAATATATAATCTGATCAAAGAGCCCACTACTATGATGCAAGGGATCAATAGGTAGAGTCTTTCAATAATATTTTTTATAATATACTCCAAAAAATGGTGGATAGGGAAAAATTTTCTTATCCTAGAAAAACCTTGATTGATCTATGGTATTATTACACTTTAACCCATACTGACTTGAAAGAGATCCCATATTAGCTTCTATATGGGATAGATAAAATCCTACCTATTGAGGTTCAATAGTGTCTTCATTTAATCACAATCTACAATAATATTTCAATAGATGAACAACCTTATAATTAATTGGATGATTTGGAAAAACTAAATTAGAAAAAGATTCTCACATGTCACAATATAAAATTCCCTCAAAATCGAGTTGTGAGTTCATTCAATAAGAATGTTCATCTCTATTATTTCCACCATGGAGAGATTGTATTGGGTCTTTAAACTCTAATAATAACATGAATGAATCCTTTGAATCTCAAACCAAAGTGAGAAGGATAATAAACAACAAATATGGCCTAGTTCAATGGAGACTAATCCCTTATCATAATGGATAGAGAGAATTCCACATCCAAAAATAATACAAGATTTCTAACGTATATTGCACAAAATTCATGTCATTAAATTGAAAACTATTCACATCTCAGTCACGTGATGTTTAATTATATGGAACATATTTTATGGTCACATGACATTAAACTGTACAATATATCATCTTTATCATATAAATAAAATCATGAAGTTTAGTAGGAATTTACACCCCAGCATGTGAAATTGAATGCTAAATAGTAATATTCTGAATTCATTGGGTGTACAAAATTAAGAATGAATCATGTGGACTTAGATATATTTGATTATTTAATGCCTTGTTATGATGTAGAGGCTTCATGGTAAAATTATGGGATCACAATCTTAGCCACAAGATGTAAAAATACACGACGTAAGATTTATTGAGCATAGCCTCTCTGACTATTCTAGAGGGAATGTGACAATTCTTCACTAATACATAATAAAGATCATTATAGAGGAATGAAAAATGATAAATAACTATACGTAACATGATTCCTATTAATATTTTATACATCGTTACATCATAACCCATTATAATAAACCCAGTTACAAGATCTGTTTGTATTCAAAACCAAATCTATGTATAGCATTTTAACTCATGTCATGTCCTCATATATCAGACCCCATACTAGGATGAGATATCCATTTACCTTGGAGACACATGTGCCTTGATTCCCATGCAATTTGATATATAGTAATAACTACCAAACATAATCACAAACTCTACCACAATCATACACTCACATGTTTATGGTGTCAGAATCCTCTATTCATGTCGGGTTCCCTCTCATTGTCCTAAACATAGGCATGAGTAATTGAATTAATTGACTTAATTTCTGTGTTATAGGACGTATAGTGATCCCTAGAACCTCTCTTCCAGGCTCAGGTGAAAATTACCTAATATCTAATCACCTCTCGATGTGTGGTCTCCTCGTTCAAATAATGTATTGTTGCAATAATCATTACATAGAGATGGATTATATTCAATATAAAAAATCTATGTGCACCAGAGTCCCTATTAATGAAGCATACAAACTCATTCTCGGGTCTCCTCACTCATTCCTGGATACAAATTATATCCAAATATTGTTTTTCATCTCAGTGATTGGATCATTCCACTCATGTTATGTTTTCCTCCATGGAATCTATTATTGGGCGAATCTATACCACGTTTATGCATGATTGTTCCTTAAAAAACTTATACTATGGTCCACCATACAATACATTAAATTTATTAGATTGGATTACTCTTTATAGTCTAATTCCCCCACATAGAATAAAAATATATGTTGTAATTTCTAGTATGTGAATTACATGCATTCGAAAACCACAATACCCCACTATTATACAAGTGTTTGATAAGTATAACTGTCTATTAATAGAATTACATGTGTCTTTATCCCTAATGTTTAGGGATTTGTAGCGATGTCATGATCTTATGACTGAGGCCTTTCCATAAATCCCATCACTCTTAATTACCCTATAAAAGTACATGATATTTATTGGAATTATTTTGGTTTGGTTTTTCTACATGTAATATATTGTGTTTGAAATAAGGTTCCCCTATTTCACCCTCAACCTCACCATGTTGAATGATGAATTAAACTATTTATTCTAGTAACTACTCTCACAACCCTAAATGGAATGATATCCAACTCAAAATGGCCTAGCTATAAAATAAGAATAAAATTATCCTTATCTTGTGATGATAAACTACAATACATATGGTCTAAACTAATGGAAATGCAATTATTAATTGAATCACAACCTTTATGGATTGATTTTTGTTCACAAGAGAAATATCTATGAATGATTTTTACTAATAGACATTTCCTTTCCATGGATATATGGTGAATATAAATTCCCCCTCATGAGTATGATCCACATATACATAGGGTCCTTTAGCATAGAGTTCTTTATTAGTCAACCTATTTCATAAGATTTCAATCATTTACAAAAACCCTTTTTCAAGAAACTATAGATAGAGTCACATTATATTATTATCGTGTCATGGTTCATCTAAAATATAACCTGGATGATTCCCAAATAATGTTCCTATAAAGTTATTAGGGATTCCAAAATTCCTCACTACGTGACATTAGACACCATGGTATAGGTCCTCATTGTATAACCACAAACTACAGAACACCTTTTTCCTTTTCATGTGAAAATACACTACATGTTATATGATCTGTCTTGAATGACCTTAAACTACTTATATTGATCTGAATCACTAACTTTACCAACATGAGAGCTGGATCAACATAACATTACATTGTATATGTGATCCTAATCTCAGTTATAGTTCACCTTTTGTCCTTAAAATTATAGGTTCATGGGTCCCCCATATTCATGTTTTTCTATACATAAATGCATTTCCATGGATATAATCATGGGGTTCATTTTATTTCCAATATCATTCCATGATATAGAAATCCCACTCCCATAAATTTGAGCTAGATCAATGGAGGTTTTGTCTATAGTAAAGAACTATGTGTGGATTTATCTTTATTCCTTTAGGATCTGTAATGATGTCTTAATTTCATATTTCATACCATTTTGTTTGTTATAATCTCTCACCACTCTCACATCACCCATAAATATCCTCATCAGTCCTCAATTAGGTTTAAGTAATTCCGACCATGTTTTCAATGTTTTCTACTATATGTCGCACGTCATGACTTATGTATTAGAATCACCATAATTCTTTAATATACAATCAATAATGTTTGTATCTATCTATAAGGGTCACCTTTACTTGGTAATGATCGTCAGTGACACCATATTTTTTTCCTACATACTAAATACATATTTTCCCTTAAGTAAAAGGGCCAATGATCTCCATATGCCTCTAAAAACAACATCATGGAACCCATGATTTTTTTCAGCATCCATCTTTGGAATACTTTCCCTTCTCTAATTCTAGATCAATATTCTTTAAGTTGTGATTTACATCAATTCCACACACCGTTATACATTTTTATGTATCTCTTCTTTTTTATCATCATATGGGTTACCATATCACACCCTCTCTCTTATGTCCTAATAATAATGAATATAAACTACATGTTCATTCTCGGAGAAAGTATATCATGGTAGTAGGGAACTCTATTCCTGTAAGGTTTACATCAATATTTCATTGAAGACTATATCACCTCTATGTTCAAAGATGTGTGGCCTTAAAATTTCACCAACTATTAGACCAATAACTACGACGTTAAAATATATGCAATCCTTTAAGAAGTTGTATATTAACATCAGGATCTCCACTCACATTAGGTCTTTCCTATCCCTTTTGACATAGATAGTCTCAAATATGGCCAAAGTAGTACCACCACTATAAATCCCAGAATCATTAGGTAAAATATATGCAACATAAAACCCCTAAAATTATAGGTAAAATATTTATGACCTTGAACTCCATAAATATTATGTTGAAGTTGAATTTAATCTAACTTAGGCCTCTTAATGGTCCAAATTATACAACCTACTATAATTACAAATGAAAAAATACACAACTATTGTCAAAATGAAATCCTGTAAGGGGATATTTTATAACAATTAAAGTCCCTACTCACCATGAATCACCTTTAATACCTAAGAAAAAGTTATTTAGAAAGAAATAGAATGCATAAAGCCTATAGATTTCATTATATAGAACTAAAAGGAAACATGATATGTTATCTCAACTGATTGTTCTAGGAAAATCTGGGGTAAATTCTTATCGTAAACTTTCACCTCAAACCTCTCTTTGATACATGATGGATTAACCATTAGTATGGATAAACCCTTATTGAGTTTCCTCCCTTATATAAGATCAATTAATTATTAAATCATTTTGATCTTTTCAATCCTTTTTTTGGCTATCTGTAATGATGGAATAAAACTCCCAGGGAAAACTATATGTGGTAATGATCATTGGTGCTACGATATTTTTCCCTTAAAACTACAGGATTCTGCTTCCTAAAGTGATGGTAATTTTATCTCTATTTTGGTTGGAATCATATTAGCATAACGTTTTTTTAAAATTGTCCTATACGGTCATCCCTATATACTTGAACCGTATCACCATCCTCTAAATCAAATTTCTTGAGTTAGGATTTAGATGATTTGTAATCTAACCATTCATGAAAATTCAATACCCTCAATGATATACATTTGTTTATTATACCCATCTTCTAGGAATGAGTATGTTGTTCTATTAGAATTTCTCCAAGTTGGTAATTATTGAGTAAATTTAATTTTCCTGATGAAATGGTTCGATAAGTATGACCTTAAACTTTGTCCACCAAACTGTGGAATGATCTTTATTTTCTAGAGGCTCTCTATTCACATCGAAATTTTCATCACCCTTTTTTTGATAAGTCATCTCACCTTTTGGTCAAATATTTTTAGCCTTAACATCAAAAACCATTGGTTGGAGTATCATGACTATAAAAAACAAGAACCTATCCAAGAGTTTGTCTATGTTAATATCATTGGACTTTTCCAATTCATGTTGGATTCACTTCACCCATGCAGCTGGATTTTTCTATTCACCCTTTGAAGAAAGGTGTGTGACCATAAAATCTATCCCCTATTGGTTTTTGGTCTATAAATAAAAGTTAAATGCCCCTTCCCCTTCTAGGATGATATATATTAGCAAGGGGATCTCATTTCATATCGAACATTTCATTTCCCTCACTAAAAATATCACCCTACTTTTCATAAATGATATATGAATTTACATTGCATCAATATGTGTCCAATGTTATTGACATAAAACCCATCAACCTATGGTCAAATAACTATGAGCATTGTTGGACCCCATTTCATTTAATTGGATATTTCTGAGTCCCACATCGGACTTACCCTCTCTGTATTTCATTTTACTCATCTATAAAAGAACATCCTCACCTCACATTGAGGTAAGGGGAATTCACCCTCTACATGGTATCAGAGGAATCCTCCTGACCCTCCCTCCCAGCGGTTTCTCGGTTCTGACCGGCCCCGCCTCTGGCTCTGCCCCCCTCTGGCTCTGCCCTTCTCTCCCGGCAGCCCTCCCTCCCGGCCCTCCCTCCCTCTAGGCGGCCCTCCCTCCTGGCCCTCCCTCTCTCCCGGCGGCCCTCCCTCCCGGCGGCCCTCCATCCTCCCGGCCGCCCTCCTGCCTAACGTGGCTCCCGGATCCCCGCATCTCCCCCTATGGCTCCTCGCGTCGCCCTCCTTCCAGGCGCATGACCTCCACGCCAGTGCCTCGACCCGACGCATCGCCCTCGCCGGCCTCACCCCATCACCACGCCCTCGGCCTCGCTCTGGCGCCCGCGCCCTAGCCCCGACAGCTCCCGGCAACCCTCGCCAGTGCCTCGCCCAGGCGCTCTCACCCTCACCCAGCGGCGTCGCGCCCTCGGCCTCGCCCCAGCGCCCCGCCCTCGGCCTCGCCCTGGCGCCCGCGCTCTAGCCCCGGCGACACCGTCCCGCAGCTCCCAGCCCCTCGGCGTTCCGGTTCCCCATCGTCCCGCACCTCCTACGCCTCCCGGACACCCTCGCCTGGCGTGCTCCCGGAAACCCTTTCTCGGTGCCTCACGCAGCTCCAGCGCCTCCCGCACCTCCCACTACCCAGCGCCTCCCGAGCTCCCCCCCCCCCCTTTCTGTCGCCTTCACCCTAGAAGGCGCCCTCGGCCTCTGTCCCAGCAGCCCCTCCCGGCAGGGCGCCCTGGTCCCGGCAGCACACCCTTGTCTCGGTAGCACGCCCTCGTCTCGGCAGACCGCCCTCGTTCTGGCAGCCCTTCCAGCACGTGCACGTCCTGTGCACGATCCTCCCGCCGGCCCACTGCATCAGCTACCCGACGCTTCCATGGCTGACTCCTCGGGACTTGGTCGTGCTTCAAGTCATCCACGTCCCTTCTGTCACCATTGTGGCATGTTTGGCCACCTGATCACCCGATGTTGGGTCCTGCATGGATGCCCATCTCATCACCTACAGCAAGGACAGCCCGCGGTCCGGGACGCGTCCTCGACTGTCGCCTCTCTTTTCCTGTCTATGCCCCTTTCTATGGCCGACCTCAGGCGTCCTCATGATCCGCCGGCCTCTGTCCTCCCCGCTCCCTCCTCGGCTTCTCTGGCCCGTACTGTTTTCCCCACTGCCTTGGTCAGCCATTTCTCCCCTGCATGGCTACTGGACTCAGGTGCCTCCGACCACCTCACCTGTGATGCTGGTATGCTGACGTCTTACTGCACTTATGCCGGTTCTTCAGCCATCACAATCGTTGATGGCTCCACTATCCCCATAGCGGGCTTCGGCGCATGCTCCCTGACTCCATTAATACACCTACCCTCTGTGGCACATGTGCCCCGAAGTCCCTTTAAACTGATTTCCATTAGTAAACTGACTAAGGATTATAACTGTGCGACCATATTTACATCTTCGGGTGTTTTGTTTCAGGAGCAGACTACGAACCAGGAACTTGGTCGAGGCCGGCTTCGATAAAGGGTCTACATGTTCGAGGGACCAGCACCCATTGCTTGCACGTCTACCTCTTCTCGGGCACTAAATCTTCATTCCCAGTTGGGACACCCGCCTGCCTCCACCATTCATCAGCTATTTCCGGACTTCCATCGGACTCTTACTTTTCATTGTGAGTCTTTTTCTTTTGCGAAACATCATCGCTCTTCCTACGTTCCTCGCACGGATACACAGGCCTCCCACCCCTTTGATCTGGTTCATTCAGATGTTTTGGGCCCGTGTACCATTCCGAGTCACATGGAATATAAATACTATATCTCTTTCATTGATGACTATTCGCACATGACGTGGCTTTACCTTCTTCGAGAATGCTCCGAAGTGTTTTCCACATTCCAAACCTTTTTCAGTGAAATTAAGAACCGTTTTTCTATCTCTGTCAAATGTCTCCGCTCGGATAATGGGCACGAGTATCTCTCCACTTCCTTTCAGCGGTTTCTCCAAGAAAATGGTATCCTTCATCAGACCTCCTGTCCTGATACACCCCAGCAGAATGGCGTGGCTGAGCGGAAACACAGACATATTCTGGAGACTGCTCCTGCCCTCATCTTCCACCAACAGGTGCCTCTTCTTTTTTGGGGCGATGCCATTCTCACTGCTACCTACCTCATCGACCTCCTTCCTTCTTCTATCCTTAAGGGGGATACACCCTTTCGGGCTCTTTTCCCCACTCTCCCTCTTCATTCCCTCCCTCTTCGAGTGTTTGGATGCTTGTGTTATGTTCTTGACACTCGCCCTGGCCGCACAAAACACTCTCCCAAATCCCTCCGCTGCATATTCCTTGGATATTCTCGCACTCAGCGCAGATACCACTACTTCTCCCTGGACCTTCGCCGGTATGTCATCTCCGCGGATGTCTCTTTTGTTGAGGGTTCTCCATTCTCATTTCCCTCTCCTCCTCCTGACTCTGCTATTGATAATTGTCTTCCCCTCATCATCCTTCCTCCACCGGCGTTACCCCCTATTGACACTCATTTTGGTCAGGTCTACACCCACCGTCCTTTGACTGTATCCCCCATTTCGGCTCGTGACACTGATGCTCCCGCTTCATCCGCTGCTCCTGCTCCGCCACCCGAGGACTTACCCATTGCCCTCCGGAAAGGTACTCACTCCTTCCAGAGTAATCCTCCATTTGTATCTTCATACAGGGGTCTGTCTGCTCTGGAGACAGTTTCTATACCTCGCACGGTTGGTGCAGCCAAATCTCACCCCGGGTGGTTAGCTGCAATGCGGGATGAATTGCAGGCTCTGGAGGAAAACCATACATGGAATCTTATCCCCCTTCTAGTAGGCAAACAGGAAGTAGGCAGAAAATGGATTTATACGGTCCGTCTCAATCCCGACGGCTCTCTTTGCCGCCTCAAAGCTCGGCTGGTGGCGAAGGGGTTTGCTCAGACATATGGCATCAACTACTTTGAGACCTACTCTCCGGTTGCCAAGATGGCCTCTGTCTGCTTGTTCATCTCTCTGGCTACTCATCATCACTGGCCACTTCATCAGCTAGATGTCAAGAATTCCTTTATTCATGGAATTATTGAGGAAGAAGTCTACCTGAAGCAGCCCCCTGGTTTTTCAGCCTCTGGTGCCGACTCCCATGTCTGTCGCCTCCGTCGGTCCCTCTATGGCCTCAAGTATTCTCCTCGAGCTTGGTTTGGCCGCTTCAGCACTGTCATCACGTCCTTTGGCCTCTCCCTGAGTCTGAAGGAACACACCTTCTTCTTCTGTACGACACCGAACGGCTATATCTTGCTCATGGTTTATGTTGATGATATCATCATCACAGGAAGCGACTACAGCGGGATCGCCAGCCTCAAGGCACACCTTCACCAAAACTTTCATACCAAAGATCATGGTCCCCTGACTTACTTTCTTGGCATCGAGGTCTCCCGTTCTGAGGACTCGATCTCTCTCTGCCAACGTAGGCATGCTCTTGATATCTTGCAGGATGTCGGTCTGAGCACCGCCACTACCGTGGACACCCCACTTGAGCCTGGAGAACTTACTCTCCATTCTGACTCAGAACCATTTCCGCATCCCGAGTTCTATCAACATCTGGTGGGTAAGATGAACTACCTCACCATGACATGACATGACATTTCCTGCGTCGTTGGCAAAGTCAGCCAGTTCATGGAGCATCCTACCCAATCTCAGTGGGATGTTGTCCTTCGCATTTCCAAATACATCAAGCGAGACCCTGCACGTGGCCTTCAGTATTCCCGTCATGCTCACATGGATGTTGAGGCATTCTGTGATGCCGACTATGCAGGTTTCCTTGCGACCCGCAAGTCTACTTCGGGGTTTGTCGTGTTCTTCGCCAGTAATCTCATCTCTTGGAGCAGCAAGAAGCAGACTGTCGTCTCCAGACCGAGTGTCGAGGATGAATACCGCGCCATGGCCACCATCACCACTGAGATCCTCTGGCATCGTCATCTCCTCCATGAGCTCGGCTTCCCGGCACACACCCCTGCTCATATCTGGTGTGACAATCAGGCCGCCACAAAGATTTCCTTGAATCCCGTCTTTCATGAACGGACTAAGCATATGGAGGTGGACTGCCACTTCCTCCACCACCATCTGGAGCAGCACCATATCAGCTTTGTCCATGTACCGACGGCAGATCAACTTGCCGATCTCTTCACCAAGGGTCTCCCAGGGGCTTGCCTTGCCTCTCTAACTTCTAGGCTGTGGATTCACAGCCTCCGTAGTCCAGCTTGAGGGGGATTATGAGTTTGTCTTGTCATCTTTTCTTTGTGGGACTCACTCCAATCTGGGCATGTCCAGCTTGAGGGGGAGTGTTGGACCCCATTTCATTTAATTGGGTATTTCTGAGTCCCACATCGGACTTACCCTCTCTGTATTTTGTTTTAATCATCTATAAAATAACATCCTCACCTTACATTGAGGTAAGGGGAATTCACCCTCTACAAGCATAAACTATGTGTAGTATTTCTATAGGTCATTATCCTTCATGAAACTAGGAACTCCAATCACACTTGGTTTTCTTACTCCGGGATTCTATATAGATCACCTCACATTTAGTAAAAGATTTATGACTTTAAAATTTAGTAACATTAGTAGGGAATACCAATCATTATGCTTCCAGTTCAACTATACAAGGTACTAGTTCGGCTGAAATCGTGTAAAGGGAGACCCAGAAAATAAAATTTTAGAAGAAATTTACTATGAAAGAATATTCCAAGACCCATATAAATTGTATCATTTCAAAAGGATAAAAATAATACTATTTAGGTTGAAAACCCATAAAGGAAGGATTATGAATAATCTCAGTCCCTATCCATAAATTCCCCCTACATTAAATTTAGGAAAATATTACGGACAAAAAAGAGAAGATATATGTCTTCTGAAGTTCACCATATAACTATATAAAAATAAATTTCATGCTCACAGGTCCCCATAGCTTAGAATTTTTTTTAAAAACTCCTCTGTTCCAAACATGTTATTTCTAATCCACCAGAAAAACTCACATAAAAGTGGTTTTGGGGTGTTTTAGTCCTTTTGAACAGCATAAGCATCATTCCAAAATACCCAATATTGATCCTTGTCATACTAAGTTAAATAAT
Organism: Viscum album; assembly: GCA_963277665.1. Taxonomy (NCBI): domain Eukaryota; kingdom Viridiplantae; phylum Streptophyta; class Magnoliopsida; order Santalales; family Viscaceae; genus Viscum; species Viscum album. The sequence continues at coordinate 910,541,354 of OY728162.1, read as the reverse complement.
CTCAAATCCAAATTGGACTTATCTAGTGTCAAATTAATTGAATATAGGCCTATATTCATCTGTGATCCATACCCAAGAGGAAAACATCACACATAAAAATGGATCAACTCTAGTGTTACGGTGATGGTAGCTATACCTATATTCTCCCATAAACCATGCCCATATGTAAATCAACTCACATTTAAATGGATCACCTCTAGTGTTATAGTGATGGTATCTAGGCCTATATATATCCTTCATTCACACCGAGGAGGAAACTATATGACACCCAATTGGACCTACTTTTCTGTAATGGTGATGGTATATATGCTTATATACATCTATGATCCATGCATAGGAGGAAACCATCTCAAATCCTAATGGACCAACACTATTTTATGGTGATGGTATCTTTGATTATATCCATCTATAAACTATTACTAGGAGGAAACCCACTCATACTGAAGTATATTTCAATATTAATTAATCTATTTTATTATTCATCAATGATCTAGTGGAATTAGGATATCTAGATTTTCCCTTTTAGAGTTATATAGGTCAATATAAACTAGTAGTTGTAATGGAATATAGGTTCTATGACATAAATAAATTGAAATGAAAAAAGTTTAAGTTCATTTTAAAAAAATGTAGGGGAGTTCCAACATGTTGGAATCTCTAGTCATGATATTTATATGTTATAAATGTTCCCACATAGAGTCCTAGAACATTCTGATGGATCTTTGGATTTATTGATGTTGTTTTGAAACTTGTCTATCTTTAAAAATTCATCCTCCTCAACAGGATGACGATTATATGCCTCGGAAATTACATTTTTACCCTCAATCACGGAATATTCTAACATATTTTTTTACCCCGCCATTTCTCCCTTAGTGGAATCCATATTCTACAAGAGGCGGCTTATGTAAGAAACCTTTTTTAACCAATATTTGTTTATCTATGTACACCTATGAGAAATAAGTTTCTATTTAAAGTTCCATGGATCAAATTCTAGCTAACCATGTGGTTGATTACACCTCTATAATTAATTAACTATCATCTCTTCATTTCTATTGTTCTCAAGAAAAATCATTTATGGAAACATAGATCACTCATAGTTGAAATATCCACCTCTCATAAGAATGAATTGATAGGAAGTTAGTACAGTAACATATTAAGATCTCCCATTGTTGTTTTTGAAATAAGTTTCAATACTTTCATCCAATATTATTTAAAAGTAACACTATAAAAGTTTATAGTTTCTTATTTGGGTTTAGTGTCACTCCTAGAAGTCGCAACACATTCCTAGATGAAGTTTCTCAAGAAATGGTCCAATTTAAACCCTTCGAATCCCTACACCACTTAGATAAACCCAGCCTCTAAATTGACTAATTATTTTATTTTGAGAGGAGGGTCCTCTATGGTTGGAACCCCCACTTACGGTGGTATTTTTTTGGTGAAATGAAGGTAAATTTAATTCATTAAGTGTAATTCCAATAGAAGGAAAATTCAATACTCACTACTCTTCCTTAACACGTTGGACCCAAAATATAGTGTCACCACTATTAGTGGATCCAAATGAGAATCCAATATAATATGTTCATTATTTTTATGATTATAAAGAACAAAATTTATTGATGTTGACTCATCCATATGTTTCAGGGAAGAATTCATGCCACCCATTATATCCTGGTGGCCCAACGGCTCCTGAAAACATCCCATGATAGTATACATATCAGTATGATGCATGGAGGATGTCTGAGGGTGGGGTTTTTTATAGGGTTTCCCATATACTAATTGAGGTAATTCTATTGGTTTTTCCACCATATATGTCTGCATATATAATTAATCTACACAAATTGTAATCTTATAAGCTATACATTATATATGTTTCATCAGATGATGCAAGTAAAATTTATCCTTTTGGATCCTTATTGATGTTTCCAACATCAAACAAGAAGGTAGGGGTATTTGTTTTTTTATATAATGACATCCATTTTCTCCAAATCCTTATAATGTATGGTAATACATGTTATAAGAATGGATCTTAGAGATTGTTTCATAGATTCATAGTCATAATTTATCATCACATGTGAGACACCATCATCTTCATCATTGGTGGTTGATGGGATGAACAATGGTTATTCTCCCTCCACCATGTATATGTATGTAACTCCAAGACCCTAGAATCTCGGAGCCGGGGAATTATTTTATTACCCTAGAATTAATTACATGGAATTAAATCTAAAAGGACTAATGATTTTAGTTACCTCAAAGTACTAGATATATATATTTCTCCCTTGCTACATTGGTAAAAAAAATAAAACAAAACAAATGAAAATAATTACAAACGTGAACTCATTCAAACATTTCATCTTCATAACCTAGGGAATATAAACAAAATAGGATTGAGATCAAATTCATAGTAAGGCTAAGTAGAATGGAAGAAATAAAAATTAATTTAAAATGGAAAGGTGAATAACTGATCACACATTCAAATTAAACAACTAGCTAAGTCATAATGAATATGGAAAGGTTAATAACTTAAGAACATGTTATTTAATCAATAAAATGATAATTAAATACATCAATAGATATATTAATGAAAAATATAATCAATAAATAATAATTGATTCTAAATGAGGGAGGTTCTTAATTATTGGATTCCATGTTTCATATGTACATGGAACATTTTCCATTGAGAACTTTAATAAGACAGTTTAGCGTATCAGGGAAAACCCCATAAATTTTGTCCAACTATTTCTTCTCATGAGACTATGGATGCATCAAGGGTCTATATCGGGCCCCTCGCGTAACATACAAAGTCCAATTCATTTCTCGTATTTATAAGGATGAAAAATAAACAACACAAACATTAATATTGAAAATTATCATATTAAATGTGAATAATTTAAACATAAAACATGAATTTTATCATAATAGAACATCCATATTCAATCTGAACATAAAACCTTCAATAAAATTTTATATATGGTATCATGAGAGATTAAACTCGATTTAGAATAAGATCCAAAAAAATGATATTGAAATAGATGAAAATACTATAATAAAATAAAAAAAAATATTTAGATAAATACCCCATTTTATCTATCAATTCATTTTCTAAAAATGATGCACAATTTTAAAATAATACATTTTCTTTGAAAATCATATTGTAAACATGTAAAGGAATATTCAAAACATTAATGAATGAAATTTAACAAAAAATTAAACTACATGATGACAAATAAATTATTGAAATTTTAAGTCCAAGGGTCTGTATATAAACCTTATGAAATAATGTGGTTGTATAACATCAAATTAACCCTCAATGAAAGGAGATTGATATGAAGTCCCTGACCTTACATTTCCTTTTCTGTGATTATCATTTAACCTCTTGTAAAATAGTTTTTAGAGTTTTAATAACATATTAAAAAACAATATTAATATTTATTATACCATATATTATCATATTATAATATCATATTACCCATTTGTAAACATTTTTTATTTATTTTCACTAATTTGGGTGTTAATTTCGTAGTTTCTCAAGTAAGTTTTGACTTGTTATTTGTTGTTCATCATATGTATATCATGGTTTTCTAATCTCTATAATGTAAAAGATGATTTAAATATTATATATATTGAGTATATATGAATTTATAATCATCCAAAAAATTTGGAGTTATGAAATGAAATGCACTGCTCATGGAGACGGTAGGTCATAAATACGCAAGAATGTTACGTTCATTTATTTATCATATTAAAATAATTAAAATTAAATGATATATAAATATGGTAATTAAATTATAATATATGTGTCATATATATCGCATATATTTATTAAAACCATCCCCTATACTTTCTATGAATAGTGTGAATGACTTCACTTTGATGAGACGGTGGTCCACACTTCCATAAACAATGTAATCATATTTATACAAAATGGAAAGTATAAAGGTATGTGTTATAAAATAATTCCAGAAGAATAAATACATAATTAATATATATATATATATAATATGAAAATATAATTTCATTTATAATTCCTAACCATGAAATGTGGTAAAGGAAAAATTAATAATCATCGTTTCGTGAGGTTGCAGTTCTTCGTACACAGAAACAGTATGTTTGTTACCCATTAGATGGAATCTAACCCTTAGTATTAAAGAATATCAGTATATTTAGGATACTTGTGTTGTGTTTTAATCTTGTAATAAATAGTGTTTAGGGGTATATAATGGAAAATAAAACTAATGTGATCGTTGAAGAATGTTACCTCGTTTTCTAGTAACTCATTTTGGTTTATACGAAAAGGCTTACTTGGATGGATATATAATTCCAAATAATGCATTCTAGGATTAATATATGAATTTTTTGAGATTATTTGAGACTTTTTTAATCTATCTATAAGGTTCGAAGAGTTGTGAGACAGTGTGGGAGGAGGGCTCCTGTTTTAATATAGTTAAGGGGCACTTTTGGAAACTCAAAAACTATTAAATTAATACAAATTAATTTTCTATTTAAATTGGATAAAAAGTGATATATTTATAATATGATATGATTATATTTCATAATCCCATAAACCTATATTTTTTACATGTTTACTTCTTTTTAACCATTATATTTTGGCTTTAACCCTTAATTAAATTGTTTGACTCTTACTGTGACAACATGGATTTAACTATTTAAGGGTTAAATATTAACTATGAATAGAAAAAATGAAAATAAATGGACTATTGATGACATTTTTAGACTTATCCCAATCATTATGATGTATATTGGATTTTTTATGAATTTTATATAATTTAATAAAATATTATTTATTTTAAAATATCATTAATATCAATTTTGACACAAAAAATTACATGTATATTTAAAAGTCTCATACCTACAAGGTATATTAAAAAAATATTTTACCATAACCCTAATATGTCAAGGTAATTTATAAAATTATTTTATGACCCCAATTATCTCAAATTATATTTATATTAATATTTTTATTATCCTTTATTTTATATTTTCATCCATTAAACATTTACAGCATCACAATTGTACAAGCCTTTAATTTAATTCTTACTTACCTACAAATTAAAAATAATATATCATGTTGAATATAAACATTTTATATTTCCAATTACAATTTTTAGTAAAAAATATCATCTATACAACCCCATATAAAAAATATTTAACATGCTAAAAACAAAAGTATGACAACATTGACATTACTTAGCATAAAATACTATAAAATCAATAAAGTCATCTAGGTGGCTCCAAGAAGCAATAAAATAGGCTCAATGATAATTTTGTTTCGAACATATCTCATAAAATAACATTATGACATGTTTTAGGGTAATTTTATAGTATTTAAAATATTATTTTTACTCATAAATACATGATTTACCCTTAACGGTGGTGATTAAAATAATACTAAATTTACTATTTATATTTCCTAAAATATAAGAAACAAATTTACAGAATTTAGAATCATTTATTTAAAATATGGAATCCATTTTTCAAAATTCAAAACACATAATTTGAAGTAATTAATTTAAAATTAGTCAAGTTAATGGAATCAGAAAATTGGTTATTAAAGTGAAAAAGTACAACGGATTGTAATTTTTTTAAATTCATATTTAATGTAATGTTTATTAAAATTACCTATATTAGATTAAATATCAAATAATTAATCTAAATTTAATCTAAAACTGAATAAAAATATAATTTAAGTATATAAATACATTAGATGAAAAAATAGTTTTAAACTAAAATGTTGTATTTTTCACTATTCATCAAAAATTAATACTTCTCATAAAAAGGCTAAATATTCAACCAAAGTAAATATTTATATTCTAATTTAAAATAATTATCTTATTTCTTCAAATAAAATATATAAATTTTTTTAAATTCTATTAAATATAGGTTCTTTATTAAAAGGCTCTAAAACTACCGTTAGACAAATATAAAATTTTAATGTATAAAATTAGATTCATTATTATCTTATGCCTACAAAATCATTTGGATGAATTTAAAAACATTTTATTAAATATATAATATATAAATTTCTGAATTTGGTTAATACTATTCATTCTCATCAATTTAACACTGAGGTTATAGTTTCATTATAAATAATAATTGAAATAGTATGTTGTGGTTCTTTTAAGCTTGGTGTCACGTGGAACGCAAGCTATCTAAGAAATTGAATTTAATTTAGAATATGATTACTATAAAATATTGTGGTGTTACATTCTCCACTATAATAAATTTCATCTTCACGATTTTAACTTGGGATAAAAACTGGGTTTTTGACTTTTCAAAATATATTTTTTAAATACCACATAGAAAAAAAGATTAACAAGATCTAGAATTTAAAATTAAGAAAGGGAAGTATGAAGGTCATCAAAGATAATACATACTAGGGTTCCATATAGGGAAACATGGAAATGGAAGATAAATTTAAACCCCATGTTCTGATGGAGAGTGATATAGAACATGGTCAGGAGATATTTAACAATCACATAGCTATGAATCTATAATGATCTAAGGGTCCATTTGATTCATCAGAAAAAAATGTACTAGGATAACATTTTTGGTTTCAAGATCCTTTCTGTAGAGTTGAGGAATTCATTTACATCATATACAAAAAACATAAGGAAACATACTTACTTGACAAGTATAGTTTCATCATTTATTCCATTTTACCACAAAATGAGCTTATATATCATCTTTCATGCCATTTAAAAAAACAAAACTTTGTTATACTAACCAATAAAACACATAGGCTAGTGTTAGTTGATGCACCTTTGTCACCATTCGATAGAGGGTTCAATTCTCACGACCTTTCTGGATGCAAAGCATTTTCGCTCGACATGTGGGTTGTCCCTTTTCTAGAAAATTATTATTTTGAAATTCTAGAAATAAAATTAATATAATAAATATTAGTGAAATTTTTTAACCTTAAAAAATAATATATAATGTTCAACAAAATCTATTCCAACATCAAGACCCATACAAAATACTTATATCCAAATTAATAGTCCAAAAAGTATCTAAATTTCCAAAATCATTCATAACATCATATTTTCCTCAGATTTTCCAAAATCATTCATTACATTATACTTATAATAAAGATATCATTGATATCATACTCTTAAAAAATTATTCATGTTTACAATTACTAGATAAAATTAATAATTCCACTTTGGATATGTCAATAGTATAACATTGGCCTTGATTCCTTATCTTTTTCTAAGGTATATTCTACTAATTTTTGGGGAATTATTATTTATAGTGCCCTATCTCCTTGAAGTTGTGACACTAAATAATGTCCTCTTTATTCTTATTGTTTCATTATTTATCATGGTGACCCATATCTCAACACTTATAACAAACTCTCATCCCCTTACAGCATTTACCAGGGTGATTCTTTCCACAATTATCACACGTGGGAAAATCCGACATTCCCTTATTATATTTATCCATACTTCTCCTAGTTATCATATTGTTCTTTTTCTTCCTTTCAAATACATAATAATTATGGAATTATTTCTTAGTCTCATTAAAACATGATATTATATCCTCATATGATGATAATTTTTGTGAGGCTAGTTCCCTTCTAAAGGTTAGATTAGAACCACAAATGAAATGATCATTCTGTCACGACCAGTCGTCAGGGCCCGTGCCGTGACTACCCCAAGCCCGCCTTCCATAGGCCAGGGGTTGGCGACTAGCACCAAGGCGTAAATCTCAACAAAAGGGAAGGCATTGCCTTTGAAAATTAATCAATCACCACAGAGTAAGCAAGCGGAAAATGAAACACTAAGTAAAAACTGTAATAAGCTGTGTTGAAAGTAAAGGGGATGGAAATACAAGCCCAGCTGTAAAGTACAACTGAAAGGGAAAAACAGTAACTGAAAAGAAAAGCCGCAGCGTCGAGCCGTCCTCTGGAAGTCCCACCTGAAGGGTGGGTACAGATAGCCTCCACTGCCCCTCGGGTCCACCTGACCGCTCCGAGTACGTCCCGCCCAGTGGTCCACCTCCAGGTATAGTCCTGCTCAGCATGCCTCCACCACGATCAGCGATGTCCGCCGTCTACAACCAACACAACGTAGTGCGTGCAAAGCCCGTGCAGGGGTGAGTATAAGCTACTCAGTAGGGACCCCGAGACCCCCGAAGGTCTCCCAAAATCCACCAAGGATAATCCAAAAAGGAAAGATACAATCACGAAGTAACAACGGACACTGCTTAGGTATATGCCCATATATATACCTAAGTCATCAATTCCTGTTCAGCTCCAACATCCGAGCCCAAGCACAAGCCAGTCCACACAGGAAAGCAAACGTATACCCATACAGGATAGCACAACACAATCCACAAAGGAGAGTAAACAGTAATCCACATAAGATAGCTCAACACAATCCACAAAGGAGAGTAAACAGTAAATCCACGTAGGATAGCTCAACACAATCCAAAAATTAGAGTAAACAGTAAATCCACACAGGATAGCTCAACACAATCCACAAAGGAGAGTAAACAGGATTCAGCTCACACAGGTATACTTCTTCGGATGACGATAAAAATGATCACTGATCCATCTATGTCGTCGGACCCACAAAGGATCGAAATGTACTAACCCCCGCAAAGACCCACACAGGATCCGGCCCACACAGGATCTGTAGGCGCTGGCTCACACAGAACCGCTGAGCGCTGACCCACACAGGATCGGACCCACACAGGATCGGGCCCACACAAGACCTGTAGCACTGATCCACAAAGGATCGCTGAGTGTTGTAGTCGTTGCAGTCCACTGAGGATCTATGCACTGTCGTCGCAGTCCACTGAGGATATCTGCACAGTCGTCGTCACAGTCCACTGAGGATCTCTGCACGGTCGTCGCTATCGAAGTAGCAGTCGCAGCCAGCACTAGGGTTCCCACACACAACAATCTTGTTCAGGAGGATTCGCTCCACGAGCCGAGAGGCTGATACATCAACTGACACAAAGTCAGAATTTGATGTATGCAAAAGTTCCGTATCGTCAACAGGAACTCAACGTCGCAGACGGCGTGTCAATCGGACGCCCGGTCTGAGAGTTATTGGCTTTTTTTCATCCCAGGGGCCCTGTTGGTTTTTAAGGCAAAACCAACCCGACCGTACTCCACCTGTATCCAAACCTCGGGCGGAGTGAGCCAAAAGATCTGTCTCACTTAGAGGAATTAAACAATGCTGACGCCACGTCAATCGGACGTCTGTAGCTCAAGATATGAGTGTTTCCGCTCTGAGGGCCCAGTTGGTTTCGTGTACGAAACAACACGGCCGAACTCAAAGTATTCCAAAACCTTGAGTGCGATAAACCGAAACGACCGTCTCGATCCAAGGATCGCGTTGCCACTGACGGCGCGTCGTTCAGAGGCCCGTAGCTCAAGTTACGGGCATTTGACCAAAAACGGTCCGAAGACGGGGGGTCCGGGCCCGGGCCTACCCTGCCCGACCCCCCCTGGGTTGGCCGAACTGGGTCGACCTGACCCGGTCCGACCCATTCAGGGTGCGGCCCGGCCGGTCGGACCAGCCTGGCTCGGCTCGGCCGAGCGGCCGAGTGCCGCCGGGCGCCGCCCCCGCAGTTTGGAGAAGCCGCGACCCCGTGTTGGGGCCGCGCTGGAGCAACGGACGAGGCTATCGCCGCGTCCAGTGCGGGTGAGCGGGACCCGCGCGGCCGCGGGTCCGTTGGCTGCTGTCGGCCGCTTCCGCGGGCCACTGGAGTTGCTCTGGTGGTCTGTTTTCCATCCCGTCTACGCCATTGTTCCTCCCGGGTTTCGTCCTTCACTGCGGGATCAACAAATTGCCTTTGCGTCACGTTTTGTCGTCGCCCGCCAAATCCACACAACCATGAAGAACGGCGGAGGGTTGTCGAGCCGTGTTCATTTGGCCCGCACCCTCCGCATTAGATAAAAACAACGGGAGAAAATAATTCAACACAAGATACATCAATTTTAATAAATTAAAATTGTTCATTTGCATCCGGTTCTTTAATTTTAAAGAAACTTTCACGGGAATAAGGTCATTTCCAAAACAACAAAAAATCCCTACCTCGTAGTCGTCGTCGTACGCACGTTCTTCGCGGATTTGCTATTCGCGGAAGGAGGGGATCGTCGCGTCGTCGCGGAAGGGCATCGCGTCGTCGCGGAATCCGGCGTTGCGTCGACAAACCCAACGGACCAAGAAACAACAGATTTAATTATAAATAATTAAATCTGTGTTTTGTTAAAAACCACAAAGGAGATTTAAAGAATCACAAACACTCACCTCAACAGAAGATCGAAGGATCTTGTCGTGGAGGAAGGAACGTCGCCGAAGAACGTCTCGGATGAAGCGTCGTCAAACTCTGAGGGTGACGGCGTTCTTCGCGTTCTTCGCGTTCTTCGCGTTCTTCGCGTTCTTCGCGTTCTTCGTGTTCTTCGCGAAGGAGGATGAAGGCTCAAGAATGCCGTCAAGCCTCTCAACGTGTAATCCTCCAAATGCCGTGTTGGTCTTATTTTATTATTACGCCAACAAACGAAAAAGGTAAGTAATTACCCATCAATTCATTGAATTAATTCAACGAAAGAAATCGCCCATTTAATTCACGAAATAAATCGCCCAATTAAATGGTGCGTTAAGGATTTAAGAAAATGCGTCAGTTAACTTTCATAATGACGGGTTTTCGCGGGTGCGTTACTTAGCGGAAATAAATGGCAGGGCTCGTGCGGGCCCCACCTCACAAATATCCTACCAAGAGGGTAGGATATTTCTGGATAGCACCCTATCCGTTTCAACTCATTTTAAGTGGCTTTCAAGTGGCTTCAAGTGGCTTAAGTGAAATAAAATAAAGTTTGTCGAACAAATTATTTTATTTCTTAACTTTAAGCCCAAAAATTAAAAACCACACCCGAGCAAACGCAACTATGGAAGAGGCGTTTCTAAGCAAATACCGGCGCTGTGATTTCATCAGTGCCCTCAGAATTCGATTCCGGGCACCGGTTCAAAAGTTAGAAAAACCTTCTTGTCCGTTCACTGAACGTACCCGAGCCAAACATCAGAAAATGGTTCCGGGCAAACCGGGCCTTGGAATCAGGTGCCGTCAGAAACTGCGTTCTTGTAAAATTCCAAAGAAAATTAAGAAAAAAAATTTCCTTGAAATTTACGGGTCTTTACATTACTCCCACCTCAGGGCTTTACATCCCCGAAAAGATACATCATAAACTGGGGAAACAAATGTGGGTACTGAGCATGCATCTGAGCCTCCCGCTCCCATGTGCTCTCCTGGAGGTTCCCGTGCTGCCACCTGATGCGCACAAGAGGAATCAATCTCCCACGTAGGACCTGCTCCTGTCGATCCTCTATCTCTACTCGGACCTCCGTAAAAGTCACCCCATCATCCACGTCTAGCTCCCCATGGTCAATGATGTGCATCGGGTCGTGCACGTATCTCCTCAGCTGAGATACGTGGAAGACGTCATGCACCTGGTGCAACTGAGGTGGTAGAGCCAGGCGATAAGCCACCTCGCCAATCCTGCTGAGGACCTCGAAAGGTCCGATGAAGCGTGGAGACAACTTGCCGCCTCGGCCAAATCTCTGTAATCCACGTCGAGGTGAGACACGCAAGAAGACGTGGTCGCCATCCTCGAACTCTAGTGGCCTCCACCTCCTGTCAGCATATGACTTCTGCCGGCTCTGAGCTGTCCTCATCCACTCCTGGATGACCTGGACCTTCTCTGTCATGGCCCGGACCATCTCTGGTCCCACGAGTGCTGACTCCCCAGGGTCTGTCCAGCACAAAGGAGATCTGCAAGGTCTGCCGTACAATGACTCGTATGGTTCCATCCCGATGGTGGTGTGGTATCTGTTGTTGTACGCGAACTCCACCAAGGGTAGGTGGTCCTCCCAGCTGCGAACAAAGTCGAGGACACATGCGCGGAGCATGTCCTCGAGATTCTGAATGGTCCTCTCCGTCTCACCATCCGTTTGAGGTTGAAAGGCGGTTCTCAGACGTAGCCACGTCCCGAACACCTCCTGCAACCCCTTCCAAAGCCGGGAAGTAAAACGAGCATCCCGATCGGAGACGATAGTCAATGGCACACCGTGAAGCCGTACAATCTCTTGAACGTAGAGACACCCCAAGCTCTCCACTAAGCCCTGCTCTCGGATGGGTAAGAAGTGTGCCGACTTGGTGAGTCGGTCAACAATCACCCAAATGGAGTCATGACCTCTAGAAGTGCGTGGAAGCCCTGTCACGAAGTCCATAGATATCCCATCCCACTTCCACTCTGGGACCTCTAAGGGCTGTACCAAGCCTGTTGGTACCTGGTGCTCTGCCTTCACCTACTGGCAGGTGAGGCACCGTGAAACGAACTCTGCCACAACCTTCTTCATGCCCGGCCACCAGTGTTGTAGTCTGAGATCTTGGTACATCTTCGCCACTCCAGGATGTACCGCCAAAGGAGAAGTGTGGAACTCTCTCAGCACCTCCTCTCGTAAAGCGACTAGTACCAAGGTACGTCCTCTGAAAAGGAAGTCGTGCTCTTCTCCAAGGGAGAAACCATCAGGTGCCTGTCCCGAGGATATCTGTGCACGCCACGTCTCACAGTCAGCGTCCTCACGATGTGCCTCTCTGACCCGCTGCAGTAGTGGAGGAGTGACTGTGAGAGACTGAAGGAAGGCTGCTCTCTACCTATCCACAAAGGATATCTGCAAAGCGGCTAGCTGCTCTGTCGCCTTCTCAAGTAGCTAGATGCCCGTCCTCCTGCTGAGGGCATCGGCTACCACGTTTCCCTTCCCAGGAGTATAGACTATCTCAAAGTCATTGTCCTGGAGGAACTCGAGCCATCGCTGCTGTCTCAGGTTCAGGTCCTTCTGCGAGAAGATGTACCTGAGACTCTGGTGGTCAGAAAAGACTGTAAAGCGCTCGCCCATCACATAGTGCCGCCATGTCTTTAGAGCGAAGACCACTACTGCTAACTCCAGGTCATGGGTAGCATAGTTCTGCTCATGCGGACTCAACTGATGTGATCCATAGGCAATCACGGCCCGCTCCTGCATCAGGACACACTCGATTCCGGTCCCTGATGCATCGTAGTAGACTACGTATCTAACTCCCTCCTCAGGCAACCTCAAGATAGGTGCGCTGGTAAATCTCTGTCTCAGCTTCTGGAAGCTCTTCTGACATCTGTCTGAACACACTAAGGGTTTCCCCTTCTTCGTCAACGCTGAGAGTGGCGCCGAAACTCTGGAGAAGTCCGGCACGAATCTCCGATAGTATCCGGCTAGACCTAAGAAACTCCGCACCTCTGTCACGCTCCTGGGTGGCTCCCAAGCTAGCACTGCCTCGATCTTCGCGGGATCCACTACAACTCCCACCTCAGAAATGACGTGCCCCAAGAAGTGGACCTCACGTAACCAGAACTGGCACTTTGATAGCTTTCCATAAAGATGGTGCTCTAGGAGTGTGTCTAGTACAACCCGCAAGTGGTAGGCATGCTCCTCCTCGGTGGTCGAGTACACCAAAATGTCTTCGATGAAGACCATGAAAAATCGATCGAGGTATGGCTGGAAGATCATGTTTATGAGACTCATGAACACTACTGGAGTGTTGGTTACGCCAAAGGGCATAACCAAGAACTCATAGTGGCCATACCGACACCTGAAGGCCATCCTCTGCATGTCCTCATCTCGATCTTTGAGTTGATGATAGCCTGACCTGAGTTCTATCTTCGAGAACCACCGTGCTCCCTTGAGCTGATCGAAGAGGTCATCAATCCTGGGTAGCGGATACTTGTTCCTCACTGTCACCTACTTCAGGCGACGATAATCGACACACAGTCGCAAGCTCCCGTCCGCCTTCTTGGTGAACAATATCAGCGAAGCCTAGGGTGAAACACTGGGTCAGATGAACCTCTTGCCCTGAAAGTCCTCCAACTGTACCCGTAGCTCTCGAAGCTTGGCGGGGGCCATCTGATATGCTGGAGTGGATGTTGGGGCTGTCCTGGGGTACAGATCAATGTAAAAGTCTACCTATATATGAGGAGGTAGTCCTAGAACGTCGTCGGGGAAGACGTCTTCATACTAATCCACCACTGCAGGAAAACTAGGACTCTGCATGTCAACTTCTCCAAGGATGGGGCTAGCCAACTGATGAGTGATGGGCTGCCCTCTCCTCTGTGTGAGTCCATCCTGTGCTGTGAAGTCTCCCTTCTCGCCGGTTAAGGTGAACCTGCTCTCATCGGTGCGCACACATCTCACCTTGCGCCTAAAATAGTCAATCTGAGCATGGACTGTAGATAACCAATCCATTCCCAAGATGACGTCGTAAGGCCTCGACGCTGCTACAAGAAGATCCCAGCCGACGCTCTCACCTCCTAGAGTAAGCTCACACTGCCGGCACCAGTGCGTAATCGTCAAGTCTGCTCCTGTAGGAGTCTCTAGACGTAAGGATTGAGCCAACGGCTCTGTCGGAATCTCTGAGCTCCGAACAAGGGCAGCGGCTATGAAAGAGTGACTCTCTCTTGTGTCTATAAGAACTGCAGAAAGGGTGGAATAGACACAGATCGTACCTCGAATCATATCTGGCACGCCGTGGTCGTAGGCCTCTACAGCCTGGAGTTGTGCCTGTCTCTGCCCGCCAGCTCCCTGTGGTCGGGGCGGACCTCCTGGTGGTGGTGGTGGCAGAGCCTCAAAGCGTCGCCCACCACTTGTTGCTCGGCCAGCTCCTCTGCCTCATCCGCCTCCTCCCTGAGGACCGCCACGGTCAACCCACTACCTCTACCTGGGTGGCCCCTCCACCGTCTGCTGCTCCTCGGTACGGCGGGTCGGGCAGTCACGAGCCATGTGGCCCTGCCCGCTGCACGCGTAGCACTGCTTGCCTCTCGGAAGACTGGCTCCACGCAGTGTTCCCCGCACTGCTGAGCCAGTGTTCTGAGGTCGTCTACGAGAGGGTCTGGTCTGCCTAGAACCCTGAGTCATCTGTTGGCTACCTGCTGCCGAAGGCTCCGCTATCTTCCGCCCTGTGGTGGGTCTCACTGTGGACTCGGCCAGAAAGCTCTCGATCAGAAGGGCTCACTCTAGCACTCCTGCCTGGTTCGGGATGCTGAGGGAGATCAGCAATTCCCTGATCTTGTTTCTCAATCCCTGCTCGAAGGTACGGGCCCGAAAGAAGGGGGTCCCGAACCATGTCGGTCGAGTAACGAGAAAGATCGGTGAACCTCGCCGCGTACTGGGCGACCGTCAAGATGCCCTGCCGCAGCTGAAGAATCTCATGAATGCGCACCGCACGAAGGGTGGTCGGGATGAAATCTGAGCGGAAGAGGCTCTCGAAGTCCGTCCAGATGAGAGAGGCCTCATCGTGCACCTGGATCATCAAGCTACACCATCGTCCCGCTGCTGCGTGCAGTAGGCTCGCAGTGAGGATCACCATGAGGTCTGCTGGTGTCCTCACTAGCCTAAAAACTAGGACGACCACCTCCAGCCAGTCCTCGGCTGCCTGGGGGTCCGTCTCCCCACGAAACCTGGGTGGTCGCTGGTGCTAGAACTCGTGCAGAGCTCCGAGGCGATGTGCATCATCAACGGTCGGCGCTGGAAGCATCGGGGGCTCGGTGGGTAAAGGTACCACCGGTGCCTCTGCTATCAACGGGCCCTGTACCGAGGCCTTGTCGCTCGGCGGGCTGTCGTCATGCTCTACTCTCGGAACCCTAGCTGGCTGTTGTCGTCGGGCCATCCTGAAAGGAAACAAGTGTGCCATGTTCAGAATAGTATACCTGGTGAGCTGACACAAGTAATCAAAAAGAAAACTTGAAACACACATGCAATCAATGTTTTCGTGCATTAAGTCGGAAATCAGGAGTCAGGGTCCTAGTGTACAGATACGTCAGCCGCCGCACCAACACTGGACTCCCTGGACTGATAACCACACCCAATATGCTAAATACTATTGCTTCACATAGAAGAAAGATCAGAGTCTCCGGTAGAACCGACCACCTCTGATACCAATTTGTCACGACCCGTCGTCGGGGCCCGTGTCGTGACTACCCCAAGCCCGCTTTCCATAGGCCAGGCGCTGGCGACTAGCACCAAGGTGTAAATCCCAACAAAAGGGAAGGAATTTCCTTTGAAAAGTAAACAAGCACCACAGAGTAAGCAAGCGGAAAAGGAAACACTAAGTAAAAACTGTAACAAGCTGTTCTGAAAGTAAAGGGGCTAGAAATACAAGCCCAACTGTAAAGTACAACTGAAAGGGAAAAAAGGCAACTGAAAAGAAAATCCGCAACATCGAGCCATCCTCTGGAAGTCCCACCTGAAGGGTGGGTACAGATAGCCTCCACTGCCCCTCGGGTCCACCTGACCGCCCCGAGTATGTCCCGTCCAGTGGTCCACCTCCAGGTACCGTCCTGCTCCGCACGCCTCCACCACGATCAGCGTTGTCCATCGTCTGCAACCAACACAATTTAGTGCGGGAAAAGCCCGTGCAGCGGTGAGTATAAGCTACTCAGTAGGGACCCCGAGACCCCCAAAGGTCACCCAAAATCCACGAAGGATAATCCAAAAAGGAAAGATACAATCACGAAGTAACAACCGACAGTGCTTAGGTATATGCCCATACATATACCTAAGTCATCAATTCCCGTTCGGCTCCAACGTCCAAGCCCAAGCACAACCCAGTCCACACAGGAAAGCAAACGTATACCCACACAGGATAGCACAACACAATCCACAAAGGAGAGTAAACAGTAATCCACATAGGATAGCTCAACACAATCCACAAAGGAGAGTAAATAGTAAATCCACGCAGGATAGCAAAACACAATCCACAAAGGAGAGTAAACAGGATTCAGCTCACACATGTATACTTCTTCAGATGACGATAAAGATGATCACTGATCCATCTAATTCGTCGGACCCACAAAGGATCGAAAGGTACTAACCCCCGCAAAGACCCACACAGGATCGGGCC
This sequence comes from Viscum album, assembly GCA_963277665.1. Taxonomy (NCBI): domain Eukaryota; kingdom Viridiplantae; phylum Streptophyta; class Magnoliopsida; order Santalales; family Viscaceae; genus Viscum; species Viscum album. The sequence continues at coordinate 910,524,401 of OY728162.1, read as the reverse complement.
GACACAAGACCTGTAGGCGCTGGCTCACACAGAACCGCTGAGCGCTGACCCACACAGGATCAGACCCACACAGGATCGGGCCCACACAGGACCTGTAGCACTGATCCACAAAGGATCGCTGAGTGCTGTAGTCGTCGCAGTCCACTGAGGATCTCTGCACTGTCGTCGTCGCAGTCCACTGAGGATCTCTGCACAGTCGTCGTCGTAGTCCACTGAGGATATCTGCACGGTCGTCGCTGTCGAAGTAGCAGTCGCAGCCAGCACTAGGGTTCCCGCACACAGCAAGCTTGTTTGGGACGGTCCTCTCCACGAGCTGAGAGGCAGATACATCAACTGACACAAAGTCCAAAGTTGATGTATCCAAAAGTTTCGTATCGTCAACAGGAACTCAACGTCGCAGACGGCGTGTCAATCGGACGCGCGGTCTGAGAGTTATTGGCTTTTTCGTCCCAGGGGCCCGGTTGGTTTTTAAGGCAAAACCAACCCGACCGTACTCCACCTGCGTCCAAACCTCGGGCGGAGTGAGCCAAAAGATCCGTCTCACTTAGAGGAATTCAACAAAGCTGACGGCACGTCAATCGGACGTTCGTAGCTCAAGATTTGAGTGTTTCCACTCTGAGGGCCCGGTTGGTTTCGTGTACGAACCAACCCGGCCAAACTCAAAGTATTCCGAAACCTTGAGTGCGATATACCGAAACGACCGTCTCGATCCAAGGATTGCGTTGCTACTGACGGCACGTTGTTCAGAGGCCCGTAGCTCATGTTACGGGCATTTGACCGAAAATGGTCCGAAGACGGGGGGTCAGGGCCCGGGTCGACCCAGCCCGACCCCCCCTGGGTCAGACGAACCGGGTCGACCCGACCCGGTCCGACCCGGTCCAACCTGGTCCGGGCGCGGCCCGGCCGGTCAGACCGGCCGTGCGGCCGAGTGCCGCGGGGTGCCGCCCCCGCGGTTTGGAGAAGTTGGGGCCCCGCGTTGGGGCCGCGCTGGAGCAACGGACGCGGTTGTCGCCGCGTCCCATGCGGGCAAGCCAGACCCGCGTGACCGCGGGTCCGTTGGCTGCCGCCACGCCGGCACCTCTGCGCCGGCGACCCGCGCCGCCGGCCACTTCTGCGGGCCACCGAAGTTGCTCTGGTGGTCTGTTTTCCTTCCCGTCTGCGTCGTTGTTTCTTCCTGGGTTCCGTTCTTCACTGCGGAATCAACAAACTGCCCTTGTGTCACATTTTGTCGTCGCCCGCCAAATCTGCACAACCACGAATAATGACGGAGGGTTGTCGGGCCGTGTTCGTTTGGCCCGCACCCTCCGCGTTAGATAAAAACAATGAGAGAAAATAATTCAACACAGGATACAACAATTTTAATAAATTAAAATTGTTCATTTGCATCAGGTTCTTTAATTTTAAAAGAAACATTCACGGGAATAAGGGAATTTCCAAAACAAACAAAAAATCCATAACTCGTAGTCGTCGTCATACGCATGTTCTTCGCGGATTTGCTCGTCATGGAAGGAGGGGATCGTCGCGTCGTCATAGAAGGGCGTCGCGTCGTCGCGGAATCCGACGTTGCGTCGACGAACTCAACGGACCAAGAAACAACAGATTTAATTATAAATAATTAAATCTGTGTTTTGTTAAAAACCACAAAGGCGATTTAAATAATCACAAACACTCACCTCAACGGAAGATCGAAGGATCTTTTCGTGGAGGAAGGAACGTCGCCGAAGATCGTCTCGGATGAAGCGTCATCAAACTCTAAAGGTGACGGCGTTCTTCGTGTTCTTTGCGTTCTTCGCGTTCTTCGTGTTCTTCGCGAAGGAGGATGAAGGCTCAATAATTCTGTCAACCCTCTCAACATGTAATCCTCCAAATTCCATATTGGTCTTATTTTATTATTATGCCAAAAAACGAAAAAGGTAAGTAACGACCCATCAATTCGTTGAATTAATTCAACGAAAGAAACCGCCCTTTTAATTCACGAAATAAACCGCCCAATTAAATGGTGCATTAAGGATTTAAGAAAACGCGTCAGTTGACTTTCATAATGACGGGTTTTCGCGGGTGCGTTACTTAGCGGAAAGAAACGGTGGGGCTCGTGTGGGCCCCACCTCACAAATATCCTACCGAGAGGGTAGGATATTTCTGGATATCACCCTATCCGTTTCAACTCAGTTTAAGTGGCTTTCAAGTGGCTTCAAGTGGCTTAAGTGAAATAAAATAAAGTTTGTCGAACAAATTATTTTATTTCTTAACTTTAAGCCCAAAAATTAAAAACCACACCCGAGCAAACGCAACTCCGGAAGAGGCGTTTCTAAGCAAATACTGGCACTGTGATTTCATCAGTGCCTTCAGAATTCGATTCCGGGCACCAGTTCAAAAGTTATAAAAACCCGCTCGTCCATTCACTGAACGTACCCAAGCCAAACTTCGGAAAATGGTTCCGGGCAAACCGGGCCTCGGAATCAGGTGCCGTCAGAAACTGCGTTCTTGTAAAATTTCAAAAAAAATTAAGAAAAAAAATTTCCTTGAAATTTACGGGTCTTTACACATTCTTAGTCCAAGGGTGATGTGCATTGGTGTGGTTCACATTACTTATACTAGGTGCCATTTTTGAATATCGACATAGAATATATTAGATATTATCACTTATAATACAAAACTAGTAAAATACAAAACATAAATTGAAATATATTTGTGTAGTTAATCTGATAATCATAAGCATGGTTTCCTAAGGATTTTTGTCTATACTTATCCTCAAATTCTATCTTAATGTGATGTTCCCTAATCTATTTTTTTTCAAAATATAGTTTCCAAGGTTGGAGATAAAATTCCTTTAATACCAATTGTAATGCCCCAACACGAGAACCTTGAAGCTGGTGCATTATTTTATTACATTGGCATGAATTACAAGGAATAAAATCCCAAAGGACCGATCAGTTTTTCATTATTGAATAACTAGATAAAAAAATGTCTCCCTTATTACATTGGTGAAACCTAAAACATAACATAGTTAAATAAGTGAATCCTTTAAATCATTCAAAAATTTCATCATCATAACCTAAAAATAAACATAATAGGGCTGAGCTCAAATTCTCATTATGTTTACTTACAATGGAAGAAAAAATAAATAACTTAATATGGAAAGGTAAATCACTGATCACACATTCTAATTAAACCACTATATAATGAACAATCAATATAGAAAGGAAAAAAACTGAAACCCATGTCATTTAATAAATAAAATGATAATTAAATGCATGCATAGATATGTTGCCACAAAATATCCTGGATTAATAAAAACTGAGTTTAAATGAGGTAGATGCTTAATTATTAGATTCCATGTTCCCTAGGTAGATGGAACCTTTGCCATTGAGATCATTCACAAGACGGTTTAGCATATCGGGTAAAAACTCATCAATTTAAGACAACTATTTCATCTCATGAGACTACTGATTCATTTAGGGGCTATATTGGGCACTACCCTTCACTTTCTATGTCCAATTCATTCTTCATATTAAAATTATTAAACATAAAAAACATAAAAATTCCTATTAATAAACTATCATACGAAATGTGAATACCTTAACCATACACCATGAATAGTATTAAAATAGAACATCCATAGTTAAACTGATCATAAACACTTAAATAAAATCTGATAGATTGTATCATAAGAGATTAACCATAATCAAACATAAGATCTAACAATGTATATTTACAAATATGAAAATACTCTAATAAGATCATTAAGAATTTATTGATATAAATACCCCTTTTTACATTGAAATCAATTATTTAAAAGGTTTTACAATTTTAAAAGAAAAAATTTCATTTTAAAGGTTCTTTTAAACATGTAAACTATTATTTAAGACATTAATTTTACATGATGGTAGAAAAATTGTCTCATTCCATATAAGTAAAAAAACATTCCATCATTATTTTTTTCATAAAAGACATAAAGTACTTTTCTTCTAAAACGTAATGAAGATTATTTTAGAAAACCCATGAATGAAATTAAAAATATAAACAAAATAAAATTTATAATAATTTTATATTCATATAAATAAATCTATAAAATAATTTCAAGAATATTGGAAAGAAGAAAATTATTTGAAAATTAAATCTTAAGACATTCAAGGTGTCTGATACCACTTTGAACATTTAAAACATAATCCCCATGGAAGAATGAAATTTAAAAATACTTTAGAAAAAATTATAATAAATTAATTAATTATATAATAATTAAAATGGGTTTTCTATACATCTTATAAAAAATCAGTGTACAACCCCAAACTTTGCCTCAATGAAAGGGGATTGAGACGAAATACCTTACCTTATGTTTCCTTTTGGTTGAACATCCTTTGACCTTATGTATAATGGTTTTTGGAGTTTTAATAACTTATTTAAAAACCATATTAATATTTTTATGATATCAAATATGATTATATAATAATATCTTATTACCTATTTGTTAATATTCTTTCATTATTTTCACTAATTTGGGTGTTAATTGCCTTGTTTCTCGAGTAAGTCTTGACTTGTTATTTGTTGTTCCTATTAATTATATCCTGGTTTCTATATAAACATAATTAAAACTATGATTAAATTATTATATATATTTATATTTAGGTATTTAAAATAATCAATTACTTTTGCAGATAATAAATGAAAAACATTGTTCATAGAGATGGTAGGTCGTATGTACACATGAATGCTACTTTCATTTATTTTTCATATTGAAAGAATGGAAGGTAGAAGATATGTAAATGTATATTATAATTCAATTATCATATATGTCATACATATCACATATATTAATTAAAATCATTCTTTATACGTTCTATTTATAGAGTGAACCAATCACGTCACATTGAGGAGGCAGTAGTCCACAATTCCAGAAACGATATAATCGTATTTCCACAAAATGAAAAGTATAAATGTATGTGTTATAAAATAATCCCCAAATAATATAGAAACAAATATTATATATATATATATATATCATATAAAAACATTGTTTCAATCATAATTCCCAAATATGAAAGTTTGTAAAGGAAAAAATCAACAATCATTGTTTCATGAGATAGTAGTTATCCATGCACAGAAACATAATGTTTGTTACCAATTAAATTGAATTGGGTGTAATTAAAGGTCAAAAAAATAATATAACAACATATAAATATATTTAGGATATTATTTTTTTATATAATCAGTAAATATAGAGAGTTGAGGGGTGGATAATGGAAATAAAACCGAAGCGGTCATTAAAGAATGGTACCTTGTTTTTAGGTAACTCCTTTTGGTTTATACCAAAAGGAATACTTGGATGGATTTAAAAATAAAGTCATGATTATAGTTTGAATATATTTAATTTTTAAAATTATTTGAGTTTTTTTTAAGCTAAAGGGTTCAATTTATTGTGAGGAAGTGAGGGAGGAGTTGTCCTTTTATAATAAAGGTGAGGGGTACTTTTAGAAACTCTAAAACTATTAAATTAATATAAGTTAATATTATATTATAAATAGAATAAAAGTGATTTATTAAGACGATAATATTATTATAAATAGAATAAATTACATTTTAAGCCCATTGAATCTTACAATGAAAACTTGGAGTTTACACTTTAATTGTAAAAATAGTAACTATAAAATGACAAAAAAACACTAAATGGACTATTTATAACATTTCAAGGCTTACTCCAATTATTTGGACTAATTTTATATCATTATGAATTTCATATCATTTAATAAAATGTAATTTATTTTAAAATATCATTAATATTAATTTTGACACTATTCAATACATGACTTTTTAAAAATATCATAACTACATGATGTCTTAGAAAAAAACCCTTTATGATTATCCTCAATATATCAGGGTTATAAAGAAAATTATTTTATAACAACAATTATGCCAAATTATATTTTCTTTAAAATTTATAATATCTTTTTTTGATATTTTTATTCATTAAATAATTAATGCATCGTCATTATGAAAGCCTTTAATTTAATTATTACTTCCCTAAAAATTAAAAATAATTTATGTTGTTTAAAATAAATAATGTATCTTTAAAATTACTAGTTTTAGTCTAACATATCACCTAGATAACCCCATATTAAAAATATTTTTGTTGTTAAAAAAAAGTATGACAAAATTGACTTTTCATAGAATAAAATACTATTAAAACTAAAAAGTTCTCAATGTGGCTCCAAGAGGTCATAAAATCATCCCAAGGATGATATTTGTCAAAACTAACTAGTCCAAAAAATAATTACAATTTTTAGGGTAATTTGTTCGACTTTAAAATATTATTTTTACCCATAATTAATTGATTTACCCTTAATCGTGTGAATTAAAATATTACTAAATGTACTATTTATATGCCCAAAAATAAATGAAAACTATTTACATAATTTGGAAACACGGATTCAAAATATTGAATACATTATAAAAAATTTCAAACATATAACATTGAGTTATTAATTTAAAATTAATATCATTAACGGAATGAGAAAATGGGTATTAAAGTGAAAACACACAAAATATTGTAACGTTTTTATATTCATATTCAATGTTTAATTGATTCCAATGACCTAAATTGGATTAATTTAAAAACCCTTTATCTAATTATACTTTAAAAGAAAATCAATACTTAATTTAACTATATAAATATATTATATAAAAAGGTAGTTTTGAACTTAAATGAGGTATTCTTCACTATTCATCAAAAATTGATATTTCTCAGAAAAATAAAAAACATTAAACCAAATAAAATTATTTTATATTTATTTTAAATTAAAATTTATATTTTGTCAAATAAAATATTTATAAGTGTCTGATATTTGATTTAAAATACTTTCTTCATTAAAAGGTAGTAAAATCGCCTTTTAGTGCATAAACATAGATTCATTCTTATCTTATGCCTATAAAATAATTTGGATGAATGAGAAAACATTTGATTAAATGTACAATGTATAAATTTAATAATTTTCCAAACACTATTCATTCCCTCAAATTTAATAGCTGGGTTAAAATTTGATTTTAAATAATAACATTTATATTTTATTATAGTTTATTTAAGCTTAGTTTTGCATGTAATGTAATCTATCAAAGAACATTAATTTATTTAAGAAGAGATGTAATTTAAAATCATAGGGTTTACAATGTAAGTATTGGTTATAGGATTGAAATCCTTACCCAATATCTATTTGTTAGAATCCACTACATTTTCCTCATACCTTTTTGAGGAGTTGGATCCTTAGGCAGTAAGCCAAATGTTGTCACATTTGTGCACATGATTATGTATATATGAATGTAATGATAGATATACATAGATACTAAACACTCTTATATGTATAGATTCACTTCGAATACTTCTTTAACCTTCAATGATATTTGATCTCAATTGATAAGGGGTTCAGACTTTTCTCTATGAGGATAATAATTGTGGGGAGGGGGATAGAATAAATTACTTCTCATTCCACCCTCTACATAATATTTTATCCCAGAAAAATTTTACATTCCTCTTCCTTGGAGAAAATATTATTTGGGTCACCCTACAGAGTACCCCAAACAACATAATAGGTAGACTTTCTCATTTCCACAACTTCTTTCATTCATTGCAAATAAGATATAATGTTTTGAATCTGAATGAATTATAAATCAATGCATTTCAAGAGGAATAATTTAAAAAATTATTCTTTGATAAGGATAATGGAATCTCATTCCTCATCTAGAGTCTGGTTTTGAACGACAACGTTGACTCCTTCATCTATCGTATATTGAAACCATCGAGTGATAGGAACCGTCATATCTGTGGCATGAATCTACATATCTAGCTCTAGAACATTATTCACCACCAATAATGGGTTAGTTTCATAGTCAAAATCTTAATGAGACTTCACATTACTGATCTAAGGAATAAAAATTCTACTCTGAAGGATATCATATAGGTCCCAAATATTGGTTGTAGTGATTCCACTTTACCAAATATTGACAACATCGGGATATCCGTCTTATGGTGGTTTTCCATTAGACCTCTCCTTTTTTACTTTAAGGATAACCTAGGATCTATGAAAATCTGATTCTTCTTTTTCCTATCATGTTCTATAGAATCACTACTCTATATTCATCATGTTGATCACATTATTTATGATTCTTTTCATAATGGTACCTCGTCATGGTGTTGTTTGGAGGCCTCTATTTGTGGCTGCCCAGATGATCTAGGATATTAACTAGTAACTACTCACTTATAGATATTATTAGTGGACCTAATTCTTCTTTCTTAGGAATTAGATATTATTAAAATGGGTATGCTAGTGAAAAGTGTTTTGTATGTATAATATTATGTCCATGGTCTATCATACTAGGGTAACAATTCAATAAATGTAACTATTATGGTAAGTTTTACTGTGACTTATGTATCCTCTAGTTCATCATCATCCCGAGTTTATTTTCCACCATTCAGGGTGGATACTCTCTAATATCAATCGGTGGTGTAACCACCTTATTCAATGCAAAACTAATCTACCTCTAAAAATTGTAGGGTTTTTATTCATCATAGGTAATGTCACAATAAATCCGATATCTTGAGAGATTAACTCTTATATATATATTCAACAAAAAATCTTATCTACAACTAACATCATATCTTACTATGTCTATGGTGGTCTTTATAAGGAATGAAATAAAACTCTAAGTTAATGTTTAGTGGATTTAGGGCCCCGCCACCCTTCAGGGATAGTGTCCTGATGATGTAAAAAATCCTTATTAAATTATCTAAATCTATATTATGGGATGTACAGGCCTCTGAAGACATTGTACATGTCGAGATGTGTGTACACCCATCCCCATATCACTATTACTGGTCTGAATACATGAAGTGGAGAATTCCCAATGTATTTATAGAATAATATCTAATGTATCATCATCAAAACTACATCTTCTTACTATAAGGGGTTACCTTCCTTCAACTAGATTGCAATAACAAAGGACTTGGGCTAAACCCTAGTGTGTGACTCACAGAACGAAATCATGTATCCACAAACTACCTTGAAAAGAACAAAGTTAGTCGAGAAAAGGGAGGGATGTTAGGATTGACATCATCCCCCCCCCCCCATATCATATTGGTAGCGCTCTATCTCAATCTATCTGGTACCAAGAGTACCTGTAGAGACCCGAAGCTTATCGTACATGGACATTACATTACTTTTGCGGAATACTTAGTACATAACAAAAACACACACACAAGGATCGTAATAGTTTAGTGTCTTTGGAAACTCGGAACGTAATCTTCTAATCGTGGGGAAAGATCTTCAATATCTCCCATAAAGATCTTCATTTTTTTTACCTAAAAACCTTTCTTTATATCCTGGGGAAATGAAAACATAAAAGGGTGAGCTCAAATGCTCAGTAAGGGTAAACAAAAGAAATATCAATCACATCATATACATAAGAACATAGCTTTTGGAAATCTTAACCTGCAAAAGAGCTCATAATATCATAACATGGGATAAATCATAGAAGTGAAAATGAGATCCCCATAATCATAACATGAAACTTGAAACTTTGTGGCATGCACACATAATCATGGAAAATCATTTCTTGTTAGTCATGACTCATTGCCAAGACTATCTTAGTGGACAAAGTCCCCTTCTGAATCGAGTAACCCTCGTTTCAGTCCTGTTTCACTGAACCGGTATAACCTACCATTCCAGCCATGTCTATCTCATGAGATATAAAATCTTTACCCAATGCATTGGAGGGAGATATAGGTCCCACCCATCTTATAATGAATCCTTTCTTATGTGTGCCACATAATCATAAAACATACATCATCGCATAACACATGTAACAAAAATGGGATTCTTGAAACATCATGACATCATAAATCAATTCATATAAGATAAAGGAATTCATAAAAATAATTCCATCACAACATGATCAAATCAATGTAATAATAGGGATAAAAACAGAACCCTTTATTATCTTAGATGGAAAATAATTTTGATAAAACACTTGAACTCCATTCTTGAGGAAAATATCCTTTCTTCTTCAAAAACATTTTTCCTTTCATAACATGTCATACAAATTTAAAATAAAAGAAGTTGATTAAAAATAAACTTGAATACTTTTAAAGGAATATTCTTGGAAATAATGTTTTAAAAATTCATTCATGTCGTATAAGTTAAAAAAAACATTCTTCGTACTTTTGTCGGAAAAGTCAAAAAGTACCTCGTATGACAAAAGATTCCTTTCATAAATATTACTAAAAACTCACTGAAGGGTAAAAATGGATTTAAACAATTGTAGGTGGATGGAAATAATATTACATATTGATGAAACATGGATGTGGATGATAAAATACACCCCAGTAAATACTTATGAATAAACAATCTCAGATAAAAATGAGATTCTGATATTTCCCTTACCTTAGGTCTGATTTGCTTCGTATGTGTCCGAACCTCCTGTATAATGATTTAAATAATGTCATTTACTTATTACAGAATCATATTCATTGTTATGATATCATATATGGTTCACTTATGACATTATATTACCCGTTCTTTTGTAAATTCCATGTTAAAGAAGCGTTTTGGGTAAAATCGTTTAATTTATCGTAGGTGTTTTGACTTTTTGTTCTTGACATTATTATTACTTATATCATGATTTACTTACATCCAGAATATAAAATATGATTTATATATCATATATATTCAGTATATATATATATATATAATAGATAGATAAATGAAATGAAAAACACCGTTCATGGAGACGGTAGTCCGTACGTACGCATGAACGCTGTTTTTCTTTCTTTATTGTCTTGAATGGAAGTAAGTCGATGACATACATATATATATATATATATATACATAAATCCAGTATCATTATTATGTCATATATTTCATTAGTACTTATCATATATACTTTATAATCATTCATGAATGGTTAATCATTAAGAATGAATCTCATCGCGTCGTGGAGATGATATTCCGTACGTACGCACGAGCGATGATATCATTTCCATAATTATTGAATTGAATTGGAGTGGATTATACAATATATCAGAATCAATATGATGTTGTAATAACTATGTATAGTTATTCTTTACACCATTATACCCATCCTTGTAAGGTGGTGGTGGAAAATAGATTACACCACGGCGTGGAGACAGTATTCCGTACGTACGCACGCGCGGTGATTTCTTTTTCCGTAGGATGGATAGATGGTGAAATAGGGTTGTTTCATACTTATAATAACATATCAGTATATGAGTGATACTGATGTTATTACTTCATAATGAAACAACCTAAGAAGAATAAGTGGAAGAAAAAATAAAGATGAAAGAATTGGTAACGGTAATTACCTCTTCTTTGAAGCGCCTCTTTGAGACCTCCTCTTAGGGCACTAAAATTGGTCTTTGAGGAAGACCAAAACCTCTAGGATGTTTTTAGGGAAGTGGAGAAGAGATTTTGGCAGGGGTTGGCCGAGCTTGAGTGCTCAAATTTGTGTGAGGAGGAGGGGGAGGAGGTGTCCTTTTATAAGGGAGGAGAGGGGCACCTTAGGAATATCTCAAAATATTATTTTATTATAATGTCAAGTTCGGTTTTAATTAGCTCCAAATTGATTTATTTCGAGGCTAAGGTGGGGATGGGTCGAAATACTCTCATACAATAGAATTTAGACAAGTTTAGGTTCCTATTTTAACCTTATCATTTAGATTTAACATTAAGTTAAATAATTTTACTTTTACCGTGTCTTCTTGTGTTCTTATAATATAAGGTTAATAAACTAACTATATCAAGCCAAACGAACCCCAAATTGTTTATTATTAATACATATATCCTTATCTAAGTCATTTGGCCGAACCTTAGATTTTTAGGAATAAAATAACAATTAATAATATAATATTTGATTTAAAAACTATTTTGTGTCAATTTTGAAACTATTTGATATATGATTTTTGTGAAAGTCATAACAGAATTATATGTTCGAACCAAGTTGATTAAATCAATAGTAATATATCATAGTAACCTAGAAAATTAGTGTAATTCATAAAATTATCAAATTACATTTATTTTGGTGTTTATAACATCAATTATGTCAATTTTTCATAAATAAGATAATTACTGCATCATCTTTGTGTCATAAATAAATTAAATTCTTTGATGTCTAAAAATTATAAATAAAAAACCATTATGTAGGAAATCTTTTTATCTTTCTAATGAATATTTATAGTCGAATTTATCTTATGTATAACCCCATATTGAAAATGTTTTAGTTATTAAACTTTGATTTTAACTATTTTAACTATTCATTAAATAAAATAATATTAAATGTCATAATCTAATCCAAGTGGACCTAAATGGTCATATTATATTCATAAGGTTGTTTTTGGTCGAACTACACTTATCCAATAGATTTAGGACATGTGTTAGGGTAATAGTAATATCATATTTACCCTTAGTTACCCTATTTACTATTAACCGTGGTAAAAAAAAGTAAAAAGTTACTATTCACCAAAAATTATTTTCATCTCATTGAACCACATTTTAGTCCTTGATATTAACCGTGTCTGTCGGATTTTCTAAATTCCATTCACAGAAGCTGTAAAATTAAGTTTTATGCAAAATACAGTTTTTAACCTACCACTTAGTGGTTTCACTATTCATCAAAAATTGAAAGTTTTCAGAAAAATACCAAAATTTCACCCTAGGCTAATTTCGGTATTCCGAATCCAAAAATGAAGTCCATTTTGAAAAATAAAATTTATAAAATTTCAAAAAGTGTTTATTACTATTCATAACGGCTAGTTTTAATAATATTTTAATAGCATATCGTTGTTTAGTGAAACTCGGCATTGCGTACTACACACGCTATCGAGGAAGGTTGTGATTGCATGTAATGCAAGGCAAGTCAAGGATGCGTGTTGTGCAACCTCCTTTTGGTGTAGCGTACAACACAAGACATTAATAAAATTAAAAAGAATATTTTTCATAAAATCTCGGGCTGTTACAGTACCCCTCTTCTACACTGAGGGATAGTTGGATTTTTACATGAGTTTGTATCCCAACAGGATATCAAAAATATGTTTATCCTACTTTCAAAGTTTTCATTTTCCTATAAATTAGGTTCCCTCCCTATAGATTTCTCAGCCACCTTCCGTAATGTATAAACTATTGTAGGTAATATATTAGTGATCCTACCATTAATACTTAGGGTGTAAAAACCTACAATAAATCACTCTAAATATAGAATCCCCCAATATCTTTAAAATGTCTCATAAAATATTTGCAAACTATCTAAGGACTAGGTCCAAATATTAATTTCTGGACTCTAATGATTGAACATCTTAAGAACGGGTTAAGTATTATTGAAAATGTAATTTAGTGATATACATACCACCTCATAAATATCTACCACTTATAATTTATCTTTTAGTCCATTACAATTTTGTCAAACATAATTGGTCCACATCCCCTAACACATTTTGTTACCAAGTGTGTGTTACTAAAATTATCTCATCTAGTTCTTCAACTGATCTTCTAGAGATTTATATAAAATAGAATATTAGAAATATTCCACCAACATATATGGGTAGGCTCAGTTATAAGGGGTACCCTTGAAGTGATAAATTATGAATACAATGGTGACCACCCTCGCATCAATAAAGATCCCCCAAGATGATATATTTGAATCACAAAGTTATTTGTATAAATTAAATAATTGTCCTATAAAGTTAACATAACGAAGAAAGAATCCACATCACTTAGAATCACATGACCATATAGTGGGAGGAAGTCTTTTGATAGGTAAAACTAATGGTTCTTCCTTATAACATTCACCATGGAATAAATGATTGAAATGCACTGATTGAGGAATCTATCTTCTATATCTGCATTCAATAGTCTAATTCTGGTCCTAGAGGTAGCATTAGAGATAGGGGAGGTATAACCATTTGGATTCCTACAAAATAGAAAAATAAAGATATTAGTATACTGAATAATGGAAAACATTATAAGGATTTTCTGTGGATTTTTTTTTTAAATATCAAAAAATAAAATATTTCCCTTAAGTCTTTATGTGTATCCAACTAGCCCCTGGTCTATGAACCTAACTATGATCATAAAAAGTATTCTTTTCATATCCCTTTCTCCTGGGTCACTTTTTCTTAGTATAAGAAAGAGGTTGGATTGAGTTTTAGAACTAAGGATCACGAAAAATCACATTTACCTTTTGAATCATATAATACCTAAGCTAATAGTGAGTCTATAAGCTCCAAGTCTCTCTCATGCTATGAAGATGAAAACAAACATGATGGAACCCTATATTTATAGATAAGGTTGGCAGCACATGCTGGCCCTAGTGACCACATGTTGTGGCTTACTTTGAACACATAAGTGTTGAACCCATAGTTGAGCAGTGAGGATTTAAAACTGTTAATTTTTTCCTCTTCATCCTGATCAAACCACATTTTTGGGGGAATTTTTGGAACTCCTTTTGATAGTAACATAATAAGGAGTAGGAAAACCAAAAATTTATGAAAGAATGGTCATATTTCACCTAGTATCATATGTGTGAGTCTGGCCTAACATGTATTACTCTATACATGAGTCCAATCCTCTGCACCAACCTCGATGTGCACACATAACCTTGTACACCAAGATTAACCAACATGAAACAATAGAGTACACCATATTCCTCTCCTAGACTAGGTTCCCAAGTCCAAATATTTTTCAAAACATTGGATCCAAGGGGTCCTTATTTACAATTATTGGAGAATAAAAAGATATGTTGGGATATTCCTTCACCCTAGCTTCCAACATGCCAACCCCCATGTATAATTTTGTACATAAAACATAGGGGAATGAACTAGACAATGTGGAAAGTGGTGTTTCCTAGAGTTCTAAAACACTAAAACCATCAAGAAATCCGTGTTTGATATTAGTTATTCTAAAAATAGGGGTTAAGGAAAATTATTAAGTAAAATAATAGGGCTACATTTTTATAAAGCCGTTTATGAAGACTATTTCCTACTAGGTCATGGCCATACCCAAGATCAATTGGTGGAACAATCAATTAGTTAAGTCCTCTACTACAATAAACTAGACCCATTTGTTTACCCCATTTATGGATAAGTAGATACAGTTTATTTAGAATATATTATAGATAATTAGAATGATTTTATTATACCTTACAGGGGTATGACAACTTATTCATTTATTCCCTCATTAAGGTGAGGTTAGGAACTCCCCTTAGCCTCCACTAGAGTGAGGTTGAAAATTATCTTAGCCCTTATCATTGTGGAAAATTCACACAACATACCACTCGCTAAATAGAAACAAAACATTCATTTCAAACAACATTTAAGAGAATCTCTGCAAGGTTAGACACATTTTAAATCAGCCCTTTTAAGGTAACATTTCTACCTAAGAATCAATGATGAAGTATCTATTGGCCCAGGTCCTCTATATGAGTATGAAATTATCAATACCTCATTCAAATCCATCAAATTCACTTGAATAATGAATTCAAAAAATCAAGCACCCTTCAATTTTTTTAAAGGTGATGCCTTGGACCAAATGAAAAAAGCAAAAAAATTATAAAAAGAGAGTTTACAAAAGTATAAACTATGGGATCATATTACAATATTTTTCATGAAGGGGGTTCAAAGTAGGGTGGAGGTCTTCACACTAGGTTATGTCTTGATTAACACCCAAGTTGGCCAAGATTTCGGAAACCATGTTTGCTTCCTGATAAACATGTGTGAAGATATAGATCAAATTGGTGAGTGAACGGTTGCATTCCATCCAATGGGTAGTAATCGGCCAAGCTAAATGAGTTACACCGTTCCAAATTTCATGAATGATTGTCATCAAGTCACATTAAATCCATACGTAGTTCAAACCATAAACCATGGAAAATTTAATCGCATGAATCAAACCCATCATCTCAGCTTCAAAGGAGGAGGCAATGCCACAATGACCCATGAAGTAAACTAGAATCTGTCCGAGGTGATTCTTGAAGACAGTGCCACACCCTGCAGGTCCCGAATTACCCTTGGAGACGCCATTAATGTTGATTTTGTTCCATCCTCGGAGAGGATCTCTCCAAAACATCAACAGAGTGAGATGTGGTTGACATATGTTGTCATTGATACGTATACATTTCAGGATTCCAAAATCATGCATCGTGTTGTAGCAATGACCTTTTTGAATCAAGGTAGCTTCTTGTATGGAAATGGGGATCAAGATCCAACCTGAAATAAGAATGAGTGAGTAGTTGTTATTAATAATATCATTCAAATCATACCAGATCACATGGTGATGTTCAGCCACTATAACAAGGTAAATGTATCTGATTTGCTAAAAACCTTCCATCTCTGCATATTTATAAGTTGAGTTTTGACAGAGTCGCGTATCAACCATCTTCAATAAATGACGTCAAAAATATAGTTCCAAATAGTAGAAGAAGTAGAAAAAAAGGAATAGGTGGTTAGAATCTTCTCTGTTTTGATTACATATTTTGAATTTAGAGAAAAGCTGAATTAGAAATGATTGATGAAAAATATTAGTTGGAACTCTGTTGTAAACAAGGCGCTAGATGAGACTGAATCATGAGGACATTATCCAAGATTTTTTAAAGTGTTTGATCTAGCTGTAATCATTCTCATTGTTTCAGCACATATGATTGTAGTATTTTTTGTGGTATGCATTCTATTGTGAGCCAGCTCCCAAATTAAGAAATCATTGTTGTAAACAAAAGGATAGTTTTCAATGAGATTCAAAATAGTATCTGAGAGATGATCTTATTGAGAATTTAAATTATCTTTGATAGAGATATTAGTGTTTTTATGAGTTTGATAAGGTGATATCATATAGATTAAAGGTGTGACAGTCTAGTTATCTTTCCATAATTTCATGGATGAATCTCTAGATACCATCTATCTAGAATCATTCATAATGTTGGCGAAGGAGTTCTTGATGTCAGGCCATATAGAAGAATTAATAAAGCTCAGATTTCCAGTCTTATGTTTATCAACAAATATATTTTTTAGAAAGGTGATAGATTCAGAAGAATTGTGAAAAATATTCCAATTAATCAAAGATTGAGGGAATTCATTAAATTATTTTATGTTTTTTATAACAATTCCACCATTCTCAATATGCTTGCAACAAGTTGACCAAGGGACCATCACAGGATTTCTTTCAAGAGTACTACCTGTCTAGATGAAATTTTTAATAGATGTGTTTATCTTTTGGATAAGACCAATAGGACATTTTTATACCATCATGTTGTATACCATCTTAGAGATAATAATGGATTTAACAAGGTAATTCATACCTCCTGTAGAGAGAGAGTTACCCTTCCAAGAGGAAAGCTGGTTTAGAACATGATTAATAATTGTCACAAAGTGGAAAGACATTGGTCTAAACCAAAATATGGGGACACCATGGTAAGTGAAGGTGAGAGAGCCTTATTTTAGACCAAATTTACTGATAATATTACATTTTCTTTTGGGGGAAAAGTTCTTCCCAAAGAAGATGCAGGATTTTATTACCACTTATGGGTTGACAAAAAACTTCCTAATAGTGAGAGAGAGCAGTTTTGAGGTTAGGAATGTTTATTTTGTCGTTGTGGAGTAAAAGGATGAGGTCATCAGCATAAAAGAGGTGAGTGGGAGAATTTACATTCATAGAGACATGAACCGGTTTTATTTTATTTTGAACCGCCAGATGATTAATCAGATGACTGAGGTAGTCATAAACTATTGAGAAGAGAATGGAATAGATAGGGTCACCATTTCAGACACCATTGGTGAATTTAAAGTAGCCTTTGGTAGATCCACTGATTAAAATGGAGATAGTGGATGAGTTGAATAGTGTTATGATAGCAGTGATAAAGTGAGTTCTAAAACCAGAACATTAAAGGAATATGAAGATAAAACTACAATCCATGGTGTCAAAAGAATTCTGGATGTCATTTTTAATATCTATATTACCTCCTCTATTAGTTTTATTCAAGATTTTGATACACTCAAAGGCAAGACATATACAGTCTTGAATGGATCTACCTTTTATAAATCCAAATTGCTTCCAAGAGACAATTTTTTTCAGTAATATTTGATAGCCTATAAGCAATGATTTTGGTTATGAATTTCATGGATCATGGTATTCATTTGGTTTTAATACCCATGATTCTTATTATGAAGAAATTTATGAAATGGTACTTAATTTTTGATAAATTATATTTTTTTATGATCCTATTTTGATATAAACATTAATATATTATCATACCCTTATTATCATCTAATTATAACTCTTAATATTTGATTGATTTCTCCCATGTTTACCCTTAATGATCATCTCAGCTCACCATTTATTATATTTATATTTCCCCTGGTTATAAAAAATGATATTATATAAGATATTTCTACAAGGGTATCATTTTTTTAGAATATTGTCTGGAATTTTGAAATCTTCTTATGAAATAATTTTTTTTGGTATAATGGGAAAATTCCCATTTGATGAGAAAGGAATGGGTTTTGTTACATAAAAGGTTTTTCTTTAATATAAAAAACCCTAAACCTCAAAGGTATTGGGTGTTTTAGTGAATTATTTTTGGATATTTATATTGTAATTATGGATGGATAAAATTGGTTTTCTTTGGTTAGTATAAAATTCATTATGTAAAGAGTAAGTTTTTATCAATTGATATCGAAATCTGTCCCTCACACCATATGATTGAATTAATTGATTAATTAATTATAAATGATATAATTGGATGTTAAATTTATAATAATTTTTTATAAATAATTTATATATATGTATTGGCATTATGTAGGGGCTCAGGCAGTGGAGAGACCTAGAAATTCTTGGCATATTATTATCTAGGGATGACCAGATCTTGGAAAAGGGGGTAACTCCATTTATAATGTTAAAGGTCACTATAAAAAAAGCCTCATAAATTTTTAATCATGATTATAAATTCCTTATTGAGTGTATGGTTTAAGTTATTATGGATTGGGAATGAAAACTCCTTAGGTAAAGAAGTTGGCTGGAATAATTCCTCTAAGAACGGTAGAAATCCCTCTTTTATACAGTGAGTATTTCAGAATCCCATGGTAGCTTTCTGCTAATGGGGAATGGGTATCATTTTGGATTATGTGGGACCAAGAATATTTATTAGGGATGATGATTATATTTTAATAACCTCTGTATGATTCTTTTGTCTAGTTTCATTTCCATGAAGAGCTTAGTCCCCAGGATGATAGGTGAGTTGTTCATAGATCTCCCTAATAGTTTAAATTATCCTATTAGGAGTAAAATTGTTTTTTTGTGTGATATGAGTGGGATAATTTATTTTTGATAAATGTGGAGATTCATAGATTTTATCCTACTAGTTATGGTATTTAGATCTCTCCTATAAGAGACGTGATGTGGGAACTAGGAATGGGTCATAATAAATATCATAGTGGAAAGGTATTGAGTTTTCAAAAGGCCTGGATGGCATGACTTTGGAAAATCCCATACAGATAAACTCCAAGATTGTTTTGTTGGAATTGAGGGGGAATGGAACCAACCTCTTAAGGCCAAGGAATGGAAGGCCCACAGGGCCATTGAGGGGTACTGAGTTTAGGTTGGTATTAGCTAGAAGGCACTATAATCATTCAAAGAAACACAGTGTGAAACATTATGCATGATATGGGAATGGTGATGGGTTTAGCATGTTGAACATTCAATTATGAGTATTTTTTCATAATTAATACTACGAGCCTAGTTTTGTTATGAGATATAGTTCAAAATATGCGGCCGAGTTAGGAATGACTGTTTTTGGGTTATCAGAAATGTAAATGATGTCTTGAATGTGTTAATTTCTTATTAAGGGAATGGTCTATCCATGTAATCTAGTGGTGTGTTTTTAATTTCATTAGTTTTTCCTACCTAAATAAAAACAATATGTGATATCTTCCACCACACGCAACACCAAAATAAAATGAAAATTATGAAATATTTGGATAAAATATAAATATTAGGTATAACCAATAAAATCGAGACATTGAAATAAAATTTATGCATAGGAGTAACCTAAAGATGAAAACTTGGGGTAAAAAACTACTTTTAATAATAACTAAATGCAATCATTATAGTTAAAACATCAATGAAATTTTTTTATGCTTTGAATATAAATTTTTGTAAAATTGGTGGTTTTTTTTACCGAAACTAATTGTATTGTGATTTCATAAAAGTAAAATATATTTATAATATAAATAATTTATTATCAAAAAATTAATTATTAAATGTTGGTAAATCAGAATAAATAATAGTTATCATTTTAAAAGATATTTTCTAATATGAATAATTTTCTTCTATATTTTTGTATTTTATTTAAATATTTAATTATAAAATTACAAAAAGTTAATTTGAAAAAAAATCATTTTTCGTTTAATTGTAATAATATAATATTAATATAAATATTTGGTATTTTTCTAAAAGAAATTGATTTTTAGGTGAATAGTGCAATATATCATTTTAACTAATATTACAGATTTTATGCCATTATTGGTATATAAGTATGAATTAGAAATTTATGAAACATTATTCTAAGATAAAATATTTAGTTGATAATTAAATTTATAATTTTATCAGTGATTGTTTCATATTATAATCCCATGTTTAACATTTTATAATTTTAGTTATATATTCAAAAAACTACTTTTTTAATACATTATACTACTAGTATTTTAAATTAAATTTTTACATCTTTTAAAAATTGAATAAAGATATGTATTTCAAATTTGGAATCATTATATCCAAATTATATAATAATTACCAATTTATTTTGGAAAAAGGACAAAATTTCTAGGTAAAAATAAGTTTTCGTGGTGAAAACCAAAATGCAGAAAATAATGAAGTAAAGGGGAAAACATGGAACAAACATTATTTAATTGAGTGATTAAGATGTGGATTGACCTTATTTGTTATACTCATTATTATTACTAGCTTATGGATTTCTCTTCACTGATAGTGATTTCCAATTAATGAAAAAATTTCGGTATTTACCAAAAATATGAATCATTTAAACTTATAAAATGGACACTCCTATACAAACTTCCCTCACCCCAAAACCCATAATGTTCAACAAAAACTCATTCAATCCTCTCTTAAATATTATTTTCCATCTTAATGATGTTTTTTATTCTAAAAATATCATCCCTAAAAGGCTTAATCCCCTTCCGAATGGATATAATCAAAGAAGTGAGGTATAAGTTCTTGACATATCTTTCCCTTTTCTATTAATTTAATTGATTTTCATCTTCCTTAAATTTTCAATTAAACATAATAAAATAATAAAATAATTATTATCATTATATATTTTTTAATTATATTTATGGTATAAAAATTAACCACCCTACCCTTTTCTAATAATAAAACCCAAAATGTGAATCATGTGTTGTTTGTTGTGTGTTGTGAGAACTACCTCCGCCACAAAAAAATCATCTTTCGTTTTCCATGAATTCAAAAACTTGGACGGTTTATGTTTATATTTTATGGGTATATATGATATATATATATATACATATGTAATATATAACATTAACATGGTTCATTTTTTATAACACAAAAATAAATGATCATTATAAGGTAATCCGTTGATATCATTAAATACGCCAGAACTTGTTCACCACCATTCCCATCTTCACAAATTGGGACTAAAACTCTAAGGTAATGGAATTAAAACATTATAAGATCTTATAAAAATCAATTATAGTTCCTTTATTGATTTTAAATTATGATCGTTGAGTTAAAAATAAATATTGACATCTATTTTAAGAACTTAGTTCAAAATTTTCAAGATTATTAACACCTTATGTTTAAAAGATATTATAAAAATATAATACATGAAGATAATTATTATTAATTAAGTTTATAAATTGAAATTTATATGAATAGGTTTATAAAATACATAATTTATATTCTTATCTTTATGGTACTACAGGTTAAATCACTTTTGTGGAAATAAAGGGGAATAGTAAGGGACTTTATAAGTCAAAATCCTTTCTTGGAGTTATACATTTTTATATTAAACTTCATTATTACAAGACATTCCATTTTTAAAGATTATATCTCTTTGTTTATAAGGTAAAAAGAATTTCGAACCAAATCCATTTTAATAAAAGTTGTTCTTTTCTTTTTTTCATAAAAAGGATTGATTTTTGAAAGTGACTAGTTACTATGAAATTTACTATGATGAATACAAAATGTTTTCAAAAAAACTCTTTTCATGATTTTTTTTAATTGTCTTCAAACATTATATATCTAATTATTAAATGTTTCATTCTTTCTGTATAAATTTTTTAATTATTAGATTATTTTGGGTGATCATTTTTTCGGTACAGAATTATTTAATTCATGATGTAATTCTATAGAATTTGGTTCTTTTATAAAACTTGTTATTATTTCCATGTGTTTTTTGTAAAGTTTAATGATTTTAATTTAGATGTTTTATGAAAAAAAAAAAAAATTAAGTTGGTTATTTATGAAAAGTGAAAGATTTTCAGTTAGAAATTTTAGAAATCCATTTTGTTTCCATTGGTTATTTATGACTTGAAAAGTGAATAATATCTATGTAGCGTACATAATTATGGATGAATGATTTGAAGGGGAACGATATCACCCCCACAATATATATTTTTTAGAGTTTAAATCTCATGTGATGTGTATTTGTTAGTATATTTTAGTTTCCCTATAGTAATGTCTATTCTATAGTTAAAGGATGTTATTAATTATCCTCTTATTCTCTCATAATTCTTGGTTTATTCTGAATTATTCTAAAACATTTTATAGATATTAGGTTTCTATGTTTATTTTTTTTACTTCCTGTGATATGTACTTTGAATTTCACTTATTTTTTATAGTTTTTACTCATGATGATATGATATTTTTTCTATGATCATGATTTAAATATTCTTATGAACACATCATTGGTGAAATTCTTATTAACTATTTATAAAGAATTTGAGCTCACCCCATTATTATGTTTTTGTTCCCTTGGTTATGATTATTTTTCAAATTATCGTGGTATTTAAAATATAGTCTAGTATAGTTTATTTAAGGGGTAGTGATCTCAAGTATAGTAAAATAAGATGATTATGTAGATATTCTCCAAATACATTAATCCTATTGATCCTTGGGACATTATTATTTATGAAATTTAATGTTTATATCCTGTAAAATGATGTAAAATAAAGGCATGTTTAGCTTGGGTTACTAATATTATAATGAAAGACAAAGGTTTAGTCATTCAAAATCACTATTTATTTCAAAATTGAAACTCCCATCAGGGTGATATAAATTGATGTGAAACCAATGCATTTCCTCTAAATATTAAAATAGAATCTCGCATAACAGATCTAGTGCTATAATAAATAATAAATCTGTCATCATGTGTACCTTTTCTAGAAATGATGTAGAGACCCGAAGCTTGACGTACATAGATATTACATTACTTTTTCAGAATACATAATACATAACAAAAACAGACACACAAACACCGTAATAGTTTAGTGTCTTTGGAAACTTGGAACGTAATCTTCTAATCATGGTGAAAGATCTTCAACATCTCCCATAAAGATCATCCACTTTTTGTTTCCTTACTTAAAACCTTTATTTTAATCCTAGGGGAAAATAAAACATTAAAAGGGTGAGCTCAAATGCTCAGTAAGGGTAATCATGGATAAAATAAAACATACCATATACATTTGAACTTTAAAACATTAACATAATGTTTAAACATGAAAATCTTGAGCAATGACTTAAAACATGGAAGTACATAAGGCATATATCATAATGCAACATAAATAATGATAACATAGCAGGGGAACAAAACAGGTGATTGTGGAATCCATTAAGCACATGTAATGATTTCCATAGTAGCCAAGGCATTACTTCCAAGACCATCTTAGTGGACAAAGTCTCTTTCTGAATCGAGTTCACTCCTCGTTCCAGTCCTGTAATACTGAATCGGATTAACTTACCATTCCAGCCATGTCTATCTCATGAGATATAAATCTTTACCCAATGCATTGGAGGGAGATATAGGTCCCACCCATCTCATAATGAAATCAGTCTTACTTGTGCCACAAAATAAACGTACATCATTCATAAAAACCTAATAAATAAAATGGGTTTCATAAACATCATCCCATCATCACCTAATCCATATAAAAGAAATGGATATCATTTCATAATAAGAAAAGTGAAACCATGTAAATAATAGATACATTATACTTGAAACATACACATATGAAATAATGTTATCTTAGATGAAAAATGATTTTGATAAAAACACTTGAAATGAATTCTTGAGGAAAATATCCTTTTTTCTTCAAAATCAATTTATTTTCAAAAAATGTCGTTCAATTTTAAAAGAAAAAGATTTTTTGAAAATAGTCATGAAATCTTTTGGAGGAAGATTCATGAAAATAAGGCTTTATAAAACCGTAAAAATCCTTTCATGCCGTATACGTTAAAAAACATTCATCTCGTACTTTTGTCAGAAAAGTAAAAAAGTTCCTTGTAGGGTAAATAAAAGAAAGATTCATTCCATGCCATTGGTTAAAAGTCAAAATGGGTAAAAATAACTTTAAACATACATGAAACCATTTTTAGGAAACATGCACATGTATGATAACAATAACCTCAGTAAATACTTATGAATAAACAATCTCGGATAAGAACGAGATTGGAATAGTTATCCCTTACCTTAGGTCTGATATACTTCGTACGAATCCGAACCTCCTATATAATGATTTAAATAATGTCATTGACTTATTAAAGAATGATATTCATTGTCATGATATCATATATGGTTCACTTATGGCTTTATATTACCCGTTCTTTTGTAAATTCCATGTTAAAGAGCATTTTGGGTAAAATCGTTTCATTTGTCGTTCGTGTTTTGACTTGTAATTATTCATATGATTACATAGATAATGATTAAATAATTACATAATATAAAAAATGATTTATATATAATATATATTAAGAATATACATATATATAATAGATCGATAAATGGAAAAAATGCACCGTTCATGGAGACGGTAGGCCATACGTACGCATGAACGTTGTTTTCGTTTCCTCATTGAACTGAATGGAATTAATTGGATGACATAAATATATATATATATAAATAAAATATCATTATTATTTCATATATTTCATGATTACTTATTATATATACTTTATAATCATTTATGAATGGTTAATCATTGATAATGATTCTCATCGCATCGTGGAGACGGTATTCCGTACGTACGCACGAGCGATGATATCGTTCCCATGATCATGGAATTTTATTAGAGTATATGTATACTATTAAAGAATAAATATCACTTTACAATAATCATATATAGTTATTATTTACACCATTATACCCATCCAAGTAAGGTGGTGGTGGAAAATAGATTACACCACGGCGTGGAGACTGTATTTCGTACGTACGCACGTGCGGTGATTTCATTATCCGTAGGATGGATAGATGGTGAAATAGGTTTGTTTCATACTTATAATAAAATATAATCATATGAGTCATACTGATTTTATTACTTCATAATGAAACAACCTATGAAGAAGAAGTGGAAGAAGAAATAAAGTTGAATGAATCGGTAACGGACATTACCTCTTCTTTGAAGCGCCTCTTTGAGACATCCTCTCATGGCACTAAAATTGGTCTTTGAAGAATACCAGGACCTCTAGGATGTTTCTAGGGAAGTGGTGAAGAGAAATTGGTAGGAGTTGTCCGAGCTTGAAAGCTCACAGTGGTGTGAGGAAGAGAGGGAGTAGGTTCCCTTTTATAAGGGAGGAGAGGGGCACCTTTGGAATAACAAAAAATATTATTTTATTATAAAGTCATATTCGGTTTTTAATAGCTCCAAATTGATTTATTTCTAATATAAGGTGGTGATTGGTCTAAATACTCTCATCCAATAGAATTTAGACAAGTTTAGGTCATTATATTAAACTTAACTTTTAGTTTAAACTCTTAGTTAATTAGATTGACATTTACCATGTCACTTTGTATTTTTATATTATATAGTTAATAAACTTACCATATACATCCAAGAGGCCCCCAAGTGGTGCTTTAATGATACAAATATCATGATATAAGTATCTTGGCCGAACCATAGTTTTTTAGGAATTTAATAACAATTAATAATATAATACGTTTTTTAAAAACTATTTTATGTCAATTTTTACACTATTTGGTAATTGATTTTTGTGAAAATCATAACAGAATGATTAGTTCTAAAAAAGTTAATTAAATCAATATTAACATGTCATATTGACATTGAAAATTATTTTAATTCACAAAAAGTCTCAAATTATATTTATTTGGGTATTTATAACATCAATTATGTCAATATTTCATTAATAAGATAATTATTGCATCATCATTGTGTCCTTAATTACCCTATTTACTTTTAACCGTGGTAAAAAAAAAGTAAAAAGTTACTATTCCCCAAAAATTATTTTCATCTCATTGAACCACATTTTAGTCCTTGATATTAATTGTGTGTCTCGGACTTTCAAAATTCCACTCACAGAAGTGGTAAAATTAAGTTTTATGAAAAATTCAGTTTTTTAACTACCACTTAGTGGTTTCACTATTCATCAAAAAATGAAAGTTTCCAGAAAAATTCCAAAAATTATGGCTAAGCTATATTTGATATTATGAATTCAAAAATGATGTCTATTTTAACAAATTCAAAACTTATTAGTTTCATTAATTAATTTAAAAATTAATTCACGTCGTCAAAACAAATAGCATGTTCTTAAGAGATAATAACTATCAAAAGACTGACACTTGTTTATATCTGGTTTAAATGTGAAATTACATCCAATGACCAACATTGTATTAAATTGTAAAAATATATTCTAAATATAATTTAAAACCACTCAAATTAATAATTTATCACTATTAATTATTTAGATTAAAAAAGTTGTTTTTAATTAAAATTTTGTAATTTTCACTATTCATCAGAATATGAAAGTTAACCGAAAAGTACAAAAATTTCACCTAATGCTAATTTTGATATTCCGAATCCAAAAATGAAGTCTATTTTGACAGATAAAATTTATAAAATTTCAAAAAGTGCGTATTACTATTCATAATGGCTAGTTCATAATAATATTATAATAATATCTCGTTTAGTGAAACTCGGTATTGCGTACTACACACGCTATCGAGGAAGGTCGTGATTGCGTGTAATGCAAGGAAGGTCAGGGATACGTGTTGGCAAGAACAGTTTGGTGTAGCATACAACACAAGACATTAATGAAATTAAAAATAATATTTTTCATAAAATCTTGGGGTGTTACATTTTACCCCCCTTAAAATGAATTTCGCCCCCGAAATTCGTCGGGGTTATAAATGGTTTACTACTTGAAAGTTTATTTATTAGAAAACCACATCGTAAAAAGGAATACCAAAACTTGGCATTAAAAACTAATGTATGAAACATAACGGTTACCCAAATTAACTCATCACAGGGTTTCCACGTAGGAGAACATAGGTGAAAATATGGATATGGAAGAAAAATCTAACCATCAAGTTCTGATGGAGAGTGGTAGAGAACATGGCTATGAAAAAACCAACAATCAAAAAGCCATAAATTTGTGACGGTCTAAGGTACCATCTGATTCATCGGATATATGAGCACAATGACAACATTTTTGGTTTTCAAGATCATTTCCCTAAAGTTGATGAAATTGTAATTAGAAGAAATACTTTCGTGATTTTGGTACAGTCTCACCATTGGTCGTTCTTTGAACAATTTCAACTTCATCTCTTAAATAAATTAAGTTGAATTTGTCATTCGTGATGTGTTATCAGATCATGTGATATAATGATGGGTCATTCCATCTGTCTCAAACAAAAGGTTAGAAAAGTTATCAAAAAATACATAAGTCCATCTATAGTGAGATTAATCATATATGGTTCCTAAAATAGACTTATACTTCATATATCAGACTTATTAATATAATAAAACTAGTTTCTACTAAACAAGGACTTCCTGTAGGCCAATGGTAAGTGATAAAGGCCAGTCGCACTTCAATTGTGGGTTCGATTCCCATAGCCTTGTCTGACGCGATGGGTTGTCTCCCATCCTGCAGGTTGTCCTTTTTCTAAAAATACATTACTATAACATCCCATCAATAATATCAAAAAAAACCTCTATCCTTAAACAATACTAACTTCTGTCAAACAGAATCCATTCCAATCTTTAGGCTTATCCAAAATACTGTTGTCCAATCTCATATTATAGTGAAAATGATTACCAAAGAGTTCATATAACAAGCATGTTAATACCATAGTTGATTACCATATATCATGAGATATGTCTTATTGGTCACATTCCAAACATTCGAAGGCCTTAATCATGTATTCTCTTGAAAAATGAATACCCATTGAACCTTAGTGAAAACATGAGTGTTGTCAAAAGTTAACACATTTCACATACCAAAACCTCAAACCATGATATAACTATTTCCTTATATCAGTCATGAGCTCATGTATACTGTCAAACATTTCATTTTCTCCTTATCCCTTCATTATGCACATATCATCTTTTTTCCAAAAAAAACTCAACCACTTTCCATGGTTACCGGTACCATAAAAGTATTGAGAACCACAATAGACCAGTACATAAATATACCAATATTCCACAATACTATATACAACATTATTTTGGAATCCCATTACAGAAACACTTAATCATTCCACCACATTGTTTTTATGTTGCACATCACCAATAGTGATCGCATGTGACTTCCCTTTGTCCTCTGCCTTAAGTGGTTTCTCATGTCGATCATCACTAACCCTTGGATTAGGTCATTTATTAGCATAATTCCCCATTTCCTTGTACTTGAAGCATTGAAGTGTTGGTGGTGCGTTCTCTGCAGTCTTTTCTTTATTCAAATCATTAGAAACCCTTTTTTAATTACTTCGACACTCAGCTGCTTGATGACCTTCTTTTCCACACATAAAACATTTTCTAGTCCCTTTAAGACAATCTCCACCATGCTTCTTTCCACACATTTAGCATAAGGAAACATTCATCTTCTTTTCACCATTATTCTGAGATTTCTCCTTGAACTCTGTCTTTCATTTCTTATCAATACTATGAGATGTATAAGTAACACCAACTTCCATTTCTACCTTGATATCACAACGCACAATTTCTTCATAGCTACTGAAGTCTCTTATATCTTATGCCCTTCGAATATTTGGTTTTAATCCACTGATGAATCAATCAACTTTACTTTTAGGTTGGATGATAAAGCCAGATGAATACGTTGCAAGCCTTGTACAATCCGCTTCATACACAGCAATAGATTCATCATCCTTTTTCTTTAGTTCAACTAACTCCTTCTCCATCTTTGTTCGAAGAATACGAGGGAAGTACTTATTGAAAAATAAGTTCTTGAACTCGTCCCATTCCATGGACTCAATTTCATCTCTTGGCCTCGTATTCTTGATAAGATTCCACCATTGATCAGCTTCACCTTCCAAACGATATACTGCTAAGATGAATTTATCATGTTCAGAACATTGAAGAACTGACAATATCTTTTCAGTGGTACTGATCCATTGTTCAGCAACAATTGGATCAGAAGACCCACTGAAAGAAGGTGGGTGTTGCCTCATGAAGGACTCAATATAATATTGTTCCATTCTATGCTCATTTGGAAGTCCAGAATGATTCATATCTTGTGTAAGTATAGCAATAAGATTTTTCACTCCATCTCCCATAACATTTGTTTGTTCAGGAGGACAATCATTGCATTGTCCATTTCATTGATCAACACGGTTCCTTCGGGTTCCAGCCATCGTCTAAAACCCAAAAATAATAGTGTGAGAGACAAAAATCATGCTAGGGAAAACAACATAATAAAGGGGGAGTACCTCCAATATCTAACATCTATGGTTTAATTCTAAGATCGTTACCATAATATCAGGACTATAACCTATACTTATACTTAACCTTAGGGACATCCTTCAACATACCTTAGAAATATCTCTAGGGATATCACTAAAGTTCCCGCATCCTAGTTTCAAAAGGTTGACTAAACCTTTTCTCAGATACCAACTATAGAGACCTGAAGCTTGACGTACATAGATATTACATTATTTTTGCGAAATACATAATACATAACAAAAAACAGACACACAAGGACCGTAATAGTTTAGTGTCTTTGGAAACATGGAACGTAATCTTCTAATCATGGTGAAAGATCTTCAACATCTCCCATATTGATCTTCCACTTTTTGTTTCCTTACCTAAAAACTTTCTTTTAATCCTGGGGGAAAATAAAACATCAAAAGGGTGAGCTCAAATGCTCAGTAAGGGTAAGCATGGCTAAAATAAAAAATATCATATACATTTGAACATAAAAACATGAACATAATGTTTAAACATCAAAATATTGAGCAACGACTTAAAACATGGAAGTACATAAGACATAGATCATAATGGAACATAAATCATGATAACATAGTAGGGGAATAAAACATGTAATTGTGGAATCCATTAAGAACATGTAATTATTTCCATAGTAGCCAAGGCATTGCTTCCAAGACCATCTTAGTTGACAAATTCCCTTTCTGAATCGAGTTCACTCCTCATTCCAGTCCTGTAATACTGAACCGGATTAACTTACCATTTCAGACATGTCTATCTCATGAGATATAAATCTTTACCCAATTCATTGGAGGGAGATATAGGTCCCACCCATCTTATAATGAAATTATTCTTACTTGTGCCACAAAATAAACATACATCATTCATAAAAACCTAATAAATAAAATGGGTTTCATAAACATCATCCCATCATCACATAATCCATATAAAAGAAATGGATATAATTTCATAATAAGAAAAGTGAAACCATGTAAATCATAGAGACATTAAACTTGAAACATACAGATATGAAATAATGTTATCTTAGATGAAAAATGGTTTTGATAAAACACTTGAAATGAATTCTTTAGGAAAATATCCTTTTTTCTTCAAAATCAATTTCTTTTCAAAAATTGTCGTGCAATTTTAAAAGAAAAGGATTTTTTTGAAAATAGTCATGAAATGTTTTGGAGGAAGCTTCATGAAAATAAGGCTTTATAAAACCGTAAAAATCCTTTCATGCCGTATATGTTAAAAAACATTCTTCTCGTACATTTTTCGGAAAAGTCAAAAATTTCCTTGTAGGGTAAATAAAAGAAAGATTCATTCCATACCATTGGGTAAAAGTCAAAATGGGTAAAAAGGACTTTAAACATACATGAAACCATTTTTAGGAAACATGGACATGTATGATAACAATAACCCCAGTAAATACTTATGAATAAACAATCTCGGATAAGAACGGGATTAGAATAGTTATCCCTTACCTTAGGTCTGATATGCTTCGTACGTATCTAAAACTCCTATATAATGATTTAAATAATGTGATTGAATTATTATAGAATCATATTCATTGTCATGATATCATATATGGTTCACTTATGACTTTATATTACCCGTTCTTTTGTAAATTCCATGTCAAAGAGCGTTTTGGGTAAAATTGTTTCATTTGTCGTCTGTGTTTTGACTTGTAATTATTCATATGATTACATAGATAATGATTACTTAATTACATAATATAAAACATGATTTATATATAATATATATTCAGAATATACATATATATAATAGATCGATAAATGGAAAGAAATATATCGTTCATGGAGACGGTAGGTCGTACGTACGCATGAACGTTGTTTTCATTTCCTCATTGAATTGAATGGAATTAATTGGATGACAAACATATATATATACATCAATCCAGTATCATTATTATGTCATATATTTCATGATTACTTATTATATATAATTTATAATCATTTATGAATGGTTAATCATTGATAATGAATCTCATCGCGTCGTGGAGACGGTATTCCGTACGTACGCACGAGCGATGAATCGTTCCCATGATCGTGTAATTTTATTAGATTGTATGTATACTATTAAAGAATAAATATGACTTTACAATAATCATATATAGTTATTATTTACACCATTATACCCATCCAAGTAAGGTGGTGGTGGAAAATAGATTACACCACGACATGGAGACGGTATTCCGTACGTACGCACATGCGGTGATTTCATTATCCGTAGGATGGATAGATGGTGAAATAGGGTTGTTTCATACTTATAATAAAATATAAGTATATGAGTCATACTTATGTTATTACTTCATAATGAAACAACCTATGAAGAATAAGTGGAAGAAGAAATAAAGTTGAATGAATCGGTAACGGACATTACCTCTTCTTTGAAGCACCTCTTTGAGACATCCTCTCAGGGCACTAAAATTGGGCTTTGAAGAATACCAGGACCTCTAGAATGTTTCAGGGGAAGTTTTGAAGATAAATTGGTAGGGTTTGGCCAATCTTGAAGGCTCAAAGTGGTGTGAGGAAGAGAGGGGGGAGGTGCCCTTTTATAAGGGTGGAGAGGGGCATCTTTGGAATAACTAAAAATATTATTTTATTATAAAGTCATATTCTGTTTTTAATAGCTTAAAATTGATTTATTTAGAAGATAAGGTGGGGAGGGGTCGAAATCCTCTCATCCAATAGAATTTAGACAAGTTTAGGTCATTATATTAACCTTAACTTTTAGTTTTAACTCTTAGTTAATTACATTGACATTTACCATGTCACATTGTATTTTTATATTATATAGTCAATAAACTTACCATATACATCAAAGAGACCCCCAAGTGGTCCATTAATGATACAACTATCATGATATAAGTATCCTGACCGAACCATAGATTTTTAGGAATATAATAACAATTATTAATATAATATTTGTTTTAAAAACTATTTTATGTCAATTTTGACACTATTTGGTAATTGATTTTTGTGAAAATCATAATAGAATGATTAGTTCTATAACAGTTAATTAAATCAATAATAAAATTTCATATTAACATATAAAATTATTTTAATTCATAAAAAGTCTCAAATTACATTTATTTGGGTATTTATAACATCAATTATGTCAATATTTCATTAATAAGATAATTGCTGCATCATCATTGTGTCATAAATAAATTAAATTATTTTAAGTATAAAAATTAAAAATAAAATACCATTATGTAGTAAATCGTTTCATCTTTATAATGAATATTGATAGTATAATTTATCTTATTTATAACCCTATATTAAAAATAATTTAGTTATTAAACTTTGATTTTAACTATTTTAACCCTTCTTTAAATAAATTAATATTAAATGTCATAATCTAATCCATGTGGGTCTAAATGATCATATTTTATTTCTAAGGTTGTTTTTGGCCGAATTACACTTATCAAATAGAATTAGGACTTGTGTTATGGTAATAATAATATCATTTTTACCCTTAATTACCCTATTTACTTTTAACCATGGTAAAAAAAGTAAAAAGTTACTATTCGCCAAAAATTATTCTCATCTCATTGAACCACATTTTAGTTATTGATATTAACCGTGTCTCTCGGATTTTCTAAATTCCACTCAGAGAAGCAGTAAAAATAAGTTTTATGAAAAATTCAGTTTTTTTAACTACCACTTAGTGCTTTCACTATTCATCAAAAATTGAAAGTTTCCAGAAAAATACCAAAAATTAGGCCTAATATTTATTTGATATTATGAATTCAAAAATGATGTCTATTTTACCAAATTCAAAACTTATCAGTTGCATTAATTAATTTAAAAATTAATTCTCGTCGTCAAAACAAATAGCGTGTTCCTAAGAGATAATAACTATCAAAAGATTGACACATGTTTATGTCTGGTTTACGTGTGAAATTACATCCAATGACCAACATTGTATTAAATTGTAAAAATATATTCTAAATATAATTTAAAACCACTCAAATTAATAATTTATCACTATTAATTATTTCGATTAAAAAATTTGTTTTTAAGTAATATTTAGTAATTTTCACTGTTCATCATAATATGAAAGTTATCCGAAAATTACCAAAATTTCACCATAAGCTAATTTCGATATTCCGAATCCAAAAATGAAGTCCATTTTGAAAGATAAAATTTATAAAATTTCAAAAAGTGGGTATTACTATTCATAACGGCTAGTTCATAATAATATTATAATAATATCTCGTTTAGTGAAACTCGGTATTGCGTACTACACACGCTAACGAGGAAGGTCGTGCTTACGTGTAATGCAAGGAAAGTCAGGGATATGTGTTGTGCAAGCTCCTTTTGGTGTAGCATACAACACAAGACATTAATGAAATTAAAAAGAATATTTTTCATAAAATTTCGGGGTGTTACATTCTACCCCCCTTAAAATGAATTTCGCCCTCGAAATTCATCAGGGTTATAAATGGTTTACTAATTGAAAGTTTATTTATTAGAAACCCACATCATAAAAAGGAATACCAAAACATGTATTTAAAAACTAAATTATGAAACGTAAAAATTACCCAAATTAACTCATCACTGGGTTTCCACATAGGAGAACATAGGTGAAAATATGGATATGGAAGAAAAATCTAACCATCAAGTTCTGATGGAGAGTGGTAGATAACATGGCTATGAAAAATCCTACAATCACAAAGCCATAAATTTGTGATGGTCTAAGGTACCGTCCGATTCATAGGATATAAGAGCACTAGGAAAACATTTTTGGTTTTCAAGATCATTTCCCTAATGTTGATGAAATTGGAATTAGAAGAAATACTTAGGTGATTTTGATAAAGTCTCATTGTTGGTCCTTCTTTGAACAATTTCCACTTCATATCTTAAAGATATGAAGTTGAATTTGTCATTCGTGATGTGTTAGTAGATCATGTGATAGAATGATGGGTCATTCCATCTGTCTCAAACAAAAGGTTAGAAACGTTATCAAAAAATACATAAGTCCATATATAGTGCGATTAATCATATATGGTTCCTAAAATGGACTTATACTTCATATATCATACTATGTAATATAGTAAAACTTGTTTCTACTAAACAGGGACTTCTTGTAGGCTAGTGGTAGGTGATAAAGGCCAGTCGCACTTCGGTTGTGGGTTCGATTCACATAGCCTTGTCTAACGTGATGGGTTGTCGCCCATCCTATAGGTTGTCCTTTTTCTAAAACTACATTACTATAACATCCCATCAATAATATCGAAAAAACTTATATCCTTAAACAATACTAACTTATGTCTAACATAATCCATTCCAATCTTTAGGCTTATCTGTAACGTCCCGAGTCCAAAGCCCCTCCACTGGTGCCCCGTACCCAGTTCGCCACATGACCTCAAGCGCGTTTCCCCGAATGCCAGAGGTTGCCGACTAGTAGCGAGGACCTTGGTGAGTCGGTGGGGAAACTATGCCCTCATTTGGTAAGGTACACAAGGTAAGAATACAACAATAAACAAAGGAATCAGTAAACGATATGCACAACAACATAACCAAACAACGGAAGCAATGTAGATATATAACTATGATGAAAATGATGCAGCAAGTACAAGTATCTAAGGAAAATAGAAAACACAACAACGTTCTGAAATACAACTTAAACCAAGTGAAAAAGAAAAAAAATAGTCTCCTCAGCATCGCGATCCATGGCTCGGTCCCATGCTCCCTAGCTCCTGATGCAGTCAAGACCCAGAAGTAGAAGGGAACTTCCCTTGTCTATACCTGCAGCAACATAGTCTGCTTGGGCCCAAAAGCATGGCCCAAACAGGGTATGAGATACAATACCAGTAGAAAATCACCCAAAGATTTGTGCCTAACAGTCAATGAATACATGGCAGTAAATAAACAAGAAGTAGTAAACAGAAAAGTACAAGAAGCTACAATCCATAGTTCCAACAAATAAGGTACACAATCAAGAAACCAGCAACAAGAAGAAAACAGGTAACCCTCTGGGTAGCTCTCACAGTCTAACCCCTATGGTTCAACCTCTATGTACTAGAAACCCTCTAGGAGGAACACATAGTCTCACCCCTCTGGTTCAGCTACATAATTAAGCAGACTCTCTAGGGAAGCACTCACCGTCAATCCCCATATAGTCTCGTATAATGCTAAAGGCTCTCTGGTAAAGCACTCAACATCAATTCCCCCTATATCCCGCATCGTAATTAAAAGACACTCTGGAGAAGCCCTTCTGTCAATTCTTCATTTGGTCTACTACTCTAGGTTCTCACAGTCCTGAGTAACTAAACATGCTCAACTCGTGTGTATCGTCCAAGTAAACCTCAAGAACTACTTGGCTATCAACTAAGGCTCAACATCAATAAATAACAACAGTCCACAATCTTACAAACAGGAAGAACAAGCATGGAAAAGCAATCTGAGCACAAAAAAATACTCTAATCACAAGAAATAATCTCTACTAAAGCAATCAAGAAAAGCAGGAAAGAAACAAGGGTAAAACAGAAAACACGCAAAACGTTCATCCCATGATAACTTGAAAAGAAGGAGGAATTTGTACAAAATACTCAAAGACTTTCTATAGAAAGGCACAAACCACCTACCTCGATTCTAGGAGATCAATATAAAAGACCCTCGATGACAGATTCCCCTTAGAAAAACGTAGATCTGGGAAAACACACAAAACGTTCATCCCACGATAACTTGAAAACAAGGAGAAATCAAGAAACAAGGCTCAAGCAGAAGGAAGAACTCACCGCTGTGATTCCAACACAATCAACCATGCTCGAATCGGTGAACGGACGGAGCGGCAGGACTCCATCTAAGATCCGTCCATACGGACGCTCCCGTACGGTCGAAAACTAGAGAAGAAGATGTATTTGGGGGTTAGGCACGACCCCGGTCTGTTTAATGAAAAAAAAAGTACACGGGCTGTACTTTTAGGGTAGACGGCGTGTACTTTGAATTTTCCGTACTCCAAAATAACCGACCTCCACCTCAGCCTTACACACCGTGTGTGTGGCCCGGACACAGACAGCACATGGCTTCGAGCCAGAACAGAGTACACGACGTGTACTCAGAAAGTACACGGTGTGTACTCAGAAACTACACGGCGGGTACTTTGAAAACTTCCAGAAAAATCATTTTTCTTAAATAATCCAGAAAACGTAAAAACATACCTGAAAAAAGGTCCGGTTTATTACAAACTCGCCCCCCCCCCCCCCCCACCCTTAAATAAATTCTTCCCTGAATTTCCCTAACGAGGTGGAGAAGAAGGATCCCCAAACAGCTCCGACCACTGCCATCGTACATCGGCCTCCCTCTCCCAGGTCTCGTCCTATACTCGCCCGTGCTTCCATAGCACTCATGCCAGAGGAACAAACCGCCCGTGGAGAACCTTCGTACTATGATCGAAAATCCAGATAGGACTCTCCTCGAACGATGCATCTGCTTCAAGCTTGACTTCATCAGGCTGAAAGACATGAGACGGGTCTGAAAAGTAACGTCGGAGTTGAGAGACGTGGAAGACGTCATGCATGGCCTGATACCTCTGAGGTAGCTACAACCGATAGGCGACTGGCCCCACTCTCTCCAAGACCTCAAACAACCTGACGTACCGTGGAAAAAGCTTACCCTGTCTCTGAATCCTCTTGTGTCCCAACCTAGGTGTGACACGTAGGAAAACCTGATCACCGACCTCAAACTCCAGAGGACGTCTCCGCTGATCAGCATAACACTACTGTCGAGATTGCGCTATAGCCATCCTCTTCCGAATCAGCTCTATTTTCTATGAAGTCTCTTGAACAAGATGAGGTCCCATAAAATCTTCCTCTCCTGCCTACATCAATCATAAGGGTCATCATCATGGCCTATCGTACAAAGCCTTGTATGGTTCCATCTGGATGGTCTCCTAGAAACTGTTGTTGTAGGAGAACTCCACCAGAGGAATATGCTTCTCCCAAGAACTGCCAAAGTCATGGATGCAAGCTCGGAGCATATCCTCAAGCACCTGGATCATGCGCTCGGACTGGACGTTAGTCTGGGGATGGTATGCTGTACTCAAAAGTACCTGTGTACCCAAGGCCTTCTGAAGTCCCTTCCAGAACCGAGAGGTAAAGCGCACATCTCTATCTGAAACAATAGAGCGCGGGACTCCATGCACACGCACAATATATCTGATGTAAATTCGTCCCAGATCATCGACACTAAAGGTCTCCTTGATTGGCAAGAAGTGATCAACCTTCGTAAGCCTATCGATAACAACCCAAACAGCATCGTTCCCTCGAGGTGATCTCGGCAACCCGGTCACGAATTCCATCGCAACATCGTTCCACTTCCACTCCGAAATGGGTAACTGCTGTAAGAGCCCTGCTGGTTGCTGATGCTATGCTTTCACCTGCTGACAAGTAGAACATATCATGACAAAACCAGCAGCATCCTTTTTCATACCTGGCCACCAGTACTGGTGATGAAAATCCCGATACATCTTGGTGATACCAGGATGAACTGTCCAAACTGAGGAATGGAAATCCCGCATCATCTCCTCGTGTATGTCTTCAGGCACCCATACGCTTCCTTGGAAACGCAATATCTCATCCTCTCCCACTGTCCGTCCTGCAAGAGGGTCCTCTCCTAACACACTCTCCCGCAGGACTAAGCCTTCCGAGTCTGATAGCTGCCTCGTCTGTACCCAATCAAGTAGCATGGAGGTAACAGCTACATAAGATAGGAAGGTATGTCCCCATATGTCGTGCACCTCTAGATACATCTCAGAGAATAGAGCCATCAGCTTCCACTCACGAATGGCCTCCTGAACTTATGAATCTGAGTTCTCCTGCTCAACGCATCGGCCACGGTGTTTCCCTTTCCCGGCATATAGGCAAGATCGAAGTCAAAAGACTATAGATACTCAACCCAGCTGCGCTGCCTCAGATTCAGATCACGCTGAGTGAAGATATACTTGAGACTCTTGTGGTCAATGAAGACCACAAAGTGCTCTCCCAGAAGATAGTGTATCCAATAACACAAAGCATGAACAACAGCTGCAAACTCCAGATTGTGCGTACGGTAGTTCCTCTCATGTGGCCTCAGTTTCCAAGACCCATATGTGACGACTCCATCTTCCTGCATAAGCACAGCTCCCAACCCGATACCCGAAGCATCACAGTAAACAGTGTAGCTCTTTCTTGGCTTTGGCAAGACTAGTATCGGTGCTAACGTCAACCTCCCTTTCAGCTCCGGAAAGGCTGACTCACAAGAATTTGACCATAAGAACTTCACCCCCTTCTTGGTCAGACCTGTCAAGGGTGCTTCTAAATGAGAAAAGTCCCAAATTAAGCGTTTGTAGTATCCAGCCAGCCCTAGGATGCTCCGTACCTGAAAAACGTTCTTCGGCTTCTCCTAGGAAACTACAGCTCTCACTTTCTCTGGGTCCACAGATACTCCTGTCTCTAAGATGACGTGACCCAAGAAGTGAATCTGATCCCTCCAGAAGTGGCACTTTGAGAGTTTAGCATAAATATGATGATCTCTCAGTGTACTCAGAACGATCTCAAGATGGGTGGAATGGTCGTGTCGAGTGTGAGAGTACACCAAGATATCATCCACGAAGACCACGACGAAGGATTCCAAGTAAGGATGGAACAATCGGTTCATCAGTTCCATGAAAACTACATGTGCGTTCGTGAGACCGAATGTCATGATTGTATACTCGTAATGACCGTACCTTCTCCTGAAGGTTGTCAGAGGTATATCTGATGGTCTAACGTGCAACTTTTGATAACCAGACCTCAAGTCGATCTTTGAGAACACCCGGGCTCCTCGAAGCTGATCGAAAAGGTCATCAATCCATGGAAAAGGATATCGGTTCTTGACCGTCAACTGGTTCAGCTTCCGAAAATCCACACAAAGCCAAAGGGTCCCGTCTGCCTTCTTTGCAAATAGGATAGGCGAACCCCAAGGAGAAGTACTCGTTCGGATGAATCCCTTAGCCTGTAACTTCTCCAACTGCTTCTTGAGCTCCTAAAACTCAGGTCTGGCAATCTTATATGGAGGAATGGACATCGGTGCCACTCCTGGCATGAGCTCAATAGAGAAGTCTACCTCACGCTCCGGGGGAAAACCCGAAAAGTCCACTGGAAAAACATCCCTGAAGCAATCCACCACTGGAGGAAAGTCCAACTGTGGAGTCCCCTGGTCATCCAGATAGAGACTAGAAATCTGGGCTATCACCCCTCCTAGCCCAAGATGCTCAAGTCCCGCCCGACTCACCCGAACGTCCCATTCGCCTCTGTGAAGGAAAGATTCACCTTCTGGTGAGATGAAATTGACTCTGCGGCGATAGCAGTCAATGACTGCCCGGTAGGGAATCAACCAGTCCATGCCAAGGATGACATCATAGCTTTTCATCTCTAAGATATAGAAATCCCATAAGAAGTGATACCCTGCGACCTCGAAGGGGCACTCTCTACACTGGCGTACACTTGATGTCCTCATTCCCAAAGGTGTGTCCAGTGTCAAAGAGTCGGTAGAAGAAAAGATGCAGAGTCTAAGGCTCTCCACAACGGCAACAGAGATAAAACTATGCGTAGCACCAGTATCAAAAAGGGCTGAAGATAAAACTGAGGCTACTAAAATCGTACCTCGAACAGTAGAAGGGTCTGGATCCTGCTCATGATAAGTATGCTCCACGGTGAAAGAATGGCATGCATCGCAGCCCTGCGCCCCTGACTGACCACTCTGAGCTGAACCTCCCTGCTGGTGTTGAAGGACTAGTGGCTGACTGCCACGGCCTCGACCTCCACCTCGGCCCGAACGGCCGGAAGAACTCCAGTTCCCTAACTGGTGAGAGACTGGTGGGGCTGCTCCTGAATGAGGAGTCATGGAAGAACCCCGGTCACCTGCTGCTTATGGGAAAACCTGGCATAAACGCTGATGGTGACCCATCTTGCTACAAGATCGGCACTCCATGGGGTCTCTCTGTCACTGCGGCCTCGTGTGCCCTGTCCGGCCACACTGGTAGCACGTCACTTGGCTGCCTGATGATGCATCTCGCTTCCTCACATCACCGCATGTAGGCTCCCTACGGCGCTTCTTCCTGTCATCTGAAGCAAAGCTAGCTCTGGAAGCAGAACCACCCTG
Organism: Viscum album; assembly: GCA_963277665.1. Classification (NCBI taxonomy): domain Eukaryota; kingdom Viridiplantae; phylum Streptophyta; class Magnoliopsida; order Santalales; family Viscaceae; genus Viscum; species Viscum album. Next base: position 910,483,280 of record OY728162.1, on the reverse strand, counting down.
ACTCGTAGCTCCAGAGTCTCTCAGATTGTGCTCCACAATCAGTGCCTGGTTGACGATGGTAGTAATGGAATTCAGCTGTAAGATGTTCACCTGCGAGCGGATCTCCCGCCTGAGTCCATCCTCAAAATTCCTTTCCAAGAACACACCACTCCCATCCCGAAGGGGTGTAAAATACTGCAACTCAGTGAAACGAGAGGAATAATCCATGACAGATAGAGTACCCTGCTCCAAGCTCATGAACTCTTGGGCTCGATCGTCCCTCAGGGTCTCAGAGTAGAATTAGTCATAGAACACGCGCTGGAACTCCTCCCAAGTCATAGCATGCTGATGACCCGCCTGTGAGATCACGTCCCACCACCTCTTGGCGGAGTCTCAGAGCATGTAGGTGGCGAGATTGACCCGCCTCTCTAGAGGCGTCTCCAGATGCTCGAATATAGTCAGCATGGCATCCATTCATGACTCTGCAGCCTGAGGTCCTCCCTCCCACGAGAACGTGGGAGGATGCTGCTGCTGAAAGACCCGCGTAAAGTCTCCCATAGACGAGGCAGGAGGTGGTGCTCCCTAGAAGTCCTGTATCATCCTCATGAAACCCTCCCTGAACTTCACATCGGCGCCCGCAACTAGTACAACAACCGGTGCCAAGGCTAGCTCAACTGGGGGATTGATAGGAAGTCCCTGATCAGCCATGTCTGGTGTTTGATCACTGCCTGATGACAGACGTACGACTAGAGGACGTCTCGGAGTCATAGCTCTGAAAGATCAAAATCACACCTTAGATCAAGAAAACAAGGACATATAACACAAGGGTACAAAATGGGAATAAAGGATAAAACAGGCAAGATTGAAAAACACGACTACACAGCGTGTATAAAACTACATGGTGTGTCTTCTTAAACCACTGACATGGGCGTGTACTTATGCCCTACAAGTCGTGTACACTTCAAACTACACGGTGTGTTGACCCCCACACACGGCGTGTACTTGAAAACTATTCCCCTACCCGAGTCTCCTTACACAGCTAACCCACACGGTCCAACTCAACTTGAGACTACACGGCGTGTTCGAATAAAACACGGCGTGCACTAGACGGGGCTTCGGTGGTCCGTGTTGCTGAATACAAGGCTGTCTACATGGATGGATCTTACACGGTGTGCTCCGAACAAGCACGGCGTGCATAGGCAATGGCGACACCGTCCCGTGTTGTTCGTGACACGGCCGGGTACCTGAGCAAGACTACACGACGTGTTCCGAACAAACAAGGCGTGTGGAAAAGAAGGTCACGCCGGCCTGTGTTGTTCGTGACACGGCTGGGCACCTGGACAGGACTACACGGCGTGTTCCCTACGGACACAGCGTGTTCTACCCGAGCTTCCCCGGCGTGTGTTGTTAGTGACATGGCCGGGTACACGGTTCCAAACTCACGCGGCATGTACCAATGGTACACAGCGTGTTCCCGAAGTTACTCCTACGACACCGTGTTCTGCTCACACAGTCAGTGAGATGGCATGAAAACTACACGGCATGTATCCAAAAGGTACACACCGTGTATTCTGGGTTTTTCTGGGCAGTAGCTCAGAAACTGCGCAGAATTCCTGAAACACTAAAACAAGGGAAAAGGTGCCAAATTCTGATCCGTGAGGGCCCGTAACACCTCAAGAACCAAAATTCAGTGTTCATTTTAAGCAAGGAACAAGGAAACAGTTTTCTAACAAAACATCAGAAAATCTATCAAACAACTATCACAACAGCATGCATAATCTACACAAAGTCTATCACAATAGCATGCAATCGCTAATGCACCCTAGATGGAATGGTAAGAATGCATGACATGTGATTTATACAAGTGCATATATGATGCATGAGATCGCATACCCTCATCTCATCGGGTTGCGACAGAAATAAAATTGAAATATCAAAACAATAACCGTACAAGTCATACGAATCACTCTAGGTGAAAACATATCAACCACAAAATCTCAAAACAATAAAACTGCAATTAACGAGGTAGTATGGATTTTCCCCGTACACGGGTTAGCTACTCTTGAGGACAGCTTAATGCAAAGTACCAAATCCATAATATCCCTAGCTATGGTCTCCAAATAGTAAATCAAGAGAAAAGAACTCCTCGAATACCACTTTGTAACGTCCTGAGTCCGAAGCCCCTCCACTGGTGCCCCGTACCCAGTTCACCACATGACCTCAAGCACATTTCCCCGAACACCAGAGGCTGCAAACTAGCAGCGAGGGCCTTGGTGATTTGGTGGGGAAACTATTCCCTCATTCGGTAAGGTACACAAGGTAATAATACAACAATAAACAACAGAAGCAGTAAACGACATGCACAACAACAGAAACCAAACAACGGAAGCAATGTAGATATATAACTATGATGAAAATGATGCAGCAGGTACAAGTATCTAAGGAAAACAGCAAACACAACAACGTGCTGAAATAAAACTGAAACCAAGTGAAAAAGAAAAACAAATATTCTCCTCAGCATCACGAGCCACGGCTCGGTCCCATGCTCCCCAGAACCTGATGCAGTTAAGACCCTGAATTAGAAGGGTGCTTGCCCTTGTCTATACCTGCAGCAACATAGTTTGCTTGGTCCCAAAAGCATGGCCCAAAAAGGGTGTGAGATACAATCCCAGAAGGAAATCACCCAAAGATTTGTGCCTAACAGTCAATGAATACATGGCAGTAACTAAACAAGAAGCAGTAAACCGAAAAGTACAAGCAACTACAATCCATAGTTCCAACAAGTAAGGTACACAAGCAAGAAACCATCAACAAGCAGAAAACAGGTAACCCTCTGGCTAGCTCTCATAGTCTAACCCCTATGGTTCAACCTCTAAGTACTAGCAACCCTCTAGAAGGCACAGAAAGTCTCACCCCTCTGGTTCAACAACGTAATTAAGTAGACTCTCTGGGGAAGCACTCAACATAAATTCCCCCTATAGCCCGCGTCATAATTAAAAGACACTCTGGAGAAGCCCTTATGTCAACTATCCACTTGGTCTCACATCGTGATTTAAAAGACACTCTGGAGAATCCCTTCTGTCAATTCTCCCTTTGGTCTACTACTCTAGGTTCTCACAGTCCTGAGTAACTAAACATGCTCAACGCATGTGTATCATCCAAGTAAACCTCAAGAACTACTTGGTTATCAACTAAGGATCAACAACAATAAATAACAACAGTCCACTATCCTACAACTAGGCATGACAACTTGCAAAATGCCAAACAGGCAGAACAAGCATGGCAAAACAATCTGAACACAACAAAATACTCTAATCAAAATCAATATCCTCTACTAAAGCAATCAAGAAAATCAGGCAAGATAAAAGGTAAAACAGAAAACACTCAATACCCCGTTCAAGGGTATTGGTGGAATTTGCACAAAATACTCAAAGAGTTTCTACAGAAAGGCACTAACCACCTACCTCGATCCTAGGAGATCGATATACGTGAACCTCGATGACAGATTCCCCTTAGAATGATGTAGATCTGAGAAAACGCACAAAAAGTTCATCCCACGATAACATGAAAATAAGGATGAATCAAGAAACAAGACTCAAGTAGAAGGAAGAACTCACCGTTGCGATTCCAACACAATCAACCTTTCTCGAATCAGAGAACGGATGGCGAGGCAGGACTCCGTCGAAGATCCGGCCGTACAGATGCTCCTGGACGGTCGAAAACTGGAGAAGAAGATTTATTTGGGGGTTAGGCGCGACCCTGGTCCATTTAATGAAAAAAAATTACATGGTGTGTAATTTTAGGGTACATGGCGTGTACTTCGAATTTTCCATACTCTGAAATAACCGGCCTCCACCTCAACCTTACACACCGCGTGTGTGGTCCGGACACGGCCAGCACACGGCTTCGAGCCGGAATAGAGAACACGGATTGTACTCAGAAAGTACACGGTGTGTACTTTGAAAACTTCCAGAAAAACCATTTTTGTTAAAAACTCCAGAAAACGGAAAAACATACCTGAACAATGGTCCGGTTTCTTACATTATCCAAAATGTTGTTGTCCAATCTCATATTATAGTGAAAACGATTACCACAGAGTTCATATAACAAGCATGTTAATACCATCGTTGATCACCATATATCTTGAGATGTGTCTTGTTGGTCACATTCCAAACATTCGAAGGCCTTAATCATGTATTCTCTTGAAAAATGAATACCCATTGAACCTTAGTGAAAACATGAGTGCTGTCAAAAGTTAACTCTTTTCACATACCAAAACCTCAAACCATGATATAACTATTTCCTTATATCAGTCATGAGCTCCAGAATACTATCAAACATTTCATTTTCTCCTTATCCCTTCATTCTGCGCATATCATCTTTTTTCCAAAAATATCTCAATCACTTTCCATGGTTACTGATACCATAAAATTATTTAAAAACACAATAGACCAATACATAAATATTCCAATATTCCATAATACTATATACAACATTATTTTGGAATCCCATTACAGAAACACTTAATCATTACACCACATCATTGTCATATTCAACATCGCCAATAGTGATCGCATGTGACTTCCCTTTGTCCTTTGAATTAAGTTGTTTCTCATGTTGATCGTCACTAACCCTTGGATTAGGGTATTTATTAGCATAATTCCCCATTTCCTTACACTTGAAGCATTGATGTGTTGGTGGTGCATTCTCTGCAGTCTTTTCTTTATTCACATCATTAGAAACCATTTTTCCATTACTTCAACACTCAGCTACTCGATGACCTTCTTTTCCACACTTAAAACAATTTGTAGTCCCTTTAAGACAATCTCCACCATGCTTCTTTCCACACTTTGAGCATAAGGAAACAATCATCTTCTTTTCACCATTATTCTGAGATTTCTCCTTGAACTCCATCTTTCGTTTCTTATCAAAACTATGTGATGGATAAGTAACACCAACTTCCATTTCTACCTTGATAGCACAACTCACAATTTCTTCATAGCTATTGAAGTCTCTTATAGCTAATTCCCTTCAAAGATTTGGTTTTAAGCCACTAAAGAATCAATCAACTTTACTTTCAGGTTGGATGATAAAGCCAGATGCATACCTTGCAAGACTTGTAAAATTCGCTTCATATACACCAACAGATTCATAATCCTTTTGCTTTAGTTCAAGAAAATCCTTCTCCATATTTGTTTGAATAATACAAGGGATGTACTTATTGAAAAATAATTTCTTGAACTCTACCCATTCCATGGACTCAACTTCATCTCTTGGACTCGTATTCTTGATAAGATTCCACCATTGATCAGCTTCACCTTCCAAACAATATACTGCTAAGATGACTTTATCATCTTCAGAACATTGAAGAACTGAAAATATCTTTTCAGTGGTACTGATCCATTGTTCAGCATCAAGTGGATCATAAGACCCACTGAAAGAAGGTGGACGTTGCCTCATGAAGGACTCAATAGAATATTGTTCCCTTCTATGCTCATTTGGAAGTCCAGAATGATTCATAGCTTGTAATTATAGCAATAAGATTTTGCACTCCATCTCCCATAACATTTGTTTGTTCATGAGGACAATCATTGCATTGTCCATTTCATTGATCAACATGGTTCCTTCGGGTTCCATCCATCGTCTAAAACCCAAAAAGAATAGTGTGAGAGGCAAAAATCATGCTAGGGAAAACAACATAATAAAGGGGAAGTACCTTCAATATCTAAAATCTTAGGTTTAATTCTAAGAACGTTACCGTAATTCTAGGACTATAACCTATACTTATACTTAACCTTAGGGACATCCCTAGACATACCTTAGAAATATCTCTAGGGATCTTACTAAAGTTCTCGCATCCTAGTTTCCAAAGGTTGACTATACCTTTCCTCTTATACCAACTATAGAGACCCGAAGCTTGACGTATATAGATATTACATTACTTTTGCGGAATACATAACAAAAACATACACACAAGGACCGTAATAGTTTAGTGTCTTTGGAAACTTGGAACGTAATCTTCTAATCGTGGTGAAAGATCTTCAACATCTCCCATAAAGATCGTCCACTTTTTGTTTCCTTACCTAAAACCTTTCTTTTAATTCTGGGAGAAAATAAAACATAAAAAGGGTGAGCTCAAATGCTCAGTAAGGGTAATCATGGATAAAATAAAACATACCATATACATTTGAACTTAAAAACATGAACATAATGTTTAAACATCAAAATCATGAGCAATGACTTAAAACATGGAAGTACATAAGGCATAGATCATAATGGAACATAAATCATGATAACATAGCATGGGAATAAAACATGTAATTGTGGAATCCAATAAGCACATGTAATTATTTCCATAGTAGCCAAGCCATTGCTTCCAAGACTATCTTAGTGGACAATGTCCCTTTCTGAATCAAGTTCACTCCTCGTTCCAGTCCTGTAATACTGAACCGGATTAACTTACCGTTCCAGCCATGTCTATCTCATGAGATATAAATATTTACCCAATGCATTGGTGGGAGATATAGTTTCCACCCATCTCATAATTAAATCGTTCTTAATTGTGCCACAAAATAAACATACATCATTCATAAAAACCCAATAAATAAAATGGGTTTCATAAACATCATCCCATAATCACATAATCCATATAAAATAAATAGATATCATTTCATAATAAGAAAAGTGAAACCATGTAAATCCTAGAGGCATTATACTTGAAACATACACATATGAAATAATGTCATCTTATATGAAAAATGGTTTTGATAAAACACTTGAAATGAATTCTTGATGAAAATATCCTTTTTTCTTCAAAATAATTTTCTTTTCAAAAAATGTCATGAAATTTAAAAAGAGAAGGATTTTGTTGAAAATAGTTATGAAATATTTTGGAGGAAACTTTATGAAAATAAGGCTTTATAAAACCGTAAAAATCCTTTCATGTCGGATACGTTAAAAAATCATTCTTCTCATACTTTTGTCGGAAAAATCAAAAAGTTTTTTGTAGGGTAAATAAAAGAAAGATTCATTACATAATATTGGGTAAAAGTCAAAAATGGTTAAAAAGGACTTTAAACATACATGAGACCATTTTTAGGAAACATGGACATGTATTATAACAATAACCCCAGTAAATACTTACGAATAAACAATCTCGGATAAGAACGAGATTGGAATAGTTATCCATTACCTTCGGTCCGATATGCTTCGTACGTATCCGAACCTCCTGTATAATGATTTAAATAATGTCATTGACTTATTACAGAATCATATTAATTGTTATGATATCATATATGGTTCACTTATTACTTTATATTACCCGTTCTTTTGTAAATTCCATGTTAAAGAGCGTTTTGGGTAAAATCGTTTCATTTGTCATCCGTGTTTTGACTTGTAATTAATCATATGATTACATAGATCATGATTACTTAATTCTAGAATATAGAACATGATTTATATATAATATATATTCAGAATATACATATATATAATAGATCGATAAATGGAAAGAAATACACCGTTCATGGAGACGGTAGGTCGTACGTACGCATGAACGTTGTTTTCATTTCCACATTGAATTGAATGGAATTAATTGGATGCCATACATATATATATACATAAATCATGTATCATTATTATGTCATTTATTTCGTGATTACATATTATATATACTTTATAATCATTTTTGAATGGTTAATCATTGAGAATTAATCTCATCGCGTCGTGGAGACGGTATTCCGTACGTACGCACGAGCGATGATATCGTTCCCATGATCGTGGAATTTTATTGGAGTGTATGTATACTATTAAAGAATCAATATAAATTTACAATATTCATATATATTTATTATTTACACCATTATTCCCATCCAAGTAAGGTGGTGGTGGAAAATAGATTGCACCACGGCGTGGAGACGGTATTCCGTACGTACGCACGCGTGGTGATTTTATTTTCCATAGGATGGATAGATGGTGAAATAGGGTTGTTTAATAATTATAATAACATATCAGTATATGAATCATACTGATGTTATTACTTCATAATGAAACAACCTAAGAAGAAGAAGTGGAAGAATAAATAATGTTGAAAAAATCGGTAACGGACATTACCTCTTCTTTGAAGCGCCTCTTTGAGACCTCCTCTTAGGGCAGTAAAATTGGCCATTGAAGAATACCAGGACCTCTAGGATGTTTCTGGGGACGTGGAGAAGAGAAATTTTCAGGGTTTTACCAAGCTTGAAGGCTCAATGTGGTGTGACGAAGAGAGGGAGAAGGTTCCCTTTTATAAGGGAAGATAGGGGCACCTTTGGAATAACAAAAAATATTATTTTATTATAAAGTCATATTCGGTTTTTAATAGCTCAAAATTGATTTATTTACAAGCTAAGGTGGGGATGGGTCAGAATCCTCTAATCCAATAGAATTTAGACAAGTTTAGGTCATTATATTAACCTTAACGTTTAGTTTTAACTCTTAGTTAATTAGATTGACATTTACCATGTCACTTTGTATTTTTATATTATATAGTTAATAAACTTAACATATACATTCAAGATACCCCCAAGTGGTCCCTTAATGATACACCTATCATTATATAAGTATCTTGGCCGAACCTTAGATTTTTATGAATATAATAACAATTAATAATATAATATTTGTTTTAAAAACTATTTTATGTCAATTTTGACACTATTTGGTAATTGATTTTTGTGAAAATCATAACAGAATGATTAGTTAGAAAAACATTAATTAAATCAATACTAACATGTCATATTAACATAGAAAATTATTTTAATTCATAAAAAGTCTAAAATTACATTTATTTGTGTATTTATAACATCAATTATGTCAATATTTCATTAATAAGATAATTATTGCATCATCATTGTGTCATAAATAAATTAAATTATTTTAATTATAAAAATTACAAATAAAACACTATTATGTAGGAAATCGTTTCATATTTCTAATGAATATTTATATTCAAATTTATCTTATGTATAACCCTATATTAAAAATAATATAGTTATTATACTTTGATTTTAACTATTTTAACCCTTCTTTAAATAAATTAATAATAAATGTCATAATATAATACAAGTGGGCCTAAATGATCATATTGTATTTCTAAGGTTGTTTTTGGCCGAATTACACTTCTCAAATAGAATTATGACATGTGTTAGGGTAATAATAATATCATTTTTACCCTTAATTAACCTATTTACTTTTAATCGTGGTAAAAAAAGTAAAAAGTTACTATTAACCAAAAATATTTTCATCTCATTGAACCAAATTTTAGTCCTTGATATTAACCGTGTCTCTCGGATTATCTAAATTCCACTCACAGGAGCGGTAAAAATAAGTTTTATGAAAAATTCAGTTTTTTAACTAGCACTTAGTGGTTTCACAATTCATCAAAAAATGAATGTTTCCAGAAAAATACCAAAAATTAGGCCTAAGCTATATTTGATATTATGAATTCTAAAATGTTGTCTATTTTACCAAATTCAAAACATATCATTTGCAATAATTAATTTAAAAATTAATTCCCATCGTCAAAACAAATAGCGTGTTCTTAAGAGATAATAACTATCAAAAGATTGACACTTGTTTATGTCTGGTTTACATGTGAAATTACATCTAATGACCAACATTGTATTAAATTGTAAAAATATATTCTAAATATAATTTAAAACCACTCAAATTAATAATTTATCAGTATTAATTATTTCAATTAGAAAAGTTATTTTTAATTAAAATTTAGCAATTTTCACTATTCATCAGAATATGAAAAGTTATCCGAAAAGTACCAAAATTTCACCCTAAGCTAATTTAGATACTCCGAATCCAAAAATGAACTCCATTTTGAAATATAAAATTTATAAAATTTCAAAAATTGGCTATTACTATTCATAACGGCTAGTTCATAATAATATTATAATAATATCTCATTTAATGAAACTCGGTATTGCGTACTACACATGCTATCGAGGATGGTCGTGATTGCGTGTAATGCAAGTCAAGTCAGGGATACGTGTTGTGCAAGCTCTTTTTTGTGTTGTGTACAACACAAGACATTAATTAAATTAAAAAGAATAATTTTCATAAAATCTCGGGGTGTTACAAAGGATGTCAGTATCTAAGTTACCCTCCTTTAAGGTGTGAATGACCTCAGTGACACTACGAATGATGGACTTTAAATTCCTAAAAAGATAAATCAGGTACCAAGGAGTATTTTTTGTGTCCATAATGAAGATAACAATTAGTTGATAATTAGATTGTACTGTGTAAATCCTGCTTTTCTAATGTTTTTACAAGGAGGTACCACTAAAGTGGGATCAAGTCTCTACATTGATTCAATTAACTAGACTATAAAAAGAACCAAAACCAATGACCATAAAACGTTCTCATCATGAACACGGCCTCCTCCTATCACAGATCCTTTAATTCATGATTCATCCACATTGATTTATACCCTAAAATAGGTGGGTTCTACCTGATCCACCTCCCTATAGAAGCATTTTTATTGGGTCTCAAAAGTCTGGAAATAAGTCCTCTTTCAATATTCTATGACTTATATTCGTGAATAATGGGGAAAATATCCTCAACTAGGGAAATAAATCTTAATAATTTTTAGTGAAAAGTGAGTCTCTTATTAACCATTATTCCTCATTTCCCATAAATCCCTACAATCAAAGGGAAAAACATCAAATAAAACATGATTTATGATTCTTGATCCTCCCCTCCCTAGAACTAAATGGAGATAAATTCCAAAAAATCTCCAACATGTTCTTGAATCCCTACATTATGACTAAATAACTCCCATGAAAACAAGCCCAATAACTATCAAAAAATCTTTTCCATATAGATTTGGTACATGGATCCTCAGAGCACATACACCTCGAAACTAGGTTAATCCACTTTCATTGAACATTATCACCCATCATGATAGTATTATAATGTAACCACTGGTTGAGAAAATGAATCTTCACTAGGATATATTTTCACCATAAATTTCTCACCCACCTATATTCCTGATGAATGGAATTAATGATCTTGATAAAATCCTAACAACTGAAAGCCCCTATTCTTAAATCTGTGAACATGCATCTATTCGGTTCATTTATGAGGATAATTATTCCACGTTGGGTTTTTTCCCTTATTAATTAGTTAATAAATGAACCCCAGTAGGGGAATTACTATTTAAAAGATATATATAGTACTGAGTATCCCAGAAAGAAGAGTCTCTTACCCACCTTGTTGTCTTTTCAATACTTGATATCACAATTCTTGATCACCCATTGCACTTTATTGTCCTTCCATCTGATATGATCTCTCATACATCGCACCATCCATGAAATATTTCCAAAATTATAATCCTAGAGACTTTATTCCTCCCCTTATAGATTCTCATAAAGCTTTCCCATAAGCAAATACCTTCAATAATGTTGTAGACTAGATGCACTTGAATGGCTAGAATGGAGTCGACAAGGATTGTAACGACCCAAGCTTTTATCAATGGAAATTATTCTTTATTTTATTAATGTTAGAATCACATATAATTGATTATTAACCGTAATAAAAACTTTTTCAATGAATAATTAATGAAAAATAAACTATTTATAGAAGTTAAGGAACCAATACTAATGAAATAGTAGCTTGACATTTGAAATAGTAATATGGACCTTATAAATACTAAACTACCTAAATGAATAGTATCCTTACCCATGAAATTATAAATAAAATTTTAAGATATTATAATTGAAAATATGGTACAATTATATCATAGTATAAGTAAATAATCTAAAATTTATTAATTGAGTGATGGTATCCTTATAAGTCATCAATATTTAAATACAATTTTTTGATTAATTTAATAATTTAAAAAAACTTATTTTCATAAAATGTATTCATAAATTAATATTTTTATGTCTTAAGATTTTAAGATAATTTTGTAAGACCTTAATTAATTTTTAAAAGTGTTATAAAATCAGTTATAATTTTAAAATCTATATTTTCCAAGTAAATGATAATTTTTATTTAAAATTAAATTAGTCATATTTAGAAAAAAAATTATAAAAAGAAGTTTATTTTTCAATTATACCTGTTGAAAAATGGTAACAGTGAATTTTTTGGTCTTTTCTGAATTACTTCAATTTTTTAAATAGTGAAATATTTTAATTATAGTATATATACATTATAAGATAAATACCTAATTAATAGAATCATCACTAATGTATGCACAATTGGTTAGAAATCACAATAGATAATTAATATATTTAGTCTCAATAGTGAACACTATTTTTTTGTCTTGATCAAAAAAATAATCTAATTAATTAAATAATGAGAAAAAACCCCTCTCCTCTACTATAAATACCACCCATCACACTCTCTTCTCCTCACACATCCAAAGATTTTAACCATTGCTAAATTCTACCCAAATATATCACCAAGCCCACATCCCATTTACATGATCAATTAGTCTTATCAAAATACGAAACCCCTTTCCCTAAATATATTCTCAAGGATGAGATATTTATGAGGTAATATCATATTAATTTTTCTTTTAATTTCTTTTCAATTTCATTTTTTTATTCTATTCTCCCCACCATGTCATATCCAAAAGGCATGATAAATCTAGTATTTTTTATATATTGGAGTTATATAATTGTAACTTAATATCCATCCTTAATCTCTTCCCTCTCCCTATTTTATTCTGATAATTAAATCGTCACTCATGATGTGTCAATTTACCAAAATCGTGGGCGATGTACTTTCATTTTCCTTTATCATCAAAAAAGACATTAATAAAACCATTAAATTGTAGAAAATAGATTGTAATTTTTATTTTAAAACCCATTTTATATTCTATAACAAATTTATATACATAATACTAAATGATAAAACAAAATGAGTTTATCGTGATCTAAAAACTGACAAAATTAACCTAAACGATCATCATTAGTTTTTATCTAATGATTCATCCACAAGACATATCAAAAAATTATTTATAATACCATTAAAGCCTTCTTAATATCATTAATAACATATAATAAGAATTATATATATTTATTTACATTTTACTTGAACTTCTATTCATGTATACATGTGAACCGATCATGAAAACCATGAAAATGAGTGCCCTCGAACGATAAAATTAAAAAAAATAACTCATACAAAAGCCCATATTTGAGATTAATATAACCATAATACATAAAATTCATGTATAAAAGGTTATATATTTTTAGTTAATTATATAATGTGATTATAAAGGATATTATAGTGAAGTAATCATTCAAACTCAAGGTAAGGGGAATTCTCAAACCCAACTCTATTTATTTGGTTTTTCCCTCTTTCACCCCATTTTCAGTATGGATATTTCTTAACTATAATTTCTTCATAATTATATTACCTTTTTGTGGATATACGTGTTTTCTACTTGAGTTTTTGACAAACAAATGTTTTCCCAAAAAAACTCTTCTTTCAAAAAACACATCTTTTACTTCTTGATATTGTTTCTTCGGTAGTCAAGTTTTATGATTTGAGTATTTTATTTCCTATTTCATTTGGGAACCCAAGGATTATGAATTTTTTATTATTAAATGAAACCCATTCCTTTTCATGGGTAATTTTACATTCAAGATTGATATATGCTCTATGTTGAATGAATGATAATGTAAATGTTATGATGTGACGGGTGTGCTGGAAATTATATGGCGCTCCAATATATTGGCTAATGTGATGTATCGCATGAGAAAACTGAAATATTTGTGAACATGATTCTATATTTTTTTCACAAATATGTGTGTTAGTTAAACATTAACACATTATGTTCCTTTTTTATGCATTTCCACATTTCATGCCTTTTCATAATGCTTCCTCTCATTATTATGATACTATAACTATGTAATGATTATAATGATTATTCTCACCACATGAAATATTATTTCATTTTCTTATCTATCCTCTTACTGAGATTTTATCTCACTATTTTTTATGTATATCCTCAAATGATTACATGTACTAAGGATAATTCAATAGCTAATAAGAAGCAAGAGAAGAAGCAATTAAATAAATGTTTGTGTTTTATTTTCTACATGTTATGTATGGTCTTAATTTTCCCAAGAAACTGAACCTTTGGATACTCATTGTGTAATAATTTTATTTCATTTGATTTTAAAATGATGTAATAAGATATGTAAGAATAATCGGGGTTACTATAGTTGGTATCAAAGGATAATTTAGTTAATTTGGGAATTACGATTAGAGAACCTTAGTGAAAATCCTTAATATGAGACTAAGTATAAGTGATCACCCAAAGATATTTGTTTTAGAAAATGCTAAACATAAGGATCCCATGTGATATGCCTTTATACTTAAATTCGAAAATGAATAGATTATTTATTCATGACTTGTTGACTTATGTTTTTTCTAACATTTTTTATTTTATAAAATGATGGGAACCTAGAGAAATTCGGCCTACAACCCGTGTGAGGGACAATACAGTGATTCTCCAAATGGAATCCCTAATGATTAGGGAGGTGTAGTTCAAAATTTCATGGTGATTATTACCCAACTATCCCAGGTTATGAACAATAACCTGAATAATGTGGAATTTCTTCCTTCACATAAGAGGTAACAACTGGCTATCGAGTATTTTATGCAGCATTGACCATTGACGTTTAGTGGATATTCTGATCCAATAGTTTCATAACAGTGAGTCAACTCGATGGAGAAGTCATTTTTTATTCTTCATTGTTTTGAGATGGAGAAGTTGAATCTTTCTCTTTATTATATAGATAGAGGGGCCAATTATTGGTGGTCCTTAATTAAGAACACCAACCCAATGGATGAATTTGAGGATATGGAGTGGGAAGACTTTAATATAATGTTTCTAAAAAATTATTTCCCTAGAAATCTTCATAAAATTATGGAGAGAGAATTTATAGAGCTGAAGAATAAGGAATATGAATCTTTCAAGGAATAAAAATAAAAATCACAAGGCTTACAATGTATGCTTTAAGTTTTGTTATCGATAATGATAATGAAATTTATAGATTCTTTATTGTCTTTAAACCACACCTTGGAAAGGATCTTCAAATTCAATACATTGGGAGTTATGTAGTAGTTGTTCGATGTGCTCTCAGAGTGTAAAGATCATGAATTCCTAAAAAAAATAGAAGAAGGAAAATGTGGTGGAGGAAAGGAGAGAACCATCCATGTCCCAATGCTACAACTCCTATGAGAAAGGGCACTATGAAAACTGGTTCACTAAACCTTTGGTCCACAATAGTAATTAGCCTTATCAACCACCAAATCCAGAAGATAAATTAAAGGCTTATTCCATGAATATTAAAGAAGTGGATCAAGAGAATGTAGTATTACAATGTACACTTCCTAGTCACTAAAGAATTGAAAATATAATATTTGAATATGGTTCTATGTATTCAATTATATCTAGAATGTTTTCTAGAAATATTTAATCAAATCCCTAAAACCTTAATGTAGAGATATCTAGAAAAACAAAAAATGGTTCAATAATTTAATCTTTCGTGTGGTAATCTTCACCTATTGGTGTATGTGGGAAGATTCTTCAAGAAAATATTATAATACATTCCCTAGTTGAATTTGATGCTATACTGGGGATGTATTGGCTCTCATTGTATATAGGACATATTAGTTATTGGGAAAAGGAAAAATATCTTTTAATATTCTAAAACATTCAGTTCTCCTATACAAATGCAAGGAATATCATGAATCACCTAATTAAAATCCTTAAATGGTGTGTGTTTTGATTCTCTGTGAAGATTCATACATCGCCCAAATGTATAGGTCAATGGATGTTATCAACCTAGGGGGAATTCCCATCATGTGGTAATATAGTGATGTATTCCTTGGAGAGTTACCTAGACTCCCCCTAGATCATGAGGTATAGTTCTCAATAGAACACAATATTGGAGATAATCTTATCACAATGTGTCCCTATAGGATCAATCCTATCAAAATGGAGGAGTTAAAGATGCAGCTATTAGAGAATTTGGAAAAAAGGGTTCATACTCCATAGTGCATCACCTTGGGGTACTGCAATGCTATTTTTCAAGAAGAAGGATAGATCAATGCGGTTGTTTATTGATTATTTGGAACTCAATTAAATCACCATAGAGAACAAGTATCCTCTTCCAAGAATTGATGAATTCTTTGATCAGTTACTCAAAGCACAGTACTTATCAAAGGTGGATCTTTGTTCTAGATAATAGAATCTAAAGACAAAGAAGTAAGATATTCAGAAGACTACCTTTTATACAAGGTATGAGCACTATGAGTTTTTGGTTATTCCCTT
The DNA here is from genome assembly GCA_963277665.1 of Viscum album. Taxonomy (NCBI): domain Eukaryota; kingdom Viridiplantae; phylum Streptophyta; class Magnoliopsida; order Santalales; family Viscaceae; genus Viscum; species Viscum album. The sequence goes on along the minus strand of OY728162.1, from coordinate 910,466,959 downwards.
TGGACTTACTATTTTGCCTAAAATATTCATGGATTTGATGCATAGAGTCTTCGTTCATTACCTCAACAAAATTTTGGTAGTTTTTATTAATGATATTATCATCTACCATAAGAGAAAATAGGAACATTAAGAAAAACTAAAGATTTTATTAGAAACATTAATAAAGGATAAGTTGTATACCATGTTCAAAATGTCTGACTTATGGATTCATCATGTCACATTCTTGGGATATATTATCACAGGTGAGGGAATTTCTACGGATCCTTCAAAATAAATGAAATTGAGGAATGGCCCAAACCCTCTATTGTTATATAAATCCACAGTTATCTTGGCGTAGTAGGGTATTATCGACGTTTTGTGGGAAATATCTCATGATTATCACACCCAATAACTATGTTCACAAGGAAAGGGTTAAATTATGTCTCGATGGAAGAATGTGAGGAAAGATTTATAGTGTTAAATAAAAGGGTGATCACGGAACTAGTATGCACATTACCAAAAATTTTAGAATGTTTTTTAATATAAAGTGATGCTTCTATGAAAAGCTTGGTTTATGTACTCATGAAAAAATGATAGTGTGATAGTATACACATCACTTCAGTTGAATATCCATATGAATAACTTCCCAATCCATTATTTGGATATTGAGGTTGTGATTATTCCTTGAAAATATGGAGACCCGACCTCTATGGTGAGAAGTGTGGCACATATACATATCAAACGAGACAAAAGTATATATTCACACAGAAGGAGATCAACATGCATCAAATGAGATGGTTATAGAAAATAAAGGGCTATAATTTTTGTCTTCACTATCATCCTGGCAAGGAAAACAATATAGATAATACTCTTAGTAGAGAAAAACATGCTACTCAATCAATGTTGCAGACTTATAAATACCCTATCTTCATGGATATGCAATGGATGGATTTGGAAGTCATAACAGAAGGGAATAAATCCCACATTTCCAAAATAATTTCCCAACCATATATCTAAGATAAGATTAATAAGGCACAATGGGAATATCCAAAGTAACAAAATAAGGTGATGCAGTAAAGGAAGGGGAGATACAAGAGTTCTATATCGATGATGATGGTGTGATTCAGTTTGGAATGAAGATTTTTGTTCCTTCATCACATGGAATAAAGAAAGATCTGTTGGACAATACACATATCTCAACTTTCTATATCTGTCCTGGGAATAACAAGATGTGCAGTGATCTATGAGAACACTTTTGGTGTGACAACACGAAGAAAGATATTGCGGAGTATATATCTAGGTTCTTGTTATGTAAGAATGTTAAATTTAAGTTACATATGTCTAAAGGCATGATGAAACTATTTCTTATACCAATATATAAATGGAATAATGTCACTATGGACCTTTTCATGGACCTCCCAAAGACATCCAAAAAAATAATGAGATATGGGTTTTGGTAGACTATCTCACCAAGGCTTCCTACTTTGTCACTATTCTGGAAAAAACCTCACTTGAATATCTTGCTAAAATATATGTGAATAAAGTGGTGATTGTGCATAGAGTTCCTATCTCAATTGTCTCTAATAGTGATCTTAGGTTCACATATAAATCCTAGAGGAGTCTTCAATATTCTTTGAGTACTGAATTAAATTTTATCCCAGCCTATCACCCCCAGACTGATGGCCAATATGAAATAACTGTTTAAATTCTTAAAGATATGCTAAGAGCTTACACATTCAAATTCAAAGGTGTATTGTATTAGCAATTCCAATTGGTTGAGTTCTCATACAAAAAATGATTCCACTCAAGTATTTAGATGAATCAATATGAAGCTCTGTATGGATAGAGATGTATATATTCAACTTGTATTGAAGAAGTTCATGAAAGGAAGCTACATAGACCTGATCTTGGGTAAGAAATGATAGAGAAGGTTCAAGCCATCCCACAACATATCAAATCTTCATAGAGTTAGAAAAAGAGCTATGTTGACAATCATCGAAGGGACATGGAGTTTGACGTTGGAGATAAATTCTTCCTTCCTATATCACCATGGAACAGTGTCGTGCAGTTTGGAAAGAAAGGGAAGCTAAGCCTAAGGTACATTGGACCCTTTTAGATCTCAGATCGCATAGAATTCATAACATATTGTTTTTTAGTTCCCTTAAATATGTCTCAAGTTCATGATTTGTACCATGTATCACTCTTGAAGAAGTACATACCAAAACCCTCACGTGTACTGAACACAAAGGTGGTACAATTGAAAGATGATCTCTCTTATTAGGAGAATCCAGTAACGATTCTGGACAAGAGTGATAGGGTTCACCAGAACAAGACAACCAACCTTGTCAAAGTGTTTTGGAGGAACCATAAATATGAAGAAGATTCTTGGGAACTAGGAGAGGTGATGAAGGAGAAGTACTATCACCTATTTATGTAAAAAATGAAAATTTCAGGGGAAATTTTCAAAATGGGGGAAGAAAGTAATGACCCAAACATTCATTAATAGAATTTATCCCTTTTAATAGTAATTAAAATCACATATAATCACTAATGGACCATAATAAATACTTTATATATGAATAATTAATAAAATAGAAATTATTTTTAAAAGTTAATGAACCAATATGGATTAAATAGATACTTGACCTTGGGAATATTAATATGAATCTTATAAATAATAACTTGGCCCAATGAATAGTAGAATCACCCACTAAAGTATATATAAAATTTTGGGAACTTATAAGTGTAAATTTTATATAATTGTATTATAGTATATGTTGGTAAATATTTTAAAATTTATTAATTAAGTGTTTGAATTTTTATAAGTCATAAATATTTAATTAAAAATTTTATGAATAATTTAGTAATTTAAAAGATAATTTATTTTCATAAAATATATGAATAAATTAATATTTTTATATCTTGTGATTTTAAGATGATTTTATGGTACCTTAATTAATTTTTCAAAGTCTTATAAAATCAGATATAATTTTAAAATCGATATTTTAAATATAAATGATGATTTTAAGTAAAAATTATATTATTGGCACTTTTAGGAATTAATGGAATATTTTGTGAATAGTGAAATATGATAATTTACAGTATATATACATTGAAAGCTAAATACACTATTAATTGAGCCATCGTTGATGTATGAACCATTGGTTCAAACTCACATTCTCTAATTTTTGTATTTAGACTCAAGAGTCAACACTATTTGTTTGACTTGGGAAAAATAAAAAACGGTCTGGGTAAATTATTGGAACTTTTCTGAATTAATGGAATATTTTTTTGAATAGTGAAATATGATAATTTACAAAATATATACATTATAAGTGAAATACACTATTAATTGAGTCATCATTGATGTAAGAACCAATGGTTCAAACTCACATTCTCTAATTTCTGTATTTAGACTCAAGAATCAACACTATTTGTTTGACTTGGGAAAAATAAAAAACTAATTAATTAAATAATGAGAAAACACCCATCACCCCCACTATGAATACCACCCCTCACACCCTCTTCTCCTCACACCTCTCATGCTTTTAGACTTTTCCAAATTCTAACCAAATATCCCCCCCAAGACCCTCTCCCATTTCCAAAAACACTTGGTATCTTAAAAATACTAAACCCTTTCTCTAAGGAGGTTCTCATGGAGGATATATTTAAGAGGTAACATCTTATTCCTTTTTCTTTTAATTTCTTTTCGATTTCATTTATTTTATTCTATTTTCCCAGACTTATCAAATAAAAAAGGAATGATAATTCTAGTATGTTTGATATAATGTAATTATATAATGTCAATGGAAAATGTATCATTAAACCCCTCTCTCTACCTATTTTATTCTAAAAATGAAATTTTCGTCCATGATGTGTCAATTAACTGACATCGTGGTGATACACTTTCATTTTCCATTAACACCATCAAATATGTTAATAAAAACATTAAATGGTTGAAATTGAATTATAATGTGTATGTTATAACACATTTTCTATTTTGGAACTTATAACGCCCTAACCCCAGAAGCCCCGAGTCGGTGTATTATTAAATAACATTGGAATGATCACAAGGGATCAAATCCTGAAAGATCGGTCAGTTTAGTATCTTCGTAAGTACTATAAACATTAATAATTTTTGCATTACATTATAAAATTAAAAACAAAATCAACATTTTCTCCATTGAAAACATTCCTATCCCTAAGACTATCCTTGTAGGTCAGTTATAATATACGTCTTCGCATCCTGGGAAAAAGAAAATATAGAAAGGGGTGATCTCAAACGCTCAGTAAGGGTATGAAATACAGTGGAAGATAACATAAACATTATGCATGGTGAATAATTTAAAACACATGCCTTTACAAATAATAAACATGAACACTTTATGGTAGGAATATGAGATAAGAATATAATGTCATAATAAAACATAGTCATGGTTATTCTACTAGTCGAATAACCTCATGAACCATCAATAATATTGTCTTAATGAGGTAATGTATAATACCGGACATTCTGAAACATTTTTCAAGGCCTCAGAAATGATGTATAAAATTATTAACCCTCGGCCAAAACCATATACCAAAATTGGGAAAGGCCTAAGACACATCCACATCTAATTTCCTCATGAGACCTACTGATGCACTGAGGAGCTATATCAGGCTCCACCCGTCACATACTAAGTCCAATACATTCCTCATATGAAATGGTTGATACATAACATAAACATTCATTTTAAAACTAGCATAAAAAATTTCAATCTATTAACCCTAAACCATGAATGGTATAAAAATAACACATCCACAGTAAAATATATCACAAAACCTTAAATATAATATGTAATATTTGTATCGTAATAAATCAACCTCAATCAAGAGTAATATCCCATAAAGTATGTTGACATAGTAGAAAATGATCAGAAAAAAGCTTTGAGAGAAATATCCCTTTTTCATGAAATCAATTAAAAGTCACATAATTTATAAGGGAAGTCATTTAAAAGATAGTTTTGAATCAAATTTTACCATACCAATTTGAAACGTTTTGAATGAAATAACATTTTTAAACATTCATGTCCTTAAAAATAAATCCTTAAAACCATTTTAAAAACATGGACATTAATGAGAAAGGATTAAAAAATAAATCTTTAAAACATTTAAAAAGATTTTTTAGTAAAAAATTACCTTAAATAGAATCAATTTAAAAAATCTTTAATTAAATATAGATATGTATAATAAATATGTCCTAGTATATACTTACCTAAAAACAACCTTGGATAATAAAGCGGTTTTGAAATTAACACTTACCTTATACTTTTCTTTAGTCGTGGGTATGTTTAAATTCTTGTATGATGACCATATTATGTTATTAAATTATACCAGAACAATATTTATATTTATGATATCATAAATTATTCATTTATGACTTTATACTACCCATTTAATAATAATTTCCAAGTTAAATTAACATTTCGGGTACTAATTGCTTTCTTTATCGTATGTGTTTTAACTTGTTATTCATGATCATATCACTTAGATAATGATTTAAATATTTCTAGAATATAAAACATGATTTATATATCATATATATTTATAATATAAATATATATAATAGATAGATATATGAAATGGAAAAAACCATTTATGGAGATGGTAGGCCGTATGTACGCATAAATGTTGTTTCCGTTTTCATATCGTATTGAACGGAACTAAGTGAATAAGATATGTTTAAATACATATATATGTGTGTTTTTGTGTTTGTGTGTGTGTGTTTTAAGTAGAATTATTATTTCATATATTACATTCTATTTAAATATATATATTTTTATAATCATCATTGAATGGTGAATGTGGAAATGAATCTCATCGCGTCGTGGAGACGGTAAGCCGTACGTACACACGAGTGACGATATAATTTTCTTTAATGATTAAAAGGTGTGTAATTGGATGGTATATTAATTTTACAGAGAATTAGAATGGTATTTTCATTATTTATATACATATTACTCATCATTATATCAATCCAAATAACATAGTGTTGAATAACAAATTGCACCTCGGCGTGGAGACGGAAATCCATACGTACTCACGCATGGTGACATTATAATTCATAAGATGTATAGAATAATGAATATTGTTGTACCAATTTTATAATAACATCACATAATTTATAAGGTACTAGTGTTATTATTTTTTTATGGAAATAACAACGAAAGAGAAAGTGGAAAAAGAAAAGAACTTTGAAAAAGGTGATAAAATAAGTACCTCTTCTTTGGGTGTTTCTCTTTGATTTGAACAAAAGGGGTACTTTGGTTTCCTTTAATCTAAAAATAAGGCCTCTAGGATAAAGTGATAGAAGTTTATAGGAGATATGGGTAGGGTTTGGCTGATCCAAATGGATTTGGAGTTGTGATTTTGAGAGAAGGGGATGTACCCTTTTTTACGAGGGGTGAGGGTCACTTTAGGAAAAGTTTGAAATATTATTTTATTATTCAATAATATTCGATTTATGATGGATCATAATGAATTTATTTCGAGCCTTCATTGGTTATGGGTATAAATCCTCTCAATAAATAGATTTTAGACATGTTTAGGTTACCATATTAACCTTATCTTTTATATTTAACCATTGCGTAAATAGTTTAACTTTTACCGTATCTTCTTGTATTCTTACACTATATGGTTAATAAAATTACTCTAAACATCCAAAAGAACCTAAATTGGATCATTAATTACATATATAATATTTTTTAAGCCCATTAGATGAACCGTAGATTTTTAGAAAAATTATATAATTTAATAATATAATATTTGTTTTAAAAACTCGTTTAGGTCAATTTTGACACTATTTAGTATTTGGTTTTTTGTGAAAGTCATCATAACTTGATTACCTTGAAAATGATCCATTGAATCAACCCTAACATGTCATATTATCCTATAAAATTCTTTTATGTCACAAAAACATTTAAATTATATTTATTTTAATATTTATGAGACCATTTATTTGAGTCGTCCATTAATAAGGTAATTACTGAATCATCATTGTGTCATAAAACAATTTAATTATTTAATGTATAAAAATTATAAATAACATACCATGATGTAGGAAATATTTTTCTATTTCTAATGAATATTTATAGTCTAATTTATCTTATGTATAACCCTATATTAAAAATGGTTTAGTTATTAAACTTTGAATTTATCACTTTTAACTCTTCTTTAAATAAAATAATAATAAATTTCCTAATCTTATCCTAGTAGACCTAAAGGATCAAATTTTATTTCTAATGTTGGTTTTTTAAAATAAACTTATCCAATAAAATTAGGACATGTGTTAAGGTAATTATAATATCATTTTTAACTTAAATGACCCTATTTTCTTTTAACTGTGGTAAATAAAAGTCAAAAGTTACTATTCACCAAAAATTATTTCCATTTTATTGAATCACATTTTACTTATTGATTTTAAAAATTTCTCTTGGAGTTTTAAAATTCAACTCATAGAAGTGGTAAAATTATGTATATGAAAATTTTCAAATGCTCCAAGAAGGTGGGTAAAAGTCGGTAAAAATTCAATAAAAATTTATACATCTAATTTTGTTATAAAATTAATCCAATGGATTATATTGAACTTATATAGGTACTATATATTTTTTTTACTTAAAATAAATTTAAATAAAAAAAATAATTATTTACATAAAAAGTTGGTTTTAAATAATAATGTAGTGTTTTTCACTATTCATTAAAAATTGATGTTTTCCAAAAAATACAAAAAATTCACCCTGAGATAATTTTGAAATTCGGAATTAAAAAATTAAGTCTATTTTACCAAATTAAGAAAATAAAAGTTTTATTTATTAATTTAAAATTAATTGTCATTGTCAAAACCAAAAAGCTGGTTTTTAAAAGTAAAAACTATCAAACAATTGACATGTATTTATGTCAAATTTAAATGTGAAATTACTTATAATGACCTAAATTGTATTAAATGATAAAAATATAATCTAATTATACTTAGAAACCATTAAAATTTATAATTTAACTCAATAAATTATTTTGATTAAAAATTTGTTTTTATTAAAATTTAGTATTTTTCACTATTCACCCAAATATGAAAGTTATCAGAAAAACACCAAAAATTTATCAAAACTAAATTTTTTATGTCTTGATTCTAAATAAATAGTTTATTTTCACAAATTAAATACATAAAAGTGTCAAATATTGGATTTAAAAAGGGTTCTCCATTAAAAGGTGATAAAATTGCATTTTCTGAAAAATACTTCCTTTATCTGAAAAAAGATTGTTCTTATATTATGTTTAAGAAACACATAATATGGATGTTAATAATTATATGAAATATATAAAATTAAAAATGTAGATAATAATATTAATAACTGATTCTAAACCGCTAGTTTGGAATATCGTGGTGCGCTCGAACTCGGTGTTGTGTATTGCGCAAGTTATTGAATTAATTTGAAAAAAATAATGTACTATGAAATCATGTGGTGTGAAATTCTCCCATAATTAAAAAAATTGTGTCCTTGAAATTTTAAATTGTTCTTAAAAAATAAAAAGTTAAAAATAGAAAAATACTTCTGTGGAAAACCATCATCGGAAATTGGGTTAATAAAATTGAGTCTTAATAAGAGGGGAAGGGAATTGAAAAAGTCACCCCCAAATTATGATCTCAATTAGAAGAAAATTGGTGGAAATTAAAGAAATGTAATTGGTGGGAAAATGTTAATATTTATAGGTAGTGACTGAGGTCATCAATCATAAACAATTGTAAAATTGAGGACCTCAAATCCATCAATCTATGATGATATAAAATATCATTGGTTCAAAAAAACATAAGGAATTAAGATAACACATTTTTGGTTTTAAGATCACTTCCCAATAGTTTAAGATTTTAATTTATTCAAATAATAAGAGCAAGAGAGAAAAAATATACTTGTGAAGTAGAGTTTCATGCTTCAACTAATTCTTACCACAAACTCATCTTTCACTCTAAAAGATAATAGAATTCAAAAATATTCTATTTATCCTAATTGTATAGGGTTCTAAAAAATGAGTTTATATTTCATTTTTCAGACTATTTAAAAACCTACATTATACAAACCAGGACATCACATATTCCAGTGGTAGGTGATCCACTCATGTCACCCTTCGATTGCGGGTTCAAGACTTGTGGCCTTGTCGGAAGCGACAGGTTGTCGCCCGACCTTCAGGTTGTCCTTTTTATGACAATCCAAAAATTATCTCAAGAAATTATTTAACCTTAATAATTATATCAAATGTCAAAATTAATCGATTCTAACCTCTAGAGTTATCCAAAATACTTCAGTCCACACTCAAAGTCCAAAATTTATAAGGATGGTAAAAACAATGAAGATCCTTTTTTCCACGTAATAACATGTGAATACCTTCATCATATATTCTTTGAAAACACTGTAACACCCTGAATTACCATAAAATCTTATTTATTACATTAATTATCCCTTATTTATTATAGAATACTAGATATGCTCCTATCAAAAAATGTTGTAAACTCCATCAATTATGGAATATACAAATAATTAATCAGTTTCAAGATAGTCAAAAATATCTAATATAATTTATCAAAATAAATCATATATTATTCCAAAAAACACTACCTCGGTATCAGAACCAAATTATGGTCTATATTTCTCTCAAACATATATTTTCCAAAAAAATTAACCTGCTATTGAGTCACTTTTCTTATATCCACACAATATCAAGTCCATAATGAAATAGTACTACAGTGTAATCCTTATATACTATATACTTCTTATAACTTGTGCATCATTAATTTAACCCTCAAATGACACAATTCTTTAATAACAACATTATAACACTAATCATTCCCCTTCATCTCGGTAGTATCATAATTCGATTATTATCTAATAGCTGCATTTGGGTATACTCTGATGATAGGGACATTGATTCACATAGTGACCCAACTCCTTAGAGATGAAGCATTATACACATGAAACCTTTATCTTACCCTTGAAATCACGTACTTGGTTTCCTTCTTCTCCACAATTATAAAAAAAACTCATTCACTTCATGTATTTACCAAGGTGATTCTTTCCACAGTTATCACGTATGGGAAAATCCTTCTTTCCCCATTCCCTTTATCAATATTTCTCTCTTCCATCATTTTCTTCTCTTACTTACCTTCAAAGCTATAGAACTCAGAGAATTCATTACATTTATTATTAACACAAGATAATATTTCTTCATATGATGAGAATATGTGGAATACTATTTCCCTTTTAAATATTGGCTCAATACTATGAAAGATATGATCCTTATTAATATTTAAATCATGCGTATTGATGGAATTCTCATTCCTTCTACAATGCACCATTTCTAAACAATGGCATACACTAGCTTAGTTTATTATTCACAATGCATAATTCCAAACTTGTAAAATACCTATCATAAATTGAAAAGATTATACAAATAATCTATAATCATTAAATGTTTTCATTGGGGAAGTATTTACACCTAAATCCTCCATAATGCCTTGTAATGAAAATTTGAATTATCCTAAGCATATCCCCCGGGAGTGTCATAAACAAGAGTGCAGTAAGGCCCGTTTTCGTATACCAGGATACCCCGGGTCAATCCTGAAACTCCTTTTCGTAGTTTTCAATCCAAGGTAAGTCTGTTCCAGAGCCGCCTCTACCGACTCATATCCAGACAAAGAGGTATTGCTTGGAAAATACACAAAATCTCTACATTAACAAAATTATTGGAAGTTCTTGTTTACTAGTCCACAAAGTCTATCTTAGGGTAATGTTCTCTAATCAGAGTTTATATAAATCTAGTTTCCAAGGTTTGTACTAAACTTCCTCTGATACCAACTATAACGCCCGGACTCCCGAATCCTAGAGTCGGTGAATTATTACATACATGGGAATGATAACAAGGGATAAAATCCTAAAAGGCCAATCTATTTAGTAGCCTTGTAAGGACTAGATACATTATTATGTTTTATATTACATTATGAAATGAAAAACATCTCCATTTACCAAATTCATATCTCTGATACTATCCTTACAGGTCAGTTATAATATACTTCTTCGCATCCTGGGAAAAATAAAACATAGAAATGTGTGAGCTCAAACACTTAGTAAGGGTAAGAAATATAGCAGAAAAACACATAAACATTTGGCATGGTGAGTAATTGAAAACACGTGCCTTTACAAATAATAATCATGAACACTTTATAGCAGGAATATGAGCTGTGTAAATAATGTCATAATAAAACATAGGCATGGGTATTCTACTAGTTGAATAACCACATGAACCAACAATAATATTTACATAATGAGGGAATGTATAATGCGGGACATTCTGAAAAATTTTATCAAGACCTAAACCAAGACATCTAAAAATGATTAAGGCCTTGGCCAAAACCATATATCAAAATTGGGAAAGGCATTATCCAATTCCACATCTGACTGTCTCATGAGACCTACCGATGCACCGAGGAGCTATAGTAGGCTCCAACCATCACTTACTAATTCAAATACATTCCTCATCTGAAAAGGTTAAAACATAACATAAACATTCGTATTAAAACTTGCATAAGAAATGTCAAAAAATTAACCCTAAACAATGAATGGTATAAAAATAACATATCCAGAGTAAAATATATCACAATACCTTCAATATAATATTATATATTTGAATCATAATAAATCAACCTCGATCAAGAATAATATCCCGTAAAGGATGCTGACATAGTTGAAAATTATTAGTAAAAATCTTTGAGAGAAATATCAATTTTTCATGAAATCATTTAAAAGTCAGATAAGTTATAAAGGAAGTCATTTAAAAGATAGTTTTTAATCGAATTTTCACATACCACTTTGAAACTTTTGAAAGGAATTAACATTTAAAAACATTCATGTCCATATAAATAAATCCTTAAAACAATTTTGAAAACATGAAAATTAATGAGAACAGTTTAGAAAAATAAATCTTTAAAACTTTTAAAATGATGTTTTTGTAAAAAATTCACTTAAAATAATCTCTTTTAAAATACATTTATGAAACATAGACATGGAAAATAAATATGTCCTAGTAGATACATACGTAAAAACAACCTCAGATAATAAAGAGATTTTGAAATTAACCCTTACCTTGTACTTTCCTTTAGTCATGGGTTCGTTTAACTTCCTGTATGATGAAAATAGTGTGTTATTAAATTATACCAGAACCATATTAATATTTATGATATCATACATGATTCATTTATGACTTTATACTACCCATTTAATAATAATTTCCATATTTAATGAACTTTTTGGGTAATAATCGCTTTCATTATCGTACGTGTTTTAACTTGTTATTCTAGATCGTATCACATAGATCATGATTTAAATACTTCTAGAATATAAAACATTATTTATATATCATATATATTTAGAATATAAATATGTATAATATACATATATATGATATTGAAAACACCGTCTATGTAGATGGTAGGTAGTACATATGTATAAACGTTGTTTCTGTTTTCATATCGTATTGAAGGAAACTATGTGAATAAGATATATTTAAATACATACATATATATGTTTTCAGTAGAATTATTATGTCATATATTACATATTTATTAAATATATATATTTTTATAATCATTGTTGAAGGGTGAATGTGGAAATGAATCTAATAGCGTCCTGGATACGGTAAGTCGTATGTACACATGAGCGACGAAATCATTTCCTTAAGGATAAAAAGGTGTGGAATTGGATGATATATTAATTTTACAGAGACATTATCATGTTATTATCATTATTTATATACATATTACTCATCATTATATCCATCCAAATAACATAGTGTAGAATAACAAATTGCACCACGGCGTGGAGACGGTAAGTAGTACCTACGCACGAATGGTAACATTATCATTCATAGGATGGATAGAATAATGAATATGGTTGTACCATATTAATAATAACATAAAATTATGTATAAGTTACTGGAGTAATTATTTTTTTATGGAAATAACAAAGAAAGAGAAAGTGGAAGAAGAAAAGAATTTTTAAAGAGGTGATAAAATAATTACCTCTTCTTTGGGTGTTTCCATTTGATTTGAAAAAAAGGGCTCCTTAGGTTGCATTTCTGCTCAATGTAAGGCCTCTAGGATATATATAGATAATTTTTCAGGATATTTTGGTAGGGGTTGGCCGAGACAAATGTCTTTGGAGTTGTGATTTTGAGAAGGGGCAGTACCCATTTATAAGAGGGGTTAGGGTCACTTTAGGAAAATCTTGAAATATTATTTTATTATTCAATAATATTCTATTTATAATGGTTCCCAAAGAATTTATTTATAGGTTTAGGTGGTTATGGGTCGAAATAATTTCAACCAATAGGTTTTAGACAAGTTTAGGTTTCCGAATTAACCTTATCTTTTAGATTTTACTATTGGTTAAATAGTTTAACTTTTACGGTGTCTTCTTGTATTCTTACACTATATGGTTAATAAATATACTCTAAACTTATAAGAGAACCTCAAGTGGTTCATTAATGACATATATAATATTATTTAATCACTTTGGACGAACCTTATATTTTTAGGAATATTATATATTTTAATTATATAATATTTGTTCTAAAAACTCCTTTATGTCTATTTTGACACTATTTAGTATTGGTGTTTGTGAAATTCATCACAACATTATTACATCAAAAAAGATGCATTGAATCCACCATAAAATTTAATATTCACCTTGAAAATTCTTGTATTTCATAAAAACTTTTAAACAATATTTATTTTAATATTTCTAATACCATTTATTTGAGTCTCTCATTAATAAGGTAATTACTGCATCATCATTGTGTCAAAAATAAATTTAATTATTTAATTTCTAAATATTAAAAATAAAATATAACGATGTAGGAAATAGTTTTACTTTTATAATTAATATTTATAGTTGAATTTATCTTACGTATAACTCTATATTAAAAATGGTTCAGTTATTAAACTTTGAATTTAACACTTTTAACACTTCATTAAATAAAATAATAATAAATGTCCTAATCTAATCCAAGTGGACCTAAAGAATCATATTTTGTTCCTAAGTTTAGGTTTGTTCAAAATAAACTTTTCCAATAGAATTAGGACATGTGGTATGGTAATTATAATAGCATTTTTACCTTTAATAACCCTATTTACTGTTAACTGTGGTAAATAAAATTCAAAAGTTACTACTCATCAAAAATTATATTCATTTTATTGAACCACATTTTACTTAATGATTTCAACCGTGTCTCTCGGATTTTTGAGATTAAAATCACGGAACCGGTAAAATTAAGTTTTATGCAAATTCGCAAATGCTCCTAGAGGGTGGGTAAAAGTCGGTAAAACGTTCAATAAATATTTATACATCTAATTTTATTATAAAATGACTCCTATTAATTATATTGAAATTATATAGGTATTATATATCTATTTTGAATTAAAATAAATTTAAATAAAATAATTATTTATTTAAATAAAAATTCGGTTTTAAATAATAATGTAGTGTTTTTCACTATTCATCAAAAACTGAAAGTTTTTAGAAAAATAAAAAATATCCACCCTAAGATATTTTCGATATTCCGAATTCAAAAATGAATTCTATTTTACCAAATTCAGAACATATAAATTGAATTTATTAATATAAAATTAATTCTCATTGTCCAAACAAAAAAGCATGTTTTTAAAAAGCAAAAACTATCAAAATATTGACATGTGTTTATGTCAAATTTAAATATGAAATTACTTATAACGACCTATATAGTATTAAATGATAAAAATATAATTTAATTATATTTATAAACCATTCAAATTTATAATTGAACATTATAAATTATTTTGATTTAAAAAGTTGTTTTCAATTAAAATTTAGTATTTTCACTATTCACCCAAATATGAAAGTTATCAGAAAAACACATAAAATTTATCGAAACAAAATTTTTATGTCACGATTATAAAGAATAATTTTATCATGTCAAATTTAAAATATAAAAGTGTCAAATATTGGATTTAAAAAAGGGATCTTCATTAAAAGGCGGTAAAATTAAATTTTCGGAAAAATATTACCTTTATCTGAAAAAATGAATTTGTTCTTGTATTATGTCTAAGAAACACATACTATGGATGTTAAAATTTATATGGAATATATAAAATTCAAAATGAATATAATACATTTCATAACCGCTTTTCAACTGTTATTTTGGTATGTTGTGGTGCACTTGAACTTGGTGTTGCGTGTAGCGCAAGTTATTAAATTACTTTGAAGAAATAACATACTACGAATTCTTGGGGTTTTACAGAACTAACTTATATAACTAAAACTAAATGATGTAACAAAATGATTTATTATGATAAAAAAACACCAAAATTAACCTAAAACGATCGTCATTATTTTTTATATACTGATTCATCCTCATAACATATAACCAAATTATTTATAAGAACATTATAACATCTGTAATATCATTAATAACATATAAAACAATTTTTTATATTTCTCCACATTTTACATGAACTACCACTCATGTATACATGCGAACTGATCATGAAAACCATGAAAACAAATGATGTCGAACGATGAAATTAAACATTATAACTCATAAAAAGCCCATAAATTAAATTAATAAAACCATAATGAATAAAATTAATTTATAAAGGTTTTGGTATTTTTTTTAATTAATTAATCTAATGTTATTATACAGTTTATTGAAGTGAAGTAAGCATCCAGACTCTATTTAAGGGGAATTCTCAAACCCAACTCCCTTTCTTTAGGTTTTCCCTATTTCACCCAATTTTCAGCATGTATATTCCGTAAATATAATTTATTAATTATTAGCTTACTTTTTTGGGATATAAATGTTTTCAAATTGAGTTTATCACAAATACAATGTTTTCCAAAAGTAGACTTCTTTCTAAAAACACAACTTTTACTTCTCAAGACTATTTTTTCTTCACTCAAGTTTTATGATTCAATTTTATTATTCAATCTTTCATTCCGGGACCCCAATTTTATGAATTTATTATTATGAAATGAAACACATTACTTTCCATGGGTTATTCTACCTTTAATATTGATATATGTTCTATGTTTCATGCATGATAATATAAATGTTACGATGTGACGAGTGCACCTGGAATTATAAATCACTAAAATGCATTTGGTAATGTGATGTATATCTAGAGGAAAGTGAAATATGCATGAACATGATTTTAGATTTGTTTATAAATGTGTGTAGTATTTTACCACTAAGACATGATGTTTCATTTTTATACATTTCCACATTTCATTCCTTTTCTTAAGGCTTCCACTCATGATTATGATCCAATACCTATGTAATGATGATAATGATTATGCTCAACCCATGTTATATAGTTTCCATTTTATTATATATCCTCTTACGTGGATTTTATCTCACCCATATTTGAGGTATATCCCCAAGCGATTACATGTAGTAAGGAGAAATCAAGGGCCAATAAGAATATGTAGAAGACGGAATTGAATAAATTATTATGTTTTATTTTTTGAATATAATGTGTGGTCCAAAATAACCCAAGTCAACAAACCATCAGATCCTTTTTGTTGACTAATTTTATATTTTTTGTCTTAAAAAATTATGTAATAATATATGTAAGAAAAATCATGGTCACTATAAATCTTCTAAAGTTTATCCCCCCACCCCCACCATTGGAAATCACACCAACAAATTCCATGAATACTTTTGGAATTTCCCCTCGAGTATGTGATCCCAAATGAAATACTTGATTATTTTTTAATAATATCAGTGGTATCCTTAGGTGTATTTTATTTAGAAAAAACATGCTTGGGAATATATGTAATCATACTGTTCTCCAACATTATAATACCACTGAAAGAAAGGAATTTATCATTCCAATAAAATATACAAGCCAGAATACAACCATTTTTAAGTACTAACTTCTTAGTTACATTGACGTATTAGGTTAATAAGAGTGAGAAAACCCAACCACAAGTTTAACCGAAAATAATGATGGTTGAGCTAAAAGAATTATATACTAAGATCAAAGTTTCAAAGAATAATAAATTTTGTATTTGAATTTATTTTATAGAATTTTACCTTAGGATGTTAATTATTTGTCACTCATGTTATCTCATTTTTTTAGTGATGGATGGAGCCAGAAGTAATTAGGGTAAAAATGGGTTTGAGGGAAAATCGGGTAGTTTCCCAATTGAAGAACCCAATGGGATAAGAGTTGGAGTACAAGACATCATATAAATACTCACCCATATATATCAATATATGAATAAGAACATGAATTTATTTGATCTAATAAATGCATCAAGGAGGGAAAAAATTGGTATTGTGTTATTCATGTGGAAACATCCACCATCTTGAGTGTCTCATGAAATCTACATTTCCCTGAGTAGTGGGTCAATGTGATTGATATGATCTTTTTCATTCTCTAGTTCTTAGAGAATGAGAATGACATTTTTTATTTTTACCATTTTGAAGGAGATTTCAAAAAATAGTGGACTATTATTAATAATAAAACAAATAAAAAATTAGTAGACTCTATGGAGTTTGAATATTTTAAGAAAGTATTGTTTTCTCTTTATTTTCAAAAAAATATTTACACAATGATGGAGAGGTAAATATTAGAGTTGAAATAAAATGAGGTTGAATCCATTGGGACATCCAAAGAAACATTCACAGTACATTCTAGATATGGATCTAGTTTTATTAATTCTCAATAATGTAAAATAGATCATTTATTTAGTGTATGAAAATAGTCTTCGAAAGGATACACCATAAAAGACTTTGGATTCTATAATGATATTTATTTATGTGATTTAAAGGTGGAGATAGAATATTTGGTTTATCAGTTGTCTTGAGAGGTAAAATGAAGGTGGAATACTAAGGGATTCATTATAGAAAGTCATATGGGGGGGATTTAATTCCAACCCCGTGCATTTCAAGAGTGTGGGAGGAAGAGGCTAAGAATTTTCACTAATGGATCAGGGAAGTGTTCTAATTGTAGAGATATATGTGATTTCTTTATTTTGTTTACATATTTTGATGTGCCTTTACATATGAATTCATTTTATATTAATTTTTGTGATATAATTTATGTGACTGATCCTAACATTTTGAAAATTATTATAGAGGATTGAAATGTGAAAAAAAATAAGTAAAACATTGAATATGGGGAACGAAGAGGCACTTTACGCCATTTCTCTTTATTCGCGGTGCGAAAACAGATTTTGAAGATGAGGTAAGATAGAAATTATAGATAAGAACTAGTACACACCATGTACTGAGCATACACAACGTGTAGTTCATGACATGCTATATACCGCGTAGAAAAATTCATGATGATAGAACAGGATGTGAACTTCAAGTACATGTCATATAGCTCCAGTACACGATGTGACTAGAGTCGAACTAGCATACAAAGTTTCTGCAGATTCGACGTGGCAGGGGAAACTCGAATCAAAAGTACATGGCAAGTATTATAGGTACACATCATGTTGATGATGATATGATTAAAATTATATGTGAAATGTGTAGTGGGGTTTTTGAAGAAACGCCTATAAAAGACACCCATGGCCTCCCTTTCAAGGTATTCCAAAATACTCTAGACCTGAGTGAGCATGAAAGACCATGAATAGGCTATCATAGGCCTCTGATCTTTCATTGATTTTTTTTTTCTTTTGTATTTTTTCTTTAATTTATTTTATG
This sequence comes from Viscum album, assembly GCA_963277665.1. Taxonomy (NCBI): domain Eukaryota; kingdom Viridiplantae; phylum Streptophyta; class Magnoliopsida; order Santalales; family Viscaceae; genus Viscum; species Viscum album. Next base: position 910,448,206 of record OY728162.1, on the reverse strand, counting down.
TAATCAATTGAATGATTTCTGTTTTAATTGCAATTTATCTCTTCATTCATTCCCATTCTCTATCACTCTTTTATAATCTCTCGACTATGAGTATTGGTTCATTTTTCATTGGAGACAACCTGATAATGATAAGATACACCCCATATGGGAGAGCGGGATCGGTTAAAGGGGGTGTATACCATCATTGGTTCATTTAACTTTTCTCATAAAAATAATTGCATTCGATATTATCTTATTGCACCTAAACATATACTTTATTATTCATTTAATCATTTTTGATATGTATTAAATAATGAACCAGCCCCATAATGATTGAGATGATTTATTCATGACCACTGAATGGGATTACTCTTCTACTTATGGTAATTTAAACTAAATGCACATTAGCTATTTTTGGTCATTTAACCAATTTGAATTGAGATTCTAGGGTAGTTTTATAGAGAATGAACTTTTCTTCTATTGATAAAACTATTTGGTTGTGAAGCTATTTAATATAATTATCTTACGAGTAAAGTGGAATTAGTTTATTTAGAAAAATAACCCATGGATATCGATTCCCTCTTTTCTATTTATCTTTTGAAATTCATTTATTTTAATTGGAAATTTAGTTTAACAAAATCAAACTAAAATTGGACTAACCCAACCTTTAGTTAAGAGATGTCATCATGGAATTCCCTACTCTCTTTGGGTACGACCCTGTATTTCTGATATACTACACCTTTTTAGATATTGCAGTTTGGGTCATTATAAATTTCTAATTTTACTCACACTCAGAGGAATTAAAAATGCCTTTTGGGAACGTCAGTAAGCTACCAAGACTACAATAGTCGAAGTAAGTCAAAGAGTAAAGTTAAAAAGGTAGAGGGAGATAAATTCCGAACAAATAATATACCTATAATATAATATTTAATGTGAAATGATTTTGTAAACAATGTGAATAAAGCCCTCAACCCTCATGATAATAAACAAAATAAGTCCCAACCACATCCAAAATATAGGGAACTAGGTTGGGCACTCCAGATCACTACCACTGAGGTAGATCATTATAAATGAGATGTGAGGCTAACATACACTTAATTTTATATCTTAATGTACTTAATCACAATCACGTTCATGAGATTATTTAATATCACACATGTTTTACAATACTGTGGAATCACCGCCTCATGTGATGGGTTTCAAACTATCTATGAAAACATCTGGTGGAACAATGACCAGCTCTATGTTATATAAATCTTCTTCGATTCTGATTATTGGGAGGATACTTCTTGTAGTTATAATTATTCTAATCTTGGTTATATTTGATGTAATTTTAGGTTCAGATTGGATATCCATAAAGAGATCCCATATCTACGTTCAAGAGAAGGATATATCACCTAATATTTTATATCAACATTTTCTAAAGTATAAAGATATAGATTATTTCACCATAGAATAAAATTTTTAATATGGGTTTGATAACCAACAATGAGGGATTCTTGACTCAAATGACTAGACCCAGAATTCATAATTGAATACATTCTTCTTGTATGGGAATATATTAAAGTCTTTTTGGAGTAAATACATAGTTTTCTCTTGGAAAATGAGTTTAAGTTCATGATTAAACTCATATGATGATCTATGAGTATCTCAAGGATTCAATATAGAATGGATCTATTTTAATTAATTTAATTAATGAATTATCTATAAGAGAAGTTAGGAAAGGGTTTCACAAGCTCTAACACTTCACCATAGTGACCACCTATCCTCTTTATTAATAATAAATATTGATAAATGTTAATTTATATTGATGATTTTGAGATTTAAAATATAAAAATTAGGAATAAATATACTTTACCACAAATCAAAATAAATTTCGATCAACTTAGAGGAGTTATATACTTCTCAATGATTGAACTTCATTTAGGATATCATTATTTAGGTGAAAAATTTTACGGTACTTCAAATACAGCCTTCAGAATGAGGTTTTGATACTATGGGTTTATAGAAATGATATTTGGATAGATTAACTAACCTACCATATTCATGAGTATAATGAATAGAGAAATTAGAGATTACCCAAATAATTTCATAGATATCTTTATTGATGATATTCTGATATACTCAAATATAATGGAAGAACATGAATATTATTTTTGTATTGTGCAAATAACCTTATGAAATGATTGTTTTTATAAAATATTTATAAAATTATAATTTTGGCTACAAAAGGATCCATTATGAGGTTATGTAATCGCCATCAAGGGAATTTTTTAGATCCTTTATAAATAGATGTTATTAAATAATAGATCATATTGGACATTATAATCTAGATCCATTGTTTTCTTGGGGTTAGTATGATATTACTAATGCTTTGTGAGAAATTTATAATGGAGATCAAATCCACTAAATAGGTGAACATAAAAGGGAGTGAATTCCCTTGTGGTATAGGACAGTGAAGAAGGTTTCAAGGAATTGAATAAGAGTTTTTCCACTACTCTTATACTTACATTACCCAGTAGTTGGTAATAGTGGGTAATATATAGTGATTCGTCAAATAATATCTTAGGATCCACCCATATAAGAAATTAAAAGGTAATTTCGTATGCCCCATGAAAATAAAAAATCATATCATAGATACCTGGCAAATGATTTGGATCTAGGGACAGTGATCTTTTTATTATAGATTTAGTGAAATTATCTCTATAGTGAAAAGACTTATATATATATATACAGATCACAATATCTTGAAATATATATTCACACAAAATGAGATAATTATCTTCCAAAGAATATGGTTGGAATCGATAAAACACTACAACTTCTCCCTATATTACCATCCAGGTAAGGAAAACAAAATGGTTGATTATTTAAGTTTGAAGGACCATGTTACCTTATCTATTATTAGGGTACAAAGGGACCTAATATTCATTGATTTTCAAAGGATAAATCATGAAGTCAAAATGGAAGGTGAGAATTCATATCTTTTCCAAGTGACTTCTCAACCATACATTCACATGAATATCAAATAACCCCAAAAAGATTATGTAGAGTTTAAAAAGTTAGAAAACATTCCATAGTACAACATTGGAAAATATTGTGTTATACGCTTTGGAACTCAGGTATCTGCCCCATAGAAAATATAACTGAAGAGAGAACTTTTGGATGATGATCATAAATCATCCTTTTTTATTCATCTTGGAATCAAAAATATGTATATATATCTAAAGTAAAAAATATATTAGGATATTATGAAGAGATAAATTACAGAATATAAATCTTAATTTGTGTTATTGTAGTATTTTAAGGAGGAATGGTAAATTTATAAGGGTATGTTGCAACCATTACACATACGATAATGAAAATGGGAAAAATATGGAATTTCTCACAGGACTCACAAACGAGTCTTAAGGCTATAATATTATTTAGGTTATTGTTAATCACCTTGAAAATTCAATGTATTTTATTGATATCAAAGAATAATTATCCTTTCTCCAACTCAATAAGATATAAATAAGGGAAGTGGAAACTCTACATGGATTAAAACTATCAATTATATCTAATCGGGATCAAAGGTTTTCCTAATGATTATTGAGAAATTATATATAATTATTGAAGAGTGAATAGAGTTTCGGAACTTGTTGTCATCCTCTGATAGATAGTTAGTATAATAGTACAATTAAAACTCTTGAGTATATGTTTAGATCTAGTTCGATGGAATTCCAATGATATGGGTAACAATAACTCCCCTGATGTGGTTATGAAATAAAAAAATTTCCATTATAACATTCAAGTTGGACCATATGAGTCTTGATACTGGAATATATTTTGGGGTCCAACATTCTAAGATTATATTAAAGGGTAAATATTGTATTTTCATAACCTTTTCCAAGAAATTACATTGATGGTTCAAATCATGCAGTGACATATGAAATTAAACAAATTCCCAAAAATAGTTATATAGATAATTGTTAATGACATTTATAATTTAAATTTATTGACTAGGTGTTAATTTGAAAGTCTCATTGGATGTGTGTTGTGAGATTTAGAAAGAAATGGAATCTAAAGCCTTGGTATATCTATCCCTTCAAGATCAATTATCTTGTCAGGGTAGTAGCTTATTGTTTGGTAATCTCATCTGGTCTCTCCCAAGAACATGATGTGTTCCATGTATCTCTCTTGAGAAGGTATATAATATACCCTTCACGTGTACTAAACTCAAAATATACACAAATGTAACATTACCTCTTTTATTAGGAACAATAAATTGAAATTATGGATCAAACATATAAGGTTCTACAGAACTACTTCACTCATCTGGTCAATGTTCTAATGAGAAATCATAACTCTGAAGAAGTTATATGGGAATCTAAGGATGTAATTAGAAAAAATTTCTTTCACTTGTTTTCTTCCAAATAATGTAATTTCAAAAAAAAATTCTTTTTAGGAGAGGTATAATGTAACATCCTGATCCTTTCTTCCTAAAATAGAAACTATGTCTGACAACACCAAACTAAAATAAAAATATAAAAATATAAAAGTAAAACAAATATATTTAATATGACTATTAAAACCAATACATTGAATAATAAGTTATGAATATGAGAAACCAAAATATTAAATATTTGAATAATAAAAATAAATAATTATTTTAATAAAAATTAAATAAAATTATTATTGAGAAAACAACTATGAAAATCCTTTTATGATTAAAATATAAATTGTCTAAAATTAGTACTCTATTTTAAGAAAATAAGTCTATTATGATTAAGTAATAAAAAATATATTGATAATTTGGATAATATATTACTAATAAATAAATTATTAGATGATAAGAAATAAGAAAAAAGAATAGTTAACATTTGAAACATTTATCTTCCAATACGAATGGTTTTCTTCTATATTTTGGGATTTTATTTACAAATTCAATCCTTAAATTTTAGAAATCCAATTTAAAGATTTGAACATCATTTTATATTAACAATAATAATATAATATAAATATGATTTTTTATAAACATTTTATTTTTAGATGAATAGTGCAATATACATTTTCTACAAATATTATAGATTTTATGCCATTATTAGCGTTTAAGTATGAATTAAAAACCTTTTTTACATAACCAAATATATATTTTATAATTAAATTTATAATTTAAAAATACAAATTTTATAAACCCATGTTTCATATTTTATAATTAAATTTATATATTTTAATAAATTGATTTTATATATATTGTATTTTTAATTAACTTTTATCACTATTAAAAATTGAATCAAAAAAATAATATAAAACTTGGAATCCTTAGTTCCAAATTATATATTTAGTAGAATTTTTTCATTTTAAAGGAAGAATTTCCTATATAGAATCTTATTCCATGGTGAAAAAATTGTATATGTATATATATTAGGTGCTTTGGGGTACAATTATATTAAACACACACACACCACATACATAGGCTGGAAAGGCAAGCCATAGACCCCCCCCCCCCCCCCCCCCGCCCAGACAACACACCCATCAAGCCTTATTTATTCATTACATGGCCTGAAGGCCCAGTGGTAATGAATCTCATTACATGGTCCAAATTCACACAATCTGGCATGAAGTCCCAATGCAGCGTCATACCTACTTCATGACTACATTACCGTTTATAAGCGTCATTGCCTTCCCGCGTCATGCTTCTGTCACCACTTGTCTATGTCATGCATACATCATCATTTTCATGTGTCAAGTCTATGTCACCACCTACTTGAAAAAATTATCTCTTACATAAATTTGAATCCAGGATTGTTGTAAAATCATGGGGTACATCTACCACTGAGGAACACCCCAACTGCAAAACCAAAATTGTAAAAAAAAATAAGTAGCCAAGTAGGTAAAGAGAAAAAAACTAAAAAAATAATAATTGTGTATTTAATGCATGTATAAAACTGATCTATTATTCTTTATATTATTTCTCAATTTTGGATACATTTTCCTTGAGAGTGACTTTCTATTATTAAAAACATTTGGTTATTGACAAAAATTACACTCCTCTTCTCTTACAAAAGATACATTACTATACTCAAATCCCCTCATTCCAAAAACCCCTTAGTTTACACCAAACTATTTCCAAATTTCCAATCCACACATATATCCACCTTAAAGAGTTTTTTTACTTCATAAAATGTTATCCCTCAAAAGTTAAATCCTCTTCCCAATTGATATATTACAAGAAGTGTAGTATAATTTCTTAACCTCTCTTTCTCTATTTGTTGGTCGGAGTGGATACTCCAGAGGGGGGTGAATTGAGTTCCAATTAAAATTTCTGTTAAAAACTTTATGATTTAAATCCCCCAAATTAAATAGTAAGCTAAACTGTAGTGAATTTATAAAGATTGTAAGTTTTCAATTATTTTCTCAAGAGATTGATTATTTCTCAGTTAACTCAATATGAAGATTAATTAACTCTTGAAACTAACTTAATGGCGAACAAAAGTTATAAACATTTGATAGTTTAACTATCAGAGTTATGTTAAAAATAGATTTGTATTTAAAGTACATAGCAGTGGAATATTCAATATAGTTTAAAACAAAATAAATAAGAATAGCAGTTTTAACCAAGAGGTTCAGTCTCAAGCTGAGACTTAGTCCTCTCAAATAGTTTACATAAGCTTTGATCCACACCCTGGATCGGGGTAAAAAATTGTACCAAGACTGTCTAGGTCATATGACCTCTACCATAGTTCTTTGTGGGAAAATAAAAACAACCACACACAGGCTTTAGAGGACCTATTTGACCTCTACCACTATCCACAGTGGGATACAAGAGAGTTATAGAAGTTTTGAGTGAGGATTTAGAAATCCTTTAGTTTAGAACAGGATTCAGTGTGTGTATGGAATATACAGAGTACACACACTGCACAAAAGTAAGTAAAAGAATACCTGAGAAGAAGTAGATATGATTTTAGATTGCTCTAGTGATTTGAAGTGCATCTCTAGACTCCTTTTGATTAAACAGAAATTCTTCTGAGTCCTTCTCTGGTTTTTGTCTTGAAAAATAGAGTGTCATTTTTGTTCCTTCACTTCTAGTGTATATGTTAAGCTCAAGTAAGAGAGTGTTATTTGCAACACCTGAGCTTCTACTTTAAAGACGTCTGCTTGATGTGTATGAGTGTTCTTTGAGTTCTTCTCGTGTTCTTATTTTTTAGGTTTCATACACTTTTAAGTGTATATTCCCCTTTTTTCATCATTATCTTGATCTTCCTTTTATACCTTGAGTTCTGGCAATGGAAATGGTTACCTTTTTATAGGTACGAGGTACGGTTCTTGAAATTATTACCAATATCATTAGTTAATTGCAGGTGCATTAAAAACATCAAATATGACTGTTAGATAAATAAACAAATAGAAATAGAGTTTATAGAAACTGTGATTGGTTTGCATTAGTAGTTGTTACTCCTTGTAACAGTAGCTTGCTTAAATCAATTTCTCCTTCTATTGGTATCTCCTTCTATCGGTAGCTTCTTCTATCGGTAGCATCTTCTATCAGTAGCTTCTTCTATCATTAGATTTTTCTATTAGTAGCTTCTTCTATCGATAGCTTCTTCTATCGGTAGACTATGTAACGGAAGTTGTCAGTCTGTATCAGCAGACTTATATCAGTAGACTTTGGGTTTTTTATCGGTGGACTTCCTATCGGTAGCTGTCTGTCTATCTATTTGTATATGTAGATTTCATCGGTAACTAGGTACCAGTGACATTGTGTCATAGGAAGCATGGTCTATCAGTGACCTTTACTTATCGGTAGACTATGTACCTGTAGGTATGTATCAGTAGATTTTTTTCATACTGGTAGACTTTTTCTATTGGTAGATGTTACGCATATCGATGACCTTAACCATATCGGTAGACTTCATTATTGGTGTACTTAGACTTATTAGTATATGTAAATCTATTTGTATCGGTGGACTTATTTTGTCGGTATCAGTGAACTTCATATCAGTAGCTCTTGATATAACAGTAGTTCTATCTGTTTGCCTATATCAGTAGCTAAGTTAATACTGGTGGACTTAACACTTATCTATTCTATACAAAACATATCCTGATTTAGTTAGGATTATTTCAAAGTATGTATAAACATAGATAAACATTAACATATTCCAATGATTATTTTGATATTTTTTTCCACATAATTTAGCATATATATATAGAATTATAAACACATACTAAAACATGATTGAGATTATCAAAACATATTAAATCATAGTTGGGATTATCCAAACAGGTGAGGTCAACAATCTCCTCCTTTTTGATAATCACAACTTATGGTATTATAATCCAAAATAATCAGTAATGTATTAGTATAAAATAAAATGGTTCTTATTTCTCAGTGGAAGTAATGTATCAGTGGATATAGTATTAAAATTAAGTGTATCAAAAGTATGAAAAAACTATATCTGAGAATATATTATTAAAGGAAAATTTATCAGAGGTAATAATAAAAACAATGTACTAGAATTAGAAAACAAATGTACCAGAGGTAAATGTATTTTATGATCATAAATAATGTATCATAGGTAAATGTTTAGTGGTTCTTCATATCAGTTTTCCCCCTTTGTATTATTTTTCCCATGTTATATTATTTATCCCCATTAGTTCTCCCCCTTTGTGATTATCAAAAAGTGGGAAAGGAAGGAAATATAAGAAAAGATATAATAAAAGCATGTATATATTACTGGAGGAAAAAGTACATAAAAATACAAAATTAAACCAAAATGAATACAAGTGATTCCCATCAAAGGTCCTAGCCACCAATCAATCCACCTCCTGAATGTCCACTTTGGATTTGGATTTGGGTTCATAGGTAGACTCAGACTGGGTAGCTTTAGTAGAAGGATTAGGAATTCCATAAAGAACAACTAGAGGTTGAGCAATAGAGACTGTTCCCGGCCTGTAGTGTGTAGCTCTCTGTGTGATCAAAGGAGTTAGGCTCTAGATTTCTTGGACTGGAGTCATCTAAGGAATGGAGGCAGACTGAGTAGAGGCAGGAAGAGCTAGAGGTGCAATGATTGGAGTTCTATCCACATGTAAAAATGGCTGCAAAATGTTTTTATAAAGTCCATTATGATTCATCCTCCTCTCTCCATATCATAAATGAAGTCATCGTTGTTCTCCATGAATTTATTTAAACCAAGAGTCAACTCCCTCAGCTTGATGACTTGTTCTTTGAAAGCTTGAGTGACTGGGGGTAGCTTCATGTTCTCTAACATAAGCTTGAAATTGTTGTTGAGATGATGCATAGTATAGACCCTCTGGAAATAGTAATCCAATTTGTCTTTTACCTATTTTTGAGAAGCAGTGGCTTCGCTCATAAAATTCTGAACAATTTTTCATATATCCCTGGTGGTAGACACCACTTCGGTCAATGCAGCAGAGTCGACAGAGCCACTGGTAGAAGACTTTCCAATCTCTTCTCTCATCACAGCTCGAATCGGATCCATGTCCAAAGATGTCTTGGTAGAACTCAGAGGTTCAACAAAGAAGGCTATTGTTTCCTTAAAATATTTATTCAGCCCACTTATGAGATTTTTCAGAAGAGAGTCCTAGGTGTTGACACGCTGCTCCATGGACTTCTAAAATCCGTCAAAACATCCACAAATTGCATTATTACACCTTTAATGAAATTTATATCAGTACTCATTTGATCTTGAGAACTACTCAAGGTAGTTAGAGAGGCCAATGACTGCTTCAAGGCAACAACATCTCCTATCTAGCTCTCAATCTGAGAATGACATACTCCTATCTCATTCATCATTTATGTCACAGGTCCTAACACCATACACCCAAGAGATAGTTCTAAATATTTTTCCATTTTGCTCAGTTATTCAACAAAGAAACTCTTTAAATATGCAATAGATTCAGTCCAAGTTTCCTACAACTCTACCTTTAAAGACTCTAGATCAGCCTTGGTAACGAGATTCTCAGGAAAAACTATATGTTCTCTTTCAGATACAAGATTATCCACAGAGTCATTCATAATATATTGAATGGATGATAATAAAGAGGTTTCCATTCTACTAATCTCTTCCACAAACGAGGACCTAAGATAAAACTTCAACTGGTCTAGATCAGCTATTCTTACCACATCCTCAGGTAAAAACTAAGAAGAGATTTTATAGTCATCTTGTGGTCTATTGATGGGTGTCTCATCTTCAGAATCAGGATAGTCCAACTCAGAAACTACAAAAAACTGGGTCTTTTGTCCAGTATTCAATTCCATCAGCTACTGAAATATATTCTAGTCTAGTTGGAGGCTCCCCCTCAACTGGTGAATTCTCCTGTAAATGTAATGAAATATCACCCTCAACAGCTCGGTCTTCCTCAGAAGAATCCTCTACAATCATCTCCATTTCTCTAACAGCAGGAGGCTCCTCATGAATAGGTGCAGGTATATCTACTTCAACAATCTACTCAGAAGGCATTGAGGAGTGCCCAATCAGTGGACTAAGACTTAAGCAAGTATAGGCAGATGCTTTAGTTTCAGATTCTCTTTATTCTTCCTTATACCCTAGATCAGGTTGGTCTTCCTCATCAACAGGTGCTTCTTCATTTCATTATTTCAAGACTGTTTCCTTTCCAGATGATACTAATTCAGCAACAGGACTTGGAGGAAAGTATGGATCCCTTACATCAGTTATAGAGGTATCCTCCTCATCATTATCATCACTATATCGAGGTTCCTCTTCATCGGGTCCTAGAAATGGATCCATCACATCCTTAGGCCTAGAAGGATGATCCACAGGATTAAACTTATCATACAACTTCTCATCATCAATGACCCATTCTCTTCTCCATGGATTCCAATTGATTTTAATGTATTTACAAATAGTTCTTGTGATGAAAAAAATGTTCCTTACCACCAATGTCTCATCCTAAGACTCAGCTACTCCCTTCACTTTGATCATAACCAAAATTAACTTTGCAAATAATAGATCATTAGATTTTGACTTTTTCCTGGTCATATCCTCAATCTGACTCATTAAAAGACTACACAGATTAACCTTAACACCATGTCTTAACAGATGCAGCAAATAAATATCTTGATATTTCAGATTTTCAAAGTCCCCTATTCTTGGACTTAGCATAAGTTGGATAAACTTCAATAGTAACTAGTTCTCTTCATCCATTTTTTAAGAAACTACCTTTCTTGGTGTGACATCTCCTGTTAATTCTTCCAAAGCAGTTCCATACTCAAAGATGTCACTGGTAGTAGGTACTGATCTCGAGAAATGCCCAAAAATGCCTTCATGTGGGAATTTCAGGCACTCAGCCCACTCAATAGAAGAAAAATATATTTTTCTGCCAATAACTACTAATATCATACAATTCTAAACTTCTGATTTCTAAAAATGAACAAACTCATAGAATTATTTTACCATCTTTGGATAATAGGTATCATTGTTATTCAAGAAGCATTCTACCCATTTCTGGTCCTCCAGTACTTCTAGAACTCAAGATTTACTGGACAACATCCATTCCGCGCATAGATCTTTCTCAACAACTACCTCCCATTGAAAAAGATGTGGATTTGAAGGTTTATTTACTTCACTTCCACCACTAGACTCTCCTTTGAGTCTCTTGTCATTCGGCTCATCATCCTTTCCACTGACTGATGGTCTCTTCACTCTTTCCATTCTGCGAATCGCGAGGCTTAGGGTTTGAGAGAAACAATGTTTTGGGAGCTAAGGCTTGAAGGTAAAGGGTTTTATGTGGACCGATATGAGGTTAAGACTTATGTTTTATCATTTAGGAATCACAAAATAAATACATAAAACATAATAAGTAAAATATAAACGATACATATTCTGGTGGCTAAAGATATAACGTTTTAAACACAGTGCAATCCTAACGGTAATACATACTGGTGAGGATTCCTAACAGTGAGGTAATTCTATCGGTGAGGTCCACTAATAGTGAGGTATAGCGGTGAAGTTCATACTGGTGAGTTATAACTGTGAGGATCCTAATAGTGAGGTTTCTGGTGGTGAGGTTTCTAACAGTGAGGTTTCTAAACGTGAGGTTTCTAAGGGTGACGTTTCTAATGGTGAGGTTTCTAATAGTGAGGTTTCTAACGGTGAGGTTTGGTTTGTACAAATTATATCATTCCTAACTCATGTCAAATGTAACTTAACCTATCTGAACTTAAAGGCTTGGTGAAAATATCAGCTAATTGATGTTCAGTACCTATAAATTCAAGAGTAATATCACCCTTTTGGTAATGATCTCTCAAAAAATGGTTCCTTACATCAATGTGTTTGGTCCTAGAGTGAGACACGTGGTTCTTAGAGATATTAATTGCACTCGTGTTATCACAGTTTATAGATAAATGTCTAAATTGATATCCGTAGTCCAATAATGTATGTTTTATTTACAGAATTTTTTCACAGCAACTACCAGTAGCAATGTACTCTGCTTCAGTAGTAGAAAATGCAAAAACATTCTGTTTTTTACTACACCATGATACTAACAATTTTCCCAATAAATGACATGTTCTAGAAGTTCCCCTTCAATCTAACTTGAACCAGAAAAGTCAGCATCTGAATAACTTATTAAATCAAATGATTTTCCTTTCAGATAGAATAATCCTATGTTAGCAGTATGTTTAATATATTTTAAAATTATTTTAACATCAAGAAAGTGTGAATATTTTGGATTAGCTTGAAATCTTGAAAACATACACACACTAAACATAATATCTGGTCGACTAGTAGTAAGATAAAATAGGCTCCCAATCATACCTCTGTAGTTGGTTTGATCCACTGGTTTTCCAGTTTCACCAGCATCCAACTTATAAGTGGTACTCATAGGTGTGTCACTTTCCATAATACTATCTAAACCAAAAAGTTTTAAAAGATCCTTTGTATACTTATTTTGATTTGAAATAATACCATTTTCATTTTTAAAGACTTGAAATCCAAGAAAATATTTTAGTTCTCCCATTAAACACATTTCAAATTAATTTTTCATACTTTTGAAAAATCAATACACAAAGTATTTTTAGAAGATCCAAAAATAATATCATCAACATATATTTTTACTATCAAAACATCATTGGAAATTATTTTAATAAAAAGAGTTGGATCATCAATCCCTTTAGAAAAACATTTGAAATAAGAAAATTACTAAGTCTATCATACCAAGCTCGTGGAGCTTGTTTTAACCCATATAAAGAATTAGAAAGTTTAAAAACTCGATTTGGAAAATGAGGATTAGTAAATCTAGGTGGTTGCTCAAGAAAAGTATCTTCAACTATAAAACCATTTATAAATGCACTTTTAACATCCATTTGATATAACTTGAAATTCATATGAGCAGTAATGGAAAGTATAATCCTAATAGCTTCTAATCTAGCTACAGGTGCAAATGTTTCCTCATAGTCTATTCCTTCCTCTTGAATATATTCTTTTGCAAATAGCCTTGCTTTGTTTCTAAATATGTTTCCTGATTCATCAAATTTATTTCTAAAGGCCCATTTAGTGCCTATGGTCAAAGTGTCCATAGGTCTGTCAACTAGTTCCCAGACTTTATTTCTTTCAAATTGATTTAATTATTCTTGCATAGCCGTTACCCAAAACTCATCATTGATTGCATCATTGATATTTTTAGGTTCTAACTTTGAATGAAAGGCTTGATGTTCAACCTGATTCCTTTGAGAAGATCTAGTCTGTGTCCCTCTATCAAGATTACCAACAACATTATCTAAATGATGATTCTTTAGAATCCTAGTTGATCAAGTAAAGGTAGGACTAGAAATTTTGGCTTCTTCTCTATGTTCGGGTTCACCAGGAGCAGATTCTGGAACATGTCTAGAACTAGTTGTTTTTACAACAGGTTCATTAATTTTATCATTAAGGTCCATAACAGACATATCTTCTTCAAGATTTTCAAAAGAAGGCTTAGGTTCATGTGGATCACTTTCATAAAATTTGATGTGAACAGATTCTTCCACACATTTAGATCTTTTGTTAAAGACTCTATAATATTTACTGGTTATAGATTAATCTATAAGGATTCCCTCATCACTTTTAGAAGCAAACTTGTCAATATTATCCTTAGTATTAAGAATATAGACTTTGCAACAAAAAACTCTGAAGTAACTAATATTAGGTTACCCATTATTCCACAGATCATAAGGGATGTTCTTAAGAACATGTCTCATCAAGACTCTATTTATAATATAACAAGCTGTATTTACAGCTTCATCCCAAAAATGAATAGGTAAATCATATTCATTGAGAATAGTTCTTGAAATTTCTTGAAGGGTTTTATTTCTTCTTTCTACTACACCATTCTATTGAGGTGTCCTAGGGGCCGAAAATTTGTGACTATAGCCATTGTGTGAGAAGTAAGATTCAAAATCGTGATTTTCAAACTCATGGCCATGATCACTTCTCCGGGTCTTCATCATAGATCCACTATGGTTCTCTACAAACTTGGAGTACACAATAAAGTAAGAACAAGCTTCACTTTTGTGAGAAAGAAAGTATACACAAGTGTATCTAGAAATGTCATCTACTAAGACATAGACATAGTGCTTCCCATTCAGACTAGAAACACTAGAAGGTCCAAATAAATCCATGTGAAGCAACTCGAGAGGTTGAGAAGTTAAAACTTCTTTCTTTGATTTAAAAGAAACTTTATGTATCTTTTCCCTTTTGACATGGATTACAAAATTTGGGAATTTTAGTTGAGGTAGGTCTTTTACTAAATTCTCCCTAGTTAGTTTTCTAAGTGAATGAATGTTGCAATGTCCTAATCTTATGTTCCACAATCAAGACTCTTTATGAAAATCATTTAAACAAGTAATGTTTTGTTTAGCTAAAGAATTGAAATCAACTGCATAAACATTTTCATTTCATCAACTAGAAAATACTACAATATTTTTAGAATTAAAAACATGACAAGAATCATTTTCAAATTTAACATTGAAACCATCATCACACAACTGAGAAATTTATAACAAATTGTATTTTAATCCATCATCAAATAATACATTAGAAATTAAAACTGAATCAGTGTTACCAATCTGGACAAAGCTGATTATTTTTCCTTTTGAATTATCACCAATGGTGACATGTCCTCCATCAACCTTTATTAAACTCTTGAAACATGAGTAATCTCCAGTAATATGCCTTGAACATCCGCTATCTAAATACCATATCTTATTATGGGAACTATTTAAGAAAGTCTCCTAAAAAACAGGTTTAGACAGAAAATTATTTTGGTACCCAGATTTTCTTAGGTCCAGACAGGTTAGCAAGAAAAACTTTTGGTACCCAGATTTGTCTAATGGGTCTCATAGATTCAAAATATTTTAAAAGATAAACTGTGTTTGATCTATAACTATGTTAATATCTCGTTGAGGCATAGGAATTTCCAAAAGAGGAACTAGCATCATTCTGTCCAGATTTAGGAATAAATTTATTTTTATTAATCTGTATCTATCTAGGCTGATAGCCTAAACCAGTGGTATATTTTGGTGCCACTTGTTTACCTAACATTTGTGTAAGTGTATATTTTCCATTTGTGAATTTCTCTATGTCCTTCCTTAATTTCTCATTAGACAATTTCAGTTCTGTATTTTCCTTAAGTAGTTGAGTATTATTTTTCTTTTCTATATCAAGTGCAGATTTAACAGAGTTGGTCAAAGCATGTTGTTTCTTCAAGGTTTTGTACTTGTCCTTCAATTCCTTACAGTTTTCTTCTAGAATATTACAATATTCAAATAATTCTTTACTAGAGATATTTTCAGATTTAGAATCAGAATCAACACCAGAATAATTTGAATTTAAAGCAAGAGTATCCAATGTTATCTCAGATGTGTTTTTCATGAAACACATGTTAGTTTTTTGAGATTTTATATCCCGAGAGGAATCAGAATCACTTAAACTGTCTTCTGAAGCACTCCTTGTTGCATTCATAGCTTTCATATATTTTTTTCCTTATAATCATACTTTTTCTTGAACTTCAACTTCAGGTAGTCAGCTTTCACATGTCCTTCCCGCTTGCATCTGTAGCAGACTATGTCATCACCCTTATCATATTTCTTCCAATCTTTCTTCCAATTTTTCTTCCAATCACCTCATTGGTCAAACTTTCCCTTAAAATTTGGTTTTCTTTAATATTTCTTCTTCCTGTAGAATTTCTTGAATCTCTTGGCAATTTGAGTCATCTCGTTATCACAATCATAATCTGAACATTAACATGTTGAGCTTTCAGCAGGTACAAGAACTCTCTCCTTGTCCTTAATCTTTGAGTCATTAGACTTAAATGACACTGACTACCTCTTTGGTTCATCATCTTCCTCCTTATTTACTTTCAACTCTACTTCATACATCATTAACTTACCAATCAGCTCTTTAACAGGAAGTGAACTTATATCACACGATTCTCTTATTTAAACTGATGTGCCTCTCTATCTCTTTGGCAGACACCTTAATATCCTCGTAATCTGTTCCTTAGCTTGAGCAACCATTCCAAGTGAGCTCATTGTATTTAAAATTTCGTTGAACTTGAGATACATGTAAAAAATAGGTTCATCATGATTCATTTTAAAATTATCATATTTAATAGTATAAGTGTTTAGTCTCATTTCCTTAACATTGGTTATTCTCTCATGAGAAACATCCAAAGTATCCCAAATTTCATAAGCAGTTTTACAAGCAGATATTTGATTAAATTCTTCATCTCCTAAAGCACAATATAGGGCATCCATTTCTTTATAATTATTATTGTAAGTAGTTGTCGTAGGATCATCCCAAGTAGTTCTTTTAGTCTATGGAATCTTATACTAAGTCTCTATAGCAGTCCAGATATCAAAACCCATACTTTCTAAATGAATTTTCATTTTCAGTTTGCACTGGGCATAATTAACACCATTAAAGAAAGGTGGAATGTTGGTAGAATCACCTTATAGTCTATTATACATAATTAGATTTTAGAATGTATTTTTAAAGATATAAAATTTAGAACTAACAGAAATTTAAGATCATTAAGATATAACTAAAATCACAGTTGAAAAAGAGAGTATTTGAAAATCCTTTAGAAAAACAACATTTGATACCAAATGTTGGTCAGAGTGGATACTCAAGAGGGGGTGAATTGAGTTCCAATTAAAATTTCTGTTAAAAACATTATGATTAAAATACCCCAAATTAAATAGTAAGCTAAACTGTAGTGAATTTATAAAGATTGTAAGTTTGCAATTAGTTACTCAAGAGATTTATTATTTCTCAGTTAACTCAATATGACGATTAATTAACTTTTGAAACTAACTTACTGGCTAACAAAAGTTATAAACACTTTATAGTTTAACTATCATAGTTACTTTAAAAATAGATTTCTATTTAAAGTACTTAGCAGTGGAATATTCAATATTGTTTAAAACAAAATAAATAAGCACAACAGTTTTAACCAAAAGGTTCAGTCTCAAGGTGAGAATCAGTCCTCTCAAATAGTTTATATAAACATTGATCCACACCCAGGATCAAGGTAAACAACAGTACAAATATTGTCAATGTCCTATGACCTATACGACAGTTCTTCATGGGAAAACAAAAACAACAACACATAGGCTGTCCAGGTCCTATATGACCTCTACCACTATCCACAGTGGGATACAAGAGAGTTATAGAAGTTTTGAGTAAGGATTTAGAAATCCTTCAGTTTAGAATAAGATTCAGTGTGTGTATTGAATATACATAGTACACACACTACTCAAAAGTAAGTAAAAGAATCACTGATAAGGAGTAGATATGAGTTTATAATGCTCTAGTGATTTGAAGTGAAACTCTGGACTCATTTTGATTAAACAGAAATGATTCTGAGTCCTTCTCTGGTATTTTTCTTGAAAAACAGAGTGTCATTTTTGTCCCTTCACATCCTGTGTGGATGTTCATCTCGAGTCAGAGAGTGTTCTTTGTAACACTTGAGCTTCTACTTTGAAGACTTCTGCTTGATGTGTAAGAGAGTTCTTTGAGTTCTTCTCGTGTTCTTCTTTTTTTAGGTATCATACACTAGCACATGTATATTCCTATTTTTTTTCTTCATTAGCTTGATCTTTCTTTTATACCTTGAGTTCCGGTAATGGAAATTATTACCTTTTTATAGGTATGAGGTACGGTTCCTGAAATTCCAAACAATATCATTAATTAATAGCACGTGCATTAAAAACATAAAATATGACTGTTTTCTAAAAAAACAAATAGAAATAGAGTTTAGAGAAATAGTGGATGGTTTCCATTAGTAGCTATTAATCCTTCTAATGGTAGCTTTCTTAAATCGGTTGATCCTTCTATTTGTAGCTCCTTCTATCGGTAGCTTCTTCTATCGGTAGCTTCTTCTATCGATAGCTTCTTCTATCATTAGCTTCTTCTATCAGTATCTTCTTCCATCGGTAGCTTCTTCTATCGGTAGACTATGTAACGGTAGCTGTCTGTCTGTATCAGCAGACTTGTATTGGTAGACTTTGTCTTTCGATCGATAGACTTCCTATCGGTAGCTGTGTGTCTGTCTATTTGTATCAGTTGCTTGCATCAGTAACTATGTACCAGTGATGTTGTGTCACAGGAATCTTGTTCTATCAGTGACCTTTACTTATCGATAGACTATGTACCGGTAGGTCTGTATCAGTCGACTTGTGCATACAAGTAGACTTGTTCTATCGGTAGCTGTTATGCATATCGGTGACCTTATCCATATCGGTAGACTTGTTTATCGGTGTACTTTGCCTTATCAGTAGCTGTATATCTATTTGTATCGGTGGACTTATTTTGTAGATATTAGTGAACTTTATATCGGTATCTCTTGATATAACAATAGTTCTTTCTGTTTGTCTGTATCAATAGCTAAGTGCATACTGGTGGACTTAACACTTATCTGTTCTATACAAAACATATACAGATTTAGTTAGGATTACTTCAAAGTTTGTATAAACATAGAAAAACATTAACATATTCCACTAATTATTGTGATATTTTTTTCCACATAATTTAGCATATATATATAGGATTATAAACACATACTAAAACATGATTGAGATTATCAAAACATATTAAGTCATGATTGTGATTATCAAAACAGGTGAGGTTAACACTATTATATTTCTTATTGTGGATTTATTATTTCTCAAATTTTCATTTCACTATATTAAAATAATAGAAATGGTTTCATTATTATACTAGTATTTTATTATAATTATGTTATAATAAGTAACCTACCTCCCCTCATCCATTAAGAAAAATGAAAACATGATTAATGTGTTGTGCAGACTATAGCCCGCACTAACAAACATGCTTTCTTTTCCTTTACTCCCAAAAATTTATTGTTTTAGTTCATATTTTATGGGACCATATGATATATATGTGTGTGTATATATATATATTATCATTAATATTTTACCTATTTAATAACACGAAAACTAACAATCATTATAAGGTACTCCTTCAATACTAGTAAATTACTCAAAACTAGTTCACTGTTGTATTAATATTTAAAAAACAACAATAAA
Organism: Viscum album; assembly: GCA_963277665.1. Lineage (NCBI taxonomy): Eukaryota > Viridiplantae > Streptophyta > Magnoliopsida > Santalales > Viscaceae > Viscum > Viscum album. The sequence goes on along the minus strand of OY728162.1, from coordinate 910,428,678 downwards.
AATAACATGTAATGGAATTATTTGATTATAATTAATTTTAAAACACTAATTCTAGTATCTTTAATGGTTTTTAAATTATTATAATTTTGAGAAAAAAGGAAGATGGACATTCTTTTTATGAACCAAATTCAAAATGGTTAAGATTATCTACACTCAATATTGTAAATATATTATGACAATATAATACAAGAAGAAAAATGTTATTAATGATAATTATAAATGAAAATCTATATGAATATGGTTCAAAAATTTATAATTAATAATATTATATTTATGATATTGGAGGAAAAATAACTTCTGTGGAAATCAATGGTAAAGGTTAGGGACATGTTAAATCAAACTTCAATCATTGAGTTATAAAATTTCATAATAGACATCATTATTCCAATAATTTCCATTTTTATTGATTTTATATATTTTTTATATGGAAAATTATTTTTTAACCAAATCGATTTTAATAAATGTTTTTATTTTCTTCTTGTTTTTTAAAAAAGGAGCATTTTTTAAAAGAGACTCATAATAAATAATTTTTCAATTAAGAATATAAAATGATTTCAAGAATAAATTTTCGTGATTTATTTTTAGTAATATTTAAATTATCTATCCCTAATTGGGTGATATTTTAGGTTTCTCCATATATTTTTAAAATTATGTTTTTAATTTGGGAGATCAATTTTTTAGTATCAAAAGATTTATTACATGATGTTATTCAATACCATTTCAATATTTCATGAAACCCGTCTTTATTTCTGTGGGTACTTTATGAAAGGTGAGTGATTAAATTTTAGATATTTTATCAAACCCATCTTTATTTCCATGGGTTATTTATGAAAAGTGATCAATTTACATTTGGAAGGTTTATGAAATCAATTTTATTTCCATGAGTTCTTTATGATGCTAAAAGTGAATTATTTCTAAGTGTTACATTTAATTATAGATGAATGATTTGTGGGGTCCTATATCACCCTCCAATATATTGGTTAATAGTTTATACTACATGGGATAGTTATTCATGATTATATTTTAGTTTCTTGTAATAAGGGGAACTAGTGGTGTGGCACATTAAAGTAATATTTCCCTATGATAATTTTTATTCCATTTCTAAATGAAGTTGTTAATTAGGGTCTTATGCTATCATTGTTCATGGTTTATATTAAATTCCTCTAGGCCTTGTTATATATATTATGTTTCCACGATAAGTTTTCTTACCTTCAGTTCTTTTTACATGTATTTTAAATCTCACCTATATGTGATGGTTACCATTCATGATGTAATGAAATTTATCTTATACTAATGTTTTTACATATTCTTTCAAACTCACCCTTGATGAAATTTTTATTCACCACTTTATTATGTTTTCATTCCCAGGTTATGAGGATGATTCTAATTAATGATATTTCTTAAAGATGGATTTTTATGGTTCCTTTAAGGAGAAGTGGTTTCAAGTATTTTAAAATATTATGATTATGTATATTTTCTATAAAAATACTAAACATATCCGTATTTTGGATATTATTATTTATAAAATGAAATATTTATTTCAAGTAAAAGATGTAAAATAAAGGCATGTTTTACTATGGTCACTATAGTGTATAAGGGATGGGATATACTTCTAATAGTATTTCAATATGAATTTTCTTGATTTATATCCTCAGGTTTATGATGTGAATAAAAGTTTGGACTTTCACATATAGAGAGGGTGTTGTAAGATACCTCCTTGAGTGAGAGGTTATTTTTTTGGATGTGATTGTGAGGCACACCCTAAGTTAGAGGGTAGTGGACTAAATGATATGGCATGATACTAGATGTAAGGACAAACTCTCTCTGAGAATGTCATGGTAGGGTATATCGTAAGTGATAGGGTATTGGTCCAACATGGAATATTAGGACTCAAACCAAGAGATTGGGTACTAGAATGGGAAATATTTATTGAGAGAATTTTGTAAAGGATGTGATTTTGAAACCCACCCAGAGTGAGAGGAGAGGATTCAATATGTTTTGGAATTAGATTTTATGTATAGTTCCCACCATGGGGTAGGGTTTCAGCATAGACCACCTTTTTGAGGGGGTATTAGCCTAGGATATGGAAGTGGGTCCTTACCCTAAGTGATATGGTAGAGGATAATACATTATAAAATTTGATCAAGGTTTAATGTGAACTATAACTCGAAAGATAAGGTAGTGTTCATGGATTGGTCAGATTCCTTGACATATATTATTGGATGTGGGTTGGGATTGTGATATGAGCTGACATATTATTCTAACATTGGTTGAGAGAGTTAGGCTCAGGTGTCCTTGATAAATGGTTAGCATACGATAACATGACATGCATTCTTGTATGTCATGTTTCTTATTTATTTATTGCACATGTTCTTACACAAGTGTATAACGTAATCTTATAGGGTCACTCAGTGATAAAATATTGAGATGTGTCTTTCATACCATTCATGGGAACCCCATTGTGTGTGAAAACCAAATTTTTCTTATGTAGTACTGGTCATAGTTTTCATGGTGGATTGGGATATAGTAGCTCAACATTGTTTAGAGATGGGGTTAACGTAAGGCTTAGAAATATGTTGGATACTATCTTGTTTTTTTTGTCATATGAGTTAATCACCAATTTGAGATATAGGGATGTATAATTAAATGAATGTTTTGATAAATTGTAACATCATGTGTGAATATTTTCTTATTTGTTATGATTTGGAGTTATTTCCACACTTGTCTACTCTTATTATCTTTTGTGGATGTTTTTCAATTATTTATAGTTATTAAAGTTCTCATTTTGAGGGAATAATATCCCCAATATTTTATTTGGACTCTCATCACTCTAATGTGTCTACTAGTGTATATATATTCAAATTAGAGGTCACACAATGCTCATATTATGGTTTTGTTCAAGAGATTTTATACAAATAATTAAAATATCAGTTTAGAGATTCTATTATTTTTTTCAGACTATTTGAGGACTGTAATTTGGATATAGGAATTTGTTCAATATTAGGATGGATGTCTAGCAGGAGAGTTACAAACACAATTTTAGTTGCAAGACTTGGTTACTAGGTTCATGGGATTCTTGTTCTTAGTTTTGACTTTAATGGTTGAGATATTTTATTTGTGTGATGTATTTATTTGATTTCTTTTTTCACTTATTTTTCTCTTAGAAAAGAGTAGAAAGAGGCATGTATACATGCATAATATTTGAAAAGTAGATCTTACAAGACATTTATATGGTTGTGTGTGGTTATGTATACTAATAATTGGGGTTTCTATCTTTAAAGTGTTGACAATAAATTATATAGTACTTTCTTATATAACTTTTTTGTGTCACTCAACTTAGCTGAACCCTGATGTTTATTTATGATAGTTCATGTGAATATTATCATTGGATATTATCAAATTATGCTTATATAATCCATGTTGTATTGGATATATAGTGACACTTGATGGGTTGGTTAGTGAATAGGATGCCTTATTGATGGATCTAAAAATTTGGTGTATGCCTTAGATATGGTTTAGAATAGGAAAAAATTACCTAGGTGAGTTAGATTACCTTGACATGTTAAATGGAAAGGTATATATGATTCATTTTTCTTTGATGTGAAAATCAATTAGAGTAATTTTGGTATCATGGTTATGAATAGAGGGAATTATCATTTACATTCCTAACCCTATTTGTTTTGGATTTGGTTTTTGAAGGGATAATGGATGGTGATCTAAGATGCTCAAGTCTAGGATGGAAAGAGTATGGGTATACATCTTATTATTTTGGTTTTCCACTCTAATTGTTGGTGATTGTGTGGTAGTACATGAAATTAGTGACATTTTAGGGATTCATTATGTAGGAAGTTATGAAGAGTGATTCAAGAATTTTGTCTGAAATATGAAGGATGAATGAATGCTATATTAGAAGTATGATCCTAGATCGGATGATATGTGACTCATGGGGGTGTGACTTTGGTTGCATGACTGGAAGATAAGAATGTGTATAAATTCTTTTTTTTGGTCAAGATTAATAAGGATATTGAATTATAACTTATTATTTTTTTTAAGGAATTCACACTTCTTCAGAGAGGAGGAGAATGCATTTTGTTGTGGAATATGATGTTAATCCCAACAGAGTAATGTCACATGATTATCAATTACATGTGGTTCCTAATATAATGTGAAATTTGAAAATAGGTTTTCTATGAATCTGTTGGGAATTTTATTGAGTCTATAAGAACATAAGTTGTTTAGTGATGGTGGTGTAATGGTGGTGAATACTTCTAGTTACTATCTTCTCAAAGGAGTGTCATGGGGATCTTGGGTGTCTTTGGTAAGTGGTCACTCTTTGGGTAGGGTGACCATTGCAATTGTTGGGACTCCGACAGCAATGGTGGTCTGAGTTTTGATGAGAAAGGAGGAGTTCCAACTATCATGAAATGGGATTCCCATGAGGACTAGGAATGTAACTAAACTACATAAATGTGGTTTTAATTGATACATAATATTTGTTGATTGTATTGAGATATTTCAGTGTTGGACACATTTTTTGGGGTATCGAGGCTGAGTGATGGATTATTAGTGTAGTTTCAATACCATAGGTCATGAAACATGATTTCATATTTTTAGTTATGTGATAGATATTTATTTCATAGAGATGATGAGTATGGAAGAGGAAGAGTAACACGTGAGTGATATCAGAGCCTATTTGGAATTTTTCTAGAGAAGTGGTTAAAATGAATCTTTTTAGTGGGGAACATACCATTAAATGTTATAGAATATAAGTCTCACTACGATTGGATTTATATTAAACTTATAGGATGGAATTCTTAGTAATCCAATGATTTATCATGAATTAGGATTCTGGTAGGAACTTTCGTATGAGTAGATTTATAATGCATGGTCATTGTGATCGGTAATAGATATTATTTGGGACTTGAAAATATTGTTTATTGGTTCATTGAGGAGATGATAAGAATACCTATATTGTAGGGATCATTGAAACAAAAGTATATGTATGACCGTCATATAAAAAGTTTCATGAATGTAGTCATACTGTTGGAGTGGTGTGTGATATCCCACGCATTACACTGATGAGTTAGAAGAAATCTCCATTAGGTTCCATAAATAATAAAATAACTTGGGATTTAGTTTTACGGTTAAAAAATAGTCAGTAACTGGTAGGATGCCCTTGAATGTATTATGTATGATCCAGGAGTGAATCGGATCGAAGGTACATCATTGTTCACAAGTGGAGTTTGATAGTGGATTTTTTTAGTTGAGGATCCCTCTATGTTATTTAATTTAGTGACTTGTTCATACCCATGTGTTACAATTTAGATTATTTATTAACACCTCTATTAGTATAAGAATTGTGATTATGTGATATAGTGGAACATTGGTAGGTGATGTTTAGAATTATAGAAAAGTGTCGACCCTGAGAGGGTCCATTAATGTTTTTTTCATGTAATTAGGTATAATGAGGTTGAAACTGTATCAATTAGGTTATATTATATGTCATTACAAGTTTCAAATATTATATAGTAAATTCTCGATTGAAGGTTGGTATATCTAGGATCAATGCTTGGATGGTGAAAATCAATATGAATTAGTTTAGGATCAATATTAGAGATATGTAGAAGATTCTGATAAATGAATTGGACATTAAGATTCTTTTTTGGTGCTTATTAGATATGCGAGGCATTTAAAAGGAATTTTTAAATTACTGGTGTAATTTTGAGTTATTACAATATAAAGGAAATTTGATATTTTGTTACTGAATTAGAGATTACTTAATTAATCAGATTCATATTTGTGTACTGAATTTTTTTACATCTTTTAAAGATGTTGTAAGGTTCTTTTTTGTGGTTGAAGAGGTTTCCTGGGTGATTTTAAAAGTTTTGGGGTATGTTCATGGTGTCCCTACATCAAAAATAAAGTAGTAGGGGTCCACTGAATAATTTTCCTGGTGACAATTGATTCTCATTATCCTGTCCAGAGGGAAAATACCCATTTCAACTCCCCTAACCACCCAATTTTGATTTATGAGGTGTTATATAGGGGTTTGGGTACTCAATATAGCTTGATCGAGTACCTAATAGTCATTTGTGTGGTTTTTTATTTGATTAAATAAAGTCATATAACAAGTGAACCCCTTTGGATTCTATTGGGGGGAACATGAATGTCCATTTATACCAACCATTTAACTATCTTTCACCCACTCTTCATCTTTTAAGTTACCCTTGATGTAGGGTATTTCATAATGGTTCCTATGAAAATTTAGGTTCTAATTCTATTTCTTATTCCTCTATTTTTTATCCTATAGTTTTTTTAATATTTTGTTGATTCGGGCTATGGATTTGGGTGATGATTCTATAGGAGCACGGTGGAATCATCAGGATCTAAGTGTTTTTTTGTAATACATATAATATGTTCTTTTAAAGATATTTTTATATCTTCATTCATAATGTAACATGTCTATTGATGGTGATTTATTTCATAATTGTGTTAGGAGCATGTCCAAGACCTTCTATGTGTCTTTGGTGATAGATTTAGTGTGATAAGGTGGATCAGTGACTTTGAGGAGGTTATGCCTCAGTGAAAAAAAAGATTATAAATATTATAATTTGTTTTTTAATTAATTATAAATTATTTCAAATTAATTTAAATTTAACTATTAGATTTAGATAGGGACTCTATCCTTGATGTGGCTTGGCATGGGATTGTCTAATGATGAGAAGAGCTTGGAAAATGAGGTAAGTCCATTTATAAGATGGGAATGGATGGTATGAATTAATTACATAATTTATTATGCATTATTGTTTACTCTATATAAGAATATGGGTTTAAGAATAATAGATATGGATTTAGAGTGCCCAATATTGAGATGTTAGGTGGAATAGTTCTTCCTAAATTAAGAGAAATTGCTACATTTTTCTAAGTATTTTGGAAGAACCCGGTGGGTTACTACCAAGGGGGAATGGGTATAAATTTGGTTTACTAAATACCTAATATAGATCTTGGGGGTTATTATGAATTGGGAAGAGACTATGTTTGGTTCCTAGTACTAGTATAACAGGAATGAGAAGCTTAAGGCTTTGGATGAAATGTGAGTTGTCCATACATCTCACACACAGTTGGGAATACACTTTTGAGGGAGTATTAAATTTGGATGTCTCAAACAATATGGATAATTTATCCTATTATTGATGTGGTTTATTGGAGAGTTTTTCTTCTTGGTTATATTCTAGAGATATATCATAATGGTGGTGTGATATGGGACCTAGGTATGGGTCACAGGAAATATCTGGAAGTTAAGTAAATGAGTTTCCAATGGACCTTGAAGGAATGACCATCGAATTTTGTATGGAGATCAACATTTTGATATTAATGTAGCAATTGAACAGTGGTTAGACCCATTCTATTGAGTCTAGGGTTGGGTTGGGTCTATAGGTCGGCGTGTCACTATGAGGTGATGAGTGTGGGTTGGTATCAATGAGTTGATATCATACTTGATCTTTGAAAACCAGTTGGGGTCCAATAGAGAAATAGAGGATTGTTGATGGGTTTTATTTTTTGACTAGGAATGTTGGAGTCTATTTTCATAATTTAGTATTTGATACTAGGTGTGTGATTATATATACATAGAGATGTGAGGCATGGTCATAAAAGAATAGTGAGAGGTTGTGAGATAGGTATATAATGTATGGATGGTATGAGAGGCTATCCAATGGAATGGTCTTTCATATATGAGCTATTAGTGTTCATGTGGGATGGGATATATTCCCATGATAATTTTCTTGTGAATATACCAGACAGTTATCATGTGGTTGAAGATGGGAATTGATGATAGTCCTCAACTTTTGTGTGAGGATTATAAAGTGGACCATACTAAGTGATAGGGTATAGGTTCATAATGTGATTATGAGACCCAACCTAAGTAGTACGGATGTTTTCATCATGATATTTCATGGGATTAGATTTGATGGAATTCCCTGAGTGATCATCTATTAAAAGGGACTACCCTAAGTGGGAGGATATTGGTTCATAATTTGATGCTAGGTCTCTCTATGAGTGGGAGGGTGTCGGAATGTTAAAACATTGGTGAGTGTATTTTGTCGGTGATGTGGTATGGAGACCCACCTTTAGTGTGATTAGAATGTATAATGTCATGTTTCATGGGATTTGATGATTTTCTTCACCTTTCGTGACAGGGTGTTTGAATGGACCTCTTGAATGGGAGGGTATTTTTCGAGAAAACAGTTATGGGACCCTATCGTATGTGAGTTGGTAATGTTTTTTTAAGAAGATTACTTGGACAAAGATTATAATACCAATTTATTAAAAAATAAATAGTTACATAATTCTGAAGAATATCATTTTATAAAAATTTCTTACATAATGAGAAATCTATTCAGAAAGGAAGATCATCCAACCATATAAGATTCGGGTCTTGGTGTTCTATTTAGCAAATGATTACCCGATGCGCCTTCTTATATGTCAGGAATCTAATTTATTTATTTTTATGATGTATACATATTTTTTCATTCCATATATTATGAGAACATAGTAAGACATTTCAAATATGTATTTCTCATTACCTGCACGGGCACCCTAGTTCACATACAGGCCTCATGTCTATTGTGAATAATTGGGCATAGTTTACACTATAGATTAGTCTTGAGCATATCCCTAGTTTATTTAGATTAGTTTTATGGGATATTTTGTTTGTTGTGTGTCTTCTTGTATATTTTTTTCATTATTTTGTTGTATATTTGATCATACTAGATGAAGATCTACTAATTTTTTGATATAATGACTACATTGTCTGTTTATTATAGTATGCATTCATGTTTATTGTTATTGTTTTCTTTAGATGTAATTCCACATATATTTACTTCATTTATATACCATCAATGATGTTTGATAATTTACTATTATTAATATTATATCTTTTTAGAGTATAGTATCTCCAATTTATATTGTAAACTCTTTTCTCAAGTCTATAGCATTGAAATATGAGGAGATAGGCCTTATATCATGTGGCACTCTGGATAGGGTTCAATTTAGGGTATTTTATTTTGCAAATATAATATTCATACAATGAGAAATTAAGATGAAAAATATTGGGTAAATGAACCTACTTTTCCATCACTTCCTAAAATATGTGCAATTCCATGAATGTAAATGTCAGTTACTTTAATCCTTGAAGAGTGGGAGGTGGTGCGTCACACAATCATGTTTAAATATGACTTGATCGATGATTGTATCATGGATGTAGTCTGAATATGTATATGTTATATCATCTTCTCAAATTTTACATATATCCCAAAATTTAGATACATAATTTATTAGTGGAGAAAAGAAAATTAGAATAAAATTCATTATTCATTATTCTTGATAAGAAGTGAGACATTTCAAAGAAAAGATCATTTTTCTTATTTGAAATCATATGAATAACACTTATTTTTTGTTAAATTAGTTAATAGTTAATTACAATTTTAAATCTACTTATATATTTTATGTACTGATTGTACCAACAAATGTTATCAATATTGATGTAAGATCGTTAGCTTTTAGACACCATAATGTTATTCACGAATGTAAATCTCTAGTGATCATTTGAAATTAATTTTTTATGGATACTTGAGTAGTGAACTTTTGAACATGACATTATGGTGATATATTTACTATAAAAAAAAGAAAAATATTCAATTTTATTATATAGCCATACCCGATATGAAAATGTATCTTATTTTGGAGTTGAAAAGAAAACAAAAAAATTTGATTATTACTCACATGGTTGAATCACTATTATGTAATTCAAGTAGTTTGATCCAATGACATGACATGGAGGATTTAATGATAATTGTGGGTTTAGAGTTTTTTACACGAGTCACTTCCTACCTTCTGATGAGTTATATATTTTTTAAATGAATGTATAAACACGTGTATATGTTAAAGATCATCTATAACTTGAAATCAGTTTCACTGTTGAAATAATCCCAATATATGTTATTTATTATAGTGTGGATAAAAATAAAACATCAAATACCCCAATTTTTCTATACTGAAATGTTTCATATAATCACTCATATGCTTCAACTGTTAGAGTTTATTTCAAACATGATGTACTGATGGTTAATTTATAGATGAAATTATATTTTTTTTTAAACCTATATTTTATTTCCAAACATTTTTCTCTAGTAACAAGAAAATAAAAAAATTTAATTTTAATTATATAAATACAATATTTCAATTTTTTGATATATTTTTTGGAATTAAACTGAAATTCTAAAAAAATATTTTGTGGAGTTATGCTTGAGTATACTAAACGTAGAGATATTGTTAGTGTTAAAGATTGTTTGATTATTTGTTTGCATGTTTTTAATGTTAAAAATTACTCACGCAATTAAATTATATAATTAAAATTTTCCATATCATTGTTAACTTCTGGTATACTCATGATTGCTTCATGATCATTATTTTATTGTTATATGTTTTGATGTTTTTTAATTGTAGTTCTTTTTAAAAAGTACATTAAAATGACTCATATGGTTTTTAAAATGATAAATACAAAAAATAAATTAATTCCTACACAAACTAAATTGAATACTTTAGAAACCTATATTGATGTTTATGCATATTCTAGAATGATGTTTAATAAATATAGTTAATGATTACACAAGTTTATATTACCATTACATAGATATAAATGAACATTGTGTACAAGTAAACTCCCCTTATGCAAACATAATAATGTTCCTTAATTAGATACAAATAAAAATTATATAGATATAAATGACATTTACATATATAAAATACTTTATGTTGATATAAATTACATTTATGTAGATATAAAAATGATACTTTTGTAGATGGTCCTTATGATGGTTTTTTAAGACCTTTATGTAATATAGTCTATTTTATCTTTAGAGGGAACCAATACATTCTACTTTTACATATAATAACTACTTTACCTTTTTTCAATATCTATTTTATCTTTAAATAGATTCTATAAACCTTTACACTAATGTTTTTTATAATTGTGAACATTATAATTCCCCATAACTTAAACAAACCATAATTACATAACTCTTAACAGAGGTTTCACTTGATTATATTTTGGTGATATTTTTATTTTATAGTTTTATAGAATTCATAAAACATTGCACATCAAAACAAAACAATACATAGTGCACACTTCAAATCAATGTCTATTATATTAAAAAACATGATTCTAAAATCTAAACTAATGTTTCATTCAAAATTTATCCCCTTATTTTAAGTTAGATACTGATAACCGAAAGTGGTTATTTGTTATAGTTCCCACTCATCCTTTGTCCCTATGAAACAAATTTGAAAAAATGGCATGATAAAAGAAAAACTAAGATATATATATAAAATAAAATCCATCAATCCATTTGAAATTCTTGAACAATATATAAGGTTGTTTTCCCTTTCCCATAATAATATTTGAGTTTAAAATAATCACTTACTCATGAAATCAATATTGATATGATATATTTTCATAAAACATTTAAAAATAATGTAGAAAAGAAAAATTAGAATTTTTGAGGGATTCTTTAAAAAAACATTAGACATTCTCCTTGAAAACAACCATTTTACTCGGGTGACACCATAAGCATTATTTTAAATTAAAACTCATTTTCTTGTATTATGAAATCAAAATATTTCTATAAAACCCATAAATAAATAGAATATGAAATATATCCAAGGATAAAAATACAAATAATCTCATTTATAATAAAAAAAATTAACAATAATGTATTTCATAATTTAATACATAATAGTCACACCTTTAAGGCCTTTTACAAATACAATCAAGTCCTTTTTCTAATATATAATAAATAATTGGGAAGAAAAAAAACAAATTCCTAAGCTTGTTTGTTTAATGAGACCAACTAATGCAATAGAGGGTTATCTCTAATTTTTCCCCTACTGTCAATTAAAACATAAAATTCATTCATCACATAAAATAATAGGACAGCAACACAATACATAATAAACATAAACATTCATGTTGAAAAACTATTATATGATGAAGAAGACGATTTAGTTTTTTATTGCACGATATGTCTCATGTTTTATAAGAATTTAGAATACTAATAGAAGAAAATAAAAATCTTAGAGATTAAAATTCACCCAAACAAAAAATGGTTTTGATGATTAAAAAAATATTCATAAATTATAAGTTGAACGTATACATGGAAAATTTTTCATAAGAAAAATATTATTTTAAGAGTGCCTATGTATTATAAATCTGTTTCTAAGAAAAATTGGTATCCTTGTTTATTTTAACATATGTGATAATGATAAATTGATGAAAATGATTTCTTATTATTTTTAACTCTATATTAAAATGCATTACATGGCCATTGTAACTAAAAATGTTGTTAGTAGTTAATTCTGAATAATAATGCATTAATTGTTTTATCTCAGATGAGCTCCAATGTTATATGAATTCACTAAGTATGGGTTCCAAAAATTATGTAAGGAAATGAGGGAAAACTAAACCAATCTACCTTCCCATGTAAGTATAATTCATATAAAAAATATTTATATTCATTGTTATTTTAATTATTTGGTATGGTGGCATAATAACTAATCAATAAGTTTTTAATTATGGGAATGAGAAGGTAATATGTTTTTTCTCATTTACTCACATATTCATAATAAGTATTTATATAGGAATTATTTGAATATCATTTATTATATTTTTTGTGTACCCTAGAGTTTTATTTGGTTTATGGTTTATCGGTATTTTGTATAGAAGGTTTTTTAAATCAACAATAACTTCATTATCTAAATTCTAAAAAAATGGAACAATATGAGAAGATCCAATTATAATGCGTAATGAATATAATTTTCTTAGATACTATTCAGTTAAATTTAAATACATAAACATTTATTTTAAAAAGTTTTTTTCTTTGAAATTATTTAAAAATAACCCCATATAAATTGTATGACATAATGAAACCTAATATTTGAATTTTTTTAGTTTCTTGGTGTAGAACAATATTTTTAATACTAAGTATAATTTATATAAATCTGATCCGAAAAAATAAGAATGGAATTTTAATAAAATATACTACTTTTAGTAATGATTTTATAGTATCTAATAATAGATCTTTGACATTAAAAGAAATTGGGAGTATAAACTATGCTTAATCTGGTTTTAAAATCAGAAATATGAATTTAGAGAAAATAGAAGAAGAATTTAATGATTTTATTTTTAGTGTAAATCAACCTCAAAATATTAATGTTTACATTTAAAGAGATGATAATCCTTATCACTACTAGAAAACAACCTTTTGGTATCATTAGTTTTTTATTTTTAACATTTTTTAAAAATTGACATTGAAATAGCAAATGATAAAAATAGATGTTTCCACATCAGTTATTTAAATCTGACATAAAAACAATCAACATCTATTTTTGTATTAAAATTATTTTAAAAGTATAAATAAAATCAATTTTTGATACTTTCGATGATTTTTTTCTAAAACTGAGATTTAATGTAAAAATAATACTTGGGTGTTGTTTTAAAAAAGCAACATTGAAAACCAAATAATGCACCTTAGTGTCAACATTTTATAAAACTAAAATGTAAAGTGTTAAATATTTGACTTTCAACATCTATTTTAGAAAAAAACTAATATTGAATGTATGAAATTAGTTTTAAAATAATCAACTAACCCAATTTCCCCAACACTTTTTACTTGATTTGGATATTTTAAATAGCATAAGACAACGAAAACTAGTAAAAATACTTGATGTGTAATCTTCAATCAAAAGAAAAATGAATAAAAGGAACTATTATAAAAATTAATAATAACAAAAAAAAATAAAATTCCACATGTGGGTAATGGTTTCGTCCATATATAATGAAAAATTATTTAAAACCTCTAAAAATAAGGAATGTTATAAAATTCACAAATTATACATTTTGATTTAAAACTAGAAAATTATGATGAAACTAACCTTATGAAAATATGTCTCTTTCCCAATTATAATAATCTCAAACATCAATCATAAAACATAGTAAGCACATTCTTCATTTAATTTTTTATTATGACACTACAATTCTGAAACATTACCTTCAAAGTATGAACAAAATTATAAATGTATGGAACAATTTCTATTATCTAATATAAAATTTATTTACCTACACTTTCACATATTTAATTTTTTGGATCTTTTACCATCAATTGAACACCATAAAATTCTTCCAAATACCTATATTTTCATATATCAACAAAAAACCATATATAACACCAAAATTTAATATTAAATGATATATAGAATAAAATGAAACATATATTCTTAAAAACTTATAAAAATATTTATAAAATTTACCCAATAAAGATAAAATATATATATCATACATTAATATGGGAACATTAAATCTAGCATAATATAAAGAAACATAGCCTAGTATCCTAGATCAGGTAGATACTTTATTAAATTATCGCTATATACAAGGAATCACATCTCAAGGAGCTGAATAGTATATGTAAAATCACAGATAATTATAAAATAAGACCATTTCATATCTATTAATATTTTTTAAATAAATATACATTTTAATTTAAATGGTATGTTATTTCTAATAGCGTACCTAACACACAAAAATGGGTTTCTCTTAAATATTATGTTTCACATAAGACTGAGTTATACTGATAAATAATATATTTTTAATATTACTATTTTAAATGGTAGTAATCACCTAGTCATTGTATTGTGGGAATGAACATAAATGACTATATTATGTTTACAAATGTTTATAAAATATTTCATACTTTCTTCCAATAATTTTTAGAGACTTAAATTAGAATAAATCCAATTTTAAGCATAAAATACTCTAATAATTTTAAAAGCTAGTTTTATCACCTTTTGATGGAGAACCCTTTTTAAATCTAGTTTTTTTTCACTTTTATAAATTCTATTTGACAAAAGAAACTTCTAATTTAGAATAGGCACATAAAAATTTACTTTTCTTGATTTTTTGTTATTTTTATGATTATATTCATTTTTTAATGAATAGTGAAAAATAATGCATTTTAATTCAAAAATGCATTTTCTTATATTCTATTATAATTATAAATTATCCTTTTACATTATTTTAAGGTGTAATTAAGTGAATTTTTTATTATTTAATCCAATGTAGTTAATTGGATTCAATTTCAAATTAAAATTAAATAGAAAAGAAATGTGAACTTTTGAATGTTTTACTTCAAAAATCGTTTTCTCGATCCATAAATGGGAATAGAGTTTAGCATAATTTATCAACATCATTGAATTGAATTTTTAAAAATATAAATACATGGTTGTAATTAGTATAAAAAAAATTTTCCAATAGGATAAAAAAAAATTGGTGAATAGTATCTTTAGGATTTTATTTACCACGGTTAAAGGTAAACATGGTAATTAAAGGTAAAATTAATATTATAAAGTTATAAACTTACCGCAACAGTTGTACTAATGTTATGTTATGATTTATTATCAACCATTTCCATTCTTGTGCCTAAATGGTGACCATTGAAATCCCCTTGGGTGTGATTATGACATTTATAACATTTCATTTTAAGTAAAGAAAAATATGTCAAAAATATGTATCTCTTAACTAAAACAATTTAAATTTTTGTTTATATAAGTTATATAATTGAATATTAATAGTCCTTATAATGTTAAAAATATTACCTACATTATTGAAATTTATTTATAATTTTATGTACATAAATACGTAAATTATATACTGACACAATGATGATGCATTAATTGATTTATTAAAGAAATAATCAAATAAATCATAGTAATAATATTAAAATAAATATAATCTCATATGATTGATTCAATGGAAAAAATTATAGATTATTCTGACATGTTATGATGTATTTATTTTAGTTTGATTCAATGAATCATATTATTATGATATTTTAAAAAAATTCATGTAATGGATGTTGTCAAATTGACATATTTCATATCTTATATTATAAAATATCTAATTAAATGATATAATGTTTATAAAAATAAAATAATAAAGAAAAAAGTTTATATAACTCTAAAATTTTTAATAATGACTCATTAATTGATCGTTTTTCATTATATGGTAATTATTTTAACCTGCTAAATGTAAATTACTTGAGAAAATGATAAGAGGTAAAAGGGGTTAAAACAAATATATAAGGATTAAAAAATACTAAAACTTGAATAATTTTTATTTGATGATTATATTTAGACCCATAATCATTATATATTTTAAATAAGTTTGTTTTCACTGATTTGTAATTGAATTTGAATTTATATCAATTTAATACTTTTTAAAATTCAAAGGGTGCCCCTCTCATCTACTATAAAAAGGTACTAATTCCCCTCTATTACGCACACTTCAAAGCCCATGTGGTTCAGAAAAGATCTTCCTAAAAACCTTTTAGAATCTCTCTGGAAATTTTAGGCCTTATTTTAGATAGAACTCCCCTCTTAGAGGTGTAAATCTGTTAATAAATTGATCATCTAAAGCAAAGGTAATGTTCTTATAAGTGTTTATATTTTATTTCTTCTTCCACTTTCTTTAAATCTACTTCATCCATGAGTAACTTATAACTCCATTATCCTCAATATACTAAGATCTTATTGTGTTAATATCATCACCCAAATCCATCTACAATTTTATCAAATAGGAAATGTACATTGCGTTCATGCGTACGACGGACTACCGCCACACGAACCGATATAATTCGTTTTTCATTAACATCTCTCAAGAATGGTCATAATAATTGAATTAATGTTTTTATATTATTTTCATGAAATATTTATTACTTTAATAGAATAATATATCAATTATGTTACAACCTTCCATGCACATAAAAATTATAACGTTGTTCATGTGTATGTGTGAACTATTACCTCCGTGAAGAAAGGCGAATCATTTTTATTCACCACATCACTTGTATGATTTATATATATGTGTATATTGAAATGATTACTATGATTCTAATTATATTATAATAATTATATAAAGATAAAATAATAATTAACCTATTTCTATAATGATCAATGAAAAATGGAAACGTTATTTATACGTATGTCTGGCATACCGTCTCTATGATTAAAATGTTGTTCATTTTTATACCATAAATATAAGGTTTGATTTAAAAGTAATATTGATGTATATTAGTGATTATTATTCCATTAATATTATAATAGATATAATGGACTTATGACCACATGGAATATTGACATCAAGAAAATTTTGTTATTGAATCAAGTGCTGAATATCGAAAAAACGTCTGATATGAACTTAAATAATTAAGTAATTGTTATAAAATTATAAAAAAGTGATAAAAATGTAATAATAAACATGAAAAATGTTCTCAAGAAAGTATAAATTAACATATTTCTATTATTAAAAAATATAAATAACATACGAGACAAGTCGGACTTGAGGTAAGGGACTTCGTCTCAATATCCTTTCATTGAGGCATATTTCGATAATATACACCACCTTCTATTATACAGTGTATAATTAACCTAATTTAATTTTAAATTCATTAAATGTTTTTCAAAAGGAATATTTTTCTATTAAGTGTTTTACTAAATGAAAAAAATGAATGTTTTTTTAACGTACGCGATGAAAAATACTTTTTCACTATTGTGAAAATTATATCATATTTAGCTTCCTCTATAAGCCTTAATGTTTTTAAAGGGAAAATAAATACCATATTCCATTTTTAGGTATTTTGGTTTTTAATTTTTTCATAATGGATTTCTTATGTCAATATCTTGAAATGATATCTTTTGATTGCGATGTGGAAATGTTATTTTTTCCTTTATGTTTGTTAATTTGTTATGGTTTGATTTGTGTTTGTGGGGATTGCATATGTATATGGGTGGTTCCATGATAAACTAATTGCTGGAGAGCCCGTGATATCTCTCCAATGCATTTGGTAATTAGATAGAGTTACAAAATAAGGTTTCTCCTAAAATATTTAGGTAATATGCTGTTTTGGGTATTCCAAACATAACCATTAAGTTCACTTCCAATGTATTTATAAAAGATAAAATGTAAGCATGAGATTGATTCCAAAACTTACCTTTATGATTTACTATTTATAAGAATTTTTTTATGAATATTATTATTTCATGATTTATGTTAAAGAACATTTGTTTTATTTGTAAAAAGTCTGATTTTATAAAAATGTTTTCACGAGTTTAATATTTTCATGAACAAAAAGTTTCATTTATTATTTATATCTCTTACTTAGCTTTTTGTGTTCATCACAAGGTTTTTCAAATTTTTTCCATAAGTTATATGAATGGTTAAATGAAATCAAGTAGACAAGAAGAATATTGTGAATAGTTTTATCAAGAAAAAAACCCTGTTTTCTTTTAAAATGTTTTAGATTATGAAAAAAATAGATAGAATATAGACTTCTTTAATTTGTAATTTTTGAGATGTTTTGAAATGGTTATGACCTAATCCTTTAAATATATAAACCTAAAAAGATTCTCAATGTCCCAATATTAAGTAATGTTTAAGGTTGAGGCTTTATAGTTGGTATCAGAGGTCTGTTTAGATAATTTTAGGGGTTTGGATATTATTAATAGAATATCCATAAATTAGTTTTTTACATTATGGTCAAATTAAAATGATATAGAATTTGAATATTAGCATATTTATTCTGCTAAGATACATTTTTTCAAAATGGTTTTCCATAGAATAAATAGGGAATCAGTGTTTAGATGACGTCCAGAGGGAAATAACCTTCCAAATCAGCATCCTAAGATGGTCGGAATCAAAACCAAACAATGTTTTATAGTGATGGCTTAGATGAATTAGGAAATAAATGGTGGTTTTATCCATGCATGAGATCATCTAGATCAACTAAAGTGTAACATATCATTATTAGATCATTTCACAAGGCAAAATACCCCACCATTCATAGGATCATCTTATCCAATGCTAGATGAAGGTTGGATTATATCACTAGAAATGATTTTCTATGTCATGGGGTATTCAAAAAATCAAAAGTTCAGTATTTTGTTTTACTATTTTTAAGGTGACTTTCAAAATTTGTGTTTTATGGTTAATAATATCAAGGAAAGTGAGTATATTTATTCTCCTAGGTGGGATGAATTCAAAAATATGTTTCTTGAGAAATATTTTCCTAAGGCGGTTCAATATAAGATGGAAAAAAAATTCTTGGAATTGAGGAAATATAAGGATATGGTGGCCGCCTAAAAAGTAAAATTCACTCTACAAGAAAGGCATGCTCCAAATTTCATTAGGGTTCCTGATAGTAAAATTAATAATTTTTACTCAGGATTAAGACCAAAGTATTGAATGGTGTTGGCTTCTCTTGAGTTAAAAAGTCGTGAACAACTTGTTTAATGTGCGGAGAATATAGAAATGGATTTTTATGATGATCATGTGTTATTTGAAAAATAATAGAACAATAAGTCCATGTTGTATGTTAAAGAGAATAATTTTTCAAAAAAATATGATGGTAAGAAAATTAAGTTTAAATTTCTTGAAAATTGTGGTAAAAACACACTAGAGAATGCCTTATAAATTCATTTAAGTGCTTATAATGTTGTAAAATGGAACATAAGGCCCATAAATATACATTAAATGATCAAGGTAGTGGTAAGACAAAATCTGATCTATAGTAAATAAAATGTTTTTATGTTCTATGAGATGGTTCATTATGAAAACGAGTGCCTTTTGAAGATTTTGAATGATGGAAATAAGCTTGACTATAAGCAGAATGGTGTGTTGAAATCATTTGCAACTACTTCAAGAAATGTTGGGCCATAAAATGAAGTATTACTAGGAACATTTTTTGTTTTTTCAGATTATTACAATGTGTTGTTTCATTCAGGGTCTACAAAATCATTCATTTATGAGAATGTTTCTGGTAAATTGAAAATTCCACCTCATGAAATAAATCCAGAACTTATGGTAAAAAACCTAGGGTAAATTTTAAGGAAAAATGAAAATATAAGAATCTTGTTGTCCTTATCTGTGGGAATAATTTACCAAGAAACCTTGTTGTTTTTTCTCTAGTATAGTTTCATATTATTATGGGTATGGATTGGATTTATGTTTACCTTGATAATATTTAATATAGAGTTAAAGCAGTTTATTTTTGGAAAGAATTTATGTTTGTGTACAGGAGTGAACCCTTACCATACATAACATATTAGGAAGATGAGAAACTATTAAATTATTTAAATGAATGTTACCAAGCTCATATTTTAGAAAAAAAAGGAAGTGTTTAGATTAATCATGTGCCAGTGGTAAATTAGTATCTTGATGTTTTTCTTCATGATTTGACTGGTATTATACCTGATCGAGAAATTGAATATATTGTTGACTTTGTTCCTGATGATAATACAATTTCAATCTCCCCTTATCAAATAGCTCAAATTGAAATTTTAGAGTTGAAGAAGCAATTGTAGAAGTCATTAGATAATGTTTTCATTCGACCTAGTACACCACCATGGGATTGTCCAATCTTGTTTGTTAAAATGATAGATGGTTCAATGAGACATTGCATTGATTATAGATCCTTGAATAATATCACTGTTAAGAAAAATTATCCATTTCATCGTATAAATGATTTGTTTGAATAGATCCAGGGAGGACAATAATTTTAGAAGGTTGGCTTCAGTTCAGGGTATAATCAGTTGAATGTAAAGGTAACATACATTCAAAAGACAATTTTTCATACTAGATATTTCCATTATGGATTTGTAGTTATGACATCTAGATTAACTAGTGGACCAACATTATTTAGGGATCTTATGTATATAAATTTCCATGAGTTATTGAATAAGTTTTTAGTTGTGTTTATTGATGTCATTTTGGTATATTCTAAAAGTAAATAAGAGCATGAAATTAATCTCAGGGTTATTTTTCAAACCATAAAAGAAAAAAAAAATTGGTAAATTCAAAATGAGTGAATTTTTGGTGAAATAAAGTTTTTCATTGGTCACATTATTTCTAAAGATGACATAACTATTGATCCTACTAAAAACAATTTGCTTGTAAATGGAAAAGACACACAAATATAACTAATATTTATAGTTTTTTTTGATTAGCACGCTATTATGAGAAGTTTATTGAAACTTTTGTATAGTTAACAAACCCAATTACTATGTTACCTCAAAATGGTGTTAATTTTACTTGTAAAGAAGAATTTGCTGATTTTTTTTAGGAATTAAAAAGGAGATTTGTGAATTCTCTAGCTCTGGCCCTTCATTCTAGAAATTGTGAATTTTTTATCTACAGTGATGCTCCTTTGAAAATATTTATTTGTGTCCTAATTAAGAATATTTAGTTAATTTACTATGATTCACATCAGTTGAAACCACATGATTCAAATTAAACTACAAATTATTTGAAATTAGATTTTGTTTTTTTCTTTAAAAATTGGAGGCATCATCTGTATGGATTAAAATGTGAAAAATATATTAACCACAAAATTTGTTAGTATATACGCACATATAAAGAATTAAAAATAATAAATTGATGATGGTTGGAACTAAACAAATGTTATGATTTCATTATTCATTACCATATTGGAAAAGAAAATAAGGTGTCTTATTCTTTGAGTCAGAAAAATAATTCTACATTAACCATGTTATTTTTGAAACAAGATTATTTGATTCGATGAACATTATATTAAATGTTTTTGGGGGAGGAGATTCCATTATTTTGTTTTAGGTTTCAGTGAAATAATCTCTTTCATACAAAATTAAGAAGGCACAGAAAAAAGATAGTGAGTTTCATAAATTGGTAGAATTGGTTCAGAAGGGTAAGTTTCCTGAATTTAACATTGACATCAATTTTTTTGAGATTTAAGAAGAGATTATGTGTTCCTTATGATTCAAATTTGAAGAAATATTTTTCAGGAAAATATCATAGTTCTCTCTTATCAATTCACCCCAGTAGTACTAATATTTATAGAAACATTCGGGAGTATTACTGGTGGGATGGAATAAAAAGAGATATTATAGATTTTACTGTGAATTTTTTGACTTGTCAGTAGGTTAATGTAGAGTGGAAGTCGCCAAAGAAAATGCTTTATCCTTTTTCAGTACCATAGTGGAAAATGGAAGATATATCCATGGATTTTGTATTTAGATTACCAAATAATTTTTGAGGTAAAAATGTGATTTGGGGTATCATTGATAGATTGACTAAATTTTCTCATTTTCTTTCTTTTAAAGATATACAGTATCTAGATCAACTTTATCAATTGTATCTTATAGAGATTGTCAGGTAACATAGAGGTTCTCTCTCCATTATATTTAACTATAATCCCAGGTTGACTACTAACTTTTGGAAAATCCTTCAGAAGTTGTTTGGTAATGAATTAAATTTTAGTATATCTTTTCATCAACAATTAGATAGGAAGAAATAAAGAAAAATTCAAACCTTGGAGGATATGGAACATGCTTTTTCACTGGATTACCAAGTAATTTGGGATCAACATATTTCTTTGGTTGATTTTTATTATAATAGCCATTTTAAATTTATTATATATATGCCACCATTTGGGGAATTATATGGAAAGCGGTACTGAACTCTAACTTTTTGGGATGATGTCATTGAAATGATGTTTATGGAACTAGAGTTGGTAGAATAAATTGAAGGAAATGATCAGCTAATTTATAAATACATGGGGACAGCTCAGCAGAGGTAGAAAAGATATCTGGATAACCAGATCAAGGATCATTCGTTTCAGGTAGGTGATCATGCCATTCTCAAAGTTTATCCATGGAAAAGTGTGATACATTTCAGTAAGAAGGGGAAGTAGAGTCCATGATTAATTTGATTCTATGACATCCTGGAGAAATTTTGATTGATTGCCTATAGAGTTTCTTTACCTATGAGTTTATACCATGTACACAATGTTTTTCATGTTTCATTTTTTAGAAAGTATATGTCAGATCTATCTCATGTTTTTAGTCCAGAAGTAGTTCATTTGTAAGAAAATCTTTCTTATGAGGAATAACTAGTCCATATTCTTGACTATAGAGAGAAAGTGTGGAAAAATAAGGTGATTCATCAGGTATAGGTTTTGTGGAAAACCCATATGGTTGAAGAGAAAACATTGGAATCTGAAAATTCTATGAGGGAGAAATACCCCGACTTATTGGATAAGTAAATAAATTTGTGAGGATGCAATTTCTAAATGGGGGGAAGGATGTAACATCCCATGTAATTATAGAATGAGACTTTTTCTTATCTATTAATATTTATGAATTAGATATTAATTTCAATTTAAACAGGATGTTATGTTTGATAGCATTCCCAACACGCGATAATGGGTTTCTGTAAAATCTTTTGTGTCACACAAGACTGAGTCATACCGAAAAAATAATATATTATAAATATTATTATTTTAAATGTAATTTATTGCATAGCCATAGTTTTGGTGGTAATGAATATAACTAAATATATTTTGTTTAAATATATTTTTTAAATATTTTTAATTTTTCACATAAATTTAAGAGACTTAAAATTAGAATAAATCCAACTTTAAACATAAAATACTCTAATATATTCAAAATGTAGTTTTACCACCTTTTAATGAAGAACTGATTTTTAATCTAGTTTTTGACACCATTATATGTTATTTTTAATAAAATAAACTTATTCTTTAGAATAGGGACATCAGAATATATGTTGGTTGAATTTTTGTTATTTTTATGATAATATTCATTTTTAATGAATAGTGAAAAATAATGCATTTTAATTCGAAATTGCCTTTTCGTATAATTTTTTTGTATTGTGAGATTATACTTTTGCATGGTTTTAAGGTATAATTAGATTAATTTTTTATCATTTAATACACTTTAGTTTATAAGATGCAATTTCAAATTAAAACTAAATAGAAAAACAATGTGAACATTTGAAGGTTTTATTTAAAAAAATGTTCTCTCGATCCGTCAAAAGGATTAGTGTTAAAAATAATTAAACCACTTATATTAATTTAATTTTCAAAAACATAGATACATGGTTTTACTAATTATGAAAACTGTGGTCCGGTGGGATCAAAATAATTTTTTTTGAATAGTAACTTTAGTATTTTATTTACAACTGTTAAAGGTAAATATGGTAATTAAAGGTAAATTAATATTATAATATTATAAACTCACCCTAATATTTGTCATAATATTTTTTTGGATGAGTTATTATCGACCATTACCATCCTTGATCTGAAATTGTGACGTTTGGAAGCCACTTGGGTGTGATTATGACATTAATAACCTTTAGTTTTAAGTAAATGAAAATTTATCATAAATACATCTCTTCATACTAAGAAAATCTTAATTTGTGGTTATATAAGTGATATGTTCGACTATGAATTGTCTATAGAAAGATACAAATATTACCTAAACCACGGTAATTTATTTATAAATTTTATGAAATAAATAATTAACTTAAATAGTCACACATTGATGATGCAGAAATTGAATTATTAAAGAAAGAATCAAATAAATGATATTAATAATATTAAAATAAATATAATTTGAAATCTTTGATGCCATAAAAGAATTTTATTTATAACTATCACATTATTGTGTTGAGTTCTTTTTAGTTTTTTATAATTAATCCAATTTTTATGATATTTAAAAAAATCATGTAATGAATAATGTCAAATTGGCATAATTCATAACTAAAATTTTAAAATATTTAATTTAATAAAATAAAATTTATAAAAATCAAATATTAAACCAAAAAGTTTATATAACTCTAAAAATTTCATTAATTACCCGTTCATTGGTAGTTTGGCATGATTTGGTAATTATATTAACCCTCTATGTGTACATTACTTGATAAAATGGTAAGAGTTAAAAGGGGATAGAACAAAAAAGATAAGTATTAAAAAAATAATAAAACATGTCTAATTTTAATTTTATGATAATATTTAGATCCATACTCATCCTATCCTATAACTAAATAAGTTTTTACCCAATTTCAATTGAATTCGAATTTATATTAACTTCATACTTGTAATAATTCCAAGTGTGCCCCTCCCCTCTCCTTAAAAAGTCACTAATTATTCTCTTTTACTAACACTTTAATACCCATATAATTCTTCCATGATCTACCTAATAACCTTACTAGAATACCTACCCACATTATTGATTCATTATTTTTGGCATAACACCCTTTTAAAGGTGTTAAGGTGTCAAGAAAGGTGATCATCTGAAGAAATGATAATGTTTTTACTTAAGTGCTTCTATTTTATTTCTCCTTCCACTTCCTTTAAATATCCTTCATCCATGAGGAAATAATAATTCCAATATACTCAATATTCTGATTTTTTATTATTTTAATATCGTCACCCAAATTTATCTCCAATTTTATCAAACTAGGAATGAATATTTCATCCATGTGTACGGAGGATTACCGCCTCGTGAACCAATGTAGTTTATTTTTCATTAACGTATCTCTAGACTGGTTAAAATTATGGAATTAATGTTTTTATGTTATTTAAATGACATATTTATCATTATAAGAGAATAATATATTTATTATGTTCTTACATTCCATGAACATAAAAATGATAATGTTGTTCATGCGTATGTGTGAACTAACACCACAACAAAGCGATGTAAATCATTTTTATTCACCACATCACTTGTATGATATATATAAGTATATTTAAATTATTATTGTGATTTTAATTATTTTATGATCATTTTGGAAATATATAATAATATTTATTTTATTTTCATAATGATCAATAAAAAATGGAAATGTTTCTCATGTGTACGTATATCCTACCATCTCCATGATTATAACGTTGATTGAAAATCAACTTTTTTTTATCAAAAAACTTTTAAGGATAAAGTGAGAAACAAATAGATCCATCAAAACAAACACATACAAAAAAACAGAGAACAACCAAGAACAAACTACAGGATCTTCCCCTCCCCAGCAAGTGCGACATGAATAAGCCTCCACCAAAGCATGACTGTTCGGCTTACAGTCTCGTACAGGAGTGCACGGGCACGGAACCGATGGCAAATCCATACCCTCTCGATCATCCAAATCCAAATGGCATGCACTGATGAAGGTTTCTTGCTCTGAACCTCATCTAAAGCATATCCAAGTAGAGTGCTTCACCGTAGCCCCACAACATGAAATCTCATCCAAACATAAATCTAAAGCAGAACTGGAAGCAGACACAACACAAACCCACCTTCCCCAGACCAAACAACAAGAACCATCCATTAAATAGAGTCATTAAAAAATAATTTGATATTCCCAGAATCCATTTCCCGAAACAATTTCCAGGATAAAGATGAAACATGGATGCCCGATGACTCCATCATTAGCTTTTCAATCTCAGAAGCCAGCCACTCCCAGGACCATATGTATTACTCAATGATAATCTTCCTTTTATTGAAGCCTCCAACCATAATTAGGTCTTCTTTATCAATCCACGATAATTTCTCCTCATTCAGAGTCACGTTTAGAGGCCTTCCCATCATTTTTGCCGCTTACTCGTCAGTTTCATTAAGCAGAAAGACATGTTCAACCACTTCATCTTCAGAACATAGTAGCAAGTCCAAGGATGGATCACCCTAGTCCCCTAAATTCTGGTGACTAATAAATTCAGTGTCTGTCTTCATTTTGTTAACCTTTTTAGCAGAACGAGTCTCCAAAGGAGGAGGTAGGGAGGAGTAATCCTTCCTACCCTTCCTCCTCCTCAAACTCCAATTACTCTTCAGGCTTAAGTCTTCATCTGAAGAATGACTTAGGTTACTTATCTTGGACTCCTTCATGCATTCCTCGTCAGCATACACTAGGCTAGCTTAATCGAAGCTCGAACCTACCTCATTAAGTCCTTAGAACCTGTTGCTCAGGTGAATGGACGTTCGGATCTGGGGGTCCGAACCCCCCTTCCTTCCCATACACGAATCTTCACCACCCAAACTAACCTCCTTCACAGAAGAAACAGCAAGAGAATCCTCTTCACCATCTTCCATCTACTCCAAAATAGCATTGTTCCCATTCCCTTGTTCCTCCACTTGAGCAGCGTACTACTGGAGTGACCCACCTCCTTCCTGAACACTAACACTGTTAGGACCAGCATGGTCCTGCCTCAATCTGCTGACCACCTTGGACAATTTCTGATTCTCCCGAGGCACTTCCACAAGAGAAAAATCCGAGCCAGCCTCAAGACTCTCATTGCAGTCGACTGGATGACAATCTGGGTGAACCTTCTCCACATGTCCATCCCTGAAGAGATCCTTCCAAATTCAAGATTCCTTAGTTGATTTATGTCTTCTACTTTCCGAAATATCCCCACCCTGAGAAGTCTCCAACATCACCATACATGCACTGAGGTCAGCCCCTCTGCCACTGCTATCATCTGAAGCCCCTATAGGACAATACAATCTCACAAAACCAGAGGAGCACCCCATATTTCCCCTCGCAGATCCTTCAGTTATAGTGTCTTGGAATCGGCTATACATCCTCATGTCAATCCCTCCATCAAAACAGGGGCCACTATAATTTACCCTCAAAGGATTTTCACAAGTGGCATCATCCCCTGGAGCCACAGTCGGCAAATTCGTTCTAGAGCCCCGGTGTCCAGCTCCACGCCTACACATCATCGGAGAATGACCCAAATGTTTTCACTCAGTATAGAAATCTATCCATGATTCATACACCACTCATTGCCAACAGCAATACTCTTCTCCTATTGTAATCCAAACAAACTCCGGAGGTTCCCATGAAGAATCAACTTCAACGCACACCTGAGGGTTCATTGGATAACACACTGTTGTTGTTCGTTGATCAGAGCATAGATATCTCCCGAAATGATTCCCTAGCATATAATCATGACTAGAGGCTTCAATTCCAAGAAGATAACAGAGGAAGAGTTCGTGTAGATGTTTTCCAAATTGGTATATCAATTTGAAGATAGAATCAGAGATGAGCCCGATAAACAGGTAACTAAACTTTCCTGGAAATTATATCGGGAGGATACATCAAATATGTCGATGTTGGACTTTAAAGATTCTTTCATCAGTAACGGGGTTTGATGCTTCTATTTGAACATGATAGTTTTACAATTTTTCACACAAAAGTGTACCATTTTATAAAAATGTAAATTTGGAGGGAGGAAGTTAATAATAAATATTAAAAAGGTTCTCGAGCAGGTATAAATTAACCTATTTTTATTATTCAATAATACAAATAATATATGAGACAAGTCAGGATCGAGGTAAGGTACTTCATCTTAATCTTCTTACATTGAGGCATGTTTTGATAATATACACCACCTTCTTTTATACGGTGTATAATTAACCAATTTAACATTTAATTTAATTCAAATGATTTTGAATGGAATCATTCTCTAGAAATTATATTACTAAATGAAAAAATAATTTTTTTAATGTATATGGCGACAAATACATTTCCTCTATCCTGGCCATTATTTTATATTTGGCATCCTCTATAAGCCTTTATGTTTTTAAAAGGAAAATAAAAAGCATATTCTAATTTCAGGTATTTTTTATTGAAAATGGTTTTGAAAATAGATTGATTATGTCAATATCTTGAAATGATATCATAAGATTGCAATATAGAAATTTTATTTTTCCTTTATGCTTGTTAATGTGTTATTATTATATTTTGGTTAATGGGCATTACTTGTGTATATGGACGTATCCATGATTAACTGAGGGTGGTTGAGCCTGTGATATCCCTTCAATGCATTGGGTAATGAGACGGATGTAAATGACAAGGTTTATCCTAATACATTTAGGGAATATACTATGATGGGTATTCCAAACATAGACGTGAAGGTTACTCTCTATGAATATGTGAAATCTACAATGTAAGTATGGAATGGATAACAAAATATACCTTTATGATTTATGATTTCTAAGAATTTTTTCAGGATCCTTATGATTTCGTGAGATATATTAAATAACTTATGTTTTATGTGTGAAAAGTATGACTTTGTGAAAAAAAATCATGAGTTTAAAATATTTACGAACTAATGGTTTCATTCCTTATTTATATACCTTACTGAGCTTTTTGTTCTCATCCAAGGTTTTTTAATTTTTTTTCACAGGGTATAAGGATGGGTAAGCGAAAGTAAGAAGATAAGATCAATGTTATGAAGAATTTTATCCCGAAAAAGAATTAATTTTTTGTTTTAAAATGTTTTAGATTATAAAAAATGGATATCATATAAACTTATCTACTTTTTAATATTTGATATGTTTTGAAATAGTTTTGGCCTATTTATGAAAACCCTTAAACCTGAAAAGATACTCAATGTTAATGAATGTAAATTATAGAATTACCTCAATATTATGTGTTGTTTTATGTCTGGGTCCTTATAGTATAGTAGTCTTGAAAAACTAGATACATAGTTGAATCTCACATATCAATAAAAAATATAAAATAAAACATAGTATTTTCTTTGGGAATACTATTTTTCCTTTATAAATTCCCTACATATTAATCAAAATTCCCTTCTTGGAATACTATGTAAAGGGAACATAATAAAGAGATGATCTCAAATGCCTAGTAAGGGTATGCATAGTGTGGAATATGTCATGAGTAAATAAAGCATAATCGATATGGCAAGGTAAATAAGTGGAAGCACATGTCATTTAATTAATGAAATGAGCTAGAAGAATAATATGGAAGAAATACATTATGATCAAATAATGACATATAATTAATTATGTGATCGGGAAACATGTCCATATATATCATAACCAATCTAATAATCACATGGAAAGAAATTATTAATCTTATAAGGAGGTAATTCATAATATCTCACATTATATACATACTACCAAGGCATCATGCCTAGATATATTATATAAATGAGTAGTTCCATAGAAAATTAACAAAGCTAGTTTGTATCGTGACACCAACTAATGGATATAGGGTTATATTGGGACACTTCCATCACTTACTAATTTCAATTCATTCCTTATTTTAAAGGGGTGAAACATAATCAATGTAAAAATTATTATATTTAAATTAGAATGTGAAATGTAATTAACTTACCCATTTTAATAACATAATAATAAACCATACAGAGTAATATAGTGAAAAGTTTCAAATATAACATCCCTATTATGGAATAATATTAACAAAATAATGTTGACATAGATGAATATACTTTAAAAATGTCAATGAAAATTATATAGATGAAAATACCCTTTTAAATTTCAAATCACATACTTAAAGTCTAAAATACTTACCAAATATTATGGAAAATTTTTTTATTTTAAAATATTCTTATAAAATTATAAACTATTATTTAAATTAATTAGTTTTAATGATGGTGTTAATTTCATACATGTCGTACAAGTTAAAAAAATATTACCATCACATTTTCTGTAAAAAGTTAAATGTTTTTCTTTTAGAAAAGTACAAGAAGATTTCATTGAACCCATTTTTTTAAATTAAATAAAGCTTAAAATAAAATTTAATAATCATAGTATGTTGTTAATAAAATATTGAAAATATTTTTAGAATATATGTATATGAAATAGAATGAATTTTTGACTAAAAATAGAAATAAAGTGGGTTTATCTAGAAACATAATTTAGGTATATTGAGTACATAGATAAAGAAAATTTAAATAAATCATTTAATTTTAAAAAATAACTAAAATATAAGAATATAAGAAAATATATATTTTTTAATATTTAAATTACTAATAATTCCCTCATGAAGACATAAATATAAACCATCCTGAATAATGATGAGATTGTGAAATAAACCATTACCACAGTTCTGATTTCCTTCAAATGTATTCAATCCTCTTGTATAATAAATATACATTTATTATAAAATTATTCCCCAACCATACTCTTATATATAATACCATATATGATTTATTTATAACCTTTTGTAACCCGTTTATAAACAATTATTTATTAAATTGTTATT
The DNA here is from genome assembly GCA_963277665.1 of Viscum album. Classification (NCBI taxonomy): domain Eukaryota; kingdom Viridiplantae; phylum Streptophyta; class Magnoliopsida; order Santalales; family Viscaceae; genus Viscum; species Viscum album. Next base: position 910,397,714 of record OY728162.1, on the reverse strand, counting down.
CAAGTTGATAACTACTTTATTTTTCAGGTATGTTTTGGTTTTATTGTTTTGGTCCTTGTAATTTTATCAAAGTTCTAGAATATCTAGAATTATAATCATGATATTAATATCACATATATTAATTTTATATGTATTCATATTAATCAATAAAATTTACATAGAAAAAATTAATTAAACTATTCAATAAGATGGAAGGTTATACGTACACATAAATGTTGTTTCCATTTTTTAATGGATGGAATGAAAGATATATAAATAAATATTCACCTTAAAAAACATTATAATATCTTATATATAATATATACTAAATTAATATATTATTGTTATCATCCATGTTAAAATAAAATTAAAAACAAACCACGTCAGTTCATGGAGGTGGTAGTCCACACTTACGAACAATCAGCATTATCATTCCTTAATAGATAGTAAGGTAAGAAGGTACATGTGATATTTGTAGAACCCCGGGATGCCCTGAGAGGGGAGGGGTGAATCATGGTGTCAAAAGTTTCTTTTAAAGTGGTGGATCTAGTTCCCACGTTGGTAGTAACACTTTATACTTGTTTGATGGGTATGGATAACAAATAAATAATCACATGCAATGAGACCATGCAACGATTTTACTTGGTTCACCCGAAAGGGATACATCCAAGGAGCATATGTCATCAGTGTGTCGGTTGGGCCAAAAAACTGTATTTTTTACTAGTTTTGGGGTATAATATTCAGGTACAGTCACTCTTTCCTAGTAACACTGCCTTTATAGTGGTTCGGGGATTACTCACTGTGTCCCTCAGATCACTTCTATCGACTCCCCCTGGCTCACCGCCCTGGGTGAAGTCACACTCATTTTATAGATGTGAAGGTCACTATGATAGATTTTCATTGAAGACTTCATCTCTCTTCATAATGAGACATTGGTTGCATCGATTTCTTGAATTTATTTACATAAAGGAAAAAATCACACAAACTGGATATTCAAAAGTCGGTCAGAAGCATAACACCACGCTTGCATGCAATAGCACAACTTGCGTGCAAGATTTGTGAATTTTCATGAAATATGACTTTCATCCAACCCCTAATTTTTTTGAAACCCTTATCTTTTGTACAAAGACACCAAAGGGTTCCCTTGGCCTTTTATTACTAAAGTAACACCTTTCCTGTAAGAATAACTCTCTTCCAATCTTTCGCGCGCCAATATTCCAGGTGGTAGAGGAACCAGATTTTTGTTTAAAGATTATAAAGTCTTCCATGGGGTAGCCGTCTATTTATAGGACACTATAAACCTTCACACAAGTTCCCAACATGTCCTTGTTGTTGTATGTGAGATTCTTCCTGAGCATGTGAAACCCCTTTTGACGCCGCATTGGGTGCATAAGATTCTTTCATGCAACCTTATCTTTCATGCACATTTAATTCTTACGTGCACTATTTTCATTTTCCAAATTTTGACATTGTGATCCTGAAACATACCATGCACAAAATTTTCAAAGACACCTACAATCTTGTGCGCAACTTACTTTTTCAATCACACATTTCTCCATTTCATGATTTTCAGGCCCAAAAATTTAGCAAACACTGGGATACAATGCCACCTTCAATACTATTTCCCACCTATATTATATGATCCCTTTCCTAGAAAACATCCTGAACATCTAAGCAGGATTGAAAGCAAACACAAACCATACTCAATTTCCATCATCGAACGTACATGGTTCCAACAATATCCCCATTTGGGTTTGTTGGAAATATCGAGATAAATTCAACAGAGAACCAGCCACAATCAAAATCTAATAAGAAATAATCAACTTAGCCAATACTCTAATTCTACATGAGCAATGCTTGGTGTAAAAAACAAGAGGGGAAGATTTAATTGAGTTCTCGTGTTTTGGAGTTCTTAATGACTCCCAAGATATTCTCTTACTATGTCATAGAAGCATTACATGTCCTGAATGTATTCCTTCTTCTCCTAACTCTGAATTCTTATCATGTCATAAAATAATTACATGTCCATCACATGTCCAGAATTCACATTCTCATCGTGTCACGTAAGTATTACATGTCCATCACATGTCCTGAATTTATATTTCCTAAATTTATTCCTTCTCCTCCATTGAAAATAAACCCAAGGACCAGTATTTTATCATTATACAGCTCAAAACACTCATGGATAGTATCTCCCCCATAAACCTGCATCACATCCACAAAAATTTAAAAAAAATTAACATAATTGAGGATAGGGGAATTTCGTAACCTCCTTATGCATTGGGAGGTGTCTGAACACCGAGGTTCAACCAATGTTTCTCAAATACAGCCGATGACATTATCTCAGTCAGGATATCATCCACTTTCTCCTCAATTCCCACAAGATCCATTTTAATCATGCCTTGTTCAACATTTTCCTATATAAAGTGATATCTGATTTCAATATTTTTTGTACGAGAATGCTGAATAGGATTATTCATAAGATCAATTGCGCTCTTGTTATCACAATAAATCACCATTAGTTGTTTCACCTCATCACCAATATCTGTCAGTTGTTTCTTAATACATAGTAGTTCAGTTTATGCCTTTGTAGCAGAGATATACTCAGTTTAATCAGTACTAATAGAAGTACTTTATTATTTTTTCCCAACCATCCAACACATTTCTGCCCAATATAGAATGCTCCACCACTGGTGGAATTTCTGTCCACTACATCACCAGCCCAGTCAGCATCATAAAATGATGAAAATTCACTTTCCCTTCCTGCATCAAAGTATCACCCATAATTATGAATACCTTAAATATACCTCATGATTCTTTTTACTGTTTTCATATGTTCCTCCTTTGGATTACTCTAAAATGAGGCCACTAACCAAGTTGCAAAGACCATATTAGGTAGTGTCATCCTTAGGTAGAGTATGTATCCAACAATCCTCTTGTACATTATGGGATCTATAGAGGTCCCATCCTTATGCATTCCATGTTTGGTTCCAACCTCAATCGAAGTCGACATTGGTCTGGAGTCATGCTAATTAAATTTCTTCATCAGCTCTCTTACATATTTTCCTTGAGAAAAAAAGTGTTTTTCTGACTCTATATCACTTGTTTCCCTAGAAAGTATGTGAGCTCACCAATCGTGGACATTTAAAATTATGATTTCATGTGATTAGAAAATTCTTCAACTGATCCCCTCTTGCTACCACAAAATATAATATCATCAACATAAACTATAACCATGAACTGATCTTTATGAGAATTCCTCACATAGAGATTATGCTCTACTCCTCCTCCTTTGAATTACAGCTTCTTGAGGTAAGAATCTAGCTGGTAATTCCATGCTCTTGGTGCCTTCTTTAAACCATACAAGGAATTATTTAGTTTTCAAACCATGGTTTCATCATTTTCAAGAAGAAACCCTACTGGTTGTTCATTGTAGACTTCTTGATTGAGAACACCATTAAATAATGTTGTCTTAACATCCATTTGATATACTTTATATCTTATTTGGATTTCCATGTAAAGAAAAATCCTGATTGACTCCAGTCTTTCCACTAGAGGAAATATTTCTTCAACATCGACACCTTCAATATGTGAATATCCTTTGCATACCAGTCATGACTTGTTTCTAATAACAGTTCTATGTTCATTGAATTTTTTCTTAAAAATCCACTTTTTACCAATCACATTGTGACCTTCAGGTCTCTTAATTAGTTCCCATGTTTGGTTCTTGTCAATAAAATCTAACTATTCATCCATGGATTTAAAACATGGTTAATCCTTTGCAGCTTCTTCAAATGAGGATGGTTCCACAACTAAGAGGAATGCAGATTGTGCATTACTCTTCGATCTTCTTGTCTGGGTTGGTGAAATTATATTCCCAATGATATTGGATTGATCTATTTCATCTCTTCTTCATTTCATCTGGGGTTCATATGGGGATTCCTCGGGCATTATTTCTTCTTCTAATTATTCTTCGGAATCATCATCATTTTGCAACCTCTGAATGTTTTCCACTCATACCTCCACTTAATCATTTGTATCTCTACCATGTCCACATTGTTCCTCATCTTCTATCACATCAGCATAAGAATTATTTGATGCATTTGTGGTTCTGTCTTCAATGATCATTACATCACTACTTTCCACAATTTTTCCAAGTAACTTATTGAAGAATTTGTAGGCTTTTCTTTTCATTGACTATCCAAGGAATATTCCTTCATCTACCACATCGCCATACTTACCTTGATTTCCTTATTTGTTTTGTATAAATCATTTACTTCCAAAAACATGAAAATACATCGTGGAGGTCTTCCTTCCCTACCACAACTCATACGGTGTCTTGGTCTGACCCATATAGAGCCCTGTTTTATTTTGAATATATACTGCTACTTGAACTGCCTCTTCCAATAATAATGGGTGATATGGCTCTCAATTAGCATTGTTCATGCCATATTATTCACTTGGTGATTACTACCCTCTACAACTCCATTTTGTTGTGGGTTTCTCACAACTACCACCACAAGTTGTATTCCATGATTCTCTAGGTAATTCTAAAACTTTATGGATGTGTATTCCCTCCATTATAAGATCGCAGAACTTTAGTTGTCCACCCAATGTCTTTTACAACAATTCAGTGATAAGTCTTCATGAATTCAAGAAATTTTAATTTTCTTTTTTATAACAATCACACATTCAATTCTAATATAATAATCTACGGAAAGGACTATATACTTTTTTCCTTGCGTTCCGATAACATTTATCAGGCCACATATGTCTGTATGAATGAGGTCAAGAAGATTAGATGCTCTTTTCTTCTTTGGATGATAGGAACTATAGACCAACATCCCATGAATGCATGCATCACACATCTTTTCATGTTCATGATTTAAGTCGGGGTTATCTATGACAATCTTCAGTTTGGTTATCTTTTTCACGTCTTGTTGATTTATATTCCCTAAACTCTGGTTCCACTAGTTGTTTTCTTCTTCAACCGTCAACATGATATAGGTTTCCATCATTTCTACAACCATTCATGAGAGGATTCCTTGTTCTTCTATTTATAGTGAAACCCTTTTGATTGAACATCACGATTAGTCCTAAGTCACAAAGTTAACTCACACTTAGGAGATTGTGACATAGACCATCCACAAAAAAAACTTCCATATTTTTTAGCTCTCCATTAGCCAGTTCAGTACATCCACTGCCATTGATCTTCAAAGCACCATCATTACCGAACCTCACTGTTCCATCAACCTTTTTCTTAATATTCATTAACAGTTCTACATTTCCAATCATATGGGATGACCATCCACTGTCAAGAATCCAGGTGCTACTATTCTTGATATCCTTAAGAGAGACTTCAGCAAGATTGGATTTCTCAATCTTCTTCTTTTCTTTCCATGAAATATTAGCTTGAGTGAAGGATGAAGATGGATTTTCAAATCTAATTTTACTATGCACAAGTTCATCATACATACACACTTCTAATACAGAAGAAACCTATTTGAAAGAGAAACTCCATATGTTTGGTGAGTGTTGACTTGTCTCTGAGCTTTGTAGGAATAGTTCTTATCATTCCTTTATGTACAATACATAGCTTTGTTACCAAAGTTAGAGAAATTAAAATAATATACATTGAACACATTTCTTCTATAACAAGTAGGACATGAATTCATTCTCTGTTTTTGACCTCCTATCTCTCCCCCACTCAGAAAACTCATTGCCTTATCATAGTATGACATGGTATAGCCCAAATATCTGGAGAATTGATATTTTAAAAGCACAAACATCCTTTCACTTTGATTCTTTTTCATGTTCCTTTCCATTAGATAAGATTTATACTACTAATTATCTCTGAAAAATTGTGAATATTATTCAGTTCTCCATCCATTTTGTCTTAGGTATTTCCTTATTTGGTCTTTAGGTGACTTTGCAATATGTCGAAATTCCATCTTTCCATTATTTCGGATCATCCTATTCCAATATTCGATGATTCAGCATCACATCCAATTCTATTGTAACCCATGAATGCAGGTCTTTGATCCTTAAAAATATTTTCAACTCCATCACAACCACTCTTATCCCTGACTAGTAATTATGTATCTGAAAATATTTCAAACTATATTTTCTTCTTTGTCTCTTTTGAGTTTGACTAACCTTCCAGTTTATTTCTTAGAGTAACAACTTCTTCTTCGAGACCCTCAACAGTATTGTACCTCTCTTCAAGCATTGAGGTAAGATCATTGATGAACATGGAATGTTATTAAATTTAGATCTTTAATTCCACAACATCTTTTGTGCATTCAATGATTGAGGACTATACTTTCGAAAATTCTTTTAGTCATTCAACTTCTGCTTCAAGCTAATCAACATAGTAAGATGATTCTCGCACAACTGCTCTCTATTTTTTTCATCAGTTACATTAATTCTCAGGCTTAAGAGGAGCATCCCTCAATTCAAATTTGGGATATACATCAATGTTTAACTGATTATCTCTAACTTTGTTACTTTATGGTTCGTAATTTTCTACGGTAGCCATCATGGAAGCATGTTTCTTAGATAAAAATTCTGGTTCTTCTTCCTCAAAGAAGTCATTAACACTGTCATTATCTTCTTCCCAGAGAAAACTTTTCCTCTGCAGTTTCTTCCTAGAAATGAAGATTACCTTTTGAGAAAACCTCTTCTTAGGATTTTTTGAGACTCCACCTTCACTTTTATTATCATTAAACTTCATTGAGCACTGAGAATAAATGTTCCCAACTCTACCACAGTAAAAACATGCCAAGGGTAGCTTCCCTTCAAATCCTCCTTTTACTATCTTGAATTTCTTGGAACAGAGAGAGAGAGAGAGAAACTCACCTTCATCAAAAGAATCATTAATGCGGTCTCTTGAAATATCTATTTTTCCATGTCTTTGAATGCTATCTCCTTGTTATCACACCTTGTCGCATCCTTCGATTTTACTCTCATTTAATATGAAAGATTCTTCCTGAGCACGTGAAAACCCTTTTGATGTCACATTGGGAGTGTAAAATTCTTACACACAACCTTATCTTTTTCACACATTTAATTATTTCACACACTTTTTCCTTTTCTATATTTTGAAATTCTGATCCTGAAACATGCCTTGTGCACAAGTTTCAAAGACACCTACAATATTACGTGAAACTTTCATTTCCAAACACATATTTCTCAATTTCCCGATTTTCAAGCCAAAAAATTTGGCAAACACTGGGAAACAATTCCAAATTCAATACAATTTCCTACCTAAGTTGTATGATCCCTTTCCTGGAAAACTTCTTGAACTTCTAATGAGGATTGAAAACAAACACAAACCGTACTCATTTTCCAGCATAGAATGGCCATTGTTCCAACAATAATATAGTTTCAGAATTATAATTATGTTGTAAATATATTATATATAAATTAAATATATAATTATATCCATTTATGAGATGATTTTATGGAAAATGAATTACATCGGTTCGCAAGGTGGTAGTATGTCGTACACACAGTTGATGGTTTCGTATCCCATTTGATGGAAGATGTGGTGGATATAGGTTACTTCATTAATATAATAACATAAAAGTATATATAATATTTTTTTGTTATTATTTTATCAAATATTTATAAATTTTTAATGGGGTAGATAAAGAAATAAAATGAAGAGGTATGGTAAGGAACTATACCTATTCTATGAATTACCTCGTAGGATTATTCCTAAATCCATACTTTGATAGTTTTTTGTCAAACCGGGTACTCTAGGTCAGGGGAAGGAATGTAAGTAATATATTTGGGTAGGTATTTTCCAAATCAAATGGGTTTTAGATGTTTGGATATGATAGGATAGTTGGTGTTCTTTTATAAGTGGGCAGAGGTAACACTTTAAATTTTTGAAAATAATAATTATACCCATGTTTAACACAAAACAAAGGATACAAAATACACCATTACTAAACCTTATTTGATAAAAGTTTAAAATACGGTCATTAAAAAGATATTACAAATGTTTTAAGTTTATCTTAACCCATATCTTGTTTTTTTAACACCGGCATAATCTCATTTAATCCTTAACCATGGTAATTTTTTACTGTTTTTACTATTCATTATGAGTTGAAATTAAGTTGAACTAATTATCTAATATTAATTAAAATGAATCCAAATATGTAATATTTTTTTAAAATTCAATTCGCATGTGTAGTGGAATTTAATTTATAATTAAACCCGTAAGCGGGATGAAAAAAAAGGTTTTCCAAAGAAAAGGTTCCATGAGTATAAAAGGATTTTACATCAAAATTCAATATAAAATAGATTCCAATGAAATAAATTAGGTTAAAAAATAAAAATTCTTTAATTTTAATTTTAAAAAAAATTATTTATAAATTATTTAAATAAAAAAGGTTTTTAATAAAAATTAATGTTTTCACTATTCATAGAAATATTATTATTTTCAGAAAATCGTCAAAAAATAACACTAAGATAATTATGTAATGATGATTTAAAAAGGAATTATAGTTTTTCAAATTCTGTTTTTAATATTATAAAAACAGAATAGTTTTAAAATAAGTGCACAAATCACAATGAAACCACTTTTTAGAAAAATACAGTTTTCAAGTATGAAATAGGATTTGTCCTGATTTTGTGCCTAGAAAAATATTATATGCATGATAAAACATTATATTTAATATATAGTTTATAAAATTACTTAATATATTCACTAATATTGATTAATTTTATTTATTAAGATAAAAGTATAGAGTGTTCATAAAAATAATTTTTCTGGAAAACATTTCTTTTGCTTTCAAATGTTTTTTATTTTTCTTTTTTAATCAATTAATAACAAATAAATTCAATTATTAATGTGTAAACCATATATTTTTCATAATTTAGTCATTCTTATTAATCCTCACCAATTTCAAGACTTATTTTTAATGATATACTATTTTATGGTTCTTTTAGACTAAGGGTTACCTATACTGCAAGATATTGGATAGATTAAATTTAAAAACGAATTTATAGTATAGTATCAGGGTGTTATATTCTTATCTCCTTAAAAATATTTCATATAATATATTTTTAGAATGCAACCTCATGAAAAAGGTTAGGTAGTTATTAATTATAACTCTTTCAGGTTTTGGTGCCACCTCATCAATATTATGATTTCTCCCAAGTGAATTTACCTTCCAAGTCATCTGATTCCTTAACACTAGTTCTTAAGTGTACAAAATCTGGATATGATCTTCATATTAAGATAGATCATTTTCTAATTCTACTAATTAAAAGTAAGGAATATGCATTAGTTCTCATATCTACATACTTAACAATGATATATATAGCATATCATGTACTTTAGATAGAATTTGTGTAATTTCAAAATGTTAAGCCACATATCCAATTCATTCTATGATTTAATAAGTCTAATATACCAGGGGAACAAATTCCCCTTCTTATTGAAACTAATAACACCGTTCTGTTAATTTTGTTTCAATAAAACATGATCTCCCACTTGAAATTCCAAATATTTCCTACTATTATTGGCATAGAACTCTTTTATTATTTGAACTAATTTGATATGGGTTTGAATAGTCTTCAACTTGGTCATTGTCTCCTCCAAAAAAAAATTTCCCAAAAAAATTCTCTCACCAACTTAATCCAAACAATTTTTTGTACAATATCTCTTGTCATAAAATGGTTTATATGGTGCCATTTGAAAACTAAAATAGAATATATTCTTATAGATGAACTCTAAAAATGATAAATATTAATACCCTGTACTTTTAAAGTTAAGAGAACATGACCTAAACATGACTTCTAGTGTTTGAATAGTATTTTCAGACTATCCATCGGTTTCAGGTTGATAAGTGTTTCTCAAATAAATTTCAGCATCAAGAGCCTTCTAAATGCATTTTCAGAATTTTGATGTAAATAATGGGTTAAAATCTAAAATATTGAAATTGGTGTGCTAATAAATATTAAAAATTCATTAATATATATTTTTTAATGTGTTGAATAGATAAATATTCCATTATTGTGAGAAAATGTTCAAATTTTGTGGGGACATTCATAATAACCCATATTATATCACACTTTCAAGGAGTATTTTGTAATATAATGACAAGTTCCAAAATAATGGCATCCCATTTCAATATATTAATAGGTATAGGTTGCATGAATTATCTAGGGTTAAATATATTAGATTTCACATATTGAAAAATGAAACATCTTAACACAAAATTAGATATTTCTCACTTTATAATTTCTCACAAAAAACGATCCTTCAAATATCTATACATCATGGTGCTACTAGGTTGTATAGAGAAATTTGAGTTATGGGAATCATCCAAAAATTCTATTTTCAAAACAACTATAGATATAACACATAGACACTTTCCAAATTACAATGTCTTATAGTCAGAAATTAATTCTTTTAACTTTTCATAATTAATGACTGTGGATTTCTTTTGAAAATTCTTATTATCAGGTTGAGGACGTTTTATAATTTTAAAAAAAATTAGTATGGTAATCAATTGAAAAATGAGTTACGTTTCCTTCCATTAATAATTCTTATATCTATCTTTATCAGATCTATGAAAATGAGATCCCTGTTAATCCTCATTTTGATCAGAACTCCATGATCTTTAAAACTCAATGAATCTGCTAAAAGTTTTTCTTCCAACAGAGGTAGTGTATTGGGAAATAAAAAACCATGAGTATATTGTTCCATCTCATATTCCTTATGTTAGGAATATTCTCTAAAAATTTGTATATTAGACACTTTTGATCTTTGCATATATCATACATTTCTTCATAGAGAAAATGTCTCCATATCTTCAAAAAAAATATTATTGCCACCAACTCAAGATCATTGTATGAATAGAATTTTCATTAATATTTAATGTCTTTATTTCATAAGAAATAATTTTATTATTAATTATAAGTAAACAACCAAGTCCATTCTTTAATTCATCACTATATATCAAAATCCATCATTTCATAATGGTAGGTTCAAAATCAAAGCATTCACAAATATCCTCTTCCATTCCTCAAAACATTCATCACAATATTTTATCTATATAAAATTTACCCCATTACGAGTAATATTATTTAACAGGTTATCCAATTGGAAAAATATTTGAACAAATAATAGATTTTAACCGTCCAAACCTGTGAAACTATATACCTTGGTTATGTTCATTTGGGTAGTCCATTCTTGGAAATCCATTATCTTCATATTATAAACTTAGATTCCATCCTTGGAGACAATATGGGCAATAAAAAAGGTTTTTAAAGCCAATATTCAAACTTGTTAGATTTAGCATATAACTCCTTTCTTATAAGATTATAAATAATGATCCACAATTAATTTTCATATTCTAACTAACTCTTATACAACACCAATATATCATCAATAAATACCACAAAAAACCATAAACATATTCCATCAATACTCTATTAATTATATACTTAAATATATAAAGTTAATTAGTGAATCCAAATGGAATTACTATAAACCCATAATATCTATACCTCATATGAAATGTTGTATTTGGAATAATTTCCATCTTTACTCGCAATTGATGATACCTAGAATAAATTTCAAACATTGAAAAATATTGAGATCTGTGAAGTTGATAAAATATGTCATCAATGTGTGGTAAAGGATACTTGTTTTTATCATAATAGCTTGGATCTCCCTATAAGTAATGCACAACCTCATATATCTATCATTATTCTTAATGAAAATAAGAGGGTCTCATCAAGGTAAAGTAGTAGGGGTGTATAAATCCCTTATCACATAACTACTCTAGTTGTTTTTTCAAACCCACTAATCCCATAGTGGTGATTCTATATGAAATCATTAATATAGGACTTGTATCATGGATTAAATCAATGGAAAACTCAACATTATACTATGGTGGGTTTCCAATAAATTACTTATGAAATAATTCAATGTATTCTTGTATAATGGGTATATCATCAATTTTAATATTATATTTTCTATCCATATACTTTTTTCTACTCTTCTTCCTCAAGGATCTCATTTAGAATATATATTAGGGTGGATCTCAAAATGAATCACATGATGAGTTCCACCCTCTAAAGATAAGGAATTATATATATTCATCACGAAACATAATTTCCTTATCTTTAAAATTTGGGGCACATTTTTTTGTCATAAGACTTGGAGAATTATTTCTCTATCTTGGTAAAACATGACAATATATCCTCATATGATGATAATTTTTGGGATACTAGTTACATTTGAAGTTTTGGATTACACCCATAAAATAAATCACCAATCATAACCTTTGGATTACATATGTATTCCAGAGAATTATTTTCTAACCTTGTGAAGTCAACTTCATGCTTTGCAAATGTTTCTTATTCTTTTTGTCTTAGATATAAGAATTTTCTCTCCAAATATTCTCATTATTTATGACGAGAATATTTTTCCATGAAATGTTCCTTAAAATCCTTCCATTTTTGGTATTTTCTCCCCATAATTAGTGTTTTATATCAATGGATACAATTTATATTTTAACCTGAGAGATGATAAACTTCCTTGATAAGATTATCCCTTTCCTTAATTTCCCACATGATAAATATCTTCTTTAATAACTTATCTATTATTAAGCTAAAAATTGATTTTTAGGTCTACTTATGATGGAGTTTGTTGATACATGAAGTGGTATAAAATTTTTACACCATATCACAGATCATTATGTTGATACATACAAGCCCAGTTACTAGTCATAACCTAAGTCAAATGCCCCTAAATAGTTATAGTTTTTTCATCTCCAGCTGAAAATCCATCTCCTGGTTCATTGTCTTTCCAAAAGATTATAATCCCTCCTTGGATTATGTTCATTGATATGATACAAATTATTTCTACTGTGATCCATTTATATGTAATGGAATGCACTAGATTAGATCATAACACTACGACACATAATGTATAATTCGAAAACTACTAAAATACTTTTCATAAATTTGAAAAAAAATCAAAGATATTCTCATAATCATAAACATGGTTTCTTTGAAAATGTTTTAAAATCATGAAAATATTTTAAAATTATTTATAATGACTTTAAAAAAAATTGAATTTTCCCAAGAATATTATATGGGATTGTCAAACAAAGCATGCGAAAAGTCCAATTGTCATTCACTAGGTTATGATTATGTCAAGTCCCAATAAACTCTTTTCAGAGTTATTACCCCTAGGTAAAACTATTCTAGAGCCACATCCAATAGTAGTTTTTCAAAAGGGGTATATTTCTATGGATCTATATAATATATACCTTAAAATAATTATGTAATCGTATACTTAGAATTATCATACAATTATTTCATAGGTTTATGTTCTCTCAATTATATTTTCCTAAATCAAGTTCTCAAGGTTTCGACTAAACTAACATTTGATACCAACTATAAAAATCCTCACCCTAGTTTCCCAGATTTAGTTGATAATTTATTTAACTGGAACTATATATAATGAATCATATCCAAAATTACAAAACAGTTTAATAGAATTTGAAAACTAAATACATACTTGAATCTAACATTTTAATTTAAAACATCAAATAAAACATAGTATTTTCTTTAGGAATATTATTTTTCCCTTTTCTATTTCCCTTCATATAAATTAGAATAAACTATATTGATTCAAGGGTACATAAAAAACAAGAAAGGGTTGATCTTATATGATCAGTAATGGAATGTGTACAATATAATATAAGTGAATAAATAAGTCATAATCCATATGTTAAGGTAAATAACTAAAAAATATGTCATTTAATCAATACCTTGATCAAGAAAAATAATATTCCTGAAATAAATGATGATAAAATAATTCCATATAAAAATTTATTTGATATTAAAACTTATCTAAGGAAATCATAACTAATCAAATAATCACATGGACATAAATGACTAATCTCACAATAAGGTAATTCACAATATCGGACATCATAACCATTCCATCAAGGCCTTGTGCCAGGAAATCGTCTATAAATGGGTAATAAAATGGATAAATACACAAAATATTTTTTATTAGAAGACCTACTGATGCGTCGATGGTAAATAGTGGGCCCACCCATCACATACTAGGTCCAACACATTCTTCATATAAAAGTGGTGAAACATAATCAACCTAAACACTCATATGGAAAAACTAGAATAAAAAATTTAATAATTTACACTAATAAATTGACATAATCATACACTATCAAGAGTAATATGGTGAATTAAATCAAATATTACATCTCCAATAAAGCATAATATTCACTAATGAATATTTAATTCGATGAATATACAATAAAAATATCACTCAAAAATATCTTGATGAAAATAACATTTTACCTTTGAAATCACATATTTAAAGTCTAAAATACATCCCACATATTAACAAAAATATTTTATTTGGGAATAAACCTATATATTTCTAATTAAGCTTCAAATAAATGTATGTTTAAGATAGCGGTAATTTCATACATGCCTTTTAAGTTAAAAAATTATTTCATTCACATTTTTTACAAAATCACAAAAGTTTGTATTTAAGAAAATTAATACAATATCCCTTTTAAATAATTTTTTAAAAATTAAATCAAGGATAAAATTAATTAAAATAATCATAGGATATTATTAAAAAATTCTTGAATTTTTTTTAGAATACATGGATATGGAATAGAAATTATTTTTGACTAAAAATAGAAATAAAGTAATCTTTTATTAAAAAAATGGTTGTGGAATCTTGATTACTTAAAAAGAGTAAATTGAAAGGGGAAGTTTTATTTTCTATAAATATTAATATTATAATAAAATATATGGGTTTTATTTTATAAATATCCAATAATTCAACTAGTGGATACTAAAACATAAACAATCAAGAAAAATGAAAACATTGTGAAATAAATCCTTACCTCAGGTATGGTTTCCTTCACACATGTTCACACCTCTTGTATAATAAATATATACTTATAATACATCTATTCAAAAATTGTGTTCATATGTATCATACCATATATGGTTTAATAATAACCACTATCACCCATTTATTAACAATTCTTTATTAAATCACTATTTCTGGTGATAACTCCTTCATATTTCAAGTATGTTTTGGTTTGGTAGTTTTGTCCTTGTACATTAATCATGCTTACATAAATATCTAAATTATAATAATAATATAAATATCATATATATTCATTAAATATGTATTTATATTAATCCATAAAACTTAGATATTAAAATTGAGTTTCACTATTCATTGAGCCAGTAGGTCGTACATATGCATGAACAATATTTCCATTTATTTAACAGATAGAATGAAAGAATGTTAATTTATATTTTAAATTTATAGAATAATTATTATATAATATATTTCATATATAATAATTTAATCTATCATTATTATCATCCATGTAAAAATAAAATGAGAAATTTTTTGCATCTCTTCGTAGAGGTAGTAGTCCACACGTACAGATGAGTCAGGTTATCATATTCCAATAGATTAAAAGAAAAAAATGTAGATATGATATTATAATTTCATAATTTTATTTTTTCATTCATATATTATATATACAATTAGTCCCCCATTACTCATCCATGAGATGCGGTTATGGAAAATGAAATACATTAGTTCGATAGGTGATAGTCCTCTGCACAAAAGATCGACGGTTTCATTTCCAAATTGATGGAAGAGTTAACAGATGTATGTTAGGAAATTAACATAATAACATATCATTATATGGAATATACTTTTTCATTATTTTATATCATTTTTAGAAGGTTTTAAGGGGTATTGGAACAAATAAAAGGAACACCCACGGTTAAGAACAAAACTAATTCCTTGAAAAACCTCTTTAGGTTTATACCTAAAGACATCATATGATTGTTTTATAATAAAACCAGGAAATAAAATCATGGGGTTGGATGTAAGGAATTTATATAGTTAGGAATTTTCTGAACCAATGGTCTCCTAAAGTTTGTAGATGATAGTTAAGGGGTATCATTTTATATGTGGTGGAGAGGACACATATTGATGTTTTCAAAATAATAAAATATAACCATGTTTTATAGACACCAAAATGATCTAAAATAGACTATTCCCAAATATTATATTACATAATTTTTAATATATCCATTAAATAGAACTTATGAAAGAATTTATTTCATTTTAATGCCTTTCTTCTTAGTTTAACCCTAGATGACCCCGTTTTAATCTTAACCATGATAATAAATGTTTTATTGTTTTTACTATTAATTAAGACAATAAATTAATTTAAACTTATTAAAAAATATTATTTATTCTTATTAAAAATATGGAATACATTTTACTAAATTATATTCATATAAGTGTTGGAATTTAATTTAAAATTATTCTTTAAAGGGTGATGAAAACACAGTTTTCCAAAAAAAAAGTTCCCTTAAGTATATAATATTTTAATATATAAACTATGCATAAAATTGATTAAAAATACCTAAATTTTTTTTGTAATAATATAAGTGATCAAACATTACTTATAAAATAATTTTAAAATAAAATAAATCTTTTTTAATACTTTAAATGAAATGGAAGTTTCCAACAAAAATTTTATCTTCACTATTCATTAAAAAATAAATATTTTTATAAAATTCTAAAATATTCAATCTGTGTTAATTATAAAATTTTGATTTCAAAAAATATGTTAATTTATTTAAATATATTTTTAAGTGTGAAATAATTAATATAAGTTTGAAAAACATGATAAAATCGCATTTAGAAAAATACTATTATCAAACAAAAAAATGGATTTATTATTATCTCATTCCTAGAAAAATATTATATTCTTAATAAAAAAATATTGAAAATATAATATTTAAATTAAATTTAAATTATTCACCAATAGCCAATAAATTATTATGATAAAAATACATTGTCTGGTAAAAATATTTTTTGAGGAAAACATTTCTTTTACTTTCAAATGTTTTTTTTCGTATTTTTAATCAATTTATAAACAATGAATTTATTTAAACAAGTGTAAACCATATACTTTTAATAATTTATTTATTCACATTCATACTCTCCAATTTAATCACTAGGTTATCATGATATACTATTTTATTGTTCTTTTATAATCGTGGTTGTGTGTATTACAAGCTATAAAAGATATTAAATTTAAAAATAAATATATTGTATGTGTATGGGTGTTACACATCTAAATATATTGTAAAAAATTTATTATAAAAAATATAAGGTAACATATGTATAAATACATTATTGGGTATCAATTTATTAACAACAAATAAAAAATCATTTGAAAGGAAAAGAACTATTTTTCTTAAAAAACAATTTTATATACATGGTGTATTTTTATCATAATAAATTAAATTAATCATAACTATTGAATGATTTTAATTAAAATTTTATATTATATATTAACTAAATTATTTTATAATTCATTTATAAATTTTATAATCATGGAATAAGAATAAATGAAGTTTTATGCTTAGAAATGTGTTTCTCTAAGACGTTGTTTTCATCTCATGTTGTCGTATTATTTTAAATTTAATTTATTTCACTTATAGAATTTGAATTTTTTTAAATGGATTTAATATTTCGAATCAAGATATTACAATTTGGTAAATAGTTCCATGTTATTACTCGTCAATATATATACTAATCGTGGTAAATTTTAACACCTTAGTAAATGGTAAATCATGCTAATATATGTAAAAAATAAGTGATGAGGCCATAATTTTTCATCATATTTCTTATTTGAAACTTTTGATTTTACTATCATCACCTTATTATTAAGATTTATTTTTATAATGTAATATTTTCCATGAAAATAACCTGTATAAAATTTAAATAAATTAAAAATAAAAAATGTCATTGTATTACTTTTAAATATATTTTATGTGTTAATTTTGGGACAGAAGAAGGTCAAACCCAAATATAGGTAGATATATTTTATATAATAAAATTATCAATAATATATTAATTTATTTATAATTTTTATGGATTAAATAATTACCTAAAATTCTTAGGCTATACTAATAGATAATTTATTTAATCAATAAAAAATAAAATAAATGCTATTTAAAATAAAGGGTATATAATTTTAGTAAGTTATAGTGGTCCATGAATTTTATAGATTATATGATATATTAGTGTTATTTTAAAATTTTTTAATCGATTTACATCTTTTTATTTATGTCATTTAAGTTAAATTAATTGAATAGTATCAAAATTGTCATTAATGATATTTTCTTAAAATAATATTTTATAAAATTATTTAAAAATAAAAAAATATTTATAGAGAAAAAGGATGAGAATATAAAGTCTAATATTTATTCCATTGAACATTTATAATCTAATTTTCTCCTTATATGTAAAATGTTAACCCCTTGACAGTGAATAAGACTTTATCGTAGTTAATGTTAAAATGAGTTAACTAAGTGGTTAAACCAAAACATAAGGTTAAAAACACCACATAAACCTAACCAAATTTTATTGTTTGATGTGATTTTAACCCCATACTATATTATCTTTGAATATCTTTTATTTTGATAGAATTTGGTCTAGATAATTACTTTTTATATTTTAATCTTTTAAGCAATTCCAAAAGTACCGCTCACCTCAATTATAGAATGGAAAATCCTCTCATCACTTATTCATGCATTTTGAGCCTAATAGATCAACCATAATCTTAATAAATACCTTATATAATTTCATATACAAATTATATAGTTTATGTTCTTCCAAAAATACCAACCCAAAGATCCTTAAGGGGATACCTAAAGGAGTTCTTTCAAAGACGAGTTAATCACCTTAACGGATCACATTGTTTTTTTACTTCTTCTTTACCTCCTATAAATCATTGAAATTTGTCATAACATAATAAATTTATAATCCTAAATATACTTATAAGGTATTATTATTATTTTTATTATTATTATTAAATCAACATTATCCACAAAATTTCTAATCAAATGGGATGTGAAAGTATCGCTTGTGCGTACATACGTCTTACCCTTTCCACGTAGCAATACAATTCAATTTCTAGAATCAAGTTTCATGGATGGTTATTATGATGGGTTTAATGTTCAAATATTATAATTATGAAATAATTATAAATTTTTAATCATAATATCACATATAACTTCTTATGTTCCAATCTATTGGAAAATAATAATGTCACTCATGCATACGTGTGGACTACCACCTTCATGAAGTGATGTAATTTATTTTTCATTTCTATTTTACATGGATGGTTATAAGGATATATTTAATTAATTTATATCATTTATATTATCTAATAATTATTCTATAAATATGAATCACTATTTATCTTTCTTTTGTTCCATCTACTGAGAATTAAACATTTTTTTCATGCCTACATACGGCTTGCTGAATCCATGAATGGTGTTATTCATTTTTACTGTATATAAATTTTATATATGAAGTTATATATATATGTGTGTGTGTGTGTGTGCATTGAATATATAAGATATTTAAATCATTATTAACAGTATGTATATGATGTCACCAAGATAAAAGTAAAATGACCACAACTATGAAACCCTAACCTATATGAAAAATGAAGTAGACATCCCACAGAATAGTGATTCTAAAAAGTAATTGTTATTAAAAATGTGATAAAAAAGGTTATATGTAAATCATATATAGTATTATATAGGTTATTATTTTTATTTAATAGATATATCATAAATTAATATTTATCATATATTAGTTTTGAACACATATGAAGGAATTTGGACCAGAGGTAAGGCTTTTTCATTTCAATTTAATCTATGTGGTTCACATTCTATATTCACAACTAATTTATTTTTTGTGGTGTATCTTGTAATGGTATTTCTATTAATCAAAGGAAATTATTCTAGATTTCACTTTCATGTTACTAGGGATATGATCCAAGGGTACCATCCTTATTCTTAATTTGGGTGGTTTATGTTTATGATGAAAAGATGTTTATGAAACCTGTTACTTTTACAAGGGTTATACTATGATAAAATGATGTATTTTTATAAAGCCCATTTATTTTAAATGCATTATACTATTATGACATTTTTATTAAATAAATTTCTTATTATGGGTTATGATATGATTAATGTTTTATTATATTTTGGGTTACATATGTATGCTTTTCATTTTTGGGATAGGTGTGACCTATATCTCCATATAATGAATTGGGTAGTGATTGATACCTAATGAGATTAATATGACTATTATAGAGAGTGAGCATGGCTGAGTAATGGATTCTTTTCACTTTGATTGTCTCGGGGTTAAACCCTATCTACTATGATAGTTTGGGGAGTGAACCATGATTTCCCTCGAAAGGATTCTTGACTACTAAGCAAATGATTTTTTATACATGTGTGTAGCCCACAAATATTATGTTATGATCTCATGAATCATGTTCTTTGATTTCCTTTATGACTCTTGTTTTCTGAACTACAAAAATTTATGTCATGACTCGAGATTATGGTCTTTTATATGCAAGGTGTGTTTATCAAATTTAAAGTTTAAGTTATCATATCTTTATGCTCGTTTTATTCTCATGTGATCATTGATATATCCATTTTTTACCCTTAATAAGCATATGATATCAAAATTTCTTATGTTATTTTCCTCAGGTTATGAAGAATCATTGTAAGTAGGGTACATCTAAAAAGATTAACATGTGGGGATATATTTATGGGATATGCTGAAGATCTTTGAATAAGTAAAAAATATTATGTTACTGGTCTATAAATACACAAAACCTTTATGGTAATCATTCATATTTATGTTCAATGAAAGGAAAATTCATCTATCATGATATTTTTACTGAGTCTTTTGAGATTGGGATTAGAGAGATTTTTTTAAAACCCTAGAGATAAGTCCAAGTATAGGAAAAATATTAAAATTTTGGTAAGGAGTATATTATGTAGTTTTCCTAGTAATACATCTCTTCTTGTATTCTAAAAGTAGATTTGGTGTTTTCACAAATTCGTTCAGGTGTTATAACCACATAAATAGTTGGTCATGTATATCGGGGCCATTATTTTGGTGCATGATTAGTATACCTCTAATTCACACCTAGTTTGAAACTATAAGGAGATATTTTAGGTAAATTTACATTTCCTTGATGAAATATTATAAATTATTTGAATAGATTATGGTTATGAATGACATAGGTTAAACCTAAGGTGTCAGAAATTGTAAATAAGGAGTTATCATTTAGAAATCATATTAATTATTTTTCATGGTTATATTGTTTTCCACTATGAATATTATTTCTCATATAATGTTTTTTGGTTTTACACAATGGAAGGAACCAGAAATAACTATGTTTGTTTTGAATATGATAGAAAATGTGTTGATGAGAAAATAAATGGGATGATGGATAGAGTAAAAGATATTTTCATTATTCTTAATCAGTTATCATAATATATGATTAATAAATTTTACCTTATACAACTATCGAACTCACCAAAGAATATAAGTGTTGTCATGACCCCCTCCCACCAAAGATACTAAGATTAAGGGCGAGAGATAATGAACCCTATTTCCTACCTTTAGTGGACCCCAAGTAAGACACCATCACTGAGGGTAAGGAAATATAAAAAAAGTGAGGCATTTACCTCTACAATAATATAGGGTTAGAATAAAGGATATATAAAACAAAAACCTCAATTACATAATATTAAAATGAAACTAATATCATCTCACAATACATGTATAAAGTAAAACAGATTCAGAAAGAAGCCTCTAAGAGTAAATACATAATATAAAAGATAAGGAAGCAACACAATAACTATCCCAAGGTCTGAGCCAGTAATGTTCAACCTGATCCACCAAATTCTCCTAGAAACTATAAAATAAATTTATATATATTGGGTAAGCATATATGTATACTCATTAGTAGAAAACTATCTTAAGGACATGGGGAGGAAATATACTAATGCACCCATAATCAAGAAGACACACAAACTGCACCTAAAAAAATTGACTAACCAAACTAATTCTCTCCATAGAACATTCACCAAATAACACATCCAAGTGTAATATTGTAAAATTATTCATATTGATAAAGGGTTCCTGCACCACTTTATCACTGAATATATATATTCTCACCCCAATGAGATATGTCCTAGTGCTCCAGCCTCTTCCGTAAAATATCCCATCACATCACATCACACCACATCCCACTAGTAGACACTTGGTCCATCAAATCACACAATAGCCACAACTATAATAATAGTGTATCCTGACTATGAAAGATATCAACCTCACACGATCATCATACCATACAAGACCACCACCATAATTCATATCATGATCCTACCATACATGATCACCACCATAATTCATATCAGCATCGCACCCAAAAATACTTGGTTCATTACATCGCACATCAACCAAAGAGACCTGATCCACCATATCTCATCACATCTCAACAGTTCACTTTTGACTTTTATTCATCACAACTCGTGCATTTTAACATCATCAAGAAGAGGTATCAGGGAAGTTTTGGTGGCCATCCATCATTCCTAAACACCAATATATTTTTGAAAACACACCCAAAACTATTGTTTTTCCACACTAGGTGATTTAAATAGGTTCAGCGCATATTGAAAATAAAAAGGAAAACATTATATCAATATATATTATCATAGAAAAAAATTCCAACCTATGGATTCACAATATGAACAACATCTAAAATCACAACATTACCACATTTCCCACCACTATAGACACTTTTATTTCCAACAAGAAATTCATAACTCCACCCCACAAAACACGAACCACATTCCATATTTTTTTCTCAATTGATTCTATTTTGATATATTTCACATTACAAAATATGTTATATTTAAACATGCCACTTATTTCATATATCTAACTCACTTATTCTAAATTTTCCTTCCCATTTATTCATATTTAAACATTAACCATTTAAATTACACATACTACTTCTATTCAAGTGTTCATTATTCTTTTCAACCCATATTCCAAACCATACCATACCATTTTGATTTCAAATTTTAAATTTATTTAATTACATTGCTGTATAGGAAACTATCATAATACAACATATCAAAAAATTAAAAAACTCCTAAACCTCATACCAACAAGACCACATATCAACCATCACAACCACAACCATATCCTCATCACAATAGCCACATCACAACCACCTCCAAACACAACCACCCCATGGAATGGGAAAAAACCACACACAATCACACATCAGAGAAAATTCTATATAAATTAACTTATCATTTTTTATATTGTTTGAGGGGAATTTCATCAATTATGCTTCGCTTTTATAGATATTCTCACAAAATCAAAATTTTACAAGAGAAACCATTTCATCAATCAGATATTAGTGATTAACTAATTCAATTCAGGGTGATATAAAACAATCATATAAATATGGTCTCCCTGACACCACGACTATAGTGAAAACAAATTCTCCCAAAATCCATGATTTGTTTTGGTACAACACGAATACATAAGATCAATATCACAATATAAAAAAGCTATAAAAACATGTGAATAATTCTCTTCTCCTTAAATTTAAATTAAATTGGTTAATTATCTATTTTAATATGGATGAAAACTGTCTTCCCAAGGATGAAAAGGACATACCATTCTGACATGATAGAATTTAGACAGAGACAAAGGATCCCCTTCTTGGAAGAAAAGTTATCATGTGAAGCATCTCAATGAAATAGGGGTTACATAAATAGGATTAACCCACTGTAAGAAGAACTCAAACCAACCCCAGAAATAGGGTGCCACAATTTAAAGGGGAAAGGCTTCAGAACATTCCATCTTGAGAGAAAGAATGTAGGAAGGAAAAAAGGGTTTATATATGTTTTAGAATTAACAGATATAAAACGATTCAGATTTTAGATCGTATATATGATTTTGATTTACCATTAATGTGGGTCTCATTAAATCCACAAGTAATATCCAAATAAAATCCCTGTAATTATAAGAAATATAAGATATAAATATAATCTTTTGAAACCATTATTAATTCCCATAATTAATCCTTTAAATCCATTTTACGTAGAAAAATATAAAAATATAAAACCTATAAATAATGGAAAAAATGGAACATCTAGCTTAAATATGCTACTATTAGAAGCTATAGTAAGAAGTTACCATTATGAGATACTGTCAATAGCCACTTTCAGGAGCTATGATTTGTACCTACGACAAGAATCTACCTTCATGATCTACCATTAGAAGTATCCACTAAAAGATACAACCTAACTAAGTCTATTATCATAATGATCTGATGTTAGGATCTACAGTCACACTCTAAAACATGCATTTTTACTCCTAAACACCTTCATACTTTTTGTAACCTCCTCTAAGAAAATATAACAAAAGATTTACCATAAATTAATGGGTTGTAAAAACATGAATTAGATGGATAGAAATCTATTACATCTTGGGTGGTGGAGACCCTGGAGGAATGATATTTTGTTTCCTATATGTTGAAAAAGTGGGAAGAAGAACCCAAGGGATTGTATCAAAGAAAATAGAAGATATTTTATTTGTTGATAATAGGGGAATAGAGAAAATAATTTACACGAAATAAATGAAGAGTTTGATGGGGGATGTGACATTCATTCTATGGTACCATTTATTATTTAATGTCTTATGTGTGAGGAATATGTACATTATCCAAGTCAATTCTCTAATACAAGATATAAATATTAGAATAAGGAAAGGAATGTGTTTTGTTGATTTTTCAAGAGGTATGATTGAAGTATTTATGTATTATAATTTGATAGTTATGTGGAATATTTTTTATAATTTTATTTGGGTAATAAGAATAAAGAAACATATAAGGTGTGTGTTATATTTTGAAACCATTTATATCTTTATATAGGATTATCTTCAGATTTACGGATACCACCATGGGTTTATGAGTTTCAGTTTGTTAATAAGATTAAAGTCTTAGACACCCATTTTATGTTTTTAAGTGACGAGATTTTAATATTACTAAGGAAGTAATGGGAGATGTTTTATTGGTTTAAGGTATATATAACCCTTGTGTTCAACTTGACATATCATTTGAGGAAGAATTCTATTTTAATAGGTCTACAGGTATTGATAACCATTAGGTTTTATATTATATTTTCTGATTGAAGTTATTTTCAAGGATGTTCATCATATTTATATAGATTTTACAAGATTTATATTAATACAATTTCTGTAAAAAGGATATCATATCACATCTAGAAAGGTCATTAGGCTTGAACACCCAACCAAAAGGTGACAAGGTTACTACGCCTACCACTGGCCAACATGCTTGGTTAATATGAAATATCATTTTTTTAATGATGTGATAAATAAATATTATTTTTACTTTGGGATCACATGTTTTATCATAGAGATAACCATGGGATTGAAAATTTATTCAGTGATTAATGTTATATAAAAGCAATCTCACTATTTTTAGATCTCTATATGACTAAGGTAAAATAGAACATTGTGGGACTTTAATTATAGAAAAAATATTGAATTATATTTTGGAATAATATATAATTTTAGTGTGTCTTTATGGTGATTCATGTTATATATGGATATTATTATAACATCTTCGAGATTTTATGATTTGGGAATATTCATTTTTTGGTAAGAGACATTAAAATTGGTTGATGTTATTTATGGATAAATGTAAAATTTATCGTGGAAAAATGTTTTATGAAATCATTATAATCATTATGTTTTAATATTAGTCTATAATATTTTGATAAATTTTATGGTTAGTTATATATTAAAAGATTTAAGTTGAACTTTGGCTGTTATTATTGATGCTTTGGTGCTTAATGTTATATTTCCTCACATGATCATTTATTTATTTTAAGAATTATTTTATGATAAAAATTTTCGTTTAATTAATGTATAAGGATATGAGGAAGGAATTTTTATCCTTTTTGGACTATGTGATCCATTAGAAGTTAATTTTAGTTCTTTATGAATGAAAAAAAATCATCTTTAATACCAATTTTTTAGAAACAAAATTGATTTTATGGTGAAAATTTAATGGAGAATGAGATTATACTTGTTAAGAAAGTATATTTTTTTATTTTTTATCCTGGATGGGGGAGTAATTAATAATATCTTAGAAAGAAAACTTGAAAAAAATTATGATTTCCATCATTTCTGATGAATGGGTATACTTTTCACTCATTATTGATTTATGGTTTGGTGATTTCATAACTATATCTTAACCATGTTCATTATCACTCTCTATCAGTAATTTAGAATTATTTTTTTCTTTTAGGTATATAATTTCAATTCTCAATAATTTAACCATATTTATAAACCTAATATAGTGTTATTAAAGGTGGCCTTTGTATTTCTATTTCCCATTTTTGAAGAAGGTGTTTTATTAGCCGTTTTTACAATGTGGGTTTTCCACAAAAAGAACTTTTTAAATGTAAAATCCTTGATTACAAAGAATAAGTTCGAATTTCATGGAATGATTTTATTAAAGGTTGAATAATATAAAACCCTAATATTTAATGAAATATTTGTTTAATTAAATTTAATTTCTTTAAACCATGATATAGTATTAAAATATTATTATTTACTGTGATAGTAATTAGCTAGACATTATATTAGCGAGAATGAATAAAAACAAATATAATATCAAAAACAATTGCTTACATATTTATTTTTGGAATTCTAAGGGTATCAATTAATTATAAATAAAAAACATTTTAAAGTAAAAGAGTTATTTTTCTCAAAAACTATTTTTATGCACAAAGTGAATTTTCATCTTAATAAATTAAATTAATCACTATTAGTGAATGGTTTTAATTAAATATATACATTATATATTCAATAAAGTGTTTTAACATTTATTTAATATTATTCTAGGCATGATACAAGAATAAACCATGTTTTATTGTAAAAAATATATTTTTCTAAAAAACGGTTTTCATCGCGTATTGTGTGCTTATTTAAAAATTAATTTATACCATGTAGAAAAATTTAATTTGATAAAATCTCTTCCATATTTTTAATTATGTGCCTAAAATTTAGTAAATAGGTCCATTTTATTTTTGGTAAATATGAATTGTAACTCGGTAAATTTAAAATTTAGTCATTTAGGTTAAACATAAGTGATAAGGTCCTAATTTTCATCCTAATTATTATTGGATGAATGTAATTTTACCCTTATCACATTATGCTCAAAGATTCTTTCTTTAATGGACACATTTCTTTAGAAAGTACCTATATAAGATTTAAATAAAAAAAACAGTACAAAATGTCACTCTCTTACTTTAAAATAACGGTTATGTGTTCGTATAGTGAAAAAATAAATTTTTTAACAGATATTGGTTGTAGTTTTTTTTATAATGAAATTGTATTCATTATAGTAATTTATTTATAGTTCTTCATGATTAAATAATTATCTAAATTCTTTTACAATGTTTATACAATATTTAATCAATTAATAAAAAAAATTATTTTAAAAATATTAAAAGTAATATAATTTGACTAATTTATAGTGATCCTTGAATTTTATAGATGATTATGAAATATTGGTTTTGTTTTAAAATATTATAATCTATTTTCCACATGTTACTTATATCATTTAAGTAAAATTGAGTGAATACTGGTAAAATTGATATTAATGACCTTTTCTCAAAATAACAATTTATTAAATTGTCTAAACAATAAATTAAGAGAAAAAGAAGGAAAATAAATGGTCTATAATTTCATAATTTTTCTATTAATGTGAAAATTTACATCATATGTGAAAAATTATATCCCTTTATGATTGAAAAATTGGCTACCACATTTAATGTTAACGTGAGTTAACAAAGGGGTTAAACCAAATAATGGGGTTTAAAACACCACTTAAACCCTTAAAATTTTTATTTTTTGATATTATTTAAACTGAATAATATATTATCTTTTAATCCTTATCATTTTGGAATAATTTATCTAGATAATGAAACTTTTATTTTTTAAATATTTTAAGAAATTCAAAAACTTACCATCCCCTCAATTATAAAAGGAAACATCCACCCCTTACTTCTTCACACATTTTGATCCATCTATCTCAATCATAAAATTTAAAAATCCCTTAAAAATTACTATTCACATTATATAGGTTTTTCAAATTACCAAAATACCAACCCTAGGATCCATAAGAGGATATTTAATGGATTTCTTTAAAAGACAAGGTAATCTCTATAACTAGTCACTTTATTTTTACTTCTCCATTACCGCCTCAAAATATATGGTATTTACGCTAACATAATAAATTTAGTATCCAAAATATACATAAATTTTATTATTATTATGAAATAACTATTATCTACAATCTTTCCCAACAAATGGGAAGTTAAAGTATCGCTCATGCGTATATATGTCTTACCATCTCCCAACAGCAATACAATTCATTTTCCACCAACATATTTCATAGATGGTTATTATGATGAGTTTAAATATTTAATATGATAATTTTGAAATAATCAAACTTATTTAATCCTAATTTTTCATCTAACTTCTTACCTTCCAATCCATTAGAAAAATAATTTTGCTTATGTGTATGGGTAGACGACCACCTCGACAAAACAATGTATTTTTTTCATTTCCATATTACTAGGATGGTAATAAGTATATATATTTTTAATATAAATGATGTAAATGATATAATTATGATTATATAAAGTTGAATAATTATTTACCTTTCTTTCATTCCATCCATTGAAAAGTAAAAATAATGTTCATGCAATCATATGGCCAATCATCTCTACGAATACCTTTATTCATTTTTCTGTTTATAAATTTTATATATTACTCTCTATATATTATGAATATATATGATATTTAAATAAATATTAAAATTATGGTAATGATGGAACAAGGATCAAATCCCAATAAATAAACCAACCAGGAAAAAACATACATGAAAAACTGGCAAGATATCACCTAAAATAATTATTATAATAAAGAATTGTTAATAAACAGCGGATAAGAGTTTAGAAGTAAACCATATACGGTATTATATAGATCTTTATAGTTCATTTATTTATTAATAATAAATATTATTTTATTATATAGGAGTTTTGAACATGTGTGAAGGAATTCAGTCCTAAAGTAAGTGGTTTTGGTCTCACTTTTATATATGTGAGGCACATGCTATATTCACTACTTATTTCTTTTATATCATCTATATACTGACCATAAACACATTAATTGATTATTATATGAGGATTTAAATATCCTTATAACATTAATTATTTCATGGGGCTTATGAATCCAATTTTATAAGTGATAAGGGTTTTATGCAGCAATCTATGTGTTTATCTAGATTGTTTATGATTATATTTATAATGATGAAATGTCATGATATATATATATATATATATATTAATAAACATAAAAATATTATTTTTATAGGGTTATTTCTTTAAAATACATGTTTTACTTCAATTTTTATCACCTTAACTATTCAAGAGACGGAAAGTACGATTTTAATTAAAAGCAACTTTATTTATCTCTTCAATCGAAAAACATTTTTCATCCATATCGATGTTCCCAAAACAAATGTTTTAAATATTGTTTTTATTATTATATAATGAATTTTTAATTTAATTTTTAACCACGTTTAAATTTTTACAAATGGGATTAATAGGAATGTTCTTTTTTCAAATTGAGGTAATTTTAATTTTTTTCAAAATGTGAAAGGAATTTTTCCTTTTATCTTATATGGAATTAATAGAATTTCCTCCCTTCATGACACCCCAATACTGTAAATATTAAATTATACACTTCAAAGTATATTCTCAAAGACAATAATTCTCAAAATATTTTATGACTTTTTTATTTTTTAAAAATTTATTTTCAAAGTGGAATGTATATTTACCTCAAGAATGTTTTAATGATATTATAATGGTATTTCTATTAATTAGAGAAAGAAACTATTAATTTAACATATGTGTTACTAGGGATATGATATGAGGGTTTCGTTAAAAATATTTCTTTATATATATATATTATGTTTATGATGATAATATTTTTATCAATCCCATTATTTTTTCATGAGTTATGAAATAATGAAATAATTAATATTTATAAAACCTTTTTCTTTTCCATGTGTTATTTTGTGATGAAAAGTTTATAAAATCCATTTATTTCATGGTTTTATATATTTTTGATATTTTATGATCTTACAGAACACATATGTATGATTTTAATTATGTGATACGAGGAACCTATATCTCCCTCCAATACATTGGGTAAATATTGATATCTTATGAGATAAATTGGACTATAATGGGGAATAATCCTAGTTCAGTAAGGGACTTAGTCAACTATGATTATCTTGGGACTGAACCTTTATTACTGAGATTTTTTGGGGTGTAAACTTATTCCACTTTGAAAATATTTAAAGTCATATATAAATACTAAGGAAATAATTTTATATTCTTATGTTTATGAAAAAAAATCTAATGTTATACATTAATGGCTCATGTTATTTTATTTCCTTTTTGACTCATCTCTCAAGATCTGTCAATATTGTTTCCATGACCCAATATTATGATCTTCAATATGCATGGTATGGTTATAAGAAGTTAATCACATGTTCTAAAAACATTATTCTCATGTTATGCTCATGTGATCATTGATATTTTTTTATTTTTTCTTACTATGAATCTGAGATCACCCTTTCATATTTTTATTTTCCATATCTTGAAAAACAACTCTTTAAATATTCTATATATAAGATGAATACTATGTGGGAAGATCTTTATTCAAGATAGTGAATATCTTTCATGAAATAAGAATATTTTATGTCTATTATCTAAATACACTAAATTATTATGGTTATCATGCATGTTTAGTTGTATTGAGTTGAATATTAATATATTAAGGTTCCATATCCACATATCAAGAGCATGTTTCATTATAAATCTGACACCTTGTATCCATATTTTATAATATTTAACATGTATAATTAGATCTATCTTAAGTATTGATATATATAAAATCTATTGAAATGTATTTTTGATCCATAAAACCATAAATAGCAGTTAAATCATTTTGAATGTAACGAGAGTTGAGTTACCTAATTAGACATGAAACCCAACATCTTTATTGAAAACTTCTTTTACATGACCACAACATTCCTTCGTACTTAGCATTGCATGGGATAACCTGAAGACATTCATAAGAGAAGGGTGATCTATAAAGCCCATTAAGGGAGTAATTAGAGCATAACATGAATAATATAGAACATGTTAGGAATTAGGAATATCAATAGAGCGCAAAATACACATGAACACAAAGGCATGATATAGCATTATTATCATAATATGGAATTGTGGCATCAACATTTAACATGATATTAGCATGATCCAAGGATCATTGAACATGTGGCATGATTAAACCCACATTGAAATTTAATTATCATGAGTAAAACCTAATTACACTTGATGTATCATTATACTAATCTTTACCCAATGCATTGGAGCGCTATCATGGCGCACCCTTCTTAAATATTTCATTTCATGCATAAGTGTGCCACATGGATCATATAACATAGAATGATTAAACATCATCATTTATTACCCGATAGAGAATTGGGGAATTAATACATGAGAATCAACAATAAATAAGTAAATGTGCATAATGTTGAATATCCTTGATAGAGAAATGGGTATGGTATTCACTACACAATGACTTTGGCTTCAAAATTCACGGTGCAATTTCGACAGCATAACAACGTGACATGATAATTCATAAAAATGGTTGATGAGAGTGAAATTGAAGTCTCCTCATATTTACATGAAATGGACAGTAAGGGGTCATATAGATACATTTCCCAACATAAGTAATGAAATTTAGAGTCATAATACAAAATAATTATTTGAATGTAAATGAGAAGCAATAGATTCCATATGGAATTTCGGCATGGTAATAGGTGTACATGAGAGAAATTAATGAGATATAAAAGGTTCTATCACCATTCAAACATAAGGATAGAATTATGGGGGATATAGAAAATCATACCCCAACATTTTTAATTGAAAACCAAAGTGAATAATATAATGAAGAAACTTGGATAAAAATGAGAAAGGATTAAATCCCTTACTTGGAAGTGTGATCCCAAAAGCTTGGGAGAGGCTTGATAGAGGCTTATAGGATGCTTGGGGTGACTTGAGAGGATTATAGAGAGAGTAGGTCATATTTATTTCGTTCTCTAAATGTTTTTAGAGAACAGGAAGTGGGATATTGGGTTGTTTTATATAAAAAAAGAGAGCGAATGTTTTATTATTTTGGTTTTGGACAGCACACATTAGACTAATCAAAACCACAAACCAATCCATGGTTTTTGCCCATGTTTTTTACCAAAGGCGAGTGTAAAAATATATTTTATAAGTCCGATGGAAGTTATTCTTAAAATCTTAGGCTTGGTAATGTGGAGATGAGTCACAATCTCAAGGAAATTATTTTAAAAGTAAAAATGTTTTATAAGTCTTGGAGGATCCACTAAGGCAACATAAAATTAATCAAAAAAATATAAAATTACATTATTTTAAAGATAAAAAATATATTATCAGAAAATTCCATTTATAATATTTAATTAAATCACTATTGTGTCATTATGATGTCATATAACACATTCTATATTTGAACGATATTTAATTTTTACCCAAACATTTGACTGTCTCAGAAAATTGTGAAAAATTCACCATTAGATAATTTTGACGTCCTGAATCCAATAATTATTTTCATTTATCTAAGTAATTTTCTAAATTTTTGAATTTTTCCTTTCCAAATAAAAAATTAAATTTATCAAAAATTCATGGTTTTGACAAAAACGGATTTTAAACCTTAATAAAAATTACAATTGTATTCATAAAAATTACACGATAATTTATATTTAATAAAATGTAATTTAGTAATAATATTTTTTAAAATTATTATTTAATTTAAAAATCCATTAATTCATCAAAATATATTTCTTAATTGAATATTAACTAAAAATATTATTAGTGATTTGAAAAATATTTACAAAGTAACAATGAATGTATATTATTTATTCTATAAAAAATAATGTATATAATCATAGTGAAAGGGTTATGTTTCATAACCCCTTATAACACTCACATAAGACCTAAGGGTAAGGTGTAAAATGTTAACTTACTCTTGGGGTGGCTCGGATAACATCGTTTGGGTGGTAATCTCTATGAACTTCTACTTCTCCCATAGGCAGTTCCGTTTGAGCTTACTGTTTTGAAGCTCAGATTGGGCTTGGTCAAGAGAAAAGCCTAATGATGTCACCTCCTTTATGAGATCCAACAAATGGTATTTGTATATATAAATTCTACTAGATGAGGCCATCGCTTCCTTTTTCTGAATAAATTGGATTTAATAATGTCTTATATTTATACTAATCAATTAATTACTATTCAATGGCTATATTAGCAATGGTAAAAGTTCTTAAGGGTATTTTGAAATCTAAAATCATAAAACCAAAGAATATTATATGTTTTATATAACCATTTTACATAATAATACATTTAAATTTACAAGAGTAATTTTCATTAATAAATGTTTGGGTCGTTAAAATATTCCCCCATTATAAAATTTCACCCTTAAAATTTCCTTTTCCCACAATAAAATAGATGCAGGTAAATCTACATCATCACTTTCTCTGATTACCACGTTTCATATAAAAACATGTGGTTTTTTCATGACACCTTGATGAGCGGCATAGTCTTATTTCATAGAACCCTTTCCCTACGATCTAATATCTCCACCGGATTCTCTTCATTGGAGAGGTCATTATCCAATGGTACTAACTCTGGATGGAGTACATACGATGGGTCAGGTATGTACTTCCCCAATAGTGATACATTGAATACATCATGTACATGAGATAGGTTCAGTTGGAGTGATAGTTTATAGGCCACTGGTCCAAAGGCATCAAGGATCTCAAAAGGGCCGATGTACCTTGGACGAAGCTTTCCCTTCACCCCAAATATCATAACTCTCTTACAAGGTGATATGCAGAGGAATACCATGTCTCCAACACCAAATTCTAGGTCTCTTCAATGATTATCATTATATCTCTTTTGTCGACTCTGAGTAGCTTTAATGTGATGTCGGATGGTCTTATCCTTGTCCACCATTTCTTCAACCATTTATATAACTAGGAGTTTTCACTCCCCAACTTCATCCCAAAATTTCATTTTTCTTCACCCTTTCCCATAAAGTGCTTTATAAGGATCCATTTGGATGCTTGAGTGGAAACAGTTATTGTAAGAGGACTAAACAAGAGAAATATGTTTATATGATCCTTATTTTAAGTCCATTGAGCGTGCTCTCAACATGTCCTCAAGTGTTTGGATAGTCTGCTCAGATTGGCCAATATTTTGAGGATGATAAATCACAATTAAGTTTAGCTCAGTATTTAAAGAATTTTGAATACTCTTCCAAAACATAGAGGTGAATATTTAGTCTCAATCAGATATAATAAAAACACTACAACATAAATAGTCTTTTGTAGCAAATTTTTAGCAGTGGTTTAGTAAACCAAAACTATTTTTTTATAAATGATTTAGCATGAGTTTTTAATAAACCACCACTAAACTATTTTCTTTTCACCCTGACATTTCTCCCCCACCCTAGGACCCCCACGACCCTCACAAGACACCCCCCCCCCCCCGACAACCCCCCTAATCCCCCCAGAAACCCCAAAAGCTCAACGCCTCCCCTTAGCCCACCTTTTCACCTCACCACCTCGCCGCCCCTCAACGTGGATCACCGCCCATTGACATCGACCCCACGAAGCCCTATCTCACCTCCCCACTACAGGTCCTGACCCGTGGCACCTCTCAATGCTACTCACCAACCCTCAAGTACATGATATTTTCATTAGTTGTAAGTATATGATTATATACACACTACACCATCGAATTGAACTTTTATAAAATATACTTGTGCCATAGCATTTCACCCTAAACATCTAGTTCATAGGATGCCATTATTT
Source organism: Viscum album (assembly GCA_963277665.1). Classification (NCBI taxonomy): domain Eukaryota; kingdom Viridiplantae; phylum Streptophyta; class Magnoliopsida; order Santalales; family Viscaceae; genus Viscum; species Viscum album. Next base: position 910,362,705 of record OY728162.1, on the reverse strand, counting down.
CAATTATGTTCTTGAATTATATTCTCTATTTTATGATATTAATTATAAAACATTTTCTGTTAGATCAATTTATAAATAGTTATTATTTTAAAAGAACATTCATTTTTTGAAAAGACCAAAGAATAATATTATCTTCACAACTTTGTAAACCCAATTTTTTTTACTTTGGTGAATTTCAAAATATTTTTTTTTATATAATCAATATTCCATATTAACTTCATCACATTATATTAAACATTCTTTTTGATAATTCATTTTTTTATTGCGAGTTTATACTTATCATTGAGGGATTGGTTATACTTATTTTTATGATATTTCTATCTTAAATTCAATTCATAAAAACCTTCATCATGTTTTCAACAAGATTATTTTAGATCATTATAGCATGGGTGATTGGATAAATAATAAGAGGGAGAGGAGTATTTTTTAGTGGATGTTGAATAAGAGTAAGATTTTACATCATGACTAACCTATATTTTAGTTATGAGATACTAGGAACATATATTCATTGATTCAATTTATAAGAGGGTTTCATTTCTCACACACTAAGTCGAAACATTGAATGTTTCCTTGATTTTCGTATTCTTCCCCTTGTTCCATTTATTAGTCATATAGAATTATGACTTTTTGTGTTCCTTTTTTTCATTTGGATGAAATCACTTGATGATCTCTATCATTATCTACCTTATTTTAACAATTTTTTGATTTATTTATATTGATTAATATGATCATATTCTTTGATTGATGAGCCATTTCTCCATCATTATAAGTATCATAATTAATTTAATTAAAATTAAACATTACTTTATAATAGGGTTATTTGGATTCTTTATTATCATATAACTTCATTGTGATCTCATAGGTCATGATAGATCCATATATATCCTCAAATGAAATGTTTTTTATTTCATTTTCCTCTTGTAGTATTATATATTTAGGTTTCAAATTTATTTTTAAACCCCAAAATATTTTGATCACTAGATATTCTATAGTATGAATATAATTAAGAGACATTCAACCATATCATATGTCAGTAAAGTATATAAATGGTTAGTTTTAATGAATTATTTTAAATGGAATTTCGAAGATGATTAAAGTGACTTAGAATTCTGATTATTTTGATAAATCTTGTCTGTAACTTTCATAATGAACTATTTATAATGTATGTAATACCCTCAATGATACCCCTTACCTTTAGATGTATTTTTTGACATGGGTGATATTTTTGGTGTTGTTTATTGCAAGGGTGTTGGAGGTGAGGTTATATTTATATTATGTTGTTACATTAATCATGTAATTTGTTTGATTACTTATCTCTTATTATTTATATCGTGAGTACACTAGGTACTGAGAGAGAGGTCTATATTTATGTTATAGTAGATAGTCAAACACTATTGGTGTCCCCTGGTTGTGTTGTATACCATGGATAGTGGGGTGTTCCCCCTATGATGCTAGGTGCAGGATACTCAAGTGACTTGTGTTGTTTGTATGAAACATACGTTCGTGGTAGGTAACATGTATTGGTAAGGAATAGGACTATCTTACTTTATGAACTTTTTTGTTTCCCATGATACTATACGGATCCATTTGAGTACTCTCATTACTTGTGTACCCTATATTGATTAATATGGTGGGAACCATGAATATTTCCCCTTGTTTACTCATATCATGTTTGTGATTTCGTGACTTGGTGTTTTATTTTTACAGTTTATGAGAATGGGTTTGTTTCATTAAAAAAATTTGAAGTGTTTTCAAAAGTCTATTTTCTGAAGTATTTTTAAAATTGAAACTGTAATGGGAGGTTTTAAAGAATTTAAGGGTTTTGGAGTAATATTTTTAAAATTATTATTTTCATTTAAAGAAGAAGAAAATATAAGTTTATAAAATGGATCTTATGGTGATATTTGGATTTTCATGTGATTATCAATAAAAATATATTTTATAACTATATTTAAAACTATCATAAATGATATGTGTCTTGAAAGGACTTCCAAAAAATCCTTGTTGAGATCCTACTGGGTTTAGTTTTTTTCACCCCTTATAAACATCATTCGATATATAAAAATATTATGGTTTTATTTTTTAGGTTCCCTATCCTTTTTAGGTTTCCTAGAGAGGGGGTGGGCTATCTAGGTGGGGGTGGAGGGTCTTTAGTTGGGGGTGGGCTATTCGAGTGGGGTGGGGGTTGTGGGGGCTGCAGAGGTGTGGGGGAGGGGAGGTGTGGGATGTCCAGGGGGTGGGGTGGGTTGTCCAGGTAGGGGAGGGTGTGGGAGGTCTAGGGGGGAGGGGGCTATCTAGGTGGGGGTGGTGGTGGGAAATCTAGGTGAGGTGGGGGATGTCCAAGGGGGATACAGGGGGGAGGGGATATAAGGGTGTGGGGGTGTGGGATGTTCAGGGAGGGGTGGGATGTCCAGGTGGGGTGGTGCTGTCCAGGTGGGGGTGGGGTTTTCTAGGTGGGGTGTGGGTAGGTTGTCTAGGTGGGGGGGTTGTCTAGGTAGGGGGTTGTCCAGTTGGGGGGGGGGGGGGTTGTCTAGGTGGGGTGGCTGTCCAGGTGGGGGAGGGGTAGTCTAGGTGGGGGCTATCCAGGTGTGGTTGGGGGATTTCCCTGTGGGGGTGGGCTGTCCAGGGCAGTAGGGGGCTGCTAGGGTGTGTGGGACGGAGTGGGAAGTCCAGGGAGGGGGTGGGTTGTCCAGCCGATGGGGGTGGGTTGTACAGGTGGGGGAGGTTGTGTGGGCTTTCTAGGGGGTGGGATTTCCAACCTGGAATTATCTCTATGCTAGCCTCTCAAGGGATCAATAATCCCCATACCTAGCTCAAAATTTGGAGGTGTGCTTACAATTAGGTGTGTTTTTTTTAGAATTAATTTATTATATTTATAGTGGAACATAAAATCTAATCCATATCTAATATTTGGAGGTGTGTTTACAAATAGGTGTTTTGTGATTTATATGTATGATATTCATGGTTTACACCAACAGTCTTTTGGGTCATCTATAATAGGCCTGAATTCATGATACAATTGGCTAGATGTTGTCTCTATGGGTTATTTAGTAAATGTAATTTGGGAATGGGGAAATCACCTACATGGTAAATTCCAATTTAAAAATTGGTCCAATAAATTAGGATATCTCTATATTCTTTTATGGATATTTTTAATTTTCATTCATTTGTATTCTAGTGGGTGGTTTCATTATTTACCACATGTATTAATATAGGAAAATATTATTTAACATATTTATATATTTTTTTCCAATAGTATATATTAATTTCTTTCCCTATTTATTAATAGTTATGTGTTTTAATTTTTTTTAATATTGTGTCGCCACATTATGATATACAAGGATAAAAGCCGGATCACATTACCTAGGAACACACCTCAGTATGTTAAGGGTTTGTTGGAGTTTTTAGATTTTTTAATTTCCAATCGATCCGTTGAATGGAGAATAAGATCTCCATGTCCTAAATGTAAATTTACAATATGGTTCAAGAGAGATGATGTTTATGAACATTTAATATTGAATCAATTCCCTGTTCAATATTTTTTTTGGATTTCGCATGGAGAATGAAATGTTACAGAAAGGATGATCACTGATATCAATCCACAGAATGAGATCCCAACTTCGTCGAAAACAGAAAATAAATACAAAACCATAAAAATGATGCATTCAGCACTGCAAGACACCACCATCAACAAAAAACATATCAGAACAACTGAATGAGGGTGCTACCAATAGGAATGTGACAAGTGGTGTTTTTGAGATTATAGGACAACCACATAAAGATTGTAACATATCAGTGGATCCTCCTATTGATTATGTGAAGACTAATATAAGAGAAAACTTCACTAAGGAAAATATGTTTCATGATTTATTTGAAGATGGAAATAAACAGTTTTATAGTGGATGTTTGAAATATTCATAACTTTTTTTCTACTGAAGTTTTACCATATCAAATGTCTAAGTGGAATTAAAAATAAGGCAATTTCCATGATATTGGAATTGTTTCATGATTCATTTCCTTAAGAAAACATCTTCTAGTTTTTTTATTATATGAAAAAAGTTGTTAACAGGCTTGGTTTGAATTATACAAAAATGCATGTGTGTCATAATGATTGTATGCTTTATTGGCGAGAATATTCAAGAAGACAGGATTGCAAAAATGTTCTTCTTCTAGATGGTAGTCAGTGTGTGATGTTGGAAATCTAAATCAACATACTACTATGAAGAATAAGAAAATGAACACACCTACAAAGGTTTTTCAATACATTCCTTTAATTCCTTGATTGCAAAGATTATTCATGTCATCGAAAACCACTAAACACATGAATTGGCATTTTGTAGATAATTACATTGATGGGTTAATTCGACATCCATGAGATTCAAAATTGTGGAAGACATTTCATTCATTACATCCATATTTCTTAGCTGATCTTAGGAATTTTCAATTGGGATTGGCTACCGCTCGATTCAACCAATTAAGGAATTTGAGTACCAGTAATAGAATTTGGTCAATTTTTTTGATCCCTTACAATATGCCTCTATGGATGTGTATGCAACAAACATTTTTTATCATTTTGATGATTATTCTTTTAAAACAAATTCCTGGAAATGATATTGATGTATACCTTCAGTATTTAACTGAAGAATTACCAGAGTTATAGAGCAATAACATTTAGCCATTTGAAGATTCTTCTAAAAAAAATCAAAATACATTTTGCTTTAATTTGGACCATTAGTGACTTCACTGGGCTTGGGAATTTATCCAGTTGGAACACTTACACCGGTTTGTATTGTCTTATTTGAAACTTTGATTTTGATCCCAAATGGCTACCTAATAGTAGAAAATGGTGCATCTTGTGCCATCTACAATTTCTCAATGCATCTCATAGATTTTGGCTAAATAGATTAAAATTTAATGGTTTTATTGATTGTTGATCACCTCCAAAGTTGTTAACTAGTTTGGAAATACTGACACAACATGGAAATGTTAAAACAGAATTTGGAAAGGTTCATCATTTTAATGATAGAGGGAAATCAGTTCAATGTGGGATACTATATAATGATGACTGATATTATTTAATTAAACTACCACAAGCATTTTTCAGTTGTTATTTTCAAATTAAATTGGGTCGATATTATCAGAGGTGTTAGAAGATATTCCTTGCAATTTACTTCTGTGAACTTCCCTTGCTTGATTGATGTTGGTGATCGTGAACTTCATGATCCATATATCTTATCATTGCAACCCAAAAATGGTATATTATTTTAATGATGTTGTGGATGAAGGGTGGAGTGTAGTTTCTCATCTAAAACAAATAGATTTGTATGGTATGGGTGATAAAGTATAAGATTTGACCTTTAAAATTGAATCTCATCAACAACAACAATCATAATTATTTTTCCATCATAATATTGAATATATTAGTCCAGAAAGGATGAATTAAGTGGATGAAGTAATGGAATTGGAAACTGACATGATTGAAGTAGAAAATGATTTTATGTACAGTTACGAATTCTTTTAGCAACCACTTCTTTCATTTGTTTAATCATTCATTATCATTGTTATGTATATTTTTTTTATTACTACTATGAATATGTAATAATTTTTAATTTTTTTTCATCATAATTTTTTTGGAATATATGTTCTGAACTTATTTTTATTTGATTAAATGATAGGAATGCCAAGGAGGAAGCGATATATTGTTTCATCGACCACTGTGATAGATGAAGATCCATTTGTCTCCCACCCTATGACATATGAGCCATCATCTACTTCCCCCCTACACCATATCCCCTCGTACCATCTCTCACACCCTCTATGAGTGTCCCTTCAATAGCTCAGTCATCGGCTCCCGCTTCAGGATCCTTAATAGTGGGGGAGTTACACGCCACTTCTAGTTCTTCACAGGGATACTGGAGGGAGACTATTATAGGTACAAATTTTAATATGTATAAATTTATTGTAATTTTTTATACTAATTGTTTGTTCATTAATAATGTAAACAATGCAATTGGGAAGAAAAATATAAAAAGTTTAGATGTATGTAATCTTATTAGAGAGAAGATAGTTGTCCCATTTGATTCATATGGGGTCCTTACGGATGACATTTCCAGATTACTTTTCCAGATTTTAGGATAGCTGGTCGTGGAGCCCGTTTCCCTTCCTATTTCATATTATTATTGGAGGCATATACATGAAAGTTGGATAAATTTATTTTTTGGTTCCGAAATAAATATAATTTTAATACATTATGGTGTAATTGAAGGTCATGTTATTAATATTTTCAAAATGAATTTATTTGTACAGATTTTTTCCACTTTACAATTGCTAATGTGATAGCACGAAAGTGGACATTGAATAATCTTTATAAAAAATGGAAAGACATTAAATAGATATTGTGGGGAAATGTCAACGATAATTGTTTGACCTCCCAATGGATGTATGACAAGCTACCCAATAGGGTACCTAAAGAGCAATGGAAAGTTTTTGTTGACAGACATCGTGATGAGAAAAAGATTGTATTCAAATATATATTAGTATATTAATATTATTTTACATTTATACATGTATATGAAGAAGATATGAAATTTAATACATTAAAATTAAATTGCATTATATTTATTTCAGGATCATTCAAGATAGAATTCATCATGCCAGGATAAGCAGGTCATCCCTCACACTATAGGGTCAAAGATTTTTTCTAGACTCTGATATGATCTATTAATATTTTAATTAGTTCAAATATTTATAACAAAATATTATTTGTTTAATATATTAAATTTTCAATTTATGTTTGTTTAATGTTGTTCCAGAGTTTAGGGCATGAAGCATCCTGAACAGCAGTGTGGTTGAATTTTCACCAAAAATATGATGGAAGTTTTGTTAATGATCATGCCAAATAAGTTATGGTATAAACTAATTTTTATTTCTAATAACATATTATCAGTTGTTACTATGTTAATATATATTATTCTTATATGAATTATATTTGATTTATATGTAAAAATTAAAGAATTGTGGGATACCAATCCTGCACAGTCCTACTCAGTCTCCCAGGATGACTCGGTTACTAAAGTCCTCGGGAAGGAGAATCCTGGTAGAGTGCGCAGGATAGGTTTAAGACACGTACCATCTGAGGTCATTGGTATGCCACTAAAGATTATAGAAAAATCTACTCTTGTTTATATCCCTTCAATACCCAGAGATCCTCAGAGAGATATTATTTCTCTACGAAGCACAGTTCAAGACTAGGGTGATCAGATATCTGCTTTGCAGAAAGCGTAGATTGATTTATATTAGAAGATAATCGGATCTGCCCCTGGTGTTATTACATCGACTGGTGGTGAGAAGGTAAATCACAGAAATTCAAAATCATTTAGTTTTCAAACTTTTATTGGTTTTAAGTTTAAATATAAATATACAAAAATATTAAATTTTTATATAATGTTCTTACAGGTGGTAGTAGGAAGTCGAGATGGAGGTGGAGAGGGTGACAAGTAGTGTTCATCATCGGACCGTGATTAGTTTTATTATTGATATGTTGGACAAATATGATAATAGTAGTTTTTTATATGTATCATTTGTGGAAAATAGTTTCCACTAAACATTTTCAGGACCTAACATTTTCTTGAATTCGTATGTTTCCTTTTATATAATTTATTGATTTATGATGTTTCCTTTTATGTCTTGATTTCTCGAGTGTGGTATGGACAATATATGTCGATTATTTATTTCCATGAATCATTTTTTATGACTCATTTTTCATAAATTTATTATTTTTGTTACCCAAGGATGAACGATCAACCTTCTTATTGATTTTATAGGGAATATCCAGTTTTTTAACTCACTTCAACTTGTTTTTAGTGGATATCCCTTCTTTCTTCAAATTGTATAGTATTATCTTCTAATGTTTTATAGTTGGAATTTGATCACTCCCACTTATTCATTCCTCTTATACAAAATAGTTTTTATAATAATTTAAAAATATATGTTGAACACTTGAGTGTCTTGATCCTGTTAAGGTATAGGGACTGTCCACATTATTAATAGTAGAATTTACAAATATCTATTAAACCCTTCTGTGTCTTACACTACCAGAATTTGTATGTCCCAAATAGATGCAACTCCTGGAGAAAATATATATTACAATCCTGAAGAATGTCCTTTATTGTTTGGATCATCCTTCTTGACTGGTCATCGATCTGAGGATAAAAGGTTATACACAACTTCAACTATCAACTCATAGACTTCTATTATAATTACCAAAACTATGAGGTAAAATAGGTCAGACCAAGGTGATCATCTCACTTCAATTATCAACTCCGAAACTCAGTGATAATTTTTAGACAATTCAATCAATGGGAAACAAATCCTTCAATTTCTTTAACTATGGAGGGCCACCCGAACATCCACTTTTCATTATTATAAATCATGGTAATCCCTAGAAGAACATCCCACTTCAAAGCATTATAGAATTTCATAAACTGATCTCTCATGTAATATGTGACCATTACTATGCTATAAACTATAAACACACCTTTTATATCAAAATTCAATCTGGAAATAGTTTTACATTCTTCCAACCTATCACACATCATGATACATTCCAGAAAAATATTCTAACTTATCTTTACATATTTAACCAATGAATAAATTATCTCTAAGGATGCCCACATTGCTTCCCCTATACCCTCAACTGCACACACCAAGTAGTCTTACAGTGAAGATAAGATCTTCTATCCATCTAATGAAATATATTCTCCCTTCCCCTACATTTTCTATCCCAATGCATTTTCCACTACATTTCTATTTCTAGTTGAATACATTTTATTGATGTCAAACATTTATAAATAGTATATTAAATTCATCTAATAAATATTATTTCTATGTAGTGAGAAAATATTTTATGCACTGTAGGTGCCAAAGTATCCAACAAATATCTCTCCCAAGAGGTTCTATCAAGATCATTACAATTCATAGACCACAAATACAAACCAAAATACTCGATTAGTGTATTTCATCTTGTGGGTTAAAATTTAATGAAACCCAAAGTGACTAATTTATCACTCTACATCATAACATATCCTAAGACAGAACCAGATGCATCACATTTTACTACATATCTAATGTTAGGATCAAGAATTCTTAGGATCAGAGCTAATAATAACCACTTATTCAACACTATGGAAACTTCCTCACACTAGTATGTACAGTCAAACAAGAATCCATTCTTGGTAACTGTGGTCATTGGAAATGTTAAGTGAGAGATATCAAAATGATTCTCCTTTAATTCCCATAAAATCTAATAAAACATCAACTATAAATTACATTCCTCAGTTATGATAGATACACAAATACATCAACATACTCAAGATCACTTGTTATCCTTGATTGTGAAACCACTATATCCAAAAGTGACACTTCATGAACTTAGAATAAATTTTATGTACCCAAATTATACTAAACCTATTATTCAAGTATCTATAATGTGATTCATATGAAAATGTTGGTCTTCTGGTATTCTTTTCAATATGGGATGTATGTTCATGTGAAATAGGAATGGTTTTTTTTTCAGGGAACTGGTACAAGGGTTGTAGAATCAGCGTCTCTTTTTTTTTAAATCTGGCATTAGCGGCTCTTTTAACTGCCATGAAATAAATGTATTTTATTTTGTGGCAGTTTCAACCATTGTTGTAATTTTAAAATTTTTCTATCTACAGTGTTCAAAACTACCACTCAAAAGTTTTCATCTTCATTTATTATTTTACAGTGGTTATCTTCGTTTTAGGGGAAGTTTTCCCGGCAAAAATGATTTTTTTAGTGGCAGTTTTAACCACATCTAAAAATAAATTAATTTTCAATTGGAAAACAGCCACTAAAACCATAAAAACCCACCGCTAAATGCATCCAATATGACGGTTACCATAAACCACCACTAAATCATGTAAATCGACACATATTGTATGTCATCACACAATTTAGCAGCGGTGTTTTGAAAACATTGTAGAAGCATATGGTTGCAGTTAAAACCATCATAAAAGGGTCACTTTCTTATAGTGAAAGTGGTACTCTATGCAACCTTACCACTTTTATGATATATATCCATGCTAGTTGATCCAATGACAAATCCGCTTGAATTGCAATAAAGTGTGCATTCTTAGTAAGGCAATCCAAAGAAACCTAGATAGCATTATTTCCTTTGGTTTTCTTGAAAAGTACACTGATAAATTCCATGGTGATGTTCTCCCATTTTCATACTGGTATAGGTAATGATTACATCATCCCCTTAGACTTCTATCTCTCATCCTTCATTTACTGACATTCCAAGCACTTTGATGTATACTCAGTGATCTCTTTATTCATGTTATCACACCAATACTACTCTCGAACATCTCGATACATCTTTGTGTTTCCTAGATGAATGGAGAAATTTGAACTATTTGGATCATCCAAAAGTTATTTCTTTAACTATAGATTTGATGGAGCACATAGTCTTGACCCAAATATTACAATTCCTTCTTCATTAACATTGAACTCTGAGGATTTCCCTATTCTGATAGTTTCCACATTCTTTTGAATTCCCACATCAAACTTTTGAGCATCATTTAACCTTTTCAAAAGAGAAGGTTGAGAAATAATTTGTGGGAGTATTGATAATGTTCCCTTATTTAAGATTATGACGTCTATATTCATCAAATATAAGAAGATTGGATCCTCTTCAATTCTAATCAATGGTAGAATTGTCAGGTCCTTTCTACTTACAACATCTTCCACCTTGTTCGCTTTGACCAGGTGGTAATGTATTGAGCGGTCGTAGTCTTTGATCAGCTCTAACCATCTTCATTGCTGCATGTTCAACTCTTTCTGTGTGAATATATACATGAGTCTTTTGTGGTAATTATATATTTCGTACCTCTCCCTAAAGAGTTAATGTCGCGAAATTTTCAAAGCAAAGATTATAGCAGCCAACTCAAGATCATTTTTTGGATAGTTTTTCTCATGAACATTCAATTCCCTTGAAGCATAGGCAATGAATTTGTCGATTTTCATCAACACATAGCACAGTCCCTTCTTCGAAGCCTCACTAAATATCACAAATATTTCTCCACTTGTGGTTAGTGTAAGCATAGGAGCAGTGATAATCCACCTTTTCAACTCCTTGAAGCTCTCTTCCCATTCATCACTCCAGGAAAGCTTGACTCCCTTCCGAGTTAGCTTGGTAAGAGGGTTTTAAAATCGTTAAAAAATTTCTCACAAATCAGCAATAATATCCTGTTAACCCAAAGAATCTATGGATATCGGTCACCGATGTTGGCCTCGGCCATCCTTCTATTGCTTCTATCTTCAATGGATCAAAAAATATCCCATTTCTTGTGATGATATGACCCAATAATGAGGCCTATCTCAACCAGAACTCACACTTTTTTTACTTTTTATACAGATTATCCTTTATCAAGGTATCTAGTACAGTGCTTAGCTACTCCTCATACTCCTCCTTGGTTTTGGAGTATATTAGAATATTTTTTATAAATACTACTAAAAATTTGTCAAGGTAATATCTAAAGACTCTATTCATCAATTCCATAAAGATTTCTGGAGCATTAGTGAGTTTGAAAGGCATTACAATGAATTCATAGTGCTCGTATCTTGTACAAAAAGTAGTCTTAGGGATATCCTCCTTATTTATCCATACTTGGTAACATCTCGACTGAAAATCCACCTTGGAGAAGTATTGTTCTCCACATAGATGATAAAAAAAATCATCATTTTGTGGTAGAGGACACTTTTTCTTTATCGTGATTTTTTTTATATCACAATAATCAATTCAAAGGCACATTGACCCATCCTTCTTATTAACAAAGAGGACTGGTGCACCCCAAGGTGAAGCACTATGGAATATAAACCCTTAATCCAGATTCTCTTGTAGTTGTTTTTCAGCTCCTCAAACTACACAATTGTCATTCCATACAGAGTCTTGGATATTGGAAATGCCCCAGGTATAATATTAATTGAGAATTCAACATCTCTTCTAGGAGAAAGACTAGGAAATTATTTAGGAAACACTTCAGCGAATGCCCTCAAAATATGAATGTCTTCGAATATGGTTTCTTCCTTAGACCTAATCATCTGAGCTAGATATTAATTCTCATAGGGTAGTAATATCCATGTTGGAGATGATGGTTCTAAAAAGGATTCATCCTCCTCATTGCACTTGTACATAATTGGGGGTCGATTCTCTATATGGAGAGTGATTTCCCTCTCATGATAATTTATGTTGTCTTTAAATAAGGAAAGCCACTACATGACAATAATTGCATAAAATTTCACCAAAGGGAGTATGGCAGAGTTCTTTGGGAACTTCAATCCACAAATTATGATAGAGGAGGAGTTATGTTCACAGGTTTCAATGATTTCCCCATTTTCCATTCTCAACAACATATTTACATCCATGGTCTGTTGTGGTGTTGGGATTTTTCTACTAAACTTTTGGGATATAAAAGAATTCTCAGATCTAGAATCAAAAAGAATGTTCCTTATTTTGAATTAATAACTAGCATACCTATCAACACTTTGTTTTCGTGGTTCACTTCAACGGTAGTGATGGAAAAATCTCACCCTCACTTCCTTGGAGGATGTTGGTTGCCTCCAAAAACATTTAGCTTAGGGAACTGGTTTGCAAAGTACCCTGGTTCATTTAGTTTAAGCAATGAACAATGCGTTGAGGGTTGAATGGAGAGGTCATATCTTCTGTCATAGCCACGAGTTTTTCATGTTGGCAGTCAATCCCCAGGTGTCCTTGTCCACGTATAAAGCATTTCCTCTCCCCTTCAGACAATTTCTAGGGTGCTTCTTTTCTCACCTTTGGCAAGTGGGGTGCTGGATTTCCTTACCACCATTGGATTTATCCATCGGACTTCTATAATTAAATTCCTCCTTACGCTTCTTATCCCCATGATACCCCTAATATTCACAAATCATTATTTAAACATTGAGGGAACATCGAAAATTTTCTTCAAATCTCTCAAAGTCAAAAATCCATAGGGATTTCCGTATTCTAGGTTTTATCCCACCAAAGATGTGGTCACCCTTTCATTCGGGAAGTTTTCCTCCTATACTCTGATGTATTCGTCATCTTTCTTCTTGATAGAAAGGAATCCGTTTCCATCTTAAGTCGGAGGGTGAGAGGATAATATTTTTGGAAAAACATTTTCTATAAATCCTTCCATTCCAATGCCTCGATCTCCCGATCAGGTTTCATATTTTTTATAAATGTCCACCATTGATTAGGTTCACTCTCCATATGATAAGTGGTTTGATGTACCTTCTCTTGTCCATAACATTGAAGGATAGAGAAACTCTTTTCAATGGGTTTGATCCATTGTTTGAAAATTGAGGTATCAGATGATCCATTAAAAGTTAGAGGAATTTGTCTAATAAATCTCTCGATTGTGACTTGTTCTTTCTTAGGGGGGTTTAATGTTTCTCTTGACCCATGTTTCTATTCAAAACTTTAGTTAACTGAGATTGTATCGTGACAAATTATTCGATTATAACTATCATAGAATAGGGAATCTCATTAGAACAGTCGTCACATTGATCTTCGTATCGGTTGTTAGACCGAGTCCTCCTATTACCAGAAATTGGCAGGAATAAAGGGAAATTTAAGAGTAACACATATAGGGTAATCCATAGACAAAATGGATTACTCATAAATTACTTTTATTTCCTTAACTTATGAATTTATAGTATTCAATCTATTTTATACGTGATCTACTTCCCAACATATATTCTTAAGGGTGTTTTTTTATTCCCTTAATAATGGATCATACTATGCTTATGAATTTACCAGAGCATATGCCCTGGAGGATTCATAACCAAGAGCGCAGCAAGGCCTGTTTTTGTGCACTAGTTCCCTTTCAAGTCTACCTCAATGCGGTGTTTTCATGTTTTACCCCAAGATGTATTTGGGCCAGAGCCACCTCTACCTGCTCGTATCTAGATAGAGATGTATTTTCTTGATAAAAAACTTACTAAATACTCCCCAAAATTTAGAGTGTTTTTATTATACTTAGTCTTATCCTTAAGGCTTTCACATGGGTTTTTTAATCCTAATCACAAAAAATAACTAAACCTATCCTCTGATACCAACTATATCAACCCTTATCTTTATTTTACACCAAAACATAATTTATTACATAAAATCTTCACAAGATACAACATAGTATATTGAGAGATATAGTATCATTGGGGCTTAGGAACATTACATAACAACTTAAAATATGAAACCAAATAGCTTTATTGAAAACATCTTTTACATGACCCCAACATTCCTTCGTAATTAGCATTGCATAGGATAACCTAAGGACATTCATAAGAAAAGGGTGAGCGATAAAGCCCAGTAAGTGAGTAAGAAAATCATAACATTAATAATATAGTACATGTTAGGCATTAGGAATATCAATGGTGCTCAAAATATACATGAACATAAAGCCATGATATAGAATGATTATCATAACATGGAAATGTGGCATCAACATTTAATACGATATTAGCATGATCCTAGGCTCATTGCACATGGGAAAAAAATAAAACCTCATTGAAATTGAATTATCCTAAGTACACTCTAATTCACTTGACGTATCATGATACTAGTATTTACCCAATGCATTGGAGTGCTATCAGGGCGCACCCTTATTAATCATTTCTTTCATGCATAAATATTCCACATGGATCATATAACATGGATTCGTTAAACATCATCATTTATTCCAAGATAAAAGAATGTGGAATTAATATATGAAACTCTATAATCCATAAGTAAATGTTCACAACAGTGAATACCCTTGATAGAGAAATGGGCATGGTATTCACTATACAATGACTTTGGCTCGGAAAATCGCGGTGCAATTTCAGTAGCATAACAGTGTGACATATGAATTCATAAAAATTTTTTACGAGAGAGAAAAGGTGTATCATCATATATACATGAAATGTACAGTAAGGGGTCATATAGATACATGTGTGATGGTTACAGACTCATTGGGTGGCTCGGATAACTTCGCTTGGGTGGTAATCTCTATCAACTTCCACTTCTCCAGTAGGCAGTTCCATTCGAGCGTAAAGTGTTGAAGCTAGGCTTGGCCTTGGTCATGAATGAATCACAATGATTCCACCACGTCTACGAGCTCGGATAAATGGGATTTGGATGGATAAATTCTACTGCATGAGGTCATCATATCCTTTGTCTGAGAAAATTGGATTTGTTAAAGCCCTATGGTTATAATAATCAATTGATCACTGTTCAACAGCTATATTAGAAAGGGTAACAATTCTTAAAGGTATTTTGAAATCAAAAATCTTAAAAACGAAGATTTTTATATGTTTTATATAACCATTTTATATAATAAGACATTTAAATAGATCAAGAGGAATTTTCATTAATAAAAGTTTGGGTTGTTACATGATACATGTGTATGGTGATTTGATTAAAAATAAAAAGTTCAATTATAAATTTTTAAAAAATGCTTAGTCTGAAGCATCTCCCTCATATATTAGTAGATATAAAAAACTCATAATAGGTCTCCAAGATAGAAAATACTTTGGAAAATCATTTCAGACCACGTGGAACCTTAGATGTATGTGAAGGTGATGGATCCTGAAACATCTATTTATTTTGTAGTATTCTGTTCGGTTTTATATAATCCTATATAAGTTAAATATACGAAAACATTATAATTGATATGAAATATAAATTAAATAAAAATTAAGAAAACTCATACCTCATATGTCATGTGACAAAGAATGTTAGTTGGCCATATCATAAAATTACGTGCACTATCTCTGACTCTGGAAACCTCTTTTATAGGCAACAACACTAAATAATTTGGATAAATAATATGGCATATTATTTCTCTTACATTGAACTATCATCATATGATGTTTAAGTACATAATCCCAAAAAAATATTTATTCTTCCATGAACTATAATATGCATATGGGGATCTCTATGATACAACTCATAGTACGTGATCAATTCCAAACGAGGAGGTGAAGGGCCTGGGTTGGCAGGCTGTAAAACCTATGATATTCTCATTATATATTCAACCATAGAATGTGTAGTTTATTTCATTTTAAAATCAACTGAATGGATCAGGTATTTCAACTCACCCTTTAAAAATTCCATTTATTTTCTCTCTAAAGTTGATATGGGGATGAAAAAAACTTTCTTATTACTAACATTGTCCTCATATCCTCTTACATGGTCAGGATGTTCTATATTTCTTAAATAAGTATCCAATATGTCAATTCTACCCATAATTATAAAGGTACACTACACTTCTTGATCCTTAATATAATCCTAAAATGATATATTAAAATGTTATATTAGTGAAATTAATATAAACAATACTAATATTCATGAAAAAAAACATTTCTCATAATTTTGTTAGGCTCTCCTTTAGACGGACCCATAAAAACATTCATTTATATCATCACCATACTTTACCATTTTTTATAGAGAGTGTGGGGAGATTAATTCATAACTAGACCTCTTATAAGCCATAAATATATTGAGCTCCTAATGTTTAAAAATTTTCTATAATCATTTTATACTCAAATAAATTATACTATAGAGAATAAGGGTTCTCATTGAGAAATTTTACATTTTTTGGATGAATTTTAAAAACATACCAAAAAAATATTTTTTAGGACTATAACATCTTAGTTCCTTTGGATACTAGTATCATAATATTATAATTTGGTGGAAGATCATAAACATCTCCCCTAAAAATGTTTCCTTTTAATATGACTCAAAAAACAAAACTTACTTAAAACCTTTACTCGTTAACTTGGGAAAGGAAACCAAAGAGTGGGTGAGCTCAGATTCCTGGTGAGGATAATAATTTCAGATATCAATGATCACATAATCATGACATGAACATAATTTAATGAGAACATTATCTTAACTCATTAAAATAGTACCCTGAAAATCCAATATCATAATCTTGAGCTATGGCATAAAGCTTGGCAGTTCGAAAGACATCAATCATAAAGAAATAAAATAACATGATCCATGAGAGCATAACATTAACATAACACACAGAATTGTATCATACACAAAATAATATAAAATCATTTCCATTCAATTTTAGGATCACTACCAAGGCTATCATAATAGAATGGCTTCACTCCCCAAACCATCACAATAGTCAAGGTCCACTCACAAGACTGTCATAGAAAATAAATTCCCTTACTGAACTCAGTTAAATCCCCATTCAAGTACTGTCTATCTCATGAGATATAAATATTTACCCAATTCATTGAAGGTAGATATATGCCAAACCCATGAAAAAAAAGAAAATTATATGTGTGTGTGACCCACGATCAAAAAACATTAATCAGATCCAAAACCAGGAAATTAAATGGGTTTCAAAAAAATTTCATTATATCATAACCTTTTGAAAATATATAGTTTTCATTATCATTTAATAATTTCACCATAGCATAACATGTGGAAAGAGAATCAGGATTCATGTGAATTTTATCTCGATATATCCCATAGAAGTGGAATGTGTTTTATGAACATCTAATCAACATAAACATAAACCATTCAGAGTGAGAATAAGAATGGTATCCCAAGATCATATATCTAAAAAATCATGAGTAACATCAAAGTATATCATCTCAGATGGAAAATTATTTTAAAATATCACTTGTAAATTTTTTTTGAAAAATTACATTTCTTTTAAAATAATTTTTTAAAAATAAAAAAACATAGAATATTTTGGAAATCCTCTTATTTGAAAATACGTTTGAAAACTTATAAAGTAATATTTAAAAATAATTTAAAACATTTATTTAGGAATACATACTTTCCTCTTTTAGAAAACAATTTTAAGACCTAAAACATTTTGAAAATATTTTTCAATGAAAATAACCTCAAAAATATATAAAGTAAGATTTAAAAAATAATTAAAATATTTCTTGACTAAAATATCCTTTAGTATTTGAAAAACACTTTTTAAAACACAACACATTTTTAAGATTACCTTGAAAACTTATAAAGGATGATTAATAAATAATTTTAAATATTTCTTGAGAAAAATATGCTTTCCTCTTTCAAAACCAATTTTTTTAAAAAAATATTTTTAAAATAATTTTAATTGAAAATAACCAGTAAATATTATAAAATAATGGCAATTTCATTGGAAAATTATGTTCATGTAGTACAAGTTAAAATAATTATTCCATTCACATTTTCTCTAAAATCCAAATAGGCATTGATTGGAAAATGAAATGAAGAATACTTTAAAAAATTGTATAAATTCAATGATAGGTATAAATTTATTTACTATATTATTTAAATAATTTTAAAAACATTTTTTAAAACATTTTGACAAAAATATTTTTGGATGAAAAGAGGTTTTCAACTGAAGAGAGAAATAAAGATGATTTTTATTTAAAATAATATTTTTAAATCTTTGGTTCATAAAGAGACGAAAATGAAGGGAAAACATTTATTCCTATGAAATAACCATAGGAGAACAAAATTCATGAGTTTGTTTTGATATGGATCTCATTATTTCATCATCAGAAACATAATCATAAACAATCATGATAAAAATGAGATTATAACATATAATCTTTACCACATTGGTAAATTTGAATTATAAGAACCACTCTGGAATAAAATTAAATGAAACTTAAAACATAAATAAATTAAATAAATTCATTATATTACATATAAGAAAGTTTTTATATACACCACATAAAATAAAGGATTAGTTAATTTTCATATGTTTCCCAAAAAAAGAGAGACAATAAATCCATTACTATTTGTATCATTTTACATCATTCACATTAAAAACAACTATATAATAAATATACGTTTATTATAAATATATTATATAACCATAATTATATATATCATACCATATATGATTTACATATAACCTTTTATTTTTCATTTATTTTTTAAAATCATGTTTTGGTAAATAATGTCTTCGTTTTTCATGTATAATCTTTATTTGGTATTCTAGATCCTCTTAATTTGATCAGGGTTACATGATTTATAAAATTATACCCATGGTATAAATATCATATATATAAAATATATATTAATTTAAAGCTACATTTATTACCATTCCATGTAAATCGTATATGAAGAATAAACCACATCACTTCGTGAGGCATTAGTTCTTCATACACATGAGCGATGTTATCATATTCTCCCAGAATAGAAAGTTTAAAGGAATATGAGATAAAATAATTCCTTAGATATAATAATGTCATAAATATCATATAAAAACATTTAATCTATCATTATATCTATCTGTGAAAGGATGTAATAGAAAACAATTACATCAATGCATTGGGCAGTAGTCCACCGTATAGAGGAATGATGATTTTTAACCCATTTCATAGTAGTGGAAATAGATATAAGTAATTATATTAACAAAACAACATCTTAGATTATAGGATATATTGGTTTTTTTACATTGTAATTTTTAATAAAAAATTGAATTTGGAAAAGAACAAATAAAAATAAGGACCTTAGTAAAGACAATTAACTTCTCATAATAGCACCTCCTTTGGATCCCTTATAAAGGACCCTCATGTTGGTATTTTAAGAATACCATAAGCTCTAGGAAATAGTTAATGGTTTTGGGGATGGATTTTGGAAAAAAAATAAAACTATAAGGCTTGACATGCATCAATAAATGAAGCGTGATAATGTCCTTTTATAAGTGGTGGAAAGGAAACCACATGGAAACTACAAGGAAATTTCCCAAAAGATTCCAAAATGAATAAGTCATTCACATTATATAATCTTAAAAATGACTCTATATTTTAAATTTGGTAGTATAATATGGCAATATTTCTGGAAAATAGGATTTATACATGTTTTGGCTAACTTTAAAACCTTTTCTTTTTAGTTTAAAACATTGTAAACACATCGTTACCTTATCCGTAGTTAATAATTTTTACTCTTTTCACAATACACTATATTAAAAAATTAAGTTTAGATTATTGTAAAATATTAATTATCTGATTTAACATATGGAATAAAATTTTATAAATTCCATTTATGTAATTTAAATTTTTTTAATTTTATATTAATCCAACAAATGCGATGAGAAAGCGGGTTTTCAAAAAGAAAATGTTCAAACATTTACAAAGATTTTATATAATAGTTCTATATGAAGTTGATTATAATAACCTAAATTTTATTAATAGATATATAATTGAACTAATTTTACATTTAAAAATATTTGAAAATAAAAATAATCTTATAAATTATATAAATGAAAAGGCTATTTTTAATGAAAACCTATTTTTGATTTTTTATCAAAATAAACAATATTTTTAGAAAAATTCACAAAATTAACACCTAAATAATTATGAAATTATTATTTAAAAAATGATGTTTATTTTAAAAAATTAATTTTTTAAATTTATACAAAATTAATTTTATTATAAGTGTAAAAAAGGAGGCGAAACAACTTTCCAGAAAAATATTATTTTTAAGTATAAAACTGGATTTATTTATATATCTTATCTAGAAAAATATAAGATGGATTTAAAATTTTTTATTGAATATATAATATAAAAAATTAAACAAAATAACTCACCAAAATAGTTTTTGTTAATTACTTATCTAAGACAAGTTTTTGTGCATAAAAATAATTTTCAGAAAAAGATTTTCATTATTTTCAAATAGTTCATATTTTCATTTCTAATAAATTAATCAATAAAGAATTAATTATATATACATGTGTAAACCATATATATTCATAATTTCTTTAATATTATTCATACGCATCATTCCATTGTCTAGGTGATAATTATCATATTAAATAATAATATTTCGATAGTATTTCATGTTTCGTTTAAACTCGATGTTTCATGTAACACAATATTAACTCAGTGTTACATGTAACAAGAGCAAAACAAAGTTTTGTGTGTAATGAAAAATATAATAGGTATCAAATTTATTTTAAATATATATATTAAAAACAATCTCAGGTAGATATATTATACCCCCTTAAAATGAATTCCTCCCTTGAAATTCATCACTTCGATAAATAAATAAGGGTACTTCTACCTCATTACATCCTTAGGTTCTCACATAGAATCATCAAGAAGGTTATTTTAATACAAATTTTTGACCAAGTGATTGGTCTAGTTTCATATAACTTTTTCTATACAATCTAGATTTTCAACCAACTGTTCCTTATAATAAAAATTTCACACCAGTGGTACGACCTCTGAGATGAGTACATGTGATGAATTGGGTATGTAATTCTTCATAAGAGATATAAGGATCACACTATAGACTTGATAAAGGTTCAATGAAAGTAAAAATTAATATTAAACCATTTCAATATGATCCAGAATATCAAAGGGACTGATATACCAATGGATTATCTTTCTTTTACACCATAAGTAAAATTTCAATTTTTGGTTTTTATCTAATCAATTTCCACATTATCTCTTACTCCAGGAAATGAAGATAAATTTTTTTAATGAAAGAAGAACTACAGGATCATGATATCCATGAAATAAATGTATGTAACTCCTTATATCTCTATTTATCATAAAAATAAAAATAAAATAGCACAAGTTATTCATAAATCTTTATATAGTGAAGTAATACATTAATCTATAAAACCTCAACCAAAATTAAACAGAATACATTCCATTAATATTTGACCTTATAACCATTCCAAAATTAAAAATTTAAAAATAAGGTCACTAAATTTCTCAATATTAATCCCCCAAATGTCATAAAGTATCTCTTGATTGTCACATAAAAAATATGTGAATACCATAGTCATATAGTTTCTTGAATCATGATAACAACAATAATAACCGTAAAACCTTCATTAAAACATACATACTTTCTCATTCCTTGAATAAAATCATAGATTATTGAATATATTTCATAAATAAAATAATTTTGTAATCTCCATCAATGATAACATATACCAAATTGTCCAAAAATCATTAATCTTCTCCAAGGTCATCAATACTATCCATTTTACTTTATTCATATCAATCGTCTCTTTATCTAAACTAAACATCATTTTCCCAACATCAGGAACATATTAAGGTTGATATTTCCTTAACAAAAATTTTTCATTTCCATTAAATAAATTTTCTAGATAATCATCACCATTCAACATAATTTTTCAAATCCATAACAGGAAACCCATTCTGAACAATCCTTATATATTTATGGATTCATATATAATAACTTTTGAATTATAATAAATAAACACTTAAATCATATCACTTCCTTATCAACCCATTAAATATGATTCATTATATAATTCCTCAATATATATTTCCTATAATATGAAATATTAATCATTTATTAACATTGATTCAACCTCAATTTAATATTGATTCTAACATTTAAAATAAAAATAATTTTAGAATACCCCATACCTTTTGTATGTCTTTGGTATTCTCCTCATTATTAACAATAAAAACATTACTTATACCACCATTCAGATTCTCTTCATGACCTTCCCTCTTAAGACATTGATTTTTATAATGCCCAAACCATACTCATTTGAATCATTAAAATATCTATGATATCTAATGGAGACCGTTATTATCATCCATTACCTTAACTGAACATTTCATTTTCCCATATAATTACTTACATTGTATCCCTCTTTTATAAACTCAAAACATCTTTATGATCCTTGAGATATTCCCTTGATATATTCTTCTAATATTCTCAATACATATGTAACTGAATCTTCTTTCCCCTATGGTCTCCACCACCTTGACTCTAAATAAACTCTATCCTTCTATTATTTGGTGAGTGCGAGCATTGGATAAGTTGAATGTTGTTAATCATATATCCTGATAACTAATTATTCTTAACCAAAATATATTTTACTCTATTTCTCGTCTCATTTGGTTATTCATAAACACATTTTCTATCACATTCAACATTGATCTAGTTTCTTCAGGTTCCTTCCATTTACTAAAAGTAAAAAAGAATAGTGTGAGTAAAAATATTCAAAGTGGGAAACAACATAATCTTGAATAATCAATTATTAGATTTCTAAATCATGAAAACTTATTTTTAATCTATAAAGCTTTAGGATTAACATAGATAATTCATGGTCATAATTTAAATCTATCATGATGGTTCATAAATATATTTTGAATATCCAAAGTATATCTATCATGATTTTCAAACCAGGTGTGCATCAAGGCATATTTTCTTTCATCAGGTAATGACCAATTTTGTTTCATTGTTCCCTTTTTCAATTTATTACCCCTAGGTACCTCTGTGATAGAGCCACATCCACCTGTAGTATCAAAATAGGGATGTAATTTCTTATAAACAACTCACTCTACCCTTTACCAAAATTCTAAGACATTTCCATACACTTTGAATCATCCTTTGACTTTTCCTTATAAATATCCCTAGGAATGTCATTAGAAATATCCATTGGTATCTCACCAAAATTTTCTCATAATAGTTTCAAAAAATTTACCAAACCTATCTATTCATACCAAAAATATTCACCCATTAGTTTTATAAATATATATTATATATTTTTAGATGAATATTAAATATATTACAAAACAATATGCCTGAGTACCGTAATAGTTTAGAATCTATGGATAAAAGTATAGAATATTCTAATTTGGTGAAATATATTCAACATCTCACACAAAAAAACTTCCCTTTTAGAACTCTTCACAAAAATACCATACTTAAAAAATTTCTACATAACATGGGGAAAGGAAACATACAAAATGGTGATCTTAGATAGTTATTAAGGGTAATTAAGTGAGATATCAATGGTTATATAAGCATGACGTGGTAATAAGGGTATGTGAACATGATATTAACATTTAAAAACCATAACCTATAAATCAAAGATCATATTCTTGAGACATGGAATTAATTATGGTAGTTCATAATACATGAATCAAAAAAGAATAAAATATCATGATCAATGAGAGCATAATATTAAAATAATACATGTAATTTTGGAATACACCTAATCATAGAAAATTATTAATATATTCTTCAAAGATCATTTCCAAGGCTATCATAGTGGAATAGGTTCACTCCCCAAACCATCATAGTAGTCATGGTTCACTCCAAAGACCATCATAGTTGACAAAATCCCTTATTGAACAAGGTTAACTTCCAATTCGAGTCCTATCTATCTAATGAGATATAAATCATTACCCAATTAATTTTAGGTAGATATAGATACCACCAGTTAAATAATTAAAATCATATGTATATGTTCCAAAACAACATAAAATATTAATTATATCATAACCCATGCAAATAAATGGGTTTCACACACATTTAGTCATATTATAACCTATTTAAAAGATAAAGTTTTCATAATAATTACATAATTTCATCAAATGATAAACCATAATAAAATAAGTGGGTTTCATAAGAATTTTATCAGGGTATACATGTGGAAAATAAAGGAGTTTCATAAACATTTTTTCATCATAAACATAAAAAATTCTTAAAAAGAATAATAATGGTATCCTGGTATCATATCCCCATTTAAGAATGAGTAACATTGAAGTATATCATCTTATACTGACAATGATTTTCAAATATCACTTGGAATATTTCTTATGAAAAATAGTGTTTCTTTTAAAATAACTTTTTTAAACTAGAAATTCAGAAAATATTTATGAATTAATTTTCTTCAAAAATAACTTAGAAATTTTTTAAAAGAATTATTAAAAATAATTTAAAACATTTTTTGAGGAAAATATCATTTCTTTTTTGAATTTTTTTTAAACATAAAACATTTTAAAATTGGTATCTTTTAAAATAACCTTGAAAATTTATAAAGGATGATTTAAAAATTAATTTAAAACATTTCTTCAGGAAAATATGTTTTCCTCTTTGAAAAATACTTTTTAATTAAAAAATATATTAAAAAATTTTTTCCTTGAAAATAACCTTGAAAACCTATGATGGACGCTTTAGAAAATCATTTGAAACATTTATTGAGGAAAATATATTTTCAACTTTGAAATACACTTTTTAAAAAATAAAACATTCTGAAATTCATTTTATTTGAAGATAAACATAAAAACTTATAAAATAATCATTAGATAAAATAATTTCTATAATAGGGGAAATTTTTTCATTCCATACATCTTAAAACAAATATTCTTTTTTCATTTTATGTAAAACCTGAATGGAAATTGTTTGAAGTAAAACATGAATATTCAAAGAAAAAAATTTTAAAAAAAAAGGTGAGAAAAGGGTAAAAATATCCTTAATAAATTATTTTAGGAATGTTATAATCATTTTCAAATATATCTTAAGAAAACATCGTTTTTTGATGAAAAAAGGTTTTTGACTGAATTGTGGAATAAAGAATATTTTTCTTAAATACATTATCTTGAACTCTTGATTACATATAGATAAGAAAATCAAGGGAAAACAATAATTCTTATGAAATAATATTAGTATAAGAAAAATCATGAGTTTATTTCTATATGTATCATAATATTTCATTTTCAAAAACATAATCATATATAATCCTAAAAACGATGAGATTGGAACATAAAATCTTTACCACTTTTGTATCATTGAATTATAAGCCTTAGGAAGTAATAATATTAAATTAAACATAAAATATAATGATAACAAATCAATCCATGATATTACATGTAAAAGGGTATTTTTATACACCATAGAAAATAAATGAGTTGTGAATTCTCATGTGTCCCAGAAGTAAAAGAGAGAATAGAAATCACATACCTTAAATATCGACATCCAGAATACACATTCCAAATTCGTATAATATAAATATAATTTTATTATAAATATATTAAATAATAATAATTATATATATCATACCGTATATGATTTACTTATGACCTTTTATTACCCATTTATTTGTTACAATCATGTTTTTTATAATAACCACTTTGTTTGCATGTATGTTTTGATTTGGTATTTTTTGTATTCTTACATTGATCATGGTTATATCATCTAAAGAATGTTAATAATGATATAAATATCATATATATTTAGTGTATATGTATTTATATTAATCCATAAATTTTATAGATAGAAAATTAAATACATCATTTTTTAAGATGGTAGGTCATACGTACGCATAAACGTTGTCTCCGTTTTCTTGGTGGATTGAAAGAAAGATTGTTAAATAATATTTTAACATTATAGAATTATTTTTATTTCATATATAAGTCACATATTTTTATCTACAACTATTCTTTTTACCTTCCATGTAATTCTTATGTGAATAACAAATAACATCACCTCACAAGGTGACAATCCACCATACACAAGAGTGACATTATAATATACTTACAAATGGAATGTAAGAATTTATATATGATAAAATAATTATATCAGTATATTAGTATCATAAATGTCATATATAAAAATTTTATACAAAATTTTATCCATCCTTTATAAGTGGTAATGGAAAAACAAATGACATTGGTTTGCATGGCCGTAGTTGTTCGTACACACGAATTGTGATTTCATGACCCATTTGATCAACATAGAGATGGATATAGGTTATAAAATTATAAAAATAAAATATCAGTATATATTAGATACTGTTTTTGTTATATTGGAATTATTAAGAGATCATTTAATGTGTAAAAGGAAGAAATAAAAAAAATGAGCTTACTGAAGAGAGTTACCTTTAATTAGAAGAGCCTCCTTTGGTATTTTATAAATGTCCCTAGTGTTGGTCTTTCGAGAGGACTAGAATGTCAATAACATTTCTATGTATTTTTAAGATGTATTTTGAAATTTTTTTTATGAACTCTATATCTCTATAGGTGTTAATAATTGAAGTCTTGTGGTGGCCTTTTATAATTTAGTGAAAGGGACCCACTTGGAAACTACATCAAAATTTCTTGGAAGAATCCAAAATGATTAAGTAGTTCACTTCCCAAAAGCTCAAAAAAGACCCTATATTATAATTTTGGGAGTATAATATGTAAATATAGCCATAAAATAGTATTTTTTACATGTATTGGGTCATTTTTAACCCCTATGATTTTGTTTTAAACCCCGAGTAAACCCTTTTTTATCCTCATGATGATAAATAATTTTTACTATTTTTAATATTAATTATTGTAAAAAATTAAGTTCAACGTATTATATAATATAAGTTAATATAATTAAAAATATTTAATCAATTTCTCAAAATTAAATTCAGAAAAGTGGAAAATATTAATTATAAATTAGTCTCGTGGATGTGACGAGAAAGCAGGTTTTCAAAGAGAAAATGTTCAAAAGTTTACAAAGTTTTTATATAAAAATTAAATAAAAATGATTAAAATAATACAAATTGGATTAATAGTTATATAATTTAACCAATTTTTCTTATAAAACCATTTTATAATAAAATTTACCTTTTCAATTAGTTAAATAAAAAAGCAGTTTTCAAGGAAAAACCAGTATATTTAACTATTCATCAAAATTTTAATATTTTTAGAAAAATCCCAAAATATATATCTAATTTAAATCTAAAATTATTATTTCGAAAAAAAAATTTAATTTATTAATTTAATTTTATAAAAGTATAAAAAATTATATTTATTATAAGTATGCAAAAGCATACAAAACTACTTCTTAGAAAAATATAGTTTTTAAGCATCAAAATTAGATTTATTATTATCTATTATATAGAGAAAACATAATATGAGTGTTAAAATTTTAATTGAATATGTAATATAAAAATTTCATAAAAATCAATCATCGTAATTTATTAATGTAAAACCCATTTTTGTGAATAGAAATATTTTTTCAGAAAATGATTTCATTTATTTTAAAATGGTTCTTTTTTTGAAAATTAATTGGTCACAAAAGAATTAATTATATATACATCTGTAAACCATATATTTTAATAATTTAGTTAATAATATTCTTATATTTGGCTCCAGTGTCTAGGTGATTACTGTCATATAAAATAATATTATTCTAATAGTATGTCATGGTTCCTTTACCCATGGAGTTTCATGTAACATAATCTGCACACAATGTTTCATGTAACACAAGAAAAAAATTAGTGTTCTGTGTAATTTAAAATATAAAGAAGATTAATTTTATTTGACTTATATATGTCAAAAAATATATGGGTGTTACAAATACCCTCCATAGTAAAATGAATAAGCATATACACTTTGTAATTGGATCTCTTAGTGAGATATTCTATAGGGATGTTGCATAAAAATGAATGACAAATTTGTTATGAATCTCTCTCTCATGGTGTTCTCATGATTAGAAACACTATTTTATTTTTATAATTATTCCATTTAAGAGGGTTTTAGTTTTTTATTAAGTTTAATGTTTTTCAAATTCTGGCATATTTAAGTTCAATTAAATCCATGATAAAAGTTTGGATTCACCTCTTTCTCTCATTGAATACCTTAGAAACGTCTTAGAATATCCATGGAAGGTCTTCGTATAAATATAATGTGGATAATCCTAAAGTCTAGCTAATATAGACGACAATATCTACCCAGTGTAGGGAACCACCAAGCGCATCTCGTGTATATAGAATCCTGAAATACCCATTAGAAAAAATAGCTAGCTGGTAGAGTCCCACCAACCTTCTGATAGTGAAGAATGAAGTTAAAAATTTTTGCAAGACACTGGATTACTATTTTACAATAGTGCCTTACTAGTGGATGTCTTGCAGTATTCCCTTGCTACATGAAGCAGACTAGCTACCCGATGGTGGCTACCAGGTATCTGATGGCATCGAGCAGTATATAATGAGACTCTATTTAATATGATAAATGTGACAATTATGATGGACCTTTAAATTTTATATGTACACAAATCATCCAGATCAATCTTTATCCATTCTATAGACTATAAAATGACCCCCTTGGATCCTTGGAGACTCAACTTGTAGCTTATCATCATTGTTTCAATGAAGTGATCTCAAGATGAAATCAATGGAGAAGCTCTAGATTTCAATATCTTCTCATGATACAACACAAAAGTTCAAAATAATATAAAGTCTCTCCAAAAATACTCACAATATCTCTCTATCTTCTACATCACCCTATCAAAGAGATTTGTGAGCAGTGTGTAAAGGTTTTTCCCAAACAAACCCACCCTTTACTAAACCCCTATTAATTAATGTTTTACACTCCATAAAAGTTTAGCATAGGTTACTTGATGATTTATGACATTAAAGAGGATACTCATAATACAAAATTGTGATGGACGGGTTATTTTTCATATTTATGTCTAAGGGGTTTATACAATTAACCTCTAGAGTTACAGGTGGAGAGGTAGGTGCACACATCCCACTTTATTCAAACTCATTATCAAATATGTTTGTTTCCTTTTATATTTCTGCATTATAAAATTAAATATCATCTCTCATACTTACATAATTTCTATTTACACATTTTTTTCACTTTAATTACATTGATATTATTCATTATAAACTCAAATTGTAATTCTCCAATATTGTATTTTTGATTTCTTACTTAATTATTTCTAACATGATTAATTTTTCAATTCTTATTTTTTCTCTATTAAATTTTTAAAAAGTGAAATTAACCTCGACCCCCATATTTCCATAATCTCTGAACAAAAATTGGTATCAAATTATTGATTTCCCCCAAATTCAAAAAACCCTGATTTCCAAAATTATGTATTTTTTTAAAATTTGGTTTTCCAAATATTTAATTTATTTCAAAGAAATATTTATATTTTACGATCAAATTCTAACATTTGTACTCTAATTTTTTAGGGAACAGATTACTTCTCTAGGAATAATTGGATTTCAACAAGCCTTGATTTTATTTTTTATCTTTTATAGAAGATGGTTATACAAGAGTATGGTCCCAATGCTAAAATTGAAGAAAAATAGGATTTTGAGGATATTAAATTTTTTTAGTAAAATAGTGAAACTATGAATGTCTTGCATTGTGTTCTAGATAAAAATTATTTTAATAGTGTTTCCACATACTGAACTACTTATAAAATCTATAAATTGTCTAATGTTTCACATAAAGGCATAATAAAATTCATGGACACTAGATTATATATGTTCTACTAACACTTTTAAATTTTTATTATGCATTATGATGAATATATTACAAGAATTTTTACATGATTTACTAATATATAAAATGTTATAAATTCCTTTAGTGAATATATTTTTTACATAATCACCAATAAATAATATCTTAAGGGTGTTATAAAGATCATAGGCTCTTAAAGTGACGGTTATCCAAGAATCTAAAGACATTACAATGATGGAGGTATGCAAACTAATAATCTCCTTAATGGAAAACAAAATCAAGTTAAAAGTTCAAGAGAAAAAGGATACAATGAATCAAAATAATTCAACAAGAACACATCTATCAAATCTATTAATGATGAAAAATCTGGAGATGAGGTTTTTGAATATGATAGTTTTTTAGGAACAAGAATAAATTCCTTAAGGAGATGAACTTCAAAAGCTGATCCAATAAATTGAACCAAATGGAAAAACCTAAGGTGATATGCTGAAAATGTAAGAATAAAGGTCACAAAAAATCATTATGCCCTATCTACAAGAAAAATATCAAATAAAATAATAAAGGTAAAAAGGCTTTAAAAGTATTCACATAGAGTGAAAGTGATGATTAGATGGAATCTACCTCATCATCCATGTCAAGTGTTTCTAGCTTGAAGTGTCGCATGGAAAATGATAAAGAACATGTCTAGGATATTACTCCCTTGCCTATTTTTTTCTTCTTCCTATATCCATTTTTCTTTCCATTCTTCTCATTTTTATCCTTTTTCTTTCTCCTTAATTCCAAAAAATTTTAAAGACTGAAAATATACTCAAGATCGTCTTAAAAAATACTATGATCAACTGAATTATTTATATATTTAACTAGAAAATAAATATAATCAAGTCAATGAATATAAATTTAACCTCTCAAAAAAATCATTTTCCCATCCAAGAAAAAGATGACCTCTTCAGAAAAATAAAATATCATCTAAATGATAAAAATATTGATTTAACCATCAAAGACATAAAAATTTATCTTTTTAAATTTACCAAAGGTAAAGATAATTTAAATAAAATTTTGGGTTCAAAAAAACATAATAATATCTTGTCCTCTTTGGTTACTCTAATTGTGAGAGCTATTCAAAAATCTTTTGAAAACATTTTTTCTTAAAGGAATTTCTCAAGAAATATTTTGTTATTATTTAAAAAAGAAAAGATCAGTTAATTTATGTTTACGATTGAAAAAATGCACAATATTTATTAACAAATTAAATTAATATATCTTCCAATATTTATAGAATAAAACCTGTATATAAAATATAGATTCTAATTTTTATTATGGCTAATTTAAGTTGTTGAAATATTGTGTGGGTAAGAAGAGCTCCAATAAATTAATCTTGTAAGAAAAGTGCCTCAAAATAAAAACCCAAGAAGCAATTTGGTATTCATATTTTGGTTGATCAAGAAACATGGTGGAAAACTCTCTAAATATTAACATATTAATAAACTTTAATGAGCTCATATCACCTTTTTTAATAATTATAAGGGTACAATAATCTAATAAGATACCATCAGTTTTTCTAAATCAACCACGATTAAAATTTCTAAATTCATAAAATACTTGGAATATAATATTCTAAGAATTAGTCCATAATGTGATGGTATTTTTAAAATATTTTATGAGGATTATTTTACAAAATTTATAATTTAAAATGAAAACTACTTTTTACTACATCTTGATTTCAAAATTTTTATAAAATTATTTAAAAATCTCTTTCTAGAAAAAACATCAAATGTTTAATTAATGGATTTGGCATAGATTCCTCAGTTATTACAGATCACATTATCTCATCAAACATAACTTTTATACACTAATTTGAGACCTTCGGAAACTTAATTTAATAGATGAAAAGGTTTATAAATCATTACAACTTGTGAGAAACTCAAATCCTCTTTTAAATAGGAAATTCATATTTCTGCATCAAAAGTTCTTGAAATGATTCATATTTACCTTTTAAATCTTAATAAAATTGAAATTATATGAGGAAAATCATATACTCTCATAATGTTTTATGACTTTACTAGATTCACTTGGGAATATTTCTTATCTTACAAATGTGAATCTTGAAAATCCCTCAATATATGTTCAAAAAGAGTTTAACATGAAAAACGTATTAAAATTTTATTGATCCTTAGTGATCATGGAGGATAATTTAATAATAGTAAATTTAATTATTTGTATTATTTTGAAGGATAAAATCATTATTTTTCTACTCCTCAACCCCCTAAACAAAACAGTATAGTAGGGAGGTGAAATAAAACAATCGAAGAAATCACTCGAACTATTTTAAATGAGTTATATCTTCCAAAATAATTTTGGGTTGAAGCTATGAATATTTCATGCTATATCATTAATCACATTCTCATTAGGAATTTTCTTAATAAAATCACATAAGTGGTTTAGAATAATAAGAAACCTAATGTGATATTTTTCAATTTTTTTGTTTCTAAATGATTTATTTTAATGATTGAACATAAACTTGGTAAATTCACTTCTAAATCTGATAAAGGTGTCTTTCTTGGGTAGACCAACTAAAGTAAGGCTTTTGTGACATTATCAAATTGACAAAATTAATGGAATAATAAATCCATGTTGTTTTCTAGTTATATTTTCCAAAACCTATTTCTAAAAATGGTTTTGAAAATGTTTTTTTAAATAAACCATTTTAAACTAAAGAATTCAGAGAAGAATAATAATATCCTCCAAATTTTATTCCATATTTTTAAAATATATATATAAATATCATCCCTTGAAAATGGTTTTAGTGATTTAAAATGTGAAAATCATCCTCAAAGTTTCGTCTTAAATTATTTTTAACACTTAACCTTTGTCTCTCTCTTTAAAACCCAAGACCATAATGATTTACTTATCAATGAGAATTGGGTACTTTCTATAAAAGTGTAACATAAAAAATTCACTCAAAAAAATGTATGATTATTGTGTAAATAATTAATAATAATCAAGTTATTGGATCAAAATGGGTTTTTTTATAATAAACTATATTGATATAGTAATATAACTATAAAAAATCTTTAATAGTAATAGAAGGCTGTAACAAAGAAGAAGGAATCAGTTATGGTGAATCTTTTGTATCCATAGCTCAACTTTAATCCATTATCATAAAGTTGGTGTTCTCTTCTCATATAAATTCTAATATTTTTTAAATGGTTGTGAAGTATATTTTCTAAATTGTTTTATAACATCATCGATAAGATTTATGTTCTATTTTATAGTTTAGGAATGTTTTTTTGGATTGGAAGAAGTATGGTTGTTTTTTATAGGGTTTCTACTGGAAACTGTCTATATTAAAAATTCAGACCATGAATGTATAATTCACAATGTGAATCTACTACATAGTAAAACACATGAAATGGATTCATGATGGGAAAAAAATTAGGATGGCAATGATAATAACATTAGGAATTAATCTATCAAGATTATTTAACCAAGGTAGCAGCTTTTTTGGTATACAAGAAATCTATAATGTTTACTTATTGTATCTATGATTAATGATGTGAATTCTCCAAAACCATTATATTTTCTTAAGTTTCAAGCTAGAATCATAATTATTTCATTGTATAGCTTCCTCCCTCAAACCCTAGGTCAATACCAGGTGATTTTGGGTGATTCCATCCCTTCCAGATTTCCCTGTTTGGTGCCCTGATCTCTAACATAATTAGTTGTTTTCCATTATATATGTATTATTTTGTCTCTTACTATTTGTATTTTTTATCTCAACTTGGAAGTTTTGTGTGTAGTTTTCTGGTAAAATAATGACAGATATGTGATCTCAATTGATTGGTTTCTATTCTTCTTTTATATTAATTTGTTGATATGTGTAATTTTCCTTATGAAATTGGTGTATGGATTCATTGATGGGTGGTATGTGACTCAATTTTGAGGAAGGTGGTTTTGTATCAATCCTATATTATATGAAAAATAATTTTTTATTTTTGATAAATTGTTTTAGAAAAAAATTGGCATAATAAATTGACTTTTGTGGGTAAATGGGTTTTCAAAAAAGATGTTTCTCCTAAATTTGGTAAAAGAAGTTTGTTTTTCAAAGAATCACGGAATGTATTTTTGGAATGTTTTTCAAATAATTATTTTGACGTAAAACGGTTACATTGAACAATAATAAGAAATATGACCAGACCTTTTGAAATTATTTAATAAATGTGGAACATGGGAGTGTTGGGTACCTAGGTGGAAGGTTTAGTGTTGGTCCTTGTATGTTGTTTCTATAGGGGGTTCACTCATGGGGTAGGCCTATATTCCCTAGGACCTTTTCCCAAGGGACTTCATGTTAAAATTGTAGGGGGTCACTCATCGTGAGTTTCTCTCTTACTCAGTTCATATGTCCTATGGACTCAAATGTTCACTAGTCATCGTTGATTATCATTGAACGAGTTACCTAGATATTCCAACCTATTTTGATCCATGGAATGTTTAGCATTTTGAATTGGTTTTTTTATTTATATAATATAAATTCTTTTTTAAATTTGGAATTTTTCTTTGAAACTATTTTACTAAGATTTTTTATAACTATGGAATAGGGGGAATTGTTTTCCATGAATTTTTATAAATTATTTAACTAATTATCATGACATGATTTACATAAGTTGAAAATACTAGAATCATTTTGTATAGACATTACATAGAACCCCCATGTGGGATACTACTAAAGATGTTTCTCTCACACTCTAAAAAAACTATTGGGAATGTGTATACCCTATGTTGTCTTTTAATGAAGGAAAATTCAATGTGTTTTAGTAAGGCAATGTGGTTCTTTGTCAATTACGTATTGGTATCTAGTGGTGAGATATTGTGACGTTTTCCATACGTCATGTAGAGCATTGTTTCCCTTTTTTATCTACCCTTTTAGGTTCTTGAATGTCTAACTTGGTATTTTAACTTTATATTTTTCAGTTGTATCTCCACCATTACCTTTCTTTGATTATGGAAAATATTTTGTTTTCATTTATATTTTTATATATATGCGATGTATCTTGTTTTTGGTTGGGTAAAATCATTCCTTATTCATAATTTTTTTGCATGGGTGCTAGTATCTAGACCATGGGGATTAGGAACACCCTTTGGGTTAGTTAAAAATTAGATTGAGAGATAGTTTATAGGGTAACCCAAGTCAGTTCATTAGAAATTGGAATCAAATCTAGTATATCCTCAAGTGTCCTTATCTTGGGATGTCTAGTAGATGGGATATAGGATTATCCTGACATGATAGGTACATTACACTGGTTGTACGACCACCTATTACTATGATGAGCCTCAAGTTACCGTGGGATATTGGGATGTGTGTCTCTTATGCGAGACATTGAATTTTATCTCATTTTCTGTTTATAATTTTCTGTTTTAAAATAAGAAGATTTTGTTTTCTTTTCAATTCTACCAT
This sequence comes from Viscum album, assembly GCA_963277665.1. Classification (NCBI taxonomy): domain Eukaryota; kingdom Viridiplantae; phylum Streptophyta; class Magnoliopsida; order Santalales; family Viscaceae; genus Viscum; species Viscum album. The sequence goes on along the minus strand of OY728162.1, from coordinate 910,327,199 downwards.
TTCTATTTTTCATAAATATTCTTCTGAGACATCTTCTATGGGTTCTACAAGAGTTTCCATATAGTTATTCTCCTCAACGGAATCCTCATTTGGATTAGAAACTTATAGAGTCTATCATACAGGAAGTTCATGTCATGGACCATAATGTAACATGGATTGATAACCCAGTTATTGAGGCACATCTAGGAACAAGAGGGGACATAGAACTAGATCGGGAGATCCTATAAGAAAAAACCACATTATTTAAATGTATTAATATACCTCATGAGTTAGATGAACGGATGTATAATATTTATTGGGGCTTTGATTTCTTAGAGACACCAGATGTTATCATGGTGAAGTGTGTAATGTTCAGACTTGTGGGTCGTAGTAAGCAGTGGTGGGATTCTATTGTGTAGGCATATTAGTATGTGGGATTAGATTGTAATGGTTTCAAGACCCTATTCTTTCTAAAATATTTTCTAGAGTCTCTAGGGATGGAAAGGTCTCTGGATTTACTCTCTCAGTGGCAGGGAGAGAATTCTATGTTCGAGTACACTAATTAATTTATGGATCTGGTTTGTTTCGCAATAGAGGTGTTGATCAATGATCTAATGATATCCCAAAAATACCTACTAGTTTTGTGAATAGGTATATGGTCATGTGTATACATTTTGAGTTATTCCACCTATGATAACATGGTAGATAGATCTACGATGACATAAATGAATTTAGAGGGAATGATTTGATTTTATATCTCTTCTCTTCCACCCAACGACGGTCTTATTGATGCACTGGGGTAAAAGAGGAAGTTCCATGAGCATAAAAAGAGTAGTGGAGGTTGTTTTTTCTAGTGATATGCCTCTATGCTATCTGTGATAAATGTAGTGTACCCTAAATTTTTATTATTTTGGAACGTTTCAACAAACCTGGTGTACCTTTCCCACAGCTGTGAATATTTTCAATGCTTATGCCCACCAACTCCATATGAAAAGGTTTTTTCATGATATGTGTATGCCCTGATATACTTGGGGATCTATGGCTTCAAAATACACTATGAAATAGTCAGAATCTTTTTTGTATAAAGGGATCTAGCCATAGGCCTCGGTAGTGAAGCAACTTTACATAATATATGAGTTTTTAGAAAAGTTTTATTTGGGACTAGTGATAGTGAGAGGTTCCTTTTTTGCATCTTCTATAGTAAATGCTATGTTTAACCTAGATGACTCACACTCACTAATATCTACCAATTTTCCTGATGTGCTGAAACTTCCAACAGAGCTTATTTCTTTTCTTATGGATTTGATGATGCCTCCTAGAAAAAGGAAGGAGTAGGGTTTTCCTTACCCATATTATTCTCTATCAACAAGTGTAATGGAGTTAGTATGATATTTCATGGTTCTTGATCTTGATTTTTTATTCTTCATCATTAGGATGGATTGCTATATTTCTCAGCATGCTAAGATGAATCATTATCAGTGAAATGTTTCATTCACTTTTTCTGAAGGGAGATCTTGGGTGTTATAGGGAGAGTGGGATTTGTGGTATGGTCAATGATTTCATTTCCCATTCATAGCTCACGAGTCTTATATCTGTAGTTTTAGTTGACCCGGATGATGTTTCTACTCCGGTTTATAATCCCACAGATGTTTGGTATTTCACTAATATCTTCCCATATGACTTACTGGGTTTTCCTTTAAAAAGGGAGGTGGTGTTTACAATTGATCTAGTTTCTGCAATGTATCTGATCTCGATACCCTCTTATCACATGCCACCAGCTAAGCTAAAAGAGGTCTATATCTAGTTAGATGATCTGGTTAAGAAAGGTTTTCTATGACCTAGTTCTTTGAAGTGGGTGTCCCTCATTCTCTTTATTAAAAAGGATGATGGTTTAATTTGTCTTTTCATGGATTATTAGAAGTTAAACCAGGAGAATGTTAATAAGAACTACCCTTTCCCCATATGGATGATATGTTTGATCAGTTAAAGGGGTTCAAGTGTTTTTTGAAAATTAACCTTCGATCGGGTTATTCTGAGCTAAAACTTTGGGAATTAGTTCATCTGAAGACCACTATTAAGAGAAAGTATAAACATTATGAATATTTCATGATGAATTTTGGTATGACTAACACTCTTATATATTTAATGGGTTTGATAAAAATGATATTTCATATGTATCTCGACACCATTTTCATGATGTTTTAGGATGATATCATGGTTAGTAAGATATCTAGGCATAAGTAGAAGCACAACCAAAATTTGTTTTTGTCAATCCAAAGGTGTTAATAATATTATAGGAAGTTTTTGAAATGAAATTTATGGATCCAATCAGTGATTTTATTGGGGAATGTGATTTTGGAATGTGGTTGATGAGTCTATTCTAAGAAGGTGAAAGTTGTTCTCTAATGGGGAAAATCATGGAATTTCTTTGAGATATGAAGATTCGTATGTTTGGATTGATACCATTAGAAGTTTAATAAAGATTTATCAAAGTTTTCCTCACCTTTTACCACTATTACCAAGAAAGTGGTTAATATCATGTGGGATTATAAATGTGAGACTACTTTTCATGAGCTGAAATGACTTCTAACATCGGTTCTTGTTGTGATCATTCATGTGCTTGGTAGGAGTTATGTGGTATACATTGATACTTTTGGTAATGAAATGGAATTAATTATTATGAAGTATGATCACATTTCCTCCCATGTATTTCATTATAGTCTTCCAAACAAGATGAATTATTCCATACATGATTTGGATAATTTTTTGCTTATGCATGCGCTTAAGTTCGGGCTGCACTATCTTTTTGGGAGAGGTTCATGATATTTTCTTATCATAATAATTTGAGGTATATATTTTCATATAAATAAATAATTTATAAATACAGATAATGGGTGAAATGTATTCATACATTCTACTTTGACAATTCCTACACCCCAAGGAATGGGAATTCCATCATGGACACACTCCGAAGAAAATTTATACCATAGGCTATTCTAGAATCAAAGGAGAAGTAGAACCTAATGGGGATTTTTAATAGGTTGCATCTAGACACATATGAGGATGATTTAGGTATGGTTATGACCATTTTTGAGTAAAAATCATCCCTCTTTGAGTTTATTATATATGGTAATAAATGGTGTGAGGATTTCATAGTAATTAGGGAAACCTTTTATTTATGGAGAGACCATTCTTGGTTGGTCTCTCCCTTTTGATTGTAATCTCCACTTTGAGAATGAATTTTTTGTCCCATAATCTATGAGGATGTTAATATTTCATTATTTTCATGGTTCTTAATGGGTCATTCACCCTAGAACTGTGAAGATGTATTATGAAATGAGATGATACGTTTTATTTCCAAGTACGAAACATGATATTGCTGATTATGTGTCTTGTTGTTACATCTTCCAACAGATAAATGAAAATTATCTTAAGTACTATGGTCTACTATAGACTCTTATGGTGATGGATTTGAAATGGTACAAGGTCTTTATTGACTTAATTTAGATTCCTTTATGGAATAATTAAATTTGGGTGGTGATAGATCAGTTGATGAAATATGCTCATTTCATTCTGATCTGGGACACCACAAAAGTTGAAGATCTGGGAAAGATGTATGTGCATGAGACCATGAGGTTACATGGGGATCCTTCTAATATTTCATTGGATGGGGATCCCATGTTTACTTCTAAATTCTGCAATAGTCTAAATAAGGTGATAGGGACTCGGTTCAGGATGAGTACATCATACCATCCATAGTTGTATGGTCAGATAGAGTGTGTTATTCTGATCTTGCATGATATACTATGCACATGTGTTTTGGATTTAGGGGTATTATGGGATAGCTATCTGGGATTGGTTAATTTTTCTAATAATAAAAGTTTCTAGTCATCGATCATAATTGCATCATTAAAGTATCTATATGGTCACCCATACATGTCACCTCTTTATTGGGAAGAGGTGGGTTATAAATATCTTATGTGACTAAGACTCATTGAGATTATGTTAGTTAGGATGTAAGAATTACATAAAATCTTAATTACATCTCAAAGTTGACAGAAATCATATACTGATTTGTGGCATTTTCCTTTGGATTTTTTATTACTCATGATATTCTCATTATATTTTCTCTTCATTAGGGTCACCACCGACTTGGGAAATAAGGAAATATAAATCTAAGATATGTTGGAAAATTTTATTTCACTGATTTTATGGGGTAGATTTCTTATCAGTTGTAATTACCAGCTCATTTGACTAGAATTCATAATGTTTTCAACATATCCCAACTTGGTAAGTCAATCCTTATCCATCCCATGTTCAGAGTTAGGAATATATTGAGCTAAAAAATGTTTCAATTTTAAATAAACTAGTGGATATCAATTATTTTCATATGAAATTATTGTATGAGAATTCAATTTCATTATTCAAAGAATTGTAGAAGCATAGGGTGGATTCTCAAGACACATGGGAGCATGAATCATCGATAAGGTAGTAGCGACCTCACCTCTTTCAGATTTTTCTTCTTACACATTACTTACTAGAGATGTAATGAATTATGGTGGGTAGATTTTAATATACCGAATAAAATGTACACTCTCAATAAATGTTTGAGGGTATTTTTTTGGGTTTTGAGGCATTATAAGAGTTTTCTGTCGGGCTAATTTTGGGTGTTGTCTATGGGAAAAATTCCCACCCTGAATGTATAATTCACAATGTGAATCTATGTATTAGAAAAATATAATAAACGAGTTCATGACATGAAAATGAATCAATATTTGAATAATATTTGTGATTTGAACTATTTTAGTGAGGTTATTTAACTGAGGGAATTCCATTTTCATTATACATGAATCCCAGAGAATTCAAGTTGTGAATTTCGGATTCAAGACATGAATCCTCAATGACAAGTAGGTTTTCTTACGCTGAAATCATAAATCATAATTCCTTGGGTATGTATCATCCTCCCTCAAACCATGGGGTGACACTAGGTTATTTTTAGTGATTTTACCCCTCTCAAATCACTCTTTTATGTGCCTTGATCATCATCATGGTTGGTTACTTCCCCTTCAGTAAGTGTTTCATTCTCTATCCGTCATTGGATTTTTTTATCTTATTTTATTAATGATAAGTAATTTTTTATTAGAAACTAAAACTATGGATAAAATAAAAATCTACCCTTTTTATTTTTCCTTCTCTATCCATGTATTGATATACATTCCTTTCCTTCCAACACTGGAGTGTGGAATCTATAATGGGTGGTGTGTAACGTGAGTTTAAGGTTGGTGTTTCTGTCTCTTCCTATGTATTATAAACCATAATTTTTTATGTTTTATAAATTATTTTACAAATAAATGGGAAAGATTTATTAATTTGTGTGTGTAAATTGGTTTTTTAATGAAAATATGTTTCCCCTTGTTTTGATAAAGGTTTGGTTTTTTTGAAATCATTGTGTAATGGATTTTTGGAATTATTTTTAATGAATGATTTTCATAGAAAATGGTTATTTCTAATTTTAATATGAAATTTCATAATCTCTTTTAAAATTATTGGATGAATGCATCATAATGGATCTTTGGGTACCTAAGTGGAGGATTTAGTATTGGGGGTTGTCTATAGTTTTCATAGGGTGCTTGGTCATGGGATATTTATTTGTTCCCTAAGCCCTTTTTTCTAGAGACTTGATCTTGAAATTTTTTGGGGTTATTTCATTTGGTACTTCCTTATTCCTCATGCCCTCTACCCTAAGAAATCAAATTTTCATGATGATTTTCTTAACTAATATGGTACGACTGACCTAGTTAGCCAAACCCATTGTGATCCTAGGAATGTTTACCATTGTTAGTTAGTTTCTACTATTTTTATTTGATATAATTTATTTGTAAAATGCGAATTTTTTATTTGAAACTATATTACCAGAATTGTTTTAAAACTATGGATAAGGGTAACTATTTACCATGATTTTGATAAAAACTATTCAACTTCTTATCATGACATATTTTTTTTAAATTTATCATATTGGGATTTTTTATAGAGACATGATATGAAACACCTAGGATGAATCCTATTGAGCCTATTTATCTCACACCATGAACATTCCGTCACGAATGGGTAGACCTGGTATTGTATTTTGATGTACAAAAAAGGTAAGGTTCCACAGTGAGGTAGTGAGGTTCTTTGTCATCTATGTATGGGTATCTAGGGTTGTAATGGTGGGATGTTGACCACAAGTCACATGGAGTGGTTGTTTTTTATTTTATCCATCCTCATTTGTTGCAAAACATGTATCTTCTAGTTTTATCTTTTTTTAGTCGTAACACTACCAAAGTATTTATTTGATTATGGAATGTATTCTATTTCTAATTTTATTTAAATATATATGTTTTGTATTTTGTTTTAGGTTAGGTGAAATTGTTCCCTCTTCTTGTTGTTTGATGTTTGGGTGCTAGTATCCAGCACATGGGGATCACGAACACCCTATAGGTAAGTGAAAGATCAATTTTGGTGTTGTTTTAGAGGGTAACATGGTTGGATTCATTACTAGGTTTATTTCTAAAAAAATTTTGTTTACCAACCACCATGTTTGGAAAATAGACTTTTCTAAATTCTACTTTCAAACTTAAAAAATATCTTTGTGGTTTAAGAAGATCCCCCTAAGCTTAATATGGGAAAATTTTAAATTTTATTCTTTTAAATGGTTTTAAGATTAGAAAATTTGATTCAACTCTCTTTTCAAAACATATCTTAAACGATCATTTACTTAGTAAAATTTATTTTGATGATTTGATTTTCCACTCTATTAATGACAAACTATGTTTTGAATTTTATAATTTAATGAAGAACAAACTTGAGATGAACTTTATGGGTCAAGAAAAATTCTTCCTTATTTTTCAAATTTATCAAAATAAAAATATATTATTTTATGACCAAATAAAATACACCAATAAACTCTTAAAATTATTTTAATAGAACATTAAAATGAAATTAACACTCATGAGAGTACTCCTTCTAAACATACAATTGATGAATCCAGTAAAACAGTGGAAAACAATCCTTTTATAAGTATGATTGGTTGTATAACATAAATTACTATGTCTGGGCCTGATATCATATTTTTTTCTAGATTATTGATTTAAATATAATCTAATGGACTCACATTTAAAATCCATCAATAATAATTTTTTTCTTTAAAAGACTCTAAAATTCTTTGTTTATTCTATCAAAAACGAACCCCTTTGGAATTAACTTCTTTTTCCAATTTTGGATTCAATGGATTCTTATGAGATAGGAAACTTTCTAGAGGAAGTTTCAATCTACTGAAAATCCCTCATCTCGTGGAGTAGTAAGAAATATAAAGTAGTTTACCTTTCTACTGTTGAGGAAGAATACATAGCCATCGGGAGGTTTTGGCTTCAATTTTAAATGTTAAACATACTCTCTTGGGCTATGGGAAGACATTGAATTATATATCTATCAAGTGATATAATATAAGTGTTATAAATATATATCTACAAATCAAAACCATTCATATCTCACCAAACACATTGACCTTCATCATCATTTCCTATGGGATCACTTTGAAAAATGTAATTTCTTTTTGGAATTTATCCCAACTAAATATCAACTCATTGATATTTTAACAAAACCCTTAGCCCTTAATAATTTTGAAATCATTAAAGGTGAATTAGGAATTGTTCAATTGTGATATTCGTTATTTTATCTTTTCAATTCTTGGATTCTCCATTAAATTGTTTTAAAAAAATTAATATTTGAAATACTTTTTATTAAAATCATTTTTTATAATCATTTTTTTAAAATCATTTTTTTAAATCTTTAATTTATTGATTTATATATTTATTTTCCATGGTTATGATATCTTATCTCACATATGTTATCATTTCATGGAGAGCCTTATATCCCATTAATTCTAAAACCTTCTTTAATATAGATCTTTTATTTTCATGAATAATTAAATATTACCTTTCAAACTATTTTCTCATTAATTTTAAAAAATACCATATTCATATTTTCAAGATAATAAATCTTTTATAAATTTTTATTTTTATCATTAAAACTATCTTGGATTCCAAATATTTATGTTTGATAGCATTGATTTTCATATATTTTTTCAAATATTTTACTAAATTTCCTTTTTAAAACGCATATAAATATATTTTATTTTAATAAAAATGTTTGACCTTCTCTCTTTTTAAAAAGATTAATGATGAGTAAATAATGTTATATGTATGTATATATATATATATATTTGTGTGTGTGTGTCTCTAACTTTTCTATTGAGTTATATTTTGCTAAAATTCAAATTCAAAGAAATATTTTTAAAATATTCTGTCACTTTAAATGATCCACATCTTCATGCTCTTCTATATAATAAATATCTTAAAAGAAGTTGAAAAAATTCCTTAATGTGGGGTGTAAAAGGTATGTACTGGTTTTAATTTTATTCTTATTTTTTCTTATTATTTTATTCTTTTTACCTTTTCTTATCTTAAATTATTTTAACCTCTTCCCTTTGTATTTGTTTTTCCTTCATACATTTTTCTTATTTTTATTTTCATAGTTGTTTTCATTATTATTTTAGAACTTTTTATTTTACCTCTATAATGAACCATTTAATTATAGAATTTAGAATATAAGAATCATCTGAAAATTTATAATTCTTTTTATTTTTATTTTCTACTATTTTTTATCCCTCTCTATCTCTATAACAATAATATTATTTGCGTAGTTATGTAAATTAATAAGTGTTTTTAAAATATTTTTTCTTTCTTTTTCAACCCATTTCAAATTATTTTTAATTTATTCAATATTATCTCTTGAGGTTTTAATTCAAAATATTTCTTAAGTTCCTTCTTCTTTCGATTTTTCATATATTTTATATTTATATCTTTTTCATAAACACATAAGGAGATATATTAAAATGTAAATGGGAATAAATTTTCTAAATTTATTTTTAGAAAAGGGGGATGTAGTTTTTAAAAAATAATATAATCCATCCCTTCCCTCTTGTTAATTGTTTTTATGAAGTGGGGTATTTTGTAATCTATTTTTTTTAATTATAAATTTAATTTATGTAGTTTTTAATTTCATGATATATATGTTTACATCTTGAACTCATCGGATATCTATTTATCTCTTGAATTTCTCCTCCAATCACTTCTATTCATGTTTTACGCATAATATGTATACATAAGTTAGGTTTTGTGGTTAAAATAAATGGGGTATTGTTGTATCATTATCTCTCATGATGTTTCTATGATTACAAAAATTACTATTTTTATCTAATTCTTTCATTTAGGTGATTTTTAGTTTTTCAATTAAGATTAAAGTGATGATATTAGTGAAATATTAAAGTTAAATTATAACCATGATAAAGACTTAGATTCATATCTTTGTTTCCATAAATCCCTTCAAACCAACTAATAAGATACAAGGAAGGGATAGGTTTGAAGAAGAGGTGTTTTTTCTTGATGCCAGAGGAATGAAGACTACACTGGCTAATCAGTTCCATCTATCCTGATGAAGGAAATGCCAAGAAGACCCACCTGATAGCTAGTAGAGTCCAACAAACCCAAAATGTGGTGGGGAAATAAGTATATCCATGCAGAAAAATGCCACCATCTAGACCCTAAATAGTAACAACTAGCTAGTGGAGGTCTTCTAGCATGCCCCGGCTATAGATAACCAACAAGATACCTAGTAGTGGTTATGAGTTATTTGGTAACATCAAGTAGTGTCTAGTGAGATATAATTTAATATGTAAAAAATAACTATTATGATGGACCATTCTAGTTATGACATACATGAAGATTATATATCATTTCTGATCCCTTTTAGAGCTTATAAATGGACCCCCTATCTCATTAAAGACTCGCCATCAGAATTTTGATCTTTTCTTCAACAAAGTGAACTTACAATCAATTCAACAGTGATGTTATGGGTTTAGATCTCCTATAAATATCTTATCTCAATGTTCTAAATATTCTAAAGTATGTCCAACAATTCTCACAATATTTAATATCTCCATTAAATATCAAACCATCAAATTAATTTTTTGGAGGTGTGTAAAGGGTTTTCCCAAATCAAACATCTCATTTCTTTACCTCTATTCACCAATGGATCACACTCTGTAAAAATAGAGGGAAGTTTACTTGAAGACCAAATACATTCAAGAGGGAACTCACAAGCTTAAATTTTTAGGTATAGGTTCTTGGTCACCATGGAGTACAAGGTATTTATAAAATTTACATCTCGATTCGGGAGGTGGAGATATATGCGCACAAATCATGATTTAGATGGACCCCTTATCAAATATTTTTATCTCCCATTATATTTTTACATTAAATAACTAAATATCATTTCTCATACTTACATCATTTTCATTCAAACATTTCTTCTCTTTAATAACATTGAAAACATTCTTTATAAACTCGAATTGGAATTACCAACTATCACATATTTGATATCATGTGTAATTATTTCAAACTAGATTAATATTGTAATTCTTCATTTATTCCAAATTAAATATTTTAAAATGGAAGTTACCTCATCCCTATCCCACTCTCTCTTTCCAAAATCATTATCAAAAATTAATCCTTAGGTAATAAGAAAATTTAAAATTGAATTTATAAATAATAATTATCATACCATAAATGTATCATCATTTAATCCCAAGGAAAATTTATATAATGTCTCTCCATATAAATACACATACTTGCGACATGAGTTTTCTTTTTATAACTTCCAAAAATCATAATTTCTTATTAATTTATTTAAATATCATTATCTAACTACAATAAAATATATAATTTTTTTAATTTTTTTTGTTTATCGTAATTCATATTTCATATGTCATTGAAAATATTAATTATTATTCATAAAAAATATTCATATATTAAGAATTGGATAAAAATTATTCAGTTAATATATTTTACGGTTATGCAATCCCAAATCTACTTTTTCTTCTTGTTGTCAATGAACCTCTATTCAACATATAAAAATCCTTCTTATTATGGCACAATATAATGAAATAACTCCTAAACTACTTTGCATTCAATCTATCTATGTTACTATTATCATTAAATTCAATATATATCCACTGCATCACAAAATCATGTGATATTTTCTGGTAAACTTGTCATTCCTATTCTACCAACTCTAGGAATCATCTTCTCTAAAAAATAACAAGACTCAATCATGGGAGGTTCTCCAATGGTGACAAAAATAATCTTATAAAATAAAATATTTCTTTCGTTAAATAATTTACCTACTAAATATTTATTAACATGAAATAATAGGAAGATAGATTAGTAAATTTTTGTTTCCTCTATTTCTTTGTTTTAAATAGATGGATATAATGATATTATATGTAAATATATATCATTATAATTAAATGAATATTATAAGTAAAGAAATTATTTTTTTAATAATAGAAAGAAAGTTATATCTAGTATGTTAACATATACAATTAATGAAAAGTGTGTATCTAAAAAATGAAAATCAAATATCCCAATAAAATAAATAGGGTCATTTAATGTGTATATTTCACAAAAAATATATAATTATGTTAGGATTATTAACCAAAAAATATATAAATAATATTAATTAATTTAAACAATTATTAAAAAAAAGGAAAAAAATAATAACAATTTATAGATTTCAATATCGTAGTTATAAAAACTGTTTTTTATGAGTGAATTTTACTAACAAATAATGATGTCCGGATTATTTAGTCTAAAAATGGTTAATTGAATCAAATTAATATAAAATTTAACACAAAAACAAAAAAAATGATCAATGTCTATTGGTTTAATTATCAAATTTAAAAAAAATATTTTTTTAGAGTGTTAGTTTCAAAAAAATATAGAAAATAGTAATTTACCTACCTAATAATGAGTGTAATAGAGTGTTTCTTATATCTCATCAATGTGATCATTTAAAATATCATGAACTATGTATATATTAAAAAAAATTATCATCAAGTAATTATAAAATTAATAGATAAACCTCACACAAGTCCACAACATCATCCTCCTCCTCATTAGCTAAATAAATTCTCTTCCCTTTCAAAATGATATACCATGAATCATTTGATGTGTTAACAATAAATAATATCTTCTTTGAAGGTGTTATCATGATAAATGGTTCCTATTCGATACTAAATCTTCTCAAGTTGATGAGTGTAAATCCATAATCATCATTTTTCAAAAATCTGTTACTATAAAACCAATTACACTAAAACATTCCTACTCGGAATTTGGTGTAATAAATTTCCAATATATCCTCAGTAACTCTGAAATTTCTAATTAATGAAAAAATTGTGCTTGCATCTTGTGAATTAAAACAATTTTTGATTCATAAATAACCATTAATCAACTATCTTAAATGGTACTCTTATCATTCAGATTTTTTTATAAAATGTGTAGCTATTAATATCAAAACTAGAAAAAGTGATCAAATTAAAACATGGCCCCCTAAAATATATTTCGATGTTTCTAATACCGATAAATTAGTGTTGAATTTATTTTTAAATAACAAAAAAAATATATGTTTAGGATCATTAAAAAACAACACTTCCTTTATTTTTGGATATCATACCAACAATCTAGTAATATTTGATGCTATATATAGTTACATCGCATCTGTGTTGTTCAAAATGTTAAAATATACTTGCATCACTTCATAATTTGAAATTAAATTTACCTTTAAGCCATCAATATCTTTACCATCACTACCAGATATCAAGTGTTTAGATATAGAGAGGATAATCTTCTCTACTTTGTATAAATAATCAATACATAAATCCATCACCTATTCCTAATTCTATTTTTGAACAATAGAGGTGACTGTTTGATATAGATTTTTAATATATCCCTTAAAACATTTCTTATATATTTCAAAAGGATACTTCTAATGTAAATAAACAATCCCACATATTCTTATCTCATGTACCAAGCGAATCGCCAGATAAACCATTATATCAAAAAAAATATGGTGGATAGTATATTTATAATTGAAAAAGTATGAGGTAAGATTCATCCTCCAACACATCTAACAAATTTGGAAATTCAACTTTTCTATAAATAGAATTAAAAAATGAAACCTAAATTAATGTTAAACTTTATAAAAGGTATCACAAATATTCCATATAAAAACTGATAATAGTTGTTGCATCAATACAGGAAAATCATGACATTTCCTACCTCTTAATTTCAAAGCCCTCAAGGAACCCAAATTTATCTCATTTTTCAAATACCCAATAGGCATTTTAATATTATGCAGAAATTGAAATAAAATCATCTTCTCACTCAGGATTAATGTGTTGCATTTTAGAGGTAAATATGTTCTATTATCATTAATATTGGTAAATAACTCCAAATATGTTTCTAATGATAGTAAGTTGAATATTTAATGTAATCCATCTTTTGTATTTCATTTTATGTTAAATGAAGTTCAAATAAAACTATCAAATATATTTTTATTAACATGCATAATGAAAATTTTATTCTTTACGTATAAAAATATATGATATGGTGGCATTAATAACATGGACCATTTCATTCGTGTATATTTTTAAGGGTAAAACAAACTTTCTTTCCAAATATGAAATGGATATTTTTCACCTTTGCATAATATTCTTTCACTGAAAATGGTTGTGGGGGATATTATACTCTTGTAAACCATTAAATCATTTTTTAATAATCAATATGTATAATCCCTTCACAATAATCATTAAAGTACCATATACACCTCCTTTATTCCATAATTATTTTGACAATATGAAGTCTCTTATTCACACATTGGGAATGTTTTTTGTCCCTCAATATCATATCCATATAATTTCCTATATACAGGAAAACCATTTATAGTTAATGATATCATAGCAAGTAAAAGAAAATATTATTTCTTTTATACGTCAAAACCATTGACACCTATCACCCATAAAAACATTAAATCATAAATAAATAGTTATAGTTAACATAAATATATTTTCCTCGATGTTTTAGCCCAAAAGCATAAAAGTCTTCATCAGAACATATTTTCACTTTATACATATATATAGGGGAGAATGTTGTAAACTACCAACATAAAAAGACAACAACTCTGAATGAAAATAAGGGTCAAATATGGATTCATTCCATATGTTTATAGTTTTATTCTGAGATCTATTTCTTAACTTAAAAAATCATATTTTTTATCAAATCTCATCCATTGTGGTGAATCATCTGGGTGATGTAAGTTTCCAAGAGAGATGTGATCATTTATATGTCACCTTAATATTTTTTTTTAGTATTTGAAATTGAAAATACACAATTAAAAATTGGAATTTTTGATAGATATCAAATTAATTTATTAGGATCTTTTTTCCCTATTCTTGAGAATGAATCAAACTTGAATTTTCCATCCTTTTATATCATTATGTATCACATTTATGGAATTATGATAATATTTAATATTCCATACTATAAAACACATAATCATTTCGGGATTCATGTTTCTTTTTACACCCCAATTCCAATGGTCATAAAATTTTCCTAGCATCATAATAGGAATATATATGATTATTTCAATATGGGTTGATCTTTTAAAAGTTAAAGCAATTCAGTTAAACTTTTATAACTCCAATAATTTCTTACTTTAAAGTTATCTAATCTTAGAAATACAGATAAAATTTTAAATTTAGTGCAACCTGAGAATAGTGGTTTCTTATCATCCCCATCTAATCATTCAATTGTTTCTTATTTTTTAATTGTTTAAATGGCCACATCAAGAATTAATTCGTCAAAATTATCCTCTGTCTCGTGGTGAATATTTTCATAAACATTAGACCATTACTTTTCTATTATTTAACCATTAAAAATCCAATGTATATAATTATGATTAAAACCATAGAAATTTATGTGGTCTCTAATTTCTAAAGAACAACAATTTATCATATTCATACACTTCGTGCATTGATAGAAAGTCAAATATTTATTTTCAAGGTTATGTTTTTCAAATTCCAAGAAATCAATAAGTCCTCCTACATATTTACCACTAGCTATTCATACATTTATCCATTTATAGTCCTTTAATTATATATGATTGCTTAATAATAGTTGATTATATTAAAATATATAAACATTTAATCATATATATAAATAGATAAATTTAAGACAAATAAACATATAATAAAACATATAATTTTAAAATTTATAAAATAACCATTTTTTCTCAAAATATATGAGATAATTAAACAAATATATATCAAAAAATCACCAATGGGTTTTATTTTAAATTAATCAACCAAAGAAAGTGTATATTTTTTATATAATAATCCCCATAATAAATTTCATTTTTCAAAAAGATATACTATTTACCCAAAAAATTAATTAGACATATGACCCCACAATTTATGAGGTAATTAAACACAAACATATCAAAATTAAAAATCACCAATGGGTTTTATTTAAAATTAATCTCTTCAAGAATGTGTTTTTAAGAAAATCAATGTTTATATATTAATCATTTATTTATAAATGTACAATGAATAATCAATTGAAAAAACAATTTATAATTATATAATTATATATTAATAGTATATACATTAAACATACAATATCATCAACCGTAATAGGAATTTTTTAGATACACCTACACTGGATGAGTTTCTAGAAGTAAAATGATTGATAAAAAATGATATTTTTAATCAGTATTATCTATTAATCCATAATATCCAAAAAAAATAACCCTCTCTCAAGATATCCATACTTTGTTGTCAAAATGATTATAAGATAAACTAAAAAACTATAACAGGGGAAAAATTTAAAAATATAAAATATTATAAATAAAAAAAATTCCAATCAAAATAAAATTATAACAAAAAAACTATTGTCATAAATAGACTATAAACCCAAACAAATTATAAAAATAATAAAAAATAATTAATCCATTTTTATAAGAATATAAATGAATGAATTCAATTAATGACTAAAATTCCCATAAAAACTTTCAAAATAAGAAATAAATTATAACATATAAAATATGGATATTCAGGATGACAATAAATGAAAAATAGATCCAAAATAAAGAATGAAGAACTTAATATTTTAATAAATAAAATAGTGTGACTCACAACAGAAATCCCATGATTAGTTCACTTAAACTTGAAAAAAATAAATGGAACATAGATTTCGGGCTAAATATAGCCAAGTGTGAGGGATTTTAATGAAACATAGATGATAAATGATAAAAAATGTTAAAAGTTAATAGATAAAAGAATATTTAGGATGATAAAGAAAGGTTAGAAAGTCATGAGTTGTGTGTCTCAGGGTTTCTGAAATAACTACATCGACAGAACGAGGAAACCTATACTATTTTTTCTAAATCTCTAAACATTTATTTTTATTAAAATAGTTTTCAGTAGTCCTTTTAGCCTTTAACATCGATATTACGTTAATTTTAAGTTAAAGAAAATATAGAAAAACTTTTAATGGTTTTTAACAAAAACTTATGTTAAAAGTAAATATGGAACACTTTTAATGTAAAATTCAATAAAACCAAAGATAAAAGTATCTCCAAGTGCATTTAGTGTTAAATTTCCAATGTGAAATTATATTTTTCCACTAGTATCTCAATCTAATATTTGAGTTTAGATAACTCATAAAAATCACACAATAGAAAATGTAAATAAAAATATTAAAGTAAAAAATTCAAACTTCAAAATATGTTTGGAATTACTATGATAATTTTGTTATTGTTTCAAAATTTGAGACTAATAATATTATTAGAGATTTTAAAGATTCTAAATGGGTTATTCATATGCATTATAGACAAAATAAAGTTGTAAGAAACAATTTTCAAAATCTAGTTGAACTTTCCAAAGATAAACAGATTATAAGAACTAAATGAATTTATTTGAGTAAATTGGATAAATATTTTAATATAGATAAAAATAATATCTAAATTTGTTTCCCAATTATTATTTTCAAGAGGATATATTTATGTTTGATAAATATTTTTCTGTATTCTATAAGATTGTAGATGTTATGATTTTATCAGAAATATATAATTTCCAAGGTTTTAAGTTTTTTCAAATCAATGTTAAGAACTAATTTTTAAAAGTTTTTATTTATAAGTAGGTTTATATTAAACATACACCTAGTTTTTAACATTAAAAGTTTTCAAATCATGTTTCAAAATTATCAAATGATTTATATGGTCTTAAGAAAACTCATAAAGGTTGGTGTGATTGACAATATTTATATTTATTAAATATTGGTTTTAATAAGGAAAAAGAGGTTGAAAATTTATTTTTAATAAAGATTCTAAGGTAATTTTAAATGTTAAAATATATACTAATGATATTTTTCTTTTTTCCTCAAATCAATTTTTATGCAATGAATTTTCTAATTTGAGGACTATTGAATTTGAGATAATTTTAATAGGTAAATTGAAATTTTTTCTTAGAATAAAAATTATTCAAATATGTGATTGGATTATATTAAATCAATCTATATATTCTATATATATATATTTAAAAAATCCAGATTCATGTAAAACTTTTAAAACACCCATGAGTACTTTTTGAATATTGTATTAAATGAATCTGGAAAATCTATAGACAATAATCTATTTAAATAAATGATAAAAAGTCTAATTTTTTATATAATATAGACCTAATATTATTTTTCAATTTATTTGATTGTTAGGTTTCGATTTCATCTAGAAAAATCATTTAAATTAAATTAAAAGGATAATAAGATATGTTAAAATAACTGTTAATACTTTTTTATTCCAATCCAAAGAGAACTATTTTGATTTAATATCTAATTCTAATTTTGATTTTTTAGTTAGTTTACATGATAGAAAGATTACTTATGGTATGTTTCATTTAATTGAAAAAAATTTGATTTAATGGAACTTAGATAAGAAATTATGAGTTTCATTTTCCACGGTTGAGGAAGGGTATATTGTTGCAACTAATTGTTATGCTCGAAGTCTTTGCATAAAACAATCATTGACTTATTTTATTTTATATTTAGATAAACTGCCTATTTATTGTGATAATACTTGTGTTATTTCAATTTGAAGTATTTCATTACAAAATTCATGAAAATTAACATATAAATGATAGAATTAATTTTATAACAGATCATGTCAATGATGGAGATATTGTTCTCGAATTTGTTTCAACTGATAATCAATATATATATTTATGCCCACACTCTCGGGAGGGGTTGTATGGGTTGGGAGAGGTTTGTGGTGTGATTTTGGGGCTATGTCCACGGGCAATCTATTTATATGTTTTTTCTTCCTTGTGTCTTGTACCGCTTTCACGGTTTGACCCAATTTTTTAAAAACATACAAATTTATTAAAAAACATTTTGGATGTACTAAAGTTTGATAAAATAAAATTTTAAATTGATAATGATGGAGATTTAGTTTAAATGAATTTTAATATTTTAAATTCTCTAGCATAATTTTTATATATACTATTTTGAATTTACTTTTAATAATAACTTTTATATGTTGAAGCTTACTATTATGTTTTCTACATAACTTGTATGTTGCTATAGATGTTACAATTATGCTTATATGGATTTTTTTTAAATATTACATGGAATATTATTTCTCAATTCATTTAGTGTTTTTAGTAGTTTGGGTAGAGTATTATATTGATAAATTATTATTTGTATCATCTTCGTGTTGTTTAAAATAAATATTCATTAATTTTAGGGTTGATTTTACTGTCTAAATGTTATAAATCTTTATTTATAAATAACTATAGTTTTTAACCATTCGATTTATTTCATCATACTAAATTATTTTTTAACAATTAATAATTGTTTTTTATATTTCATGTGGAAAAGTTTTAAATAAATTGATAATTTTTTTAATATTTTGATAAATTTAAAGACATGGTAGTACTTTTTAAAACTTTTTTGGTTGTGTAATTTTCATAAAGGGGGAGATTTATAGAGTTAGGATTGAGTTTAATAATATAAGGGGATTATTAATATTTATGTATATTTGATTGTTTATTTTTATATTTTTTATATTATAAATACCTCGCAAGATGAAATTGGATAATAATAATTTCCCAGGGAATTATTTGCTCATGTATTATAATTTTTTACTTTATAATCTTCGTTTTGTTGTTATATATTTTGATGTGTTTTTAATTAAAGTGTCTTCTAACAATTTACAAGAAAATAAATCATGTAGTTTGTATAATTATACTCACACAAAATAAATCATGTTTACGCAAACAAAATTTCATAGTTATGCAAATTTTATTTCATGCTTACACAAACTGAATTGATGGTTATAAAGAATAAAGAATAAGGATTAGTTAATTGAGTTTATGCTCACTCATGTTTGTATTAACTTTACATCGATTGAAATGTCCTTTATATAAATATAAATTATAATTATACAGTGATAAAAATTATGATTAGGTAGAAATAAATAACCTTTATATTGATATAAATGAAATATATGTACACATAAATTACCTTTATGCGTATAAAAATGACTAATACAATGATATAAAATTGATTCTTATATATATGATATTTAACCTGGTTTTCTATAAGACCATTATGAAATCTAAAATTATTTATCATTACATTACACAGATAAGTTTTACCATTATGTAGAATAACTTCATCACCTTTATGTAGTTTCTATTTTATCTTTACGTATATTATCTATACCTCTACATAGCTATGTTGACACTTACACATAAATTGAGTTACACCTATATAAACTTAAAATGACTTATACATAAACTAAAAAAAGGATTACCTTTACGTAGTCATTATTTTACCCTTATGTACTTTTTTTCTTAGATGGATTACTACACTCTGTTTTATTATTATTATTATTATTATATTTTCATTTTCCTCAATTTATATTGGGTTATGAAATATTTTATTTGACATTAAATTACTTATAAATGTTGATAATATATTCAAAATGGTTTTTGAAATGTTTGATGAAGAATAAATTGGTAATTATTTTACATAATATATATGAGATTACCATATACAAATAACAGAAGTATTTGCATATTTATATTATTCTTACCTATTTCTAGTTATGTTACATTTTTCGGAAACATAAAAACGTTCATGAATAACATGGAGTTTATGATAAGGTAATTATCAATTGATAATTCTATTATGAGAACATGAAAAAAAAACATGACTTT
This sequence comes from Viscum album, assembly GCA_963277665.1. NCBI lineage: Eukaryota > Viridiplantae > Streptophyta > Magnoliopsida > Santalales > Viscaceae > Viscum > Viscum album. The sequence goes on along the minus strand of OY728162.1, from coordinate 910,307,011 downwards.
GGCCTTGATACAAAAAAGTTTAATTTTTGTAAAGATATAACATTTTTTTATAAAAATTATGAATGTTATTAAAGTGGTATTGTGAATTATGTTCCAGCACCATTTAAATAGCTATAAAAAAAATACAATGTTCAAATGCATTGTTGAAGGGATCAATATATTTCAAATTGTATTGACTTTATGTTATTTATTTTATTTTTGATTTCATAATTGTGTTGTTATTATTTATGTGTGTTTTTAATCTGATGATTTATAGATTTCCATTAATGAGTATATTTTTTTATTCCGCCTTTAAATGGTAGTTCAATGGAGTTTTGACTCTCTTTAAAGGTTAGTTTTTTTCTTGATTGTTCATTAGTCCACATAAAAGGTTGTTTTTCTCTGTTCTTTCATCATGTATGAAAAAGGATAGTCTGTAAAATGTTATCACTTACTTTAAGAGGTAGAATTTTCTGTGGTATATCATTAATTGTAGTGATAAGAGGATATTTAAGATTAGATTCATGATCATTTAGATCGAATCACTACTAGAAAAGGGGGCATTGGAGCCCCCCAGACTCGGGCGACCGCCATTGGCGGTCGCTATAGCTAACCATTAGTGACCGCCAATGGCGGTCGCTAACCTACATAAAAAAAACTGGGGGCTTCTGCGCCCCCCGCCCTCGATCTCCCTCTGCCCTAACCCCCTCCCTCCCTCGCCGCCCTCCCCTCCCCCGCTGCCCGGCCTCCCCCACCACCCGGCCTCCCCCGCCGCCCGCCCTCCCCCGCCGCCCGGCCTCCCCCGCCGCCCGTCCTCCCCCGCCGCCCGCCCTCCCCCGCCACCCGCCCTCCCCCGCCGCCTGCCATCCGGCCACCGCCCTCCGCTCTCGGGCCTCCGGCCGCCGCCCTCGGGCCTCTCGCCCCCCCCCCCCCCCACCCCGGATGGCACCCGCACCACGGACAGCCCCTGGCGCGCACTCCAGACCGCCCCCGCACCCCGGACGCCTCCCCGCACCCCGGACAGCACCCCCCCCCCCCCCCTCGTGCACTCCGGACCGCCCCCCGCACCCCGGACGCCTCCCCGCACCCCGGAAAGCCCCCCCCCCCCCCCCCCCCCCCGCGCACTCTGGACCGCCCCCCGCACCCCGGACGCCTCCCCGCACCCCGGAAAGCCCCCCCCCCCCCCCCCCTCGCGCACTCTGGACCACCCCCCGCACCCCGGACGCCTCCCCAAACCCCGGACAGCCCCCCCCCCCCCCTGCACTCGGACAACCCCCTCTGAACCCGGACAACCCCCCCGCACCCCGGACAGCCCCCCCCCCCCCCCTCCGAACTCGGACAGCCCCCCCGCACCCCGGACAGGCCCCCCGCACACCGGACACCCCACCCCGCACCCCCGACAGCCCACCTGCACCCCAGACAGCCCCCCCTCCCCCGCACCCCGGACACCCCCACACCCCGACCACCCCTGCCCGCACCCCTGACAGGCCCCCGACACCCCGGACACCCCTCCCCGCACCTCGGACAGCCCCCCCCCCCCCCCCCCCTCGCGCTGCCCGTCCCCCGTCCCCTCACCGCCTCCTCTCCTCCAGCTCCCCGTCACCGCCGCTGCCCGTCCCCTCCCTTGCCGCACCGCCTTTGGCTCCAGCTCCCCTTCGCTGCCTCCTCTCCCTCGCAGCACCGCCTTCGGCTCCCCTCCCTTTCAGGTTTGTAGCTCAATCAGGTAACATGATCTTTCAGTTACATTATTATTTTATCAATGGTTCATAAACAAATGGTTAATATTTATTTTGAATATAGTTGATTTGAAAAATGTAAATGTAATAAGTATTGTTTAAATGTTTGTTATACAGATATTATTATGGATAAGAGTTGGATTGATCTTCCAAATCGAACGTCTAGAGAATATTTCAATGGCATTATGCAGTTTATTGACTTCACGAGAGGATTTGAAAGTGACTATATTAGTTGTCCATGTAGAAAATTTGCTAACAGATATCAATTCACACGAGATACTGTGAGGGAGCACCTTTTCTTTAATGGATTTCTGAAAAATTATAAGAGTTGGACTCGTCATGGAGAAGAATATGTTCGTTGTCAAAATACAGATGCAGCTCAGATGGATGTTGATGCAAGGATGACTGATCCAATGCATGAAATGCTTACTGAAATGGTACGTGGGTTTGATCCTGAAGGCATTGACATCCAGAATCTTGAGACCGGTGAGATAAATCTTCGCTCTGGTGCATATCGTGATTCGAGGAGGTTTTATGAAGTACTTGATGATGCGAAAATAGAATTATATCCTGGATGTACTTCTTACAATAAACTGTCATTTATCGTGGAGTTGTTGCATTTGAAGACTTTGAATAATTGGTCAGACACATCATTCGACATGCTTTTGGTTTTATTGAAAAAAGTTCTTCCTGTCGACGCTAAGATTCCTGAGTCGTATTACTATGCTCGTAAGTTGACAGAGAACTTAGGTTTTACATATGAGACTATAGATGCATGTGCAAACAACTGTATGTTGTTTAGAAATGAAACTGCTCATTTGGATATTTGTACGGTTTGTGGCGCTTCCAGGTGGAAAGAGAACAGGGGAAATAAGACTCATCAAAGTCAGATTGCGATACAGGGGAAACCGATTTCCGTAAAGCAAATGCGTTACTTTCCCCTTAAACCGAGGTTGAAAAGATTTTTTATGTCATCTAAAGTTTCTAATTTAATGAGATGGCATGAAGAAAGAGTTCATGAAAGTGACATGTTAACCCACCTGGCAGACTCTCATGCATGGAAGGATTTTGATAAGAGACATCCCGACTTTGCTAAAGATGTTCGTAATGTCCGATTGGGATTGGCAGCAGATGGTTTCAATCCATTCAAGTCTATGGTTGGTGCAACTCATAGCACATGGCCCGTGGTGTTGGTTCCATATAATCTTCCTCTGTGGCTTTGTATGAAGCAACAATTTATATTACTTTCCACTCTTATTGATGGACCTAAAAGTCCGGGGGATAAGATTGATGTTTACCTTCAGCCATTGATTGATGAGTTGAATGAATTTGGGGGCGATGGTGTGATGACTTATGACTGCGAAACGAATGAAATGTTCAAACTGCATGCTGCTTTATTGTGGACAATCAATGACTTCCTAGCTTATGCAAATTTATCAGGCTGGAGTACGAAAGGGGAATTTTCTTGCCCTTGCTGCAATAAAAGTAAAAAATCTGTATGGCTTAAACATTCCAAAAAATGGGCATACATGGGTCACAGGCATTTTCTCCCTCCCCAGCACAGGTTCAGAAAGGACAGAGTGGCATTTGATGCTTCTAGAGAGTTCATCCCAGCACCAAAGATCATGACAGGAGTCGAAATGTTATCGCAGATTGAGGAAGAAAACATCCGCATACGGGTAGGCAGCGCAGTCACAATTGGAAAAAGAAAGTATTTTTTATAGTCTTCCGTATTGGAAAACTAACATGTTGAGGAATAATTTGGATGTCATGCACATTGAAAAAAATGTTTTTGATAACATATTGTGGACCATTTTAGGTGTCGGTGGAAGTCAAAGGACCATGTTAATGCACGCCGTGATTTGTGAAGAAATGGGTTTAAGGAAATAGTTGCATTTACAGTTAGCTGAGGGAAACAAGGAATATATGCCTGCTGCACAGTATTCGATGACTACAGAGGAGAAGAGACATTTCTTTCCATTTTGAAGATGGTCAAGGTGCCTGATGGTTACTCTTCTAATATTTCAAAGTGTGTGAATCTGACGAGCAAGACATTGCAAGGGTTGAAAAGTCATGACAACCACATATTACTTCAGAAGTTGATTCCAATCGCAATTTGTGATTGTTATCCCCCAATGTTGTTTAGCCCTTGATTGAGATGAGTAATTTTTTAGACAGATTTGTTTAAGAAATCAACGAATGAGTGATTTAAAAAGTTTGCAGGACCGAATTGTACTTATGCTTTGTCACTTTGAGAAACTTTTCCCCCCTCATTTTTCGATGTTATGGTCCACTTGACAGTGCACCTAACTGATGAAGTAACGGCTGCTGGTCCAGTGCAATTCAGGTGGATGTATCCTATTGAACGGTATTTGAGTACATTGAAAAGATTTCTACGCAACAGAGCTCGTCCAGAGGCATCAATAGCCAATGGTTATTTGATGGATGAGTGTACTACCTTTTGTGCAGAATATCTTACGGATGTTGAAACAAAATTAGATAAGCCCTCTCTGATTCATGATGGTCCAGTTGGAGAAGGAACCACATTTGATATGGACAACATCGAGTGGATACAAGCACATCGATATATCTTGTTCAATACTCCATCAGTTGCACCATTAATGCAGTAAGTATCTTATCAATGTGCTTGTATAACTTTTACATGTTTTCTTTGCATAAGTTGATCTTTTAAACATCACGTAATCATTTGCAGGAAACACATTAATGAGATAAAAGAAGAGATGCATCGTGCGACTGAGTTGCAAGTTCAACAATCTCATTATGCGGCATTTCATGATTGGTTCAAGGATTATGTATGTATAAATTGATTTTCATTATGAGTGAAGTATTAAACTAATTCTTTCTGCATATATCAGTATTGATTTTTATAAATTATGTAGGTTCGTAAGATGAGGGAGTTAGGGGACCCCACGCTACCTGAAGCATTTATCCAACTGGCTGAGGGTCCATCTATAACGGCTCGTCGTTATAAAGCTATTGATGCTAATGGTTTTCGATTTCGCATTAAAGATGTTGACGACAAACGAGCAACACAAAACAGTGGCATCGGTTGTCCCTTTGTCGATTCTGGTTATTACTATGGTCAATTGATAGACATCATTGAAGCTGTATACACACACGGTTTGAAGTACATATTGTTAAAGTGTAATTGGGTTGATCCAGTACGTGGATGTAAAGTCGATCAATATCAGTTTTCATTGGTGAATTTTAACTATATGTTATACAGAAATAATGAACGAGTTGAGAATGAACCCTTCATTTTGACATCACAAGCGGAACAAGTATTCTTCGTTACTTTGCCTTCGGATCCAAGCTGGCAAGTTGTTGTCAAAATGTCTCGGCGAGGAGTGTTTTTATTTGAAGAAGATGAACCCGAGACTATTCCGTTTGTTTACCAACAACTTGATCAACATACCGTAGTTCAACGTGAAGAAGATATTTATTGGGTCAGAGCGGCTGTTGAATGAGAAACGGTCGATTTGCATGCTTAATGAAAGGTATAATTGTTTTCCCGCTATTCAGTAGAATGTCCTAGGAGATCATAAATTATCTAATCATTTTATAAATCCTTATAAGTTTTAATCCTCACTTTTGTAAGTTAATTCAATCATAAATATTTAGGTTGATTAACTTTCTGATTTTTTAAAATTCATTCACAACTAATTATTCAATCCATTTTTTGTTTGATTAACAGTTGTACAAGTTTGATTTATTAAGAACAATCCAATTTATCTTTTAAACACTTTGGACTCATTACTGATATTTTGTATGACTGCAGACATGTCAGGGGAAGAGGCAGAAAATCCACATCATCCATCTGAGGCATCTACGTCTCAGGTCGAGGTATGTTTGAATGTCATTGTCTATATTTTTATGTAATTGACATATATATATATATATATATAACATTTGTAAATTTATATATAAAATTGTTTTCAACAGGATCAGACTCGGCTGCTTCTTCCTCTCGCAGGAGAGGCCCTGGTCGTGGCATATTATCATGGAATTCCGACACGACGATAGATGTTTCATTTGATGAGGTATTTCATCCCGTGGGACCGAATGCCCCGGCATTTATTCGTCAGCTGGGTCATATCATACGTGACCCACATCGATTTCCATTGAAACACGCGTGATTGGGCGTCTATCCCTCAGGACACATTAGATCGTCTATGGAGGGAGGTTCAGGTAAGAAATTAATTTTACTTTATTTTCTATTTATAAATAATACTAATATGTTTGATTATTTTCATTATAGCAAAATTTGAAAGTATGCCCTGAAGAGTTTCGGCCCGTGTGTATGAGCAAATGTCGTAAGCTGTGGAAAGATTATAAAGGCAAAGTGAAGAGGGACCACTGGGGACCAAATGTGGGTGCCCTTGACATTTTGGAAAAAGTCCCGAGAGGTGTCCTCCCGGCTCAGTGGCGTGACTTGGTTGCATATTGGTCTACTGAGGGTGTTTCGGTTTGTATATTAATTATTTTGCTGTATATATATTTTCAAGAATATATGATTTGTTTGAAATTTGAATGAATTGAATGTAGGAGGTGTCAACACGCCATTCGGAGAATCGAGCGTTGCAGGACCAGCTCACAGGCTCGGGAACGTCACGTGTCTCAGATCCGACATGAGGTATATATTATTCGTTTTTTAATTTATTAATTAATATGGTTTTGTGTTTATATTCTTTTAATATACAGTTGCGAGGGCAAGGTGCAGCAACTGATAAAATGTCGGTGTGATAAGGACTCGTGATCGCAATGATCCAGAGGTTACAGCATTGATAGTAAGTGTCTGTACTTACCAATAATTACATAAATCTATATATTAATATATATATATATATATATTTAAATATTTCACAGGATCAATTTGAAGATGAGTTAGAACATCTGCCAGAGGACCAGCGACAGCTTCCCATGCGACGGGATGAGATCTTACATCGCATTATTGGTCGGGACGGGCATGGCTATAGTTTTACCTATGGAGCAGGGATTCCTCGTTCTGTAGTGTCACGCACTGCGGTTGTCGGTCCTGCTGTTGCTCATATGACACAGCATATGTCAGATTTTGAGGCACGGCTGCGCGCTTCCGAGGAGACAAATGCGCAATTGACAGCTGAGGTTAGAACACTGCGGGAATATGTGCGTCGAGCTGATGGTACAATGGATCATACGACGCAGGTATATACTGTATTTATTTATTTAATTTAAATTATTTTTGTTATTAAAATATTTATATGTTTATTTTTTGTAGGCACCTGGCCCACCAGAAGGAGGTAGCAGTGATGGCAACGCGTGACGCACCATATATTCACGAGATATGTTTTTTGTTTTTACATGGTAGGGTTGACATTGATGTACTGTATTTATTCATTTAAGTAATGCATTATTACCATCCATGGTGGTCTTTTAAATATTTTATACACATATTGAGTTTTTGATCAGATAATCTTGAATGATTCTACATTTGAAAAAGTCGAACTAATTCCAACAGATCAATAAATCTGATATTATAGATTATGTATTATCCAATATATTTTTTATAAATTTCTGTATGGTATCGATAAAAGAAATATGTATTAATTAGATGTTATCACTTTTATTTTTCACTTTTGTAATCAATGGGATGGCCCTTTGCACCCCCGGAGAGCCCCGCCGCACCCCCGTACAGCCCCCCCCCCCCCCCCCGCACCCCCGTACAGCCCCCCCGCACCCCCGGTACAAGCCCCCCCCGCACCCGCGTACAAGCCCCCCCCGCACCCCCTTACAACCCCATGCACCCCCCGTACAGCCCCCCCGCACCCCCGTATAGCCCCCCCCGCACCCCCGTACACCCCCCGCCACCCCCGTACAGCCCCCCGCCACCCCCGTACAGCCCCCGGCACCCCCGTACAGCCCCCCCCCCCCCCCCCCCCACCCCGCACCCCCGTACAACCCCCCCCCCCCCCCCCCCCGCACCCCCGAACCACCCTCCGCCACCCCCCCGTACATCCCCCCTCACCCCCGTACAGCCCCCCCCCCCCCCCCGAACCCCCGTACAGCCCTCCGCCACCACCCCCGTACAAGCCCCCCTCACCCCCGTACAGCCCCCCGACACCACAGTACACGCCCCCCCCCCCCCCCCCCCCCGCACCCCCGTACAACCCCCTGCACCCCCGTACTGCCCCCCGCCACCCCCATACAAGCCCCCGCCACCCCCGTACAGCCCCCCGCACCCTCCGAACAGCCCTCCTCCACCCCCGTACAGCCCCCCTCACCCCCGTACAGCCCCCCGCACCCCCGTACAGCCCCCCCCCCCCCCCCCCCCCGCACCACTGTACGGCACTCCGCCACCCCCGTACAGCCCCCGACACCCCCCGTACATCCCCCCCGACACCCCCGTACAACCCCCCGCACCCCGTACAAGCCCCCCGCCCACCCCCATACAGCCCCCCGCACCCCCGTACAGCCCCCCCGATTGTGTCCTTTTCAGCAGCGCGGCGCGCGCTGAAATGACGTGTTGGGGAGTCAAAACCACCCGAACGACCTCCGAATGCCACGAAACCGTACGACAAACATCCGCGGCGTGAATTGTGAAATGGTCGGCTAGACGGCACCTCATTCGGAGGTGCCGTGTAGACCGCAGCGGCCGGAAACGCGTTTACGGCGCCATTAAACACCAAAACGGCGTGCGGCGGTCCAATTCGGAGCAAACGTGCTCTGAACCACCTAAAACCGCACGGGAACGATAGAAATATTATTCCTGAGATGCAGGAGGAGGCCGCACGTCCATCGGACGTGCGGTGCGCGCGGCACGTCCGATTGTGTCGTTTTCGCAGCGCGGCGCGCGCTGAAATGGCGCGTTGGGGGGGTCAAAACCACCCGAACGACCTCCGAATGCCACAAAACCGTACGACAACATCCGGGGCGTGAATTGTGAAATGGTCGGCCAGACGGCACCTCATTCGGAGGTGCCGTTTGACCGCGGCGGCCGCAAACGCGTTTCCGGCGCCCTAAAACACCAAAACGGCGTGCGGCGGTCCAATTCGAAGAAAACGTGCTCCGAACGACCAGAAACCGCACCGGGAACGAACAAAATATTATTCCTGAGATGCAGGAGGAGGCCGAACATCCATCGGACGTGCGGTGCGCGCGGCACGTCCGATTGTGTCGTTTTCAGCAGCGCGGCGCGCGCTGAAATGGCGCGTTGGGGGGTCAAAACACCCGAACGACCTCCGAATGCCACGAAACCGTACGACAACATCCGGGGCGTGAATTTTAAAATGGTCGGCCAGACGTGCACCTCATTCGGAGGTGCCGTGTGACCGCGGCGGCCGGAAAAGCGTTTTCGGCGCCATAAAAACACCAAAACGGCGTGCGGCGGTCCCATTCGGAGCAAACGTGCTCCGAAAGACCTGAAACCGCACGGGAACGATAGAAATATTATTCCTGAGATGCAGGAGGAGTCCGCACGTCCATCGGACGTGCGGTGCGCGGCACGTCCGATTGTGTCGTTTTCAGCAGCGCGACGCACGCTGAAATGGCGTGTTGGGGGGTCAAAACCACCCGAACGACCTTCGAATGCCACGAAACCATACGATAACATCCGGGGCGTGAATTTTAAAATGTTCGGCTAGACGGAACCTCATTCGGAGGTGCCGTTTGACCGCGGCGGCCGGAAACGCGTTTCCGGCGCCATAAAACACCAAAACGGCGTGCGGCGGTCCCATTCGGAGCAAACGTGCTCCGAAATACCTGAAACCACATGGGAACGATAGAAATATTATTCCTGAGATGCAGGAGAAGGCCGCACGTCCATCGGACGTGCGGTGCACGCGGCACGTCCGATTGTGTCGTTTTCAGCAGCGCGGCGCGCGCTGAAATGGCGCGTTGGGGGGTCAAAACCACGCCGAACGACCTCCGAATGCCACGAAACCGTACGACAACATCCGGGGCGTGAATTGTGAAATGGTCGGCCAGACGGCACCTCATTCGGAGGTGCCTTGTGACCGCGGCGGCCGGAAACGCATTTCCGGTGCCAAAAAACACCAAAACGGCGTGCAGCGGTCCCATTCGGAGAAAACGTGCTCCGAAGACCTAAAACCGCACGGGAACGATAGAAATATTATTCCTGAGATTCAGGAGGAGGCCGCACGTCCATCGGATGTGCGGTGCGCGCGGCACGTCCGATTGTGTCGTTTTCAGCAGCGCGGCGCGCGCTGAAATGGCGCGTTGGGGGGTCAAAACCACCCGAACGACCTCCGAATTCCACGAAACCGTACGACAACATTTGGGGCGTGAATTGTGAAATGGTCGGCCAGACGGCATCTCATTCGGAGGTTCCGTTTGAACCGCAGCGGCCGGAAATGCGTTTCCAGTACCATAAAACAACCAAAACGGCGTGCGGTGGTCCCATTCGGAGCAAACGTGCTCCGAAATATCTGAAACCGCACGGGAACGATATAAATATTATTCCTGAGATGTAGGAGGAGGCCGCACGTCCATCGGACGTGCGGTGCGCGCGGCACGTCCGATTGTGTCGTTTTCAGCAGCGCGGCGCGCGCTGAAATGGCGCGTTGGGGGGTCAAAACCACCCGAACGACCACTGAATGCCACGAAACCGTACGAAAACATCCGGGGCGTGAATTGTGAAATGTTCGGCTAGACGGCACCTCATTTGGAGGTGCCGTGTGACCGCAGCGGCCGAAAACGCGTTTCCGGTGCCATAAAACACCAAAACGGCATGCGGCGGTCCCATTCGGAGAAAACGTGCTCCGAAAGACCGGAAACCGCATGGGAACGATAGAAATATTATTCCTGAGATGCAGGAGGAGGTCGCACGTCCATCGGACGTGCGGTGCGCGCAGGCACGTCCGATTGTGTCGTTTTCAGTAGCGCGGTGCGCGCGGAAATGGCGCGTTGGGGGGTCAAAACCACCCGAACGACCTCCGAATGCCACGAAACCGTACGACAACATCCGGGGCGTGAATTGTGAAATGGTCGGCTAGACGGAACCTCATTCGGAGGTGCTGTTTGACCGCGGCGGCCGGAAACGCGTTTCCGGCGCCCTAAAACACCAAAATGGCGTGCGGCGGTCCAATTCGGAGCAAACTTGCTCCGAACAACCTGAAACCGCACGGGAATGATAGAAATATTATTCCTGAGATGCAGGAGGAGGCTGCACGTCCATCGGACATGCGGTGCGCGCGGCACGTCCGATTGTGTCGTTTTCAGCAGCACGGCGCGCGCTGAAATGACGCTTTGGGGGGTCAAAACCACCCGAACGACCTCCGAATGCCACGAAACCGTACGACAACATCCGGGGTGTGAATTTTGAAATGGTCGGCCAGACGGAACCTCATTCGGAGGTGCCGTTTGACCGCGGCGGCCGGAAACGCCTTTCCGGCGCCCTAAAACACCAAAACGGCGTGTGGCGGTCCCATTCGGAGCAAACGTGCTCCGAACGACCTGAAACCGCACGGGAACGATAGAAATATTATTCCTGAGATGCAGAATAAGGCCGCACGTCCATCAGACGTGCGGTGCGCGCGGCACGTCTATCGGACGTGCGGTGCGCGCGACACGTCCGATTGTGTCGTTTTCAGCAGCGCGGCGCGCGCTGAAATGGCGCGTTGGGGGGTCAAAATCACCCGAAAGACCTCCGAATGCCACGAAACCGTACGACAACATCCGGGGCGTGAATTTTGAAATGGTCGGCCAGACGGCACCTCATTCGGAGGTGCCGTTTGACCGCGGCGGCCGGAAACGCGTTTCTGGCGCCGTAAAACACCAAAACGGTGTGCGGCGGTCCAATTCGGAGCAAACGTGCTCCGAACGACCTGAAACCGCACGGGAACGATAGAAATATTATTCTTGAGATGCAGGAGGAGGCCGCACGTCCATCGGACGTGCGGTGCACGCGGCACGTCCGATTGTGTCTTTTTCAGCAGCGCGGCGCGCGCTGAAATGACGCGTTGGGGGGGTCAAAACCACCCGAACGACCTCCGAATGCCACAAAACCGTACGACAACATCCGGGGCGTGAATTGTGAAATGGTTTGCTAGACGGTACCTCATTCGGAGGTGCCGTTTGACCGCGGCGGCCGGAAACGCGTTTCCGGCGCCCCAAAACACCAAAACGGCGTGCGGTGGTCCCATTCGGAGCAAACGTGCTCCGAAAGACCTGAAACCGCACAAGAACGATAGAAATATTATTCCTGAGATGCAGGAGGAGGCCGCACGTCCATTGGACGTGCGGTGCACGGCGCACGTCTGATTGTGTCGTTTTCAGCAGCGCGGCGCGCGCTGAAATGGCGCGTTGGGGGGTCAAAACCACCCGAACTACCTCCAAATGCCACAAAATTGTACGACAACATCTGGGGCGTGAATTTTGATATGGTCGGCCAGACGGAACCTCATTCGGAGGTGCCGTTTGACCGCGGCGGCCGGAAACGCGTTTCCGGCGCCCTAAAACACCAAAACGGCATGCGGCGGTCCAATTCGGAGAAAACGTGCTCCGAACGACCGAAAACCGCACGGGAATGATAGAAATATTATTCCTGAGATGCAGTAGGAGGTCGCACGTCCATCGGACGTGCGGTGCGCACGGCACGTCCGATTGTGTCGTTTTCAGCAGCGCGACGCGCGCTGAAATGGCGTGTTGGGGGTTCAAAACCACCCGAAAGACCTCTGAATGCCACTAAACCGTACGACAACATCCAGGGCGTGAATTGTGAAATGCTCGGCCATACGGCACCTCATTTCGTGGTGCCGTTTGACCGAGGCAGTCGGAAACGCGTTTCCGGCGCCCTAAAACACCAAAACGGCGTGCGGCGGTCCCATTCGGAGCAAACGTGCTCCGAACGACCTGAAACCGCACAGGAACGATATTAATATTGTTCCTGAAATGCAGTAGGAGGCCGCACGTCCATCGGACGTGCGGTGCGCGCGACACGTCCGATTGTGTCGTTTTCAGCAGCGCGGCGCGCGCGGAAATGGCGCGTTAGGGGGTCAAAACCACACGAACGACCTCCGAATGCCACGAAACCGTAAGACAACATCCGAGGCGTGAATTGTGAAATGGTCGGCCAGACGGAACCTCATTCGGAGGTGCCGTTTGACCGCGGCGGCCGGAAACGCGTTTTCGGCGCCCTAAAACACCAAAACGGCGTGCGGCGGTCCAATTCAGAGAAAACGTGCTCCGAACGACCTGAAACTGCACGAGAACGATAGAAATATTATTCCTGAGATGCAGGAGGAGGCTGCACGTCCATCGGACGTGCGGTGCGCGCGGCACGTCCGATTGTGTCGTTTTCAGCAGCGCGGCGCGCGCTGAAATGGCGCGTTGGGGGGGTCAAAACCACCCGAACGACCTCCGAATGCCACAAAACCGTACGACAACATCCGAGCGTGAATTGTGAAATGGTCGGCCAGACGGCACCTCATTCGGAGGTGCCGTGTGACCGCGGCGGCCGGAAACGCGTTTCTGGCGCCATAAAACACCAAAACGGCGTGCGGCGGTCCCATTCGGAGCAAACGTGCTCCGAAAGACCTGAAATGAGGTTATTTCTTGAATCGAAGTTTTTAAATTATTATAGCACAATGATTTGATATTATATATATATTAAATATAAATTAAAACATTTAAAATATAATATATATATATATATATATATTTAAAATATTGTATTTAATAGTATATATATGAATATTTATATATATATATATATTTATATTCAATTCAATAAAAAAAAATTTTAAAAAAAAAATTTTAGAATAGCGACCGCCATAGGCGGTCGCTATAGGGTGCCCAGCAGAGGGCCTTCAGCGACCGCTTGGCGGTCGCTCAAGGCCTCTAGCGACGAGGCAACAGCGACCGCCAATAGCGGTCGCTGCGCGGCCGCTACAGACCTTTAGCGACCGCCAATGGCGGTCGCTAATGGCCTTATTTACAATAGTGAATGTACCATAAAAATATGGTGTTCAGTGTTTTCTTCCACTTCATTATTGGATTTTCTACATTGCCTATTTGGTTTCATGTTTTAAAATGTTATATTTGAATTTGTATGTATTTTTACAATGATATTGGAATTTAGTTTTTAAAATATTCAAATTTTTAATATGTTTTATTCACCCCTCCCCCACTTTACATGTTTGAAATCTCACATTAGGCTGACAACTTCACATTTTTGAAATACTAAATTAACTTTTATGCCTAGATTTTATTATGCCACCTCTTATGATTTTTTAGTATGTTAATTTTTGTCTCTTTATTATTTTATACCAACATGTATGCCTTGTTTAAATTTTTTATATTGGTATTCCTTGATTATGTTATGCCATTTTTTCTTTTTTTATGGATAATTATTATTCCTTGATTATGTTATATATTACTTTATTTATTTATTTGATTTCCAATTATTACACATTAAAAATTTCATGCGACCACTTTTTACTATTCGGATTTAAAAAACATATTGGATTTAGGAAAATTATATATTTAATTTTCTAATGCATGATATGAAAATTAGTAATGGAGTACTTGAGATGAGGTTGTCTAGTAATGATCAATGAATATGGGAGATGATGTGGCATCATATAGTGCCCAAAGTAAGTAAAGTATTTCTAATATACGTCATTTATATAATTTAAAATTAAATTTTCATAATATTTTTTAATTTTCATTCAAAAAACACCATCCTGGAGACAAATAATCTCTAGTAAAACTATTTATGGTAGTGAGCACCATGATTGATCAAGGGGTGCTGGTATAAGAGGTAATCAAAGCACCTATCATACCCGTTCACACCCAGACTTATATCTGTATATTTAATCTACTACAATATCCTATCACATATATCCTATCGAGGCACTGGGGATATTCAACCCACATATGTTATCACTATCATCTCATATAGGTTTTACTTCTCATATAAAGTTTATGTATCCCATGATGACTCCATGTCCCTTCTATCCTTTTCCACCCACTTTTATGTTATATCCATTTTACATGTCTCTTATATCTCCATTTTTTTATCATCATGCTCCCCTAACATACACTCCATGTATTTTTGATCATGTAGTACATACATATCATCTTGAGTATTCATTGAATCCTACGAATCATTCATAGGATATTAATAATTTAGAGTTTATATATCCATCACAGACCACTAACCATCCTGGATAAGGAATGTATTTAAAATTGAATTAAATTTTGTGAAATTAATTATAATTTAGTTGTATAGTATAATATGAATCTACTAATAGGTGGTGTGTACATAATCACATGAACAATGAATATAACTTCCATATATAAGTGAAATTTGAGTAAAATGAATAAAAATAAATGATCAGAAAACATGGTAGAGAATGATGATGTTCTATAGAAATGATAGAAAAATACAATGACATCGTTCCCTTGAAACTAATATCTCAAATACATGATGGTGAACTAATAAATTATTGTGTATAGGATAAGATATAGGTAAGAAAAAACTTTAAATGCGCATTATTTTTATATTTATATAAGATAATACTTTTCTTCCACCTTAATATAAACATTACCAATGACCAGTCTATGAGGGTTTTGTGATTGATAAAATTAGGGGAATTGTGGAGAGAATATATGCATGAGTTATATGTTGGATAGACTAGTAGACATGCCAAAAAATTAGAGGGTATACCAACCCTTATTGATTTTCCAATTACACATTATTGGAATATGACTACCTTTTAAAAGAGCGATGTTTTAAGGATATTATTTAAATTTAATGGTTTTTATTGAAATTGATTATTATCGGTATTAATAAATTTATTTTCATTATTAATTTTTTTACTGATTATTCTGAAATAAAAAAAAAGGTGAAATGGATTATGTTATCACTTTAAAATAGTTTACTATGTATGCAAATGAGGTAAACTAGTTATTTTTCAAGTAAAAATATGTTTAATTACGTTTCATAAGAGCATAGTTATAACAAATAATTAACATTAAGTTTGAGTTTTTTTGAGTTTGATAATGTCTTATTTATTAATATAATATTATTGAATAGTATCTTCTTATAATAATTTTCATTTGCATTGGTAATAGTTGATTATCAAATGGCATATACCATAAGAAAAAAAATATTTGAGAAAACAAATAAAATAAAACAATTCTATTAATGATGATATGAAAGAAAATATTATAAGAATTATTACATTTCTTTTAAATTATATTTTTTTCCGAAATAAATATCTAATTATTATTATAAACAACATGATCTAGTGGTTCATGATGAATTTTAGATGACATATTTGGATCATCGGATAATTTATGATATTTTTTAGGTGATGAGTACTAAGAGAGGGTACATTGTCAACCAAAGAAGATTGTCTTTCTATATAAGTGTTATTACACCTCCAAAGAATCAAACACATCTTCTTGAAGAAATTTTTAGGGTTTCTATTTATAAGTAGTAAAAGAAATATATTTAGTAAGGGGAGAGTATGAAAGAGGTCAAAAGCTCATTGAGCACATAATTAATACTATATAGGGTCCATGTTTGACAACTCCACTAGATTTTGTTTCATATTTTTATACATGTATATTGATAATGTGCTCATTCTAGGATGAAAAATGGATAGTGATGATGATCATAGTGGTGTTCAACAGAACAACCATCTTGGTGGAGACTGTGATGATGTTGTTGAAGGCAATGATTCTAGTGATGAAATTTTTGATGATGATTATTAAAGTGATATTCAAGATAGAAATGGTACTCATGTATATGATTTTTTTAAGAGGGATATTTATCTTCTAGATTTTGGGCATAATTTTTATGAAACTGTGATTGTAGTATCTAGATTTTTTTTAACTTAAAGTCATTATATATGTTATCATTTAATTTTATATCTATTAACATTTTGTATGAAAAAAATAATTTTTCCTTGTTTTAATATTTTAACTAGACATAATTCATTACTTATCTTTTTGTCTATCTATATTAAATATCATTATGGGAAGAGTGGTATAAGAGATGTTCATGGGTTCTTTATTTTAACAACATAGTGGTACTAATATACCTACAATTTTGAAACTATTGGTATATATTTTTACCAATGGTTTTGTAAAACACTTTAATATAGCTATACAAATAATTTTTTGAAAATATTTTTATATGAATATACAAAATTAGTTTCCCAAAATCATTGGTATAACAAAATAACAACTAGTTTATTCAAAATGGTTTATAAAACCATTACTATTTGTTATTTTAATGGTTTCGTGTGCAATAACAAGGGTTTGAAACAATTGGTATAACCCTATTTTATGATAGTGGTTGATGTAACTACTTTTTAATTATTTAAAATTCATACAAAAAATACAACATTTTATAATGATAGATTCAAGAGAAGCGGAATATGATAATCAATATTCTCTATTTGATCAATATTATTAAAAGGGTTGATGTATTATAGGGAAAAATTTCCCTTCATCCAAATTATCAAAACCCTCTCTTATTGTGAAATTCAAAACAATGTATTTCATTCAACCTAAAACTATAAATCTATTTAATGTTTAAATTTATAATTCTTTTTCCTATTTTATTCTAAATTCTTATGCCATAAAATAGTCTGAGCACTCTCAGGTATTTCTTAGGAATGAGTTTTTTCTACTGACTTCCACTCTCTAACTTTATCCATATATGATATATTACAATATGTACTACCTTATATAGCCTCTTAAGGTGATATTTAAATTCTCAAGTGCAAAATATTTTTTATAGACCATTACCGGTCAAAGATATTGATCCCTGTATCCTTTGAAATCCTTTGAATTCCATTGACTAATGTAATGACCTAGAGTTTTATAACTGAAATTTCCTTCTAAATGAATACAAGACTTATTATGCAATGTAGTTATAAAAAACTCATATTCTATATTTCACTATTATTTTGGACCATTATAATATATAGCCATAATATTATTTTTGGGCCTAAAGATTATTTAGCATCATGAATATTGGAAACATAGTAGTTATACAGTGACTGTTAAGATTACTATATATAGTAAGCGTTATATTAAAATCTTAATGATGTATAAAGAAGAAATGATGGCCTCTTCCAGAAATATTTTACAATATGACGATCATTTATTGAAGCTTCTGAGGGAGATGAAATCACTAGGATTTTATATTGACCAAAATCAAGTAGAGATTCAACAATTAAAATCAAGAAGAACTATGTATAGAATATGTTCAAGTTAATTGAGATCACCACCCAAACTATATTCTCTAAACTACCCCAAGAATGTACTATCATCACACACCCTACCCTTAAGGCGTATGTTGGATGAATAAGGGGTTACATATCTATAACCTCATAGTTTAAATATGTAAATTTTATATTTAGAAATGGGATAATGGTTATATTGATTCATTTCTCAATATTATTTTATATATATATACTTGATTACATAATGAATTTGATAAAAATTAGATTTTGATACACAGAAACAAAAATTATATTTCTTTTTTTAAATATATATATAATTTTAATTAAAAAACGCAATTATAGAAAAATCATAAATTAAAAAAAAATTATTTTCATGAAATAGTCTTCTCAAACACATTTATTTAAATTTGAATAAAAATATAATTTAATTTCATCCCTTGTAATTTTTATAAGGGTTGGAATATTATTGGTAACGTAAAAATAAGAAATTTCAATAAATAAAAAAATTTAATTTAAAAGTGGGATTTCTCATATTTAGAAAATAATTTTGATAAAATAAATTTTAATTTTGAAATAATAAAATCGAAATTATCTGATGGTCAGTTTTTAAAAATTTTCGATGAAAATCAAATTTTTGAATGAAAATTAAATATAGTTTAAATATATAGTATGTATTATGAAATCATAATAGACAAAAAAATATGATGTGATCATTTCAAAAGAAAAATTATATTCTAAAAATGGGTTTTACCTTAAAATAATTACTTTTATATCTAATGAGATTAATTTTATAAACCTATAATGAATCATCCAAAACCAATAATATATTTCAAATTTTAGAAAATTGTTCTGTATAAACACTACTCACCTCCAAATCATGAATGATATTATTTTAAGGATTTTAGTTCTTAATATAATAAAATATTAAAAAAATACCCTCCTTCACAAATACCATAGTAAAAAACAATGAAAAGGCCAAAGTTTTGGTATTTTTTTATTAACTAGTTGTCCAACACGTATGTTTTGAAATTAATAAAGAATATCATTTCTTTTGATACAAATACCCACCCATTATCCCATTAAACTTCACCCCAAATCATCATACCATGAATTTCCTCCCATTATCCGTCTCTAGATCCCTCCCATGGAGTTTCTTTGGTTATAAGGGGCTCCTCCAAAGATTTAAGAAGTAACACCTCTGGGTAAAGTGTTTTCTCCCCCTTCTTTTATATTCAATAAATTACTTTGTTATAATACTTTTGATTATCCATTGACTATGTTTTCATGTGTTTATGAACACTCCATTACAATCTGTATGTTTCAAAAATAATGAGAGACTATTTTCCTCTTTCATTTTTCCCTTTCATAAACTTTTATGAACACCCGTTATGCTATTGAAATTATCCCTTTTTTCAATACAAAGAATTTGAGTTGTAAATAGGGAACCCTATTTTTATTCAAATGTAATCACTTATAAATAAATATTCTTCATTTATTTTGTATTTCGATGTATGAAATCTGCATTACTAAGTCATGGTATTGGAATGAGGAAATATTTTGTTATGTCATATGATCAATGTGGCACTTTTAATGGTATATACGTTAAGGGTGTGCCCCAATACACTCTAATGCAATGGTAAATGTATTCATCCCATGAGATATCATATGTGATGTATGGGAGGTCAAACTAAGCACATAATTATAGGATGTATTTTTGGTTATCCTTAACATATACTTATGATTTTGTGTTTTATGTTTTTTCCACATTTATATGATACCATGATTTTATGATTTTGTTTTCTCATACCATTACTCCGTGTGAGTATTTATGAATCTTACCACTTTATGTTATCATGACATGCCATATGAATCACATATACTATTTATCATCATGTTGTTATTTGATAATTCTCTTACTGATCATTATATCTAACCCCTTTCTTATATGTCTCAAGGTTATCAAGTGTAGTATTAAGAGTTAAAATGAATCAAGGAGAAAATTATGGAGTTTAAAATAATTATGTTTTATTTTATTTTAATAAAAAGGTTTATATACATAATTTCCCAAAGAAACTAGGCCTACGAATCTTATGGGAATTTATTATATTGATGTAAATGTTAAAAATCATCAAATAAAATTTTTTAGAAAATGTGTTTTTATAGTTGGTATTAGAGTAAGGACATGTTGATTTTGGATACCATGACAAGAATAAATTTTTAAAAAACCTTAGGGATATGTTTAATTATAAGAACAAATCAAGAAATTTTAGTAAATTATAGATAGATTCATTTCTAGGAAATGAAATCATTTTATGGATACTACAAGTGGTTGTGGCTCTAACACAGATTTACCTAGGGATAATTATCCTAAAAGGGATCATAGGGTATTAAATCGAATTGTACTTAATGCATGACAAAGTTTATTTGTTGTAAATGTAGTTTAACAGACCTGATGGATATGTTTTGGTAAATTCACAAGCTATTTATGAACCATTATGAATGAGTTAAATAGATTATTGTATAAGAAAACATAATAGAAAAATTACAATGTATATCCTAGAATAAATCCTAGAAAATTTATGAGATATAGTGAATGTGACATTTATAAATAATTTATTTTATGCTCATAGTTACCCTATTATATATCAAGTAGTCTAAAAATTCTTATCCCTAATTTTACTTTATTTTAGTCAATGGGTATAAATAGGACGAACCATTTCAGCAAACAATATGATGTATAGTGTGATGATTTAATAGATGAGATTCCTTACCTAATGGGAGAAATTTCTGAAAACTTCATTGAATTTCTTAATCAACTAACTCAAGAATTTTGCAATTAATTAAATTAGGTATAATTCCCACATCCACTTGATAAATAGAAAGTTAAAGTTGAGACATTTTTCTGAAAAATGTCTCTTAGTTTTAGTGGATATTTTGACCCATTAATAAAAAAACAATGGATTAACTCCTTTAGTAATATATTATATATTCTCCAATATTCGTACCAATATGTCATATATGTAAATTATCTCTTAGAAGAATAAGTTGATCAATATTGGATGAAGATCAAGAATACAAATCCTGAGGAAGATTTCAAGGCTCTGGATTGGGATAGATTCGAGAAAATAAATAAACAAATACTTTCTTCCCACTATTTGTGTCAAAATGGAGAAGGTATTTAGAGACACAAGGAAAATTAGGAAGAATACATTGAAACCTATGTGGAAAACTTCATCACTTTCATGATACACATCTAGCTTGGTCACAGACCCGGAACAAAAATTTGACCACCTCTTTAGTTGTTTAATGTTTATTTTATAAAAATATTTTGTGATTTGATACTTTCATATCTATAAGGAAATTATCTTATTCCCCTCAAAGTTGAAATAGATATTAGTTAATATCAAGTGTCTCATCAGACTCAAAATAATAATTATATAATTGAGCAAAATTATGGGGGGAAATAGAGAAATTATATTGTGGTAAGAAAGTCAAACTGTCCACACGTAAAATGTATGGGAAGAAGAATCTTAGTAATATCTTGAAGGGGGAAATTAAATAATTCAAGTGTGAATAAGAGGTGTTATCATGCCAATGAATACCTAATGAAGAGTATGAATCCTACTAAAGTGAATGGAGAAAACAAGGTTTTGGCCAATCATCAGCTCGTGGTCTTTTATTTCAATTTCAAAGAACATGAAAACTATGAAAACCAATTCACTAATCCAAGGGTTGTCAAATGTAATTATTGAAAATAACCTCTAAGCTATAAATAGAAGGGATAAGAATATTTCATTACAACTCTTTAGGTTGATCAAAAAAAATATAAGTGGTGGTATGTATGCTAGTTATTCATTAATGAATGGTGAATGTACTATTTGATTATGGTTCTATGTATTTCTTCATATCATGCATGTTTAGTAGAAGTATTTAAACACCAATTAAAAAATTGGAAGTTGAATTGTCAATGAAAATGAAAAATGGGGAAATTATTACATCCAAATAATATAAATCCTCTCTAATCAATATATTAGGGTTTAATTTCTCAGTGAACCTTGTGATTCTAACTTTAGCAGAACTGTATTTATTTTGGGGATGGATTGGTTATCCGTGTATAGAGCCAACATAAATTTCAAGTAGAATGAAATCAATTTTTGTATCCTGAATCAACCTTTGGTCCAATACAACTATAAATGGGAGTATGAGTCTCGTTTAAATCTATATATTAATTGTTGATATTATTTTCCTATGATAAAGTGTATTTATCTCAAATATTATTACTAATTAGAAGATCATCCTTGATGGAATGCCAACTAGAAAGGAGTAAGTCTATGTATTCCTCAAAGAGTTGTATGGTCTTCCCCTGAGTTGAGAGGTTTCATTATTAATAATATTTATTTATATATCCCTTCCAATAGCTTTCAATCCATATATAATATTCACAATTGAACATGAAGAAATTAAGAAAAAACTACAAGAGAATAAAGATAAAGGATATTTACACCCATGTGATTTACCATGGGGTGTGTCGGTCCACTTCATCTAGAAAAAGGATGGTTCAATGAATATCTGCATCTACTACCATGAACAAAATAAGATCACAATAAAGAAAAAGTATCTCCTACTATGGATTGAGGACATGTTTGATCAACTACATAGAGACAATTAATTATCTAAGGTAGATATTTAGTTGGGGTGATATCAAGTAAAGATGAAAATAGAGGATATTACAAAGACTATTTTTGGAACATGATGCAAACCCTAGGGGTAATTGGTAAATCCATATGTATGAACAAGTTATAAAATTAATTTCATGGATTCTATTAGTGTAGTCCTCAAATATTACCTCAATATATTGTTAGTTTTCATTATAGATGATATAATCATATGATAAAAAATAAAGGAGTAAAAGGGGGATAAATTGAATACTATTTTGAATAATTTGAGATAGGAGAAATTATATAAGAAATATAGTTATTGTGATAATTGGATAGAGAAACTGATATTGATGTGGGATATTATAACCAACAAAGGAATATTCATGGATCCATCAAAGATAGGGGAAAGAGAGGAATATACCAAACTAATATCTATAATGGATATCCATAGATTACTAGGGTTAGCTATGTGTTATTGTTGATTTGTGATAAACCTCGTAGGATTTTGAACCTTGTTAACTAATATAACATGGAAGTGAGTAATGTTTTTTGGATTGATAACTTTTTGGAGATATTCAAAGAGTAAAACAAGAGTATAATCACATCACTTATACCCACACTACCCATAAGTGGGAAAGGATTGTTGATCCACTATGAAGAAT
The DNA here is from genome assembly GCA_963277665.1 of Viscum album. Lineage (NCBI taxonomy): Eukaryota > Viridiplantae > Streptophyta > Magnoliopsida > Santalales > Viscaceae > Viscum > Viscum album. Next base: position 910,283,756 of record OY728162.1, on the reverse strand, counting down.
TCAAGAAATCATTGGGTTGTGTACTCATGTAAAATGATAAATTGACAGACTATGCCTTTGTTTAATTAAATATCCAATAGTAGAACTCCTAGATGCATGATCTAGAGTTTTCTCTAGTAATATTTGAATTAAATATTTGATCATGTAATCTCTCTATGGATAATTGTGACATGTTTATGAATCATACAAACCACAAGTATATATTCACATAAAATGATTTCAATATGATCCAATAAAGGTGGTTAAGTTTGATCATGTATTATGAATGTTCAATCCATTACCATCCTAAGAAGACAAATAAACTGGATAATTCTTTTAGTTTAAAAGATCTTGTAACCTAATTTAGGATGAGGATTGGTAGGGATCCAATCTTCTTGGACCTGAAAAGGATGGATATGGGAATCGTAAAAGTAATTTTCTCTTTGCTTTCTCCACTAACTACTCTACCATCAATTCTCAAGAGATACAATGAGTACTTTAAAGATGATGTGGAGCTATAGAGAAATATAGAAAATATTATAGAGTTCAACTTTTCTAAAGATGGAGTTATAAGTTTTGGAATCTGGATATGTGTCCCATAAAAACATAACTAAATATGTGATTTATGGTTGATGAACATATATCATCCCAGTCTATTCATCCAGGAAGCACTAATACATATATATATTTGAAGTAAAACTTTTTTTGGTTTAAATAAATAGGGAGATTTTAAAAAAAATCTATGTTTTTGTAATAAAAACAATTAAAGGATGAATAACATAAGTCTAAGGGTATGATTAAACCATTTATGATAGTACTAAGGAAATGGTAAAACCTACCCATGGGTTTTATTCAAAGTACTCCCCAATATATCGAAGGGTTGTAACACTATTTGGGTGGTAGTATATCACCTTACTAAATCAGTGCATTTCGTTGCTATCAAAGAATATTTCTATCAAGAATAACTTGCTAAGATAAACATAAGATAAGTGGTAAGAGTGTATGGATTACCAATACACATTATAACTAATTAATATTTTAGGTTTACCTTTAGGTTCTAGAGAATATTTCAGTAAGTGTAGGATATAGGGATAAGTTTCAACACTACTTATCAACCTTATACGGATGGCCAGTCTGAGAGAACCAATCAAAATCTAGATGATATGTTGATATCATGTTTAATAGATCTTTAAGGATATTTTTATCATCGCCTTCAACTAGTAGTGTTCTCATATAACTAAATTTTCATTGTATATAACCATATAATAAAATCATGAGGTTTTGGATGAAGGGAAAGCATAGTCCTAGATACATAATCTACTATTAGATTCTCGATCACATCAGAGATGTTGCCTATATAATAGTTCTCCCACCGAATATATCTAAAGTAAATGATTTATTCCACATTTCCCTCATTAAAAAGTACATACTATACTCCTCGAGTGAAATAAATTCATATATAGTTTCATTCGAGAAATATCTTTTTTATGAGGAGTTATGGGTGAAAATATTAGATTGTAGAGATAATGTTCAATGAAATAAGGCAACTCACCAGGTCAAAGTACTCCGATAGGACTACAAGTTTTAGAAAGAAACATGGGAACTATAAAGATAAATGAGATAAATGTAACCACGTCTATATTAGTGTATGAAATGAATTTTTGAGGAAGAAATTCATGAATGATGGGAGAATTTAATGAACCCGAGTTTTAAAAATGTCGTTTTCTTCTGAATGAATATATTACTTATTAATCTGTGTAGTTATAAAAAACTCATGCAATATATTTAATTATTTTTTTAAACCATTATAAAATATTTCCATAATATTAATGTTGTGAATAAATCCTATCATGCATAATTACAATGGGTAGTATATTAATTATTTAGTGATCATTAATAATAGTATATATTAAGGGTTATAGTAAAATTTAATTAATAAAGAAGGAATAAAGGATAGAATCAACCAATATAATGGTATCTTATGAGGATCATTTATCAAATCTTCCAAGAAATATGGAATCACTGGGATTCACCCTTGACCAAGTCCAAGCCATGATTCAATATCTAAAACTTAAGTGAAACCATTTATAGGATAATTTTAATATTTTAGATATCAATGCCCAAACTATGTTCATTGAACCAAGATGGGAAAGTACAATCACCAGACACCTTACCCTTAGAAAGGTCATTAGAGTAATAATGGGTTATGTATCTAGACTGTAGAAGTATCATTATGTAAATTTTATTATAAAATAAAATAATTTTTATATTGATCCCTATGTCATTATTATTTTATATAAAATTGAAAATTGAATGAATTTTTTAAAAATTAAATATTGATAAAAATAAATAAAAAATTTATTTTATTTTATTTTATTTTTTTGAAATGTATATAATTTCATTAAACCACTCTTTTGAGGTAAATTAATGAATTTTAAATAAATTATTTCTTCAAGAAGTATACATAGAAACCCTATTTATTAAAATATGAATAATAATATAATTTCATAATGTCTGATATAATTTTTATCAGGGTTAGAAGGTTATTGGTGGCGTAAAACTAATATTTTTAAATAAATAAGGGTTTCTTTTAGAAAATAAATTATCATATTTACAAAATAATTTTGATAAAATTAATTTCATTTTTTTAATCAACATTTTGAAATTATCAAATGTAAAAGATTTCATAATTTTCAGTGATAGATGAATTTTTTTAAAAAAGATATATAACATAAATATACGGATGGTAATATAACATCATAATATCCCAAAAACTAATGTAATAAACACAGTAGAGTCATTCTAGACTAAAAATGGGTTTTTGGTTAAAATAATATGTTTTTAAAGTAATAAGATTAATTTTACAAACCTATAACGAATCATCAAAAACCTATAATATAATTTAATTATTTAAATACAATTATTTCTAACCATGAATCATATCGACATCATTAATGGTATTATTTTAATTATTTAAGTTCTTAAAACAATAAAATATTAAAAATCACTGCTTCTTGGAAAATACCAGGGGATAAACTCATAGGAAGTTTAATGGAATTGTAATTTTTATTAACTAGGTTTCCAAGTCCTAGTCTTAGAAGTTAATAAATAATCCCATTACTTTTTCTATAAATTCCCACACATTCAACCATTACACTTCACTAAAAATAATTGAAACATGATGTTCCTCTTATTTTCTATAAATAACGAATTTTCTTATACATAAATATTACATCTTAATACAATAATATTAATTACATAACAAAATGATCCATACTAGAATTATTTAGGTCTAAGGACTTTGGAAACTTGGAAACATAATTAACAGGTCCATAAGTGATCTATTTTATCTCCCACTGTGTTCTTCATAACTAGAACCCTTCTTTGACAGATCATACATAATACCTCTTATCATAACCTAGGAAAAGGAAACATAAGAAACATTGATCTCAATTCTTAGTAGGCGTAAACTAGAGATATATCAACATATCTTGAGAATAAAGTCATGGCAACATGATAGTAACATTTGAAAACCATACACTATATATATATTATAGATCATAAAATTGAGTCATGGAATAAATATTTCAAGTTCATAAGGCACAAATCATATTGGAATCCAAGAACATAATCTATGATATCATAACATTTGTATAAGAGTTATATTTTTCACATACACAAAAACATAAAAAATCATTTCCTTAGTTGTAAAGGATCATTTCTGAAACTATCATAGTGTAATTGTTTCATTCTTCAAACCATACTAGTAGTCAAGGTTCACTCCCAAGACTGTCATAGTAGACAAATTACCTTATTGAACTGATTTCACTACCAATTTTAGTATAATTTGTATCAGAAGATACCAATATTTTTCCAATTCATTAGAGGGAGATATAAGTCTCACCCATCACATAATTAAAATCATACATATGTGTTCCACAAGATCATAAAACATTCATCATATTATAACTTAAGAAAATTAATAGGTTTCATAATCATTTCATCAAAACATTACATGTTGAAAATAAATAGGTTTAAAAATCATTTTATCATTTCATCAAAGCATGACCCACATAAAAAGAAGTGGGTTTCATAAGAATTTTATGATGGTAGAACCAAGGGAAAAAGAAGCGGGTTTTCGAATCATTTTATCATGTTATATCACATGAGAGAGGAATGTGTTTCAAAACATTCTTATCATGGTAAACATAAACTCTCTGGAGAAATAATAAGGATTGTATCATTGTATTATATCCTTATTAAATATTAAGTTACATTAAAGGATGTCATATTTGAATGAAAATGATTTTTAAAGATCACTTGTCACATTTCATGATAAAAATTCTATTTTAAATTTCAAATTTTCTTTTTAAAAATAAACAAAAAAATATTTTTAAAATAAATTTATTTAAAAATCACTTTGGAAATTTATATATAAATATTTAAAAATCATTTAAAATTTTCTTTATGAAAATATCATTTCTCCTTTTATAAAACAAATTAACTGAAAATATTTTAAAAATCATTTTCTTTGAAAATATAAATTGAAAATTTAAAAATGAAGATTCAAATAAAATAATAGTCATGATGAAGGAAAATATTGTTAATTTTTTATATGTTAAAACAAATATTTCATTCACAATTTTGATAAAATCTAAATGGTCCTTATTTTTTAAATTACATGAGGATTTTTTCAAAATATTTTTCAAAAAGAAAAAAATGATAAACAAATGTCTTTAATGAATAATTTTTAGAATCTTAAAAAATATTTTTGAAAATTTTTATATAAAACTTGTATTTTTATTAAAAAAATATCTTCAAACAAAGATAAATAAAGTCAGATTCTATTAAAAATATTTTCTCAATCATTTTAAGTACCAAAGAAAGGAATAAAGGTACTATTACATTAAAATTTTAATGAAAAAATATAGGGTAAGAAAATAGAGTTATTAGAAGATATAAATATAAAATAATTCACTCAAGGGAGACTTACTCAAAAAACTCCATAATCATGATGAGATTATGAAATACACCCCTACTATTTTGGTAACTTCTAAATTATAAGCCCCATGAAAGGATAACATTAAATGAAACTCAAAATATCATGAATAAAATTAATTTCATGTTATAACATGTCAAATTGGAATTATATACACCACATAATAGAATATAGGTTCACAACACAACATATGTCTTAAAGAGGGAAAATTTAGGAAAAATATATTACCTCTTTGGTAACATTTGAACTGTAAACACCATGAAAGACAGATCCTAAAATGGATATATAAATCACCATAATTTAATGGTAAATAATAAGGAAATATATTCATGTTCTGTATATATTCCCCAAATCATCATAGTTTAACAATAATGAAAATAGTTGGAGGACTAAATAAAATAAAATTCTCAATTACGGGCATTACCTCTTCTTTGGACAACTTCTTTTCGTTTTCACCAAAAGCATTCTTGGGTAGTATTTATTAAATAATAGGGATTATAAGATTAGAGGTGGTAATAAAAGAACTTATTGGGTTAGTTATTGTCTGAACCAATGGGTTTGGGAAGTGTGGATAGGAGAGGAGATAGGGTTGTCTTCTATAAGTGAGATGAGAGGCACACTTGTAATTATTTATTAGAAAAAAATTGTACCCGCATTTTTCAGATGCCACAAGGATAAAAAAAAGGTCCATTTTCAAACCAATTAGATATAAGGTCTAAATATTTCCAAAAAATTGGTTTTTAAAAATATTTTTTCCATTTTATCCCTTATCATTTTAGTTTGACACCCAGCAAACCAATTTTTACCTTAACTGTGGTAAATAATTTTTACTATTTTTACTACTCATTATGGTAAAAAATTAAGTTAGCCTTATTAGAAAATATAAAATATCATGATTTAAATAATGGAATCTAATTTTTCAAATTTAAATCATATAAATAGAATGATTTAATTTACAATGAAACACGTAGGCATGATGAGGAAGCCGGTTTTAAAATAGATAATGTTCAAAAGTTTATAATTTTTTTATATAAAAATTAAAAATGAAATTGATTAAAATGAAATAATTCAGATAATTAGACATATAATTTAACTAATAATTCTTTTAAAACCATCTTAATACATTTTTTATCTTTTAAAATTTCTTAAAATAAATGACAATTCTTAATAAAAATAAGTAATTTTCATTATTCATAGACTAATTTATCATATCAAAAAATTATCAAAACTTCAATCCAAAATTATATTTACACATAGGCCATAAAAATTTATTTTATTTTAAAAAATAAATTTTATAAAAGTTGTAAAAAATAATTCTTAAAAAATTATGCAAAATGTGACAAAAAATGTATTTTAAATAAATGAGGTTTTTAAGTAGAAAATTTGATTTATTTTTATTTCTTTTCTATATAACACATAAGATAAATGTTAAAAATTTTATCAAATATATAAAATATGTATTTCATCAAAATTAGAAACTAAAAGTGATTTTTTTGATTTACTGAGATAAAATACGTTTGTGCGCATAAATTTTTTTTTGAGAAAACTATTTCCTTACTTTTCAAATTTATTTTTTTCTCATTTATAATTTAATTGGTAACCAAAGAATTAATTATATATATGTGTGTAAACAATATGTTTTCTTAATTTAGTTAATCTTATTCATACCCACTACTATAATGTATGGTTCATAACTATCATATTATATAATAACTTTTAAATAGTGTGTCATGTTTCATTTAAACTTGGTGTTGTGTGTCTGTATATATTTTAGGTGCTTGACGGTACAATTTCATTAAAACACACACAAAAAGTACAAATATAGGTTGAAAAGGCATGACAAATCCCCTTAAGGGGATAACCAACCCATAAATCCTTATTTATTAAGTACATATCTCATAGGCCTGGGAGCCTTTCCCACTCAGTCTAGTGTGTAATGAAAGATGAGCTCAGTGTTCCATGAAATGAAAAATATTAAAAATGTTAAATTTATTTAAAAATATATATTTCACAAAATATCAGGGTGTTACATTTTACCCCCCTGAAAATGAATTTCACCCTCAAAATTCTTCACATCGGTGCCGACAACTAAGGATACATCTAACTTATTATGTCCTCAAGTTACCATGTAGCTTCCTAAAGCTAGTGGTTATGCCACAAATATTAACCAGGTGAGTGGTCATGTTTCATATAATTGAAACTGTATAATGTAGAATCTTCATCAATTGTTCTACATATGAAATATCATTCTATAGTGGTAAAGTCTTTGAGTTCAATATATGTGAATGATTATGTGTGTACTTTCTCATGATAGATGTAGGGAACACATTACAGTCTTGTGATAAGTTCAGTGGAAGTTCTAATCGATAGGTTACCATCAAGATATGATCCTGAATTTAAAATGGACCAATATACCTAGTTATTATCTTACCTTTATATCATAATAATAATATCATCCTTTTGTTGTTCTTATATCAATGTCTTATTCATCTCTAATTCTGTGAAATGAAGGGGAATTTATTATTCCTGAAGAACTAATAGATGATTAAATCAATAATAAAATGATAATTTTTTCCTTCTATTTCTAATTATCATGATAAAAAATAGTTACCACTAGTTATCCAACATGAATAAATCTTTATATAGGGAATTAATTCATCAATCTCTAAAACATCATCCAAAATTAATATTAAACCACTCTATAAGTGGTTAACATTATGACACTTTAAAAATTCAAATTTTAAAAAGAAGATCACTAAATTTACCAAAATAAACATTATATTAATCCCTTAAATATCATTAAGAATATCTTAATTGTCACATAAAAAATATGTGAGTACCTTTATTATATATTCTCTAGAATCATGGTAATAACTAAAATTACCAAAAGACCTTGATGAAAATATACATTCCTGCGTATTCCTTATACAAAACCACATATTAAGGAATATATTACATAAATATAAAAAATTATGAAACTACATCAAATATAATATAAACAACTTTGTCACAAAATCCTTTATTAGTTTCGAGGTAATCAATAGTATCCAATTTAATTGATCCATGTAAATTATCAATTTATCCAAACTAAACACCATTTTCTCAACATATGGGAAATATTAGTGGTAACCTTCCTTTAATCATGTGTTTCCCATAAAATATAACCTTTTCAATAAATCACCTTTTAATTTCCTCAGTACTATTCAACATATTATTTCAAATCCTTTATGAAAAACTTCTACAAAACAATCCTTATATATTTCAAGATTCATGTAACAAAATTATTGAATTCTCATAGACAAAAACTTGAATCATTCCACTTAATTATTAAACCATTAACTAGGATTCATTAACATATTCCTTAATACCTCTTACCTATTATATGAAATATGAATCATGACTTAACATTCATCAACCTCGATGTAATATATCTTCTTATGTTTAACATTAACAATACTATTAGAACAACCCATACCATTCATATGATGTTTTTGGTTTATTCAACATCAGTAGTATAACCATTACTCATACCACCTTGAAACTTTTCTTCATGATCTTCCCCCCAAGGACATATATTTGTATGATACCCATATATTTCATGTGTATAACATTCAAGCATTGATGATGCCCTAGGAAATACATATTCTCATCCATTATGTTAACCAAAATTTTTCATTTTTATTGAAAAAATACTTTCTTTGTGTTCTTATTTTCAAACTCAATGAATTTTATCATCCCATTGAGATATTACTTTGAGTATTTATTCACACATTATAAAAATATAAGAAATATATCCTTCTTTTATCCATGTTCTCCCCCACCCGAACTCTCAACAAACCTCTAATTATCCTCATTGGTGAGTCTAGAATATGGTTAAGGTGTAAGTTTTCAATCATATATCATGATAGATAATTAGGAATAATCACAATATATTTTACTCTAGTCATTAATTGATTTGGTTTCTCATCCACAGATTTTCCATCACATTTAATGTTAACCTACTGCCATTTGGTTCCCATCATTGACTAAAACCAAAATTAATAGTGTGTGAAACAATAATCACTGTGGGAAACCACAAAATTATGAAACATTGTTTATTGGATGTTTAAATAAAGACACATTATTATAAATGTAAGATTCCTTAAGTCTAACCTAGTTTATTCATGGTCCCCATCTATTCAAATCCTTTATGATGGTTCATAATGATTTTTTTAATATCAAAATCATATCTCTAGTAGTGTCAACTCAGGTGTGTAGTAAGGTCCATTGTCAAGAACTAGGTTACCAGTTCAATATGCTCATTTTGGAGTTATTAACCCCGATTTTCTATTTTACAGAGCCATATTCACTTTTATTTTCTAGGTACGGATGAAATTTAATGGAAACCAATCTCTATATCATTAATAAATTTCTTAAACATTTTCCAATAATTTGACTCATCCTTAGACTTATGCTTAGATCTATCCTAAGGGATCTCTGTAAATTTTCCCCATCCTAGTTTATAAGGGTTAACTACACCTTTATATGATACGGATTTTAAATACCAAAACTTAATATACATAAATATTACTAATTAATTGATGAATATTCCTTACATAACATAACGATCCATGCTCTTATTTTATAGGTATATAGAATTTGGGAACATAGACACATAAACCACTGGTCCATTAGAGAGTTGCATAATCTCCCATTATCTTCTTCATAAATAGAACCTATCTTATACAAATCATATATTATACCTTTTATCATAACCTAGGGAAAGGAAAAATACGAAATTTTGATTTCAAATGATCAGTAAGGGAAAAATAGAGAGATATCAACATATTTTGAGTATAAGGGTATGAGAACATGATAATAACAATTCAAAATCATGCTTTGTATATCATTGATCATAAACCTGATTCATGTCATAAATCTTAGTACATAATAAGAAATTTATCATAATGAATCAAATAAAATTATCCATGAGAGCATAAAATTGGTATAAGACATAGTTTGTGGCATAAAAAACATAGAAAATAATTTCATTAATAGACAAGGATAATTTATAAAACTATCCTAGAAGAATGATTTCACTACCAAAATAATTGCAGTCTTCATGTTTCACTCATAAGACAATCATAGTGGACAATTTTCCTTTATAAACTATGTTCACTCACCAATATACTTCTATTTATCTCATGATATATCAATATTTACCCAATGCTTTGGAGGAAGATAAAGTTCCCACCAGTCACATAATAAAGATCATACATATGTGTTCCACAAGATCATAAAATATTCATCATATTAGAACCCATGAATATAAATGGGGTTTATAAACATTTCATCATAACATAACATGTAAAAATTAGACTGGTTACATAATCATTTCAATATTTTATCAAGGCATATCACATGGAAAAATAAGTAGAATTCATAATAATCCTATCATGGAATAACCCATGGAAATAGAATCAAGTTCCATGAGAATTTTATCATGGTATAACCAATGGTAGAGGAAAATATTTCATAAACAACTTTTCATCAGAAATAACAAAACCATCTAGAGAAATAATAAATACAGTAGCATTGGATTGTATCTTCAGTAATGATTAATTAACATAAAAGGAATTCATCTTAAATGGAAATTGATTTTTAAAGACTGATTTTAACATTTCTTGAGGAGATTACCGATAAATACCCTAACCCCAGTAGTTGAGAGACAATTCCTTGATTTATTACATTACAATAGATATAAGATTTGAATCTCAAAGGATTTATTAATTTGGTAGTGTTGGAAACAAGATTACATACATGAACCTTGTATTACAATATAAAATATAAAACAAAAACATAGAGAATCGTTTTATATCACCAATATACTCCTTTATTAACCATTTATATCAGTCATAATATATATATTAGCATCCTTGAAAAAATAAAACATAAGGGGGAGCTCGGATTCTCAGTAAGGGTAAGCATATTGTGAAATCTATTAAGAATAATAATCATAAACATTAATGAGTGTTGTATAATTAAAACAATATACATTTAAACATAATCTTTAGATTAATATGGAAAGAATAAATGAAAATATTATAATTCCATATAAATAACCACTTGGTTATTATAATAATTTAATAATCACCTATAATATCCACAAGTAATCTCAAAATTATGGAATTCATAATGTCGGTCATCATAAACATACCGCCAAGGCTTCATCCAAGGCACTATAAATGGTAAATAATTTCCCCATAAACCATGAATGGTATCAAAATAGCATATCCATAGTCAAACTAATCATAAATCATTAAATAAAATCTTGTAGATGATATAATAAGAGATCAACCTCAATCAAGAATAAGATTCAACCAAGGATTTTAATATAGATTGAAACACTATAATAAAGTCATTAAAAATATTATTGTGGATAAAAACATATAAACCCTTATAAAAATCACTTTCATATAAAAATCACTTCCAAAAAAAAAATTTCTTTTTAAAATAACCATATTTAGCACCAATATAAAAAAATATGGGATTACAAGATTTCATTTATGAAAATATGTGAGATTTAAAAGGAATATAAAAATTAAATAATAGTCATGGTGGTGTAAAATTCATTTTCGTCTTGTATATTAATATAGAACATTCATTTTCTCTTTTATCAAAACTTTTCATATAAAATGAATAAATAGATTCCTTTTTGAAAACCATTGAATGAAATTACAAACAGACATAAAATTTCCTTGATAAACCTTTTTAATCCATAAAAATAAATATGTAAAATAATATCATGAATATTTTCATGGATAAAGCGATTTTATAATTAAATATTTAAATATTCAAGGTTTCCCATACCACATTGAACATTTAAATCATAAGCCCCATAAAAGAATAACATTTAAAAAACATTAAATAAAATTATAAAAAATAAATTAATGACATGATAAGTCAAAGGGGTTATATATACACCTCAAATATGAATGTGGGTGTATAACATCAATGTATGACTTAATGAAAGGAGATTGAGACAAAGTCCCTTACCTTGTACTTTCATTTAGCTGAATGTGATTTAACAAACTTTATAATTTTTTTTAAGCATGTTATAAACTTATAAAAAAACCATATATATATTTTTTATATCATATATTATCTTCTAATATTATTTTATCACCCTTATGTTTATAATATTTCATTGTCACCCTTGTTTTGGGTGTTAACTGCTTCATTTTCCTATACATGTTTTTCTATGAAAGTCTCAGTTATTTTTCATAGCATATATATCCAAAATTTTCATAATGTTAAAAATATAATATTTAACCATTAAATAATGTTTTAAATACTTTTTAAAACAATTTAATAAAATATTAACTCAATTAAGTATCATTATTATCAAATTTGGTACTATTAATTTAATTTGACATTAAATACAACAAGAAAAAGTGAGTCACTTATGGAATTTTAACCCCTCAACTCTTACCGTGACAACATGTTTTTTACTATTTATGGGTTAATATAGTTACTATAAAAGGAAAAAAGGCATAAATGAGTCACATTTGGAATTTTAAACTTTTTTCATAATAATATTGGAGAATTTTAGATTTTTATGAATTTTATTTCATTTAATAAAATTTTATTTTTCTTAAAATTTCATTAATGACAGAGTTGACCATATTCAGTAGTCTAATTTTTTAAAAATCTCAATACACCATATGAATTATAAAAAAATATTTAATCACTAACATGTCAAATTCATCCATAAAATTCTTGTATGACATTAATTATATCAAATTATATTTATTTAAATATATTTAATATCATTTATTTTATTCTTATAATAATTAAACAATTACTGCATCAATATTATGTCACCATTTAAGGAAATCATTTTATCACTAAAAATTTTTAATAAATTACCATGAAGTATATAAAAAATTTATATTTCTAAAAAAATATTTATAGTGAAATATATCCCTTATATATCCCCACAAAATTATGAAACATTATTTATTGGATGTTCAAATAAAGACACATTCTTTTAAATGTAAGATACCTTAAGTCAAACCTAGTTAATTCATGTCACTATCTATTTAAATACTTTATGATGGTTCATAATGAGTTTTTTATATCCAAATCATATCCTCCAAGAGTGTTAAATGAGGTGTGTAGTAAGGACCATTGTCAAGTACCGGGTAACGATAAAGTCCAGCTCAATATGATCATTTTGGAGTTATTAACCCCAATTACCTCTTTTATAGAGCCACATTCACTTTTATTTTCTAGATAAGGATATAATTTCATAGAAACCAATCTCTCTATAATTAAAAAAAATTCATATACATTTTTCTATACTTTGAATTATCCTTAGACTTATCCTTAGATATATCCTTAGGGATCTCTCTAAATTTTTCCCATCCTAGTTTACAAGGTTTAACTACACCTTGATCTGATACTGATTATAATTACCAAAACTTATAATATATAAATATTACTTCTTAATAGATGAATATTAATTACAAAATATAAAGATCTGCGCCGGTATTGTTTAGGTATATATACTTTAGAAACTTAGACACATAAACAGCTGGTTAATGAGTGAGTCACATCATCTCCCATTATGTTCTTCATAAATAGAATGAGTCTTATATATATCATACATAATACCTTTCATCATAAGTTATGGAAAGGAAAAAATAAGAAAGGTTAATTTCAGATGATCAGTAAGGGTAAACTAGATAGATATCAACATATCATGAGCATAAGGGTAAAAGAACAAGATAATAACAATTGAAACCCATACTTTTTATATATAGATCATAAACTTGTCTCATGTCATATATCTTGGTAATTAATAATACATGAATCATAATGAATCAAATAAAATTATTCATGAGAATATAAAATTGGTATAATACATAGATTTGTGGCATAAAAACAAAGAAAATCATTTCCTTAATAGACAGGTATCATTTCCAAAACTATCCTAGTAGAATAATTTCACTACCAAAATAATTGTAGAAGTCATGTTTCACTCACAAGACAATCATAGTGGACAATTTTTCTTTTATAAACTATGTTAACTCACAATTCAAGTTCTATTTATCTCATGATATATCAATATTTACCCAGTGCTTTAGAGGATGATAATGTTCCTAGATGTCACAAAATGATGATCATCCATATGTGTTCCACAAGATCATAAAATATTCATCATATTAGAACCAACAAATATAAATGGGGTTCATAAAAATTTCATCATAACATAACATGTACAAATGAGACTGGTTTCATAATAATTTCATCATTTCATCGAGGCATAACACACAAAAAAATTAGTATATTTCATAAGAATACTATCATGGAATAACCTGTGTAAAAAGAATCAAGTTTCATAAGAATTTTATCATGGTATAACCAATGAGAGAGGAAAGTATTTCATAAAAAACTTTTCATAATAAATACAAACCATATAGAGAAATAATAAATACAGTATCATTGTATTGTATCCTTGTTAATGATTAAGAAACATAAAATTCTTTCATCTTATATGGAAAATTATTTTTAAAGACAGCTTGTAACATTTCTTGTGGAGAATATTTTCAAATACACCAACCCTAGTATTCTAGAGACGGTTCCTCGCTTTATTACCTTGGAATCGATAGATGATTTAAATCCTAAAGCATTGATCAGTTTGGCAGTGTTGGAAACCAGATTACATACATGAACCTTTTTATAATTTAAAATATATAACACAATATAGAGAATCCATTTAGAGAACCAATATACTCCTTGATTAACCATTCATATATGTCATAATATATATATTAGCATCCTTGAAAAAATAAAACATAAGGGGTGATATCAGCTGATCATTAAGGGTAAGAATACAGTGGGATCGATTAACAATAATAATAATAAACATTAATGAATGCTGTGTAATTTAAACACATTCTATTTAAACATAATCTTCATATTAATATGGAAAGAATAAATGAAAATCTTATAATTCCATATAAATAATAATATGGTTATTATAATAATTAAATAATCACCTATAATATCTATAACTAATCTCAAAATGATGGAATTTATAATTTTGAACATCAAAAACATACCGCCAAGGCTTCGGTCAAGGCACTATACATAAACATGTACAGCCTCAGCCAATACCCAAACTAGTTTGACACATGAGACCTAAAGATGCATAGAGGGGCTATAGAAGGCCTCTCCCACCACTTAATATGTCCAATTAATTCCTTATATGAATGGGTCAAACCTAGACAACATAAACATTTATATTTAAAAATAGTATATAAAATGTGAATAATTTAACCATAAACCGTGAATGGTATCCAAATACCACATCCATAGTCAAAATGATCATAATCCATTCATAAAATCTATTACATGATATCATAAGAGATCAAACTCAATAAATAATAATATTTAACCAAGTATGTTGATATTGATTAAAATACTATAATAAAGTCATTAAAAATATCATTGAGGACGAAAACTTATTAAACCCATATAAAAATCACATTGAAATAAAAATAAAATTTTCTTTTAAAAATAACCATTTTCAGCACCAATATCAAAAAAATAAGGGATTAAGGTATTCATTTATAAAAATAGGTAACATTTAAAAGGAATCTAAAAATTAAATAATAGTCATGGTAGTGGAAACTTTACTGTCATCATGTATATTAATATAAAAAATTCATTTTTTTCCTTTTATCAAATTGTTCCGTCTAAAATGTATAAATAGATTCCTTTTGAAAACCGTTGAATGAAATTAAAAATAGACTTAAATTTTCCTTTATAATAATTTTTTATCCATATAAATAAATATTTAAAATAATATCAAGGATATTTACATGGATAAAGTCATTTGATAATTAAATCTTTACACATTCAAGGTGTCTGATACCACTTTGAACATTTAAATCATAAGCCTCATTAAATAATTAAATTTAAAAAACATTAAATAAAAATATAAAAGATAAATTGATGACATGATAAGTCAAAGGGGATGTATATACACCTCATATAACAATGTGGGTGTATAAAATCAAAGTATGCCTTAATGAAAAGGGATTGAGACGAAGTCCCTACCTTGTACTTTCCTTTAGTAGAATGTGATTTAACCTACTGTATAATGGTTTTAAGCATGTTATAAACATATAACAAAACCATATATATATTTTTGATATCATATATGATCTTATTATATTATTTTATCACCATTATGTGGATAATATTGCATTGTTACACTTGTTTCGAGTGTTAACAGCTTCATTTTCAAATGCATGTTTTTTATGAAAGTATCAGTTATTTTTCCAAGGATATATATCCAAAATTTTCATAATGTTAAAAATATCATATTTAACCATTAAAAATTTTAAATACTTTTAAAATTTTGGATATGTAAATTTAATTTCATCACACCGTGGGGATGGTAGGTCGTACGTACGCACAAGTGACTTTATCATTCCCTTAATAAGTGAAAGGATAAGGAATTTTATGGTATATTAATTTCTCTAGAGTCTATAGAATTTCATAATTATTATATATATCAATTATTTCCATCATTATACTCATCCAAGTAAATTTTTAATGAAAAATAGATTATGTTATGGCGTGGAGTTGGTAAGTCGTACGTACACACACGCGATGTTTTCATTTTTTATAGGATGGTTAAAAGGTGGGATAGGGTTGTCCCATAATAATAATAATAACGTCTCAGAATATATATGATACTAGATTTATTAGATAATCATTTAGAAAATATTAATATAAAGTAGAATAAAAATTAACTTTGATGAGTTAGTAAAAATGATTACCTCTTCTTCGGTGGACTTCTTTTAGATCACTTCTTAAGGGATCTAGGGTAGGTATGTTGGAGGCACCAAAACCTCCATAATGTGTATAGGTTGTTAGGAAGATAAATGTTCAGGTTTTGGTCAGGATAGAACACTCAAATTTGTGTTAGTAAGTGACGGATTTGGTTTCCTTTAATAATTGGGGTGAGGGGCAATTTTTGAAATCATAAAAATACTAAAATATAATAAAGCTATTCTAGAGCCAAAGACTAAAAATTGAAATATAAATGAATATTGAAAGAATATTTAGACCATATATTATCCCCTTTTAATTTATTTAATATTTCTATTATTTTTAAACAATTTAATAAAATATTAATTCAATAAAGTACCATTATTGTCAAATTTGTCACTATTAATTTAATTTGACATTAAATACATCAATAAAAAGTGAAATTTATAATATAATTCTTTAGGAAATATTTAATATATCATACAGCTCTATAAAATTAACTATTCATATTAAATCATCCAAAATATTTCAAAATTAGTATTATTAAAAGCAATTATTTTATTTTTCTATTCATTAAATAAATATTGTTTTAGTATTGAAGAAGCATTTAGGGTAATTATGTAATTTATAAAAATAAAAAATAAATTTATATAATTAAAATAATTCCATTAAAATAAAAATATACATTTAGGATCATTTATGTATTCATTTCTTCCCCATGTGGACACATAAAATATAATGAAAACAAAGAGAGTGATATTTTGTAATTATCATTGATTTAAATAATATACAAGATATTTTCCTGTAAAAGTGTCCATTAAACAACTATAATTATATATTAAGGTGATAAGGGTAGTTGACTATTCATCCACTAATTTTTGGACAAATTTTGTTTATGTTTATACCCTTATATTTTGGTTTTAACCCTTATTTAAACCCCTTAACTCTTACCATGACAACATGTGTTTTACTATTTATGAGTTAATATAGTTACTATAAAATGAAAAAAAAAAAATGAGTCATGGATGGAATTTTAAGCTTTATACCAATAATATGAGAGAATTTTATATTTTTATGAATTTTAGTTCATTTAATAAAATATTATTTAACATAAATATCATTAATAATAGTTTTGACCATATTCCTTAAGTAAATTTTTAAAAAAATCTCAATACACAATATAAATTATAAAAACAATTATTTAATCACTAACATGTCAAATTAATCCTTAAAATTCTTGTATGAAATTAATTATATCAAAATATATTTATTTAAATATATTTATTATCATTTATTTGATTCTTATAACAATTAAATAATTATTGCATCATCGTTGTGTCGCCGTTTAAGGTATTATTTTCTCAATAAATATTATGAATAAATTACCATGATGTATATAAACATTTTATATTTCTAAAAACTATTTATAGTGAAATATATCCCTTATATATCCCCATATTAAAAATATTTCACTTGTTAATAACAAAAGTGTGAAAAAATTGAATTTTTATTCAATATAATATTATAAATGTAATACCCTCATCCAAGTACATTTCGAAGGTTATAATTTCATACCAAGGATGTTTTTTGACAAACAAAACTTTAAAAATAAAATTAGGACATGTTTTTGGGAAATTTTATGATATTTATAATATAGTGTTTACCTTCAATTACAAGATTTACCATTAATTCTGTTAATTAAAAAATATTACTAAAGTTACTATTCATATAGCCCAAAAAATAAAAATAGACGTATTTACTAAATTTGGACCTTATGATTCCAAATACGAGACCAATGTTTCAAAATTCAACACACATAAATTTCCTAAATTAATTAAAAATTAATTTCACTGATAGAACGAGAAAATGAGTTTTTTAAGTAAAATCATTCAAGAGTTCATAATGTTTTTTAACCTATTTCAATGTGAAATTTATTCCAATGACCTTCATCGGACTGAATGATAAAACATTTATCTAATTATAATTCAAATCCATTAAAATATATTACTTGAAAACATAAATTATTTATGTGCAAAATCAATTTTCAATTAAAATGCAATATTTTTCACTATTCTTTAAAACATGAAACTTGTTAGAATAATACCAAAAATTCAGCCAAAGTAAATTTTGATATTCTTAATAAAATTATTAGTTTATTTTTTTCAAATATAATCAATAAAAGTTCCACAACTTGATTGAAAACAAGTTTTTCATCAAAACACAGTAAAAATACCTTTAGAACAATATAGCATTTTATACTTAAAATTGATTTTATTATTATCTTAAGTATATAAGACTTATTATATGAATTTAAAAAAAATTGAATTTATAAAATATATATTTTATTATTATCCTTAACTAATAGTGATTAATTTATTTTATTATGATAAAATATCATCGTGGGCATAAAAATAATTTTTTAATAAAAACACATCCATTATATTCAATTTGTATTTTAATTTACAATAAATTCATTTTATAGACATTTGTAAACTATATTTTCATAATTTAGTTAATCCACTTCATAATATCCAACTTATAATCTAGTGATGATATAATAATAGTTAATACTATATCCAAGGTATTTTAAGTTCAGTGTTGCGTGCAACATATACTATCGAAGAAATCGCATTTATTTAAGAAGAGATATATCATAAAATCATGGGGTGTTACATTCTCCCTTAATTAAAAAACAATTTCCTCACAATTTTAAATTTCACTTCAAAAATAAAAGGTTTATTCTTGAAAATTACTTTGTGGGAAACCCATATTATAAATAGGGTTAATAAAAAATCATATTAGTATAATGGAAAGGGAAATGAAAAGTTTACCACAAAATTAGGCTTTAGAATAGGGTAACATTTGTGGAAAGTGAAAACCATGACATGGAAGAGAAATCAAACCATCATCTTTTAGTGGAGAGTGTTATAGAACACAGTCATCAAAAATTCTACCAAAACAATTTCATAAATATGTGATGGGTTAAAGATTCCATTGATTTATTAGTAATAAAAATGAATGAATAGAGTTTTCATTCCAAATTCCTTTTCAATAGTCAAGGTATTATTTTACAATTGAGATAAGAAGTTGAGAAAATAATATTACTTAATTTCTTTCATGATCATATCATTTGTTTGTGTTTTGATATACTTTCACTCCATCTCTTGAACCAGGAAATGAATATTAAAGTTGAATGTTTCACACCTAAGTCACTTTAATGAATTATAAGATCAACTGGTCATTCCTTCAGCTTTTAATTTTTTACTAAAACCAAAATGGTTAGAACATTTTATTTAATATGATTAAAGAAAATTTAACTTCAAACAATAATATATAATGTTCAACTTAATCCATTTCAACCTTAAGACTCATCCAAAATACATCTGTTCAAATTCAGAGTTTAAAAATTTATAGGGTCTCTAAATTTCAAAAAACTAATAATAACATAAAATTATCCAAAAAAAAATAATGTATCTCTTATTATCACAAACCAAATATTTTATCACCTTAAAAACCTTAATGAAAATGATTATGCTTCCAAATACTTAAATAAAAATTATTGTATTGAAATCCTTCTTTACTTCTATAATTCATATAACCAGTGCATCATTGATAAAATTATCAAATGACCAAATTTTTTTAATCCAATCATAATTTCATTAATCATCCCTCTTCATATTTTGTAATATTATAATATTTTCCATGATAAATTAGCTTCCCCAATGATATATTCCCTAGACACTTGGGGAATTTATTTGTATAGTGTCCAACTTCGTTATAGATGAAAAACCGAATAGCAGTCTTCTCTTTATTCCCTTTGCATTCTTTTTTCTAGTGGCCATTTTCTATGTACATATAAAAATCTCCCAATCCTTACAATAATTTCACATGGTTATTCTTTCCACATTTATTACATATTATAAAATCTGTCTTTCTTTTATTTCCTTTATCCATCTTTTTACCCGTTGTACTCTTATTTTCATGCTTCCCTCCAAAACCATAATACTTGTAATATTGTTTCTTTATCTCATTATCACATTATATTATGTTCTAATATGATGATAAGGGTTGGTATAACAGTTTAATTTTAAATATATGCTTAGGACTATAAAATATATGATTACTTGTAATTTATTGGATCGCGTGCACTGGTGTGGTTTCCATTTCTTCCACTATGAGTCATTTCTAAATAACAGAATACACTATATAATGTTATGAATCATAATAGTTTGTAAATAAAATTTGAATTATCATAGCCATATCCCCTGGGAGTGTCAAATGAGCTTCATAGTAAGGCATTTCATCATGTACCGAGTTAAGCAGAGTCAGGCCCGATGCACCTTATCAGAGTTCTTACCCCTAGGTATATCTGTGAAAAAACCACACTATCTTGTAGTATCCAGACATGGACATACAGCTCGGAAGGAACAAAAAAATATCTACCTTACCGAAATTCTAGGATTTTATTCTATACGTATACTGAAATTTCATCTTAGGTTTATATTCCCAAATATTGGTTTTTTAAATCTAGTTTCCTAGGTTTCTACAAAACTTCCTCTTATACGAACTATAAAGACCCCAACCCCAATAACCTAGAGCCGGTGACTCACTTTATTGCATTAGAATATATAAAATATTTTAATAATAAATAATTAATTTTTTCATCATTTCTGGAAACTATATTACACACACAAACCTTGCATTAAAATTTAAAATATAAAACACATCACAGAGAATCCTTTGAGAGCACCAATATTCTCTTAGGTTAAACGTGCATATCAGTCATAATATACATCATGGAATCTGAGAGAAAATTAATCATAATGGGTGATCTCATATTCTCATTAAGGGTAAGCGTACAGTGGAATCTATTATGAAAAATAAGAATAAACATTAATAAATGATATGTAACTGAAACAAAATCCATTTAAACATAATCTTATGCATAATATAGAAATAAAAAATGAAAATCATATAATTACATATAAATAATCACATGGATATTATACAAATTAAATAATCACATGGAATTTAAATAACTAATGTCATAATAATGGAATGCATAATACCATACATCATAGATATATCATCAAGGCTTCGGCCAAGACACCATACATAAACAGGATAATCCTCAACCAAAACCCAAAAACGTTTTTCTCATTATACCTCCAGATTCTTTAAGGGGAAATAGTGGGTCCCTCCAATCACTTACTATAATTCCATTTCATTCTTAAAAATAAAAAGTTGAAACATAAAAAACATAAACATTCTAATTGAAAAAATAGTATATGAAATGTGAATACATTAATCATAAAGCATTAATAGTATTGAAATCGTACATCCATAGTCAAACTAATCATAAACCATTCAATAAAATGTGGTAGATGATATAAAAATAGATCAAACTCAATAAATAATAATATTCAACAATTGATTTTGAAATAGATTAAAATAATCCAATAAAATCATTAAAAAATTATTGATGATAAACACTAATTAAACCCATATGAAAATGACTTTTGTATAAAAATACCATCTTCTTTTAAAAATTAAAATTTTCAAAAAATTATATCCTAAATAGAAGGGAATAGGGTTTTCATTTATGAAAATTTTTAATATTTCAAAGGAATAAATAAACTAAATAATATTCATGGTGGTGGAAAAGTCATCATCAAAGTGTGCCTTAAGAATAGAACATTATATTTGTCTTTTGTCAAAACATTCTGTATAAAATTCATAAAATAATCCTTTTAAAAACATTTTAATGAAAGTAAAATTAGACATAAAATTTTATTTATAATCCTTTTATATCTATATAAATAAATATGTAAAATAATATCAATAATATTGATATAAAGAAAAGGATTTGATAATTAAATCTTTAAACATTCAAGGTGTCCCATACCACTTTGAACATTTAAATCATAATCCCCATGAAATAATAACATTTAACAAAACATTAAATTATAAGATAAAAAAATTAATGACATTATAAGTCAAATGGGGTGTATATTCACCTCATAAAAGAAAGTGGGTTTATAACAAAAAACTCTTCCTCAATAAAGGAGATTGAGACGAAGTCCCTTACCTTATACTTTACTTTAGTTTAATGTAATTTAACCTCATGTATAATATTTTTAAGCCTGTTATTAACTTATAATAGAACAATATACATATTTATGATATCATATATTATCCTATTATATTATTTTACCAACTTTATGTTGATAATATTTCATTTTTACCCTTTTTCTAGTGTTAACTGCTTCATTTTCCAGTGCATGTTTTGTCATAAAAGTCTCAGTTTTTTTAATATGATTTATCCTCTTAAATGATGGATATGGAAAATGAATCGCATCACACCATGGAGACGGTAGGTCGTATGTACGCACGACAGATCGTAGAATTTCATTAATGAGTTAAAAGATAAAGAATTTTTGGTATATTAATTTATAAAGAATATATATAATTTCATAAATATCATATATAACAATTATTTCAATCATTATACCCATCCAAGTCAAGTGGGAATGAAAAACAGATTAGACCACGGCATGGAGACGGTAAGTCATCTCTGTGCACGTGCAGTGTTTTCGTTTTTCGTACAATTGATAAAAGGTGGAATATGGTTATACTGTAATCATAATAACATAATATATATATATATATATATTGAATTTATTACTTTATCATGGAAACAAATCATAAAGATAAGGTATAAGAATAAATGAACATGAATGAGTTAGTGAAAATGATTACCTCTTCTTCGGTGGACTTCCTTTAGACCTCTTCTTAAGGGGTCTAGGGTAAGTATTTTGGAAGAACCAAAAACCTCAAAAACTAGGATATGGATGTTGGTAAGATAAATGGATAGGGTTTGGTTGAGATAGAAGTCTCAAATTAGTGTGAGGAAGTAGGGAGGTCGTGCCCTTTTATAATTGAGGTGAGGGGTAGTTTTGGAAATCGTAAAAATGTTAAAATATAATAACCCAAGTCTAGAGACAAAGACTTCCAAATATACTATAAATTAATAGGGGATGAAATGTTAGACAATATATTATCTCATTTTATGTTATTTAATATATTTTTTATTTTTAAATAATTTAAAAAATATTAATTTAATAATGTACAATTATTGTCAAATTCATTATTATCCATTTAATTTGACTTTAAATACATCAAAAAATAGTGGGATTTAAAATATCATGATTTAAAATAACTCTAATATATATTAATGATCTATAAAATTCATTATAAATATTTTATCATCCAAAAATTTTAAAAATTAATATTATTAAAATTAATTATTTTATTTATCTGTTAATTAAATAAATATTGTTTTAGTATTGAAGATTCTTTTATGGAAATTATATAATTTCTAAAAATTAAAAAAAATATAATTAAACTAATTTAATTAATATAAAAATATACTTTTATTTTCCTTCATTTATTAATTTTCTTTATGTGGACACATAAAAGATATTAAAACCAAAGAGAGTCACATATTGTAACTATATTCTTTTTAAATAATATATAAGTTATTTCCATTGAACAGTGTCCATTAAACAACTACAATTAGACATTAAGGTGATAAGGTGATAATAATATACATCCAATAATTTTTGGATAAGTTTTGTTCATGGTTATACCCTTATATTTTTGTTTTAAACCATATTAAACCCTTCAACTCTTACCGTGACTAGAGGTGTTTTTAATATTTTATGGTTAATATAGTTACTATAAATTTCCAAACAACCCATAAATAATTCATGTATGAAATTTGAAACGTTAACCCAATTATTTTTCTTAATTTTAGATTTGATAAATTTTATATCATTTAATAAAATATTATTTATCGTAAAATATCATTAATCTCAATTTTGATAATATTCCTTAGCTGAAAATTTAAAAAATATTAAAACATAAGTTAAATTCAAACCAATACTTTTAATTCATTATTAAAATTTTAAATTCATCCATAAAAATTTTGGATGCCTTTATTTATGTTAAGTTATATTTACTTTAATATTTTAAATATCATTTATTTGATTCTAATATTAATTAAACAATTACTACATCCTCATTGTGTCACCATTTTTGAAAATTATTTTATCACTAAAATTTACAAATAAATTACCCTGATTTAAATATATATTTTATATTTTAAAAACTGTTTATATAAAAAAATATCCCTTATATAACCCCATATTAAAAATATTTGACTTTGAAAAAACAAAAGAGTGAACAAAATTGACTTTTCTGTGAATATAATATTATAAATGTCATAATCTCATATAAGTGGCTTTCAAAGGTTATAATTTATGCCTTATGATGATTTTTTTTGAAACCCACTCAAAAAATAAAATTAGGGTAGGTATTAGTGATATTTTATAATATTTATAACATAGCGTTTACCTTTAATTTCCAAATTTACCCTTTACCGTGGTAATAAAAAAATAACACTAAAGTTTCTATTCATATTGTCCAAAAAATAAAATAGATCTATTTAATAAATTTGTATCTTATGATTCAAAATATCTAATCCATTTTTCAAAATTCAAAACACATAAATTTCATAAATTAATTAAAAATTAATCTCCTTGACGGAACTAGAAAATGGGTTTTAAAATTAAAAACATTCAAAAGTTCATACAGTTTTCATACCTAATTTCAAGGTGACATTGATTAAAATTATCATAATTGGATTAACTAATAAAAACTTGATATAATTATAGTTTAAAACCGTTCAAAAATAAAACTTAACACCATAAATTATTTAGACAAAAATGTCATTTTAAATTAAAATGTATCACTTTTCCCTATTTATCAAAACTTGAAACTTGTCATAAAAATATAAAAAATTAAACCAAAGTAAATTTTGATATTGATAATTAAAATAACAAGTTTATTTTTTCAAATCTAGTCTATGAAAGTGTAAAATTTTATTTTAAAACAAGTGTTCCATTAAAGGGAGGCAAAGCAGCCTTTAAAAAAATATAGAATTTTATGCTTACAATTCATTTTATTCTTATCTTAAATCTATCAAAATTATTGGATAAAATTAAACACATTTTTATGAACATATAAAATATATATTTCATTAATATATTTCACTAATAGTGTTTAATTAAATTTATTATTATAAAATACCCTTGTGGGTATAAAAATACTTTTGTAATAAAAACCTATCATTTATATTCAATTAGTTTTTATTTTCATTTCCAATGAATTAACTTTAAAAACATGAATAAACAATATTTTAAAATTTTAGTTAATACTATTAATATTATCTATCTTAATGTATAGTGCTAAAATAATAATATTTAATACTATATTTTTATTCGTTTAAGTTTGGTGTTGTGTGCAATGTGTATTATCTATGAAATTGAATATATTTAAGAAGAGACATATCGTAAAATCATAGAGTGATACAATACCCATTTCGCTTTGAAAATAGCTTTTACATATAAAAAAATAAACTTTTGTGAAATCCTTTTCTTTGAAAATAACATTGGAAACTTATAAAGGAAGCATTAAACCCATTTAATATAATTCATAAGGTAAATAACCTTCCAGCTTTTAAAAAAAATTCAAAAACAAAAATCATTTTAAAAATCAATTTCCTGGAAAATAAAATTTTAAAAAATATAAATGAATATTTCAATAAAATAATTTTCATTATTGTGGAAAATAATTTTCATACCATATTCATTTAAAAATATTCGTTTCACATTTTTGGTAAAATCCAAATGGGCCTTGTTTTGAAAATGACATGATGATTCTGTTAAAAATATTTTTTAAAAAAGAAAAAAATGGATAAAAATTTCATTAATAAAGAAATTTAAAATAATGGAAAAAATTAATTTTTTTTAGAAAACATGGATTTTGATGAAAAGGGATTTCTAACGAAATAGAGAAATAAAGTCCTTTTTTATTAAAAACATTTTATCAATCATTTTAATTACCAAATAGTGTAAAAAATGTATTATTACATGAAATAGTTCATTAATAACTATATTAGAAGAAAATATAGTTATTTTAAGAGATAAATATCAAATAATTCCCCCAAAATAGACTTACATAGAAATAATCCCGAATAATGATGAGATTGTGAAATAAACTCTTACCACTTTGGAAACATCTAAAAATTAAGCCCCGTGAAAGAATTAAATTAATTAAAACTTAAAATATCATCAATAGATGTATATTCATGATATAAAATGTAAAAATGGTAGTATATACACCTCATTAAATAATATATGTGAAAAATACAACATATGTCTCGAAGAAGGAAAATTGGGACAAAAAACCCTTAAGGATTTGGTAACATTTAAACATTAAACCTCATGAAAGAGAGATACTGAAATGGATATGTAAATACCCATAATTTTCTGTACAATAATCAGAAAATATATTCATCGGAAGTATATACACCAAGAAAATAAGATAGGTTTTGAATATGGTATGTGTCTCAAAAAAGTAAAAAGTGAGATGGAAATACCTTACCTTAAGTCTCGACTTTCGTCATAAATGTTAAAACTCATGTATAATAAATATAATTTTATTATACATCCATTACATAGACATAATTACATATATATATATATATATAATTCTATATATGATTTTCTTATGACCTTTTATTACCCATTTATTAAAAATTCAATATCAAAGTCATGTTTTGAGTAATAATTACTTTGTTTTTTTATTGTGTTTTGATTTGTATTTCTTTTATTCCCCTAATTTGACCATGGATACATAATATATATAATGTTATAAATGATATAAATATAATTTAAATTCATTATATATTTCTTTATAGTAATCTATTAAAGTTATATATAGAATATGAAATACATGGTTCATAGAGACGGTTGGTCATACGTACTGACGAACACTATTTCCATTTTTTGGATATATGAAATGAAAGAAAAGTAAAAAATATATTAACATAAAAATTCATTTTTAAGTCATATATATCAAATATATTCAATAAATTTATCCTAATTACCTTATATGAAAATATTTAGTGAAAAATGAATCATGTCGATTTTCAAGGCGGTAGTCTATCGTACACATGAACGACGTTATCTTATCCACCACAGAATGGAAATTAAGAATGTATATGTGATATAATAATTAAAAAAGTATAATTATGTACAAAATTATCACTTATATTCTTTTAATTTATCATTATTATTATCTAATTAAATCAGAAATGAAAACCATATCACTTCGGTTCGTGACGCGGTAGTCTGTCATACACACGAGTGACGTTATTGTTTTCCCAATGGGTTTTGAGATAAGAATTTATATATTTAATTATAATTAAATTGGTAAAATAATATCATAAATATAATATATAAATAGTAAATCCCTCATTATACCTATCCATGATAAGTGGTTACGGAAAATGAATTACACCAGTTCGTGAGACGGTAGTCTTCCATACATACGAATAATGATTTCATAACACATTTATTAGAAGAGGAAATGGATATAGGTCATAAAATTAACATAAATAAATATATGCATGTTTAATATACTTAGGTTTTTATATCAACAAGTTTTTATATGAAACTATTTGGAGGAGGAATAAATAAAATAAAATGCTAAGGGACGTTTCCTCTTCTTTAGAAAACATCTTTTGGTTTGAACCAAATGCATTCCAATGTTGGATTTCTGAAAAAACAAAACAATAATTATATGATAATAGTATAGAACTAAGTAATTTATTTGGGTATTTATTGGATAAACCAATATGTTTTGGAAGTGTTGAGAAGAGGGGATATAGGGCGGCCTTTTAAAATTGATGTCCGTGGGACACTTGTGATTTAAGAAAAGAAAAAGGTGTACACATATTTTTTACATGACAAAAGTCTCCAAAATGGGCCATCCTCAAACCTATAAGATATAATGTATAAATAGGGTCATAAAATTAGTTTTTTACAAGTTTTAGGTCATTTTTAATCCTTAACTCTTATAAGGACTTAGCCTTAAACATTACTTAATCTTAATTTAAGTTAATAATTCATTTAATAATTCACATTGAGGATCTTTTCAGGTCTATAGTTTTAGAGTATTAGGCCATAACTATTACATTACATCTCAAAAATTACAAAGTAGACACTTCTAATCAGTATCCATTTTTTCATAAAATAAATATCCTTAAAAGAAAACAATAATTGTTTTCTTGATATAAATATTCTTGAGTTCTTAAATTATCTTACCCAACCTTATACCCTGTGAAAACATGTTAAAAAACCTGGAATGGGCATAAAAATCCCACTAAGGTTAATAAAATAAATAAAGAAAACATTTTTTCATCAATACATACAAAACATAAGATCTTTAACATACCTCGTGAAATCATAATATTTTTGAATAACAAATAGAAATAAAAAATCATAAAGGTAACTTGTGGAATCCATATCAAACATACATTGGAGAATTCACAGATATTTAGGGAGTTAAATTTGGAATAATCATCATATTATATTCCCCAAATCTCTTAGGATAAATATTAATGTTTACCTCTGTCAAGTTACCCAATGCATTGGAGAGCTATCTCGGGTTCACCCGCCCTAGGTTTATCATGGAACCACCCATAAACGTAAACAATTCCCAATAACCATAACATATTCATAATACATAAAACAAGAATAAAGTAAAGGTAATAGTTCCACATTGAGATCACAATATATCATTTCTAGATAATGACTTAATCAATTCATTATCAGACCACTTTAAAAACCATTTAAAACATTTAATAATGATATTTTTGAATCAAAGTATCCCATACCACTTTTAAGAATTTGAAAGAAATTTTAATTTCAAAACATTCACGTAAATATAAATAAATACTTAAAACCATTTTTAAAACATGGACATTAATGAGAATTATTTAGAAGAATAATTCTTTAAAATATTAAAAAATGATATTTTAGTAAAAGAGTTCTTAACCAAATGAGAGACTCTTGAACACAAATAATTAAGGAATCACCTTAATAAAATTTTATAATATCACGATAACAAATAGATTCATGATATAATATGTCAAAGGGAAGTATATACACCATATAAAAGTGAATTGGTGTATAAAAACAAATAAGTCTCAATAGAATGTAAATTGAAACAAAGTCCCTTGCAAATATCATATCCATAGATTACGAACAAATCAATGACATAATTATGTGTGAACAATACAAATACAACAAATATAATAGGATATTAAGTGTAAAAAAACATATTAAATTCACACATATTCATATTATGAAATAATCAAGAATTATAAGTTTAACCCAATGAATTGAAATTGGGTAAAGAAGTTCTCTTATAGAAATTCGACAGCCTAACAGTGTCGCTTTAAAAATTCCGAAAAAGAGTTGATTAGAAAGAAGAGGTTATCTCATCACTTTTACATAAAATGTACATCAATAAGGATATATAATTACATGTCCCAACATAAGATAATGGAAATTGAAATACATAACATAAAATAAGTCTTTGACTAAAAGAGGAAGGTGAAAGGTTCCCTTACCGATTTAGTAACTTACGAAACATACACCCCATGAAAGAAGGATCATAAAATGAAGATGTAAATACCCATGAATAAAATTATATTACATGAAAAATAAAATCATGTGTAGTACATAAACCACACAAAAGGAAATAATGGAAAATATAGCATGAATCTCACGGGAATAAAAAGTGAGATGAAAACAACTTACCACGTTGTAATCAATCGTGTCATGTGAAAAAAAGTTAATAACCACAAAATTAATCACATAATACCATGAATATAAATAGAATAATTATAATATATATCAAATGTTAGTACAAAATATACCACATGCAATAAATAAGTGCTCAGCAATGGAAATCTCACGAAATTAAAAGTGAGATAAGAAACCCCTAACCTCGTCTCTAACTTGACTCGTATGTTCTGTATTCTTCCTGAATAATAAAATTATTGTAATTTCTACTTCCATAAGAAAAATTTTAAAGTTTATTATTCCTTTTATATCACTTATTTCCTTTCTATAACAATTTGTTAATTATTTCAGTTCATATCGGACATTTTGTCAATGTGCAGAACTTTAGTAAAAATGAACTTGTTATAATTAAAAAATTTCCATGTGGTCAAAATTACATTATCTCTAGAATTATATTCATGATTTAGATATAATATATATCATATAAATATATTATATATTTATTTATAATATTCCATATAATTTGGAGTTAATAAATGAAACACATCGTTCAGGGTGACGGTAAGTCGTACGTACGCATGAATGCTACTTTCATTTCTATTTTATATTTTTTTAAAACATAATAATGAATAGGTATATTATAATTCCAGTATAATATATATGTCATGTAATTAAATTAAATCCATCTTTTATATGTTCCATGTATAGAAATATTGAGTCATATCACTTTGAGGGGGCGGTAGTCCACACTTCCTCAAATATAATTAACATATTTACCCATTATGGAAACCATAAAGGTATGATATAAATGAAAAATACATAAGTATAGAGACAATATAAATATATTATATATCACATGTAAATACATTTCCATCTTAATGGCCACCATAAGAGGTGGTAGGAGAAGTTTGAACAATCATCGTTTCGTGAGGCAGTAGTTCGTCGTCCACAAAAACAGTATAATCTTTACCCATTAGATGGGGGTGTGTGTAAGTGTAGTTTCAATCCTTCTCATATAAAAAACTTTTTATTTTTAGGATAATTTTTTTGTTATAAAATAAAGTAATAAAAATATTTTAGGGGTTAGAGAAGTAAAATAAAAGAAAATAACTAAAGAGAAGATGTTACCTTTAAATCGTGTAACTCCCTTTGGTTTAAACCAAAATGATTTCTTGAAGTGCCTTATGCCTAAGGTAAAGCTTCTAGGTGGAATAGAGGAATCACAAGAGATTATTTGGGTAGATATTGGAAGATATAAGGGGCTTTAGAGGTGTGAGTAATGGGTTAGAGGTGAGGGCTCTTTATAAGGGAGAGGAGGGGCAATTTAGGACAGTTTTCAAATATTATTTTATTATATAATGCTTTTCGGTTTCTAAAGTTCAAAAACTCATTAAAGTAGAATTTAAGATGGCTCTTGTTTGAAATAAAATCATCCAATAATAATTGGACTAGTTTGGGATATTGTTTTTATTTTTATAATTTTATTTATTAAAATCATCCATTAATGAGGTAAACATTGAATCATTATTGTGTCATAAATAATTTTATTTATTTGATGTCTTAAAATTATAAAAAAATAACATGATGTAGGAAATAATTTTAGATTTCAAATGAATATTTATAGTCTAAGAGATAACTTATATAACCCAATGTAAGAATTGATTTACTAAAAGATATATGTTTATGTCATTTTTGTCATTACATAAAATTAATTAATATAAAGTGTCATTATCCCTCTTAAGTGGCACCATGGGGTCCCAAAATCGACCCAAAGATTCTCATTGTCGGAAATATATCAACCAATAGGATTATAACAAATGTTAGGGTAATTTAATATTATTATATTATTATTTTTATCTTGAATTACCCTATTTACCTTAAACAGCGGTTAATAAAAGTCAAAACTTACTATACATAAAAAATTATTTTCATCTTATTGAACCACATTTTACTTAATAATAACAATCATTTATGTCATATTTTCGAAATTCAGTTCACAAATGCGATAATATTTCATTTAAATGAAAAAGTCGGTTTTTTAGCTACTATTCAGTGGTTTCACTATTCATAAAAAATTGAAGTTTTTCAGAAAAATAACTAAAATTCAGCCTAAAATATATTTGATATTCTTAATTCAAAAAATATGTATATTTTACCAAATTCAAAACATAAAATTTTCACTAATTAAATTAAATTAATTCTCGTTGTCAAAAAAATCATGTTTTTTAAGAAATAATAAGTATCAAAAGATTGACACTTGTTTATGTCAAATTTCAAAGTGAAATTTCCTCCAATGACCAACATTGGATTAAATGGTATAAATTTAATCCAATTACACTAAAAAAAACTTAAAAATATAATCTAACTATATAAATATATTATATTAAAAGGCATCTTTTAATTAAAATGCATTATTTTTTCACTATTCATTTAAAAATGATTTTAATCAGAAAAATACCAAAAATTTACCCAATGTAAATTTTGATGTCCCGATTCTAAAGAATAACTTTATTTTGTCAAAAACAACATATAAAAGTGAAAAAAACTATATTTAAAGAAGGTTATCCATCAAAAGGTGGTAAATTGACCCTTTAAAGAATATTTGAATATTTATGCCTAAAATTAGATTCATTCACATTTTAAGCCTCTAACTTTTATTAGATAAATGTAAAAACATTTAAGAAACATGTGTAATCATAATATGGTTAGTTCTATTCATTCTCACCAATACAATGGCTATACGTTAACTACCATTTAAAATAATATTATATTATTATTATTTAGTATGACCCAACGTTGTGTGCAATGTATGATTTCAAAGAAACTCGTTGTTGCGTATCAGGTATGCCATCAAACATAGCATTCCCTTTAAAGTAAAATTAATATTTAATTCAAAAATATTAATAAATATGAAAATTTATTATTCTTTATTTACTTGGGATGGTACATCCTTCCCCCCTTTTAGAAATTGTATCCTCGTAATTTTAAAATTGGGCTTGGAAACATCATTAAAATTCTCACATCAGTAAAAGAGTCAATAAAACTATCACTTTAAAAGAAAGAAAGAGAAGTAAAAAGATCACCCAAGATAACCCATACAAGGATTCCATGAAGACATGGATATGGAGGAGAAACTAAGTGTCAAGTTCTGATGGAGGGTGATAGAAAACATGATTAGGATAAAGTTAACCACCAGAAAATCACAAACATGTGATAAGTTAAACAGTCTTTCGTTTCCCAGTAAGAAAACGTAAACGGCCAAAAATTTTTTGTTTTAAGTTCTTTTTCATAAAGTTGTAGAATTTTTTAATGATATTAACTAAGGACATAAGGAAATATACTTATTTTTCAAGTAGAGTTTCATCCTTTAATAAGTTTCTACCAAAAACTCATCCTTTCTCCAAATGATGAGTTTTCAAGATGACTTGTTCACATCTGAATTGAAAGAATCAATTTCTATAGAATCACATAATCCACAAAAGATGAACTATATATTTTCCCTATCTTTAGACATTAACTAAAACCAAAATAGTTAGTACAAATCAGATAATCCCAAAATAGGATAATCCATTAAAAAAGAAATACTACTCTTAATCTTCAAAATTCATAAAAAGTATCCAAAGTTCAAGAAAGACCATTCAATATACAATTTACCTTAATATTCTTCAAAATAATCCAAACTAATATTGAAACGCAAAACTTAGATGGACTTAATCACATAGTCTTGCACAGTAAATCTTAATATTTATCTCCAAAAACATCAACTCTTAAAGTCTCATACATAAGTATAATTAACATAATCACATATTCTCTATGATAGGTTAATCATTTCCATAAATAACCCAAATCACCTTATGTTCAAAATAAAAACATAGATTCTTACAAAATAATATTTCAACCATTACTCCACAAATTAAACCCCATAGTATTCTATTTTCCTCAATCATATAGTGTTCCCAAAAGAGAGAATGTCTTCGAAAATAACCATTATCACTTAATCAATAAATAATTTTCCCACACTAAGGATGTCCATTTGATAAAACATAATATCCCTAATCAAATTATTCTTGATCCATAAAATTATTTAACTAAAAATAATTAGTCATACTAACCAGGGTCTTTACGTTGTCTGGTGGTAGGAGATAAATCTCAATCACACTTTGATTTTGGGTTCGATTCTCATTTTTTTGTCCTACATGAAGGGTTGTCACACGGACTACATGTTGTCCTTTTTAAAAAACTATATAATTTTATAATATTCCCAAAAATGAGATAAATTCCTTAAAAATAACCTAAATATATTTTATCCTCAAATGTTATCTAATACCTTTCAGTTTTCACCCCAATATGTAGTAACCATTTATCACCTCTAAAATAACTATGACCCATTCTAATGTTCTAACCATTATTTTTATGTCAATTGTTCTTAAATAAGACCCTAACCACTAAAGTTATCTAAATCGACCATCGATACCAACTATAAGGACTCGGCCTTAAGAATTACTTAATCTTGAATTAAGTTAATAATTCACATTCATGATCTTTTCAGGTTTAGTGTTTTAGAGAATTATGCCATAACTATTACATTAAATTTCAAAAATTTCAAAGTATACACTTATACTTAGTATCCATTTATTCATAAAATAAGAAATAGTAAAAGAAAACAATAATTCCTTTCGTGATATAAATTTTTTGAGTTCTTCTTTCCTCTTACCATGAATTGTACCCTGTGAAAAACATTTCGAAAACTTGGTATGAGCATAAAACGCTCAGTAAGGGTTATAAAATAAATAAAGAAAACATTAGTTCATCAATATATACAAAACAAAATCTCTTTAATATACCTCGTGTAATCACAAAATTTATGAATAGCACATAGAAATCATAAATCATAAAGGTATATTTTGGAATCCATATCAAACATACATTGTAGCTTTCATATCTATGTAGGTATTTACATTTTGAATACCCATCACAGTATATTCCCTAAATCTCTTAGGCGAAACATTAATGTTTAGCTTTGTCACGTTACCCAATGCATTGGAGACCTATCTCAGGCTCACCAACCATAGGTTTATTATAGAACCACCCGTATATGTAAACAATGGTTAATAACCATAACATATTCATAACACATAAAACAAACATAAAGTAAAGGTAATGTTTCCACATCATAATCACAATATATAATTTCAAGATATTGACATAATCAATTCTTTATCAAACCATTTTCAAAACAATTTAAAACATTTAATAAAGAGATTTTTGAATCAAAGTGTCATATACAACTTTGAAGAATTTGAAAGAAATTATAATTTCAAATCATTCATGTCCATATAAATAAATCCATAAAATCATTTTTAAAACATGGAAATTAATTAGAAATATTTATAAGAATAAATATTTAAAACATTTAAAACTACATTTTAGTTAAAGAGTTCCTAACCAAATGAGAGACACTTGAATAAAAATAATTGAGGAATAACTTTAATAAAAGATTATAATATCATTAGAATAAAAATATTCATGATATAATATGTCAAAGGGCTGTATATACACCATATAATAGTGAATTGGCATATAGCAACAAATAAGTCTTAATGAAAAGTAAATTGAGACAAATTCCCTTGCAAATATCATATCCTTACATTAAGAAAAAACCAATGACATAATTATGTGTGAATGTTAAGAATACACCCAATATTAGTGGATATTAATTGTAAAAAAATCAGAGTAAATTCAAACATATTCATAGCACAACATAATCAAGAAGTATAAGCTTAACCCAAAGAATTGAAATTGGGTTAAGAAGTTCTCTTAAAGATATTCGATAGCCTAATGGCGTCGCTTTAAAAATTCAAAAAATGAGTTGATGAGAGAGAA
Source organism: Viscum album (assembly GCA_963277665.1). Taxonomy (NCBI): domain Eukaryota; kingdom Viridiplantae; phylum Streptophyta; class Magnoliopsida; order Santalales; family Viscaceae; genus Viscum; species Viscum album. Next base: position 910,247,354 of record OY728162.1, on the reverse strand, counting down.
GAGTGTCTCTAATAACTTTTATATAAAATTTACATAATTAAGGATATGTAATAACATATCCCAACATAAGATAATGGATATTAAAATACATAACATAAAATAAGTCTTTGACTAAAAGAGGAGGGTAAAAGGTTCCCTTATTGATTTAGTAACTTACGAAACATACACCCCATGAAAAAAGAATCATACAATGATGATGTAAATACCCATAAGTTAAATTATATTAAACAAATAATACAATCATGGGTATTACATCCACCACAAAAAAGGAAATTGTGTAAAATGTAGCATGAATCTCACAAGAATAAAAAAATGAGATGAAAACCCCTTACCACGTTGTAATCAATCGAGTCATATGAAAAAAAGTTAATAACCACCAAATGAATCAAATAATACCATGAATACAAATATAATAATGATAATATATATCAAATATAATTTCATAATACACCACATGCGATAAATAAGTGGTGAGTAATGGAAATCTCACGGAATTAAAAGTGAGATAAGAAACCCCTTACCTCATGTCTGACTTGACTCATATATTCCGTGTTCTTCCTAAATAATAAACTTAAGTTAATTTATACTTCCTTAAGAAAATTCTTCCTTTTTATTATTCCTTTTATATCACTTATTATCTTTTTATAACAATTATTTAATTATTTGAGTTTATATCGGACATTTTGTTGATGTTCGGAACTTTAGTCAAAAATGAACTTGTTATAATTAAAAATTGACCATGCGGTAAAAATTAAATTATCACCAGAATAATATTCATGGTTTAGATATAATATATATAATATATATAGAGTGTATATGTATTTATAATATTCCATATAATTTGGAGTTAATAAATGAAATGCACAATTCAGGAAGATAGTAAGTCGTATGTACGCATGAACGCAACATTCATTTCTATTTTATATTTAAAAATAATAATACATAGGTATATTATAATTAAATTATAATATATATGTTTTTAAATTTATTTAAATCCATCATTTATACATTCCATTTATGGAATGAACGAGTCATATCACTTTCAGGTGGTGGTAGTCCGTACTTCCTCAAATAAAATTATCATATTTACCCATTATGGAAACCATAAAATTATGATATAAATGAAAAATACAGAAGTATAAAGACAATATAAATATAATATATATCACAGGTAAATACAGTTCCATATTAATGGCCACCATAAGAGGTGTTAGGAGAAGATTGAACAATCATCATTTTGTGAGGCAATAGTTCGTCATCCACAGAAACAGTATGTTCTTTACACATTAGATGGAGGTGTGTGTAAGTGTAGTTCGAATAATTCTCATAAAAACAGTCTAGTGTATTGAGTTTAATTTTTTTATTATAAAATAAAATAATAAAAAGAGTTCAGGGTTGGATAAGTAAAATAAAAAAATAACTTAAGAGAAGACGTTACCTTTAAATCGGGTAACTCCATTTGGTTTGACCCCAAAGTATTTTTTAAGGTGTATTCTGCCTAAGTTAAGGCATATAGGTGGAAAAGAGGGATCTTGAAAGATTATTTTTTTAGAGTTTGGATAATACAAGGGGCTTGAGAGGTGAGTAATGGTTTTGAGGTGAGAGATTTTTATAAAGGGGAGGAGGGGCTCTGTAGGAATGTTTTGAAATCTTATTTTATTATATAATGATTTTAGGATTCTAAAGGTCCCAAACTCATTAAAGTAAAAGATAATATGACTCTTATATGAAATAAAATAATCCAATAAGAATTTAATAGTTTTTGGATATTTTTTATTTTTTATAATCTTATTTATTTAAATCTTTTATTAATTAGGTAAACACTCCATCATTATTTCATCAAAAATAATTTTATTACTTGATGTCTAAAAATAATAAAAAAATACCATGATGTAGGAAATCTTGTTATATTTCAAATGAATATTTATAATCTAAAATATAACTTATATGACCCCATGTAAGAATTTATTTACTAAAATATATATGTTTGTGTCATTTTTGTCATTATTTTAAATTAATTAATATAAAGTGTCACCTTTTGTCAAAAACAATTAATATAAAGTGTCATTGTCACTCTTAAATGGCTCCATGGGGTCCCAAAATAGACTCAAAGATTAAATTGTCGGAAATTTATCAACCAATAGGATTAGGACACATTTTAGGGTAATTTAATATTATTATAATATTATTTTTACCTTGAATTACCCTATTTATCTTTAACTGTGGTAAATAAAAGTCAAAAGTTAATATTCACCAAAAAATATTTTCATCTTATTGAACTATGTTTTACTTACTAATAACAACCATGTATGTTTTACTTTTGAAATTCTGTTTACAGAAGCGGTAAAATTTCATTTAAATGAAAAAGTCGGTTTTTTAACTACTACTCAATGATTTCACTATTCATCAAAAATTGAAGTTTTTCAGAAAAATACCAAAAAATAAACCTAAGATATATTTGATATTATAAATTAGAAAATTATGTCTATTTTACCAAATTAAAAACATATGAGTGGAATTAATTAATTTAAAATTAATTCTCATTGTCAAAATAAAACGCATGTTTTTAAGAAATAATAACTATCCAAAGATTGTCAGTTGTTAATATCCAATTTCAAAGTAAAATTACTTCCAATGGCCAACATTGGATTAAATGGTAAAAATCAATTCTAATTAAACTTAAAAACCTATTATAAAGATAATCTAACCATATAAATAAATTATATTAAAAAGAAGTTTTGAATTAAAATACAGCATTTTTCACTATTCATTAAAAAATGAATTTTATCAGCAAAATGACAAAAATTTTCCCAAAGAAAATTTTTATTTCCCGATTCAAAAGAATAATATTATTTTGTCAAATATATTATATAAAAGTGACAAAAACTAGTTCTAAATAGGTTACACCATCAAAAGGTAGTAAATCAACCTTTTAAAGAATATTAGAGTATTTATGCTTAAAATTAGATTCATTCACATTTTAAGCCTCTAGATTTTATTGGATAAAAGTAAGATAATTTATGAAATATGTTTAATCATAATATGGTTAGTTCTGTTCATTCCTTCCAATACAATGGCTAGACGTTAACTACCATTTAAAATAATATTATATTATTATTTTTCAGTATGACCCAACGTTATGTGCAATACAAGATTTCAAAGAAACTCGTTGTTCCGTAATGGGTATGCCATCAAACATAGGATTCCTTTTAAATTAAAATTAATATTTAATTCACAAATATTAATAAATATGAAAATATATTATTATTTATTTACTTGGGATGTTACATCTCTTTTATTTAAACCCCAGGTAAACCCATTTTTACGTTTACCATGGTAAATAATTTTTACTATTTTTACTATTAATTATGGTAAAACATTATGTTGAACTTAATATATAATATATATTGTTATGATTCAAAATATTTAATTTATTTTAAAATTCCATTCATAAAATTAAAAAAATAAAATAAAATTAATCCCACAAACATGGTGAGAAAGCGGGTTTTCAAGGAAAAATGTTCAAAAGTTTACAAAGTTTCTATATCAAAATTCAATATAAAATTGACTTCAATGAACTAAATTGTAATAATAGATATATAATTAAACAAATTTTTTAACTTCCCGCCTTTAATAAAGGTATATACCGTTAGGTTTTCATGTCCAAATCCTTAAAGAATCTCAGAGTGTGTGACCGCGCACCCTATTGCGGGTCCTAGGAAGCTATTTAAATTAATTAAATAATTGCTCGAGCCTTATGTAAATTTTTACATCACGCCATAGCACAAATTTCAGGATAAAAATAATTAAAATGAATAAAAATATTAAAAATAAATCTTAAGGAAGTGAAAAATAATTTAAAAATAAAATAAAAATAAATAATAAAATAAAAACTGTTGGAGAGAAATTAAAATTGATTAAAATGGGATAAACAAATTTTATATAATTATTTTTTTCCTATAATTGTATTTCATTTTTTATCTATTTATTTTTTAGGTTCCTTTTTCTATTTTTCAGTTTTTTTTCTTTCCTTTTCTGTTTTCTTTTATTTTCTCTTTCTCTTCCCCCCCCCCCCTCTCTTGTGTGTGGTGCACCTCCCCCTACTAGGTGGTGCGTACCACCCTCTTCCTCCTTCGGTTGATCACCGCAACCTCATTTATCCTCCAATTTTGATGTCTTCTAGTGTGTTGCGAAGCTCTCAGTATGGCTAACCTCATGCACCAAGAATCGTTTGATATCTTTCCAAATCTGTCATGCGATCTTCATTGGAAGTATTTTACCTGAAATGGATATTTTTCTAAAATCATCTAATTTCTTATGTTTTAGGTCAAATCAAAGAGTTATATTGATCATATTATCAAATAAAAGTATAATTTAAGGAATCTACTCTCTTTCCCCTCGTTTTGTTGTGTATTTTAAATCACACGTTATGCCGCTCACCGGTGCGTACCGACAATGTTTAATTTTTACATGATTGAAATTTAATAAATTGCATGATTCCTCATTGCACCCTTATTGAGATAATATAACCTATTAAAATTCTTTTGACATCATTATATACCCATTTTTTTGTGCCGACATTCTTGGCATATTTTTATGTTAGCCATAAATCAATTTAATTGATTAATTTAATATGTTGTGTGAACTCTGATGTTGAATTTTAATTAAAATAAATTAATTAGGATAATTTTGAACCATGAACCTTGGGTATTTTTGTTTAAATTGTTCTTAATGATTTTTTCTTCTTTGTTAAATTATTATTATGTTGTGACTTTATTAAAGTGATATGTGTGTTTTTTATATATTCACTAATAAATTATTGTAGTTGTAACTGGTTTACTATAATGATCATTAGTATGTGGCTTTGAGTTGATCATATTATTTCTTTGCAATTATAAATTCATATCTTATGATATCTTCTCCCATTAAAATGAATTAAATTCATGGCGGTGAGATAATGTGAGTTCTTTATTAAGGACTATACAAGGATTCTTTGTTCCTAAATGGTTACACATTATGCCAGGAAGATCATGTCTTAGGCTTTACCAGATGATAGTTTTCCTAGGTTTCTAAAATACTCATGAGTAATACTGGTTCCCAAAGGGATATTCAGGGATGGACCTGTTGGAAAAGTGGATACTCTATGCCTCAGGTGTTACTTGACCCCTTATGTGTGATACTAGGATGGACTTATAATAAAGACATGCCTCGGGTGATACTTGGTCTTTCGGAAGATTACCTTGGACATGCTCGGTGGTATAGGATTAATTTAAGGATGTACAATAGTGATACCTTCGATACGGGATTGGATTGAAACTCTAAAATATGAATATAATAATAATAATGATGTATGGAATGTGTTTATTTATGAAGCTCATGTTTCCTTCGTAAATTATGATACCTTTTTGGTGCTTGAAGTAAACTTTGTTGACACATAAACTAGACCCTAGGATAAATCATAGGCTTGGGGTATTTTTTCTTTTTGTCTAACTTTATATTTCTTGTCTTTATATATATATATATATGCACTGTGAATATTACAGGTACCTCATTCAGATTATCAGCTTGGGCCAAAGTAGGTGACATCGAACGGGTGTCGTTGAGGACCCATACCAAGATATATTTATTTTATTATGTTTATTTAATTGATTAATTTTATCATATCTACGTACACTACTATTGACTGAAAAATACTTTTTATTATCAAAACCCTTTTAAGGGTAAAGTGAGAAACCATGATATCAAGATGACAACAACATAACAACCCTCGTAGAAAAAAACTCAGAACAATCTACAGGATCTTCCCCTCCCTAGAAATTGCTCGATTTCAACTGCACATTGTCATTGTACACAACATAAAAGGGAAAGATTTATACATTATGGGTGTCTTCCTACTATGATTTTATCTCACCCCCAACTTAGTCTTCATTTGGTACCTGAGTAGACTTTATGTTTGTAGGTAGGGATAAAGGGAACCATGATGCTTATGATTCCTGAGTGTGCCATACTGCTTAAAATGGAGCTTGGGGGAAGAGGACCAATATTATACTTGTGATGTAATTGTTTCACTTCATGTCATTTACATTATGTCTTTGAATACATTCATTTATATCTTGTTTTACATACACTCATTTTAGCACAGACATCTTACCATGACATCATTCTGTATCTGGTTTATTTATCATCTTCCATACTAATTATATATTTAGTTGGGGTTATTTATTTTCTTATGCTATAGTTTTTTTGTTTATATTCTTCATCTATTTTTTATAAACTAGTTTTCTCTTTTTGTATATTACTTATTACCTATGAGGTCATAGTCTTCCCTACGGACAAGTTAAAAATGCCCTCGCTGCTAGTCGGCATCCTCTAGCATTTAGGAATATGTTCTTGATTTTATGTGGCCAACCCAGCCTGAAGAACTATTTCAGTGGCTTTTGGGATGAGGAAGCTACACATTTTACTTTTAAAGCTATATTAAAACAATTTCTTGTTTTTAAATTCTTTAAAATAAATGAAAATTCTTAATAAAAACAATTATTTTTCACAATTGATCAAAACTTGTCTCTTTTCAAAAAAATCTCAAAAATTCACTCCAATATAATTTTTAAATGTAGATTAAATTTTTTTTTTTTATTTTTTCAAATAATTTTTCTAAAAGTGATAAAAACTAATTTTAAAATAAGCATGCAAAATGAAACGAAACTTCATTTTAGAAAAATGTCTCTTTTAAGTGAAATATTTGATCTATTCTCATATCTTGTCTAGAAAATGCATAAGATGTATGTTAAAAATTATATTCAATATATAATATATAATTTTAATTAAAATAACTCACCAAAAGTTATTTTTTTAGTTTATTTAGGTAAAATGTGTTTACGTTTAAGAGAATAGTTTTTGAGAAAAAGATTTCCATTATTTTTAAATGGTTCTATTTTCATTTAAACTTTTATCGGTAACTAAAGAATTAATTTTAAATATATTTTTAAACCATATTTTTTCATAATTTAGTTAATATTATTCATACCTTCCATTCCAATGGCTAGGTGATTACTATTGTATTAAATAATAATATTTTAATTGTATTTCATGTTTTTTTAACTTGGTATTGTGTGTAACTCAAGCTAAAATAAATGTTGTGTACAACACAAAATATCAAAAAGATTAATTTATTTTGAAAAAAAAATCACAAAATCTTGGTGTGTTATATTTTCCCTCTCAATATGCCACCTAAGGAGTTTATAAGGTTCAAATGAACTCTATCTGATCTTTAAGAAGAAACCACCTAGGGTGAGGGATTATCTTCCTCCTTTTTTCATACAAGAAATTAATATATTCTAATACTTTTTCTTCTCACTATAGTATACTTTATAATGTTTAATAATAATCATTTACTATAAAACTTTTCCCAAAATAATGAGAGAATAACTTCCTCTCTTATTTTCCCCTTCCATAAAATTTTATGTACACCTGTTATGCTACTGAAAGTGACCCTTATTTTTTCATACTATGCCTTTGTGTTGTGAATAACCAACAAAATTTTCATTAATGTTTAATCATCTAGATATAAATATCCCTCCTTGATTGGATACTTCCATGTATAAAACCCAGATTCCATAAACGTGGTATGTAAATGATGAAAGGTGTTCTTATGTTATATGATAGATGTGGAAAATATAATGGTAGCCATATGAAGGTGGGTCTCAAATGTATTGGGTGGTGTTTTCAACTAATAATATACCATGTATAATGAATGTATAATTATCCTAATGATGCTATGATATTATGTCTTCATGGTTAGCCTCAATATATGCTTATGATGTCACGTTTTATATTGTTTCAATTTTCCTATGATACCATGATTTTATGATATCTCTAATTACTCAGAAATTCCATCTAAATATTTTTTAAATTATATGGGATTATTTGTAGACCAGGAACTTAGACAATACTTGATTCCGAGGCCCAGTGATCCCAGAATAACTGTTTGATATTTATTAAGTTTATTTAAAATAGTGCACAAGAGCGGTTTTTGGAAACATATAAACAGGTTCCCAGATTACAAATATATGAGGGCATCGTTGCATCTGGATTAAGGACCTTGCCTAATAAAGGACCAAAACTTGACCAGTGTGGGTTAAAGGAAAAAATTTATTTTTTGTACTTTTAAGAAAAATTAAAAAAATAATTTTCTTAAGGTAAAATAAAATAAACTTTTAGTTTATTTTATTTAAATTTCAAATTTCATTGTAGTGTAACGACGCTGCAACCTAATCATAATAGAGATGGTGTTTCATAAATGAAATAGTGTAAGGATGTTGTAACACAACATAACAAAAATGATGAAACATGTTTTCCCTAATTAATGAGTTAATCGAATATGGGATTGTGGGTAAAATCAAGGATTACTCTAAACATGGAGATTTGGTGTTGGAAAGAAACAATCAATGAAGCTCCCATGATGACCACTGACTTTCTCCCTCCGTTCTTCCATCCTTCTAAGGATCTACAATGACAACGACGGGTTACGGATCAAGGAACGATGAATGTAGTGGTGCAATCTTCGCCAATGAATGATCTTACCTCAAGGTAGGGTGTATGTTTAATTAAATTTCTTTCCCCATTTCTAAATATCTACGATGAGCGTGAATCATTCGATGAATGGAATGATTCATGGATTGTTCATGCTAAATGCAATATGGGTTTAATTTTTGGGATATTCATTTGGAAAATGGATCCATCTTGAATCTGTGATTTGATTTAATTCTTCATTTAGTTGCCTTTAAATTTATACATGGATGGATCAAGGCCTGTATGAACATGGCCTGATATGTCCACCTTGGGTGTTCATTTGAGTTTCCCACCTCCCTAGTTCTTATTAATCCTTGACCTTCACCACTGCAACAACCTGGAAGGAAGCCTAATATCATGGCGATAGAGATCCACAGTCCCAGTGTTGACCATATTGGCATGCAGAATCCACTAATCAATGGCCACAGTGGTACAGAAGGCGGCGCGCGTCAATGGTGTGCTCTGGCGGTGAAGGATGCTCGTGTTTGGAGGTCACTGGTGGTTTAAGGAAGGACATGGTTCAACAATCACGGTAGTGGATGGGTGGTCCACCGTGAGGGCGGAGGGGAGGGCCGGTGGAACCGGCCGCAGGTGGTGATCAAAGGTTTTCAGCATGGTCCAGCGGCAGTGGCGTACAATGGGGGCCCACGGCATCCACCACCGATGGGGGATCAGGTTCGATAGTGGAATCAGCAGATACGGCGAGTCATGCCAAATCACGTAGCTAGAGCATCGTAGTCCAGCTGGACTATGGCACCAGGCGTGGGTGGGAGGCGGCACCCACCGTCGGTCGGACGCGACGCCCGCTGTGGGTGGGATGCAGCACCCATCGCATCCCAGGTGGGTGGGGCCAGACCTGTAGCCCACTAGGATGGACCCATGGTCCATTGGCCTAGACCCATGGCCCAGGCATGCCTAGTGGACCGTGTCGGGTCAGTTCGACCGAATTAGACCAAACCCAGACCCTACCGACCCCTTTTTACTAAAATGTCCATAACATACAAACTGTGCTTCTGATTAATAAATTGTTTGTGGAATTGATAATTTCGCGACGAGACGGTCTGTTTGATGTACTCTAATTGAGCTTTCTTGTAAGATGGGATATAACCAACGGCTTGAGAATAGATTCTCTCTGAATCAAGTGCATTGTTTGTGGGAGTCATCCAGCTGGCTATGATGTGAAGGAAGTGATGAGAGAACCTCGGTATCCCGGTAGCTGAGTGGACCTTAGTATCCAGGCAGAAGAGAATAACTCGGTGCCCGATAGCATAGCGGACATTAGTGACCCGGAAGACGAGTGAACTATAGTGGCCTGGTAGCTGAGTAGACCTCAGTGGACCAGCAGACGAGTAGATCTTAGAGGCCAGATAGACCTGAGTGACTCAGAGGACAGATAGACCTGAGTGACTCGTCGAGTATGAGTCTCTCGGTAGTATAAGATGTTTATCTTGATGGCTTCTAATCTTGATTTCTATACTTTAGGTTATACTTGTGTGAGCTGACAATTCTTAGTGTCTACTTTTCCATTGGTTTCTTTCTTTGTGTTTTGGGGTTCATACTGAGTATTGTGTTACTTACCCTTGCATGAGATTCTATTTTACATGTTTCATCTTATGTAGATGACTTATTCTTTGACATAGACATTGGTGGTCCAATACTAGGTTTTTTCCAGTGAGATTGGACAGGTGAGGCATATTCCTACGGCTTCTAGAAGAAACTCTTCACCTACCCTTTAGGTATGGTTTTCTAAAAACGGATTATTAGAGACATTTTAATCACTTTTTTACAGATTTTATTTTTTTGGGTTTATATTCTAGCTCATTTTACTTACAACTTTTACCTTTACCCTTAGTGGTTGTTTAGATGTATGCCAATTTTTCCTTTTCATCATTTTGGGATAGGGTTGTGAGTGTGTGTGTGTGTGTGTGTGTGTACAGGTACTCATAAAATGCATCCCACTTGTAGGATAATGCCTTTGGCACTAGTCGGCATCCCCTGGACTTTGGGAGGCCGTCTTGGGGTAGTCACGACATAGGACCTAGGGGGATGGGTCATGACAATATCATTTTCTCATTTCATAACTCCTGTGACTATATATAGTTATTACCTATTTATGTTATCATGATATTCTAGTTGACTCACATTTACTATTTATCAACAATCTATGATTTGATTATTCCCTTATTGGTCATTATAGTTCACCCCATCCTTTTTATCTCCTCGGGTTATCATGTGCAATAATAAGACTTCAAAAAATAATGGGAGCATATTATAGAGTTTAAAATAATTATATTTGTATTTTATTTTTATTTAATGTTTATTGTATATAATTTTCTAAAGACAATAGGCCTCTTGATTTTATGGGAATGTATTATATAGATATTTTTGTTAAAAATCATGAAATAAAATCTATTACAAAAATGTGTTTTTATAGTTTTTGTTAGTGAAAGGTCTAGTTATTATTGGTATTATGATATACAATATTAAAATTCCCAAGGGATATGTTAATGTATAGTAAAATGTCTTAAAGTTCTAATAATGTATATTTTAATTTGTTTCTCTTTCATATGCCAAATAGTCTAAAAATTATCATCCCTAATTTTCCATTATTTTAGTCAACCAATGGAAATATAAAGTTACTATGTTAGTGAACAATGTGATGTGCAAGGAGATGATTGACCTCATCAGATTCTAAATCTAATAGTAGTAGGAGTCGATAACTTCATTTTAGTTCTTTCTCAACTTACACAAGTTTTGAATAATAAATTGAATTTGGTAGAACACCCACTCGCCTTTAAGAAAGGGCAATTTTTAGGCAAGTCCTTTGTGGGAAAAAGGCCTCATACTTTTAGTGGATCTTCTGACACCTTAATATTGGAATAGTGGATTGGAACCATTGAGAATTTATTCTATTTTCTCTAATGTTTTAAGAAAGATAATGTTATACAATTTGTTTATCACTTAGAGGGAGAATCTACTCAGTGATGGATGTTGATCAAGAATACACATCTCCTAGAAGATGCAGAGGCTATGGATTGGGATTAATTGACCAATATATTTTTAATTATATATATCCATCACACTATCTATCTCAAAGTGAATATGGAATTCCAAAGACTTATGAAAAAGTAGGATGAATCTATGGAGGTGTATGAGGAAAACATCACAAGTCTTTCATGATATGCTTATATATTTTTCATCAACCTTAAAAGTAAAGTTGAAAACATATTTAGTATGTTAAAGTTTAGTCTATGAAAAGAATGGTTGATTTGAGACATTAATACTTATGAGGGAATTTTTTGATGTTCCCTCAAAGACTAAATGGATATGGGTGAGTCTCAAGGGTCTCATGTCACTAGATATTGGAAACAAATAATAGAGATCAATTCTGAGGGAGAAATGGAAAAATCACATTATTGTAAGAAATTTCAACTACCCATGTGTCATTGGTATGGGAAGAAGCATCTGTAAAATTTCATTAATGTGATAATAAAATAATTTTAGTATGGAATGGATGGGTATTATCTTAATGAATACCGAAATTGGAGGATGAATCCCACTAAAGTGATAGAAGAAAATATTGTTTTAGTAAATCCTTAGCCTATGGTCCAATGTTTCAACTTCAAAGAACAAGGACTCTATGCAAACCAATTCCATAATCCTAGGGTCATTAAATATAACTAAAAACAAAAATCACCAAGGCCTAAAGAGAATGGATGATTATATATTAACTCAACTACTAAGGTGGATCCTGACAATTATGTGGTTATAGGAACTCTGGTAATTCAAACAAGAATAGTTAATAATGTATTTTATTTTGGTTATATGAATTATTTCATATCATGAAAGTTTAGTAGAACTATTGAAACACCACCTAAAAACAATGATGTTGGTTTATCTATGAAAATAGGGAATGGGGAAATTATTCCATCCCAACCATATAACTCCAACCCATAAAATATTTTAGGGATGAATTTCCCAATGACACTTCTGATACTCCCTTCTGTAGAATTAGATTCTATTTTTGGAATGGATTGGTTATCCTTATATATATCCAACCTGAGAAGGAAATCACATTTCATATCTTGAATCAACTTTTCATCATATACAAGTGTTAGTAGGATTATTATTATTTAAAATATACATCTCAATCAAGGATATTATTTCCCTATGAGAAATAATATCTAGCATAAATGATTGCGACTAAGTAAAATACCATCCATGATGAAATACCCAATGTATGGGGGTATGTTGATGTGTTAACTAAAGAGTTACTTGGTCTCCCTCCTACCGAGAGGTTGAGGTATTAATTGAACTTATACGTAGAGAACTAATTATTTTCAAGTCTCCATAAATAATGTCCATTATTGAACATTAAGATCTAAAGAAGTGACTAAAAGAGAATCTTGATAAAGTGTTTATATTCCCAAGGGATTCAACATAGGGAACTTCGGTCCTCTTCATCGAGAAAAATGTTGTGTTAATGCGTCTCTTGATCGACTATCATGAACTCAACAACATCCTGATAAATAAAACATATCCCATACCATAGATTGAAAAAACTTTCCATCATTTATATGGATCCTAGTCCTTTTCTAAGGTGGATCTTTGATCAATATATTATCAAGTAAAGGTGAAGAAGTGGGACATTACCAATACTATTTTTTCTACAAGATATGAACACTATGAGTACATATTAATTCCATTTGGACTCACTAATTATCCAAAAAAATTAATGGATTTGATAAATACATTCTTCATAGATTTTCTAGATAAACGTGTAGTATTTATAAGAAGTATTCTCATATACTCTGAAATCATAGAGAAACATAAGGTGCATTTAAATATTGTGTGAAAGCATTGATAAAGGGGAATCTATATGTGAAGTATAGTAAATGTGAGTTTTGGATGGAAAAATTAACATTCTAAGGGAATTTTGTCCCCAAAAAAGTGAAATTCATGGATCCTTCAATGTTTTAGGAGATTGAGGAATGACCCAAACTAACAATGATATGGAGATCCATAGTTTTAAAGAACTAACTGGTTACTATGATTGATTTTTGAGAAACTTATCATGATTACCAAACCAATTAACCAAGATAAATTAAAACGGAATAATGTCTATATAGACTAATAAATATCAGGATATCTTAAAATAGTTAAAGAAAAGTCTAATCATATCACCAGTACTCATAGACCCATCATGCATGGTGGTTTTGGAGGAATATGAGTTAGTAGAAATCCTCCCACTAGTGGTTTGAAGCTAAATGTGGATGGATCCCTCATTAATGAGATCAAGATAGGTGTAGGGGTCTTTCCAGATTTTTGAGGCTCGGTTCTTATGGCCTTTAGTATGTTTTATAGTCTGGCTGGTTCCCTAGGGTCAGAGACACAAACAATTCTTTCTGGGCTCCAAGTTTGTAGGGAGCATGGTTTTCAAGTGTCTGACATATAGACCGATTCTGAATTTCTGTTGAAACTAGTTTAGGGGAGGTACACGTTTCCATTGTATTTGGTATACATGATCTAGAGATGCACTTTGGAGACTAATTTTGGGAAGATAATTCACCATAGATATAGGGAGACCAACTTTTTTATGAACGCACATGCAAGGTTCGGGTGTCTGGGAGAGGGGTTAGTCGTTTTCGATGGGTTGGGTATTCTTCCTTTGGAGTGAAAGGTCTTTTCTCAGGGGGGATACATCATTTTCATCCTCATTGAGGGCTTCTTGTATTGGGTAGTGTTATTCCATCCTTTCCTAAAATAATAATAAAAATAATAATTTCCAATCATTCATAGCACCAGTACTCACAGTACCTATAAGTGGGGAAGTATTTCTGATTTATAGGGATGCATCCAAGAAATTAATGGTTTGAATACTCCTGAGAAATGATAAAGTGATCACTTATGCCTCCCTCCATTTAAATATTTGTGAGAATAACTTCCTAGAAAATGATCTAGTGTTGGATAAGATAATCTTTACATTATATATTTTATGAACTTATCTATATGGGGAGAATTTTGACATATATATAGATCATAATAGACTATAGTATATATTCAAAAAAAAGTATCTCAATATGTTTCGATGATGGTGGTTAGATCTAATAAGGTATTGTGATAATAAAATCCATTAGCATTCAGGGAAGGTAAATAAATTCGAGAATTATTTGAGTATAAAGGATTTTAAAACCCTATCTATTATGAGGATTAATAGGGGTCTAATATTATAGGACATGTAAAGGGTGGATATGGAAATTAAAAAAATCAATGGAATCCTACAGTTCTCAAATAACATTTTAACCATCCATTTTTGAGAATATCGAGGAGGCCTAGAATGATGATGAGGAGATACCGAGAATGGTAGAAACTATTTTGAAGTTCAACATTACTAAAGATGTAGTAATAAGGTTTGGAACTTAGATATGATTACCATAAAAATATAAATTCAAGATTGAACTTATGTTTGATTTATATAGATCATCCATCTATATTCATATAGGTAGAACTAATATAGATATAGGTCTGAAGAAAAATTATGGTGGGATAACATGACGAGGGATATTACAAACTTTTTATCTTGATGACTGGTATGCCAACAATTCAAGTTTGGACAACATAATTCTTAGGGTATTATACACCATTTCCCATGAAATTTTGGAAGTGTTAAATCATAACCATGGATTTTTTCATAGGACACTCCAGGACATCTAAAGTCCATAATGCCATTACGCTGGTAATAAATCGCCTTACTAATTCAATACATTTCATTACTATCATGTAATATTTCTCCAATGACAAAATCACTAAGATATAAATAATAAAATAGGTATGGCTGCATGGGGTACCACTCTCTATAATATATAATTGAGATTTAATGTTTACCTTGATGTTTTGGACAATCATTAAAATAGTGTTGGATACAGAGCCTAGTTTTAGCACTAATTATCTACATCAAATAGATGACCATTGTGAGAGAACCATTTAAACTCTGGAGGATATGTTGAGATCATATTAAATTAATTTATGATGATTTTGGGGTTGGAACGTTCCCCTAGTATAGTTTTGATACAATAAGAATTTCCATTGTATCATTCGAATGACACCTTATAAAGATTTATATGGTAAGAGGTGGTACACTACAACATTTTGGAATTAGGTTAGAGACTGTAAACTGATAGGACATGATCTCTTCTAGGAGAATACGGAAAAGAGTCTAACTATTCAACATCATATAAATTTTTCGAAAAGTCAATAGAAAAGATACACAGATAATCCTTAATGATACCTAGAGTTTGAGGTCAAAGAAAATTTGTTTTTTCATATATAATTGTGGAATAAATTGATGAGGCTTAGGAATAAAGGAAATTTTTTCCTATATATATCAACCCCTTTGAGATTCTTGATCGCATCGGATCTATATCATATTTACTAGTGCTCCCACCTAACATATCTAAAGTGCATGATGTGTTCCATATTTCCCTTTTATGGAATTTCATACTCGAAGCCTCACATGTATTAAATCTAGAGGACTTTCTATTTGAGGATGATCATTATTATGAGAAGAATCTTATGAATATCTCTGATAATAAAGACAATGTTTTGTGAAACCATAAAAATAACTTAGTTAAAGTATGGTAGTGGAACCACAAGTTTTTCGGTGGCAACATAGGAACTATAAGAAGCAATTAAATAAAAGTACCCTCATCTATTTTAGGGTATGAATTGAGATTTTTAGGGTAAAATTTCTAATGTGGGGAAGAATTAAATGACTCAAAGTTTTATAAATGAAATTCCTTTTGAATGAATACATGCATTATTAATTAATGTATTTATATAAAACTCGTGCACTATATTTAATTATTATTTTGGACTATTATAAAATATATCCATAATATGATTTTTGGAAATAAAGACCATTAACCTACATGACAGTTGGTAATATAGCCATTATATAGTGATCATTGATATTAGTAAATATTTATGGTTATAATAAAATATAATTGATACAGGAGGAATAAACGATGCCCCAACCAGTGATATCGTACCTCATGAGGGTCACTTATCAAAGATTTTAATGGATGTGTAATCACCAAGCTTCATCCTTGACCATGATCAAGTTTAGATTCAATGAATAAAACTGAAGAGGAACCATTTATGACAGAAGTTCAAGATTATAAATTTCACCACCCAAACTATGTTTATTGAACCTCCATAAGAATGTACAACCATTGGACACCTTACCCATAAGGAATTCATTTGATTAATAATGGGATATATATATATATAGAGATCCTAATAGTATGAATTTGTCAATTTTATTTTAATAAATAATATAATTTATATATTTATCTCTTTTTCATTATAATTTTACATACTTTTGAGTATTAAATGAATTAAAAAAATTATTTCGATAAAATGAAACCAAAAAATGTATTATTTTTTTGGAAAATATATATTATTTCAATTTGAGCCCTATTTTGAAATAAATTAAAGAATTTTAAATAAAATTTAATTTAATGAAATACTCTTATAAAACACAATTTATTTAAAATTGAATAATATTATAATTTAATGAAGTCTATTTAATTTCTATAAGGGTTGGAATTTTTTTGTTGACATAAAATATAGTATTTTTCAATAAATAAGGATTTTTATTTAAAGGAGGAGATTATTATATTTAGAAAATTATTTTGATAAAATAAATTTCATTTTTAAAATCAATATGTTTAAATTAGACAATGAAGATATGTTGGAATTTTCTACGACATTTAAATTTTTTGGGTAAAAATTATTTACGATATAAATATATGGTTGTTATTATGACATCATAATAGACCGAAAAGTTAAGTAATAAATACCATTGATCCATTCTCAACTAAAATTTTTCCTTCATTGAAATAATATTTTTTAGAAGTAATAAGATTAATTTTACAAACATGTAATGAATCTCCCAAAGCTTATAATATATTTTATGTTTTTAAGAAATGATTCTTTATGAATATGAATAATATAAACATTATGAATGCTATCATTTTGATATTTTTTGTTCCTAAACTAACAAAATATACCAAACAACTCCCCATTGGAAAATATCTTGGTAAAACCATAGGAAGGCCAATGGTTTTGTGTTTTTTATTAACTGGGTGTCCACGGCCTATGTTTGGAAAATAAAAAACAATCCCCACTCTTTAGATAAAAATACACACCCATTATCTCATTAAACATAACTAAAAATAATTTATGTATTATCTTCTTCTCATTATAACTCTCTATATTCCTCCAAATGAGTTTATATGGTTCTAATGATCTCCTTTCAACCATTAAGATGTAACCTCTCAAGGTAAAGGATTCTCTCCCTCCTCCATTTCATTCAATCACTTCCTTGGTAATAAACCTTTTTAACCTAAATTTGTTATGGTTTCATGTGTTTATTAACATTAATGTAGTATATAAATATTTACCAAATAATTAGAGACTACATTTTTCTCCCATTTTCCGCTTCCATAAGCTATTATGGACACCAGTTATACTACTAAAATTATCCCTTCATCTTCTATAACATGCATTTCGGTTGTGAATACCCTACCCTATTTTCTTTCACATTTATTCATCAAGATATAACTATACTTAATTAATTTGGGGGTTTCTATTTATGAACCCCACATTCACAAATCATGTGATTAAAAATATGGAATGATTTCTTATGCTTTATGATCGTTGTGGCATGGGTAAAGGTGGTCATATAAAGGGCACACTCTAATAGCTCTTTATTACATTGGGTAATGTTTTCATCTCATAAGATATCATGTATGGTGAATGGGAGGTTACTCTAATCAAATTGTTATATGATTTCTTGGTTTTTATCCTTGAAATATTCTTATGATGTCATGTTTTATATTATTTTTTCATTCCGATAATACCATAATTTTATGATGTCATTTTCTCTTATCATGTCACCATATGAGTATATATTATTCTTAACACTTTGTGTTATCATGACATGATTTTTGAATACCATGTACTATTTATCATTATTTTATGCATAAATTATTCCCTTTCTAGACTTTATACCTCACCCCTTCCTATATATTTCCCCAAGTTATCATGTCCAGCATTAAGAGTCAAATAGAAACTACGTTAACATTATAGTGTCTACAATAATGATATTGTATTTTATTTTAAGTTAATGGTTTATATACATAATTTCCCAAATAAAATTGGGCACTAAATTTTTTGGGAATGTATTATATGAATAATTTTGTTAAAAATCAGGAAATAAAATAGATCATAAAAATTGACTGTTATAACTAAGATCTCTATATATCTTTGAATGTCTGTCTGGAATGGTCATTATTATATATATGATAAGAAGTGATAAGGAACATTTAAATATTCAATTATTATTAATGAATCATCAAGAAAATAAAGTTTAACCTCATATTATGATCAATTGTAATTTAAAATGGTACACCATGTAGCCTTACTACTTCCTTAACATATATCCTGGAATTTAGACCAAGAGAGAAAGATTATTGAATAGAAATTATGTGAGATTACTTTATAAGTTTATCAACCACAAAATAAATAGAAACTATGTCATCCGACTTCATTATATATCATGACCATATTTTTTATGAGAATCATCCACCTTATTCACCTTCTATGGAGGTAATGCACTGAGAAAAATAATTATTTATCAAATATAATTTTATATTTTGGTTCTTGTTTAACTCAATATATATAAATTTAATATTTAATATTTTATTATCAGTAAGTAGACCACAATTCCCAAAAAATAAATAACTCTTCCAAATTTATAATAAAAGTATTATAGATTCAGAATTAGGTCTTGTTTTGGGTAATATTTCTAATGGGCCTTGAATTAACATTATTCATAATCAATCACCTCATAATTTGGAATGAATATACACCCCAAGAATTCTTTGATTTATCACTGTATATCAAAACCCCTCATCCACTTCAAGGGATTGTGTGAATAGTTATATTGACCAAACAATTATTAAGCTCTAAAAAGATAAATTTTTATTATCTAATCTAGATAAAATTTCCTCCTGTCTGAGTTAACATACTTAGTATATTTGTAAATGAAAATAAATTTATCAAAACATATTTGTAGTGTCCAACCAATATAAAAAACTATAGAAATTGTTTTCAGTAGTTATTTTAGATCATTATCTGGTCACCTATATCATGGAAGGTTCCTCAAATATACCCTCACTTGTTACACAAGCATGATACTTTTTATAGCCAAAAATATCACATCAAGAATTGGGCATACAATTGATCCTTTAATAAATTCTTTAACACAATCCTCAAATAATATTCATGTTCATCTTTTCTATTTGAATATATAAGAATTTCATCTATATATACTACCATAAATTTATCAAGTTATTCTCTAAAGACTCTATTCATAAAATATATGAATATGGTAGGGGGTTTAAGTCCATTATATATCACTATGAAGTTATAGTTCCCATATATTGTATGGAAGGTTTTCCTATGTATATCTTCCCTATTCATCCTTAGTTGATGATATCTAGATCCAAGATTAACATTGGATAAATATAATTTCACATGATACTAATGATATAGGTCATCGATATCATATATGGGATACTTATTCTTAATTTGGATCTTGTTAATCCCATGATAATCAATGAAAAGAATCATTTACAAATCCTTCATATAAAAAATATAATTATCTAAACCCTTCATAAGGAGATTTTCTATATAAAAACCCTATCCAAATTCTAATGTGGATTATTCTTCAATTATTCCAAGTCAATAGGATCCATTCTTTATGGATTATTTAATATAGTAAAATCCCAATATGTAAGCTCAATTAAAAACTCATAGATTTTACCAAATTGAAGACAAGACAAATCTACAAACAATATATCAACATATTCCTACATAATTCTAAAATCATGAATGTTGAGTTTCTCCCAAACTATTTAGTCTATTTATCCCTCATTGATGAGTATTAAGATCTATATAAGGTAAGTAATTCCCATACATATATATTAATCATCCTTGATTTGTGATATGAAAAATGATTTCCCAATCATGTAAATTGATATCACATATATTTAGACTAAACCAATCCAATACCAATATTCCATTAAATTTAACCAAAGGAAGAATAAAAGGATTTTTTGGATTTATCTTCCTATAAGAATGAATTTGGAAAGATTTATATACATGCTTTGTAATTTTTACAACACTATGTGTTTCCATAGATAATTCATTATAATATAATTGAGGATATAAAATCCATAGTCATGGATAATTTTTAATATACATGGGAGTTCATAGAAATTTTAAAAAAAAGAGATATTTATAATTGTTGAATGGATTATTAGTGTATGTTCTACTTCAAAATTTTCATAAATATATTCTGAATAATTTACTAAAAAACTGTTTAATATAAGTAATAAAAAATAATATTGGGAGAAAAAATCATCTGAAAATAAATCATATGATGTTATAAGTTATGAAACCTTTGTATAAACCAATCAAACCTTGTGTTCGGCCAATAAATTAGTATATTTTACTCATAAAAATTTATATTAAACATAAGATTTTTGAAGTTATGTCTCCTTATACATGTAAAATAAATCACAAAAGTTAATGAAACTCTAATATTATATAAACTATACCAACCTAAAAATAATATTTACATATATTATAACATTCAACTTGACTATTAATTACAAATGAAAAATAAAAGAAACTCCTAGAACCAAAAGGTTTATTTTCTTTGAATATTTCCTATATAACCATCTACTTTTATAAAAAACTGTGAATTTCTCCCATATTAAATTGGATTCACTTAAATTAATATGTTATGTAATATTCTTATTCATTTCCATGGGAATGTAAAACGTAATAAAATGGTGACTTTATAATATCAGTAAGGGATAAAACATAATAAATATCAATTGATTTAACATATGTTATTATAACAATGATTATAAAGTAGTGAGACTAAGATAAATAGATAGGTAGTAGAAAATTATCATAAAATTCTAACCATAGGAATAAGAACAATTGAACATACTATGTATCATAAAATTAGGTTTTTGAATAATCTAGTTTTTAGCAGAAGAATGAGCATAAAAATCATTATAATTTTCAAGGATATCTGCAATACTCTCATAAAATAATAGATAACAAAAATTATACTGTGACCAAGAATAACATTGAAAAAAAACTACATCACATCCACAAATAGGATACTAAGATTTACCCAATACATTGGAGTGATATGTAATTCCCAGATGTCCAATGATTTCATTATATAATAATACATATGTGCCCTACAATAACATGAAAACATATATAGATTCATCATTGTATAATTAACCCATGAGAATAAAATGGGTTATATAAAAAATTTAAAATACCTAAAATTAAATCATCCAATGAATAAAATTGGATTATTCCATTAACACATATCCCTATTTAAGAATGAAAATTATTGGAGTAATGTAACATAAAATTATATCAATATAGATAAAAAACATTTATAGGAAAAATAATAAGTTGTCTAAAACTAAATAATAATCATCCTTTTCATTTTAACATTTTTATCTTAAAAAATTGATTATAGATATAAGAATTAAAAAATTAAATTTGATAATAAAAATTATTTTAATAAATCATAAAATAAAAAAACATTGGATTAAATCGTCATAAATAAAATTTGTTAAAGTTGTGGGAGAAATTGATAATGTGAGATACATAATGATTGTGAATGAAAAAGTTTCCTTTCTCACCATAGAAATTCAATCAAAGACAATGGATAGGTAATATAATCAATAGTACATATAAATGGATAGATATATATTACCTATAACAACCCTAACATTTATTGATGAAAATTCCTCTTGATCTAATCAAATGTATTATTATATAAAATGGTTATATAACATATGTAATTCCTTGGTTTTATGTTGTTGGATTTTAAAATACCATTAATAATTGAGACCGTTGCTCATATAGTTGTTGAATAGTGATCACATGATTAGTATAAATATTGGGATTTAATAAATCAAATTTACTCAGACAAAGGAAGTGATGGCCTCATCCAGTAGAATAAATCAATACGAAGCCCATTTTTTAGAGCTCAAAAAGGAGGTAGCATCATTGGTCTTCGCTCTTGAAAAATCCCAAGTCATGCTTCAACACATTAAGCTTGAACGGAAACGCCTATTAGAGTAGTAGAAGTTGATAGAGATTACCACCTCAGCGTTGTTATCTGAGACTCCGCAAGAGTTTTTCACCATCACACACCTTACCCTTTGGTCTTATGTGGGTGTTATAAGGGGTTATGTAACAAGAAAATATCACTATTATTATGTACCTTAATTTTTTATAGAGAATATATATTCATTTTATTATTGTTACTTTGTAAATAGTTTTTAAAGAAAAAAAATAGTATTTTTAATTAATATTCAATTATGAAATATATTTTGATAAATTAAATGATTTTATAATTAAATATTATTTTAATGTAATATTATTACTAAATTAATTTTTATTAAATATAAATAATTGTATAACTTTTTTGAATACAATTGTAATTTTTATTAAGGTTTGAAAGTTGTTTTTGTCAAAACCCTTGAATTTTCGATAAATGTCAGTTTTTATTTTAAAAGTAAAAAATTCACATATTTAGAAAATTATTTAGATAAAATGAATATTATTTTTTGAATCAGGACTTCGAAATTATCCAATGGTGAATTTTTCATAATTTTCTGAGACAGTCATATTTTTGAGTAAAAATGAAATACTGTTTAAATATAAAATGTGTTTTATAACATCATAATGAACTAAAAGTGTTGTAATGAAATACTATAATTGGTATTTCCGGCCAATATATTTTTTACCTTTAAAAATTTCAATTTTATATTTGTTTGATTAATTTTATAGTGCCTTAGTGGACCATCCAAGACTTATAAAACAATTTAACTTTTAAAATGATTTCCTCAAGAGTGTGACTCACCTGCACATAATAAAGCCTAATATTTTAAGTATTTAGGTCATTGGACTTATAAAATATTTTGTTCAACTCCCCTTTGGAAAAATAAATTGGCAAACACCATTGTTTGGTTTGTGTTTTTTATTAGTTTAATTTGTGGTGTCCAAAACCTAAATAATAAAGAATTCCCTTCATTTTCCTATATAAAACCACACAAGATCCAATTTATCTTCACTAAAAACCCTTGAATAATGTCCCTACCCTGCCCTCGTCTCTCTGAAATCTTTCAAATGAACCCCACTCTCTCAAGAATCATCTCTCAATCCCCTCCCAAGCCTTTGGGATCACACTTCCAAGTAAGGGATTTCTTCCTTTCTTATTTTGGTCCAAATTTCATTATATTGTTAAACCCTTTTATTTTAAATTAAAAATGTTGGGGTATTTTTTATCACCTTCCCCATAATTCCCTCATTATTTTTTAATGATGATATACCTATTTCTCACTCATTAATGCCTCCAATTTACACCAGTTACCATGTTGAAATTCAGTAAGGAATTTATCTCCTCACATTTACATTCAAGTAATTCATGTGTATTATGAATCTAAATTTCATTAAATATATTGAGAAATGTATCTATATGACCCCCTTACTGTCCATTTCATTTACATATGATGAGACACCCCTTTATATCTCATCAACCATTTTCATGAATTCTTATGTCACGCCGTTATTCTACCGAAATTGCACCGCGGTTTTCGAATCCAAAGTCATTGTGTAGTGAATACCATGCCCATTTATATATCAAGGGTATTCACCTTCATTCACATTTACTTATAGAATATATATTTTCATGTATGAATTCTACATTACTTTATCATGGAATAAATGATGGTGGTTAATTAATCTATGTTTTATGATCTATTTGGAACACTTATGCATGAAATAAAATGATTTAAAGGGTGTGCCCTGATAACACTCCAATGCAATGGGTAAAGACTAGTATCATGATACATAAATTTAAATGATGTTTTACTCATGATAATAAAAGTGAAATGAGGTTTTACTCATTATCCATGTGAAATGATCCTTGTCTCATGCTAATATCATGTTAAATATTGTTTCTACATTTCCATGTTATGATAATCATGTTATATCATGTCTTTATGTTCATATTTCTCTTATGCTCCATTGATATTCCTATTGCATAAAATGTCATGTATTCTTCATCTTATACATTTTTTACTCCCTTACTGGGATTTATATCTCACCTTTTTTTATGCATATTCTCATATTATCCCTTGCAATTCTAAGTATGTAAGAATGTGTGTGGTCATGTAAAAGAAGTTTTCAATAAAGATTTGTATTTCATATGTTAAGTTTTTATGTAATATTCATAATCCCCAAACAAACTAGACCTCTCGATCTTTTATGTTGTAACAATTGATTATTTTATTTAATAAATCATGTTTATGTGTGTAATAAAGAGTAGGTTTGTTATATTACCTCCCTAAAACAATACAAATAACATTAATTGGGAAGAAAAAGGTTCCAACTAGAAATAGAGGTAAAGACAATTACACATAACATTACACTTAACATCCTATAACATACTTTAACCCCATTTATAATCAATATATGTATTATAATAATATATTTTTGAATCTTATTTATATTTATTATATTTAATTCTATTTAATTGTATTCTTTTATGACATATACATTTTTTAGACATTGTTTTCTTGGGCCATTGAATGGTTATTTTTTGGTTCCATTCATATGTGTTTTTGTTTGATAGTTTCAATCCTAATTTTTTATAATAACTCCATTATCTCACGAATATTCATGGTAAAAAATCATAATTTTATATTTATTTATGAACTCTAATATTGATTTTAATGAATTCACTGGTATGATATTTACTGATGAAATTCTTGGCCCGCATGTTTTGGAAAATTTGACATATCATAATGAACATGGATTTGATTATCGCCATATTAGAAGTATAATCATAACATAAATTACACCTAAATTTTTATATTACTATTATTTATGTTTTGATACACTTTCATGATGAAAATTATTATGATGGTACAATATTATTTTTCAAGGTTATTGAACCAACTCATATACGAACATGTTAGATAAATACGTAAGGATGAATATAATGTTATATTTCTATGAAAAAAATTTTATAGAATAAAAACACTATTAATAGTATATTATTATAGTGGTAAATTATATTTACCAATAGTTTTTATTTGATTATAAGTGAAAATTATATAGGGAAACTTTCTACTTACTTTGGGGGAAACCCCTTCTTGTAGTAACAACTTCATTCATAATGAAGTTTTTAAGCCCCGTTATTATGAATAGAAGATCCCAAAAAATAGATTTAACATCATAGTAGGTAATTTTGGAAATTATTTAGGGTAAAATGATGTAATAAATTGGTTTGAAAATAATTTTATGAAAATATGAATATATTCCTTGAAAGATACTTTAATGTTCGTGATGTTTAGGGATTAAACTCTCAAAGTAGGGGTATTTTAGTTTTAGATAGCTTTTGAGTAATTTTAGGGACCTGAAATTTATTTCATCATCAAGTTTTGAAACCAAATGTAGCCTATATCAATGAAATTTTTTTTCCTCATTGTATCTCTCAACTCACTATACAAGGACGCAATCCTTCCAAATTTATTATAGAATTAGATCCTTCATTTTGCATCAGTTGGAACTATGTATTTTAAGGGGGGACACAATCTTGGGTGTGATAGAAAGAACCAACGAAGGGGATTAAAATCAAAATGTAAATTTCATGAGTCACCAATATCATATGTAGTGGTAGGATTATCTGGGATTATAAGAGCTCAATTATCATGGCTTTCTAAGCCATCTATGGGGAGGGAATATTTATTCAAGATTAAACTCAAGAAATGAATCATGGAATATATCTTTTCACCGAAAATAAATTCTACCTTACCACAGCCAAATATGAGTCATATTTTGTTCATAAATTCTATTTGGACACTTCATCAGTCATTGTGGAATCAATTTATTATCAAAACCACTATAAACTTTCTTCACTAGAATTTAGATATTGTACACAATTGGCATTAAGGGAATGTGGAGACCAATTTTCTATCTTCTAATGGTGATCGGGACTAGAGGATGATTATCTACTTGATCGATGGATCATTGTATCATCCCAACAAATTTAAAAAGGAATAGTAACTTGATCGAGGGATATTAGACCTCAAGAACTTCTCCCCATACACCTAAGGTTGCTAACTAGAAGTGAGGGTCTAAGGTGTGATTGAGGGGAGACTATAAAAATATATCAGAGTGTGTGATAAAAATGAAAATAACAAAGAATAATAAATAATGATAAACCACAAAATTTATCAATAATAAATAAATATCCTAATGGATAATGATAAATTATTCAGATGTATATGATCATACAATATCTGGCCTCCCACCGGAACTTTCATGTATACAAACAAAAGGAGTAAAAATTCATAGAGGCTCAAATAGTATCCTTGAGCCTCACCTCAACCAAATATATATTCTTATAAAAGATACATATATTAATGATCAAATCCCATCCCTCTTTCTAATATGAACCTATAACCAAGTGATTACTTGGGTACCCATGTTCCATAGCTTCACAAACAGGGTGCGAATAAAAATCAGTGGGGAACCACCAACACGGTCTTATACATAACCAATAAAGTTAGTGTATATATATGATATTATAGTAATAAATTAATAATTTTAAATTTAAGGTGTAATTAAATAACCATTTTCAATCCCTAATCTCTACCATGAAACTCCAATCAACCCAAACATGCTTCGGTCAGTTCTAGAGTGTCTTTGAGAAAAGCACATAATTGTTCTGGCCAATGTAATCTCTTAGGGTCCCAGTTTCCCTGTTATATGGAAGATAAACACTTGAGGGATGGCCCACCGAGTATGTAGAGGACAAACCTGGGGGCTAACCCACTCGGTATACAGAGGATAAACACCTGAGGGTTAAAGCACCCAGTATATAGAGAATAAAAACACATGGGTCGACCCACCTGATATACAGAGGCTAAAAACCATGGGTCTAACCCACTTGATATACATGAGATAAACACATGAGGAGTTGACTCACCTAGTATACATGCGATAAACACCAGATTCTCACATAATTGGTATACAAGAGATAAACCCCCATGGCCCACCCACCAAGTATATGTGAGACTAGTGACCAGATATATGGGGGCATCACAATGCCTAATCATAAATCCAAGGAGTGTGTCCAAGTAATATCATGTAAATGAATAAGACTTGGAGGATAGTACTTCCTCCCATGAAATCACATAAGGGTTATCTATTTACCTAATCTGGTATCACATAAACAAGGTCAGCCTCTCATATGAATAGCCTATAATCATTATAGACTTAATAGGCTCACATGTATATTCAGTTCATAAGGTGAAACTTGAAATCATAACAACCTAATTCTCCATATACACCCTCTCACTATAGTCAAAATATCAAGGGGGAACCATTGAGGTCCGCAAGGTCTCATCAATTTCAGGACACCCTTATTGGTTCCTCTTATCTCAAACCATCTCTCAGGTCAAAACCAATCTATCAGAGGGAACCACAAGCATAGGCATCATCGAAACATCCCAAGGCCTCCTTGGCCTACTAGGAAATTCCATACAGCCTCCCCTCAAAAGAGAAGGATCATAGAAATTCCTAGTACGCAATTCATCTCAAGGTAAAACAGAACAACCGACCAATCATTACACTATCCAAGGATAATCTTCCCTAGTAATCATATATTGGTGGGGGTGGATAAATCACCCCACATCTATCTCTTTATCCAAATTACAATGTGGTATCACACAATTCCATCTTGGAAAACTTGTGTCGAACACTATTATTTTAGCACTCACCTCAACATGGAGGTATCAACAGAACCTATCATAAGGTAAGATATGTTTATTTCATGTGATATCATTTATTGTATTCCCCTTAGATATTTTATGTCACAAGGAAACACATTTATAATCTTGGATGTGGTCATTTGTGGTCGTGGAAATCTATCCAATGCCCAAGGATCCCTCATGGCCCTTGCAACATTATCCATTTTAATTATAGTAATTCATTATTAATTAAATAGTGTATTTAAAATAAACTGATTCACCACACTCTCAGTAGAGAGACCTTATATAACATGTCAACATGATTGAATAAAATCAATTTCCAAATAGTAGAATCATAAGGACCACCTATATTAATTCAAATCCATTTCCCTTTGACTATGGTCTGACCATCCTCATCGGGACTTACCCAAGTTTAGTAGCCATGTTTAAACCACCCAATCCCATAACCCATGGAAATAAAAATAATAACTAATTATAAACATTTATAATTACTTTTTCAATCCATTCTAACAGTTTATAATAAATTATCAAATTAATTCAATTTTCTTACCACCTAAATCACCAATCACCCTCAACATATCCAAATCATAACCAACAATATGATAACAACCCCATAGAATTATCTCAACGCATCATCATCAAAATTCCCTAACAATTGACACCCCTTAAACAATAAATTTCATTTAATTTAATCCAAAATCATTCGAAAACTGATATGGTGATGTACCTCCATCGAATCGACAAGAAATGGCATACAGAATTCATCACAGGACCTCCTCTACATGATCCTAGAAATGGTACCATCAAAATTAGTATATTATATCATGATATGATAGAATCAGAACCAAATACCTAATTAAAATAAATTAAAATCAAGAGTAAGTAATTGATAGGAAGAATGGAGGTCTGTATATATGAAATCATACCTTAAAACACAAAAAACCCAATAAATTGACCCAAAACTGAAGGGAAATTATGAAGGGAGAGCGAGCTCAGCTTCCTAGTCTATA
Source organism: Viscum album (assembly GCA_963277665.1). Lineage (NCBI taxonomy): Eukaryota > Viridiplantae > Streptophyta > Magnoliopsida > Santalales > Viscaceae > Viscum > Viscum album. The sequence goes on along the minus strand of OY728162.1, from coordinate 910,217,821 downwards.
CATGCACATTGGAGAAGAAAGGCTAGATCACCCATTTAATTTTATAAGGGGAAATGGTAAAATAAAGCAGTGTTAATGTGCTATATATTTTGGCCACATGGATTTCCAAACCATGTTTCAATTGTATGGTATGCACTGTATAAGAAAACCCCATTCAAATGGTTGGGATGAATGGTTTAACAAACCATAAACCAACCATGTAAATCAGAACTATCTCAGATTGTAACATTTCACAAGGTTTTTCTACAATTGTGCAAAAACTTTTCCCAAGTCACAAGTCTAAACAAAGTTGTATGGCTCAACCTAGAATCTAGATAGTGAACACTTAACCATGATCCAAACTTGCCAAACAATAATGTGATATAGAAGTTGAATGGGAAACCTCTTCACATATAAAGTGATATAGGGTTTCCCATAAACTATGCACAAAAAAACCATACATCAGGTCCAAAAACCACTAAAAACACTCAAAATTCAACCTTGAGCTCTCGAGAATCTCTTGAGCACCCATGGCACCTATCAAACATAAAAAAATATATAAAAACATCATATTTGGATTCTTGAACTCTCATATTCCTGATCTAAATCCTATTTATCAAAACAAACCATCCACAAAACTCAAAATTTAGATTCCCATGGAATTTCTCAACTCAAATAGGGAAGCAATTTGACAACCTCAATTCCATATCATTTATCATAACTAAGAATTCTCATAAAACATCAAACCAATAACCTAGACCTATTTCAGTCATTATTTAACCATCAACTCATCATGCTCTAACTCCAAACATTGAATAGGATTCCATAGTGAAGTTCTAATCATACAGTACCCAACTCATCAAATGTCAAGATACTACCTTCCATTATAACCAAAATACCAAGACAGTGGTTGACTACACCATTCCATCCTTAGGAATTAAAACTTTAAAAAATGATTCATCATCAGGATCATGGTTCTCCCCACTATAAAACATAACAAATAATAGCCAATTCTTACCCACAGTGCTTCCCTCTATCAAAATCTCCCATAAAAACAAATTTTTATTTGTCCATCGACCTGCTCAATGTGATTTTCAACTCACCACACCTAAAATCTCAAAGAATGCCGGTCAAACACTAGAATGAAACATCATTCCTAATAATCAATTGAATTGGATGAGTTTCCATTGTATATAAAATAAGTTAAAACAAATTGAAATTTCTTCAAAAACACTCGACTAATCCCCAAAACACACATGTCATGTACAAAACAACATAATCAATGTGTTTTTAAGATTATCACATCCAATCACACACAAAAATGACATTACAGCCTCTTCTATTTTAATTTTCCAAAAAATGCATGAATTCAGTCACAGATGTTCTATTTACCTAATCATAATTCCTTAACTACTAAAGGCATATCATCATCATCTAAACACACACATCAGACCCAGAACATAACTCTTACAAAATTTACATGGTTATATCATCATCCATTTAGCCTACCAACATGTGGTACTATGACCATTTATGAACTAATGATCTAAATCACACTCATATCACTTAATTCACATCATGAGTTTGATTTCCATGCACAGACTCTATTAATGTTCATGTATGAAATTTAAATCTATTACTTACTATAGAACTATATAAATAAAATTCATCAATACTCGAAATATGAATGAAAAATTGACCATCCATTGACCGGTCCCACTCACAGAGGACCCATCCAACACAAAGTTCATACATTTCAATGATAACTCTAACACTCACCATAATATATATTTACTTATATCGCTCCTCGAACTTCAAGTGATTCCAACATCAACTAACACTTTTCACTACATTAGATCAACACCTATTATCCTTATAATACTTGAATAGGTTCAACTCTTAGATCGATCATGCCATTATAGTGGATTTTTTTGATACCCCCTCAACCATGGAAGGACCTTTATTATTTCACCATAACTCTTAGGCAGCAAGCCCGTATCACCTTATCTAGTTGACATCTATCCTTATCCTGTATACATTTTCCCACCAATTCAAAATTCAACTGTGTCTCATGTATCCAATGTGAGTTACCTTGATCACTTCCAAATTCAGTGGGTGTACACCCCCAACCACCCAATCACAATTTCTGATTAATGTTCGATGAGTGACATGTCAATGTATCTAGGATTGCGTTCCTAATCCACTAACCAAGATCCAAGTCATGACAATATAGTTTAACCAGAAACACCATTGGACCTCATCATCAATAATGGGAATCTCGCCTGTGCCATGTATGTCACATAAACACCTACCAACCACTGTCGTTCCAAAACCAAAATCATCTCCCATTTTATCATCATGCTCATAAGTCCATCTAGAATCTCTTGGGCCAAGAAACCCAATGCTCTTACCCTTGAAAATTAAATGTTGATACCAAAGTAGTTCAATGTATCCATGCATCTTACTTCAAGCCCCTAAATGTGTATTAACATGTTTAGTCTAACCCCTCTCTCATTTTACCCTAAACCATAAAAACTCACCAAATCGCCACTCTCCAAAGTTGCATGTTAAGGTCACTAATCTTCTCACCTATCCCATAAATAATGTATCACATAGATTACAACCCATGGAGTGTGATCCTTGCACCCATATCAAATATCAAAGGTACATCCATTCTAAAAAAATCCATTTTAGGTTCTCGCATCCACATAACTATAATCGCATTCTAAAATAACCACCCACCCCTTGGGAACCCACCCTCTCAAAGCATCATCACATAAAAATACTCCCATAAGGATCATGTCTCATCTACATATACAAAATGGCCTCATAAGGTGACAATTTTACTAATCGATTCATAGTCACAAGGTTTTGTTAAGTATAATGTTATTCCAAACTCATGGGAAACACCATATTGGTCATTACTAACATTTTAAATAACCAAACATGTTTTATCCATAACCAAAATCAAGATCACCCCCAAAGGGATGATCATCATGGATACAAATGCTATTACAAACCTACTATGGTTATTTCACATACCTTACATTTGGGGAATTCATAGTCTCCATCAAAGAGCATCCCTTCATAGATACATTTTACCTTTCATTGTAAGAAACTACATTATGGACCAACTTATTAAAATTCCACCAAAAAATATATGGGAAAACACTCTATGAGCTGCTGTTAACACATTAAATAACAAAAAATCATCATCAAAAAAATACAAACAGACAACACATATATGTCATGTGAATTATATGGGCCTAGAATGGTGAATGAGACACCTCTGATCATCGTGGACCAAGATCCAAAAATCCATTAATAAATCATAAATCCAAAAAACTCAAGTGCAACACACTACGTAAAAACTAAACAACCATAAAATCTGATCCCAATAATAGCAATGTCCTACCCTGGTAACCTAGAAATTTCATTAGATAAGGTGATTATGATGCACCAACATGTCATCTATCACAAACCCTAACACATTCATATATCACCCATTGACCGTATACCTAAATAGTAAAAAACACTCCAATAAACACAATGATATCAATCATTTAGACACTTTTATACCACTTTTTCACATCTTGTCCCAGTTTACAGTGAAAAATAACTCGATCAAGGGAGTCTAGACCTCATGAGAGCCTTATCATATACCATAGGCTACCAACTATAAATGAGGGTATAAGGTGTGACAGTGGGGAGTCTATACCCTCATATTAGAGTGTGTAATAAGAATTAAAATAACCAGTCATCATACTCAATGCTAACCTAATGGAGTTCACAAGAATAAATTAACATCCCAATCAATAATAATAAATGATTCAGAGGTATATAGTCACATAACACTTGATTTCCCACCAGGTCAGTCACAAAGAAAAATAAATTAATGAGTAAAAATATGTTGGGGCTTTACTATTGTCCCTGAAAATCACTGCATCCTTGTCTTTAATATCATCCAAGCTATCGAGCTAAATGATCTAATATCCGGACTCTTCCCAACACTAACTTATAACCAAGTAATGGTTTATAAAGAAACCAAGTGTCAGGGTTTCCCGAGCATGGTGTGAGTATAAATCAGTAGGGAAACACCAATTCATTCTCACATATAAATATTAAATTCAATGTATAAATGTGACATGCTTAGAAAAAATAAATAATTGTAGTGCAGAAGTGTAATTAAATAACCAAATTTGATCCATGGTTTCTCCCAAGGAACCCCAATAAAACCAAACCACCTTTGTCCAATGTTAGAGTGCCTTTAATAATATCCCATAATTTTCCCAACCAATATAACCCTCAAGGATCTAACTCACCTTGGAATATATAATATAAAATCCCAAGGGCCATTATAACCAATATAAGAAGGATAAACACTTTTGAGATTACCCACCCAATATACAGAGGATAAAAACCATGGGATGACCCACCAAGTATACAATGGAAAAAACCATGGTGGGTGACCCACCTATTATATAGAATATAAACACTTTGGCTGTAAGGATTCGACCTTAAACATTATAAATTATAGTTATTTTTAACTAGAATTAACATTATTATATTCTGACGGATCCTTTGGGTGTATAATTTTAGATAATTGGGAAAAATCATATAAATTAAACCTATAAATTAAAAATAGACACTTATACTTGGTGTCAATTTTTTCTATAAAACAAAATTTTATAAAATAAAAAATAGTTTCTTTTCATGATAAATCTTCAAACTGTTAATCTTGAACTCATTTTTGTCTATAATCATACTTAAACCATGTGAGGAACATTTTAAAATTTTGGGATAAATACAAAAAAACTTGGTAAGGAAAAAAAATAAAGAAAATCATCAGTCCATTGAGAAGTATGAAAACCCATTAAAAACAATTTCTTAAAAACATACCTTTTTATCCTGAAAAGGTAATAAAATTTTCAAAAATACCATTCTATTAGATTTTAGAAAAAAATAAAACAATTTACATGAAAATAATTATCAAGTATATAAAAATTAAGTAGGAATCTTGGGAAATCAAAATAATATAACCCTTACAGAACCCTTATAAATGGAATAAACATATGGTTAGCTTCTATCTCCAGAGTACCCAATGCATTGGTGGTTATAAAATTTCCACTTTTCCTTGGTTTTTTAGGGAACTACCCATCATTGGTTAATAATATAGCCAGACATACTTGTTTTATCATGGAACCACCCATAATTTTGAAAAACTCCCATGAAACATATCATAAATATAAATCATGAAAACTTGCATCATAAAAATATTCTGAAATGAAATAATTCTTTTTTATTTTCAAATGACTTATTTTTTTAGAAATGTTGTGCATGTACAAATAAAAACATTTTCTTTAAAAATAACCAAGTAAAAATTTAAACTAATATTAAAATAATTAAATCATCATGATTTTGGGAAAATCCACTCATTTTGTATATTTTAAAAAACATTCATTTTTTACTTTTGTAAAAATTCTTAAAGATGAACTTCAATAGTGGTTTTTTAAAATAAATTCCCTTACAAATATGATATCATTTAAATAAGTATTAATAAAATTAATTGATTATGTGTATAATGTTTAAATACACATAAAATAATGTATGTATAACATAAGGTAATAAATATTAATTTCATACATAATCATAGAATTATGTAACCAAATAAGTAGAAGTTTAACCCAAATAAAGGAAATTAAGTTAAGAATTTCCTTACCTCAAGTTCGATTCTCATGTTTGTCCTTTATCTTCCTAAATAATAATCTTAGTTTAGTTATTTAGTTTCCTAAAAAACTATTTAAAGTTTATCATTATTTTTATATCACTTATCACTTTGTTATAATAATTACTTAATTATTAAAGTTCATGATAGTTGTTTTGATGATATCCATTTCATAAGTCCAAAATGACTTTGATAATTTGAGAGTGGTAAAAATGGTAATAATTCCATCATATTGAGAATAATAATAATAAAATAATTATATTTTTTATATATCAATTATATTTTTAATTTCGTCCATTAAATATGATTATGAAAAATGAATTATGTTACAATCACAGTGACGATAGGTCGTGCATGCGCATGAGTAACATTTCCATTTATCAAAGATCATTATAGAAAGAAGGTAATTATTATTTTATATTTCTAGGATGATAATAATTTCATATATATCCTATTACGTATTTAAATATTCTTATATATATCAACTAAGTGATTTGGGGATAAAAATGAATCACATCGCTTCATGGAGGTAGTAGTCAACACGTACGCACGAACGACGTTATCATTTTTTCATGGACAGAAAGGTAAGAACATAATTTATAAATTCATTTTTCATAATGATAAATATGTAATGAATATAATTTATAAATTCTAATTTAATCATTACAATAAATCCATGACATAAGGTGATGGAAAACGAATTACATCAGCTCTTGAGGCAGTAGTCTATCATATACACGGGTGATGAATTATTTTCCCATTTAATGGAAGAAGATATGGATATGGGTCATGAAATATAATTATTAGCTTACAAATATATTTATTATATTGTATTTATTATTTTATTATTGTTGAATAATTTTTTGTGATTTATAAGAAGAAAAAAATAGAAAATCTTGATTAAAAATGATACCTCTTCTTCAGATAACCCTTTTTCTTAACACAATAAGACCACTAAGGATGGTGTTATGCCTAAAATAAGACCCATTGAGTGCGGTAAGATAATATAAGAAGGTATTTTTTTGGTAATGGGAAAACTATTAGGGTTTTTTAAGTGTGAATAAATGATAAAAATATGTTCCCTTTTATAATAGAGGGGAGGGGCACTCTAGGCATTTCACAAAATATTAAATTAATATAAATTAATTTTAAATTTCAAATAGATACAAAGTAGGTTATTTAGGGTATAAGATGATTATGTGTCAAAATAATCCCATAAATTATAAATTATAATTTTTTTGACTAAATTTATACCCTTATCATTTGGATTTACCCCTTATTTAACCCTTTTAACTCTTAGAGTGACAACACAGATTTTTACTCTTTAAGGGTTAAAATATTTACCATAAAATGAAAAATAACCAATAAATGGACCATGGACGATATTTAAAATATTATCGTTCTAAATGGAAATTTTTTAATATTTTTAGGAATTTTATATCATTTTATTAAATATTATTTACTATAAAATATACATAATAACAATTTTAAGAACTATTCATTATATTGAATTTAATAATATAAATAGAGCACTTATATTTAAAAAAAATATTAAATTATATCTCTAAAATGTTAATTTAATCAATAAAAAATTTTGATAACATTATTTATCTCAAATTTTATTTATTTTAGTAATTTTAATATCATTTATTTTATTTTTTACCTTAGTTGAATAATTACTACATCAGTATTGTGAAAGTATTTAAGTTAATTATTTATCTACTAAAAACTAAAAAAATTACTACAATGAAGATAAATATATTATATTTCAAAAATTTATTTATAGTCTAATGTATCTTCTGGATAAAGTCATATTAAAAAATGTTATAGTTATTAAGAATATATGTGTGACATCTTTGAATTTTCTTGAAATAAATTATTATACATTTCGTAATCACATAACATTTAAGAAAAACCCATATATTATAATATTGAATGATTATTGATGAAAATTACTCATAAAATAAATTTGGGACAAGTTTAAGGGTCGTATTATAGTCTTTCTCATATTATTGTAACCCTTAATTACCCAATTTATACTTTATCATGGTAACAAAAAATATCAAGATTACTATTTATATTGAAAAAAATTAAAAGGAAAATATTTACTAAATATAGAACTATAGATTCCAAATATGGAATCAATTTTTAAAAATTCAAATCACTGAATTTTCATAATTTAATTTATATTTAAACCTGCAAAACGCAACAAAAAAACTTTTTTTGGAAAAATGTAATTTATAAATATAAAATGTTTTTAAAATAAATTCAAGAATAAAACCCATCAAAAATCAATAACTGGGTAATTTAATATTAAAATGATATAATTTAATTTTAAAAATAATCCAAAACATAATTTTACCTTTTAAATACTTTAAAATAAAATATGGTTTTTAATAAAAATCAATATCTTTCACTATTCCTTGAAAAAATCAATATTTTCATAAAATTATCAAAAATTCATCCTAAATTTTCTAAACCTTCTTTAAATTAATTATAATATTCACTAATAAAATGCAAGAAACCCCATTTTTGAAGAAAACATCTTTTTTGAAGAATAAAATAACTTAACTAAACAAATGTGTGATTATTTTCTAATCACTTAAAAATACATTCATATTGAGTTGAGACTTTATATTTATTTCATAAATCAGTTATTCATATTCATACCCTCCAATTTAACAACTAGGTTATAATGGTCATTTTTAAATAATAATATTCAGTTGTTTATTTAAACTCGATGTGGATTATCTTATACACTATCAATAATTGTGTTTCGTTATAAAATCAGGGGATATTACATGGGGGTTTACCCACCCGGTACACATGAGATAAACACCTAGGTTCTGACCCACTTGGTATACATGATATAAACACTCGGGACTAGCCCACTTAGTATATAAGAGATAAACACTCTAGGATAACCTGCCCAATATATGTGAGATAAACACTCAGGGATCACACAACTAGTATCCATGAGATAAAATCCCGAGGATAACCCATCCAAAATACAGTCTTAATGAATGAATCCCAATCAGGTTAGTCCATACTACCCAAATTTGTCTAGGGTTTTGCATCTACTACCCTCATATCCAAGTATTGTTTCCAAGAAATTTAATGTATGTGAATACATTTCAGAGGGTAGTACTAACTCTAATAACATCTCACAAGGGACGACTATTTTTCTGAGCCTATCTCACAAAAACAAGTTCAGTCTCTCAAGTGTACGGATTGTAATCATCATAACCTTAACATGATCACACACCAATTGGGGTTCTAAGGTTATAGCCACAATCATCACTAGCTAATTACCCACATATACCCTCTTTCTAGGGTCAATATATCAGAGAGATTCTCACTATGCCCCCCTAAGTCTCATCGTCACTAGAATACCATTCTTGGGTCCTCTAATCTCAATATGTCTCTTGTGTTAACACCCATAACCAAGAGAGAACCTCACCCCTTGGAATCTTTCCAACATCACAATGCCTCCTTGACCTATTAGTAAAATCCATACATGCACATATCTAAAGAAAAATATCAAGGCCCTTCCTAGTACCCAATTCATGCCATTGTCGTTCAGAACACCTAACCTGTCATTACACTACCCAAGGAACCTACATGCTAATAATCATTTCTAGGTAGGGGAGGAACACTCTCCCTAGAGATATATCTCTTTAAAAATGGCTCTGAGGTATCTCACAATCACATCCCATTCCACTTGTTCCAAAGACTATTAGTTCAGCACACACCTCAACAAGAAGGTATCAAGGTCACCTATCACTAGGTTCACTACATTTTATTCATTTTGTATCATTTATTGTATGCCCCTCATGGTTCAAAAATCACTAGAAAACATATTTATTGTAAGAACCCGGTTTTTGTTGTGAAAGAATTTGGAATATTACTAATGATATTTCAGAGCAGAACCTTCAGACGGCGATCGATTCCGAGCCCCGGAGTGGCCGGAATTAAATTTTCAGTACGTTCACACTGGAAATGCTAAATAAATGAGATAACTCCTAAACAGAGCTTCATATCATAGATCTGAGTGTATGTATGGGTCCAGAATGGGGTTTTTACCCTAGGAATGACATAAAACTTGTCAGCGCGGGATGTTTGGACCCCTCGCCCGCTTCTGGAATGTTAAACAGATAAATTAATTAATTAATTTATTCGTTTATTGGCGAAACGCTAGTATCTCTTAAACGGTGGTTCGGATCGGAAACCCGAGAGTACCATTGAGTTCGGAGTGTGCCGTTTACCCTAGGAGGGGTATAAGTTTCGCGGGCGCGAGCCGTTTGTAAAAAATGGCCCCAGGGGCGTTTTCGTAATTTAGCGGCTTCGGACGTTAAATTTTATAACTTTTGAATGGGGTCCCGGATTAAAATTCCAAGACCGTCATTGTGCTCAGGAGGTGGTGTTTACCCTAGGGGAGGCTTAACCTCGACCCCGTCGGGAGTTTGGGTTCGGGGCTGTCGGGCGGGCGTTTAAGTGATTTGTACTTAAACACCCAAACACCCCCCCCCCTTCTTCTTCTTCCTCGAACCCTACTCCCCCTCCTTCAGCTCCGGCGAGGCGAGCTCCGGCAAGTCAAGCTCCGGCGAGGCGACTCCGGCAAGGTGTGGTGGTGCCGGTGGATCGTCGCGAAGCTTCGGGCGAAGCCCCACGAGGTAGGAGTTTATCGTTTGCGTTTTTCTTTCCCACACCTCCTTTGAACCTAATTTATACCCTCGAATTTTTGTTCGATCTTCAAAAAAACCCATGAATGCGTAGTAGAGTTAATTTCCTTTTCAACGCATCTTTCGGAATCAAAATCCGAGGTCAGATGAGTTCGGGGTCATTCGCCGAAGGTTGCGGGGAATTCGGGAGGTTCTGGGTGTTTCCGGTGGGTTCTGGCGGTCCGGCAGGCTCAGGCGGCGGCAGCGGCAGCTCCCAGGGTGGCGCGGCGATGGCGCGGCCGGCTGCGGACGGCGGCGGTTCCCCTTGGCGGCGGCGGCTTCTCGACCAGGCAGTGGAGGCGGCGCGGCATGCGGGCGTGCGGCGCTGGCCAGTTCGCTGGGCGCCGGCACGGGGCGCACTCGCCGGAGCGCAACGGGGAACCGGGGTCGCGGCGCGCGACCCCGCGGAGGAAGCACGACCCGCGTCGTGCGGGTTGTCGCGCGGCGACCGGAAACAGCCGGTCGGCCGGGCGGACCGGCCGGTCGAGGCCGGTCCAGCCCCAGGGGCCTTGCCCCCTCGGTGTTCGGACACCCGTAATTCCCGCTACGGGTGTCCGTTTTGAGTACCGTCTGTGGCTGTGGGGGCGTGTCGTCGAGGCGGACATGTTGAAATGGTTTCGGGAATTTTTAATTCCCGAAACGAGGGGCCGCAGAGGCGCGACGTGTCCTTAAGTGGACGAGTGTATTCCCCGAGACTTTTGTTCCGGACGGCGCGGACGCGTCCGACGTCCGTTTTAAACACCGTCAATTGCGTTGGAACCCTGGCGTCGAGGCGGAGGTTTCCATGGTGGTCCGGGCGTTGAATCTGGAGTTGAGGTGTGGGCCCCATGGCCCGTCTTTTGAGCTGCGTGCAGCGTTTCACGACTTTTTCGTCGGATGTCCGTTCGGGGCGTCTGAGTAGTCGATGTTGGGTATTTTTCCGAGGGCATCGTGTTGGCGCAGTCTGCCCGCTGTAATTCCGCATGAGGGTGCGGGCCCCGCGGGGGTCATTTCGGGAGTTGACGGTGATTTCCAGCTTTATCATCGGGCGACCGTTTTGGACAAGTGAATAGTCCATCTTGTGTACTTTTTCGAGAGGATCGCAACGGTGTGATCCGTTCATTGAGTTTCGGGACCGGGGATGCGGGTCCCACGTGGCACCGCTCGTGTGCGGTGTGCCAGAATGCATCTTTTTCTCCGGATACCCGTTCCACGCAAGTAAGCAGTCAATTTGACGTGCTTTTTCGAGAGCATTGCGATGCTGCAGTTCGCCCGACCTTTTTCAGGGACGTGGTGTGGGTCCCACCCGACCCGGCTACGGTGAATAGTGCCCTTTTCACCGGGTGTCCGTTTTGGGCGATTGAGTACTCAATCCTGTGGGTTTTTCCGAGGGGATCGTAGTGGCGTGATCTGTTGGTTTAGTTTCGGGATCTTGGGGTGGGCCCCACATGGGTTTGGTCACAGTGAATAGTACCTTTTCCACCTGTTGACCATTTCGGGCGAGTGAGTAGTCCAACTCGCGTGTTTTTTCGCAAGGATTACAACGGTGTGCTCCGTTTGGTTGTGCGGAGCCTCTTGCGCGAAATTGTTAAATGTGGAAGCATGGAAGGTGCTCCAGTGGTGGTTCGTCCTACCTTGTTTGTAGCGAACCCTTGGCGTGTGATCGCACACTCTTGGGAGAGTGATGTAAATGGTTCCCAAGTTGTGGTTGGTCGTGCCTGGGCCTTTGAGGTGGAGTTGTTACGTCACGCCTTCACGTTGACGTTGGGTGCCGTGTGCACGATAGCCCTTGGGCTAAAGACGTGGTATACACTGGGAATATACGAGAGCACTTGGAGGTACGTTTGGTTTGTACCTAGGACGTTTGTGAACTTGGTTGGGGTTGAGATGGGGCCACACGTTTTGTGGTCCCCACGTGCGTGCCGAGTTCTACTTTGCGTACTTGGACCTCTCGCGGCGTAGAGGGTCTCTTTGTGCTCATCTGTTTGACCAGCAGGGTTGAGTGGTCTCCCCCTAGTTTCGTTCTCGATGGATCGGCCAGTAGCGGTGCTAGTGGAACCCCGTGATGGAACAGGTGATGAACCCCTCGGGGTGATTTGTGCTAGAGTTGGGTGGTTGCGCGATACCCACTCCGTGTTTGGTTGGCCAGTGTCGTACCCTCTAGTGGATATGGCCAGAGCAGTTCTGAGTTTTACCCTCCAGCGGGGCTGGGCAGTGGGTTACTCATCGGCTTCTAGGGTCAACCCTCCAGCTGAGACTGGGCAGTGGGTCACCCGACGCACTTAGGGTCTACCCTCCAGTAGGGCTGGGCAGTGGGTCGCTTGTCGACTTATTCCAGGTCTACCCTCCAGTGGGGCTGGGCAGTGGGTCACCTGATGATGTAATTTGATTTACCCTCCAGCAGGGCTGGGCAGTGGGTTTCCTGATGATGTATTAGGGTTTACCCTCCAGCAGGGTTGGGCAGTGAGTCACCCAATATCCGATTATGGTTTACCCTCCAGCGGGGCTGGGCAGTGGGTCGCCTGACGATGTATTAAGGTCTACCCTCCAGCGGGGTTGGGCAGTGGGTCGCTGGATGATGTGTTATGGTTTAACCTCCAGCAGGGCTGGGTAGTGGGTCACCCAGTATCTTAATATGTTTTACCCTCCATCGGGGCTGGGCAGTGGGTCGCTTGACGATGTATTAGGGTTTACCCTCCAGCAGGGCTGGGCAGTGGGTCACCTAGTATCTTAATTTGAATTACCCTCCAGCAGGGCTGGGCAGTGGGGTACCTATTGGCATTCCAGGCTCAGTCCTTCTACTATGCTAGTCTGTGGCTTACCTCCGTGATTACCAGAGCGGGACCCTTGGTTGTACGGGTCAGTGATGGAATGGCTTTGACTTTGAGGAGACCTCTCGATTGTGGGGCAGTGACGAGTTGTGGTTTGACGTTCCCCCAGAACTCTCGAGTATGAGAGACGCTTTCCCCACCGAGAGGCGTTCTTGTGACACGATCTAAAACCGTGCGGGCGAGTCAGTTTCATCCAAAGCGGATAGTGTCGAAGTGCGGTGATTAAGCCCCTTGGCTTGCAGTTTGGGGCAGATGTGCGGGATGCTGGGCATCGATGGAGTTTACTCATGGGACTGTTGGATACTCTTTTTCTTAGGTTGAGCTACGGGACAGAGATCCCCTTACGACGTTGTTAGGGCTTCTCGACAGAGCATATGGATTTGTATATACTATGTTTTGAGTACCCACTCCTTGGGTTTTTGCTACTCTCCTTCAGGAGAGGCGAAGACGCGCGGGGTATGACACGTGCTTTCCGCGTCCAGCTTCTCGTGGTAGGACAAGTCTTATATCTTTCTCTTGATGGGTTGAGCTGTTACTCTTTACTGCACCCTTGGTTATACTTCTTTCTATTCCTTTTTCTCTCTACTGTTAACCCTTCGGTACCTCCTTTGTTGCTCCCTCGAGCCTTCGGGGTATCCTACTGAGTATTTTTATACTCACCCCTTCTTGGGCTTTGCCCGAACTTGGTGTGCCCTTGCAGAAGATGGACAGATGGAGCGTGACTTCAGTGGAGCATAGGAGCTTGGGAGCTTGGACCGTGTGCGGTGGTTGTGGCTGGGTTCCAGGTGGGAGACCCGTCAGCTATTCCTTTTTGTTTACCTGTTGCCGGGTTGTGGCACTTTTTGGTTGGGCGCGTGTTTTTTCCCTTTTCCTTTTAGTTTGTACTTTGTACTGTTAGAGGTCGATGCACATTGTGGTCTCTATATAGCAGTTTCCCTTTACTTTGCTTGCCTTTTCTTTTACTCTGCACTTTTTCATTGAGTGTGCTACGTGTGTGTGTGTGTACAGGTGCTTATGCAAAGGCCTCCCCGAGTTATTGTGACTTCGGTGCTGGTCGCCATCCCCTGGCCTATGGAGGCGAGCCTGGGGTAGTTGCGGCTCGAGCTCGGGTAGGGTCGGGATGTGACAAAGTGGTATCAGAGGTGGTTCGTTCCTTGGGACATTGTGCGGATGTCCCTAAAAGAGGAATTGGTTGGGATATTGGGCAACAGTGTTAACATGTCTCGAGAGCGGCTCTCAGGCCAGGGAGTCCAGTGATGGTGCGGCGGCCGACATATCCATTCATCAGGACCTTGATAACCCGCTTGTCAACTCGGCATGCTGAGACACTTGTTGCAGGGAAATTTGTTTGTGCATCACATAGGACTGAGTCTTGACTGTCCTTCTTGAGTCATCTCCCCATCGTTGTTGTTATCAGGATATACATATATGCTCATTCGACCGCAGCACTCCTTGATAATATTCAGGATGTCTCCGCAAGGACATCCAGCCAGGATACCATCTTTGGTTCGTGATGAAGACCCTGTGAGCTACGAGGCCATAGTTCAGGACCCATCATGCGATCCACTTTCTCCGGGTGGGCCGGTAGCAGTACCCCCACCTGTTGAGCAGCAGGCAGTTTCAGCAGAGCAGGCTGAGCTTGAGCGCAGGTTGAGCGCGCTCCATGAGTTCCAACGACAGAGACCACTGAGGTTCAGTGGTGAGCCAGACCCTCAGGTAGCAGAGGATTGGCTTGAGGTAGTGGTTCGCCTTTTCAGGCTTGTGTAGACGCCGTCAGATCAGAGAGTGGCTTCGGCAGCCTTTTTTTGTGGAGCAGCTTGGCGTTGGTGGAGTCTGGTGACTCAGTCCCTTGACGAGTCGTCGCCTTCGTTGGACGACTTCCAGTTGTTGTTTTGTGAGGAGTTTTTCCCCTCCTGCTTGCGCTCCTTTCAAGTTCAGGAGCTCCTGCAATTTCAGCAGGGAGGGATGACGGTGGCCGAGTACGCGGCTAGTTTTGCAGACCGTGCACGCTTTTACCCGGACTTGGTCCGTGACGACAACATCCGAGCGCAGAAGTTTGAGCAGGGTCTCCGCTGAGGGATTCGTGCTGTCGTAGTACCCTTGGAAATTTCCACATATGCCAGGGTGCCAGAGCAGGCATTGGTGACAAAGGGATTCTTGTCATGTTCTGCGGTTGGTAGTGGCAGTGGGCGCGATGGAGCCAGGATTTCTGTCGTAGCTAGCAGGCGCTGGAGGACAGGACCTCGATGCGGGTGGCCTTCCCACTGCCGGTTTTGGAGAGATGGTCGTATACCACTGTGGCGAAAAGACGCATGGCCTCAGCCGAGGATTCCCTTCCATGAGTGGATCCTGAGCCATGGTCGTACACCACAGTGGGGCCGGAGGGCACCAGGGAAGCCCAGAGAGCTCCGGTGCTATGCGTGTGATGGGCGAGGTCACTTAGCACGAGACTTCCCAACCCGAGTTGCTGAGAGCTTCGGGCAGGTAGCAGGCGCACCACCACGGTTGTGGCAGCACCGTGATCGAAGTAGTGCCTAGATAGGTGGTGCTAGCAGAGGAGCGGTAGGAGCTGTAGGTGGGGGACTACGTTATGAGGTC
Organism: Viscum album; assembly: GCA_963277665.1. NCBI lineage: Eukaryota > Viridiplantae > Streptophyta > Magnoliopsida > Santalales > Viscaceae > Viscum > Viscum album. Next base: position 910,201,988 of record OY728162.1, on the reverse strand, counting down.
TTCCCATCACCACTAGGAGGTCCACGTCAGGCTCCAGGAGCTGACGGTTGGGATCACGGACAGTCGCGAGCTTTGGATGTCTACGATCCTGTAGAGCATGGGATGGTGAGAGGTACCGCTTACGACTCTTCTACTTCTTGCAGTAGAATTGATAGGCTCTGTGTGTGAAAGGCTTTTCCCCCTGCTCCTTGTTTGAGGTGTTACCAGGGTGACGCAGGGCGTCGGGTGTAACCCTATGTTGGTAAGGAAAAAGGTCGGGGACCTTTTCTTTAGTCGATGGTGTCGAATCCATCGCTCATCAAGCATGTAAGAGAGCCTCGGTTGTGGAGTCTTGCATGATCAGATATCCTTGGGTGTTCCACCATATGGATATTCTGAAGGATGGAATCATCGGGCCTTGTTTCAGGTGCGGGCGGTGATTCCAGTCGCGGCGTGTGACGTAGAGGTTCGTTCGGGGAGGTGAGCTACCCCCAAGAGCCTTCGGGCCGTTTGAGACCGTGCAGAGGGATGGCGAGGCTCTCTACCACCTTGCCCTAGCCCCAAAGTCTGGAGTGGGTGCACGACGTTGGCAAGGGCCAACCTTGCGTGAACAGATCAATGCCTTGGTCTGTGTGCGGTGACGCAGAGCTGTGCGTGGGTTCTTTTGGGTATGGGGAAGCCGGGTGTGGGCATCGTACCATGTGTTTCTCCCTAGTTTTTATTTTCGAGGACGAAAAGCTTGAAGGAGGGAATGATTTAAGAACCCGGTTTTTACTATGAAAGACTTTGGAATATTCTTAATGATATTCCAGATCAACACCTTCAGACGGCGAGCGATTACGAGCCCCGGAGTGGCCGGAATTAAATTTTAAGCGCGTTCACACTGGAAATGCTAAATAAATTAGATATCTCCTAAACGGAGCTTCAGATAAGAGATCCGAGTGTACGGATGGGTCCAGAATGGTGTGTTTACCCTAGGAACGACATAAAACTTGTCGGTGCGGGATGTTTGGACCCCTCGCCCGCTTCTGGAATGTTAAACGGATAAATTATTTAATTAATTAATTTGTTTATTGGCGAAACACTAGTATCTCTTAAACGGTCGTTTGGATCGGAAAACTGATAGCACCATTGAGTTTGGAGCGTGCCGTTTACCCTAGGAGGGGTATAGGTTTCGCGGGCGCGGGCCATTTGTGAAAAATGGCCCCAGGGGCGTTTTCTTAATTTAGCGGCTCCGGATGTTAAATTTTATAACTTTTGAACGGGGTCTCGGATTAAAATTCTAAGACCTCCGCTGTTCTCAGGAGGTGGTTTTTACCCCAGGGGAGGCTTAACCTCGACCCCGTCGGGAGTTCGGGTTCGGGGCTCTCGGGCGGGCCTTTAAGTGATTTGTACTTAAACACCCACACCCCCCTTCTTCTTCTTCTTCTTCTTCAAACCCTCCTCCCCCTCCTTCAGCTCCAGCGATGCGAGCTCCGGCGAGGAGAGCTTCGGCGAGGAGAGCTCCGGCGAGGCGACTCCGGCAAGGTGCGGTGGTGTCGGCGGATCGTCGTGAAGCTTCGGGCGAAGCCCCACGAGGTAGGAGTTTATCGTTTGCGTTTTTCTTTACCGCACCTCCTTTTAACCTAATTTATACCCTATAATTATTGTTAGATCTTAGAACAAAACCCATGAATGCGTAGTAGAGTTAATTCCCTTTTCAACGCATCTTTCGGAATCAAAATCCGAGGTCGGATGAGTTCGGGGTCGTTCGCTGAAGGTTGCGGGAAATTCGGGAGGTTCTGGGTGTTTCCGGCGGGTTCTGGCGGTCCGGCAGGCTCAGGCGGCGGCGGCGGCAGCTCCCAGGGTGGCGCGGCGACAGCGCGGCCGGCTTCGGAGGGCGGCGGTTCCCCTTGGCGGCGGCGGCTTCTCGACCAGGCAGTGGAGGCGGCGCGGCATGCGGGCGTGCTGCGCTGGCCTGTTCGCTGGGCGCCGGCGCGGGGCGCGCTCGCCGGAGCATGACGGGGAACCGGGGTCGCGGCGCGCAACCCCGCGAAGGAAGCACGACCCTCGTCGGGCGGGTCGTCGTGCGGCGACCGGACACAGCCGGTCGGTCGGGCGGTGGACCGGGTCCACCGCCGGTCCAGCCCTAGGGGCCTTGCCCCTTCGGTGTTCGGACACCCGTAATTCCCGCTACGGGTGTCTGTTTTGAGTACCGTCTATGGATGTGGGACCGTGTCGTCGAGGCGGACATGTTGAAATGGTTTTGCGAATTTTTAATTCCCGAAACGAGGGGCCGCGGAGGCGCGACGTGTCCTTAAGTGGACGAGCGTATTCCCCGAGAATTTTGTTCCGGATGGCGTGGACGCGTCAGACGTCCGTTTTAAACGCCTTCAGTTGCGTTGGAACCCTGGCGTCGATGCGGAGGTTTCCAGGGTGGTTCCGGGCGTTGAAGCCGGAGTTGAGGCGTGGTCCCCACGGCCCGCCTTTTGAGCTGCGAGCAGCGTTTCACGACTTTTTCGTCGGACGTCCATTCGGGGCGTCTGAGTAGTCGATGTTGGGTGTTTTTCTGAGGGCATCATGTTGGCGCAGTCTGCCCGTTGTAATTCCGCACGAGGATGCGGGCCCCGCGGGGGCCATTTCGGGAGTTGACTGTGATTTCCAGCATTATCAACGGGCGGTCGTTTTGGACAAGTGAATAGTCCATCTTGTGTACTTTTTCGAGAGGATCGCAACGGTGCGATCCGTTCGTTGAGTTTCGGGACCGGGGATGCGGGTCCCACGTGGCGCCGCTCGTGTGCGGTGTGCCGGAATGCATCTTTTTTTCCGGATACCCGTTCCACGCAAGTAAGCAGTCAATTTGACGTGATTTTTCAAGAGCATTGCGATGGTGCAGTTCGCCCGACCTTTTTCGGGGACGTGGTGTGGGTCCGACCCGACCCGACTACGGTGAATAGTTCCCCTTTCACCGGGTGTCCGTTTTGGGCGATTGAGTACTCAATCCCCTGAGTTTTTCCGAGGGGATCGCAGTGGTGTGATCCGTTCGGTCAGTTTCAGGATCTTGGGGTGGGCCCCACACGGGTTTGGTCATGGTGAATAGTACCTTTTCCACCTGTTGACCGTTTCGGGCGAGTGAGTAGTCTAACTCGCGTGTTTTTCCGCAAGGATTACAACGGTGCACTCCGTTTGGTTGTACGGAGCCTCTTGCACGATATTGTTAGATGTGGAAGCATGGAAGGTGCTCGAGTGGTGGTTCTCCCTACCATGTTTGTAGCGAACCCTTGGCGTGTGATCGCGCACTCTTGGGAGAGTGATGTAAATGGTTCGCAAGTTGTGGTTGGTCGTGCCTCGGCCTTTGAGGTGGAGTTGTTATGTCATGCCTTCGCGTTGACGTTGGGTGATGTGTGCATGATAGCCCTTGGGCTAGAGACGTGGTATACTCTTGGAGTATACGAGAGCGCTTGGAGGTACGTGTGGTTCGTACATAAGACGTTCATGCACTTGGTTGGGGTTGAGATGGGGCCACATGTTGTGTGGGCCCCACGTGCGTGTCGGGTTCTGCTTTGCGTACTTGGACCTCTCGTGATGTAGAGGGTCTTTTTGTGCTCGTCTGTTTGACCAGCAGGGTTGAGTGGTCTCCCCCTGGTTTCGTTCTCAATGGATCGGCCAGTAGCGGTGCTAGTGGCACCCCGTGATGGAACAGGCGCTGAACCCCTCGGGGTGAGTTGTGCTAGAGTTGGGTGGTTGCGTGATACCCACTCCGTGTTTGGTTGGCCAGTGTCGTACCCTCCAGTGGATATGGGCAGAGCAGTTCTGAGTTTTACCCTCCAGCAGGGCTGGGCAGTGGGTTACTCATCAGCTTCTAGGGTCAACCCTCCAGCGGAGACTGGGCAGTGGGTCACCCGACGCACTTAGGGTCTACCCTATAGTAGGGCTGGGAAGTGGGTCGCCTGTCGAATTATTCTAGGTCTACCCTCCAACGGGGCTGGGCAGTGGGTCACCTGATGATGTAATTTGATTTAACCTCCAGCGGGGCTGGGCAGTGGGTCACCTGATGATGTATTAGGGTTTACCCTCCAGCAGGGATGGGCAGTGGGTCACCCGATATCCGATTATGGTTTACCCTCCAGCGGGGCTGGGCAGTGGGTCGCCTGACGATGTATTAAGGTCTACCCTTCAGCGGGGCTGGGCAGTGGGTCGCCAGATGATGTGTTATGTTTTACCCTCCAGCAGGGTTGAGCAGTGGGTCACCCAGTATCTTAATATGGTTTACCCTCCAGCGGGGCTGGGCAGTTGGTCGCTTGATGATGTATTAGGGTTTACCCTCCAGCAGGGCTGGGCAGTGGGTCACCCGATATTTAGTTATGGTTTACCCTCCAGCAGGGCTGGGCAGTGGGTCACCCAGTATCTTAATATGAATTACCCTCCAGCAGGGCTGGGCATTGGGGCACCTGTTGACATTCCAGGCTCAGTCCTTCTACTAGGCTAGTATGTGTCTTACCTCCGTGATTACCGGAGCGGGACCCTTGGTTGTACGGGTCAGTGATGGAATGGCTTTGACTTTGAGGAGACCTCTCGACTGCGGGGCAGTGACGAGTTGTGGTTTGACGTTCCCCTAGAACTCTCGAGTACAAGGGTCTCTTTCCCCACCGATACGCGTTCTTGTGACGCGATCTAAAACCGTGCGGGCGAGTCAGTGCCGCCCAAATCAGATAGTGTCGAAGTGCGGTGATTGATCTCCTTGGCTTGAGGTTCGGGGCAGATGTGCGAGATGCTGGGCATCGATGGAGTTTACTCATGGGACTGTTGGCTACTCTTTTTCTTAGGCTGAGCTACGGGACGGAGATCCCCTTACGACGTTGTTCAGGCTTCTTGACATAGAATATGGATTTGTATATACCATGTTTTGAGTACCCACTCCTTGGGTTTTGGCTACTCTCTTTCAGGAGAGGTGAAGACGTGCGGGGTATGCCACGTGCTTTCCGCGTCCAGCTTCTCATGGTAGGACGAGTCTTCTATCTTTCTCTTGATGGGTTGAGCTGTTACTCTTTACTGCACCCTTGGTTGTACTCCTTTCTATTCCTTGTTCGCTCTACTTCTCACCCTTAGGTACCTCCTTTGTTTCTCCCTTGATCCTTCGGGGTATCCTACTGAGTATTTTTATACTCACCCCTGCTTGGGATTTTCCCGCACTTTGTGTGCCCTTGAAGATGACAGATAGGTGGAGCGTGACTTCAGTGGAGCGTAGGATCTTGGGATCTTGGACCGCATGGGGTGGTTGTGGCCAAGTTCCAGGTGGGAGACCCGTCAGCTGTTCCTTTTTGTTTACCTGTTGCCGGGTTGTGGCACTTTTTGGTTGGGCGCGTGTTTTGCCCCTTTTCTTTTCAGTTTGTACTTTGTACTGTTAGAGGTCGATGCACATTGTGGTCTCTATATAGAAGTTTACCTTTACTTTTCATGCCTTTTCTTTTACTCTGCACTTCTGCATTGAGTGTGCTGCGTGTGTGTGTGTGTACAGGTGCTTAGGCAAAGGCCTCCCCGAGTTATTGTGCCTTCGGCGCTGGTCGCCAGCCCCTAGCCTATGGAGGCGGGCCTGGGGTAGTTGCGGCTCAAGACTGGTTAGGGTCGGGTCGTGACATTTATAATCCATTCCCTAACCATTGGGTTCTAGGTCAATCAATCCAGTGTTTGAGTGCCCCTCATGACCCATGGAACATCGCCTATTTTAAATATAGGCATTCATTTTTAATTAAAATATTTATTTAAAACAAAATTTTCTATTGCTATCTAAGTTCTAATGGATCATATCACATGAAAATAGTATTAAATAAAATCAATTTACCATAGGGTAGATATATAATAACCACAGATCTCAATTCCATTCCATTTCCCTCTGATCATCACCTGACCAGCCTCACTGAGACTGACCCAAATCCAAAACCCATAGACAAACTACTCAAGGCCATAACTCACAACAACACAACCAATAATTAATTAAAAAAATTATAGTAAAATTTAAATTAATTCTAAAAAATATATAATTAACTGAAAATATAATTTATTTAGGCCTGATGCCTAAAATATCATCGGTCTCCGACATCACACCCAAACTGTGAACAATGACATACCAACCCGCCATAGCATTCTCTTGATATATCTTAACTAAAAATATCAAATATCTAGCACCTATTAAATATAAAATTTAATTTAATTAAAACAAATACCCTTAAAATGATATGTTAATGTACCTTCATTGAATTTATGAGTGGTGGCGTGTAAAAGCAGTCAAGGGAACTTCTATATATGATTAATGAAAATACCCATCAAAATCATTCAATCCCACCATGATCTTGTGGAATCAGCAACAAATTCCTACACTAGGGAAATAAAAATCAAGAACGATTGAAAGAGTGAAAGAATGGAGGTAAACATATATAAAATACAACCTCAAAACACTGAAAACACAAATAAATTACCCCAAAATAAAATGGAAACGAATGAATGAGAGGGATATTGGCCACCTAGTCTGCTCATCCACAAGGGAGAAGAAAATAGGGATCCCACTTTTTATTTTTTTTAAGTAGAAAAATAGTAATAAAACCCTAAATTAATGATGTATATAGTTTAGCAACATAATTTTACAAAAAGTGTGTCGTTTGTGCCCAAACTAATGTCCAAGAAAACCACCATCACACGGTTTGTTCTCACAATTTAACAAACCATTCTTTAACCATAATAATTGGTACTATCTTGGTCTACTATGTTTTTCATGGTTTTTCTACAATGATTTATAACTAATAAACCAATCCCCAAGTCTAAACAAAGATTCATGGTTCAACATAGAATCTACATGATTAACTCTTAACTATGTGTCAACCATGCCAACCATCCTTGTGCTATAACATTTGAAATGGAAACCTCCTCATACAAAGGGTTATACATAGTTTCTCATAAAATTTTCACAATCAATGCACCCTATCCAGAAACCACAAAACATTAGAAGTTCAACCTAAAGATCTAAAGACTACACCATGTACTTGATGCACCTCTTAAGACTTAAACCATATCCAAAAATATCAATGTAGAATTATTAAACTCTATAATTAATGATTCATATATTGATTATCAAAATGAGTTTCCCACCAAACTAAAAAAAATTAATCCCTTGGGATTTATCAACTTAAACAGGGATGTTGTTTTATAGTCATAACCCATGGATTTTATTAGCACTATTCAGGGGGTCCCTTGTTCTTCATTATTTTCAACCACCATGAATTTTTGAATTCTTTCTCTCCATTCATAATATAAAATGTAGTTGTCATATAATGGTTAAGGAAAGAAATATGGATATGGAAATTGGACCATAAATAGAAGAAATAAACAAGGTTCATGATTCCCTTCATTCTAGAGATATATTTTTTCTTTTATGAGTTCATATAACAATTTAACCATATACAATATTTTAATATTATTAATATTTATTGGCATAATTCCCTATTATCCCATATAAATAATTGTTTTAACCAAAAATTAAATTTTCCCTCCCAACTTATTTCAAAATCATAATCAGAAATGTGAAACTTAGGTTCTCAAATTGAATCAAAAAATATATGAAATTAAACTTATAATTAAAATATATAACACTTCATAAAAATAATTTTTCTTCAACAAAAACAATTTAATTTTTATAAATATTTTTTACTTCTTATAAATATAGATTTATTTAATGGATAGTAAAATTTAATTATAAATATTGAATATATGACTTCTTATACATTATTCATTGTTATCAAAGGGTTATATTTCAATTATAACAATTTTTACTATATCTATTAATTATATTTAATTACAACATATCCAACTAATATATATCTGATAGTCGTTAATGGTCATATAATGGTTATATTACCCTTTTTAATTTCTACATATAACCTTACAGTCATCTCTAAAATTCATTCAACCTATTAGTTTATTAATTTCTATAAATTATTTTATATTTTTTCTGTTTTTTATTTTTTTCTACTATATAACTCTATGGTATTATTTTTATGGAAGACTACGTGAATAAATACATTAATCTTTTAGTCTTTATATTTACTTATAGTTTTATACCTCTTTAGTTTTTATAATTATGTTTTATCTAGCGTAATTGTAATAAAAATATTTATTTAATTATAATTTATAAAATTATACCCTATTAAAATAATTTGTTTCTCAGTTAAGTTTTTTATTTCAATTGGAACAAGTTAATAATTATTTTTAAGGAATATTCAAACTAAGAATATGGGGTTTTACAATAGTCCCAATATTATTAGGTTTTTTCTGTTTTTAATTCTTTTATTCCAATATTTATGAGGTTATTACTCACACATTTACAGTGAGTCACTCCTCAACACTACCCTTACATAAGGAAATAATTATCATCCCATGCCTTTAGTGTTGGATAAACTATTATATTTTCATCCCATGTACAATTCAACTACCTAGTGATAATATCTATGCTATAATTGTATTTTTGTAAGATTAAACTCATATTACTTGTCCAATATATATCAATTCTTGATCCATTAAAAATATTTTTAGAACTGTGGTTAGGATAAAAATAATACACTTCAAAATAAAAAAAATAGTAAAAAACTTCAATGAAAATAAAATCTATTGGTAAACATAAAGAAAAACATATAAAAAAACAAATATGATAGTAAATAATTAGGGGTAGAAAGTGTAGTGATCCATTGAAGGATCATAACATAACTTATTAACTATTGTATGTTCCTAAATATTTATATTACTTTCTATAAATATTCTCCAGTTAAGATCTATTCTTCTAATCATTGTATGTCATTTCATCATTGTCTCTTCATATGTCAAAAGGAAGATCTATTTTCCAATGTTCTTTTTCTTCCTTAAGTGTTCATCTCACAAATATTCCCATTAAACTACATTGTTTCCTCCATATGTTAATTTATAGATAAATGATAATTCAAAATATAAAATGTACTTCTATAATTTTCATCACCAAACTCAATAATATTCTTATAATCCTTCCCTATTAGGTTTTGTTTCCATGTTGCCTTATTTATGGAGCCTTATCAAACCATTAACAATGGAATTCCTAGGTTTTGTAGTCCTCACTAACAATATTAAATAATCAAATAGTTTTTGAAAGAGATTCATAGTATTTCATCAGTAGGTTTGTACCCGTCATTATTGGCTTGGATTTTCAACTTCAACAAAATAGGGAATCTCAATGATGCTTTAGTTATCCCTTGTTTTTTCATGAAAAAAGATCACAACATGCATTAGATGAAATAAATATATTCATTGGTTTCACATACCACATTGTATTTAGATGATTTAAGTGTTAGTAACATAGATAATGATAGTTCAATGTCAATCCTTTATGTTCAGATACAAACATATATCTCCCCTATTCACCCTATTGGATTTAAATACATCCATAATTCTCAACCATTGGATGTAATACATAGGAAATGATTATAATATAAAAAAATATTATTAAATATATCAATCAATTGAAATTAATTCTAAATAATAAATTAATAAAATCATAAAATAAAATATTATATAGATTATACATTGATAAAATCACTCTTAATTGTATTCATGAATGAAATTTTCAAATTGAAAACTAACATTATTTATGTTTTAAAATCACTCAAAATAGAAACATAAGTAGATGTTTTGAAAAAACTGAAATTTCAAGACCATAAAATATTGTAGCATAGTATATTACATGGGTTTTTGGTATAAAACCGTACAAACACAATAAAAAATAATGGTGATAATGATGAAATGTTTTGTATAATCACATACCCCAACACTTAAATAATTTTTATACTTAAAAATCAAAAATATTATCACAAAAAAATCATAGTATTAAATGATTAATTAAGATATTATTTTAACACATTAAATCAAGGGACTTCATGAGTTCATAAGATTGAACTGGTGATTTTTTTTCTTTTTCCACTTCCTAAATAAAGTCTATACATGTTGATACATGTTAATACACTATAAATTTTCATCTTAAATGTTTATTTGATATTGTAAACTGAATCCTCCATACGATTCAAGTATATAATCATTATCCATTCACCTATCTATGAATACACACTCAAAAGGTTATATATTTGTTCTATAATTTTTTATTTTTTTAAACATTATGTCATTCAGGGAAATGAATTTATTTATTAAATAATTATTAAACCTTATAAATAAAACATTTAAAAAATATATATTGTAATTTAGAATGAAAATACCACCCATCCCCCATAGAGAAAGAGATAAATGAAGTAGAATATCACTCCATATGGTTGGTCTCTTAATTTGGCTCTGATACCCCACCCCCAATCATAGCCACTATCATATTTTTAAAGATTTAAATAATATCTAAGTCTTAATACGAATATATTCTCCAAACAAAAGGTTTTAATCATCCATATATTTTATAAAAAAATTTACAAACCTAGTCATGCAAATACTAAATCTATGATAGAGAATGGTTCCTTTTATTTTAATGATCTATAAATCTCTATGCAGATCATGACTTTTAGATTGTGGTGATCTTAATTTGACTCTTCGGCTTACCCCTCCTCTCATATATACCTAATATCCATAAATTAATTAGAGACTCCTTTGGGAACGTCCTTGGTAAAAATTAACAAACATTCATGATGTTATATACATCTATGGCCCATATCTACATCCAGATGAACATATTATCTATATTTTTACAATGATTTATTTGAGTTGGGATAACCATATCTATTTTCCTAGAATTTATTACTTTCTAACAAGATCTAATTTTATGTGAATATTATTTATAAGGAAAATATCCCTCCTCTTGTAGAATTCATGCCTCCACTAATCGATCACCTTGTCTTACCAGTCATGATGATACTAGAAAATCCTAGATATCTTCCCTTAATCTTTTGGGCAAGAAACATATCAATGGTTTGTATTTTCTTCATATACCTTTGTCTTTGGATTCCAATGTGATATGATAAAGGGAACTTATGATATTGCTAATTATTTTTAATTTTTGGGAAATTACAATTGAAAAATTTTCTCTAGTTGATATCTCTCATATCACCCCTATGTCTATGGAAATTTATCCTAAAAATAATGATGTGCTATATATCTCATGAATGATTAAATATATGTGGATATCACATCTAATAATGACATGATGAAAGAGGGAGGATCACCTCCATTTCCAAATCCCTTGGAAATCATTGTTATCAGATACCCTCTAGGGATGTATTTACGATTAAATAACACCTTTAATTCTTTGGATTCTAAGATGAAGGAGGAACCTCTCTATCCTTTATTTAGTGGGAGACCCAAGAACCAAATGGTGTTTCTCTACCTTAATATAATTTCTGGAGGCACATCTACAAAATCCAAAACCCTCATCCAATAATCATCCACCCAAAACTCTACCTAAAAGGCCTCCTCGAAAGAAAATAATTCCTTTATCTCCCTTTAAACATTCTATCCATGATTTTTTATAATTACATGGGTATTGATACTATTCTAATTCTTGTATTATTATTATATAAAACTAAATATTTACAATTTTATCTATAATATAATATTGATCCAAACCCAAAATCTAAAACCATCAATAAAATTATAGCTGAAATGATTATGAGAAACTACCACCATGTAAATCCTTGAAATGACCATGTGAGAGACTTTTGGAGGAACAACCTATAGGTTGAAACCATAATCTTCCCCCATAAATGCCACCTAGAACTCCGAATAAACCTACATTACCTTTATTTATGCCATGTGTGATGTTGTATAATGGGAACTCCTATGGAAATATATTCCTAAAAAAGATCCATGATCCACTCTATAGATCATAGGAGGATATTTCACCATAATCATAAACCAATCAGAAAATTGGGTAAGTAATCCTTACTCCTTGATGGTGATTTAGTAGTTCATCATGATCTACATGGAAAACTATCCACTCGATTTTAGTTTATCACATGACTACTTCATACAGGATAATGAGAATCAATAGAATATGACTATAAAGATCCTAAAAGATGTGTATCTCTCCAAACTTCTAGGAGTTTAATTATTCCTCATAATTCAAATTTATCACCATCAAGCTACGCTTCCTTGATCATGTTCATTAGAGGCTTTGTTGATAGTATTTATCCCTTAGGATTCTCTAAACATTATCTTTGAGAAGAGGAAATATTACAAGTTACCCAAAACTCTTTTCATATCCCCTTAAAGGTTCATCCCTGGGAGGTTCTTCAAAATAAAGTCAAGATAGTAAAACCTATCTCCTTGAATAAATGAGAAGAAAGAATCTAAATCAAAGTTTCTTGGAAGAAATGGATTTAAAAATCTAGAATCAGGAAAACTATATTAATAAAAGATCATATGAATAACTATTCAAGAATATATCCCTCCCAAATAAACTATGTGACATTATTCTTAGCAAGGAATAGTGAGAATGAGATAAATCCATGATTCTCTATCCCAGATAGGGATCCTAAAATAGTTTTTTTCTTATTTTTGTGAAGTATAATAAGTTTTATATAAAACTCAAGAACAAATTTGAGAACAACTTACACAGTAGAATTGTTGATGTTATGGTCCTTTTTTTAGTTTCAAACTACACCACCATACTCTTTAGTGTATGAATAGAAAATAAGGATTTCCACGCTGCTAGTAGTTTAAGGGAATTTTTATTTAATGACCCCCCCCCCCCTAAAATCATTGATCAAACTAAAGTGGGACACATATCTATCATCGACTAGGATGATATCTTTTTAAATATCAAAATATTAAACCCTAAAGGATCACTAAGGCTTGATAGGTTCCCTAGTTCCATTTTTTCATCACATTGGAAAATGTTAGGAGAGATTTTATTAGTGATTTTAGAGATTCATTTAAGGGATGTTCCTTTCCAATGAAAATATGTTTTAATACTCTAATTCTAAATTTTAGGGTAAATTATCCAAATTAATTTTATAACTTTCACTCAATCAGCATGTAAAACTTCACCTATAATCTTACCTAAAATATTATATATGACAACATAACTCCCCTCCTTACCACCCTAACCCCAGAGGAGAAAAACCCATAATTAAAAGACAATCCATCCAGGAGTCTATTGAGTGAGCCTTGGAAATGATCATAGGTCTTACCATGAAGCTTATTTGTAGTGATAAAAAAATTCATGGTTCAAATCAAAAAAGATTTTGATAATAAGTTGTTGAATTTTTTATTGAAGTTGATTCATTTTTATTGTTTCTATATATAATTTTATGACCTCATTTTCTTCTTTTCCTCCCCATAGTGGTGTCAAGTTTCATTTATGGAAAATTATTTTTGATTCAGAATGTAAACATAAGGTTTTGGGAAAGGTGATCCTTTTCCATTGTTCTTTCGCATCCTTTCTCAAGAGGCACTCAATAAATTCCTAAATTCCACTATGTATGAATGCCTAGAGGGTGCCTTTTGAGGCTGGGATGAGATTTATAATGTATCCTATATTTTTCCATAAAATATTTAATTATTCATAAATAGAAAAAGATAACTATCAGGGAGTTAAAATACATTTTTAAGAAGTATAAATGGTGGTGTGGTTAGACTATGAATCCCCAAAAGAGTATCTTTTAAACCTCCTCTAAAATATTCACTAAAAGTTCCAATGTTTTTTCCAAATATTATGAATTTATAAAAAATAATTTCCCGCATGAACTCTTGTAATTCCATACAATAATATGATAGAATATGAATTCATCCATTTTATGGTATAGTTTTATATAAAATTGATCACACTGTTTACTGGAATAAATGATATCTCTACTTTGGTGAATGATTATTGAATCTTTTGGATATGATATTTTATATATTTTAACTAATTGTGAATGAGATAGTAATTCATATAAGATGTCTATTATTCTTGGAAAAATCATTGACATTGTTTTGAGTGGAGTAGAGAATTCATTAATTGTGTTACATAGGTCTTGATTTTTGTTTTCAAATCCAAAAGGAAAAAAGACCATGTTTTTTATTATACATCAAGTTACAAAAATTCCTTTAGGAACCTCCAATTTCAGAACAACTTTCAAAAGTTATGAAAAATGGTATTATCTAATGTCAATGTCTAGATAAAGAAGTAATAATTCATTTGAATTTCCTTGACTGTAGGAGACCTTCCATAATAGTACAAGCATACTCAACTAGAAAATTATTTAGTAGAAATTAGAATATAGTATATTGATCAAATAAAGGTTATAGTTTTTTTTAAGTGTATAAAGCTAAATAATAAAGGATAGGTTTTCTGGAAGGAATATGATTAGTGATCATAATTCCAGTGTGTCATGGATAAAATTTATTTTGAGGTTTGGAAGATTAAATAATGATTTCATTAAGTATAAGTCACCAATTTTATAGTACATATAAGATTAAATAGACACTAGAGAATATTAAATGGAAGATTTATGTATCTATATAAGATTAAACTATAGTTATGTATAATTAATCCTAAATCAGATATTATTTTTTCAAAGTAACTCTATATTTCTAACGAATAAGTATAAAAACTCCAATATGTAAATGAATAAACTGAACATATAAGAGAGTAAATTTGTTTTAGGTGTACTTAGATTCTATTTACTTTATGAATTCATAATTATTGTTATTTTTAGCAGATAACGTGGGAATTTTGAAAACTTAGAGCCACAAAGAAATCAATCCCTTGATGTCAAAACTTTTTTCCAATAGACTATTCAACATATTTATCATTGGGAAATTATGTTTGTGATTTATTTTTATTTTCCAAGACAAACACATCACGGTTACATAAAATCATCTTAAAATTCTTATTATAACCCTGGTAACTCCTTCAACCAAGTGTATATCTTTGAAAAAAATATTCATTAACTCTCTTTAAGAACTTAACAAAATGTTTACCTTTAATTTTGAAATGAAATGGAATATAAAATACCTAAAAACTATTAATATTTAGATACTTCACAAACACTTCTGTTAATACATGTTTTACAAACATTTACATAATAAATTCTGATTAAAAATGTAGATAGCCAATGTTGTTGATTATTTATAATGGTATTTTGAGGACCCATGGTAAAATAATATGGTACACCCCCCATTTTCACAAAACTTTAGGATATTCTCTCAACTGATCAATATTTTTCAGGTGAATATGGTGAACTTTTTTTAGGACATATCTCCATATTCTCATAATATGCTTTGAATTCATCATTATTTTATTCAGATTCATTATCATATAAAAATAAATTCAGAACACGTTCTTTTAATTTTAAAAAATACAATAATACTTTTTAATCCTATCAAGATCTTATGATATACTTGATATAAAATAAATATATTTAATATAATTAAAATCATCAGTGAAATAAATAAAACACTTATCTGTTTTAGTTTATTTTAAGCTCCTTAAACCACACATATCTTAATGTATTAATATAAGTGGTTTCCTTCTTATCATCTCAATTATCTTGTAACTTGTATTCACCATACTACATTTAGGAATCAAACCCAAGTATTATTTAATTAACAATTTATGTATAATATGTTTCTCATAAGTTCATATTTTATATAATTAGATACAATCTTTTTAACCCAAATTTCTATTTTTCCTATGGAAAAAAATCCTTCACCTCCCTTTTACTCACACAATTAGTGTTTTTCTCATTAAAAAATAGAAATAATTGGAACTTGTTCATTTTCTCTTAATTATTTTTTCACTCTTATTCTCCATTACTAAACATTAGTGTTTTAGAAGGATCACCTCATTTCCATTTTCATAATATTGTGAGAGACTTGACTGATGGCGCCTCAACAACTTGAAAAATACAAGAGTATTGGATTTAAAATATTTCTCCTAAATTCTAGTTCTTTAATACCCTTTAACATTAATTCATATATAATTACCAAATTTAACACCTCCTCCATCATACCATTGTATGTCATTCAAGTGTAATATTTTTATTCATTCATAATAAGATACCATAGTCTAGTGTCCCATGATTTTATCCTTTGGTACTTTATATGGAATTATAACCACCATTAGTTATTTCTAATTACTCCTTCCCAGGATTGGTTAGGTCTTATGATTTTTATTTTTCTTCTCTAGTAGTATAATAATATACATATTAGCAGTGTGTTCTTTTTTATCACAACACCCATATATTTTCCCAATAGAATAAATATCATTATGATATTTCCCCATAACATTCAGATGATGTTTTAGTTAGATTCACTTAACTTTATCTTGACTCCCGCATGATTCATGGGATATATTTGATTAAATAAGTTGTATATTATACCTATAAAAATAGTATTTTATTTCATATACTTTATAACATCAACATAATCCTTCAAAACAACTTCTCAGTTAGGAATATACTTTCTACAAATTTTTTCATTGATTCTTCATTCAATTTTGACCTTGTTGCATTCTTTAAACTCAACATAGATTTATAATATTCTCATTCACCTATGATTTTAATTTATTCCAGAAATACCCAAAAATATTCTTCAATAACATAACACATTTTTATTTTTAGAACCATCTCTCAAATTAACAATGTATTTATTCTCTTTCACTGGTAAGGAAATTACCTTTTTCCCATTATTCTTTCTACATCCACTATTTTTTTAGAATCATGAGTGTCCAACACAATATAACTTGGAAAAATGGTTGAGTATAAAATATACCTATTAATGTCAATATCCATATCAGAAGATTTGAAATATCCTCCAATTTCATTAATATAATTTTTGAAATCCACTTGTTAGAATTCATTCAACGGATTTTCAGCATCAAATAACTTACCCCAAAGGCCCCTCACCACTGAATTACTCGATCCTCTAAATTCCCTTCCAATTTTTTACTATCCTCATCACAAGATGTCACATTATGTTTTGTGATAAAATTAATCTTCATTGATGTTTTTTCCATTCCATTTAATTCTAATTACATCCTCTAATTTGACCACATGGAATCTTTTTATCTTATATAATTATTTAGGATGATCATATTCTTCATATAATTATTCCTTATCAACAAAAATAGCTAAAAATATCTAATATTGAAATAATTGAAGAACTTCAAAGGTGTATTTACTTTGTATTTACCTTTTTATTATAATATTCATTTTAAAAACAATGAAATTAATTCATTGAAACTTATTAAAATATATTTTTCATCAGTTTTCTCCATAATGATCCTTTTAGTTTTAAAATGTTTCAAACATTTTGATTCTCGTGATGTAGTCTCCATTTTTTATTTGATTTAATTTATCAAATATGACCCCCTCCTCATATCATAGGATATCAAGATATTCCAGATCTTATAAATCGTTCACTGACCCATTTCTCAATAATTGCTGGTATAAATAATTAAATTTTGTTTTGGAAAAGTCACATTAATATATTCACTACAGTAAAATCTTTGAGAAATTACTTATACCTTCGAATGGACCAAAAAATATTTTCATATGAATGATTAATGCATCGAAAAACTCATCTTCTCTTATAAAAATATCCTCAAATTAAGCATGAAATATATTTAGTTGAGACTTATGAATTTATTTCATCACCATCATGAATGTCAAAGAGTTTTATTTAAATTCTATATACTATTTTAGAGCTCAATACTAATGAAAAATATTTCTTTGAGAGGGGTATGAGTAGCTTTCTTCACATTCTCCCATATTATTAAAAATAATTCTTCTCAAGTAATATATAGTTTTTTCTAACATCATGAATATGAATACCATTCATGGTGATGTCATGAAATCCAGCTAAGAAAAAAAGATATATAACTGCCATAATTTTATAAGAAATATACTTTTCCATGAAACCTTAGAACATTATTGTTGTTGAAAGAATTCAAGATCTCCATATATTTATTCAATTAGAATATTAAACATAAAAATAACAAAACATATATCCTTGAGAATACATAAAAATTTTCCCTGGATGGGAACCTCTATTGAGTATTAATTATTTAACAAAGAGTAAAAAATCTTTAAGAGTTGTCATTCTCTGATATAAATTGTTAGAACAAGGTGAAAGATGCACAACCACTAAAGGTGTGGGATAATCTATGGTCTACCAAAACAACATATATAATGTGACTAATCATTTTATGGTTAAAAATATAATATATTAATAAAACAAAGAGAGTCTGAGATGTAGAGATATATAGAATGTATAATAAATAATATATTTACATGTTTTATACACTCTTTATATAGATTTTCTAGTCCTTGGTGTCTAACTATTCTAGTTCAACTATCCATGTTCTTCTATTATTATCATCAATAATTTTAGGTTGGGAATAGGATTATATTTTTGAACTTCATGTACATAAATGATCAAATTAATTATTTAATAATGGACCAATATTTTACATCCTCTGTATATACTCAATGGTTGGATCAAGTGTGCACACTTATTATTCAAACCCAGCCAAATATATCTCTAAATTATTCCTTAAAAGGAATGGTAATCTATCCCAAGTTCCTCCATACTCATCCATGACAAAAACAAGATATATAAATTCTATTTCACCATGATATTTTGGTGGAAGCCATAGTGTTGCGCCTCTATTCAAAGATAGTTCTGAACCCCATGCTTTAATATCTTATTATCTCCCCAATTATTGATGTCCATTTTTCTCCCATAAACATTTCATTATTAAGAACCATGACATAATGAAAATGTACTACCATATTCTTCCTCCAGCTCAATAACTAAAATAGTTAGCTCTAATAGTTTCTCCCCTTGATTTTGGCATATATATATTTTTATCCATATACCACTATAGACATCATGCTTATCTTTTCCATTTCTCCCCATTGAGTTTTTTCTACCCTTAAATTCTCTAGAACCTTGACCAACTATTTTATGGTGATTTAAAATATCGACATTGAAATAACATACATCAACCATGATATTGTGTAGCTTCTCCATATTTAACCTATAAAAAAAGGTCATTACTTCATCTATTATCCTTATCCTTGCTTTTAATCATTTGATATTTTAATACACTAACCTTGGAATGTTCTCAGGAGAACCACAACATGGATAGTTTCTCCAAATTAATTAATTCAATAATGTGTATCCAATATAGCTATTATCATCCATTAACTCTTCCATGAGTTTTTTGGTAACAAATAAGACATTAAATATTAATTTTAACTCATGAATGAATCATCTAAAGATATGGTACATGGAAATATATCAGTGTGATAGTTATATAAACAACAGGCCAATGGATTGGATGATGTTTTGGAGAGTTCCTTAATTTTTTATCTAAATATCAATATTATATTGACCATTTCTCAATTAAGATCATCTCAAACCTCTCTAATTATCAATTAATATCATGTTGGAACCTTAATATCTCTAATTATCGAGGCATATCCTATATATACAATCAATGAATTTGGGAATAAAACTCAATTGGTGAGAAAATAAGTTGTAATTTTTTAATATTGAAAATAATTAAAAAACATGAATAATTAAAAAAATATATGATTTCATGGGTTTAAAAAAGTAAGAAACAATTTACATTAGAAAAGGAAGAGTTAAAAATACTCTAAAAATATTTACCCATGATTTTATGCTCACTGTAAGCTATAAAAATAAATGTACACCACAACATAAATCTATTACAAAAATATTAATATTATATAATGAAATTAATTATCAATGATTTTGTTGATGTTTTGATAATAATTGAAAAATATTAATGAATCTACATCCTAATAAATTGATAATGGAATAGAATAAAACTCTTATATGGAGTTTGATTTATCAAAATGAGGGGAAAATATAAGAGGTAGATGAATAAACATATTAATTATATGGGAAATAAATATAAAAAATAAACATTGAAACTCATGTATATATTATTTAATCACATTATATAGAATTCATAAATTTGTATCATTGGAATCAAGGAAAGTGGCAGGTAAATATAAATTTTTTGTTCACTGGTATTTTGGTAACACGTTTTTCAATTATCAACTAAATTAGAAAGGATAGATACAAATGTTCGTTAAACTTAAACAAAATAAAAGATGTTATTTTAAGATCAAATAATTTATTTATTATAATAAATATTATATTTTCAACGTGAATAATAGGAAAATAAATCCAAAATATATAATTCATAAAAATAATGGATTTTTCATATTCATTATCAATGGTTATATAATAAGGGAATCTTTATTCATTTTTTTAGTTCTTATACCTATTTTTATTAAGATTTATAATTTTTTGGAGGATTTATTATATACAATGGTAGAATAAAATACCACATCAATATATGGTTTCTTTACTACGTCACTTGTGAGTACTTTTTACCGTCAAGGGTGGATGTAATGTACTATAGATTTATCCTTCTTATAAACGAATTACCTTAATTGTTTCCTGAATAACTCAAACACTTATGTCTCGTTTAGAAAGAATCTCAAATGTTGTTATTTTTTCATCTATTGTAGCCTCCAAATCAGAATTAGTGGATTCAATTATATCCTTATAATTATAAGTTTCATAAAACAAATAATATTCAATATCTTATTGAAAAAATAAAAGGATCCTTTTAATACCATTAAGAGACATTAATT
Source organism: Viscum album (assembly GCA_963277665.1). Classification (NCBI taxonomy): domain Eukaryota; kingdom Viridiplantae; phylum Streptophyta; class Magnoliopsida; order Santalales; family Viscaceae; genus Viscum; species Viscum album. The sequence continues at coordinate 910,181,346 of OY728162.1, read as the reverse complement.
TGGGTCATGTTGATATCTTATAACAAAACACATTGAAAATAATAAATCTATCCTAGTAGTTTTGAAGAAATAGAAACTATTTATTATCATTATATAATTAAAACAACATATTAATTTTCTAACCTAGTCTTTTAATATCATAGTCTCAAGGGATATAGCCATAATTATTGACATGTTTTCCTCACTGTGACTATTTTTTTCACCTAATTTTCCTTTTTCAGAAATAAATGTATCATTTTATTACATTTAGGACTCCCCTTCACTTCATCCTGATTCATATCATGGAAGAATCAACCCAAATGGTTATTAGAAAAATATTAGGTAACATAAAAATTATTGATTTTATTATAATGGAAGGTGAACATCATTTGGTAGAATAAGTATTTTTCAAAATTTATGTTTCTAATTTTCTTTAATGTTTTATAGGGATTATTTATGGAAAAATATGATTTACTGAATATGTGAACTTCGAAAACCACTCTTCTTACTTCTTATCCTTTATTATTCCAAGGAAGGATAGTACTCTTAGTTCGAATTATAATCCTTATACTAAGACCTATGATATAAAAATTATAACCACCCCACATCCTAAATAATAATGGATCTCTAAGAGTGATAAACCCCACTAGATTGATCTACTTAATTAAACCATTTCATTCTTTTCAAACCCATATTAATCTACTATTTTATATGCTAAAGGTATAGGGAATGTCAACCAAAATACTTAGTCATTTCCTATTGATGATCCTACTAATTAGTACATACACTTCATATATCATTGATTGAGGTTTTATTAAAATCTATTCATGTCAATAAGGTTTGATATTCTCTTATAGAATATTCTCCATCTTCCTTGTATCCCCTATTTGAGCCACTTTTCAGGGATATCCCTTTTGAGTTTCTAATCTTTGAATCCAAAATTGACATTACTTTAAAAGAAATTAAACAATAGAATCTGATTGCATGCCAACCAAAACCATTGTGTCCCCCTTCTATTTCTATAGATAATGGATATATTTATGAATCCATTATATCTAACCCTCCCACATCTAATACTATGGGTAAATCTAGATAATTCTTAACTATTAAAGCCTAAAACGTATCCTTATGTGATTCATCATTTTACTAATATTATAAGAAGAATCCAATCCTATTTACGTCATTGAAAATATATTATTAAGGGAAATAATGACTATATTATAATTATTCTTGGACAAATTATTAGTTCTTATAAGCTTTCTACATTTTTACATGAATATATGGTCCAATAATTACATCAGTAATATCGCTAATAAAATTTAAGCATTCATAAAAAACTCTAGGGTCCTTGTTTTATTAAATGATGACCCTCAATTTATCTATAATAAAATCTATCCTCCCCAAAATAAAATTTATTTGAATTGTTCTATTTTTTATAAAAAATTACTAAAAATGAGATATTTCCTATGTGTGTTAATTTTTCTACTATTATTATTGATGCTAAAAAATAGGGCTCTTAGTGGTTTCTTTAACATTTTATATATATCCCTATAATCAAAGGGCTCTATAAATCTATATACTTCATCTAAGTATGATTAAAATAAATTTATCCAATATAACTAACTTATTAACCCCATATGTTTCCATCACCTATATGTGGTTGGGTGTTCATTCCAATGTTAAGAAACTGAGGGAGATGGACCGATAAGAAATTTCTGAGTATTTATTTCACAACTTTGATGATTCAATGGTTTGAAAACTTAATAATTACACATTTGATAATTCCACTATTTTCTTAAAATTATTTTAACCTTATGATCCATATAAAATATAACTCATCTTCCAAGATATGTAGTTAAATCATCTTGAGATTATTTTTCTTATTTACTCTAACTGGGGTCCTCCCACCCATTTTGGAGTCATTCATGGATTTGGTTAAAAGAATAAAATGATTATTCAAGTGATAAAATCCTCTAATCGTGATAATTTTATAATTATTTCTTATTCCATTAACTTCTTGTAAATAGAGTTTAAAATTCTTCGAATTACCATTGACTCATCTCACTTAGATTCCAATTGACATAAACTGCATAGGTCACATGTAATCATTTTAAAAACCCTTATAAATTAATAGTCCTAAAATAAATAGAAATGTATATATATATAATAGATAAAGAATTAAAATATGAGAACCATATTATTCAATTATCAAGATATAAATAATAGTACATTCTCTTCTATTTGGGTCATTGAGAAAGAGGAAGGGATTCTCAATGAGGACTCCATGAATATTAAGAACATTGTATTAATTCACTTCACCAAGTTTATAAATCTATTATAACATGCATGATTATAAAATCCTTGATAATATAACCTCTCATTTTAATAATAAAATTAATTAGATTATATCTTCCTGTGTTATGATAAATGTAATAAAAGAATTATTTTTTGTGGTTTAACCCATTCAGTGTCCCTTAAACTGATGGGTTATCAGGAAATTTTTCCAATAAAATTTAGGAAATTATTAGTAATTAAATTCTAGAAAATTTCAATGAATTTATATAAGGTTCTAAAATTTCATAAATCATTAGTGTCTATCAAATTATTTTAATCCCTGAAAAAGAGAATGTCGGTAGTTTAGATAAATTCCACACTTTTTCACTTTGTATTCTTATCATTAAGATTTTCACCCACATAATTTATCTATACATTATTATATTCTTTACATAATTATTCATAAATAGAAATATATTTTTTATAAAATATACGTATTAATTACAATATTCTTCTTGCATGTAATATAATATATATTCTATGAAAAAAGATGAAGATATATAACCTTGTTAGCAAATATTATATTCAAAGATATTTTGACAACCTTTAATGGTATTTCATCTTATTGTTTTTTTAAATTTTTGATCTGATCATTGATTTAACAGTATTATATGTTCCTTCTTATCCTATACTAATATTTTAGTCCAAAAAAACATATTTATGACTTGCTTCATAAATAATTCAAGAGGGGTAAAACAAAGTGAACATCACACCCCCTTCTCTTTATTATTTACTATAATTATCTTATTCATCGTGTTTAAAACCTATTAAGTAATGAAAAAATGATTGTAACTTTAATTATATCACTCATTGTGCCTATGAATTGTTTTTTTATTCATAAAAGGGTAATAATGTGATATTTTATAAATATTAAATCATTTCTAATAAAATTTCAATGAACGATTAGGCTCACTATTAACTATAAGAGGAGTAAAATTATTATTAATAAACACATCCTGGTCATTAGGTCTTTAATTTTAAAAAATTACCATTACTTACCTTGATTTGCCACTATTTAATGTAAATCTAAGGTACCCTCGATTTAGGAAACTACAAGAAAATTTTTATTCAAAGATTTATAATAGTTAAATAATTATTCCAACCGAGGTAGGATGAAACTAATTAGAAATCATGATTTTCCCACACAAGTTTAGCATTATCTAGTTATAAACCCCCTTCCTAATCCTAATGACTCTACAATTGAAAAAAATCATAATTTCTTATGGGGGAAAGAGATTATAGTCAAAAATGACACAATATTTCATATAAAAACTTATGATATCATAGCTTAGAAAATGGAATGGTAATTAGAATAATAGCTAATATTCCTAAAAATACATTCCTATTATTTTTAATATGAATAATATCGCCTCTTACCCATATGAAATTTTCATGAGATATTGATACATAATTTCCATGTCTAAAATTTTATCCCTTTACTAGAAATTTGTGAGCTCAACTTTTGAGGATATTTTTTTAAATGATTCTTCTATAATAATACCTTATAAAATAATAGTTTTTCCTTAAATTAAAATTATTCTCATAAAATATATCCTATTTAGACTGAATTTATTTTTATCTGGAATTAGAACATCCTAGTTGAACTCTCTATATTTATATAGAGTTCTCTCAATGGAGCTATTCCCTTTGAGATTACATTGGAATTTTTCTCCAATTTATCTTCGAATTTAATGTCTAATATAAGAATGGTAAATATATAAAAAAAATTACTCTAATATTTTATTTCCTTCATAAATGTTTTATTTTTGTTTTCCAGGAATGTTAGTTTTAACCATTAATGTTAATATAGAATAATTGTTATTGTATAATAAATTAAATTGTGGTACCATGGTGATATTTTTAATGGGAATCATATATATAGAATGAGTAGTAATAATTATTAAGTTGTTATGGAATATAAATAATTTCTATAGTCATGATATAACTAATTAATAATGGTTGAGATAAGTGTTCATATCTATTATCACTCTCATCTAATATCCTAGGCCAACCAAAATAATGATTATAATTATTTGGTGGTCACATGTTTATCATTCTTATATGTTATCACTATTGTTTTAAATCCAAGGATTGTATAAAAATATACTAAACCATACCCCCACCTCCAAAGCGGTAATTTAAGATCAATGATGATTCTTCTTACACCTTCTATAAAAAAACAGAAAATATTATGGTCCAAAATATTCAATGTAAAATTATTTCCATTTCAATAAAAAAATTTATGAACGAAAATCTATTATGTATGGAGGATTTTTCATTCCTTGATGATCTTTTATGGGGAAATAATAATAATTTTTGTGATTTAATTATAGAGTTTTCCTCTCAGTAATTGGTTCTTAAAATTTAGAATAACATAAATATTTATAATTCTACTAAAAAGGTTTTATAAAAAAAACATTATAGCTTCTTAACAAACTATAGGGCATTATAATTTCCTTTTCACCTATAAATCCAATATGGTGGAATATGATTTAGTAAAATTGAAAAGATTACCTTTTGTGGGTAATATATCTAATATAAGGGAGGATCAAACATGATACACCATTGGCATGATTAAGTTTTGAACAAAAGTGAATTCTATCAATGGGGTCTTAGAAATCAATTTGTATCGACCTTAAACATTATGCATATTCCCATTATTTATGTTTTACATGGGTAATGTTTGATGTGGGATCATATAATTGTTTATTAGAATAATATAAATGGAATCTTAGTGTTGAAGTGGTAGTTGATCGAACAACAGACTATACCAGAATCGTGATGTGGATAATAATACAATTTTTACGTGGGTTCTAGATCAAACTACTTGTGAAAATTCCAAGAATGAGTTATCCATTTTCTACCAATTGATAATTATTATTTGTGTTTAATTTGTTCTTTCTATAAAAAAAATATAACCCTTTATATAGGAGAAACTAATATATATATATATATACACACTCTTAATGTGGCCCTATCTTATATTTACATTCATTAAAGCATTTTAATTTATACCAATATTGTTTTCCCTAATAATATCATATATAACTTCACCTAGTTGGTGACTTCATCAAGCCTACACTGTTTTCCATCTCTTAACATTTTATAAGAGAGATAAATATAGGTTAGGATGACATGGATTTTATTAATTAAATCACCCTTGAACTTGATGTCATCTTTTCATGATATCCCTTCAACCATGTAGTCTCCACACATTCTATAAATATCTAAATCCATTGTTCCATAATAAAAATTCTTATTTATTGGAATGGAATTATCTCATGCATTAGAATTTATTCCCCTCTAATATAATATATTTTATAGTTGAGTCTAAAAAATTAATGATTATGTTTAATAAAACAAGGGACACAATAAAAAAATTATGTTCCTAATTAAACAAACTATAATCTTATTATTCAAAATTTTAAAAAACTTTATATCAAAAGTTTCATCATTTTTTACTCCAAAAAAAAGTTATCCATATAAATAATGACTATTTTATCATAATTATTTTCTCACATACATGTAATTAACTACTCAACCTCCAAGGGATTATGATTAATCCAAAATATATCCTATATAGAGTACTATGGTATTTGTTTTTTTGTTAACCCAAAATGAAATTTTTAACCATATTTAATTTTTTATAACTTTTATAAAATTTAAATCCATTATATAGATTAACATACACATCATTATCAAAAAGAATTATTCACGAAGTATAATTTAAAATCCATTTGTCATTCTATGAAACCCTAATGAACTTTAATTTCATAAAATATCCCAATTTCATATTATTTTTATAAAAGGTATCATCAACATCTATTCCAGCAGTTAATTCATAAAATTTATAGATAAATAATGATTTTTCATACCAAAAACCCTTTCTTATTCTTCTTATTTTTATATAATAATTTTATACAATTTAATTTATTATTAATAAGTAATAACACAAGAATAGTTTTATTATTGTTCAATATTTGATCAATCTATTCATTTAAAAAATTAATCCTAATTTATTCATCTATATCTCAGAAAAAATATTGGGTACAATTAGGTAAAATAATGTTTTTCTACATTTCCATCATTATTCTTATATGAAATGAGTTATTTTTCCTCTAATGATACTTTATTCATCCTATATATATATTATAATATTTTTCTAAGAGTTTATGGGTTTATTCATATGTTATATTATCAAAATAAATATCTATATACATTGAATCATTGTTTTTATGACTTGTTGTTTATGACTAAAACTTCAGTCCATTATCTTCTTCATAAATTTTATTAATTTATATTCCATTATTTTTATTTTAATACATAATAGTTAAATCAATTAATTATCAAAAAATTTAGATCATTTTATTAAAATATTTACAAACATTATTCTAGAATGCATATCTGAAAAATACATTTTTCACCTCTACAAAAAACTTAACATTTCTAACTTCATTGATTAATATATAACAATTACTACAAATAATTATCAAATATTTCATATTATTTTTCAATAAACTAATGATCATGGGGTTTAATTATTTTATAGGATAAAAAATATTTATTTTTTATATATGTAAAAATATTTGAATATTTATTTTTGATAATATTTTGAAATCCTTTGATTAATCAATGTAACAACCCTGAGATTTTGATGTAATATTTTTTTTACATTTTCATGTGTAATTTTTATTTTCATTATAAAATAGATATTATGATAGAGGATGGTATGAGGAAAAGTTAGAACTAAAGAACTATTCTAATTCATATAAAATAATAAAGTTCCACCTCTTTTAAGCACCCATGTAGATTTCTATATATGAGGACAGAAGCAGATAATACTCAGACTTCAACCAAAACCCTAGAAAAAGCCCTCAAAGTTATGATTGAAGCCACAATGAGTATATTAGAACACCAAAATGATAGTGGTGAATTAATGGGACTCTATAATAAAAACTTTTACTATTTTTTTGGTAGTGATTTAAATATTTTTGGGTGAGATTTTATTAAATACACACTTTATTTCTTTCAATGATCCAGTGTCATCATCTTTAATTATCACCCATTATTCTTATATATTCATAGAGCTCTTAAAATTTCATACAACATTGAATTTATTATACTCTAAGTTATATAAAATTATAGTTTAAAGTAAAACCTTAAACACAAAAAAATAATTCAAATTTTTAGTTGTTTTTTGGTGTTTTATTCAAATCCAAATTTTTTTATTTTTCATGGATTTTTTTATATTTATTAATTATTGAGGATTCAATCTAAAAGTTTCAACTATTTTCGTTTTATTGGATAATATTAGGTGGTCCTTTCCCTTAGTTTTATAAGTATTTTAGAGTATTATGTGATGTGTAGGGTTGGGTGGATGGGTGAAAGAATCCCAAATAGAATCCCTGATGGTCTAAACAGGTGTTATAAAATAATTGAAACCTATTTGGGTCGTTAAATATATTATATTTGTGATATATTAAATTTTTTATTGTTCAATAACTATATTGAAATATTATTTATTGTCTTAAATTGAGTAAGTATTCCCCAAAGGGTGAATCACTTTATGATTTGACATGAGATATAGGCCTCTGGGTAGAGGGTTCCCATTCTCTCGACGCGGCTAAGGTTTTCTCCCGTATCTCCTTTGTCCCTCCTCTGGCATGCTTTGGTCCTCGGTAGTATCTTCCTCAAGAGGTCGGTGTGTTACATCATCGTCTTTGGATCTTGACATCCATGGCACTTTGGTGGATCGACACGCCTCGGTCCTCGACTTCCAGGATTTGGTGGATCGGCGTGCTTTGGCCTTTAGCAGTGTATCCCCCTAGAGCATGGTGTGGCTCATTGTTAGCCCTGGTTCTTCATCCGTTGTGTAGCTCGGCACTTCAACTTCTAGTTCAGAACAGGATCTTGGTGTGGAGGGGTTGGAATGGATCTACAGCAGTTCTTATATTTTCATTAGGTTTTCTTGCAGGTTCTAGAGTGGCTCGGGGGGAGGTGGATCTCTATTTTCTAGTTTCTCAGTGGAGGTTTTATTTTACGATGTGATGGATTCTTTGTGTGATTCGGTGAAGATTTGGATTTTGGAATGTTTTGGGTGTTTTGTGGTATCATTGCAACTGATAAAGCCCTGATCATAGTTTTTCAGGTTCCACTCCTACCTCTTGCAGTGAGTTCATCTGATTTGGAATTTGGTGAGGGTTCTACTTTTTCTTTGATTTTATCAGTTTCATCCCAGAGCGGTGCAACTGGTCTGGTCATCTTGGTTCCCCTCCCTAATGGTGCTTCTTTCGCACAGTTTTTGGGACTTCCAAACCAGGGTGGCACTGGTCTGGCATCCTGCAACATGGATTTCCTGCCCTTTGGTTGCTTGCTGCTACGATGTCAATAGTGGTTTGTGGAAATGGTGTGGTGGGACTTGTTCTGGAATCAGTGAGGCAATCTATGTTGGTGATGTTTCTTGATGTGTTAATCTAGTTGTTGGACTCAATCATTAAAAACAGGTCCCATAGGAGGTTCAGAGTTTTTGATTCACCTATGCATAGTTGTTTGGATTTGGATATTTGAGAGGGTATGGTGACATCCATCAGATTGGGTCTGTGATTTGACAAAGAAAACTTGCTTACTGAACATCCTTTTAATGGTGGAGAGATTCATCACAATTCATACACTGGGGAGGGGCGGATCCAAGTTGGCAGCCTGGGTTTATTTTCCTACCATCGGGTTGTGATTTGTCTTAAGTATTTGATATCTGGGTTCCCCCTACTTCCCTTGAAAGGGGTTTTATTAATAATAATAAAAAATCAAAGGCCTTCGGGCCGTTAGAGATATAAGAGACAATTGGAGGGATTTTTAGTGGTGTATGTTATTATATCTCATGTAGTAAACTATATTTTTGGATAAGGTGATAAGTTTAGTAGAGTTTTTTTATAAAAAATATGTAATTGGTTCCCTCTATCCTTGGTGTTTATTTGATAGATAGAATTTGACCTATTTTACTATTAAAATATTTTTTGGTCTAAGTGTATGGTATGTGGGATGTCTGATAAATTTTATAGACTGGGTAGTCAATGTAGGATTTTGATGGGTCATCTGAGTCTATATTCCATGCTCGATTATCTCTATAATTTTTTATGTGATGAATGAGTAAAACTAGAAGGGTATATTTGAGTATGTTATGAAACCCATTTTTAGAACATTCAATGGTTATAGATACACATATGCTACCATACTATCATGAAGATATTCCAGAGAGTGGGATATATGTTTTTCATCTTTATTTTCAGTGGATATTATAAAAATATGAACATGAGTAGAAAAATAAAAAATTTTGAGGAACTTCATGAGTATTCTAATGAGGCTATCATGTCTACACGAAGTATCATGTACTATATTTGTATATGTATTTGAAAACATATCCATAAAAGGACCATTTGTTGATATTATATTCTAACCAAGGGGGTGGTTTTCCCATTATGATCTATGTGGTGTGGATTAGGAATGATCATCTAAACTCACTAATATTTCACAAAAAAAGTATTGAAGATGTGATGATCATCATGGTGTCTTGGTAGGCACAAAATAATGCATATTAAGTGATGCATACTGAATTTTATTTATTTCTTGATATACTGAAATTAATTCACATATATGATAGATTCTTTTGGGGTTGATTAGTGGTATCTTACTATATTTTATACTTACAGCCTATAAAGGAACCTCAATGTTTATAAATACTATATAATTAGTAATATATGTTAAGAAAAGTGATATATAGAAGTTGATTGATCAGGTTCTGTGTGATTGGTATGTAGAGGTGTTATTAATGTGATTCATTTGATAATTTTGTAGTAACTTATACATAAATATTCAGTTTTGCATTATATGCAACACCGAGTACAAAGAATTGTGATATACAACAAAAATATATAAATGTTTTCATTTTAAGATTGTAATTAAATTGGAATATATGAATAGGAATAACTGAATTCAAAAAATTATATTTTTTACACAAGTTCAAAATAAATTGATTGGATATCAATTTATTTTAAATGAAAAGAAAATTTATTTAGAATTAAAAGAAATTTTTTTCTCAATTTTATTTCATGCGCAAATTATTTTTATCTTAATAAGTTACGTTATCCCCTATTTATGAATTATTTTATTTAAATTTATTAATTATATATTAAATAAAAAAATATCATTCATTCAATTTTTTTTAGATCATGGGATAAAAATAAATCCAGTTTTATGCATAAAAACTGGATTTTTCTAAAAATTGGTTTTGTTGAGAACTTATTATAAAATGAGTTTTTTCTATTTTTGGAAAATATATTTGAAGAATTGAACTTCATTTTTTGAAATCAACATTTCAAAATTATCTTAGATTTATTTTTTATAATTTTCTGAAAAGATTAATTTTTCAATAAATAATGATAAAATTTACTTCTTTTTAATAAAAACATCATTTTCATTTAAAATATTTAAAAATATAAAAAATATTAAAATAGATTAAAAGTAAAATTATTTCAATTATATAAATATTAATCCAATTTAATTAATTTAAATAAATTTGATGATTAATTTTGTTTAAAAATTATACTTCTGAATGTTTTTTTAGAAAAACTATTTTTTCATCGGGTCTACTAGTTTAATTTTAAATTATATTCTTCCAATTATATAAATCGAATTTGGAAAATTTTATTCCATGTTATTAATATACATAATTGATTTTATATAATAATTTCATCATAATGTTTTTTGATAATGAAAAGTAAAAATAGTAAAACTTAATTACTACGGTTAAGGTTAAAATGGGTTTATGGTGGGTAAAACTAAAAAATAAGGGATAAAATGAACAAAAAACAAGTAAAATTACTATTTTTTGGAAATAATTAAACCTTATATCTTATAAGGAACAATAGTGATCCATTTATGATTTTATGGCATGTTTAAAATGTGGTTATACCTTTTTCTTTTCAAAAATTCAAGGTAAGTCCTCTCCCCCACTTATAAAAGTGAAACACATCTCCTCTCCTCATAACACTACCAAATCCATTTTGATCAATAAATCCCAAAAAAATATCTACCATAATTATTTACCCACATATTTTTGTCATTATTTTCTATATAAAACTTTTTTTGAATTATTATGCTGCTAACTTAAGGAGGTTATCTGAAGAAGAGATATTCTTCTTAACTAAGAATTTTTATTTTATTTATTCTTCCATATACTTCAAATATTATATTAATATTTTGAAATAATAACATGATTATATATAATATAATAATATTATTTTATTTTATTGGCATAACCTACATTCATCTACTCTTCAACCAAAAGCGAAATGAAATCGTCGTTTGTGTATAGAGAGGACTACCGCCTCACAAATTGATGTCATTAATTTTCTATTAGAGTCTCTCGTGGATAGATATAATGATGGATTTAACATATTTATATTATATTTATTACATATTTACACTTATTTAATTATAATATCCTATCCACCTTCTTACCTTCTAATCCTTTTTAAAATGATAATGTCGCTCGTACGTACATGTTGACTAAAACCTCCACGAAGCCATGTGATATGTTTTTCATTTTACTTTTAAATGGATATTAATAAGGATATATTTAATGAATTAATACGATATTTATAACATAAAAATTATTCTTGAAATGTGATATATTATTTACCTTACTTTTGTTCCATCCATTGAAAAAATGGAGACAACATTCATGTATGTGTATAGTCTACCTTCTCTATGAATAGTGTAATTCATTTGTTATCTCAAGCTTTTATAGATAACTATAAATAAAATATAATAAATACATATTATATTTAAATAATGTTTTAAATTATTTATATTATGTAACCAAGATCAATGTAAAAGTACTAAAAATAACAAACAAAAATATATATTAAAAAAGACGCAGTTATTAGCCGAAATGTGGTTTTAAAAAGGAATTGTAAAAAAATAAGTAATAAAAGGTAATAATTTAACCATATATTGTTTGATATATGTAATTATGGTTATATAATATATTTATAATAAATAAATATTTATTATACATTATTTTTGAACGTGGAAAACAAAACTCAATACTTAAGGTGATAGATTTCTAGTCTCTCCTTTATTTCTAAAATACATTTGTCAGATTCACCACTCATTTCTTTTGTCAAGTGTATATATTTCCCAATTTACATGTTATATAATTAATAAACTTATTTTTAAAATAATTAATGTTCCATTTTATATTTTTCTTTAATTAGTCTTATGATTAAAAATATTCCAAAGTGGTAACGCATTTTTGTCTCACCTTTATTTTTGTGGGACACATACCATATAAACCACTTGTTTCTTTTGGGTGGGGTATATACTGACCATGGATGTATTTTATGATTATTAACATGAAAATTATTCTATATAAATATCCATATAATTTTATTTATTTAACGTTTATTAAGATACAAAATTTACTGAAGTGGTAAGGGTTTTATATTACAGTCTCATTTTATTTCAGGATTGTTTATAGTTATGCTTCCAATAATGAAATATTATAATATATATCTAAAAAAACTAATGAATTTTATTATATAGTGCTTATTTCTTGAGGATAAATTTTTTTCATTTCATTTTTCTATCTTTAATAACTCAATAGATGTAAATGTTTTTTGAGGAAAATCGACTTTATTTCTCTCTTTGGTCAAAACTCCTTTTTTCCCATATCCGTGTTTTCTATATAAAAATTTTAAAGAAACTTTTTTCTATTATAAAATAAATTTTTGAAAACATAATTACCCTTTATAAAATTTTTATTAAATGTTTTTAAAGTAATATTCTTATCATTTTCTAAAAAAGGCTTTTTGACTTAACCAAAAATGTGAAAGGAATCTGTGTTTTAACATGTATGGCATGAATGATATTTCCCACAGTCATGAATACAAAATGTTTTAAAGATTCATTTTCAATTTTATAAGGTTACTATAAAATATAATTTATTATTTAAAAAATATTTTTCAGATTTTAAATAAGTTATTTCAAAGTGTAAAGTATATTTTACTCAAAAAATGTTCCAAGTTATATTTTGAAATAATTTTCCATCAAAGATGAAATCCTTTGAAGTTATATAAGATATACTAGGAATATGATCCAATGATAACATCGTTTTTATTTATTTTAATGGTTTATATTTGTGATGATAATATTTTTATGAAACCCATTCTTTTTCCATGGGTTATGCTATGATGAAATGATGAAATATTTATTAAACCTGTTTATTTTACATAGGTTATGCTATGATGAAATGTTTATGAACCCCATTTTTTCATGGGTTCTAAAATGAAGAATTATTTATAATATTATATCTCACATAAGTATTATTTTCATTATGTGATGGGTGGGACATATATCTCTCTCTAATTCAATGATTAATTATAGATAACTCATGAGTTAATTATGTTATGTGTGAACCTAATTTCATGTTCATAATGTTATAATTGGACCTAGTTTCATGTCAATAATGTTATAAGTGGACCTTGTTTCATGACCATAAGGTTATGTGTTGACCTAGTTTCATGTATATAAGGTTATTCGTGGACTTGGTTCCACATCCATAATTTTATGAGTGGACCTGGTTTCATGTCCATAATGTTATGAGTGGACCTGGCTCTATTTCCATAAGTTCATGTGAGGGTTTAATTTCCGGTTTTTAACTTAATGAGTAAACGTGTTTCTATTTAAACATGTTCAAAATTTTATAAGATTATCTCTATGCCAAAAATCTATGTCTTATGCCAATGTTATGTTCTCATGCATCATATTATTTGATTCCTTTAAGATTCATGTCTTATGGACTACTAAGATATATTTCATGACTCTATTTTATGATCTATGATATGTAGGGAATGGTTTTTCAAATATTATTCTCATGTTATCAAATCCTTATGCTCATTCTATGTTGATATCTTTCATTTTTACCCTTAATGAGCATTAGAGCTTGCTCTTTATTAGGTTTCCTTTCCCCAGGTTATAAACAAAGGTTTAAAGTAGGATATGTTTATGAAGTGTACTATGTGGGAAGACATTTGTTGGTGATATTGAATATATTTCCAAAAATAAGAATATTGTGTATCTATTTTCTAGTGACACAAAAACTTTATAGTCCTCAAGCATGTATTTATTAAATTTATTTACTATTCATCAATAAAGATATAATATTTATGTATTACAATCCTGGGTCGTTATAGTATAACTTGAAATGGGATCAATTTTTTGTTACATGGTGATGTGATATTGATTTGAAACTAATGTTATGATTCTATATTATAAGTATTTCATTATCTATATCTTAGTTGTTCCTAAATTTGTTATTAAAGATTGTATGATTAATTACATGGTATCCTTGAGCATAATTTCTTATCCTTACTAATATCTTCCAGTTTGTGGAATAAAAGAAGGTAAAACACATGTTATATAGAATTTAATAACATAATCAAGTTCATGAAGGGGATAGTGAAACATTAATGTTCTATCTGATTCATATCCTATATTTATTTAATTTTTTAAATATCAGTAAATGAAAATATACTAGTTAAAAAAATTTATGAAGATATAATTGTCCTTGGTCATAACATTTATAATGGATTTCTAAGTACAAAAGGAATAGGGATATTATTATTGGTTGTAATTTTAATATATTATGATGACCAAAAGTTATAATTTATCATCTTTTTCTTGAAAAAAAGTAGAGAGGGCACGTTTACATACAATAAACAATCCATATTGGTTCACCTAACACTTACATGAAAGTGTGTAATTGATAAAATGTATTTTATGAAATGAGACATCATAAATTAATATAAAAATGATTTATCTAATGTATTATTGGTGGGAAATTAATAAATTTTTTCTAATACATGATAATTTTATGGTGTTTATTACATTTCTAGTGGTGTATTTTTCATACAATTTTTAGGTGTTAACTAAAAACTAGATTGGGAACAATGTATAAGTAAAGACCATATGTGTTAATGAAAAACCTAAAATCAGTGGGTTATAATGAGATACCTTTAGACTATATAAGTACTAGTGGATTGGTAAATTCTTCAGGTGATGAAAATTATATGCATTTAATGTGTAGTTGAGTGGGTGGGAATATGATCCAAGTGATGAACACATACAATTCATATTTAAGGGGTTAAGTTTATTAGTAATGTTTTGTGAAAAAATTATAATTATTAATAAAATAAACTATTACAACATAAATTAAGGTTAAATATTTGAAAATATTCAAATAATTATAGAAAATACCTCCTAAAGAACATCTAATATGGTTCTAAGAGAGTAGATCTAAGCAAAAGCATCGTATGGTAGCACTACATTATTCAATTTATGAGTAGATCATAGTGTCATTTTATTGGTTTTTTCATTATAATGACTAGGGATCATCCCTATAAGCGATTCAATTATAGTGGAACTCTCTATAGAGTTAAAAATTCCACATACATCCATTTTCCAATGTTAAATAGGATAGTATGATTAGATTAAGAGGGTCGAGTATATAATATTTAGAGTAAATAAGGTTTCCTTGTGACTTTTCCATTCCTTTAAGTTTTGGAAATCAAAACACTTTATCATAAGGAAAATTATTTTTCCATAAGGATTATTTTCATACGGAAAATTTCCCTTCTCTAAGGAATTTTTTACCCTTACCTTTGTTTTCATTGTTTCATTTTATAATCTATCTAAATCAAACTTATTTTGTTACTAATTCTAAAATTCAGATTCTCATGTAAAACCTCAGAATCTTATAATTCCTTTGATATATAGTGTTTTGTTTTCATATTCTGAATTCTCTGAAGTTTAGATTTAGAATTCTATAAAATTCTGATTCTGAATTCTATGAAATTCAGACTCCGAATTCTCTGAAATAATGATTCTGACGTCTCTGAAATTCAGACTTCAAAGTCTATGAAATTTAGATTTAAAATTCTCTGAAATTCAGAATCTGAATTCTATGAAATTGAAACTCTGAATTCCTCAGAATTTAGACATTGAATTCCTCCTAATTCAGAATTTAAAAGACTTAGAATTCTAACTCTGAATTCCTTAGAATTCATACTCCCAATTCCTCAGAATTCATACTCCAAATTCATTATAATTAAGAATTGAATCACTTATAATTCAATCTCCAAATTATTCATAATTCATACTCCAAATTCCATAGAATTTAGACTCTAAATTCATTTTAATTCAGACTCTGGAATCTTTAGATTTTAGATTCCGAATTCTTTGTAAAACAAAATCCAAATATCCATGTCGTATAGACTCTAATTTTATTTTGGTTTGACTTTGAATTATATTTTTCCTTATACATTGAAAAATACATTTGGATAAGTAATTTTATTTTTCTTAGACATACTATGAGACAATATCATACAATCTGTTTCTAACTAACATTTGGTTGAGTGACACATGTACAGGTCCCTCCAAAATTCAAGGAAACATATAATAATTGGAGGAGAGAGTTGACCATTGGAGTTGTGCCTATAAATAGAATCTCATTTGAAAGATCCCAACACTGTTGCATCAATCTAGAGATTACATGCTGGGAAGTGATTTCTAGAGAGAGACTCTCATGCTGTGTGTAGATATGAACATATTGTTCAATTTTCTTCATGCAACTCTGATTGTTTCTGAGTACAATCAAGGGATTCTAGGGATATGAAAATGGAGGTGTCGACTACCTTAAAGTTATAGGCCTTATGGTGATAGTAAGATAGATTCCAATATTTATATAAAGTGATTACCCCGGTGTGGGTAAGACAGGATTTCTTGAAAGTATAAATCAAGGGGACCTTTATCCAAGGTTATTGGATACCCTACTCTTTGGGTTAAAATATTTCTTACTTGTTACTTTTTTTGTTTCAAGTTTTATTTCCGTAGTATTTTGATAAAGGAAGAAAGTATAATTTTCTCATTATTTCTTATACTTTTTCGTACGTTGATAAGTAATATTCTATACGATTTACGGTAGAATCTTTTCCTTGTAAACTTTCCTTAATTTTCATTAATGTAACCATATTTCCGGAACCTAAGAATGTCTATTTTATAGAAAAAATTTTAGGGTTTGTGAATTTACCTTGTTTAAATTTGTTAAACATAGATTTCCTTAAGGTTAAATATGAATGTTTTTAAACTTAAAATTCACCCTCCATCTTGTAATTGAGCATATACATTCATGTTTTGATCGTCAATAATCTAAATAATTGAGACCCTATAGGAAATCATAGTGAAGCTATAAAATATAATTATGGAAATTATAGCTATCTTTTTTTTTAATTTATGTGTTTAGAAAAAATTATATGAGGGGTTATCTAAGGATAAATTCCAATCCCTTATTATTGGAAAATTATTTCCAAGGAAAATGATAATGGATAAAAATAAATATATTATAGACCTCATAGAGGGGGTATTTTTATGATTCTTTATTTTACATACTTTACAAAATTCCATTGATTTTCTTTAATTTTATAATTAGATGAGACTATAAAGTCTTGATGTTATAAGACTTTCATGAGGCCTCGTTTTCAAGATCATGTTATATGGTTCTACTTACTATATTTTTATAAAGTAGTGAATGTGGTTTTAATTATTGTGGTTAAAACTTTTTAGAGTGAAGAAAAAGTTTGTTGACTCTATTTATAAGTTATCGTACTAAATTATTTAGTCATATAAAGAGAATATTTCATATCATTCACCGAAATGGTGAGAGTTAAGGTGCATAAGATAGGTCATAATCTATCCCTCTATGAGGGAGTACCTCATTAAAGTGTTTTAATTTTGAATAGATAAGGAATATCAAACCCAGTTAAGGAAAGTAAATAAAAAAGTGTCTCACTTATTCATAAATGAATCACATTTAGTGGTATTTTAGTTGTGATTACTGGATCATCTGTTGGATAGGATTATTTTTTATATAGGAATCTTGATAATGATCATAATGATATCCTCATTGTGATATCTAGGTATTGTTTTCATGAAAAAGATAGGGTGGTTGATTAGGTTCAATAGGATAAAAATATTTACAAGAAACATCTCTCCATTGGACTGATGAACCTCAAAGTCCAAATCATGGTTTAGTTTCAACCGTATTTTTTCAACTATTGTAATAATAGATGGTGTAAGTAAGGGTTAATCTATTATATAAGGTAAAATATAGGTAACATTTTCTATAGTAACAATTTAGTATAATTTAAGAGAAACACACTCTTTCATGTTGGTATTCTTTGTGGATTTATTATTGTTTTTATTCAAATCTTAGAGGGATGTAATGAAAATTAACAGTACCGTGTGGAATATATTGATAGGAAATATGAATATTATATGGTTTATGATAATTATTAGTGGATACAAATATTTATTTTTATTTTAATTATTGTATATACATCGATTCAATATGATTTTTGGAATAGATTTGAAAACATATATCTAGGAACACATCAAATTATACTATAGGAAGATGTTATTAACATCCCGGATGGGTAATATTTACAATTTTTTGCAGTTAGAATTTAAGGTGTGTTAATCAAGATATATACTTAAATAACATGGGAGGATCACATGATATATAGAGTGTTTTATTATAGAAATATATGAGTATATATAGTCCATTTTCTATTCATCTAGGGATGATCAATTTCAGAAATATTTCTTTAGTATTTCACATGAATTCCCCTAAAGATGTCGGTTGAGTTTATGTTCAACCTTTTATTAAGTGTATAAATTATATAGAAACTATCTTATGATAAAATTCAGGTTTAACTAAGATATTTGAAGATAGATCTTAAGGACCATATGAATAATGGATTTAATCAATAGATATTTTTTCCTTATAGTGATTAAAATTTATTTTCCAAGAATTGAGATTTTAGTCTAAGATTATAATAGATTAATAGAATTTTTATAAAATTTTAATCAATAATTGGTGTCCCATTCCATGGATTCATGATATATTCTATCAGTTTAGGGAACATTGATTTCATTTTAATATTTATCTATGATTTATCTACCATTAATTCTAAGTGATAGATACATACACTATATATAAAACATTTTGGAGTAAAAATAGGCTATATGAGTTATAGTGATGACATTTAATTAGAAGAAAACAAAAATAATGTTATTGTTCATATAGAATAGTATTTTTGATCAATATTTAGACTCATTACATTTAGTTTCATATAATGAAATATTATTTAACTCTAATATGAAGAAGGTTCATGGATGATATTTAGAGGTTTTACGATGTATACTTTAATAGTATTTCCTATATGAAGTGATTTAAATTTTTCATTACTTAAACCAAGAGTCCAAATTCATGGGGAATGTTGTATTTGAATCTATTATCTTTATAAGAACTGATAAGGAATAATTTTTGGTGTCTTCAAGAAAACCCAAAGAATATATTTTATATAACAATATTCCTTAAACTTGCAAGAAATTATCATAGGTGTGTTCAAAATTTATCTATATTAGAATTAATGATGATAATAATAACCAAGAATGGGGTAAAAATGGTATGTAATGATCTATTTAAAATTTCCATATAATATTTGATCTAGAGACACACTTTTTTCTAATATTTATCAAGCCAGTTTTGAGTAAGATTTGTACTATACACTTTGATGTGTTGGAAATTATCCTCTAAGTTGTTCTGATAGAGGAATATTGGGTGGTTGTGTTTGGATATCAATAGTTTTTATATAATTATGAGAACTAAAAGATAGATTTTGTTGGGTTAGTTATTATCATTCATGTATTGAAGTATAGTAATGACTGTCACTTTACTAAAAATATCTCATGTATTTAGAAAATAGGATAATTAAACATTTATATAATTCCTAAAACACAAATATATATAACGATTAAAAAATTTAAAATCATTCTAATTTGTGAATTTATATACTCGGTGAATGGTAACACTATATATAATGAAATATATAGGAATAAGAAGACACAAGTGGTGGATGAATCATGTGAGGAGTTTCAATTGATGTGCCTCATTTCTATGTTTCATTTTGATATGATATGGGACCATGGTATGGTTAAACTGGATCAACAAAAAATCTTTAAATTTTTTTTTGAAAATAGAAATGATACTCAACATTTCAATTTTAGTAATACAATATGTGAGATAACTTATATGGTGGGGAGCACATTACTTGATAGGCTTAGGTTGACATTTAATTGTTATATGATCATTGAATAGTAGTGACTTCTAATATTTTGAGGGAGGAAATAATGTGAGAATTTTACACCTCTTTATGAGTGGTATATCAAATTTTAAAACATATGTACCATGATATTTATAAATATTTTTGACTGATAGGTATAAACAATGATATAATAGGTTATGTTTCACGATGCTTCACCTGTCATCTGGTAAAGGAATGGAACTATGGACCATATGGGTATTTAAAACAATATATCATTTTCATATTGAAATATAATGAGGGAATGGTAGAATTTTTGAAGGAAATAATATGATCTTATCACGTAAAATACATGATGTGGGTAATCATGGATAGGCTTTCATTTTTTCTCTAGTTTTTACTGGGTTGGGAGAGCCTATCTATAGTTAAGATTTGAATCTTTTATATATGGGAAATTTTCCATATACAAATGATAATAAATATATTTTTTTCAATAAAATGAGGTTTAAATACTTTTTTAATTATTGATGGATATGGAATTATAAATGTATCAGCTGAACATTAACTTGTATCTTGATAGGATGATCAAGATTCTAGAGGACATCTCATAAATGAATTTCCACGATTTCTGAGGTATATGGTTAGATTATCAAGAATCATTCATGTTTACCCATAATAATAATTACTATGAATCAATAAATATGAGATCAGTTGAGGTAATTTATGTTTTTTTGTGCTATGATCACATATTTTTGTTACAGGTGGTAGATTCAAATATGATCAGGTTGAATCATATATATTAGACTATGAAGAAAGTATAAATGGTCAATAAATAGAAATATATAGGTAATAAAAGACAATAATACTATGAAAAATAGTGATGTAAACCCTAAGATTTTACTATGGGTGATCAAGTATTACCTTGAATATCTGTAAGATTGATAAAGTGCCATTGGATGAGATAACGTCAATTGAAACCCTGATTTATAGGCCAGATTGAGATTTTAGAGATATTAAGTATCGTGGTGTACCAATTTTTTCATCCTAAAGTCTATAGTTCATTGAATTAGGTAATACTTTTATCTCACCCCAATAGATATGGAACATTCACTTCACATATTATCAATACTTATGAGGTTGTGTTGGTTATAGTTGAATCAATCTAATAATGACCAATATTTATTATAAATCATAGTGAAGTGATTTTTTAAGGTATAATATTTCTTTCTCTATGGGTGTAGTGGAGGCACAAGCACATCTAGCATAAGACATGGGAGTGAGTGGTGATTGTTGGGACCAAGTTGGTGGGAATTTGTTTTTAGAAGGTGGAAGATATTTGTTGTTGTCTTTTGTTTTCAAAGAATATAAATTAAAAAAATCAATTCAATTTGTAATGTTTTAAAAATAGGACTAACTATTATATTCAAACTATCATACTCACAATGATTAAGAAAGTCCATCAAATTGAGAAGAAGTTCTATGGAAGAAAATTTTCATCAGACTCATCTTGGGTCTAGAATGAAATAAATATTATAATGGGAATATTATTGGATTTTATATGACTATGATAAAAACCTCACAATGCTTTACTGATTTTTAATTCAAAAAATCATGAGTTTTCTAGAAACTTATGAAGTAATCTTGATGAATGAAAGGGGAGGAACAAGTACTACCAATCATATTGAGGATCAGATTGGAAAGAAATAAGTTGTTGGAATTATGGGAAGTTATGGCACTTACTAATGTAATTCAGAAGATACTAAATCCAATATCTAATGTTTTCAAAGTCATGAGGAAGTCATTATTACAAGTTTAAGATTTTAGAAGAATAAATTTTGTGAAGAAAAAAATTTATCATCTCAATTCACCGCTGTGATATATCCAGACACAAATTTGTTTAAAGGTTGGTATGGTTGATCATAATTTGATAAAACGAAGAAACTTGTTTTCTATCAAACCAATAAGCCACAAGAAATAAATCTTCAGAGAAAGAAGCTAATGTGTATCGTAATCAGGGAAGGAAAGAAGTTGTTGAATTCAAACCTTCTAGAACAGGTCCGTTGGATGTGGTGTGCCAATGATCATCATAGGCAGAGTTGTTTTCATTGGGATTTGATTGGGACCAATGAAAAGAGAATAAGTAAATTTTATTGGGACCGATGCTAGTGAATAAATTCAGATACTGATAAAAAATATAGTCAACCATTTTCATCAAGTTTAATTTTTTGTTTGTTTTAAATTTCAAGTGCATCAAGAGAAAGAAGAACTATGATATGATTTCAATAGGATAAAGAGTAATCATAATGATGCTGAAACTGATCATCAGAGTAAAGAAGAGACCAATCCATCTGGAACAGGCTGACCCCGAATAACATCATCGGATGTAAGATATTCATTCTGAAGAAAAATAAGAAAGGAAGAAATATTTCAAGAAATTTTAAAAGTTTTATTGAGGGGATCTTGAATATTTGAGAAAAAAAGTTTTTTTTAAGATTTTTTGTTTCTATCAGTTGATATGGTGCATCAGAGTGAGCATATTGTTTTTTATCTTTCAATTCAGTACAGAGCATCATAATGAAAGTACACGTGTTTTTTATATGTTTCTTTTTATAAATTAGTGTGGAGAAATGTATTGAAGAACCAGAATCTAAACATATAACTACAACATGATGAGAAAATTGGAAAGGGTAATTAAAATTAGACTGAAGATTGTAAATAAATTATGAATTAGATTTGATGATTCGAGAAGATTCAAGAAGATTTTAGAAGCACTGAAGAAGTTAACGTGCACCTGAAATTCATGAAGAATTTATGGTTTGGGAAATTTGGTTGTGCGGGAATGATTCTCAGAATCCATCCAAAACCATTTTTTGGTCGCCTATAAATAGGGGCAGTACTTTTTACTTTCCTCGTGTAAGTACTATTGAAGAGAGAAGGAAGACCACTAAATAATTATAGAGAGAAGAATTTTATAGATCATGCTTTCTTAAGGATGTTTTCCCAAAAAAAGAAGAAAATAGGAGAAAGTATATATTAATTAGAGTTTCAGATCATACAGAGAAATAGTTTTTGGATTATTGGAATCATACATAAGAATTTTAGTATTGTTTTAGTGGTATTATAAATGATTTATTATCGAAGTTAGCAATCGGATAGGACAGATCAGACTAGGGAATCAAACTTGGTATCATTATGATGTTCAAGAAGTTCTTACCTACTTTTGCGTAGGAAAGTGTATAATTGTTTTTGAATATCATATCTATTAAATTTGACAAGGTAACATAGTAACACGTTTTGAAGAATCTTGTGAAATCTTCTTAACTTGTTACAAAAAATTATATTACATCATTTCATGCTACTAGAATCACATACACTATTTTATTAAACATAGTGCTTCATAAGTTTAAGGGCGTATCGTACTCTTTGTATCCACATAAATGGATTTTTTTTCTGGTGGATTGTGTAGTATCGGATTGTTTCCATACTATACCAAGTACGTAGCTACTCTATTTAAGTAGTGAACCTTATAAATTCTTGTTTTCCTGTGGATGTGTTACTAGTTTTGTTTTAATAAAGATAAAAATAATTAATAGGATGTAAAGGCTGTTTCAAAAGAAAGTAAAATTAAAAGAAGAAGATATCACTAATTCATCCCCTCCCCTACATAGTGACAAATTGATCCTGTTGATAATTATTAATTGGTATCAGAGTAGGTTTCATTCGTTTACTCTTTGAATGTGTTTTTGAAAATAAGAAGTGATAGAGAATCTAAATTGTGTGAACAGTAAAGGGAATCTAGTTTTCAATTTTTAGAACTATATTATATGGAAAGATAGAATGTTAACATATATTGTGTCTATTGGGTATGATTTTCTTAAATCTGAAACAAGTGGATTTTCCTTAGATTGATGACAAAGTTACTCTTGTATTTTTTTTATAAGAAGAATCGTGAGAACGATGGAAGTGCTTAGAATGATTTAATCTCATCACTTTATGAAATAATTTTTTTAAGATTCAAAGGTTTTTTCACTACCAAGGGTATCTTGGATTAGATGAATAAAATTTATGAAGGTAATAAAATAGTCAAGAAGGAAAAGTTAAAAATCTATAGGATGAAGTATAATGATCTCAAAATGGGTGAGTATGAATCTTTTGTTGAATTCTTTACCAGGGTAAATGACATTGTCAACGCTATCAGATGCCTTGGTGAAGATTTATAAGATTCTAATTTTGTTAAAAAATCTTAAGAATTCTTTCTGATAAGTTTGATGAAAAAAATAATTCATTAGAAGATAGATATTTATAAACATTATCTCTCGATGATTTTCATATCACTCTCATTACTTATGAAATGGGGATGGGAGAAAGTTATGAAATTAAAAAAACAAAACTTTATTGTGAAATTTATTTCAAGACTACAAATAAATAAAATCTTAATAAGATTCTTAAAGAAGAATAGTTTGGAGATTCTGATTATGAAAATGAGGTATGCAAAATATTGATCAATTTTTATCCTTGTTTAATAAAAATATAAAAATAGGTATGGAAAATATAGATGGAAACTTCCCTCAAAATGTTTTAAATGTGGATATTTTAGGAACATTGCAAAAAAATTTCTTTAAATAAATAAATATGAGGATAGTTATTAAGATGATAGAAAGAAGAGAAGATCATGGAAGAAAAAAAAGTGATAAGGATAAAACTTATTCCAAGGGGAAAGAAAAAAATTTCTTTAAATCCAAAAGAAGAAGTTTCTTATCTAAAGATGGTGATGAAGAATATAGTTAAGTTGAATTCAAAAAGTATATTTATAATGATAAAAATAATTTCATTTTAACTATTAATAATAAAGAGTCTAGAAGAAGTATTTCTGAAGAATAAAAAACCCAACTAGAATTTCATCTAAAAGAAGAGTTGAAATAATTTTTGAAAAAAGAAGAAACGTTATATATGGCCTTCATTTAGGAAACCCTAAGTGTTGAGCCTCTGTAGAGAAGATGGAATCCTTCATGTCGATCTCTCTCCCCCTATGGGGGATGGATCCATGTTGGCTCGCATGGGTGAGGGGTCCCATTTCCATCCATTCTTAGACCCGGATTTACTCTTGTATTTCTCAGGAATATTTATCTTCCCTAAAGTTCCATACCTATTAGATGGATCTCCAAATCATCAGTTGTCATATTTGGAGTTCACAGCTACCACAAAACTACTGAACCTCACTTTTATTGTGCGGTTTAGTCAGAGGCATCCCTCGGTGGACTCTTTCAACAGGTTCATATTCAGTTCTTGGAATTTAAAGGATAGGAATATTTTTGGTTTTCTTGATAGACTCTACATAAAGATTTGGTTCACTTTAGAGGATGTTATCATAATTTCCTAGTCTAGTGCCCCCCATAGCGTCAATGGAAATTAGTTCATTCTGTCTCGGTGGACCTTCTATTTCCATACGAATCGGGATTCTCCAACCGTTGCGGTTTGGGTGAGATTCCCTCACTTTCCTCTTCCATTTCAAAATTATTTTGTTATCAGGATGATGGGGAACCTCATTGGTAGGGGGCCCTGTTCGGATAATTGTACTAATTTAGTTTTTCATCAGATCAAACTACAGATCTATATTTAATGGATGTGTCGAGGATTCATTTTCAGTAAATTTGATTCACTATTGGCAAAGAATACAGGTTCAAGAAGCGGATTGTGTATAAGAACTGGTTAGACTTCTTCTCGACTTGAAATTGACTGTGTTATGCTATGGATGGCTATAATCGGGGTGTTCATCATGATTGATGGAAGGATGGTAGAGTCAGTGGTAAGGATACATAGGTTCAGGGTGGAGATGGAAAGTTGAAGCAACATGAGTTGGGATTGGAAGGCAGCGACTGGGGTGCCTATGAATGTAGTGTGTGATCTGGGTTAAGCGTGTACCAGGAAACGAGGACTGTAGAGGGGAATCAGTTGGACAGAAAAATGTCTTGCGTGCCTTTGTGGAGAGACTCAGGGGTTACTTTGGAGAAGAAGGATGTGGAGTCTATGTTGAATCTGAAGGTTTATAATGTATTCAGTAGGTTGATTCAAGACTTGGAAGGCCCCTCAAATACCAATGGGATGACGCCTTTGGGTGGTGTGGAGGTGAGTGGTGGTTCGGATCAAATGTGTGTGGCAACCCATCTTGAGAGGGTTGCAATGATTATGGATTGGAATCTGTGTGTCGATGTGAATGTGTATTCGGTTCTTAGAGAAGAGGTTATGTATTTGTGTGATCCTGATATGGGAAGGCATTGGCCTGATAGGGCTGTGATCCTCTTATCTAGTGAGGGGAGGTAGTTCATCTCGAACTGGATAACTCAAAGTCCTATACAGCTAATCAAAAACTTTGAAGGGATGGAAGAGGTGATTGGGAACCTTGATCCTAACAATTTGTTGGATGATAATGATACCTATGTGAATGAACCCATTGGGGAGGCTACTAGTCATTCATCAGGTGAGGACGTTAGGTTGAGAAGCTATAAGAGTAATAATAGGAGAATTAGGAAAGATTATTCCACTCTTCCACCTTCTTTGGAGACTCGGTCTACCAAAAAGACTAATGGTAGGAAATCTTATATAGTGGGTATGGGTAACTAGGCCCTGGAATTATGTTTTAGCTCCAAATAAGAGGTAGTTGAGCATGTCTTGCTTCTTAATGCGACAGAAGAGGAGGTAGCGAAGATAATGGGTAAGACCATAATGGTGATGCTGATTGAGGAATAATACTCCTAGATTGAAAATAAGGATATAATCCTTATAGTGGAGCTTCAATAAAGTGAGAATCAATCGTGAATAGTACATGTAGTCCTAAGATTAGATAGCCTCTGAATTTTAAAATCTGATGGTGAGTGATACTAGCATTCAGGTAAATTATATTTCTTGGAAATTGTGTAGGGAACCAGCCTCTGGTAAGCTCTAATTACTTTTAAAAATTATAGTTAATGTGGTGGAGGCTATCGATCAGTTTGGGTTCTACTTTCATGGGTCTGCTTCAGATGGGGTTTAGAGCATCTAGCCTCCACCAGTGCATTCCATTTGGACTTTGTTGTTTGAGATGGTATGGTTATGACATAGGTTCCGTGCCCGTGCATTTTTTCACGGGACTGCTTGTTGGGTGGTCATTCATTGGTGAATGTTGGCCTTCGTGATGTATTTCTAGGGAGGGGTAGGCCCTGTTTTTTTGTCTTGGTTTTTGTTATGTTGTTTCCGTTGTAGTTCTGGTTACTAGGGTTTCTCACTTTTTCTACAAAACTGAATTGATAATAAAAAAAGTAATCTTAAGTCAGAAATAATGTATTAAAATATTGGTAGGATTGAAAAAGAAATTAGAAAGTTGAAAAATAAAAATACTTTAACAAAAAATCAGGAATTTTTTTCTGATGAGAAATTTAAACTGTTGATAGAGATTTATGGCTTGAATAAATATCTAGAGGAACAGAATAATCACAATGAACATCAGGAAGTTAAGATGAAAGAGAAATAAATAGAGCTAGAAATTATCTAAAAAAATCATTCTAAATCTAAACAGATGGTTAAAAGATTCATGAATTCTATTTCTGAATTTGGTGAAATATATAGAAAGGATAAACCTGAGATGGATAAAACATTTCCTACAAATGTTGAGAATAAAGTTGGAATTGTTTCTCAGAAGAATAAATCTAGGAAAGTTGTGTATGTGGATAAATCCAAAAAAGTTGAAAAGTTATAAGTTATTAAAAAAATTAATTCTAAAAAGGTTTCTATTACATCTAGTTTAGATAATTATTAAAAGTAAACATAGAAAAATAAGAATATTCTGGTTGATAATAGAAATATTGGTGGTCAACAAAGTCTTGATAAAAATGATAAGAAGGTTTCTAGTAAACATGCCCAGAACTCCACTCAGTATGGAAGGTTTAGAGGAAAATACTTCTTCTATGGATACTGCTCATATTTTGGTGTATTTGGAAACATGAAAAATTAGTGTTAGTTTAATCAAAAAAATATTAATACTATTCCATAAACTATAAAAGGAAAATTTGAGGGGGGTTAGTCCTCACAATGGAAGAAGTCTGAGATGGATGTTTTGAAGAAACTTGAGAATATTAATGTGAAAAAATAAAATAGGTTCCAACCTATCAAAACTATTTTTAAAATATTTGAACAACCTAGAAACCTTGAAAAATTTTATCTTATTTTATTATTGTAGAAAAAATTTATGTTAACAATTCTTAGAAGATAGAAGTTAAGAAATACAAATGGAAAGAAAAGGCTCTTATTATGGAAACTGCTCTCAAAGCAACAAAAGGAGAACAACCTTCAATTTTGGATAGAGGGTGTTATTATCATATGAAAGTACATTTGAAATTATTTTAGAATGTAAAATATTTAAAATAAGGAATAATGATATTTGGAAATTATCAATCTATAAGAATCAAAGGAGTTGGATCAACAATTATTGGGGAAGAAAAGTTAAAATCTAAGAAAGATTTGTTTGTTGATTTTATGAAATACAACTTGCTAAATGTTTCACATATTTGTGGTAAAGGCAACAAATTATTTTCATAAAATATGGGTTTTTGTGAAAAGTTAGGAAGATGGAAAAATAGTTACAAGAGGCCAACATACAAAAGACAACTTGTTCCAAGTTATTTAGGCTCAAAACTTTTGTTACTTAGGTTTGGTGGAAGAGTATCAGTATTGGAACAAAAGTCTTGGACACATATGTTAAATAAACATGAAAAATTTATCAAAGATTGATAGTGTTTTCATAATACTTGATATGTCATGAAGAAACTATTGGTCTTACACTATTTTCCAAAAAGGAATTATTACAAACTCATTACATAAGAAAGATGAACTTTTTTCTAAAGGACCTATGGAACTTATTCTTTCATATATCTATGGTCCAATTATAAAACAATCATATCATGGAGATAAGTACTTAAAAGATTTCATTGATGACTTTACTTGAATTACTTGTGTTATGTATATGAAACATATGTAAGATTCTCTAAAGATTTTAAAAATTTTCAGTTGGAAATATGAGAAGGAATGTGAGTATTTAGTGAAGAAGTTGAGATCTGAAAATGGTGGTGAATAAAGAAATGAAGAATTTGAAAGTTATCTTGAGAAGCATGGAATTCGGACTAACATCATTACACTGTATAATTCTCAAAAAAATTGTGTTTCTGAAAGGAATAATAAAATCTTGGTTGAAATGTTAAGAACTATGTTACATGAATATAGTCTTTTACATTACTTTTGGAGGCAAGACATGAGAAATATTGTCTATATTCAAAACCAATGTTTCTATATAACATGTTCAGATATGACTCCATATGAAATGTTTTGTGGAAAAACTCCATCTTTGAAACACTTAAGGGGTTTTGGTAGTCTATGCATCATAAATAAAGAAGGTGGAAACCTTATAAAGTTTGATAATAGAGGTAAAGATATAATTTTTCTTGGTTATTCTCTATAAAGAAGAGGATATAGATGTTTCAAAAAATAATATAGAATATTATTTTTCACTATTTATGTGAAAGTTATTGATAAAACTGAGTAATACAAACAAAATCCTAAAGATAAGTAATATGAATGTAAAGAAATAACTTCTAATAAAAATTTAGATTTTCAAGACCCGTCCCCCAAGGCCCATATTGTGACTGCCCCGATCCTGCCTTCCATAGGCCAGGGGCTGGAGACTATCACCAAAGGTGTAAATCCCTAAACTGGGAAGGAATTTCTTTTATAACTATAAACAAACACATCAGAGTACACAACCGAAAGCAAAAAACTAAGTAAAACTATATAAAAAAGAAATTATGGAAAGTATAAGGGGTTGGAAATACAATCCCAATAGGAAAGTACAAGGACAGTTGGAAAGCAAGTACAACTGAAGAAAACTAAAGCAGCTACTGGGTCATCCTCCGGGGTTCCTACCTGAAGGGTAGGTATATATGGCATCCTCAGCACTCCACGTTCGTCTGCCTCCTCCGTGTACCGTCACACCGAGTGGTCCAACTCTGGGTATCGTCCAGTCCTGCTAATCTCTTCCTTAGTCAGTTTTGTCCATCGTTTGCAACCAATACAATGAGGTGTGGGCATAGCCCGTGCATGGGTGAGTATAATGATACTCAGTATGGACCCTGAGACCCTCAAGGTCTCACAAAATCCAAAAAGGATAAACCAAAAAGTATGAAATCAATGGATAACCATTACTTTGGTATATTCTCATGCATATACCTAAGTTATATAGTAACCCGTCTCAATCATGAGAAAAACACAAAAGTCATTGACTTAGGTCAAACCAGAATTTTATTCAAGGGGCGGTATCAAGTAACATCCCCAGTCACACTGTCAAAACCTCGGCTGATGGTGTACTCCTCCTCTATCGAGTAAAGTGGACCTATTGCATCACACAGAGGCACTTCCCACTATCCTTGGACTGCTGAGGTACTCCTCCTGTCGAGTAGTGTGGGTCTGTTGCATCACACAGATGCGCTTCTCACCACG
Organism: Viscum album; assembly: GCA_963277665.1. Lineage (NCBI taxonomy): Eukaryota > Viridiplantae > Streptophyta > Magnoliopsida > Santalales > Viscaceae > Viscum > Viscum album. The sequence goes on along the minus strand of OY728162.1, from coordinate 910,150,294 downwards.
GGTCTGTCGCGCTCACACAGAGGGCCTCCCCCTCATAGCCTACTGAGTTACAACTCATGTCGGGTATCGTGGGTATGCTTCTCTCACACAGAGGCGCTCCCTACCATGGGTATGCCGCGTCACACAGAGGTGCTCCCCACTGGGTCAATCGAGTCACTCTGAGTCAAATCGGTCAAGCTGTCGTCATGTCTCAGCTAGCTACTAGGTATCTGTACTCCCCTCGATCGTCTCCAGGAGGATCCGCTCCATGATCTACAGTTCAATACTCTAACTTTCACGAATTCCCATGAAACATTATCTCAAAGGTACGCCGTGTCATAGGGTTCTCAACGCAATAGACGGTGCGTCAAACGGATGCCCGGTTTATGAGTTATTGACATTTCTGTTCCGGGGGCCCGGTTCGATTTTAGGTTCAAACCAACCCGACCATAACCCAACAATGTCCAAACCTCAATTGGGGTATGTCAAAAGAACTGTTTCTCTCTAAGATTTCTGTCGTTGTATACAGTTCGTCGATTAGACACTCGTAGCCCAAGTTATGGGCGAAAGGGTGATTTCGGCTCAAACGGGTCTGGACTGGGGTCTGACCCGGATCGCGGGTTTGACCCGGTCCGTGGGTCTAACTCGGCCAGAGGGGGTGGCCTAGCCCGAGAGGGCGGCCCGACCTGAGGGGGTGGCCTGGCCCACACTGGGTCCAGCCAGCACTGGGTCCGGCCCGGCGTCTGGCGGCGCACTGTGGGGCCCGCCCTAGCCGCATCCCTGGGGGAGGCACATGCCCCCTGGATTCTCGAACGGATGAACCATTCAGGTGGGGACCAAACCGGTTCAAGGTGGTGCCGTTCCAAGTCATGTGGGACCCAGCGGGGTCCCACTCCTCCCAGCTGGCCGAGCGACCAGCCGCTCCCTAGCGCCAGCGGCCGCCCCGACGCCGGCCGCCTCTGCTCCTCCGCCGCAGCCCGCCCTGTTCACGGCTATCCTCCTCCGAGAGGCGCGTCGGCACCGAGCCCTTCCACCGAAGCCCGTCCTGGCCTTGGCCCTTTCTTCCACGTGAAATTATGGGGTTGTGCCCTTCTAGAGACCCGGCAGCCTTGTCCCGCCGGTTTCTTCACGGTCAGCCCGACGTCGATCGTTGTTGCTCTGTTGTGGTCATCAACAAGTGAGGAAAATTAAAGGGGGAGGGTCGGGTCGTGTTCTTGTGTTCTGAGCCCTCCACATTATGGTGATATCAATCGGTAAAACTTCACCCATGAGTGAACGATGTAGAATGGAAGAATTTCAAACTCAAATCCCCAACCTCGTGTTGTTGTTCGTTGATGATGTCGCGGAAAGGCGGACGTCATTTCATTGTCACCAGGAAGAAGATGAAGTAGTCGAGGATGACGTCGTCGGCGTTCTTCAAGGACAACGCTTCCCATTCTTGTCCTGGTTGAAGATCGTTCTTCGTTGGCAGAAGAAGCATTCTTTGTTGGGAGAATTAGTTCCTCCAGCTCTTTCAACCCCTATCCCAAAGTTCCACCCAAATGAAAATGCCAACCAAAAATAATGGGTTAAGCTAACCCATTATTTAATTGTTGGCAAAAATATTCCAAAGATTTCAAATTAATATAATTAATTCTTTGAGTGGATTGGCACTTTAATGAGGGAATTTCAAGGGTTCTCCCCATTTATGGGGAGTTTCAAGGAGGTTTAAATCCCAAGTGGTCCCCACCCCTTTAATTGATATGAGGTGTTTAGACCTCAGGTGGGCCCCACCACCATAACCTCTCATGGGAGGTTATGGTGTGGTGGCCCCCACCTATAATCTCCTCTTGCAGGTTTTAACCACCAAATAAATAAAAATAAGCTAAACAGTTTATTTTTATTTTATTAAAAACCCAAAAACTAACTTCCATTCTTGTTTAATTGTCGCTAAGGTGAAAGTATTCTTAAGCGAATACCAATGATGCGAGTTCAACGGTGCCCTCAGATTTCAATTCCGAGCACCGGTTCAAAAGTTATAAGAATCCCGCTCACACGTTTACTGAACCTACCCGAACAAAACTTTGAAAATTGATTCCGGGCTTCGGAATCAAGTGCCGTAACTTTTCACGGACTCATAAAATTCCCATGTATTTAAAAAAAAAATTCCACCGAAATTCCGAGTCTTAACATTCTCCCAACCTGAGGGCTTTACGTCCCCGTAATCTACAACTCAGACCAAGGGAACAAATGGGGGTACTAGGCATGCATCTGAGCCTCCCGCTCCCATGTGCTCTCCTGGAGGTTCTTGTGCTGCCAGCGAACGTGAACCAAAGGTATCGACCATCCACGTAGGACCTGCTCCTGTCGATCCTCAATCTCCACTAGAACCTCCATGAATGTATCCCCATCATCGATGTCTAGTTCTCCATGGTCGATGATGTGGGAAGGGTCATGCATGTATCTCCTCAGTTGAGATACGTGAAAGACGTCGTGCACCCGGTGCAACTGAGGTGGAAGAGCTAAGCGGTAATCCACCTCTCCTACTCTACTGAGGACCTAGAAAGGTCCGATGAATCAGGGAGATAACTTTCCACCTCGGCCAAATCTCCGTAGACCTCATCGAGGTGAGACCCATAGAAAGATGTGGTCGCCATCCTCAAACTCCAGAGGTCTCCGTCTCTTGTTAGCATATGACTTATGCCTGCTCTGTTCAGTCTTCATATACTCTTAGATGATCTAAACCTTCTCCATAGTAGCCCATACCATCTCTAGTCCAACTAGTGTTGACTCCCCTGGGTTTGTCTAGTACAGTGGTGATATGCATGGTCGACCATACAAGGCCTCAGAAGGTGTCATCCCGATGGTGGAGTGATAACTTTTTTTGTATGCAAACTCCACCAAAGGAAATTGATCCTCCCAGTTGTGACCGAAGTCAAGGACAAATGCACAGAGCATGTCCTCGAGGGTCTGAATGGTCCACTCAGTCTGACTATCTATCTAAGGATAGAAGGCGGTGCTCAAGCGAAGCTGTGTCTCGAAAGCCTCCTGCAACCCCTTCCATAACTGGGAAGTAAACCATGTTTCATGTTCAGAGACAATAGATAAAGTTACTCCATGTAGCCACACAATCTCCTGCACATAGATGTGTCCCAAGGTCTCTATTGAACCCTGCTCTCTGATTAGTAGGAAGTGGGATGACTTGGTGAGTCGGTCGACGATCACCCAAATCGATTTGTGACCCCTATATGTATGTGGAAGACTTGTCACGAAGTGCATGGACATCCCATCCCACTTCCACTTTGGGACCTCTAAGGGATGAACCAAGACTAATGGTACCTGGTGCTCCACCTTCACTTGCTGAAAAGTGAGGCACCATGAGACAAAATCTACTACTTCCTTCTTTATACCTGGCCACCAGTGCTGTCGTCAAAGGTCCTGGTATATCTTTGGCACTCTTGGATTTACTTCTAGAGGGGATGTGTGAAACTTCCTCAACACTTCCTCTTGAAGTGACACGGGAACCATAGTACATCCTCTGTAAGGGATGACGTACTCCCCATCTTATGAAAATCCATCATGTGCCTACCCTGTGGATATTTGAGCACATCACGTCTCACAGTCTGTGTCTCCACATTGTGCCTCCCTGACTCACTGAAGAAGTGGAGGAGTGACTGTAAGAGAATGTAGGAATGTTGTTTTATCTCTATCCACAAAGGATATCTGTAAAGCAGCCAACTGCTCTATCGCCTCTCCTAGAAGTTGTATACCAGACCTCCTACTAAGCGCATCTGCAACAACATTCCCTTTCCCAGGAGTATAGACTATCTCAAAGTCATAGTCCTGGAGGAACTCAATCCATCATCGTTGTCTTGGGTTTAGGTCCTTCTAAGAGAATATATACCTGAGACTCTTGTGATCAGAGTACATGGTAAAATGTTCACCCATCAGATAGTTCTGCCACATATTCAAGGCGAAGACCACTACTGCTAACTCCAGGTCATGGGTAGCGTAGTTTTGCTCATTATGTCTTAACTGCCGATAACCATATGTGATCACTAATCACTCTTACATCAAGACACACCCAAGTTCGTTCCCTGATGTGTCGTAGTAAACTACGTACCCTACGCCTTCCTCTGGAAGCCTCAAGATGGGGTCACTAGTCAGCCTCTGCCTCAGCTTCTAAAATCTCTACTATCATCTCTCTGACCACACGAAGGGTTGACCCTTCTTAATCAAGGATGATAGTGGTGCTGCAACTCTAGAGAAGTCTGGAATGAATCTTCAGTAGTATCCATCCAAGCCCAAGAAACTTCGTACCTCCGTCACACTCCTGGGTGGCTCCCAAGCAAGTACCACCTCAATATTTGCTGGATCCACTAAAAATCCAGCCTCTGAGATGACGTGTCACAATAAGTGAACATCTTGAATCCAAAACTGGCACTTCGAGAGCTTACCATAAAGCTGGTGCTCTCAGAGTGTGTCCAGTACTACCTGCAAATGGTAGGCATGCTCCTCCTCAGTAGTCGAGTAAATCAAAATGTCGTCGATAAAGACCATGACAAAGCGATCAAGGTAAGGCTGTAAAATCCTGTTCAAGAGACACATGAACACTTCTGGAGTGTTGGTTATGCTGAAGGGCATAACCAAGAACTCATAGTGGTCGTAACGACACCTGAAGGCCATCTTCTGCACATCCTCGTCTCGAACTCTGATCTGTTGGTATCCTGATATGAGGTCTATCTTCGAGAACCAATGTTCTCTATTTAGCTGATCAAAGAGGTCGTCAACCCTTTGGAGTGGGTACTTGTTATTCACGGTCACCTGGTTCAAGCAATGGTAGTTGACACAAATCCTCAAGATCCCATCCGCCTTCTTGGGGAACAGAATCGGGGCCGCCCCGGGAGAAACACTAGGCCAAATGAATCCCTTCCCCTGAAAGTCCTCTAGTTGTACCCTCAGCTCATGAAGCTCGGCGAGATCCATCCAATATGCTGGAGTAGATATCGGTGTCGTCCCGGGGTATAGGTCAATGTAGAAGTCCACCTCTCTATGTAGAGGTAGTCCTAGAACATAGTCAGGGAAAACATCCATGTACTGGTCCACCACTACAGGATGAGTCGGACTCTCCACATCAACTGCTCTGAGGGTAAGGCAATCCAACTGATAAGTGATCAGTCGCACCCTCCTCTGAGTAAGTTCTTCCTATGCTTCAAAGGTTCCCGTCTCACCGGTGAAGGTAAACCTGGTCCCATCCATGTGAACACACCGCACTTTTCTCCTAATACAGTCAATTTGAGCATGAACTGTAGATAACCAGTACATTACCAAGATAACCTCGTAAGGCCTCGGCGCCGCTACTAGGAGATCCCAGCCGAATCTCTCGCGTCCTACAGTAAGCTCGAACAGTCGGCACCATTTCGTAATCATCGAATCATCTCCCATAGGAGTCTCTAGCCGTAAGGATCAATCCAACGGCTATGTCGGAATCTCTGAGATCTGAACGAGGGCAATGGCAATGAAAGAGTGACTGGCACCTGTGTCTATAAGAACTGCAGCTAAGTTGGAGTTGAAACTGATCGTACCTCGAATCATTTCCAGAGAACCATGGTCATATGCCTCAGCTACCTGAAGCTGACCTCTCCCCTGTCCACCTTCTTTCTATAGTCAGGGTGGACCTCTTGGTGGTAGTTTCGGTGGCGGTAGCACCTAGTAACGTCGTCCACCGCAAGCTTCTCGACCAGATCCTCTACCACGTCCGTCTGTGCCCTGTGGACCACCTCAATCAAATCACTACCTCTTCCTGGGAGATCCCTCAACTGTCTTGTGATCATCTGAACGGAGGGTCAGAAAGTCACGAGCCATGTGACCCTGCTTGCCGCATGAGTAACACTGCCTACTCATGGAAGGTAAGTCATTGCCTCAGGTTCCCCACACAACAGATCCTGAGTCCTACAGTCGTCCACCCGTGGCTCTGGTCCTCTTAGACCTATGGGTCATCTATCTACTACCAACTGCGGAAGACTCCGCTACATGTCGACTGGTAGTGGGTATTGTTGCTGGTGACTGCACAGTAAGGAAACTCTCCACTATGAGGGCTCTCTCTAACACCCCCCCCCCCCTATGTCGGGATGCTGAAGGAGATCATCGATGCTCTGATCTCTTTCCTAAGACCCTGCTCAAAGGTCTGGGCCTAGAAGAATGGGTCCCGAACCATATCTGTGGAGTAGCGCAAGAGGTCGGTGAACCTCACTGAGTACTGCGCCACCATCATGCTACCCTGTTGTAGATGTAGTATCTTCTGTATCCGAACTACGCGGAGAGTGGCTGGGACAAACTCCTCCCTAAACAGGCTCTCGAATTCTACCCAGAGTAGCGTCTCCTTGTCATGCACCTAGAGCATCAGGCGCCACCATCTACCTGCTACTGCCTTAAAGAAGTTGGAAGCAAGTATCACTATGAAGTCTGCTGGTGTCTCTACTAGCCTAAAGACTCTCACCATAGCCTCCAACCAAACCTCAGTCGCCTGTGGGTCTGTCTCTCCTTGGTACATGGGTGGCCTCTAGTACTTGAACTCATGTAACATGATCAAGTGGCATCCATCGTCTGTTGTTGAGGCTGGTGGCATCAGTGGCCCAATGGGAAGTGGTACCGCTGGTTCCTCTGCTGGTAAAGGGCCCTGCAACGAGGCCTCGTCGCTCGGTGGGTTGTCTGATCGTATGACTCTTGGGTCTCTAACTAGTCGTTCATGGAGAGGCATCCTGAAATAAACATATGTGACACTGTCAAAAGATTATACCTAGTGATCTAACCTAGTTGAGATGACCTAAAAAAAACTTTTGAAAACACGCACGCAATCAGTGTTTTCATGCACTGAGTCGGAAATAAGAAGTCAAGGTCTTGGTGTATAGATACGTCGGTCGCCCGCACAAACACTAGACTCCTTGAACTAAAAACCACACTTAGTACACTTAATTCTATTTTTTCACAAAAAGAAAGATCAGAGTCCTAATTTCTAAGGTAGAACCGACTCCTTTGATACCAATTTGTCATGACCCGTCCCCCAGGGCCCATATCATGACTATCCCAAGCCCGACTTCCGTAGGCCAGGGACAGGCAACTAGAAACAAAGGAATAAATTCCTAAACTAAGAAGGCATTGCCTTTATAACTATAAACAAACACATCAGATTACACAACCGGAAGCAAAACACTAAGTAAAACTGTATATAAAAGAAGTGCTGGAAAGTAAAAGGAACCGGAAATACAAGCCCAAAAAGAAAGTACAAGTACAACTGGAAAGAAAGTAAAACAGAATAAAAGTAAAGAAGCTACTGGGTTATCCTCTGGGGTTCCTACCTGAAAGGTAGGTACATATGGCCTCCTCAGCACTCCATGTCCATTCATCTCCTCTTTGTACCGTCACACCGAGTGGTCCACCTCTGGGTACCATCCAGTCCTGCTACTCTCTACCTCAGTCAGGGTTGTCTGTCATCTGTAACCAACACAATGAGGTGTGGGCATAGTGCATGCAGGGGTGAGTATAACGATACTCAGTAGGGACCCTGAGACCCTGAAGGTCTCAAAAAATCCAACAAGGATAAACCAAAATGTATGAAATCAACAGATAACCATTACTCAGGTATATGACCATATATATACCTAAGTTATCATGTAACCCATCTCAATCATGAGGCAAAAAAAGTCATTGACTCAGCTCAAATCAGGATTTTATTCATGGGGTAGAATCAAGTCACATCCCCAATCACAGTGTTGAAACCTTGGCTGATGGTGTACTCCTCCTCTATCGAGTACAGTGGGCCTACTGCTTCACACAGAGGAGCTTCCCACTATCCTTGGACTACTGAGGTACTCCTCCTATCGAGTATCGTGGGTTTATTGCATCACACAGAGGTGCTCCCCACCATGGGTCTGTCACGCCCACATAGAGGCGCTCCCCCTTGTAGCCTGATGAGGTACTCCTCCTTTTGAGTATCGTGGGTCTGTTGTGCTCACACAGAGGCTCTCCCCACCACGGGTATGCCGTGTCACATAGAGGCGCTCCCCAATGGGCCAGTCGAGTCACTCCGAGTCAAATCGGTCAAGCAGTCGTCAGGCCTCAGCCAGCTAGTAGGTCTCCGTACTCCACTCACTCGTCTCCGGGAGGATCCGCTCCACGAGTTACTGGTCGATCCTCCAACTATCACGAAGTCCCATGAAGAAGTATCTCAAAGGTTCACCTCATCATAGGGGTCTCAACGCAATAGACGGTGCGTCAAATGGACGCTCGGTTTGTGAATTATTGGCATTTCTGTTCCAGGGGCCCGGTTGTATTTTTAGTTCAAACCAAACCAATCGTACCCCAATTGTGTCCAAACCTCAATTGGGGAATGCCAAAAGAACCGTTTCTCTCAAAGCTTTTCATATCCACAGATGGTTCATCGATCAGACACACGTAGCCAAGTTATGGGTGAAAGGGTGATTTCGGGTCAAATGGGTACGTACTGGGGTCTGAACCGGTATGCGGGTCCGAACTAGCATGAGGGGGTGGCCCGACCCTAGGGGCGGCCCGGCCGGTGCTGGGTCCGGCCCGCGCGGGGTCTGGCCTGGCGACCTGCGTGGCCTGGCTGGCCAGCGGCTGGCAGCGCCCTGTGGGGCCCTCCCTAACCGCGTCCAAGGGGAGGCATGTGCCCCTGGATTCTCGAAAAATGAACCATTTGGGTGGGGACCAAACCGGCGTCAGGGGGTGCTGGTCCAATTAATGCGGGACCCAGTGGGGTCCCGCTCCTCCCAGTTGGCCGAGCAGCCAGCTGCTCTGCACCACCGGCGCCCGGCCCGACACCGGCCGCCTCTCCTCCTCCGCCACGGCCTGCCCTGGCCGCGGCTCTCCTCCTCTGTGTGGCTCAACGGCTCTGCGCCCTTCCATCACAGCCCGGGCAGGCCGCGGCCCTTTTATCCATGTGGCACGATGGTTTCGCGCCCTTTCGGTGACCCGGAATCCTTGCACCGCCGGTTTCTTCACGGTCGGCCCGACGTCGGCCGCCATTGCTCCTCCGCGGTCGTCAACAAGTGAGGAAAACGAGGGGGGGTCGGGCCATGTTCGTGCGGTCTAATCCCTCCACGTTATAGTGATATCAATCGGCAAAACATTACCCATGAGTGAACAACGTAGAATGGAAGAATTTCAAACTCAAATCCCCTAACTCGTATTGTTGTTTGTAGATGATGTCGTGGAAAGGCGGACGTCGTTTTGTTGTCACCAGGAAGAAGACGAAGTAGTCGAGGATAACGTCATCAGCATTCTTTAAGGACGACGCTTCCCCTTCTTGTCCTGGTTGAAGATTTTTCTTCATTGGTGGAAGAAGCATTCTTCGTTGGGAGAATTAGTTCCTCCAAGATCTTTCAACCCCTCTCCCAAAGTTCCACCCAAATGAAAATGTCAACAAAAAATAATGGGTTAAGCTAACCCATTATTTAATTGTTGGTCAAAATATTTAAAATATTTCAAATTAATTTAATTAATGCTTTGAGTGGATTGGCACTTTAATGAGGGAATTTCAAGGGTTCTCCCCACTTATGGGGAGTTTCAAGGAGTATTAAAGCTCGGGTGGTCCCCACCCCTTTAATTGAAAAGAGGTGTTTAGATATCAGGTGGGCCCCACCACCATAACCTCTCATGGGAGGTTATGGTGTGGTGGCCCCCACCTCTAACTTCCTCTTGGAGTTTTTAACCACCAAATAAATAAAAATAAGCTAAACACTTTATTATTATTTTATTAAGAACCCAAAAACTAACTTCCATTCTCGACCAACTGTCATCGAGGTGAAAGTCTTCATAAGAGAATATCAGCACTGTGAGTTCAACAGTGCCCTCAGATTTCAATTTCGAGCTCCGGTTCAAAAGTTATAAAAATCTTTCTCACACGTTTATTGAACGTACCTGAAAAAAACTTCAAAAATTGATTCCAGGCACACCGGGCCTCGGAATCAAGCGCCGTAAATTTTTTCAGACTCGTAAAATTTCCATGTATTTAAAAACAATTCCACAAAAATTCTGGGCCTTTACATAGATAAGGATAAAAATAATTTTAATCCTTCTCATGAATAATAATTAGACTCATCTATTTCTAGTGATGAGGAAGAATCTCAAAAATATCATCCTAGGTTGAGGAAGTAAGTAGAATATCAAAACATTATTAGTGATCAATATAAAATGGATCAAACAAGAAGAATAATTACACATACCTCTTTATATTCAAAAGTATACCCAAAATATTTGAATGATTCTTTTGAGAATCTTGAAATGGTTTAGGATATGAAAAAAGAGCTTGATCAGATAGAAAAGAATGGTAGTCTGGAAATCATACCTAAACCAAATAATAAAATCATCAGTAATAAATCAGTTTTTAATAATAATCTGAATGAATATGGTGAAGTGATAAGAAACAAAGAAATATTAGTGTGCAATGGTTACTCACAGATTGAAGATATTGATATTCATGAGGCTTTTTCTCTGGTGGAAAGTTTTGAAACAATCAGAATCTATCTTTTTATTTCTACACAATGAAGTAACAAAAATTTTCAAATGGATGTGAAATCATCATTTTTGAATGGTGATCTAGATAAGGAATTTTTCATTGAACAACCAAGTGGTTTTATTATTAAGAAAGGTGAAAGTAATGTGTGAAAGTTGAATAAATCATTATATGGGCTAAAACAAAATTTGAGGGAATGGTATTATAAATTTTATACTTTCTTAAGAATGATGATTTTCAATAATAGAATATTTGATAGTAATATGTATATCAAATAAAGTCATAAGTTTTCTATCATTTTAATCTTTTATATTGATGACATTATCTTTGTTGGGAATGATAAAAGAACTTGTGAAATATTTTCTGAAGAGATGAATATGTTATTTGAAATGTCCATGTAGGGATAAATTAAATACTTTCATGGGTTACATATCTCACAAAATAAGAAATGTATTTTTATTTCTCAGGAGAATTATGGAAAGGAACTTCTTAATAATTTCAGTATAGAGAATTCAGAACCATTTTTCATATTAATTTCAGTGAAAACCAAGTAAAATAAATATAGATAAGGTAATTAAATTGATCAGAAAGAGTTTTAGAAGCTGATAGAAAGTTTTTTATATTTGACTGCCTCAACACCCGACATTGGTTATGTTGTTACCTTATGTGCATGATTTTAGAGTGATACAAACGAATCACATCTATTGTATGGAAATATAATTCTCAGATATATCTAAGGTACAATAAATTACATATTCAAGTATGATATCTCAGAAATTATTGACTAATTTGGGTATTTAGATACTGATTGGGCAGGAAATATAAGTGATAGAAGATCCACAACTGGTCGGTTTTTCTTTCTAGGGAAATGTTGTGTCAGTTGGCATAAAAAGAAACAAAATTTAGTAACTCTATGAATTACTGAATCTAAATATATTTCTTCCACTCAAGTTACTACCAAACTTATGTGTATGAAGACTGGGTTGGAGGATTTAATTATAGAGGTGAAGTTACCATTTATATTGGGGTGTGATAATCAAAGTGAAATCAGCCTTACAAGAAATATGATACAACACTCTCATTAAAAATATATTGATATAAAATATTATTTCATTAAAGAGAATGTGTAAAAGAATTAATTGAAGTTAGAGTATTCTCCTACATTAGAAAGAGTTACTCACATTTTCACAAAACCTTTACCAAATGAACCTTTTCATAAATTGAGGTTGAACATGGGCATCCAACCACCTTCTCATCAAGGTTGAGATATGTTTTTTTATACCATCTCTCTTCTTTTATTTGGATAGGGTTGTCAAGGGGTTAATTGTTTCATAAATATATCCATTAATATTTTCTAAAAATTTTAAGGAAGCATGTATGTAGGGGGGTTGTGGGTAAGATGTCAATTCAGTGTGTAAGTGTGTGAACTGTTATATCTTTTTGTTGGAGTGGTTGTGGGAAAACATTTTTTTCTATAAAAATGTAAAAAATAAAACGGGTAAATAAAACTGTGAATAAAACCTGAGTAAGTTTCATGGGTCACTACTTCTGGAAATCATGGTTTTGTTTTCATTTATTGTTGTAAAATGGAAGAAGAAAATAAAGAGGTGGAGAAAGTTGTGAAGAAAATTTGAGGAAGTTTCATGGGTCACTAATTTTGGACATCACAGTTTTTATGTCAATAATTATTATTTCAAACAATTATTTAGCTCAATTAGGCTTAGAATTGTTGATAAGTGATCCATGGCTTGAGGTTACAAAGTTCAGTGATTTATGAATCTTTGCTAAAAACAAAATCCAAAGGGGGAGATTATTGGGATCAAGTATATTAGAAGTTGTTTTTGGAAGTAGTAATATTTTTGGTGTTGTCTTTTTTTGTCAAATAATATAAAGAAGAGAAGATATCAATTCAATTTTTAATTTTTTTTAAAATCATACTAAGCATCATATTCAGATGATCAGACCCATAATTCTTAAGAAATTCCATCAGATTGAGAATATGTTCTCTAAAAGAAAAGGTTCATCAGACTCATCTTGGGTCTAGAATGAAAGGAATATTATAATGGGATGATTATTTGAGTCTTCATGAATACAATAAAAACTAGAAGATGATTTTTTGTTTTGTAATTCACAAAAATCATAAGTTTTCTAGAAACTTGTGATGAAATCTTGGTAAAGGAAAGGGGAAGAACAACTATCGGTGGTTATAATGAGGATCCTATTGGAAAGAAAGAAGTTGTTGGAAGGATGTGAAGTTATAATAATTCCCAATTTAAGTTAGACGATGATAAAGATGATATAAAATGTTTTCAAAGTCATGATTAAGTCATGATCACAAGATGAATTTTTTAGAAGAAGAAAGTTTTTGAAGACAAAACTTACCAGTCTCATTTCATTAGTGTGAGATCTATGAACATAGATTTATTTAAAGGATGATAAGGTTGACCTGAATGTGAGAAAATGAAGATGTTGTTTTTTAGTTAGACCAATAACCCACAAGAAATTAATCTTTCAATAAAGAATATTTTGTGTATCATAATCATATAAGGAAAGAAGTCACTGAAGTTGAAGCTGTTGGAACAGGTCCATCGGATGTGGTGTTCCACCGATCATCAGAGGAAGAATTGTTTTCATTATGATTTTTCCAGTACCAATAAAAAAAGATATGATGTTTTTTGGGACAAATACTGGTGAAGAAATTTAGATACTGATCAACAATATAGTCGACCATTTTCATTAAGTTTAATTGTTGGTTGTTTTCCTTTTCAAGTGGGTTAGGAGGAAGAATATCATTGATATGATTTTAATAATGTTAAGAGTCATCGGATTAATTCTGACACTGATCATTAGAGTATATAAGAGATTGATCCGTCTAACACAGTCTCACACGAATAAAGATCAACAAATGTAGGATTATTGGTCTGAAGAAAAATAATAAAATAAAAATGTTTCATCCAATCTCAAAAGTTTTATTAATGGGAGCTCAAATATTTGAGGATAAGTGTTTTGTTTGAAGATTTTTTGTTTTTTTTCAGTTGATACAAAGCATTAGAATAAGCAATTTTTTTATATTTAAATTCGGTATGGATCATCGTAATGAGAGGAAATGTGTATTTCATTGTTTTTTATCAATTTGTGTAGAGATATGTAATTAAGAAAATTCCGTTGAACAAATGACTTCATTATAATGAGAAAATTAGAATGGGAAATTCTAATCAAAGTAAAGATTGCAAATAAATTCTGAAGCATAATTGAATATTCAAAAAGATTCAATAAGAGATTAGAGGCATTGAAGAAGTCAAGGTGCACCTAAAATTTAAGGAGAATCTATGTTTTAGGAACTTTGGTTCAGTGGGAAAGATTTTCAAAATCCTCCCCAAACCATTTTTGAGTCCCCTGTAAATAGAGGAAGTACTTTTTACTTTCCTAACACAGGTACTATTGAAGATAGAAGGTGGAGCACTAAATAATTCTAGAGAGAACAATTTTATGAATTATGCCTTCTTGAATAATTTTTATAGAAAGAATATGAAATGATAAGAGAGAATTTGATAATCATAGTTTTTCATGTCGGACTAAGAAATTGGTCTGGGGTTTTTGGACTCAGACAGAATAAGCTCAGTATTGTTTCAACAGTATTCATAGAAATTTATTATCAGATTGAGAAATCGGACTAGGAAGATCAGACTAGAAAATCGGACTGATTATCGTTATGAAGTCTAGTAAGTAATTACCATCTTCTAGGTAGGAAAGTGAATAATTGTTTTTGAAGATCATATTTGTGAAAGTTGACATGGAATCATATTAGTATGTTGGGAAGCATATAGTGAAATTGTCCTTAATTTTAAAAAAAAATTGATTACATCATTTCATGATACTTGAAGAACATGCATTTCTTTATTGAACATAGTGCTACATGAGTGTAAGGGAATATCATACTCATTGTATCCACATAAAAGGATTGTTTAATACAGGATTGTCTGGGATCATATTTTTTTCATACCATTCCAAGGACATAGCTACTCTTGTTGAGTAGTGAACCTTGAAAATTTTTGTGTTCGTGTGGATGTGTGACTGGTTTTTTCAGCAAGTTAACAACTCTTTAATAGGAGGAAAAAGTTGTTTAAAAAGAAAGGAAACTTAAAAGAAAAATATATCACTAATTCACCTCCTACCCCTCTCTGTGATACATTGATCATCCCAAGAATTTTTAGTAATTTAAATATCATTATAGTCACAAATATTCATAGAGGAAACAAAAGGCTTCCTCTGACCAAATAAGAATCACTAAAGTGAAGATTTTTCAATGGCCATAAGTTTTTTATGTATGGTTTTGATTTGGATTATTATATATTCATATTTTATTATGAAATTTGTTTATTTGGATATATTTTGGTGGATTTTAGAATAAAAGAAATGAAAAATGGATAATTGATGGAGCTTAGGAAACTTCAATGCGTTACTTGGGAACACTGGTGGGCACCCCCTGGGAACTTGGTAAGGGCTTTGGGGATAGGCTAATTCTTCTACATTCACTAAGACACCTTAGGGAAGAAAAAAACTGTAAAATGACTAATTATAAGGTTAATTAATCTCTACCTAGACCCTAATAGAATCCCTAATCCCCTATTTTAATATTGGTGGTTTTTTGAATTTTTTTGAAAATATTTATTAAAAATCCCATGTTTCTTCCCTTAAACTAATAGTATCCTCCTTATATCTCTCCCTTTATCTTTATGCTTAGATAATATAGAACATCACTTGGGTTATTGTATTGATTATATATTTAATTCATTAATATTTTTGAGAAAATCATAACCTCATGTTCCCTTGATTCATGCATATTATATAATGTTTGTGTAAGTTATATTAAAAATATATAATTTTTGTTATGAAATATTAAATGTGAATGTCATAATTGTGGTAACTCTATTTCCCAATAAACCCGTTCATGTGCCAAACTTTTCATATGCCACCTTTTGGTATTCTCTATATAATATAAATATAAAGAAATGTTAATGAAATGATTATGGTTTTAGGTGCTCTACGTTGTGTTCTTTTATATACATCATGTATATCTATTGAATTTGAATTTCTATTTTTCAGTTCCACCATCATAATTAAAACCAACACTCACTTTACCAATGATGTGATTTGCATACAATCAATCTTACAATTCCAATTTTTAAATTATTCATGTTTTCAATCGGTGTTTAATCGATTTCACAACACATTATCAGTACGATCCCCTTCTTTACATTCTGTATCGTGATGATGCTATTTTCATCCCCATCATCAGCATAAGATAAATTTCTTGTGAAAAAAGTATGCCACGTGTTTTTATAAGTATTCTTCTTTTTACATACCATTTTCCATTTTCATCGACTACACTCATTTGAAGAGGTACATCAAAGGGTGAGAATTATTTTATATGCAATATAGTTTTACATTTATTTTTTCCATTTTGGTCAATCATAAAATAAAATATGATTTTCTTAATAATTTATTACGGGGAAAATAATAAAATCCCAAAAGCCTTAATGACTAATGGTTGAAAAATTTCACATAACTCTTAAAATATAATGTTTTATTAATAACTAATGTTGTCTATGTTGAGAAAAACATTATTAATAAAATGAAACAAAATGACGCCACCAGGAGTGGTTGAATGATTAACATCGAATACAAGTTGTACATCGAGCCAAAGTTTTCTAATTAGTGATAAACATCACGTACTTTTTTCACATCGATATTGAGTTTGTTGATCATGCTATGAACCCTGAAATTTCATCTCTTATTCCTTTTTTCACCCTGAAGGGGTCGAGTTTGATTATAATGTATAGAGGCTCATAATGGAGGTGGTATTTACTTTGAATATTTTCAAATATCATATTGTTTTATTTCTTTTCCTTTTCATTTTATTTCTCATATAATGTTTGAGAGAAATTAAAGGTTCATGATGAACAAGTGTAAATATATTTTATATACATTCATTCCCTAAAGTGGATGAAATTGTTGAATTGAATATTCATGTTATTGTCTTGAAGACAATATAAAACCTGAAGAAAATTATTATGTTCCCTAGAGTGAATGATAATATTTATTCAAAATGATTTATTTCATTCCCTGAAGTGAAAGAAAATATACCTGATTTTATTTTAAATAAAGTATGAAGTGAATATAATGTTTTTGGAATTTTCATTGTATTTTATTTTTGTATAACAAATAATAATAATATAGCCACCAAAATTGGTTTGATAGTAATAAATATTTACGTAGTATAAAGAATTTTATTAATAAAATA
Organism: Viscum album; assembly: GCA_963277665.1. Lineage (NCBI taxonomy): Eukaryota > Viridiplantae > Streptophyta > Magnoliopsida > Santalales > Viscaceae > Viscum > Viscum album. The sequence continues at coordinate 910,133,498 of OY728162.1, read as the reverse complement.
ATACATCCTTGAAGTATGATATAAAAAATAATGTCTTTTGACATTATATATAATATCTTCAATTATCAATTATTGTTTCTATATCAGATATATCAAGGAAAAATTATTATTTGTCATACTTTTATGGATTATTAATATCTTATCATTTAATAAATTTATCCCCTAAAGTGGATGTTTATATTCATGTAGTTCATAAATTAAATGATTGAATTACATAGTTTTGATAATCTGATATATATTATGAAAATGATTTCACCACCTGAAGTTATTAAAATAAAGATCACCATAATCAATAAAATTAGTATTTTATACAAGATGATAATTATTGATAAATAATGAATTACCATTCATGGATCATGAAGTTTAATGAATGAATTAATTCTTTGATGTGAATGTAATAATATTATCTCATTCCTTGAAGAGGATGAAATTATTCATGAAACAATTCATTTGATTTCTCTTATTATGAATATTTAAAACTTAATGAAGTTTGATCAAATGATTTATCCATCATTTGATAAAGTGAATATTTCTTATGAATTATAATTTTAGATGGTGATTAGCTATGTGTTTTGAATCCAGAAGATTCTCCCACATTTGATTTCACTACAACATTAATCATCTTTAAAATACATGGGGGATCTTCTCTCAAGTATATGTATTGTAAAATAATATTTGGGCCTAAAGTTTAAAAATATTTGATCCAAAAGTTCTAAAAATAAACAAAATAACCCAATTGGTGATGGGAATACCCCGTTTTGATAATATTTTGAATTCATCAACCACTATAAGTGAAAATTGTAATGAAAAATATGAGTATTCACAATGAAATATCCTGGTAATATTATATAAATCAATCTTGAAGTAAATTCTTTATAAATTTTATTTTGATTAAATGATTCAAAAGAACTCATATATGAGTTATCATATTATCGTGTAAGTATATTTATAGGTAGATAAAATTAATCAACTGGTCTATAAGAGATAAAATATTCCTATTTGGTAGTAAAAAATATTAATGTTTTTTATATCTTAAGTCACGATGAGATATATGAATGGTATTCTTGAAAATAAATATCATATAGAGACATTGGATAAAAGTGGTACCTCGATATGTAACAATAATTCATAAAAATTGATTCTAACTAATTTTTTATGTATAATCAAATAAATAATGGTAAACTATAATTTTACTAATCCTTTAACATTAAATACATGACATGATGATTCAGTCCATCTGATATCAACAATAATGAAAGATATTGATTCAAGTATACATGAGAATTGATAAATTGATAACATAATAGAAATAAATCATGGAGGAGAATGATGAATTATTTTAATGGATACATGTTTACAAAATTATTAATTAATTAATTATCATTGATTTATTATGAATTCTCCATGTATAATAATTTACCATGAGGTACCCATTTTTTGAGGTAATATATTTATATCATTAGTAGTTATTTTGGAAATAAATTTCTCATATAATTATGAAGAAGTACATATAGGTGCACCCACCTACCATGTGATCTATTTAAATACTGTATGTAAGATACATCTGTTAAATGATCATTTGTGTTATTTTCTTCTGGTGAAGATTTATTATAAAATGGTCTTGTAGAACCATTGACATGATGCTTACAGCACTTACAATAATGTAAAGTGTTGGAAATCAATAGTTTGATTATACACACCCGAAGTGTGGTTGAACTGATCATATAAATCATTGTTCATCATGAGTAAAAAGTAATAAATATATTTTCCCTTGAAGAGTAAAATTAATATATCAATAACTTTATATATTTTTAGATATTTTCCCTAAATTGATACGAGTACCATAAAAATTATGAAATCTCTATCAAATGTTGATGATATATTTTCTTTGAATGCTTTTAAAACTCATCAATAAAAATGAATTTTGATTGACATTGAAACCATAATAATTGGAAAAAATATATTAAGGGAACTCAAGATATGTTAAACATATAAATTTTTGGATCTATTATCCAAACTACCAAGACTATTGAATTCTGATGATCTGATTATAAGAAATATTCTTTCTTTTATATTTGGATATTTATATATGAATCCCATAAGTGTTCGAAATTCCTGAAGCAAATTCAAAATTATGAAAGTTTCACCCAATATGATAATTTATGGGGTCAACTTGATAAGATGTATTTCATGTATCCATATTAAGTTAAGGAACAATATAAACTGAATTTATCATCCCATGGTTTGTGTGAATCATTGTATTATTAAGATATTTTTAAAAACATCTAAACTCCCAAATATTTTTCTAAAATCAATGAATTTTTTTATCATGAAATTACATGGAATGTCCTTATATTTTGAATTATTCTTCTTAAAGATGAAATGTTAAATTTTGGAATGATTTTACCCTAATACATTAAATATATTTCTTTGAAGAGTGATATATTTCATACACTAGGGGTTAATGAATAACTTACTTAACCCATAATGATTAAATATAAATTCATGTTTTATTTATCTTGGAAGGATATACATATATATGTGCATACATACATTGAAAATTGAAATAAATCATATTATGATGCAAGGAAATTCTCTTCACTATTAATTGAAATCTAAAGGGTATAAATTTTTATTATTCCCGAAATTCAAAATTGAATGTTTTGGTTATGAATTGATCATGGGTGTTCTATGAGTTAAATGGTGTAGTGACGATCATTATGAGTGGGACATGTAATTATTGTACTCTTTTTCCCTTCATCAAGTTTTTCTCATTATTTTTTCTTCATAAGGTTTTTAATGAGGCAACTCTCTAGGTATTTGATGTTATTGTACTCTTTTTCCATAATAAAGGGGGTTTCCCCAAAATGGTTTTTCTTTTATGAGGTTTTTAATTAGGAAATCATACATCATAACAAATGTCTTTTTCAAGGATATAAATTATTATGGATTTCTATAACTAATGGAAATAGTTTTCATTCCCCATGACTGATAATTTTCAATAATTCCACTCATTATTATCATTGGTCTTCCTCCCATGTCTCAAAGACATAATTAAATAGTAACATTAATCGATGTCCTGAAGACATTACTAAATGATATAATTAGGGAGAGTTATGAATATTGAACTCTTTTTCCCTTCATTAGGTTTTTCCTACTGGGGTTTCCTAGTAAGGTTTTTAATGAGTTAGAATGACATGGAATTCAATTACATTGGCTTCAGTTATTTTTTCCACAGTGTTTTTTAAGTGAATATTGTATATGATTACATGAAATTATGACATTCAGTGGGGAGTGTTATGAAATATTAAATGCTAATGTCATAATTATGGTAATTACCATTCTAAATTTACCCCTTTATCTTCCAGAATTTTCATATGACAACTTTTTATAATATTTGTATACTATAAATACCTGGAAATGTTAATTAAATTATAATGGTTTTGGGGGCTCTACATTGTGTTTTTTATTTACTTTATGTATTTATATTTTATTTGTACTTATATTTGTCACCACCATCATCATACACAAATTCAATGCTCTCTTTATCAATTATATTTCACCTAAAATTGGTCTTACATTTTCGGTTTCAAAATTCTTCACGTTTTCAATCAATGCTTAATCGATTTCACAATAATTTGACACTTTTTTTTGTATTTTTGGATATTCAGATTTTAAGGATGAATCATCCCTCATAATTTAACTAGTTAGAATGTGTTTTATAAATTAAGTTATCTATAAAAAAATATTACATTTATATGTGGTTTATGTGACATTTCATGTATGGGATTGGGTGAGTTTGAATGAGATACAAAATAAGAACCAAGAGGGTTCATATAGGATTTATAGATTACACCTATGTGGATCAAGCATGATTTCTAGGACACGTTTTATATAAATTATAGTAAATTGGTGATTATGTTGAAATTTTCAATCTTGGATTGAATGAATTAAGGATACCATATTAGAAATACATTTATGTGATTTGACTTGAGAGATATTTAAAGATCATGTGCAATAATGAATTTAGTTTTATAAAGATTAGATAGATATTTTTTGTCTAGTAAATAGGTTCTACTAATAATTTTTCTATAAAATGGTTTATTTTAGACCTAGGTGGATACTGTCTATTTGAGAGATAACCCTTTATCTTTTTGAGTTATACCATGGTTGGTTGGGTTAAATTAAAGTTATATTGGGATGTTTGATGCATGATATGTGTGGGTTAACTATGGGTCATATTTAATATGTAGTGTGAGGATATTTTTCTTTCTTATTTATCGTTAAATATTTTTTGATGTGAGGAATCAATTAATATTGAGTGTGATTATGTCAATCCCATTGTTCAAGGAAATTTCATTGCAATGAATACATACATTTTATACAAATATTAGTAAAACATTCCTTCTAGTTAGAAAAGTGTATACTAACTTAAAATTGAGAAGAAACATCTAGAGGTATGTATATAGGTATTATAGTGCAAAGATATTACAATGATGTTCATCTTATTTATTTGGAATATTCACAATCATTTCATTTCAACAGTGGAGGAGGTCAAGCATAAATGGATTTAGCATGTTTCCAAAAGTCTCAACTATCAAACTTCTAAGAAAGAAACTGCCTCCCATCTATTATTTGAAGGAGATTATGTGGTCTCTATATGGTATGGTTTTGGTGAATTCTTCAGGCATGATTTTTATGGGTTAAACGCAACATATTTACTTCACACATGGTTTAATATCATGGGAAGTAATAAGTAGGATAGGAACTTGTGAGCTATGTATATGACGGGTGGTTGTTGGAGCATTTGGAAAGAAAGGACCATGACTAGGATGGGAGGTAGACATAGCTCTTGGATGTCCTTTCTTGTCAGGTCCAGAAGCTGGGTGGTGGACCTAATTCCACTTTATAAACATTTTCATCTTTCCCTCTCCTTCAGAATGTTTATGGCCAATGGGAGAACAATTATTTATTCACAGAACCCAATTGCACAAGGGATATGGGGCTATTAACCCCCCCCCCCCACCAACCCCCTACTTATCAGTGGCCTCAAACTTAATGTATATGGGTCAAGAAGACTTAGTTTAATGTGGTGGTAGGGTTTTTTTAGGAAACCAATGGTTCGGTTTTCTTCACATTCAGTATATTTTATGGTTTGGGGGACTCACTAATGGCATAAGAATATTCCATCACTAATAATATTAAGGTGTGAAACTCAAGATTTATTAAACTTACCATGGTAGAAATTGGACCTTATATTACTTTTAATTCCCTTTAAAAGAATAACATTATCCCTTGGTCTATATCATATCACATGCACAGATGTAAGAGATTAAACGACAATTGGGTGAAGGTTCTCTATGCATGGAATGAGGAAAACAAAGTTGAGGTCTTTCTAGATTCGTAGCCCTACAAATTCAATACTTGTATTCATTTCTATAGTGTGGGATCCCTATCCACAGAGTGTGGGGGGCTAGTAAACGTATATTCTCTTATTTTACCCTTCTTCACACCTCTCTAATCTTGTAGGAATTTTCCCCTTTTAATAAAGATATTCACATTTTATGGGTGGAGTATTGGTTATTAAAATAAAAATATGTCTATGTGAAAGTTTGTTAAAACATGGGCCATATGATGTGAATTGGGAATGGCCATTCTAACTCTCTTCTATTGGAAAAAATAGGTACTTTTAATTATCAGGGTGCATTGATAATTATCTGATGACATGAATTGGGGGATGCATCTTGATTTTTATGACCTTCATATTATACTAAAATTTCAATCACATAAATTGTGGATTATTTTGATATTTCATTAATATTTTTATATATTTTTATCTATACACATCCAATATATGTAAACTAGTGTACTGATAGACATTATGGTTCATTATGCAGGTACGGGAAAGGCCGCAGAGATAGATAGTTAAGTTGGAGTAGCTTTATAGTAATGTGAAGATCATACCAAGGATAGAACCAATTTTTAGTTAAGTTATAGAATTATTTTGTTCCTTTTAATATTGAATTTATATTTTCAAGATCTAGGTGATATCATTTTTCTCTATGAATATGAGAATTTAAATGGGTTTATTTTATTAGTACATAGTGTTATTAAAAAAATTATTAATATCTATTATGATTCTATATTACAATTATGTTTTAATATATATATTATGGTTATTATTTGTTTAATTATTAATTTATTTTAGGTTAATGAAATAGTATCTAAAAGTTACAATATTCTTTCCTAGTTGCTAGACAGCAGCCTCTACCATATGAGGAGACAGGCCAGAGGTCATGTCGAATTCTGCCTCAATGGTGTGGTTTTTATGCTAAGGTATATTTTATAAAATATATTCCCTTACATAATATTGATTAAGTTTTTTATTTTTCTCAATTTTCCATTTTTATAGGCTATTCTCAAAACTACAACTTTTCCAAAAAAAACCATGAATTTATAAATTTTTATATAATTAAAAATTTTATTTAACCAATTAATTTATTAGACCAAAATGTCGAATTTTATTTCTATAATGTATTATTTTATCTTATATATATCACAATGAAACTAAATACTTTACTTTTATGGTGTATAGTAATAACCAGTCCAATTATATTTATGTCATCTACAAATAAGATATTGTATGTATCATTTTTAGAACACTTCATATTATTGCATCCATAAACATATGTGTGATAAAACTCATTCAAATAAACAACTTCATTTAAATTATAATTATATGTATATGGAAATATTTTTTATTTTTATAATGATCAAAATATAAGTCTTATACCCATTCTAGTTTCCTCTTTATTGAACATATGTTCTTCATTGATTAACCTAGGCATGTATTTTTTACCACAAGATATTTCATTATCCTTTTCTAGAAATTATCAGAATTATTTTTCATTGACTTGAATGCTTGTATGTTTTTATTATTACAACAATTAAAATTTATCCATCATATCAATTGATGAAAAATCAATTATTATTCATTCTTATTACATGTTCATATTCACATATATATCTCACATTAAGATGATATTGTATGGGTCCTATAAACAAAAAATCTATTTTTTAATTTCATTACCTCCATGTTATGAAAATTAACTTCTTTTTATTTTTGGATCAAAATAAATAAAAAAATATTATTTTAAAATCCATATATTACTTTAGATACTCTAATATATTCATATTAAATGTAATGTGGGAGAAATATACTCTGTTATTTTTTAGTTTAATAATTTTTTTTCACTGGGACCACTTCCTATTTTTATATGTTTTCTATTGTACATTAGAAAATATAATATGATTCCTTATAAATACATCAATAAGGTATTCCCTATATTTATAAATGGTAGAAACCATGTTATTTATTTTGATTTTATTTTTAGTTATTTCCTATTGAACCAGTCATAAATGGTTAACTATTAACCCTTCTAATGTTTTTTTTATTTTCTTTGAGAAAAAATCTATTGTTTGCATATAATCCAAAACATAAAAATAGATTTTAGAAGAACAATGCATAATGGGTTTTCATTAAACATAATGTGAAGTTTTAGTGAATATTTAAATTCTTAATTTAATATGAAATCTTTACACATAAATTTTGTAAATATTGATGTAACAAAAAATACCTTTTTATATGATCACTTATATAAATTTTCCTAGGTATCGTACTAATTACCTAAACATTTAATTTCTTATTTAGATTAAAATATCATCCCATACATTTAGAAATACTAAAATATATATGTCTTCAAAATTTATATTAACACTTTCTTACTTTCTTAACACAATCAGCATCTACGTTAGAAAATATCTAATTACCCTTATAGACTAATTTTTATATCTTCTATCTTTCCATATAGACATCAATAAATTTGATTGTTACTTATAATAATTATTAAATGTTTACAAAACTTTTTCTTATTATCAACTAAACTATCTCAATAACCATATATTATTCCAAAACAAAAATAAAGGAACTATCATTATAATATTTATAAGTATATACCTTTCACTTTTTAGTTGAAAAAAAATATCACCGTTCATTGAACTGAAATATTTACTCTATATTTATTTCCAAATAATTTTATAAGCATTTTCCCTAAATGATTTTATTATTGAACATCATAGATGGTATCCATGGTTCCCATGCTTTCTCATCATCATCCTCAAATATCATAGGATATTTAATATATTTATTTAAAAATTCTACACACTTGAATTGATTCAAATATATATTTTCTTTAAACTTATCATTTTATCTCCATATAATAATAAATAGGTAAACTGTCATCTCAATAGATCCATCACCTATCATTTCCATAATATATTTAGTAATATTTTATTTTTAAGTAACATATCTTGGGGATTCTTCTTAGTTAGAAGTAGAATTTTTAATACCTATATTATATTACAACAAAATGATCTATAATTTTTCATGTGAAACTATTTATTGGTCGCCTTTATTTTTTTGACAAATTGGTCACCTTTATCAATAAAAGATACATTGTTATTGAATTATTGATACAACATTATTATTTATAATTTATTTATATGTTGATCGGTAATGGTTTTAATAAGTCATATTATATCCTTAATCAACATAAATATCCTAATTAAAGAAAAAATATATTTATTTTTCTTGATATATCCTTGAAATTTTTAATTTTTCTAAGGATCTTCAAATTCAAAATCCTTTACCTTTAAGTATCCTTAATAAATGTTTGAAAGTTAATCAAAATATTACATTTGTATTTTACATTGTTTAATTTTAATATAAACTATATAAAAGATATCCAACCAAATTATTTATTTCCATTTTATCAACATTAATTTCCATTTTTTATTTCTCTATTTTCAGGACATTAAGGTCATCATAAACATTTACTCTATTTATTGTAATAAAACGTTATTTGTTCTAATAAATGTTAATTTAAAAAATATTTCATTGAAAGTTGATAATTTTGGCTATAGAAAATAGTAATGACATTATGATTCATTGGATTTTACATATTTATATGAACAGAATGGTATCTAAATTTTTTTTCAAATAATTAATATATATTCAAAAATTTCAACAATAAATTTAAAATCCTATCATTTTTTAAAAAGGTCTGACAAATAGAACTAACTAAATATCTCATACCAGTTATTGGTGGAATGAAATAGGTCTTTATATATAAGAATAATCCTTATAGAAAACTATAATTATAGGAAATTTAAACCAATATATGACATAATAATATTATTTCCTCATTTTGAGTAAAATTTTCCCTGTACTAAACTAGAACATTTAAATAATTTTAGATTTGTTCCTTTTAAGAAAAACAAACTCACAAGTGTGTACAATATTATAACATCAATATTTAATTGTTCAATCATCAATGTGTATTCTAATTATATATATATTCAGTTCATTAATCACATATATAGTTAACTATACCTAAATTATTTTGAGATATGATATTAGAGGAGTCAATATACACTAGTTCTCAGCCCAGTTGGTGAGGACTCGGTAGGTACATCCAAGAGACCGGAGATCAAATCCGGGTGGAGGAATATTTCCGGTACTATAGCAGGTACTGTAGCAGGCAATGTTCGGTATTGTAGCAGACAGAACTATTCATCCATCTAGGTCTTCGGGGCACTGGTTTGGTCCTCGGGTCATGTAAGGTTGTCGGGCCACCCAAGTCCTTCATGCCAGTTGATTCTCAACGCCTTCAGGCCACCTTAAGGCCTTAGGGCCACCCCAAGGCCTTGAGGCCACATCAATGCAGGCCCTAAACACACTACAAAAAAGAAGCTGACCTAGAAGAGGATTCAGAGCAAGTGCACTCACCAGAGCAGAGCCAAATGGATTATCAGAATGAGAGGGTATGTCTATGCCATCAGTAACAGCCTATGCTTTCATGGGAAGCCTAGCCAGAAGGTCATGAAAAGGTGGAGAGCTACTATCAGGATGCAGATGCTGGGGAGAGGCAGTTCCTTGTAGATAGTCTAGTTGAATTCCCTAAGACCTTCGGGTCATGTAATCTCCTAAGCCTATGGGCCAATTAATCTCTGAGCCTACGGGCCTTGTAAGGGTTCCCCCTCTTCCCTTGAAAAAGGGTTATAAAAAAATCAATAAAAATGAAGGCCTTCGGGCCATTCAAGCTAGTCCTAATTTCTTATTAAAAAACAATAGATCACTACCAATGAGTGACCCAAGTATTACTAATAGTTGATCCAAATTATATTAATTAATAATATAATCTTATTAAATATAGAATATTATGGTAGTCCCATTAGTGTGATAGATACCCAACAAGGGTGTGAATAAAGCTAAATCAAAACTATAATTTGAACTAATACCATTAAAATAAGTATCCCATAAATTAACCAAGAATCACTATTTACCAATTTCAATTGAACATATAATGGAAAACATATTTACAATGCCTATGGAATAAGATTACCAATATTTTCAAGTTTTATATTCAATACAGAGGAAAATACAAGATTTATAATGAGTTAAATACCCCCATAGAGAGATAAATAGTCATTATATATTTAGAGTATAGATTTAAGATATTTCACTCACATCAAAGGCTAATTCTCTATTATAAAAGACTTCTAAATACAAATGTGTAATCCATGGATCACCAACTAGTGATCATGATTATAATAATTAATAATTTATTGTGTCATAGTAACTTAAAATTTCCTAGAATTAATTTATCAATGATACTTTATAAAACTACATTTAGTGAAACTGTTGGGATAAAATCCTTCAAGGTATCATTAAATCGTTTTTCAGGTGATTGTGTTTGTGGAAAAAGTGGACATCGGTGTGGTGATTTTTGACAAAACAAAACAATGACATACAAATTTTTTGAAAAAGGGGATTTCATAGTGGCATGTCAAGTTCAAGAAATGTGTCCAACGATCCATGTTTGATTCAAGAACATTGAAAAAGGAATGGATGATCTGGAGGCGGTACAAAAAAAACAGATACAAGGTGGCACTGTTTTCGAGTGTTTGGCAAATTTTTGGGCCTGAAAATCGGAAAATGGAGAAAAGTGGTTTTTGGAAAAGGGACTTGCGCGCCGTGTACTTGGAGGCTTGGAAACATGCACTCCATATGTTTTTCAAGATCATATCATCAAAATATGGTAAATGGATAAGGGTCACGCAAGTGTTGAGTTGGTCGCGCAGGTGACCTGCATGCCAAGAGAAAGGACTTGCGCGCCAGTGCCTAGGAGGATTGGAAACTTGCGCACATGTTGTTTTTCAAGATCAGAACTTCAAAATATGGAAAAGGAAAGAAGTTCGCGCAAGTTTATAAGTGGTTCGCGCAAGTGACTTTCTGGGGTAGAGACCTGCACGCCGAGACCTGCGCGCCAAAGGGAGACTTGCGCACCATCACGCAGGGTGGTCAAATTGCCTTTAAATACTGGACCACCCCTCCTCATTCTTAACGGAGTTCAACACTTTGAAAAAATCAGAGCTCCCATCGTGCAGGTGTGGTGGTCGTACAAGTGGTGTGTGGTCGCACAAGTGAAGTTGCGCGCCGGTGTTTGAAGTTGCACGCTGGTTGGTCGTTGCACGCCAATATTAGATTGGGCGTAAAGGAAAGTGTGTCGCGCAAGTTTGGAGTTCAAGAATCTTGTGTCGCGCAAGTTTCTGAGGAGGACTTGTGGGCTAGTTGTGACTTGCACGCCGATACTTGCACGCTAAGTTAGACTTGCGTTCCAAGTAAGGTTGATTCCCCACCTGTATTTTCGGGCTACGCGGAAGCTGGATGTTTTCCCGATACCTTCGGTGCAAAGAGAGATTCATCTATAGGTGAAAGTTGGGCTTTATCAGAGCATCTACATCAAGAGAAAGATGCATTACTTCATGAAAATGAAGATACCTACAGGTCTATAAACTGTGAGTGGATCCTTTCCAACGCAGTGAGCAAAGGAAGAGGAAGAAGGTGATCCTCTCCACTGGCAGTGAGCCAAAGAGAGAGAAATAGGGAGTGACCCTTGGGAAAGTAGTGAGCTGACCCTAAACCTTGTAAAGGCAATGAGCCTGGGACAGAGTGAATATGCCTGAACCTTGTAATCCAAAACTAGTGAAGTTTAGTTGAATTTGGTACGGCTGACAACCTGTCGGCGTATTCTCCTTGGACGTAGCCCTTAGAGGTGAACCAAGTAGAATTTGTTGTGTCATGTTCTTGCTTTACTTTCTATTTATATTGTGCAACAGAAAGGGAGAGAAGAGTTTTTTGCTTAACAGAAAAACAAGATCAGAACGGGATTTAATTTTAAATTAGTCATACCCTGATTCACCCCCCCCCCCCTCTCAGGGTATTCACCCTTGTGTACCTAACAGAAACTATCTCAAATGATAAATTTTTTAACCTATATTTATTCATTTTGATAACCAAACAACCCTTTAATTTAATCATTTATTATTCAATTTTCTTATTCAATATAATAAATTTATCCCTCTCCCAAATTCATTTCTATATACTATTAATATATATTAATTATTCCTCATTATATTTTATATATTTTTATCTTACATGATTATTATTTTAAAAAAAATCATATAATTAGATGTAAAATATAGTACCTGATATAGATTTTAAGTAATACCCAATATAAAAAACATTGTAACTACCTCAAAAAATAATTTTTGTATATCTAATGAATAAGATATATGAGGACATATCATATCATAATTGATCTAAGGTGTCATCATAAAAGAAAATTATTGGTGATTTATATATTTATAAAACCTACTAAAAAAATATTTTATATCTGTTGGAATGATTCTAAACTAATTTATGATTATGTTATGCTTCCGCTTATTTAAAAAGATTGTATTATCTATTATGATTATAACGTTTTAATTTGAGTCTACAGATGTAATTTTTCAAAAACTATTGATGAGGAATATTTTATATATATGGAATAATGTAGTTAAAGTAAATTTTATGTAGTTGGATGGTTTTTGATAATAAAACAAAAGAAAAAACATAACAATGAAATATAAAATGACCATGGTATTTTATATATCTAGTAGTAGTTTCAAGGTGTTTTTAGTAAAAGGTAAAATATATTTCATGATTTTAGACATTGATTTTTGGTAAAATATTATATTAATGATATTTTTAAGAATAATTTGTGGGAGGTTTTATTTTTAGAAGATTATTGTGGTGTGTATATTGTGTGAATGATGTATGTAATTGGGATCACTTCATAATGGTGGTATTGGAAGAGGTGGTAAATAAATATTTGAATTTATGATATATATATATATATATAAGTGTTGAAATAAAATTATTTTTTAATTAAATTACATAGGAGTGTGGATAAGTTTTCCCTATATGCAATTTCTGATAGTAGAAAATCATTTCATGTTATGATTGTAGTTTTAGTAATGGGTAGAAAAATACACATGGATAAGTACATCAATTAAATATATAGATGTTATTTTCTAAAAAATATAGTGAATTTTTTGAAGTTTATACCACATCATTGAAGATGATGAAGCCCTATGGTGTTCAAATTTTGAAGGAGGAAACATAGTTACATTCTTTAAAAAGGAATATTTCTAACTATGATTTTTTTTATTGGTTAACCAAATTAATACCATGTTAAAGAAGTGGATTAAAAACCATGGTATATAAATATCAATATACATTATATATTTTTATATGTTTTAAATATATAGATTCATTGATAAATTTTATGAGTCATCCCATTTTAAATTTAGGGATTATTATTATATATATTTCAATATTAAATTAAATATATGATACATAGAGAATATTAATTGGTAGTTATGATGAGATATAGATATATTAGTATACTATATAAAATAAAATGTTTCTCTATAAGGAAAAATGAAATAAAATACAGAATTATCATATAGAAAATGTTAGGGAAAAGTTAAAAATTAAGAGAGAAAATGGAGGATATACACATTGCTAGTATATTTTAGTTATAAGAAACAGCAATACTAAAGTAAATATTAATTATTATAGAATATTTTTTAATTGGTAATATCTCATATTACATTGTGATGATACTATAGGGGTTAGGACTCAAACATTGTGTCATGTTCATAGAAATAAATGTGGTGGATGTTAAAATTGAGATAAAGTGACTCATATATTAATATTTATTATTATTGATATTAATAATTTATATGATATAACATGTGATAAATTATTTCTCTTAATATTATCATCCATATTAGATAAGGGAAAATAAAAAAATGGTATGCTTCATTTTAATTATTTTATTTAACTATCTAGTAATGATTAGAAAAACTTTTTACTCTTAAAAATATTGATATAATCAAAAATGGGAATAGATATTAAAGTAATTTAATCTTAGGATACATTGATTCATCACCCCACTCAAGTTATCATCCCAATTAGGTGATTCCACTATTCAGTAATACTCCATACCAATACAGGCATTGGTAAAGTAACTCCTTACCAATGATCATTTCATGTAGAATAATTTAGGGAATACCTCATTAACACTCAAGGGTCACACCATTATTTTCCTTAGTTCACCTCTATAGAATATATCTGTTTATAGAATTATAGGCCCCCCCTCGATTTATTGACTTGAAATTCTAACTAATTTCAATTATCATAATATACATCAAAATTCCTCTTGTGATTCTTTAATGTATATGATAGAGCTAATATTTGAATAATTTTACATTGAATATGAATTTTTTAATCCCAATAATGTGTTATTTTATGTACAATTGACATATTTTTAGGTTTTTGGAGTAAATTAATCTTAATTTTGAAAATGGAAAAATTCTCAAATTTCAAATATTTTAAATCGGTTTCATATGTTGACAATAACTTTCACTAAACTAATCTAAATTTCAAAATTTATTTTTTTAGGACTAAATGCTATATGGGGTAAATTTAATTCAATTGGATCAGAGGCCAAATCTTACCATAAGTGTCCCAAATTTTTCTCACAAGTTAGCCCTTCGAATTTGTGTATCGATTGGATAAACTTTTAAGATGGGCCCACAACTCAAAAATGGACAAACCAATTGAGCTAATATTTCTCAAGGAACTTGAAAAATGTAAATTATTCATTTTAATATCTTTTTTCATTCATTATTAAGATAATATCAAGGTCATAATGGCATAGGAATATAAATCATGGGAATACAAAGAGTTACCATGAAATAAATAGTTTTCTGAGTAAAAGCATCGTAGTGTTTGTGAAACTTTCCAAAAAAGATTAATTTTTTGTGTGAACATGGGGAATAAATAGGATAAAAACTTTCTATAAGAACTTTTTTCTCAAATTCATCAATTTATTAGATCTACCATATGAAAACTTTTATAGGATTCATTTTGGATTGAAAATTGTTCTCCATAATACTTATAAATTTTCATCTACATTACCATTCAAGGGATCGGCCAATAGATGGAAAAAATATGATAGAATTTCTTCTATAGTTTAGTTTCATGTTTTGATTTCTTTTTATTCTATATATCAATGTATCTTTAAATAAAAAAAATATATTTATCTAAATTTTCTTTCTCTCTCCCTCTCTCTCTCTCTCATTTTCTCTATTTGTTCGTCTTTATTGTGATCTCTTTTACTCTTGATCTTGATTAACTAAAATAAGGATTATTCTAGGGGGATGATTCAGTGTTTTAACCCAATTATTAAAAAAATCATGATTAACATTTAATAATTTCTTATATTTATGTTGAGGTGGATATTAGTTTGCAAGGCGTCATTTTTTCTCTACTTTCTATATGAGACTTAACTTTTTCTTATATATTATTTTCCCTCAATTTTGGATTTCTATATATGTTATAATTGGAAATAATTGAGTTCACCATATATCCACAATCTAGGTGCAATAGAATGTGTGTACATATGATATATTTTCTTCATTAAGTACTTTAAAATTAATAAAAATACAATTATGATTCAAACTGTGTAATTATCTTGTGTGGATTTATTTTCTCATTGACTCCACTCTATCTACATTTATTCTTTTTTATTTACTTCTGTTTATTTAAATTATAGTTTATATTTATAAATAAAATTAAAAAAAATTATTATTTTCATAAGTTAATAATTAGATGAATTACTAAGTGTGTATTATTGACCACAAAATCTCCTCAGTTAATACAACCCTAGTCTACCACTATATTATACTAAGAAAATAAATTATACATTTTGTACTCTCTTATGGTAAATGAATCAAAAATTGGAATTGTTTTCAGGGATACAAGTAGTCCGTTAGTCACTATTTTTATTCGAAAAATTTAAATAACTTCATTACTTTCATTTAAAAAACTCAAAAAAATATCTTTACATGATGTATTCCAATTCAAATTATTGTGCATGGAATGATTACTCACATATCCAACCATAATAAGAAGAAGTTCATAATAATAAATAATATAGTTTCAAGGACTCAAAGTGAAAATTAAAAAATGGGAAAGAAAATTATAATGTATATCATAATATATTCATTCATCCTTGTAGAATAAATTGGAGAAAGAAACATCAATAGTGGTGGAAGAAGTAGCCCCATTAATTTATCAAGTTAAAGTACTTAAGGAGACCGGTAAAGAATTACATGAAGATATATTTGACCTCAATAAACCATTTCATGAGGTATTTTCAGAATTATACAATATAATTGATATTTATAGTTGATATTAGAATGGTTTGGATAAATATTGATCATATTTTATAAAAGATAAAAAGGTATGTGATTCTCCCATTTTTGTCAATAAAAAATGAGAACATCTTTACCTCTATCATTATTTGGAATAATTCAACTTCTAAGTGGTTGAATTTTAAGATAATATGGAGAAAATTAAGTACCTAACTCTATCTAAAATAACACAACTCCAAGATCCACTAATAAAAGAAGAAAAATTGAAGTCGAACCAACTCAAGAAGATAAATATTTATTAAAATAAATTTATTTTAATTTTATTGAAAATGCGTTTAGTAATAAATCCACCTATTTAAACTTTTTAGATCCATATGATAAAGAAGATGATGATGATAGACCTGTTAAGGAACACATCAAGTTCCCAAAAATAATTGAACAATTTTTAGATGGAGAAAACAAATAATGTTTAGTGGATTTTCATAAAGAAACCAATCCTCGAGATACTTTACATGAAGGGTAATAGTTATATAATAAATCATATTGGTTTAATTCAATTAAAAGTGGAATTTTCACCAACATTCAAATTCATAAAATTATAAATTTATTAAATTCAAATGAATAGGAATTGTAAAAATTTAATGATGAATTAGTCAAAGAAGTTATGGCTGAAGCAGGGGATGAGGACCCATTCCTTTTCCTTCCACCACCAAACTAGTTGTACTACATTGCAATGGGTATGGATATATTATAATATTTCAATGGGTTAGTTTATAACTAGTGTAAAAATAAGATCATTTTAATGGATAAATTTTTTTGGTTCATGAGAAACACATCTCACCCACTTTCAGACAGGGGATAACCCACTGAAACTAATTTACTAAGGGCAGTAAAAACCTAAAATTTACTTTAGGTGTATAAATCAATATTTATACCTTTTATTTCACCTTTATATTTATTTTTTTATTTTGATTTCAATAAATTTATCTTTTTTTATATATTCTTAGGTCTGAAGTGACAGTGACAGTGAGCATATCTTGAGGCTTCTATTAAAAAATAAATTCAGGTTTATCTCTCCTTGTCTTTTATTTATCTTATTAGTTCTTTATTTTTGTTTTAAATTAAATGAAAGTAAACTTTTATCATAATTAAAGGGGTATTCCAATGTTATTAAATATAATTTTTCATTTTTTCCCCATTCTTAATTTTTGGTGTATTTTTTAGGTTAGAAAAATTAAGCCTAAAATGTTGTTTTGACTAGTAAATAATTTCATGCTAGTATTAATATTTCATTTATCTAAAATTATCAGAATTAAATGAAAAATGAGTGAATTTTCCTACTGATTTTTTTGTAAATTCAATTTTAATACTAATAAAGGGAGTTTTATTAAATATAACTTTGTGTAATTGGAATTATACAATGGGGAAACTATATTTTTAAACTCTTTTTTGAGAAACTTTGACTTTGTGAAAAAAGATAATCTTAGGGTGCTAACTCAAAAGATTTTTTTATTCTTATAAATCATTTGAAACAATAATAAAATGGAAATTTTGGATCTCATAATGAATCTAAAATATATTTGGCAATGGTTATGTGGGTTAATAAATTCCAGTTCATAATATAATAATTTCTCTATACATGACATGGCATGAAAAAATTCAATAAATTTCTTGTTTTCAATAAATAAATTCATTTTGGTGAAGGTAATATTAAACACAACATTAATAAGGGGTAAATTAACTTATAATAACGTCATTTGAGTTGTATCAAGGAAGTTTAAAATAGATCTTTAATATAAGGAACCTAGAGAATATTGGGAATTAAAAAATGCTTTATGTTAAATTTTTAATTCTACTTAGATCTATTTGTTTCACTCCTGGAATTGGGTCATGAACTTGAATTACGATCAGGAAGTGTGTAAAATTTACATAGGTAGCATAAAAGTTTTAGAAACAGATGAATTTTTTAATTTATTTGTTAGGTCCACTAGGTCTAATACCCTGAGAGGGGGTGAATCAGGGTATGACAGATTAAAAAAACAGCCCCAATTGATCTTGTCTCGCTGTTAATCAAGACTCTCTTCTCTTTCTTTCCTATAGTAAAGTATAAACGAAAACTATAGCACGCACATGACACAGCGATTTTTACTTGGTTCACCCTCACTGGGCTACGTCCAAGGAGCATACACCGATGATGTGCTGATGTACCAAACCCACTAAAATCGCACTACTGTTTACCAAGTTTGGGATAGATCACTTCTATTCCCAGGCTCACTACCTTTACAATATTTAGGGTCAGCTCACTGCTTTCCCAAGGGTCACTCCCTGTTTCTATCACTCTGGCTCACTGCCAGTGGAGAGGATCACCTTCTTCCTCTTCCTTTACTCACTGCTCTGGAAAGGATCCAATCCCAGTTTATAGACCCGTAGGTTTCTTCATTATCACTAATGAATACATCCTCTGTTGTATGTAGATGCTCTATTGAAGTCCAACATTCACCCGTAGATGAATCTCACTTTGCACTGAAGGTATCGGGCAATCTTCCAGCTTTCACGCAGCCCTGAATCATTTTCGTGCTTCAACCATACCTATCGCCCTTCTCCAAGTCAGCGCGCAAGTGTCAGTGCGCAAGTTTAAAACCGGCGCGCAAGTTCACCTCAACCACTTGCATGACACTAGCTTCTATAACTCCAAACTTGCGCGACTCACACCTTTTTACGCCCTAACCAATATTGGAATGAAACCAACAACTTTCATGCTTCTTAAAAACTTGGCACGCAAGTGTCACCAAACCACTTGCGTGACACCCCCATCTTCAACTCAAAACTTGGGTGACTCCCTTCCTTTCTTTCCCAAACAACTATGGATGTGCATCAATCAACTGGCGCGCAACTTCTACTTGCGCGACCACACCACCACTTGCGCGACTACCACACCTCCGCAATGGGAGCTCTAATTTTCTCTAAGTTTTGAACTCACACAGAATGAGGAGGGGTCAACCTCTATTTATAGGCATTTGGACACCCTGCGTGGTGGCATGCAAGTCTACTCTCGGTGCGTAAGTCTCTTCCGTGCAAGTCACTTGCACGACCAACCCTAAAACATGGGCACCCCTTATCCCTTTTCCATATTTTGATGTTCTGATCTTGAAAAACATATGGCACGTAAGTCCCTTTTCCAAAACCACATTTCTCCATTTTTCGATTTTCAAGCCCAAAAAGTTGGCAAACACTAGTAAATGGCGCCACCTTGTATTTGCTCTTTTTTGTACTGCCTCCAGATCATCCATTCCTTTGTCTACATTCTTCAATCAAACATGGATAGTGAACCACATCCCTTGAACTCGACATGACACCATGAAATCCCCTTTGTCAACAAATTTGTACATCATGGTTTTCTTTGTCAACAATCACAACACAGAGGCCCACATTGTCAACAAACACAATCACCTCAAAAATGATTCAATGATACCTTGAGGGATTTTTTCCCAACATTATTATTTTCTTGAATTTGTATTGGAACCTAAGAAGGAAACATCTTTCCATTAGGTAGAATTCATTAAATTGCATAGGAGTGTAATGTTTAAGTGTGGAGGAATTGACGGAGCAAATATTTTCAAAAAAAGTACATTTAATATCAATTTCATAATCCCACCAATGTGTTATTTTATAGTCAATTTTCATATTTTTAGGAATTTGGTGTAAATTGATCTTAATTGTAAAAATAGTCTAATTATTGAATTTAAACTATTTTAAAGAAGTTTTATATTCTGAAGAGAACTTTTACTATAATAATATTTACTAAAAAAACTTTTATCTTTGAATAATCTACAAATATTCTATTTTTTGTGATTATAAAACCCAAGAATGATCCTTTATATATCCATAATTCACATTTGGTGAACTTTTCATATATTTTCTCTTTTCATAAGGTCTTAAACAAAATCTTCAAATTATCTTCACAGTTTTCCTTTCTATTAGAATATATAAGTATATTGTCTATAAATACAACCAAAAATTGATCAAGGTAATATCTAAAGGCCCTATTCCTTATATGTAACAGCCCGAGATTTTATGAAAAATATTCTTTTTAATTTTATTAATGTCTTGTACGCTACACCAAAAGGAGCTTGCACAACACGCATCTTTGACTTGCCTTGCATTACACGCAATCGCAACCTTCCTCGATAGCGTGTGTAGTACGCAATACTCAGTTTCACGAAACAATGATATGCTATTAAAATATTATTAAAACTAGCTGTTATGAATAGTAATAACCACTTTTTAAATTTTAGAAATTTTAGCTCTCAAAATGGACTTCATTTTTGGATTCGGAGTATCGAATTTAGCCTAAGGTGAAATTTTGGTACTTTTCGGATAACTTTCATATTCTGATGAATAGTGAAAATTACTAAATTATAATTAAAAACAACATTTTTAATCGAAATAATTAATAGTGATAAATTATTAATCTGAGTGGTTTTAAAGTATATTTAGAATATATTTTTACAATTTAATACAATGTTGGTCATTGGTTGTAATTTCACATTTAAACCAGACATAATCAAGTGTCAATCTTTTGATATATTTTGTTTCCTAAAAACACGCTATTTATTTTAACAGCGGGATTTAATTATAAAATTAATTAATGCAAATTATATGTTATGAATTTGGTAAAATAGATTTCATTCTTGAATTCATAATATGAAATATATCTTAGGATGAAATTTTGGCATTGTTCTGAAAAACATCAATTTTTGATGAATAGTGAAACTACTAAGTGGTAGTTAAAAAAACTGAATTTTTCATAAAACTTAATTTTACCGCTTCTGTGAATGGAATTTCAAAAATCCGAGAGACACGGTTGATGTCAGTAAGTAAAATGTGGTTCAATGAGATGAAAATAATTTCTGGTGAATAGTAACTTTTTACTTTTATTTACCACGGTTAAAAGTAAATAGGGTAATTAAGGGTAAAAATGATATTAATATTACCCTAACACATGTCCTAATTCTATTGGACAAGTGTATCTCGACCAAAAATAACCTTAAGTGTAAAATATTATCATTTAGACCCACTTGGATTAGATTAGGACATTTATTATTATTTAATTCAAAGAAGAGTTAAAAGAGTTAAAATCAATGTTTATTTACTAAAACATTTTTAATATAGGGTTGTACATAAGATAAATTCTATTGTAAATATTCATTAGAAAGCTAAAACGATTTCCTACATAATGGTATTTTATTTGTAATTTTTATACATCAAATAATTTAATTTATTTATGACACAAAGATGATGCAGTAATTATCTAATTTATGAAATATTAACACAATTGATGTTATAAATGCTCAAATGAATGTAATTTGATACTTTTTATGAATTACACTAATGTTATAGGTTACTATGATATATTAGTGTTGATTTAATCAACTTGGTTCGAACATATAATTCTGTTATGACTTTCACAAAAATCATATATCAAATAGCGTCAAAATTGAGACAAAATAGGTTTTAAATCAAATATTATATTATTAATTGTTATTTTATTCCTAAAAATCTAAGGTTCATCCAAATGACTTAGCTAAGGATATATATATTTATAATAAACAATTCGGGGTTCGTTTGGCATGTTATAGTATGTTTATTAACCATATAGTGAAAGAAAACAAAAAGACACGGCAAAAGTTGAATTATTTAACTTAGAGTTAAATCTAATTGATAAGGTTAAAATAATACCCTAAACTTGTCTAAATCCTATTGGTTGATAGGATTTAGACCCATACCCACTTTAGCTTCGAAATAAGACCCTTTGGAACCATTATAAACCGATTTTGACTTTAATATAAAATAATATTTTGAGATATTCCTAAGGTGCCCCTCTCCTCCCTTATAAAAGGACACCTCCTCCCTCTCTTCCTCACACAACTTTGAGCCTTCAAGCTCGGCCAACCCCTGCCAAAATCACTTCTCCACTTCCCTAGTATCATCCTAGAGGTCCTGGTCTTCTTAAAAGACCAATTTTAGTGCCCTAAAAGGAGGTCTCAAAGAAGCACTTCAAAGAAGAGGTAATACCCATTACCGATCCTTTTCAATTTATTTCTTCTTCAACTTCTTATTCTTTAGTTGTTTCATGATAAAGTAATAACATCAGTATTTATTATATACTGATATGTTATTATAAATATGAAACAACTCTAATTAACCTTCTATCCATCCTACGGAAAAAGGAAATCACCGCGCGTGTGTACGTACGGAATACCGTCTCCACGCCGTGGTGTAATCTATTTTCCGCCACCACCTTAATTGGATGGGTATAAAGGTGTAATGAGTAAACATATATGATTATTATAAAGTGATATTGATACTGAAATAGTATACATACACTTCAACACAATTCCACGACCATGGGAACGATATCATCGCTCGTGCGTACGTACGGACTACCGTCTCCACGACGCGATGAGATTCATTCTCAATGATTAGCCATTCATGAATGATTATAAAGTATATATAATAAGTACTAATGAAATATATGACCTAATAATGATACTGGAATTATTTATATTTATATGTATGTCATCTACTTAATTCCATTCAATTCAATAAGCAAATGAAAACAGCGTTCATGCGTACGTACGGACTACCGTCTCCATGAACGGTGTATTTCGTTCCATTTACTGATTTATTATATATGTATATTCTGAATATATATATATATATATATATATAAATCATGTTTTATATTCTGGAATTAATTAATCATGATCTAAGTAATCATATGAATAATTACAAGTTAAAAACACGAACGACAAATGAGACGATTTTACCCAAAACACTACTTTAACATGAATTTACAAAAGAACGGGTAATATAAAGTCATAAGTGGACCATATATGATATAATAACAATGAATATGATTCTGGAATAAGTCAATAACATGATTTAAATCATTATACAGGAGGTTCGGACACTTACAAAGCAAGTCGGACCTAAGTTAAGGGAAATATCACAATCTCATTTTTATCCGAGATTGTTTATTCGTAAGTATTTACTGGGGTGTATTTTATGATCCACATACATGTTCCCTCAATATGTAATATTATTTACATCCACTTATAATAGTTTAAATCCATTTTTACCCTTCGGTGAGTTTTTAGTAAAGGATATGAAAGGAATCTTTTGTCATTTTTCGTACGAGGTACTTTTTGACTTTTCCGACAAAAGTACGAAGAATGTTTTTTTAACTTATACGGCATGAATGGATTTATAAAAAATTATTTCCAAGAAGATTACTTTACAAGTATTCAAGTTTATTTTTAATCAACTTCTTTTAGTTTAAAATTGTATGACATGTTAAGAAAGGAAAAGTGTTTTTGAAGTAGAAAGGATATTTTCCTCAAGAATGAAGTTCAAGTATTTTATCAAAATTATTTTCCATCTAAGATAATAAAAGGGTTCTGTTTTTATCCCTATTATTACATGGATTGGATTATGTTGTGATGGAAACATTTTTATGAATTCCTTTATCTTATATGAATTGTTTTATGATGTCATGTTGTTTAAGAATCCCATTTTTATTGCATGGGTTATGCGATGATGTATGATTTATGATTATGTGGCACACATAAGAAAGGATTCATTATAAGATGGGTGGGACCTATATCTCCCTCCAATGCATTGGGTAAATATTTTATATCTCATGAGATAGACAGGGCTGGAACGGTAGGTTATACCGTTTCAGTGAAACAGGACTGAAACGAGGGTTACTCGATTCAGAAATGGACTTTGTCCACTAAGATAGTCTTGGCAACGAGTCTTGACTAACAAGAAATGATTCTCTATGATTATGTGTTAATTCCACAAAGTTTCATGTTTTAAGTTATGATTATTGTGATTACATTTCACTACCATGATTTATCCCATGTTATGAAATTATGATCTCTTTTGCAGGTTAAGATTTCCAAAAGTTATGTGCTTGTGTATATGATGTGATTGATATTTCTTTTGTTTACCCTTACTGAGCATTTGAGCTCACCCTTTTATGTTTTCTTTTCCCCAGGATATAAAAAAGGGTTTTAGGTAAATAAAAAGAAGATCTTTATGGGAGATATTGAAGATCTTTCACCACGATTAGAAGATTATGTTCCGAGTTTCCAAAGACACTAAACTATTACGATCCTTGTGTGTGTGTTTTTGTTATGTACCAAGTATTCCGCAAATGTAATGTAATGTCCATGTACGTCAGGCTTCGGGTCTCTACAGTTGGTATCAGAGGAAAAGGAGGTAGGAATGTATCCGATCCTTGGGAACTCTCACATGTGAGCGTTGGACGAAGCATGGCTCTCCGCCCAAGGGCTTCATGAGGAAATGGCTGCCACTGGGGATGGTGGTGTGTCCCGCCCAGGGGGTGTAGCCGCCCATGGAGTGCCCTGATAGGTATCAATTATAGTCCACTGGAATTAATTCCAGACCGCTATAGTTGGTATCAGAGGAAAGGTTTAGTCAACCTTTGGAAACTAGGATGTGAGAACTTTAGTGAGATACCTAGAGATATTTCTAAGGTATGTCTAGGGATGTCCCTAAGGTTAAGTATACGTATAGGTTATAGTACTAGAATTATGCTAATGATCATAGAATTAAACCTAAGATGTTAGATATTGATGGTACTCCCCCTTTATTATGTTTTTTTCCCTAGCATGATTTTTGCCTCTCACACTATTCATTTTGGGTTTTAGAAAATGGCTGGAAACAAGATGATTCACGATAATGGAGGATATGATGGACAATGGAATGATATTCTTCATGAGCAACCAAATGAAATGGGATTTGGAAGTCCAAACATCATTATTATGCCGAATCAGAAATCTCATAATATGATCAATAAAGTAAAATTTGGTAAGTTTCCTGACTCGGCTAATAAGAGAAAGATGGAGTTTCATGATGATCATAGAGGAAAGAAAGTTCAATTTCCCCTATGTAAATCATGTGGGAAGAGGCATCAAGGAGAATATTTCAAAGGAACTGGAAGATTCTTTGGGTGTGGAAAAGAAGGACACAAAGCCAGTAAGTGCAAAGGAAAAGGTTCAGTTAACACCAGGGATGAAGATAATGGTATTTCTATGACATCAACAATGGTTAAATGTTTTAAATGTGGAATGTAAGGGCATTATGCAAGCCAATGCCCTAAGGGGAAGTCTCATGAAGAGAATCAGTATGGTCGTATGGGTAGTATTTATGTTGATGATGATGAAGAGACTACAAATGATATGTGAGTTGAAAGAATTTTTGAAGCTCGGTCAATGGTTTAAGAATGTAGTGGAATGATGACATGTTTATCATGTGTAATGTTGTATAAGTAATCTCATGGTACTATGGAATAAAGAGACATCTAAGGATTATTACACTGTTGTCCTTCCTTGGGTTTTGAAAGTGTATGATTAATGGTACAAGTATCCATGAAAGGTTATTCAGATATTTTTGGAATGTAGATGATATGTGCATAATGAAGGGATAAGGAGAAAATGAAATGTTTGACAGTATTCATGAGCTCATGATTGATATAAGGACTAAGTGATATCATGGTTTGAGTATATAGAATTTTGAGTATTTTAGTATGTGAAAAGTGTTAACTTTTAACTGCATTCAAGTTTTCACTATGGTTCAATGGTTATTCAAGAGAATACATTATTAAGGCCGTTGAATGTTTGGAATGTGACCAACAAAACATATCTTATGATATATGGGGATCGACGATGGTGTTAAATCTCTGGTAATCCTTTTCACTATGTTATGAGAGTGGACTGTAGTATTATGGATAAGCCTAAAGATTGGAATGGACATAAGTTAGTATTGTTTAATGATAGAAGTTTTCTCGATATTATTGATGGGATGATATAGTAATATAGTTTTAGAAAAAGGACAACCTGCAGGACGGGCGACAGCCCATCACGTCAGACAAGGATATGGGAATCGAACCCACAACCGAAGTGCGACTGGCCTTTATCGCCTACCACTGGCCTACAGGAAGTCCCTCTTTAGTAGAAACTAGTTTTATTATATTAAACAGTATAATATATGAAGTATAAGTCCATTTTAGGAACCATATATGATTAATCACACTATAGAATGACTTATGTAACCTTTTGTTTGAGACAGATGGAATGACCCGTCATTCTATCACATAATCTGCTAACACTTCACGAATAACAAATTCAACTTCATTTATTTAATAGATGAAGTGGAAATTGGTCAAGGCATGAACAACAGTAAGATTGTTCCAAAATAAAGCAAGTATTTATTCTAATTAAAATTTTCAACTTTAGGGAAATGATCTTGAAAACCAAAAATGTTGTCCTAGTGATCTTATACCTGATGAATCAGATGGTACCTTAGATCATCACAAATTTATGGATTTGTGATTGTTGGCTTTTCCATAGCCATGTTCTCTACCAATCTCTATCAGAACATGATGGTTAGATTTCTCTTCCATATCTATATTTTCACCTATGTGGAAACCCAGTGATTAGTTTATTTGGGTAATCATTACATTTCATACTTTAGTTTTTAAAGCCAAGTTTTGGTATTCCTTTTTACGATGTGGGTTTCTATTAAATAAATTTTCTAATAGTAAACTAATTATAACTCCGATGAATTTTGAGGGCGAAATTCATTTTAAGGGGGGTAGAATGTAACAGCCCGAGATTTTATGAAAAATAATCTTTTTAATTTTATTAATGTCTTGTACGCTACACCAAAAGGATCTTGCACAACACGCATCTTTGACTTTCCTTGCATTACATGCAATCGCAACCTTCTCTGATAGCGTGTGTAGTACGCAATACTCAGTTTCACGAAACAACGATATGCTATTAAAATATTATTAAAACTAGCCGTTATGAATAGTAATAACCACTTTTTAAATTTTAGAAATTTTAGCTCTCAAAATGGACTTCATTTTTGGATTCGGAGTATCGAATTTAGCCTAAGGTGAAATTTTGGTACTTTTCGGATAACTTTCATATTCTGATGAATAGTGAAAATTACTAAATTATAATTAAAAACAACTTTTTTAATCGAAATAATTAATAGTGATAAATTATTAATTTGAGTGGTTTTAAAGTATATTTAGAATATATTTTTACAATTTAATACAATGTTGGTCATTGGTTGTAATTTCACATTTAAACCAGACATAATCAAGTGTCAATCTTTTGATATATTTTGTTTCCTAAAAACACGCTATTTATTTTAACAGTGGGATTTAATTATAAAATTAATTAATGCAACTTCTATGTTATGAATTTGGTAAAATAGATTTCATTTTTGAATTCGGAATATGAAATATAGCTTAGGATGAAATTTTGGCATTGTTCTGAAAAACATCAATTTTTGATGAATAGTGAAACTACTAAGTGGTAGTTAAAAAAACTGAATTTTTCATAAAACTTAATTTTACCGCTTCTGTGAATGGAATTTCAAAAATCCGAGAGACACGGTTGATGTCAGTAAGTAAAATGTGGTTCAATGAGATGAAAATAATTTTTGGTGAATAGTAACTTTTTACTTTTATTTACCACGGTTAAAAGTAAATAGGGTAATTAAGGGTAAAAATGATATTAATATTACCCTAACACATGTCCTAATTCTATTGGACAAGTGTATCTCGACCAAAAACAACCTTAAGTGTAAAATATTATCATTTAGGCCCACTTGGATTAGATTAGGACATTTATTATTATTTAATTCAAAGAAGAGTTAAAAGAGTTAAAATCAATGTTTATTTACTAAAACATTTTTAATATAGGGTTTTACATAAGATAAATTCTATTTTAAATATTCATTATAAAGCTAAAAAGATTTCCTACATAATGGTATTTTATTTGTAATTTTTAGACATCAAATAATTTAATTTATTTATGACACAAAGATGATGCAGTAATTATCTTATTTATGAAATATTAACACAATTGATGTTATAAATGCTCAAATGAATGTAATTTGAGACTTTTTATAAATTCCACTAATTTTCTAGGTTACTATGATATATTAGTGTTGATTTAATCAACTTGGTTGGAACATATAATTCTGTTATGACTTTCACAAAAATCATAAATCAAATAGTGTCAAAATTGACACAAAATAGTTTTTAAATCAAATATTATATTATTAATTGTTATTTTATTCCTAAAAATCTAAGGTTCGGCAAAATGACTTAGATAAGGATATATATATTAATAATAAATAATTTGGGGTTCGTTTGGCATGTTATAGTAAGTGTATTAACCATATAGTGTAAGAAAACAAAAAGACACGGTAAAAGTTAAATTATTTAACTTAGAGTTAAATCTAATTGATAAGGTTAAAATAATACCCTAAACTTGTCTAAATCCTATTGGATGAGAATTTCGAAAATATTTCTTACTCCTACTATTATCTCATTTGTTTTCTCCTTGGTACAATAATTTCATTTCCCATCTCACCCATTTTTAACTCTTTTCTTAGACTCCAACCATTTCTTAAAAAATAGAAATTAAATATTATAATACTAAATCTAAAAGGGGAAAATTTTAATATAAATGGAATATTTCATAAATGATGTAAATTTATTGGTTTCAATCTATGTTATTCATTTTCTATATTATATTATTCCCTTTAACCATGCCATAAATATATGATTTAATTGTTTTTAATGGATCATAAAGATAATGGGATTCCAAAAGAATATCACCTAGGAGGGTCTATCTAGGTGTGCAGTCTTAGGCTCACTCAACATGCACCATAGTAAAGATCGAGTCAATAATCAAATAGCATTTTCAGGGTGGTTACCCCTAGGTCTATTTTTATTATAGCTCCATACAAATTCCAGTATCTAGATAGGGATGCAATTACTAGGATATCCACATAATATCTACTTTAGAAAAACTTATGGATATTATTCTATACATAGACTTACCCTTGGGGTTTTCAATAAATTCATCTCATCTTGATCTACAAAATAACTAAACCAACCCTAAAAAATAACTAAGCCTTACTTTTAAACCACTTATAAAAACCCAAGATAAACACATCTTTATTTTACATAATTTATTAAGATAAACATTACATCTCATAAAATAATCTCACCGTCCATAGAAAAGAATGTATAGTGTGTTTGAGAACTATCTACACAAGAAAATTATTCTACATCACTTTTTAAAATTCCTTCATAATTGAGTAGTACTAAAATCACTTATATAATTCTAATAACCTATAATCATCTTAATTATCTTGGGAATATAAACATAAGAAAAATATTAGTTCAAATGATCAATAATAGAAAACTTATCATCAATTCATAAAGTGTTAGACCATAATAATAATATAAAACATGATGATGATAAAAATTTATTATTAGAAGAACATGGATCTATAATAGTTTTTCATTATTCATTACAGAAGAACATACAAGATAAAAAATTCACCATGGAAAAGAGTGCAGAACCATGATATAAAAAACATGATCCATAGAGAATAATCATATTAATATGGTATAGAAAGGTTACATTACCATGATATATAGTATAAAAATGATATTTATCACAAACATACGCATTAGGTATCATCATATTTTATGTATATCCATTATGACCCACATTTTAGAATATGAGAATATCCAAGAAGTCTAACCCTTCCATTTGTGGGAATATCTAAGAAGATCCATTATTTATTTTCAGATAATATTCACGATGGGTCACCATTTAGTTTTCTATCATAATAGATAAGTCCCATGATTTTTTTTTGATCATTTTTAAGATGACTCTCCCTTTAGTTTGGGATTATATCTCACAAGGATCATTCTACCTCATGAGAAACATTAACAAATGAATTAAAGGGTAATATAGGAACCCACCAATTAATTATATAGACATAAGTGTTCCATAATATATCAATAATTTCAATATATCAATAAATATCATGGGTATAAAATAGATTTTATTAATCAAAACATAAAGAACCCACGGAAAGAAAAATTAGTTTCACAATATTTCCAAATGGTTTTACTAAAATTTACCTTAAAATGAAGATGATTAATACCCAAAATTCAATCACCCTAAAAGCATATTTCATAAGAACGTTTAGATGGAAATTCATGAAAAATAATTTCCAAGGGAATTAATCATTTTAATAGAAATATAAAAATGTTAGAAAATCTATATAAGAGTTTTTAGAAAACATTTTTAATATTATCATAAAAGAAGAAGTTTCAAATCACATTCAATAGACTTTTTTGAAAATATTAAGTAAAGAATTTTTGTACCATTTTCATTAAAAATTATCATAAAAAAAGTTCCTCAAAAAGATATAAAGGTTATCAAAATGAATTTGGAGTGGAAGATAAAACAATTTATTATGAATTGATTGAAAACCTATTTAATATTTTGAAATTCCATTGTTGAAAAATCACATCATAAAATTAGTAAAAAAACATGCTTTTTAGAATAGGATAATTAAAATATGAGGGTAACCTAAGATAAAAAATAATTGTTTTCCATATAAAAAAGTATTATATCAGTGGGAAAGGGAAATTTGGACAATTAGGGGAAACCAATGTTAAAGGGATTAAAATTATTCTCAGAAATGATATACTTCTGAGAATAAAATTCAACAATGTAAAGATTTAAATTAAAATTTTAACTTTAACTATAGAGAGTAAGAATTATAGTATCATTATATAATGGAATAATTCATTTAGTAAAATCATAGTCATAAAGAAATCATTGTGACTCATGAAAAGAAGTTGAGTTAAAAAAAAACTTTACCTTGAATTCATGCGTACTCAAATGTTATCTAACCTCTTATGTAATCAAAATTGATATATTAATCACATATTTAACAACCATAATCATATATATATATCCCTTTATAAACTTCATTTATAATTATTCTATAAATGAAAATGTTTTATTAATTATCTATTTTCCATATCTGTTGTGAGTAATCTTGACGGTTTTTAACTAATTTCATAATAGAGGTGTTATTATACTTTTTTCTCCAAAACTTCATCTTAAAATATCATAAAATAAACTATAATTTATATTATATAATTATTTATAATTTTATAATTTAATTTCATAATTATTTTATTTATTATCTATGATTATGAAGTCGGTGATGAGTTTGTTTTGGTAAATTATAATGAACGAATATTGTTTTCAAAATTAATGATCTAAATTTTAATATTAAAAATATAGAAACAAAAATAAAATCATTTTTTACTTATTAATATAAAATATTAATTTCCTAAATCCATACTTTATAGAAATTTATATCATTTTCTGTGTGGGTTGTTAAACTAGCACAACAAGAACATGTTACAATCAACGTGTGAGTATTGCTATAGAAGAAATTATTTGGTTATAATATCATTATCACAAAAATAATAATGAAATAATTAGGATTTTATTGTGATTATGATTCAAAATTGGGAAGATTTATAAGAATAAGGTAAATGAAAAATAATTTTTCAATTATAAATAAATTATTTTCTCTTAGTATGTTCATTTTAAGTGGTTAGTTTTACAATGATCGCTTATTATTAATATTACTTATTGAATAATTAATTTACATTTAGTAAAAATAAATAATTATATAAATAACAAATATATCCACTAAATTAATTTCTATATCCATCCTTTAAATTTGGTGATGAAAATGAAATAGTTCATTCATGGAGGTGGTAGTCTGCACATGCACCTAAATAATGTTTTCCATTTTTTAAGTAAATAGAAGGGGAAAAATAATGTATCTACCATATATATGACAAAATGTAAGTATATTATTTATAATTATGTCTTTATATACATATTTTTATAAAACTTTTTAAGGGTGGTGGTTGTGGAAGATAAAGAAGTAAGTTAAAGCATAAGTAATACTTACATTTAAGATTTGAATCATCTCTAGTAGTATTCATTGGAAATGAAGGACTTGAGAAAATTTTTTGAGGATAGAGGAAAACATTTATTGGGTAACTAGAATAATTAAATTGGGTAAATTTTTAAATAAATTTTAAACTAGAGGTGAGGCTTGAAATGGGTGGAAGTTATCTCCTTTTATAGGTGAAAACAAGGGACAAATCTTAAGAAAAAATGTATGGTAAGGATTAAGAATGAAATGGCTTGAGATTTAGGTGAGTTAGTTGGGAAACTTTTCGAGTTAAATATATGTTTTACTTTAAAAACTAAAAAATTTATTCTAAAAGGTCATATTTTCATATCACTTTAGTAAACTTCAAGTCATGTTAAATTACTTGTTTTTAACACTTATTAATCTTGGCTAAATATTAATAATTATTATTATTTTAACAATAAAAAAAATAAAATAACCTTTTTTACCAAATTTAAATGTATTAAATATAAATTTTGATTCCAGTTAATCTAATTAAATTTCTAAATATGAGAAAAATAAATTTTAAATTAAATCATATAATGTTTTAAAAAAATATAGAAATATGTCGTTTTAATCATTAAGTGCTCTTGATATTATTTAACATAGATTACCAATTAAATGAGGGTTAATTCAATTTATTTTAATATATGTTTAAAAATAAAATTATATCCATTATTGATAATATTTTAATTTATTTTATTAGTTAAAAATTACACAATATTATTAAAATAAATCTTTGAAAATAATAATTTTAAAATTATCATGGGAATTAACGTAAATCCATGTAATCTTATTTTTATAAAAAAAATTAAATAAGAATTTTAAATAATTTATGATCATTGAATACAAATTTAAAATCCATTTTACAAAATAATATTACTTTTTCATATTATTTCACTTAATGTGTAAAACCATTTTCTATAAAAATGTATTTTAAAGAAGAAGAAAATTCCTTTATTTTATTATGACCTTTACATTTTTTTAAGGTAGATAATTATTATTTGTCCCCACAAATTTTATTGTTATAATATAAAGTTCATATATAAAATAATTTATTTTATGATTGTATCTTGGTTTTCATTTTAGTTTGGTGTTCTGTTTAAAACAATCTACTCAACAAAATTTAAGGAAAATAATTCACTAAAATTATGGTTAGTTATACACATAGTTAGTATAAATGAAATAAATTACACTTCTAATTATATCTTGCAAGGATTAAAAATTAGAATTCCACCTCCCCCATATACTCTCGAATCTCAAAATGATCAATTATCCTTGTTGAAATCTTTCCAAGATTTCCTAACCAACAATGTATAAATTTCCATAAAACTCATTGAAATAGATTGTTACCTACCTTAAACAATATTAGTTAGTTTCTACCCTCTATATATGATAACATCATTCTCTAAAATATATTAAATTTCTTTACCATATGTGATTGATTCATACAATCATATTCAAAGATTAAAATAAACAATGATATTATTTATCTTTCATGAAAACTAATGTTTTCCATTATATTGTCTCAAATAATGCCTTAAATAGTGATATATAATTTTATTTATAATTGATATTATTATAATTAAATGTAACTTTTCAATATATATTCCTCTCATAATCCTCCATGATAAATAATACATGTATATATTATATCCTCTCATAGTAGGATAGTTCTATCATAATTCCCAACAGCCTGTAAGTACTCAATTTCACTAAAGTACAATTGAAATCCCTATTTAATAATGTTATATTTATTAAAAATATATTTTTTTTAGAAGTGTTGATAACATAAGTAAATGGTTCATTGGAATTGGATTTCATTCTTGATAAGACAGTTGTTAACAAAAGTAGTGATGCTTGGAGTATTGTTATGGATTCATGCATTGGATGTCATTCTTGCTAAGGTAGATGTCAATTAATGTATTGTAGGTAATTTATGGAAGAAAAAAACTAAAATAAATATAGTGGGTTTATCATGAAATATAAATTAGTTTTGATATACAACTATATTTAGTAATTGGATTTGGTAACAAAGTAAAGGTTGGGAATATGGAGCTTGGCATTATGGAATGGTACTCAAAGTCATGGTATTCCCATTTAAAAGCCTTAGAGTAGTTCATGATATGAATCATTCATGTCATGAAGGTTGGAAGTTTTGTGGAGGTTTCTTAGATGATTTCTGATTCAACCAGTCATTAGATGGAAGTCCATAATCTCAGAAAAAAAAATTTCAAAATGGTAAGGTGAATTTAGAAGGGTGTACCCTATATAAATGGTTTTTTGGAAGGGTGTAATGCTTATAAAAAAGGTATAACTTGTGTGTAAATTTACTCTGAATGGTATATCAAGTTTTGAAGGGTATCTAGAAAGTCAAGGTGCTCACAAAATATTATTTAAAAGTGTATAACCTCCAAGGAATTTTGGAAGGGTGTTCAGAAGGGTATACCTTGTTTGAGTGGGTATCTAGAACTATATGGTTCTCGTGGAAGGGTTATCATAAGGATATACCCTCATTAAAATTTTACAAGGATACTTAGAATTGTATACCATGTTCAGAATGATACACAGAAGGGTATTTTAGAAACTTTCTTGGCCATCTTAAAAGGGAAACTCCCTTTGCTATTTTTTTGGAATAATTTATCCAACAGTTGTAGTAGTGATGTATTTTATTAATAAAAAATGATTAATTAATCAACCAAAAAAGGAAGATTGAAATCACACTAAGTTTCAATGTAAGATCAAGAAAATATTTTTTGATGTTTTAATACAATTTTAAGGCTGGTTCTGATGGGTTGGTTTTTCCCATCAACATAGAATTGTATAGAATGAATATGGTGATTGGAAGATGATACAACAACAAGATGAGTTTATTTCATAAATACATATGGTGGAAGTTGATTAATGATTTTTCTGGGATAAAGGTCTCATTTTAAATAGTTAATTTTTATATTTAAGAAAATGGAAATACAGCATCAAAAATGAGGAGTTTTATCAACTCTAAATAAAAGATTAATGGAAATACAATAGGAATAAAATTTATCCATATCTTTATCCTCTAAATGATTCAATTCAACTCACGATTTATAAAGAGAATTTATGGAGATACACACTCTATCAAATACATCAAATATCTCTCACATAAAAAATTATAGGTTACCTATAACAACAGATAAAAAGAAAAGAGAAAAATATAAATTTATAGTTATATTCATATGAAGGGAATAAAAAGAAGACATTGTTTTCTTATATAAAATTAAATGATTTGAAAATAAAGGAGTTGTTATTATGATAAAAAATTTGGAATAAATTGCAGTAACTACATTAGAAGAATGAGGTTCTCTATACTTGTCATGGAAGTAAGAGTGCATGGTGTTTAAAAAATAATCTATTAAAGGAGAAGAAAAGAGATGATATGATATCTCTTATAAGTATTTTAAAAATAACCAAGGACAATTAAATAGTATATCTATAAATGATCATCATGGAGATCAAAGAGAACCAATATAATTAGAACATCTATAAAAATTGGTGATATTATTTTTTTCTAAACTTCCCACTAGTTTCCATTTAGATTCGTAAGTAAAGGACGAAGTGAAAGGTTATGATCCTTGTTTGTTTTGATCCAACCCACAACCATTATATGGGAAATGACCCAAGGAAAAAGTGACATATCCTAAAAACTAATATTGATTATTCAGGTTATTGGTTAATTAGTGCATCAACACACTGTTGATTGTGTTCTCCTTGAATTAACCCATTTGGTAGAACCACGAAAAAATACACTATCCATTGTGTTCCATTTATTTATTTATAGTTTTCCTGACACAAATTAATAATAAGAGAGATGTGATAATTTATAACACTTGTTAATGTTGTAGAATATGTTATTTAATAATCAGATAAAATCATAAGCAAAAGAGAAAGGCAGTTGATCATTATAATTAAGAGGTTTATAACACCAAGTATTATGAAATAATTATGGAAAAGAGTTTAAATTTGAAAATTTTCCACATCCTAATTCAACCCCCCCCCCCCCCCCCCCGAGGATATATGTCATGTAAGTCCCTCGTGAACCTAACAAGTGGTATCATAGCATAGATTACCTTTTATTAAAAAAATATTTAATTGGATATGGTTTACTTTTGGAGTTACTGTTTTAGTTTGACTTTTCATTTTTTTGATCCATAAAAAAATACATAAAAAAGAACAAATTATATAAATGAATCCAACTTTTTATAAATATTTATGGAAAAATAGATAACCACATTAAGTATTCTCACATTCTTGAGAAGAAAGGCGTAGATAATTCACATTATAAAGCAATTAATTCATTAAATGTCTCTATGAACATTACTGATGAACATAATTTGATAATTCATCTTGAATCCACTAATGATGAAGATATCACAAGGAGGTAAAAAATATAAGTTTTTTACTAATATTAACAATTTTATTCGCATCTAAAATGGGAAAATTGGAAGCTTGTAGAGGATAACAGATCTCAATAGAATTAAATCAAGGGGATGAAAATTTATTTTGGAAGCTGAGTATAAATAATAATGTTTTTTAAGTGTCCATAAACCAAGAAGATAAAAATGACTCACAATATGAAATCTTGGATAAGATGTCCAAAAACATGGAAAAATTCAAATTTTATACCAAGGTGATGAATCTAAACTCAAAAAAAAAATTAAATCATGAATACCAAAGTGGATGAGTTGTTGTGACTCCTACCAGAATTCGGTGAGGGAAAATAAAGGTTTCAAGAAGAACATATATTTCATAAAGACTCTATTACTAAAATTAATAAGAAGATGAAAGTGATAAGTGATATACTAGATAAAATATCCCATAAGTTTGTGAATTATATTTCTTATGGGAAGAATATCAAGAAATATGTTGATGCTCAGTTTGAATTTAAATTGGAATAATCAATTAATTTTAAAAGCACTTGTTCAACTCTAAGATGAAAGTTGAAAAATTAAATTCCATGGGTAAGACTAAATTTAATTACTTTTTTCACTTAATATTTAATTATCATTTAATAAAAGATAATGATATGAATAAAAGGTATTTTTTAGGGGTAATATGAAAATATTTCCATGTTATAAAGACCATGATCAATGGGAAAATCAGGTATTGAATGTAATGAAATCTCTTTGAGGTATGAGGAAAAGAAACCCATAATATTTCCCAAGAAAATTTAAAATCATAATGGTTTTAGAAATACAAAAAATAAAGTCCCTAAATGGTATGGATAATAAAATGAGTTCCACAAGAATATATGTATACATGTTTTGCTTTTTTGGAACGCATGAATATATTTTTATTTCTGTTTTGAAGCATTGGAATACGTTAATTATTTTGAAACTGGTGGAAATTTTGAAAGGATGAGTTTCCAAGAACGGTAGAGAAGGTATGGTTCTTATTCTAATAATATGTATTATGATAAAATTGTATCGATTATAAATTTTAGATGAAATTTAGCTAGAATAAATGGTGTCAACCAATGTGGAACCATAAATCAATTTGTACCCTTTGGAAACAGTTTTCTAGGTATGGTTAAAGAATGTTTTTATAATGAAAGTATCTTGAGAAGGATTTCTAAAAATTATACTAAACCAGAAATTTTATGGAAGGAAAAATTATAATTTCTAAATTGGGAATATGATCTCATGTTCGTGATACTAAAAGAGGAAATGTGAAAGGAAAATCACAAGTGAAGGTATCTGATGAAAATTTTAATAATTCTTATAGGCATAGTCAATGTAGTAAGAGGGGATAAAAAATACATACCTATCACGAGGAGAGAAATACTTAGTGATAAAGTTTTCCATGGAAGATAAGGTTTTGATTTAGATTATGTGGAAAAGAAAAATCCCTAATAAGTTGAAAATATATATGATTACATTAAATAAAATTCATATCTAAAAATAGACATGAATATGAATGATATAAGAAAATATTATGGTCTATGATGACATGTCATCTTGATAAACTTGAGTAAAATTGAAGGTACCTATATCCCCATATGATTTATTTTTATTACATTATTTCTTTAAAGTTTCATATCCTAGAGGGGAGATGACATCCATGAGGTCGATGTGCTAACAAATCACATGTGTGGAATAAAAAATTAGAACTGTTGAAGCTAGAAAAGATTCATAAAATTAGTGGACGAAACATAAATCAAGTCCCAATTGGTATAAAGACAATAGAATAGTAACAATGAAGAACCAAAATCAAAAAGATTAGAAAACCAACCAATTTGGTTAAAAAACTATGTCTTAAAACTATATACTAAAATAAGGATCCCTCTAAATATATAATTGCTAAATATTAACTTGAGGTAAATTTGTGCAAAAATCGGTGTTAATTAAGTAAAATTTTCTTCAAAACTGAAGCTGGAAAGTGAATTTAGAGGTAGAGTTACATATTAATTGTAAACAATTCATGGAAAAGGCCCTAATTATAATAAGAAAAGGTGTCCAATACATACCAAAGATAATGATTGGTATCATTATTAATCTGAGAATTTGTTGGCGATATCAGGCTATCAATTCAATGGTATCAGTCCACTAAAAGAGGTAGATAGATTTTTGATAAAATAATAATATATAACAAGTGATATTTCGATAGATCTAATGTAAAATGAAGTATCATTATAAATAAGCTTTGACACAAGATATTTCAGGCCATGGACTAAGTAAAAATTTCTCACCAAAATAGGAGGATGAATGGAAAGAAATGGTAGGGATGAACATTATGTTTATTAATTTTCTTGCTAGAAATTAGTATCAAATATTCACTGTTATGGGAAAATAATAGCTTCTAAACTAGAGGAATTATTTTCAACAAGTGATGTACACAAATTCAATAACACTTAAATATAAATTATTTTGAAGCTTAGGGGATGTTAATGAATAAATCATGAATATTTTTACGCCATGAAATAATTTTTAACATGTGAAGATATTAAGAAATTTTATTTCATGGTCTATCAATTTTTCATTATTCACAAATTGTATACATTAATCTACAAATTGATATTAAACAAGTGGTATGGTTCCCACACTCAGTTTTTTATTATAAATATACTAATATTTTGGTGTGAGAATGTAATGAGATCATTGGTTGAGTTTCATCAGAGAAAGGTGAATAGTTTTTAGTTGCCAATGTTTTTAATGGAAAACTAGTGGGTAAAATTGAAATCTATGAGGGATTTAACGAAAAATCGTATTTCCTATGATGAACCCAAGCTTAGTTGGCTATGATGATTTTTTTAAACCTTAAATACTATTTTAAAATTTCACTCACTAGAGTTCCTGGATTCAATGAAGAAAAAGTTGAGGAAGTGGTTCAAAATTGGCAAGGAAAAGTTTTTTGGGAATTGTATAGTCTAAACAGGCATTTGAAATAGTTGGTAAAATTTTCTATAGACAAATCATAAAGTCCATATAGCTCAAAGTAAAATTGTGAAATAGAATTTGGAAAAATGTGGAGTTGTGAAACATATGAAGATAATGTAGAAACACTCTTATATTCTGATAATAAATGGCGATTAAAGAAGGTATAAATTTATTCTCTTGAAATTAAAGAACAAATGGTGAGAAACATTTTAAACTTAAATGTTGATTGAGTTGACCCTTTCAATTTTATTGATAACAATGGGGTAAAGAAGAGAAATTATATGCCTCAAATAATAAGATATAGTGATGTTAGTTGATTTTTATTCAAGTTCATGTTATTAATAAAATCCAGAGAGATAAACTATTGACAATCCTATGGATTCATGTTGGGTTGATTAAAAATATATGTTTTTCTGGAGGAGTTGAAAACTTATGAAAATCATGAGCTGAAATTAGATATCAAAATTGATAAGGAATAAGTTAAAGAATTTGGTGATTCTTTTAAGATTTTTATGGATTCATGCATGGGATTTCATGATTTATAAGGAAAATACTGAAGAATGTATTGTTGTTAATTTATAGAAGACAAAAATCATAAGATATAGAGTTAGTCTATCAAGAATGATATTTGAAGTTTTAAATAGTTCATGACATAATTCTTAGAATTGATGACAATGGAAAGTCTTGGAATATGGATCTTGACATCAAGAAATGGTAAGGATAATAAAAGGATACTCATTTTATAGCCTTAGAGTATTCCATGATTAGATTTATTCATTTCATGAAGCTTAGAAGTGGTATAGAAGTTTCATGGATACTTTTTTATGGAACCTATCCTTATACAACATTTAATAATTTTAGAAAAAATATTTGTTTATAAAATTAAGGTGAATTTAGAAGGGTATACCCTATTTTTAAGGGTTTTCAAAAGGGTATCCAGCTTCCCATAAAGGTTTACCTTTCACATAATGATACTTGAAAGTGTATACCCTATTTTAATGGGTATCCAAAATGGTAATGTGCTTATATAAGGGTTCTCTAAAAGGTATACTATAATTCCCTAAAACAACATTAGATGAGAGGGAAAATCAGGGAGTCAATATTTTCTTTAAATAAGATAGATATTTCCCCACATTTGTAGTAAATTATTAAAACTATCTTATGGAATCTTAAAATTACTAAACACCTAGATATAGAAATAAAAACACAACACAACATGTTTAATTGGTTCACTACAAAGTTCTAGTATAAGGAGCATATGTTGATAGTGTGATGGTTGTACTTGAATCCATTAAGCTTTAGTAGATATTTTGGATTAAAATGGATCAAATATGGTCACTCAATTCTAGTCACAATTCTTTTACAATAATTTTAGGTAAGTCACACTACATATATTAGATCACTTTTGTCAACTCCCTCTTACTCACTACATTGGGTGAAGCATTTCTTAGTTTATCGACTTAAACTTCACTTATATATCAGAGCACATGAAGGTGATTTTTTTGCATCATGTTGTTCAACTTATCATTATTTAATATATTCTATAAACTTTTCCCAAGTTCATGTATTATCCCATAATTAACTTTAACGAAACACCCTTTTCACAAAACCCCCTTTTTATTTCAAAGAATTATTAGCTTTAGTGAAACTAACCACTTTCACAAAACTCTAAAATTTCACAAAAATCAAAACATTCGTGAAACTCCCAACATTCATGAAAATCCTATATTTTCTGAAACTCTTTCACTTAAAATCCTTAGAATAAATTAGTTCTCAAATATTATTTTCCAAAAACTTATGTTTGTTTAAAGTTCCTAATTCACATAAGAATTATGTTAGAGTAAAACCTTCGCAAAATCAAAGAGATCAAGACACCTCCAAAAACGTTTTTTTTATTATATGATGGGTGTCCCCCTATTTATGGTGAGGGTTACCCTTTAATGAAAATTATAATATTACTCAAAACTCTATCATGCCAAAAAAACATGTCACCTCGATTCAAAAAGGTCAACTTGTCGTTTATAAAACTCTCCGTTTATGCGAAACTTCAGAAACATTTTCCATTCATGAAACTTCTCATAATTTCATAACTTTACAACTTTTTTATTTGTAAAATTTCTCATAATCATGTAACTTACCATATTTTTCCTTCACGGCTCAATATCCATTCGCAAAACATTCTATTGTGAATCTCTAAACCTTTATGACACTAAAATTTCAAAAATTCTACTCATTTTTTCATATTTTCTTGAAGTAGTCCAAGAAATACATCTTTTGAGAAACTTTTCCCTTTATCTACATTTTATTTCCCCATAATTTTGGCATAAACTAGGAAATTATGCCCCATTAAAAACTGAAGACACATGCACTGTAATATCAATATCTTGAAAACTCCCTGATCAACCCTATGTTGATTGACAACAAAAACAAAATATAAAATGTTTCCAATAGTGAATACCATTGGTATCAACATATAATATCTTAGAAATATTGGA
Organism: Viscum album; assembly: GCA_963277665.1. NCBI lineage: Eukaryota > Viridiplantae > Streptophyta > Magnoliopsida > Santalales > Viscaceae > Viscum > Viscum album. Next base: position 910,090,999 of record OY728162.1, on the reverse strand, counting down.
AGGGTACACATAAGGTTAAACCCTATTTGATAGGGTATTTGAAAATGTAATTTTCTATAGGAAGGGTTTTTAAAAGAGTACACATTATGAAATTTCATAAGGGTACTCAGAAGGGTATACCCTATTAAAAAGGATATGTGTAAGGGTACCAGAGAAAGGTATTTTGAAAAGGTACCTTGCCAGTTTGGAATTAACTCTAATCCTTGTAATCTTAGTTTTATGAAAAAAAATGAAATAAGAATTTTGTATAATTTATACTTATTGATTAAAAATTTAAAATTAATTTTACCAAATAAGATTAGTTTTTCATATTATTTAACTTAATGTGTAAAACTATTTTATAGAAATTTTTTATTTTAAATCATAAAATGTCCTTTATTTTATTATGACCTTTACATTTTTTTAATGTGGTTAATTCTTATTTATCCCAAAAAATTATGGTTATAATATAAAGTTCATATTTAATCATTTTTAATTTATGACGGTATCTTGATTTTCATTTTAGTTCGGTTTTTTGTATAAAAACATCTACTAAACAAAATTTAAGGAAAATTATTTACTGAAATTATGGTTAGTTACACACAGAGCTAGTATAAATTATATAAATTGTACTTATAATTATATCTAGGAAGGATTAAAAATTATAATTTCACCTCCCCATATACTCTATAATCTCAAAATGATCAATCAACCTTGTTGAAAGCTTTCTCGGATTTCCTAACCAAAAATGTATAAATTTGAATAGAACTCATGAAAATAGCTTGTTACCAACTATAAACAACATTATTTAGTGTCTCCCCTCTATATATGATACCTTCCTTCTCTAAAATATACTAAATTTCTTTACCATATGTGATTGATTCATTCAATCATATTCAATGATTAACCTAAACAATGATATTATCTATCTTTCCTAAAAACTAATGTTTTTTGTCAGACTGTCTTGAATAATGCCTCAAATAATGATTATTAATTTTATTTATAATCTATATTATTATAATTAAATGTCTATTTTTTAAATATTCCTCTCATACTCCTCTATAATAAATAATACATTCATATACTATATCCTCTCATAGTAGGATAGTTCTATCATAATTCTCAACAACCTTTAAGTACTCAATTTTACTAAAGTAAAATTTAAAACCCAATTTAATCATGTTGGATTTATTGAAAATATATATTTTTTTAGAAAGTGTTGATAATATAAGTAATTGGTTCATTGTAATTGTATATCATTCTTGATAAGACAGTTGTTAAAGAAAGTGGTGATACTTGGATTATTGTTATGGATTTAGGCATTGGATTTCATTATTGCTAAGGTAGATGTCAATTAATGTATTGTAGGACATTTATGGAAGAAATATATTAAAAGATATAGAGTTGGTTTATCATGAAAGATAAAGTAGGTTTGATATAAAACTATATTTATTTATTGGATTTGGTAACATTAGAAAGTTTGTGAATATGGATCTTGACATTATTGAATGGTACTTATAGTCATGGGACTACCATTTAATAGCCTTAGAGTAGTTCATGATATGAATCATTCATGTCATGATGTTTGGAAGTGTTTTAGAGGTTTCTTATATGATTTTTTAGTCAATCAGTCATTGGATGGAAGTCAATAATCTTGGAAAATTATTTTTCAAAAAGCTAAGGTGAATTCGGAAGGGTGTACCTTATATGAATGGGTTTTCGAAAGGGTGTCATGCTTCTCAAAAAGGTATAAATTCTGTGGAAATTTACTCAGAATGATATATAAAGTTTTTTAGGGTATCTATAAAGTCAAGGTGCTCACAAAATAGTATTTAAAAGTGTACACCCTCTATAGAATTTTGGAATGGTACTCAGAATGGTATACCCTATTTGAGTGGGTATTTAGAAATGTATAGTTCTCATGGAAGGGATATCATAAGGATATACCCTCATTTAAATTTTATAAGGATACTTATAATTTTATACCATTTTCATAATGACACACATAAGGGTATTTTATAAATGTTCTTGTCAAGTTCAAAAGGGAATGTCCCTTTTCAATTTTTTTGGATGAGTTATCTAGCAACTGTAGTTGTGATATATTTTATTAATAAAAAATGATTAATTAATCCACCAAACAAGGATGGATGGAATCAAACAAAGATTCAATGGAAGATCTAGAAAATATTTTTTAAATTTTAATACAAGTTTAAGGCTAGTTCTGATGGTTTGGTTTTTGCCATCCACCTAGAATTGTATAGAATGAAGGTGGTGAGTTGTAAGATGATACAATAACAAGATGAGTGTATTTTTTAAATACACAATGTGGAAGTTGATTAGTGATTTTTCTAGGCTAACGTTCGGATTAGAAATAAATATTTTTTAGATTTAAAAAAATGGAAATGCAGCATCAAGAATGAAAAGTTTACTCAACTCTAAATAGAATATTAAGGGAAATACAATGGAAATAAAACATATCAATATCTTGAACCTTTAAAGGATTAAATTCAACTCATGGGTTATAGAGATTAATTATGTATATATACACTCTATCAAATACATAAAATATCTTTCACATAAAATATTGTAGTTTACCTATAAAAACACATAAAAAAGATAAAAATATAACTTCATGGTTATATTCATCAGAAGGGAAGAAAAAGAAGACATTGTTTTCCTATAGAAAATTAAATAATTTGAAAATAAAGGAGTTATTATTATGATGAAGAATTTTGAATAAATTATAGACACTACATTAGAATCATGAGGTGCTCTAGACTTGTTATGGATGTTTGAGAGCACGGTGTTTCAAAAATAATATTGTTTCTTTCAAGTGTTCCCACTAGTTTCCATTTATATTAGTAATTAAAGGAGAAAGTGTAAGGTTATGATACATGTTGGTTGTGATCCAACTCATAACAATTATATGGGAAATGATCCTAGGAAGGAGTGACCTAGCCTAAAAACTACAATTTATCATTCAGGTTGTTTGTTAATTGCTGCATCAACACCCCATCGATTGTGTTCTCCCATAATTAACTCATTTGGGTGAACCACATAAAAATAAACTATTTTTTTTGTTTGATTTCTTTCTTTATATTCTTCCTGACACAAACTAAAAACAATAGAGAAGTGATAATTTATAAAACTTGGAAATGTTGTTGAATAGGTGATTTAGTAATGAAATAAAATCATAAGAAAAGGAGAAAAATAAGTGATCATTATAGTTAAGAGGTTAATAAAACAAATGGTTATGAAATAATTTTTCAAAAGAGATTAAATTTGAAAATATTCCACATACTAATTCAACCCCCCCCCCCCTCAGGATATATATCATGTAAGTACCTTGTGGACCAAATAAGTGTTATTAAAGCATATATTACATTCTATTAAAAAAATTAAATGGATTTTATTTATTTTGGGGATTAATGTTTTAGTTTTTCATTTTATTTTTTTGATCCATGAAAAAAGGATAGAAGAAGAACAAATTATATAAATGGATCCCACTTTGTGGAAATATTTATTGAAAAAGTGAGAACCACATGAAAGATTATCACATTATTGGAAAGAATAGTATAGATAATTCTCATTATAAATCCATTAATTCATTCAATGGCTCTATTAACATAGCTGATGAACATAATATGATAATTAAATTTGAATCCACTGATGATGAAGAGGTCACAAGGAAGAAAAAAATAGAAGTTTCCAACCAATCTAAATAATTTTATATGCATCTGAAAGGGGAAAATTGGAATCCTGGAGAAGATAACAAATCTAAATAGAATTAAATCAAGGTGATATAAATTAATGATTGAATCTCAGTACAAAAAATAATCTTGTTTAAGTTTCTATAAACTAAGGAGATAAAAATTAATCACAATATCAAAGGTTGGAGAAGATGTCCAAAAACATGGAAAACCCCAAATTTTATGCCAAATGGATGAATCTAAACTCAAAACAAGTTTAAATCATGAATACCAAAATGGATGAGTTCTTATGACACCTACTAGAATTCTCTGAGCAGAAACAAAGGTTGTAATAAGAAAATGTATTCCTTAATGACTCTATTTCTCAAATGAATAATAATATGAAACTGATAAGTGATATACTAGATAAAATATCCCATAAATTATTGAATGATATGTCTTATGTGAATAATATCAAGAAATATGTTGATGCTTAGTTTAAATTTAAAGGTAAATAATCAATTAATTTTAAGATCACTTGATCTTGTCCAAGATGAAAGTGGAAAAATTAAATTCCATGGGTAAGAATAAATTTAATTATTTTATTCAATTAATAATTGAATGTAATTTAATAAAAGATAATGATATGAATAAAAGGTATTTTTTAAGGGGAATATGAAAATATTTCCAAGTCATAATGACCATTATCCATGGGAAAATTAGGTATTTTCTATAATGAAATATCTTCGATGAATGAGGAAAAGAAAACCATAAGATTTTCCATGAAAATATAAAATTTTATTGGTTCTAGAAATACAAAAAATAAGGTCCCTAAAATGGTGAGGATAATCAAATGAGTTCCACAAGAATGTCTGGATACATGTGCTACTTTTTTGGAATGCATTCATATAATTTTATTTTTATTTTTCAATCATTGGAATATTAAAATTATTTTGAAACTGGTGGAAATTTTGAAAGTATGAGTTTCCAAGAATGGTGGAGAAGGTATGTTTCTTATTCTAATAATCTCCATCCAGATAAAAATATATTTATTATAAATTTCATATGGAATTTATCTAGAATAAATGGTGTCAACCAATGTGGATTCATAAATAAATTTGCACCCTTTATAAAAATGTTTCAAGGGATTGTTGAAGAATGTTTTCATGATGAAAGTTTCTTAATAATGATTTCTAAAAATTATACTGACCCAGAAATTTCATGGAAGGAAAAAATTAGAATTTGGAAATTGGGAATAATATCTCATGTACATGACACTAAAATAGGAAATGTAAAAGTAATATCACAAGTGAAGGTATGTGAGGAAAATTCTAATAATTCCTACAGGAGTAGTCAATACAGGATGAGTGGATAAAAAAGATATACCCATCATGAGAAGAGAAATACATTGTGATAAAATTTTCCAAGGAAGAGAAGGTTTTGATTTAGGTTCTGTGGAAGATAAAACCCCAAATAAGTAGAAAATAGATAGTGTTACATTAAATAAAATTCATATCTAAAAATAGACATGAAAGTGGATGAAATAATAAAAAATGATGTTCCATGATGACCTGACATCTTCATCAACTTGAGAGAAATTGAAGGTACCTCTATCCCCATATGATTTATTTTTATTAACTAATTTCTTTGAAGTTGCATATCCTTGAGGGTAGATACCATAAATGAGGTAGATGTGCTCACAAATCACATGTGCGGAAGAAAAATTAGAACTTTTGAAGTAGGAAAAGATTCATAAAATTAGTGTAGGAAACATAATTCAAGTCCCAATTGGTATCAAGACAATAGAATAGTAACGAGGAAGAACCAAAATCAACAATATGAGAAAAGAAACCAATTTTGTTAAAAAATTGGGTCTGAAAACTATATACTAAAATAAAGGTTCTCTCTAAATATGTAATTTCTAAAGAATAACTTGAGGTAAATTCATGCAACAAGTGGTGTTAATAAAGTAAATATTTCCTCAAAACTAAAGCTGGAAAGTGAATGTAGAGGTGGATTTCCATATTAAATATAATCACTTCATGGAAAGGCCCTAAATAATGATAAGAAAAGGTGTCAAATACATACCAAAGATAATGATTGGTATTATGCTTAATTTTAGTATTTTTAGGTGATATCAGGCCATGAATTCAGTGGTATCATTCCACTAAAAGTAGTATACATATTTTTGAGAAAATACTGATATATTACACGTGATATTTGGATAGATATGATGTAATATGAAGTATCATTATAAATAAGGATTGTCACAGGAGATTCTAGGCCACAGAGTAATTGAAAATTTCTCACCCAAATAGGAGGATGGATGGAAAGCAATGGTAGGGATAAACATTATGCTTATTAATTTATTTTCTAGAAATTAGTATCAAATAGTTTTTGTTATGGGAAACTAATAGCTTCTAAACTGGATGAATTATTCTCAAAACGTTATTTACTTAAATTCAATAACACTTTAATATAAATTATTTTGAAGATTAGGAGAAGTTAATTGATAAATCAGGAATCTTTTCATGCCTTGAAATAGTTTTTAACATGTAAATATAGGAAGGAATTTTATTTCATGGTCTATAAATTTTTTATTATTCACAAATTTTATCCATTAACATACAAAATTGATATTAAACCAGCGGTATGGTTCCTACACTCATTTGTTTATTACTAATCTACTAATTTTTTTGTGTGGGAATTTAATGAGATCATCGGTTGGGCTTTCTTAGAGAAAAGTGAATATTTTTTAGTTACCAATGTTTTTAATTAAAAACTAGTGGTTGAAATGGAAATATATGAGGTATTTAACCTAAAATCATATTTCATATGATGAACCCAAGATCAGTAGGCTAAGAAGATTTTTTGAAATCTTAAATACTATTTGTAATTTTGCTCACAAGAGTTCCTTGATTCGATGAAGAAAAAGTTAAGGAAGTGGTTCAAAATTGGAAAGGAAAAGTTTTTTAGGAATTGAGTAGTCTAAACAGAAATTTGAAATAGTTGGTAAAATTTTCTACATACATAACATCAAGTGCATATAGCTTAATGTAAAATGATGAAATTGAATTATTGAAAATGTGGAGATGTCAAACAAATAAAGATGATGTGGAAACCCTCTTATATTCTGAAAATAAATAGAATTAAAGAAGGCATAAATTTCGTCTCTTGAAATTCATGAACAAATGGTGAGAATAATTTTAAACTTGAATGTCTATTGAGTTGACCCATTGAATTTTATTGATAATAAGGGGTAAAGAAGAGAAATAAGATTCCTCAAATAATAGGATATAGTGATTTTAATTGATTTTTATTCAAGTTCATGTTATTAATAAAATCCAAAGGGATAAACTATTGACCACCCTATGGATTCATGTTGGGTTTATTGAAAATATAATTTTTATTGGAGGTGTTGAAAACTTATAAAAAGTACGAGCTAGAATTGGATATCAAACTTGATAAGGAAGATGTTAAAGAATGTGGTGATTCATAGAATATTTTTATGGATTCATGTATGATATTTTATGATTTATAAGGAAACTATTTAATAATTTATTGTTGTCAATTTATTGAATACATAAATCATAATATATAGAGTTATTTTATCATTAATGATAATGGAAGATTGAAATAGTTCATGACATAATTGTTATATTTGATGGCAATGGAAAGGCTTGGAATGGGTATCTAGAAAGGAAATATGCTCGTAGAAGGGTGCTCTAAAAGTTATACTATAATACCCCAAAACACCCTTAGATGAGATGGACAAATAAGGGAGTTAACTTTTTATTTAAATAAGATAGGTCTTTCCCCACAATGGTTAGTAAATTATTAAAATTTTCTTATAAAATCATGAAATTACTAAACACCCAGATATAGAAATATAAACACAACACAACGATTTTAATTGGTTCACCCCTATGGTCTATTATAAGGAGAATACGCTGATAGTGTGATGATCATACCTGAATCCACTAAGCTTCACTAGATATTTTGGATTACAATGGATCAGATATGATCACTCCAAGCCAGTTTCAATTATTTTACAATAATTTTAGGGATGGCACACTACCTCCTTTAGATCAATTTTTTCAACTCCCCCTTACCCACTACTTTGGGTGACGCATTTCTCGGTTTGTCGACTTAAAGGTCACTTATATATCATAGAACATAAAAGTGATTTTTTGCATCATGTTGTTTATCTTATGATTCTTCAATACATTCCATAAATTTTTCCCATGTTCAAGTATGATCTCATAATTAACTTTCTTGAAACACCCTTTTTCACAAAACCCCTTTTTATTTCAAAGAACTATCAGCTTTAGTGAAACTAACCATTTTCACAAAACTCCCAAATTTTACAAAACTCCAAACATTCAGGAAAATAAAAAATTTAATTAAAATCCAATATTTTCTTAAACTCTTTCACTTAAATTCCTTATAATCAATTAGTTATCAACTATTTTGTAATGAAACTTGTGTTTGATTAAAGTTCCTAATTCGCATAAAAATTAATTTAGGGTAAAACCTTCACAAAATCAGAGAGATCAAGCCTCCTATAAAAGATTTTTTTATGATTATATGATGGGTGGAATCCTATTTATATGTTAGGGTTACCCTTTTGTGAAACTCATAATATTTATCAAAACTATATCACGCCAAAAAACATGTCACCTCAATTAAAAAATGTCAACTTGCTTATAAAACTCCTCGTTTATGTGAAACTTACAAAATATTTTCCATTCATGAAACTTCTCATAATTTTATAACTTACCACCTTTTCCATTTGTAAAATCTCTCATAATCATGTAACTTACTATATTTTTCCTTCGTGGCTCAATAATATTTTCTAAAACATTCTTCTATGAATCTCTAAACCATCACGACACTACAATTTCAAAATTTTTATGCATTTTCCATATTTTCATGAATTAGTACAAGAAATACATATTTGGTGAAATTTTTCCCTTTGTTTATATTTTATTCCCCCAAAATTTTGACAAACACTAGGAAATTATTCCCCATTCAACACTGAAGACACATGCACTATAAGATCACAGTTTTGCAAACTCCTTGATCGACCCTATGTCAATTTACAACAAACACAAAATATAAAATGTTTACAATATTGAATACCCTTGGTATCAACATATAATATCTTAAAAATATTGTAAGGGTACTCAAAAGAGTATACCCTATTTGGAAGGTTGTTTGAAAAAGTAGGTTTCTCTAGGTTGGGTTCTTAAAAGGGTACACATTATGAAATTTCATTAGGGTAATCAGAAGGGTATATCCTATTAAAAAGGATATGTTTAAGGGTACCACAGAAGGGTATTTTGAAAAGGTACTTGACCAGTTTGGAAGGGTGACTCACTTTTCCATTTTTCTAGAATAGTTCATCTAGTGATAGTGACATAAATTCTATAATATAGGTTTAAACCTCATAAAATGGTTAGTTTCAATATTTCGAGGTTACTTCTAAAATATGATTATATCTATATTATTCAATTCACTTATTCTATATACTATTTATATATCCCTAAATCATGGAAGTGATCTAAGTTCCTCATCCTCAAAATGATAACTAATAGTGTATTTATTTATTTTATCTATTTATGTATATTAAAAACTCAATCTAAACTCACAAAACTTTCACATATTAATTTTAAATGACTATAACATATTTATAGGGCTCTATTTATCTACAATCAATAGCTAAAATTATATAAGAAATAAAATCATGTTATATGTATATTCATCCTCAACTACTAAAACTATTCTTGAATATCCATTTTTATATTAATAAATATGTGATGAACTTCCCATTTAGTAATTTGAGAATCTCACATAACCTCCTATAAAAAATGTTCCAGAATTAAAAATCTTCCATGTATATATAATACTTATTCTATATCATGTAACAAACCATATAGGTTATTCACACTATCAAGTCGCTCAAAAATAATGATTCAATCGTGATAAAAAATATAAAAATTATTTAACCAATTTATTGGTAAGGATATAAAATTAATAGATTCAAAATTTACTCCTCACGGTTCATCTTCCATACTTAGATAAAAAAATGAAAATTGAAACATAAACTACTATTCCTCATGAAATTCTAAAATTACATGAGATTAATATTTCATATATGGAATTTCTTCTAGTATATTTCATCTTCATATAGTATAAAACATCACAATGTTAAATAAATCCCATAACTCAACCCATATCCTCTACTTGAGATATAAATTACATAAAAAAATGATTAAATTTTGAATCTTGAATTTGATATGAACAACATATATCCTTATAAATATTGTGCCAATATATATTATCACTATAAAATTAAGATTAGTGATTTGGAAATTATTCTCATGTGACATAAGATATTATTATCAATATTTCATGGCTTGATTATCCTATAACAATTAACTTCTTAATTCCATTATTAATTCAATATAGTGCACATAATATTTTACACTCAACTCATGTAACAAAAATATATTCATATCCATAAGATTTAACATTAACTTCTGGAATTTCAACTTGCATCAATAATCCCATAAAAACTTATTCCTTGATTTTTTTTATTATGGTCATCAGCACAGTAAACTATGGGATATTCAATAAATTCACGATAATAATACCTAAGAATAAAGGAATCATCTAATCTCAAACACATTCATGAATATATCAGATTAAAAAAATTAATGGAATATCTATGTACATAATTAATGAATAAATAAAAAAACTTAATTTCTCATGGATATTTTCCAATTAAGGTTTAGAATAAAACTTTAAGCGTTTAAAACATATCTGGTAATCAAGACAAGTGTTATTTTTTAAATTATGTTTGATTATGATAATTTAACAATAACTAAAATATATTATCCTTGTATTCATATATAAATTTTATAAATCACTAAAATCTATTAGGAATATCTCATTTCTCCTACAAAATTATAATTCATCCTCATATAAAAAAATAATGAGGGGATAAACTGAGATTTTTTTATAATAACATTAAAGTCGTAATCACACATAGAAATAGTAACACTCTTTTATGTTTTGTTCCCTATATATAGGATACTTAATATGCTCTAAGGATTTAATTACATATTTATTTTACAAAATATTCATATATTATAACACATTATAATAAATATTGAAATTAATCATTATAAAACTGAATATATATCATTAAAATTTTAATATTGACTATTTCTTGTTTCAGAAAATTTAAAAATTATACATTAAAATTTATCTAAATATTTTATATTCAAAGGCTGGGATAATTAATTGGAAATTTAAAATATTATATTCCCTTTGTTACTTTTAATGAATGAGGTATTTTTTGCAAGCCAATTGTTAGAATATGATAAGAATGTTTTTAAGTGTTTGATAATGTTGATGAGGGTTTTGAGAAGGATTTGAGTTATTTGGATTTGTCTTTGAGTGCAGTTGTATCAGTTCTATATTTATAGATTTCTAAAATTTTTGAAAAAGTCATAAATAATACAAATTTACTTGGGATTAAAATAATTTTTAAGTTTATCTTTATCTATGTAAGTTTCAGAAGTGATCATAAGTCTAAAAATATGGTAAAGTCATAAACCCTACATTGGACATTGTAAAGTTCATTGGGGGTTTATATTGTTGAAAAACATTGTAAGGTTATTCTATAGGATATAATAAGGTTGAAGAGAATCATAAGGTTTCTCTATAACTAATTCATGTGGTTTGAAAACATAATAAGGTATAACTATAGAATCATCATAAGGTCCCTTACATATTAATAAGGTTTATTCCTTTGAGAAAAAAATGGTAAAGACAGAGGATCCGGGATGACTTATTCTGAAGTATGAGGATATAATTCAAATGATGAAAATACATGTTCTTCATTGAAATAAATATCAAAGTGGGATATTACGATTTTTTGTAAGATAAGGAATCAAGATGGCATTAATTCAAAGTAAAAGTTGAGAAGAGTTTCACACTGTAAACATATTTTCCATATCACAATGAAAAACGACTATGAATATTTGAAAGGTAATTAAAAGTAAATTAATGTTGTGGATTTTGTGGATAATTGAAGAAGAAAACATATTAAGTATTAAGGTGGTTTAAATTGAAATTTTTATAGGTATTAAATGAGAATATTGTGTGGATTTTGTAGAGACTTGGGATTAACATACAATGATATTACATAATTTTATATGAATATACTGTACATTACAATAATATATTCCGGAGGACTGTAATATTTTAGTGTCTTTGGAAACTTGTAAATAAAGCCTTATATCCTGGTGAAATATCATCAATATCTCCCATAAAGATATCCACCTTTTGTACTTCTACCTAATACCTTTATTCATAACTTAGGGAAAACTAAAAAAAATGGGTGAGCTCAAATGCTTAGAAAGGGTAAAAAAGAGATACATAATCATATCATGAGCATAAGGGTATGAGAAGGTGATCAAAATAATAGAATATCATATCTTGCATATCAAGTATATACATGAATCATAAGTAAATCAAAGAACATAATCCATAAGATCATAAAATTGATATAAGGCATGAAACTGTGGCATACACATCAACTTATAATGTTGTGAACATGTATAAATAGTAATAGGGTTACTCATTTAAGGATATTAAAGCAGGCCCTTGCTTAAACATAAATACATGAAAAAAAGGTCCATGCATAAAATTATGGAAATGAAAACTAGGTCCATGCATGGAAATATGGACATGAAAACTAAGTCCATGCAAAAAATTATGGACATGAAAACCAGGTCCACGCATAGAATTATGGACAAGAAAACCAGGTCCATGCATAAAATTGTGAACATGAAATCAAGTTTACGCATAACATATCCACCTCATGAGTTTTATATATTTACCCAGTGCATCAGAAGAAGATATAGGTCACACCCATCTCATAATGAAATCATACATACATGTTCCACAAGATCATTAAAAATAATAACAAACCCCATGAAATGAAATGGGTATCATAAACATGTAAACATAATATAACATGTGGAAGGAAATATAGGTTTCATAATAATTTCATAAAAATCATAACCCATGAAAATAAGTGTGTTTATTAGACATCATTTTATCAAAACATAAACCATTCGATGAATAAATATGAATGGTACACTTGAACTATAACGTATATGTCATCATAGGTGGGGAAGGGTTTTGAAAGATCACTTGGAACAAGAATTTTCCTTAAAATTGACTCTAAAAACATAAAAATTTTCAAAAACATTTTCATTTTAACCATTTTGAAAACATATAAAGGAATCATGAATATCATTTAAAATTGTTCTTGAGGAAAATATCCATTCTTTGATGAAATGGTTTTCTTTTCTTAAGAAGTTGTGAAATTTTAAAAGAATGCATTTTATTTGAAACTAAACACATAATATTGTAGTTTAATCTTCAAGGAAATAAGGCATTATGAAATCATAAAAACCTATTTATGCTTTATAAATTAAAATAAAACATTCTTTGCATACTTTTACCGAAAAAAGTCAAAAAGTAATAATTTGACAAATGAAAGAAATATTCCTTTTTAACCATGTAGTAAGTAGTCAAAATGGGTAAAAATGACTTTAAACATATATAGGAGAATAATAAAAAAATTATGAAAACTTTTTTAGTAAACATGGACATGAAAAACATTACCAAATGAAGACTTAAAATGAAACAATTCCAAATATGGAAGAGATTGTGAAAGCACTTTATAATCAATAGAATTGTATGCCCCATGTAAAAAAGAAAATTATATTAATATATAAATATCATAATCTTCTAGATAATTCTCATAAAACACATTCATTGGAATTATATACACCATTTATAAGAAACAAGTAGTGTATAAGTCATGTGTCTCACAGAAATAAAGGTTAGACAAAAATAATTTCTTACCATGTGTCTTGACTCTCTTCATACTCAAAATAAGCTTCATTTATAATAAAAATAAGTTTATTATAAATATATTACAAAATCATATTCTTATATATAATACCACATATGTTTTTATTATGACCATATATTACCCGCTTGTTAACGATCATTTGTTAAGGTTTTACTTCAGGTAATATTCACTTTATACTTCGCATGTGACTTAATTTATTATAACATTGGTCCTTATTATTAAATCATGATTCCAAAATGAAAATAATTATATAAATATAATTTATATCCAGTGTATTTATATTAAAATAATCTATATCATAAATAAATATGAAATGGAATACATCGTTCATGGAGACGGTAAGCCATACGTACACATGAACGTTGTTTCCATTTTAATTTTTGTATTGAGATAAAGTATGTAAATGAAATATATATGTATAGGTATATATATATAATTATTCAAGTATAATTATTTTATCATATAGGTTCACTAAACCCATCCTTAATACATTCTATATGGTTTTTTAACCAATCGCATCGCTAAGAGCGGGGGTAGTCCACACTTCCTCAAACGAGATTATCGTATTAACACCAAATGGAAAGTAAAAATGTATGTGTTGTAAAAGGGAACAAAAAAAAAATGTAAATACATAATAAATATTATATATAACATATATAGATATATTATCCTTCATTATGGCCTCTTTGATTGGTGGTAATGGAAAAAAATAAACAATCATCGTTTCGTGAGGCAGTAGTTCGTCGTCCACATAAACAGTTTATTCAATATTCATTAGATAGTGGTGTGTTTATGTTTAGGTTTAAATTGTATCATAAAAACTTCCTAGTATTTTTATTATATATTTTTTGTGATAAAATAATTCAACAATGAGAGAATAGGGGTGTAGAAGGAAAATAAAGGAAATGAGCTTGAGAGAAGACGTTGCCTCTAAATCGGGAAATTCCTTTTGGTTTGTGGTAGAAGGCTTCCTTGAGTAGCCTTATTCCCAATGGAAGTTTTCTCAAATTAATATAGGGATGTTGGGAGAATAAATTTTCAGGGTTTTTCTGAGCCAAAAAGTTTTAGAGGTGAAAATAAAATAGGAGAGGTTCCCTTTTATAAGTGGGAGGAGGGGCATTTTTGGAAACACAAAAACTATTAATTTATTATAAACAAATTTTTTATTTAAAATAGATACAGAGTGATTTATTTCTAGTATAAGATGATAATGGGTCTAAATACCCTCAAAAAATTAATTTTTTACATGTGGAGATCACAAAATGAACCTTATCTTTTTGCTTTAACCCTTAGTTAAACAATTTATATCTTACCATGAAAACTTGTTTTTCTACACTATATGGTTAATATAGTTACTATAAAATGAAAAAATAACCCCAATTGGATCATTTATGACATATTATACACTATAAAAGTTAGTTTTCTGAAATATATATTTTTTTGAATTTTTTATCATTTAATAAAATATTATTTATTTTAAAATAACATTTATGTCAATTTTGACTCTATTTAATACATGAATTTTTATAAAATCATGAAAACTTAATTACTTCAAAAAAATATACATTAAAACACACCTAACATTTCATAGTCATCCAAAAAAATTGTATGGCATCAAATAGCTCAAATAATATTTCTTTTAATATTATCAATATCATTTAATTGATTCTTACTTTAATAAATCTATTAATACATCATCATTGTGTCATAATTAAATTTATTTATTTAATGTATAAAAATTAAAAAATAAATTTTAATGATATAGATAAATTTATAATATTTATAATTAAAAATTATAATAGAATTTATCTTATGTATAACCCTATTTTAAAAATTATTTAGTTAATAAATTTGAATATAACACTTTTAACTCTCCTTTAAATAAAATATAATAAATATATTAACCTAACACAAGTGGATTTAAGAGGATAATGTTTTTACCTAAGGTTTATTTGGTTCTATATACACTTATCCAATGAAATTATCATAACTTTTAAGGGTACTTTTATATTCTTATAATATTATTTTTACCCTTAAATACCATATTTACCTTTAACCATGGTAAATAAAATTAAAAAATAACTATTCATAAAAAAAATTATTTTTATCCTATTAGAACAAATTTTTCATACTGATTACAAACATTTATATCCATTTCTCTAAATTCAATTCACATAAGTGGTAAAATTAGGTTTTCTGCTAATCCTGCAAATGTGGCTAGAAGGCGGGTAAAAATACGTTAAAAAGGTTCAATGAATTTTTATATCAAATTTTATTTTAAAAATTATTCCAATAATCTAAATTAGATTAATATATGTATTGTTTATATATTGTGACTTTAAAATAAATTTAAGTAAAACTAATTATTTAAATGAAAAATTTGGTTTTTAACTACTATGTAGTATTTTCACAATTCATCAAAAATTGAAACTTTTCATAAAAATACCAAAAATTCACCATAATATATAGTTGATATTATAAATTCAAAAATTATGTTTGTTTTAACAAATTAAATTTTTATGAGTGTATAAAATTAATTTTATTATTTTCCTCAAAAGGATACAAAAAGTAGTTCTTTTAAGAAAATAGTTGTTATAAATATATAAATAATTTAACAAAAATTATATTTTTCATTATCAAAATAATTATAACTAATATTTAAAAAAACTATTACAAGTTTAACATCTAGGTTATAAATATATTATTTAAATAATTATAATAGTAAAGTGTTGTTTTGTGGAAACTTTGTGTTGTGTGTAACACAAGCCAAGTCGGTGTTGCGTGTAGTGAAAGATTCCCTTGGTGTTTCACATAAAATAATCCAAAACATAGTTCTATTATATAATAAAAAACTATATTTAGTGTTGTGTGTATTAAAATTTTCAAAAGATTAAATTAATTTGAAAAAATTCAAAAAATTCAAAAAATCTTAGGGTGTTACATTCTATTCCCCTTAAAATTAATTTCTCCCTCAAAATTCATTTGGGTTATAAAAGTATTAATAACTGAATGTTCCATTCATAAGAATACACATCATTAATATTAATTTTAAATATTCCTTTAAATAATTAATAGTTGGAAAATAACATTTACCCAAATTATCTCATAATTATGTTTCCACATATGAGAACATATGTGAAGATTTGGGCATGGAGGAAAATCATAAATAGTCATAGATATTGACAATGATAACTGATCCCAAGAAATTGGGTGATCCTAAGAAAGTTATCAATCAGAAAACTATAAACTAAAGAAGCATGAAGGATTTCATTGATATCATCCAAAATGATGATAATATTACACCCTTTTACATCACAATCCCTTTTCCTAATGGTGAATAATTTTAAGAGAAGATATAATTACTTGATTTCATCAAAACTTCACCCTTTATCGTTCTATGATAAATTTCCAATTCATCTCTTATTCCAATAAATTAAGTTGAATTTTTCATTCCTGAAGCGGTATAAAATTATGATAAGAATGATAGTTCATTCTATCCATCTTCAACAAAAAGGTTAGCAAAACTTATAAAATATTTATAAATATAACTATGGCGAGATAATACATTAATCTCACAAATTTATCTGAAGTCTAGTATAGACTTACCATAAATGGAGAATCCCGCAATCATTTCGAAAGCTGAAAATCCAAAACTTTATAATTAATTCCAATAAATTTTACATTTATCTCCCATATATCATAAGGAATTTCATGGTTCTGACATTCCAAACATGTCAATACATAAATCAAGTATTCTCTTGAAACATGGTAATAACCTAATTTTCCTTACATCCTTATTGAAAACATACATATTTCTTTATTCCAAAGATTATTAGATATGTTCCTTAAGTCCCAAAAAGTTGTATACTTCATCCATTATAGCATAACCCTCTTGAAAAAAAAATCCAAAATTAGTTCCAAAAAATTAGTATCAACCAATTTACTTATTCATATCCAACATATCTTTCTCCAAACATCATTATCTTAACATAAGGGGCATATTAAGGGTTATACTTCCCTTAATCATGTGTTCTAAAAGCATATCACCATACCATTAAATCACATTTCGAGGTCCTTAGAACTATTCAACATATCCTTTCCAATCCTAAATGAAAAACTTATAATGAAAATAGTTAAATATTTCATGATTAACATAACATAATCTTTGAATTATGAAACATATAAACCTCAATCATCCAACTTTATTTATAAAATATTACTTAGGATCCATCATTTTAGTCTTTTCTAAAATATGAATCATGTATTAAGGTTCCTCGACCTTAATCAAACCAATCTTCTTAGGTTTAATGTAATCAATAATGCTAGAACATCCCATACTTTTCATATGTCTTTTGTAGTCTCTTTATACTTATCATATAACTAATAATTTCACCAGCTTCATGATTCTCTTTATGAGATTTCCACTTAGTAAATAGGTTTTCAAAATTTCCAAACTTTCCACCTCTGAAACATTAAAGGCTAATTATGTACTACCTAGTTATGGCTATTAACTAAAACCAGAAATAAAAGTGTGAGAAATATATATCAGAGATTAAAAACACATAAGAAATTTAAATTACTTACAATATTCTAATCTATGACATCTTATCTTTAATCCTAGGTTATTCATGATTATCACAAAAAAATCTAGTATTGTAACCTATATTTAGAGTTATCCTTTGGACAACCCTAGACATATCCTTAAAAATGCCTCTAGTGATATCACTAAAGTTTTTGAATCCTTGTTTCCAAATGTTAACTAAACCTTTCATTTGATACAAACTATACTAACTTGGTATTAACATACATTGATATTACATCATTTTAGATTAATATGAAATACATTTCAATAATACATGCCTGAGGACTCTAATAGTTTAGTGTCTTTGGAAACAAGGAAAAAATATTATATTCTAGTGAAAGATCATCAACATCTCCCATAAATATATCCACCTTTAGTACTTCTACCTAAAACCTTTCTTCGTAACGTAAGTAAAGGAAACATAAGATAGGGGTGAGCTCAAATGCTCAGTAAGGGTAAACAAAAAAGATACATAATCATAACATGATAATAAGGGTTTGAGAATACGATCAAAACAATAGAAGATCATATCCTATATATCAAAGATATACATGAATCATAATTAAATCAAGTAACATAATCCATAAGATCATAAAATTTACATAAGGCAAGAAATTTTGGCATACATGTCAACTTATAACATTGTGAACATGTATAAATATTAATAGGTTCACTCATTAAGTAAATGAAATCAGAACCTTGCATAAACATATGGACATGAAAACTAGGTCTATTCAGAAAATTATAGACATGAAAAGCAATTTCATACATAGAATTATAGACAAAAAAACAAGTCCATTCATAAAATTATAGATATGAAAACCAGGTCCACGCATAGAATTATGGACATGAAAACTAGGTCCACTCATAGAATTGTGAACATGAAATCAAGTTCACGCATAACATATATACCTCATGATTTTTTTCATCTTTACCCAATGCATCGTAGGGAGATATGGGTCTCACTCATCTCATAATGAAATAATACGTACATGTTCCACAAGATCATTAAAAATAATAACATAACCGATGAAATGAAATGGGTATAATAAACATATAAACATAACATAACCTATGGAAAAAGATACAAGTTTCATAATCATTTCATAAAAGTCATAACCCATGAAAATAAGTGGTTTTATTAAACATCATGTCCTCAAAACATAAACCATTCGGAGAAATAATATGAATGGTACTCTTGAACTATAACAAAGTATGACATCATAGGTGGGGAAGGATTTTGAAAGATCACTTGGAACAAAAATTTTCCTTAAAAATAACTTTTAAAACAAAAAAAAAATTCAAAACCATTTTCATTTAAACCACTTTGAAAACATATAAAGGAATCATGAAAATCATTTAAAATTGTTCTTGAGAAAAATATTCTTTCTTTGTTATAATAGTTTTCTTTTCTTAAAAATTTGTGCAATTTTAAAAGAATAATTTTTATTTTAAACTAAACATATAATAATGTATGGTAAGATTCAAAGAAACAAGGAATTATGAAAGCATAAGAATCCATTCATGCAATATAAGTTAAAATAAAACATTCTTCTCGTACTTTTACCTAAGAAGTCAAAAAGTATTTCGTTTGGAAAATGAAAGAAATATTCTTTTCAAAACTTCGAGTAAAAATTCAAAATGGGTAAAAATTACTTTAAAAATCTATAGAAGAATTATAAAACTTTTTATGAAAACGTTTTTAATAAACATGTGCATGGATAAATATTACCCAATGGATACTTAAAATGAAACAATCCCAAATATGGAAGAGATCGTGAAATCAATTTATAGTCAATAAAATTGCATTCCCCATGTAAAAAAGAAAATTATAAGAATATATAAATATCATAATATTCTAAATAAGATTAATAAAACACATTCATGGGCAGTATATACACCATGTATAGAAAACAAGTAGTGTATGGGGAATGTATCTCACCGAAATAAAGGTTAGAAAAAAATAATCCCTTACCATGTGTCTTGACTCTCTTTATACTCAAACAATCTTCCTATATAATAAATATAATTTTTTTATAAAACATTTATAGAATCATATTATTATATATAATACCACATAAGTTTTTATTATGACCTTATATTACCCATTTGTTAATGATCTTTTGTTATAGATTTACTTCAGATAATATTCACTTTGTTCTTCACATGTGACATAATTTGTTACAACGTTGTTCCTTATACTTATATCATGATTCCAAAATGAAAATAGTTATATAAATATAATTTATATCCATTATATATATATTAAAACAATATATATCATAAATAAGTATGAAATTGAATACACCGTTCATGGAGACGGTAAGCTGTACGTACGCATGAACGTTGTTTCCGTTTTAATTATTGTATTGAAAGAAAGTGTGTAAATTAAATATGTATATGTATATATATATATATAGTTTTTATAGTATCATTATTATATCATATATATCATATATTTTCACTAAACCCATCCTTAATACATTTCATGTGGTTTTTGAACCAATCATATCACTAAGTGGGGGCGGTAGTCCACACTTCCTCAAACGAGATTATCTTATTAACACCAAATGGAAATTAAAAAAAGTTGTGTGTTGTAAAAAGGGAAAATATTAAATAAATAATAGATATTATATATAACATATATATAGAGATATTTTCCATCATTATGACCTTCATGATTAGTGTTAATGGAAAAAAATAAACAATCATTGTCTCGTGAGGTAGTAGTTCGTCGTATACAGAAACAGGATGTTCAATATCCATTAGATGGTGGTCTTTGTAAGTGTAGATCTAAATATTATCATAAAAAAATACTATTATATTTAGGATACTATTTTCTCCATAAAATGATGTAATAAAGAGAGACTAGGGGTAGAGAAGGAAAATAAAGGAAAGGATCTTGAGAGAAGACGTTACCTCCAAATCGGGTAACGCCTTTTGGTTTGTGGAAAAAGGCTTCCTTGAGTTACCTTAATCCCAAGGTAAGTATTCTAGTAGTAAGTTTGGGATTTTTGGGGAATAAATGGGTAGGTTTTGGCCAATTGAAAATGTTTTAGTGGTGTGAATAAAAGAGAACGAGAGGTTCCCTTTTATAAGAGGGGGGAGGGACACTTTTGGAAACTACAAAACTATTAATTTAGTATAAAATGGTTTTAGAATTAAAATTGCTAAAAAGTGATTTATTTATAGGATAATATGTGTATGGGTCTAAATAACCTCAAAAAATGTATTTGTAACAAGTTTAGGTCCCAAAATGAACCTTATTTTATTTATTTAACCCTTAGTTAAACAATTGAACACTTACCGTGAAAACATGTCCTTTCACACTATAGGGTTAATATAGTTACTATAAAATGACAAACGAACACTAATTGGTTTATTTGTTACATATTTTACACTATCCAATTTATGTTTCTGAAATATATATTTTTATGAAATTTTTATCATTTAATAAAATATTATTTATTTTAAAATAACATTTGTCAATTTTGACACTATTTATTACATGACTTTTTATAAAATCCTAACAACAATAGTCCTTCAAAAAAATACATTAACTCATCCCTAAAATTTCATAGTCATCCAAAAAATTCTTTTATTGAATCAACTATCTCAAATAAAATTTCTACTAATATTATTAATATCATTTAATTGATTCTTCCTTTTATAAATCTATTACTACATCATCATTGTGTCACAATTAAATTTATTTATTTCATATATAAAAAATAAAAATAAATTATCATGATGTAGATAAATTTCTTATATTTATAATTAAAATTTATAGTCAAATTAATCTTATGTATAACCCTATATTAAAGATTATTTAGTTATTAATGTTTGAATATAACACTTTTAACTCTCCTTTAAATAAAATATAATAAATGTATTAATATAACACAAGTGGATTAAAGAGGATCATATTTTTGACCTAAGGTTCATTTGGTTCAAAATAAACATATTCAATGAAATTATGACAACTTTTAGGGTAATTTTATATTATTATAATATTATTTTTACCTTTAATTACCCTATTTACCTTTAACCATGGTAAATAAAATTAAAAAGTTACAATTCACCAAAACTTATTTTGATCCTATCTGACTAAATTTTTCATAATGATTACAAGAATTTATATCCTTTTTTGAAATTCAATTTAGAGAAGTGGTAAAATTACATTTACCATTAATCCCACAAATGTAGCTAAAAGGCAGGTAAAAAGACATTAAAAAGGTTCAATGAATTTTTATATATAATTTTATTATAAAAGTGATTCTAATGACCTAAATTGAATTAATATATATATTATTTATATATTTTTACTTTAAAATAAATTTAAATTAAAAAAAAATTATTTAAATTAAAAAGTCAGTTTTTAACTATTATGTTGTATTTTTCACTATTCATCAAAAATTGAAACTTTTCAGAAAAATACCATAAAATCACTCGAATATAATTTTGATATTATGAATTCAAAAATGGTGTATATTTTAACAGATTCAATTTATATTAGTGCATAAAATTAATTTTATTATTTTTCTCAAAAGGAGATAAAAAGTAGTTCCTATAAGAAAATAGTAGTTTTAAACATATAAATACATTACCAAAACGTACATTTTTCATTATCAAAACCATTATAACTAATAATTAAAAAAATTATTACAAGTTTAATATATAGGTTATAAATATATTATTTAAATAATTATAATAGTAAACTGTTGTTTCGCAGAAACTCGGTGTTGGATGTAACGCAAGACAAGTCAGTGTTGCATGTAGTGAAAGATTCCCTTGGTGTTTCATATAACATAATCCAGAACTTAGAGATATTATATAAAAATATCTATATTTATTGTTTTGTGAATTAAAAATATCAAAATACTAAATTAATTTGAAAAAAAATCACAAAATCTCATGGTGTTGCATATTTCATGGGGATTTTAAAGAAAATATTTGAAATAATTCATCGCTGATATTTTTTCTATTCTTAGAGGGTATTTTATACTATCTAAAATCATGGTAGTTTTTATTTATTAATTGTGTAAATTTTATTCTAAAAATAATTTAAATATAAAAGTGATAAAATAGAAAAAATAAAATACTGAAAGAATTAAAAGGTCGATGCCCTACTCTATTAAAGAACAATTTCATCAAAGAAAATAATAATAAGAATATCATCATAAAACAATATCTATGAATCCTGAAGGGGTTTAAGTAATAAAATTTTTGTGTTTATATTTCAAACACTTTCTATTAATTACGAATAATGTTCCTTCATGCATGCATGAGAAGACTATTTTGAATAACTGAGAAGTGAGGCCGACTTGCAAGGTGCAGGTTAAATATTTGACTGGAAGTCAAATATATA
The DNA here is from genome assembly GCA_963277665.1 of Viscum album. NCBI lineage: Eukaryota > Viridiplantae > Streptophyta > Magnoliopsida > Santalales > Viscaceae > Viscum > Viscum album. The sequence goes on along the minus strand of OY728162.1, from coordinate 910,067,423 downwards.
TTAGAAAAATATATATTCTATGATGTTGTTTTATTTAGTATTGTATTTAGTATATGATTCATACTTAATATAGAATTTTTAATCTTTGTTAACTTATGGTTCTAGTCTAAAAATTTACATACATCATTTGTGGGAAGTGCGTGATACTTTCCCATTTTGAGAATTTGATGATACCTGCTCAAAGTTTCCATGAAAATTGTATTGTATTTGTTATCACAAAAAAATATAGTGATAATAAAATTTATATATCAACAAATGTTCAACATGATAAGTATTAGGATCTCACACTAAGGATGAACCTTGTAAAAATCTCTTGTGTGTCGTTAGTGTGCCATATTTTTTTATATGGGTGAGGAAGAATTTAGAGATAGTAGAGCATGTAATTAATCTATCATAGTGGTTTAATTAAAAAGAAAAAAAATTAAATCTAGAACCACTGAGTCACCCCCCCCCCCCCCACACACACACACACACCACCCTAGAGGTTGTCTTGCTAATTTGGGATTTACAAGTGGTATTAGAGAAAACCGAGTTCTGTTGAGATTGTACTCATTCTACTATGAGTCATGTAAAGTTTTAACTTAGTGAATATAAGAGTAGAATTGATTTTTTATGGGAATAAATATCATGGACAGAAGAATCAAGTGTAAACCTATTTTGTTTCATAAGGATTACAAGTTATTTTTACTATTATTATAGGCTTTCCACCTCTTGAAATAGATTCTCCTAATAATTTTATTGAGAAGATAAATATAGAGGGATATGGATTAGAATGAAATATTATCATTATAAAAAAATCATGGGGATCAAAATAGGAAAAAAAATTAGTTCAAAATAGAAAACGCGTACATGGGAACATTGAAGACAAAGGAAGCCAAGAAATGGATTTAGAGAGCCAAATATGAAAATATCATGATGGTTAAAGATGATAATGTTGATGACTATTTTACTATAGTGGAAGAAATATTTTTCCATAATAGAGGATTTAGAGACAAGATGAAAGATTCTATAGTTGTTAAAATTTTAATTAGAAACTTTCCTGGAAAACTTTCTCAAAATGATGTTATTATTGGAGATAGAAAAGATCTTCCATATTATGAGCTTTACAATACTCTTCTTAATTACAAAACATGAAAATCACCATTTTTTAATAAAGAGGCTAAATAGAATTTGTTTTTAAAATATAGTAACAAATTAATGATCAAGGAGGAGAAAAATAATCCCCCTAATAATTCATAATAAGATAATTAGATTGATGAAAATCACAAAAATTTTATGGATTTTATCTCTAAAAATCATAAAATAGTTAATGAAAAATATAATGGAAAACTCTCAATAGAATTTTTTAAGTGTAGAAGAGTTGGAAACTTTTTATATGACATCATAAGGAGAAAAAAGATTGTGAAGTATATTGAGGAAGAAGATATAGAGAATCATAAAATAAGATCTAAAGAAAAATCATTCAAAGAATATAAGAGGTCTAATGAAAAAAGAAGAAAAATACAAATAATAAGGAAGAAAACAATATTAAGAAAAGGTGAAAAATATTTTTCTTCCATAATCAGAGAATCAGAGGTATATTGTGCTATAATTGATACCAATTTCATGAAATAAGTCAAAAAGGTAGATTAAAGCTCAAGTAGTGAAGGAAAATAATGAGTGGAAACTTATATGAAACATATGTTGAGAACTGATCTTGAGGTGTGTCTTGAGAGGAATAATCAACTTAAAAAAGAATTCATAAATCTTAAAAATAAAATTAAAAAAATAAATAAAATTTAATATTAGTTTCATCTTAGAGAAAATGATCACATTTAGGAGATAAAATTAGTTTAAGTGAAAGTTTCTAAGAAAGAAAAAATTATCAAATATCTTGAAAGAAATCATCTTTTGAAGATAAATAACTCAACAACATAGAAAAACTTTGTTTCAAGGATAATGATAATCCTTTTAAAATGGGTTATGACTATAATAAATTAGTATGAGGGAAGGAATAGTCATATCAAACTACTTAGAATGGTTTTCCATAAAATCTTTTAAAATTTGTACCGGTTGTTTATGAAAATTCCAAGTACATTTTAGCTAACAGTGCATGATCTAAGAGTCATTATAGAAAAACATGGGGTGATAAGGAGCACCAAAAAATAGTGTTGGAAGCATATAATGTTGAAGGTAGCTTCAAAACGGAAAAAATGTCAAAATTATGCACGTTCAAGTTGGAGTTTCTCCAAGTTAGTAAGAATAATTTTTTAAACAAAATCAACAGTTTTGTGAAAAAATTGGTTTCAAAGGATAGTGTTTGTGTTATGGTTTCTATATACATTATATGTAGAGACCCAAAGCTTGAAGTACATGGAAATTACATTACTTTTGTGGAAGACTTAATACATAACAAAAATAGACACACAAGGACCATAATAGTTTAGTGTCTTTGGAAACTCCGAATATAAACATCTTATCCTGTTTAAAGATCTTCAACATCTCTCATATCGATCTTCCCCTTTTGTTTTTCTACCTAAAACCTTTATTTATATCCTGTGTAAAAGAAAACATATAAAGGGTGAGATCAAATGCTCAGTAAGGGTATGCATGGATAAAATAAAACAAATCATATACATTTGAGCTTAAAAACATGAACATAATGTTTAAACATCAAAATCTTGAGCAATGACATAAAACATGGAAGTACGTAAGGCATAGATCATAAAAAAACATTAAGCATGATAAAATAGAATGGGATTAAAACATGTAATTGTGGAAACCATTCAGCACATGTCATGATTTCCATAGTAGCCAAGGCATTGCTGCCAAGACCATCTTAGTGGACAAAGTCCCTTTCTGAATCAAGTTCAGTCCTCGTTTCAATCCTGTAACACTGAACTGGATTAACTTTCCATTCCAGCCATGTCTATCTCATGAGATATAAATCTTTACCCAATTCATTGGAGGTAGATATAGGTCCCACCCATCTCATAATGAAATCATTCTTACTTGTGCCACAAAACAAACATACATCATTCATAATAACCCAATAAATAAAATGGGTTTCATAAACATCATCCCATCATCACACAATCCATATAAAAGAAATGGATTTCATAATAAGAAAAGTTAAAACATGTAAATCATATATACATTATACTTGAAACATACACGTATGAAATAATGTCATCTTAGATGGAAAATGGTTTTGATAAAACACTTGAAATTAATTCTTGAGGAAAATATCCTTTCTTCTTAAAAATCATTCTCTTTTTACAAAATGTCATGCAATTTTAAAAGAAAATGATTTTGTTGAAAATATTCATGAAATATTTTGGAGGAAGATTCATGAAAATAAGGCTTTATAAAACCGTAAAAATCCGTTCGTGCCGTATAAGTTAAAAAAACATTATTCTCGTACTTTTGCCGGAAAAGTCAAAAAGTACCTTGTAACGTAAAAAAAAGAAAGATTCGTTACATACCATGTAGTAAAAGTTAAGAATGGTTAAAAAGGAATTTAAACATACATGAAAACACTTTTATAAAAAATGTACATGGATGATAGAAATATCCCCAGTAAATACTTACGAATAAGCAATCTCGGATAAAAATGAGATTTGCAGAATTATTCCTTACCTTAGGTCCGATATGCTTCGTACGTATCCAAACCTCCTGTATAATGATTTAAACAATGTCATTGACTTATTAAAGAATAATATTCATTGTTATTATATCATATATGGTTCACTTATGACTTTATATTACCCGTTCTTTTGTAAATTCCATGTTAAAGAGTGTTTTGGGTAAAATCGTTTCATTTGCCGTCCGTGTTTTGACTTGTAATTATTCATATGATTACATAGATCATGATTACTTAATTACAGAATATAAAACATGATTTATATATAATATATATTCAGAATATACATATATATAATAGATCGATAAATAGAAAGAAATACACCATTCATGGAGACGGTAGGTCGTACGTACGCATGAACGCTGTTTTCGTTTCCTTATTGAGTTGAATGGAATAAAGTAGATGACATAAATATATATATATAAATAAATACAGTAGCTTTATAATGTCATATATTTAATTATTATTGCTTATATATACTATATAATCATTCTTAAATTGTTAACATGGAGAATGAATCTCATCGCGTCGTAGAGACGGTAGTTCGTACGTACGCACGAGCGATGATATCGTTTCCATAATTATTGAATTGAATTGGAGTGGATGATACAATATATCAGAATCATTATGATTTTATAATAACTATGTATAGTTATTCTTTACACCATAATACCCATCCATGTAAGGTGTTGGTGGAAAAACAGATTACACCACGGCGTGGAGACGGTATTCCGTACGTACGCACGCGCGGTGATTTTGTTTTCCGTAGGATGGATAGAAGGTGAAATGGGGTTGTTTCATATTTATAATAAAATATCAGTATATTTTTTATACTGATATTATTACTTTATAATGAAACAACTAAATAAGAAGAAGTTGAAGAAGAAAGAAGTTTGAAAGAATCGGTAGAAGAAATTACCTCTTCTTCGATACGCCTCTTTGAAACCTCCTCTTAGGGCACTAAGATTTGTCTTTGAAGTATACCAGGACCTCTAGGATGTTTCTAGGGAAGGGGAGAAGAGAATTTGGCAGGGGTTGGCCGAGCTTGAAGGCTCAAAGTGGTGTGAGGAAGAGAGGGAGGAGGTGCCCTTTTATAAGGGAGGAGAGGGGCACCTTTGGAATTCTTAGAAATATTAATTTATAATAAATATAACCCCACTTAAAAACCTCCAAAAATGACTCATATTCAAAGATTAGATGATATAGGGTTGTAATCGCATCAAATAATAAAATTTAGACATGTTTGGATCTTATTTTACACCTTATCATTTTGATTTATCCTTATTTAATCTATTTAAGTTTATTTGTGGTAATAAAATTCTAAATTTTAAATTATAACAAATAATTACTTATTTGTTTTGAATTTTCCATAATTTGTTACTTTATAACATTATAGACCATATAAATTTTAAATTTATAATTTTTAAAAAAAAAAATTATTTTTAAAAAATTTTATAATATGTTATTTTTATAAAATAACAATAGTGTCAATTTTGACACTATTCATTTATATGAATTTAAATTAAATATATACAGAAGATATGTTCGAAATAAAAGCTTTAATATATTTATAAAAGGCCATATGTATCTAGAAAATTAGTGGAGAACATTAAATAGTTCATATAATATTTATTTTATTATTTTTAAAACCATTAATTTGGTTTATCTCTTAATAAAATAATTACTACAACATTTTTGTATAATTATTTAATATACTTATATGTAGCATAAATATTAAAAATTAAATCCTATGATTAAGATAAATCTATTAACTTTCAGAATAATACTTTTACTCGAATTTATCATCTTAAAATCACAATAGTTAAATTTTTATATTTATTAAATTATGAAGCTGACAACTTTGGAATCATTTAAAATAAAATAATATAAGTGTCATAATTGCTTGTATAAGACTGAAAATGGTCAAATATTCGACCATTGGATGATTATAGTTTAACTTTACATGACCAATAAGTTTTGGTTAGGGTTTTGTGCCTTTTATGGTCACTATTAGTTTAATAAAAACTATATTCTTGATTTTTCACTAGATAAATAATTTATGCATCACTATTGTGTCACAATTAATGATAATTATTTAATACCAAAAATTATAAATAAATTCTCATGATTTAGATAATTTTTTAAGCTTTCTGGAGACTATTAATGTTTGAAGTTTCATGAAGTTTATCACTAACTTAAAATTATTATACTTATAGTATTTAAGAGAGTGACATGTTGTCACTTTCTTTGGTTTTAATAATAATTAAATTATTTTCATGGAAAAAAGTCCATTAAATGATTCTAATCCAACCCTTAGGTGATATGGGTCGACTTTTAGTCATCCCATAGTATTTTTCCAAGTGTTAGGGTAATTTTATAATCTTATATTTACCCTTAATTACATGATTTACCTTTAACTATGGTAAATAAAATCTACCGTAGTTACTATTCACAATGCCCAAAAATAAAAAGTTGCTTATCAACATAATTTGGACCCACTGATTCCAAATATGGAATCCATTTTTCCAAATTCAATACACAAAAGTTTCAGAAATTAAATTAAAATTAATCCCGTTGTCGAAAGAAAACAGGATTTTCTTTAAAACATTGCAAAAGATTGAATTGATTTAACCTACAAATTCAAGGTAAAATCAATGATAATGACATACATTACATTAAATGGTAAAAATATATTCTATTTATACTTTAAAACCATTCAATATTATAATTTAACCACATAATATATTACGATGAAAAAAGTTGTTTTTAATTAAAATATAGCGTGTTTTTACTATTCATTAAAATATGAAAGTTATCAGAATAAAATGAAAAATTTATCCAAAGTAAATTTTTATTTCATGATTCCAAAGAATATTTTTATTTTTTCAAATGTAACTTATAAAAATTTCAAAAACTAGATTTAAATTGGGTGTGCCATCAAAAGGTGGCAAAACTGTATTTTTTGAAAAATACTTATTTTACCCGAAAAAATTATTTTGTTCTTATACCATGTTCTATAAAATGTGTAATATGAATAATAATGTTATAAAATTAAAAATTTAGTTAATACTATTCATAACGGCTAGTTCATAACAATATTATAATAATATATTGTTGTTTAGTAAAACCCGGTATTGTGTACAAAACACGCTATCAGGGAAGGTCGTGATTGGGTGTAATGCAAGCCAAGTCAGGGTTGCATGTAGTGCAAGAATCCTTCATTGTTTCATATAAAATAATCCAACCATATTTTATTTATACATTTGTTATATATATATATATATAAACACACTCAATGTTGCGTAGAATGACTATTATAAAACGAACTTGAAATTGTGTGTAAAACGATCCAAGAATAGCGTTGCATATACTGCAAGCTAATACGGTGTTGCGTATAGTACAAGCTAAACTTGGTGTGGTGTATAATAGAATACATCAATGAAATTAAAAGAATATGTTTCATAAAATCTCGGGGTGTTACATTATAAATATGTTTTATGGTCCAACATGTCACTTCCATTGAACTATATAATTCTATAATTAAGTAAGTTCTACTCAAAAAATAGAATCAGTAGAGATTTTAGGAAATAGAATGTGATGGGAATATCTCTTGTGGGGAATGTCCAGAATGGATTTGATTACCTTGAGGAGATATATGGAATATCTGACCCTAAAGATAACTATATATAAAAATTTATGACTATTAATCTAGGTTAACAATAATATATTTCAAGGGGAAAGAAGACACCATATAAAAAATAATAGAAAAATTATTGATTGTGGAGGTAGCTCACAAGTCTAGTAATCGGAGAATTCCATGGATCCTTGACAATGGGTCACATCACACATTTTAGTTGATACCAATGTGTTGGAAAATATTAAAGATCATGATGGTGGTATTTTAACAATCTTTAATGTGATATCCCTGAAGACCAAGGGTATTGGATCAGCTAAAATTGAGCATTGTGGGATAAACTCATAGAATGTTTTGTTTATTGGTGGACTCAAGATTAATTTATTGAGTGTTATCTATCCATGTGATAAGGGTAATGAGGTGATATTGGAGGTAAAATCCTCATTAAGAGTATTAAATATGGGAGACTCATTAAAATTTAGAACAAACTTGTATGAATTTATTTTAGATATGAGATATAAGAAATTCATTTTATCTCAGTTCTAAATAAGAAAATAATATTAAACAAAGAAGAAATTTCTACCTTGTATTGAATAAATTGACAAAATTTCATAAGGGAATGGTGTATTATGTCTCATCCTAGATTCCACTTAAATAATTCCCAGATTCGAAGGGCCACATGGCCTAAGTTGCACCTCCCCATATTCTAGAGGATGCCGAATAGAAGCGTGGGTATGATGTGGCACAATGTGGAGACTATACCCTCTTAGTCGGACTATCACAATAGTGAAATAGATATATAAATAGCATAATAAAAATAAACAACTTAAAACTGGATGTGGAAGGTAACACATACAAATGGAATAAATAACCAATGACTATAATATCCAGTATCATATACAAAATGATGATATGTCATATCTATAACAGAAAAGGAATAAGAAAGCATGATCTAAAATATCTATATTCAAAAGGGGTAAAAGACCAAAAGGATATATTTAAAAACATCATGGGCCTCATCCTGGTCTTGTACTTCCCTACTCCCATGCTATAACTGAATCAAGCATCAACCAATGGGTACTTTCCCCTATACCTACTTTCATCCACATAATCTTCTCGGGTACCATCAATGGCCTAGATAGGGTGTGAGATAAACTCAATAATTAACCACCAATGGTGTGTATAAATATCTAATCAGTGTATAGAATATAGCAATGTGTAGAAAATAATGAAAAGTAATGAATAAATTATAAAGGGTCAGTTCTATTTATAGAAGGACACCAGTCTGACAATATCTACTTCGTCCTAAGATGACTGGACTCTGAACAAGTAACCATATGTATACGCATATATGGACTTTATAAGTAGTGATGTCTACAACCACATATTTTTGTACTACAACTATCCTATACCTAAGGCCTAAATCATACATCTATTAGTTGTATAATTATTCTCATGAGTATCATGTGTCACAATTCTCTGTATCACAAGAGTAGAGGACTCCATGCCCAGTATCATATTTGTAAGGGTCGACATGCCCAGTATCATATCAATAGATTCATAATTCTGATGTATCACAGTAAGGTTCTTCATTCCCAGTGTCATAATTATAAGGTATCCATGCTCAGTATCATATCAATAAGGTCACCATGCTCATATCATATCAATATGGTCATCATGCTTGTATCATATTAATAGGGTCACCATGCCAGTATCATATCACTATGGTCACTATGCATGTATCATATCCCTAGGGTTTACTTACCTATATCACAACTCTAGGGTCTCCATTTCCATGAAATACAATTAATTAGGTTTTTCAGGACCATGAAACACAATTAATAAAGTGTCGACATGCCCGTATATCAAATTAATAAAATGGATTTAATGCCCATGCATAATAATTAAGAAGGAAAATCTTTCCCATATAATATAAATCATAGGGGTCACAATTCCAACATTATATCAGTAGGGTCTACAGGACTAGTTATATCAATTATAAACAATCCAGTTCTTTATTCAAATTCAAAAGGTAATTCATAACTCATTTACATTCATTAATAACAAAGGCGTAACAACTGTTTCATTTAATTAGTGCCTTGTTCATAACACTCACCTATAATCAATTAAATATAGATGTATTAGTGTTTTATTCATGCCAAACAACTACATTCATTCACTATCAAATCAGGATATCACCATTTATAAGTAAAACCAAACACACTAACAGGTGTTTTGGATATATAGCCATGAAATCCAATTATGCATATAAATATCACACCCATAGGGGTGTCATACATTGATGTTGATGAGCTCACATGTGTCTTGGGATATAATAAGGTCATTAGGTTCCTAAAGAGGGTAACTAATTTAAGATAGATTCATTTTAGGGAAAACACATAGAGAAACCAACATGAAACATGCAACACATATTATAAAACATCATGAATTAAAGGGGTAAATACTAGACCACCTACATTATGTATGTAGAAGATCACTTGTCGAGTATTAGCCTCTGTTTTGGTCCATATCATAAGAAGATAGAAAAACCGATAAGTACCCTAAAAATAGGGCATATGATCCTATACATAAATAATTATCTCGAGAGAAATAGAAATTAAGAGAGGGCATAATACAAATAAAGATCTTACCAATGTGTATCCAATGAGATGAATAGAGATCAAATCAAAGTACTGATTGGAATGTTATCAAATAACTTATCTTTAGGATTCCATGGAACTAAAAGGGAGTAAAAGATATGGCCATGTCTAGACAATAAGGAAAAAAGAGAGAAGGGTTAAAATTATAAGTCATCAAGGGAAACTTGTAATTCTACCCAAAAATTATAGGTCACACAATTTGGCCACATGGTTGGACAAACCATGCACCAACCATATGAAAGCCACTGTCCCAAAAGAGTACCTACATAGTTCATTTTCATAGTTTGACTAACCATTCACAAATTGTGTGACTTTTCTCTTCTAAAATATGCAAACAATCTGCATGACTGTGTAGCCATGGGACCATGGTTAGGGAAAACCATGCGCACTGATCTTCACTTTGAAGTTCCCTTGCACTATTAGGAGAAACCATGTGGTCTGGGAGGTACATTTTCTACTAACCATGTGGCCTAGTGATTTCTTCAAAAAAATAGGGATTTAGGCTCCAAAAAATCCTTGAACACCCTTATTTCCTATATAGATTCACTAGGCATCTATTTTAGTACAAAACCAATGAATTAGACTAAAATTTAAAAGGGAAAATACCTCATATAAAAACCAAGTTCTTGTAGTTTACCCCCTTTAAAGGAACTCATCCCAAAGTTTCCCTTCTAAGGGTGGTGAAACACTATATGAGAAAATCTCCATCCTCTTATCATGTATGTCAGCTTCCCACTCCCATGTCATATCTTGTACCCAGCCATACTACCATAGAACCTGTACTAAAGGGACATATCATCCTTAGATATCCTTAATGATATGATCAATGATGTGAAAATGATACTCCTCAAAAGAAGCATCATCATATATCTCAACATCCTTATGATCAAAAGTATAAGACATGTAGGCATGATAACAGTGAAGCTATGAGACATCGAAGACAACGTGCTTGGAATAATACTTATGATTTAATAGCAACTGATAGGCTACCAGCCTGACTCTATCCAAAATATAAAAAGGCTCAACAAAGCATGGTGATAGCCTCCCTTTCCTCTATATATGTCTATGTCCAGTCTAGGAGATACCTGTAAGAAAAATCGATACTTATCCTCAAACTCTGTAGACCGTTGATGGATATCGACATACAATTTATTTCTAGACTAAGTGGTAGACAAATATTTCTTAATAAGATGAACCTTATTTAAAGTCTCTTGAACAATACAGGGACCCAGTAGTGTTACCACACCCCCCTCTAACCAGCACAGGGGTGGATGGTATGCCATACAATATAGGGCCGCATAAGGGTCCATCTGTATCATCACCTAATAGTTTTTATTGTAGGAAAAATCGATGAGAGGGATGAGATTTTCCAAAGAACCACTAAAATCAAGGATTATTACTCATATAATGACCTCTGACACCTATATAGTCCTTTCTAGTTGACATCAGTCTGAGGGTGAAAAGTTGTGCTCATAAGTACTTGTGTACCCATTACATTTTGTAAACCCTGTTAGAACCTCAATGTGAAATGAGAATCCCAATATGAAATGATAGTATGAGGTACCCCATGTCCCTCTAATCATACAGACATATAATCTTCCCATCTCATAAACTGAGGAATTATATTTTATAGGAATTGGTATACTTTAGTCAATCTATCTATGACTACCCAAATTGTGTTTCTACCTCAAGGCGACCTTGGAAATCTGATGAAAAAAATCCATCACAACATCTTCCCATTTCCATTCCGGGACCAGTAACGACTATAATAGGAAATCAGGCCATTGTTGTACCTCATTCACCTACTGACAAGTGGAACACCTAGTAGTAAAACCCACTATCTAACTCTTCATCCCTAGCCACCAATATCGTTGTTACGTATCATGATACATCTTAGAGATACCTGGTTGAACTACCAACAAAGAAGAATGTGACTCTCAAATCAACTCATCTCCCATATCTGTGGGAATCTAGATACACCCATGTATACATAGGATGACTTTATCATCGATAAACCAATCTAGAGGTGATTCCTCTCCATAAATTCTCTATCATAGGACCAATACTTTAGGATCTAAGAACTACTTCATCTTCACTTTCTCCATAAGTGAAGAGGCCACTAATAATGAAGAAATTATAGGCTTCCCGTGATAGTATTGAGACACTATGCGCATCTCAAAAAATAGGTTCATGAGATGACACTCACTACTAGACTCCTGAACTTCATGTTTTTGAGTCCTCTTGCTTAGATCATCGGTAATAAGATTACTCTTCCCAAGTGTATAGGAAAACTTGAATTCAAAGGGATATAAGTACTCAACCCATCTTTTCTATTTAAGATTAATTTAACATTGCATGAAAATATACTTGATTAATTTTTAGTCCATAAACACCACAAAATTCTCCCCTAATAGGTGATGCATCCAAAAACATGAGGCACGAACAACAGATGCTGACTCAAGATCATGCATCAAGTAATTCTTCTCATGAGTCCTCGGCTATTGTGACTCGTACACAATGAATATATCTTCCTACATCATAAATAATCATATTCGAATACCTGATTCATCATAATATATAGTATAGTTTTTGACCAGATCCTATAGAATTAGGATTGGCACTATATTCAATCTCCCTTTTAGCTATTGAAACGCAAGATTGCAGGCTTATGACCATATAAACTTCAAATAAATCTTATTAAATCCACAAAGAGGTGTTTCTGTTTATTATAAGACTTATATAAAGTGCCTGTAATAACCATCTATCCCCAAGAAACTCCATATGTCAAAGAAATTCTTGGTTTGTTCCCAGGTAACCACAACACTCCCATTCTTTGGGTCAACTGATACTCCTACCAATGAGATGATATAACCCAATAAGTGAAACTTTTAGATCCAGAATTGATATTTTTTATCTTAGTATATTGTTTTTTCCCTCTCAGAGTATTCAAAATGATCTCAAGATTATTGGGACGCTAAATTTTAGTATGAGAACACACTAAGATGTCATCTATGAATTTTTTAAAAAATATATCTATATAGGGATGGAAAACTCTATTAATAAAATAAATAAATACCATTGGAACATTATTAATATTGAATGGAATAACTAGGTACTCATATAAGTCTTACTAACTATGGAAATCCATATGTGGAACAGCTGTAGGTCAAACCTACACCTAATGATAACCTGATCTTAGATCAATCTTCAAAAACACTCTCTCTCCTCTGATCTAGTCGAAGATATCATATTTAAGAGGTAAGGGATATTGTTTCTTCACATTAACCTTGTTAAAATTCTATTAATCAACAAAAATCATAAGGTTTTTGTACACATTTTTGGAGAAAAGGATAGGTTATCCCTAGGTCGAAGTATTGGGTCATATAAAACCCTTAGACTCAAAACACTCTAACTGCCTCCTGATATCCTGTAACTAGGTAGTATCCATCAAGTAATGAGGAATGAATACTATTACAGCTCTAGTAACTAACTCAATAGTAAACTCTCCCTCTCTAAAGAGGTATTCCTGAAAATTTTTCAAGATAAACATACCTGAATTGATTGATTACAGGAGGTAATTTAGTCTGATGTGACCCTTCATTTTCCATGTAAAGGCTAGAAGTTTGGGTGTTCACTCCATCTAGACCAAGATTTTATAGCCTATATATACTTTACTGGATATCCCACTTTCCCTTTTGAATATACGCACTACACTATGGTGATGTAAACAACACCCTACGGTGATAATAATACACAAAGGCGTGATAGGAGACCAATAATTCCATCCCAGGATTGACATAAAAGACCGTCATCTCAAGGAAGAGAATTTCCCATAAGAAATGATGGCTGACTACATTAAGAGGGTAGTCCTCATACTAGATTATGCTCTCTAAACGTATACCCAAAGGAGTATCAAGCATCATAACATCATAAAATTACTCAATATAAAGTCTAAGGATCTCCACGATTGATAAAGAGATGAAGGAGTGTGATGCACCGATATTGAATAAGGTAGAAACTATAGTAGAGGCTATTAGAATAGTACCTCAAATAGTATATGTCTTAATGTCCTTCTCCTCTAGTATAGGCTACACTGAATAAATATTGCCTCATACATGGCCTTATGCTATATCCATACTACCTAGAGTAGGTATGCTCTGTTGGAATTGTATATCGGAATCTTGGATGCCTTTTCCATGGCCTCATCATCTTCCTGTGTGGCCAATATTACTCTATCCACCTACTTGGTGAGGTGTTACTAATTATTCTCCTAAAAGTGGAGCTAGTAAGGATTCTCTACCACTAAGAATGGAAGGGATGATCCTATAGAAATGATGATTATGTCTTAATCTATCATAGCCTCAACACTTGATGCTGTCTTTAAGAAATCAAGGATTCTAATGCCTAGGATTCTCACACTGGTGACAAGCCATGTTACTTTCAATGGGTATCAACTGGCTTCTACTGCTCACACACAAAGTCACAAAGTGTCACTTTTGACCACTAGTCGAACCAATAACTTTTCTTGGTTCTAAACTACCCTGTCTCACACCATATTCTTCCCTAAGATTATATTTGGTGATAAAATATAGGTTCACTATATGAGATATGGTATTAAAATAGAAAACATTCACCTAAGAACAAATAGGATGCCTAATCTCGTCATCATATCGTCTTGATTTCCTTGGATCATCAGTGTTATAGATATCTTTAATTCATGGAAGCTCTTTTAAAGGAGATGAGTAGTATATAACTATCATATAATACTACTACTAGTTAATGAACAACCTAGAATGATCATATCTTAGGGTCTCAGGGAAACAATATTCATAGAAGCTCAACTAGAAATCCGTCCAAATCACTTTGTGATATTGACCTTCTTGATTCAGAATATCCCACCAGCATTTGGTGGATCCATGAAGTATATTATAAGTGAGTATCACTATCCCATCAGGATATGTATCATGATTCTCAAATATAGACATAACTATCTCAAGCCATAACTTCTCAGCATGGGGGGCCACCATCCCTTGAAAAAGTCGGTGGATGATGCTTCTTGAACTCCCACGTAAGATCACTCATATCAAGGGCAGGTTGAAGAGCTCCATGTATCATCTTTATAATCCATAGAAAATACCATTGAAATAGTTCATAATAACCCACATCTTGGATAAAATGAGGTTCCATAGTTGGCACTAGTATAGGTATCACTGGTGGATCAGGGCCCACCACATCTGAAGTATGGTCATCACCACCCTCTAGGAGAGTTACTAGAGGACACCATGGTAGCATAGCTCTAGAAATTCCAAATTCACACCTCATATAGGTTTGATCATGGTATAGATCAGAGATACGTGTATAGGATATGTAAAACCCAACCTATTTAATAATCACACCACTTTTCTTGCACATAGATCCAAGTCTAAATGATAAGAACATTTATATAGAACACAAGAGATGCTAACTACTGTCCACTACTAAGGTTGGTTCTGGGTCAAGCTCAGTGTTTTACTATATGGGACTTGGTATAAAAATTTTTAATTTAAATTTATAGTGTAAAAAATCCTTTAAATAGAAATTGGAATCCCTATTTTTATGGTGACCATTTCATTTTAGATTTTATTTTCATCAAATATGATTTACATTTATAAAATTTATCTTTTAAATCTTGAAATGTATAGATCATCACTTCAAATTTACAAGGGACCATACACCTCATAAACATAATTGTGGCATAAATTTAAGTACAACAACACATTTATCAAGTCCTGCATGAAGTGTTGTCACATTTCATAGATATAGAAATAAAGAACCACAACATACTGCGGGGAATCCATGCAGTAACCTAAACATGACATGGAATAATACATGACATATAAATCCTATAAGGTGCCTAAAATGATGAATTTACATGCTTAGTTTCCAGGTCATTCCAAGGATAAATTATAAACCACAATCATAATAATAAATATAACACATCATGTGTGTCGCCCAATGGTGGAATCAAATGAACTCTAATAATTAGAATACAGAGCAGCATGTCCCATCCCTGGTAATTTGCCCTTTCCCTATATGTGGGTTAGTTACTCCCATGCACATATCATTACCAAATCCAGATACATTCCTAATATCCAATTTAATATTCCCAAACAATAAGAAAAAATAAAAGAAAAAGTGTATCTCGTAACACTTTTTGATGTCCCGACCCATATTCCACATAAATGATGCCCCGAACCAGTGGGCCACATGGCCTCAAGTGAACCTCCCTATACACTATAGGATGTTTAATAGAAACAAGGGTATGAGGTTGTATAGTGAAGGGACTATACCATCTTGATAAATATATCATAGTGGTGAAATAGATAAATAAATTACAAAAGAAAAATAAATAACTGAAAATTGGAAGTGAAAGGTAAATCATATAAATGGAATAAACAACTAATAAAAATAATATCCAGTATCATATACAAAATGTTGATATGTTATATATCTAATAAAAAAGGAATAGAAAATAATGATATACAATACATGTATCGAAATCGGTAAAAATACCGAAAAGTTGTCTCCAATAACATAATGGGCCTCAACCCGGTTATGTGTTTTCCCGCTCCCATGCTATATCCAAATCAATCATAACCCAGTGGGTACTTTCTCCTATCCCAACCAACATCAACATAATCTACCCATGTACCATCAGCATTCCAGATAGAGTGTGACATAAGCATAGTATGCCTCCACCAATGGTGTCTATAAAGATCCAGTCCATGCATATAATATGGTTGTGTACAGGTAATAATGAAAAGTAGTAAATAAAATATAAAGAGTAGGCACTGGTTCCTAAAGGGAACCAGAATGAAAGTACCTTCTTCGTCCTAAGAAATATAGTCTCTGAACAAGTAACTATATGTAAACACATATATCTACTATATAAGTAGTAACATCTAAAACCATATATGTGGATACTACCACTAGACTGTACTCAAGGCATAACTTATACATCCATAAGTTGTAGCATGAGTCTCATGATAATAATGGGTTGCAATGCCCGGTATCACAAGAGTAGGGGATGTAATTCTTAGTATCATATCCATAAGGGTATCCATGCCTATAATCATATCAATAGGGTCCCTATGCCTATGTATCATAGTAAGGGTAATCATGCCCAGTATCAAAATTATAAGGTCTCTATGCCCAGTATCATATCAAGAATGTCTCCATGCCCATATCATATCAACAAGGCCACCATGCTTGTGTCAAATAAATAGGGTCTTCATGCCCATATCATATCACTAAAGTCTCCATACCCATATCATATCACTAGGGTCTCCATACCCATTTCATAATTGTGGCATCACCATGATCATGAATTATAATTAATAAGGGTCTCCATGCCCATGCATCACAATTAATAAAGGGTCTTCATTCCCATATATCACATTAATAGAACAGACACCATGCCCATACAAAACAATTAAAAAGGGAATTCTTGACCCAATAATACAAATCATAGGGTTCTTCATGCCCAAATTATAACAAAAGAGTCTTTGTGCCTAGTTATATCAATTATAAATAGTCAAGGGCTTTAATAAAAGCCAATAGGAAATTTATAACTCATTTAAATTCATTAATAACAAGGGTGTAACCATTGTTACATTTAATTAGGTATCACCACCAATAAATTAACGATATATGGATGAGTGTTTTATCTATGCCACACCAATATGTCCATTCATTATTAAATCATGATATCACTATTTATAAGTAAAACTAAACACACTGATATGTGTTTTGGCTATATGACCACAAAATCCAAGTAGTCATATATAGGGAACACCCATAGGGGTGGAATACATTGAAGTTAATGACCTCACATATGTTTTGGGATCTAATAAGGTCATTTGGTTCCAAAATAGGAAAACCAATTTAAGACAAATTCATTTTAGGGGCAATGCATAGGGAAACCAGTGTGTGGAACATAACACATACTACAGAACATCATGATTTTGAGAGATAAATATTGTACTACCTACCTAATGCTTGTAGAGAATAACTCATCCAGTATAAACCTTTAGTTTGTTCTAGATTAGGATAGAATAGAAAAATATACAAACACCCTGAAAATAGGACATATGAGGCTACCCCTAAATAACTCTGTTGAGAGAGAGAGAAATGAGGAAAGGCATAAGATGAATTAAGATCTTACTGGAATATATCCAATGAGATCAAAGGAGATCTAATCAAAGTACGAATCATAAATTTATCCATGAACCTATCTTTATCCTTCCATGGAACCTAAATGGAGGAGGGGAGTTGGACACAGCTAACAAATATGTAAATAAGATAGAAGGATTAAAATTATAATCCATTAAGAGAAAATGGTAATTTCACCAAAAATTCTTGGGTCACACGGTTTGACTAATCGTGTTCAAATAGTGTGATTATTCTCTTCTATAATTTTCAGATAATCTACACAGTCATGCAGCCATGGGTGCACAGTTAGGGAAAATTGTGCATCCATATCTACCCTCTAAAATTCCTTTCACTATGACGATAAAATGTGTGGGATAGGATGCACAGTTTCTACTAATCATGCACCCCAGTGATTTCTTCCAAAAATTGGGGCTCTGGTCTTTGAATAATCCCCATACACCCTAGCTTCTTCTATATCTTCACTAGGTGCCCATTTTAGGTCAAAACAAAATAACTAGATCGAAAATTAAAGGTTTCAAACCTCAAAAAAAACAAGTCTCTTACATGGTGTGTGAGATCTACCCCATTTTAGCAAAGATAGATATTTAATTTTTATATATTTATATGAGTATAATATAGTTCATATAAAGCATAAAATATTGGAGATAAAATCAAATAGACCACTTGAGTTGATTCAATCAGATATTTATAGACCCATGAGAAACTCAGAAAGTAGAGTTGAAATATATTTAATTATATTTATAGATTACTATACAGGAATGATAATGGTTTTTATATAAAACATAAGTCACAAGTAGGGGAAATATTTAAAATCGTCAGAATATAATTTCAAATGGATCTTCATGTTCAAATCAAAAAGTTGAAGATGGATAATGGGTAGGAGTTTACCAGGATTGAATTTTAATATTATCTTTCTAAATAATAAATTGATCACCAATATAGAACCCCCTACACTACTCATAAAAATGGGTTTGATGAATGAGAGAACAAAATCATTATGTAAAATGGAAAGAAATTGCTAGATTAGTTTGAAAGGTTATAATTTTTTTGGAGGGAAGGTTTTTGAACAGATGTACATATTCAGAACTAGTTTTTTTATAACAAATTAAAATATAGCCTCATATGAAATATGGTATAAACTATTTTAGAGTCTTTTGTGGCCCTATAATCATTCAAATTATAAAATTTAAATAGTTAAAGTTCGATGAGAAATTTGAGGAGGGTATTTTAATGGATATCTATCATATAGAAAAGACAATAGATGGAATAATAAAAGTCTTCATAGAGTGTTTCACTATTATGATGTGAAAATAATTAATAAAAACCCCAAAATAGTGTTTTATAAGTAGTAGAGTTTGAGTTTTATGTTGAATAAAGTGAGTATATTTCTGAGAAAAACAATAATGAACAGTCTAGAAATCAACCAAAAAATTCTTAATTAACTAAAAATGACTCGTGATGAATAGGGGTATGATGACGGAAAAAAATTGATGTGAAAAAGTCTTGAAAAACATGTTGAGATAGATAATATCATATAAGTCATTTGGAACATGTTTGATTTAAAATAAGTATGATATGTCACAACAAGACAACGTTACTCACTTAAATAGAACAATAATTAGTGGCTGGAGCTATCAAGAATGATGAGTGGATTGGATCTATGAATAAGTATCCAAAATAAATATAAAATAATCCCACTAACTAACTTGTTCCTAGAATAAATTATAAGAATTTAATTTTAACCAAGTGTGGATTCAGGAATAAATTAAATGATAATGGGGAAGTAATGAGGAATAAATATAGACTAGTTTAAAAGGGATACTCTGAAGTTAAATGTGTTTATTTGTAGAGAAATTTACTTTGGTTGAAAGCCTATAGGCTATCATAATATTACTAGTAGTTACAACTCAGAGGTGGAATAAAATTCACCAAATATATTTCAACTCTACCCTATTAAATGGTGATCTAGACGAGGAGGTTCATATTGAGAACCCTAAGTTACTTTTACTTGATAATGATGTCTCAATGGTGTGAAAATTTAAAAAATCACTATATGGGTTAAAATAGGCCCTAGGGGCCTGGTATTCAATGTTAGACACCAGTTTGAATGACTTAGAATTTAAAAAAATGGAAATTGGATGGAAACTTATATAAAAAATAAGTGAAATTAAGCACCCTCATTGTAATTTTTTATATTATTGTAATCATTTTTTAAGGTTATTAGGATAGTGTATGAAAATAATTTTCTAAGAAAATTATGGAAAACTTTCACATGTCCATGCTGGGTGAGCTAAGATATTTCATGGGATTACAAGTGATGTGTATAGAAAACTTTATTTTATTATCCTAATATAAATTTTCTAAATAATTATTGAAGAATTTTGAGATGAGGGACTCTAAACCTGAGTCTACACTAACAATTTGGACTGAAACTATCCAAAGATGTTTAAGGTAAAAGTTTGGATCCATAGATGTTTCTAAAGATGATTTGGATCCTTCTATACCTCATAGTAATTATACATGATATGGTATTTATTGTGAGTCTATGTTCTATGTATCAAATTAATCCAAAATAATATTATCTTATGAACACCAAAAGTGTTATGAAGTACATAAAACGGATATAAAATTATGGAGTACAAGATAATATAAAACCTAAATCTGTGAGCTTATATATATACTTATTGGGTAGGAGGCTATGATTATAAAATTCCCACTTCAGGAGAAAATTATCTATTAGAATAAATATGTGTGAGTTTATTGGTCCTACTAGGTTACATACCCTAAGATGGGGGCGAATTGGGGTATTAAATATTGACTAACCCATTTATATCTTCATTCATTGTTAAAATAACTCTCTTCTATCTTATTTTTATGAAAGTGATTAAAAATTTTTTAAAAAGAATAGGACACACCAATTTTACTTGGTCCACCTTCATTAGGTTAAATCCAAGGAGAATGAAAAAGAAATATAATGATAGACCAATCCCCCTAAAGTTCATTGTCTTTATAATGTTTGGAGTAGACCCATTTTCCCTCTTGGTTCACTAACAGTCACATTTGGAAAGAAGACTACTCTCTCAAATGAAGTATTTTCATCTCTCCTTTATAATATTCTTCTATTGATTACTTGAATCAAAAAAAAATTACACCCCATTTGGTGCATCAGGAAGCTCAAATTTTAACCACATGATGAATATAAATTTACCGTAGATTTTTTTATGAAATAGATTTAGTTCTGTGAAACTTTCCATTTTCACTTAAACTTTTCAAAAAATTCTTGAAACTTCTCCAAATTCCACGAAACATTTATTTTTTATGATGTAACTCTAACTTTTGAAAAAACATAGTTTATCACAAAACTCTAAATGTTTATGAAACTTGTGGTTTTTCAAGGAAAAAACATGGTGAAATAGATACAAGTACCTTATAAAACCCTAAAATTCATAATACTTAATAAAAGGTTTGATTTTCCCTTTATTTTTGTTGTGGGATCATTTTTTTATTGAGTCCAAGGGGGTTCAAGAATATTTTGGGGCCTATAGGATGTTTATAAATCTTGTTTCCAAAACTAAAGAGGCCACATTGTATCCCTTAAGACCACATCATAATAGAAGTTTGAGACAAGGGCTATGTCACAGCACCGAAGTCCAAGTCATGGCATGGATTTTTGAAGGTTGTTGTGTTATGGCCCTCACCATGGAGGAATAAATCAGGACAGATTTTTCATAATACCGCATACCACATAGTAGGGTGTTCTTCAATGTCAGTTACATAGAATGGTTTATGGTCTTAGGTCTTCGGTATTTAAGTGCTTGTTACAGAATTTGAAGGGGGTAATTAAATAGGCCATTATAGAGAAGTTTTGTATCAATGGAACCTCTGAGGATCCCCTATAAATACTACTCTTCTCCCTATTCATCATCATCCCAATAGTTCAGAGTCATTGTAGACAAACATCATCACATAGCCCATTATCTTAAACCACATATCCTCTCCATGTGATGTGGTTTCTTTTTCTAGTTCACCCTTTCACCATGTTACTCCCTTTCCACTATTCTAAACTGAACCCTACGTTTTAGTCCCCTGACATGTGTTGCGGTGGTCCTCTTGTGGTGACCCACAATGTCATAGAATCCTACCTTTCACTATGATTGTGTCGTGCATGGTGGTTCCACACTAAATTCATATCCCTTGAACCATAATTTCCTTCTTCCCAAACAACACTACATTGTAGTGGATTATTTTATAACATGGTTTTTGTTATAGCACACCTCCATGTTATATCATTTAGCATTGCACCTCATTTTATCCTCACCTTTCTCTATAAGACTTGATGTGAAGTGTGGATTTTCTAGTAGTTGTTGGTTTTTTATCATCTTCTGGTTGGTTTGAGGACGTAGGTTGGGGTGAAGACAACCTAGGAAAACCTCTATGTCAATTTGAAAAACCATGGGGTAGAAGATTCCTTTCCATTTTGGTCCATGTATATAGTGATTCTATGATATGATGATTATTATTATTAAACAATTATTAATATGTGTTACAAGTGGGTGGGTGAGTAGTCACGAGATTTATTGATTAGGACCATGTGATTATGTGTGGCTCTAGACATTAATCTTGTAATGATTTATTGTTCCTTACTACAATGTGCACTATTTGTGTATTTTATAGCCTATGGAATTGTTCTACATAGACTATGATATCTAGGTAGATCCTTGAGGTTGGGATTTATGTAGTATTAACACCCTTAATAGTGGTCATGGATACCCCTGTAGAGGGGAAAACATCAGTATATGGTTTCCCAACTTGACGTCGTCCTAATATATTTAAATGTGGGTGTGGATACCCTTATAGATGGAAAATAATAGTCTAATTAGAAGATACTTTTCATATATTCCTATGAACTTGGTTATTTGTTAATTAAAAGGATAAGAGGGTTAGGGATTAAATTAATGGAACATTTGGCATTCTGGTAGAAACCACTAATTGGGTGGGTGAGATGATTGACTTGGTGAAATGTGAAGCATTCCAGTGACAATCACTGGAAGGTTGGGGTAAAATTTATTGCCTAGATAGAGGTTCATTACATCTTTAAATCCTTACCAACAATTATTTTAAGCAAGAGGGTTTGGGGTTCATGGTGGCTTGGTCAACTCATGATGACTCAACACATGTATAGTTGTGTGTTTGTAGATAATTTACATATGTCATTGTATACACTTTTATATATTATGAAATTATAATAAGGAAACATTGATGGTGTACTACTGAGTATTATACTCATACTCTACTCGAGCATTTCAGTGAAATTGTATATTTCATGTCCAGAAATCTCGAGAAGGGTAAGGGTCCAATGGTGGATGGTTGAGCAGTAGAGCTTGGAGATAGATTGGACCGGGAAAGACTCTAGAGGATCCACTATTGTTATTATTTTATTTACTATATCTTATTATCTACTCTAGATAGGATTACCACATTATGAGATAATTTTATTTATTAAATTTATATCATTCATCAATTTTCCACATTTACTCAAATTATTAATTTACGATTGTTATAATTGTTTAATATCCTTCTCGATGAAATGATACAGAGGGTATAGTCTCCCCACTGTTAGACATATACACCTTATACTATTTAGTACCATCTTGCATATGGGGAGGTCCGTATAAGGTCACATGGAATTCCATCTCAAACCTAGAGGTTAAGGTTGGGCTATTACATTACTTTTCTAGATGAAACTGATGTTTAATTCACTATTTCTCACAACTATTACATGATTTTAGAGCATTAATTTTCTCAAAATACTACACACACAAAATGAGGGTTTTATCATCCTATTTATAGATGTTCCCAACCATTTACACAACTACCATTCACACATTGACCTTACATGTGACTTTTCCAAGTTCACTAAACTTCTATGATTTGAAATTTTCTTTATCAAACAACTCAACAAAATCATGAAACTCCTTATAAATTTTATGGTTTCATGAAACTCTATTTGCATCGTACAATAGTAAATTTTTTCAAAAATCATAACTTTCATAAAACACTTTTTGTAGTCATATTTTGATGAGGTGACCTCAAATCTTCACTTTCACGCAACTTTGTAAAACTCCTTCACCCTTTTGTGCAAGTTTTTTTTTCATGAAAATAATTCCTTTACCAAAAACAACTTTTTCCTTCCTCTACATTTTAGACCCTAAAATTTTGGAAACCATTGGGAAACTCTTTTACCATATACACACAACTTTTTATACACCTTATAGAGATTATTATCCTTAATCCTAGAGCCTTGTATACATAATCTTCCAACAACCACACTGAAACATCACTATTGACCTTTTCAATTGGTTATTTCAACTAAAAAACCAACCTAAAAATAATTCAATGTCACCTTGAGGGATTTTTACCCAAATATATTCCCCTTTGGGTTTTTTGATAACTCTTCACACTTTTATACCTCATTAATTCTTCTATTTCAAGCTTCTTAATAAAACTTTTCACTATTATGTATTCTACCAAAAATCACTTTTTATGAATCAAGATACTAATATAACATTTAATCAACACATACTCTAATCTAAAAGTATCCATGTGATGTGTGAGAAACAACAGTAGCATGAAAATTTCATCAATGAATAACTTCTTTCTGAAAACCGCAATTTATAGAACACTACCTTTTCAAGGGACCATCTCTATAATCTCTCAAGAAAAATAAGGGAACTCTCCCTTTTCAAAAAAAACCATTTCATAATCTTTGAGGATACCATAGAAATCAATAATAATAATTATCCAACCCAACTGGGAAAATTCTTTCATTACGAACCCCATTGGTTAAACCATAATCTTATATCTACTTTAAAAAAACTTCTTCAGCATCATCATATTAGAAGCTACCCATGTTTCTCTACTCCCCTTATTTTTATCCTCCCCTTATCATATTCTTATATCTAATTTGAAAGAATATGTTCAGTTTCATCATATTTTAAACTCCCCATTTTTCTCTACTCCCCATGTTTCTCTGCTCCCCCCATCATCTTATACCTCATTCAATAACATGAATTTTCCCCCTTTTTCAATGAACCCAAATATAAAACCTTTGTAGTCTAAAGCAAGGTAGAGAACACATATCATAAAAATGTGAATAATATTCTACATATAATGATAAGGGTGTTCCACATCCACACTATTTAATTGGGAGGGTTTACAAGACTTTGAGATCTATTCAATGCATTTCAAACACTACTTTGGTTAAAGCCTTTTTCAGAATGTCTAAAACCAAAATTTCTGTAGGCATATACTCTAATTTCACCAAACCATGATCCAACTTTGCCTTTATAAAAGGATAATTCGTAACAATTTTCTTCATATTTAGTTGATGGATAGTATTTTTTATAATATTTATAGAACTTGAATTATCACAATTAATTCTAATTGAAGACTTCACTTAAAATCCCATATCTTCAAGCTGCTAATTTAACCATAATAACAATTTTCATACATGAGTAGATGCAATATATTTAGCTTTTGTGGTGATTAGTGAAATGTAATCTTGTTTCTTTCTTAGAAAATAAATACAAAATCTTCCAAGATAGAATGAACCACTAGATGTTTACATTCTTTCGTTTATTGAACCAGTCCAATCTTCATCGGCAAACCCAAAAACTCTTATTGATATTTGTCATTGTACTAAAAACCAAAATCCATAGTTCCTTTGAAATACCAAAGTATTATTTTCATTGAAGTTAATTGGATTTCCATGGGATTACTTTGATAGCATGCCTCCAATAATGTGTCAAAAAAATATTGGGTCATATCGCTATTTGTAAAATAGAATCCTAATGGTTTTTTTGTATTATGGGACATTAACTTATTTTCCTTAATAATCTCATGAAATTTTCATCTAGGTCGCAACCATAGTATTCATATTCTTGGATTTAACTAATAAATATTCTATCAAAACTTCTTTAGAATATTTAGAGTGTGAGATAAATATGTCATGCCTTCCTTGCATCACCAATAAACTACAGAAAACATAAAATCTCCAATCATTGACATTTCACACTGGTATTTTATGATTTCTACAAACTATTTTCACTATTATTCATCTAATCCATAAAATAATATGTCATTGATATACACTAGCACCATCATTATTTGATTACTCTCATTTTCATCTTAGATATTTTAAATAACCCCACCACACTCAAAACTGAGATTCTTCAAATAATTATCAAGTCATGAATATTATGCTCTTGATTCCTAATTAAACCCATATAGTACCATCTTTAGCCAAAAACTTTATAATCATCTTCTTGGAAAGGAAAAAAAATCTAGTTGTTCGATGTACACTTCTTCTTCCAGAACGCCATTTTTGACATCCATCTGGAAAGCATTGAATTTCCTTTGCACTATTATGGATAATAATATATAAATAATATAAAACCCCAATCCCGAGCCACCAGAATCAATACCTTATAAATGTTTTATATTTTTTTAAATAAACTAAAATAATACACAACATTTATTACATACCAAGAACTTTTACTGGTCTAGGTTCTCGAGAATTAGATACATGACTTATGATTTAACAAAACTATACAAAATTAAATAAAATAATTTGTATGCTAACTCTTTATCAGATTCACTCAACATAGAAACTTCTAGATAACCTTTAAAAATAATTTTAAAACTTTGTATGATCTATGTAAGGGGTTTTTAATATAAAAGGAAACCAAATAGAATTTGAAATTCGAAATAAAAAGTGGAACTAGTCATGAATTCTGAAAATGAAGGCTTATGAAACCATGAGTTATTTTTAAAATAAAAATTTCATCAAAAGGATTTCAATATATATAGATATATAGTTTTTAAATAAACTTCATTCACCCATAAATAGGTAGAAAATTCACTTGAAAACATATAAGTATTTCAAAATTTAATTCTCAAAGTCACCCTAGAACATTGCATAAATTCTCAATTATCTCCTAGGACATAGTGGACGTAGTCCCATGTCGGATTAGGTTCACTCCCTAATCCCATAATGTGATTAGGATAAACCTCTAGTGCACCATAATGTGCTTAAGATAAACCTCTCATGCACCATACATAACATCTCATGAGATTAACACATTACCCAATGCATTGGGGTGCTATCTGGGTGCACCCATCATAATTGAAAAAAATTCACATAAGGGTTTTGGGTTTATTCCCCATAACTTGCTTCATAAAATCCAGGTGCGGCTTTAGAATTAAAAACATTATAACTTTAATTTTTCATCATAAGGGCTATGAAGCTTCTTTATATTTTTGTGCTTCGATGTCCATTTCATAAAACAGGTTATTTGGTTATGAATGTGTCATGAAAAAAATAGTTACGCATAAAATCATACATGTAAAAATGTATATAAAAGTTTTATATAAAAGATTAAATTATATATACATACTAATATTTAAATAAATTATGATTGTATACTCACAAGCATGTATATCGATATTAAAAAATAATGACATATAAACTTACATATATATATAAATATTAATAGAAATATATATATATATACACATATACATGTATTAAATAAAACTATTTAATATGTAAATATGTATATATATTTCCTTGTAAATAAAACATAAATTTATGGATTGAAAACAATTTCAAAACCCTTTGATAAATGGAAATAAACAATCCTCTTACATAAAATGATAAGTTTGGAAATTATTTTTAAATACTTAAAACATATGAAAATAGGTAGATAAATATATATATATATATATATACGTATATATATATATATCGAACATAGTTTGATAAATTCAAATTAAAATAAAACCCTTAAAATTAAATAATAATTCCCTTTCGTTATAAATTTTAGAATAGCCATGTTATGACATGTTATGCACATTTTTTTGAAACGTGATAAAAATTATTAACATCACAACACAATTATATGATTATAAATATTTCAACCTTATATATATATATATGTGATATAGAATTTTTAATACTATTAATTGCGGAATAAATTAATGTCTAATGAAAACTTTGATAAATAAAAATATTTGTATTTAACAAGAGTTAAAACAAGGTTTCGATATACATAAATATAATAATTTTCATAAGAACATAAATGACCACAAGTTACAAAAAAATATTTATATAAATATATATGTGTGTATATATATATATATTACAGCCATGGAGACTTCAAAATATATAGTGGAGTGTAGGTAAAATTATATGTTGTAGCATAATTTTCATAAAACATTAAAATAAATAATTAATAAAACCTTGCATGTATAAAAAAAATATATACTTAATATATTTTTGTTATATATATATATATATATATATTTAATTTAGCAGAACAATTCGCAATTAAATACACTTTCGATAAAAACAAATTTAAAATCTGATAATAAAATTGAAACACCCATTAAGAACCTTAAATAAAAACATGAATTAATGAATAAAATTATTCTTTACGGAAGAACACAACCTTGATAAAAATAAATTCAATTCATTAATAATTTAGAAATTGAAAACCATAACTTCAAAATATTATTTCACCCTTAATTGATCAGCAGATCATAAGCTGCAAGCCTTCTACTACACAGAGGGTACACACATTCTCTATCAAAGAGCCAGAATATATTGCCCATTCTTTTACATAATGTAACAATGGTTTTTTTATAGGCATAATCCTACTGCATGTACAGCAACACATGGATTTCTGAGAAAGGTGAGGATGACCATGCAGATAGAAAAATCACCCCAATAGGATCATTCTAAGAATGCCAATGCAACACAATTGACAGAAACAATTTGTTATTAGAAAAACAATACGGTTTCAATATAAAATAATCATGAATTGAAATTTTTGGTCCATAAGAAACACACAAATATTTTTTTCAAGAAATACTTTATGAAACAATGATATAATTGACAAAGAAAAATCGATTAATATATTATTCACATCATGACAAGAGAAACAATATCGACCACAATAGACTATCGACAGTGAAAATAGAAAAGATCCAAAAATGAAACTAAACCATATTCGTACAAGGATACCTAGATAGAAAACATCCTTCCTCACAAGGACTGAAGGAGAAGAACACTAAACATGCTCGAACCACCACAAATTTAGTTGGACCCTCTTGCACAAAGATTGATCCTTGCTTAGTTAAGTCCGAATCAGGATCCATAGTCGAACGCTGCTTGGACTCCTCACCAGTGTTCGGCTCGACTTCCCTCAGGGGCATGATCCTGACTCTGTCCATGGTGTGGCCACCCGAAGACTTCGTATCTCCCTCTCACCTATGAGATCAATGCTTCCCCTTTATCCCCTTAACCCTAGGTTAATGCCCCTTATCCCCCTATATCTGATTCTTTATTTTTTTATAGTTTATTATTATAAACCAAAACTTTAATATATTATTATTATTACTTTTATAAATGTATTTTATAAAAATAAACTTTATATAGTAAAAATAATTTAATCATACTTTATAATCATAATTTCATATATATATATATATATATATATATCATATTTTGAAAATAAAAATTTATAAAAACAAATTAATTATATTCATAAATTAATTATTTAGATAAAATTTTAATAATTATTATTAATTAGATTTGTTCATTAAATTTGAATATATATATTCAGTAGATTGGTAATTTATAACCACTATATTTCAGTATTTTAATATATCCATAAATAAAAAAATTATAAGACATAATTAATTATATTGTCTTTAAAATTTATAAATAATTAATTTAAAATATTTTATAATCCCTTGATAAAATTTGTTAAAAAAATGTAATTAAAATATTAATTTAAAAAAATAATATTATAAAATGTCTTTTTTTAAGATTAATTTGAAATCTATAAATAATAAGTGTAGTTAATTATATGTAGTATAATTATATTATAATGAAATTAATTAAAAAATATTATTAGTTAGTTTTAATTATAAAGTAATCTATTTAATATAATATTTATGAAATAAAAACAAGTTTTAAATTTCTGGGTCCTCACATTATTCCCCACTCAAAATAATTTCATCCTCACAATTCATTCATTGAACTCTAGAAAATTCTGAATTTCCAACTTCAGGGTTAAGAAAAGAGGACTCCTAAACTCTACCTCTTAGACGATAACATCTAATACCCAATGTTAAACAGACCGTTGCTTTGATACCAATTAAAACGCCCCAATACCAGGCCACCAGACTCATCACCTTATAAATGTTGTGTATTTTATTATAAAAATGAAACTAAAATAATACACAACATTTATTACATACCAGGAACTTTACAGTTCTAGGTTTTAGAGAATTAGATAAATAACTTATGACTTAACAAAACTATTAAAAATTAAATAAAAGACTTTTTGAACTAACTCTTTATCAGAGCTTCTCCACATATAACTTCTAGCTAACCTACAAAAATAATTTTAAAACTTGGTTTGAGTGATAAAAGATCATTAAGGGGATTTTAAAAAAAAGAAACCAAATAGAATTTGAAATTCAAAATAAAAAGTGGAACAAGTCATGAAGACTGAAAATGAGGGCTTATAAAACCATGAGTTCTTTTCAAAATAAAAATTTTATCAAAAGAATTTCAATATATATATAAATATAAATTGGAAATCAACTTCATTCACTCATAAAGTTGTAGAAAATTCACTTGAAAACTTATAAGCATTTCAGAATTTAATTCTCAAATGTACACAGGATCATATCATAAATTCTCAATTCACTCCCAAGACATAGTGGAAGTAGTCTCATGTCATATTAGGTTTACTCCCTAATCCCATAATGTGATTAGGATAAACCTCTTTTGCACCATGATGTGCTTAGGAGAAACCTCCCAGACACTATACATAACATCTCATGAGATTAACACATTACCCAATGCGTTAGGGCACTATTTAGGCATACCCATCGTAATTGGACAAAAGTCCCATAAGGGTTTTGGGTTTTCTCCCCATACCCTTCCTTCATAAAATCCAGGTGCGACTTTAGAATTAAAAACATTATAACTTTCATTTTTCATCATAAGGTCTTTGAAGATTCTTTAAAATTTTCATCTTCAATGTCCATTTCGTAAAAGAAATTATTTGGTTATACATGTGTCAGGACAAAAATAGTTTCACCTGAAATCATACCTGTACAAATTTATATAAAAGTTTTACATAAAAGATTCAATTATATATACATACTAATATTTAAATAAAATATTATCATATACTCACAAGCATTTATATTGATATTAAAAAATAATGACATATACACTTACATACATATATAAACATCAAGAGAAATACATATATATATATACATGTATTAAATAAAACTAATTCATATGAAAAGATGAAAATATATTTATTTTTAAATAAAAAATAAATGGATGGATTGAAAACAATTTTAAAACCATTTGATAAACAAAAATAAACAATCCTCTTATAAAAAATAATATGTTTATAAATGATTTTTAAGTCCTTAAAACATATGAAAATAGGGAGATAAATATATATATATATATATATATCGAACATAGATTGATAAATTTAAATTAAAATCAAATCCTTAAAATTAAATAATAATTCCATTTCTTTATAAATTTTGGAATGGCCATACTATGACATGTTATGCACAGTTTTTTGAAACATGATGAAAATTAATAACATGATAACACAATTATAAGATTATAAATATTAAAACCTTATATACATATATATGACATGGAATTTGTAACACTATTAGTCACAAACTAAATTCATATTTAATAAAAACTTTGATAAATAAGAATATCTATATTTGACAAGAGTTAAAACATGGTTTCGATATACATAAATATAATCATTTTTATAAGAATATAAATGACTTCCAGTTACAAATATATATATATATATTACAGCCATAGAGACTTAAAAATATATTGTGGAGTGAATATAAAATTATAATTTGTAGTATAATTTTCATAAAACATTAATATAAATAATTAATAAAACTTGCATGTATACATAAAATATATAATTAATATAGTTTTGGTATATATATATATATATTCATTTCAGCAGAATAATTAACAATTAAATACACTTTTGATAAAACAAATTAAAAATCTGAAAATAAAATTGATACACCCTTATAGATCCTTAAATAAAAATATCAATTGGTGAATAAAATTATTACTTATGGTAGAACAAAACTTTGATAAAAATAAATCCAATTCATTACTAATTTGGAAATCAAAAACCATAACTTGAAAATATTATTTCACCCTTACTTGATCAGCATATCACAAGTTGTAAGCCTTCTGATGTGCAACAGGCACACAGATCCTCTCTCGTAAAAAAATAATGTATTGCCCATTCTTTTACAGAGTGGAACAATGGTTTTTTTATAAGCATAATCCTACTGCATGTACAGCAACACACAACTTGCAGAGAAAGATGAGGATGATCGTGCAAACAGAAAAATCACCCAAAGAGGATCAATCTGATAAAATTAGGTCAACATAATTGATAGAATAATTTATTATTATCAAAATAGGATAGTTTCAATATAAAATAATCATGAATCGACATTTTCAGTCCATAAGAAACACACAAATCATTTTTTTCAATCAAGACTGTATGAAACAGTGATATAATTGACAAATCAAATTTGATTCATATATTATTCACATCATGCTAAGAAAAACAAGATCAATCACAATAGAGAGCCAACAGTGAAAAGATAGAAGATCCAAATACACAACTAAACTAGATTCAAACAAGGATACCTAGATAGAAAAACATCCTACCTCACAAGGATCGAAGACTAAGAACACTAACAATACTCGAACCACCATGAATTTGGTTGGACCCTCTTGCATGGCTATCATTCCTTGATTGGTTAAGTCCCAATCTAGATCTATAGTCGAACGCCACTCGGAATACTCATCGGCATTCAGCTCGACTTCCCTCAAGGGCACAATCCTAACCCCATCCATGGTGTGGCCTCCCGAAGACTCCGGTTGTCCCTCTCACCCATGACCTGGACTCCCAATTGATGCCTCCTCTTTCTCCCATTAACCCTAGTTAGACGCCCCTTATCCCCATATATATTATTCTTTCTTTTTTTATTATTTATTGTTATAAAAAAACTTTAATATATTATTGTTATTAATTTAATAATTGGATATAATAAAACAAAACTTTATAGAGTAATAATAATGTAAACATACTTTATAATCATAATTTCACATATATATATATATATTGAAAATAAAAATTTATAAAAACAAATTAATTATATTCATATATTAATTATTTAGATAAAATTTTAATAATTATTATTAATAAGATTCATTCATTAAATTTGAATATTTATATTGAGTAGATTCATAATTTATAACTAAAATATTTCAGTACTTTAATATATTTATAAATCAAAATAATTATAATACATAATGAATTATATTATCTTTAAAATTTAGAAATTATTCATTTAAAATATTTTATAATCTCTTGATAAACTTTTTAAAAAAAGTAATTAAAATATTCTTTTAAAACAAAATAATATTTTAAAACATCATTTATTTATTTTTTCAAGAGTAATTTGACATCTATAAATAATAGGTATAGTTAATTATAAGTAGTATAACTATCATATAAAAAATTAATTAAAACACTTAATTTTATTTATTTATTTTAAATAAAATGGACTTAAAAATATAATTATTTTGTTTTAATTATAAATTATTCCATTTATTATAATTTTTTGTAACAAAAAAAGTGTGGAATTTTTGGTACCTTACAAATAGTATCTACCCTTACAATATATAAAAATGACTCTTTAACATCGATTCCATCTATCTGGGAGTATTCCATACACACAATTCATTCTATGTTTTGAATAACCATGTCGTCTTAATTAAGTTTATTTCGAAAGACCCATTTGGTCACGATGACATCCTTAATATTCATCCTTGAAAAAATCTACCATTTTTTATTATTTTCAATTTATTCATTCCTTGTTTGAACCCAATTCTCATCTCTTACAGCTTGTCCAAATAATCTATCATCTACTTGTGATATGAATGACGTATATTTTAGAGACATCATTATCCTCATCTGCACTAGCACTGACTAGTAATTTATTGTGTTCTTCTTATCAATTTCATCTCGGATCTTCAGGTTCAATATAGATATAGGTATAACTTTATACTTCTCATCATCTAATTATTGATCGCACTTTTTCACTCCCCTGAGCTACTCATCTCTTTATAACTATCCTCTTATCATTGTTCCCTGATTTTCTAAAGTTTATCTTCATTATATACCAAAAAACATTATTTATCTCTAAAAAATTTCCTATATAATTATTGAATCATTTATATGATTTTCCTTTTCTTGAGTATCTAAGGAATATCCCTTTATCTCCATTGGAATAAAACATCCTACATTTCCACTTAATAAGAATGAAAAATTAACTTCCAAAGGCTTGAAAGTACTTCAATGTCATATTATTTCTATACCATAACTCATATGAAGTATTTTATTCCCTTAGACACAAAACATATATGTGAGATATGTATATTGATGTCAATAATGCTTCTTTACAAAACATCTCTTGATGGTCTTTCTCAATAAGCATAGTTTTGGGCATATTGTCAATTATCTGGTTCCTTCTCTCAACCACCCCAATTTTTTAGAAGTTCTCACTACTGAGACTTGGTTCCTTAGACCATGATTCTTGAGATAAACCTTTACTTGGATAATTTTGAACTCTATCACATTTTTAATATAGAACTCTTGAATTTTTTATCCAAAAATACTTTCACCCTCTCTCTGATATTGAGTAATACAACTAAACACCTCGGGATTATGGAAAACAATGAATATCTACACCATCCTACAATAACATTCAATGAAAATCATATAATATATCTTCCCATAAATGGATCTTAGGGAGATATTTCCACACACACATCAATGTGCACCAACTCTAGCACTCTTTTTGACTTTCATTCCTTCACCTAGTAAGTCTTTAATGTAATTTTTCCTTGTTGGAAAGAATCACACATGTGTGTATGATCATGTGATAGCGTAGGAAGATCTCAAGATCCATAACACTTCACTAACCCTTCCAAGTATGAGTGGATCAAATAATAAAGATTTTTATGCCAAAACATGTTCTCTAATTCCTTGCATAGAAATCACATATCCTCTTCCCCACTCATAAGGTAGAGATTCCACTTCGTGTGCTTCCCCTAAATAACCATTGTACTATATTCTCACTTTATGATACACATCTTATTGGAAATTTTTATATCATGTCTTGAGTCACAAAGTTGACTAACACTAAGAAAGTTTTGATTGAGGCCTTCAATGACCAATACATCTGTAGGTCTCATATAATTTCACTTAAACATGGATTTTCCAAAACTAATCATATTTAGGCCTTCATCATTGAAAACATTTTCAACACCTTACTTATTATAACTGATACCTATGATAAGATACTTATTTTATGTCATATGGGAAGTTCATCCATGGTTAGCGATCTATGAAATAGAACAATATGATGCTTTTAGGATAATATCTATAATGGTTACCTACTCAACTCTTTTCTTTTGGATACATGTCTCTAACAACATATCTGATATTGATGGTTATTCTTGGTCTTCCTCAAAGTATTATGAACCAAATTTATCTTGAAAAGATACAAATTAATTTTTTCTTTTCAACTAATTTAGTAATACATTGGGTTGCTGCACATAACCACTTTAAGTCTACTTCGGCACATTCCTCCACATTTTTGAAGAGAAATATCTATCCATGTGTTCAAATCATCCACACCCAAAAATAGTGACCATTAAAATCATTACTAGAATAATGAACTCTATTTGTATGCCTCTATTTCTCTTATTCCCTTCATTAAATCTTGTCTATCGAATAGACATTTTTATAATGTACCATATTTCAATAATAATAACACCTAATACAATGAGTATTCATGAGTGTTATGGATAAAAAACAACTTTTCCTTAGGTTTTTTGTATCTTATAATTATAATTTCAACCCAAATCAATATTCACCATTAGATTTGGTGCTTGTAATTAGAACCAATCATTAATAATTTTTATTTTTGATCAACCCCCACTTGAAATGTTTCATTTTGATGCGTTGTTTGTTTACCCTAACAATTATTTTGTAGCTTCACTGGTCATCCATACTATAACTTCCATTTTTCACCATTGATACGTGTTTCCCAAGTCCACACCTAGTGTCAAAAGTATCTACTAATCTTATACATTTCTTCGTAGACTGAAAATTTCCTCTTAAAGTTCCTTGATATGATTTACTTGATCTTTAACTATGTAATTCAAACCATTGATAACCCTGGTCTGTTATTCAACTTTGATCTTGCACTCAATGACAATTTTTACGTAACCTGGAATTATAGACATAAGATTTTCAATTTATTCCTTCATCTCAAAATTTTCCTCTTCCCACTACATATATAGTTTGTCATCATGAAACACTCTATTTTATTTCTTTATTTTAGCTCTAAAAATATTTATTTCTTCAATATTATCCTCAATATTTACTTGGAGATAAAATATTCTTTAATCTTCTTCTTTATAATTGTAACTCTCTTTCCTTGTCGGGGAATTTCATAAAACAACTACCACAGAATTTTCTTTATGGTATTTATAGTCTTTAATTTATTTTTCCTCAGTTTCTTTGAAACTATCATTCTCTTGTGAAAGAAGGTTCTTCTTCTTGAAGAAATTTCACATAGTACTTTTCTTGCCTTTCACATTGACTAAATACCTATTCATGGGAATTTCAACATCATCCTCTTCATCATATTGAAACTTCTTAGGACACTTTTTAGTTTGGTGTCTAACCTTCCAACATCAAAAACACATGAGTGGAAGTTTCCATTTAAATATTCATTTTCCTCTTTTCAGATTTAATGTTAAAAATGAAATGAATATATACACTTAATCTTATTCCTAAACATCCTATATGGTTTGCTTCTTCGTGTCCTTAAATTACACCTCTTTGAATATCCCTTTTTCTATAGCCTCATTATCATCATTTCTCATCCTATATGTGAAAAGAGTACTGTGTAAATTATCCATTGTATGCTCCTTTGTATCTTTTTCCACTAATATAGAGACTTTCATATTGAACTGAAATGGAAGTATTTTCAAGATGCACATGAAAATATTTATATTATCAATTATTTATCTGAGTCTATGCATTTACTCCGCAAAAACATTCACCCAATCAAATAATGCATCAACAGACTCATTATAGTGAATCCTCAAGCCCTCATACCTGTTCCAAAAGAAACATTTAATTTAGATTCTCATAATTTTGAATCACCTTCATATATATTTAGAAGATTTTCCCACATGTAAAGTGATGAATTACATTAAATCTCCTTTATATATACAATGTTGGATAAGGATCCCCTTGAGCATTGATTCCTCTGGCATCTAAATCCAATTCTACTCGGTCTATTTTTGATAGTGCTTCATTGTCCATATAGGTCGATATACCATGCATCGCAGCTATAAAAACATTAATTTTTAATGATCATAAGTAGTAGTGAATCTGATTATTCCATGATTGAAAATGTTTTTCATTGAAGATTAGAATCCCTTTGTGATTAAGAATATCCATTTCTTCTATAGGGGAGATAAACATTGACTTTAACCCATAAACATGATACTAATTATTATAACTACTAGGTTAAATACCCTGAGAGGGGGTGAATTGGGCTATGAAATATTAAAATTACTTCCCCTTTTTGGATCTTGTTTCATTGTTAAAAAAACTATCTTCTATAATCTTTTCATAACAGTGATTAAAAATAACATAAAACAAGCATAATGCACAATAATTTTACTTGGATAACCCTCATTAGGCTATGTCCAAGTAGAATAAAATAGAAATGCGTTGATGTATGAAATACACTAAAGAACATTATTATCACAATGTTTGGAGTGGAATCACAATCCCTCCTAGTTCACTACTAGTCACACTTTGAAACCTCACTTCTCTCTCAATAAAAGTGTATTCACCACTCCTTCATAAGATTTTTCTATTGATTACTTGAATCAATATTGTTTACAACACATGTAGTGCATCATGAAGCTCAACTTTCATCCACACAATGAATATCAATTTACCATAGAATTTATAGGTAATTACTTTTAGCATGCGGAACTTCTCACATTCACACAACCTTTGTACATATTTCATGCAACTTCCCCAACTTTTAGGTAGCTTTTGGTTTGTTATAGAGGTCACTTGGTCAAATATATATGAGTCTATTTTCTACAATAAAATGATGGTTAATTCACTGCTTTGTATAATAAATATTCTCACATGAAACATATACGATTTAAGATCATTGATATTATCTAAGTGTTGGATAACAAAAATGAGGTGGTACCAGCCAATTTATAGATATGGTTGACCCTTCACAAAACACCATTGCATGCACCAAAAATGTATGAAACTTTTTTTGATTCTCTAAACTTTTGTGATTCCATAAATCTTTTATCACGCAACTCACCATCATCACACAACTTCAACATAATTTCAAAGGTTTGAACAACTCTGTCTGCATCTTGGAATGCTTACTTTTTAAAAACATCCTAAAATTAATGAAACACCTACCTTAGTCATATTTCGATGAGTTATCCATGAAAATTCACTTTCATGAAACTTTTTTAAACTCCTTAAACCTTTCTCTAAATGTTTTTATTTTCATGAAAATCATTTCTTTGTCAAAAATAAATTTTCTTTTCCTTCAAATTTTGGATGCAAAAAATTTTGCAAACACTGAGAAATTCCTCTACCATATACATGAAAGTTTACATATACCTTACAGAGCTTAAATTCCTCTCCTATGGATTTTTTTCAACATAATTTTCCAAAAACCTTATTAGAAATTTACAACTGACTTTATCAATTAGTTTTTTCAATAAACACAGCTAACCAAAAATACTACAATGTCACCATGAGTGATTTTTCCCAAAAGAGTTGGAATTTAAAGAAACAGAACTCAGTTACAATGAGTATTATAGAGACTAAATATATAGTACATACCAGTGCTTTTACTCATGTGATATAGATAAAGTATAATCTTAAATAGTTTAAGTTGAATATTTTAATACCTTTAAAGATTCAATTTATCAATGAATAAACCATTAAATTTTATAAAATACTAGTACAAATGAAGTTCCAGTCACATTGATATTAGATTATATTTTATTAAAGAGAGGATTACCAATAGAGAAATCAAGCTATAATTTGTTCCTACATGAGATAACATAGAATATATGATCACCAAGGCAATGAATAAAAATATCTTTGAGACACTAAGACTAAACATTACTCTTTAACTATTCTCTCTTTCAAGAGGGTCATTAGGAGAACTCTCATATAGATTTGAATTATACTTCCAAAGAGGTAAAAAAGCTTCACAAATATTATAAAGGAATTCAATTTATTTTACTTTAATTTTGAATCTATTTTTATTATAAAAATGTAGAGAAAATTGAAAGGTGGCTACTTTGATAAAGGGGGAAGCATTAAAATTACTTGGACAAAAACTGCTTTCCACCAAGGGATAAAAGTCTCTCAAAACACTACATTACCATGTGTTATGGTGTAAAGTTACAAATCTTGTTAGATTGTATGTGATTGAATTTTTCTTTAGTGTAGTTTATTTTTTTCAAGAGTTGAGTGAGGTTTCAAACAAATCTAATGGGGGAGATTGAAGTTATCATTAGTATTATTGATGAATGTTGGATTTATTCCCAACCATTTGTTAGATATTGTGAATAATGTTTAGAAGTGGTAAAGAATGTTTTTGAGGAGTCTGAGAAGACTGAGTTATTTGGATTTTTTTAGTGGAGTTATATTAGTTCTATGTTTAATGATTTCATGAAATTTTACAATGTCTTGAACTGTGTGAATTCATGTAGGGTTAAAGGACTTTTTAAGGTTGTATGTATCTTCAAAAGGTTTATCATTGATCATATGTCTAAAAATATGGTAAATTCATGAAATCTATATCAGAATTTATAAGGTTTATTAGGATTTTAATGGTTGATAGACTTTATAAGGTTATACTAAAGGACAACGTAAGGTTGAGTAGCATCATAAGGTTTTACTCTAGAGACTTTGTAAGGTTGGAAAACATCATAAGGTATAAATTTAGAATCTTTGAATTTTTTTTAAAAAAATTCATAATGTTACATCATTTCTATAAAAAATAATGGTAAAGATAGAGGATCTTATATGAATAATTCTAAAGTATGTGGATTTAATTCATACGTGTAGTGCCCTAAGCTGGATAGACCCCTAAGAGGGGTTGAAAATTGGTACTCTTTAATGAACTCTTCAATTATGAACTAAAATTCATGAACATATTAAATTTATTAATCCAATAAATAAAATCTCTTAACCCCATATCCTAAGTAGTAATAATAAGATAGAGCACAGTACACGATAATTACATGGTTCGATACTAAGACCAACTCTTTATGATGTTGGTTAGACACCCCAACATGAATTCTACATTATAATATTTTTCAGAATTATAGTGTCTTAGGAAGTAGATGGTTATACACCTCAATATTTGATCCACTAAATGACTATGGTTCCACACCATAGCAACCAACTCATCTACCTTTTTTGGTTGTACATCCATCCTTCCTCTTCTTCCTTGACCAGTTATACAGCCCAGCCATTAACCTGATTAGAAACTAGTTATACACCATAATCACAAGCTCCTTATTCTAATAGTTGATCAAATAGTAAAAATACCACCTTATTATTTAGATGATCATCCTCCATGATCCTGTATGAACATGCTTACTCATGCACACCTTCAAGATCATCAATTACTTCTTGATAAAATATTACAGTCTCAAAACTTCTCTCTAGATCTTTAGAGATCTGAATATTCTCATATTACTCAAATAATCGTGTGTATCTCCTTCAAGGAATCCTGGATTCAGCTCACCTTCATCTCTACTAAATAATGTTCTTATTAGATTCTTATAAACCTCTCACATAGTGTATATGAGTTCTCAATAATTCTCAATATAAATCATTTTCGATACCTACATTAATATATAATTATAGAATAATATGAATATTATTTTAATTCATCCAATGATATTTATTTTTGGTTAATTTCCCATAAGTATATATAGTATATCCTTATTCTTCTTTGGTCATCAAATCTTGATGATATTCTTACCTTAAATCTCTCAAAAAATCAGACATTTTCAAACAGATATTATCTTCAATAATATCTCTCAAAACTCATTTAAATACTTATGATTTTATTCTACATTTAAATATCTTAAAAGGGGGATTAATTCTTTCACATTGTATCTCAATTACTGCATCCTTGTTTTCTCCACAAATCACACGACTCCATAATTATTTTTCCATTAAATTTTGTGTCCTTGTTATTCTTCTAGTATAACTTCTTATTATTTCCCATAACATTAAATAAATACACAAAATTAAACTTTGATGCATCTTAATTAGTTTAAAAGTCTCTTTTCTTTTATCATTTGATTCACATGCATGCACATGAAACTGCATATATGTATTGATATTTCACACTCACCTATATATGTTTGGTTGATCAGCTTGATTATAGGATATGCATCATGAACTCTTCAACTTTTGAATGGAAGTACTCTTAACTATCGCTTGCACATATTGAAAATTCTTCTTCTTGAGATTATCTTCTACCTTTCATGGTTCATATGATCACATTGGTTCTCTCTGAATGATCATATGAGTACATTGGGTTGATATTAGTAAATGTTTGAATCTAAAACTAACTAGCTTCTTCAGTGATTGGATCTTCCTCATTCATTTGGTTTGAGTTAACATGGTCGATCCAACCCACTTCTCATGGTTGATCTTATAGTTGAAACCCCATATTAGGTCCTTACTATCAATTGGAAATATCATACAGTCGATCACCTTACATTACAATAGATTTATATCAAAGACATATAGTCGATTATTCTTTCCTCTGTATAGTTAGTTTCAATCATTCATAATCAATTCACACAACCATGGTAGATCCACCCCAAGCAAGGTTATACGGTCAGTTGCAGTCCACATGGTAGGTCCATTTATTGTGATGGTGTCATGGATCATGGTTGATCAATGTATCTATATTTGATCATATCATGCAAGTAGTCTTCACTCTAACTCGTCGATTTTACGTATATAATGCCTCAGATCACTCATTTAAGCAATCTATGGAATCTTGTGGTCCTCAATGGGTTTAAAATGGATAATTGAAAACATTATCAAGTGTGGAAAGATAAAATCATTGGGTTATAAAGGTTGAAGATGATGTGAAGAACCTTCATGTGTTATGTTCATATACTTAATAATGGATGAACAGTGACCTATTAAGTTAAATCCCACATTGATTTGGTGTAGTAGAGAGTGTTTCCTATTAAGTAAACCTAGGTTAGACACCCCTCGTGCATGGAAAATGGGTCAGATATGAGAACCTTGACACACACCACATATGGTGTGTGTCAACCCGTGTGCACCATATGCATTATATGCGCACACCATGTGTTCTCCCTACCTCATTTGTGCACCATGCATACTCGTACTTTTAGATTGAGGTAGGGTTGCCCTTAATCTTGGCTCGGGCTTTTCCTAGGATTTTTAGGGAGCCTAGTTGGGGCTTGGCCTCTTTTCTGATAAAATCATGTTTCAAACCTATTGAAATAATAATTTTAATGTCAATATCACTCTTCTAAATTCAGAAAGCCTTCTTAAAATCCTTTCACAACTATTCTATATATTATTTATACTCAACCATCATCCTCATAAGATTTAAATATCTCTCCTTTAATGATTTTGTGAACATTATGTTATTCAAAACCTCTTTAGCATATGTCTTTTTGACATTATGAACATCTCTCCAATCATAAAATTTCATTTTGAGGGTGTATCTATAAAAATTATCCTTGAATAATTAATTCCCAATTACTTATTCTCAATTACTCAACATATTTTTTCATATTAATTTATTTTAAAAAACTATAATTCATATAATGTGAAATATTCCCC
Organism: Viscum album; assembly: GCA_963277665.1. NCBI lineage: Eukaryota > Viridiplantae > Streptophyta > Magnoliopsida > Santalales > Viscaceae > Viscum > Viscum album. The sequence continues at coordinate 910,024,130 of OY728162.1, read as the reverse complement.
TTTGTTTTCAATACCTCCAAAAAACATATTTTAATATGTGACATTCTTTTCATCCCCCTTATTGACAATAAAATGAAAATAGAAAATGTATGGGTCTCCTCAACTCACTTAATTTCTTAAACAACTCTCATACTCTTCTCCCTTTTTATACCTGAATAATAGTCTTGTATATTTTTAAGAGAAGGACGACATCACATCTTTCTCATAGAAAAGAGCCTTTAATTATTCTACTTTAAGTATTTTTTAGGAAATACCAGTGTAAAAAATAATATATAAATAACTAAGTTCTTATATGTAACCTATAAATTCAAAAATATGTGATACCATGCTTAGAAACTCATTCTAAGAGATGTTAAAAATTAATTTATCAATAGAAACATAATCCTACACACACATCAACAAACACATTAGAAAGTTCAAGTGTAAGATGAATATATCCCCTTTTATATCATGATTTTATCAACCAACACTCACCCTTTATAAATATTTTGAATATAATTATAAAAAATGGTTGGAAGTGTGATTTTCATGCCTTATTTCTTCAGTTCTGCATTCTGTCCAAAAATTATAGATCCACTAAAATTTGAAATTATGACAGAACTTTCTCATATTTTCTCCCCCTCAAGGGATTCACTTTTCTTTACCTTAACGATGGGGTGTTTCTAACTATGAAACTCCAGGAAAATATTATATTATTTATTTTCTTGTGGTAAAAGCCTCAAACTACTCATTTAATTCCCTACATATATGTTAAAGAATAAAAAAAATAAGGGAATGACAAGGGACCGCTTTGATTCCTCAGAAGTAACAATAAAATTGAGAGTTTCTTATCAACTTAGGCCACTATTTTATTTCATTATAGGCATGAGAAGAATTATTTGGACTCTCCTCTTTATTTTGAGTCTCAATAGTGTTCTTGTGTTTTTTTTTCTTCAAGTTTCTTCTCTATGTGGAATATATTTTTCAACCTAAATTTTGTGTTTTGTGAAACTATTTTTTCAATATTTACCATTTGAGTATAGGATACATCATGTGATTTTTTTATTCTTAAACTGGAAAAAAAAAATAACACCCTCCCTCAAAAGGTTCCCCTCCTGGGATGTCAATGAAGGAAGAGAGATAACGGCCCCTGGGTCTCACCTTCAATAGGCCCCAAGTTAGAGACTAAAACCAAGGGAATAAAAATATAACAAATAGGAGGAATTAACCTATATAATATATGATTAGGATATATGATATCAATGATCAATCAACTACATGAAATTACATAAGATAAAGAAAACTAAAACCATCCCGCAATGCATGTATTAGTGAAACTGAAACAAATAAAATATTGCAAACAAATAACAAAAAGAAAATCTAAGGCAGTAACATAGAAACATTCCAAAGGTATAAGATAGTAATGTCTATCATAGTAAACATAATATCCCTAGAAACTTGAAACATAGTTTTCATATGTAGGGTGAGTATATATTAATACTAGGTAGGGTAACCAAAGTCTTTTTTGTACTTTTGAAAGTAGCATACTAATTCACTGGTGAGAAAATAATAGAACCAATAGCACCCACATGGGTTAATTAACCAGGCCCAACCTCAACATAGAACTCTTACCAAATAATGAATCCAAGTATACTTACATAATATGAAGCATATCATTGAAGGGTACCCCACACCACTTTCCCTATAGATTTTCTACTCTCACACCCCAATGTTATATGTCTCGGTGCTCCCATATATTCCATATAACATCACATCTCACTCGTAGATACCTGGGTCATTACATCACATCACTTCCCACCTGCAGAAACCCAGTCTATCACATCACATCCATAGCCATAAACAGAATAGTAGGGTATCATGAACAGTAAGTACATCAACCTCATGCACACCTCCTAAAATTATTGACCCCCACCATAAGCTATCTCGCCATGTCACATCACATCACATCCCACCCAAAAACAAATGGTTCCTCACATTAAATCACATCACTACTACTAAAATTTTGACTTCTGTCCGTTACAACTCATGCATACCAAACTCATTTATAAGAGAGAGAATAAAAGAGTGGGTAGCCATCCATCTATATTCATCATCAGGATCTAGGGAAAACACTCCCATGTGTATATATGGGTTTCTTCATAAAGTGATCGATGTGGGTGGAATGAATATAGAAATCGTATTGAAATACAAGTTATATATTGTATTAAGACACACAATACTATCCTAGAGGTTCACAAAAAAACCACTAACCAACTCATAACATCACCACCCAACCTCACAACACCATCGCATCCTTTGATAAACTAAATGCATAACACTGCATAAAAAGCCACAAGCCACATTTCACATTTCATCCTCCTAAATTAAATCCATTTTTTAGATTTCATGATACCAACCAACTCCATTAATTTAACCCATACAATATACAGCCCCATTTAATTTTACATTAAGAAAAATATATTTAATACATACTTCCCATTTTAATTTATTCATTATCGATTTTCATCCCATTATCCAAAATAGCTTATGAGTTTTCAAGACATTATTAACTAATTTCACTACTACACAGGAAACTAACACATCACAGCACCACACAAATGAACACTCATAATCCTAATCAAATCAACAATCCACACATCACCACCATACATGGACACATCTACTTCCTTCTTACCATAGCCAAATCACAACCACTTTTCCATCACAAATTCCCCATATCATGTATACATAGTTATAACATAACTTTCCCATAGAACATCCACACAACAAAATATCCACCCCACATCACAACCACATGTTACAACACTTTTCATAACACAAAACATTACATTTTTCAAATATTAATAATATTTTCAATTATTCCACTTATTTATTTTAGGGGTATTCTCACAATAAAAATAATCTCCTAAGGAAATAGGATATAAGTTATTATAAAATTAAATTTGAAGTGATTTTAAGAAACACACAAAACATGTTTCCAATACATGTGTAAAATCAAAAATAAAAACCTCGATGACCATAATTCCCAGTAGTACATTTATCTTCTATAATCACAATACCAAAATAATATCAAAAACTATAAAAAAAATTCAAACCATTCCCCTTACACATCAATTTCAATTAAACATTTCATTATCTTTATTAGTTTGTGTAAAACCATATTCTAGTAGATAAAAAATAGTAAAACCCATCCCGCATAATACACAATATGAGAAATGAGGGATCCCCTACCTCAAATGGAGATTTTTAATCTGTTGTGCATGGTTGGAACAATAGAAAGGCCACAACTGATCAACACATTAAAGGAGATCACCTTTAATAGCCTAGAACACAACTAAAACGTCATCTACTTTCCCAAAACACCACCAAAACATTGGTTTCCAGATAACATCCCTTCCCATATGAATAAACAGAAAGAAACTTAGAGTAAATAAGGATTGGAACTCACTTAAACCACCATAGATCATTCTTATTAGGTCCAGGGTTGAAATCCATTAAAAGGGTGTTGAAATATCACCCAGGGATGAACTTGGGTTTCCTAAGAAATGAGAGAAATATTGGAAGAGTGTTTGGGTTCGAGTGACTATAAGAATTTATACTGAGCCTAAAAACATAGGACCATAGTGTGGCCACCTAGACCATGTCGCAATCTATTTAAAAACAAAGGGACTATGGTGCAGGACACCTTCCCACACCATAGCATTGCTGGGAAAACCGACTCCAAGATTTTTGGCTATTTACAATACATATATCCTATAAAATAGGGGGTTTTACAGTGCAGCATAAACCACTATACCACAGGCCCCTAGAAACCAGGAATAGGTTACATTGAAGCTCCATATCAATAAGCATCTATGCCGGAATTTATAGTGGAACCAAACTCCACTTGAGCCCCCCCCCCCCCCCACTAGATCCATCTCTTACCGAGAAGGTCCACACTACAGCCAAGGTTCTATGGCATAGCTACCCACCAATTGGAAGTAACCAATAAAACTCATTCCCCATTATCCCTACGCCGCATCTAGCTTCCCTACATTGAAGCGGCCACCCCTATGGCATAGTCTAAGGCTCCACACCATAAGAATCCCCCATGTGGAATCTTTAGTAAGCTTCTCCCTCTCCAAATCCTCAAAACTCCCCCAAAAACCTCTACCGCCAGATTCTCACAAAGTAATATAATGGAAGATCTGGGTCGTTACTTAATATACCTCTAAAACTATTATTTCCCTTGAGAATTTAAACCAACCCAAAAGGAAAGAGGGAAAAGTACAAACAAATATCACTCAAGATACCTCCCAAGGATCTCATTATAATTGAAATTTCACCACCAACCAAATGAAAACATCCACAAAACCTTACTCACAACTACACCAGTACACTAATTTACCATCTTCCCCACCAAGAATGATACCACACAATTTTATACTATACAAAAACCACCTACCTTAAACATCCATCTGACGTTACGATTTTTATTAAGGAAGCAGAGACAATAAATGGAAAAAAGGGGGGGAAACAGAGGGGCCCATCTAGGGGGGGTGAAAGTAATGTAGGCCAAGGTCATAACCCCATAAAAGGTCCTCCCCCTCTGGATTAAACTGAGACACATTGTAAAGGAAACAAACCAGGGAACCCAAAGAAGCAATAGAGGCCAGATAGTCATCCACTTTGTTCCCCTCCCTCCACGTATGAGAGACTCTCAGTTGGTTGTTGAGCAGGAGCTTGCACTTCCTCATGGTCTAGGATATGGACCAGGGAATGATGCCTTTACCTGTGTAATTCCATCTTCCAAGTCAATATATTGTTCGATTTTAGTGTAATTTACTTTACCAAATGGATTTAATAATGTCATAGTATAATGTGTCTTGATTAGGAAATAGGTTTTCCTTTACTCTTATGCTTGAAGATAAATTAACACATCACAACAAGGAAAATCACATCTCATAACCAGAAAGATTCAAACATCACATCGTTAAGAAAAACAAAACAAGTAAAAATAAGAAAAGATAAAAACAAACTCCAATTATTGGGCACACATCTACATCTCACGCTCCCATGTACTCTCCTCAAGGACACCATACCTTAAATCACATGAACCAAAGGAATGGTCCATCCACACAACATCTTCTCCCAATGATCCTGGATATCCAATGGCCACTCCATGAATGTCACATCATCCCAAATATCTAACTCTCCCAAGTCAATGTCATGGGAATAATCATGAAGATATTTATGGAACTAAGAGATATGGAAGATTTCGTGAATATAGTCTAGTAATGGATGAAGTTTCAACTAATAATCCACATCACTAATTCATGAAAACACCTTAAAAGGTCCAATAAACTAGGGAGAGAGATTAATCCCCCTACTAAACATACACTTCCCACATCATGGAGAGATCTTTAGGAACACATGGTCTCTAACATCAAACCCCAAGGGCTTCCACCTAAAATCATCATATAACTTCGGTCGATCCTTCCCTATAGTTATCTTATCATGAACAAATTGAACCTTCTCTGTCATTCTTTGCACCACATCAGAACTGGGAACTGATGACTCTCTAACCTCATTCAAGCACAATGGAGAATGACATGACCACCCATACAAATCCAAAAGTGGGACCATGTAGATAGATGAGTGATAAATATTATTATAAGAAAAATCAACTAAAGGCAAGTTATTTTTCCAGTATTCTCTTAAGTATAAGATACAAACCCATAACATAACCTCTAGTGTTTGGATATTCCACTATATCAAACCATCCACCTATGGGTGGAAAGTAGTTCTAAGGTGCAACTGGGTGTCAAAATCATGCTATAATCGCCTCCAAAATATTGAAGTAAAAAGAGAATCCCAATATAGGAAAATGGAAATCAAGACTCCCTAAAACTATGCCACCTCATCCACATGCCTATTTTCCAAAAACATCCACAATGACCGACACCATGATCACTAGGAAATGAACTAATTTACCAACCAATCCATGATTACACAAATAGTACCACAACATCCCTAATCTTGGGGAAACCATGTGATGAATTCAATAGATATTTCATCCTATTTCCACTTAGTAACATCCAAGGGCTGCAACAAACCACCAAGAACACATTGTTCAGCCTTTACGTGCTGGAAAACTAGACACCAAGTCAAAAACTCTACCACCTCCCATTTTATATTGGGCCACCAAAACTGCATCATCAAGCTATAGTAAATCTTGGTTACCCCTAGGTCTACCAAGAAAGGTAAGCTTTGAAACTCACAAAGGACTCCCTTGTCCATCGCTACCATAAAAAATAACCTCACCTGAAACAACATCTAGTTCTGACCTTCCTTCGGCAATCCCTCTAGAGCATCATCATGTCCAACATGATCACACATGACCTATACCTATAATTACCCCCATTGAGACTCCTATACCTGCCACATCAAAGAATATTTTACTATCATCTAAAATAATAAACCTCCACCATCTACCACCCTCGCATCTAACTGAAGGGTTGTTAACTCATCCATCACCCTCCAAGAATATCAAATCTCCTAAACAAAATACTTTTTTGACTTCCTACTCAAAGAATCAACTACAAAATTCCCCTTTCATGTGGTATAGGATATCTTAAAATCATAATACTAGAGAAACTTCATCTACCTATTTTTTCTTAGATTCATATCGCATTGAGAAAATATACAAATAAAACTCTTGTGATCTGTGAATACCACAAAGTTCCCCCCAATGAGGTAATACCACCACAACTTCAATGTAAAAACAATTACCTCTATCTCCATATCATAGGTAGTATAGTTACACTCATGGTGAAATAACTTCCTAGACCCATAATATATTATTACCTTCTATTGAGTCAATACACATCCCAATCCCAAATGGTAAGTGTCACAAAATACCTCAAAAAACACCTATTCCTCTGGAAACTAGAGCAATGGAGCACAGGACAATTTCCCCTTCAGGTATTTCAATGATTACTAACATATATTATTCTAGATTAAAGTTTTGTTCCTCCTAATCAAATATATCAAAGAGGCCACAATCCATAAGAAATCAAATATTAACCTCTAGTAATAGCTTGTCATACTAAGTAATATATGAACCTCTCCCACATTATTGGGTGCTGCACATGAAATAACTTCCTAATCCTTCGATAGGTACATGGATACACCCTATTGTGACACCACATTCCCTAAGAAATTCACCTCTCATGCCCAAAAATTACACTTGGACAACTTTCCATAGATCTGGTGGCATTGAAGAACCTCCAAGACAGCTTTGAGATGATTTTTGTGCCCCTACTTTGATATTGAGTAGATCAATATATCATCAATGAACACGAATACAATTAGTTATACTAATTCACTGAACAATGAGTTCATGATATCCATGAAAATAGTCGGTGTGTTCATGACACCTAATGGTATGAGCATAAACTCGAAGTTCCCATACCTACACCTGAAGGAAATCTTCTGGATATTTCCCTACTTCACCCTCAACTAGTGATACATAGATTATAAATCGATCTTAGAAAACAAAATCACTCCTATTAACTAATTGAAAAGATCATTTATTCTCATAGGGTGGTAATGATTCTTGATCGTCACCTAATTCAACCTATGGTAGTCTATACACAACCTTACACTACGATACTATTTCTTGAAAATAACATTGGAGCACCCCACGGTGACACATTGGGAAACATAAAATCCTTCTGTATCATATCATCAATCTAAATCCTTATCTCCCATAACCTATAAGATTAAATTTTCTAAGTATCCATATAAATCATAGAATCATCGAGCTATAAATCTATCTTGAACTCAATATCTCGTGGAGGGGGTAGCATCACAACCTCCTTAGGAAAAAACATCCAAAAAATCCATAATGACCCTAGGAACCTCCACCACCCCAATATTAACTGATTCCAAATACAACTCGAACCTTAAATAAAGAAGGGTATTAATATGTCTACTTCCAAACTGATAACTCTTCTCACCAACGAAAACCGCACACTTTTCATCCATATATGAAAAAAAGGCACACCTCTAGAAGTATTAGATAATATTAATAATAGAATAACACAAATCAATGACAAGGATGACATCATACAGCTACACATGTATCAAGAAAAGATCCTCATGGGACTAATGTGGCTCGATCATCAGTCTATGACCCTAACACACATCAAACAAGTTAGTTTGGACTCCAATTATCATAGTTAACACCAGGAAAAAAGAAAAAATCCCTATATACTATCATATATCATATGATTGAGTGGATTAAATAAATGAGTTAAAATGTTCTAAATAAAAAAAGAACAAAAAAGGGTAGATAACAAGATAAGATTACCTCAAATGATTTTTTCCCCTCTGGATCTACTAAGAAACAACTCGAACTTTTGTAAATAAAATTCTATTTTTTATTTATTTAAATGTATTATTATATATTATGGTTATATAAAACACATGAATTTAGTTTTATTATATCATAAAAAATTTAAAATACCATTAAGAATCATAACCATTGATGATATATTCATCTAATAGTGATCATATGATTAGTATAAATATGAGGTTATAACAAATCCAATTAACACGGAAAAAGGAAGTGATGAACTTAACTAGTGGGATCATACACTATGAATCCCATTTATTATATCTTATGAGGGAGATATGATCACTAGGATTTTCCCTTGACCAATTCCAATTTTATATCCAATAACTAAATCAAGAGTAAAACTATTTATGGAAGAGGTTCAATCTCATCAAGATCGCGGATCAAACAATGTACTTTGAACCACTCCATGAGAATATCACTATCACACCCCTTACCCTTAGGTAATTTTCTAGTGTAATAAAGATACATGTATCAAGAACATAACGATATGAATATTTATACATTATTTTCAATAGAATAGTGGTTATATTTACTTATTATTTTTACTTTATAAATGATTTTTATTTTGATTTGATAAAACAAAAATTATATTTTTGGGTAAAATGTAATTATAATTAAGACAATTATTTTGAATAATTAATGAATTTTTGAAATAAATTATATTTTAAGAAAATATTATTATTAAATAATATTTATTTAGTATAGTAGATGATATAATAATTTTACTAATGGTTCAAAAACTATTATTGTCCAAAAAACCCATAATTTCTCAATAAATGTCAATTATTATTTTAAAAGTGAAAATTAAAATAGTTGTAAAATTATTTGGATAAAATAAAAATTATTTTTGGAACCAAAATTTCAACATTATCCAATGGTGAATTTTTCATAATTTTCTAAGACAGTTTAATTTTTAAGTAAAAATTAAATACGTTATAAATATAGGGTGTGTATTATGATATAATAATGACCCAAAAATGATGTAATAAATACTATAAATGGTATACACAACCAAATATGTGTTTCCAATTTAAAATAATGTTATTCTGAATTTATTTTATTAATTTTTTAAACCCTTTATGAATCCTCCAAAACCTATATTATATTTTAAGGTTTTAAAACCATTTCTTTAAGATAATGAATAACTTCAACACCACCAAGGATAATATTTTAATTATTTAAGACCTTTTCCTTATAAAATAATGAAAATTAATCTTCTTTTGTAGAAACCAAGGGAAAACTATGGTAATTGTTTTGGTTTTTATTATTTTTTTATATAGAGTCAAAAACCTAAGTTTGAAAAATACTAAACAACTTCCCTCTATTTTCCTATATAAACCCAACCAATATCACTTAATATTCACTAAAAAACTTGGATAACATCTTTAATCTACCCTCTCATCTCTATAATCCTCCTAAGGATACCATAATCTCTCAGTAAGCCCCCCCAAATCTTTTGGAATCACCCTCTCAAGGTAAGGGATCATATCCTTATCCTCTTTATTCAGAATATTCATTAGATTATACCTTTTATCTCTAATTCCTAATGTTGGGATATGTTATTTCATATCCCCATTACTATTATTATGATTTATAAATTACTATAGACCAATTTAACTCTCATGAATACCTCCCATGAACATTTATGTTTCCCCATTATGATGCTGAAATTTCACTACTATTTTCCATGAAAAACATTTATACAGTGAATACCCATACCCATTCCCTATCACGGGTGTTCACCTATATGCACTTAAACTTAATTTATTATGGACTCACATGTGTTTGATAATCACTCCCTTATTGTGTCATTAAATTTTATGAAATATGTTCTTATGTATATGATCAATGTGGCACACTTAAGAATGTATATGATATGATTATGATGGGTGTGCCCAGATAGCACTCTAATGCATTGGGTCATGTTTTAGTCACATGAGAAACCATTTATAGTAAATGGGAGATTATATGAGGCACATTATGTTATTTTTTATTGGTGTTTAAAATTTAATTATACTTATGATGTCAGGTTTTAAGTAGTTTACACATTCCCATGTTGCCTTTATGCTATCATGTTATATCATGCCTCATTATTCATGTTTTTTATTCTCATCCATCTTATGTATCATTTCTATTCCTATTTTATAACATTTAATACTTTATTTATGTTATTTCATGTTTATTACCTTATTGGGATTTATAACTCACCACTTTCTTATGTATATTCCTAGGTTATCTCATGCAGTTGTAAGTACTATGAAATATTATGATCATGTTAAGGAAGTTTTCTATAATGGTGATATACCCCATATTTTAAGTTTTTATGTAATATACATAATTATGCAATCACACTATAATTTTATATATATGGTTTGTATTCTGTGTAATATTAATTAATAAATCGTGAATTAATGTGCAATAAAGACAAGGGTTATCATAGTTGGTATCAAATGAAAGTTTAGTTATTTTTGTTATTAGGATTAGTAATATCTATTGAAAACTTTTGGATAAGACTAATCATAATAATACATCACTAACTTTTTTAAAATTTTAGAATAAGTGGTTTCCATGAAAATAAATCATTGTCTAGATACTACAATTGGATGTAGCTCTAGGCACATGTGCCTAGGGGTAAAACCTGAAAAGACAGCATTATGCTAAACTCGATCAGAAAGTGGTTCATGAAAATGGTCCTCATTGAACACCTGGTTTGACACTCCTAAGAGATATGATTTTTTAAATTCGTAGGATCATTACGAACCATTATTAATGGAACAAAATTTACTATAAATTTCTATGTAACAAAATAGATCTTGGATAAGATAGATTGAAGACTATAATTTCATAAGTTAAGGAAATACATATCATTTATAAATTATACATTTAATTATATTATCATATATGTGTTTAATATTTTGAAATCGCATGTCCCTAATTTTACCTTTATTATAGATAATGTCCCAAAATAGGATGAATCGAGTAAATAACCAATGTGAAGGGAAACGTGATGACTGTCCAAATGAGTTGCCCAGCCCGATGGGAGTGGGAATCACAAACTTTATAATGATACTCTCTCAGTTCAATTATGTTCTGAATAGAAACTAAAATCAGAAGGAACACCAAAAAATACCCCAAATAAATAACAAGATGTTATTAAGACCTTTATACAAAAAAATCCTTGGACTTTCAATGGATTATATAATCCCTTAATCATGGAATAGTGGATCAACTCCACTGATAAGATATTCTACATCAATAAATGTTCTAAGAAATATAAAGTTATATGAGATGTTTATCATATGGGGGATAATCTTATTAGTAGTAAAAATTGATCAAAAATACAAATCCTGAGGAAGTGATCGAAGCAATGGGGTGGAAGGAATTATGAAAAAAAATCAACAAATATTTTCCTCGCACTCTCTAACAAAAAATTAAAAGGGATTTCATTTACCTTAAGTAAAAAAGACGATGAATCTATTGGTGAATATGAGGAAAACTTCACAAGGCTTGCACAATTCACCTTTGGCTTTTATTATTAGCCCAGAATTAAATGTTGATCATTTTATTGGTGGGCTAAAATTGAACCTATGAAAAGACTTGGAGATCTAAGACTTTGATAGCTATGAGGAATTTTTATAATGTTCCCTAAAAGTCATAATGGAGATAAAATAATCTCAAGGTTCTCACGGGGATAAAAATCAAGAGGTAGATTTTAATTCTAGTGATGCAATAGAGAAATCTAATGCTGGTAAGAAATTTCAACATCCCACTTTTCAAATGTATATAAAGAAGAACCCTGGAAATGACCTAAAGGTAATGAGGAAATACTTTAAGTACGAAAAGAAATGGGATCTAACTAGTGATTTTTGACAGGAGAAACTCACTAATATAATATAATATAGGAAGCTTCTATTAAAACCTCGTCCTTTTGTCCAATTTTTTAACTTCAATGAATGAGAGAACTTTTCAAACCAATGCACTTAACAAAGGGTGTTCAAGGATAATCAGCACTAGAAACCTCCAAGGTATAAATGGTCAGATTATGCTATTATAACCATTTAGGTGGATCCTAAAAATGAAGTAGTGACAGGTATGCTAGTTATTCATTCAATAATAGAGAATTTACTTTTTTATTCTAGTTCTATGCATTCCTTCATATCATGAATGTTTAGTGGAACTATTAAAACACAACCTCAAATCGTGGAAGTATAGTGGTATTTGAAAATTAAAAATGGGAAAATTATCATATCCCAAGTATATAACTCCTTACCTATTAATAGTTGTGGGTTGAACTTCCCAACGAACCCTGTGATACTCCCTTTAGTGGAATTTGATGCAGTTATAGATATGGATTGTCTTTCCTTACATATATCTAATATAAATTGCCACAAAAAGGAAATCACTCTTTGTATCATGAATTTTCCTCTGATTCTTTACAAGTGAAAGGAGAATGATTAATATTCTTTAGCACCAACATCTAAAGTATGGATATTACTTCCCTATGATAAGTCATATCTTGATCAAATGATTCAGTTTAAGGAAAAGACCATCCTTGAATACATTCTCATTCTGGGGGAATATAGTGAAGTCTTTATTGAATAATTTTCTAGTATTACTCTTAGTTGTGAAGTTGAATTTTCAATAGAGATTATACCTAGAGAGTTTTCATTATCCCAGACTCCATATAGAATTGTTGTTTTGGAACATGAGGATTTGAAAAAACAACTATAGGAAAATCTGGATAAGGGTTTCTACACCCAATTGTTTCACCTTGGGGCACACCATTCCTCTTTATCAAGAATAAGGACAGGTCAATGTGCATTTGCATTGATTATCATGCGATAAACAAGATCATGATAAATAACAAGTATCCTCTACCAAGGATTGAATACTTTTTTGATAAACTACATGGAACTCAATACTTATCTAAGTTGGATCTTCGGTTAGGGTATTATAAAGTAAGGATGAAGAAGTATGATATCTCTAAGATTTCTTTACATACAAGGTGCAGGTATTATGATTTCATAATAATGTCATTTGGACTCACTAACGCTCTAGAAATCTTCATATAAATAATGAATTGATACTTTAGTGATTACCCCAAAAAAAATTGGCAGTCTTTATAGATGATATTCAAATATAATCCAAAAGAAAGGAGGGGCATTAGGATAATCTGAGAACTATGCTAAAGACCTTACAAAAGGATAATATTTATACTAAGTATATAAAATGTGATTTTCTGTTGAACTAAGTCTCAATATTGTAGAATATTACTACAAGAAATGGTATATCTATAGACCCTTCAAAATAAAAGCAATTGAAGGATGTCTGTGGCCAATATATGTGATAGATATTTGTAGTTTCCTTTGGTTATCTAGGTATTATCGTTTATTTTTGATAAATTTATCATGATTTTCAAACATTATAACTAAAATAACTTAGAAGGGATTCAAGTTTTTTTGGAATAATTAGTGTAAATAGAGCTTCAAGGAACTGAAAAAATTCTTATCACTACACATTTACTTATGCAACCCACAAGTGGGGAACTTTTTGTGGTACACAATGATTATTTAAAGAACATATTAAGTTGTATAATAATGCATAAATACGAATTGATAGCCTATACCTCAATTAAGTTGAAATTTCATGACCAAAACTACCCAACGCATGATCTAGAGTTGGTTGTAGTGATATTCGTATTTAAAATATGGTGTTATTATCTCTTTGGGGATTAGTGCTAAATATATGTTGATGATAAGAGACTAAAGTATATATTCACTCATAAAGAGTTTAATATGCATCATTAAAGATGGTTATATCTAATTAAGGATTATGACTTCTCAATACACTATCATCCTAGGAAAACAAATAAAGTGGTAGATGCTCTAAGTAGAAAGGATCTCGTAATTATATCATTGATGAGAATTGAGAAGGACCTGATCTTCATAGACTTGAAAATGATGGACATGGGAATCATAAAGGAAGGAACATCATCAATCATTTCATAAATTATTTCTCAACTATCTTTTATGAAGATGATAAAGGATTCTTTAAGAGATAATGTGGAAATTTAGAAGAAATGGGATGCTATAAGAAATGAGAAATCCTAAGAGTTAAAAATTAATGAAGAATGAGTAGTAAGATTTGGGTTAATAATATGTGTTCCATAAAATCATGAGTTAAATAAGGAGCTATTGGATGATGTACATAGCTCGACCTTCTCCATCCATCCAAGGAACACAAATATTTATTGATATCTTATAGAGCACTATTTTGGGACAATATGAAGAAGAAGATCATAGAATATACATCAAGGTGTCTTGTATTTCAGAAAGTGAAGGATAAAGGGAAAAAACCAATGGGATGATACAACCATTACCCATACCTACATGTAAATGTGAAAACATAACCATGGACTTTGTTTTTGGTATTTTAAATATAAATAGTGGAAATAATGTTATATAGGTTTTGGGGGATCATATTAAAAAATATGCTCACTTTATTACAACTAAAGAGGACTTCTCACTTGATCTACTTATAAGGATATACATTAGATAAGTGGTGAGGCTACATGGAACACCACTATCAATTGTATCTGATCAAGATCCATGATTTAGCTCCATGTTTTGAAAGTGTCTCTAACATGCTCTACATATTGAGTTGAACTTTAGTATAGATTATCACCCTCAAATAGATGACCAGTTTTACCAAACTATCCAGACACTAGAGAACATGTTAAGAAATTTCTAAATGGACTTCAAGGGAGGATGGAATCAATGTCTTCCTCTAGTCGAGTTCTCATACATTAATAGTTTCCACTCAAGCATTGAAATAGATCCCTAAGAAGACCTTTATGGGAATAGGTGTATAAAACCTTCATGATAGTATGAAATTGGGTGATTAAAACTACAAGGTCCAAAAATGGTTGATGAAATAGTGGAAAAGTTCAAGACCATTCTGCAGCACATCAAGGCCATTCAGAGTCAAAAAAAGAGATATACTGAAAATCATCAATGAGACTTAGAGTTTGAGGTTGGAGATAAGGTATTACTCTGCATATCTCCATGGAATAAATTCATTGGAATTGGAAAGAAGTAAAATCTTAGACTAATATACATCAGTCCCTTTTATATCCTTGATCACATTGGAGCGGTGGTCTACGCACTAAAACTCCCACCTAACATGTATCAAGTACATGATGTGTTCCATGTGTCCCTCTTGAGGAAGTACATAATAGACCATTCACATGTTATTAATCTAGAGGTTATACTATTGGATAATTATCTTTCAAATGAGGATCATCCGGTTAAGATCTTAGATCATAGAGAAAAAGTTCTACGAAATAAGATAATTCTCCTGGTCAAAGTTTTATGGGGAAACCACAAGTTTAAATAAGTGATGTGGGAATCAGAGGATGTGATGACAAAAAATTATCCTCATTTGTTTTAGTGTGTGAAATGAAAATTTCAAGGATTATTTTTCTAATGGATGGAATATTGTAACCATCCAAATTTTTATAAGTAAAATTCCCTTTGTGATTCAATTAAATGTATTATTATGTATTATGGTTATAGAAAACACAAGAACTACTTTGGTTTTATTATATTTTATCATATTTAAAATACCTTTAAGAATCATAACCATTGATAATGTAGTCTTTGGATAATGATAATATGATTAGTATAAATATGGGGTTTTGAAAAATCCAATTGATAGAGACAAAGGAAGTGATGACCACTGCTGAAACCATGTACGTTGAACCACCCCATAAAACTCTTGTCATCGCGCACCTTACCCTTAGGAAGTTTTCCAGTGTAATAAGGGGATATGTATCAAGAACCTAATAATATGAATATGTATAGTATATTTTCAATATAATAATGGTTATATTTACTTCTTCTTTTTTTACTTAATAAATGATTTTGATTTTGATTTTGATTCGATAAAACAAAAAATATATTTTTGGGTAATATGTAATTTCAATTAAGACATTTATTTTGATAAATCAATAAATTTTTGAAATAAATTATATTTTAATAGAATATTATTATTAAAAAATAATTAATAAGTATATTTGATAATATAATTTCTTCTAAGGGTTCGAAAACTATTATTGTCAAGAAACCCAGCATTTCCCAATAGATACCAATTCCTATTTTAAAAGTAAAATTTAACATAATTAGAAAATTATTTGGATAAAATAAATATTATTTTTTGAATCATAATTTCAAAATTATAAAATGGTGAATTTTTCATAATTCTCTAAGATAGATGAAGTTTTGGGTAAAAATTAAATGCGATATAAATATACTATGTGTATTATGATATAATAATGACCAAAAATGATCTAATAAATACTATAAAGGGTGTCAATGAAAAAAATATGTGTTTTACCTTTAAAATAAGGTTATTTTGAGGTTATTTTATTAATATTTTAAAGCCTTTATTAATCCTCCAAAACCTATATTATATTTTAAGGTTTTAAAAGCATTTTTTAAGAACATGACTCACTTCAACATCACCAAGGGTAATATTTTAATTAGTTCATCCATTAGACTTATAAAATAATGAAAACCACTCATATTTGTAAGAAAATATGGGAAAACCATGGGAATGTTTTTGGTTTTGATTATTTTATTATATAGTGTCAAAAACCTAAGTTTCGAAAATAATAAAGAACTCCCCTCTCTTTTCTTATATAAACCCACCCAAGCACCCATTCCTCTTCCCGCAAAAAACTTGAATCACATCCTTACTCATCCATACCCTCTCTAAAATAATCCCAAGGTTCTCCAAATATCTCAAGAATCTTTTGTAATCACCCTCTTAATATAAGGGGTCCCATCCTTCTTCTCTTTATTCAAGCATCTTCATTTTATTATGCCTTTTATCTCCAATTCATAATGTTGGGATATGTTATTCCATATCCATCCTACTATCATTAGGATTTATAAATGATTAGAGACCCATTTCAATCTAATTAATCCCTCCCATGAACATTTATGTGCCCTCGTTATGCTATTGAAATTTCACTGTGATTTCCCACACCAAACAACTGTGTAGTTAATACCAATACCCATTTCCTATCAAGGGTGTTCACCATTATGCACTTATACTTATTTTATTGGATAATTACATGTATTTAATTCACACTCCATTATCATGGGATTAAATTTTATGAAATATGTTTTTATGTATATGATCTATGTGGCACACTTATGCATGTACATGATGTGATTATGATGGTTGCGCCCAAATAGTACTCCAATGCATTGGGTAATGTTTTAGTCACATGATACACCATGTATGGTGCACGAGAGGTTATAATAAGAACATTATGTTATGTTTTATTAGTGGTCAACCTTGACTTATTCTTATGATTTCATGTTTTAAGTTTTTTCAACATTCCCATGTTTCCTTTATTTTATCATGTTATATCTTCCCTCATTGTTAATGTTTATGATCTCACCCCTTTTATGTATCATTGATATACCTATTTTATAAAATTTAATTCTTTCTTCAGGTTATTTCATGTTTATTCCTATACTAGGATTTATATCTCACCCCATTCTTATGTATGTTCCTAGGTTATCCTGTGTAGTTTTAAGTATGGTGGAATATTATGATCATGTTAAAGAAGTTTTCAATAATGGAGATGTACCCCATATTTTAAGTTGTTGTGTAATGTACCTAATTACCCAAAGACAAAAGACTTATAGATATTCTGTGTTATATTATGTGTAATATTATGTAATAAATCATGAATTAATGTTTAATAAAAAACAATGGTTGTCATATGCTACCTCCATTGCATGAAAATAACCATGACCAACTCCTCTGCCTCTCTACTGACAGACACCTCCTTAGAAAAACTTAGGTCGAGGTCCCTGAACATGAGAAATATCCTAAGTTCATCCAATTCCTGATCCATATACTCTTGAAGGAGCATAAACCTACTACCCCAGCTGTTCAAATGATCTCACTAGCAGCAGATACTGAGGCTAGAGTTGAACCCAACCACCTCTACTGAACTGAGCTCAAAGAACCAAAGTTCATTGATCCTAATGATGGCGATGAACCCCAAAAACAAAACACATTGTCCTAAATCCCCCAAATAGGTAACAAGGGAGTATTTCATGATGTGTTCCCTGAGTATACAGCATTTACTCTAAAATATAAACTCTATACATGTAATTCTACACCGATCGGGTACACTCTAGGTCTAGTCATGTACTAATACATGTAAAAGGCATACCTGGGGTTTTTTTGTGTACTACTACATTACTATGGAACACTTGGGGTCTAGTTGTGTACAACTACATTTCCATGTCCACCTTACATGGGGTATCTACCCAAGTACTCGGACATATGTCCATGTCCTGTTAAACAGTGTGTACTTAAACAACAAAATGTTTAGTACTAAAAATGCATTCTTACCTAAATAGTAAGACACGGGGTGTATGTTCTTGAAATCACATGTCGTGTGATCTATTTTTTCAAATAGGAAACCTTTTGATCCTCTTGAATCCCCTATTTTCCCCAAAATAAGTACAAAACAAACCCTAAAGGATCCCCAAAAACACATAAAAGGATTTTAAACTAGAAAGTGGTAAGTATGTAAGGATTTATAGGAAAAATATAAAAAAGAACTAACTTCATGCATAATTTTTGGATGTTTCACTTGTAATTGTGCTCTACTGCTACCACATGATGATCCATCTCCTTCTGATCTCTATAGATGAATCCCCCCCCCCTCTATATATCCAACTCCTTATCTCTCAGTTGAACACCCCTAAAAGGGGAGGTCCCTTAGTTTTTTTTATAAATATCTAATGAGTAAGAATAAAAAAAGGGTAAAAGGAAAAGAAAGAAGAAAAGAAGAAGAAAAAAGGAAAGGGGGCCCAGCCCTGGCCACGATACCTGACTCGAGGTTATGCATCACCTAAGAAACAAACTCATTCTAGACTCAACCATGGAGTTATAATCTCAATAATAAGCTATGTTAAAAAGATATCACCAAATGACCATGCACAAATAAATTAATATTTAATTAATTATTAAATACTAATGATTCTTTGAAAATTTGAATAGCTCGAAATTCCACTAAACTTATGTCTTAGGGTAAAAATAATGTTTTGGGACTAACAGAGTGGTCAGAAAAATAATAAAAGTTTATATTCCAGAAAAAATGACCATTTTACCCAACATGAAAATTTGATATCCAAAATTCAAATTTTTTCTCATTTTTGAAACTCTGGGTTTTATAATCTCCCCATAATAAAATTTATCATCCTAGAGAAACTTCAGTGCTCTTCTAACCACACATCCAAGCCCACCTTGTTCGTCAATTCATCATCAACTTATTACATTATACTCTGAAATGAAAACTAAGTTTCTTCTTCACAACTACAAGGTTCTGGCGTACAACCCATCAAAGGTCAATTTATCACTTTCCAATATCACTAAAATACCAAGATAGTTCCTTCCCACACCTCTCCATCCAAATACATTAAAAAGTAAAATGAAATTATTCATAATTTTCATGGTTCTACCCACTATTTGGATCCCCTATCAAGACACATCCTCAGTAGTCTATCGACCCACTTGACATGGTTCCCACTATATCCTCAGACACTATAGCTGATCTGATACTCCTGAATATAAAAGTACCATTTTCATCACATCAAAATTGAACAGCAGGTTCTAAGTACAATGTTTTTTACATCACCACACTCAATACCTGGACATGGCCAACACGCTCTCACTAGTGAGTTATTATAAAAACATCAACCATCCATTCCCGAATCAGTGGGAATGGAAACCTCCATGCTCAAAAACCACATCAAATGATGATCACATCCTCCAATGAACTATTTTGTTCTCCCCGTCATATAACTTTCCTTACACTGCTTCTCGAGTGTCGACCTCAATCGGACCACTATAGATACACCTCTCAGGTCTCCTTAGGACCCAAACAAAAAAATGGACCTTAAAATGATCCAACTTTCACTATGAATAACCCATGTGCACATACCCTCAATAAATAAAGATTTATCCCAAAAATCCATGCCAAATGTGACTCTCCCCTTCAAGTAAGATTGATGCCACAAGAACCTCCCATAGTATCCCATGTTCAAATGATCCCCAAACCAAGGTCCTATGCTAGTGCACATAAAACCATTGGCCATGATCCTCATTAAGGTTGGTTCCAATAAGTCAGAGCCCCTTATCACCCCAATTCAAAATTGACAAAAGATTCTATTACAAACATAGCCACACACTTATCTAGCATCATGTGCTATTCTAAGTCACTAGAATCCATCCATGCTCTCTCTAATGTGCTAAAACACATTCCAACAATAGGGATAGGAACTCAAATTGTCTTTACCTTTAATTATTACCTTGATATCAAGGAACTCACGATACTGCACATTCCAAAGTGCTCACACTCATGGTGTAATTCTCATAAAAACCTAAGGCCTCACCACACCTTCATCGTATCCTCAATAGAACCTCCAATGCATTGATCTCAAAATCTATCACGTACTTGTACTTCCTAAATAAAAGTAAATAGAAAACCCTGAGTTAACCCTCCCTCATAGGTTTCCCTCAATTTTCACAAATCCCTAAATCCTTTAATATTGAGTTTCTTATCAATGTCTTTATGTATTCCCACCTGGCTAAAATTTTCAATCTCATCCCATAGGACATCATCCACACTCCCATCTCAATAAAACCCATATAATCCAACATTCCAAACACCCTCTTGAGGGCCCTATATCCATAACTGCATAACTTTCCTACACTATAAATCAGCCCAGTCACTGATTCTCACTGAGTATCCATCCTTGGACTACTCCCTCATGAATCACACTCAACACGATGGTCGACTCTTGTCATAGCCAATGGAAACATCCTAGATAATTTGAATCAAGGATAACACAACTGTTAGCTTGGTTAAGTATAATTCCATTCCAATATATATGGGAAACTTCTATATAGGTTGTTACAAAACTTTAAATAACTAAAATAGGATAAAAATAACCCATAATGGGTGTCACACTAAGCTATAAAATGCCTAAATTTACATACTAGGGTCACTAAATATCCCACACATTGAAGGACTCTATCATCATCAATGAGTATCCCACCATAG
The DNA here is from genome assembly GCA_963277665.1 of Viscum album. NCBI lineage: Eukaryota > Viridiplantae > Streptophyta > Magnoliopsida > Santalales > Viscaceae > Viscum > Viscum album. The sequence continues at coordinate 910,002,573 of OY728162.1, read as the reverse complement.
ATCCACAGGAACTTTCATCAGAAGAAAATGAATATACATATTGTTCCATCTAAGTAGAATACCACCAAGTACTTATATAGGAAAAAATTATATGATTGGTTGTTGAAACTTTAGAAAATTGGTCCACTTTTCGGTAATAAAATTTAACTAGTGGTCCCCTATATGTCATGCATATCCTACATGCCTAATCATGATGCATGAGATACCACTTTTCTGAATATGCCAAGAGCCAAATCCAATAATTGGATTATTTCCAATGGGCCAATAACTAGATATCCAATAGAAATAATAACTCTTAAACATCATGTGTGTCACAGTTGTTGGGCGGAGAGTAATGGCAAGAGGGGGGGTGAATTTCCTTTTAAAAGATAATTAACAATTTAAAATCAAAGTTAAAAGTGCAGCGGAAATAAAAGAGGCAAGACACAAAACTTGATAACGGAGTTCGGCTTAAAGCAAAGCCTACGTCTCCGCTCCCAACTCAACCGTTGAGAGATTTACTACCGCTTGCTTTTTAATGGTTTTAGCAAGAAACCCACTAGACTTAAAGGTAGTCTAGAACCTATTACATCTTGCTTTTAATGGTTGAGCAAGAACCCACTAGCCTTCTTACAGGTGAAGGCTAGCTCACCTATGACACAAGCATTTTAAAGGGAAGGCTTGACTAATCTCTTCACACCTTGAAGGTGGTGTGAAAACCCAAACAAAGATAGGATGAGAGAAAGAGGGGTTTGTAGGCACAAACCCAAATTGATGCTCAAAATGATAAAACAAGAAAAATCGTAAGAGGAGAAGCCTTGGGTGCCAAAGGATTGGTTGGAGTTGATGAAGAGCGCTCCCAAGCTTCTATGGTGATGCTCCTTGGATGTGGAAATGAGTTGGAGCAATTGAGGTTCCTTGAAGGAATCCGTCGGAGGTTCGCCAAATGATCGAAAAATGTTCCCGTGGGCTTTCTTATGTTTCCGGGGCTTCCTAGTCCTTTATTTATAGAGGGGGAACCCTTAAATGGCCTTTGGGGGTCTTCAGAGTCGTTGGAGAGGCCTTCGGAGCCGTTGGGAGTCAAGTGGACAAGTCTGGTCAAAGCCCAACGGCTAGTTTGACTGGATCCACCGGCTGACCGGTGCTTGGCCACCGGTTGGCCGGTGCTTTGGAAATGGCAAGGCCTTCTGCCCAGGTACCACCGGCTGGCCGGTGAGGAGGCCACCGGTTGGCCGGTGATGAGACAGTAGGTGTCCCTATTTGTCTGGGTTCCACCGGCTGGCCGGTGATGAGACACCGGTTGGCCGGTGGTCTGGACAGAGGGGATGCCTTCTGTCTAGACTCCACCGGCTGGCTGGTGGTCATCCACCGGTTGGCCGGTGGACTGAAATCAGTCCACTTTTTCCTTCTCTCTTTCTTGGCCCAATTCCTTGGCAACCTGAAATCATGCCTATCATCCAAAAACACTTAAAACAAGATTAGATAAATAAGAGAGTGATTGTGATCATGAAAATTAAACCACGAGGGGTACGAGAGGTACAACAATCTCCCCCTATTTTGATGATCACAATCACCAAAACAAGCAATGTAAAAGACTGAAATGAAAGGCATGCTTTGAAGGATAAATTGAAAAGTAAAGCAAAGCATGAGAGAAAGATTTCTCCCCCAATCAACCAAGAATTTCTCCCCCTTTTTGATTATCAAAATAGCGCGGGGCATAAAATTTGATTGAGGGAGAGGTTGAAAAACAAGATAGAGTTTTTAAACCAATTGAAATTTTTGAAATTTGAATTGAAAGTTTTGAATTGAAAGTTTTTAATTGAAAGTTTTGAATTGAAAGTTTTGAAATGAAAGTTTTGAATTGAAAGTTTTGAAATGAAAGTTTTGAAATTAAATTTTTGAATTGAAAGTTTTGAAATGAAAGTTTTTAAATAAAAGTTTTGAAATAAAATTAAAAAGGTTTAAACAATCTTAACTCCCCCTAAATGAAAAAAACAAATCACTGGGGAGACGTTTTTGAAACCGAGACAAATTTTGGCCCGGTGAGACTCGCTAAAAGGGATTTTTCAATCCATACTTGTCTAGTGGCGGGTCTTCTCCTAGGAAATTCATCATTAAAGGAAATGGTTTTGGGCCTTCCATACCGGGCATTTTTGCAATTGCACTCATAAATTAAGTGCCCGGGTTTTTTACAATAGTTGCAAAATTTATATTGGGAGCTCCCCCTTACAAAAATAGTAGGATCATGGGAAGATGAAGCTTGCTTGGAATAGCTAAGCCCTTGGGTGGTTCTAGATATGCATTGGTAACCAAGGAGCTTCGAAAGGTTATGTTCACCTTCGGTGAAATTAGCTAGGGATTCCCTTAAATCCTTGATTGTTGATTCCATAGAATCAAAATCGGGAAGGTTTTGGATCTTGAGGGACAACTCCTCCTTTTCTTTGAGAAGTTGTTCCTTTTCGGAAGAAAGTTTTTTGAAATTCTTTTTTAAAGCAATAAATTTGGAAGAAAGTTCGTGAAAACCTTCCTCCAATTGATCTCTAGCATGTTGGAGATCCTCATAAGATAGATGATTAAAAGAATTTGAAGAACTAGAGGATGAGGAGTCGGAAGAGGATACCTCATGAAATGCCATTAGGCATTTTTTACCGTTGTCACTTGAGGAGGAGGAGGAGGATGATGTGGAGCTATCACTCCATATGGCCTTGAATGCCTTTTTCTTTTCCTTTTGCTTGGCCTTTTTCTTGTTGAGTGGACAATCGGGATTGTAATGGCCTTTCTTGCCACACCCGTAACATGTTACCTCGGGCTCGGATTTTTCGTTGGGTTGAGCCTTGCGGGATTTCTTCTTCTTGTGCTTCTTCATGAATTTGTGCATTTTGCGGGCAAGATTCTCCATTTCTGAATCGTCGCTTGAAGAGGAAGACGATGAGGAGGAGGAGCTTTCTTCTTTTTGAACTTTGAAGGCGATGTTCTTTGGAACTTTGATCGGTTTGCCTTCCTTTTGAGCTTGCCTCCTCATGGTGATCTCGTAGGTCATGAGGGATCCGATGAGCTCTTCGACCGGCATGTTCTTGATGTCTTTTGCTTCTTGGATTGCCGTGACTTTCGGTGCCCATGTGCTTGGTAGGATCCAAAGGATCTTTTTGACCATCATTTCTGCAGACACATCATCACCAAGGGACTTTCTTCCATTGCAAACGTCAGTAAAACGATTAAACATTTCAGTAATATTTTTAGATGGATGCATGGTAAAAGACTCAAAATCTTGACGGTACATATCCAATCGAGTATCCTTAACTTTGTTGGTCCCCTCATGGGTAACCTCCAAAAGTTTCCAGATTTCATGAGATAAAGTACATGTGCAAACTCGATTGAATTCATTACGATCAAGGCCGCAATGAAGAGCGTTCATGGATTTTCCATCAAGCTCGAAATTTTTAATATCGGCTTGAGTCCATTTGGATTCATCGGGAGAAGAAAGAGAATAACCATGCATGACAATTTTATAAATAGGATAACCTATACTTCTAAGAAAAGTAGTCATGTGGGTTTTCCAATAAGTATAGTCGGTTCTATCAAAGAAAGGAGCACGACCCAATGAATAACCTTCGGGGGTGAAAGAAGATGAAGCCATCACAATGGATCTTGAATTTGAAACCGGTTAAGGTATTACTCAAAATTTCCTCTGATACCAATTGTTGGGCGGAGAGTAATGGCAAGAGGGGGGGTGAATTGCCTTTTAAAAAATAATTAACAATTTAAAATCAAAGTTAAAAGTGCAGCGGAAATAAAAGAGGAAAGACACAAAACTTGATAACGGAGTTCGGCTTAAACCAAAGCCTACGTCTCCGCTCCCAACTCAACCGTTGAGAGATTTACTACCGCTTGATTTTTAATGGTTTTAGCAAGAAACCCACTAGACTTTAAGGTAGTCTAGAACCTATTACAGCTTTCTTTTAATGGTTGAGCAAGAACCCACTAGCCTTCTTACAGATGAAGGCTAGCTCACCTATGACACAAGCCTTTTAAAGGGAAGTCTTGACTAATCTCTTCACACCTTGAAGGTGGTGTGAAAACCCAAACAAAGAGAGGATGAGAGAAAGAGGGGTTTGTAGGCACAAACCCAAATTGATGCTCAAAATGATAAAACAAGAAAAACCGTAAGAGGAGAAGCCTTGGGCGCCAAAGGATTGGTAGGAGTTGATTAAGAGCGCTCCCAAGCTTCTATGGTGATGCTCCTTGGATGTGGAAATGAGTTGGAGCAATTGAGGTTCCTTGAAGGAATCCTCCGGAGGTTCTCCAAATGATCGAAAAATGCTCCTGTGGGCTTTCTTATGTTTCCGGGGCTTCCTAGTCCTTTATTTATAGAGGGGGAACCCTCAAATGGCCTTTGGGGGTCATCGGAGCCGTTGGAGAGGCCTTCGGAGCCGTTGGGAGTCAAGTGGACAAGTCTGGTCAAAGCCCAACGGCTAGTTTGACTGGCTCCACCGGCTGACCGGTGCTTGGCCACCGGTTGGCCGGTGCTTTGGAAATGGCAAGGCCTTCTGCCCAGGCACCACCGGCTGGCCGGTGAGGAGGCCACCGGTTGGCCGGTGCTGAGACAGTAGGTGTCCCTATTTGTCTGGGTTCCACCGGCTGGCCGGTGATGAGACACCAGTTGGCATGTGGTCTGGACAGAGGGGATGCCTTCTGTCTAGACTCCACTGGTTGGTCGGTGGTCATCCACCGGTTGGCCGGTGGACTGAAATCAGTCCACTTTTGTCTTCTCTCTTTCTTGGCCCAATTCCTTGGCAACCTGAAATCATGCATATCATCCAAAAACACTTAAAACAAGATTAGATAAATAAGAGAGTGATTGTGATCATGAAAATTAAACCACGAGGGGTACGAGAGGTACAACAACAGTAAGTGAAAATAATATAAAACTATAACAATAAAAATCCAGAACATCAATCTAATCCCTAGTAACCTAGAATTCCTCCCAGAATAGGTGTTCATGACACACCACACTGATATATATCTCAGGCTCTGACACATTCTTAAATAACCTAACTACCTTACCCTAAATATAAATCTAAAAGAAAAAACTATGATTCCAATTTGTAACATCCTAATCTAGAGGACCCTAAATTGGTGGCCCGGTCTGGTTCAGTGTATGACCTCAGTCACACCTCCTCATATGCTAGAGGCTGAAAACTAATAGCAGGGGTATAAGGTAGTTCTGTGAGGAGACTACACCCCCATATCAGAGTGTGCAATAGTAATAAAATAACCGAGTGTCATACACATTATATTATTCATAAATATTAAATAAATTGAACTTGTTGTAATAAAAATAAATACAATATAAAACTCTAATGGTCATTCTAAACACATCAATTCGTCCCCCACCTGGTCGAACACATATAAAAGATAACTAAACTAAAAAATTTTATAGGGATATCTTACTAACTCTGAGTCATACCCCTTCCCTGGTAATCAAAAACCCCATAGATCTTATATATCCCAATTATAAGACTCAACATGAGTGGTTGTGCTCAATCATGAAACCATGGTCCTCTAACCTATCCATTGTGCATATGTGCTCAAACTAAAATTATAAATAAGGTACGATGGTACAATGAGGTACAAATACTCTTGAGATAAATGAATCTCACTAGGACACCCCTAATGGTGAACCTATAACCACTTTTCATAAGTTCATGCTCATATAATATGCCCATCCAAGTTGATAATAACTGAAATAAAAAAACAAAAATAAATGTTGATCATTGGGTCTATGACCTCGATTGAACATACCTACATAAATCAGTGATGAGTTATCTCTGATCAGGTCATGGTGATCATGACACCATATGAATATCAAATTCTAGGGGTGTAACCCAGGAATCCCTAATTCTCAGACTCAAACAGCCAACATCTCATCAAGAATGGATCCATGGCCAAATCCTAAGCATCCTGGACATCCCTAAAAATCTAGGTATACCGAATATCTCGAAGATGATTCCTAAGTGTCTCATGTGATCACTGTATCAAATTATTCCCCTAATTAATCATGAAAAATGGTATGATTCTAAGCATCCCAGGAATCCAGATCAAGAACACATAATTTCATCAGGTTTGATTGGCTGGATCATAGGGTTGACTTAGGCATATAATCATTAAAATCATCATAATAATAACAATACATATCAAAATAAAAAAGACTACATGGTTTGATTCAATATAGGATATGAATCTTAGGGACTTGTGGCATCTAGGGTGTCCCATATAAACCCTAGGTCAAATCCCAGTATCCCATGAATTCTTCACAGGGCTTAATAGTTGGATCCCTAGTAGCACTATGAATCCATGGTGATGTCATCATATATAAGTTATATCATACCATAATCTCAAGATCTCAAAAAATGAATCCTAGGAAGAAGCATTGGGAACCCACCAAATCATGATTATATTATATAAGTCTCGTAATTTAGATCCTAGGAAGTACCTTTGTGTATCCAAAAATATCATCATCACCTCTCACCAGACACATAGGTCAGGTTCCAAAATATACATTTGGGTATCCATAACTACATCAAAAATAAATAAGTGAAATAGAAATTAAAAGATAGAGGATGGCCGAATTCATAAGCCCATCATCATAGTTTACAGCCCAACAAGATCACATATATGGTATGGGTTCTAAGGTTATACCCACAACCATCCTTACCCATCCATGCACACCCAGCCAAGGTCATATCATTAAGTGGAACCCACAGGATTCCTTAGAATTACATTTACATTGAGGTATCCCTATTGAGATCCTTGAAATTGGAATGTAATCATAGTTATCCCTATTGGGATCCTCTCAATCAAAACATAAGTGGAGTCATCCCTCTTGGGATCCTCAAACACAAGTAGTATCTTAGGCCAACGCCCACCTCTCAGGGTAACACATTCCACAACCCAGAATATAACATCACATGGTTTTATAAGACTAATATGGACAATCTCATAAGGGCTATGGTTGTAATCCCAACTCATTTTTAATAAAATCTAGGTTGGCTTGAATGCCCTACTTATCCACCACCTCGAGTCACAACCCAGTCATGCTAGCTAGGGACTATCCCAAGACACACTAGTTAAGGACCTTGGAAATCCCATATTACACCCTCTAACCATTATCATGACCCAAATATAGGTCTCATCCCATGTATCACTTTAAAAATACCGCTAGATTCAATTTACTAGAGGAATAACCTCTTCCCCTTAAATTTTTTACCATGAATCCCCTCTTAAAATTACTGAAAACACCCAAATGCTTCTACCATCATGTTCTATGTGTAGAATGATCATAATGGACTCCACTTATGTAAAAATATATCTTTGGGTCACAAAATCATCCAAAGCCCTCAAATGGGTAACATGGGAGAAATGCATGGTGTGTTCTCCAAGTACACGACATGTACTCAAAAATCTCCACCCTTTCCATATAATTATCCATGGACTGGGTACACTTGTGGACTTTCTATGTATTATTACATTTCCATGGCACACCAGGGGTCTAGTTTTGTACTAATACATGGAAATTTCTCCCTTGCATGTGGTGTATACCCAAGTACTCAACCATATGGTCATGTCCCAGTACATAGAGTTAACTCAGACTACATAGTGTATAGTCTCAAAAGTTCATTCTTCCTTAAACAAGAAGAACATGTGGATTTTGTTCTTAAAACCACATATTGTGTGATTGGGTTTTCCAAATAGGATACCACTGTGATCTTCCTAAAACCCCAATTGTCCCCAAAATAGCTACAAACTGACCCCCATGTGTCCATAGAATCACAATAAAGTATTTAAAAATATAAAGTAGTAAATCTATGGGTATTTATGAAAAACAATAACACAAAATAACTCTAGAAATAATATAGCAATGATTTTCCCTAATCATGCTCTGAATCTACTGCATGCCTATCCAGCTCCTTCTGAACTTTGTGGTGTATCTTCCTATCCCTCCCTCACTCTCTCTCTCTTCATATCCATTTCCCTCTCCCTCTATCTCATATGAACACCCCAAAAGGGAGAGGATTATAGGGTGTACACATAAATAAACAAGGATGAAATAAAAAGGGAAATAGAAAATAAATAAAAAAGAAAATGAAAATGAAAATAAAAAGGGGTCTAGCCCTAACCCCAAAACCCGACTCGATTTTATGTCTTAATTAGGAAAAACCCCTCATTAAAAACTCAAATACAGAGTTTGAATATTTATATGAACCTCTTTTCAAAATATATAACTAAGAAAACATGTGAAAATAAATTAATATTTAATTAATTAGTTATTGAATACTGATTATTTTGTGGAAGTTAGAATGTCTTAGAAATCCAATAAACTCCTGTCTTAGGGTAAAAATATTATTATAGTACCAATCGAGTGGTTGGAAAAATTATCTAAGATCTTTTACTAGTGGGAAATGGACATTATATACATCATGGTCCTCTAGAAGCTAAAATTAAAGAAAAATTATCATTTTCAAAACCCTAAAAAACATGGGATTTTACAATCTCCCCATAGTAACACTTCTCATACTCAAGAAGCTTCAGTAGACTTCCAACCACATAGCCCAACCCACCTTATCCATCAATTCATTATCAAATAATTTTTTTCTACTCTAGAATTATAACTGGGTTTCCTATGCATAAATTCAAAAACGAGGGGTACAACCCATCAAAAGTCAAGCTACCACTTTTCACCATTATTGAACTATCAAGACAATGTTTAACAACAAGAATCCATTCCAAGATATCAAAACATCACCCATAATTCATTATCAAGTTCATGGTTCTCCAACCCATAGGAATTTCCCATTAAAACACATCCTTAGGGCTCCACTAACCCGCTCGATGTTATTCTCACTACATCCTCCACCCTTCCCACATAAGGTTCATATCACTACAATCAATCTAATACTCCAAAAAATAAGAGTATCTTTATTTTAACCTTGTAATTGAACACCACATTCAGTGGACCATACTTTATCCATTATTGTACTCTATGAATGGGCGTGGAAAACTCACTCACACTAGGGAATCAGTATGAAAACCTCAACCACTCATTCATGACTCACTAAGAATGGAAACCTCCACACTTAATAAACCATTTAAAATAAGGATCACATACTCCAATAATATATGGTGTTCTCCCCACTATAAGGATTTCCTTACACCACTTCTTGACCGTTGAACACAAAACTCCCTTTATGGATACATTTCTTTGGTTTCCTCAGGACCTAAACAAACACAACAGACCCAAACTTGGTTCAACCGGTACTGTGTGTAACTCGTGTTCACATGGCCTCATGCAATAAGGATTTTCCCCAAAAATTAATTCCAAATATAACTCTTCCCATCAAGGAATATTGATTCTCAAAGAACCTCTGACATGCATTCACATTCACATGATCCCCAAACCAAGAGCCTAAGATAATGTGCCTAAAACAATTGACCATGATCCTCATGAAAGTCAATTCCAATAACCCATATCACCCTCAGTACCTCTCTTAAAAATTGACCATGGATCCATTTCCCAAGTTAACCACACACTTAGCCTCCATCCGATGTCATTCCAAGTCATGACCATCAATCCACACTCTTGCCTGCATACTAAAATGCATCCCAAAAAAAATATCCAGTATCCTGACTAGTCCAAACCTCAAAATATCACCTTGATACTAAGACACTACCAGTTCCACACATTCCAAGGTTCTCAAACTCAAGTTTTCATTCTCATAAAACCCCAAATAATCACCACACATTTATAATATCCTCAATAGAACTTCCTATGCATTGATCTCAAAAGCTAGGAGATGCATGTTCTTCCTTCCTTAAAGGCACCCAAAAACCAGATACACCCCCCCACACACACACAAGTTTCTCATGATCATCAAAAACCCCAAAATAACTAATCACTAAGTCACATATCAATTTCTCTAGGTCTTCCCACTTAACCCAATGATCGAGTATTTTCCATAGTATGTCATCCAAACTCTTGTCTCAAAAAAATCACAACCTCCAATGTTTCAAATGCCCTCTTGAGGGACCTATATACATAATAATATTACATTATAACACTATAATCCTAACTAGGAATTTATTATCACTAAGAATCCATACACAGTCTTCTCCCTCGAGAATCACACTAAAATCAATGTTCGAATGTTACCATAACCAATGACATTTTTTTAAATAATGTGTACCAAGGGGAACAGAACCACTAACTTGGTTGAGTATAATGTCATTCCAATATATATGGTAAAATTCCATATAGGTTGTTATTAAATTTTAAATAACTAAACCAAGATGACAAAAACCCCGGAAGAGGTCGCCGATTAATCCATCAAATGCCAACATTGACCTATTAGGGTTACTCAATGTTCCACAAACTGAGGGACTTTATCATCATCAATGAATATCTCGCTATAGATCTATATGACCTTCCATTAGAATAAAATATATATACATTTCATTATATATGAGAAGGATTCTATGAAGTAATTATATAGGAAAATGCAATATGAGTAGTTTTTTACACTTTAAACATATGGTTATCTGGTTAATGATAACAATCACACTAGCAGACCCCTATATGTCATTCGAATCCTACACCCCAAATAAATATTCATGAGATTCCTCTTGTCTCTATAGAATAAGAGCCAAATATAATAAATGGATTTTTACTAATGGTACAAGAACCATAGATTCAGTAGAAATCCAAAATCCTAAACATCATGTGCATCACACAAAGTGAAAATCATATACAGCTATAACATTTCAAATATAGAACATCAACCCCATCCCTAGTAACCTTGACTTCCTAATGGAATGAGTGTTCAGGACGAACTAGCCTAATATCCATCTTATGCTCTAACACATTCCTAAATCTCATGACTACAATACCTAAAATAGTAATTCAAAAAAAACCTATGATACCACTGGGTAATTCCCCAAACTAGGGGCCACTTGACTGGTGCCCTGAATTGGTTTTATATAAGACCTTAGAATAACCTCCTCATAAGCCAGAGGCCATAGAGTAATAGAAGAATTATAAGGTGGTACTATGAAGAGACTATAGCCCCATACCAGAGTGTACAATAGTATTAAAATAACCAAGCATCATAGACATCAGACTAAGAATAAATAGTAAATAAACTGAATATACTATAATAAAATGAAGCATACAACTCCAATGGTTATGATATACACATCAATTGGTCACCCACTAGGCTGACCACTTATACAATACAAATAAATTAAAAGTAAATGTGTAGGGATCCTATGCCAGCTTTGATCCATACCATATACCTGGTCTCCAAAATCCCATCGAGATACTCCAACCCAATCATAAGACTTCGCACAAGAAGATCTTCTTGATCATGCAACCTTTGTCCTCAGCCCTATCCATTTTGCATTTATGCTCAACCTAAAAGAATATATAATTAAATAAAATACATTGAGGTGCATGTAGGTGGGGTGAGAAATGAATCATAGTAGTCCACCCCCAACGGTGAACTAATAACCTACTACCATAAGTGTATACTCATGAAATATTTCTAGCCTAGATGAAAATAACTGAAATAAAAATAAAATAAAAAACCAATTTCAATCCTTGGGTCCATATCCTTGATCAACTATACCTGCTTCTTTCAATACCAAGGTTTCTATAAGTTCAATGTGATGACTATGCCTCTATATCAATATCAAATCCTAGGGGTGTAACCCATACATCCCAAATTCTCAAGATCAAATGGCCAATAACTCATCATGAATCAAATCACATCCAAATCCCAAGAATTCTTGGAATCCCTCCAAACTCCAGATATAATTAATAGATCAAAACCATTTCTTGGTTTTCCTAGGAAATCATTGAATCAAATACATACCCCAAGTCACCAAGACAAATGGTTGGATCTCAAGCATCCAAATCAAGAACACATAATATCATCAGGCTTGACTGGTTAGATCCTAGAGTCAACCTAGACTTCTCATCATCAAAATCATAATAATAATAAAAATAGTGATAATAATACCCAAGATTGCTTGGCCAAATCCTAGATAGGATAAGAATACTATGGACCCATCATGTCCAGGTCGTCCCATATAAACCTAAGGTCAAATCCCAATATCCTGGTCATTCTTCACATGGATTAACAACTGGATCCTGGGTGGCACTGGGTATCCATGATGACATCATCGTGTCCAAGACTTGTCATTCCAATGTCATTAGAGTTCAAAATTAGGTTCCTAAGAAGCACCTTTGGTCACCCACTACAAAATCATTATATCATATAAGGGTCATAAGATGGATCCCATGAAGTACCTATAGGCATCCAATAATATCACTATCACCTCTCATCAAGACCATAGGTTAGATGTGAGGAAGTATGTTTGGGTATCCATAAATGTATTAAAAGTAAATAAGTGACAGAAAAAATAAAATTAAGGGTGGGTTGAACACCTAATCTCATCACTATAGTCCATAGTCCCATGGGTTCACATTTTCGGTATGGGTTCTAAGGTGACACCAACAACTATCCCTACCCATCAACATATACCCACTCAAGTTCATTTCATGTAGGGGAACCCACAGGGTTCCCTAGGTCAATAGGTTCATGGAGTAATCCCTCTTAGGATCCTTAGAATTAGTATTTAAGTATAGGAATCCCTCTTGTGATCCTCTCATTCAAAAAATAAGTGAGTTTATCCCATTTGGGATTCTCAGTCACAACTGGAATCTCAGTCCAACGCTCAACTCTCAGAGTAACACATACCGCAACCCATCCTCTAACATATCAAAGGCCTAATATAGTCAATCTTAGGAGGGAGATAACATAAAGTCCATCCCCTTTCCAAGACACTCTAGTTTGGCCCAAAGAACCAACCTATAAACCTCCTAGAGTCACAACCCAATCTCATTGGCTAGATATTATCCTAAGATACACTAGTGAAGGACATTGTAAATCCCATACCACATCCTCCAACCATTCTCAAGACACTCATTTAGGTCTCATCCCATGTATCACTCTCTATAGACTAATGGATTCAATTTACTAGAGGAAAAACCTCTCCTTTATAACTTTATCGCCCTGAATCACCTCATAGAATTCCTCAAAACACCCCCAAGGGTTCCTCCATCAAATTCTATATGAAAAAAAACTTATAATAGAATCATCTTATATCCAATTCTATCTCTAGGGTGAAAAATAACCCAAAACCCTCAAATGGGTAATAATGGACTACTACGCGGTGTGTACCTATAGTACATGACGTCTAATCTAAAATTTCTACCCTGACCATGTACTTCTACAAGACCTGGGTACACCCAAGGTTTATCCATGTACAAGTAAACAACCAGGGAATTCCTGGGTTCTATCCCTATACTACTAATTATTCAGAACACACCTGGGGTATATTCATGTACTACTACATGGCCATGTCCCCCTTACATGGGGATTTTTCCCAAGTACTCTGCCACATGACCTTGTCCCACTACACAACATGTACTTAAAATACACATTATGTAGCCCTAAAAAGTATTATTTCCCTAATAGTAAGAAAAAAAAATTTGTGTTCTTGAAACCACACATTGTGTGATATGGTTTATTGGTCATACACCTAAAACCCTCGTTCTCACCAAAATAGATACAAATTGACCCCCATGGGGTCCCCATCAATACATAAAAGGATTTAAAACTATAAAGATGTAAACATATGGATATTTATGGTAAAAACTGAAAAATGGATTACCTCTAAGGGAATTTTTTAAAGCTTCACCTATAAGCACTCTCTACAGCTTTTGTGCAATGATCCAACTCCTCCCGGGATCCACAGCATCATCTCCCTCTCAATATCTCTCTTTATCTCCCTCTACCTCTCCATGTATTTTGGAGGAACACACCCAAAGGAAGAGGTACCTTTGAAATACACAAAAAGACACAAGGAAGGTGAAACAAAACCAGAAAAAAGGAAAATAAATAAAAAAAAGACAATGAAAAGAAAAGGGGGCTCGATCCCAGCCCCAGCATTCAACTCAAGGTTATGTCTCACATAGGTAAAACCACCATTTTGTACTCAACTACATACTTGAAATATAAATATAATGCTATATTAAAAATATATCATAGAATGAACATACATGAATAAATTATCATTTAATTTATTATTTATTAAATATTAATTATTATTTGAAAATTTGAACGGCTCGGACTTACAAAAAACTCTTGTTCATAAGTAAACATCCTATTTAAAGACTAATATAGTGGTTATAAAAATTATTTGAGACCCCCTACTAAGTTAAAATGACTTTTTACCCCTCATTGTCATTTGAAATTCAAAATTTTAATTTCTACTAATTTTCACAACCCATAAAAACATAGGGTTTTTCAATAATCTTATTTATAATAATAATGTCTTAGAAAGAAACTAGTCATATAACACATTAGTTGATCCACCATTTGATCCTAGTTCCACATCCTCGACACCAACTATTTATCCTTGGTTGGTTATACACCCCAAACTTTCTCCTCTTACTCAATTGGTTATACACCCCAACCATGAGCCTCTTTAATAACTGGTTATACACCTTAATCACAAGAACCTTATTCTATATGTTTATCCAATAGCATAAATTTATATTTATTCTTCATATGATCCTCCTTTATGAGTTTTTGGAATCGGGATTTCTCATTTACACCTTTAACATATTTAGAATCTTCTCTAATAGATCAGTTGGTCTTGATATTTCTCTCTATATCTTGAGGGATCGATATCTTCTCACATTATATGAATAGTTATATCAACTTCAAGGACTTATGACTTTATCTCACCTTCTTCTCTCTTTGATATTATGTTTACCAAACACTCAAAAATCTCTCACATAGTGTATGTGAGCTCTCAATAATTCTCAACAGAAATCATATTTGATACATGAATAATATATGTCCATAGACTGATAAGAATACTATTTTCATTTATTATAAAATATTTATTCTCGATTAGTATCCCAGAAATCTCAGTTGGATCTCCTTATTCTTCTTCGGCAATTAAATCTCTAGTATTTTTTTGTTTTAAACCTCCTGAAAATTTATACATTTCCAAATATATATTATCTTCAATGATATCTCATATAAACTCATTTACATTTAAATCTCTTAAAACTAGAGACTGATTCTTTAATTCGGTATCTCAATTATCATAGCTTCATCTTCTCCAAAGATTGTATAGCTTCATAATTATTTTCCTGTTAAATTTAATTACCTCGTTATTCTTCTAGTGCAACACCTCATTATTTTCCATAGCATTAAATCAATACACAAAATTGAACATTGGTGTGACCTCATTATTTCAAATGTGTATTTTATTTTATCATTTGATTCACGTATATACATGTGAAACTAGCCAATGAGCATGTATCTGAGTTTT
Organism: Viscum album; assembly: GCA_963277665.1. Taxonomy (NCBI): domain Eukaryota; kingdom Viridiplantae; phylum Streptophyta; class Magnoliopsida; order Santalales; family Viscaceae; genus Viscum; species Viscum album. The sequence goes on along the minus strand of OY728162.1, from coordinate 909,987,132 downwards.
AAAGGCTTCTTCTTGGCATCTAGGAGGTCCTAAGATCATGCCCTATTAGACGTAGGTACTGTTATACTACTATGTAGGTGGTGACACAAATGATGATGCGGGTAGGAGGTCGTGTAAGCGGTGACGCAGGAAGGATCATGCAGGCATGATGCTTCATTGGGCTTTAGATCCATGTTATTGGATTCATTCTCACTAGTACTATACACTATGTGATAAATAAATAATTCTTGATGGGTGTTATATCCCCTCAGGTGGATATAGTCTACCTCCTCGGCCTATGTGTGTGTATGGTGTATGTGTGTTTAAATGTAATTTTACCCCCATGATCCTATATATATATATATATATATATTTGAACATGAAACTATATTCACATATAGATATTTGACACTCACTTTTCCATGTTTTATTGCTCATATTGGTCATAGGATGCTCATCATAACCTTTTCAACTCATTCATGGTTTTACACCTAATTATTACATGCACATATCTCAAATATGTCATATTTAGCTAATCTTCTTCCTTCAATGATGCATATAATTGCATTATTTATCTTAGCATGATCATAGGATGACATCGGTTTGATATCAATATCATGAGAATCGCAAACTAACCAACTTATTTAGTAGCTATATATTTTACATGTGGTTTTTTGGAGTTATCATGGTCGATCCAACCCACTTCATATAGTCAATATTATGGATAACACATCATGGTGGTTCTTTGAGGTCGATTGGAAATATCATTCAATCGATCACCTTAATTCATGGTCAATCCATATCAAAGACTTATGGTCAATCCATTTTTCTTTCATGCATTTGACTTGAATCATTCATGGTCAATTCATACTCCCATGGTGAATCCACCACATGATAGGTCATATGGTCGGTTTCATTCCTCACAGTAGTTCTATATACTTTAATGGTTTCATGGCGCATGGTTGATCATATAATCCAAATTAGATCATATCACGCATTCATTCTTCACTGAAACTCAGCAATTTGACAAATAAAACAACTTAGCTAACTTGTTTAATCAATATCAAGAATCTCACGACTCAATGTGTTTGATATGGATAAAGGAATGCATTCTCAAGTGCATAAGGATGAAATAATTGGGTTATAAAGGTTGAATATGATGTAGAGAGTCTTTCCACATTATGTATATATACTTAATCATAAAGGAACAGTGCTCGCTAAATTTGAATCCCACATTGATTTATCACATGGGAGAGCATTGATTAATAATGAAATCTGAGATGGACACCCCTTGGACATGAAACTCAGGTCAACTTTAGAAACACTCACACAAACCACTCATGGTGCACCTCACCCTACATGCACCATATGCCTTTGTGTTCAACATTCACACTCCCTGACTCATGTGTGAACTATGCATGCTTCTCCTTTCTGGTCTTGGCGGGGTTTCCCTTAAGCTTGGTTTGGGATTTTCCTCAGTGGCTTGGGTGTCCTAGTTTTTACTTAACCTCTTTTGTTTGATTATATCATATTATACGCTAAGGGAAATACTTAGTGTAATGCCAAGAACCCTCTTTTAAAAATAGGAAACTTTCCCAAAATCCTTCCTCAGTAATTCTATATATTTTTTATTCTCAACTATCATCCTCATAAACTTCAACACTCCCACCTTTCACTATATTATAAACATTATTTCATTCAAAACCTCATTACCACTGATGATAACCTATCATCGGAAACTTAGCAAAAAAAATTGAACCCAATTAAAATGTAGTAGTAGTGGGACTTGGGTTTGTCTCGTAAAGGGCAGTGTTATGGGCGTGTTTCTCTTTTGTTTTGTGGGTTCAATTATTGAAAAAAGTAATGGAATTAAATTGGATTGTTTTTAAATTAAATTTTAATAGTAATGGAATAACCTTATATCAACCCCTTATTTTTTCTATTAAATCCTTATTTTAATTTATTCCCTCTTGTTTTCTCTCTAATCAAGTGAAATCTCACTTGATTACCCTCACCTAGAATTTTTAGTTTACCTAGAGGGATGAAATGATCAAAAAATCCTCTAATCTCCCTTTGCCTTGTAATCATATATCTCCAATTAATATTAATTCAACCCAATCCTCATGATTCAAAACAATAAAGAGGACCTATGTGACCTCTGTCTGTGATTCAGTGAGGCTAGGAAGATAAATTCGAAGTCTAAGAAATAAGTAAATCTACAATTGTATGTAAGGTACAAATAAATATAGATATTAATAGAATATATTAAACTATTAAAATACAGAATTAATTAATAGGGTATAGGTATAATCTTCTCACCTTAGCCACTAATGGCTTAGTGTGTCATCATCAGAGTTATTACAGCAAAATTGTCACGAACCGAATCTGGTCTCCATCAAAACCGGCACCAAACCCAACCCGTGACAAGGCCTGAAGGGCGTTCCTGATCCCCATAGGCTGGAACAAGTGCCTGGGTATCATAAAATGAATTTTTGGGAATGATTTACCTGATTTTATAAACATACAACAATAAAAAAATCCAATAAACCAAATCTTTTCAAACCAAACCATCTCTTACAAAATTTTAGAATTGAGTTACACAATTTAAAACAATGTTAAAATACCATTAAAAAGGTACGAAACAAAAAATTACATCCCAAGAACATACTCATGGAAAGAGGCACCACCCTCAAGCCACCTCCACAACAATTCATCATGAAGGACCACTAAAAACCCGAACCATTAGCAGAAAAGTTGTACCCAAACCTACGACAAAAAAATAACCAAGTATACTTACACCCAAAGGTATAAGTAGGGTGTGATCCAAATCCTAGTAGGATACCACCACTAATATATTCCATGTGACAAATATTCAAAGACAAAAATCTTGCAAGTTTTCATAAATATGAGATGTTATTAAGAATTTTAAATAGAAGAAACTTTAAATAGAAACATTTTTCAAGTGGGATACTTTAAATAATCAACAATTTAAAAAACCAAAGATATATAATTTTATAGCCAATCATATTATATGTCGATGGTAAGCACAAAGTATCCAATGAGAACAAGAAATGGAAAATAACCCCTAAGGACTAGCTCACTGTGGGTCCCAAGTACCTCGTATCTCGGTGAAAGTTACCATCACAATATCTTTTCTCATGAACATGATCCACTAGTAGGGAGTATACCCATAACCTAGTGGTTCCCAAACATCATTATCATCATATTAATTTAGTTATTGTTTTCATTGTCAAACTTTCTATGTGAAACTGAGGCCAAACCCCACAGAATCACTAGCATACTAGTACACATCCACCCACCTAGATACCCAGGTTTCCCTCTTGTTCTCAAACAAGTTCAAAAAGCCATGAAAAATAATTTGCACATGAATATATCACTTACACCTCACAAATTTACCAAACATCCCACATGTATATCACACAAGTCACATAAATCTCCTTTCATAAGAAAAATTCATTTTTCACATCATACTCACACAAAATTTCCCACAAACGTGTTTTACACATTTCTTGCAATTTGATAAAACATTTCCACAACTTATAAAACAATATAAAAATGATTGAAATATTAAATCACCGCTTTAACTTTAAAAAACCCATCTTAGGTGAACACACTCACAAAAACAGTACATGTACATCCTTTTCCCACTTTTTTTAACTCAACAAATCATTAAAATTTTCATAAAACAATACCAAGGGGTATAACCACGTTTTTCACACAAAACACATTTAAAAACCCTCTTTTTAGGAAAAAAATGATTCCAATACCAATCCAAAATATAATTTTTATCCCTATAAACATTTATTAAACCACTCTCAAGTGTTATAAAATCACCTCTAATAATACCACAAAAGATACAAATGAAAACACACATTTTCATAAAACACTTTCAAGAAGTATAACAAATTTTTACACATAAAACCCATTCAAAAACCCCTTTTTTAGGCCCACATTAAACTAAAGCATTACCAAACCTAAATTAGCAGCCCCTTTAAACAACTAATAAATCCCTTCCATATTTTAAAAACTACCACAAAATATATCACATGAGTTACAATTGAAAAGTACACAACTTCAAACAAAAATTTAACATTAATAATAAATGCTTTAATAATACTACCAAAAATGGTTTTCACACCAAAAAAACATATTATAAACATGATAAATTAATAAATCAATCAAACTAACTCAATAAAAATTTCTTACACATGGAATCACCTACCAAAAGTGTTGAAACCCTCAAATCTTGGTGTGAAACATCAACTGCACCACCGCCACACCATAAGGGTGTGAAATCTAACATAAAACCCAAATATTTGACCAAAGAGAAACCAAATAAAACCCTAGGTACGAACCCTAACTTCTATACATTTTATAACTTCATGAAAGAGGGAGGGAATCCTAAAGAGATGGAAAGAAATGAAGAGAGAAACACTTACTTGAAAAAATATTGAAAAAATTGGCCCAAATCCGCCAATATTTGAATCTCGAAGTAACCAAAACTGGTATTGAAGCTCTAAGGAGTCATATTAGGTCAAGTGAAGACTGAATTTGGGGAAAAATAGTGAAAATTGAAGGAGTTATGAAAGAAACATTTTACCTCTTTAAATCTGAGCGATTTGAGAATTATTAAGAACGATCACCCTAATCTGTGGGGGTATATAATTTGAAAATAAGGGTAGAATGGCATGGGAGCTTTTATTGGGTAAGTGGTATCGGGTGAGAGTTGGAATCACTGAAAAAACATAAAAATTAAATGAGATATTAAATAATTAAACAAATATTTTAAAATAGGAAATAGGATTTCGGGCTGGCCCAACACCTTAATAAAAAACCAAAATCCATCATTATTATGGATTCTTATGGGATCCAAATTGATATGGTGGTTTTAATATACCAGGGAATTCCAATTGAGAAGTGTAATGGGTGTAAAATATTAAAAAATGAAGGAGTTATAAAAGAAACAAATTAATTTTTAAATCTGGAAATGGGCTCACGGTTTGGACCAAATTTTGAAAACCCGCCATTTCCACCAAAATGAAAGGGAAACCCAAGAAAAAACGAAATAATTGAAATTAAATGAAAAATACCTTTAAAATAAGTCATGAATATGATAATTATCCCCACCATAAAACTTTCCAGCCTCAAAAAGTCACAGTAAGGCCAAAGGCAAAAACCAAACTCACCTGAAAGACCAAAATGGACTCCTTTGCCAAGTTTTCCCACCCCCAAAAGTCCAAAATACCTCCAATTGATCAATCAAGGAAGGAATACTCTCACTAACAAAAACATAAACCACTTCCTGAAATGATAAAATATATTCAAACTACATCCCAAAAGAAAACTCCACAAACACTATCTGAACAAGACTCAAGAAGTTTACCCAAACGAACAACAACATCGAACAAGGTTACACTGACCTTGCTTTAACTAAACCATTGGGTGGTAGCCAATCCCAAAATTTACCCAAAGAAGGTGTTGGTAGTTAGATAGCTCTGAATGAGATTACCTTCCACCATTCCAATACCAAGGACAAAATCGAGTTACTGTTATGGGGAGAAACAAATGGGATCCCACCATAAAAGACAACTTAAATTTTCCCGAGACAGAATCAGGACACTAATAGGGGGTGTCCTGAATGGACACCCTGGCATAAATGGTATAATCTCATTATATTTTCCCAAAATAACTTACATGCGAGTCATAGTGGGTCTCCCCACCATAAGAACCAACCATCCAAACCGACTAGCCCGGTCTGACACAAAAATACCCCAAAATTTAAAGAGTTGGCATGGTCGCATGGTTAGTCTGCATGGTTTGGTAAAATGTGTGATAAGCATGCTGAGAATTTTTTCCAAAGGGGAAACTTCAAACGGTTACATGGTCCAAGACGCACGACTGTGTGGAGACTGTGCAATAGCTACTATCTCTTACTGCATGGTTCCCTAGGATAGCGTACAGTTACTATAAACTATGTGCAAATAGTGCGCATTAATCTTCCTAGCCCAAATTTAAAACTTTTCTCCAAAAACTTGAAGGAAACCAAAGCGGTAAATTATGTACTCATGCTACAACATGAAAACGAGGTCCTCCTACCTCTACCAAAAAACAGGAACAAATGGAACAAGATGATGACACTGGAGGTTTAAACTATTCCCATCTTTCATATCGAGGATAGGAATTAAACCAAAGGTTTTAATGACTCGGAGATTTCCCTAACTATGCGCTAGATTCACTTCAGGACATATTTTTAGAGATCTAATGATTCAATCATATTCAATCTCAAAGTTAGGTTTTTGAAATCCCCAAATGTAATTTATTCTTTTGGTTCCACAAACAACTACACTGAGATCCAAGATGGGTTCAACGATACATAACACACTCCAACCTCACTTTACCATCACACAACATTTCACTAAAACAGGTGTTTTGAAGACACACACACATCATCCCTTTTTTCTTCAGATGAGAAATGGAAAGAGGAAAGGATATATAGAAACACCTTCCTCTAAACAAAGGATGTTGAGATCTCCCAAAATGAGACACACTTATGAAAAAACCAAGACTCACAAAATATTGTACAACCTCACCTTTATCGTAAAACAAGCACATGACATAACAATGCATCACCAAACATGACCATTTCCACAGTTAAAAACAATACATGGACAAGGACCTAATGCAAAGTTCCCAAACATCACACAATTCTAGAATGTGGCCATAACAGACTCTCATGACAAGATTTCCTATGTTGGTGGTTTAACATGAACCCCTACTTTGAAAAGACAATGAAGGTCCTAGAATACCTCTTAGACATTATCCACACTAACAACCCTAGGCTACTTTCACCTTCAACAAATCAAGTAACTTAAGAAACTAAGGTCTATTTTAACCTTCCACGAGGACTCTCCCACTACAAGAGGATCCACAGAACCAAGAAAGGAAATGGTGTAGACTCAATCTCTAAATATCGAGAAAAATATTTGTTATATTGATCAACTAGAGGATATTCCAATGGTGAAACAATCTGGGAAGCACTTTAGTCGTGAATTAACTCTTAATGGGGGTGTAACTTATCCAATGAGAGAACCCAAGGACCTGACCAAGATGGTCCATTGGTCAAAAAATGTCACAAACTAGAACCGAACACATTATGGGAACCACCATAAAGGCTTCCCGAACTTTTCTTAGAAGAGACCACTAACCAGCCCTTCAACCCAACTTACCGACCAAATACAAACCCAAAACACCATTCAAACAAGAGGGGTTCTTGGACTCAAAACATACCACAACAAAAACATTTCCAAAAAAACATAAGACACACCATCCCAAACCAGCTATCAAGACAACAAGTTTTCCTTTAAAATCATCTCTTTGAAAATAAATGGGTCAGCGGTTAGTGTATCCACCAATGGTACCACATGGGCCTCACACATGCATGTTTATGTGCCACACCAGGTACCCTCCTCATATCCATCCCATCACTCATCTATTCATGCCATTAACCATCCATCATCCCATATAACCCCATGCATGTGGTTGCTCACAAAAATACCAAAGGTCAAAACAAAAAATCTTTCCACTTTTCAAAGCCAAAACAGTCAACCAATACTTCCTTTTTCTCAAGACTGCTAACCAAGAAATAAAAATACCAATCATTCAAGTGAAAACTCAATTCTAATTCATGTAAATTAATTTCAAAATATTTCATCCCATTTCAAAACCCTTCTAATTTCATGACAAACTTCATCTCATAAATACCTATTAAATTGGGAACTCAACTCTTCTCATTTTAAAACAAGATTCAAATATTTCATAAAACATTTCAAATGATCTCTAGTTACCAAATAAAAATACATTTTTAACCTCCACACATGACCACCAAAACATTCAATCTCATTAAAACAACTTTCAATATTTTATAAAACTCTATTGTATATACTTTTTCAAAACCAACTTTAACATAGTTCCTTCTTTCAAAATATTTATAAACACACCATTTTCCATTTCAAAACAATTCGGAAAATTCAGTTCCACCATTTCACAAATCAAACCATTCCCTATTTATTAGAACATCATTTCACAAAAAATGTATGCTTCTTAAAACAGTGTCATTTTTTATTTAAAACCAAACTTCTAAAATTTAAAAACTAAAGGACACAAGACAATGAGAGAGAAAATTACTTTCGGTGGGTGACTTGGACATATGGTTGGTGGCCACAAGACAATCACTTCACCGTCATAGAGAGTGTTATACAGAAATATCCATGGCTCTACATGCCATTATAGGACCTGCGATCTCACTGATACCATTATCCTAACTCTCTTTTCATTTCCCCAAATCATCATCAAACCAAGAAAACCAAATGATTCAGATAAAACCCAACTTACCATGGTGACTTGAATCCTTTCATGAGGTGTGATGCCCAGGAACACTACCCATAACTAGAATGTAAAGTCCTAAAAATCCTATCTCCAGACTATTCTGACTCTTCCCCAAATAACATGACCCAAAGAGTTAACCAGAACCTCCTTTGATACCATTTTGTCACGAACCGAATCTGGACGCCATCAAAACGGGCACCAAACTCGGGACGCTATAAGGTCCGAAGGGCGTTCCCAATCCCCATAGGTTGGAATAGGTGCTCGGGTATCATAAAATGAATTTTTGGTAGGATTGACCTGAGTTTATAAATATACAACAATAAACAAATCTAATAAACCAAATCTAGATTTTTCAAACCAAACCATCTTTTACAAAATTTCAGAATTGAGTTACACAATTTAAAACAATGTTCAAGGAATTTTACAAAGGTACAAAAACAAAAATTACATCCCAAGAACCTCCTCATGGAAAGAGGATCCACCCTCAAGCCACCTCCAAAACACTTCATCAAGAAGGACCGCTAAAAACCCAAACCATTGGCACAAAAGTTGTACCCAAACATGCAACAAAAAAATAACCCGGTCTACTTACAACCAAAGGTGTAAGTAGGGTGTGATACAAATACCAATAGGATACCACCAATATTATATTCCATGTTATAAACATTCAAAGGCTAAAATCTAGCAAGTTTTCATAAACATGAGATTCTATTAAGAATTATAAAGAGATGCAACTTTAAATAAAAACAGTTTTCAAGTGGGCTACTTTAAACAATCAACAATTTAAAAAAAATTACAAAGCTACTGAATTTTCCATACAATCATACCTTATTCTAATGGGAAGAACAAAGTATCCAATGATCACAATCAATGGGAAATAACCCCTAGGCACTAGCTCGTGGTGGGTCACAGGTACCTCGTATCTCGGTGAAAGTAACCATCACATTACTCGTGCACACGAGCCACTAGTAGGGAGAATACCCATAACCTAGTGGTTACCCCAACATCATAATCATCATATTAGTTTATTTAGTGTTGTCAGTGTAAAAATTTCTATGTGAAACTAAGGCTAAACCCCCCGGGATCACTAGCATACTAGTACATGTCCACCCACCTAGATACCCGGGTTTCCCTCTTATACTCAAACAAGTTCAACAAGCCATGAAAAATAATTTTCACATGAAAATTCCACTTCCACAAAACACATTCAACAAAAATCCCAGATGTATATCACACGGGTCACATAAATCTATTTTCTCAAGAAAAATTCATTTTCACATCATACTCACACAAAACATCCCACAAATGTGTTTTACACCTTTATTGCAATTTGATAAAACATTTATGCAACTTATAAAACATTTTAAAAACTTTTTGAAATCTTAAATCACAAAATTACCTTTAAAACCCCATATTAGGTGAACACACTCACCAAAATAGTACATGTACATCCTTTTCCCACTTTGTTTAACTCAACAAATCATTTAAAATTTTCATAAAACAATCCCAAGGGGTAGAACCATGTTTTTCACACAAAACCCATTTCAAAACCCTCTTTCTAGGACAAAATAATTCCAATACCAATTAAAACAGAATTATAATCCCTCAAAACATTTATTAAACCAATCTCGTGTGTTATAAAATCACCTCTAATAATACCACAAAAGATACATATGAAAACACACATTTTCATAAAACACTTTCAAGAAGTATAACAATGTTTTACACATAAAACCCATCCAAAAACATATTTTTTAGGCCCACATGACACTAAAGTATTACCAAACCATAATTGGTAGCCCATTTCCACAACTAATAAATCACTTTCATATTTTATAAAACTACCACAAAATATATCACAGAGTTACAATTGAAAAGTATACAACTTCAAACAAAAATGTAACTTTAATACTAAATGTTTTGATAATTCTACAAAAAATGGTTTTCACCCCACACAAAAAATATTATGAACAAGATAAATTAATAAATCAAGAAAAATAACTCATCAATAATTTCTTACACATGGAATCACTTACCGAAATTGTTGAAACCCTTAAATATTGGTGTGAAACATCAAACGTACCACTACCACACCTTAAGAGAGTGAAATCCAACCTAAAACCCAAATATTTAACCAAAAAGACAACAAATAAAACCCTAGGTATGAACACTAACTTCTGGAAATTTTAGAACTACATGAAAGAGGGAGGAAACCCTAAGGGGAAGGAAGGAAATGAAGATAGAAACACTTACTTGAAGAAATATTGAAGAAATTGGCCCAAATCCACCAATAGTTGAATCTTGAAGTAACCAAAACTAGTAGTGAGGCTTAAAGGAGTCATATTAGGTCAATTAGGGACTAAATTTGGGGAAAAGGGGTGAAAATTGAAGGAGTTATAAAAGAAAAATTTTACCTCTTCAAATCTGGGCAATTTGAAAATGATTAAGAGAGATCACCTTAATCCTTGGGGGATATGAGATCCAAATAGTGGGAGGAGAGCATGGAAGTGTGACCTGGGTAAGTGGTCTCGTATGAGAGTTGGAATCACCAAAATACCATAAATTTTAAATGAGATATTAAATAATTAATAAAATATTTTAAAGCATGAAATGGGATTTTGGGCTGGCCGAACACCTTAATAAAAAACTCAAATCCATCATTATTATGGAATACTATGGGTTCAAAATTGATATAGTGGTTTTAATATCCCCGGTTTTGCCAATTGGGAAGTGTAATTGGTGTAAAATGTTAGAAAATAAAGGAGTTATAAAAGAAACAAAATTTATTTTTAAATCTGGAAATGGGCTCACGGTTTGGACCAAATTTTGAAAACCCACCATTTCCACCAAAATGAATGGGAAACCCCCAAAACAAAGCAAGAATGGAAGTTAAAAGAAAAATTCCATTAAAATAATCATAGATGTGATTAAAATAAAATGAAATAAAGCAGTAAATAAATATGCATAATCTCTAGTTTGATGGTTGTGGAAATGAAGTTCTTTTCTTTAGGGAACAGTTTTACATTTATATAGAAATATTAGAGTTATTTAATATTCCCTTTTGGACACACGATTAGTATGAGCTTCTATTCCAACAAAACCTGAATGTTCAAATTATTCCTCAAGTTATGAGCCAAATTCCATTTCTTTATATTTTCACCACATTCATAGCTTAATGGTCAGGATTTCTTCTAATCATTATACTCAAATATTTTTCAATAAAGAATTGTCCTATGATGATTAATTTATATACTCCTTCATGAAGGATCAAGGAGAAATTATTCATTTCTTTGCAGCATTACTATACGTCGAATTATCCTCTAGGATTCATGAAATAGGATTCGACCTGATATTGGATGTATCTATACCTATACATACTCATATGAGGGACTTGGAAGATGGTATTGGATGTGCCTATGCCTTTTCTAGAATGAGCATGTATGTCACTACTTTTTCCTTGGATTTCATCATGATCTGTTTTTTGTTTTTCTATTTTATTTATCATAGGTTTCTATAACTCAAGTTATTCCCCATATTATAATTAGGTTTTTAGGTTGTTCATCCTTTAAATGAGCTTGGTCATTCTTGGAATTCTTCTTTAAAATATTTAATGTGTTTTCTTCAACAATGAGGAAGATTTTCATATTTTATTCAGTTTTGGATTTCACAGATCTTCAATATAGAATAAGGTGTTGCAACCTATTAATTCCATGGATTGGAACTCCATATTCTTCAGTTCATCTATAGGTGACATGATAATAGACCGAGTTCTGTGAGCTTCAATTATTTTTCATTCTATATCATTTCAAGATTATTCAGTAGAGAATAGGAACAAAACATTAGGTTTCCACCTAGTTTGGGTTCAATCAGTGTGACATCCTTAAATTTGGTTTGATTTTATTTTCTTCAATATTTTGTGTATCTGGGTGGTGTAGTTTATTCAAAATTTTCTAGGTATTTTATGTCTTCCTTTCGTATCCACGGATGTAGTTTTGAAAGGTATATTTAGCAGGCATCACCTCCATCTTGTCTTTTTTGTATTCTTCTACTAGAACTTCGAGCTTCAATTGGTGGGATTCAGCACAGCTTGGATTTGAGGGTTATTACTCCACTAGAATCATCTGGGTTTGGTTCAAAAGTCATGGGAAATATTTGGTTCAGTACTCATCAACGGGAATAGGGGCACTTTAGTTTCAAGCTTCATCCAACCTCCAATTTCAATGGGGCTTGGGTTCTTTAGTGGATCATCCATCAGTAGTGGTATCTTCGATAAAACAACAATGATTTCGTTATTCATCTAAAACAATAGGGTGGAACAACATCAAGGTTTTGGAAAGATAATGGGTATTTTTTCAAATTAATGGTTGATGTTTTGAGGTTGAACTTAGAGAATAGAAGATCCGGTTGATTAGAGATGTTTTTAAAACATGGTTGATTAAATCAAACATACAAAGGGGTGAATTTCATGGTCGGAAGCTGATGATCTTACAGTCAATTAGTTTTCCCCACATGGTCACATCATTCCTTTGGGGTATTTTCACTCATTATCATGCTAGATTAAAGTTAAATGGTGTGGTTAATTTCACAGGGAGAGGATAGGAGGCATGGTTTATTGCGGCCCTTGATTCTTGCAGCGGGATGTGGTAAATTGATGGGTGTGGTCGATCTCTACCTTTTCTAAATTTTTAGTTGTAAGGATTGATCGTATAAATTGGTTGGTCATATGGTCTCTTAGCAAGGGGATCCCCATGGTAGATTTCCTTTTAAAATTTTGAGGAAGTGATGCCATGGTTTATTGGCTAAGAGATGGCACGACTGATCCTTGCCTTTTTCTTTTTTTCTTCTTTTTTCTTGAGAAACCACATAAAGGGGTGATTTCAAAGTCACTCAAAGCATTAAAAAAAATTTATAAAAAAATAAATATCCATACAGTCACTTCAGGACTTTACAAATTTTTTATTTTGATCCATACATCTCACAAACACATTTTTTTACTGTAATCATTTTTTTCTAATTAAATTACAAAAAATAATTAAAATAATTAAACATAAAAATTTAATGCATTTACATAACATAGAATCCAAGATTAATTTTTAGTTTATCAATTTAAATCAAATTTTTTGAAAAATTCAATTAATTCTCAAAGAATCATCTTAAAGAATATTAAAAAACAATCTATATTGAAAATTCAAAATTAAAATTTTTTAGAGGAAAATCTATTTATGGAATTAAATTAATTAAAAATGGTTAAATCAATTGAAACTCAAAAATAAATCCAACAAAACATCTAATTACAAATTGAATGGAATAATTAAATTGAAAAATCTAAATCAAAATTTGGATTTACATAGTAATTCCAAAAATTAATAATTCACTAAAAATATTATTTTGAGGCAATTAACAATTATGTTCAGAATTCAAAAAATTATAAAAAACACAAATTTAACAAGGATTTTAATTAAATGATTGGGTAATTTCAATGAATAATAGAGAAAATAATTTCAAATTTTCTGCTCAAATCACTCCCCCAAACTTTTACTATTGTACTCCAAGGAAATTTTATCATTGAATTTCACTTATTAAAAATGAAAAACAAAAAGATTAATCCTTCCAAGATCTAAATATACAATCCAAATTAAAATATATTAATAAGTCTTACTATTATTAGAATTATCAGGCCACTTCTATGATTTCAATTCACTCCTTACTTTAACCCAATCAAATTTTGAAGTCCAAAAATGGATTGAATTATATGTTAGTGGAATTAAAGTTTTAATAAGAAGCCCTTTAATTTTTTCCTCTCCTATGATTCTTAAACTAGAGTTTAATTTTTCAATTTAATGATACAACTCAAATGTATTTTTTATAATTCATTAGTCCTTTTATTCATTTGGATTTAATATTCTCCTCACTTGAATGAATATATTTTACTATTAGGTGCTTTATTGATTTTTTCCCTTTTTTGAATTTTATCTAGCCAATGTATGTGTATAAAACAGTACAAAATCACTTACTGGATATGTATAGAGGTCTTAAATTCACACACTTAGTGCCTAATGTCTTAGATATTCATTATGGGATCCCAATTTCCAGTTTTACTCCAATTTCAATGGAATTTTATCAATTTATTTTGATTTATCTTCCTAATTTTTTTAAATGAGGTCATGTTGCCTTAGATTAAGTTTAAAAATTCTAGTGACCTCATGAAATAATTTTAATTCCATATAAAATTATTAACTTACTCTTACTTCCCTTGTTCAAAGACTATATATCCATGAAGTTCATTAAAAATTCACTAATTATTCAAATAATTATTAATATGTTAGATCAAATGAAATTATTTACTCCAACATGATATTTAAACTAGAAAGGGAAGTATTTATCTCAATAAAAGTTTGAAAAAATATAACAAAAACTATACAAAATATCATTTACAAGCAGAAAATATTTTCCATTTCTTCCTTTTATTATTATTATTATTAGGAAAGACTAAATTAAAAACAAAAAAAAGGTATTTATGTCCTAAACTACTTTGTCTTCTTTCCCCCACACTAAATTATGATTAACTCCCACTAAATTTCTATCATTCATTTTTTAAAGAAAAATAGTTCAAAAAAAGCATCTAGACTAGTTTGAAGGAATGAAACAACCAGGGTTTTCTTTATTTGGTAGAAGTAAGGTGGAGTTTGGAATCATTCATCAGTTCTATCTAAGGATTTCCAAAAAAAGGTTCTTTATCTTTTGTTCATTTTTATTAAATGGGCATTGTGAACCTTTTCCCTTGATTTAAATTATACCAAATGGGAAAATATTAATCCTTATATAAGGTCCAACACACTTGGAATGATTTTTACCAGGAATCCGCTTCCTTTTTAAAGATTGCATCATCACTTTATCTCTAATTTTAAAGTATATCATCTAGGTAAGACTTTACTGGATGGAAATAGTCTTTTCCTTTCACAGTAGGGTGTTCTCATATGCTTCTGGTCTTAGTTTATCCATCTCTATCTTCCACAGCTTCTAATTTTCTCTAGTATTGCCAAATTTGGGGTTAACTTTTTTGGAATCTCAACATTCTTTATTCTGCAACATAAAAAAACAATTAATTATTTCTTTCAACCTATATAGGTAATTTATAGGTGTCAATAAAAAATTTGAGTGAATTGTCTAAATATATCTCACCAATATATTTATGTTGTTAAGTACAAAAAATAATTCCAAAAAAAACATACTTTTATACATAGTTTCAATAGTGAAATCCTGAGATTCTAATTATATTTTTAATATAATTATATCATTCCAAATTCCAAATTTTTTTCAGAAAAATAAGTAAATTTTACATAGTTCACAAGAAAAGAATATTTTTTCCTTATGTGGGTGCTTCATTGAATCAATGTTTCTTCAGCAAAGGTCATTGAAAGAGTTTCTTAGTTAACATTTATTATTATTATTTCAATATTAAGAAATGTTTTAACTAAGATGATAGGGGAATGATTCTCTCCTTTCTATTCATCCATATTCAAAATGTATAAATTATTAGGGAACCAAAATCCTTATACACTCACTAGTGTATCTTCTAAAACACCTATTGGGTAGGAGATGGATTGGTTGGAAAGTTTCATAACCACTAGGTTGGGTTTAAGCTCTTTAATCTATAGAGATGGAAAAACTAAGTAAGTCATGAAACTAATTGATAATCTAAATCACAAAATTCATCATGAAAATTAAGCTATCATATAGTGTATAGGATATAAAAGATAATTGGATCTTGGAATTATTAGGGATTTATGGGGTTACAAGTGCAGAAACAGTTTTACTTAGCCTTAACTTTTCATTACCTTATAAAATCTTCCTTTCAGTGAACATGTCTTTAATGAATTTCACATACCTTGGGTTTTGGTGGATGACCTCTAATAGATGGATTTTTATTTATAATTTTTTGAACACTTCCAGGATATATTTTCCTAATTGTTATTCATTATTTTTATTGGGTGCTTGAATCCTTATGGGGAAGGGAGTTTGGTGTTGTTTTGAATCATCTATTTTTTTCCCAATATACTTCTTCATAAGGGGTTCTTTAACAAGTACTTATTCTTCAAGTTCATTCCCAAGGATAACTTATTCAGATTTAGTTGGTTATCCACTTACATATTCTTCTCTAGATAGTGATTATTCATTGCCTCCTAGATCCTTAACACTACTTAATGTAATAAAACTAACATTTCCTATAGGGTTAGGAATAGATTGGATAGGAAGCTTACTAGAGCCTTGGTCTTTCAATTCATTGATCGTGCTTATGATATAGATATTAGACTTAACAATTTATTTTATCAAGTCCACCAGTGAGGGTTTTTAGGCTTTCCTTAGTTGATATCTTATATAAGGTTAATAGTTTTATCTTTGAAATAATGGTGGATAGAAAAAATTTGGAAACCTTACTGAAAGGGTCGTCTCTGATGTTGTTACTTCCCAGCTCTATATTGAGTGTTAGATTACTCTATGTTTACTTGGTTGTAGTTTGGTTGTTGTTGGTATGGTTTTTGGTACATAGCTTCATAGTTTTCATAGACTTGTAGACAATCATCATTATAGTGGTCCAGGGATTGAGAGAGTTAGAATACCCAAGGGGGTATGGTGGGTGATTTCTCTTGTACTTTGCCCAAAGATAAATTTTTTACAATTGAGGTTAGTTCATCAATTTTATTTAAAAAAGAGAGAGTTGCAACTATTCACCTCATGTACACCCCTTTTGATAATTTGGTGTTGAACTCTAAGTATTCTGGGATATGTGGGAGTTGGTTTTATATAACCAATTATTTATACTTTGGATTACATGTATTTTCAAATATTTTAATATTAATAAAATATCTTATTATATATTGTTCATTGTTTAGTATTAAATTTATTTAATAATTTCTTTGAGTATTTATCACATTGATAAGGCCATAGTAGTTCCCCTCAATAATGAGAACCTTGAAATTCCATAATTATAATATTAAATATAGTTCTAAGGTTGGATAACATGTTATGATGGGACATATAGAATGTTGACTATCAGGTGTGAGTACTCATAAGTAGATGATACTTCTTCTCAAAAATTTCACACTCAGTAATATATAAGATGGGATATTATGATAACAAATCCACCTATAATAATTCTTTATGTTTATGTGTCATTGGATATTTCTATCATGGAGTTTGTTTCATGGTTCTTATACATTATGCTTATTATTACTGTATGTCATGACATGAATTCCTTGATGTACTGACTAAAGTTGTGATGTCATATATTCACAAGAAGTAGGGTACATTGGGTGCACCATGAATGATATGTCATTAATAAATAAGTCGAGGAAGGATTTCTCCCTTCTATATTTATTGAAGTTGATATGACCCTTTGATTGAAATGGAACTGTCACATTAAATTTCATGGTCATGGTGTAATGATGAGTATATTTCATATAGTTAAGAAAAGACATATCAAGCACATAGGTTGATGACATGTGTGTGAAACCTTATTGATGATATATTGTGTCAAAGGGATTATATTACACAGTAAGCGTTCATGTGTGGTTTTCGACATTTTTACATTGAATGCTTTCTCGTGGATGCCTTGATTGAGTGTTAGATAGTAATCTTGGACTTTATGTAAGTCTGCCTAATTCCAATGAGAAAAAATCATATAGGGTCACACAATAAGTGATTCCATTGATCTCAATTAAATTCTATTTGAATTTTATTATTGGAATAAATATTATTCTCAAGACTGGGGAATAATTTTATTCATGATTTATTGATCACAAATATTCCCAAGGTAATATGTAATTAGTTATTCATTAATAAAAGAAATTTATTCATTAATAAATAATTTATTTAATTTTTGAATAATTAATAAATATTTATACCTTAAACAATAAATAGAAAATTTATTTTATTTATTGAGTATTTAATAAATATTTATTCATAAGATTTTGAATAGTATATTTATTTATGAATAAATATTTGATAAATATTTATTCGGGTATTCAAAAAATGTTAAGGAAGATGAGTAGATCAGGATTGTGCTTGGTGATAAATACTAATTTTCAATTTGGTAAAATAATATTTATCATTTCACCAGATAGTACACACTATAAAAGAATAATATTATTATTATATGGCATAAGGTCAGATGTATTTTATTATATTATTTAATAAAAATTGTGGAATTAAATAACATTTTAACCAAAACCCTAACTCTATAAATATATTGTTATTTCTATTGTGTAGGCTTAATAAATAATTAGTAATCATTATTTGAAATGGATTTATCACTAGATTCATCCTTCTTGCATCCTCTCAAGAATGATAATAACAAGAGAGAATCCTTCAAGTATAAAGGAACATGAAGTGATCAAGAAGAATAACACAAGATAATTAATCCACCATGCTTTCACTTGACACTCTATTGGTATGGTTCGGAGATCAAAGGACCACATGTGGATCATTGCAATAGAGGCTCTACTTTGGGTCCCCCATATACAAAAATGATAATCCAAAATGTGGTTTTAGATGATGAAAAACATCATCAAAGAAAGATCCTAGTATGTGGTATTATTTCTCTATATCTAATTAAATTAATTATAAATATAATGTCAAAAAAGATATTATCTAGGTTCCAGGATTTCTATTTCGATATTTGATGGAGAAATTTTATTACTCGTGGTGTTTACATATTGTACAGTTGGAGAATGATCCATCAAATCCAAAAAAAATCCTTAAAAATTATTCACCCACCATGCACTTTTATTGTACCCCAAAACCTTCTAATAGTACCAAATTGGTCATGTCTAAATTTATAATTATTTATTTGATTGTTGGTCAATTATGCACAATAGTTGTAAGATCTTCCATTTAAATATTATTCATTATTTAATCTGAATTTTAATTAACATTCTATCGATATTTTAATATTATTTATTCAAGATTTATATTTTCTTATGGCCTAAAATAGGATAGAGAATGATCAGAGATGTTATCATGATGTGTCGAGGTTTTCTGGGTGGTAGATTGGGATACACGGTACATAGTCGAAGTACATGTTGTTTACCCAAGTTCACTACAGCAGGACATGTTGTGGGATACATGACACATAGAGTAGTTATTACACATGGTGAATTTTTTACACACTTCAAATACACCGTACTAACTGATCCCATGGTTTTTCGAATTCAAAGTGTGTATCTAGTGTACACATCATGTAGTTTATAAAGTATAATAGTGAAATTAGATATAACCATGTGGTCAAATACAAGGTTTGGTACAATGTGAGACTGATAGCCAAGAACATTAATGAAACCCATGATGTATAGTCGACATACATAGTGTGTAATTCATTAATCCTTTAATCCTAAAAACATTCCAAGTTAATTTATACTATACACAGATACGTGGAAATCAGATCACACAGGTTGTAGCTCATTGGAACACACCATGTAATCTGTCTAAGGTATTCATCTAAGCCCTAGGTGTTTATCCCATACACATAGAAACTGAACTATATGGAATATAGCTTGTTAGTAAACATCGTGTAATTCGGATACATTGCAAACCGAATCCCCATGCATTTATCCCAGACACACAATAACTAGACCACATGGCATGTAGCTCATTAGTACACACTATGTAATATGGTCGCGGTACAATAAGAATCCCCAATCATCTATCTCAAATATAAGAAAATTTAGGAACATGATGTGTATCTCGTAATTACAGGTTGCATAGTCTCCCAATAAAGTACATGATTAAATTAAATTAAAATAATAAATTACAACATTAAAACCTAATTTCATTGTTGGAACTAGATTTTTTTATTATGTATTAAAGGTTTTGAAGAATTAATAACTTATCAATTAAATTATTGTAATTGTCTGTAAATATTGGTCATGCCAATTATTTTCCATTAATGGATTTATGATAGGTATCTCCAAGATACTTTGTATGGTGATTAAGATAAAGAGAATTAATTAATTAATAAATTAATTAATTAATAAAATAATTTTAATCTTAATAATAAAGAATGAATTGAATTGAATTTTATCAAATATACTTTTAGTTATTCATTACATATATATGATTATTCATGAACTTTGACCAGACTTCTATATGAGTTGGTTTTATTTAATTTTATTTTATTTCAGGGGTTTGAAATTATTTATTATTAAATTAAATATGATGGACTACAAGTCATCCCTCCCTATTTTATTATGTAGGACCCGCATGTCCAAGGTTTTTTATTTAATTCCTCTAAACCAATCCTTTGGTTCCTCTCACCTGCATGTGAGTTATAAAAATATGTAATGAAAAGAGTATCCCAAGGTGCATGGAGGTGGTTCAATATAAAACTAAGATGAAACCAACCCAAGTGATACACAGGTAGATAGGTGGAATACTAAAACTCATTCCAAGACCAACATAAGAAGATATCCCCTAGATTCATAAGTTGATTTATTTTCTACTCAATAAATCAACTATTATATAATATCATGATCTAGTCATTTATTTATTTATTTATTTATTTATTTTTATTTTTTTTATGTGTTATTTATTTTATGGATTCAAGACAATGATCACATAAATAAATTCAATAATATAAAAAATGGAATTTTAAGAAATATATTTTCTATAAATGTTTTATCAAAACATGATCAATCACTAAAGTAAAATCCTCTTAATATAAACATGATATGAAAAGGATAAAATAATAAATATTTACATATAATAAATAAAATTACTAAATATACTATTAAGCCACTCAATGCATTCCATTACTTGATCAAGAATGAAATCCATAAAACTAAGTGTTTTACAAACCCCCTTTGGGTCACTTACTTTTATCATGAAGTTTCTATGAAATTTTTTGGATGACTTAACCAATTTATTTCAAGAGAAGTATCCCTCGCTAGACTTGATGTAACTTAGATACATGTGTTGAGAAAATCCATATAAGGGTTTCCAGATTAGGAATTACATTCAACAGATCAAGGAACTGCAATCTCGTAGTTAGGAAAGACCTTACTACCTAAATACCTTTGATTAAATGAATGATCCCTCACTTGTATTATGAGAAAGGGCATATAGATCTTTGACACTAAAATTTCTAAGAAACCAGTCATTCTGATTATAATAGTGAGGGATATTGGGATTTTATAAAATAAAGGTAGACTAAATAGAATTAAAATTATTATTATATCACATATAAATTATAATCTATTTAAGTACTAACAATATTCTCTTTTATAATTATATAATAATGGAAAGTTAATCAACCACGTTATCTCTACATTAAATTTTAGAGAAAGACCACATCCTTACTATCAGTAACTTATAGGAATGTCTTAGACGCCTGTGGGTTGTGTTGTGCTATAACACCCCAATATTTTCTCTATAAAAAATTTTATTTCTTTGATATCATGATTTACATTAAACACCATATTTAAATGAACTTCAATAAACTATTAAAATATTATTACATAATATTAAAATTATAACCTAGAAATTATATTGGTGGGTATGAATAGTTCCAACTAAATTATGAAAATTTATGGTTTATACATGTATAAAACTAATTCATTGGTTATCAATTAATTAGAAATGAAAATAAAAATCAATGGAAAATAAAGTGATGTTTTTCTAAAAAACTATTTGTATATGTGCAATGTGTGTTTATCTAAATAAATTAAATTAATAAATATTGATGAATGATTTTAATTAAATGTATATATTATATATTCAATCAATGTTTTTAAATTTTATCTAATGTTTTTCTAAGTTTGGTAAAATAATAAATCTAGTGTTATGCATAAAATTTATTTTTTCTTAAAAATAGTGTTTATCACATTTTGCACACTTAATTTAAAATTTATTCCTACCACTTACATAAATTTAATCTTGAAAATTTAATTTCATATTTAGAATAAAGAGGATATAATTTGATAAATAGATCCCTTTTATTTTTGGTCAATATGAATCGTAATCAAGGTAAATTTTTTGTCACCTCAGAATGGTGAAAAGTTAAAATAGGGTTAAACCATTGGTACAAGGCTTTAAAATTTATAAAACACTTTACTTTATCATTTTTTATGAGTTTATTTCATCCATTAATATAAAATTCCAAAATATATATCCTTTTGGTTCCATACTTCATTGAATACGACCTTTCTATTAATTTAAGAAAAGAAAAATACCAAATTCCACTCTCTTACTTTTAAATGTATCTTAAGTGTTCACATAGAGACAAAATTAAGTTTTGAATGAATATTAATGATTATTTTGATAATAATGAAATTAATTTAAGTATGGTTATTTATTTCTAATTTTTAGTGATTATATAATTATATTAAATCCTTATACAACACTGACACAACATTTCACCAATTAATAGAAAAATAAAATAAAATATTTTTAAAATATTAAAGGTATTATAATGTGAGTGATTTATAGTGTTCCAAGAATTTATTAGATAAATATAAAATATTAGGGATGTTTTAAGGGATTATATTTTAACTTAATCTTTGTCTTGGTGTCTTTAAATTCAAATTAAATGAATAGTTCCAAAATTGGCATTAATGATATTTTATAATAAATAAAATTTTACTAAATGATTTAAAATTAATTAAAATATTATATTCATCCAAGTTAATTTAATATGGTTTAAAATGTCAACCATGTTCCATTTATGAATCATTTTTTCTATTTATGGAAAAATTATTACCCCTTTAAGATTGATATAGTTGTTACCATGGTTAAGGTCAAAAATGATTAATGAAGGGATTAATCAAAACGATAAGATTTTAAATGATACCAAAAACAATATAAATTTAATTGGATGATTTTATTTAGACCCTATACTCATTTCATTCAAATTAATTGAAATTTTGAATCATTTTTCTTGATAATTACTTTCTTATATTTTAATCTTTTAAAAAGTTTGAACTCTTTCCTCTCCCTCCCTCATAAAAAGGTATCCCTCCTTTCTCTTCTTTACACCACTTTCAGACTTTTATCTCAAACAACATATAATAAATCATATTATCAACCCCACTATAAATTTTCTAGAGATATTTATCTCCCCAAAATACCAACCATAGGGTCTTTAAGAGGATATCCAAATGATCTCTTTCAAATAAGAGGTAATCATCTTAACTTATCACTTTCTTTTTACTTATTTTTTACCTCCTCTAAATATGTGTTATTTATCATAAAATAATAAATTCAACTTCATAAATATTCTTAAATTTTATTATTAATATGAAATTAACTTTATCCAACCTCTTTCATATAAAATGGAAAGTGAAAGTATCATTTGTGTGTACGTATGGCTTACTGTCTCCACGTAGCGAAACAATTCATTTTTCATAGCCATATTTTATGGATGAGTATTATGATTGGTTTAATGTTTATATATTATATTTATGACATAATTATTATTCTAAAATTATAATATCATATATACCTTCCTACCTTCCAAACAATTGGAAAATGATGACATCACTCGTGCGTACGTGTGGACTACCACCTCCACGAAGTGATGTGGTTCATTTTTACATCTCCAATTTACATGGATGGGAATAAGGATATATTTAATGAATATGTATTATATAAATGATATATAAATTATTTTTAAGTAAATATTATTATTTACCTTTCTTTCGTTCTATCTATCAAAAAATGGAAACAGCATTCATACGTACATACGACCTACCGTCTCAATAAACGATTTAATTCATTTTTATATCTCTAAATTTTATGGATGAATATCAATATATATATATATAATTAATATATATTATATTTATGTCATGATTAAAAAAAAATTTATGGTACCATGATCAAATTATAAGGGTCGAGACTTCCAAACAAAAACATGCATTAAAAATGAGGCAGTTATCACCCAGAATAGTGATTTTAATAAAACAAATATTAATAAACAGGTGATAATAAGTCATAATTGAATCATACATGGGGTGAGATATATGATTATGTTTCTATAATACATTTATAATAATTATATATTTATTATATATTAGGTTCTGATGTGTATGAAGAAATACATGACTTGAGATAAGGGATTTATATTTCAACCCTATTTTAATCAGGATTGTTTATACTTAAGTTTATATTGAGGAAATTATCTGATACTTATCTAATAAATACATTTAATTTTAATCATACTATATTTATTTATGAATAATTAAAGTTTTCCATTCACTTTTTTCACTTTAATTATTCAAGAGACAGAAATAATGTTTTTAAGGAAAACCGACTATGATTTATTATTCGGTAGGGAATATTTATCTTCCATGTCCATGTTCTATAAATTTTTTAACAAGAATATTTTTATTATAATCCAATTATTCTTTAATTTCATTTTTACCCATTTTTTAACTTTTTATAAAATGGTTTAAAAGGGATATTCTTGTCATTTTACAAATGAGGTATTTTTTGACTTTTTACAAAACTGTGGAAGGAATGTTTTCATTTATCTTTTACAACATGAATAAAATTTTCCACCATCATGATCACTAATGTATTTGAGGAATAATTTAAAATTTTCTATGATATTATGAAAAAAAATTATATTTCAAAGAAGTTCCTTTAAAGTAAAAAATGATATTTTCCTCAAGAAATATTCTAAGTGATCTTTTAAAGACATTTTCATCTATAATAACATACATTGATGTTAATTATAATTTACTGGGGATATTATTACATGATATCATAACTATTATTTCTATGTATGTTTTATTATTATTATTATTATGATATTTTTATAAAACCCATTTATTTTCCATGGGATATATAGTGATGAATTGATGAAATTTTATGAAACTCATTTTCTTTTGATGGGATATTATATGATGACATGGTGGATGTTTAATGTTATTTTGGCACACACATGTATGGTTTTTATTATGTTAAGGGTGAGACTCTAATTATATATCTTTCTAATGCATTGGGTAAAGTTTTATACCACATGATATAACTATGGGAATAAAGTCGAAGTTATTGATCTTGTATGGGAAGTGATTTGATGTGCTTGGTCCACTATAGGAAATATGTGATGATTCCTGACCCATTGTGATATGGGAAAAAAATCCGATTCTTAATCCATTATGATTTTATGGTCTTTTCAGTTAACAGTGACATATGAAATGGTTTATATAGTTATGATGATTTTGAACTTTTATGACATGAACTTATGGATCGTGATTGATGTATGATGATTTCTCACTCTTATAATTCATGTATCTTGAAATTATAAAGTTTTATAACATGAATCATGTTTATGATCTATGATATATTGGGTATTAACTTTTTAATTTATGTGTATGATCTCATACCCTTATTCTTATCTTGTGATTTCATATGACCGTCGATTGATATCTCTCATGTTTACCCTTACTGAGCATCTGAGTTCACCCTTTCGTATGTTTCCTTTCCCCAAGATATAAAAAAAGTTTAAGTAGGGTATGTTTATGAAGATTACTATGTGGGAATATAATTATAGTATATGTTTAAGATCATTCATGAAATAATAATATTGTGTATATAGTCTCTAAATACACTAAAACTTTATGGTCCTCATGCGTGTATCTGTGAAATGTATTGAATATTCATATAAAAATATGAAATATTTATATATATAAATATTGGGTGGTGATAGTTGGTATCACAGGAAAATTTTAGTCAATGTTTGGAGATTAGGATTAAATAAATTTGTTTAAAAACCTATAGATAATATTATGTATAGTATAACATCCTAAAGTTTTGGAAGAAAATAGATTATGTGATTTTCATAATAATGAATCCATGTTTGGACACTACAAGTGGGTGTGTTTTTGGCACAAATTCATCTTGAGATAATAACCCCAAAAATATTTTCTTGAGTATATCTCGACCATCATTCTGGTTTATTGTGACTATTCCCTTACTTCACACCTAGTTTGACACTTAGAGGATATTCTTGGGTTAATTCACATTTTCATTATAAATCATTATGAAGGATTTAAATAAATAATGACCATGGATGACCTAGGTTAAACCTAAGGTTTCATAGGATGAAACGAAAGTTTCATTATTCCGACATCTTGTAAATTTCTCTTGATTATGTGGTTTCCCACTATGATTATTTTTCCCACACTTTTCATTTTGGTTTTTCTCAATTTCCAGAACCAGAATACATCATTCTAACAATGAATATGATGGAAAATGCAATGATCTTACACCTAATCAACCAAATATTTGGAATATGGAATGCATAATCTTTTCTTATTCTTAGGAAAATTTCTCAGAATATGAATCATGTAAACCTTCCAAGTTATCAAATTAGGGAACCATGTAGTGTTAAGTCTTTAATAAGGTAACATTTACCTTATTTTTGTGGGTCTTATGATCCACTGGTAGCTAATAAAAGGATTATCATAATTAAGAAGATATTTTCTATTATCCAGTGCTCTAAACATGAAAAACAATTTCCCATAGATTAATCTTTTGGAAGGTGAAAAAAATCAATGGTGAAACCCTATTAAGAAAATGAGACAAGAGAAACAAGTTGACTTCATGGAATGGGATGAGTTTAAGAGGATATTTTTTAGTAAGTACTTATCTCATATTCTATATACAATGGTGGAGAAGCGATTCCTTGATCTTAAGAAAAATGAGGAAAATACATAAGTTTTTATGAGGATAATTTTATAATTCTTTCAAGGTATGCTTCTGGTTTAAATATTATCCTTGAAATAAAAATTGATCAATTATTTTATGGCTTAAAACCAAGTCATTGAACGGTGTTATGTAACACCCTGAGATTTTTTAAAACTTAAAATCATGTCAGATAGTGTATATGACTTTAAAAACAAATCATAGAAGAGAATGTAACACCCTGATACTTTAGGATGTATTTCTTTTTAATTAAATTCAATCTATTTTATAGCTTTCAATTCACACAACACCAAGTTTAAACAAAACAAGACACTCTTTTAAATTGTCATTATTTAAACATGATCATTATAACTTAACTATTAAATTGGAAGGTATGAATAATAATAACTAAATTATAAAAATTATTTTTTACAAATTAAAAAAATAAATTCAATGGTTATCTATTGATTGTAAATAAAATAAAAACCATTCAAAATAAAAAAGAAATTTTTTCTCAAAAAATGTATTATTATGAAAGGCAGATTAGTGGTGATTTTCATACAAAATTTAAAGTTAATTTTAAAAACTATTAAAAAATTTATTTTAATAAATAAACATAATTTTTTAAATCCACATTTCAAAATTATCTTTGTGTGAATTTTTGATATTTTTTTGAAAAGATTTATTTTTTATGAATAGTAAAAAGTGATTATTTTTATTGAGAACGGTATTTTCGTTTAAATTATTTACAAGATAAAATTATATTTTATTTTGGTTTTACAGTAAAATTATTTATATTATATTGAAATTTAACTAATTTAGGTTATTAGAATCAATTTCATATTGAATTTTGATTTAAAATCTTTTTGAACTTTTGAAAACAATTCTTTCGAAAAACTGTTTTTTCAACACGTATGCGGGTTTAATTTTAAAATAAATTCTAACACTTTTTTGAGTTAAATTTTAAATAATGGATTAAATATTTTTAATTATCATAATATAAATTATCTAATAAGGTTAAATTAATTTTTTAACATAATTATTGGTGAAAATAGTACAAATTATTTACCGTAGTTAAGGTGAAAACATGTTTTCCAAGAGGTTAAACTAAATAGATAAAACTTAAAAATGACCCAAAAAATTTATAATTACTATTTTATGGTAATATTTAGACACTATAGCTTTTAAGGTTCTAAATTTTTTCATTTTTTATCCTTTTTCATAAGAAAAACGTTGGTGGAATTCTTTCTTTTCAAAAATTTCAAGTCCTCTCCCCCACTAATAAATGGCCATCCACTCTCTTATCCTTTACGCACATCCAAAACTGATTGTTTTATCCAAAAACTACCCAAATAACTTACCTATTTCCCCAACCTTATCTTATAATACTCGGTTTATATAGAAATAAAACCTAGTAAATATTTTGGTGCAATCCAAAAGAATTTGTTTGAAGAAGAGGTGACATCCTTAACCAAACGTTTTAATTTGTTTATTCCTCCACATCCTTAAAATATTATTAAACCATGTTGTTATAAAATTTTAAAGGTATTCTATATATTGATATTTTTTTATTTTAAGTACATTACCTAAACTATATTCTCCTCTCTCAAATGGGAAACGAAACTATTAATCATGTGTACGGAGGACTACTGCATTGCGAACCATCGTGATTAATTTTCTATATCCCCTTCTCACGGCTGGATATAATGATGTATATGATTTTTATATAATTTATTTATGATAAAATTATACTTATGGATTTATAATATTATATATACCTTATTAATTTCCATTCTATAGAGAATACTATAACGTCACTCGTGAGTACTGTCTTGTGAAGCGATGTGATTAGTTCTTCACATAAGATTTACATGAAAGTAAATAAGGATTAATTTTATGTTTATATATTACATTAATAAAATATTGATAATTATTTAAAATAAATATATCATATACCTTCTTACCTTACCATCCATTTAATAAATGATATCATCATTCATTTGTACGACGCACTACCGCCTCGTGAAGCAATGCGATTCGTTTTTCACTAACAATTTACATGGAAGGTAAAAAAGTATAGTTTAAATGAATATATGTTATATAAATGAAATTATTTTTATTCTATAAAATTAATATATAAACCAATTAATTACCCTTTCATCTATTAAGGAAATTATAACATTACTCTTGTGTATATACGGCTTACCGGATCCACAAAACGATGTGATTCATTATCTATGTTCAAAATTTAATAATGATTCTAAAGATGTATCAAATTAAAAAATGTGATATTTATAAAATTAATATAATTTTGGAGATGATGGAATTGTATCCTATGTTCAAGATCTGGAACTTTCATGAAAAAACATGTATGAGAAAGCATGGCAATTAACACCTGAAACAATAATAATGAAAGATTATTAACGAAGAGGTAATAAGATGTTGTAAAATGAACATATATGATATTATAAATATTAATATGGTTCTTTTATAAGTTAATAACATGTTTAAAACCACTATATAGTAGTTTTAAGAGCACTCAACTAAAGTGAAGTGTGAGGTAAGGGCTTGCTTAACTAAATTTTCATCCATTGGGTTATATGTCTACTTCACTAATTATATTAGGACAATATTATGTATAAAAAAATTGATTGGTTTATGTATTATTTAAACTTTTTTTATGTGTATATTTACCTATTATACATAATCAACCCATTTATTAACTCTCTCCAAAATGATATGAACTTTGAAAGGGTTTCATCTCAAACTTCCTTCTTTGAGACACATGTTCTTTTATGCACCTAATTTCTTTTAAATGGTGTATATACTGCCACTTTATATAATATATCATGAATCCTTCCTATTTCCTGATATGTTATGTTAAAATTCATCTACTTCATTCATATTATGTTATAATTCAAAAGTTACCAAAGCAGTAAGGTTTTATGATTCAATCTCATTTCAATCAGGATTGCTCATGCTTGAATTTCCATTGATGGAAATTGTTTAATAATTTTCTAATAAAACCTTTTAATTTTTTTCTCCTTAGGATATTCATGAATATTTCAATTAATAGTACAATTTTCATCACTTTGGTACTTAAAATTACTTAGAAAATATTTTCAATAAAATCTGACTTCATTTCTCTCTTCATTTGGAAACACTTCTTCTTCCAAATCCATGTTTTCTAAAAATGTTTTCAAAAATGTATTAATATGATTGTTCATATTAATTTTTACCCTTAATTTTTATTTTTAAAAAAAAAATGTAATTTTCCCACAATTTTCCAAACAAGGTATTTTTTTAATTTTCTTACAAAAATGTGAAAGGAACCTCTATTCTTTTAACGTATTCATCATGAACGGAAATCTTCCCTCATTATAATCATGATCACTCAATGTTCAAAATCTACTTTAATAAGTTTTAAAGGTTATTTTCATAAAAATGTTTTATTTAATGTTTGAGATAGTTTTATATTTTAAAGAATTTTTTTGAAAATAGAAAGGATATTTTCCACAATAAATGTTTAAACTGGTATTTAAAAATCATTTTCCATCTAAGATGGAATCCTTGGATGTTACTCAAAGTAAAATAGTTGTTTTCCTTAAGAATAATATTAATATTTTCAAATGTATTTCTATCAATGAAAACAACATTTTATGTTATTTATTTATTATAAATTATGTATATATATCTCTCACATATATACCTAGTTTATTCTCCCTTCCTTTAAATGGGTAATACATGCCTTATGATTATTTATCAAATACCTTCATTATGAAATTTTCTTTAATTATGATATAAATCAAGATTATGCAACCCATATTATTTACATGGGTAATTATTATGTAATGGATTATGATTTATTTCCTTTATGTGGAACACATAGATCATGAACATGTCATGATGGGTGTACCCAGATAGTGCTCTAATGAATTGAGTAATGTTATAGTCTCACAAGAGGCCATGTATAGGATTAGGGAGTAAACATAATCCATTATGGGACTTTTTCTTCCTTGTGATATTTTCTTGGAAGTTCACCTTGACTTATGTTCATGTCATGTTATCCACGTTTCCTATGATTCCATGATCTTATAACACCATGTTCTTTACCATTTTCTTCCATGTGGTTACTCATGTACCTTATATTTTATGATATCATGTTATACCTTTGAATCACAAGTTATACTTCTTTATAATGTTTATTCCCTTACTGGTATTTTTAGATCACACCTTTATTTATGTATTCCCCATGTTATCCCATACATATTTTAGAGCTCTAATGGATTTTAGGATCTCAATTTGGAAAATAAAATAATGATGTCATGTTTTATATATTAAGAAACTAGTCTTCTAAAGACATTGGGACTTCATGATCCTTGTATTGTGATTATTTGATATTTATGTTTATGAATCAGGTAATATTATATCTAAAAGTATTGGGTCCCCATATTTGGTATTAGAGAAAATGTTTAGTTAACCTTTTGAACTAGGATGATAAAAATTTAGTGAGAACACTAGGGTAAGTATAAGTATAAGAAAAATAATAGTAAAATATCCTACAAACATGGTAAAGTATATAGTGAGTAGTTTTTTAAGAAATTATTTCTCGTTCTAGATACTACCATTGGATGTGGTTGTGGAATAGATGTACCTATGGGTAATTACTCTAAAAAATGTGTGTCTGACTTGACTCGAGTGTTACCTGGTACACGACAACATGGCTTACTATGCACCTAATTTGACACTCTTAGGGGATATTCATTAGAAATAAAAAAACCATTTATGAACCATTATGAAGGACTTAAATTAATTTTTATGTTAAAAAACCTAGTATGAATCATTACCATGGATAAAGTAGATTGAAACATAGAGTCCCATAATTCAGGACATACTTATCATTTATAAGCTATTCCCTCTAGGTTTATATGTTTCCCTTTGGTATGTTAATGCATTATCATCTTGTTTCTTTTAATATTTTTAGTTAATGTAGGGAAATAAGAGAAAGAATGTCGTCAACAAATGTGATGGGAAATATAATGATTTCCATAATGAGATGCCTCACCTAATGGAAAGTGTTGTTAGACATATTGTAATCATTCCAATGAGCTATCTATAATTACGATTAACATCTATAAAATAATTGAATTTAAAAATGCACCAAATAAGAGAATTATGATGTCTCATGGAATTTCAAGTGTTAATGATGATAAAAAAATAAAATTAAATTTCCAAAATGTTGATAATTTGGGAATAAGAACCGAGAAGAATATCTCAAATGAAGGGGAAGATGTTTTCTATGTATAAATAAAGGGCATAGATTAACAAATCTCCATGGAATTCGATGTCTTGTATATGGGGAACTTTTTCACTATCAAATTAAAATCCCTAATACAAGGATAAATTACTAAGGTCCAATGTTTTTATAATCATTAACAGGTAATGATTGAATTGTTTAGGTTTTTTAATTCTATAATCATTTTGTTGAAGTGTTTTTATGGCATCATCAAACTTCTAAGGATTGTTCTGTTGGAGATTTTAATTAAGGATTTACAAGAATATATTGAATGACCTAGAAAGTTTATTTAATGTAAAGTTTATACTATATGAAAAAAACATAATTTAGGCAAATATAATCTTGTAGATGTGCTTTATGTTGAGATAATTAATTGATTCTGAGGAAAAGAACGAGCTATATTGAAAACCTTCATGGTTAAAAAAAGTGATTTGATGACTAATGTATTTTTTTAATATGTCAATAATATTATTGAGAATGTTATATGATCATGGTGACTTATGAATATGATCATCACAAAATTTTTTCCATAGTTTTAGAACAAAGACAACTCACAAGCCATGTGAGAACCCATCGCATTTGGAAAGGTTGTGGGGCTTGAACCGATAACCAAAGGGTGATAAAGGTAAAGAACCTAAGACTAGACTATGTGATGTACTAGTTATTATACATTTTTTTATGTTTTTAATATTCAATATTAATTTTATTTTTAAAAACATATTATAGGATCAATTAATTTTATTTTTGGGTGACTAACGATATTTTGGGAGATGTTTTATAAAGTTGAAGTACATATAACCTTTTGTTTTAATGTAAGTGATTATTTGTAAATATTAATATTTTGTTTTTATATATTCAAGTTTGAAGAGTATTAGATAATTTTTACTGTTATAACATTATTTTGTTTCGATGTTATTGAGGTTATTTTGGATATAGAGTTATTTATTTAAGGAATAGTCTATGTTACACCTTTGGTTTCATTTTTGAATTTTATAGATTGATATATTTATATTAATTTTTATTATTCTCTTACCTTGTGCTAACCATTATGAATTTTATAAATATATGAGTAATATCTTGTTACTCTTTTATGGATCTTATGATTTGTTAAAAGTTAATTTGAGTGCTTCAAGAATTAAAAAAATCATATTGGATATTCATTTCCTTAGAGTAATAGGTAGAGTTGAAATTGATCAAAGCACAATTAAAGTATGAAACTTTGTTTATGAAGTGAAAAAGATATGAAATATGTATATTTTCTAGTTTTCTCTATCTTGATAGAAAAATAATTCATCGACTCTAGGAAAAGGATCTTGAAAAAAAATGTTGCCCAATTAACTTTATATCCAATCAATCAATAGACCTTTATCTCATCACAAATTTATGGTTTTGAGGTATTTAACTTTCCCTTGATCATTTACTTTTTAGTATAAATTATATCTATCACTCTCCATAATTATTTACTCTTTTCTTCCATGTCCATATCTTTACTTTCCACTAATGTTCTGCTATGTGGAAACCTATATATGTGAAGACTTTCATATTTTTATTTCCCTCTTTTTAATATAAATTTTTATTAACCCATTTTTAAATGTGGTTTTTCCCATAAATAAATTTTCAAATTTCAAACCCTTGATTACTGAGATCAATATTAAATTTCAAGGATGCGATTTATTTAAGCGAGTATAATATAACACCCCAAGATTTTTTAAAAGAAGAACATCATGTCGGATGGAATATATGACATGGAACACCAAGATTAGAAGATAATGTAACACCCCAAGACTTTAAAATATATTTATTTATAAATAAATTCAATCTCTTCGATATTTTTTGATGCACGTAGCACCGGGCTTAAACGAAGTGTGATACTCTATTAAAATACAATTATTTCAACATAACAATTATAACCTAACCATTAAATTGCCAGGTATTAATAAGAATAAAAAATTTATTATACTAATGTTTTACACATTTATAAAATAAATTCAATGTTTATATTTTTATTTGAAATAAAATTAGAACCATTTTAAAGAGAAAGAAATGTTTTCTAAAAAAACTACATTTTTATGAAAGACGGATTAGTCCTTCTTTGAACGCATAATTTCAAATTAATTTTTACCACCTTCAAAAAATGTATTTAACAAAAAAACTTTAATTTTTAAATATACACATAAAATTTATCTTTGGGTAAATTTTTGATAATTTTATGAAAAGTTATTTTATTTGATGAATAGTGAAAATACTGATTTTTATTGAAAACTGCCTTTTCATTTAAATTATTTAATAAGATAAATTATATTTTATTTTTATTTTAAATAAAAATTAGTTAAATTATATTACAGTTTAACTAATTTAGGACTTTTGAATAAATTTCATGTCGAATTCTATTATAAAAAATTTTAAACATTTGAATGTTTTTCTTTGGGAAAACTATTTTTTTCAACACAATTATTGGTTTAATTTTAAATTAAATTATGCTAATTATATTAGATTAATTATTAAATTGGATTCCACATTTATAATCATCATAATTTATATTATTTAATAAGGATAAATTAATTTTTTACCATAATGAATAGTGAAAACAATGATAATTATTTACTGTGGTTAAACTAAAAATAGGTTTACCAGGGGTTAAACTAAAAATATAAGGGTTAAAAATGACCCAAAACTTGTATAATTATAATTTTATGGTCATATTTAGACCTTATATATTATATGGTTAAAAAATAATCCATTTTTGAACCTTTTTTATGATAAAAATATATTTGTAATTCTTTCTTTTTACAAATTCCAAGTGTGTCCTCTCCCCCACTTATAAAAGGCCACCCTCTATCCTCTCCTTTACACACTTTCAAAACCCATCGTATCTTCCAATAACTAACAAAATAAATTACATAATTCCCAAAAATCATCCTATAATCCTTTTTTGGTTATAAATTCTACTTAGGAAGGCTTTTAGTGAAAACCAAAAGAAGTTGTCTGAGGAAGAGGTGACCTCTTTAAACCAGCATTTTATATTATTTATTCCTCAAAGTCCTTAAAATATTATTAAATAATTATGATATAATAAAAACATTATATTAATTATAATGAGATATTTTATTTCAATTTCATGACAAAAAACCATCTCCCCCTCTCTCAAATGGGAAATGAAATCATTAATCATGTATATAACAGACTATCGCCACGCGAACCGATATAATTTTTTTTCCATCATCACTTCTAATAGACAGATATAATGATGTATATAATGTTTATATAATATATTTATGATATAATTATACTTATTCAATTATAATATCATATATACCTTCTTAAATTTCATTCTATAGAGAGTATGATAATATCGCTCTTGTGTACAGCATACCTACCACCTCATAAATCGATGTGATCCGTTATTCACTCACACTCTATATGGGTTTTAATAAGAATTTATTTTATGTTTATATATTATATTAATGAAATATTAATAATTAAGTAAAATAAATATATCATATTCCTTATTACCTTACCATCCATTGAATAAATGATAGTGCTCTTCGTGTTTACTCCAGACTATCACGTCACGAAGCGATGTGATTTGTTTTTCACTAATGATTTACATGGAAGGTAAAAAAGGATAAATTTAATGAATATATGTTATATAAATTACATGATATTTATTTTATTAAATTAATATGCAATCCTTTTCCTTGCCCTTTCACCTGTTAAGGAAATGATAATGTCACTCGTGCATACATACGGCTTACCATCTCCACGAGGTGATGTGATTCATTCTACATTTTCAAAAATTAAGTAATGATTATAAAAATGTATATAATGAAAAAATAGATAATTATAATATCAAGATAATTATTAATATTATGGAACTATATCCTATGTGAAAATTATGAATCTTTCATGACAAAACACGAATGATAAAACAAGGCAATTAACACCTTAAGCGATAGTGATAATGAAATATTATTAATAAAAATATAATAATATACTATAAAATGATTATATATAATTATATGAATATTAATATGGTTATTTTATAATTTAATAACATTTTTAAAACCACTATAAAAGAGTTTAAAGAGCGCTCAACTAAAGGGAATCACAAGGTAAGGGGTTTCTTAACTCAATTTTCATTCATTGGGTTATATGTGTACTTCATTGATTATATTATACCAAGATTACGTATGAAATGAATTTTAATTGATTTATATTGTATTTAAACATTTAAGTTTTTGGATGTAAATTGTTTACACATAATCACCCCATTGATTAACTCTCACCTCAATGATACAAACTTTTAAGGGTTTCGTCTCAAACTTCCTTCTTTGTGATGCATGTACTTTTATGCACCTAATTTGTTTTAAATTGTGTATATAATACCCAATTACATACTATATAATTAATCCTTACTACTTAATGAAATTTTAAGTTACAATTTATCTAATTTATTCATGGGATGTTATGATTCAAAATTTACTAAACTGGTAAGGGTTTATGTTTCAATCTCATTTTAATTGAGATTTCTTGTGATTGAGTTTACATTGAAAGAAATTATCTTATCATTGTATAATAAACCATTTTAATTTTATTATCCACTATTTATTCATGATTTTTTCAATTAATAGTATTATTTTCATCCCTTTGGCACTTAGAATTATTAAGAATTTTTTTTTAATAAAATCTAACTTCATTTCTATCTTCGGTTAGAGATCCTTATTCTTCCAATTCCATGTTTTATAAAAATATTCTAATATGATTTTTTAAATCCATTTTTACCTATAATTGTTTTTTTTTTAAATATTTTAAAAGGGATATTCCCATCATTTCTCGAACAAGTTACCTTTTGACTTTTCTTATAAAACTTTGAAAGGAAACTTTTTTTAACATATTCAACATGAATAGAAATCTTCCACCATCATAACCATTAAATGTTTTAATGATTTATTATTAATTTTAAAATTATATTTTCAAAAAAAAAATTTAATTTTTGAGAGATTTTTAGATTTTAAATAAGTTTTTTTTTAAATGGAAATTATATTTTCCTCAAAAATGTTTGAAGTGATCTTTCAAAATCATTTTCCATCTCAAATGAAATTATTTGATGTTACTCAAAGTGAAATGGTTATGTTCCTAAAGAATGTTTTTAATATTTTCAAAATTAATTTCATAAATTAAAATAACCTCTGATGTTATGTATTTCTTCTAAATTATGTGTATTTTTTATCGCATATATAACTAGTTTATTCTCCCTTCCTTTTACGGGGTAATATATGCCTTATTATCGTTTCTTGAATGCCTTAATTATTACATTTTCTTTAATTGTGATATGAAGAAAGATTATGCAACCCATGTTTCTTAAATGGGTAATTATTATATTATCTCATAGTATTGATTCCATTTATGTGGTACAAATAGATCGTGAACGTGTTATGATGGATGTTCTCAGATAACACTCCAACGCATTGGGTAATGTTATAGTCTCATGAGATGTCATATATGGGATTAGGGATTAAACCTAATCTATTATGGGAATTTTTCTATCATGTGATATTTTCTATATAGTTCAACTCGACTCACATTTATGTCATGATATATGTTGTTTCCACATTTCCTATGATGTCATGGTATTATGATACCACATTCTTTACGTTATACTTCCATGTGATTACTCATGTGCCTTCTATTTTATGATATCATGTTATACCTTTGCCTCACATGTTATGATTCCTTATCATGTTTAATCCCATATTGGGATTTTTTTTCTTATCCCTTTCTTTAAGTATTCTGTAGGTTATTCCATGCATAGTTTGGAGCTATAATGGATTTTAGAATCTCATTATGGAAAATAAAATAAAGATGATATATTTTATGTAATAAGAACCTAGTCTTCCCAATACACTATTACTTTATGATCCTTGTGTTGTAATTATTGGATATTTATTTTTAAGAATCACATAATAGTATGTGTAAAAGGATTGGGTCCCCATAGTTGGTATCAGAATAAGGTTTTAGTTAACCTTTAGAACTAGGATTAGAAAACTTCAGTGAGAACCCTATGGATAAGTCTAAGGATAAA
The DNA here is from genome assembly GCA_963277665.1 of Viscum album. Taxonomy (NCBI): domain Eukaryota; kingdom Viridiplantae; phylum Streptophyta; class Magnoliopsida; order Santalales; family Viscaceae; genus Viscum; species Viscum album. The sequence continues at coordinate 909,948,688 of OY728162.1, read as the reverse complement.
ACTAAGTATAGTAAAATATCTTAGAATCTTGGTGAATTGTAGAGAAAGTGTATTCAGAGTAATTACATCCTTTTCGGGATACTTCAATTCGATTTGGTTTTGTAATATTTGTACCTAGGGATAATAACTTTGAAAAATGTGCATCGATCTTAACTCAAGAATCACCTAGTACACGACAATGGGCCTTACTACGCAGTTGGTTTGACACTCTCAGGGGGGATGCTTTGGAAATTAAATAACTCTTTACCAATAATTATTAAGGAATTAAATGAATTGTTATTTTATAAAACCTAATTGGAATCATTACCATAGATAACATAGATTGAAATACAAGGGACCATAAGTCAGGACATACTTATCATTTATAAGTTATTCCTTCAAGGTTTATATGTTTCCCTTAGGTATGTAAATGCATTATCATATTGTTTATTTTAATATTTTTAGTTAATTGATGGAAATAATATAAATAATACTGACAACCAATGTGATGGTAAAAGTAATGATTTACTTAATGAGATTACTCACCTAATGGGGATGGCAGTTAGACATCTTATAATCATACCAATGATCTGTCATGGATTACAATTAACAACTAAAACATAGTTGAATTTCCAAATACACAAAAGAATAGAATGATGGTGTCTTGTGTAAATTCAAGTGATAATGATGATAAATAATATAATATTAAATTACCTACATGTTAAGAGTTTTGGAATAATAACCTGGAAGAATATCTCAAATGAATGGGAAAATATTTTCTATATGGAAATAAAGGACAAAGAGAAACAAATTCCCATGGAATTAGATGTATCATATGTGGGGAACTCAGTAATTATAAAATTCAATTAACTAATCCAAGGATTATGTCCCAAAGGAATATGTTGTGAAAATCATTTAAGGGGAATGATTGAAGTGTTTAGCTTTTGGAATTTTTAGAATCATGTTGTTGAAGTGTTTATATGGTATCATTAAACTTTTATGAATTAGTCTATAGAAGTTTTTCATTATTTATTTACAATAACATGTTGAATGACCTAGAAAGTGGATTTAATGTAAAGTTTACACTCTACGGAAAAAACATGATTGAGGAAAAGATAATCTCATAGATGTTTTTGATGTTGTGGTAATTAGTTGATTTTGTGGAAAAGAATGAACTGTATAGAAAACATCTATGGTTAAAAAAATTGATTTGATGAATAATGTATTTTTTGAGTATGTTCATCATATTATTGATAACATTATAGGATCATGTATAATTATGAATATGATTATCACGTAATTTTTTTCTATAGTTTTAGAAAAAGGAAAACTCTTAAGCTGGGTTAAAACCCATCACATCTAGCAAGGTCGTGGGGATTGAACCTATAATCGAAGGGATATAAGGGTAGATCACCTACCACTCAACTACATGATGTACTTTTTAGTATAAAAAATTTAATTAGATGTTTTTAAGTATAAATATTAATTTTATTTTGAGAAAAAATACGGTGGTATCAAGTTATTTTATTTTTGGGTGACTAGTGATATTATGGGAGATGTTTTATTAAGTTGAATTACATATAACCTTTTGTCTTAAAGTAATGAATTATTTGGGAATAATCCTTTTATGTTTTTGGATATGTAATTTATAAGGGTATGAGATAACATTTTAGGATAAAACATTATTTCATGATGAGGTTATTGAGGTTATTTGGGATATGAGGTTATTTATTTAAGGAATGATATATGTTAACCCTTTGGTTTCATTATTTAATTTTAGAGATTGATATATTCATATTAATTTTGGTTATTATCAAACCTTATGCTAATAATTTTTGTTTTAATAAATATTAGAGGAATATCTTGTTACTCTTTTATATATCTTATGATCTGTTAAAAGTTAATTTTAGTGCTTTAGGAATAAAAAACATATTGGATATTGATTTCCTTAGAGTAAGAGGTAAAGTGTAAATTGATCGAAGTACAATGAAATGATGAAATTGTGTTTATGAAGTAAAAAAGATATAAACTAATTATATTTTTTGGTGTTCTCTATCATTATATAAAAGTAATCCCAAAACTCTAAGAAAAGGATCTTGAAACAAAAATGTTACCCTATTATCATTATATTTGATGAATCAATAGTCTTTTATCTCATCATGGATTTATGGTTTTGAGGTTCTTAAAATTCTCTTGATAATTAACTTTCTTGAGATCAATGATCTCTATCACTCTCCATAATTATTTATTCTTTTCTTTTATATCCATATCTTCACTTTTCACTAATGTTCACCTATGTGGAAACTTTGTTATGTGATGACTTTCATATTTCCATTTTACTCTTTTAAAGAGAATTTTTTATCGAATATTTATACAATGTGGGTATTTTCGTAAATAAATTATCAATTTTTATACCCTTGATTATCGATATCAAGATTAATGTATGAGGATTCAATTTATTTAAGTTGTTAGAATTTAACACCCCGGTATTTTTTTAAAAGAGGAACATCATGTCGTAGAGCTTATATAACACGCAACACCAAGAATAGAAGACAATTTAACACCCCAGGACTTTATGATATATTTATTTTTAAATAAATTCAATCTCTTCAATAGATTGTGATGCACAGAACATCGGGATTAAACGAAACACCATACTCTATTAAAATATTATTATTTGAACATGACCATTATAACCTAGTCGTTAAACTGGAGGGTATGAATAGGAATAAATAAATTATACAAATTATTTTTTAAAAATTTATAGAATAAATTCAATGGTTATCTATTGATTGTAAATAAAATAATAACCATCTTAAAGAGAGAGAAAATGTTTTCTAAAAAATGATATTTTACTGAAAGACGGATTAGTCGTGTTTTGCACACATAATTTTAAATTAATTTTTTTCACGTTTAGAAATTTTATTTGACAGTATAAACTTAATTTTTAATTTATACATGACAAAATCATCATTGGGTTAATGTTTTATAATTTTTTAAAATGATTTATTATTTTGATGAATAGTGAAAAATATGAATTTTTATGGAAAACTATTATTTTGTTTAAATTATTTTTAAATTTAAATTATATTTTAAGTTGTTTTAAATTAAAATTATTATATTATATTAAAATTTAAGTAATTTTTTCATTGGAATCAATTTCATGTTGAATTCTAATATAAAAACGTTTTAAATTTTTGAAAGTTTTTCTTTGGAAAAACTGTTTTTTCTACACATCTACTGGTTTAATTTTAAATTAAATTATACCATTTATATGATTTATGTTTTTTAAAAATAGATTAAATATATGTAATTATTATAATTTATATTATCTAATAAGGTTAAGATAATTTTTTACCATAATGAATAGTGAAAAAATTAAAAATTATTTACCATGGTTAAGGTAAAACAAGTATACATTGGGGTTAAACTAAAAATATAAGGGTTAAAAATGGACAAAGAACTTCCTAATTCTAATTTTATGTCCATATTTAAACCTCATATATTATAATGTTCGAAAATAATTTATTTTGGAGCCTTCTATCTTGAGAAAAACATGGGTGGAATTCGTTCTTTTTAGAAATTCCAAGTGTGTCCTCTCCCCCACTTATAAAAGGTCACCCCCATATCCTATTTTATGGTCATATTTCTACCTTATCTATTATAAGGTTTAAAAATATTCCATTTCATGTCCTTTTTCTTAATAAAAATGTGGGTGGAATTCTTTATTTTCAAAAATTCCAAGTGTGTTCTCTCTCCCACTTACAAAAGGTCACCCCCTCTCCTCTCCTTTACACACTTCCAAAACCCATTAGTTCGGAAAATAACTACCCAAATCACTTAACTACTTCCATAAACTCATACTATAATCCTTTTTTGGTTATAAAACTAACCTAGGAAGTATTTTGGTGTAAAAAAAATAAGTTTTCTAAGGAAGATGTAACATCCGTAATCAATCATTTTATTTTATTTATTCCTCCACCTCCATAAAATATTAATTTATCGTGAATATATAATAAATACACCATATTATATATAATGATATCTTTTTATTTCAATTTAATGACCTAAAACCATCTCCTCCTATCTCAAATTGGAAATGAAACTGTTAATCGTGTATACGACGAACTACTATCTCACAAACTGATGTAATTATTTTTCCATCATTGCTTCTAATAGTTGGATATAATGATGTATATAATATTTATATAATATATTTATGATTTAAATATACTTATTTAATTATAATATCATATAACCTTCTTACTTTCTATTCCATTTATAATATGATTACGTCACTTATGTGTCTGGCGGACTACCGACTCACGAAGCGATGTGATCCGTTCTTCACTTATGATTTATATGGAAGATAATAAGGATTAATTTTATGTTGATATATTATATGAATTAAATATTAATAATTATTTAAAATTAATATATCATATACTTACTTTCCTTATAATCCAATTAATAAATGATAACATCATTCGTGTGTACGGCGGACCACCGTCTCGTGAAGCAATGTTATTCGTTTTTCACTAACGCTTTACATGGAAGGTAAAAAAGGATAAATTTTAATGAATATATATGATATAAATTACATGATAATGATTATATAAAATTAATATAAAATCCACTTCCTTACCCTTTCCCCATTAATGAAATTATAACATCGCTTGTTCATACGTACGATCTACCGTCCCCACGAAGCGATATGATTCATTCTCCAAGTTCAAGATTCAATAATGATTCTAAAGATAAATATAACAAAAATATATGATATTTATAAAATTAATATCATTTTTTATATTATTTAACTATATCCTATGTTCAATATCAAGAACATTCATGAGAAAACATGTATTCAAAAATAAGGCAATTAACACCCCAACCAATAGTGATAATGAAATATTATTAATGAACAGGTAATGAGATGTTATAAAAGGATAATATATGATATTATAAATATTAATAATGTTATGTGATAATTTAATAACATGTTTAAAGCCACTATAAATGAGTTTAAAGAGTTTTCAACTATAGTGAAGTGCGAGGTGACGGGTTTCTTATCTCAATTTTCATTCAATGGGTTATATGTCTACTTTACAAGTTATATTATGCCAATATTATGTATGAAATTAATTTTTGTTGATTTATGATTTATTTACACTTATATTTGTGTGGATATACATTTTTTACACATAATCACCCAATTGATTAACTCTCACCTCAATGATACGAACTTTGAAAGGGTTTCATCTCAAACTTTCTTCTTTGAGACACATGTTCTTTTATACACCTAATTTATTTTAAATGGTGTATATACTTACCCTTTGAATACTATATCATAAATACTTTATAATTAAATATATTTTAATTTATAATTCATCTAATTCATTTATGGGATTTTATAATTCAAAATTTACCAAAACGGTAAGGGTTTATATTTCAATATCATTTTAATCAGGATTACTTATGCTTGAAATTACATTAAAGAAAATTATTTTATCATTGTCTAATAAACCTTTTTCATTTTCTTATGTTATATTTATTAATCACATTTTTATGTAATAGTACCATTTTACTACCTTTGGTACTTAAAATTATTAAGAAAATCTAACTTCATTTTTCTCTTCAGTCAAAAGTCCTTCTCCTTCAAAATCCATATTTTATAAAAATGTTTTAAAATATGTTTTAATATTATTATTTAAAGTCATGTTTACCCTTGATATGATTTTTAAAAAATGTTTTAAATGTAATCCTCCCATAATTTTCTAAAAAAGTCACTTTCTGACTTTTATACAAAAATGTGAAAGAAACCTTTTTTTTTTTAAATTATTGGACATAAACGAAAATCATCCACCGTCATGGCCACTCAATGTTTTATATATTCATTTTTATGTTTCAAATGTTTTTTTTTAATATTTAATGTTTCAGATAGTTTTAGATTTTAAATAAGTTTTTTTATGTTTTTTATAGTTTTGTGCATGAATGGACCTCTTCCACCATCATAGCCACTCAATGTCTTATATATTCATTTATATTTTTAAAATGTTATTTTAAAAAAATATTTAATGTTTTAGTTAGTTTTAGATTTTAAATAAGTGCTTTAAAACTTTAAAAGATACTTTCCTCAATAAATCTTCAAAGCAGTCTTTCAAAATCGTTTTCCATCTAAGATGACATCCTTTGATGTTACTCAAAGTGAAAAGGTTATTTTTCTCAAAAATGTTTTTAATCCTTTTAAAATTATTTTAATCAACTAAAAAAACTTTAATGTTATGTATTGATTATAAATTATGTATATATACCTCTCATATATGTAACTAGTTTATTCTCCCTTCCTTTTATAGGGTAATATATGCCTTATGATCATTTCTCAAATTCCTTTATAGTGAAATTTTATTTGATTATGATATGAAGCAAGATTATAAAACCCATTTTATTTCCCTGGGTAATTTTTATGTCATGAATTATTGTTTATTTCTTTTATATTTCATTAATATATCATGAATATTTCATGATGGGTGCACTCAAATAGTGTTTCAATGAATTGGGTAATGTTAGAGTCTTATGAGACGTCATGTATTGGATATTTATATTTGAGAAACATATAATATTATGTGTAAAAGTCATGGGTCCTCATATGTTATCTATAATAGTCTTTAATATATATTTAAAAAAAAATTTGATTTACACTCAAGGTATAAATTTAAATTTGATATTACCACCATTCCCATGGTTTTGATAAGAAATAAAAGACCAAGTCTCGTGAAAAATCAAATAAATCACATAGTGAAAAGAAATTATTTCCATCTACATGCTAAAATTATGGGAAGAAACATCAAGGGAATTGATTGAATATAATAATGAGGTTCTTTAAAGGTATAATGTTAGGTTATAAATCCTTTTAATGTCTAAAGGAGATAAATGTTCCAATTAATGAAATGGAGGATGAGAAGAAGCTGACTAATCCACCACCCACACTCCAATTATTCAAATTTAAGGATTATAGTAATTATGCTAACTAATGCATGAATCTGATGGTTTATGATGATGATTGGTGTCAATAACCTCTTAAAATCAAAGATAAAGTAAAATATCATGTGATCATGATAACCAAAGTGGGTTATGAGAATGATGTGATGAAAGGCACTTGTATCATCCACTCTAGAATAGAAAATGTCTTATTTAATTCTAGATCTACCCACTCTTTTATATATATGGAATTTGAAAAAGGTATTGAATTACCATATAAATTATTATATATTGGTTTAATGATGAAACCCCCTAATGGTTTTATGGTCACATCTCAAGTTTATAGTTATTTTCTAATTGAAGTTTCCGGGAATGTGATTCCTTAAAATCTTGTGATTCTGCCTTTACTTAAATTTAATGTAATTATATACTTATATTGGATTTTTTTCATATGGAAACCATATCATTTATTGATAAAGGGAAGTCACATTCCATTTTCTAAATGAACCTATGGTCATTTATTGGTGTGAGGATTAATACAAACTTTAAATGAAAATTACATATATCTTATGGATCTTAATTCCTGTCCATAAAGTCTATTTATCTCATATTATTGGGGAGAAATTCAACATTGAATATGTGCCTATTGTATGGGAGTTTTTTGATGTTTTTTCAGAAGTATTTACTAGAATTACTCTAAATCGTGAAGTTTATTTTTAAATAAAACTCATACTTAGTGCTACACATATTTCAAATAATCCTTATAGAATGGTACCAATTGATTGCATCAATTAAAGAATAAACTTGAGGATAATATTGATAAGCGATTTATTCAGTCAAGTGCATCACCTTGGGGTGAACTAGTTGTTTTTTTAATAATAAATATGGATAAATTTGACTTTATAATAAAGTACTTAACAAAATCATTTTCAAGAACAAATATCATCTACCCTATATCAATGAGTTGATTAATAAATTATAAGAAGCTCAATACTTTTCCAAGATTGATATTTAATTTGGGTGCTATCAGTTGAGGGAAAAAATTTAATACATACACAAGACATCCTTTTGTATGAGGTATCGACAAAATGAATTTATAGAGTTGTTGTTTGGTCTTACAAATTCCCCTGCTATCATCATGGATTTAATGAATTTAGTCATTAGAAATTACTTTGATCAGTTTGTGTTAGTCTTTATAGATGGTATTTTTATATATCCAAAAATAAAATAAGATCATGAAGATCACTTGATAATTGTACTAAGTAACCTGATAAAGGATAAGTTGTATGACAAAATTACCAAGTGTGAATTTTTCCTTCATAAATTTTAATTCTTGGGTAATATAATCATATGAAATGGTATTTTGGTGGATCTTTCAAAGACGGATGTTATTAAGAAATATCCTAGACCAACCATGGATAATGAGATCCATAGTTTTCTTGGTTTAGTTTGATATTATCTACAATTTGTGTATAATTTCTCATTGATGTATAATCCACTCACCATGTTAACTCAAAAGGGATCAAAGTTACTTTGAACAGATGAATTTGAAGAAAATTTCTAGAAGATGGAGAGAAGGTCAGTCAGCACACCTGTTCTTACATTACCCTATACTGGTGAAGGGTTTGTAATCTATAGTGATACATAGAATAAGGGAGTAGAATTTGTTATCATGAAAATGATATTGTTATAGATTATGCCTCATTAAAATTTGGCTTCACATTGTAATTCCAAATTGAATGTATTAATGAAATTTTAAAATTGAAATCAAAATTCGGATTCACATTGTAATTACAAAAAATTCATAAATCACTAAAACCCATGTTTTGATCTAATAAAAAATTATGTCCAGGATTTAAAAATTCATAAAAAATTACAAATTTACATGGGATTTCAATTAAATTATGGGCTATTTTAAATGAATAACAAACAAAATATTTTCAAATTTTCAGATCACATCAATCACATGTTTTTTGTACTTTAATTATTTCTCTCCAATCATCACATGTAATTTTTAGGATATATCCTTAACAATCCTCCAAACATTATCATCTCATCATTATTTATTCTTAGTTACTCAACACATATTGACATATTATCTTATTGACAACAAATACAATTCATTCAATGGGCATAATGAGAAGATGCACAAGAACTATTCTTCATTGATATAAATATCATAATTGGAAATTATTATTATTTTTTATGATAAGGAATTAATCCAAAGATTGTTCAAATTTTTATTTGTTTAAAGTTACACATCACAAATAGTTGATCCATGATGAAATGAAAAAAACATACAGATATGGAAGGAAATTTAAAAATATTTAAATGTGTCGATTATGTGGATCACTAAAGAAGGAAAAATCCCAGGTATTAAGGATGTTATAAAATGAATTTTTGACTAGGATTAAATAATAATATTGTGTGGATTTCATGGTGATTTCAAATAAAAATATTTTAAATCATTTTTCATGGTTATTGGTTTTATTCTTTGGGGATATTTTATTCATTCAATAATTATGGGAGATTCTATTTGTTCATTATTGAGATATTATTTATAAAATATTTGGAATATAAAAGGGAGAAATTTTATAAAATAAAGGTGTTATAGAATTGAGAAATTGATAACCTTCTCCATTGAATAACGGATGAATTAGATAAAATGATAAGAAGAATATTGACCTACAAATGTATATTTTATCTCTAAAGGGGTCGAGGAAGGAAGATGTTGTCGCTGATATTTCAAGTGATTACTATTGAGGAGTTAGAAGGTCCTTTAATAAATGAATACTCTCATGTATGTGAAGACTATTCTGAAGAACTAAGAAGGGAGGCTGATGTGTATATTTTATCTTTGAAATTTGACCGACAGTCGAAGACTTATTAGAAACATATTTATTTTATAATGTTGAGGTGTCCAATAGTGGATTTAAAATCTGATTCATACTCAAGAGAGAATTTTTAATATTGAATAACAAGTGGTTACAGTATAAATAACACCATATATCATTTGTGGGAAGTTGATAGCATCCTAATAAGTATATGATACCTTCTCAAACTTTGTGTGCAACCCATACTGTATTTGTGATTACTACAAATAATAGTGATAATAAAATCCATGGCTCAATAAAGGTTGAACATGAAAAGGAGTAGGATCTCACATTGGGGATAAAACTTGTAGAAATATCTTGGGTGATTCTTATGTTACAAATTTTTCCATACATATGAGGAAGAGTTTCAATATATTGGATCATAATAATCATTAATCTTAGAGATTTAAGTGTAAATAGATAATCTATAAAAAATTGTATCACTAATTCCCCCCCCCCCCTCCTCTCATTAGTTATATAATTGTTTTGGGATCTTCAAAATATCTTATATCACAGGCATATTAGTCTAATAAATACACTTATATCACTCCCAATGATACAAAATTCACAAGTATATTTCATTAAGAGATATCGTTATATTTTAAGCACAATACATTTTAAAAATTATGATTTATAAATACATATGATAGAATACCAAAAAACCCATTAAGATATCCTCTAAAATCATTTTGGATAAAATATAAAATAAATTTATTAGTTTTTTACAAAAACATTGAAATAAAAAGAAATACTCATTTTCATTGACTTTTTTTCATCCCTTTGGAAATTTATAGCATTGATAATGATTATGAATTTCTATTAAAAACCTATAAGAAATGTTTCTACTCAAGATAGAATTTGTGTTACTCAACCTATAAAGGTATATAGTGTGATATATATCAGATACATGTATCTCTATATAAATATATAGTAGATGTAATGTTTACATGATTCATAATCATATAATACCTTTTTCATTATCATTTAGTATAGCCAAGAGGCATGGAACAAGTCAATATCATATAGTAAAACATATATATTTTCAATTTTCTAATTTAATATTATTTAATTCATATGAATACATCATATTTCGTTTTTCTGGATGAATTAATGTTCTTATATTCATCTAAAAAGAGGTTTACATCACATGTCATTTAACTATGTAAGACCATACCCATCATCTGCATTTCCTTTCAAGGAAAAATCATTATTTCTATAAATGGGGGAAATACCATCTTCATGAAGAGAACCCCACCATAAGATCAATAATATTCATAACCATTCTATTATTATCTTGACCTCAAGGTTTAAAAAATAAAGTTATCAAAGTGTGACGGTTCCCATAAATGTTACCTTATTAACCACATGTAAAATTGATTACTATAAATCATATACCCCAATTATACCAATGATATTATATACGAAAATCTATGTAGTATATTCAATGGTTCATCCCATATCACAAGTTTCACTTATGTTTCAATAGTAACATATAATAGACCACTGATGTCAATATTAATATATCATCACATCCCATGTATTCCCACGATGATCTACATCCAAGGATTATATATAGATTTAATTAGAATTCCACTCTCAGGTTATATACAACATTCAATAATGAATGATAGAGTGGAAAAAACTTTATATAACATGATACATTTATATATTATTAAATTATTTTAATTAACTACTTATACAAATTTATACATAAGATTTGGTCCTACTATATCCTAATATTTAGATACCTTAAATGACCTTATGTTTTGTTTCATTAATTAGTTTTTTCAAAAACATGTTACAACACTACATAACACTAGATTATCTACCATGTAACTCATGTTACATCACCATCTAAACATTTAATGAATTAATACTCCCACAAAAAAATTAAATGAGATTATAACATTGTTGAATGAATATTTTTATAATAGTGTTGTTATAATTCATAATAATTATATTATTTATTTGAATTTTACCTTTAAATATAATTACATTATATGATCAAATATGGTGATGTAGTTAAAAAATAATTTTAGGTGGATAATATTAATATTTCATTTTAGAATTCAAACATTCATTGAGATTACTAGTAATAAGTAGAAATGTAATTTTTATATTAAGATTGTATCCTACTTATATATGTACACATTATTCTCAAGTATATATGATATTTTATAAGTGACTTTTACTTGGAGTAAAATGGTATCTCAAAAATAAAAATTTATATAGACTTTGAATTTTTCAAATATAGATTCTATATCCCATTAGCCTTTGAGAATGTTTGTGTGTGTGTGTTTATATTCTTAAAATATAAAATGCTAATATAAAAATGGTTTCTGTATATATGAAAACAAATATTATTTTTCTTTATATGATATTCTATAAAAAATAAAAATTAAAATATCTATGATTTCATTGCATTACATGTAATTTGTACTTAAATACAAAATTAGAAGATGAGGCCTTAAAATAAATAACATTGTAACATTTTAATATATTGTTAAAGTATTTAAATTATGATGTCATTGAAAATTATAAATATTTCAATCCAATATCCTGTTTTTATACTATATTATGGAATGGATAAATAGAATATCAACCATATTAAACATGATTCAATTAAAATAACACTTTATAACATCAAAATGAATTCTAATATCATATAATAAGAAATGAAATAAAATAACACAAATTCATCTACCTTATTTAACAAGTAAGATCAGTGTATTTTCCTTTAAACTAATAACCCTTTCTTACTTATTAAAATGTAAACTATTAGTATTCATCATAAAAACCTCTCTAAATTATTATATTTATATTTTATGCATAAATTTAATTTTTATGATATAAATTTCTAAAAATTTATTAATTTATATAATATTAGTACTCAATGTGGGATTATGAATATGTTTTTTTAAATGTTATCAAGTATTTTGAACAATTTCATCTCCAATGTACTAATATACCATGGTGGAAACATTTCACTTCCTTAATAAGACCTTATTTTGATTCCAATGTTTCGATTATAGACTATCCACTATATTTCTTTTTATTTCTTTGGCCAAACCTATTACCCTTACTCTTTTCTACTATTTCCATGGAACTTGATATTATACAAACTATATACCACCCAAATACTAAAAATATATGTTGATGATCATATAATTTTTTTAATAATTCATGCTATAAATAATTATTAACTGAAAAAATATATTTGAAATGATTATAGGAACTATAATTTTATAATTTTTCATCCTCCCATACTCACATGTCATCCTCCCATTCACATATTTTACTCCAAACTGCACCTCCAACTTTATTATTGAAAAATACGACCAAAAAAACCACCCTCTTCATCCATTTCTCCATCCTTCCATACTAAACTAGAAACCCTACACCTCCTTGTAATTATGCCTCCATCATAAAATATACATAATTTTTATCCCCTTTCAGGTCATTCTTTCTGATTGTCATTGTATTTAGTTCCTAAAATAATGGGATCATCTGGTGACGGCATAATATGATGACATTTGAGGATTTTTACATGCATCAAGAATAGAGAATGGGAGAGACTATAGGGTTTCTTGGTCTAGTGAAAATTTTTGAATGTCCAAAAATTATATTGACATTGATTTTTTATAATTATAAAAAGATAAAAAAAATATTAAGCATATAAAAAATGATAATTTTTTAAATAATTTTTTATATTTATAACAAAATAACATTTTTTATATTTAAAAAAGAAAAATTAATTTATGTTTAAAAAATTAATTTTTAATCATTTAGAAAAAATTAATAATTTGTAATTTTTTAAAGAAGGGTATATGGTTTTTTTAAAAAGTTATAGAAATTTTAACATTTTTAAGTGGAAGTTAAATCTACCAGAGAAGGTTTTAGCGAATGTTTTGGTGAAATGTTAAGCTTATATTTTTAAGTAGAAGTCAAAGTTTCCTCTATATTTTACAATGTCACCGGAATTTCAAGTGAAATTTTCAACTAAAATCTATAAGTGGGAGTTTAAGATTACACTAGAATATTCTAGTAAAAGTTTCATGGGAACTTCCACTATAAGTTTCAATAGAATTTATAGTGTAATTTTCACTAGAATTTCCTATGTATGTTTCACTATAATTTCCAGTAAAAAATTAAGTTGAAATTTTTAAGTGGGAGATGAAATTTCCACTGGAATTTTCTTGTTGGATTTTTCGATGTAACTTTCCTATGGGAGTTTCCACTATAATTTTCAAGTGGTAATTTCCACATTAATTTTCTAGTGATTTTTTTAAATAAAATTTTCCAATGGAAACACTAGAATTTTCCTGTGCAAGTTTTCACTTGATTTTTCCATTGAATTTTTCCACTTGAATTTTCTGTTGAATGTTACCATTTAAATTTTCTAGAAAAAATTATACTAACATTTTTTAGAGGAAGTTTATTTTTCTACTAAAAGTTTTTTATTGAAAATATTATCCTTTTCACTAAATATTTTTTGAATATTTTCACATTGTAGTGTTTTTTCAATATAATATTTCATTTGATTTTTTTTTGAAAAATTTAGTATAATTATTCTTTCTAAATTTCAAATTAATTTTTCAACATAAATTTTAAAATAAAATTTTATAGTGGAATATTTTAGATATTTTTTTCTAGTGGTATTTTCTACTATAAAATTATAGTGTAACTTTATGATATAAATGTTTTTGAATTTTTTTAATTGAATTTTTTTGTGCACCTTTTGAATGAAAATTTCTAGTATAAATTTTCAATGAAAATCATCATTATAAAATTATGATAATTTTTTTGAAGTGTATTTTTATATTTTAAATTATCATTTGAATTGAATTTTTTTTATAAGTATATATATATATATATAATATTTTTTTGAGTCTTACAAAAATAATTAAGTATGTGTAAATATTAAAAAAATTATATGGATAATGATTTTTCTTTATTTTTTAATAAAATTTAAAAATTTCATTTTAAAGTAATTTTTTACTTATTTATGAATTGAGTTTGAAATTATTATTTCCAACATATAAATATAAATTATTCTTTTTTAATGTTTTAAGAAATTATCATGTGATTCTAGTCAAAAAAATATAATAATAATAAATTTATTAATTTTTAAAATGGTTTATAATATTTTAATGTTTTCCTATTTTTATGGATTTAGTTAAAAATATTTTTTAAATTTATTATTAAATATTATTAAAATTTTAATGTTTTTAATAATTCATTATTGAATATAAACATAAAATATTTTTTTTATACATATAAACAATTTATTATTTATTTTGTATCATTTTAAAATTTTCTATAGTTTTGTAAATTAATTTTCAAGTATTTTTTAAATGTAATACACATGTACACTGGAAAGGGCATAACCGGGATTTTCAAAAAAATTAAAATCCAAATTTTTTAATTCTTTTCAATCCAATAATTTAAAAAAATAGCTCGACGTGACATCGCCTCTTTTATATTTTATATTCCAATAAAATATGATAACTGGAGAGTATTTTAATCCTAAAGGACCCATGCCATAGCCCAAAAATGCAGTTCTAAAGATCGTACCACATAGAACTCATTTTATTCACCTGTAAGGAAGTTGGCACACTTGGAAAGACCATAATCCTCATTATGCCATGGAATGTCAAGTACACTTTTCTAGGTCAAATTCCACTGAAGCTTTTATTTTTCTAGAACTTAGAATAGAATTTCCTCTGGAGACAAATTTTCAGTGGAACTTAAACTAAAAAATGTGTAATGGACCCTCCATGGCATAGAGAGCATAATTTTCCGACTTATTCCTGGCTATGATGGAAAAATATCTTCTCAATTTGGCCTCTCACTTTGATAGACCAATTCACCCATAAAAGGGCTACATGTGTAAAAGGATAGAGTTTTGTGCCATGTAACATTATGATCTAGATCACTCCACATATTAGTTGAACCAATTTTCCACATAACCTCAAGATCGAATCCCCATATGCTATAGGCTGCCAACTAGTGGGGAGGGTCTACTGAGGAATGTGGCGTGACTATACCCTCTTTATCAGAGTAAACAATATTTGACACAAAATTAAATAATAACCTGAAGGTAACTTCACATCACATAAAAATTTCCCAAAACATTGAAATTTCCAACAAACCAACAAAATAAACATGTTGTGTCATGATAGTCTCATATTACAAAAGGAGCCCAAAAGAAAGACACAAGTTGAAAATCTACAAGATGGGTCCTAACACCTAGCCTAGTCCCCTCATCTAATATCCATCCTATAAGTCCCAAATAATCCATCTATCATCTGGAATTTTACCTTTTCATGGCCTATAATCATAAAGTCTACTCAGTACTAATAGCAGCCTAATCAGGGTGTGAGTACAACTCATTAAGACACCACAAACAGTGTATAAATAAATATCCATTCGAAAAAATGTATATAATGTAAAATGGAGTAATATATAGGGTAATAAATGGAAACATGTTTTAAAAAATAGTCATTTATTAAACTTTTGGACCTCTAGTCCAAAAGTGACACTTGGGACAAAAAAACCTGATTTAGCCTATTTCGGTCATTTAAACTATATACCATTATCGATCCAAACTTTAAGAAAGAGAAGGGGTTTTATCAGTCATTTAAATCTAGGTACCAATGATTGTTGCTTCAAGTACCCACCCAATTTCAAATACCATTAATGCTCGGAGCATCAGTCTGACCTCTAAACCAAGCATAAACATTAGTGGTTCCCAGAGAATCATTTTATCAATATCCCAAAGATTTGGATCATCATTACAACATCCTAAACCATATAATCATTCATAAATTCCAAGTTTCAACATATTTTTTCATTTAACACATTAAGGTAAAAAATGTGTTCTAATTAGACATTTATTGTTCACCATGGTCAAACATACTCAACACCTTTAAACCCAACTTCAAAATTAATCCATTTCATCATTCATTTATATAAAAAAACTGTTAAATGTCTTTTAAAACTATATAACCACTTAACCTTTATATTTCAACCATTAACCATTTCATTTCTATTAACATTTTATGGAACATTTAATTCCAAAGTTACACCACGTGGCCCCTTATCCATACTGAAAAGTAAACCAACAATCCAAATTATTTGATGCTTGTAAACCATATATTTCATCATTTAAAATATAACCTTACCATTTCCAAGAAGTTTGAATACCCCATGGGAGATCATGGGTTTGGTCTTTTGCACATCAACAGACCCGTCGAGATCCATGAAGGGTCTATAACATCAATTTAAGGCCTAATATATTTTCTTAGTCAATAAAGTAACAAGACGCATGTTAGATACATCATACATATCACATTAACTTGAATAATATCAATACTCTGGGAAAGTATTGTAGACCACATTCCTTAGGTTTTTAGATATCCACTCATCCAAACCCAACCTTTGATTCGAGATAAAATGGTCACAAACACAAAAGTAAACAAACCCCTTGGAAATATGGTATATGAGATATAAAAAAATAGGGACAACCAAGTAGTGAAACATCCGTATAATAGGAGGAAACAAGCTCGTAGACTTACCTAGGGATTCAAATTGCCGAAAACGGCACTTCAAATAGCCTAGTATCGAATGAGAAACACCCTTGTAAGAGAGTGAGAAGATTGGGATTAATCTTAGGCTATTGGGAGTGAATTTAGTGGAAAATAAGTTGAGTTATTAAGAATCCTGGGTGGGTAAAGTGGTAAACTTTTCTATTTTTAATGAGTCTTAGGTTTTGTCTGTATGGTATTCCAAACTTTGTGTCAATCATGAGAGACACACTATCCAAGCAAACTCTTCTCACACTATCTCTTAGGACACCCACATAGTTTGGTAAACTATGTGGAGGGTATGGGAATGGATCTTTCCCAAACTCTCGTGGTTACTAGGGCTTCTTGTATGGTTTTTAAAACCATTCCCCCCATAAATCGAGCATCTTGGTCATGGTACAGAGTTAGAACTGACTGAGCACCCTATATTATAAAGCGATTTTCCAAATTTTCAAGTCCCAAACCTCTAGGACACCTTCTATATCTTTCATAATCATTAGAATCATTATATAAGATTTAAAAAAATAGTTTTACCAAAATTAAAATTAAAATGTACCTCTATAAAGTTTGAGATCTTACAACCTCGCCGCCATATAACAGCTCATCCTCAAACTGCACTCCCCAACATCACTAATCCTCCAACATAAAAAGCCTGGGTCAATGGGCCTGCATATTAGCTTCTATCACCCTATTTTCCTCTTGAAAGTATCCATGCTTACATACCACTCAAACTAAAGGCATGGTCTTACCCTGAAGAATTTTCTCACTATGATCCACAATATGAATCAGATTCTCCTCAAAGGACTCATCAGCCTAAATCTCAACATCAATCATATGAGAAGGTTTGTGGTTATACTTTTTAATATGTGACACATGAAAAAAATCATGCATATCATTATACCACTGTGGAAGATCCATCGATATGCTACTGGGTTGTATCCATAAACTTCTTGATCAACTAGAAGTGAACTGATGTCTCCTTTATAATACTTGACCCCAAAAAACTAATTATCCTTCCAAGTAAAACAAAATTGATCGGCATGGCCTACTATATAGTTCCTCATATGGTACCATATAAATAGTTTCTTGGTAACTATTTTTATAAGATAATTAAACAATTTATAGGTTATTCTCTCAGGTTATACCAAAATCACAGATGTGTTCTCTCATTATGTCCTCTAAAACTTGGATCATTTACTCAGATTTCCTATCCATCTATGAGTGGTAAGGAAATATCCAAAACCCATGTGTATCGAGAACCTTTTTTAAGATGATAGGGAAATATTTTTCATTCTTATTTTAAAATAAAACATATTTTTATTCACGATAAATGATTAAAATTTTCAGTATTTAATTGTTTTTTTATTTTATGTATAGATACTAGGTTGGATAGAAAATGATAATTAAAGTTATGAATTTAACATTTAGATAATGTACTGCAATAAAAAATAAGTCAAGGATGGATCATGGAGCTCAAAACTAAATAATTGGGCTAAAACAGAGTGAAATCAACTAGAAAACACCAATTCACATAATTAATTTCATTCACAATGTAATCCTTTAAGGAATTAAAATTGTGAATCCAAATCATAAAGAAGAAGTAGCACCTGGGAGCATGATGTCATAAGTCATGGAGTGATACTCATATTTACACCATAACACGTATGGAACTACTAGAGATTTCACTTTTAAAAGTTCTATAAATTGGATTTATCAATTAAAAAAATCATTGTTGATCTAAGAGACGTTAAAAGGGGGTCACTTTTATCAGTTCTAAAAAAAGTGTTGATAAAGTCTCATTTTATCGGCACTAATAAAATAGTGTGAATAAAAGTAAAAATATTAATTTTAAAAAGAAAAAAAACCAGTGAATTAATAAATATTCAAACAGGGATACCACCTCCCTTTTATCAGCACTCAAAGACCCCACCCCTCTTTTTATTAGTGCTCGCCTAGCCCTCTACCTAACCTTTTATCAACACTAGTGCCTTTCATTAGCGCTAGGTCACCTCCTTCCCACAGCTGTGTTCCCCTTCCTTTACTTTCTTTTGAACCTAAGACCTACCCATCGTGGATCTATGCCTTTACCACTGCTCTATATTGTTTTGTTCTATATTTTTTGATATATCTGTTTATTTAAATATATTTTATTCAATTTATATATATATATATATATACATATATATATATAATTATTTATATAATTAGTTTTAAATACATTTATAAAATATGTTTTGTGTGTGGGTGTTTAAAAATACATACAAAAATATATATATTTATGTGTGTGTGGCTATAAATATAAATATAAATATTTATATTTATTTATTTATATTATATATTAATATTTATATACATATATTAGAATATATAGATAAAAATATATTTGTTTGTTAATACAGACACACACACAAATATGTTTATATATAAATATATAAACATTATATATACATTGTATATGTATATAAATATTCATATATTTTTATTTTAAATAAAATGGATGTTATTTTTTATATATGGTTTATATATTTAGAAATATAATTTATATGTAAATATTTTTACATATTTACTTATAAAGTTAATTTTTTATGTGTAAATATATATAAATATGTTTATATATTTATCTATAAAGTTAATTTTTTATGTGTAAATATATATAAATATATATAAATATGTATATATGTGTATATATTTAATTATAAATAATAGTAAAGTATGAAAAATGATAAAATTTGAATTTCATGATATCCATATGACTGTAATACTTGATAAAAAATTGAGTCTTCACTAAAAAAAGATAGGAATACTCCCTTAAAGGAGGATAAAATTCCATAAATGTTAAAAAAATGGGGGTACCCTGATAAAAAACTCAGTTTTAGAGGCCATCCAGACCTTTTTTAACCCAAATAAATGATGAACAAGATTCTACCTAGCACACCATGGCATATATATTTTTTCAATATTTGATTTGATATCTGATAAAGCTCAAACATATATTCAGATCAAAAGTTATCGTTGTTTTAAGTTCGAGTCATGTTTTTCATTTATTTTAGATAATTTATTTATTGATTGATTTTTTCTATCTATAAATTGTTATTAAATTACTAGTAATCAATAATAATTATCAAATTTTTAATTAATATTTTTTTAATTATTTTATAAACTATTTTCCACTAAATATTTTATATATTAAGTGTGATTACATATTTCATATTATATAAATCATATTTTATAAAATATATAATATTTATATAAATATATTTATATTTATATATTAATATATTATTTTTAATGATATATAACTTTTTATATTAAATACAAATTTTATCAATGCTAAAAACAATCATTTTAGTGCTAATTAAGGACATACTTTTATTATCATATTTTAATGTGGTTAAAAGTACCCTCTTTATCATCACTTTTTCTAGCACTGATAAAGGGTAGTGATGGATAATGCCAAATATGTGGTATTATGGTCTACACCCAGAAAACTTTAAAAATGTGAACAAATCCATGTAAGTGTTGGTCCCTCATATTTTACATTTTGAAAATGCTAATCATTATGTGAAATGATTTGAAGGACCCAAAATTTGAAAAATTTGATGAGAATTAATGTGTTCACGACTCATTTATGACTCATAACACTCATGAAACCCCATGGAAAGACCTGGAATTGATATATAACAAAATTTTTGGGTAATTAAATCCTTCTTAATCTTGACATATCCCTGTAAATATAAGCTCTTGGGGAGGATTCAAGAATCGATATGACAAGGGGAAGTTCAGGATGAGGAAACCCTATTGTTTCAATGCTTTTCTACTTTCTTTTACATTATTTTATTTTCTTTCATTCTTGAAATTTCTCCCCTCTCCCAAATCAACTCAACAACCCTATCCATGGAGGGGTAGTTTTTGTGAGTATTCGGAAATGGGGGAAGCTAGAGTGGTTGTTCTTTGTTTGAGTTTTTATTCCTAAATGAATGAAAACATTTCTTTCCTCTTCTTTCTGGTATCAATTTTATATTTTTGTTTTTAATTATGAATGTGATTTCATTAGGTTTATATTCTGTTCATTTCAATTGCCTTAGTTTATGATCCATATCTCCCCCAACCCAATTCTTTTATGTATATGATGTGTCACGAACTAGCCCATATACCCTAGTACCATGATACCTGAGCCGAAATTGAAATGGACTAAAGGGAATTACCAATTCTCATGGGTTAGTGACTAGAACCTAGAATCATATAAGAATAAAGAGGGAATGAATTTTCTAAAAAATAGTAGAATAAAATGAAACAAGTCTATATGCTCTACACTCCAAAAGGATAAACTACCATAAATTAAACAAGTATATCAAATAACAAGATAATACATCATCAAAGTACTCAAAAATAAGAAAAACATTCCAAAGTAACCATCACTTCAATAACAAAGGATCGAGAACGTGCACCTCCTCCAAGAGGTGCTTCCCCTTTGATTAGACCCAGCATAAGGAAAACTAAAAATGCATGAATTCAAAGGTAGGGTGGGATCTATAAATCTTAGTAGGGTCTCACCAAATATTCCATAATGGATTCCATAATAATAAACCAATCATGATTTAAATTTAAATAAAATATGTAATGGAAGTAAATTTTCATATTTGAAATAAAATATTTTTTCATTTCAAAATGGTGGAAAACATTTCAAACATGGCTTAGTAAACATTTTATATAAAATGGTTTACATAAATAAATTATCTTGAATAAAATAGTTCTATAAATCAATGGCATATATATAAAAACATTCACAATAAGAACCATGGTCATATTCCCTATGGTATGATATTTTCTAGTTATAAGATCCTCATACTTCACATATCAGTGATCATGGAAATATGTATACACACGTCCCTCGGGATCAGGCCGAATAGGACTCATCAATTGTTACGACCCGCCCTCGGGATTCGTGTCGTGACTACCCCAAGCCCGCCTTCCATAGGCCAGGGGCTGGCGACTAGCACCAAGACGTAAATCCTGGTAAAATGGGAAGGCATTGCCTTTGTAAAGTAAACAAACACCACAGAGAAAGAAAGCGGAAAGTAAACACTAAGAAAAAGCAGAGTACAACTGAAACTGCGGAAAAGTAAATGGGCCAGTATACAAACCCAAACTGAAAGTAAAGTACAACTCGAAAGGGAAAATAGCAACTGAAAGGTAAAAGCCGCTACACCGAGCTGTCCACTGGAAATCTCACCTGAAGGGTGGGTACAGATAGCTCCTCTGCTCCACGGGTCCCGCCGTCCGCTCCGAGCACGTCCCGCCCAGTGGTCCACCTCCGGGTACCGTCCCGCTCTGCAAGCCTCAGCTAAGGTCAACGCTGTCCATCGTCTGCAACCAACACAACGTAGTACGGGAAAAGCCCGTGCAGGGGTGAGTATAAGCTACTCAGTAGGGACCCCGAGACCCCTGAAGGTCTCTCAAATCCACAAAGGATAAACCACGAAGAAAGGAACAATCACGAAGTAATAACCGACACTGCTTAGGTATATGCCCATACATATACCTAAGTCATCAATTTCAAATACGCTCCAACCTCCGAGCCCAAGTACAACTCAGTCCACACAAGAAAGTAAACGTATTCCACACAGGAAACAAAAACGTAATCCACACAGGATAGCATAACACAATCCACACAGGAAAGCAGCAGGATTCAGCTCACACAGGTATACTTCTTCGAAAGACGATAAAGATGATCTCTGATCCATCTAAGTCATCGGACCCACGAAGGATCGATAGGTAACTAACCCCCGCAAAAGACCCACACAGGATCGGGCCCACGTAGGACCTGTAGGCGCTGGTTCACACAGGACCGCTGAGCGCAAAGACCCACACAGGATAGCAGTAGTAGTCACAGTAACAGTCGCAGTCAGCACTAGGGTTCCCGCACACAGCAAGCTCGTTCGGAGGGTCCGCTCCATGAGCCGAGAGGCTGATACATCAACTGTCACAAAGTCCAGAGTTGATGTATCCAAAAGTTCCGTATCGACAACAGGAACTCAACGCAACAGATGGCGCGTCGATCGGACGCCCGGTCTGAGAGTTATTGGCATTTTCGTCCCCGGGGCCCGGTTGGTTTTCAAGGCAAAACCAACCCGACCGTACTCCACCTGCGTCCAAACCTCGGGAGGAGTATTCCAAAAGATCCGTCTCACTAAGAGGAACACAACAAAGCTGACGGTACATCAATCGGACGTCCGTAGCTCAAGATATGAGCGTTTCCGCTCCGAAGGCCCGGTTGGTTTCGTGAACGAACCAACCCGGCCGAACTCAAAGTATTCCGAAACCTTGAGTGCGATATACCGAAACGACCGTCTCGATCCAAAGATCGTGTTGCCGCAGACGGTTCGTCAATCGGAGGTCTGTGGCTCAAGTTATGGCCAAAAGACCAAAAATGATTCGAAACGGGGGGTCCGGGTCCGGGCCGACCCGGCCCGACCCCCCCTGGGTCGGCCCGAACCCGGTCGACCCGAAGCGGGTCGACCCGACCCGGGTCTGACCCGGCCCGGCCGGCCGGCGGCGCGGCGGCGCGGCGGCCGCGGCAGCCTGGCGCCGCACGGAGGCAGCACGCGGGGGGGCAAAGCCCCCCGCTTCTTGGAATGGCGGGGCGGCATTATGTTGCGCCCCTTTTGGAAACTGCCCCCCCTTCGTGGGGGGCCTGCTTTGAAGGGAACCGGTGGGCCTCCTTCCCCCCCTCAAGGAAACCGCCCCCCTCATAAATGAGGGGGGGGTTTAGAAGCTGTCCGGGGGATTAATTTTCCCCCGGCCTTTGACCTTCCGGCCGGCCAACTTCCGGCCGGTTTTCTCCAACGGGACCAGAAAATCCGGTCCCCTTTCCGGATTCCGACGCCGGCGGCCCGGCCGCCGGTCTTCTCGTCCCGCCGCGGCCCGGAACCGGCCGCGGTGTTCGTCGTCCGGCGCGGTGCGACGGCACCGCGCCCCTCCGTCGCGCCTTTGATTTCCTTCAACGCGGCGCGACGGTGTCGCGTTCTTGATGATTCTTCCATGGTGCGGCGCGACGGCGTCGCGTAATATATTCGCACGATTAACCGCGTGGTGCGACGGCACCACGCCACCTTGTTTCCACCCGCAAGGTAAATCAACAAGAACGATGAAGGGGGTTCGGCCGTGTTCATGCGGTCCGGCCCCCTCACGTTAAACGATAAGACAACTTAAATATCCTTTCGTTAATCATACTAGAACCACGAACAAGAATAATAATTAAACAAAAATCAACAACCCCTACCTTGGGTATAAGTTCGACGATTTGTCAACGTCCCGCGGAAGACAACGTCGCGGAGGTTGGCGTCACGGTAATCGTTCGTCAAATCTGACGACGAAGAGGTACGTCGTTGGCAAATCTTCTTATGTCGACGAAGGGAGTCCGAGGAGGAAGCGGCGTTCCCTCTCATTGACACGGAAGACGAAGAAGAGAGGAGCGGCGTTCTTCGTCGGAGTTTGAGCGTTCTTCGTCGGAGCTTGAGCGTTCTTCGTCAATGTTGAAGAAGAAGGAGGAGGAGCTCTCAAAAATCCTCACAAGTTGGCTAAATAATTCTAACCAAAGAAAGAATAATCTAAGGGTTATTTTATTAACTCAACCAAACCATTTGAATTTCAAAGGTTTGAATTAAGACAACTCAAGCCATTAATTAACCCAACTAGCCAACTTAATTTAAAAGGGGAGTTTAAGGGAGAAAATGAAAGGTTTAGTTTCGTGTGGGTCCCACCACACTTAATCCTCTCAAGGGAGGTTAAGTGGGTGTGGGTCCCACCCCTAACCCCCTTTGAGAGAAGTAAACCAACAAAAGTACAATAAAAAGAACTCCACATTTTTTTATTCAACTTTTTATAAATCTCCCAAAAACTAACTCTCAACCCGAAATAAACGCAACCTCGGAAAAGGTCTCCTTAAGCGAATATCGACGCTGCGAGTTCATCGGTGCCCTCGGATTTCAATTCCGAGCACCGGATCAAAAGTTAGAAATTCCCGCTCGTTCGTTCACTGAACGTACCCGAGCCAAACTTCGGAAATTGATTCCGGGCACTCCGGGCCTCGGAATCACGTGCCGTCAGAAACTGCGTTCTTGTAAAATTCCAAAGAACATTAAGAAAAAATTTCCCTTGAATTTTACGGGTCTTTACATTACTCCCACCTCAGGGGTTTACGTCCCTGTAAAGTTACATCAAAAACTAGGGAAACAAATGTGGGTACTGAGCACACATCTGAGCCTCCCGCTCCCATGTGCTCTCCTGGAGATTTCCGTGCTTCCATCTGATGCGCACAAGAGGAATCGATCGCCCACGCAGGACCCATTCCTGTCGATCCTCTATCTCCACCGGGACCTCCGTAAAAGTCACCCCATCGTCAACGTCAAGCTCCCCATGGTCAATGATGTGTGTCGGGTCGTGCACGTATCTCCTCAGCTGAGACACGTGGAAGACGTCGTGCACCCGGTGCAACTGAGGTGGTAGAGCCAGGCGATAAGCCACCTCACCAATCCTGCTGAGGACCTGGAAGGGACCGATGAAGCGCGGAGATAACTTTCCGCCTCGGCCAAATCTCCGAATACCACGTCGAGGTGAGACCCGCAAGAAGACGTGGTCGCCATCCTCGAACTCTAGTGGCCTCCGCCTCCTGTCAGCATATGACTTCTTCCGGCTCTGAGCTATCCTCATCCGCTCCTGGATGACCTGGACCTTCTCTGTCGTGGCCTGGACCATCTCCGGTCCCACCAGTGCTGACTCTCCAGGGTCTGTCCAGCACAAAGGAGATCTACAAGGTCGGCCGTACAACGCCTCGTACGGTGCCATCCCGATGGTGGAGTGGTAGCTGTTGTTGTACGCAAACTCCACCAAGGGTAGGTGGTCCTCCCAGCTACGACCAAAGTCGAGAACACATGCGCGGAGCATGTCCTAGAGAGTCTGAATGGTCCTCTCCGTCTGACCATCCTTCTGAGGGTGAAAGGCTGTGCTCAGACGTAGCTGCGTCCCGAACGCCTCCTGTAACCCCTTCCAAAGCCGGGAAGTAAAGCGGGTATCTCGATCGGATACGATAGATGATGGCACGCCGTGGAGCCGCACAATCTCCTGAACGTAGAGACGTCCCAATCTCTCCACTGAGCCCTGCTCTCTGATGGGTAAGAAGTGTGCCGACTTGGTGAGTCGGTCAACAATCACCCAAATGGAGTCATGACCTCTGGAAGTGCGTGGAAGTCCAGTCACGAAGTCCATAGATATGCCGTCCCACTTCCACTCCGGAACCTCCAAGGGCTGTACCAAGCCTGCTGGTACCTGATGCTCTGCCTTCACCTGCTGGCAGGTGAGGCATCGAGAAACGAACTCTGCTACTGCCTTCTTCATGCCCGGCCACCAGTGCTGTCGTCCGAGGTCCTGGTACATCTTTGCCACTCCAGGATGTACCGCCAAAGGAGAAGTGTGAAACTCTCTCAGCACTTCCTCTCGCAAAGCGACTGGTACCATGGTACGTCCTCTGAAAAGGATGTCGTGCTCTGCTCCAAGGGAGAAACCATCAGGTGCCTGTCCCGAGGATATCTGTGCACGCCGTGTCTCACAGTCAGCGTCCTCACGCTGTGCCTCCCTGACCCGCTGCAGTAGTGGAGGGGTGACTATGAGAGACTGGAGGAAGTCTGCTCCATCTCTATCAACGAAGGATATCTGCAAATAGGTTAGCTGCTCCGTCGCCTCCTCAAGTAGCTGAATGCCCGTCCTCCTACTGAGGGCATCGGCTACTACGTTCCCCTTTCTAGGAGTATAGACTATCTCAAAGTCATAGTCCTGGAGGAACTCGAGCCATCGCCGCTGTCTTAGGTTCAGGTCCTTCTGCGAGAAGATATACCTGAGACTCTGATGATCGGAAAAGACTGTAAAGCGCTCGCCCATCAGATAGTGTCGCCATGTCTTCAGAGCGAAGACCACTGCTGCTAACTCCAGGTCATGGGTAGCGTAGTTCTGCTCATTCGGCCTCAACTGATGTGATCCATAGGAAATCATTGCCCGCTCCTGCATCAGAACACATCCGAGTCCGGTCCCAGATGCATCGCAGTAGACTACGTACCCTACTCCCACCTCGGGCAACCTCAAGATAGGTGCGCTAGTCAATCTCTGTCTCAGCTCCTGGAAGCTCTGCTGACATCTGTCAGACCACACGAAGGGTTTCCCCTTCTTCGTCAAAGCTGTGAGTGATGCCGCAACTCTAGAGAAGTCTGGCACGAATCTCCGATAGTATCCAGCTAGTCCCAAGAAACTCTGAACCTCAGTCACGCTCCTGGGTGGCTCCCAAGCTAACACAGCCTCAATCTTCGCAGGATCCACTGCAACTCCCGCCTCAGAGATAACGTGTCCCAAGAAGTGGACCTCACGTATCCAGAACTGGCACTTCGAGAGTTTACCATAAAGCTGGTGCTCTCGGAGTGTGTCTAGTACAACTCGCAAGTGATAGGCGTGCTCCTCCTCTGTCATAGAGTAAATCAGAATGTCGTCGATGAAGACCACGACAAACCGATCGAGGTATGGCTGAAAGATCCTGTTCATGAGAGCCATGAACACTGCTGGAGCATTGGTTACACCGAAAGGCATAACCAAGAACTCATAGTGGCCATACCGACATCTGAAAGCCGTCTTATGCACATCCTCGTCTCTGACTCTGAGCTGATGATAGCCTGACCTGAGGTCTATCTTCGAGAACCACCGTGCTCCCTTGAGCTGATCAAAGAGGTCATCAATCCTCGGTAGCGGATACTTGTTCCTCACTATCACCTGGTTCAGGTGACGATAGTCAA
The DNA here is from genome assembly GCA_963277665.1 of Viscum album. Classification (NCBI taxonomy): domain Eukaryota; kingdom Viridiplantae; phylum Streptophyta; class Magnoliopsida; order Santalales; family Viscaceae; genus Viscum; species Viscum album. Next base: position 909,920,437 of record OY728162.1, on the reverse strand, counting down.
CACAAAGACGCAAGCTCCCGTCCGCCTTCTTGGCGAACAAAATCGGGGAAGCCCAGGGTGAAACACTGGGTCGGATGAACCCCTTGCCCTGCAAGTCCTCCAACTGTACCCGTAGCTCTCGAAGCTCGGCGGGGGCCATCCGATATGCTGGAGTGGATATCGGGGTTGTCCCGGGGTACAAGTCAATATAAAAATCTACCTCTCTACGAGGAGGTAGCCCTGGAACGTCGTCGGGAAAAACGTCCGCAAACTGATCCACCACTGCAGGAAAACCAGGACTCCATACGTCAACTGCTCCAAGGATGAGGCTAGCTAACTGATGAGTAATGGGCTCTCCTCTCCTCCGCGGAAGTCCATCCTGTGCTGCAAAGGCTCCCTTCTCGCCGGTGAAGGTGAACCTGCTCCCGTCGGTGCGTACACATCGCACCTTGCACCTAAAACAGTCAATCTGTGCATGGACCGTAGATAGCCAATCCATGCCCAAGATGACGTCGTAAGGCCTCGACGCTGCTACAAGAAGATCCCAGCCAAAGCTCTCGCCTCCTAGAGTAAGCTCACACTGCCGGCACCAGTGCGTAATCGTCGAGTCTGCTCCCGTAGGAGTCTCTAGCCGTAAGGATCGAGCCAACGGCTCTGTCGGAATCTCCGAGCTCCGAACAAGGGCAGCGGCTATGAAAGAGTGACTCGATCTTGTGTCTATAAGAACTGCAGCAAGGGTGGAATATACATAGATAGTACCTCGAATCATCTCGGGTGCGCCGTGGTCGTAGGCCTCTGCTGCCTGGAGCTGTGCCTGTGGTCGGGGTGGACCTCCTAGTGGTGGTGGTGGCAGAGCCTCAAAGCGTCGCCCACCACCGGCTGCTCGTCCAGCTCCTCTGCCTCGTCCACCTCCTCCCTGCGGACCACCACGGTCGACCCTCTTCCTCTGCCTCGGTGGTCCCTCAACCGTCTGCTGCTCCTCGTTACGGAGGGTCGGGCAGTCACGAGCCATGTGGCCCTGCCCGCCGCACGAGTAGCACTGTCTGCCTCTCGAAAGACTGGCTCCTCGCTGTGTGCCCCGCACTGCTGAGCCAGTGTCCTGAGGTCGTCTGCCCGAAGGTCTGGTCTGTCTAGACCCCTGAGTCATCCGTCGACTGCCTGCTGCAGATGACTCTGCCACGTGCCGCCCTGCGGTGGGTCGCTGCGCTGGTGTAGACTCAGCAAGGAAGCTCTCGATCAGAAGGGCCCGCTCCAGTACTCCTGTCTGAGTCGGTATGCTGAGGGAGATCAGCGATGCCCTGATCTCGTGTTTCAAACCCTGCTCGAAGGTCCGGGCCCGGAAGAATGGGTCCCATACCATGTCGGTCGAGTAGCGCGAGAGATTGGTAAATCTCGCCGAGTACTGAGCGACTGTCATGCTGCCCTGCCGCAGCTGAAGAAGCTCCTGGATACGCACCGCACGAAGGGTGGCTGGGAAGAACTCCGAGCGGAAGAGGCTCTCAAAGTCCGTCCAAAGTAGAGATGCCTCATCGTGCACCTGGAGCATCAAGCTCCACCATCGTCCTGCTGCTGCGTGTAGTAGGCTCGCAGCGAGGATCACCATGAGGTCTGCTGGTGTCCTCACTAACCTAAACACTCGTACCACTGCCTCCAGCCAGTCCTCTGCTGCCTGGGGATCCGTCTCCCCGTGAAACCTGGGCGGTCGCTGGCGCTGAAACTCATGCAGTGCGCTGAGGCGACGTGCATCGTCAGCGGCTGCTGCTGGAAGCATCGGGGGCTCGGCGGGTAGAGCTACCACCGGTGCCACTGCTGACAAAGGGCCCTGCACCGAGGCCTCGTCGCTCGGTGGGCTGTCGTCACGCTCGACTCTCGGAACCCTAGCTGGCTGCCGTCTTGGGGCCATCCTGAAAAGGAAACAGGTGTGACACGGTCAGAACAGTATACCTGGTGAGCTGATATAAGTAATCACAAAGAAAACTTTGAAACACACACGCAATCAATGTTTTCATGCATTAAGTTGGAAATCAGAAGTCAGGGTCCTGGTGTACGGATACGTCGGCCACCGCACCAACACTGGACTCCCTGGATGGATAACCACACTCAATACGCTAAACATTATTGCTTCACATAGAAAAGATCAGAGTTCGCGGTAGAACCGAACTCCTTTGATACCAATTTGTCACGACCCGCCCTCGGGGTCCGTGCCGTGACTACCCCAAGCCCGCCTTCCATAGGCCAGGGGCTGGCGACTAGCACCAAGGCGTAAATCCCGGTAAAATGGGAAGGCATTGCCTTTGTAAAGTAAACAAACACCACAGAGAAAGAAAGCGGAAAGTAAACACTAAGCAAAAGCAGAGTACAACTGAAACTGCGGAAAAGTAAATGGGCCAGTATACAAACCCAAACTGAAAGTAAAGTACAACTCAAAAGGGAAAACAGCAACTGAAAGGTAAAAGCCGCTACACCGAGCTGTCCACTGGAAATCCCACATGAAGGGTGGGTACAGATAGCTCCTCTTCTCCACGGGTCCCGCCGTCCGCTCCGAGCACGTCCCGCCCAGTGGTCCACCTCCGGGTACCGTCCCGCTCTGCAAGCCTCAGCTAAGGTCAACGCTGTCCGTCGTCTGCAACAAACTCAACGTAGTGCGGGCAAAGCCCGTGCAGGGGTGAGTATAAGCTACTTAGTAGGGACCCCGAGACCCCTGAAGGTCTCTCAAATCCACAAAGGATAAACCACGAAGAAAGGAACAATCACGAAGTAATAACCGACACTTCTTAGGTATATGCCCATACATATACCTAAGTCATCAATTTCAAATACGCTCCAACCTCCGAGCCCAAGTACAACTCAGTCCACACAGGAAAGTAAACGTATTCCACATAGGAAAGCAAAACGTAATCCACACAGGATAGCATAACACAATCCACACAGGAAAGCAGCAGGATTCAGCTCACACAGGTATACTTCTTCGAAAGACGATAAAGATGATCTCTGATCCATCTAAGTCATCGGACCCACGAAGGATCGATAGGTAACTAACCCCCGCAAAAGACCCACACAGGATCGGGCCCACGTAGGACCTGTAGGCGCTGGTTCACACAGGACCGCTGAGCGCAAAGACCCACACAGGATAGCAGTAGTAGTCACAGTAACAGTCGCAGCCAGCACTAGGGTTCCCGCACACAGCAAGCTCGTTCGGAGGGTCCGCTCCACGAGCCGAGAGGCTGATACATCAACTGTCACAAAGTCCAGAGTTGATGTATCCAAAAGTTCCGTATCGACAACAGGAACTCAACGCAACAGACGGCGCGTCGATCGGACGCCCGGTCTGAGAGTTATTGGCATTTTCGTCCCCGGGGCCCGGTTGGTTTTCAAGGCAAAACCAACCCGACCGTACTCCACCTGCGTCCAAACCTCGGGAGGAGTATTCCAAAAGATCCGTCTCACTAAGAGGAACACAACAAAGCTGACGGTACATCAATCGGACGTCCGTAGCTCAAGATATAAGTGTTTCCGCTCCGAAGGCCCGGTTGGTTTCGTGAACGAACCAACCCGGCCGAACTCAAAGTATTCCGAAACCTTGAGTGCAATATACCGAAACGACCGTCTCGATCCAAGGATCGCGTTTCCGTAGACGGTTCGTCAATCGGAGGTCCGTGGCTCAATTTATGGCCAAAAGACCAAAACTGATTCGAAACGGGGGGTCCGGGTCCGGGCCGACCCGGCCCGACCCCCCCCCCCCCCCCCCTGGGTCGGCCCGAACCGGGTCGAACCGAAGCGGTTCGACCCGACCCAGGTCCAACCCGGCCCGGCCGGCCGGCGGCATGGCGGCGCGGCGGCCGCGGCGGCCTGGCGCCGCACGGAGGCAGCACGCGGGGTGGCAAAGCCCCCCGCTTCTTGGAATGGCGGCGCGGCATTATGCCGCGCCCCTTTTGGAAACCGCCCCCCCTTCGTGGGGGGCCTGCTTTGAAGGGAACCGGGGGGCCTCTTGCCCCCCCTCAAGGAAACCGCCCCCCTCATAAATGAGGGGGGGTTTAGAAGCTGGCCGGGGGATTAATTTTCCCCCGGCCTTTGACCTTCCGGCCGGCCAACTGCCGGCCGGTTTTCTCCAACGGGACCGGAAAATCCGGTCCCCTTTCCAGCTTCCGACGCCGGTGGCCCAGCCGCCGGTCTTCTCGTCCCGCCGCGGCCCGGAACCGGCCGCGGTGTTCGTCGTCCGGCGCGGTGCGACGGCACCGCGCCCCTCCGTCGCGCCTTTGATTTCCTTCAACGCGGCGCGACGGCGTTGCGTTCTTGATGATTCTTCCATGGTGCGGCGCGACGGCGTCGCATAATATAATCGCACGATTAACCGCGTGGTGCGACGGCACCACGCCACCTTGTTTCCACCCGCAAGGTAAATCAACAAGAACGATGGAGGGGGTTCGGCTGTGTTCATGCGGTCCGGCCCCCTCACGTTAAACGATAACACAACTTAAATATCCTTTCGTTAATCATACTAGAACCACGAACAAGAATAATAATTAAACAAAAATCAACAACCCCTACCTTGGGTATAAGTTCGACGATTTGTCAACGTCCCGCGGAATACAACGTCGCGGAGGTTGGCGTCACGGTAATCGTTCGTCAAATCTGACGACGAAGAGGTACGTCGTTGGCAAATCTTCTTATGTCGACGAAGGGAGTCCGAGGAGGAAGCGGTGTTCCCTCTCGTTGACACGGAAGACGAAGAAGAGAGGAGTGGCGTTCTTCGTCGGAGTTTGAGCGTTCTTCGTCGGAGCTTGAGCGTTCTTCGTCAATGTTGAAGAAGAAGGAGGAGGAGCTCTCAAAAATCATCACAAGTTGGCTAAATAATTCTAACCAAAGAAAGAATAAGCTAAGGGTTATTTTATTAACTCAACCAAACCATTTGAATTTCAAAGGTTTGAATTAAGACAACTCAAGCCATTAATTAACCCAACTAGCCAACTTAATTTAAAAGGGGAGTTTAAGGGAGAAAATGAAAGGTTTAGTTTCGTGTGGGTCCCACCACACTTAATCCTCTCAAGGGAGGTTAAGTGGGTGTGGGTCTCACCCCTAACCCCCTTTGAGAGAAGTAAACCAACAAAAGTACAATAAAAAGAATTCCACATTTTTTTATTCAACTTTTTATAAATCTCCCAAAAACTAACTCTCAACCCGAAATAAACGCAACCTCGGAAAAGGTCTCCTTAAGAGAATATCGGCGCTGCGAGTTCATCGGTGCCCTCGGATTTCAATTCCGAGCACCGGATCAAAAGTTAGAAATTCCCGCTCGTTCGTTCACTGAACGTACCTGAGCCAAACTTCGGAAATTGATTCTGGGCACTCCGGGCCTCGGAATCACGTGCCGTCAGAAACCGCGTTCTTGTAAAATTCCAAAGAACATTAAGAAAAAATTTCCCTTGAATTTTACAGGTCTTTACATCAATCTCCCATTGGGGAAAAGATCTACAAAAATAGGTTTTTTTTAGAGTTTTCATTATTAATAGATTGATAGGGAATAATCATCCTAGCTTGCTTATCCCAAATAACCCACAAACTAACCAGGATTTTATGTTCTCAATCAATCAATAGAAAAGGGGGAAATCATTTCATTTCAAATCCATTATCATTCATAATTTGATTACCCAATTTTCTTTTTCAAAAGATCAATTCACTTTCAAACCCAAAACATGGTTTTTCTATAAATTCATGGATTTTAAATACAAACCCAATACTATGTTTTCAATAATTCAATTTCAACCATTTTATAAAATCAATTCTCAAATTGTCTCATCAATTATATCAATTTAAAAATATGTCCCAAATTCCAAATCCATTGGAATTGGGGGATTTTCCCAAAATTCCATACCAATTCAAATTAAAATTCCAATTCATCTCAAATTGGGTTTTTATAAATCAATTTAAATCAATTTAAATCTAATCAAAAAAATTAGGTTTAATTATATGGAAAAACTCAAATGAACCCACATAAATTTAATCACATAATCCAAATGTACAACACCCACAATGAGATCCACCAATGAAGAACAAAGGGGGCGGAGATCAATAAACCAAACCTATAATTAAGATTCAATTAAATGGGGTTTTGATCCATAAACAATATGATAATATAACACTCTTTAAGGAGGATAGAAAGAGAGACTGGGAGAAGACACATGAGAGGAGAATAACTTACTAGGAGGAGATTGAATGAGATCTATCACGTTTTGATCCACCAAAGAATGGTTTTGGAGGAGAAATAATCACCCCTAGAGAGAATCTATGGAATAAGAAACCAATTAAGGTTGATTTAGGGTTAAAAAGAGTCTTAAAAAGTGGATCATGAATTTTTTTAACAATTTTCATAATAAAATTATCATGTGTGCATGGTTAGGTGGGTAGGGTCATACATCTAGATAAAATGTGTGACCCCTTCACTGCGGCACATGGTTTCTACTAGGTGGGAAAATGGTTTGTCAAACTATGTACCAATTTTTAAAACCTCCACTTTCTAGGTTTGCACAGTTTTCACTGGGGTGGCACACATTTTGGAAAAAACATGCATAGACCAAAGAGCCTAAAAAATTTCCAAATCCCACCTGAATCACCCCTAAAAACTTCACTACCAAAGACTTATTAAAAGAAGGGTAAAGGGATACATAAAAACCAGTAACATGATGTTACAAAATCCTCACCATAGAGAATTTCTGTCCCTAGAAAACCAATTAAGAAGCTTCTATATCAAAAATATGAGGTCATTGCCCTCTCATTAGTTCTTCCCTCTTCCAATTCTTGCAAGAATCAGAACCTTATTTCCATTGCACATGGATTAAAGTATCATCCTACCATGAAGTACCTTTATCTCAAAATCAACTATCTTGATTGGATGGTTAGTTATGGATAAATTAGGATCAACATCAAGATCAGTCTAGCTCAAAACATGAGATGGATCATAAATAAACTTTTATAGCTAAGATACATGGAACATGTTATGTATCGACGTCAAATGTAGTGGAAGTGATAAATGGTAAGACACTTTCCCCACCTGGTCAAAAACCTAAAAAGGTCCCACAAAATGAGTATCAAGCTTCCATTTCTTCCCAAGTCATCAATGACCTAGATGAGGTGAAGCTGTCAAGAACACTTGGTCACTAACTAAAAATTATAATGATTTATGATGATGATCACCATAATATTTATACTAGATTTTTTACATCAACATTCTATGAAAAATCAACTAAATATTTGTTGTCATCTCTTAAACCATGATTATTCTAACCAAATAAGTTCATCTAATCTCCAACCATCACAATAGATATTTACATGGGCTACCATATAAGGCCTCAAAAGTGTCCATTTTGATTGTGGAGTGGTAATTATTATTATAAGAGAGCTTGAGCAGTCCAAAATGGTCATCCCAAGCTCCACTAAAATCAAGGATATAGGCATGAATCATATCCTCAAGAATCAGTATAGTTCTCTCTATCTTTCCATCCGTCTACAGATTGTATGCTATACTCAAATGAACCTGAGATCCTAATTCCCCTGGAGGCCTCTCCAAGAGTGAGAAGTAAAATGAGGATCTCTATCAGATACTATAGAAGATGTAACACCATGAAAACAAATAATATATTTAACATAGAGATTTCCCAACTCCTCAAATTTGGTTATATCACAAATGGGTATAACTTTCTGGGGAAACTGGCTCAAGATCAAGTCCTACTAGACTCGGACACTGTGTATATTATGCACAGGGCGATTCAAAATCGTTTCTTAGCTGGGGAAAATGCGACATACACTAGCTTGGCGGATCCCAAAATAGTCCAAGGATTGTTACCCTTACACATGTTTTGTAGTTGGGGTTTGGTTAAGTGGTAAAGAAACTTGGTAATACTATACAAGTTTGTGGGTTCAAAACCCATTAGGCGAGGTACTGTAGCAGTACTATAGTAATGGCAGGCACTATAGTAGCGGCAGGCACTATAGTGATCCCTGTAGCGATGACGGTACTATAGTAGGCACTGTAGCAGCTATATACTATTCACAAAATGGTCCTTTGGGAAACAATTTGGGGCCTGCGATCCATGTAATGGGATTTTTGCCCACTGGGCCTTTGGGTCAAAATATATGATTTAATAAAAGTTGCTATTTTGGTGGGTTATCCCTTAGGGGGATATGACCTGTATTTCAGGGATGTGTGTGTGGTGTGTGTGTGTGTTTAAATGTAATTGTACCTTAAAGAACCTAATATATATACAAATGGGTATAAAATGATCTGATTTGTTCAGTCAATCAATCACAAATCATATCGAATTCTTCTTTCTTAGGGTACATGGAAACCCAACCACAAATTCCATAGAGATCACTTCTCACTTCCAAGTCAGCACTAAAAATCGTCGAACCAAACCCAAAGATCTTTGGTGCTCGTAATTGATCTATTAGAAATTATAGTAGTGTAAAACAAAGTTATAAATGTCTCATCTCATACTTGGACACCATAATCATTATCACATATCATAAAACATCTTTGTGATTCTATGGTTCACATCCCATTAGGAATTATGGAAATCCCCCATCACATATTTTCTCACAACTAATGGCACAACAAACCGATTCTGAAAAATAGAATACCCTCCATGGAGAATGACCACTCAGCAATGGTATCCCCATAATAAAGAGAGTTACTAATGATACAAAATTAATCATTAAACTGTTGTTCTTGAAAAATTATCTTGATAAGAGAAGAAGTTGTCTAAGCACTAGTCAAGATAACCTTGGCCCCTATATCCTGAACTCATATATGCAACTGTGAAAAAATAACCATCAAGTTCCACTCTTTTGATGATTCTTTCATGGCCTAGGTAAAAAGTTTCCTACTCAAAGAATCATCAATGATATTCCATTTCCCCCAAGGTATAGGAGTTTTCAAAGTCAAAAGACTTCATATACTCTATTGAATGCCTCTGTTGGATATTCAAATATTTTTTAGAGAAGATATAACTCATGATTTTTTGGTCGGAATACATGGTAAACCTTTATTTGAAAAGGTAATGTCACCAACTCTTAATCTCATGAATCATAGATACAAGTTCAAGTTCATGGGTTAGATAATTATTCTTGTATGTCCTAAGATACTTATAGTCATATGTGATGATGTGATCACCCTAAATAAGAACGCGACCCAAACCCAAACCCGATGCATCATAGAATATTACATATCCATGGTTAGCCTCTAGAAGAGTCAACACTAGTGAAGAAGTCAAAATATATTTCAGATCAAAAAAATGACTCTTAAATTTATCATCCTAAGAAAACTTTACTCCCTTATAAGTGAGAGCAGTCATCAAATAATCCAACTTCAATAAATGCTTTATAAACTGGAGAAATACCCCAATAAACCCAAGAAGATATAAATATTTAAAACATTTCACAGTTTATCCCATGTCATAACAACTTTCAATTTCTCAGGTCAACTGAGATACCATGTTTTGATACCATGTGTCCTGATAACTTTACTTCCCAAATCTAGAAATCACATTTTCATGACTTGGAATAAAGTCAGTGATTTCTCAACAATTCCATATCACCTCTCAGATGATTCTCATGATCCTCCTCAGACTTAGAGTAAACTGAGATATCATCCACAAAGACCATCGAAAATGTATTAATATAATAATTTAAGATCTTATTCATTAAATCCATAATGACTGCATTATAATTGGTTAGACTAAATAGGATGATAAGATACTCATAATGGCTATACCTGCTCCGTAAGGAATATTTCTTAATACCAAATTATTTTATTTTCAATTGGTGATAACCAGATCAAATATCAATGTTTGAGAACCACTTATATCCTTTAAACCGATCGATAATATCATCAATACGAGGAAACAAACAATTTTTCTTTATTGTAACTCGATTTAGTTTCCAGTAATCGACATATAGTTGAAGTGTTCTATCATATTTATTAGTAAAAAAGACAATCACCAACTAATGTGACACACTCAGGCATGTAAATCATTTCTCTAACATATCATCCAACTAAATCTTCACCTATTTCATTTTAGCTGGTTCCATATAGTAATAAGGTATAGACACTAGTTGATTATCAGGAATTAAATCAATAGAAAACTCTACTTCCATTACTAGTGGAAAAACAGATAAGTCAAAAGAAAAAGGTTATGAAACTTAAAGAAACTAGAGGGGGTCATCACTCAAGGACTACAACTCTAGATAAAATGTGAACACTAATATTACTTTACCCAAATCTATATAAGAAGGTCTATCTTTACTCAACCTCGGGTCCCATTCTCCCTGAAAGATATGGCACACCCCATCGAGCGCGGTAAAGGAGACCCATCGAAGGTAACATTTAATTCGGACCTTATTATAAATCATCCAACCCATCCCAAAAATTACATCAAGATGTTTAATGTAAATAACTATAAAGTCCCAAGTAAGCTCAATTTATGATAAATAGATGATACAAGCAGGATAATGGAGACCCAGATCACCCTTCGTTTTGATGGGTGTAATAATATCCCTCACATAAGATAAAATATCTAAAGGAAAATTTAGTATATTCACAATATGAGTCAATATAAACAAATAAGATGCAATGGTATTAAATAAAACAGTCACTAGATATGAATCTATAGTGATGGTACATCTCACAGTCACTGGACCCGTATCTGCTTCCTCTGGAGACTCATCCACTGTGTGAAGAATCTTCGTTATGAATACCTATGGTTGGAACCCCTTTGCTCATGAAGAATCAAAATGAACATTATTAATTTTAGGTGATGATGATCTTGTGCCACTATGAAGGGCATAGAAGATACATAATAACTTATTAAAGTTACCTAAACATTTACAAGAACTGCAGATCTTGGGTGCCTCGGTAGAAACCCATTTTGAATTCTTATGCTTTCCACACTAGAAGCAAGTCAAGGGGGCATTTCCAGGAACTTTAGGTGTTCTAGAAGAACCATTTTTTCAAGATCCACCATGAGATTCACCGCTCTTTATATTTCCTTAAAAGGAACTCCACTGAGAGAAAAAGGAACTTCCATCAACTTTGACTTATAGCTAGGTCAACCTTAACCATCAACGCACTATCCAACACATTATCATAAGAAGTGGTCATTTTTAATAAAATTTGAAAATGAACATAAAATAGAAGGCCCATATTGAACCTTTGAGTATTCATCTTCTCATTCAATGCAATATTAGGTGAAAACTACACAAGCTCAAAAAAGAGTTTTACATACTCTGTCACGGTCTTAACAGCATTCTCGAGTTTCAAAAACTCTATAGCCTTATCCAACACTATAGACTCTTGATAGAACTGATCAGTGAAATGAACTTTAAATTCTATTCACTATAAACCCTCATGCTTCTTTGTCATAACCATAGAGTCCCACAATCACTTGTTAGGTTTCTTTAGCTTGAAGGTGTCACATTTCACCTTGAACCAATCATGCATTTCCAATAAGTCAAAAAGAATATCTATATTTCTCAACCAATCCTCATACTCTTGAGGATCATTATAGCCTTGGAAAACTGGTGGATTCTAGTGAAGGAACTCTTGAGAATGATTTTGGGATTCATCCCTATGATGTTTTAGAACTGGGTCCTAAATAGGAATGGAAACAGATGCTTATCCTGGATCTTAGACAGCACGCATAATGAGATTTTAGTCCATGGGAGGATTAGCTTGTTATGGTTCACCACCAGCTTCCTCCTTGAGCCTATTCATATTTCTTATCATAGGTATGATTCTACAAAACATAAACAAACAACATTGAAGACATTAGAAGATTACTCAGGTCAACAAATCAAACAAGATCAATAGGGAAATTAATCCCATCATATAGGATTTCAAGATTTGAATTTCAACCTATCCAAGACAAAAGTATAGAAAAGGCAATAATTAGATCAAATTATGCCTCGATATAACTTTAAAAAACCACCCATGGTTACTTAAGGATTGTTATGATGAGAGATGGCTAGGAACTCACCCACAACTACCTTCTAAATCCTGACAAGAAACTCCAAACTACATACTGACATCAAGGAAAGATTCTAAACCTGCACCCTTTGATACCACTTTTTCACAAACCTTCCTAGATACCACGGTTCCTTGATACCCAATTCGAAACTAAAATATCTCAAAGGGAATTCCTTATCCCCACAGGTTGGAAACTAGTACCTGGAATCATACAAGAATAAAGACGGAATGGATTTTCCACAAAACAGTAAAAGAAAAAGAAACAAGCCAGCATGCTCAAAACACAAAAAATAGAAAGTATTAAAAACTAAAGAGGTATATCAAAATCCAAAATAGTACATCATAAAAGTAATTAGAAAAAATAAAATAAAAAATAACAAAGGAACTATTACTCCAAACTTAAAGGATCATGAAAATCCACCTCCTTTAAGAGGTGCTTTCCCTTTATAAGGACCTAAAAGAAGGAAATCTACAAATTACTAAATGAAAAGGTAGGGTTTGATCTATAAATACTAGTAGGATCTCACAAAGTGTTCCATAATAGATGAAATAATAATAAACAAAATCATGCTTCTAGTTTAAATAAAATGGGGCATGAAAGTACATTTTCATATTTAAAACAAAACATGTTTTAATTTAAAAATGATGGAAAACATTTCAAACATGCCTTAATAAAAATTTTATATAAAATAGTTTATATAAATCAGATGGCATGAATAAAATAGTTATATAAATCAATGGAATATATATATATAAACATTCACAATAATCACCATGTTCATTTGATCTACAGTATGATAGTTTCTCGTTATAGGATCCTTTCACTTCTCATGTCATTGATCATGGAAATATGTGTACACACATCCCTTAGGATTAGGATGAATAGGACTCAACAACATCTCATCAAGGATAAGATCTTCCTAACTAGGTTTTTTTTAGAGTAGTCATGTAAAGACCCATAAATTTCAAGGAAATTTTTTTCTTAATTTTCTTTGAATTTTACAAGAACGCGGTTTCTGACGGCACGTGATTCCGAGACCCGGTGTGCCCGAAATAATTTTCTGAAGTTTAGCTTGGGTACGTTCAGTGAACGAATGAGCGGGTTTTCTAACTTTTGAACCGGTTCTCGGAATCGAATTCTGAGGGCACCGATGGAATCGCAGCGCCGGTACTTACTTAGAAACGCCTCTTCTGGAGTTGCGTTTGCTCGGGTGTGGTTTTTAATTTTTGGGCTTTAAGTTAAGAAATAAAATAATGTGGTACGACAAACTTTATTTTATTTCACTTAATGCCGCTTAAAGCCACTTAAAGATGCTTAAGCTGTGTTGAAGCGGATAGGGTGGAACCCAAAATATCCTACCCTCTTGGTAGGATATTTGTGAGGTGGGGATCGCATGAGCCCCACCGTTTCTTTTCCGCTAAGTAACGCACCCGTGAAAACCCCTATTAAATGAAAGTCAACTGACGTGTTTTATAAATTCTTAATGCCCCTATTAATTTGGGCGGTTAGTTCGCTGAAATTAATTCTATGAATTAATTTTTTCGTTTCTTAACCTGGTTTCAAACCGTTGGCATATTAATAAAATAAGACCAAAATTCCTTTCTTCTTGGGTGCGTTTTGTTTAGAGGATTTGGAGATTCTGTGCCTTCATCCTCCTCCGCGAAGAACGCGAAGAACGCGAAGAATGCAAAGAACGTTTTCACCCTTGGAGATCGACGACGCGACGCCGTGTTCCGCGACGCCGACGATTCTCTTTCCATGACGCTTCTTCCGCGACGTTCTTCCCTGCAACAATCTCCGATCACCAACTGCTTGAGGTAGGAGATTTCAAATCTTTTCAATTTCCATTGTGTATTTTATCCTTAACATGGTTTTAATTCATGAAATTAAATCTGTGTGTTTCCTTTAACCCTCGGAGATCGTCGACGTGACGCCCTTCCGTGACAACGCGACGCCCTTCCGCGACGCGACGATCCTCTTCTTCCGCGATGGTCAATTCCGCGAAGAACGCACGCTCGACGACTACGGAGAGGTTGGGGTTTTATTTGAGAATAATTTTTATTCCCGTGGTTGTTTCCTTCTAAAAAAAAGAACCCAGATCAAAGTGCAATTTTAATTTATTAAAATTGTATCTTGTTATGTTTTTCATGTGTTGATTATTTTTTTCCCGATTGTTATCACCTAACGCGGTGGGTGCGGGCCAAACAAACACGGCCCGACAACCCTCCGTAGTTCTTCGTTGATGCGCGAATTGGAAGGCGATGACAAACGGGGCCGCAAGTTAATTTTTTTGATTCCGCGGTGAAAAATGGGACCCGGGATGATCTACGGCGCAGACGGAAGTGAAATCGGACCACCGGAGCAACTCCGGTGGCCCGCGGACTCCACCGGCGGCGCGGGTCGCCGGCGCGGTGGCACCGGTGGCCGGAGGCGGCGACGACCAGCAGAATCAAGACTGCGCGGGTCCGGCGAGACACGGGACGCGTCCCTGGCACGTCCGCTGACCAAGGGCGGCCCCACGCGGGGTCGCGGCTTCACTTCACGCGGGGGCAGCACACCCCCCGCGGTTTCCTTTGCTCGGCCGCTCGGCCGAGCCAAGCCAAGCCGACCTGCCGGCCGGGTCACACCCAGGCAGAGCCGGGTCGCGCGAAACCGGGTCGGGCCGGGTCGGTCCGGGCCCAGACCCCCCGTTTACGGAGCTTTTCGGTCTTTTGCTCATAACTTTAGCTACGGGCCTCCGAACGACGCGTCGTCAGTGGAGATGCTATCCTTGGATCGAGACGGTCGTTTCGGTATACTACACCCAAGGTTTCGGAATACTTTGGGTTCAGCCGGGTTGGTTCGTACACGAAACCAACCAGGCCCTCGGAGCGGAAACGCTCATATCTTGAGCTTCGAACGTCCGATTGACGTGCCGTCTACTTTTTTGTTTTCCTCTAAGTGAGACGGATCTTTTGGATTACTCTTCCCAAGGTTTGGACGCAGGCGGAGTACGTTCAGGTTGGTTTTTCCTTAAAAAACCAACCGGACCCCAGGGACGAAAAAGCCAACAACTCTCAGACTGGGCGTCTGATTGACGCGCCGTCTGCGACGTTGAGTTCCTCTTGAAGATACGGAACTTTTGGATACATCAACTCTGGACTATGTGTCAGTTGATGTATCAGCCTCTCGGTTCGTGGAGCGGACCCTCCCGAATGAGCTTGCTGTGTCCGGGAACCCTAGAGCTGGCTGTGACTGCTACTGTGACGACGACGACTGTACAGGGATCCTCAGTGGATTCGACGGCGACGACTACAGCACTCAGCGATCCTTTGTGGGTCAGTGCTACAGATCCTATGTGGGTCTGATCCTATGTAGGTCAGCGCTCAGCAGTCTTGTGTGGGCTAGCACCTACAGATCCTGTGTGGGTCCGATCCTATGTGGGTCTTTGCAGGGGTTAGTTACCTATCGATCCTTTGTGGGTCAGATCCTTTGTGGGTCATTGTAGGGGTTACTTACCTATCGATCCATTGTGGGTCAAATCCTTTGTGGTTCATTGCGGGGGTTAGTACCTATCGATCCTTTGTGGGTCCGACAACTTAGATGAATCAGTGGCGATACCTGATCATCTCTATCGTCATACAAGAAGTACCTGTGTGAGCTGAATCCTATTTTACTTTCCTTTGTGGATTGTGTCGTGCTATCCTGTGTGGATTTACGTTTTGCTTTCCTGTGTGGACTGGGTTGTACTTGAGCTCAGATGTTAGTGCCGAGTGAGAATTGATGACTTAGTTATATGTATGGTCATATACCTAAGCAGTTTCGGATGTTACTTAGTGATTGTATCTTTCCTTTGTGGTTATCCTTTATGGATTCTGGGAGACCTTTGGGGGTCTCGGGGTCCCTACTGAGTAGCTTATACTCACCCCCGCATGGGCTATGCCCGCACTACGTTGTGTTGGTTGCAGACGATTGACAGCGCTGATCGTGGTGGAGGCTTGCGGAGCAGGATGGTAGCTGGAGGTGGACCACTATACGGGACGTACTCAGAGCGGTCGGCTGGACCCGAGGAGCAATGGAGGCTTTCTGTACCCACCCTTCAGGTGGGATTTCCAGTGGACAGCTTGACGTTGCGGCTTTACTTTTCAGTTTCTGTTTTCCCTTTCCAGTTGTACCTTACTTTCAGTTTGGGTTTGTATACTGGCCCACTTACCTTTCCACACTTACTGTAGTACTCAGCTTTTATTTTCAGCATAGCTTGTTTCAGTTTTTACTTAGTGTTTACTTCTTCTGCATGCTTGCTCTGTGGTGTTTGTTGTTTACTTTACAAAGGCAATGCCTTCCCTTTTTCTGGGATTTACTCCTTGGTGCTAGTCGCCGGCCCCTGGCCTATGGAAGGCGGGCTTGGGGTAGTCACGGCACGGGCCCCGAGGACGGGTCGTGACAAATTGGTATTAGAGGAGTTTGGTTTTACCGCAGACTCTGATCTTCCTTCTATGTGAAGCAATAGTGTTAAGCATATTGAGTGTGGTTATCAGTCCAGGGAGCCCAGTGTTGGTGCGGCGGCCGACGTATCCTTACACCAGGACCCTGACTTCTGATTTCTGACTTAATGCACGAAAACATTGATTGCATGTGTGTTTCAAGTTTTCTTTGTGATTACTTTGTATCAGCTCACCAGGTATACTGTTCTGACCGTGGCGCACCTATTTCATTTTCAGGATGGCCCCACGACAGCAGCCATCTAGGGTTCCGAGAGTTGTACATGACGACAGCCCACCGAGCGACGAGGCCTCGGTACAGGGCCCCTTGACAGCATAGGCACTGGCGGTACCTCTACCCGCCGAGCCATCGATGCTTCCAGTCCCAGCCACTGACGATGCACGTCGCCTTAGTGCACTGCATGAGTTCCAGCGCCAGCGACCGCCCAGGTTCCATGGAAATACGGACCCCCAGGCAGCCGAGGACTGGCTGGAGGTAGTTGTACGAGTTTTCAGGCTAGTGAGGACACCAGCAGACCTCATGGTGATCCTCGCAGCGAGCCTACTGCATGCAGCAGCGGGCCGATGGTGGAGCTTGATGCTCCAGGTGCACGATGAGTCATCTCTCCTCTAGAAATACTTTGAGGTCCTCTTCCGCTCAGAGTTCGTCCTGGCCACCCTCCATGCGGTGCGCATCCAGGAGCTTCTTCAGCTGCGGCAGGGCAGCTTGACGGTCGCCTAGTACTCGGCGAGATTTACCGATCCCTCATGCTACTCGACCGACATAGTACGGTACCCATTCTTCCGGGCCCAGACCTTTGAGTAGGGATTGAGACATGAGATCAGGGCATCGCTGATCTCCCTCAGCATTCCGACTCAGGCAGGAGTACTGGAGCGAGCCCTTTTGATCGAGAGATTTCTTGATGAGACTTCTCTAGCAGTGAGACCTACCGCGGGGTGGCACGTAGCAGAGTCTTCTGCAGCAAGAAGTCGACGGATGACTCAGGGGTCCAGGCAGACCAGACCCTCACGTAGACAACCTCAGGACACTGGCTCAGCAGTGCGGGGCACACATCCTGGAGCCAGTCTTTCAAGAGGCAGGCAGTACTACACATGCAGCGGACAGGGTCACATGGCTCGTGACTGCCCGACCCACCGTGCTGAGGAGCAGCAGACAGTGGAGGGGCCACCTAGGCAGAGGCAGAGGGTCGACCGTGGCGGTCCTCAGGGAGGAGGCGGACGAGGCAGAGGAGCTGGCCGAGCAGCAGGTGGTGGGTGACACTTTGAGGCTCTACCACCACCACCAGGAGGTCCGCCCCGACCACAGGGAGCTGGCGGGCAGAGACTGGCACAACTCCAGGCAGCGGAGGTCTACGACCACGGTGCACCCAAGATGATTCGAGGTACGATCTGTGTCTATTCCACCCTTTCTACTGTTATTATAGACACATAAGTGAGTCACTCTTTCATATCCGCTGCCCTTGTTCGGAGCTCGGAGATTCCGACAGAGCCGTTGGCTTGATCCTTACGGCTAGAGACTCCTACGGGAGCAGACTCGACGATTACGCACTGGTGCTGGAAGTGTGAGCTTACTCTAGGAGGTGAGAGCTTCGGATGGGATCTTCTTGTAGCGGCGTCGAGGCCTTACGACATTATCTTGGGCATGGATTGGTTATCTACAGTTCATGCTCAGATTGACTGTATTAGGCGCAAGGTGCGATGTGTACGCACCGACGGGAGCAGGTTCACCTTCACCGGCGAGAAGGGAGCCTTTTCAGCACAGGATGGACTTCCGCAGAGGAGAGGACAGCCCATCACTCATCAGTTGATTAGCCTCATCCTAGGAGCAGTTGACGTGCGGATTCCTAGTTTTCCTACAGTGGTGGATCAGTACGCGGATGTCTTTGCCGACGACATTCCAGGGATACCTCCTCGCAGAGAGGTAGACTTTCATATTGACCTGTACCCCGGGATAGCCCTGATATCGACTCCAGAATATCGGATGGCCCCCACTGAGCTTTGAGAGCTACGGGTACAGTTGGAGGACTTACAGGGCAAGGGATTCATCCGACCTAGTGTTTCACCCTGGGCTTCCCCGATTTTGTTCGCCAAGAAGGTAGACGGGAGCTTGCGACTTTGTGTCGACTATCGTCGCCTGAACCAGGTGACGGTGAGGAACAAGTATCTGCTACTGAGGATTGATGACCTCTTCGATCAGCTCAAGGGAGCATGGTGGTTCTCGAAGATAGACCTTAGGTCAAGCTATCATCAGCTTAGAGTTCGGGACGAGGACGTGCAGAAGACGGCCTTCAGCTATCGGTATGGACACTATGAGTTCTTGGTTATGCATTTCGGCATAGCCAATGCTCCAGCGGTGTTCATGGGCCTCATGAATAGGATCTTTCAGCCATACCTCGATCGATTTGTCATAGTCTTCATCGACAACATTTTGATATACTCGACAACTGAGGAGGAGCATGCATGCCACTTACGGGTTGTACTAGACACACTCCGAGAGCACCAGCTTTATGGCAAGCTCTCGAAGTGTCAGTTCTGGATACGTGAGGTCCACTTCTTGGGACACTTCATCTCTGAGGCGGGAGTTGCAGTGGATCCTTCGAAGATCGAGGCAGTGCCAGCTTGGGAGCCACCCAAGAGCGTGACGGAGGTGCGAAGTTTCTTGGGACTGGCTGGATACTATCAGAGATTTGTTCCAAACTTCTACAGAGTTGCGGCACCACTCTAAGATTTGAAGAAGAAGGGGAAACCCTTTGTGTGGTCAGACAGATGTCAGCAGAGCTTTCTAGGAGATGAGACAGAGATTGACCAGCGCACCTATCTTGAGGTTGCCTGAGGAGGGAGTAGGGTACGTAGTCTACTGCGATGCATCAGGGACCGGACTCGGATGTGTCCTGATGTAGGATCGGGCAGTGATCGCCTATGGATCATGTCATTTGAGGCCGCATGAGCAAAACTACGCTACCCATGACCTGTAGTTAGCAGCATTGGTCTTCGCTCTGAAGACATGGTGACACTATCTGATGGGTGAGCGCTTTATAGTCTTTTCTGACCATCAGAGTCTTAGGTACATATTCTCTTAGAAGGACCTGAACCTGAGATAGCGGCGATGGCTCAAGTTCCTCTAGGACTATGACTTTGAGATAGTCTATACTCCTGGGAAGGAGAACGTGGTAGTCAATGATCTCAGCATGAGGACGGGCATTCAGCTACTCGAGGAGGTGACAGAGCAGCTAGCCGCTTTGCGGATATACTTCATGGATAGAGATGGTGCAGCCTTCCTTCAATCTCTCACAGTCTCTCCTTCACTACTACAGCGGGTCAGAGAGGCACAGCGTGGGGACGCTGACTGTGAGACGCGGCGTGCACAGATATCCTCAGGACAGGCACCTGATGGTTTCTCCTTTGGAGTAGAGCACGACATCCTTTTCAGAGGACGTACCTTAGTACCAGTCACTTTGCGAGAGGAGGTGCTAAGAGAGTTTAACACTTCTCCTTTAGCGGTTCATCCTGGAGTGGCGAAGATGTACCAGGATCTCAGACGACAGCACTGGTGTCCAGGCATGAAGAAGCCTGTGGTAGAGTTCATTTCATGATGCCTCACCTGCCAGCAGGTGAAGGCAGAGCATCAGTTACCATCAGGCTTGGTACAGCCCTTGGAGGTCCCGGAGTGGAAGTGGGATGGGATATCTATGGACTTCATGACTAGACTTCCACGTACTTCCAGAGGTCACGACTCCATTTGGGTGATTGTCGACTGACTCACCAAGTTAGCTCACTTCTTACCCATCAGAGAGCAGGGATCAGTGGAGAGCTTGGGGCGTCTCTACGTTCATAATATTGTACGGCTTCACGGTGTGCCATCATCTATCGTCTCTGATTGAGACGCTCGCTTTACTTCCCAGCTTTGGAAGGGGTTGCAGGAGGCGTTCGGGACGCAGCTACGTCTGAGCACCTCCTTTCACCCTCAGACAGATGGTCAGACGGAGAGGACCATTCAGACTCTCGGGGACATGCTCCGCGCATGTGTCCTCAACTTTGGTCACAGCTGGGAGGACCACCTACCCTTGGTGGAGTTCGCGTACAACAACAGTTACCACTCCACCATCAGGATGGCACCATACGAGGCATTGTATGGCCGACCTTGCAGATCTCCTTTGTGATGGACAGACCCAGGGGATTCAGAACTTATGGGACCAGAGATGGTCTAGGCCACGACAGAGAAGGTCCAGGTCATCCAGGAGCGGATGAGGACAGCTCAGAGCTGGCAGAAGTCTTATGATGACAGGAGGCTGAGGCCACTAGAGTTCGAGGATGGTGATCACGTCTTCTTGCGTGTCTCACCTCGACGTGGATTACGGAGATTTGGCTGAGGCGACAAGTTGTCTCCACGCTTCATCAGACCATTCCAGGTCCTCAGCAGGATTGGTGAGGTGGATTATTTCCTGGATCTACCACCTCAGTTGCACCGGGTGCACGACGTCTTCCACGTATCTCAGCTGAGGAGATACGTGCACGACCCGACGCATACCATTGACCATGGGGAGCTAGACGTTGATGATAGGGAAACTTTTGTGGAGGTCCCGGTGGAGATCAAGGATCGACAGGAGCGGGTCCTACGTGGATGATCGATTCCTCTAGTGCGCATCAGATGGCAGCACGGGAACCTCCAGGAGAGCACTTGGGAGCGGGAGGCTCAGATGCGTGCTCAGTACCCACATTTGTTTCCCTAGCTTATGATGTATCTTTATGAGGACGTAAAGCCCTGAGGTGGGAGTGGTGTAAAGACCCATAAATTTCAAGGAATTTTTTTCTTAATTTTCTTTGGAATTTTACAAAAACGCAGTTTCTGATGGCACATGATTTCGAGGCCCGGTGTGCCCGGAATCATTTTCCGAAGTTTGGCTCAGGTACGTTCAGTGAACGAACGAGCGGGTTTTTTTCACTTTTGAACCGGTTCTTGGAATCAAATTCCGAGGGCACCGATGGAATCACAGTGTCGGTACTTGCTTAGAAACGCCTCTTCTGGAGTTGCGTTTTCTCGGGTGTGGTTTTTAATTTTTGGGCTTTAAGTTAGGAAATAAAATAATGTGGTACGACAAACTTTATTTTATTTCACTTAAATCCGCTTAAAGCCGCTTAAAGCCACTTAAAGCTGCTTAAGCTGTGTTAAAGCGGATAGGGTGGAACCCAAAATATCCTACCCTCTTGGTAGGATATTTGTGAGGTGGGGCCCACACGAGCCCCACCGTTTCTTTTCCGCTAAGTAACGCACCCGCGAAAACCCCTATTAAATGAAAGTCAACTGACGTGTTTTCTAAATTATTAACGCCCCTATTAATTTGGGCGGTTAGTTCATTGAAATTAATTCTATGAATTAATTTGTTCGTTTCTTAACCTGTTTTCAAACTGTTGGCATATTAATAAAATAAGACCAACACTCCTTTCTTCTTGGGTGTGTTTTGTTTAGAGGATTTGGAGATTTTGTGCCTTCATCCTCCTTCGCAAAGAACGCGAAGAATGCAAAGAACGCGAAGAACACGAAGAACGCCGTCACCCTTGGAGATCAACGACGCGATGCCGTGTTCCGCGACGCTGATGATTCTCTTTCCACGATGCTTCTTCCACGATGTTCTTCCCCGCAACAATCTCCGATCACCAATTGCTTGAGGTAGGAGATTTCAAATATTTTAAATTTCCTTTGTGGATTTTATCCTTAACATGGATTTAATTCATGAAATTAAATCCGTGTGTTTCCTTTAACCCTCGGAGATCGTCGACGCGACGCCCTTCCGTGATGACGCGACGCCGTTCCGTGACGCGACGATCCTCTTCTTCTACGACGGTCAATTCCGCGAAGAACACACGCTCGACGACTACGGTGAGGTAGGGGTTTTATTTGAGAATAATTTTTATTCCCGTGGTTGTTTCCTTCTAAAACAAATAACCCGGATCAAAGTGAAATTTTAATTTATTAAAATTGTATCTTGTTATGTTTTTCATGTGTTGATTATTTTTTTCCCGATTGTTATCACCTAACGCGGAGGGTGCGGGCCAAACAAACACGGCCCGACAACCCTCCGCAGTTCTTCATTGATGCGCGGATTGGTGGGCGACGAAAAACGGGGCCTCAAGTTAATTTTGTTGATTCCGCAGTGAAGAATAGGACTCAGGATGAGCTACGGCGTAGACGAAAGTGAAATCAGACCACCGGAGCAACTCCGGTGGCCCACGGACTCCACCGGCGGCCGGAGGCGGCGGCGCCCCGGCGCGCCGCCGGACGGAGCCGCCGCGGCAGAAGCCGCGGTGCTGGCAGCCAGCAGACCCGCGACCGCGCGGGTCCGGTGAGACATGGGACGCGGCCCTGCCGCGTCCGCTGACCAAGGGCGGCCCCACGCGGGGCCGCGGATTCACTTCACGCGTGGGTAGCACGCCCCCCGCGGTTTCCTTTGCTTGGCCGCTCGGCCGAGCCGAGCCAAGCCGACCCGCCGGTCGAGTCGCACCCAGGCCGGGCTGGACCGCCCTGGCCGGGCCGGGTCACGCCCAATCGGGTCGGACCCCGACCAAGGGGGGGTCGGGCCGGGTCGGTCCGAGCCCAGACCCCCCGTTTCCAGACCTTTTCGGTCTTTTGATCATAACTTGAGCTATGTGCCTCTGAATGACGCGCCGTCAGCGGCGATGCGATCCTTGGATCGAGACGGTCGTTTCAGTATACTACACCCAAGGTTTCAGAATACTTTGGGTTCGGCCGGGTTGGTTCGTACACGAAACCAACCGGGCCCTCGGAGTGTAAATGCTGACGTCTGATTGACGTGTCGTCGACTTTGTTGTTTTCCTCTAAGTGAGACGGATCTTTTGGCTTACTTCGCCCGAGGTTTGGACACAGGCGGAGTACTGTCGGGTTGTTTTTTCCTTAAAAAACCAACCGGGCCCTTAGGATGAAAAAGCCAATAACTCTCATACTGGGCGTCCGATTGACGCGTCGTCTGCGACGTTGAGTTCCTGTTGACGATACGTAACTTTTGGATACATAAACTCTGGACTATGTGTCATTTGATGTATCAGCCTCTCAGCTCGTGGAGCGGACCCTCCCGAATGAGCTTGCTGTGTGCGGGAACCCTAGAGCTGGCTGCGACTACTACTGTGACGACGATGACTGTATAGGGATCCTCAGTGGATTCGACAGCGACGACTACAGCACTCAGCAATCCTTTGTGGGTCAGTGCTACAGATCCTATGTGGTTCTGATCCTGTGTGGGTCAGCGCTCAGTGGTCCTGTGTGGGTCAGCGCCTACAGATCCTGTGTGGGTCCGATCTTGTGTGGGTCTTTGCGGGGGTTAGTTACCTATCAATTCTTTGTGGGTCAGATCCTTTATGGGTCATTGCGGGGGTTAGTTACCTATCGATCCTTTGTGGGTCAGATCCTTTGTGGGTCATTTCGGGGGTTAGAACCTATCGATCCTTTGTGGGTCCGACAACTTAGATGAATCAGTGGCGATACCTGATCATATCTATCGTCATACAAGAAGTACCTGTGTGAGATGAATCCTATTTTACTTTCCTTTGTGGATTGTGTCGTGCTATCCTATTTGGATTTACATTTTTCTTTCCTGTGTGGACTGGGTTGTACTTGAGCTCAGATGTTGGAGTCGAGTGAGAATTGATGACTTAGGTATATGTATGGGCATATACCTAAGCAGTGTCGGATGTTACTTCATGATTGTATATTTCCTTTGTGGTTATACTTTGTGGATTCTGGGAGACCTTCGGGGGTCTCAGGGTCCCTACTGAGTAGCTTATACTCACCCCTGCACGGGCTAGGCCCGCACTACGTTGTGTTGGTTGCAGATGACGGACAGAGCTGATCGTGGTGGAGGCTTGCGGAGCAGGACGGTACCTGGAGGTGGACCACTGGGCGGGATGTACTCGGAGCAGTCAGCTGGACCCGAGGAGCAGTGGAGGCTTTCTGTACCCACCCTTCAGGTGGGATTTCTAGTGGACAGCTCGATGTTGCGGCTTTACTTTTCAGTTGTTGTTTTCCCTTTCCTGTTGTACCTTAATTTCAGTTTGGGTTTGTATACTGGCCCACTTACCTTTCCACACTTACTTTAGTACTTAGCTTTTATTTTCAGCACAGCTTATTTCAGTTTTTACTTAGTGTTTACTTCTTCTGCCTTCTTGCTCTGTGGTGTTTGTTGTTTACTTTACAAAGGCAATGCCTTCCCTTTTTCTGGGATTTACGCCTTGGTGCTAGTCTCCATCCCCTGGCCTATGGAAGGCGGGCTTGGGGTAGTCACGGCATGGGCCCTGAGGATGGGTCGTGACAAGTCATCATCAAACAATTGCTGGGGAATAATCATTCTAGTGTGCTTCTCCCAAATAAACCACTAACTACCCAGGATCGCATGTTCTCAATCAATAAATAGAAAACGGGGAAATCATTTCATTTCAAATCAATTATCATTCATAATTCAATTTTACAATTTTCATTTTCAAAAAACCAATTCACTTTCAAATCTAAATCATGGGTTTTTTATAAATTCATACCTTCTAAATACAAAACCAATCATAGGTTTTCAACAATTCAATTTAATCTTTTTTCTAAAATCAATTCTCAAATATTCTCATCAATTCCATCAATTTCAAAATATGATCAAAATTCTAATTCCATTGGAATTGGGGGTTTTCCAAAAATTACATGCCAATTCATATTCCAATTCCACTTCATCTCAAATTTGGTTTTCATAAATCAATTTAAAGTGATTTAAATCAAATCAAGAAAATAAAGGTTTAATTATATGGTGAAACTCAAATGAAACCATCAAACTTTAATCACATAATCAAAATTCACAACACTCGTAATGAGATCCACCAAAAAAATGGCAACAGAGATCAAGAAACCAAACTTGGAATCAAGATTAAATTCAACAAAGTTTAGATCCATCAATAACATGATTATCTAACAATGTCTAAGGAGAGAAAGAGAGCGGGATAAGACACATGAGAGAATAAGAACTTACCCATAGGAGACTAAATGTGATCCTCCATGCTTAGATCCACCAAGTAATGGGTTTAGTGGAGCCAAAATTACCACTAGAGAGCCTCCAAGGAAGAGGAAACCAATTTAGGTCGAGATGGGATCGATCAGGGGCTTAAACAGAGGTTCAGGAATTTTTTCAACAATTTTTGGAATTCAATTATCACGCATGAATGGTTATCTAGGCAGGTCCACATGGTTAGATAAACTATGTTCACCCTAAAATGAATTTCATGGTTTCTACTATGTGAGAATGTGTTTTGTAAAACTGTGCGCCGGCTGTGAAAACCCCCATTGTCCAAGGTTACACAATTTTCACTGGGGACGCATGTGGTTTGGGAAAACCATGCACCAACCATGCACATCCCAAAGAGCCTCCAAAAAATTCCAAATTCCACCCGAATCAACCTTATACAATCCCCAATCAAAGAATGATCAAAAAATGGTTAAGGGATACCTGAAAACCAGTAACAAAATGTTACAATGTTAAGACCCTAGAATGGTGAATGGTTAAATTACTAAATGGTATGACTTGTGTAAATAAGGTAAACCTTTCTATTCCAGAGCCTATCAGATTATAAATCCATAGTTAAGAATGCATGTCCTGGAGTAGTGATTGGGATGGGTGACCTCCTGGGAAATTTCTCAAGGTGTGTGTGAGTGAGGAAAAAGCACGCATAAAAAAAGTGTTGGCATGTGGGGAAAATTATTATTCATATGGTCTATTCAGGCATGTGGGTGAGCCCTAATTAGGGGACCACGTTTCTGCGGGGCAACTAGTGGTACTTGGAAATCCAGGACCCAACGGCTATGTTAATGTAATGTGTTTGTGCTATCAGTGGGGCCCAGTTGTTACATCGGTATTAGAGGAGGAAACTAGCCTTAAGTGTAATGGCACTACCTGGGTTGAAATGTAGGGTCCACAATGAGTACATTATTCTCTAAAGAGGGTGAATGTAGCACCCTAGAATAATAAAGGGTTAAATGACTAAATGATATAACTCATGTCAACAAGGTACACATTTCTTTTTCGGATCCTAACTAATTATAAAACCTCCTGAAAAGTTTCTCAGGGTGTGGGTGAGTGAGGAAAAAGCACACTGAAATAACAAGTGTTTCCTATAGGGATAGTCATTAGTCAGATGATCCGTTCTGGCATGTGGGTGTTCTCCAGGTAGGTGACCAAGTGTATGTGTGGAAACTAGAATTTCTTGGTAGTTCGAGACCTGATATTCATGTTAATATGGGGTGGTGGGGTGTTTTGGTGTTAATAGGGACCAGTTGTTACATGATGAAATATATTAGGATTTGTTGGTGAGTTCTCAACGATCACTATAACATGTGTGGAAATGTGGATGGAACTTTGATTAATTAGGGGATAATAATACCTGATTGGGGATTTCAAAATTAATCAAGAGGACTCAATGAAACACCATGAACATATGAAGGATAGTTGACCAACATGAGATTTCAATTAGGTATAACCTCACTATCACCATATGGACAATGGAGAGAGAAGAATCAATAGATAAATCTCTCTCTTACCAGATTGTATAAGAAGAATTGGTAATAATTTAAAAAACCATGATAGCACTACACTAGGTCTATTGAATCTCACTCTGATCTCCCTTTCTCAACTATTTTAAAATAAATCATTCAAATTTTTTCCTGGTTTCAATTTCTTAAAATCAAATCAAGTCAATTTTCCAAAACAAACCAAAAGTGAAAAACTATTTTTTGTGCACTCCTCTTTCGGATACTACCAAGGGTTAACCACTAGACTATACTTAGGTAATAAAAAATTTGTCTCTCCATGCCCTATTATAGGTGTGAATTAAACTTTGTGTCATTTTTGAGGATGTAGTGCCTTAGAAAATAAAAAAAATTGAATAAACCGCAAATCAATTTATCCTCTAATTACTTTTTCCCCTAAAATTGAACGAACACTAACCAAATTAAGGGAAATTAATTTACAAGAATACTTTATGGAAATAAACCTTTTATATTCAAGTGACACTATCAACCTGATAAAATGGATAACAATCCCAACCAAACCCTTCGAGATATTTTCACATCCCAATTTACTAATCCTCAAAACCAGCTAACTATTCTTGCAACACAGAATGATTTTAAATTGAATGTTAATATTATTCTTGATCTCCCAAAATTTCATGGTCTTTCATAATAATACCCAAATTAGCATATTTAATAATTAGGTTATGTATGCTCAAGCTTCAGGTCAAGAGTAGAACTTGAAGACCAGTGGAGGGAATTCCCATTCTCACTTAAAGGAGCGGCTAAGGAATGGTTGTAAAATTTTCAACCAGGGGAGGTTAGTTATTGGGAAGATCTCAAAATATAATTCATTCATAGATTCTTCCCCACATCTTAGATCATAGAAATCTGAAAGTATATTATTTCATACATCAATCCATCAAAGATATTCTCTATGACTAGTGGGAACACTTCAAGAAACTAGGTGCAAGCTTCCACAACAAGAAATGAAGGAGCACTAATTCCTTGTGTTATTCTACCAATTAATTATCAATAATATCTGAAATATTCTATACACCTCATCTAGAGGATACATGATTGAAAAATCACAAAAAACTAAAGTTCTAATTGAAAATATTGTACAGATCTCACATTAATTTAGGACAAGAAGTATAGGCATGAGGTAAATCCAGAAGGTATGAACATTTGATTTATCTACATTAATTGAAACCAATGTTGACAATCGCATTAGGTTAGTGCGAAAAATGTCCATGAAACAAGAAACTGTGAAATAAGATTCGTCTTAGGTATGTTGTATATATCCTTTGCATAAACATTTTACTAACCAATGTATACAAGTTTAGGAGAAAAAAAGTTCCATTAGAGGATTTCAAGTGAGTTAATTTCAAAAAAACCAACCATGGAAATGTAAAGCCTAGACCCAATATGGATTCTACTAGAATAAACCTATTCCCTTATATCAAAACTAATACCCATCACAACCTCCATTCTAACAGGATCAACACCAGAACCCACTGCCATTTCAACAACTATTGAAGTATACCTACCAGCAACAACTCTTTCAACCACCCACTTTTTAGAAAAATAGTTACGAGTATCCTTCAACCAGTGCACTAAAAATTTAAGAGCATCAAATGAGGTTTAAATTTTCAAGACTAGAAGATAAGATGGATAATATAACATAACAATTTAAAAGTTTTATGGAATTTCTGACTAAAAAAACTAGAAATATACTAGCCCAAATAGCTCCAAAACCCATGGAAAGCATAAGAATGATTATAATAAGAAGTGTAAAAGTGATATAGCCACCAGAAAATTGAAAGGATTCTAATTTAGAATAGAATTATAAAATTCAACCAGAAGAGAAAACGAATCTAGAAGAATAAAGGGTGGGTTTTAGTAAGGAGATACTAGAGACACTCGTACAAAAGAAACAACAGGTTAAGTAGAATATTTGGGCATAATTCCCTTCTATGTTAATTATATTGATGAATTTTGAAGAAGATCAGCTTCAAAAATATATTCAAGTGACCTTCCAAAAATTCAAGATCGATATCCTTTTCTTAGAATAAATTTGAAAATTTCCAAATCCTACAAAATTTTTGAAGGTATTATGCTCCAAAAGAAGGTGAATATATGGAAATGATAATATAATCATGGAAAGAAGCATCTTAGCACTGATCACACCACTGATACCACAAAAATCTTAATATCTAGGTAAATTATTTATTCCATACACTAATAGATATTTAAATTTTACTAAAGCCTTATGTGATATGGATTCTTTGATACTTATCTTTCTTCACTCTGTATTGACATATTTATAGATTGGAAAATTGAAACCCACCAGAGTGTTGGTCTAGCTCATAGATAGATCAACCATTTTTCAGTAGGGGTTTTTGAAGATGTACTTATGAAAGTGAAAGGTCTACTTTTCCTAGTTGAATTCTATGTACTGAACATTGAATAAAATAAGATTTCATCACACCCACTCATCATTCTAGGGAAACCATTCATAAATACATAAAAAACAATCATCAATGTGCATGAAGGAACTATTTTAATAGATCCTGGAGATAGTCAATTTCATTTCAACATACTTGACTCCATGAAGCTTTCATCAAGAAGTAATTCACTAAATGAAATATTCCACAAAGAAGATACATTACCAAATGAATAATCAGGTATTTTTTAAAAATTATTAGCCTTATAATATCATTTTCTCAACAAAAATACTATAAAACAAGTAATTTCCCAAAGTTTCAGAAATTTTGATTTTATGATTGATGAAGCGATAACATATGAATTTTTTAATGGTTTATTAAAAGATTATGAAGAATAAAAATTAAGATCAGATGATTATATTAAAATGTGTAAAATTAAAAAATATTATAATAAAAAATATTATAATAGATCTCCAGAAGGAACTATATGAAAAGAAGAACTGGATGAGATGTAATCAATTTGTTTTGTTGTACAAGTCAAATTCCACAAGGATAAAGAAATTTTCATTAAAAATGTAGAGGTATGTGGAGGATATTCTCATACCAAAGAGAATAATATATCATGAGAACAAGGTAAATATGTACTAAATATATTTCAAAATATACCCATTTTATTTTATAGAGTGGGTATGAAAAGAAAATATAAGGTTATTTTGGTCAAGAAAACTAAGGGGAGATATTCCACTGTAAGGGAAGAGAAGAATGATCCAAGGAGACCACAAAACCTTAAGAAAATTGAGGTTTAGGTTTCAACAAAACATTAATAAATATCTAGATAGATCAAGAACCAACCTGGAGGATAAAAATTTCAAGGTTTTTGCTAGTGTTGTGGTAAACATGGACACAAGGCTTATTCTTACTGGTTTAACATGTCTTTACGATGAAATATTCAAGAAACAAGCGGGGTTTTAATGAGGTATTCATGGAAAAATTGGAAAGTGAGGTTCTATATTCTATGAAAAGGATGAGGTTTATGAAGAAAGTTAATGGAAATGATGTCCACAAAGAGTACCTAGTAGTTTCAACACATCAATTGTAATTGGATAAACAATTAGAGTAAACTAAATAAATTTCTAAAAACCATGGAAAGAAAATGGATTTATAAGGATAAGAAACCATACTCACTATAAATGCGAATAGGTTAAATAAGTACCATGGTCACTTACCTCAAGAACTAGTGGGGGAGATTTCAATATTAACTTGATTATCAATGAGTACCCACCAAGTTATACCTTTCCTTTATACTTGATTAAATATGGTGATTCCATTTTTTATTTACTTGTACAATAAATTTGAAATAATTGTGGACATTCCATAAATTAATTGTGGGATAGGTAATATCGTAGTTTAGGGTTTATTTAAAAAAATTATTTTTTTAATCAAGCCAACGATGTTAAAAAAATCACTTCTAGGAGGCAGTTGGTATTTTTTCCCTAGTATACTCTTCCCCTAAGTCCTATTTGAGCATGATTTAACAGGTATGAACTATCATTTTTTTATTCTTTTTTTTGGTCTAAAATGAATTCAATGAAAGTCTAGAGAAACTATATAGTATTCTTGTCATAAAAGTGTAACTCATGCTATGTAAATAATAATTTGTGATGTGGTATGATGTAGAATAGATATATGGAATGAAAATTCACACTATCAAATATATTCACATCATGAAAATACTATATAACATAACTGAAGTAATATTCCCACCAAAACTTGACTGAATCATCATTTCTAAGGGGAGTTTTCTTTTACATTCATTATCTTTTTAACTCCCTATATTTTTGTTTGAAAATATACTTTTTATATTTAAAAAGAAAATTTCATGCTCATGGTTAGATTTCTTTCTTTAATTAACTAGTCTAGGATACATGAATTTCTTAAGAATATCATGATTACATATTTCAGGTTTTTAAGTTAATGGAATTGAATAAGTCAAATAGGGAATTGACTAATTATGTTAAATCATATATATTGAATTGATGACTCATGGTTTCATAGAATTAGTTTATTTTGGTAAATGAAATTTCCCTACCATTTTCATACTTTGAATTTATTAACTTTATGTGGATTGATTTTTTATCTTGATCATATTTATTGAGTGATATTGGGGCATGTCACCTACTATAACTTTCATTGGAACTTTTCAAATCTATGACTATGAAAACCCACATTTAATAAGATTGAATAAATTTTTATTATTTAGACCTTATCCTTGATACCAAATTTCAAATCAATCCTTGTGTAGCTATAGAATCCATGAATGAACTCTCTATGAATAATACACATTAAAATCCATTTATATTCATTCCTACCCTACTTTATTTATATTTCATGATATGTTAAAGTTTAAGTATTGGGGTGTGGAATGTATTAGATAAAGGGATGTATTATATTGAAAATGTGTTTTGGTGATATTTTGGATATTGAGGTAGGATCATGTTATATCCATTGTACTTATTGTTTTCCCTTCTTAAAAAAATAAAAAATAAATGGGTTGTGTTTTGGGAAGATCAAAAATCATTATTGTTAGACTGATGATCTTTTAATCATATATGGTTAGGCAGTGGATGTGAGATTCCATCCAATAATAATTTTCAAAAAATTAAAACAAAAATCAAGAAGGTTCAATTATTTCATTATAATTACATTGATCATGAACTTACTTTGAGTTCTGGGAAATATGAGTTTGTGTTTTTCAGGAGAAGTTTTCATTGCACTTTACATTATATATCATATGGTATGACTTACAGATAACCCTATTTTTTTAGCCTTATATTTTTGAAAATAAATCCCTACCAATATTAATCCTTAGAGTCATAAAAACCTTTATTGTAAATCCATCATGATTTTATGTTAATTTTTTCTTTATAAAGTGGAGAATTTAGATCCTTTGCAATACTATGGAAGATGAGCATGTACTCAGATAATAGTATAACTATACTTGAATTATTATGATGAGTGATGAGAGGAAAAAATCCATTGTGAAGTAAATCATGATTTAGCATGTTTTATAATAATGATTTATGATATATGAAAGAATGAAAGGAGTGGATTAACCATTTTTCAATAGAAAAGAGTAAAATATTTGGTTTTATTAGTTTCTTTGAAAATTGTGAAGTTTAATTGATTTTTGATGTGTAAATTTAAAGGTTAATCCCACATTGATAATTTATTGATTTAATTGATTTGGAATTTGAATATTGGTAACATAGAGTTATTATTTATTTATTTATTTTGAGATTACATGCTTGAAAAAAAAAGAAATTTCTAAGTGTGGGGGAATTGATAGAGGAATATTTTTCATGATTATTTTAATATAAAACATATTTTTTAGGAAATTTAAATGATTAAAATTGTTGATATTTAATTATTTTTTTGTTTTATGGTAGAATACAATGTTTGATAGAAAATGAACATTAAACTGATGAATCCAACATTTAAATGATGTCCTGTGATAAAGGATAAATCAAGACTAAAGCCTAGAGCTCAAAACAGAATAATTAAGCTAAAATGGAGTGAAATCGTCTAGAAAACCCCAATTCACATTCTTAATGTCATTTAAAACATAAACCATGAAGGAATTTAGAGTTTGGATTCAAGGAGTAAAGAAAAAGAAGTACCTGGTAGCATGATGTCATAAGTCATGGTGTGACACTTATAGTCATGTCGTGACACATGTGGTACACACCCAGAAAACATTCAGGATGTGAAAAAATCCATTAAATTTTCTTCCGCGCATATTTCACATCATGAAAACACTCCTCAAGATGTGAAATTCCCTGATGGACCCAGAAATTTTAGAATTTGATGAGAATTAATGTAGTCACCACTCATTTATGACCCATAATTCCAATTCAACCCTGAAGAATGACCCAAAATTGATATATGAATGCATTTATGATTAATTAAATCCATAATGAGATTGAACTAGGCCTATAAATACACTTTCTAGAGGATAATTCAAGCATTAACTCAATAAGGGAAACCATTGGATGAGCAAACCCTTTTGTTGTGTTTATTTTATACTTTCTTTTCCTTTTTTATTTTCTTTCATTCTTGTGACGTCTACCCTCTCTTAAATCAACTCAAATAACCTATCCATATAGGGGTAGTTTTTTCAGTGATTGAGAAAGGGGGAGTCCAGACCGATTGTGCTTTGTTCGAGTTTTTGTGCCTAAATGAATAAAATAAATTATTTCCCCTTCTTTATGGAATAAATTTTCTATTTCAGTTTTTAATACCAAATGATATTTTGTTACAGTTAGATTCAGTTTATTTCAATTACCTCAGTCGATGATCCATATATCCTTCCATCTACTTCCTTTTTGTATATAATGGAACAAATTAGGATTTGGTGGTGAGTGATCTATGATCACCAACACCTATGTGGAATTGTGGATAGAACTTTGATTAATTATGGAATGACAATACCAAATTGGGAATTTCTTAAATAATCAAGGGGACCCACTAAACACCATGCACATAGGAAGTATAGTATACCAACTTCAGATTTCAATTAGGGATAACCTCACTATCACCATTTGGAAAAGGGGGAGAGATGAATCAATAGATAAATCTCTCTCTTACTAGTCAATAGAATAATAATTGGTAATAATTTAAAACCATATTATAATTTTACTAGTTCTATCCAAACTTGCTCCAATCACCCTTTCTCAACTATTTTAAAATCAATCATTCAAATTGTATCCTACTTTTAATTTCTAAAAATCAAATCAAGTTATTTTTCCCAAATAAACTAAAATTTAAAAATTGTTTTGTGTTAAATCCTCTTTGAGTGTCTACCTAGGGTTAACCATTAGACTATACTTAGGTAATAAAAAATCGTTTTGTCTCGCCCCATGAATGGTGTGATCATAAGCCTTTCTATAAGTGATAATTAAATGAGGATCTCGATCTGAAACAATACTTCAAATCACCCCTCGAAAACATGCACTCTCCCAAACATATAAGTTACTCAACTCGTTAATGGTGATGGTCTCTTAAATCGGTAAGAAATCAACTAGCTTTTTCAACCGGTCCACCATCAATCATATCGTTTCACTCTTCAAAGGAGTGCTAGGTAAACCAACCACGAAAACAATGGTAATATCATCCCTCTTCCATTATAGAATGGGTAATGGATGTAAAAGACCAATAGGCCGTTAATTCTTGGCCTTCACCAGTTGAAAAGTGTAGCATCGCGTCACAAAAACTATGATCTCCTTCTTCAATCCTAACCACTAATACTATCTATGAATATCATGGTACATTTTGGTCAAACCAAGGTGCACCATACATTTTGAATCACGAAACTCACACATCATCTCCTATCAAATACCTGTAGGCACATAAATGTGGCAATAAATATGGATAAACTCATCACCATAAATGGTCTGGTCAAGAGGTAGCTCCCCACTAACAAATTTTCCCATCAACACCAAGAAATATAGATCAGTATACTACAACATCTTAAGATAGTTTAGAAGAAAGGGTGTGATAGATAAATATGGGAGTGTCATTATTTCTTACTCCTCCTAAGCACCTATATGTATCTCAGTGAATAATGTCCTCATATTCCATTTGGAACTAGACTCCTGAATCACATGGGTTTGTGTATTTTGAATCAGATAATCCGTAATAATATTTCCTTTCCCCTATGTATATACTATCTCGAAATCAAAAGATTTCATGAATTCAACCCATCACCGATGTCAGATATTTATATCACATTGAGAATATATATATTTAAGGCTCATATGATTAGTATAAAAAAATGCTTTATAACACCCTGTGATTTTTTGAACTATTTTTTAAAATAAATTTAATCTCATTGATATTTTTCATTACATGAAAAACTTATTTTCTATTTTTTTACATTGAACTTAGCTTGCATTACATGAAACAAAAAGTTTAAATGAAACGTGACAAACTATTAAAATATTATTATGATAGTTGTCATATAGCCATTAGAATGGAAGGTATGAATAGGATTAACTAAATTATGAAAATATATGGTTTAAACATGTATATAAAATTAATTCTTAGGTTACCAATTAATTATAAATGAAAATAAAACACATTTTAAAATAAAGAAATTCTTTTTCTCAAAAAACTATTTTTATACACACAAATATGTTTTAACTAAATAAATTAAAAAATTAAATATTGGTAAATTATTTTAACGTAATTTATATATTATATATTCATTAAAAAATTTAACATTCATCTTATGTGTTTTCTAGACAAGATATAAGGATAAATAGAATTTAATGCTTAAAAATGTACATTTTTTTAAATGGTTTTTTCGCCTTTTTATGAAAATAATTTAAAACTTATTTTTTACACTTTTATAAAATGTATTTGAAAAAATAAATTTTTTTTAAATTATCATGTAAAAATTATCTTAGGTTTAATTTTTTATAATTTCCTGAGAAGATAAACTTTTTTATTAATAGTGAAAAATACTGATTTTTATAAAGAATTGTCATTTCTTTTAAAGATATTAAAAACTTAAAAATTGTTTTAATATGGTATTAAAAGTAAATTTAGTTCAATTATATATCTATTAATTCAATATAGGTAATTTTAATCATTTTATATTTAATTTTTATATAAAAACATTTTAAACTTTTGAACATTTTCTCTTTGAAAAATCGATTTCTCGTCGCATCTACAGGTTTAATTTTAAATTAAATTTTCCCAATTATATTAATGAAATTTAGAAAAATTGATTGTATATATTTAATTATAATAATATATATTATATAATAAGGTCAAATTAATTTTTTACCATAATTAATAGTGAAAACAGTAAAAACTTATTTACCGTGGTTAGGTGAAAATGGGGTTTTGGGGGGTTAAACATGAATGATAAGGAGTAAAATGACCAATAAACTTTTCAACACCCATTTTATATCTATATTTTGACCAAATATCTTATATATTTTATAATTTCTAATTTTATCTTTTTGGAATATGAAAAACATGGGTACACCTTTTTCTTTTTAAAAATTACAAGTGTGTCACTCACCTCACTTATAAAAGCTACCCCCTCTCCTCTACTCTTCACACTTTAGAAACTAACTGATTCAGATAATAACTTAGAAAATCAATTCCTTACTTACCTAATATCATCCTAAAAACCATATTTTTTTCATAAATCCATCCTAATAATATTTTTGGTGCAAACCAAAAGTAGTTGTCCGAAGAAGAGATAACCCCCCTAACCGAGCATTTTATTTTATTTCTTCCTCCACCTCCTTAAATTATTGTTAAAACATGATGATATAATAATATAATTATATTACATATAGTTATATGTTATTATGTTAATTAAATAACCTAAATCCTTCTCCACTTCCATCAAATGGGTTATGAAATTATCATTCATGTGTACAGAGAACTACTGCCTCACAAACTGATGTTATTAATTTTCCATCACCAAATATAAAGGATTGATATAATGATGGTTTTATTTTTTATATTATATATATATATATATATATATATTATTCTATAATTATGATATCACATCTTCCTTCTTACATTCCATTCTTTGGTAATACGATAACGTTGTTCGTGTGTACGGCGGACTACTGCCTCGCGAAGCGATGTGATTTGTTATTCATGTATTATTTACATTGAAGGTAATAAATATATGATTAAAAAAATATTATATATATATGAAATAAAAAAATGTTTTGTAAATTTAATATATTATTTAACTTTATTTCTTTCAATTTTTCAAGAAAATGGAAACAGCGTTCATGCATATGTGCGGTCTACCGTCTCCATGAGCAGTGTACTTCATTTTCTATCTATAAATTTTATGTATTACTCTTAATAAATATATACTTAATATATAATAAATTTATATAATGGTTAATATTATTTATATTATTTAACCATGATCAAATTATTAAGACTGAAAATAACAAATCAAAACATACGCAAAAAACAAAACAATTTTTTGCCCGAAACGTGACTTTAACATGAAATTGTTAATAAAATAATAATAAAATAGTATAAGTATATCATATATGGTATGATATATATGAATATGGTTCTTTAATATATTTAAAATAAACTTATATCTATTATAAATGAGGTTAAAACGTTTATGAACGATGTCAACACTTAAGGTAAGGGATTTTCGTCTCACTTTTATTTTTCTGTAAGACACAAGTCATATTCACCATGTTTTTATTTTATGTGATGTATATATTTTCCATGAATTAATTTTATGATTATTATACTTATATTTTTTGGTATTTACGTATCCATTTTAGTATCTATCTTTCATGGGCTTTACGATTCAAATGTTACCAAAGCAGTAAGGGATTTTTATCTCAATTTGGATTCCTTGAGGCATATCTTATATTATACACATGTCTTATTTTATGAGGTGTATATATATCCCCTTTGATATTTAATATCATAAATTTATTTATTTTCATGATATTATAAGTTTCATTCAATTTTATTCCTTCCTAGGGCTTACAATTCAATGTTACCAAAGTGGTAAATATTTTATGTTACAATCTCAATGTTTATTGGGATTATTTATGATTATGTTTCTAATGATAAAATATTATTATTCATCAATCAATAAGCTCATTAATTTTATTATAAATTGGTTATGTTATGATAATACATGTTTTCGCATTATTTCCCTCTCTTTATGTACTCCATAAATCAAAATAACGTTTTTAAGAAAAACATATTTATTTTTATCTTCGATCAAAAACCCATTTTTCTTCTAAAACTAGGTTTTCTAAAATTGTTTTCAAAAATGTTCTTAAAATTATCAAATTGATTTATTAAACACATTTTTACCAATGTTTTATTTTTTTAAAGAAAATTTAAAATTAATATTCATGTCATTTTCCAAACAATTATCATTTGTATTTTACCAAAAATATGAAAGGAATATTCATTTTAATGTGTACAGCATGAACAGAATTCTCTAATGTCATGGACACTAATTTATTTGAAGATTCCTTTAAAATCTTCCAAGTTTATTTTCAAATAAAATGACTTCTAAAAAAAATATGTTTTTAAAAGTGTTTTTCAAATTGGAAAGGATATTTTCCTCAATAAATGTTTTAAATGATCATTCAAACTAATTTTCCATATAATATGACATTCATTGATGTTAGAAATTCCTTAATGGGTACATTATCCAAGCATATCATTCTTCTTTTTTCTATGAATAGTTTTTTATTATATTATGATGTTTATGAAATCTTCTTCTCTTCCACAGGTTACACCATGAGGAAAATATTGTGAAACCCACTTCTTTTTAAATTTTATACTATGATGAAATGATAAAATGATTATGAAATCTATCTCTTTTACAAAATTTATGATATGAGGAAATGTTTATGAAACTCATTTCATTTCATTGGTTATGATATGATTAATATTTTATAATCTTATGTCCTACATATGTATTATTTTCATTATGTGATGTATGGGACCTATATCTCTCTATAATGAATTGAGTAAATATTTATATCTCATGAGATTTATGGGACTAGAATAAGGTATGAAACTAGTTTAGTAAAGAAATGTTTTTGCTATGATGGTCCTCAGAGTGAACCTTGACTATTATGATTGTTTTTGGAGTGAACAAATTTCGCTATTATGACCTTAGCAGTGATCCTTGAATATTATGGAAATTATTTTCAATTCTTATGTGTATATCAAAATTCTATGTCTTAGGCTAATGTTATTCTCTTATGGTTCATGTTATTTGATTTCCTTATGATTCGTGTCTTATGAACTGCCAAAATTTGTTAAATGGCTCTAGATTTTTATATTTTATATGTGGATTATAGTTTTCATTTGTTATGTTAACATTCTCATGAAAATATAATCACATTATGTTTACGTATTTTTCCTTGTTTACCCTTACTAAAAATTTGATCTCACCCTTTCTTATGTTTCTTTTCCCCAGGTTATGAAGAAAGGTTTTATTTAGGGTATGTCTATAAAGAGTACTAAATGGGAAGTTCTTTTTGGGAAACATTGAATACATTTCACTAAATAATAATATTGTATACCTTGTATCAAAAGGCACTAAACCATTATGATCTTCAAGTGTGTGTTTCTATGATGTAATTATTATTCATCTAAAAAGATGTAATATTTATGTAAGAGAATCATGGGTCATTACAATTATTATTAGTGGATAGGTTTAGTTAACCTTTGAAAACTATGATGATAAAACTTTAGTGAGAAATTTAAGAATATGTCTGAGTATAAGTCTAAGGATAAGTCAAAGTATAGAAAAATGTACTAGAATTTTGGTAAAGGAGAGAGTCAATGGTTTCCAAGAAATTACATTCATGTATGGATGCTACAAGTGGATGTGGCTCTAGAACAGAGGTACCTATGTGTAATAACTCCTAAAAGGGAACATTGAACTAGACTTGATTTTCACCTGGTATATGAAAATGGGCCTTTTTACACATTTGGTTTGACACTCCTAGGGGATAAGCTTTGGAAATTCGCAAACTCTTTATAAACCATCATAATGGATTTAAATAGATGATTACTATGAATGGACTAGTATAAACCTAAGGTGTCATTGATTAAAAAGAAGTTTTCATGACTTATATATCTTATAAGTCATTTTTTTAGGATTATGTGGTTCCCTATTAACATTATTATTGTACACACTGTGATTTTTTGTTTTTCCATTGGCGAGAACCAGATGTAATTGGATCAAAGTTGAACGTGATAGAAAATTTATTTATGAGAAACCAAATGGGATGACAATTTGAGTGAAGGATATTATGATTATTCATAATTAGTTATCAGGATATATGATTAAAAATTTACACCTTAACCAACTCTCGGACTCACCAAAGAAGACAAGGATAGAGTTTGTTGAGAGTTTAGGTGGTGGAGACCATGGAGGAAAGAAGATTTATTTTCTAATGTGTCAACAATTTGGGAATAAGCACCCAAGTGGATGTATTAAAGGAACATGAATATATTTTTAGAGTGGAAAGGAAGGACTCAAAGAAAGTAATTGTAAGGGAAAATGAAAAGTTCTATTAATGCAATGGATGAGAATAATGTTGTCCCTATGATATCTTCGATGGTTAAATGTTTCAAATATAGAAATTATGGGCAATATGAAAATAGATTTCATAAGGGGAAAGATCATGAAGAGAATCAGAAAGATTGTATGATTAATGGTTATATTATTGATGGTTAAGAGGCTATAAATGATATATGAAAGAAAAGAAGTGTTAAGGAATAAGATGACAAAGTCTGGTTAATGGTTTAAGAATGGTGTGGAATTATTAGATTGCTTATGTGTTTGAATTCAAGAATTATGTTATATTAATCATAAAATATATAAAGGATGTTCATTATAAGTTTTTTTTTGAGTATTTTGAAAAATGTGTTAAATTTTACTGATTACCTAGAAAAGTGATTTAATGGTAAGGTGACATTTTATGGAAAAAACATGTAATTAAGGGAAGATAACCCTTAATATTTTACTTATATTGAGATAATGATGTTGGGATAAATAGATGCTAGATATTAATAAATAAAATTATATAGTATTGATGACCTTGTAACAGATTAATTATTTGTGGAAAAATTGGTTTATGTTATCATTTATGAAGTTTGCAACATTTTTGGATTTAAATAATATATCTAATAATTTGTGTTTTATATAAGGAATTAAAAAGCATGTATATTTTCAATAAGGTTTTATAGTAATTAATATTATTACCATGTTTCAAGAGAATACATGATGAAGGAATTCACAGGTTTATATGTGACAATTAAGAGCTACTTCATGTTGTTTGGGGGATTAATAATAAGTTCATTTTTGGGAATTTAGTGACCTTATTTCTAAAGTTTTTATTTTAATATTTTTTAAGGTTTATAAGTTTAACCATTTATGACATGGTTTAAGTTGAAATTTAGATGAGGTTTTATAGATTAATTTATTACTTCACCAATAGATATTTGTCCATATTAGATAAATAGTGCTAACCATTTTGTTATAGCTAGAGATAAAAGGAATGAATTATCGTTATATTATGGAGCTTGTGATCTATAGTACTTTAGGTATAAAAAATTCATCTTCATTTCTTGGAGAAAGATATGAAATGGAAATTGGTCAAAGCACAACCAAATAATGAAATTTTTCTTACAATACAAAGGAAAGCTAATCCTTAGGTATATTAGTCCCTTTGAAATTATTGATCATATTAGGAAGGTATTCTATTGATTGGAACTTTCATCGAACCTATCTTAGGTTTAAGATGTTTTCCGTGTATCTCTCATAAGAAATTATATACCTGATCCATCATATGTAGTGAACTCAAAGGCCATGCCACTAGAGCATGATATTTCTTATGAGGAAGGATAAGTAGAGATTTTGGATCAAGTAGATAAATTTATATGAAACAATGCCACCAACCTGCTCAATGTTTTGTAGTGAAACCACTAGTTCGAGGAAGCTATGTGGTAACCTGGGGACGTAATGAGGCATAAGTATACTCATTTTTTTGGTATCAAAGTGATGAATTTCAAGGGAGAAACTCATTTTAATGGAGGAAGAATATAACCCCTGGTATTTTGGGAAATATTTTTTATAATAAATTTAATCTTTTTTATATTTTATCATTAAATGTAACACCGAGTTTAGCTAGTGTTACATGTAACTTTGAGTTT
The DNA here is from genome assembly GCA_963277665.1 of Viscum album. NCBI lineage: Eukaryota > Viridiplantae > Streptophyta > Magnoliopsida > Santalales > Viscaceae > Viscum > Viscum album. Next base: position 909,878,205 of record OY728162.1, on the reverse strand, counting down.
AGCTTTTGTTATAGGCAGCATTCGGTTTAAACAAAATGTGACATACTATTAAAATGTTATTATGATTTTTATTTCCAATCTATTGGAATGGAGGGTATGAATAGGATCAAATAAATTATGAAAATATTTCATCTACACATGTATATAAAATTAATTCTTGGGATACCAATTAATTAGAAATGAAAAATAAAAACCTTTTTAAAATAAAGAAAATCTTTTTCTGAAAAACTATTTTTATACACACAAACATGTTTTACATCATTAAATTAAAAAAAATTAATGAATTATTTTATTGAAATTTATATATTATATATTCGATCAAAATTTTATTATTTATATTATTTGTTTTCTAGATAAGAGATAATAATAAATCCAATGTTATGCTTAAAATTTGTATTTTCTAGAAAGTCATATTATCACCTTTTTGTGCACTTATTTTAAAACTAATTTTTGAAACTTTTAGAGAAAAAAAAAAGAAAAAAAATAATTTTTAAAATCATCATGTCAAAAATATGTTTGGGTGAATTTTTGAGAATTTTTCGAGAAGATAAATGTTTTAGTGAATAGTGAAAAATACTGGTTTTTATTAAGAATTTTCATTTATTTTAAAGTTTTTAAAAACATAAAATTTGTTTTAAGATGATTTTAAAAGAAAAATTAGTTCAATAATATATCTATTAATCCAATTTCTTCCATTGTAATCATTTTCATATTTAATTTTTATATAAAATTTTTGAAAACTTTTGAACATTTTCTCTTTGAAAACCTTCTTTCTCGTCACGTCTGCGGGTTTAATTTTAAATTAAATTTTGAAACTAACGTGAATGTAAATTGGAAAAATGGATTAAATATTTATAATCATAATAATATATATTATATTATAATTTAATATTAATTTTTTAACATAATGAATAGTGAGATAGGTAAAAAAGTATTTACCATGGATAAGGTAAAAATGGGTTTAGTAGGGGTTAAACCTGAAAGATAAGGGGTAAAATGAAATTGTACAAAACATGATATATATATATCCATATTTTAACCTAATATGTTCTAGGTTCAATAATGGACCATTTTTATCCTTATTTTATGTGAAAAATGTTTGTACACCTTTTTCTTTTCAAAAATTACAAGTGTGTCACTCACCTCACTTATAAAAGGCTACCACCACTCCTTTTCTATTTACACTTTAAAAACCCATTTATTTGGATAATTAAAACCAAAATAACTTACTTAATTCCCTTATATAATCTTTTAATACTTATTTTTATCATAAATCCTACCTAAGAATCCTTTTGGTGCAAACCAAAAGAAGTTGTCTGAAGAAGAGGTGACTCCCCTAACCGATCATTTTATTTTATTTATCCCTCCTCCTAATTAAATTATTATTAATAAATGATGATATAATAATAATATTTTCTTAAATATACTGATATATTATTATGTTAATTTAATAAACTAAATATTTCTCCTATTAAATCAAATGGGTTATGAAATCATCATTCGTGTGTATGGCGAACTACTGCCTCACGAACTGATGTTATTTGTTTTTCATCACCACATATCATAGATAGATATAATGATGGACTTATTATTTATTTAGGATATTTATTTTTATATTATTCTTCTAGAATAATTATATCACATGTTCCTTCTTACTTTCCATTCTGTGATAATACGATAATGTCATTCATGTGTATGGCGGACTATCGCCTCTCAAAGCGATGTAATTCGTTCTTCACGTGCGCTTTACATGGAAGGTTATAAGGATATGTTTAAATAAAGATATTATATATATATATATATATATTAAATAAAAATGGTTCTATAATTTTAATTTATTATTTAACTTTATTCATTTCAATCCATTGAGAAAATGGAAACAACCTCCATGCGTACGTACGACCTACCATCTCCATGAATGATGTGTTTCATTTTCTATGTCTAAATTTTATGTGTTACTATAAATAAATATACACTAAATATATATGAAATTTATATTATGGTTTAAATTATGTATATTATTAAACCATTATCAAAGTAAGAGGATCGAAAATAAAAAATCAAAACATATAAGAAAAACAAAGTAGTTATTACCTGAAACGTGACTTTAACATGAAATTGTTAATAAATGGGTAATAAAGGGTATAATTATTGTAACGACCCAAAGTTTCATTAATGTAAATCCCTCTTGATCTAATTAAATGTATCTTTATGTAAAATGTTTATATAAAATGTCAACTTCTTTGATTTTATGTTAAGAATTTTAACTGTTGCTTTTATAGCCATTGAACAGTGATCACATGATTAGTATAAATATAGGGCTTTAACAAACCCAATTTACTCAGACAAAGGAAGCGATGGCCTCATCCAGTAGAATTGATCCATACGAAGCCCATTTTTCAGATCTCGGAAAAGAGGTGTCATCTTTGGGCTTCGCTCTTGACCAAGCCCAAGCTGAGCTTCATCATGTCAAGCTCAAACAGGACCATCTATGGGAAAAGTGGAAGTTGATAGAGATTACCACTCGAGCGATGTTATCCGAGCCACCCCAAGAGTCTATCACCATCGCACACCTTAACCTTAGGTCTTATGCAGCTGTTTTAAGGGGTTATGTAACATATTTCTAGTACTATGTTCATGTACATTATTTTTGTATATAATAATGAATATACTTTCTTGTCATTATTGATACATTGTAAATAGTTTTTAAAGTACAAATAGTGTTTTTTGTTACTATTTAATTAAGAATTCTATTTTATTAAATTAAGGGATTTTTTAATTAAATATTATTTTAATAAAATATTATTATTATTATTAAATTAATTTTTATTAAATATAAATGATCTTATAATTTTATGAATGCAATTGTAATTTTTATTAAGGTTTGAAAGCCATTTTTGTCAAAACCCATGAATTTTTGATAAATGTTGGTTTTTATTTTAAAAGTTAAAATTAAAATTATTTAGAAAATTATTTAGATAAAATAAATGTTATTTCTGGAATCGGGACGTCGAAATTATCCAACGGTGAATTTTTCATAATTTTCTGAGACAATCAAATTTTTGGGTGAAAATTAAATATCGTTTAAATATATAATGTGTTTTATGACATCATAATGACCCAATAGTGATGTAATAAAATACTATAATCTTTATTTTTGGCTAATATATGTTTTACCATTAAAATAATGTGATTTTGGGTATGTTTGACTTATTTTACAAAGCATTAATGGACCCCTCAAGACTTATTAAACATCTTGTCTTTTTAAATTATTTTCCATGGGAGTGTGACTCACCTCCACATAAGCAACCCCATTATTTTAAGAAGTTCGTACTTTGGCCTTAAAAAATATTTTTTTCCTCTTCCCTTTTCCAAAAACCATGGGTTGATTTGTGGTTTGGATTAGTTTAATGTAAGGGGTCCCAAACCTAAATAATAAATAATTCACTCACCTTTCCTATATAAACCCACCCAATATCCCACTTCTTCCTCACTAAAAGCCTTTTGAGTTCATCAAACCTTTTCCCTACTCTCTCTATAATCCTCCCAAGGTGCCCCAAGCTCCCAAGAATCCTCTCTCAAGCCTCTCTCAAGCCTTTGGAAGCACACTTCCAAGTAAGGGTTTTTTCTTCCTTTCTTATTTTTGTCCAATATTCTTTAAGTTGTTATTCCCCTTTTAATTTCAATTATAAATGTTATGGTATGGTTTCACACCTTCCCCATACTTCCCTCTTTATGTTTGAATGATTGCAGACCCCTTTCTCTCTGATTAAATACCTCCCATGTACACCCATTACTATGCCGAAATTCTGAAAGGAATTTTCCTCTCCTCATTTACATTCAAGCAATTATTTTGTATCATGAATCTAAATTCCATTATAATTGTTTGGAAATGTATATATATGACCCCATTACTATCTATTTCATGTAAATATGATGAGACGCCCCTTTCTCTCTCATCAACCATTTTTATGAATTCTTATGTCACGCCGTTACGTTGCCAAAATTGCACCGATTTTCTAAGTCAATGTCTGTGTAGTGAATACCATGCCCATTTCTCCATCAAGGGTATTCGCCTTTATGCACATTTACTTATTGATTATAAAGTTCTGTGTATGAATTTTACATTCTTTTATCATTGAATAAATGATTATGTTTAATGAATCCATGTTTTATGATCCATGTGGCACACTTATGCATGAAATGAAATGTTTAAGAAGGGTGCGCCCTTAAAGCGCTCCAATGAATTGGGTAAAGTATAGTATCATGATATGTCATGTAAAATGAGTGTTGACTCATTCTAATTCAATTGAAACGAGGGTTTACTCATGCTCCGTGTTCAATGATAATTTACTCATGCTCCATGTTCAATGAGCCTTGGCTCATGCTAATTCCATGTTAAGTGTTCTTGCCACATTTCCATGTTATGATTATCATGCTTTATCATGCCTTTATGTTCATGTTTCTCTTGTGATCTATTGATATTCCTATTTTATAACATGTATTTTACTCCTCATGTATTCCATGTTTATTCCCTTACTGGGCTTTATAGCTCACCCTTTTTCTTATGCATGTCCTCGGGTTATCCCATGCAATGCTAAGTATGAGGGAATGTAGTGGTCATGTAAAGGAAGTTTTCTATAAAGATGTTATACTTAATGTTTTAAGTTGTTATGTAATGATCCTAAGTCCCAAAGACACTAGACCTCTCAATATTCTATGTTGTATCAAGTGAATAGTTTATATAATAAATCATGTTTAAGTTTGTAATAAAAGCAGGGTTGTCATAGTTGGTATCAGAGGATAGGTTTAGTTATTTTTGGGATTCGGATTAGAAAATCCCAGTAAAGCCTTAGAGACAAGACTAAGTATAATAAAAACATCCCTAAGTTTTGGTAAATACTGAGTGAGTGGTTTATCAAGCAAATACATACCTGTCTAGATATGAGAAGGTAGAGGCGGCTCTAGCACAGATGTATCCTAGGGGTAAAACCCAAAAACACCGCATTGAGCTAAACTCGGACGGGAACTAGGGCACAACAATGGGACTTGATGCACTCTTGTTTACGACACTCCCAGGGGATATGTTTTGATAAATTCACAAGCTTAGTATGAACCATTATTTAGGGAATAAAAAAAATTCCACTAATAATATATAAAAGTAAATCATCAAAAGCCTATATTGAAGCCTATAGACTCATGAGTTATGGAAATAAAAGTTTATTTATAAGTCATCAACTTTTTTTTTGGATTACCCTTTATGTGTTACCCCCTAACTTTACTTTTATTCCAGCCAATGTCCGATAATAGGAGGAATCGGGCTAACAACCGATGTGAAGATCAGTGTGATGACTGTACTAATGAGATTCCCAATCCAATGGGAGAGGGAATCTCAAACTTTTTCATGCTTCTCTCTCAACTAAATAAAGATTTGAATAGAAAAATGGGTCAAGAGGAACGTCCAAACCCCCCTAAAAAGGAACAAGTCGCTATCGAGAGCTTCATGAGACAAAGGCCTCCTACTTTTAGTGGATCATCTGATCCCACGGTTGTTGAAAAATGGATCAAATCCATTAAAAAGATCTTCTCCATCCTTCAATGTTCTGAACAAGAGAAGGTTCTCCTGGAGGCTTATCATATGGAGGGTGAAGCTAATCAATGGTGGACGTTGATCAAAAATATAAAGCTTGAGGAGGAGATCGAGGCATTGTAATGGAAGGATTTCTGGAAGATGTTTTTTGATAAATATTTTCTGCGCACCCTCCGGCTTAAGATGGAAAGGGACTTATTTTCCCTAAAGAAAAAAGAAGAATAATTTGTTGGAGCATACGAGGAAAACTTCACAAGGATTGCATGATATGATTCCGGCTTTTTCGTTACCCCCGAATGAAAGGTTGACCACTTCTTTAGTGGGCTTAAGCCTAGGCTACGGAAAGCATTAGTGATCCGTGATTTCGACAACTACGAGGAAATTGTCTGATGTGCCCTCAAGGTCGAAATGGAGATCGAGGAATCATAGGGGTATCATGAGGACAAGAAGAGTAAGGTGGAATTCAATGCTAGTGGTCCGATAGATAAATCCAACGGTGATAAGAAGATCCAGCACCCCACTTTCCAAAAGTGCGGAAAGAAACACCTGGGAAATTGCCTCAAGGGGACGAGGAAATGCTTTAGGTGTGGAAGAGAAGGGCACCTAGTTGTTAACTATTGGAAAGAAAGACCCGCAGCTGCGATAGAGGAGAGGAATGCTCCGTTCAAACCACAACGCATTGTTCATTGCTAAAACTATAAAGAACTGGGGCATCTTGCAAATCAGTTCCCTAATCCAAAGGTTTTTAGAGGCAACCAACAACCTCCAAGGTAGCAAGGAAGAGTTTTTGCCATTACTTCTGCCGAAGTGAACCCCAACAACAAAGTGGTGACAGGTACGCTAGTCATTCATTCAATAATAGAGAACGTACTTTTTGATTCAGGTTCTACGCATTCTTTTATATCTCGAAAGTTTAGTAGAACAATCCCAGCACCACCACAAATCATGGAAGTGAAGATGTCGGTGAGTATGGAAAATGGGGAAATCATTGCATCCCATGAATATAACTCCTCCCCTGTCATAATCTGTGGATTGAATTTCCTGGATAACCTCGTCATACTCCCTCTAGTGGAATTTGATGCAATTCTTGGTATGGATTGGCTTTCCTTATATAGAGCCAACATAAATTGTCGGGAGAGGGAAATCACACTCCATATGGAGAATCGACCCCCGATTCTTTACAAGTGTAAGGAGGAGGATGAATATTCTTTAGCTCCATCATCTAAAGCATGGATATTATTTCCCTATGAGAATGCATATCTAGCTCAGATGATTGAGTCCAAGGAAACAACCATCCTTGAATACATGCCTATTGTGAGGGAATTCGCTGAAGTGTTTCCCGAGGAACTGCCTGGTCTTCCTCCTAAAAGAGATGTTGAATTCTCAATTGAACTTATACCATGGGCGCTACTAATATCCAAGACTCCATATAGAATGGTTGTCATGGATCTTGAAGATATGAAGAAACAACTACAGGAGAATCTGGATAAAGGGTTTATACGCCCAAGTGCTTCACCATGGGGTGCATCAGTTCTCTTCGTCAAGAAGAAGGATTTCTCAATGCGGCTTTGCATCGATTATCGTGAACTTAACAAAATTATGATAAAGAACAATTATCCTCTGCCACAGATCGATGACTTGTTTGATCAGCTGCGTGGAGCACAATACTTATCCAAGGTAGATTTTTGGTCGGGATATTATTAAGGGTGAAGAAGGAAGATGCCCCCAAGACTACTTTTCATAAAAGATACGGGCACTATGAATTCATAGTAATTCCTTTCAGACTCACTAATTCTCTAGAAATCGTCATGGACTTGATGAATAGAGTCTTTAGAGATTACCTATACAAATTTTTGGTAGTCTTTATAGATGATATTCTAATATACTCCAAAACCAAGGAGGATCATGAGGAGCATTTAAGAACTGTACTGGAGACTTTGCACAAGGAGAATCTCTATGCAAAGTATAGAAAGTGTGAGTTCTGGTTGAAGGAGGTCTCATTCTTAGGTCATATCATCACAAGCAATGGGATATCTGTGGATCCCTCCAAAATAGATGCAATTGAGGGATGGTCGAGGCCAACATCGGTAACGGATATCCGTAGCTTCTTAGGGTTAGTTGGATATTATCGACAATTTGTGAGAAATTTCTCACGATTGTCCAACCCTCTTACCAAGATAAATCAAAAGGGAGTAAAGTTTTATTGTAATGATGAATGCGAAGAAAGATTCAAGGAGTTGAAAAGGAGGCTTATCACTGCGCCCGTGCTCACTTTACCCACAAGTGGGGAAATTTTTTTGGTATTCAGTGATGCTTTAAAGAAGGGATTAGGTTGTGTGCTGATGAAGAATGATAAAGTGATATCCTATGCCTCAATATAGTTGAAAATCCATGAGCGAAACTATCCAATGCATGATTTGGAGTTGGTGGCGATGATCTTTGCCTTGAAAATCTGGCGACATTATCTCTATGGGGAGAAATATGAGATATATACTGACCACATGAGTCTTAAATATATATTCACACAGAAAGAGCTTAATATGCGCTAGAGAAGATGGATAGAGCTCATCAAGTATTATGATTGTTTAATACATTACCACCCTGGGAAAGCGAACAAGGTGGTAGATGCCCTAAGTAGAAAGGACCCAGCGATTATATCAATAATGAGAATTGAGAAGGATCCAATATTCATAGACTTGATGAAAATAGACATGGGAATTATAAATAAGGGAACAGCATCAATCCTTTCACAAATGATTGCTCAACCATATCTTTTGGAAAAGTTAAAGGATGCTCAAAAGGATGATGTAGGAATTCAGGAAAAAGTGGAAGCTATCAAAAAAGGGAAATCCTCGGAGTTTAATGTTAATGAAGAATGAATTGTGTGATTTGGGAAAAGAATATGTGTTCCATCAAGTCCGGAGATAAAGAAGGAACTTTTGGATGATGCACATAGTTCAAATTTCTCTATTCACCCAGGGAGCACAAAGATGTATCGAGATCTCCGAGAAAACTTTTAGTGGGATAATATGAATAAGGAGATCGCTGAATATACATCAAAGTGCCTGGTGTGCCAGAAAGTGAAGGAAGAGAGGCAGAAGTATAAGGGGATGATGAAACCATTGCCCATACTAGAATGGAAATGGGAGAACATCACCATGGACTTTGTCACTGGACTTCTGAGGACATCCAAAGGAAACAATGCAATCTGTGTTGTTGTGGATCGTATTATAAAGACTGCACACTTCATTGCTATTCGGGAGGATTTCTCTTTGGATCAACTGGCACGGATATATATCAGAGAAGTGGTAAGGCTTCATGGAGTGACACTATCTATTGTGTCTGACCGAGATCCAAGATTCACCTCTAAGTTTTGGAAGAGTCTTCAAAATGCTTTGGATACTGAACTGAACTTCAGTACGGCCTATCATCCTCAAACTGATGGACAATCCGAGCAGACTATCCAAACACTTGAGAATATGTTGAGAGCGTTCTCAATGGACTTTAAAGGGGGATGGGATCAACATCTTCCTCTGGTTGAGTTCTCTTATAATAATAGTTTCCACTCAAGCATCCAAATGGAACCATATTAAGCCCTTTATGCGAAAAGGTGTAGAACACCGGCATGTTGGGATGAGGTTGGTGAACGTAAGCTGCTTGGACCAGAAATGGTCGAGGAAATGGTGGAGAAGGTGAAAACCATTCAATAGCATATCAAGGAATCCCAGAGTCGATAGAGGAGTTATGCAGATAATCGTCGATGAGACCTTGAGTTTAAAGTTGGAGACATGGTTTTCTATGCATATCTCCGTGGAAGAAGGTCATGAGGTTTGGAAAGAAAGGGAAGTTAAGTCCAAGGTACATCATCCCCTTCAAGATTCTTGATCGTGTTGGGGCTGTGGCCTATCGACTAGCACTTCCACCTACCATGGCCAAAGTACATGATGTCTTTCATGTATCCCTCTTAAGGAAGTACATACCGGACCATTCACATGTACTCTCTTATAAGGTGGTACAGTTGGAGAATGATCTCTCTTATGAGGAGCAACCAGTGAAAATCTTAGATCATAGAGAAAAAGTTCTACGAAATAAGACAATTCCCCTCATCAAGGTGTTGTAGCGAAACCACAAGTTTGAAGAAGCGACTTGGGAATCAGAGGAAATGATGAAGCTGAGTTACCCACATCTGTTTTAGTGTGGGAAAAGGAAATTTCAAGGGCGAAATTTCTTAAGGGGGGAATATTGTAACGACCGAAAGTTTCATTAATGGAAAACCCTCTTGGTCTAATTAAATGTCTCTTTATGTAAAATGTTTATATAAAATGTCAACTTATTTGGTTTTATGTTAAGAATTTTGACCGTTGCTTTTATAGTCGTTGAACAGTGATCACATGATTAGTATAAATATAGGGCTTTAACAAACCCAATTTACTCAGACAAAGGAAGAGATGGCCTCATCCAGTAGAATTGCTCCATACGAAGCCCATTTGTCAGAGCTCGGAAAATAGGTGGCATATTTGGGCTTTGTTTTTGACCAATCCCAAGCTGAGCTTCATCATGTCAAGCTCAAATGGGACCGTCTATGGTAAAAGTGGAAGTTGATAGAGATTACCACTCGAGCAATGTTATCCGAGCCACCCCAAGAGTCTTTCACCATTGCAAACCTTACCCTTAGGTCTTATGTGTCTGTTTTAAGGGGTTATGTAACAAATATCTAGTACTATGCTCATGTACATTATTTTTTTATATAATAATGAATATACTTTCTTGTCATTATTGATACATTGTAAATAGTTTTTAAAGTAAAAATAGTGTTTTTAGTTACTATTTAATTAAGAATTCTATTTTATTAAATTAAGGGATTTTTGAATTAAATAATATTTTAATAAAATATTATTATTATTAAATTAATTTTTATTAAATATAAATGATCTTATAATTTTATGAATGCAATTGTAATTTTTATTAAGGTTTGAAAGCCATTTTTGTCAAAACCCGTGAATTTTCGATAAATGTCAGTTTTTATTTTAAAATTAAAAATTAACATATTTAGAAAATTATTTATATAAAATAAATGTTATTTATAGAATCAGGATGTCGAAATTATCCAACGGTGAATTTTTCATAATTTTCTGAGACAGTCAAATTTTTGGGTAAAAATTAAATATTGTTTAAATATATAATATGTTTTATGACATCATAATGACCCAATAGTGATGCAATAAAATACTATAAGATTTTTGTTCGGCAAATATATGTTTTACCATTAAAATAATGTGATTTTGGGTTTGTTTGACTTATTTTACAAAGCATTAATGGACCCCTCAAGACTTATTAAACATCTTGTCTTTTTAAATTATTTTCCATGGGAGTGTGACTCACCTCCACATAAGCAGCCCATTATTTTAAGAAGTTTGTACTTTGGCCTTATAAAATATTTTTTTCCTATTACCTTTTCTAAAAACCATGGGAAAAAACCATGAGTTTATTTTTCGTTTGGATTAGTTTAATGTAAGGGGTCTCAAACCTAAATAATAAAGAATTCACTCACCTTTCCTATATAAACCCACCCAATATCCCACTTCCTCCTCACTCAAAGCCTTTGGAGTTCATCCAACATCTGCCCTACTCTCTCTAGAATCCTCCCAAGGTGCCCCAAGCTCCCAAGAAGCCTCTCTCAAGCCTTTGGAAGCACAATTCCAAGTAAGGGTTTTTTCTTCCTTTCTCATTTTTGTCCAATATTCTTTAAGTTGTTATACCCCTTTTAATTTCAATTATAAATGTTGGTGTATGGTTTAAAACCTCCCCCATACTTCCCTATTTATGTTTTAATGATTGGATACCCCTTTATCTCTCATTAAATTCCTACCATGTACACCTGTTACTATGCCGAAATTTCGAAAGGAATTTCCCTCTCCTCATTTACATTCAAGAAATTATTTTGTATCGTGAATCTAAATTCCATTACAATTGTTTGTACATGTATATATATGACCCCATTACTGTCCATTTCATGTAAATATGATGAGACACCCCTTTCTCTCTCATAAACCATTCTTATGAATTCTTATGTCACGCCGTTACGCTGCTGAAATTGCACCGATTTTCTAAGCCAATGCCTTTGTGTAGTGAATACCATACCCATTTCTCCATCAAGGGTATTCACCTTTATGCACATTTACTTATTGATTATAAAGTTTAATGTATTAATTAAACATTCCTTTATCATGGAATAAATTATTATGTTTAATGAATCCATGTTTTATGATCCATGTGGCACACTTATGCATGAAATGAAATGTTTAAGAAGGGTGCACCCTTATAGCACTCCAATGCATTGGGTAAAGTATAGTATCATGATACGTCATGTGAAATGAGTTTTGAATCATTCTAATTCAAGTGAAATGAGGGTTTACTCGTGCTTCATGTGCAATGAGAATTTACTCATGCTCCATGTGTAATGAGCCTTGGCTCATGCTAATTCCATGTTAAGTGTTGTTGCCACATTTCCATGTTATGATTACCATGCTTTATCATGCCTTTATGTTCATGTTTCTCTTGTACTCTATTGATATGCCTATTGTCTAACATGTATTGTACTCCTCATATATTCCATGTTTATTCCCTTACTGGTCCTTATAGCTCACCCCTTTTCTTATGCATGTCCTCAGGTTATCCCATGAAATGCTAAGTACGAGGTAATGTAGTGGTCATGTAAAGGAAGTTTTCAATAAAGATGTTTTAATTCATGTTTTAAGTTGTTATGTAATGATCCTAATCCCCAAAGACACTATACCTCTCGATCTTCCATGTTGTATCAAGTGAATAGTTTATGTAATAAATCATGTTTAAGTTTGTAATAAAAGCAGGGTTGTCATAATTATACCATATATGGTATTATATATATGAATATGGTTATTTAATAGATATATAATAAACTTATATCTATTATTCAGGAGGGTCTAAGGTGTACGAATGAAGTCGGTACTTAAGATAAGGGATTTTTGTCTCACATTTATTTCTCTAGGAGACACATTCTATATCCACCTCGTGCTTATTTTATGTGATGAATTTATTTTCTATGAATTTATTTTTTGATTCTGATACTTAAATTTTTAGTGATTTACATATCCATTTGGGTATCTCTCTTTCATAGGTTTTATGGTTTAAAAGTTACCAAAGTGGTAAAAAACATTTATCTCAATTTTCCTTCTTTGAGGGATATGTTATGTTATGCACCTATATTATTTTATAAGTTGTATATAATTCACCTTTTACATTTAATATAATGAATTTATTTATTCACATGATATTTTAAGTTTCTTTTAATTTCATTCCATTATGGATCTTACAATTTAATGTTACCAAAGTGGTAAAGATTTTATGTTATAATCTCATCATTTATCGGGATTGTTTATGATTATGTTTCCAAGGATAAAATTTTATGATCCATATCTCAAGAAACTCAGGAATTTTATTATCCGATAGTTGTGTCATGAGAATACATTTTTCCCTTCATTGTTCTCTCTTTATGTGATCAAGAGTTCAAATTAATGTTTTTAAGAAAAATCTTCTTTGTTTTTCTCTTTAGTCGAAAACTCGGTTTCCTTATATAACCATGTTTTATAAAAGTCATTTTAAAAATATTTTTAACATTAACAAAATGATTTATTAAATATTTTTTTACCTATTTTTTAATTTTTTTACAAAAAAAAAATTGAAAGTAATATTCATGTCATTTTCTAAATAATGCTCGTTTGGATTTTATCAAAAATATAAAATGAATATTCATTTGAACATATACAGCATGAAAGGAATTCTATAATGTCATGAACACTCGTTTATTTGAATATTCCTCTATAATATTGCAATTTTATTTTCAAATAAAATGATTTTTTTTAGAAAAATATGTTTTAAAAGTGTTTTTCAAAGTGGAAAGGATATTTTCCTCAAGAAATATTTTAAATGATCATTCAAAATAATTTTCCATATAAGATGGAATTTTTTGATGTTAACTATAACTTACTGGGGATATTATCCAGGGATACCATTCTTATTCTTTCATTTAATTGTTTTTATAGTGTAATTATGTTTATGAAACCTATTTCTCTTCCATGTGTTACACCATGAGGAAATGATTATGAAGCCCACTTCTTTTAATGGGTTATACTATGATTAAATGATTAAATGATTATAAAACCTATCTCTTTTCCATAGAATATGATATAAGGAAATTTTTATGAAAATCATTTTATTTCATGGATTATGATATGATGAATTTTTTATGATATTATGGAATACATATGTATGATTTTCATTATGTGACGGGTGGGACCTATATCTCCCTCCAATGCTATAGGTAAATATTTATATCCCATGAGATAGACAAGACTAAAATAGAAAGTTAACCCAATTCAGTAAGGGACTTCTTCTACTATAATGGTCTTGGGAGTGAACCTTTACTACTATGATGGTTTTAGGAGTGAACCAATTCCAATATGATGGCCTTGGTAGTTATCCTTGAATACTATGGAAATGATTTTATTTGCTTATGTTTATGCCATAATTTTATTTCATATGTTAATTTTATGATCTCATGATTCATGTTATTTGATTTTCTTATGATTCATGTCTTATAAACTACAAATATTTATTCCATGACTCAAATTGTTTATCTTTGGTATGGTTTTCATGTGTTATGATCACGTTCTAATACCCTTATACTCACGTTATGTTTATATATTTTCTCTTATTTCCCCTTACTGAGCATCTGATCTCACGCTTTCTTATGTTTCTTTTCCCCAGGTTATGAAGAAATGTTTTAAGTAGCATATGTCCATGAAGAGTACTAAATGGAAGATCTTTTTGAGAAACATTAAAGATAATTTACTAAATAAGATGATTGTGTACCTAGTCTCCAAAGGCATTAAACCATTAGGATCCTTAGGATTTTGCTTGTGTAATGTAATGAATATTCATCTAAAAAAATGTAATATTTATATATGATAAGACTGGGTCATTATAGTTGTTATTATAGGATAGATTTAGTTAACCTTTGGAAACCAGAATGAGAAAATTTTAATGATAACTTTAAGGATATGTCTAAGTATAATTCGAAGTATGATTTAAAATATAGGAAAATGTCCTGGAATTTTGGTAAAGGATAAAGTGAGTGGTGTCTATGTAATTATATCTATTTCTGGATACTACAAGTGGATTTGGATCTCACAAAAAGGTACCTAGGGGTAATAACTCTAAAAAATAAGTATTGAGTTGGACTCAATCAAAACTTGGTGCATGGTAATAGGCCTTTCTATATACCTATTTTGACACTCTCAGGGGATATACTTTGTAAATTCACAAACTATTTATGAACCATCATGAAGGATTTAAATATATGATGACTATGAATGTCCTAGATAAATATAAGGTGTTATAGATTAAAAAAAGGTGTGATGGATTATACATACTATAATTTATTTATCATGATTGTGTGGTTGCCCACTATGATTATTGTTTCTCACGCTATTCTTTTTGGTTTTAGTTAATGGTGGGAACCAGAAGGAAATGGATCAACATTGAATGTGATTGACAATTTTCTAATAAGAAACCAAATGGAATTAAAACTGAAGTGAAGGATATTTTTATTATGCCTAATCAGTTATCAGGTTATACGATTAAAAATTTTCACCTTAACGAACTCCCAGACTCACCAAATAGGAGAAGGATAGAGTTCTTGGAGAGTTTGGGTGGTGGAGACCATGGAGAAAAGAAGATTCAGTTTCCTATATGTGGATAATGTGGTAAGAAACACCCAAGTGTATATCTTAGAGTAATGGGAAGATGATTTAAGTGTGGAAATGAAGAACACAAATCAAGTAATTTCATAGAAAAAATGAAAATTTCGATTAGTGTAATGGATAAGATTAATGGTCTCCCTATGATATCATTGACAGTTTAATGGTTCAAATGTGTAAAGTATGGGCATTATGAAAATTGATGTCCTAAATGGAAATTTCATGAAGATAATCAGCAAGGTTGTATGAGTAATGATTATATTGATGATGATGAAGATAATAAAAAATAAATATAAAAGGAAAGAATTTTTAAGGAATAATATGTTGAGTCGTGGTTAATGGTTTAATAATGGAGTGGAATGATTGGAGTTTTTATGTGTTTTAATTCAAGAATTATGTTATATGAATCATGAAATATATAAGGGTTTTTAGTATAAGTTTTTTTAAGTATTTTCAAGAATGTTTTGAATGGTACTGATGACCTAGAAAACTGATTTAATGGAAAGGTTGTATTTTATGGAAAAATGAATGATTAAGGGAAGATAACCCTTAATATTTTCTTAATGTTGAGATAATGATGTTGTGATAAATATATTATGGATATGAATAAAGTAAATTGGATAGTATTGATGACCTTGGAACAAATTAATGATTTTTGGAAAAATTGGGTTATGTTATCATTGATGGAGTTTACAACATTTTTGGATTTAAGGAATATATCCAATAATATGTGTCTTATCTAAGGAATGGGGAAGCATGTATGTTTTCAATAAGGTTTTATGGTAATTTAGGTTATTAACATGTTTCAATAGAATACATGATGAAGGTATTCACATGTTTGGTATGTGTCAATTAATATAAACTTTATGTTATTTGGGGGATTGATGATAAGTTCATTTTAGAAATTTAGTGATCTTATTTCTAAAGTTTTGGATTTTAATCTTTTAGAACAGTCATAAGGTTAACCATTTATAAAAAATTTTGAGTTTACATTTAGGTGAGGTTTTATAGATTAATGAATTAATTCACCATAAAAATATTTATCCATATTGGATAACCAGTGCTAGACATTTTGATATAACTAGATAGAAAAGGAATGACTTATCATTCTATTATGGATCTTGCGATCCATTAGTGCCTCAGGTATAAAAAATAAACTTCTTTTATTGGATTAAGATATGAAGTGGAAATTTTTTGAAGAAAATCGAAGGATGAAATTGTGATTATCATAAAAAGTAAGGATAATCCCTAGGTATATCGGTCCCTTTAAAATTCTTGATCATATCGTGTTGGTATCCCATTGATTGGCGGTTCCTTCAAACCTCTCTCAAGTTAAAGATGTGCTCCATGTAACTTTCCTGAGTAAGTACATACATGATCTGTCACATGTACTAAACTCAAAGGTTATTCCACTATAGAATTGTGTTAAGGAACAAATGGTAGAGATTCTATATCAAATATAGAAAGTTATAAAAAACAAGACCACTTACCTGGTCAATGTTTTGTGGTGAAACCACTATTTTGAGTAATCTATGTGGGAATTGTTGGTTTTAGTACCCTAGAACCAACTTCTGTCTACTTTATGATAACCTACACTCTTTTTTTTTTTGAATATTAATAAACTCCTTATCACAACATGATTGTTATTATGTGTAACATAGTATATAATAATGTCCCAAGAGTAGGTGTTGCAATAAAAGGTCAAGGTAGTTCCCCGCTATGATGAGAACCCATAAATTCCATGATAGAGTTATTAAATATATATTCTATAGATGGATGAAATAATTTGAGAGACCCAAATGATACATTCTATTAGGGTTGGAGACTCATAGTAATTTGAGGTGCCTTCTCATGGTGTACTCCCTCAGTAATATCCAGTGTGGGATATTATGAGAGTGAGA
Organism: Viscum album; assembly: GCA_963277665.1. Taxonomy (NCBI): domain Eukaryota; kingdom Viridiplantae; phylum Streptophyta; class Magnoliopsida; order Santalales; family Viscaceae; genus Viscum; species Viscum album. Next base: position 909,860,917 of record OY728162.1, on the reverse strand, counting down.
CTCGCCAATAGGATTTCCACATTTATATGTGTCATCGGATATTCTTATTTTTTGATGTGTGTATTGATCATAGTACTTTAATATTATTAATAATGAGTGTTATAAGTCATGTAATTTGATTTATAGATGAAAACTGTGACAACATATGTTCACGGTGAGTTAGGATTTGTTGGGTGTGTTACGAGTAATATTTCGTTAATGAATAATGTGAGAAAGGATTTTACCTATCTATTCTTTAATAGAAGTTGATATATTAGTCCATTTGATGGAAATGTTATACCTAAATAAATTCATGGTCATGGTGTTCTATAGTAAAAGTCAATTTTTGAAAAATCAAATAAAGATACATCAAGCACATAGGTTGATGGCACCAGCATGCAACCTCCATGATTAGAGATATTTCTATAACGGGATTATATTACACAGTAAGTGTTCTTATGAGGTATTATTTCATTGTGGAATAAAATTATTTCTCTATGGGTTCCTTGGCATGTTTCTAGATACAAACCTTAGACTTTAGGGTGCTTCGCCTAAAACCACTAAGAAAGAGGCATAGAGGGTACACACTAAGTGTATCCAGAATCTCAGTTAAATAATATATTTTATTTATTATTTAACAAGTTGAATAAATATTATTCTCACATGTGGTTTAATAATTATTCATGTTTTCTTGATCACGTATATTATCTCACCAATTATTCGAGAGAATATTATGTGATCAGAATATTTAATAAATATTTATTTTATATTTACTAAATATAATATTTATTTATTTTATTGGTGAATAATGCATGGATATTTATTTATTAAATAAATATTCATTATTCAAGGCCTGATAAATATTATGGAGGAATGGAAGACCAAGTTTAATGGTTTGGTGAGAAATAATATATATTGAATATTATTTGATTAAATAATATTTAATTTAATTTGTGAGTTTAGTGCATGTTAAGAAATAATTATAATAATATTACTATTATTATAGACATGGATTTCTGTACAGATCAAGGACATAATAAAGTGTGCATGTGCATTTATTATTTTCTAAACCTAGTGGTATACAAACCTAATTATATTATTTTATTAATAGAGCCAATTTATTTTGTGTTTTGCACAATGAGATCTAGGGAGAATCCTCTCAAAGCCCTAGAGAGTTCTCTCTCTTAGAATGTTCGCGGGAACGGAGAGAGAACCTCCTCCACCACTACTCTCATGTCCAGAGAGATCGAATAGAAACATTCTTTGAAGTGTATCTTAAGGCAATCAAAAGTGAACAACAAAAGCATTAAGATCTTCCATGCTGTCACTCGTAGATTCCTAAAATGATGTTTGGAGATTCATGGATCACATGTGCATCATCGTTGGATGGAATATACTCTTGATTACTACAACATAATTATGGTGCAATGTAGATATATTTTCATATCTATCAACAAAGAAATAATTTCTCACAAGGTAATTCTTTAATTTCTTAAATTAATTATGAATAATATGTGATGATCATGCACTTTGGTTATGGAATTTATTTGTTTTCTATATTCATTGATTCAATTATTTTGATCACAGAATCCATCATCATGTAAATATTGAATTAATCATTGGTCATGATAAAAAAGAAGAGTTGGGAATTTACCATCTGATGCTTCCATTATGCCCGGAACCTACAAGTCGTATTAGATCGATTGAATAATTATTTATAATTATTTAAATATTATTGATTGATTTACACATTTTTTATTAGTTTTCAATTATAGTTTAATCATTCTTTAATATGGATTGTAAGATATTCCTTCTTCATTTTTTGTTTTATATAAATATAATCAAATAAATTTATTTTATGAATGAAATAAATTCTAAGATCTCATCTAGAGGTTTCAAAGAGTCTAACTAGATAACACAAGAGTACATGTTGTTTAAACTGAAGGTACATGTCATGTACTAGTGTTTAATGCGCCCCGAATTAATTCAAAATTAATTCAAACCATGTGCATCTATTACATGTGGTGAATTTAATTATACACAGCATGTTGATCGGGCCAGCCTCGTTTATAATCATCCAGATTACACACCATGTAACTTTTGTACATGAAGTGTTGTTCTTTAGTCACAGATAGACTATGTATTCTCTTACACAACCTACATAACCAAGGACCATGTAACTCGGAGACTATAGCGACCCTTCTTTTTCTTACATTACTATTATGTCATTTTAATGATAAAAAACATAACATTATAACATAACTAGGATCCAAATGTTTATTTTCTTAGTAAAATTAGAACCATACATAACATTTACAAAATAAAACATAAACATTTATTTAATTCCTTCTTCTCTAGATTCTTATTGGTCCTTATGTTCTCCTTAGTACGAGTAATCACTTGAGGATATACATCAAGAAAGGGGTGAGCTAAAATCCAAATAAGAGGATAGATAAGAACATGAATCAATATGACATGGTCTAATCATAATCAATATCATCATAATATAGGCATAGGATCATAATAATTAGAGGAATCATTAGATAAAGGCATTAAATGTGGAAATGCATAAAAATGAAACATCATGTCATAGTGGTCAACTACCACACATATTTGTGAACAAATATAGCTTCATGTTAATTCATATTTCACTTTTCTCATGAGATACATCACATTAATCAATGCATTGGAGTGCTATACAATTCTGAGCGCACCCATCACATCATAACATTTACTTTGCACAATATAATTTTGGGTGCACTTTTCACATCATAACATTTACATTATCATGAATGACACATAGAACATACATCAATATTGAACATAAAATAATCCATGTAAATAAATGGGTTTCATTTCATAAATAATAAATTCATAAAATTTTGGTTCCCAAATGAAAGAGGGAATAATATACTTGATATATGAATCATCAATCTTGAGTGAAGAAGAAACAATCTCCAGAAGTAAAAGGTGTTTTTTAGAAGAGTTATTTTAGAAAAAACACAAGTAGAAAATATGTATATCCCATAAAATGTAATATAATGATGAAGAAATTATATTTAATTAATACCTATATTGAAAATGGGGTGAAAGAGGGAAAACCCAAAGAAAGAGAGTTGGGTTCGAGAATTCCCCTTACCTTATGTCTGAATACTTTATTAACATTAATATCCTATATAATCACATTATATTCATTAATTAGAAAATAAATAACCTTTTATACATGAATTTGATTCAATATGGTTTTATTGAGTTCATTTATGGGCTTTTTTATGAGTTATAGAGTTTAATTTCATCGTTCAAAAGCATTCGTTTTCATGGTTTCCATGATTGGTTTTCTTGTATACATGAATGGAAGTTCATGTAAAATGTAGATAAATATACATAATTATTATTATATGTTATTAATTATATTAAAAAAATTTAAATGATATTATAAAGAAATTTTTTATTTGGTATGAGGATGAATCGTTAGATAAAAGTTAATGATGATTGTTTTAGGTTAATTTTTGTTGTTTTTTATCATAATGAATTCGTTTTGTTTTATGATTTAGTATTATGTATAAATGTTAATTCAAGAAAATAAAAAGGGTTATAAAATAAAATTTATAATTTTTTTTAATAATTTAATGGTTTTATTAACATCCTTGAAGTAGTTAAAGGAAAATGAAAGTGCATCACCCATGATGTCGGTAAATTGACACATCATGGGCGACGATTTCATTTTTAGTATAAAAGAGAGAGAGGGTGGAGTTTCATGATGGATATTCTATTAACATAATATCATTCCAATTTATCAAAAATATTGGAGTTATCATGTTTTTTGGATAAGATAAGGTGGGTATAAGAGAAGAAAATAAATGAAATTGAAAAAAAATAAATGAAAAATGAGGAGGATTTTACCTCTTGGATTTATCCTCCTTGAGAACCACCTTAGGGAAAAGGTTTTGGTATTTTGATGAGAAAAATATCTCTTGGACATGGGGTAGGGTATTGGTGATATGTTTGGTCATAATTTTGACAAGGATCAAAGTTTGAGAGGTGTGAGGAGAAGAGGGTGTGAGGGGTGGTATTTATATTGGATGAGAGGGGTGTTTTCTCATTATTATATTCATTAGTTTATTATTTTGGCTCAATACTATGAATAGTTTGATAATTATCTTTAAATTTATTAAAATAATGAATGATGGTTCGATATTAAGGTGCTTACATCATCCTTACATCAACAATGACTCAAAAATTCATGTATTTATCATTTATTGAAAATTATCATGTTTTACTATTCATCGAAAATTCAAGTATTTCAGAAAAATATGAAAAATTCACCCTTGAAATTTTTTAACATGTAGAATTAAAAAATGAACTCCATTTTATGAAAATAATTTTATAAATATGAGTAATTTAATTTTTAAATAAAATCATCATTTAATTAGAAAATACGAATTTTAAAATTATAACTGCTTTTATAACACATAGAAAAACTACTTAAGGTCTCATAAAATTATATTAAACTCATAATACATCAAAATATTAATTTATGAATACATTTTATCAAAAAATATTTTAAATTATTAAATTAATCATTAAATTATAATTAAATATTTATGACTTACAAAAATACCAACACTTAATTAATAATTTTTAAAAAATATTTACTTACTTAAACTATGATATAATTATATCATATTTTTACTTATAAGATGACTAAATTTTATTTATAATTTAATGGGTGAGGTTACTATTCATTTAGCCGGTTTACTATTCATAAGGGTCATATTACTATTCCTAAGGTCAAGTTATTATTTCATCGGTATAGGTTCCTTAACTTCTAGAAATACTTCTTATTTCATTAATTATTTGTTTATAAATATTTTATTATGGACTATAAGTGATTTTATGTGATTTATATTATATGAAATTACTATAATAAGGGATAAATTCCATTGATAAAAGTTCGGGTCATTATAGAGACCACACACCGTGTATCCTATGTACATGCTATGTACTCCAATATTTTCCATGGCATGGTTACACACCGAGTCCCTAAGCGTGTGTTGTGGATAGATGGTGGGAAAAATAAATTTTGTGTAAATTGCAATGTACGCACTGTGTACTTTTACCAAATTATGCATAATTAAAAATTAAGTAATTATACTATTCAGACCTTATCAACATGTGTTCCATGTGTTCATTAAGTTGATATTACATGTTATGTGACAAATTTTATATATATAAATATCTAATTAATTTCTTCCTAGTTTTTAGATCTACATATCAAGTATAATTTGTATTACAATTACTACTCTACACGCATTGAAGCATAACACACTATGTAGATACCATGTGCTCCATGTGGTCATTAAATTTATTGTACATGCCATTAAATTATGTGATAAGTTTTTTATACCATATGTCACAAAAGTAAACAGTATACAAGTGTAATACATGTTGGGTAGTTTGGACGAGTACTCACTGTGTTTCCTCCAAGGTACATTTTTCTACACAATTAATTTTAAATAAATTTATTTAATTTTTAAAAAATTATGATGGATAAAAATATAAAGAAAATCAGGATGAGAATTAAGATAAAATAATTGATTAATTAAAGAAGATAATTAATTGATTCAAGAATGGTTTATCTTAAATAAGAATGATTAGAATTGAATGCTAATTTTATTAAATGAGTAATTCGTTGCATGCATGTGGATGATCATGGATCTAGACTGAACCTTTTTATGTGATTGGTTTCATTTAATTTATTATTAAATTAAATTTTTGATATGTGTGTCATTTATCCTCTCATTATGTAAGGGCATGTGTGGCTATGGTTTTTTTATGTAAACCCCTTAACCAATCTATTGGTTACCTCATCTATGTGTGAGTAAAATCAAATGTAATGGATGGAGATCCCATACTAGTGGAGGTGATTCAAGTTTGGAGTTAAGGTGAAACCAATCCAAGAGAGATACATAGGTGGATATGTGGAAATCTGCAATACAAACCATAAATGGTTCAAGGTTTTTTCCCCTAGGTCAACGATCAGTTTTTTATCCGCTGGATAAACTAACTATTGGTAAAATATCTTGATCATACCACTTTATTATTTTATTTTTTTCAAGTTTCAAATTTATTTCATTATGAATATCTTGTCGTGATCATATGAATTATTTAATTAACAAGCATGTAAGATAGAACTATAGTAAATTGACTTATACATAAATATTATTTAAGATCTGGATAATCACTTAAGTAAATCCACTTAATATTAACAAGAATGTAATAAAGATAATAATTGTACATTTATACATAAATATAAAATCCCTCAATTGTATATATCAAGTCGGTACAGCCTTCCACTACTTTAGTTAAAATCTAACCATAGTTCAAAGTTCTTGACTATCCAAAGTTGTGGTGCTTTCAATTATTAGGGAATTCTAACTTGAATTTTTGGGTTGACTTAACTTAGTCCATATCAAGGGTTGACTTCCAAATCAATGTTTGGTGTGACTGAGAGGAAAATGTTGACGAAATACAATTTAAGGATTTTAGTATTGTTGAATCCCCTAAACAGATCAAGGAACTATGGGTTACTACAGTTTTCATTTGGAATGCCTACCTAAAACCCTTCAAATTGCATGATTGGCCAAAGTCAAGGTGATAATAAGGGTAATATAGATCCATTACACTAGAAATTTTAATCAATAGGATATTCCAAATCCAATGGTGAGGGAAATGGGTTTCAATAAAATAGTGGGATATTCCACAATGTACTTTTTTTATTATTTCAAAAAAAAACTTTTAAAAGATAAGTGAGAACCTAAACAACATACCTAATAGATCCTTATACATTATGCATGAATAAAAAAATAACAAAAAATACCTTAATAACTCAAATTGGGGAGGGTTAAGCGAAAAATTGATGAGAAAATCTTATAAGTATGTTGATTAATCTATATGAATTTGTACAGCTGTCCAAGAAACTTTAAAAACACTGAATCTACCACCCAGGCTACATGGAGCCACCACCAAGCCAATAGAACTAGCACAACTCCACATAGGGATAGAGTTACATACCCAAAATAAGAAAATAATCCCCCCCCCTAATTCAATATTAATGTTTTAGAATCTTGTGACTGAAGAAGACTCCAAATGATAGGGAATTTATACCACTCAGGAGTTTCATGAAACAACTCCTCGATTAAGGAAGCCATTATATCCCAAGTTTTAATGAACTCGTTCATAATAATCTTTGATCCATTAAATTCCCAAAGTAAATTGTGTTCTTGAGTATTAATCCATGTCATTTTAATCTTCTTTCCAACTTTCACAACTCTTTCCCTCATCCACATTTGGTCTTCCTTAGAAGCTTTGATAGAAAAATCACCTTCCACTATAGTGCATGAGAAGGATCGTGGGGGGAGGTTTGGAAACCACTGGTTCTTAAAAGGGTCTAGGTGACTCTCCTCTCTCGAGGATTTCATAATTTTTTCCTTTCTTTATTATAGTTCCTTCCAATTTCAATCCATTTATTTCATCCACCGGTGTGGTTTCCATGAAAGCCTCCTGAAGAGGGAGTGTCTCCTGATTTGAGGGAATTTGATTGTGTTCTATACCATATTCAAGACCTTTTGAGGAAATTTGAATAGGTTTCTTAACAATAACATGGGTAACACCTTGTTTAGGTGTTACTACATTCATCCTTACCTCGCTGTCGATTTTTTTATATTTTCTCACTGATCTAGTGACCATGGGTTTTGATAAAATTGAGTAGTCCTTGAGTTGACTTATTTTTTCCCTTGTTGATTGGAAAATATCTAGAATTTTAATTTCCTTTCTTTCTATTCCTCAATCACATCCTGGTATTCAATAATTCTTAGTGGTCATGTTCACAGTCCGAAGATAGAAGGGAGTTAGTATCTTTATTACTCAACTCAGAATTCACCTGATACCTTGACCCATGCTGCTTTCTTTTCCATTTTTGAATAAATGGTTTCCAACCTTTTGTGTATTAATCCTCATATTAATATCCATTCAAAGTATTAAAATGGTTTTTTAGATATATCGATCATTAGGGGACTTGTGGGATGGGAAAACCCTACACCTGAGAATCAGTTTCATTCAAAGCCAAAAATGTCTATAAAATAAGGTTGAAAACTACCTTGGTTCCTGAGGTAGTGCACCCACCAGCGCCCACATTGACCACCTTCCTTTTACCTGCACCTTAAATTTAGGTATAATTAGGAGACGATGAATGATCATTGGTGGTAATATCTACACAAGAACTTGGTCAAACCTCTACCATGGTTTGCATCACTAACTTGGCTCCTTCTAAATCATGCTTCAAACCAACGAAGATGTATTCAACCCTTGGTTCTATAAGATGAGTATTTTCCCCCTTCTAATGAGATTCAATATTAGTGGTTACCTCTTCATCTAACTTACCAACTAAGAGTTCAACAATATCAACAAACACCCCATGATGGTAGGTGGTTGAATCATAACCCATGTGGCTACATGAATAACAGAAATCGACCCATTATTCAAAGAGAATGTGTTGCTTCCAATGTAGCTCCCCTCAATTTCAATTCAAATAAATCATACTGGTTCCTTGGATATATATACTTATACACAAATAAAATGAGATATGGGATGGATTCATGCTTGAGTGTGATTTTCAACACAAAGTAGTCCACCGTATTACCAATCAGCCTAAGAAACTCTAGATTCTAAAATAAAAGAGGCGAACCAGGATAAGAAATCCAAATTAATGTGATGGGAAGATTCTATTTAAGTTGAAACTCAAAATACCAGTGGAAAATAGAGAAGTTAAATCTATAAAAAATGTTCTAAGTGCTCGACTAGGCTTAAATGACATATTCTTCATAAGAAAACCTGATCAAAAAATGACACGAATCCAAAATCCCAAAAATCACCCTATCACGCAAACCCCATGATTCAAAAACAAACATGCTGAAGGATTCCACCGAGGATCAATTCTTGCTGAAACAATCCAAAAATTGAGATTTAATAACGAAGATTCCTTTTTTAGTTCTATGAGTGAAATTAGAATCTTTAGGATCCCATCTTCATGCAATGTAAATTTAGGGCTAACATCAATCTTGGGAAATCTAGGAAAAATATTAGGGTTGGTGATGGGGGTAATGGCCTGAGGAAAGATGTTAAGGGAGACCTAGTGATTCCTCCCCCCCCCACCGGAGGGGGTATCCATGTTGCCTACTCCATTGGCATAGGAACCCTAGTGAGCCACGATGAGCGGTGATTCATAAAATGTGGATTACAAGGTACACTTTTTCACTAAAATTATACCTATTAGGTTCTATAAAATAGTAGTATATTAATAAATATAATATTTAATTTTTTGTTTAAATTTTATCAGAAAAAGTACTAAAACTCTAGTCATCTTATTTTTAGAAATAGTAATAAAATAAATTCAAACATATCACTATGATCTATACTTGAGAATGACAACCTTCTAACTAGCACAAATTTCCAAGAATGGAAAAGGAACTTATTCTTTATCCAAATCTATAAAAGGAAATTTTATGTTTTGGATGAACCTATTCCTGATGCACTTAGAAATGAGGCTAGTGAAGAATAGTCGTATCTCTATGAGAAAAATTTGAACGTTTCTACATACATTCAGTGTTTTATGATATCATCTGTGACCAATGAGCTTATGAATAAACATGAGGACATGGATGTGCATATCATGATGTCTCGCCTTTAGAAAATCTATCAATATAAGGTGAGATAAGAGAGATGTGATATATTTAATGCTTTGTTTACAAATAATCTTAGAGATTCGATGCCATTTGGGCCTCATGTAGTCAATCTTATTGGCTACATTTATTTCTTAGACATCTTAGTGATTAAATTTTCATATGAGTTTCACACAAATCTCATAATCTCCTCACTACCAAATTCCTTATCTAGTTTTATTTTTAATTATAATATGATAAATAATGAGAAGAGTTTTTCATAACTTCTTACTCTGATTCACCAAGTGGATAAGGACATGGGGAGTAATAAACACATAGTCCTTATAGTGAATAAGAAAAGGAATAACAAGTTGAATGAGAGAAATACTCCTAACAAGTATAAAGATGCCAAGAACCATCCTTCCAATAAGAGGAAGATCCAAAGTCAAGGAAAGGTAAAGGAGGCGGTATATTTTTCATGTGGTGAGAAAGGCCACTAGAAGAGGAAAACATCCAGAAGAAATGGGAAGCTAAAGGTTCATTCATTATCAAGTGTAATATTGTAATATATACACATTGGGTATTATATATAGTTTTTGGTGCTCACATCTATATCCAAATATTGAAAACAAATATATTCCAAAATATTGCTAGAGGGGAGGTGGATTTGTGAGCTATCAGTGATGTGAGAATGGCTTCACTAGACATTGGTGACTACCACCTTTCGTTGCCAATAGAAAAGATATTGGTTTTAAGAAATTGTTATTATGTAACAATTGTTACCAAGAACATAACGTTTTCATCATACCTAGATATAGATCATTTTATTTTTAAATTTTGAAAAAAAAATTGTTTCTTTTATAAATAAAACATATTTTATGGTATAGAGTATTTAAATAATGATATTTATGTATTAAATTATGAAAACCAGGTATTATAAATAGATAATGAATCATGTTCACATGACTCATATAACACCCAGCTATAGCACCACCATCTTGGTCATGTAAATGAGAAGTGTTTGGTAAATATATGTCAAGATGGTTATTTAAAATCTTTTGAGCTAAAACCACTTGAAAAATGTCATTGTTTTTTACAAGTAAAAATGACCAAACCTTCATTCGATGGATGGGGTGAAAGGGTCACAGATCTTTTAGGATTGGTAAACACTAATGTGTGTTTACCATTTCCAATAGAATCTAAAAGTGGGTATTCTTACTTTATAACTTTTACTAATGACTTGAGTAGATATGTCTATTTCTACTTGATTAGGTATAAGTTTGATTCTTTTTATAAATTCAAATAATTCAAGAATTAAGTAGAAAATCGACTTGGAAAAGAAAATAAAGAACCTTTGTTCAGATTGAGGTGGTTAATATATTAAACAAGAGTTTATTGACTTTCTATGGGATTTTAGGATTATATCTCAACTCACTCCACCTTACACACCATAGTGTAATGGTGTTAGTGAAAGGATAAACTATACCTTGTTAGACATGGTAAGGTCTATGATGATTCATGTTGATCTTCCATTATAATTTTGGGGATACGCATTACAAACTATAACAAACACACTAAAAGGAGTACTAACTAAAGTAAAAAATTAAATTTCCTTCGAGTTATGGAGTGGAAATGTCACGACCCGTCCTCGGGGCCCGTGTCGTGACTACCCCAAGCCCGCCTTCCATAGGCAAGGGGCTAGAGACTAGCACCAAGGTGTAATTCCCGGTAAAAAGGGAAGGCATTGCCTTTGTAAAGTAAACAAACACCACAGAGCAAGCAAGCAGAAGAAGTATACACTAAGTAAAAACTGAGTACAATAGTAAGTGCGGAAAAGTAAGTGGGCCAGTATACAAACCCAAACTGAAAGTAAAGTACAACTGGAAAGAGAAAATAGCAACTGTAAAGTAGAGCCGCAGTGTCGAGCCGTCCACTGGAAGTCCCACCTGAAGGGTGGGTACAGATGGCCTCCACTGCTCCTCGGGTCCAGCCGACCGCACCAAGTATGTCCCGCCCAGTGGTCCACCTCTAGGTATCGTCCTGCTCTGCAAGCCTTAACCACGATTAGCGTTGTCTGTCGTCTGCAACCAACACAACGTAGTGCGGGCATAGCCCGTGCAGGGGTGAGTATAAGCTACTCAGTAGGGACCCCGAGACCCCCGAAGGTCTCCCAGAATCCACAAAGGATAATCCAAAAAGGAAAGATGCAATCACGAAGTAACATCCGACAATGCTTAGGTATATGCCCATACATATACCTAAGTCATCAATTCCAGCTCGCTCCAACCTCCGAGCCCAAGTACAACCCAGTCCACACAGGAAAGCAAAACGTAAATCCACACAGGATATCACAACACAATCTACATAGGAAAGAAAAACAGGATTCAGCTCACATAGGTATACTTCTTCGTATAACGATAGAGATGATCAGATATTGCCACTGATTCATCTAAGTCATCGGACCCACAAAGGATCGATCGGTACTAACCCCCGAAATGACCCACATAGGATCTGACCCACAAAGGATCGATAGGTAACTAACCCCCACAAAGACCCACACAGGATCGGACCCACACAGGATCTGTAGGCGCTGGCTCAAACAAAACCGCTGAGCATTGACCCACATTGGATCGGACCCACATAGGATCGGTAGCACTGATCCACATAGGATCGCTGAGTGTTGTAGTCGTCGCCGTCGAATCCACTGAGGATCTCTATACAGACGTCACAGTCGCAGCCAGCACTAGGGTTCCCGCACACAGCAAGCTCGTTCAGGAGGGTCCGCTCCACGAGCCGAGAGGATGGTACATCAACTGACACAAAGTCCGGAGTTGATGTATCCAAAAGTTCCATATCGTCAACAGTAACTCAATGTCGCAGACGGCGCGTCAATCGGACGCCCGGTCTGAGAGTTATTGGCTTTTCCGTTCCAGGGGCCCGGTTGGTTTTTAAGGAAAAACCAACCCGATCGTACTCCACCTACGTCCAAACCTCGGGCAGAGTAAGCCAAAAGATCCCTCTCACTAAGAGGAATCCAACAAAGTCGACAGCACGTCAATCGGACGTCCGGAGCTCAAGTTATGAGCGTTTCCGCTCCGAGGGCCCGGTTAGTTTCGTGTACGAACCAACTCGGACGAACCCAAAGTATTCCAAAACCTTGAGTTCGATATACCGAAACGGCCGTCTCGATCCAAGGATCGCATCGCAACTGACGGTGCGTCGATCGGAGGCCCGTAGCACAAGTTATGGGCGTCTGACCGGAAGAGATTCGGTATTACGGGGTTCGGGCCCGGTCCGACCCGACCCGATAGCCCCAGGGTCGGCCCGAACCGGGTCGACCCGAACCGGGTCCGGGTCTGGCCCGCTTGGGCGCGGCCCGGCCCGGCCTGGGTGCACTGGCCAGGCGCTCGGCCAAATGGCCGAACCGTTTGAAGGGGGGGCGCCTGCCCCCCTGGTTTTTGTAACTGCGGCCCCCATTAAGGGGGGCCGCTTGAGCTGGCCGCCGAGGGTTTGCAACCCCCGGCCTTCCCTTGTCTGGCCGGCCCGCTCTGGCTAGCCAGCTTCTGCTGCCTCGGACCAGCGACATCCGGCCCCCCCTGCTCCGACGTTGACGGCCCGGAACCGGCCGCGGCCTTGGTTCGTCCGGCGCGGCACGACGGCACCGCGCTCCTCCGCCGCAGCCCCGCTCCGTCTGTGGTGTCTTTGGGTTTCTCCGACGCGGCGCGATGATGACGCGTCCTTGTTCGATTTCACGGCACCGCGCATTCCTTGCCGCACGATCCCGCACAGTGCGACAGCACCGCGCCATTCCCGTTTCAATTCACAATAGGAACAACAACATAGATAAGGGAGGAGGGTCGACCGTGTTTGTGCGGTCCGTCCCCCTCTCGTTAATTGATATAAAATGGTCAAAATTTACGAAGAACGTCAAGGTAGAAATCACGAACAAAAATAAAATAACCCCTACCTCGAGCGTATCTTGAACGGAGGTTCGTCGAAAGAGGATTCGCCACGGAATATATGTCGCGGTAAGAGACGTCGCGAAAGAAGACGTCGTCGGCGTCGCGATATACGGCATCGCGTAGTCGGTTTCCAAGGACTCGGCGTTCTTCGTCGGAGACGAAGAAGTTCCTCAAGTTCCTTAGCCTTTTCTCCCAAAGACTCTACAACAAGATTCCAACCCTTAATAAAATAAGCCCACACTTATTTTATTAACTTGACAAAAGTTTGAAATTCAAACACTCACATTAAACTCACTTCATTAATATCATAAGTTATTTAAACTTAAGTTATCAATTTTAATTGTGAGTTAAGGGAGTTAAGGAATGTGAAGGGGTGGGGTTTGTGTGGGCCCCACCACCCTCATAACCTTCCATGGGAAGTTGGGTAGTCACCCAACTTCCACCCAAAGCTTAAATCCACTTAGAGAAAATAAAAATTGTAGTTAAATTTTTATTTTAACTTCCACAATTTTTATCAACCTCTATCGTGAAAACGCAACTTCGGAAAAGGTGTTTCTCAGCAATTACCAGCGTTGCGGTTCCATCGGTGCCCTCGGAATTTGATTCCGAGCACCGGTTCAAAAGTTAGAAATTCCCGCTCGTTCGTTCACTGAACGTACCCGAGCTAAACTTCGGATAGTAATTCCGGGCACACCGGGCCTCGGAATCAAGTGCCGTCAGAAACTGCGTTCTTGTAAAATCCCAGAAAAAATTAAGAAAAAATTTTCCTTGAATTTTACGGGTCTTTACATTACTCCCACCTCAGGGCTTTACGTCCCCTTAAAGATACATCATAAGCTAGGGAAACAAAAGTGGGTACTGAGCACGCATCTGAGCCTCCCGCTCCCAAGTTCTCTCCTGGAGGTTCCCGTGCTGCCATCTGATGCGCACTAGAAGAATCGATCGTCCACGTAGGACCCGCTCCTGTTGATCCTCGATCTCCACCTGGACCTCCGCAAAAGTCACCCCATCATCAACGTCCAGCTCCCCATGGTCAATGATATGCGTCGGTTCATGCATGTATCTCCTCAGTTGTGATACATGGAAGACGTTGTGCACCCGGTGCAATTGAGGTGGTAGATCCAGGTGATAAGCTACCTCTCCAATCCTGCTGAGGACCTGGAACGGTCCGATGAAGCATGGAGACAACTTGCCGCCTCGGCCAAATCTTCGTAATCCATGTCGAGGTGAGACACGCAAGAAGACTTGGTCGCCATCCTCAAACTCTAGTGGTCTCCGCCTCCTGTCAGCATAGAACTTCTGCCGGCTCTGAGCTGTCCTCATCCGCTCTTGGATGACCTGGACCTTCTCTTTCATGGCCTGGACCATCTCGGGTCCCACAAGTGCTGACTCCCCAGGGTCTGTCCAGCACAAAGGAGATCTGCAAGGTCCGTCGTACAACACCTCGTATGGTTCCATCTCGATGGTGGAGTGGTAGCTGTTGTTGTACGCAAACTCCACCAAGGGTAGGTGGTCCTCCCAGCTGCGACCAAAGTCGAGAACACATGCGCGGAGCATGTCCTCGAGAGTTTGAATGGTTCTCTCCATCTGACTATCTGTCTGAGGGTGAAAGGCGGTTCTCAAACGTAGTTGCGTCCCAAACGCCTCCTGCAACCCCTTCCAAAGCCGGGAAGTAAAGCGAGCATCTCGATCGGAGGCGATATATGATGGCACACCGTGAAGCCGTACAATCTTCTGAACGTAGAGACACCCCAAGCTCTCCACTGAGCCCTACTCTATGATGGGTAAGAAGTGAGCCAACTTGGTGAGTCGGTCGACAATCGCCCAAATGGAGTCGTGACCTTTGGAAGTGTGTGGAAGTCCAGTCACGAAGTCCATAGATATCTCGTCCCACTTCCACTCCAGGACCTCCAAGGGCTGTACCAAGCCTGCTGGTACCTGGTGCTCTGCCTTCACCTGCTGGCAGGTGAGGCATCGAGAAACGAACTCTGCCACAGCCTTCTTCATGCCCAGCCACCAGTGCTGTCATCTGAGATCCTGGTACATCTTCGCCACTCCAGGATGTACCGCCAAAGGAGAAGTGTGAAACTCTCTCAGCACCTCCTCCCGTAAAGCAACTAGTACTAAGGTACGTCCTCTGAAAAGGACGTCGTGCTCTGCTCCAAAGGAGAAACCATCAGGTGCCTGTCCTGAGGATATCTGCACACACCGCGTCTCACAGTCAGCGTCCCCACGTTGTGCCTCTCTGACCGTTGTAGTAGTGGAGGAGTGACTGTGAGAGACTGAAGTAAGGATGCCCCATCTCTATCCATGAAGGATATCTGCAAAGCGGCTAGCTGCTCTGTCACCACCTCAAGTAGTTGAATGCCCGTCCTCCTGCTGAGAGCATCGGCTACTACGTTCCCCTTCCCAGGAGTATAGACTATCTCAAAGTCATAGTCCTGGAAGAACTCGAGCCATCGCCGCTGTCTCAGGTTCAGGTCCTTCTAAGAGAAGATGTACCTGAGAATCTGATGGTCAGAAAAGACTGTAAAGTGCTCGCCCATCAGGTAGTGTCGCCATGTCTTTAGAGCGAAGACCACTACTGCTAACTCCAGGTCATGGGTAGCGTAGTTCTGTTCATGCGGCCTCAACTGACGTGATCCATAGGCGATCACCGCCCACTCCTGCATCAGGACACATCTGAGTCCGGTCACTGATGCATCGTAGTAGACTATGTACCCTACTCCCTCCTCCGGAAACCTCAAGATAGGTGCGCTGGTCAATCTCTATCTCAGCTCCTGGAAGCTCTGCTGACATCTGTCTGACCACACAAAGGGTTTCCCCTTCTTCGTAAGAGCTGAGAGTGGTGCCGCAACTCTGGAGAAGTCTGGCACAAATCTCCGATAGTATCCAGCTATACCCAAGAAGCTTCGCACCTCAGTCACACTCTTGGGTGGCTCCCAAGCCAACACTGCCTCGATCTTCGCAGGATCCACCGCAACTCCCGCCTCAGAGATGACGTGCCCCAATAAGTGGACATCGCGTATCCATAACTGACACTTCGAGAGCTTACCATAAAGATGGTGCTCTCGGAGTGTGTATAGTACAACCCGCAAGTGGTGGGCGTGCTCCTCCCCAGTCGTTGAGTAAATCAAAATGTCGTCGATGAAGACCATGACAAATCGATCGAGGTATGGCTGAAAGATCATGTTCATGAGGGCCATGAACACTGCTAGAGCATTGGTTACGCCGAATGGCATAACCAAGAACTCATAGTGGCCATACCGACACCTGAAGGTCGTCTTCTGCACGTCCTCATCTCGAACTTTGAACTGATGATAGCCTGACCTGAGGTATATCTTCGAGAATCACCGTGCTCCCTTGAGCTAATCGAAGATGTCATCAATACTCGGTAGTGGATACTTGTTCCTCACTGTCACCTGGTTCAGGCGACGATAGTCGACACAAAGTCTCAAGCTCCCATCCGCCTTCTTGGAGAAAAAAATCGGGGAAGCCCAGGGTGAAACACTAGGTCGGATGAAACCCTTTCCCTGCAAGTCCTCCAACAGTACCTGTAGCTCTTGAAGCTTAGCGGGGGCCATCCGATATGCTGGAGTCGATATCGGGGCTGTCCCGGGGTACAGGTCAATATAAAATTCTACCTATATGCGAGGAGGTAGCCCTGGGACGTCGTCGGGAAAAATGTCCGCATACTGATCCACCACTACAGGAAAACTAGGACTCTGCACATCAACTGCTCCTAGGATGAGGCTAGCCAACTGATGATTGATGGGATGTCCTCTCCTCTGCGAGAGTCCATCTTGTGCTGCAAAGGCTCCCTTCTCGCCGGTGAAGGTGAACCTGCTCCCATCGGTGCGTACACATCACACCTTGCACCTAATACAGTCAATCTGAGCATGGACTGTAGATAACCAATCCATTCCCAAGATGACGTCGTAAGGCCTCGACGCCGCTACAAGAAGATCTCAGCTGAAGCTCTTGCCTCCTAGAGTAAGCTCACACTGTCGGTACCAGTGCGTAATCGTCGAGTCTGCTCCCGTAGGAGTCTCTAGCCGTAAGGATCGAGCCAACGGCTCTGTCGGAATCTCCGAGCTCCGAACAAGGGCAGCGGCTATGAAAGAGTGACTCGTTCATGTGTCTATAATAACTGCAGCAAGGGTGGAATAGACACAGATAGTACCTTGAATCATCTCGGGCGCGCCGTGGTCGTAAGCCTCCGCTTCCTGGAGTTGTGCCTGTCTCTGCCCGCTAGCTCCCTGTGGTCGGGGTGGACCTCCTGGTGGTGGTGGTTGTAGGGCCTCAATGCATCGCCCACCACCTGCTACTCGGCCAGCTCCTCTACCTCGTCCGCCTGCTCCCTGCGGACCGCCACAGTCGACCCTTTTCCTCTACCTGGGTGGTCCCTCAACCGTCTGCTGCTCCTCGGCACGGCGGGTCGGGTAGTCACGAGCCATGTGGCCCTGCCCGCCGCATGAGTAGCACTGCCTGCCTCTCGAAAGACTGGCTCCGCGCTATGTGCCCCGCACTGCTGAGCTAGTGTCCTGAGGTCGTATGCCTGAGGATCTGGTCTGCCTGGACCCATGAGTCATCCGTCAACTGCCTGCTGCAGAAGATTCTGCTACGTGTCGCCCTGTGGTGGGTCTCGGTGCTGATGAAGGCTCAGCAAGAAAGCTCTCGATCAAAAGGGCTCGCTCTAGTACTTCTGCCTGGGTCGGAATGCTGAGGGAGATCAGCGATTCCCTGATCTCATGACTCAATCCCTGCTCAAAGGTCCGAGCCCGGAAGAATGGGTCACGTACCATGTCTGTCGAGTAGCACGAGAGATCGGTAAATCTCGCCGAGTACTGGGCGACTGTCAAGCTGCCCTGCCGCAGCTGAAGAAGCTCCTGGATGTGCACCGCACGGAGGGTGGCTGGGATGAACTCCAAGCGGAAGAGGATCTCAAAGTCCTTCAGGAGAGATGCCTCATTGTGCACCTGGAGCATCAAGATCCACCATCTACCTGCTTCCGCGTGCAGTAGGCTCGCTACGAGGATCACCATGAGGTCTGATAGTGTCCTCACTAACCTGAAAACTCTCACCACTGCCTCCAGCCAGTCCTCGGCTGCCTAGGGGTCCATCTCCCCGCGGAACCTGGGCGTTCGCTGGCGCTGGAACTTGTGTAGTGCACTAAGGCGACGTGCATCGTCAGTGGCTAGGGCTAGAAGCATCGGTGGATTGGCGAGTAGAGGTACAGCCGGTGCCTCAGCTGTCAAAGGGCCCTGTACCGAGGCCTTGTCGCTCGGTGGGCTGTCGTCATGCTCAACTCTCGGAACCCTAGATGGCTGCCGTCGTGGGGCCATCCTGAAAAGGAACAGGTGCGCCACGGTCAGAACAGTATACCTGGTGAGCTGACACAAAGTAATCACAAAGAAAACTTGAATCACACTTGCAATCAATGTTTTCATGTATTAAGTCGGAAATCAGAAGTCAGGGTCCTGGTGTACGGATACGTCGGCCGCCGCACCAACACTGGACTCCCTGGACTGATAACCACACCCAATATGCTTAACACTATTGCTTCACATAGAAAAAGATCAGAGTCCCAAGTTCTATGGTAGAACCGAACTCCTCTGATACCAATTTGTCACGACCCGTACTCGGGGCCCGTGTCGTGACTACCCCAAGCCCGCCTTCCATAGGCCAGGGGCTGGCGACTAGCATAAAGGCGTAATTCCCGGTAAAAAGGGAAGGCATTGCCTTTGTAAAGTAAACAAACACCACAGAGCAAGCAAGAAGAAGAAGTAAACACTAAGTAAAAACTGAGTACAACAGTAAGTGCGGAAAAGTAAGTGGGCCAGTATACAAACCCAAACTGAAAGTAAAGTACAACTGGAAAGGGAAAACAGCAACTGTAAAGTAGAGCCGCAGCGTCGAGCCGTCCACTGGAAGTCCCACCTGAAGGGTGGGTACAGATAGCCTCCACTGCTCCTTGGGTCCAGCCGACCGCACCGAGTACGTCCCGCCCAGTGGTCCACCTCCAGGTACCGTCCTGCTCTGCAAGCCTCAACCACGATCAGCGTTGTCCATCGTCTGCAACCAACACAACGTAGTGCGGGCATAGCCTGTGCAGGGGTGAGTATAAGCTACTCAGTAGGGACCCTGAGACCCCCGAAGGTCTCCCAGAATCCACAAAGGATAATCCACAAAGGAAAGATGCAATCACGAAGTAACATCCAACACTGCTTAGGTATATGCCCATACATATACCTAAGTCATCAATTCCATCTCGCTCCAACCTCCGAGCCCAAGTACAACCCAGTCCACACAGGAAAGAAAAAGGTAAATCCACACAGGATAGCACAACACAATCCACATAGGAAAGCAAAACAGGATTCAGCTCACACAGGTATACTTCTTCGTATGACGATAGAGATGATCAGATATTTCCACTGATTCATCTAAGCCATCGGACCCACAAAGGATCGATAGGTACTAACCCCCGCAATGACCCACATAGGATCTGACCCACAAATGATCGATAGGTAACTAACCCCCGCAAAGACCCACAGAGGATCTGTAGGCGCTGGCTCACACAGAACCGTTGAGCGCTGACCCACACAGGATCGAACCCACACAGGATCGGTATCACTGATCCACGTAGGATCGCTGAGTGCTGTAGTCGTCGTCGTCGAATCCACTGAGGATCTCTATACAGTCGTCATCGTCATAGTCGCAGCCAGCACTAGGGTTCCCGCACACAGCAAGCTCATTCGGGAGGGTCCGCTCCACGATCCGAGAGGCTGGTACATCAACTGACACAAAGTCCGGAGTTGATGTATCCAAAAGTTCCGTATCGTCAATAGTAACTCAACGTCGCAGACGGCGCGTCAATCGGACGCCCGGTCTGAGAGTTATTGGCTTTTCCGTTCCAGGGGCCCGGTTGGTTTTTAAGGCAAAACCAACCCGACTGTACTCCACCTACATCCAAACCTCGGGATGAGTAATCCAAAAGATCCGTCTCACTAAGAGGAATCCAACAAAGTCGACGTCACGTCAATCGGACGTCCGAAGCTCAAGTTACGAGCGTTTCCGCTCCGAGGGCCCGGTTGGTTTCGTGTACGAACCAACTCGGCCGAACCCAAAGTATTCCAAAACCTTGAGTGCGATATACCGAAACGACCGTCTCGATCCAAGGATCACATCGCAACTGATGTTGTGTCGATCGGAGGCCCGTAGCACAAGTTATGGGCGTCCGACCGGAAGAGATTCGGTATTAAGGGGTTCGGGCCCGGTCCGACCTGGCTCGATACCCCCAGGGTCGGCCCGAACCGGGTCCGGGTCCAGCCCGCTTGGGCGTGGCCCGGCTCGGCCCGGCCTGGGTTCGCTGGCCAGGCGCTCGGCCAAACGGCCGAGCCGTTTGAAGGGGGGGCGCATGCCCCCCTGGTTTTTGTAACCGCGGCCCCCATTAAGGGGGGCCGCTTGAGCTGGCCACCGGGGGTTTGTAACCCCCAGCCTTCCCTTGTCCGGCCGGCCCGCTCTGGTCGGCCAGCTTCTGCCGCCACGGACCGGCGACGACCGGTCATCCTGCTCTGACGCCGGCGGCCCGGAACCGGCCGCCGGTCACCCTGCTCCGCCGCGGCCCGGAACCGGCCGCGGCCTTGGTTCGTCCGGCGCGGCGCGACGGCGCCCCGCCCCTCCGCCGCGGCCCCGCTCCGACCGCGGTGTCTTCGGGTTTCTCCAACACGGCATGATGGCGTCACGTCCTTGTTCGATTTCACGGCGCAGCGCGACGGCGCCGCGCATTCCTTGCCGCACGATCCCGCGCGGTGCGACGGCACCGCGCCATTCCCATTTCAATCCACAATAGGAACAACAACATAGATAAGGGAGGAGGGTCGGCCATGTTTGTGCGGTCCAGCCCCCTCTCGTTAATCGATAGCAAATGGTCAAAATTTACAAAAAACGTTAAGGTAGAAATCACGAACAAAAATAAAATAACCCCTACCTCGAGCGTAGCTTGAACGGAGGTTCGTCGAACGAGGATTCGTCGCGGAATATCCGTCGCAGTAAGAGACGTCACGGAAGAAGACGTCGTCGGCGTCGCGGTATACGGCGTCGCGTAGTCGGTTTCTGAGGACTCGGTGTTCTTCGTCGGAGACGAAGAAGTTCCTCAAGTTCCTTAGCCTTTTCTCCCAAATACTCCACAACAAGATTCCAACCCTTAATAAAATAAGCCCACACTTATTTTATTAACTTGACAAAAGTTTGAAATTCAAACACTCACATTAAACTCACTTCATTAATATCATAAGTTATTTAAACATAAGTTGTCAATTTTAATTGTGAGTTGAGGGAGTTAAGGAATGTGAAGGGGTGGGGTTCGTGTGGGCCCCACCACCCTCATAACCTTCCATGGGAAGTTGGGTAGTTACCCAACTTCCACCCAAAACTTAAATCCACTTAGAGAAAATAAAAATTGTAGTTAAATTTTTATTTTAACTTCCACAATTTTTATCAACCTCTCTCATGAAAACGCAACTTCGGAAAAGGTGTTTCTAAGAAATTATCGGCGTTGCGGTTCCATCGGTTCCCTCAGAATTCGATTCTGAGCACCAGTTCAAAAGTTAGAAATTCCCGCTCGTTCTTTCACTGAACGTACCTGAGCTAAACTTTGGATAGTAATTCCGGGCACACCGAGCCTCGGAATCAAGTGCCGTCAGAAACTGCGTTCTTGTAAAATCCCAAAGAAAATTAAGAAAAGAATTTCCTTGAATTTTACGGGTCTTTACAGGAATGAAATCTATTTTGGTGAATACATGTGTATGGGGTTGAGAGTTTTTTTTTAAGGCCTTATCAAGAAACAAACTAGCACCTTGGGGCACAAAGTGTATCTTTATAGGTTATCCTAAAGAAACAAAGGGATACTACTTATACAACCCCTCAGACAAGAAACTTATTATTGATAACAATTTATCTTTCTTGTGAGGGAGAAAATCCTCAAAAAGGATAGTGGGATCAAGATTAATTCGATGAAGTTTATTCTCAATATACCTAAGAGTTATTATAGGAATAGATTCCATAGGTCCTCATGGAAGAAGCGGTTCTTAAAACACAAGTAATGCATAGGAGCATAAGAGAGGTAAGAGAACCAGATATATATATGGTTTTCTAGTCATCAAATATGGTGACTCATTATTGTTTGAAAATGATGAACCTATCTCCTATAAAGAGGTAGTAGAGAGATCATAAGCTTCAAGATGGAAAGAATCCATGAATTCTGAAATGGATTCCATGTATCAAAACCATGATTGGGTTATGGTTGATGCACAAGTTGATATAAAGACCGTAGGGTGTAAATGGGCATTCAAGAAAAAATTGGACAAGGTAAAGTAAATACCTATAAAGAAAGGATGGTGGATAAAGGTTTTAAATAACATAAAGTAATTGAATATGATGAAACCTTTTCACTGGTTTCCATTTTTAAATCTATTATAATTAAACTTATTTTAGAAGCTTTCCATGACTTTGAAATTTGGAATATGGATTTCAAAATAGCTTTACTTAATGGGAACCTTCTGGAAGATGTCTACATGACACAACCAGAAGGGTTTGTGACTCCAGGTGATGCCAAAAAGATATGAAAGTTACAGAGATCCATTTATGGACTAAAGTAAGAATTTAGTTCATGGGACATTTGATTCAATGAAGCTATAAAATAATTTGGTTTCATTAAGAATGAATGTGATCCATATATTTAAAATAGGTTTAATGGGAATGCGGTTTTTATACTAGTAGTATATGTTGATGACATATTAATTATTGGAAATGACATACCGGTCTTACAGTTTATTAATGACTAGTTAAACAGTGTTTCTCTATGAAGAACTTAGGTGAAGCATCCTATATTCTAGGGATCAAGATCATTCATGATAGATCCAAGCGGCTTATTAGACTAAGTAAAAGTACATACATTGACCAGATACTAAATAGATTTAGTAGAGAACAATCCAATAGGGGATTGGTTCCGGTGTCACATGGTGTACATATTTCTAAGAAAATGTGTCCTCAGACACAACAGGAGAAAGAGAGAATGAGTAAGATCCCATGCGCTTCAATGATATAATTAATCATGTATTCCATGTTATGTACTAGACTTGATGTTTCCTATGCATTAAGAATGGTAGGAAGATATCAAGAAAATCTAGTAGAAAACCATTGGTCTATTGTTAAGGTTATCCTCAAGTATCTGAGAAGAAATAAGGATATGTTCATGGTGTATGGAATAGATGAGGATCTATACATTAGGGGTTATACTAATTATAGTTTTAAAATAGATTATAATGATCTGAATTAGTGATTAGGATATGTTTTATGTCTCAATAGAGGAGTTGTGAGCGGGAAAAGTTCAAAGCAGCCCATTTTCGCTGATTCTACAGTGGATTCCGAGTATACAGTGGCATTTAATGTATCCAAGGAAGCCGATTGGATTCAAAACTTTATCCAGGAGATTTATGTGGTACTTAGCACTAATTACCCTATCATAGTGTATTGTGAAAATACTATAGTGGTGGATCTTACAAAAGATTTAAGGTTACACCAACAGACGAAGAACATACTCTGAAAGTATAACCTCTTTAGGGATTTTTCTCAAAGGGTTGAAGTTACCATAAGCAGAGTTACCATAGAATAAAATGTGATAGATCCATTGATTAAAGGCTTATCTCATCAAAATCATGAGTATCATGTGAGAGATAGCAGACTGAAGGTTGTTTGCAATTGGATCTAGATTAAGTGGGGGTCTGCTGGAGTTGGTTACCTAGAACCAACTTATGTATACTTTATAATAACCTATATTCATTGTTTTTAATATTAATAAACTTATTATCACATCATGATTATTCTTTCACGTAACATGGTATGTGATAATGTACCAAGAGTAGTTGTCGCACTAAAAGGTCATTGTAGTTCCCCACTACGATGAGAACCAAAAAGTGTCATGAAAAAAATCTTAAATATATATTCTATAGCTAGATGAAATAATTTGAGGGACATAAATGATATATGCTATCAGGGTTGGAGACTCATGGGACTTTGAGGAACCTTCTCATGGTCCATGCCCTTGGTAATATTTAGTATATGATATTATGATAACGATACCCAACAGTAGGATATCCACTTATATATTTGTCATTAAATGTTCCTATATAAGGACATTTGTGTTGATCCTTAGACTTTAATAGTATTATTATTGAGTTTTATAAGTCACTTTCTTTGATTTATTAATTAAAACCATGTCGACATATATTTGTAGGGAGGTGGGATATGTTGGGTGCATCATGAGTAATATTTCACTAATGAATCATACAGGAAAGGATTTGTGTCTTTTTTTATTTAATAGAATTTGATATCTAAAGCCCTTTGATGGAAATTATATATCCTAAATAAATTCATGTTCATGGTGTTTGATAGGAAAGTTGGATTTCTGGAAAGTCAAAGAAAGAGTCATCAAGCACATAGGTTGATGGCCCCAGCATGAAACTTGTTTGATTAGAGATATCATGGTAAAGGGATTATATTACATAGTAAGAATATGTATGAGGTATTATGTCATTGTGGCATTAAATTATTTTTTTGTGGGTGTCTTGGTATATTGTTAAATGCTGACCTTTTACTTTAGACTGCTTCACCTAATGCCACTAAGAAAAAGACCTAGAGGGTTACACACTAAGTATATCTAGAATCTCAGTTAAATAATATATTATTATTTATTATTTAAAAATTTGAACAAATATTATCCATACACATGATTTAATAATTATTCATGTTTTATTGGTCATGTATATTTCATCACCAGCTATTCAAGATAATATAATGTGGTCAGAATATTTAATAAATATTTATTTTCTATTTAGTGGATATAATTTTTATTTATTTATTAATGAATAATGTAGTGATATTTATTTTTTAAATAAATATTCATTATTCAAAGCCTGATAAATATTATGGAGGAATGGAAGATCTAGTTTAATGGTCTAGTGAGAAATAATATATTTTTGCATGGTTTTGATTAAATAATATTTAATTTAATTCCTGAGTTTAGCACATATCAAGGAATAATATTAATAATATTATTATTATAGACATGGGATTCTGAATAGATTACAGAAATAATAAAGAGTGCATGTGCAATTATTATTTTCTAACTCTAGCGGTATATAAATCCAATTATATTATTTTCTTATAGGAACCAATTCATTTTGTGTTGTACACAATGAGATCTAAATAGAATCCTATTTAATCCTTAGGGATCTCTCTCTCTCTAAGAATTCTCTCATGAACGGAGATCAATCCTCCTACTCCACCACTCTCAAGTCTAGAGATATCAAATAGAACCATTCCTTGAAGTGGTTATTGGGGTGATCAAAGGAAAATGATGCAAGTGTTAGTATCTTCTGTGCTAGCACCCGAAGATTCCTACGGCAATGTTTGGAGGTTATTGTAACATGTGTGGATCACTGCTAGAGTGAATCTACTCTTGATTCATACAATTCAATGATGGTAAAACGCATATATGTTTTCATATCCAACAACGAAGAAAGAATTTCTCACAAGGTAACTATTTAATTACTTAAATTAATTATAAATAATATGTGATGATCTTGCACTTTTGTTCAGGAATTTATTTGTTGTATATATTCATTGATTCAATTTTGTTGATCACATTGTTCATCGTCATGTAAATCTTAGATTAATCATAAATCATTACAAAAAGTAGAGTTGGTCAAGTATCATTTGAGGCTTCCGCTACACCAAGAACCTATAGGAACCTGAGGATGTAATGTGGTAGAAGTATTATAACACCCTATAATAATGAAGGGTTAAAAATATAAATGATATTACTTGTGTAAACAAAGTGAATCTTTATTTTTGAGTGTCTTCCTGATTAAAACTCCACAGTTAAGCATGTTTGGCCTAGAGTAGTGTTCGAGATGAGTGACCTCCTAGGATGTTTCCCAAGGTGTGTGTGAGTAAAGACAAAACACACTGGAAAAACATGTGTTGAACTATGGGGACATTCATTATTTGGATGACCCATTTGGGTATGTGGGTGGTCCCTAGGTAGGGGACCATGTATCTTCAGGGCAACTGGTGGTGCATGACGGGCCAGGACCCGATGGTCATATTAAGGTGGGATGTTTGTTCTATCAGTGGGGCCTAGTTGTTACATTAGTATCCGAGGAGGAACCTAACTGAAAGTGTGGTGGAACCACCTGGGTTAAGATGTAGGGTCTACAATGAGGATGTTGTCCTCTAAATGGGGTGAATGTAACACCCTGAAATTATAAATATTTAAAAGGCTAAATGATATTACACATGTCAACAAGGTGAACCTTTCTTTTCAGGAGCCTACCTGATTAGAACTCCATAGTTAAGAATTATTTTTCTGGAGTAATTATTGGGATAGGTGACCTTCTGGTAAGTTTTCCAGGGTGTGTGTGAGCGAGGAAAAATCATACTGGAAGAATATGTTTTAACCTGTGGGGACAGTCATTAGTCTGATGACCCGTTCAAGTATGAGGGTGGGCCCCAGGTAGGGGACCATGTGTCTTCGGGGCAACTGGAGGTGTCTAGTGGTCCAAGACCCAATAGACATGTTAAGGAGGGGTCTGTGTGCTATCAATAGGGCCCAGTTATTACAAGTGTTATCAGTTTTTGATATCAAAGTGACCATTTATTAAGGAGAAATTCATTTTAAGGGGGGTAGAATGTAACACCCTGAGATTTTGTGAAATATTTTTTTCAAATAAATTTAATCTTTTCAATATTTTGTATTACATGTAACACTAAGTTTATATTTCATTGCATGCAACACTAATTTTAGTTTTCCTTACATGAAACACTAAGTTTAAACGAAACGTGACATACTATTGAAATATTATTATGATAGTTATCACCAAGCCGTTGGAATGGAGGGTAGGAATAGGATTAACTAAATAATAAAAATATGTGGTTTTCAAATGTATATAAGATGAATTCTTAGGTTACTAATTAATTATAAATTAAAATAAAAACCATTTGAAAATAAAGGAAATATTTTTCTAGAAAAATATTTTTATGCACACAAACTTGTTTTACCTCAATAAATTAAACAAGTCACTTTTTTTGAATTATTTTAATTAAAAAATTTATTAGACATTCAATAAAATCTATAACATTCATCTTATGTTTTTTTTATACAATAGGTATGAATAAATCTAATTTTACTCTTAAAACTGTATTTATCTAAAAAGTAATTTTATCGCCTTTTTGTGCACTTATTTTAAAACTAATTATTGAAAAGTTTACAAAATTAATTTAAAAAAAATTAATTTTTAAATAATCATTTTAAAATTATCTTAGGGTGAATTTTTGAGAATTTTCTAATAATATCAATTTTTCAATGAATAGTAAAATATTCTGATTTTTATTAAGAATTTTCATTTCTTTTAGATATTTTAAAAACATAAAAAAATTATGATGGTTTTAAAAGAAAAATTAATTCATTTATATATATATATATATATTAATCCAATTTAGGTCATTGTAATCATTTTCCTATTTAATTTTTATATAAAAAATTTTTCAACTTTTGAACATTTTCTCTTTGAAAACTCGCTTTCTCATCACGTCTGTGGGTTTAATTTAAAATTAAATTTTGATACTTATGTGAATTTAATTTGGAAAAATATATTCCATATTTTGAATCATAATAATTTATATTATATAATAAGTTCAACTTAATTTTTTACTATAATGAACAGTGAAAACAGTAAAAAATTATTTACCATAGTTAAGGTGAAAATGGGTTTAGTGGGGGTTAAACTTAAAAGATATGGGGTAAAATGACCTAAAAACATGTAAAAACACATTTTATGTCCATATTTCAACCTAATATCTTATAGGATTGGTAATGGACCATTTATTAGCCTTGTGGCATGTGAAAAACATGGTTATACCTTTTTCTTTTCAAAAATTAAAAGTGTGTCACTCACCACACTTATAAAAGGTCACCCCTATCCTCTTCTCTTCACACTTTAAAAACCCATTGGTTCGGACAATACCTTCCCAAGTCACTTAATTAATTATATAATATCATATTATAAGACTTATTTTTATTATAAATCCATCCTAATAATCCTTTTTGTGCAAACCAAAAGAAGTTGTCCGAAGAAAAGGTAACACCCCTAACCAAGCATTTTATTTTATTTATTCATCAAAATTCTTCAGTTGTTACTAAAACATGATTATATAATAACATTAATATATTAAATATACTGATATTTTATTATTTTAATGTAATAACCTAAATCTTTCTTCTCTTCCACCAAATAGGTTATGAAATCATCATTCGTGTGTACGGTGGACTACCATCTCGCAAACTGATGTTATTTTTTTTCCATCACCACATATTACGGTTGGATATAATGATGTATTTATTGTTTATATATAATATTTATGACATTATTATGCTTTTGAAATCATTATATCACATGTTACTTCTTACTTCACATTTCATGGTAATATGATAACGTCATTTGTGTGTGCGGCAGACTGTCACCTCGCAAAGTGATGTGATTTGTTCATCATGTATGCTTTACATGGAAGGTAATACGGATATGTTTAAATAAACATATTTTATATATATATATATATATATTACATAACAACTATTATGTAAAGGTATTATATTATTTAGCTTTCTTTCTTTCAATTCGTCGAGAAAATTGAAACAGTGTTCATGCGTACGTATGGTCTACCATCACCACGAATGATGTATTTCATTTTCTATATATAAATTTTATGGATTATAATATATATATATATATATATTATATAATTTTTAACATTCTGGATATGATGGAACAATGATCAAAGTAAGAGGACCAAAAATAACAAATCAAAACATGCACGAAAAACAAAGCAGTTATTGCCCGAAATGTGACTTTAACATGAAATTGTTAATAAACAGGTAATAAAAGGGTATAAGTATATAATATATGGTATTATATATATTAATATGGTTCTTTAATATATTTATAATAAACTTATATCTAGTATATAGGAGGTTTTAATGTGTAAGAACAAAGTCAAGACTTAAGGTAAGGGATTTTTTTCTCGCTTTTATTTTTTTGTGTTACACATGTTATATTCACCACGTGTTTCTTTTATGTGATGTATATATTGAACATGAATGTATTTTATGATTATTATCCTTAAATTTCTTGGGATATACATATCCATTTGAATATCTCTCTTTAATGGGGTTTATGGTTCAAAAGTTACCAAAGCGGTAAGGGATTTTTGTATCAATTTGCCTTCATTGAGACATATGTAATGTTATACACCTGTCTTCTTTTATGAGGTTTATATACATCACTTTTGACATTTAATATCATTAATTTTTTTTATTCTCATGATATTTCAAGTTTCCTTTAATTTTATTCCTTCATGGGGATTGCAATTCAATGTTACCAAAGTGGAAAAGATTTTATGTTACAATCTCATCATTTATCAGGATTATTTATGATTATGTTTACAATGATAAAATATTATGATACATATCTAAAGAAACTCATGAGTTTTTTATCCTCTAATTATGTCATCATAATACATTATATCCCTTCATTTTCCTCTCTTTATTTACTCAATAGTTCAAAAGAATGTTTTTAATAAAAATCAACTTTATTTTTATCTTTGGTTGAAAACCCATTTTTCTTCTAAAATCATGTTTTATAAAAGTTTTTTCAAAAATATTTTTAACATTATCCAAATTATTTATTAAATTTATTTTTATCCAGTTTGACTTTTTTTACAAATTTTTTTTAAAGGAATCTTCATGTTGTTTTCCAAATAATGCATGTTAAGATTTTACCAAAAATATGAAAGGAATCTTCATTTTAATGTGTGTGTCATGAGCATAGTTATCTGAAATCATAACCATTTTTTTTTCTTCATATATTCCTTTATAATCTTCCAAGTTAATTTTTAAAGAAAAGTATTTTGAAAATGTTTCATGTTTTAAAGAGTGTTTTTAAAAGTGGAGAGGATATTTTCTTCAAGAAATGTTTTAAATGACCGTTCAAAATCAGTTTCCATCTAAGATGAAATATGTTGAAGTTACCTATGACTTTTTGGGAATATTATCCAAGGATACCATTCTTATTCTTTCTTTAAATGGTTTTTTGTTTATGATGGTGTGATTTTTATGAAACTCGTTTCTCTTCCACGGGTTACACCATGAGGAAATGCTTATGAAGCCTGCTTTTTTTCATAGGTTATACTATGATGAAATGAGGAAATGATTATGAAACCTAGCACTTTTCCACAGGTTATGATATGAGGAAATTTTTATGAAACCCATTTCATTTCATGGGTTATGATATAATGAATGTTTTATGATCTTTTGGTACACATAAATATGGTTTTCATTATGTTATGGGTGAGACCTATGTCTCCCTCCAATGCATTGGGTAAAGATTTATATCTCACGAGATAGAAAGGATTGGAATGGGGAGTGAACCCAGTTCAGTAACGTAATTTGTCTACTATGATGTTCTTAGGAGTAAACCTTGACTACTATGATGGTTTGGGGAGTGAAATCATTTCACTATGATATCCTTGGAAATGAGTCTTGACTACTTTGGAAATTATTTTATATTCTTATTTTTATGCCACAATTCTATGTATTTTTCCAATGTTATGCTCACATGGTTCATATTATTTTATTTTCTTATGATTCATGTCTTATAAACTATAAATATTTATGTCATGGCTCAACATTTTGATATTGTATATGTAGGGTATAGTTTTCATATGTTATTTTCACATTATCATACCCATATTCTTACATTATGTTTACGTATTTTCCCTTATTTACCCTTACTGAGCATTTGAGCTTACCCTTTCTTATGGTTATTTTCCCAAGGTTATAAATAAAGGTTTTAAGTAGGGTATATCTATGAAAAGTACTAAATGGGAATATATTTTTAGGAAACATTGAATATCTTTCACTAAATAAGAATGTTGTATACCTAGTCTCCAAGTGGTTGTGTAATCTAATGAACATTCATCTAAAAAGATTTAATATTTATGTATGAAAATCCAAGGTCACTATACCTTTCACCTAGGAAATAATTCCATCAAAATTTTATTGCATGAAACACTAAGTCCAAATTTAGATCATTCATAGTATATTTCCATTCATTCATACTCAACTTCCATGATCCATATGCCATGACTCAGTTTCCTTGCATCAATATATCCCCAAGACCGATCCTGAATAAATCATAATATACAGCATATTCCTTACACAGCTCATGTAAGGTGAGGAACAAATTCATGTTCAAATTCCACTTCAACTCCTAAAAATAATTCTCACATGATCTAAACCACTCAAAAATTATATCCTTCTTGTTTAGTTCTGAGTGCAATGCTTGCAGATGAGAAAAGTACCCAATAAAACTTTGATAGTAACCCACTAAACCCAAAAATCTTCTAATGTCAAAAACATTCTTGGGATGATCCCAAGACACAACTACTCGGACCTTCTTAGGGTCCAATTATATAACTTCTTCTGATATGATGTGTCATAGGAAATGCATCTTTTCAATCAAGAAATGTTATTTATATAGCTTGGTGTAAAGTCAATGCTCTCTCATCATACTCAAGATGATGTCAAGATGTTGGGAATGTCATCTCTATATCGGGAGTAAACTAATATATAATCAATGAATACAACCACAAACTGATTCAAATAAAGATAAAAGATTAATTTCATCAATCCCATGAACACAATAGGATAATTATTCATCCCAAACAGTATCCTGATGAACTCATACAATCCATACCTACTTCTAAAAGTAGTCTATGGTAGGTCAGATGGTCTCACCCAACGGATGATACCCTAGTCTTAAATAAATCTTAGAGAATATAGAGGAAACCCTTAGCTATTCAAATAGATCATCAATGCATGGAAGATGATATTGGTTCTTAATCATCATCTTTCTCAGATTTTGGTGGTCGACACAGAAGAACAACATTTCATCTGCCTTCTTTCCAAATAGAATCGAAGAACCTCAAGGAGAGGTACTCAGTTGGATGAACCCTTTAGCCTCAAAATCCTCTAACTGGGTATTAATCTCTTAAATAACAATTTATGCCATTATATAAGGAGGAATGTAAACTAGTGTATCCACAGGCCCCATCTCAATAGTAAACTTAATCTCTCTTAGGTGGATACCCAAAAAAAATCCCAAGAAATGCATCCTGAAATTGATCCACTATAGTATGAAAAATATCTTATTCTGATCCCTAGAATTTAGAACAAGACTTGTAATCTAGGGTGTGAGATCATGCAACTACTAATGACCAGGCCATGCACAGCTATCTTGGATAGCCCATTCTATGTGATGAACATAGTAGTTACCCTCAGGAAATGTGAAAGTCGCCCTTATACGGTAACAGTCATTGTGAGACTGGTACTAAACTAACCAATACATCCCCCGTATCAAGTCAAAAGCTGACATATAAATAATGAAAAAATATAAAAGCAAGTGATACCCACCGATCTTGAGGGGACATGTTGAGTTATAAGTATTACTTCTTACTTTTTCATTCCTTTAGTTTTGGAAATCACAAACACCCTCTTAAAAAACATATTTACTAACTTTTCTATGTCCAAAGTGTTTCAGTATGTTTTGTAGAAAATATTACCTTTTACCATACATAAAAAAAGGTTTAAAAGTATTATGAATATAAACTTATCATTATTCAATATGATTCATCAGATCAAGTACGTGTTTGATTAATCAGGCATACCTTTATTCATACCAATGGTTATACTTTTATCTTGTACTTTGTAATGACAAAATTCATGATCATATAACTGATTCTAGTACTAATACATTGGACTGACCCTCATAAGGATTACCATATTTAAAAATGATAAGGAAGTCCATCAGACTATCCTCAGTTTATAATTGGAATATATAGACTTGTTTCTATTGTTGGGAATACTCTTAGCATTGTAATCGTGCTAAAACAAAATGATGTCGGTCATTAAATTATGCCATAACATTGTGAGCTATCAAGTGCCAACTGTGTGGGTCCATTGCAACAAACTCAGAAATATGATTGTTGGATATTTGTCTATAAATAACCAGTCATTTGAAGAATTTGGAGCTGATACATTTTTTTAACTCAAGTCTTCTGAAGTTTTCTCTATGCAAACATCTTGTTCTTATTCATTGTAATACTTTAGAGAGTTGTCATTATAAGAAATCCTTGTCGTGGTTGTTTCTTTTAAAACATTTTCATTTGTATTATGTGTATAATAATTGGTACGATCAAGGGCTTTTGGGGATAGGTAGATAGTGAATCTTATCCATTAGATCGAGGGCTTTCGGGTCTAGGAAGAAAGACACTGATTATCATTATGATCGAGGGCTTTCAAGGATAGAAAGATAGATCTTATTCCAATATTTGTATCAAAGACTTTCTTGGAAAGAGAAGATATACTTTAAAGTAAATATAAAATTTTGGAAACCTTTAGTCAAGTTTATTAACTACCTTTACTATTAAGGTTAAAAGATTGTATTATTTTAATATAGCTTGTAAGTCATTATTACTTTTACTAGCTATTGTATTGCTTGTTTTTACAAGTCTTTTCCATTGTGCATGTAATGGAAATTTAGTCTTCATACTTATCTTTATATACTATTTGCTTTATTGGTGTAAGTGTGATTACGATAGAATCATATTTTGATATAATTGGATCAATTT
The DNA here is from genome assembly GCA_963277665.1 of Viscum album. Lineage (NCBI taxonomy): Eukaryota > Viridiplantae > Streptophyta > Magnoliopsida > Santalales > Viscaceae > Viscum > Viscum album. The sequence goes on along the minus strand of OY728162.1, from coordinate 909,826,452 downwards.
TGATTCTGATTCTTTCACTCTAATCATCAAACGATCTTCGATTCTGATAGTATTACTTTAAGAGGTTTTGTGTTGTGATTAGTTTAAACTTTTTAGACTTAAATTCACCCCCCCCCCCACGGATTGTAATTTTAACCGTCTCAGTTACTCTTTAGATCCAATAGAACACTCTTTATAGTGATGAATACCCTCTGGTCGCACCCCTAACGGCATCTCGATCAACATGACCCCATATAAGAAATCCACCACCAAGCTCAAATCATTAAAAAAAAATGGGTATATATAACGGAATGTTAAGATATGGTATCAAAAAGTTCACTAGAAATCATATAATCCACATGAATAGTACCTAAGACAGTCGATGGCCTAGCCTCATTACCAATGAGAACAGGTTGCACTGCATGCAGTTGACTTGTTCATTTGCTCTGAGCTCCTGCCAGAGCCTCGTGTGTTGCACTGCTATGCTGATAATACCTCTCTTTTTATGAAGTACCATATCCTCTACCCCGACTAGTACGGATGGTAAAACTCCAACTTTCAGTCTGATGTGGGGTGGTAGATCCCCTCCTAATGCTCAACATTGACCTAGGTCCTTCATCACTGGCCATATGCCAAGGGCTTCTATAAAACCTATATACATGTATCATCATACCATAATATTGTCACTCCACTTGTGGATGAGAACACTAACCTTTCATGTGACCAGGCCTTCCACACTGGTAGTAAAACATTGGACCACTACCCTGGGAGGTCGATCCACTCCCCTGACTGCTCTGCCCACCACTACCTTGGTGTAAGTTCTCATATCGTCACTTTCTATTTCATGAGGGTGTACCACCAGATCACTCGACTAAAACTATCTTCCCACCACTAGTGGTCTCCATCAAGTTCCCATTAGAAATAATATCCTTATTTACCACCTCAACAAACTTCTTCAAGTGGAAAATATTCACCTGTGATTTGATCTCACATATTAGTCCATCGGAAAATTGTTTTTCCTTGACTATCTTATATTCTACCAATGTCGAAAAAAAACGTTGTAGGTTTGTGAAGTGGCCAAAATTATCCATCACCGATATAATCCCCTAGTTCAAGTGCGTAAACTATGTGGGGCTTTCTTGTCTCTAGGTATAAATGTTTCAATAACTTCTCTCAGAAGTCCTTCCAAGTCATTCTCTCAAGACGCTCATCCTAGATCTGAATATCCCACTAGCACTTTGTTGGTACCCACAATATATAAGCAACCAACTTAACCCTACTCTCTAGAGGAGTATCTAAGTGGTTAAGGATCATCTGGATAGACTCAATCTAGAACACATCTACCTCAGGACCACCCTCTTCAACAAGCTTCGAGGGATGTTGTAGCTGAAACTCCCTAGTCATATCAGACATAGTTGGTATAGCCCACACTATATCTCTCTCCATAAAATGAATAAAGTGGGTAAAATTCTTATGTATGTGATTTTCTACTTTATTATATGGAACCAACGGGGGCTCTGATTCAACTACAAGAGGTGCATTCTTAGAAGTTCCCTCTTGTCACCCTACCGACAAACATCATTGTTGATGCATCCCTTTACAATGTCAAACGCATGTTTCAGGTCACGTAACATATAACACATGTGATTACACATAAGAAGGGTTATAACTATCCATAACCAAGTTACTCCACATACACTATCTCAATGGATATGACCACAACACTATCACTACACCCAATCATCCCTATCTAGGGCCAGTGGATAACTCAGGGTAAAAGTAATTTTCTAAGCTACAATATTTGTATATAACACCAATTTAAGAATTATATTTAACATCTTTCAATTTAAAGCAGTTAAAACCTCTTTATTAGGTACTATTCATTCAAAACCACAAAAGAAATAGAGATTTTTTTTATTTCCCACAACTCATTTTTTTCTATTTAAAACAAGCATATCATAACATGTTTTTCTGTGTGCCAAATATGATGCATGTCACATAAACCACTAAGTGCCTGAAATGATGGATGGATACACAATCTTGTATCGTACCAACCCACAAGTAAAATCTCACAAATCAATAACATCACAAAACAAGTATATCATCCAAGATGAAATAACATTTCAACTGTAACAAGCACACTTCTAGAACATCAATCTCATCCTCGAAAATCTAGTTTTTCCCCCGCACATGGGTTAGTTACTCCCATGCACAATCTCATTATCATTCATTGAAACATCATATTATCTTTTCTACCTTGTCTAAATAGTAATGAAAAAAAATATTATCATTTGATACCACTTTGTAACGTCTTGACTTGACACACTCCACATAGTAGTCAAACCGGTTCGCCACATGACCTCAAACGTGCCTCCCTGTATGTCAGAGGCTACCAACTAACAGTGGGAGTTTAATGGGGAAGGAGGGGAGAGTGTACCCTCTTTATCAGAGTAAACAACAATTGAAATAAAAAGAAATAATAATCAAATGATAACCGCACATCGCATAACAAATTTTTAAAACTGGATAAGTTCCAATAAACGAACTAAATAAACATGGCATGTCATGATAGTCTCATGTGCCAAAAGGAACTCAAAATAAATACACAAATTAAAAATCCCCAATGTGGGTCCTGACACCTAGACTGACCCCCTCATCCAAGCTTCATCCCATAAGTCTCAAATCATCCATCTATCATCAGGATTTTTCCCTTGTCCCGATCTGCAACCATGAAGCCTGCTCGGCTACCAACGGTCGCCCGAGCACAGTGTGAGTACAACTTAGTAGAAACCACTAATGGTGTCTAAAACAATATTCAATCAAAAAAATAGTGTATATAATGTATAATGGAATAATATACAGAGCAATAAATGAAAAAATGGACAAATATTTATTAACATTTTGGCCCTTGGGTTCTAAAGTGACACTCGAGCCAACCAAACCTGTTTCGGCCCATGTTGGTTGTCTAAACCATATGTCATAAGGGGTGCACACTTTAAGCAGCAGAAAGGGGTTCATATCACATTCAGCTCTAGGTACAAAGGAGGGTCAGTCCAAGTACCCACACCATGTCAAATATCATTCATGCCTGAAGCATTAGTTTGACGTTTAAATCATGCATAAAAATCAGTGGTTCACAGATCATCGGTTCAGAACCAGCCTAAAGATACAGAGCATAGTCAAACATCCCAACCAATATCATCATTCATAAATTACAAGATTCAACACCTTTGACCTTTTAATACATTAATATAACAAAGGTGTTCCATTTTGACATTCATTATTCACTATGGTTTAACATACTCAACACCTTTAAACCCAACTTCACAATTAAACTATTTCGGAATTCATTTATATACCACAACTGTTGAATCTCCTTTAAAACCATTTAACCACTTAACCTTTCTATATCAACAATCAACCATTACATTCCTCTTAACATGTCATTGAACATTTATTTCCCAAGCTATGCCAAGTATCCCCTTAACCACACCAACAATCCAACTAACAAGTATAACCAAGTTAAGCCCTTGAATCATATATTTCATCGTTTAAAATCTAACCATGTCATTTCAAAGAAGTTTTCATACCCAATGGGGGGTCCTAGGTTTGGTCTTATGCACATCAATGTGTTGGAGTTGGTGGCCTAGAACCAACTACTTTGTACTTTATTCATTAATAAAAGCCTTATCACATCTTGATTGTTCTTCTGTGTGAAAATGCATGTGATAATGTCCTAAGGATAGTTGTTGCATTAAAGGGTCATAGCGGATCCCTGCTATGATGAGAACCCGGAAGTGACATAACACTGTTCTTGAATATATGTTCTATGGCCGGATGATATAATTTGAGGGACACAAATAATACAGGCCCTTAGGGGTGAGGACTCATAAAACTTTGAGGCACCATCTCATGGTGTGCGCCCCAGGTAATATCCAGAAGGATATTATGAGAACGTGACTCGCCAGTAGGAAATCCACATTTCATAGTGTCATTGGATGTTCCTATCTGCGGACGTGTGTATTGGTCCTTAGACTTTAAGATTATTATTAATGGGAATTACAACTCACGCACTTAGATGTATTGATGAAAACTGTGATGACACATTGTTTGCAGCGAGGTAGGATACGTTGGGTGCGTCACGAGTAATATCGTATTAATAGATAATGCGAGAAAGGATTTGTCACTTCCGTTCCACAATAGAAGTAGATATCTCAGGCCCTTTGATGGAATTGATATAGCCTAAATAAATCCATGGCCATGGTAAGGTATGGCCTGGTTCAATTCCGGAAAGTCAAAGAAAGAATAATCAAGCACGTGGGTTGATAACACTAGCATGAAACCCGCTTGATTCGAGATATCGTGACAAAGGGATTATATTACACAGTAAGCGTTCATATGAGGTGACACATCATTGCGGCGTTAACTTCTTTCTCTATGGGTGTCTTGGCGTGTTGCTAGACGCTAACCTTGGAATTTAGGAAGGCTCAGCCTAATGCCACTGAGAAAGAGGCCTAGAGGGTCACACACTAAGTGTGTCCATGTATCTCAGTTAAATATTAATTTAACAAGTTAAATACAGATTATTCCTGACTATGGTTTAATAATTATTTAAGGATGTCTGATCGCATTTATTTCGACACTAGTTATTCGAGAGAATATATTGTGGGTGAAATAATATATTTATTAGCGAGTAATGCAGTTACATTTATTTAAGAAATAAATAGCCATTACTCAAGGTCTAATAAATGTGGAGGAGGAGATAAAGAAAAATGGAAAATAAAATTACACCCCGTGTATATTAAATATACACGCCGTGTAGTTTTGTGGAAAACAAGTACACGCTATGTATTAATGATTACACGCCGTGTAGTTTTCCTGTCAGGATTTTGAGGATATAATATTTTTTTATTAAATGATATTAATTATAATCAGCGTGGGCGCATTTCAAGGAATTAATAATTCGACATGGGGGTTTCAATAAGAGTTAATGAAATAAATAAAACACGTAACGCGTTTATTTATTGTCATAACTCTATAAACCTCAAACCTGATTATAAATATCCTCAAAACCCCAACATTTTTCAATCAATCATTGTGCACAACAATTCTGGAGAATTCTTTCAAGCCCGAAAGAACTCCTTCCTCCAAGAACGCTCTCAAGACTGAGAGACCAAGGCGATCGAAGGCGGACATCACAAGCGAAGGTTCTTCCGCGCTAGCACCCGGAGATCCCTTCGGCGACGTCCGAAGATACGTGGCACACGTGTGGATCACCGCTAGAGGAATCCTACACTTGGATTCTATGACGCAACAATGGATCACCAAATCGTGATCGGAGACATCAACGAAGAAAGAATTCCACTGAGGTAATTCTTGTGAATTAATTAAATTAATTATAACCAACATATGATGATCATATTTCTATGGTTCCGGGATTCCCTCTTAAGTTTTTTGTTCCTCGTTCTATTCCGAAGATTCGGCGTTTTACATCGTGACGGATCTCGGATTGAACGTTGTTTAACGTTAAAATTAAAGTTGGGCATACCCACCAACGCGCTTCCGCTGCACCCGGAACCTACAAGTGGTATCAGAGCAGTCATATCATTGATTATAATTATTTAGTTTTTCATTGATGTTTTACGCATTTAATAATTTAGTTGTTTCAATTCAAGTTTAATCATTCTGGAAATATGAATCTTGAGATCTGTTCCTCCTCCCTCGTTTCTCGTTCACCTCACATAAACGAATTTTTCTTTTAATTTTGATTAAAATAAAATAGAGAAACTCATCTGGAGGAGCCAAACGTTTCTGGCCATACAACACTAGAATACATGGCGTGTATTTGGAAGCACACGTCGTGTAGTCTAGGTTCAATGCATTGACTGATCCGCCAAATCAGGCTGTGTATTGGAGTATAACTATGTCATTTATGACACCGTGTGTTGACCAGGAACAAGTGGAACACGGTTTCCGGATTACATGTCGTGTGGTCCAACTGAACACGGCGTGTAGTCCCTTCGGGTTCGGGTTGGACCGTGTACCCCGTACACGGCTTGCCCAGCTGGAAACCGTGCAATGCGGAAACTACACAGTGTGTGTCCCACAGAACACGCTTTATACTCCGAAAATTTCTGAAGTACATTAACACGCCCTGTCCCTGGGCGTGTACTTCGGATGGACGGTGAAGAAAAGTACACGCCGTGTAGTCAAAACTACACGTCGTGTACTCACCCAAATTACACAGATTTATTAAAATTTATTATTATATTATACAAACCCTTGAGACGTGTACCATGGTGTAGGCATAAAGCTGAGGCACAACACATGATAGGTGTTTTATATATATGTGTTTAATTTAACATCTGTGTAATGAACAGGAATTCACCGGGTTGCCTCCAAGGTACAAGTTACGTACAAGGATAATTTTAAATGAATTTATTTGTTTAAAATTATGATGGATGAGAATCTCAAGGAAGTTCATAAAAGGGTTTAAGATAAAATGGTTGATTAATTAAAGATAATTAATTGATTCGAGCGTGATTTATCTTAAACAAGAACGATTAAAGAATTGAATTCTAGTTTTATTTATGCGTAAATATCGTTGCATGTATGGATGATCATGAGCTAGACTGAGACCTTTGTATGTGAATGGTTTCTTTTAATTTATTTATTTAAATTAAATTTGTTGGCATGTGAGTCATCTATTCATTAATATGTAGGGCATGTGTTCCCAAGGATTCTTTTATATAAAAAACCCATTTTTACCTCTCACATGCGTGTGAGATAAATGCATATGTAATGGATGGAGCTCCCAAGCTAGTGGAGGTGGCTCAAGTCAGGAGCCAAGGTGAAACCAATTCAAGGAGATACAAAGGTAGATAGGTAGAAAGCTGTAAACACGAACCCGAAAGGTTCAAGGTGTTTCTCCCCTAAGTCTTGGGTTATTTTATCAACCGCTAGATAAACTAACCAATAGAAAATCTCATGATCATACCATTTATTTTATTTCTGTCAGTTGCATGGTTTATTTATTGTGGGTGTGTTGTCACAATCACACAATTAATGAATTAAACGAGCATGAAATATGGAACTAAAATAAAACCGGCTTATACGTAAATATTATCTTAGACATGGTTAATCACTTAAGTATATCCCACTTAATATTAACAAGCATGTAATAAAAGATAATAAATTGGAAATTTACGTATAAAGATAAAATCCCTCAAAAGAAATATTAAGTCGGTATAACCTTCCATAATCTTGGTTAGAATCGAACCATAGTTCAAAGTACTTGACCAACCCTAATTGGGGTGCTTTCAATTATCGGGAAATTCTAATTCAAGGTTTTGGGTTGACTTGACTTGGTTCGCATCAAGGGTTGACTACCACAACAGGACTTGGTGTGACCAAGAGGCAAAGGTTGAGGAAATCCAAAATAAAAGGATTTCAGGATTGGGGAGTCCACTCAGTGGATCAAGGAGATGCGAGTTAATGCAGTTGGCATTTGGAATTACTACCTAAAACCCTTCAAGTTGCTTGACCAACCCTAGTTGGGGTAATGCGAAGGGCAATATGGATCATTGCCACTAGAATATTCAGGCAACAGAATATTCCAAAGTCAATGGTGAGGGCTATTGGATTTCGATAAAATAGTGGGAGACTAATAAGTATTAATTTATTTATTTGTCTCAGTTTTGTAATAAAGTACTAAATCGTTGTTCATCTTAATTTGTAGAAACATAAAGAAAATGACTTCAAACATATCATTACAAACCATACTCGAGAAGGAAAACCTTCTCACCGGCACCAATTTCCAAAAGTGGCAGAGGCGTTTACGCGTCATCCTTCACCATGAAAGGAAATTGTATGTGCCGGAAGAGCCTATTCCAGTTGCGCCTGGGAAAGAGGCCAGTGATGAGGAATTATCTCTCTATATGAAACACGTGGATGATGCCATAGATGTCCAGTTTTTCATGCAATCGGCCATGTCTAATGAACTCTTGAAACAACATGAAAACATGGACGTGTATAGCATGATGTCTCACCTTAAGGATCTCTACCAAGAGAAGGCGAGACAGGAGAGGTATAAGATCTCCAATTCTTTGTTTACAACTAAGCTTGGAGAGTCTGCGCCATCTGGGCCTCATGTAGTCAAGATTATTGGCTACATTGAATGCCTGGACATCTTAGGGATTAAATTCCCAGATGAGTTGCGTACAGATCTCATCCTATCATCACTGCCCAAGACCTTCTCTAGCTTCATTGTCAATTATAACATGAGCGGCAATGAGAAGAGTCTATCGGAGCTTCTGACCTTGATTCGCCAGGTAGACAAGGACATGGGGTGTGACAAACCCACAGTCCTTATGGTGAACAAGAAAAGGAAGGACAAGGCAAAGGGTCCAAAGACTTATAAATAGTCTGAAGCCCCCAAGAACCGTCCCTCCAAGAAGGGAAAGATCCAGAGGCAGGGCAAGGAACGGGAGGCAGTGTGTTTTTCATGTGGCAAGCAGGGCCAATGGAAGAGGAATTGCACCCAAAAGCATGGGGACACTAAAGGTTCATTCGTTATCGAGTGTAATCTTTCCATTTTTACACATTGGGTATTAGATACAGCTTGTGGGGCTCACATCTGTATTCAAATGCAGGAACCAAGTAGATTTAGAAAGATTTCCAGAGGAGAGGTGGATCTTCGAGCTGCCAATGGCGCAAGGCTGGCTGCGTTGGCTATTGGCGATTACCACCTCTCATTGCCGACTGGAATGATTTTAGTTTTACATAACTGTTATTATGTGCTTAGTGTTACCAAGAACATAATTTCTGTATCTTGTTTGGATATGGATGGATTTATTTTCAAGTTTGGAAATAAGGGTTGTCTCTTTTATAAGAACAATGTATGTTATGGTATGACACATTTAAATAATGGTTTGTATGTATTAAATTACAAGAACCAAGTGTTGGCAATCGATAACGAAACAAACTCACATGACTCATACATCACCCAGTTGTGGCATCACTGTCTCGGTCATGTGAACGAGAAGCGCTTGACAAAGCTCTGCCAAGATGGCTATTTAGACTCTACTAAGCTAAAACTACTTGATAGATGTCATGTTGTTTAAAAGGAAAAATGACCAAGCCACCTTTTGGTGGACAGGGTGAAAGGGCTATAGAGCTTCTAGGATTGGTACACACAGATGTGTGTGAACCATTTCTAGTAGAAGCTAGAGGTGGATATTCTTACTTCATTTCTTTTACTAATGATTTGAGTAGATATGGCTATGTCTACTTAATGAGGTATAAGTCAGAGGCCTTAGATAAATTTAAGTAATTCAAGAATGAAGTAGAGAATCATCTTGGTAAGAAGATAAAGAAGCTTCGATCGGATCGAGGTGGAAAATATCTGAACCAAGAGTTCATCGATCTTCTACGGGAGTCTAGGATTCTATCTCAGATCACTCCTCCTTATACACCACAGTGGAATGGTGTTAGTGAAAGGAGGAACCGCACCTTGTTGGACATGGTGAGGTCGATGATGAGTCATGCGGATCTTCTATTATCCTTTTGGGGATATGCATTACAAACTGCAGCATACACATTAAACTGAGTACCAACTAAGGCGGAAAATGGAATTCCCTCCGAGCTATAGAATGGAAAGAAACCCATTTTGCCACACACACGTGTATGGGGATGCGAGGCGTCTGTTAAGGCCTCCTCAGGCAACAAACTAGCACCCCGGGGCACGAGGTGTATCTTTATAGGATATCCCAAGGAAACGAAAAGATATTACCTATATAACCCTTCAGACAAGAAAGTGACGGTCACCAGACAAGCTGTCTTTCTTGAGAGGGAGCACATCCTCAAGAAGGATAGTGGGAGCAAGATTGACTTCAACGAAGTTGATGCTCAAGATACACAGAAGTTGGTACAAGAACAAGTTTCACAGGTCCCTGTGGAAGAGGTTCCAGAAACACAAGTACTGCATAGGAGCTCAAGAGAGGTAAGGGAACCAGAGAGATTTGGTTTCCTAGTCACTGAGGATGGTGAATCATTATTGTTGGACAATAATGAACCTCTCTCCTACAAGGAAGCAGTAGAAAGCTCAGAAGCTGCGAGATGGCTAGAAGCTATGAATTCTGAGATGGATTCCATGTTTCATAACCAAGTCTGGGTTATGGTCGATGAGTCAGTTGATGTAAAGTCTGTTGGATGCAAATGGGTATTCAAGAGAAAGCTGGACATGGAAGGTCAAGTTAGCACCTATAAAGCAAGGCTAGTGGCTAAAGGGTTCAGACAGTGTCAAGGAATTGACTATGATGAAACCTTCTCGTCAGTTGTCATGTTTAAATCCATAAGAATCATACTTGTCATAGCAGCTTACCATGACTACGAGGTTTGGCAGATGGATGTCAAAACAGCATTCCTTAACGGGAACCTTCAGGAAGATGTCTATATGACACAACCAGAAGGGTTTGTGACACCAGGTGAAGCCAAACGGGTTTGCAAGTTGCCGAAATCCATCTATGGATTGAAGCAGGCATCCAGGTCATGGAACATTTGATTTGATGAAGCCATAACGGAATTTGGTTTCATTAAGAACGAATGTGAGCCATGTGTTTATAAGCGGTTTAATGGGAATGCGATCGTTATCCTGGTAGTATATGTTGATGACATATTGCTTATTGGAAACGATGTACCAGTCTTACAGTCAATTAAGGACTGGTAGAACAAGTGTTTCTCCATGAAGGACTTTGGTGAAGCAGCCTACATTCTAGAGATCAAGATCATTCGTGATAGATCCAAGAGGCTGCTTGGACTAAGTCAAAGTACATACATTGACTAGATACTAAAGAGATTTAGTATGGAACAATCCAAGAGGGGATTGGTTCCAGTGCCACATGACCTACATCTTTCTAATAAAATGTGTCCTCAGACACAACAAGAGAAAGATAGAATGAGTAAGATCTCATACGCTTCGGCTGTAGGATTCATCATGTATGTCATGTTATGTTCCAGGCTTGATGTTGCCTATGCACTGAGCATGGTAGGCAGATATCAAGCAGATCCAGGAGAACAGCATTGGACTGCTGTTAAGACTATCCTTAAGTATCTGAGAAGAACTAAGAATATGTTCCTGGTATATGGAGGAGACGAGGAGCTTGTCATCAGAGGGTATGCTGATGCTGGTTTTCAGACAGATCAGAATGATCTGAAGTCGCAATCTGGATATATTTTCTGTCTCAATGGAGGAGCTGTGAGCTGGAAGAGTTCAAAGCAGTCAGTTGTCGCTGATTCTACAGTGGAATCCGAATATATAGCGGCTTCTGACGCAGCCAAGGAAGCCGTCTGGATTCGGAACTTTGTCCAGGAGCTTGATGTGGTGGCTAACTGTAAAGATCTCATTACATTGTATTGTGATAATACTGCAGCGGTGGCTCTTGCGAAAGAACCAAGGTCACATCAACGGACAAAGCACATACTTCGGAAGTATCACCTCTTGAGGGATTTCTGTCAAAGGGGTGAAGTTGCAGTGAGCAGAGTGTCCACAGAAGAGAACGTGGCGGACCCCATGACTAAAGTCCTACCTTAGCAGAAGCATGAATATCATGTGAGTGCTAGCGGGTTAAAGGTTGTTAGCAGTTGGCTCTAGTCCAAGTGGGAGTCTGTTGGAGTTGGTGCCCTAGAACCAAATACTTTGTACTTTATTCATTAATAAAAGTCTTATCACATCTTAATTGTTCTTCTGCGTGACAGTGCATGTGATAATGTCTTAAGGATAGTTGTTGCATTAAAGGGTCATAGTTGATCCCTGCTATGATGAGAACCTGGAAGTGTCATAACACTGTTCTTGAATATATGTTCTATGGCCGGATGATATTATTTGAGAGACACAAATAATACAGGTCATTAGGGGTGAAGACTCATAAAACTTTGAGGCACCATCTCATGGTGTGCGCCCTTGGTAATATTCAGGAGGATATTATGAGAACGAGACCCGCCAGTAGGAAATCCACATTTCATAGTGTCATTGGATGTTCCTATCTGCGGACGTGTGTATTGTTCCTTAGACTTTAAGATTATTATTAATGAGTGTTACAACTCACGCACTTAGATGTATTGACGAAAACTGTGACGACACACTGTTCGCAGCGAGTTAGGATACGTTGGGTGCGTCACGAGTAATACCGCATTAATAGATAATGCGAGAAAGGATTTGTCGCTTCCGTTCCACAACAGAAGTAGATATCTCAGGCTCTTTGATGAAATTGATATAGCCTAAATAAATCAATGGTCATGGTAAGGTATGAGCGGGTTCAATTCCGGAAAGTCAAAGAAAGAATAATCAAGCACGTGGGTTGATGACACTAGCATGCAACCCGCTTGATTCGAGATATCGTGACAAAGGGATTATATTACACGGTAAGCGTTCGTATGAGGTGACACGTCATTGCGGCGTTAACTTCTTTCTCTATGGGTGCTTTGGCGTGTTGCTAGACGCTAACCTTGGACTTTAGGCAGGCTCAGCCTAATGCCACTGAGAAAGAGGCCTAGAGGGCCACACACTAAGTGTGTCCATATATCTCAGTTAAATATTAATTTAACAAGTTAAATAAAGATTATTCTGGGCTGTGGTTTAATAATTATTTAAGAATGTCTGATTGCATTTATTTCGACACTAGTTATTCGAGAGAATATATTGTGGGTGAAATAATATATTTATTAGCGAGTAATGCAGTTACATTTATTTAAGAAATAAATAGTCATTAATCAATGTCTAATAAATGTGGTGGATGAGATAAAGAAAAATGGAAAATAAAAGTACACGCCGTGTATATTAAATATACACATCGTGTAGTTTTGTGGAAAACGAGTACATGTCGTGTATTAATGATTACACGCCGTGTAGTTTTCCAGTCAGGATTTTGAGGATATAATATTGTTTATTAAATGATATTAATTATAATTAGCGTGGGCGCATGTTAAGGAATTAATAATTCGACATGAGGGTTTCAATAAGAGTTAATGAAATAAATAAAATGCGTAACGCGTTTATTTATTGTCATAACTCTGTAAACCTCAAACCTGATTATAAATATTCGCACAACCCCAACATTTTTCAATCAATCGTTGTGCACAACAATTCTGGAAAATTCTTTCAAGCCCGAAAGAACTCCTTCCTTCAAGAACGCTCTCATGACCGAGAGACCAATGCGATCGAATACGGACATCGCAAGCGATGGTTCTTCCGCGCTAGCACCCGAAGATCCCTTCGGCGACGTCCGGACATACGTGGCACACGTGTGGATCACCGATAGAGGAATCCTACACTTGGATTCTACGACGCAACGACGGATCACCGAATCGTAACCGGAGACATCAACTAAGAAAGAATTCCACCGAGATAATTTTTGTGAATTAATTAAATTAATTATAACCAACATATAATGATCTTATTTCTATGGTTCCGAGATTCCCTCTTAAGTTTTTTGTTCCTCGTTCTATTTCGAAGATTCGGCGTTTTACATCGTGACGGATCTCGGATTGAACGTTGTTTAACGTTAAAATTAAAGTTGGGCATACCCACCAACGCGCTTCCGCTGCGCTCGGAACCTACATAATGTGCTAATCGGGATCCATAAAGCGTCTATGCCATCAATTTAAGGCTCAATCTATTTTCTTAGCCAAGAAATCAAATGCGCAACATGTTAGCATCGTCACACATATCACATAAACTTTGAGAATATCAAGATTGTGGGAAAGGCTTTCAGACCACCTATCTTAGGTTCGTAGATATCCACTCATCCCACGTCGGCCTTTGTTTCGAGCTAAAGTGACACCAAACACAAAATCAGACAAAACCTCTAAAAATATGGCTGATGAGATGTAAATGATGAGGGACAACCAATGAGTGAAACATCATAGAATAGAAGGAAATAGACTCGTAGACTTACCATGAGCTTCAAATCGCAGGAAATGACACTTCAAACCTCTTAGGATTAAATGAGAAACACCCTTGGAATAGAGTGAGAAGCATGGGACGCACCTTAGGGTGGTGGGAGTGAAATGAAGAAGAAAAATAAGTCTTCAAAAAGCTTGGTGGGGGGAGGGGTAAAATTTATCACTTTTTAATAAAGGGTGTGGCTTTGGCTTGACCACGTGGTTTGTCATTGTGCCAACCATGAGTCTCATTATCCAAAACAACTTTTACACGGTCTCCTAAGGCATCTGCACTGTTTAACAAACTGTGTGGAAACTGTGTATCTATGTCCCCAACTCATGGTTATTAGGATATCCTTGCACAGTTTGCAAAACGTTGCTCCCACCTAAATTGAGCCACACAGATATATAGACATATTTTTCATTTTCATTATTTCTTTATGTATTAATATGTTTTCAATTACAATAATTGGAAATTTCAACTATAAATTTGGGATGAAAATTTTCATATCAAATTTTAATTGTTATATTATTTATATTTGCATTGTAAATTTATTAATGTATTTATTTTAGAATTTTGATAATTAAACTTATTGTGATAATTTGAAGTGTACAGTTTAAATGCAAATTTTAAATATAAAATAATGTATGGTTATATATATATATTAATCTGACTGTGATGGGGTTCGCGCCGCGTGTGACGGGATGCCTCTGTGGCGGCTGTGATGGAGAATCGGTCGGCTGTGATGGGTCACGCCGCCCGTACAGCCTGGGAGATCGCGCCGCGTGTGACGGAACGCGGGAATCGCCCGGCTGTGACGCATGTGGAGATCGCGGCGCCTATGATTTAAGCGACGCCTGTGTCCTGTGCTGTGATGGAATGCCTCAAGTTGTACGCAACTTGTCATCCCACGCTCTTTTTCCACGTAAATAAATTATAAAAATGGCGGGTTAAAATTATTTTGCAAATGTGTGGGAGGTATCCTCCCCACAATAATTTATAAATAGTTTTATATATTAATAGTAAAAAATATTAATTATTAGGAAGATGTCGATATGTGCAACTAATTATTGGGACTTTTGAGTCTTATATTTCATAGTCTTCGTGTCTTTGAACCTCTAGGTCATATATGGGTTCAATCTTAGTTCGGAGTGTGAATGCGACGCCTGTATTGAAACCATCAACCTTCCAAATGTGGTGCAATATGGTGCACGGAGGGGGAAGTCATTGATTCTGTTTAAAAGATGAAGACATGAAAAATGACGTTTGAGAGAGGATCAAAGTAAAAAATCTGATGGAATGAAACTTGTCGCACCGTCATTACATTGCAGGATCAAAGTAAAGAATCTTTCTAGTGGTGATCCACACGTGCACTACAATCTATTAACAATGTCGCAGAACAATCGGATGCTAGCACGACTGACCTTGATCGCTTGCGTTATTTATGATTGATCGCAACTAGCATAATTATTTTCAATAGAGGAAGAACTCTTTATGATCTCTTATTGGCTTGAGAGAGGAGGGAAGGAGATCACTCTAGATATCTTGATCTCTCCCTAAGCCTTGAGAGAGTCTCACTCTATCCGTTGTGCACACATATTGTGAATTAGGAAAATGATATAATTAGATATTTATTATATATGGTTCAAGGTTGACAAATCGCAAATAAGCCCTAAACCATCTCTAATATACTTAATTGACCCCGTGTCCATTTATAATAATAATAATACTATTATTAATTACTTGCGCAACACATTAAGAATATAAATAAATATCATTTATAACTAATCGAACCATTAAGCTCATTCCACTTTCCCTCGTCGACATTTGTCAATCCTCGAATAATGACTATTTAATTAAATAAATGTTATTACATTATTCTATGATAAATATAATAAATATTAAATTCACCAAACTTGCAAATAAAAATTTATCATTATTATTTAACTCATTTATTCTTTCGAATAACTTGTGATTAAATTATGACGATCAATCAAACCCGAATAAATATTATTTATTATAACTTGTTAAATTCAATACTATAATTTAACTGAGATTGTGGATACATTAAGTGTGTGACCCTCTAGACCCCTTTCTTAGTGACATTAGGCATAATCATCTAAAGTCCAAGGTTAAAATCTCGCAACACATCAAAGACTCCATAGAGAAAGAAATTAACGTCGCAATGACATCCATCCTCCTACAAAAATTTACCATGTAATATAATCCTTTCATTACAATATCTCAAATCAATCAGGACGCATGTCGATGCCATCAACCTATATTCTCTATGTCTATTTCTTTGAATTTCCAAAAATGAACATGCCTATCGAACAACATGACCATGGATTTATTTAGGCAGTTCCATTTTCATCAAAGAGCTTGAGATATTAAATTTCGTCAAGTAACAAAAGGGATAAATCTTTTCTCACATTATTCATTTATGTAATCTCATTCACGGCTCACCCAACGTATCCTGCTCCATCATGAGCATATGTCGTCACCGTTTTCAACAATACATCAAAACACACGAGTCATGATATCCATTAATGATAATCTTGAATTCTAAGGATCAATTTACACGTCTACAGATAGAAACATCTGACACGTGAAAATATGGATTTCCTATTAACAAGCATGTACCCTCACATATTGGTAATTAACAAGGACGAACACCATGAGAATGCGTCTCAATGTCTTATGAGTCATCTACCCCTGATAGCCTATATTGTTTATGTCTCATCATACAATATCTTTCGGCTATAGAACAAAGTTCCAAAATAATTTTGTGGCACCTCTAAGTTTTTATCATGATGGGGAACTGATACGACCTTTTAGCGCGACATATATTCTAAGAATGTTATCATATACAAATGTCATGGAGAAGAAAAACAATAACATGATAAGAAAAAATCATTAAAAGAAAACATGTAATCAAGTACTAAACAAGTTGGTTCGAGAACACCAACTCCAACAGACTCCCACTTGCACTAGAGCTAACTGTCAACAACTTTCAGTATACTAAATCTCAAAAGATACTCATGATTCTCCTGAGATAAAGCCTTCGTTAAGGGTTTTACCATGTTTTCCTATATGGATACTCTGTTGATCGCAACTTCACCTTATTGAGAAAACACCTCAAGAGGTGAAACTTCTGAAGTATGTGCTTTGTCCTTTGGTATAACCTTGGCTCTTTGGAGAGAGTCACTGCTGCAGTGTTATCACAGTGGACTCTGATAGGGTTTTTACTGTTAGGCATCACATTAAGATCTTGGAAAAAGTTGTGAATCCATACCGATTCCTTGGATGCATCATAAGCCGCAATATACTCGGACTCCACTGTAAAATTGGTAACAACTGGTTGTTTTGAACTCTTCCAGCTCACCGCTCCTCCATTGAGACAAAAGATATATGGTTACGCCCAAATTTACCCTACCGGTAAAAGCGGTCGTTGAAGTACAAGTAGGGATCGAATCCACAGGGACCAGAGAAGTAACCTTGAGACGCTATGATTGTGTGAAGGATGAGCTATGAAGTAGCCGACTTTGGGTTTGATTTTGGATGGTTTTTAAAGAACACTAATAAACCTAAGTGAATTCAATTAAATGGAAATGGGTTGATCTTAGGATTATTCTCGGGGTGGATTGAATGAATTTTACTTCATTAGACAATTTTGGTTTTATTAATTTTTGATGAATCCATTCTTCAAAAATAACATTACATTCATCATTTTCTGGTTTGGTGCTTACTAAACACAATTACTAATCCCGTATACACTTAGAGAACCAAATTCATGATCTCTCTGAGGTATATGGTCATTTAGTAATTGAATTTAGTTTGCTCAAACACAGTAAAGATGAAGAGTAGAAATAATTGAAGAATGAATGTCTTAAATTAATTATTCAATTAATAACAATTCGTTCATAAAATAACATTCAATCCAGCCTTTGCATCCTCCTAAGATCATCCCATTAAGGGTTTAGCCCTTCATTGATGGTATACTCTCAATGGTGGGCAGAAGATGGCTAACAAGAATTGGATTGAAGAAATTAAAACCGCGGAAATAACAAGTACTCCTCCGTGTGTGTGAATGAAATTCACACTTATGTGTGAACTAATTCACAACAACACAGAGATATCACTGTGCTTTGTGATAATAAAGTTTTAATAAAAGAAATGGAAAATATATAAGTGAATGAAGTTGATTAAGAACATAAAGATACAAAAAAGAAACTTACATGGAAATGGAAAACATTACAAAAGAAATTTGGAAGCATAACCTTACAATGAAACAAGCAACAAAAGATGATATGAAAAATATCCACCCCTATCCCATTCACCACTAGCTCCTTATATAGGCATATTAGGAGCCTTAGGTACATACCCCAACAATTAATTCACCCCCAAACAATTAATAGAGTCAAATGGAGGGTGAATAATCAAAAGGAAATTGATGTTTCGAATTTGACCCGGAAAACTGTCCAGATTCGTCCACCATATTGACGTGTGAATTATCAATTGAAGAAAGCCGAATCCGGAGGGGTTGTAGAAGAGAAATATCTTTGTCCATCTGTCCTCTATGAGCTGTAAAAATATCAGAAAATTTAGCTCAGCCGTTTGGAAGTTATGGTCGAAATAGTGGGACGGATTTCTGTGCATTAATGTCAGGTCCACCATTTAAATCTCAACTTCAGATCCCTTTATCATCATGATAACATCAGAATTAGCTCCAGTCATAGTTGAATAAAATGATCCTCATATTTTTATTTTTCTACTGTATAAATTTGAGCTTCATTGGGATTGGTTTATTAGGCCCCACATTTGTTTGATGGGCCTTAGGCCCATTATGCTTTCTCCAGCAAATTTCTGCATTCGGGGTGCAAAAATCTCCATCTTCCCTTGGGATTCATCCATCGGACCTAAAAGATAAAATGTTCCAAACAAAGTGATCAATCATATAACAAAATATCAAATTCAGAAAATGAATATAGTGTTTTCCACAAACAGATGAATGATTGGGCCCAAATTTACATTTTAAACAAGAATTGCATTTTAGATAAGAAATGAAGTTCTATTTATGTAATGCACTAAAATCAATGTTTATGAACTTTGGAACAATGAATATAAAGATATTAAAAATGAATATTAGCCACTTTTAGTGACTAATCACACCCCCCAACTTGAGTTTTGCTAGTCCCGAGCAAAATATATTACAAATATGAAATTCAAATCCCCTTTTCCAAAAAAAATTTAATACACATTGCTCACCCAAATATCTCATACCAAAAAAAATTATGGAACCCATACAAATCATTTAAAACAAGCTAGGTCCATAAGCATATCCCAAGCCCAAGCTCATTCCTTTGTTCAAATTCATCGCCACATTTCATCCAATTTCAATTAAGCATGATAAAGTGTTGTGCATCACAAAAGATATGGGGCCCATTTTATTGTTCAAGGGGAAAAAATGGAAGCGCTAGGTGGGAATCACATTAAACCTTAATATGAGTATCCATTTTTTTGATTTTTTTATGATTTTTTTAACCACAATAGATATGAAAAGACTAACTCTGGGCAAGACAACTATGGAGTCGCGATCCCCAAGTGTCGGACGCCACACATATTGCCAATTCCATTCTCTACAATAGAGATATAAAGCCTAACTCTGGGCAAGACAACTATGAAGTCACGATCCCCAAGTGCCGGACGCCACACATTTGGACAAAACATTGCTCTATGTGGTCATTATTTTTTTTTCAATTTTGTTTTTTGTTTTTTTTTGTTGTTTTTTTTAGATACTCAAATTAAACTAAAAGTGACCCCAGAACCCTATGCTATAATAAAAGGGACCCAAGAACTCAAATTTACTCCCACGATCTAGTAGATGTGCATTGTGGCATTTTTATTAAGAGGATGAAAATGTAAACTTTGAAAAATCACATCGGACAACCACACTTTCCAAAAACTATGCTCATGAACTTAAACTTGCATTAAAATCAGAATCAAGGCATGGAAAATTTATTTGATATCCAATTTCAGAGTTTGCAATGTGTGTTATCATGTTCAAGGTTAATGGAATTTTTTCTTTCCATGCATGTTCTTATTGAAAAAAATCATTTTTTATTTCACCTCCCCCCAACATAGAATAACACTGTCCCCAGTGTTTAAAGAAAAGAAAAGTTAGAAGGGGGGTAGGAGAGGAGTTCAAAGAAGAAATTTAAAATGATAATCATGGAATGAAGTCACCTGGTGGTTGATGATGATAGCGCATGCCATAGTCTCCCTTCAATCCTGGATTTGAGTCTTAGTGGCTTGGATGATGGTGAATGGATTTTCCTTATGACTTATGACATGTCCTATAAAAACATAAAAATAAACAAAACAAAATAAATTGATGATACATTGTCTTATTTTTAGATTTCTAGGTAAGGTATTACTCAGAGATCACGCCACGTGACACGAATGAATATGGTGCTCCCCTTTCATACACATCCTTAATCATAAAATAAGAACATGTCAACAGTCTATGGTAATTTATTATATGAAAAGGAAAATGCTTCAAAATTATTAGAAACATGAAAACCATGGGTTGCCTCCCATGCAGCGCTTTTGTTTAACGTCATTAGCTCGACTTGAACCCCCCAACTTATCCAATTCCAAATTTCAAAATTTTAATGAACTCATCTTTCTCCACTTCAACAAGATTGAGATTGATTGTTTTTTTGAAATTTGTTTCGTATGAAATCATATTTTCTACAATTATTGGTAAAATCCAAGGAATATATAAAATGGATGATCGAGTTGTTTCTATAGTCTTTCCTAAGACACCAAGGATCATTCCTACATTACTGATTTCATGATATGGATGAATGAAAACTGAAAGGTCTTGTTTGTACTCTATAAAGGGATAATTTAGTGGGGACGAAAGGTTCATAATTTTGAGGTTGGGTTGATTTAATTTTCCTAAAAAAGATTGGAAATTTGAAAAATAACTTTCTTCTTTAGAAATAATCTCTTCATTTTGAAATTGTGATTCCTCCTGAAAATTGTCCAGTTGAATGTCAGGAATGGGTATAGACTCAATTTTTGTGATTTCTCTTAGTGGTTCAATGATTGGTGCTTCTGAAAATTTATTAATGGAGTTATATTCAGGAAACTCAATCCATGATGACAAACTTTCCCCTTCTGAATCCAAAAAATTAATTTCCTCCTGATTTAAATACCCTTCAACATTTCCTTGATCTTGTTCAGTTATCCCATATCCAAAGGTTAGTTCTTTTTTCAATTCATGAGAGGTTTTTGGGATAAAAGATTCATCTATCAATGATGAGGAAAGAACATCTTGAGTGGGAACGGGTTCCTCAAAAGTCTTAAAGCTTTGTAATTCTAATCTGAAAGATGAAACTTCTGAATTCATTTTATCCATTTGTTCACACAATTGTTCAAGAATTCTTTCAGGATTAGGGTTGATATATGTTTGTACATCATGGACTTCCTCATTATTTATCTTTTCAATCATTCTTGATAGGTATAGAAATTGATCTTGTAAACATTCAACATCCCATTGATTGTACATTTCATCTGGTGTGGGGTAATCATTCAAGTGTTGATCAAAGTAATTTTCTATCTGAGAGGATTCCCATTGTTGATTTTCTATTTGATTCCAGCCCAAGTTTATGAAAGGAAATTGTTGATGACACTCCATTGGAGTTGAATGAAATTTGGATTTGGATTTTTTTGGACACACGAAAACAGAAAGGGGAAAAGAAAAGAGAAATATAGGTGAGAAAAGAGAAGTTAGGTGAGAATAGAGGTGGGTGTCTAAGAAAACTTACTTGGGTCCCCGGCAGCGGCGCCAAAATTTGGTTGCGCCCAAATTTACCCTACCGGTAAAAGCGGTCGTTGAAGTACAAGTAGGGATCGAATCCACAGGGACCGAAGAAGTAACCTTGAGATGCTATGATTGTGTGAAGGATGGGCTATGAAGTAGCTGACTTTGGGTTTGATTTTGGATGGTTTTTAAAGAACACTAATAAACCTAAGTGAATTCAATTAAATGGAAATGGGTTGATCTTAGGATTATGCTCGGGGTGGATTGAATGAATTTTACTTCATTAGACAATTTTGGTTTTATTAATTTTTGATGAATCCATTCATCAAAAATAACATTACATTCATCATTTTCTGGTTTGGTGCTTACTAAACACAATTACTAATCCCGTATACACTTAGAGAACCAAATCCATGATCTCTCTGAGGTATATGGTCATTTAGTAATTGAATTTAGTTTGATCAAACACAGTACAGATGAAGAGTAGAAATAATTGAAGAATGGATGTCTTAAATTAATTATCCAATTAACAACAATTTGTTCATAAAATAACATTCAATCCAGCCTTTGCATCCTCCTAAGATAATACCATTAAGGGTTTATCCCTCCATTGATGGTATACTCTCAATGGTGGGAAGAAGATGGCTAACAAGAATTGGATTGAAGAAATTAAAACCGCAGAAATAACGAGCACTCCTCCGTGTGTGTGAATGAAATTCACACCTATGTGTGAACTAATTCACAACAACACAGAGATATCACTGTGATTTGTGATAATAAAGTTTTAATAAAAGAAATGGAAAATATATAAGTGGATGAAGTTGATTAAGAACATAAAGATACAAAAAAGAAACTTACATGGAAATGGAAAACATTACAAAAGAAATTTGGAAGCATAATCTTACAATGAAACAAGCAATAAAAGATGATATGAAAAATATCCACCCCTATTTAATTCACCACTAGCTCCTTATATAGGCATATTATGAGCCTTAGGTACATACCCCAACAATTAATTCACCCCCAAACAATTAATAGAGTCAAATGGAGGGTGAATAATCAAAAGGAAATTGATGTTTCGAATTTGACCCGAAAAACTGTCCAGATTCTTCCACCATATTGACGTGTGAATTCTCAATTGAAGAAGGCCGAATATGGAGGGGTTGTAGAATATAAATATCTTCTCCCATCTGTCCTCTATGATCTGTAAAAATATCAGGAAATTTAGCTCATCTGTTTGGAAGTTATGGTCGAAATGGTGGGACAGATTTCTGTGCATTAATGTCGGGTTCACCATTTAAATCTCAACTTCAGATCCCTTTATCATCATGATAACATCAGAATTAGCTCCGACAACAGTTGAATAAAATGATACCCATATTTTTATCTTCCTACTGTATAAATTTGAGCTTCATTGGTCTTGTTTTATTGGGCCCCACATTTGTTTGATGGGCCTTAGGCCCATTATGCTTTCTCCAGCAAATTTCTGCATTCGGGTGCAAAAATCTCCATCTTATCATGGGATTAATCCATCAGACCTAAAAGATAAAATGTTCCAAACAAAGTGATAAATCATATCCCAAAATATCAAATTCAGAAAATGAATATAGTGTTTTCCACAAACAGATGAATGATTGGGCCCAAATTTGCATTTTAAACAATAATTGCATTTTAGATGAGAAATGAAGTTCTATTTATGTAATGCACTAAAATCAATGTTTATGGACTTTGGAACAATGAATATAAAGATATTAAAAATGAATATTAGACACTTTTAGTGACTAATCAATATATCCAGACCATGACTTCAAATCATTCTGATTTGTTTGAAAACTAGAATTTGTATAAACCTTGATGACTAGTTCTTCATCTCCTCCATACACCAAGAACATATCCTCAGCACACCTCAAATACTTAAGGATAGTTTTAACAACAGTTAAATACTGTTCACATAGATCTGCTTGATATATGCCTATCATGATTAAAGCATACACAACATAAAGCCTCATACACAACATGACATACATGATAGATCCTATCATATAAGTGTATGAGATCTTACTAATTCTCTCTCTTTCCACTTATGTCCGAAGACACATTTTCTTGGAAAGATGTATACTATGTGACATTAAAACCAATCCCCTCTTAGATTGTACTATATTGAACCTCTTTAGTATATGATTAATATATGTACATTGACTTAGCTTAAATAACATCTTGGATCTATCATGCATGATCTTGATCCCTAGAATGTAAGCTGCTTCACCTAAGTCCTTCATGTAGAAACACTTGCTTAACCATTCTGTAACCTCTTGTAAGGATAGTATATTGTTTCCAATTAGTAATATGGTATCAACATATACTACTGTGAAAACAATTGTACTCTCACTAAACCTCTTGTAAACACATGACTCAAATTCATTATTAATGAAACCAAATTCTTTTATGGCTTCATTGAATCAAATTTTCCATGACCTGGATGATTTCTTTAATCCATAAGTGGATATCTATAACTTGCATACTTTTTTTGAATTACCTAGAGTCACAAACCCTTATTTTTGTATCATAAGCACTTCCTATTGAATGTTCTTATTATGTAATGCATTTTTGACATCCATTTTCCAAATCTCATAGTCATGGTAAGCTGCTATGACTAATAAGATAATGATGCATTTAAACATAGAAAATGATAATTTTTTTTCATAATTATCAATTCCTTGATGTTGTCCAAACCCTTTATCCACTATCCATGATTTATAGGTATTTAATTTACCTTCCATGTCATTTTTTCTCTTAAATATCCATTTAAACCCAACAGGATTTTCATCAGCTCGAAGGTCAATCAGAACCCAAACTTGGTTTTGAAACATGAAAACCATCTCAGAATTCATGGATTCTTTCCACCTATAACTTCAGATCTCTCTAATGCCTCCTTATATAAGAGAGGATCATTATTGTCAACTAATAATGAGTGATCATCATCAGTGACTAGAAAACCATATCTCTCTGGTTATCTTACCTCTCCAGCAATCCTATGTACCACATGTGTTTCAAAAAAAAATTATTCCATGGGGACCTATGGAATCAGTTCCTGTTCCAAATCTTGTGTATACTAAACATCAACTTCATTGAAATCAATCTTTCTCTTACTATCCTCCTTGCGGATGTGCACCCACTCAAGAAAAATAGTATGTCTCACAACAATTACTTTCTTATCCGAAGGGTTGTATAGATAGTATCCCCTTGTTTACTTGGGATACCCCATAAATATGAACATTGTGCCTTGGGGTGCTAGTTTGTTTCTTCAAATAGCCTTAACAAATGCCTCACAACACCATGAACAAACATGTGACGAAACCGGTTTCTTTCCACCCCATAACTCGAAGGGAACGCCTTTTCTGTGTTAGTTTGAACTCGATTTAGTCAGCATAATGCCGTTTGTAATGAATATCCCCAAAAGGATAATGTAAGACTTGCATGACTCATCATCGACATTACCACATCTAAAAAGGTATGATTCCTCCTTTCACTAACACAATTCCACTACAGTGTATATGGTGGAATTAGTTGACATAGAATCCCATAATCCCCTATAAAGTTGATAAAGATTTGGTTAAGATATTAACCACCTTGATCCAATTGAAGTTTTTTTTATATTTTTACCAAGTTGATTATCAACATAATTCTTGAACTCTTTAAACTTCTTAAATGATTCTGACTTATACCTCATTAAGAAGATATAACCATACCTTGTCAAATTGTCAGTAAAAGTAATAAAGTATGAAAATCCACCTCTAGTGTCTACTTAAAAAGGCCTATAAACATTAGTGCATACCAAATATGGAATATTTGTGGCCCTTTCACCTTGACCATTGAATGTTGGTTTGGTTATATTTCCTTACAAACAAGCACAAAATATTTCAAGTGGCTTTATCCGAGTCTAAATAACCATCTTGACAGAGTCTTGTCAAATGATTCTCATTTACATGACCAAGATGGTGATTCCACAACTTGGTTTCATATGAGTCGTTCATATTAGTTTCATTATCAATTTTCAATATTTTGTTTTTTTAATTTAATATATAATGATCGTTATTAAAATGCACCATACCATAACATATTCTTTATTTATAAAAGTAACAACATTTATTTCAAAATTTAAAAATAAATCCATCCATATATAAACATGAAATATAAATAATGTTCTTATTAACACTAGACACATAATAAAAATTATTTAAAACCATAATTAATCCTAGCGACAATGCGATATGATAATCTCCAATGGATAGAGAATCCATCCTCACTCCATTGGCAACCTATAAATCCACCTCATCTATGGTAATCTTATGAAATCTAATTGGTTCCTATATTTGTATACAAATGTGATCACTAAAAGTAGTATCTAATACCAAAATTTTAGATATAGAAAGATTACACTCAATAACTAATGCACCTAAAGCTTCCCATTGCTTATTTGGCTGGGTGAAATTCCTCTTCCAGTGGCCCTACTTTCTACATGAAAAACATATTTCATCATGTTCCTTTCCTTACTTATGTATCTTCTTCTTCCTAGAGGGATGATGCTCCAGAGCCATAGACTTGAAATGATTCTTTGACCCCTTTTCCTTGCTTCTATTCTTCTTATTCACCATAAGGACAACATGTTTTTCATGCCCCATGTCTTTATCAACTTGGAGGATAAGATTAAGAAGTTCTGATAGTGTCTTCTCTCTATTTCTCATATTATAATTCACAATAAAACTAGAGAAGTTTTTGGGTAGTGAGGAAAAATTGGTATCTATGTGTAGGGATGTTAAAACCCTAAGATGTCTAAGTGTTCTATATAGCCAATCATCTTGACTACATGAGGCCTAGTTGGTACCGAATCTCTAAGCTTTCATGTGAATAGTGCATTGGAGATCTCATATCTCTATGATCCCACTTTTTCTTGATAGATATCACAAAGGTGAGAAACTATACTATACACATCCATATCCTCATATTGCTTTAAAATATCATTGAACATGGAGTATAACATAAAACATTGGACATCCATTTCATCGTCTGCATGCTTAAAATATAGAGATACCTCTTCCTCACTAGCCTCTTTTGAAAGCAACTCAGGAAGTGGGGTTTCCAACATGTATAATTTACTTTTGTGGTATAGTATAACGTGTAAGAGCCTATACCATTCCTGGAAATTACACTAGTGATAAGGTTATCCTTATCTAGTATGGATCATAATGATATTGTCGATGTTGTTTGATTTTCCATTTCTAAAAATTAAGATCATATAATTAATATTTTTTATTACAAAATTATATTAAAAAATTTAAATTTGATTAAATTCCATTAATAACCCACTATTTTTAAGACCTAATAGCTCTCACCATTAGTTTTATAATATCTTGTCTATTATATATTTGAGTGGAAAGGATCCATATTCCCTTTCTCATAACCCAGTCTTGGGACTAAAAATCTATTTGAAAGGTTTTAGGTGGACATAACTCCCCAAATACATTAACTTAGAGTTCCTTTATCTATTGAGTCGACTTCCCAATCTTGAAATCTCATTTTAAGATTTCCTCAAACTTTTCCTCTTAGTTACACAAAGTATTTCTTGTGCAGTCAACCCTTGATGTAAACTAAGTTAAGTCAAACCAAAACATCAAGTTAAAAGTTAAAAATAATTGAAAGCACCCCAACTTGAGTTGGTCAAGTACTTTGAACTATGAGGTTGATTCCTACTTAAATAGTGGAAGGATAATATGACTTAATATTTTAATTGATGGATTTTTTATCCTTATGTGTAAATCATATTTTATATTTTTACACACATTTTCAATATTAAGTGGATGTTACTCAATTTATTAACCATGTCTAATAAAAAATTTACACATAATAGAATTATATTTTATTCCATCTTGAATTCTTGTTAATTCATTTATTATGTGATCACACACCATTAAAAAACATAAATAATTAACCATGAAACTGACAGAAATTAAATATTAGTGGCATGATCATGAGATTATCTAATTATTAGTTTATCTAGCGGATGGTAAACTAACCCTTGACCCTAGGGAAAACACCTTGAATTGTATCTTGGATCGTGTTGAAACATTCCACCTTGGCTCCTATGTATCACCTCAATTGGTTTCAACTTGGATCCTTGACTCGGACAATCTCCAATCATTTGGGATCTCCATCCTTATATAAGCTTTTACTCACATGTAGGTGAGGGGATCCAGTGGATTGGATAAAGGGGGTTGACATAAAAGAAACTAAGGGAACATATGCCTTTACTTAATAAGGTGGAGGGTATGACTCACAGACCATCAATAATAATTTATCCATAATAAAATAATAAATTAAAAGAAACCAATCACACATAAGAGTTGGTATAATATCATGATCATCTACACATCAAGCAACATGCATACATTTTCAATCTTGTTATCAATTACTTTGATTCATTATTTAATTAAGATAACACACTAAAAAATAATCCAAGAAATTCAATTTATCTTAATTCCATCCAAACATCCATAACTCAAAATCATCTATAATTTTAAACAAAATTAATTTCATTTAAAATAAATGTAGTACACAAGTGTACTTGGAAGCAACCACATGTGTTCTTCAAAATTTTAACATGAAAATTAATTATATATAACTATTAATCCTATGACATAACATGTACTATTTAATGAATGACACATGAAACACATAATAATAAGGTTTAATTATATATTTAATTATTTTTTCCAATAAAATTTGAGGACATTGCCACCAGAAAACTACACGACGTTAATAAAAGTACATGGTGTGTACTTGTATTTTGCTCGTGTCTACAACACATGCCTTGGGTCTAGCCATGTGTCCTACCATGGACATGTTCAGGGCACATAGTGTGTACTATGAATACATGGCATGTAACCTCATATTGCATGGCATGTATGTCCCCATGTCATGTATCCATTACATGACATGCTAGGACACCATGTGTACTCGATCATGAGAAGACATGAACTACATGATGAGTAAGATACTTACATAGTGTATAGTTATACATTCCATGTGTCATTCTATCCATATCTATATACCAATATGATCTATTCGGATCTTAGATCAGATTTTTTTATTTGACCTGATAGAGAAATATATGGGTTTGAAAGAAAAACTACTCGGCGT
The DNA here is from genome assembly GCA_963277665.1 of Viscum album. Lineage (NCBI taxonomy): Eukaryota > Viridiplantae > Streptophyta > Magnoliopsida > Santalales > Viscaceae > Viscum > Viscum album. Next base: position 909,797,506 of record OY728162.1, on the reverse strand, counting down.
GTACTCTAGGAGTACCTGAAATGCACTGTGTTTTTCTCCAAGTAGATCCTTTGGCACCTCTAGATAGAAATCTCCAGATTATTATTCATTTTTAATCATTAATTAATTACTAGTTATGTTATTGAGAATAAAGAAGATAAGAGATGATGATGTCATATTATTAAAAAACCATTTTAAGTAAAATAAAAATCAAACACACAAAATCAATCAACAAATAATAAATAATTATAAATTAAATATACGACCATTCTGATATCACTTGAAGGGTCCAAGTGCAGTGAAATCATCCTTTGAAGGTGTGAACAACTCATATTTTTATTCCAAATCACATAAAATCTTTTCTTTACATGATTAAAACATCACATCCAATGAAAAAAGTAGATTACCTGACTAGATTAAAATGCCAAAACCAAAAGAGAAGGATATTCACATGTAATTTATAATTAATTTGTGATCATATATAGAATTACCTCAATTTGTAATTCCACTTTCATTGATGATACATTAGAATATAACTTGTCACATCATCGCTAAGATATATGATACAAGTGAAAAATCCCTCTAGTGGTGATCTACATGTGCACCAGAATCTCTAAACAACGCTGTAAAACCACCAGGTTCTAGCACAACTAATCCTGATTACTTTCATTGTTCATGATTGATCATAACAGGATTCTTCTCGAGAGAGTAAGAACTAATGATGATCTCTCATTGTCTTGAGAGAGGAGGGGAGGAAATCACTCTAGATATCTTTATCTCTCTCTATGACTTGAGAGTGTCTCAATCTATCTATTGTGCACACCAATTTTGAATTATGAAAGTGATATAATTAGATATTTATTATATCTAGTTTAGGGTTGGAAAATCACACACAAGCCCCAAACCATATTTAATATTCTTAATTTAACCCCATGTCCATTAATAATAATAATATTATTAATCACTTAACATGTGAAAAAAATTAAGAATATAAATAAATATCATTTATAACTAATCATACCATTAATCTTGGCCTACTTTACCTCATTGACATTTATCGATCCTCGAATAATGACTATTTAATTAAATAAATGTCACCGTATTATTCTACGATAAATATAATAAATATTACATTCACCATACTTGTAAATAAATATTTTTTACTATTATTTAACTCACTTATTCTTTCAAATAACTTGCGATTAAATTATAGTGATCAAATAAAACCAAATAAATACTATTTATTATAACTTGTTAAATTTAGTACTAGAATTTAACCGAGATTTAAGATACATTAATTGTGTGACCCTCTAGGCCTTTTTCTTAGTGGAATTATGAATAATCATTTAAAGTCCAAGATTATCACATATCAACACACCAAGTATTATATATAGAATGTAGTTAACATTGCAACAATGTCCCACCTCCTATAAAAAATTACTATGTAATATAATCCTTTATCACAATATCTCAAATCAAACAGGTCACATTTTGGTTCCATCAACCTATATGCTTAATGTATCTTTCTTTGACTTTCCAAAAATGAACATGCACATAGAACACCATGGATATGGATTTATTTAGGTAGTTCCTTTACCATTAAAGGGCCAGAGATATTAAATTTCATTAAGATACAAAAGTGATAAATCCTTTCTCGCATTATCCATTAATGCAATGTCACTTGTGATGCACCCAACATATCTCACTTCACCGCAAGCATATTTCATCATGATTTTCATCAATACATAAAATCACATGAGTCATTATATCCATTAATGATAATCTTAAAGTCTAAGGATCAATACACACATTCGTAGATAGGAATATCCAATGACACATGGAAATGTAGATTTCCTTTTGATGGTCATGTTCTCATAAACTTCTTTCTTGAAGATTACCAAGGGTGAACACTATGAGAAGGTGTATCAATATCTTATGAGCCACCCACCCTTGATATCCTTTATTGTCTGTGTCCCACCATATAATATCATCCGACCATAGAACAGGGTTCAAGAATAATTTCATGGTAGCTCTAAGTTCTCAACATAGTGGGGAACTACTATGACCTTTAAATGCGACATCTATTCTAAGGAAATTATCAAATAAAAATGTCATACAGAAGAACAATGATAATGTGATAAGAAAACTTCATTAATAAGAAAAACATGTAATCAAGTACTAAACAAGTTCGTTCTAGGGAACCAACTCCAATACTCACATCGTAGGCATGTCCTCGATACAAAATGATGAACCTCTATCTTAGATGTAGACATACTATGCATGATGTCGTATCTAGTTGATATCCTTCCTCCCTACCAACTTTAGGGAATGAAGCACTGTTGAATATATGGTGTCGATGGAATATAATGAACACATATAAACTGGTGCATAAATTTATTAGGCCAATGTCACTCAACAATATGAAAGTGTATGTGAGGCACTACAATTCTGACATCATCAATCAAAATAGTGCATTATGAATGAAGCTAGTCAAAGAGGTCCCAATATGGTTTCCATGAAATCTAAAATTACATGTGACATATATTAAAATATTTTGTTACTAATTTTTAAAAACTATAATATTTTGAAATTTTTTAATAAAAAAAAGAATGTATGTACTTACATTAGTAGACAATAGACTATCTAACATGATATGGTATCCAAACAAATTATGTCTTGGTGTTCTGATGAATTGGTGTGCCAGATTCCACCCAAAATGTATGATATAGAAAGTGATAAATAACAATCAATTAAGTACAAAAACTCATATTAACATAAAAAAACAGTAAAAACGAGTGATAATACCAACATCCATGTGGAGCATCGTAAAATACATTCATGGGGAGATATGAACCAAAGAAAATAGGGTTCTAGGGAGGGATGCACTCTCATTCCCACATTTGAATGAAGATGACATATCCCCCAATATCACTGTGATCTAATCGAAATATAGTGCATGATACTCTATATATTCATGCCAAACACTTAGATGCCCAATTGTATCTCCCAGCCTGATCAAAGTCCTCAAGTAGTCCCAAATACATCATGTGGACATGCATACTCTAGTGATCAACATACTCTAGTGATCAACATTTTGGCCCTCAGGTTTTAAAATGACACTCGAGCCAACCAAACTTGTTTCGGCCCATGTTGTTTGTCTAAACCATATGACATAAGGGGTACATGCTTTATGCAGCAAAAAGGGGTTCATCTCACATTTAAATCTAGGTACAAAGGAGGATTAGTCCAAGTACCCACACCATGTCAAATATCATTTGTGCCTGAATCATTAGTTTGACGTCTGAACCATGCATAAACATCAGTGATGCCCAAAGCATCAGTTCAGAACCAGTCCAAATATACGGAGCATAGTCAAACCTCCTACCCCATATCATCATTCATAAATTCCAAGATTCAACACCTTTGACCTTTTAATACATTAAGATAACAAAGCTGTTCCATTTTGGCATTCATTATTCACCATGGTTTAACATACTCAACACACAACTTCACTATTAAACTATTTCATCATTCATTTATATACCACAACTGTTGAATCTCCTTTAAAACCATTTAACCACTTAACATTTCTACATTAACAATCAACCATTACATTCTTCTTAACATGTCATTGAACATTTAATTCCCAAGCTATGCCAAGTAGCCCCTTAACCACACCAATAAGCCAACCAACAATTCTAACCAAGTTAAGCCTGTGAATCATCAAACTCATCGTTTAAAATCTAACCATGTCATTTCCAAGAAGTTGTCACACCCAGTGGGTGGTCCTAGGTTTGGTCTTATGCACATCAATGTGCTTGTTGGGATCCATAAAGGGTCTATGCCATCAATTTAAGGCCCAATCTATTTTCTCAGCCAAGAAATCAAATGTGCAACATGTTAGCATCGTCACACATATCACATAAACTTTGAGAATATCAAGATTGTGGGAAAGGCTTGGAATAGAGTGAGCATCATGGGACGCACCTTAGGGTGGTGGGGGTGAAATGAAAGAAGAAAAATTGAGGTCCCACCTAAATTGAGCCACAGATATATATATATATATAGACGTATTTTTTATTTTCATTATTTCTTTATGTATTAATATGTTTTCAATTGCAATAAGTGGAAATTTGAACTATAAATTTGCAATGAAAATTTTCATTTCAAATTTTAATTGTTATATTATTTATATTTGCATTGTAAATTTATTAATGTATTTATTTTAGAATTTTGATAATTGAACTTATTGTGATAATTTGAAGTGTACAGTTTAAATGCAAATTTTAAATATAAAATAATGTATGGTTATATATATATATTAATCTGACTGTGATGGGGTTCGCGCCGCGTGTGACGGGATGCCTCTGTGGCGGCTGTGATGGAGAATCGGTCGGCTGTGATGGGTCACGCCGCTCGTACCGCCTGGGAGATCGCGCCGCGTGTGATGGAACGCGGGAATCGCCCGCCTGTGACGCATGTGGAGATCGCGCCGCCTGTGATTGAAGCAGAAGATCGCCCGCCTCTGGAGATCACGCCACTTTAAGCGACGCCTGTGCTGTGATGGAATGCCTCAAGTTGCACGCAACATGTCATCATGTCCTGCGCTATAACATAGTAGCCTAACTAAATACCGCACCCTCCTCTAGACCAGACATGCAAATAATATGATTTAGTTGAGTATGTTGTAAACAAATCCGAACTAAACTAAAAAAATGTACAACAAACAGACTAATGTAATGTTATTGACTTACTAGAACTTGGAGTCCCCTATCTTGTAACGTAAGATACAATATAGATTTTAGTTTATGTCATGATGCATACTCACGCTGCTGTGATAAATGAACACATTGAAGGTTATGAGCGTAGCAAAAGTGTCATTTGAAGGTATGAACAACTCGACTTTTAGTATCAAATCACATGTAATCGTTGATTTATATGATCAAAACATCATGTCCAACAAAAACAATAGATTACTTGACTAGATTAAAACATCATAACTAAAAGTGAATGATCTTCACATGTAATTTATAATTAATTTATGAGCAGATATTGAATTACCTACACTTGTAAATTCGTTTTCATTTATGATCGGATGGAATGAAACTTGTCGCACCGTCGTTGCATTGCAGGATCAAAGTAAAAAATCTCTTTAGGGGCGATCCACACGTGCACTACAATCTATTAACGATGTCGTAGAACAGTCGGATGCTAGCACGACTGATCTTGATCGCTTGCGTTATTTATGACTGATCGCAACTAGCATAATTATTCTCAAGAGATGAATAACTCTTTATGATCTCTTATTGACTTGAGAGAGGAGGGAAGAAGATCACTCTAGATATTTTGATCTCTCCCCAAGCCTTGAGAGAGTCTCACTCTATCCGTTGTGTACACAGATTGTGAATTAGGAAAATGATATAATTAGATATTTATTATATATGGTTTAGGGTTGACAAATCGCACATAAGCCTTAAACCATCTTTAATATACTTAATTGGCCCCGTGTCCATTTATAATAATAATAATACTATTATTAATTACTTGACATGTGAAACACATTAAGAATATAAATAAATATCATTTATAACTAATCGAACCATTAAGCTCAGTCCACTTTCCCTCGTCGACATTTGTCAATCATCGAATAATGACTATTTAATTAAATAAATGTTACTACATTATTCTATGATAAATATAATAAATATTAAATTCACCAAACTTGCAAATAAATATTTATCATTATTATTTAACTCATTTATTCTTTCGAATAACTTGTGATTAAATTATGACGATCAATTAAACCCAAATAAATATTATTTATTATAATTTGTTAAATTCAATACTATAATTTAACTAAGATTATGGATACATTAATTGTGTGACACTCTAGACCCTTTTCTCAATGACATTAGACATAACTGCCTAAAGTCCAAGTTTAACATCTCACAACACATCAAAGACTTCATAAAGAAAGAAGTTAACGTCGCAACGACATCCATCCTCCTACAAAAATTTACCATGTAATATAATCTTTTCATTACAATATCTCAAATCAATAAGGACGCATGTCGGTGCCATCAACCTATATTCTCTATGTCTCTTTCTTTGACTTTCCATAAATGAACATTCCTATCGAACACCATGACCATGGATTTATTTAGGCGGTTCCATTTGCATCAAAGAGCTTGAGATATCAAATTTTGTCAAGAAATAAAAGGGATAAATCTTTTCTCACATTATCCATTTATGTAATCTCATTCGTGGCTCACCCAACGCATCCTGCTTCATCATGAGCATATGTCGTCACAGTTTTCAGCAATACATCAAAACACATGAGTCATGATATCTATTAATGATAATCTTGAATTCTAAGAATCAATTTACACGTCCACAGATAGTAACATCCAATGACACATGAAAATATGGATTTCCTATTAACGAGCATGTAACCTCATATATTGGCGATTACCAGGGGAGAACATCATGAGAATGCGTCTCAGTGTCTTATGAGCCATCTACCCCTGATAGCCTATATTATTTATGTCCCATCAGACAATATCTTTCAGCTATAGAACAAAGTTCCAAAATAATTTTGTGGCACCTCTAAGTTTTTATCATAATGGGAAACCGATACGACCTTTCAGCGCGACATATATTCTAAGAACATTATCATATACAAATGTCATGGAGAAGAACAACAATAACATGATAAGAAAAATTCATTAATAAGAAAACATCTAATCAAGTACTAAGCAAGTTGGTTCTAGAACACCAACTCCAACAGACTCCCACTTGCACTAGAGCTAACTGCCAACAACTTTCAGTATACTAGATCTCAAAAGATGCTCATGATTCTGCTGAGATAAATCCTTCATTAAGGGTTCTACCATGTTTTCCTATATGGATACTCTGTTCATCACAACTTCACCTTGCTGAGAAAAACACCTCAAGAGATGAAACTTCTGAAGTATGAGCTTTGTCCTTTGATGTGACCTTGGCTCTTTGGAGAGAGTCACTACTGCAGTGTTATCACAATGAACTGTGATAGGGTTTTTACTATTAGGCATCACATTAAGCTCTTGGAAAAAATTGTCAATCCATACCGCTTCCTTGGATGCATCATAAGCCACAATATACTCGGACTCCACTGTAGAATTGGTAACTGGTTGCTTTGAACTCTTCCAGCTCACTGTTCCTCCATTGAGACAAAAGATATATCCAAACCATGACTTCAAACCATTCTGATTTGTTTGAAAACTAGAATTTTTATAAACCTCGATGACTAGTTCTTCATCTCCTCCATACACTAGGAACATATCCTCAGCACACCTCAAATACTTAAGGATAGTTTTAACAACAGTCAAATACTGTTCACCTAGATCTGCTTGATATATGCTTATCATGATTAAATCATACACAACATCAAGCCTCATACACAACATGACATACATGATAGATCCTATCACAGAAGTGTATGAGATCTTACTAATTCTTTCTCTTTCCTCTTATGTCCAAAGACACATTTTCTTGGAAAGATGTATACCACGTGACATTAAAACCAATCCCCTCTTGGATTGTACTATATTGAACCTCTTCATCATATGATTAATACACGTACATTGACTTAGCTTAAATAGAATCTTGGATCTATCATGCATGATCTCGATCCCTAGAATGTAAGTTGTTTCACCTAAGTCCTTCATGTATAAACACTTTCTTAACCATTCTGTAACCTCTTGTAAGGCTAGTATATTGTTTTCAATTAGTAATATGTTATCAACATATACTACTATGAAAACAACTGTACTCTCACTAAACCTCTTGTAAACACATGACTCAAATTCATTATTAATGAAACCAAATTCATTTATGGCTTCATTGAATCAAAATTTCCATGAACTGGATGCTTTCTTTAATCCATAAATGGATCTCTACAACTTGCATACTTTTTTTGCATTACCTAGAGTCACAAACCCTTATTTTTGTGTCATAAGAACTTCCTATTGAAGGTTCTCATTATGGAATGCATTTTTGACATCCATTTTCCAAATCCCATAGTCATGGTAAGATGCTATGACTAATAAGATAATGATGCCTTTAAACATAGCAACTGATGAAATTTTTTCATCATTATCAATTCCTTGATGTTGTTTAAACCCTTTAGCCACTATCCATGATTTATAGGTATTTAATTTACCTTCCATGTCAATTTTTCTCTTGAATATCCATTTAAACCCAACAGGATTTACATCAACTGGAAGATCAATCAAAACCCAAACTTGGTTTTGATACATGAAAACCATCTCATAATTCATGGATTCTTTCCACCTATAACTTCTGATCTCTCTAATACCTTCTTATAGGAGAGAGGATCATTATTGTCAACTAATAACGAGTGATCATCATCGGTGACTAGAAAACCATATCTCTCTAGTTCTCTTACCTCTCCAGCACTCCTATGTACCATGTGTGTTTCAGGAACAATTTCTTCCATGGGTACCTATGGAATCAGTTCCTGTTCCATATCTTGTATATAATGAACATCAACTTCATCGAAATCAATATTTCTCTTACTATCCTCCTTGAGGATGTGCACCCACTCAAGAAAAATGGATTGTCTTACAACAATTACTTTCATATCTGAAGGGTTGTATAGATTTGTATACCCTTTCTTACTTGGGATACCCTATAAAGATACACATTGTGCCTTGGGGTGCTAGTTTGTTGCTTGAGATAGCCTTAACAAATGTCTCACAGCCCCATGTAAAAAACATGTGACAAAACAGGTTTCTTTCCACCCCATAACTCGAAGGGAACACCTTTTTCTGCTTTAGTTGGAACTCGATATAGTCAGTATAATGCCGTTTGTAATGAATATCCCCAAAATGATAACGTAAGACTTGTGTTACTCATCATCAACATTACCATATCTAATATGGAACGATTCCTCATTTCACTAACACCATTCCACTACGGTGTATATGGTGGAGTTAGTTGACATAAAATCCCATACTCTCATAGAAATTTGATAAAGACTTGGTTAAGATATTCACCACCTTGATCCAACTGAAGTTTTTTTTATATTTTTACCAAGTTGATTCTCATCATAATTATTGAACTCTTTAAACTTTTTAAAGGATTTAGACTTATACCTCATTAAGGAGATATAACCATAACTTATCAAGTTTCCAGTAAAAGTAATAAAGTATGAGAATCCACCTCTAGTCTCTACCTAAAAAGATCTGTACACATTAGTGCATACCAAATATGAAATATTTGTAGCCCTTTCACCTTGACCATTGAAGGTGGTTTGGTTATCTTTCCTTGTAAACAAGAATGACATATTTCAAGTGGCTTTATCCAAGTCTAAATAACCATCTTGATAGAGTCTTGTCAAATGATTCTCGTTTACATGACCAAGATGGTGATGCCACAACTGGGTTTCATATGAGTCGTTCATATTAGTTTCATTATCAATTTTCAATATTTTGTTTTTTTAATTTAACACATAAAGATCATTATTAAAATGTGCCATACCATAACATATGCTATCTTTATAAAAGTAACAACATTTATTTCTAAATTTAAAAATAAATCTATCCATAGCTAATCATGAAATATAAATAATGTTCTTATTAACATTAGACACATAATAACCATTATTTAAAACCAAAATTAATCATGACGACAATGCGATATGATAGTCTCTAATGGCTAGAGCATCCATCCTCACTCCATTGGCAACCTATAGATCCACCTCATCTATGGTAATATTATGAAATCTAATTGGTTCCTATATTTTTATACAAATGTGATAACCAAAAGCAGTATCTAATACAAAACTTTTAGATATAGAAAGATTACACTCGATAATGAATTCACCTAAAGCTTCCCATTGCTTATTTGGCTGGGTGAAATTCCTCTTCCAGTGGCCCTACTTTCTACATGAAAAACATACTTCATAATGTTACTTTACTTACTTATGGATCTTCTTCTTCTTAGAGGGATGATGCTCCAGAGACTTAGACTTGGAATAATTCTTTGACCCCTTTTCCTTTCTTCTATTCTTCTTATTCACCATGAGGATATCATGTTTTTCATTCCATATGTCTTTATCAACTTGGAGGATAAGAGTAAGAAGTTATGATAATGTCTTCTCGCTATTTCTCATATCATAATTCACAATAAAACTAGAGAAGTTTTTGGGCAGTGAGGAAAAAATGGTATTTGTGCGTAGGGATGTTAAAACCTAAGATATCTAAGTGTTCTATATATCCAATCATCTTGACTACATGAAGCCTAGTTGGTGTCGAATATCTAAGCGTTCATGTGAATAGTGCATTGGAGATCTCATATCTCTATGATCCCACTTTCCCTTGATAGATATCACGAAGGTGAGAAACTATGATATACACATCCATATCCTCATATTGCTTTAAAATATCATTGAACATGGAGTATAACATAAAACATTGGACATCCATTGCATCGTCTACATGCTTAAAATAGAGAGATACCTATTCCTCACTAGTCTCTTTTGAAATCAACTCAATAAGTGGGGTTTCCAACACGTATAATTTACTTTTGTGGTATAGTATAATGTGCAAGAGCCTATACCATTCCTGAAAATTTACACTGCTGATAAGGTTATACTTCTCTAGTATGGATCATAATGATATTGTCGATGTTGTTTGATTTTCAATTTCTACACATTAAGATCATATAATTAGTATTTTTTTATTACAAAATTAGATTAAAAAATTTAAATTTTATTAAATTCCATTAATAAACTACTATTTGTTAAGACCTAATAGCTCTCACTATCCGTTTTATAATATCTTGTCTATTATATATTTGAGTGTAAAGGATCCATATTCCCTTTCTCATAACCTAGGTTTGGGAATAAAAATATATTTGAAAGGTTTTAGGTGTAAATAACTTCCCAACTACATTAACTTGAAGTTCCTTGATCTATTGAGTGAACTTCCCAATCTTGAAAACCCATTTTAAGATTTCCTCAAAATTTTCCTCTTAGTTGCACCAAGTATTTCTTGTGAAATGAACCCTTGATGTAAACTAAGTTAAGTCAAACAAAAACATCAAGTTAAAAGTTAAAAATAATTGAAAGCACCCCAACTTGACTTGGTAGTGTACTTTGAACTATGATGTTGATTCCTACTTAAATAGTGGAAGGATAATATGACTTAATATTTTAATTGATGGATTTTTTATCCTTATGTGTAAATAATATTTTATCCTTTTACACACCTTTTCAATATTAAGTGAATGTTACTCAATTGATTAACCATGTCTAATAAAACATTCACACATAATACAATTATATTTTATTCCATCTTGAATTCTTGATAATTAATTTATTATGTGATCACACACCATTCAAAAACATAAATAATTAACCATGAAACTGACAAAAATAAAATATTAGTGGCATAATCATGAGATTATCTAATTCTTAGTTTATCCAGCGGATGGTAAAATAACCTTTGACCCTAGGGAAAACACCTTGAATTGTAGCTTGGATAGTGTTGCAACATTCCACCTTGGCTCCTATGTATCTCCTCAATTGGTTTCAACTTGGATACTTAACTCAGACCATCTCCAATCATTTGGGATCTCCATCCTTATATAAGATTTTACTCGCATGTAGGTGAGAGGATCCAGTGGATTGGATAAAGGGGGCTGACATAAAAGAAACTAAGGGAACATATGCCTTTACATAATAATGTGGAGGGTATGACTCACATACCATCAATAATAATTTATCCATAATAAAATAATAAATTAAAATAAACCAATCACACATAAGGGTTGGTATAATATCATGATCATCTATACATCAAGCAACATGCATACATTTTCAATCTTGTTATCAATTACTTTGATTCATTCTTTAATTAAGACAACACACTAAAAAATAATCCAATTAATTCAATTTATATTAATTCCATCCAAACATACATAACTCAACATCATTTATAATTTTAAACAAAATTAATTTCATTTAAAATCAATGCAGTACACAAGTGTACTTGGAAGAAACCTCGTGTGTTATTCAAAATTTTAACACAGAAATTAATTATATATAACTATTAATCCTATGAAATAGCATGTACTGTTGAATGAATGAAACATGAAACACATAATCAAAAGGTTTAATTATATATTTAATTACTTTTTCCAATAAAATTTGAGTACACTGCCACCAGAAAACTACACGACGTTTATAAAAGTACATGGTGTGTATTTGTATTCTGCTCATGTCTACAACACATACCTTGGGTCAAGCCATGTGTCCTACCATGGACATGTTCAGGGTACATACTGTGTACTAAGAATACATGGCGTGTAACCTCAAATTTCATGGAATGTCTATCCCCGTGTCTTGTATCCATTACATGACATGCTAGGACAACATGTGTACTCGATCGTGAGAAGACATAAACTACATGATGTGTAAGATACTTCCACAGTGTGTAGTTATACATTCCATGTGTCAGTCTATCCAGATCTATATGCCAATATGACCTATTCATATCTTAGAACAGATTTTTTATTTGACCTGATAGAAAAATATATGGGTGCTAAAGAAAAACTACACGGCGTGTACTCTAGGAGTACGTGAAATGCACTATGTATTTATCCAAATAGATCCTTTGGAACCTCTAGATAGAAATCTCCAGATTATTATTCATTTTTAATCATTAACTAGTAACTAGTTATGTTATTGAGAATGAATAAGAGAAGAGATGATGATGTCAAATTATTAAAACAAATCATTTTAAGTAAAATAAAAATCAAACACACGAAATCAATCAACAAATAAAAAATAATTATAAATTAAATATACGACCATTCTGATATCACTTGAAGGTTCCAAGTGCAGTGAAATCATCCTTTGAAGGTGTGACCAACTCGTATTTTTATTGCATATCACATATAATATTTTCTTTACGTGATTAAAACATCATATCCAATGAAAAAAGTAAATTACCTGACTAGATTAAAATGCCAAAACCAAAAGAGAAGGATATTCACATGTAATTTATAATTAATTTGTGAGCATATATAGAATTAACTCAACTTGTAATTCCACTTTCGTTGATGATAAATTGGAATATAACTTGTCACATCATCACTAAGCTATATGATACAAGTGAAAAATCCCTCTAGTGGTGATCTACATGTGCACCATAATCTATAAACAATGCCGTAGAACCACCATGTTTTAGCACGTCTGATCCTGATTACTTTCATTGTTCATGATTGATTATAAAAAGATTCTTCTCGAGAGAGTAAGAACTAATGATGATCTCTAGTTGTCTTGAGAGAGGAGGGGAGTAAATCACTCTAGATCTCTTTATCTCTCTCTAGGACTTGAGAGTGTCTCAATCTATCTGTTGTGCACACCAATTTTGAAATATGAAAGTGATATAATTAGATATTTATTATATCTAGTTTAGGGTTGGAAAATCACACACAAGCCCCAAACCATATTTAATGTTCTTAATTTAACCCCATGTCCATTAATAATAATATTATTATTAATCACTTGACATGAGAAAAAAATTAAGAATATAAATAAATATCATTTATAACTAATCAAACCATTAAGCTCGGCCATCTTTCCCTCGTTGTCATTTACCAATCCTCAAATGATGACTATTTAATTAAATAAATGTCATCGTATTATTCTACGATAAATATAATAAATATTACATTCACCATACTTGTAAATAAATATTTTTACTATTATTTAACTCACTTATTCTTTTGAATAGCTTGCGATTAAATTATAGTGATCAAATAAAACCAAATAAATACTATTTATTATAACTTGTTAAATTCAGTACTAGAATTTAACTGAGATTTAAGATACATTAATTGTGTGACCCTCTAGGCCTTTTTCTTAGTGGAATTATGAATAATCGTTTAAATTACAAGGTTATCACATATCAACACACCAAGTATTATATAGAGAAAGTAGTTAACATCGCAACAATGTCCAACCTCCTATAAAAATTTACTATGTAATATAATCCTTTATCACAATATGTCAAATCAAACAGGTCACATGTTGGTTCCATCAACCTATATGCTTAATGTATATTTCTTTGAATTTACAAAAATGAACACTCACATTGAACACCATGAATATGGATTTATTTAGGTAGTTCCTTTACCATTAAAGGGTTAGAGATATTAAATTTCATTAAGATACAAAAGTGATAAATCCTTTCTCACATTATCCATTAATGCAATGTCACTTGTGATGCACCCAACATATCCCACTTCATCGCAAGCATATTTCATCATGATTTTCATCAATACATAAAATCACATGATTCATGATATACATTAATGATAATATTAAAGTCTAAGAATCAATACACACATTCGTAGATAGGAATATCCAATGACACATGGAAATGTGGATTTCCTTTTTCTGGTAATCTTCTCATAAACTTCTTTCTTGGAGATTACCAAGGGTGAACACTATGAGAAGGTGTATCAATATATTATGATCCACCCACCCTTGATTTCCTTTATCGTCTATGTCCCACCATATAATATAATCTGACCATAGAACAAGGTTCAAGAATAATTTCATGGCACCTCCAAGTTCTCATCATAGTGGGTAACTACTATGACCTTTCAATGTTACATATATTCTAAGGACATTATCAAATAACAATTTCATACAGACGAACAAAGATAATGTGATAAGAAAACTTCATTAATAATAAAAACATGTAATCAAGTACTAAACAAGTTGATTCTATGGAACAAACTCCAATACTCGCATCGTAGGCATGTCCTCAATACAAATTGACACTACTGGAAATTTTAGCTTTACCAACAGTTTTAAATCATTGGTAAAGTCTGGATAACCATTGGTATAAACTATACCAATGGTTGTCCAAACCGTTGGGTCTTAAGCCGTAGGGATATACATATCCCAACGGTTCTATGAGAACCTTTGAGATATGTTTGAAAAAATCAGTATATACCAATGGTTTTAGTAAACTGTTGGTATAAATGTTTTCCAATGGTTTTAAACCATGAGTAATAGCATGAAGTATCTCTATACCAACAGTTTTGTAAACCGTTGGTATAGAATTTTACCAACGATTTTCCACAAACCATTGGTAAATCTAAAGTAAAATTATCTATGCCAACGATTTACATAAAATCGTTGGTATAAGTTCTGGTTTTACACATATGCCAACAGTTGTGAACCTTTGACATATCTTTTTTTCACCTGCAGCAACAAGTCGGCTTGCTGGCCTCCCCCTGTGCAGCTACATCAATTCCACCAACAAGCCTGCAAAATTCATACACAATAGAATTTCTATATAATACATACACACACAACAAGTAACACAATACACCATTAACAAGTATATCTGCATAATACATACAGAATTCATCCAACACATAATTCAAACATAAATCTAAATACCTCCAATTCTGTATTTAATTACCCTCTACACACATACCGAATTAACACATAATTCATAAGGTAATTATAACAAGTATACACATACAAAAATTATACCCATACACCATTAACACATAATTCATAAGTTAATTAAATATATAAATAATTCAATTCAGAATTTAGGGGGTTGGGGGGGTTGTTCAGGGGTTTGGGGTGTCTGTCCAAGGGGGGTAGGGGTGTCCAGAGGGGTGGGGGTGTCCGGGGGGATGGGGGTGTCCGGGGTGGGGGAGGGGGGGGGGTGCCTAGGGTGGTGGTGGTGGTGGTGGGGGGGGGGGTGTCCAGGGGGGTGGGGGGGGGGGTGTCCAGGGGGTGGGGGTGTCCAGGGGGTGGGGTGGTGGTTAGGGGGGTGGGGGAGGTCCAGGGGGGGGGGGTGGGGGGTCCAAGAGGGGTAGGGTGGTGTCCACGGGGGGTGGGGGCTGTCTAGGGGGTGGGGGATGTTCAAGGGGTGGGGGGGGGGGAGGTCCACAGGGGGGTGGGGGTGGGGGGGGGGGGGAGGTCCACAGGGGGGTGGTGGGGCTATCTAGGGGGTTGGGGGTGTCCAAGGGGGTGGGAAGGACTGTCCACGGGGGTGGGGGCTGTCCAGGAGGGGTAGGGGGTGTCCATGGGGGTGGACGGGGCTATCTAGGGGGTACGAGGTGTCCAGGGGGTGGGCGGGTTGTCCACGGGGGTAGGGGTGTACAGGGGGGTGGGAAGGCTATCCACGGGGGTGGGGGGATGTCCACGGGGGGAGGGGCTATCCAGGGGGGTGGGTGGGGCTGTCCATGGGGGTGGGTGGGGCTATCCAGGGGGGTATGGGGTGTCCAGGGGGGTGGGTGGGGCTGTCCAGGGGGGTACGAGGTGTCCTGGGGGTGGGGGGGGGGTTGTCCATAGGGGGAAGAGCTGTCCAGGGGGGGTTGGCGGGCTGTCCACGGGGGTGGCGGGGCTGTCCAGTGGGGTATGGGGTGTCTATGGGGGGATGTGTGTGTGTGTGTGTGTGGGGGGGGTGTCCATGGTGGTGGGGTGGGGGTGGGGGATGTCCATGGGGGTTTCCAGCTGGGGTGGGGGGGTGTCCATGGGGGTGTCTAGGGGGGTGGGGGGGGGGTGTCCATCAAGGTGGTGGTGGGGTGGGGGGGGGGGTGTCAAGGGTGGTGGGTGGGGTGGGGGGCTATCCATGGGGGTGCCCAGGGGGGGGGGGGTGGGCTAGTGTCTGAGGGTGGGGGTGGGGTGGGGGTGTCCATGGGGGTGTCTAGGGGGGTTTCCAAAGGGTGGAGTGGTGTCTAGGGTGGGGTGGTGTTCAGGGGGGTGGGTTGGTGTCCAGGGGGTTGGGGGGGGGTTTCCAGGGGGTGGTGGTGTCCAGGGGGTGGGGGGTGTCCAGGGGGGGTGGGGGTGTCTAGGGGGTGGGTGGGCTGTCCACAGGGGTGTTGGGCTATCCAGAAGAGTAGGGGGTGTCCAGGAGGGGTGGGTGGGCTGTCCATGGGGGTGGGCAGGGCTATCCAGGGGGTACGAGGTGTTTAGGGGGGGGGGGGCTATCCACAGGGGTGGGAAGACTATCTATGGGGGTGTCTGGGCTGTCCAGGGGGGTAGGGGGTGTCCAAGGGGGTGGGCGGGCTGTCCAGAGGGGTGGGAGGGTTGGCCACGGGGGGTAGGGGTGTCCAGGGGGTGGGCAGGCTATCCACGGGGGTGGGCGGGGGTGTCTAGGGGGGTACAAGGTGTCCAGGGGGTGAGGGGGCTGTCCAGGGGGGGTGGGTGGGCTGTCTACGGGGGTGGGAGAGGCTATCTAGGGGAATACAAGGTGTCCAGGGGGATGGGGGGGGGGGTGTCCACAGGGGAGGGGTGTCCAGGGGGGTGGGAGGGCTATCCAAGGGGGTGGCCGGGCTGTCCAGGGGGTAGAGAGTGTCTGGGGGGGCTATCCACGGGGGTGGGTGGGGAATTTCTAGGGGGTACAGGGTGTCCAAGGGGTGGTATGGGGTCTTTCCACAGGGGGAGGGGCTATCTAGGGGGGCGGGCGGGCTGTCCACGGTGGTGGTGGGGCTGTCCAGGGGGTACGGGGTGTTCAAGGGGTGGGGGGGCTATCTAAGGGAGGGGTGAATTAGTCACAAAAAATCATCAAGTCAAGTTTTATTATTTATAGATAAAAAAATAAAGATAATTTGAGCTACCTAAACACACATATATTCAGGCACAACAAATCAATAAACATCAAAGGTCAGTAATATTAGTCAAAAATGCAATGGATCAATCTATCCCTCATCACCATCACTATCATAACCATCATCATCACCCCCAACCTCATCCTCATCATCTTTCCCAACATCATACCCACCCTCCTCGGCCTCCTCATCTCCCTCCTCCTCATCCTTGGCCTCCTCCTCACCCTCCTCCTCCACCTTGGCCTCCTCCTCGCCCTCCTCCTCCCCTGTCTCGGCCTCCTCCTCGACATCGTCCTAACCACCACTAGAAATTCCACCTGGTACACCATATATAGAACACATCGTTGACATATATTCATCACAAGCAGTGCTGGCCTCTGGTGGAAGTGTTGGATGTAAAACTTCCATCAGTTTCATAAATGCAGTGTTTGCCCTAGTAGACTATTCTGCCATCTTTGTGGAACTTTTTTAACCTGTTATGCATGTGCCTTAACCTGCTGCAACTCGGTGGCACTAAAACTCATACCTAAGGAGGGCCAATACCTCATCAGAACTATACTCTTCCCAGGTCATCAACGTACTCTACTAGGGTGCTCATCCACCAACACATGATGTAAGTGATTATTTGGCCCAAAATTGTTAGGTTCCTGGGAATCAAGTGCCTCTAAAGCATCCTTTTAAAAATATAAATATATTATTAAGTTACAAAATATAGATTAAAATTTTAAATCTACAAAGTAAAACTTACAATATGCTGTTGAGTCGGTTCATTAACCACACTTCCATCTTTCTTCTTTCTACTTGAGCAAAACAGTTTTGCTCGAGGCACACATCCTTCTATATTCAATTTATGCCTCTATAATGACATTGAATGTAAGAAACCATAATTAAAAATAATATACCAAAAAAAACATTAATTACATAACTAAAATTATATAACAACTTTAGCAATCAAATAAATTATGGAGGAAGCAATAAAAAGTGCAAGTCGTAAAAAAAGATTATAAACTATCATACCTGCTTCCTCTCATGATCTGGCATCATAGTACGTCCCAATGTGTGGATGTATTTCTCATCATAAATGTTTTTTTATTTCTTCCAGATGAATCCTAAATAAAATTTAATAATTAGTATTAATGAAAAACATGAATTTTTTCATTTAAATACCTCTAATTTGATTAATACCGTAAATTGGCTAGTCGTCCATTGAGTAATCATCTGTCGGTACTGTTCTAACAGACAATCATCCACGATAGGGACTACCTCTAACTCTGTTTCCACTCTAGCATACCAACTAATGTACAACTCATGCTTATAATCTCTCCAAATCTCACCTAAATCCTTTAGAAGTGCTGGTCGTGCACCCTCACCATCGGGGAAATTAAACCGCAGCTGACACCAAAATATTAATTCATATAAATACAAAAATTAATATATTGAATTAAATAAAACATATTTTTTCTACCCATATCTCTGCCCAGACATTATCCTTGACTTCATTTGGTAGTTGTCTCCATGAGAGCGGGTTGGCGGGAATGATGTTCGAGTATTTGGCAAGCGTCACCAAAAAACTACGATATTGCTGCCCTGATTTTTCAATCATCTGACTATCTTCATTGTAGTCCACCATCAACTGCATGCGGTGGTTCCACAACGCATGCATGCATGTACTCCCCCACCCTGCATCCTATTAGTATATGTATCTATTATGAAAGAAAAACAAATATTTTATTAATACATGTTATAATGAAAATAAATAATGGTGTAAAAATTTGTTAGGGTTATATAAGTATACCTGCGGTAGTCTGATCAATGGGCGCCGCTGGATCTGCATAAACTGAAGGAACACCCTGTAGAGATGGAGTGGGTCCTAATATATTCTCCACAGGGACAGACTCTGGCAGATCAGGATTCGAATAATATGGAATATAAAAGCACGGAGAGAAGGAAGCATAAGTAAAAGAAGATGACAGGGATGGCTGGTCGAATGCTGGATGGGTAGTGGGAATCATCATCGGATATGGTACAGACGAGTGAGGAGGCTCAGATGTAAACAGTGGTGAAAAAATGGGAGGCATAAATATCCCGTGTGTTCTTAACAACACACTGGGATCAGCATGTGGTATGGATGGTATGTTAGTGGGAGGGATAGGGTCTAATCGGGTATGCCGACCAGATCGTCTAGCTCTCGTACCACCCCCCTTGTACGAACATCCTGAGTACTGGGACCACTACTAGGCTGCTCATCAAATAACTGTCACCTAATAGATGGATCCTGAAAAAATGTTTAAAAATATTAATCACATGACATTATATATTATTTAAATATATATTTGAAATAAAATACTCATTGCAGACACTAGTGGTGGAATGCCCAGCTTAGCCATGCGATGATTGTTGTCCATAATCTGTTTTCATCGCCTCTCTTCAATTGGTTTCATTTCCTGCATTTTAAAACAAATATGGAAGTAAATAGAAAAGGATAACTAATGTGTAACCCAAAAAACAAAATAAATGAGAGGGAATAGGGAGATTCATGGATAATTTAACTAACCATTGTTTTAGGTGAGATTGAACAAATATATAATTAAGTCAACAAATTGTACAAGATGTAATAAAGAAATTTAATTTTTAGTAGGATGGTTATTTACTAAGTGTCATCAGTCTATTAAAATCATGGAACATTGATTATACCAGATTCATAAGTGGTAAAACAGTTGTCAAAATTAAGGAAAAATTTAATTTCCTTAGCTCAGGTAGATGATGTAGGTTTCAATATATGTTTTGCAGAAGAATACAAACTATCATGTTCATTACCTGGTAAAATGTTAAAAAGAGGTCTTAGAGTCATACAAATTTTATACAAATCACAGTTGAATCATTGAAATGTTCACCAAGTTAGAAATGTTGGTTTCGTAGGTTTAAATACAGTTCAATTCCAAATTAGAAAATGCAATTTAAATAAAATTTCAACCAATAAACATTGAAAATTCATATAACGGTAAAGTCAGATACAATATATTTGTAATAAATATTAAATAAATTTGAATAGTACCAACCTTAATATCCCAAGTTGAGGTAAACCAAAAGAATTGAGAACATGAATGGATGATTTTATATATTTCCCACCACAACTTCAGGTTCACAGTCAACTCTGACGATTGAGCTATTGGAGTCATCAAAAGTAATAAATGGATCATTTCCAATGGCAGTAGGGATGGTGTCAATTCCATCATCACCATCATAAAAAATACATCTTGTAATTAATTTAATAATGACACCAAATTCAGGTTGAATATGGTCTTTGACATAAAATATTTGTTTCTCCATTGATGCCAATACATATGGTTCATTAGTAGCAAGAGTGCGAGTCATATCAATTACTCAAAATCCACAATCATCAATAAATGTGCCCTGCCTTGTCATCGAATCAAAACACTCACATTTCATCAGTGTGACTCTTCCATGAGAATAATAATCCAATATTATTATTTTTTCAATGACTCCATAATAACCTACATTTTCAAATCGCGGTCTACTATCTGATTCACTAGAATAATAGTCTGTTGTTGCAGTAACCATAACACCATCATGTTGTGTTCTCATGTTCTTTTCTCATTCAGTGATAATAAAACTATACCCATTTATAACAATTGATTTACAGTCACAAACCATGATATTATGACCAAAATCCAAAGCTCTTATTTCCTTAGAGACAGAGTCAGCAGACAAACTCAATACCTGAAATATAAATCAATATTAAACTTAATTAATTATTGTTTTAATTATTTTAAACATTAATATTATTACCTTCAATTTTAACCAAGCAGAAAACTCTTTGCTATGAAAAGTCTCACTCTTTCTCAAAGATAAAGAACGATGCTTTCTATTTATCATCGCTTTATGTTCTCTATAGATAAAATATGAATAGTTTAACACACACACACACACACATATATATAAGATATAAATATACAATTTACTTACAAGATGTAGTCATTGAAAAAATCACAGTAGAACAAAACTGTGTGATGTGCCATGTCCCACTCTTCAAGGCTTAATGTCGTTGATGTATATGATCAAGGAATTCATCCTGTTTGAGGAAGTGATGGAAAACTGGGTTCAAATTGCTCATACTATTATTATTCATTTCTCATTGGTCTGTTCATTCTTGTAGTAAGATCAGACAAATACATAGAGTAGAAATCCATACATTCTTGAGCCAAGTAACCATTCACAATAGAACCTTTGGGATGATTCCTGTTACGGACATAAGACTTTAATGTGTACATATTTCTTTCAGTTGGATACATCCAACGAAAATAAATAGGTCCTCTGAGAAGTATTTTAGTTGGAATATGGGCAGTTAGATGCAACATACATGTGAAAAATGATGGAGGAAATATTTTCTCTAACTCACACAAAATTAATGGGGCATCTGCCAACATTTTTTAAAAGAAAGACTTGGACAAATTCTTAGCACAAATATCTCTAAACAAATGGCACAACCAAATAACATCCACCCTTACATTATTGGAAAAAAGATGAATAATTTCTATTGGAATCAACTCATGCAGAAGAATGTGATAATCATGAATCTTCAAAGATTTTATCTTAAACTATCTTCTATTGACCCATTTGGATATGTTACTTGAATAGCCATTAGGAACTTTAATAGTCTATAGTACTTCCATAAATTGATTTTTTTCTGTAGGTGTCATCACATAAGAACCACATGGAATTTGCCATTTATTTTCACTGATACGCACAAGATGAAATTTCGATCTGATGCCCCAATCCACCAAGTCACGCCGATACCGTAAATCATCTTTTGCCTTTCCCTTAACATTTAGAAGAATCGAAAGAAAAATTTCACACATATTTTTTTCAATGTGCATTACGTCTAAGCAATGAAATAACAAATTGGTTGACCAATAAGGAAAATCAAAGAAGATACTTCTCTTCTTCCAATTGTAACAAGTTTCAGTGGAAACATTCTTTCTCTTTCAAAATTTCATTTGACCCTTCCCAAATGAAAAACTGAAATCTTTCAATTCATTAAGCACATTAATTCCATAAATACGCTAAGGTGGATCATCGGTCTCCATGGTATTATCAAATCTTCGACGATTATTTCTATATGGATGGTCCATTGGCAAGAATCGTTAATGTCCCATAAAACTGAAACTACAATGATGTTTAAGTCTTCTAGATTGTGTATTCTTCATATAAACAGGACATGATAGTTTTACCTTCATGCTTTATCTAGACATCATTGCATAAGCATGAAAATCATTGATCGTCCACATAAGCACAACACACATATGAAATATGTCTTTCAAACATGCATCGTATGTGTGCACACCCACATCCCAAAGAAGTTTTAACTCTTTTATTAAAGGTTTCATGTATAAGTCTATATCATTGCTGGGATAATAAGGGCCAGATATGAGTATAATCATGAAAGTGAAATGTTTTTTCATACACAAACATGGGGGAAGATTATAAATGTGTATAAAAATAGTCCATGTGCTGTGCAACATAAGCATCTTCCAAAACAGATTTAAACCATCACATGAAAGACCCAACATCACATTACGCACATCAGCTGCAAAATCAAGATATCGAGCATCAAATATCATCCATGCAAATCCATATGCAGGGTGAACCAACTCATCATTAGTCTTCTTTCTCTCGGTATCATTCAATCACATTTTTATTGATATTTCATCATACATAAAAATATTATGGAGTCTGGGGATCAATGGAAAGTTCCACATTACTTTTTGTGGCACACAGGATGGTGTTCCATCAGATTTTGGCTTCCAGTGGGATGTGCCACATTTTATACAATCATTCCGTTCAGCATTTTCCTCCAAGAATAAACTGTAATCTTTCAGGCAAGCATGAATTTTGTTTCTTGAAAATACAAGTTCCTCAACTAACTTCCATGCTATATAGTGGTTTGAGGGAATATCTACATCATCTGGAAGTAATTACTTCAAGAAGGTAAAAATGTAATCGATGACAGTATTATAAATCCCATACATAGTTTTCCCATGAAACAATCAGATTAAAAATTCCAGCCTTTTCATTTTACCACATTGTCGATATACTGGAGTTGTGGCAGCATAATTTAATTTTTTCACCCTGATAACATCATCATTTTCATTAGACGCATCATGTGTGCTTATATCGAAATCTTCTTGGGTCAGAATACTTTCTTTTTCATGATGATGAATAAAATGAAACCAGTCATATAAAAAATATTCTAATCTAGTCCTCTCATTTGGATCATTAGCAATTTGATATGTAATTTTCTCCCCATTGTGATACCACACAAAGTATTTTTCTTGAAAACCATATTTGGTTATGTGGTAGCTGACTTCTTCACGACTCAACCAAGGTCTTCCAACGCACTTGTAATAGGGGCGGTGTACGTGATCACTATCTGAAGCATTGTGAAATGCAAAATCTAAAAATATCTCCAAATTGTTTTGAAAATCGCTTGAGATCTAATTGGTTTCATACATCCAACTTCTATCCATTCTGTAAAAAAAATGTTATAATTTATTTTGTCAAAAGCAATTCAATAAGATTGAAGTTTCATCGAAAATATATTTAAGTAAATGAGAATTGTTCACTTTATATGAAACTATAATTGACACACTACTCTATATGAGAATCATAATATAAAACAAAACAAAACACTATATTTATAACAAAATATCTTTGAAGAACTATACATGAGTGTACAAGATCATGTACACTTGTGGAGGATAATTATTCAGGAGTTTACTAAATTTTAGATCGAAGAAATTTTATATTTTAGTAGATTATTTGAGTGATCACATACATTTACCAAGGGGTGGGGGTGTCTAGGGTGGTGCGGGATGTCCAGGGGGTGGAGAGGCTATCCAGGGGGTCGAAGGTGTCCAGGGGGTGGGGGGCTGTCTAGGGGGGTCGAGGTGTCGAGGTGGGCAGGCTGTCCACGGGGGTGGGGGGGGGGGGTAATCCAAGGGGGTACAAGGTGTTTATGGGGGTGGGCGGGCTATCCATGGGGGTGGTGAGGCAGTCTAGGGGGTTGGGGGTGTTCATGGGGGTGGGGGGATTTCCAAGAGGTGGGTGGGTGGGTGGGGGGGTTTCTAGGGGGTATGGGGTGTCTAGGGGGGTGAGCGGGGTGTCCAGGGGTGGGTGGGGCTATTCAGAGGGGTGGTAGGGTTGTCCATGGGGGTGGCGGGGCTATTCAGAGGGGTGGTAGGGTTGTCCATGGGGGTGGCGGGGCTGTCCAGGGGGTATGGGGTGTGCAGGGGGGGGGGGGGGGCAGGCTGTCCACGGGGGGTGGTCGGGCTGTCCACGGGGGTGGCAGGGCTATCCAATGGGGTTGGGGGTGTTAAGGTGGGTGGGTGGGATGGGGGGGGGGGGGGGGCTCTCCAGGGGGTGGTGGGCATCCGGGGGGATGAGAGGTGTCCGGGTGGTGGTGGGAGGGTGTCTAGGGGGTGGGTGGGCTGTCCGTGGGGGTGGTGGTGGGTGGGTGGGGGGGGGGGGCTGTCCAGGGGGTACAAGGTGTCCAGGGGGTGGGCGGGCTATCCACGGGGGTGGTCGAGCTATCCAGGGGGGTCAGGGGTGTCCAGGGGGTGGGGGGGGGGGGCTTTCTAGGGGTGGGGGGCTGTCTAGGGGGTACAAGGTGTCCAGGGGGTGGGCGAGCAGTCTAGGGGGGTGGTGGGGGTGGAGGGGCTTTCCAGGGGGTACGGGGTGTCCAGGGGGGTACGTGGTGTCCAGGGGGTGGGCAGGCTATCCACGGGGGGTGGTAGAGCTATCCATGATGGTGGCGGGGCTATCCAGTGGGGTCAGGGGTGTCTAGGGGGGTGGTGTGTGGGGGGGGCTTTCCAGGGGGTGGGGGTGTCCAGGGGGATGGGGGTGTCCGACGGGTGGTGGGCGAGTGTCCAGGGGGGGTTGACGGGCTGTCCATGGGGGTGGGGGGATGTCCACGGGGGGAGGGGGTGCCCATGGGGTGGGTGGGATATCCACGGGGGTGGAAGGGATGTCCAGGGGTGGGGGGGTCTTTCTAGGGGTGGGGGGGGGGGGAGTGTCCAGGGGGTACGAGGTGTCCAGGGGGGCGGGCGGGCTTTCCAGGGGGGTATGGGGTAGGTGGGAGGGCTGTCCATAGGGGTGGCGGGGCTGCCCAAGGGGTACGGGGTGACCAAAGGGGGTGGGAGGGCTGTCCATGGGGGTGGGGGGGGGGGGGTGTCTAGGGGGTACGAGGTGTCCAGGGGGTGGGCGGGCTGTCCACGGGGGTGGAAGGGTTGTCCTGGGGGGGTTGGGGGGTCCGAGGGGGGGTGGGGGCTTTCCAGGGGGTGGGCGGGCTGTCCAGGGGGTGGAGAGGCTATCCAAGGGGGTATAATGTGGGTGGGTGGGCTATCCACGGGGGTGCCAGGGCTGTCCAGGGGGTACAGGGTGTCTAGGAGGGTGGACGGGCTATCCACAGGGGGTGGGTGAGCTATCCATGGGGGTTTCATGGCTATCCACAGGGGTGGAAGGGCTGTCCAGGGGGTGGGGGGTGTTCAGGGGGTGGGGAGGGGGGCTGTCCAAGGGGTGGGGGTGTCCACCCCCAAACTAGGGTCGTAAAATCCAATCTTTATCCAATTGTATCATGATTTCAAGCCTATTATAGATGATCGAGAAGACTGTTGGTGCAAAACATGAATATCATACATATAAATCACAACACACCCAATTGTAAACATGTCACCAAATATCATACCAGGATCAGATTTTATGATACATGTTTCGATGGGACACTACTCATAGAAGTATGAGCCTTGTTATATCATTAAGTGATATAGAGTTGTAAGAACGTTAAATTTTTATGAGATCAATATGGGTAGTGGATAAGAATCTTAGTGAGGTTTCTTTGATATAGATCACTTCTTCTTGGAAGGGTAAGAGTGAGTGTTGGTTTGGAACTTCAAGAAAAGTATTAACGTGTGAAAGCAACTATACATTGGTTATATTTGATTCCTATTTTTTTGTAGAGTATCGTAGTGGACAACCCACCCCCTCCCTAGACATCCCACACCCCCACACCCCTGCATTCCCCCTACCCCCTGCACCCCCACCGGATATCCCCCCCACCTCACTTGAACACCCCCCACCACACCAGGACAACCCACCCCCTCCTCCCTAGACAACCAACACCCCATCCCCAACGTGGATAGCCCACCCCACACCCCTTAGATAGACCACCCCCTTGACATCCCACACACCCTCCCCCACCTGTATAGCCCACCCACCACCACCCCTGGACAACCCACCCCTCCTTGGACATCCCACACCCCCCTGCATCCCCCTACCCCCCCAACATCCCCCCTGGACAGCCCCCCCACCTAGGCATCCCATGCCCCCACCCCCACTGGACAACCCCCCTCCTTGGATATCCCATACCCCCCTCCCCCACCCGGACAACCCCCCCACCTGGATAGCCCACCCCCACCGGGACATCCCCCACCCCCACCCGGACACCCCCACCTTGACATCCCACCCACCTGGACAACACCCCCACCTAGACAGCCCACCCCCTGGACACCCCACACCCCTCCCCCACATGGACACCCCACCATGACCCCCCGGACAACCCACACCCCTCCTTGGGGTATCCCATACCCCCCTCCCCCACACCCCTATAGCCCCCTACCCCCCCTCCCCCCCGAACCCCCTACCTCCTGGACAACCCACCCCCCACCTGGATAGCCCCCACACTTGAAAATCCCCCTACCCCTCCTACAACCCCCTTAGGGTAATTTTATTTAAAATAATTTTATTCATTAATAAAGCCAATCCATCATGCATTATCCACTTCATTCCAAACAACCCATTCAATTTATCAAAACATGACAAATTCAATTTATTAAAACAAGACCAATTCAATTTATCAAAACATGACAAATTCAATTTTTAAGGATCTATGGGTCACTTAGAAAATTTCATTGGGGAAAGGGGAAATCAACTACATTGTTAATTCCAATTTAAAAATTGGGTCAGCCACTTAGGAGGTGCGGTGGTGTCTAGGAGGTGTGGTGGTGTCCAGGGGGGCTATCTAAGGGGGTGGGGGGGGGGGGGGGTTTCCAAGGGGGTGGAGGGTGTCCAGGTGGGTGGGGGTGTCTAGGGGTGGTGGAGGTGGTGAGGGGGGGGGGGGTGTCCAAGGGGGTGGGGGGGTATCTATGGGGGGTGAGGGGTGTCCAGGGAGGGTGGGGGTGGGGGTGTCCAGGGGGGTGGAGGGAGGGGGTTGTCCAAAGGGTGTAGGGGGGGTGTCCAAGGGGTGGGGGTTGTCCAAAGGGTGGGGGTGTCCAAGGGGATGGGGGGGGGGTGGGATGTCCATGGGAGGTGAGGGGTGTCCAGGTAGGGTGGGGGTGGGGGTGTCCAGGGGGCGGGGGGAGGGAGCTATCCAAGGGGTGGGGGTGTCCAGGGGGGTGGGGTGGGGTGGGGGGCTATCCAGGGGGTGGGAGGTTTCCAAGGGGGTAGGGGTGGGGGTGTTCACAATTCTAATCCATCACCCAACCAACACCAAAATCCAAATCCAATTTTGAACTAAACTAAAGTCCACATAAAGTACCATATCACCCCACTAAACAAACCCTTTACCATGTTTGAAGTGTAGAACAAAAAACATAAAAAAATAAAAGGGTTTGGTACTCTAAATACATCATTAACTCTAATTTATCCAAAATCAAAACATCAAATAGAAAAAAAAGAGTAAGAACACTAAAACTAAGGTAACACTTACTAATTTGAAGTGTAGAAATAAAAATTTGTTTGATTGAAGATGGATCTATGGCTGTAAGGAGTTTCACAGCCGAGAATAATTTGGGAGGAGCTCTAGATTAGGGTCTGCAATCGGGCTGAGTGGGAGCTGGGGCACTGGGTATTTAGGGGAAAACTTTCCCAACAGTTTTTAAAAACCATTGGGAAAGCCTCTCTTTACCAAAATTTTTGATAAAATTTTGGTATACCTTAGAGAAAATAATTATTTCCCAATAGTTTTGGAAAACCGTTGGGAAATATTAGGCATATTTACACATTGATAACGATTTGAACAAACAGTTGTAAAATGTTTCCTTCTTTTATGCTATAGTAACAACTTGAAGAAACCATTGGTATATTACCATTGGGAAAACACCATATTCTAGTAGTGTGATTCACCACTATCTTAGATGTAGACATACTATGCATGATGTCATATCCATTTGATATCCTTCCTCTATACCAGTATTAGGGAATGAAGCACTATTGACTATATAGTGCCGATGAAATATAATGAACACATATAAACTGGTGCATAAATTTATTAGGCTAGTGTCACTCACAATATGAAAGTGTATGTGAGGCACTACAATTCCAACGTCATCAATCAAAATAGCGCATTATGAATGAATCTAGTCAAAGAGGCCCCAATATGGTTTCCATGAAATCTTAAATTACATGTGACATTTATTAACATATTTTGTTACTAATTTTTAAAAACTATAATATTTTGAAAATTTGTAATAAAAAAAATAATGTATGTACTTACATCAGTAGACAATAGACTATCTAACATGATATGGTATCCAAACAAATTATGTCTTGGTGTTCTGATGAATTGGTGTGCCAGATTCCACCCAAAATGTATGATATATAAAGTGATAAATAATAATCAATTAAGTACAAAAACTCATATTAACATCAGAAAATAGTAAAAATGAGTGATCATACCAACATTCATGTGGAGCATCGTAAAATACATCCATGAGGAGATATGAACCAAAGAAAATATGGGTCTAGGGAGGGATGCACTTTTATTCCCACATTTGAATGAGGATGACATATCCCCCAAGATCACCGTGATCTAATCTAAATATAGTGCATGATACTCTATATATGCATGCCGAATAGGTAGATTCCCAACTGTATATCCCAACCTAATCAAAGTCATCAAGTAGTCCCAAATACATCATGTGTACATGCATACTCTAGTGATCAACATACACTTTCCCTCTAATGAGCCACAAGATATATGCATGTGCATAATGCATGACGATATTCTCATTAAAATCATCGAGTAAATGTGTTAACTGCATGTTAATCAAGATCATAGATAGATTTTAACATCCTTGACCCAGTCTACTATGAAAAATGATCAGACCTAAGAGTTATAAGACTTCAGGTGTGTCTCCCCATATGCTAGAGGCTGCAGACTAACAATAAGGGTCTAGGGCGATATCATGGGGAGACTATACCTCCTAATCAGAGTGTGCAATCCAGAATAAAAATAAACCAAAAATCATGAAAAATAATAAAACATCCATCATAGTATACAGAAGTAATGAACTTATCCATCAATATAAAATGTAATGCAAAATCATATAATCATATAGAGTCATTGGATTCCCACCAGTCCGAACACATATACAAACTAAAAAAAGAATAAAATAAAGGTAAAAGATGATTTTCTATATCCTCGAGCATAAACTTGTCCCAAACAACAGTCTATAAGAGAAACCCCACTTGATCATGCAACTTTGGGCCTTTTCACAACCTGAAATTTCAACCAATAAAGTCTTCTCGGGTACCCAAGTGTTATGGTTGTCCAAGTAGGATATGGGAACAACTCAATAGGGAACAACCAACATAGTCCCATATGTAACCATTAAATGTAGTGTAATTTCATGTGAAAATCTTAGAAAATAAATATAATACTATAAAAATTTAAATAAATAACCACTACCAATCCTCTAGTTCTACCATGGAACCCTGATCAACCCAAACCTACTTCATACAGTGTGAAAGTGTCTTTGAGAACATCATGAACTTGTGTCAACCAATATAAGACACAAATAGAAACCCCCAGGAGGTCATCCTAGGTAGTCTATAGTATTAGGAATAAATTTTATCCACAGGGGGTAACCCAAAGTGACCTAATGATAACACTAGGCATCATCACAAAACCCCAGGTGATAATATGAGCATTCTATAGTTATTAGGATCTAAGAAGATCCCTATAAGGCAACCTTATGAGATCCAATAATACTAGTCATAATAAAAAAGGGGGAATCACCTCAAGGTGTTATAAAATATCAGGCATCATCACCGAACCCAATGGGTATTACCCTTTGAATTCCAAAATATCATGCGTTATCACAAAAACAAGGGGTATCACCCTTGGCGTTCCAAAGTCTCATACATAATTGTCGAACCCAGGGGGATTCACCCCAAGGAATTATAAAGTACCGGGGTTCATCACTGAACCCAATAGGTGTCACCCTTGGTGTTCCAAAATATCAGGCATTATCATTGAACCCAAGGGATATCACCCATGTCACTCCAAAGTACCACGTGTCATCAAACCTCAGGAGATAATCCTAAGCATTTCAGTAGTATCATGATACAAGATGATTCTTAGGGGGATGAACTTAGGCTATCAATAGAATCATACCTCAATGAGATTATATAATCAACCTTAATTCTAAGGTGACACCTATAATCATCACTACCCATATCCTACTCACACCCTTTCTAGGTTCGATATATTATAGGGGTGCCTACCAGAGTCCCATAGGCTACATAATATGTGAACACCCATCATGGGTTCCGTAATTCCATCCCAATCACTCATGTATAATATCATCACTTATAGAAAAATGCATCCCTCAGCATAACCATGGTCATCTCAAAGCCTCATTCGCTGCACAATCTTTCCCGCATAGGGGTCTCACAAGGGGGATGAACTTAAGATTATACCCTTTTCAAGTATCTCTAGGTTGATCCAAAAACCCAACCAATCCAAAAATCTCCACAAGGTCTACCCACCTAGGTAATCACCTCTCATTGGGGGAGGAAATCTCACCCCATGATTATCTCACCATCTTGAAGGCTTTAAGGCATCTCTATGATCATACATGGCCTACTCAAGCCACACACTCATCGTACACACTCTCCTTTGAAAGGAGGTGTCTAAGTGTCCTATACTAAGGGCCACAACATCCATTAATTTCATTTTATATTTAAATTTCACCAATTAGGGTATATTTATCTCAAGTTAGAAAATTATAATAAAGGCCTTGACCTTCACCAGGTGAGGCGATCAAGCTAGTTCCAAAGGGTGCATCACAACCCTTACAAATTTGTTTAGTTTGAGCATTTTAATTTTAAATTTACTATTTATTTTATACCAAAGGTCAATCAACATTGATTGTGAGGCCGCACATCACATCTCAATCATAAATAAATAAATGAAAACACTATATAGAATGTACAAGTGACCACCTACCTCAATACATAGGTATTATCTTTAAAATCACTACCTAACAACATTGTTGAGTCTCGTCTAAGTCTATACAACCATCACCTATCCTTGTGAGGCCCTAACACACACCAAAACATAATTAAAATTAATTATAATATTTCATAATTAATTATTTAATTTATTTACAAATTTTACAATTTATTTTCCAATTTAATCCAATTAGTCATAAAACCTAAAATATCACTAGGTCATCCCATCATGCTGAAACCACAAACAATAAGGAGTGGTATGATCTTTACACGCACTCAGACCTAATCCCTAAAAACTTATCAACTAATATCACCGATCTAATTAAAAATCTTATAAAAATTCACCAAAACCCTTAGAAAAACTATATAATGACGTACCTTATCTGAAACGACACATGATAGTGTGAAAACACTACCTCAGGTCCTAATATAACTAGGTTTCATTAAATACACATAAAAAATATCGATTCCACTATTATTTGGTGGAATCATAACTAAAAAGATAACTGGAGAAACAAAATCAATGTCCATAGGAGAAACAAAGAATATAGAGAAGAGGAGGAAGAATATTACCACTAACGCTATGAAATTGACACCCAAAATTCCCCAGGTCAAGTGGGAGGGAAGAGTGGGGAGGGGAGCATTAGCTGGATCCCTTCCCATGTATTCTTGTCTTTTCCAAAAGATGGAGAGGAATCCCCCTTTTAAAATTAATTTTTTTCCAATACTATTCCATGATGTGAACATAGGGTTCATGTCATGATTCTTTGGGCAGTGCCCCCTTCTCCCTCAGTTAACCACTTTCACACCTTGAAATCCATGAACACAACATCTAAAAAAATTTCATAGAATGAAATGGCCTTTCAAATAATTAAAAACCTAAAACTACAATTTTTAACATCCTAGATCCTCATCCACTCTGGCATTCACCCAAACCCTTGGGATGTCTACTGAAGCTCAAGCTATATCCAATAACACTGTCCATGGATGTTTAAATGCTTGAAACCTTGTTCTAAGTTATGGTTCATATAATTTTAGTACCCTAGATAGGAAGACCAAGAATAAATATCACATCCTATAGGGTGATGGTCATCCCCTCCTCTAAAAAGTGGAAAATGTGATTCTCAGCTATCCAAATCTCAGTAAAGGTAGTGAGTAGGTGATGATCAACAAATGTAAAACCTGATATAGCAACACCATAAAAACCAGCATGTAATAGGTATGATATAATAGTATATGTATTCAAAATGTGATGATAAATGTTTTCCCTATGTACTTTGACTCATCAAACCTTACAACCTTTTTTCACGTTATGTGAACCATATCTATACTACCCAGTGATTAGAGTAGTATCCTTCATATATATGCATAAAAATAAAGAACTATTAAATAAGTTTAAAATGAAAATGCAATTTCATGTTTAGTATAATATATAATATAATGGTTATTTTAATTGTGAAATAATTTCCAATTATCAAAAAAGAAGTTCATTTTCTTTACATACTCTACACGTGGGCCTAACTCCCATGACTCCATGTAATTTCCCACAAATACCCCTTTTCACTTTCTTATAATGATAACATGTATTGATTATTGTCTATCATAGAGAGTTTTGTATATAATTACATCTCCATTATTCTTAAAAAAACATCTTCATCATCACCATTGATATTATTCTTAGATAATAGTATTATCTTCTCTCAATATCTCAATCTTGAATCACGAGCACTTTTTTGTCTTTGTGAAGTTTAAAATCCTTAAGGAATGATTCTTGCATCATCTGGTTTAATTTATCTTCATAATATTTATTTCTCAAAACCTTATATATTCAAAATTTAAAAATTCTCCACTAAGGGTATAATGAACCTTACACAATTCAAAATAATCACCAACATTTCAAAGAGGTGTTTCAAAACATATAGAAGAAGGATGGAGTTGATTAAGTTTGAATATGTAAGTATTAATATAGTGAAGTACTTAATGTATTCTAATTTTTGTATTTTCAGAAGGTTTATTTTCAAATTCATATGTAATATATTTGTTTTCATCCAATGTAATACACAACACACACACAAATATCCAAAGTCTTATCTATTTTTTTGAAAACCAATTTTTTTTACAAATAAACCCAAAAGGACGACCTGATGTTTGAACCTAATAAAATTTTTAAATACTTAGGAGATTACATTTTCTTCCTACAATATAACATCATCATTGAGAAAGAGAACCCATTCTATCATTGTTTGGGAATCAATTCCTGTTGTGACCTTCCCCATGAAATATGTTGTATATTTGACATTGGTCCTTTTCTTGAAGCCTGTCCATCTCATACTAAATCCTATTGGACTTCAGTCAACCTCATGGTCAAAACATAATGATGTTAGGTATAAATGTGGTTGGTTATTTGGGTATTAGGAAATTTCAAAACTCCCTAATAAAAGTACACAATGCACTATAGTAGTTAATAATGGTGTCAATCTGGTACAATGGATCAACATATGTTTCCCATGATATGTTCACAGAGGCACATGCCTCAATGATGTGCATGCATGGAAACCAAAATGACTGAAATTTTCCACAGTCATAGTGCCTATGGTGAAGTAATACCTCTAACACTCTACTGATGATACCCGTGCTAGGGTTATGACAATCTGTCACTTTTAATCGACTTTCTTCTCAGTTGAACAATCACTAAAAAAGTGAAGGATTCTTCAATGTTCATGCCAATCCTTCACTGAAAGTGTTTTACATACCAAAACACCTGATTAATCCTATTAGTAGTCTGTATTATCCTTTATATAAAGTACTTCACATAATGATAAAATAACTCCTAAACTAGTCCAGTTATAGGTAATTTTTGATTCCCCTTGAATACTCCATTAATTCAATCCATAATGTTTATGGTCATGTGACCATACATAGTCCCCCCATAATATGCCAATATCCATTTCTATTTTTGAACCCATATAATATAGTTTTAAACTCTTTTATTATCCCTAAAAATTCCTTCTAACTGCTGTGCAACCCTTCACCGATTCATCTCATATACTATATTTAAGTGATCATATTATATAAGAAATAGATTAAAAACCAAGCTTCATGATGTTTATTTTCATAACTCCATTATGAAAAGTCTTTCTCACATTTCTAAAAATGTATCTAATGCACTATAAAAGATGTAAATTTAGGGATCTACACAAAACACAATATTTATTGATTTCCTCTTTGATCACTTGATGATGATACAATATCAAACTCACACCCTAAATAGGGTTGAAATATTTATTAATACATTAAAAAAACCAACTCCAATATTCATAATTATCCTTATCCACTATGGAAAATGCAAGAGATATAGGTGTATAATTACTATCATGGGTTTTTTCAATTTGATGTATGCTAGTGCACCTTCCATATAGAAAATTTCCATCAATTTATATTAACCACATACAAGAAAAATGTTGAAATGCACAGAATGAATTCCTAAAAAACTAAATAAATTTAACATGATAAATATTAACTCAGTTATCTTGATGCACATATCCGTTCGTGAAAATGTGGGAGACAAGTTGGTTGTTTTGCTTCAATATTGATAGAAATTGTGACAATACATGATAAGAGTATTCCCAATAATTTTACACTTCCTTATATTTCTCCCTCCATTCCTATCCATATGAAATATTGTATCCAAAATTTTGTTGTATCCTCTCCTGCACATGGGTGATAGACACATCTTAGTAGGTACAAATCATCTCGATAATAAAATATGAAACAAATTCAGCATCCAATGATGTATTATCATATTTTAGGTTAGACTACACACAAGTATGAGATGAATAAATCTTATAAATCCTATACCCTCCAATATAAATTATAGGAATCACCCTCAAGTGAAATAAAAAATCATTAACATATGTATCAAACCACCTGATGAATTTTGTTGGTTTTAAATTATAAATTAAATATCTATAGTTTCCATCTATATTAAATCATTTAAGTACAATTTTTAGGGAATATTTTCTTAGGAAATATTTTTTAACATATGATGTTTTCTTCATTAAACCAAATACATCCTCTATAAATCTAGGAAACTCAGTTGTAGCTGTGATGATATTCCAGCCATATTTAGGACAATATGTCATGCATTCTAACCAAGATATGAAAAATAATGGATGACTTATATTGTGTTGAGGCTGGTGTAAAATGATTTCATTTATAACTTATTTCCCAAATTATTCATATTCCTCCTCATTATAACTCTTCCCTCCTTCTGTTCCATCTCTAGACACTTCTTCATAATCATATTGCTCTTGCATCATATCTAGGTTATTGAATTTATTACTTTCTTTCGCATAATATAGAATAGTCGTATAATCTTAGGATAAACCTTATTATAAAACTATCATATGTATCTGTCTTCATATAATATTGCACTACTGCTAGATAATGAAAACACCCATATATAACTCCATAAAACCACTATTATATCGTTGGTTAAATAATGTTTTTCTTGTTACCAATCCTCATCATCAAGTAATAGATAAGCTATATTCCATAGCCTATTTTGATATTTTAAATGTATATAGCCAATAAACAGGATCTCTTGATCAAATCTCATATTTAAACAACCATGAATTCTTGCATGAAGTTCTCCTAGGGTAACATAATCACTTATGATAACCAATCATATTGGTTGTCTACTCAATGAATCTCCTAGGTCAGTTTGAATAAATTCACCATAGAAGTAGATATAGAAAGTCGTGATTGTCTATAAATTTTTTTCCTGTGATCATGATTCCAAAAGTGTAAAAAATATTCACAATGGGGAATAATCGTGTAGGGTTGATAGTGTAATAATTGCATAAAGTTCTATCATGGTACAATGATATAATTAAGAAATATTCATTGAGCTCAATAGTTTGTAATGATGATGTGAATTAACCAAATCATATCCACCAGGAGTGGAAAACCAAGTGTGTAGTTAGGCCTCTTTGTCATATATCGAGTAAAGATCAATTTAATTCCCAACCAACCCTTTTTAGGGTTATTAACGCTAGGTGTATCTGTGCCAGAGTCTGCATTCACTTGTTCGTATTCAGACAAAGATGTCATTTTTTAGAAAACCACACAATCTTTAATTTATTAATAGATTGAAAATTAATTAATAAATATTAACAATAAGTTATAATTATTAGTAACTACTATGCGATATTAATTAGAAATTATTATAAAATAATTAATAAATTACTAATTAAGACTTATTATTATTAATTCAATAGTAATAATAGTTTTTAATTACCTTAATGATTATTAATTGTTATAAATGATTATTAATTACTGATAATTATTAATAATATTTATTTATAAATAAGTAATTATTAATAAATATCAATTAATTAGGTACTAATAAATTAGTTAATAATAATTCTTGAAATTTATTAAAAATTAAGTAACAATTGTTATTAATTAATAATTAGTTATTATTATCAAAAAATTACCATTTGTTAATTAATTTAAAAAATTAAAAATTAAATAGTAATTGTTTAATAAGTATCATTCATATTAATTAATTAATAATTAATTAATAAATATTAATACTAACTAGTAACTACTATTAACTACTAAGTGATATTAAATTGTAATTAATACATAATAATTTTAATTACTAACTAAGACTAATTATTAATTAATTACTAATTACGAGTCACTAAATAATAATTAACTACTCACTAATATTAACTATTATTAACAAATTACATCTAATTAATAAAAAAATAGAGTAAATAAAAAATTTAAAATAAACTAGAAATTAAACAACTAAGTAAATAAAAAACAAAAATAAATTTAAAAAATGAAGTTAAATGAAGTTTTATTTTTTACTCTATGAAGGCTATCACAAAATATTCTCTGAATTCATCATTAGATTTGAGAGTAAAAATTGGGAGAAGAGTGTGAGGGAGAGGGAAAATCATGTGAGAATTGGGTGAGAAGGGGGATAATGCTTTTAAAGGAGAGGAGGCAAAAAGTGTTGATGCCCTTAACACCTTTCATGTTTTAT
Source organism: Viscum album (assembly GCA_963277665.1). Taxonomy (NCBI): domain Eukaryota; kingdom Viridiplantae; phylum Streptophyta; class Magnoliopsida; order Santalales; family Viscaceae; genus Viscum; species Viscum album. The sequence continues at coordinate 909,759,507 of OY728162.1, read as the reverse complement.
TACATAAAAGGAGTTTTCATCCCCAATACATTCTATATAATAAAACTTGAAATACATTAAGGGAATCAACACATTTTTCATGTTATTAATATGAGGAAAGGATGTTGGTTCCCTTAATACCTTTCCTATTTTTGGAAGGCGTTGAGGGCATCAAATCCTTTCAAATCCAATTTTAAAAAATTTAAAACCTATACATGTTTCTATTATTTTATAAGAAAAACCCATTAAAAAACTTTCCTAAAACTTATTCAAGTATCCTATACTCGTATGATTGTGTAAACTCAGTTCATATAAACATATTCTTAAAAAAATTGATTTCATGAACTAATTTTAGGTAAGCCTTTTAGTTAGAATTATTTGAATTAAATTAATCTAAAAAATATAGCTAATTTTTTTTTACTAAATTTCCATTTTTATAAGAGAGTGATGTTTGACATTCTTTAAGTATTTTTACATGGGATTTATGTTCTATTTTAACAACATTAGAATAATAATATATAATTAACAATACATTATTAATAATTCAATAAATAAATAATAATATTATTCATATAGTTAATTAATAATTAATAATTATTTAATGTAAGATAGTTTGAGGGTGGTCACTTTTGAAGTAGCTGGATACAAGATGGTATTCAATAGTGACTAGTCACTAACAGTAGCTATCGACTTTTAAGATTTCACAGACAATGGCCTCACACACTTCTCTATAGGGAGATGATGACATATAAAAAACATGTCTTCAAGGTGTGAGATGTCATGGGTGGACAATAGAAATGCAGAAGGGGTTGTTGCAGTTCGATATTTCATGCATCTGGGCCTTTGGGTCATGTATCTAGGGTTTTCGGGCCATGTAAGAGTTCCCTCTCAACCCAGTTAAAAAAGATGGATTATATAGAAAATTAAATAAAAATGGAATTTAAGGAAACATGTTATTAAATACAATCATTAATTATAATCGCTAAATACTACATATATATATATAATTAATTATTCCTCCAATGGCCTGAAGGCCTTCATTTTTTATTGATTTTTGATAATCCACCTTTCAAGGGGTGAGGTGGAACCCTCACAAGGTCCGTAGGCATAAGTATTACATGGACCATGGGCCTTATATGAATTCATAGCCCGAAGGCTTCAAACATTACATACAACCCAGACTAACTACTTGGAACTACTCCTCCCCAGCATCTTCATCGTGAAATCAGCTCTCCACCTTCACATGGCTGTTCGGCTAGGCTTTCCCGTGCATGCACAGGCTTGTCCTGATGGTAGGTGCCATACCCTCTCATTCTTGCAATTCGTTTAGCTTTTTCTATGGTGAAAGCTGCTTGCTTCTCCTCCTTCTGAAGCTTGTTCCTTGTAGGTTGTCTGGTTTTCATCTGCACTTAAGGTGGCCCGGAGGCCTTGAGGTGGCCCAAAGGCCTTACTGACTCGAAGGCCTGGGTGTCCCGAAGGACTTAATAATTAATTATTAATAAATAATATTTTAATAATTCATTATATTATTAATTATCCATATTATTGTTAATTATTAATTATTAATTATTAACTATTAATTACTAATTACTAATCATTAATCATGATCATTAATTATAATTATTAACTATTAATTAAATTTATAATTAATTAATAATTATAATTAAATACTATATTATTATTAATTATTAATTATTAATTATACCTTGTTATTAATAATATATTATTATTATAATGATGTCAAAGTGGGACCTGAATCCCATATGGAAAATCCTTAAGGAATGTTGAACACCACTATCTTATAAAAAGGATCTTTAAGTGAAGTTTTTTGTAATATTTTAGGATTACTATAATTCAAATAAATCTAAATAAAATAGAATAATTTTAAATACCTTTTAAAATATAGTTTTATATGTGTTCATGTGTGGTATTTTAAATAATGTTCAAAATTTATATATATATAATAAAATAAAACAAAATAAAAATCCATTTTAAATAGTAAATTCTCTTTTGAATTGTTGGAATTGTGCATGAAAGGCACTACCATGGTGTGGCAGTTTAGACCATGTCATGGTTTTCCTTGAGATGCAATAGGACGTGTTGAGTGTCACCATGTTTTAGTGTTTTACATGAAAACCTACTTGATATGTGTAATTACTCACATCGTTATGGGTTGGAAATTCTTGAAGGAATTTGGGATTTTCATTTGGTGATAATTTTTTTTGAGAAACCAGAATTGGATAGGTGTTCAAAGCATTTGAAAATCCTTAAAAAATGATTTTGTATGAGTTTTAAGACTAGGGTGATGTCCTGAGGGTTCAGGAGGATGTTAGGGGAGAGCTAGAGTGGCTAGACTGCAGAAATTAGCACCTGTAGGCCTTTCAGGTTGTGAACCTATGGTTCACATCGTGAAATTTTGGGGTATGGGATTAGGGGTTTCTTCCATGGAGTCATTAAATGTTTGAACTTATGTTCAAATTATGAAACCATGTTGTGTATTTTTTTAATCCATTGAAGGGTTTCTAAAATAGAAACCCCCTCAAGCTTCTTCTCTCGGACGGATGCATAGACCGGGGGAGGCTGAACCCCCCTCATCTCCTTCCTCCCCCTTTGATCCAGATGGGTTCTTTGCAGTTTTTCATCATGAATCAAGCTAGGATATCCTCATATTCCTTCCCTTATTCTCTATTTTTTTCATTGATTTCAGTCTGAATAGAAAGGGTTCCAGATGAAAGATTTCACTAGAGAATGGAGAAATATGTATTCTTGATGGGGCTTTCGTCTGTGGCTCATAGAGAACACCCTAAGTGGTTGTAAACATTCCATCATTCAATTTTTTCCAAAAGGTATTTTTCCTAGTGAGTTTACCTAAGGGTTTTTATGAATTTGAGTTTAATTAGACAAAAATTTAGGATTTAGTGTGGGGATTCTATTTTTTCTAGAATAGAGGGTGCATCGGGAGTATATCACAATCGATTACTCACGATTTCGACATCATTGGACCTCTTGATGAGTTTTGGTGCCTATTATTCCATTTTGTGAAATTGGTTTTAATTATTTAATTAATTAATTTGATGATGTTAGTTGTTGAGATAGGAACTCTTGGACTCTATGGAATCTAATATAGGATTGGTATAATTTATTGGAATGTTGGTTGAGGTAGGGGGCCCTGAACCTATTTAAGTCTTGATTACTTAGAGAACTTATTTTTGTGCACCTATTTTTTTTTATGTTTCATGATTTGTGTGAGTTTCCATAAGGTTTGTAAGGATTGGAATCAACCTAATAGGTAACATGGAACATATAACTTTCTAAACAGTTTGATAATGGTTCCCTGGTTGAAAGAGTTCCAGTGGCCCTCTTTATGGTTTTTCTTGGTGGCAAGCATTGTATTTCAAAGGTAGAAGTGGTTTATTTTTCAAATGTGATTTTAAAATTAGGATTTTAATGAAATTTAGAATTAAAAGGAAAATGCTTGATTTATGAAATGGGTTTTAAAATGGTATTTTAAAATATAAATGGGTTTTCTAAAGAGATTTAGACTGAATTTTGACCGAGGGATTAGCATGAGTAAATTGGAATGAGATGCCTTTTGAAATGGTTTGAAAAATAATATTTTATTTGGGTCTTTAAAGGAATCCAAGAGATCTTGGTTTTAGATGGTTTTGGTTTGTTTGACCTCATGAGGTAGATACCTTATTTTCCAAATATTGTGAGCTTTATGCGCTTCTTGTTTGTGCTTTCATAGTGTGATTGATAGTGCATAATGATTCATGTTGTGTGTATAGCCTATGAGAACTTGTTTATACATGATGATTCATGTGTTGTGTGGTTAACCCTTTGAGAATATTTCTTGTGGTATTAAAGGGAATGTTGGTCATGATGGAAGTGATATAACCCTTAGAGTTTCAAGATGGGTTTCATATTTTTTCTAAATGTGAGACTGGGTCCGGAGGGACTAGTTCCCTAGTGGTGAGTTAGTGAGTTATGAGATGGGCCTCATGCCATGTTTTCAGTTTAATGTGTGTGATAGATGTGACCTCCCAAAATCTATGAGTATGGGTCAAAGTGATTGATGCAACCTCCCTAGAAAATGTGGGGATGGGTCAGTGTGATGATCGTGCCCTATTTCTTCAGGTATTAAGTCAAAAACCTTTCCATGATTGTCTTGGGATGGTGTGCCTGAATTGGACCTTAACTTAGTATGCATGGTTCAAAGACCACCCTAGGAATTGGGTTGTGGTGTGACATTATGAAAATATAATGAACCTACCTCTAGTGAGATGGGATGGGATGAGTATTATAGACATATGACTACTCCATGTTACTTCAGGTAGCAGGTCAAGGTTTGGATAAAACTCCAACATGAGTCTTCGAATACAAGATTAACATAGTTTTGGTTGGAACCCTACCTTGTATCATTAGGAATGGGTTAGGTTATGGTAAAATATGGCTTCTTCTTATGATATGGTGCCAAAGTAGTTAGGTTTAGGTGTTTTGGTGACCTAGTTATCACACAACGACATGACTTGTGGGATTTTATGTGCATTATGTGGTATGTTTCTAGGTGGTCATATTACACAGACACAAATGCACCTATTTATATGTATTAAATGAACTCCCAAATGATCACAACATCACTTAGTATTATTAAGGAATTGGGGATACCTAATGGGTTGTTAGACTCACCCCCTACCCACGTACATGACATGAGTATCGATGTATCTAAGTAGACTCTTCTATTGGACATAGGTGATACTTAGAGATAGACTTGGCATAGTCCTGGTAGGTCATGAAGGATAAGGATATGATGATATGGTATGTTATTTGAGTAGGCAGACACTATATTTACTTTTAGTTATGGTTCAATATGTACTAGCCAATGTGAATTTTTTATATATATGATGTTTGTTATTCCATGCTTATCTGTTTCTACTCTGTTATGTTTTAACACATCATATAGATTGTTTTACTAATTTCTATTTTTGAATGTGGGGGCCTAGTAGGTGCCCTATTTTATGTCTATAGGGTTTTGGGAAGTCTAATATATGGATGGTTCATTCCAAATTTTCAGTATAATTAGGCATGAATCTTTAGGTTTATTTTGAGGGAATAATTTCCTTATGATATTGTTAGGCCCTCTCCATTATTTAATAGCCTCTGACATATGAGGAGGCATTCCTAAGGTGTTGTAGTGACCTCATTCGGGCATCGTTCAGGCAATTTTATTTGGGCCATTATAATATGTGATCACATAGGCTATTCTTATTCTCCTACATAGTTATCATACATCAGTTAAAAACATCATAAGATAATTATTATAAGGAGTTCAAATATTAAATATATTCTTTTAAACATTAAAAGAATTTAGGGAGGATCAATTTGAATGTTTCCAAGAGTCTTACCATTCAAAAATGTTTATTAAATATCTCTTAAGTAGGTAGCTTGAGTTCATTGAATCTCTATATAAATCAATTTGATCCTCATAAAACCTTCCATGAGTATAATACTCAATGATGTATAAATGAATCCTTGAAACTAAGATCAATCACAACTCTCATTCTTTTCATCCTTTAAACCAAAGGTTATAGTAGACCATGGATAAAAGGGAGTTCCTACCCAAGAATTGAGTGATTTCTATAACCCATGGATATCCTAGGAGGGGTTAAACCTTTATCTTGTCCTTAGAGATCTTGATCAAATTCTTGTTTTAAGTCTTAATAGGGTAGATCTTCATGGTTAAAGCTACATGTTTTCTTTATTTTATTATTCATTCAAAGTTTATAAATATATTCTAGGATTAATGATGTTTTTATATGTTCTTCTAATAAGTTTTTAATGTTATAAATCCACCCAAAACCATTAAGTGGTATTAGAGTCGACTGATCAAAATTTGGTTTGATTTCAAATGAATGAAGAATTCTGTAGAATGAGTTTTCCAGGTACCAAAACACAGATCAAATAAAAAAACCCATTTTGGTTCTTCATATAAAATTTAATTTCCTCACTTGGTTCACATACACTAAATGGTTACTATACTAGAGAAGTTACTACTGTGACCTCAGGCACAACTTCTCATATTCTAGTGGATAATGACTAGTAAAAGGGGTCTAGGGTAGTATCATGGGGGGACTATTCCTCATATTAAAGTGTGCAGTATTAAAGAAAAATAAACTAAAAATCATCCACAATAGTAAACAATCAGAGTACATAGAATAAATAAACATATCTATCAATATCAAATTGTAATGTAGAAGCATACAGTCATACAGACTCACAACCATTCTATCGTACAACACTGACCACCCATTAATCCACTCACATATACAAAATAAATAAAAGACTAAAAGTCAATGAGACTTTTTTTCCATCCCAATCCAAACCTCACCACAATATTTGATCCTACCTGATATTTCTCATTTGATCATGTCACACAAAGCCTCTACCTAACCTAAATCTACAATCAATGAAGTTTTCTTGGGTACCTAAGTGCCATGGTCATGCAAGTTGGGTGTGATTACAACTTAATATGGAACCATCAATGCGGTCCTATAAATAAATAATATATATAGTATAAACCTATGATATTATAATATAAAGAAATAAAAATAATGCATAAGAGTAAATAAATAACCACTGTCAATCCTTGGGTTCTCATGTGAATCCTGAGATTGAACCAAACCTACTGCGACTAGTGTCGAAGTGTCTCTGATCATGTCACACAACCATGCCTACTAATATCATACTCAATAGTCAATTATTAAGATCATGTCCTAGGAAATCTAAATCATTCCTTGTAGTCCACCTGTCACCTGGATCCATGGAATACCCTATCGAAAAACATATCTTATGAGTTCAGGGGTGTGGCTCTCCTCTACACAACATCACAAAATCTAAGTCCAGGGGTGTGGTTACCTATACCAAATATCACCTAATCTGATTCTAGGGGTATGGTTACCCTTGGCAGATATCACCTCAGTGGACTACACATCCCACTATATGGAGTTAATAAGCTTATCCAAGACATCCCAAACTAACAACATAATGATTCCTAACAGCTTGTGCCAGAAAATCCCAACTCGTCTAGAAATTCTAGGGATTTTCCTACCATAAATCCATTACCTAGATCTAGGGCATACCTTTCTAGGAATACATCACTTGGAGCCATGGGTGTGTATCTACCATACCAGACACCACATCATCTAGAGATAGAGAACATCCATCCATAAATCCATCACCTATAGTTAGGGGTGTGCCTCTACCCTACTAGGAATCCATGTATCACATATACATATTAGTGGGTAGTGCATCCCACCCCAATCATCTCATAATACACATGTCAACTGGTTATCCATATTCCCAAACCTATCCCACTAATCCATTACCAACCTCTTTAGTGAATGACCTTCTATCATCACAGGCATAAAAGGCTCAAATCACCGATTCATGTTATACTTTGAAACCCACAATCATCACTACGCATTCCCCATACACTCCCCTCTTGGGTCAATATATCACTTGGAAACACTCTGTGGCCCCATAGGTCGTATCATATCTCAAACACCCTTCATGGGACCACTTATCTCAAACACATCTCTCAAGTGAACACCTATCACTCGGAGGGAATAACTTCCCTCAACATCATCAAAGTCTCATCGAGGCTTCACTAGACTAATAGGTAAGTCTCTCAAGGGATATAACCTCAAGAACATTCCCTTCCCAAGTCACCCTAGGTTATTCCTCACACCCAACCTATCCATCAATTTCCTTTGGATCTACCCACCCAAGTAATCATGTCTCAGTTTGGGAGGAACACTCGACCCGTGGTCATCTCACCAGCCCAAAGGATCCAAGGCATATCAGGGGTATCACATGGCCAATCCATAGGCCAACCATCTTAATTTGTTACCTGCCTCCACCTAGAGGTCACTATGGTCGCCTATCACTAGGGAAACTAAAATTACTAAATTCATTTCCATTACATCCCTCAGGGTCAAAATTTCATAGCACACATTATAATAATCAAGGCCTCGACCATTGGTGACCGAGGCAATCAATATAGTATAAAATGGTCCATCGTGGCTCTTGGCACTTCATCTAGTTCAAAAAATTTCATTTAATTAAAATTATTTATTTAAAACTAAAGGTTCAATCACCCTCAATGGAGAGACCACATATAAAATTCCATAAAAACAGATTATAATACCATAGGTCTTGTACGAGGGATGACCAACCTCAATAATGGATCCATTTCCTTTTAAATTAATTACCCGATAACATCTTCCTCAGCCTGTCCAAGTCCAACCGACCACAACCCATCATCAAAAGGCCAAAGAATCATGCCAAAGTATCCAAATTAATTAATTATAATCATTTATAATTAATTAAATAATTTACAATTATTTAAACAATTTAATAAAAATTAATTTAAATAGGCATAAATTCCTCAAACCTCACCAAGCCCGAACCACTCGATAAAACCTCAAGAAATGGGGTGAGATCCACTCCTAACATGTACCTAGAAATAAGACACATGAACTCCCCAACCATTACTCCTGATTCAATGAACAATATTATCTAATTTAATAAAAATCCATAAATAAATTCAAACAGTGACATACCTCCATCGAATAAATGAGAAACAACATACATACATCATCTCAATATGTCCTCTAGATATTCTATTTGAAATCCCCATCAATATCAGATGATTTCATCGATGATATAGTGAAAATTGTCACCAAAACCTAAAACAAATCTGAATGAAAAATTAGTGGAGATGAAAGGAAATTAAAATAGAGGGAAAGTAGATGATAAAAATACCTCCAAATACCCTTAAATCACCACAAAAATCAACCCTAATCAAGGGGAGTTGAGGGAGGAAGGGAAGGGGGAGGACTAAATAAAATGGACTCCCTCATATGGCTCATTCTTCCAAAATAAAAAATGGGGAATAACCTTGAAATTATGGGGACGACACCATTTTTTAAAAAAAGAATAGGTATAGTCATGGTGAAACCATTGGGTCAAAAGGAAGAGGTATCTCCTGACAACTCTTGGCCTTTACAGTGAAAACTCCCATGCCTCACTCCTCTTGTGGTGTGATCCACTCCAGGTAAAACCACCCCATCCTACCTTCTCTTTTATAGTGAAACCACTCATGACCTACATCTCTCATTTCATGGTCCTCATGAATTTTGGGTAATGACACGCTATTGTATGCCATTCATGACATGACCTATGGGTCATGGTGGAACTAGTAATAACAACATTTCAGCTCGACCTCCAATCCTTGATTCAATGTCTCTTCAAGAACTTGAACCCCAATAAAGGCTTGTTCCACATCCAAAAAAACATCTCTTAGAGATTCCCCAACTCTATAATTATCAATCCAAATATTGGTTCTCAAAAATAACCCCTCACCAACTCAAAAAATCATATTCCTTCTGAAATTCATAACCCAAAAAGGCATGTGGTTTTGCAACCTCCCCACCATATCATTTTTTATCCCCTAGAATCCTTAGTGGCATTTTAACAATTGTTCGTAACCTCTCCAGGTCTCCAATTCATTCTTAAGTTGGTGTTTCCTAATTATGAACTCTAAACGAGCTACTATTGTGAAAATCTAAACACGAGGAACACTATTCATCAAAGGCTAATCCACCACTTGCCACCATCATCAAAATAATAAGATGACACTCTGTGAAACCCATATATCCTAGGACACCACTATTTTACCTATCAATTTATCATTGAGCTTATGGTGCTCCCCACCATAATACTCAACCCATAAAGTCTAATTCTTAATCTATGGAACTTCCCACCATTAGGATATCCTACTGAAATGCATTCTCAATGGTCCAATGACCTACTTGGTGTGGGTTCCATCTCATTACAACCAATTACACATGAAAACACCAGTCAGTCCTCCTTTAGACTACTATTCATGAAAATGATTATCTTTACTCACTGGTGTGTTGTCACATCACCTGGACATGATGTCTAATCCTATGAAGGTATCCCACGATCATAAAAACATGCCGCATTGAAGTTCGAACTCGACTCTCAGTATAATTTTCCAGTTGGATCACCAACCAATTGCATTATCCATCATGATCTCACCATGAGAACTAACATGCTTCTGATCTGACCCACGATCAAATCACATCAAATCCATCCAGACTTGATTCTAATGAACATAATCCATCCAATACCTCATCTAAATCCCAACTATGGTATTTCAAATAACACTAAATATAATAATATTTTTTTACTCACTAATATCCAAACACCAACTCAAGTATTTAATGACCAGTATAAAACACCCACAATCCTACCCACATGAGTCTCATTACTCCACGATGCATGATACATCCATTATCACATGTAATTACTCAACATGTTCATCCCAATCATACTTGAGTGTTAATAAAAAACACTAATTACTAAATTTTCCCAGCTCACAGGAACATCATCCATTGCATTCTCCATAATTCCATCCAAAACAAGGAACACACCCTTAATTAGACAATAATTCACTTCTAACCATATGAAGTTATGTACACCTCTCCTCAAGCATAAAATTAATAGGTTTCATATTCATATGCCTATCAATCCTCCCGATCCCTGCTCATTCATCCTGTCAACACTAACACCCTCCATCTAAAACATTAACATTATTATAGAGGAGACACTCCTCATTCTCATCTTTCACCCCAGGCTATCAATCCCACAAACATTCCATCAAACCCATCATTCCTTAGGTTGCACCTATCAGTTCAATGATCCATAACTCAATAACTACTATGTGTATAAAACATATACCACCTCGATCTTATTCAAACATAACTGATATATGTTCCCATACCATCCTATCATATAACCAGACTCACATTATCATTATTCATATCTCATTTTACCTAGGATCACATGCCCAATCCAATGACCATACTCTATGACATGTCAATCTTATCCATTAACAATCACCCTTAACACTCCTCTTTAAAATTAACATCTCACATATGATAAGTTCTATCACATTGATGTTATTAATATTTTCATGACTTATTATATACTCCCTTTACTGATTTTATATGAAATATGCATAATTTGTGTGAAATATTAATGTTTTAATATTAAGTATAATTTTTGAGCATTTTTAGAAGTAGTCTAATTGAGTCAGTTTACTGTTTTAATAATAACTATCACTATAATGATCCAAATTGTGTGGTTCTTGTTTTTTAGGATTCTAATTTAAATATACAACATTTCAGTATAAGGTACCATGATCTAATTTTTCCATTTGAAGGGTCATATGGTCCTCACAAAAAAGACCAAAGAATCTGTGAAGAAACTGGACTATTCATGAAGATTGATTTACTGGGCTACATGAAGAAGTAAAAATTCTATTATTATCCACTATAGTTTGGGGGACAATTCAAGGAGTCTTTTATAAAAATTTCAAGGCCCAAATATAAGAACAAGGGGCCCAAATAAAGCTTTAAAATCCAGCCTACCATTCTGGCCGAGAATTAAAATTAGTATAGTATGCATGACATATCTCATGATGTAAGCATCCAATCGAGTTGATATTTTTCAGTGTGAATGAGAAGATATAGTTGGCCGACTTTGTTGAAGAAATAATTCGGATTTGAAGGCATATTACTATTCAAAAACCCATTCAAATTTTGTACTTTAAAAAGACTGGATTGAAATGGAAAGTTTAACTTTGTTTAATAAACCAGCAATAACTTTTGATCCTTAAGTTCAAATGACTCCAACTTTTTATATTAGTCGGAAAACTGTATTATATACAACTTTGAAGAAGGATATTTCTCTAGATTCGGATGTCTTAATAGACAAATTGGCGATTCAAGTGGAGGGACAGATTGGGAATGCAAACAGTCAACTCCTTGGGCTATAAATACTCTCCCCTTCTCTCCTTGAGAGAGGTTGTCATTTAAGAAGAGAGGAGAACATATTAGCACGACCAAAGCCTTGAAAAAGTCTTGGGAGGATCTTCCATACTCAAGTTTTTACTTGAGATACCTTTCCTCCTCTCTTTGTTTTCACTTACTTTCGTGTTCTTCGTTTTTGTAATTTTGTAAGTCCTTTCTTTTGTAATTCTGTTTTAATGAAAGTTTCTTCTTCAATATATATTATTCTCATCCAACTTCTGTAGTTTAATATTTATGTTATTAAAATAGTTTAAATTCAGTTGAATTCCCTTCCCTTCTTTTGTTTCCTCATTCAATCGAAAATCCGTTTTTAATTATCATCATCGTTCGTGTGTGTGTGTGTTCGACGCAAAAATATTTTCTTATCCCTTTCTTTATCTTATCTTCTTAATTTATCATAATAATCATTATAACCAGATTAGTAATCATTTTAATGGATGGGTAAATATTTAATTGGGGTGATTTATAATTTAGTTATGTTATGTGATTGAGAGCTTTTGCTCGACGAATGTTCTTTAAATTAATATTGTGTATGTTGAACTTTATATGTCATGGATTAATGACATGTTTTGTTTAATATGTGGATTCAATGGATTATTGGAACCACAAATACACTACCTTAAACAATTAATGGTAATTATTATAAACCTAAGTTAAGTTATGGCTTGGATTAAAGCTTTAACACTTGGGAATTCTGATCAAAATCATCTTGTGACATGAGTGTCAATTTAATGCAATATAAAGCAAAGCTCAAGGATATCACAAGATTAACTACCTAATGATGAAGTCACCCCAATATTTATCAATTTTTTAAATCAAACATCATCCATAAATTATTTAATAAGCTCTGCAAAAAAAACCCCAATCAGAATACAATTAACTAAAAACAAACGACTATTACAAAGTATCATCGCCGAGGATTCGACCCGAGTGCTACTATACACATTAGTAGAGCACCGGAACCTTGACCGGTAAATAGGAGACAATCGGACGTGCGTATCAAATGGTGCCATTTCTGGGGATGGTGCTTTATGTAGTCATTAGTTTCTGGTTATTGTAAAAAAAAATCCAAAAAAAACAAAATTTTAATTTTTTTTTGAAAAAAACACAAAGAAAAACCCATCTTCCTCTTAAAAATCATAAACTGAAAAAAATATAAAGAAAAAAACGTCTTCCTCTTTCTTACAAAATCTCTCTGAATCCCCCGTAGTCTTATAAACAATCCCTCAGATTTTTTTGACCCTGAAATTGAGCGAACACTTCGCCAACTTAGGAGAAACATCAGAGATACTCAAATAATTCAAGAACCAGTCCTCATCCAACCAGTTGAATTTGAAATGGACAATCCTAGGGAACAAACCCTTAAAGAACTCGCTGCCCCTGATATGAATTACCAACCTCTTGGTATTCAATATCCAAACATAGAAGCTTATTTCGAACTCAAATCGAGTTTGATTCATCTTCTCCCTCATTTTCATGGGCTAGCTGGTGAGGATCCACATCTCCACCTTAAAGAGTTCCAAGTAGTGTGCTCTACCATGAAGCCTCAAGGGGTTTCTGAAGAAGAAATCAAACTCTGAGCCTTACCTTTCTCCCTAGCTGACACTGCTAAGTCATAGCTCTACTACCTTCCTCCTAGTTCCATAACTACATGGAATGACATGAAGTGACTCTTCTTAGAGAAATTCTTTCCTGCTTCTCATACTGCTTCTATCCGAAAGGAAATAAGTGGTATACGTCAATTCCCAAGTGAATCAATCCATGAGTACTGGGAGAGGTTCAAAAAGCTTGTGGAAACCTGCCCATATCACCAAATCCCTGACCAACTCTTGATCCAATACTTCTATGATGGGTAATTGGCTATGGAGAGAACTCTCATAGATGCCGCAAGTGGTGGTGATATTACTGATAAAACTCCTGCAGCTGCAAGAGATCTCATAAGTAACATGGCTGTAAACACACAACAATTCCATACTCAAGCACATGCTCAAGTCAAACAAGCCCAAGATAATCAATCAATTGAGCCGAACAAGATGACCGAGTGGATGAGTTAACTTACAGGTCTTGTGCGACAGCTAGCTGTGGCCACCAAATCCCCAACCTCGTCTTCTCCACAATCAATGTTTCCTGGACCTATCAAAAACTGTGGAATCTGCAACTCTCCATATCATACAACTAACACATGTCCACAAATTCAAGAGGATTAATCCGATTCACTTGGACCAATGGAGCTCAATGCAGCATATGCTCAGCGGAACACCAATCCTCAACTATCAGGTCAGTTTGTTAGAAACTTCAACCAACCTCACTCTGAGCCCTTCTCCTCTAACTTTAACCAACGATTGAGGTATGGTAACCCCATGTCTGACCCCCCTCAATTCCATCCTCAAAACCCAAACCAATTACAATATGGTCAAGGTGGTGGTAACTTCCATCAACCTTATCCTTTTGTTCCTCAACCTCAAAGGAACAATCCTCCTCCTAGATTCCATTATCCTAGTGAGCCTTCCCAATTCCAAAACCAATACAATCGATTTCCCAAGAACCAAAATCAAGGCAATCCCAACTAGGGACAAGACTCTTCTTCCAAGAAACCATGGGAAAGTGTAGTGGAAGATCTTTCCTCCTTCACCCGTTCTATCCTTAAAAACATTGAAACTCAAATAGGTCAACTTTCATCCCACCTGAGCCAGCAACAACAATCAAATTCTTCCCAACTCCCAGCTCAACCATTACCCAACCCCAAGGGTAATGTAAGTGCAATTTCACTTAGATCAGGAAAGCAACTTGCTATACCTCAAGATAAATCCTCAAACCCTCCTTTGAATGTTGACCTAGAAAACAAAAATAAAAAGAAACTTGAAAAGGAACTTGAATCCATTCCCTAACTCCTTCCATTCCACTTAGGAATCCAATTCCTTTTCCTCAAGCTATTTCTAAACCAAGTAAGTCCTTTGAACCTGATCCTAAAATTCTCGACATGTTTAGACGTGTTGAATTCAAAATTCCCCTCTTAGATTCCATAAAAAAAATTCATTAGTATGCCAAGGATCTCAAGGATTTGTGTACCCACAAGAGGCAACTTAGGACCTTCGAAAATGTTTCCACCCAGCAGTCTATTCCCATAAAGTGCAAAGATCCAGGGACCTTTACAGTTCCATGCCAAATTGGATGTTCTAACTTTGATGATGCACTCATAGACCTAGGAGACTCAATTAATGTCATGCCCAAATCCATATTCTCCAACCTTGGTCTAGGTCCTTTTCACCCAACGGGTGTTGTCATCCAGTTAGCCAATCGAAGCACAGCTAGTCCCGAGGGAATAATTGAGGATGTCCTTGTCCGAGTTAATGATCTTATCTTCCCTGCTGATTTCTATGTCCTTGACATGGAAGGTGAGATGACCTCTTCTCGATCTCCCCTAATTATAGGAAGACCATTCCTTATGACTGCGAGAACCAAAATTGATGTCCATTCAGGCATCTTATCCATGGAATTCGGTGACCAACTGGTCAAGTTTGACATTTTCCAAGCCATGCGATACCCATCTGAGGACCACTCTGCATTCTCAATTCATGCTTTTGAGGACACTTCTAAGAGTCAATCGAACCCCAATACACCATGTTCTTTGTGTTCTAATGAAAAAGAATCTTGTGAAATCTGCACTATGATTAACCAAGTCATAAATGGTGATGTTGATGTGGACCTCTCATTCATAGACTCCATCAATATAGAGGAACTTGAAAACTCTCTTGAATTCCACACCAATTCTGATCTCTACTTCTCCACCTTGGACAATATTAAGGAAAATGAACCTGAAGCAACTGAAGTCCCTTCTTCCATTCCTGAGTTTTCTAGACCAAAAGTGAAAGATGAGACTGATCTGAAACCTCTTCCTGCACACCTGAAATATGCATTCCTCTTCTATGATCACTCATATCCTATCATTATCTCTGCCACACTTACTGAAACTGAGGAGTCCAAACTTTTTCAAGTGTTAGAGGAAAACAAAAAGGCCTTAGGTTGGACCCTATATGACATACTAGGAATCAACCCTGCCCTTTTCATGCATCACATCCATCTTGAGGAGTCATCCAAACCAATTAGAAAACCACAAAGAAGACTCAATCCACTCATCCTTGAGGTAGTTAGGGAAGAGATCACTAAGCTTCTTCAAGCTGGTATTATCTACCCAATTTCTGATAGTGAATGGGTTAGTCCAATTCAAGTTGTACCTAAGAAGGGTGGGATAACTGTTGTCACAAATGAACATGGAGAGGTAGTCACAACTCGAGTGAAAAACAAATGGCGTGTGTGCATCGACTATAGAAAATTGAATGCTAAAACACGAAAAGATCACTACCCTCTTCTATTCCTTGATCAAATTCTAGAAAGATTAGCTGGAAAGTCACACTATCGCTTTCTTAATGGATTCACCAGCTATTTTTAAATCCCAATCTCACCTTAGGACCAAGAAAATACTACTTTCACATGCCCCTTTGGAACATATGCATATAGAAGAATGCCTTTTGGCCTTTATAATGATCCTGCAACATTACAGAGGTGTATGATGAGTATCTTTTCAGAATTCATTGAACACTGCATGGAAGTCTTCATGGATGACTTCACCATTTATGGTGAGTCATTTGAATCTTGTTTGAATTCACGCTCTCTAGTCCTTAAAAAGTGTGTCAAGTGTAACCTTGTGTTAAATTTTGAAAAATGTCACTTCATGGTTGCAAATGGGATTGTTCTAGGGCACATAGTTTCAAAAGATGGTATTGAAGTTGATCCTGCCAAAATTGAATTGATCCAATCACTTCCTAAACCCAACTCTGTTCGAGACATCCATTCATTTCTCGGTCATGCTGGTTTCTATCGACGATTCATCCATAACTTCAGTAAAATTTCCCTCCCACTCACTCGTTTTCTCCAAAATGATGCCACTTTCCATTTTGATGAGGTTTGCAAGAGAGACTTCATTGAACTCAAAACTGCTCTTACATCTGCCCCGATAATCCAACCCCCAGATTGGTCATTACCCTTTGAGTTGATGTGTGATGCTTCTGATAGAGCTGTTGGGGCTGCTCTTGGTCAAAGAAGAGAAAAAAATCCTCATGTCATCTATTATGCCTCAAAAACATTGGATGAAACTCAATCTCACTACACTATCACTGAAAAGGAACTTTTAGCAGTGGTTTTTGCCTTAGATAAATTCCGGCCCTATCTCTTAGGTGCCAAAATCATAATCTTCACAGACCATTCTACTATAAAGTTCTTACTCAAGAAAAGTGATTCCAAACTGAGGCTAATAAGATAGATCCTAATGCTCCAAGAGTTTGACCTTGAAATCAAATATAGACTAGGAAAAGAAAACCCTGTTGCTGATCACTTGAGTAGAATTTCTAATTCTTCTCAATCTAAAATAATCGATCCTGAATTCCCCACTGAGCACCTTTAATCTCTCACTCCAAAAATACCATGGTATGCCCCAATTGTAAATTACTTGGTTTCTGGTGTTTTCCCTGAAAAGTTTTCAAAAGAACAAAAAATGAAGTTGAAAAGTGATTCAAAATACTATTTTTGGGAAGAAAATAAACTTTGGAAAACTAGGGTAGACATGGTAATTAGGAGATGTGTTGGAGAAAATGAGCATTCTTCTATCTTAGAATTCTGTCACTCAATGCGTGGTGGTGGCCACTTTGGACCACAAAGGACCTCCCGAAAGGTCCTAGACTCTGGATTCTTCTGGACTTCACTCTTCAAGGACTCACATGAGTTTTTTCAATCATGTCCCACTTGCCAAAAGTTTGGCATGATTTCCAAGAGAAATGAAATGCCCCAAAAGCCTTTAATTTTATGTGAGATCTTCGATGTTTGGGGTATTGATTTTATGGGACCATTTCCCCCTTCCAATGGATTCTCATACATCATTCTTGCAGTTGATTATGTTTCTAGGTGGTTTGAGGCCAAACCCACTAGAAAGAATGATTCACATACTGTTAGTGAGTTCCTAAAGACACACATCTTCCGTAGATTTGGCACGCCTCGTGCCTTGATCAATGACTTAAGAACCCATTTTTGTAATAGAACCATGGAAGCTCTTCTGAAAAAGAATGGGGTTGTATATAAAACTTCAACTGCATATCACCCCAAAAAAATTGGCACGGCTGAACTATCTAATAGAGAAGTGAAAAGGGTACTTGAGAGAATTGTTAAGCCCACCAGAAAAGACTGGCCTGAGAGACTTGGTGAAGCCCTTTGGGATTATCGAACTGCCTATAAAACACCCATTGGGATGTCTCCTTTTAGGCTAGTTTTTGGTAAATCATATCACTTACCAGTTGAAATACAACATAAGTATTTTTGGGCTATGAAAACCTGTAATTTTTATTGTGAAAAATTTGGTGAAGAAAGATTGTTGCAATTGGCTGAACTGGAGGAGCTTCGACTTGAATCCTATGAGAATTCCAATCTGTACAAAGTGAAGGCTAAGGTACTCCATGACAGACGCATCCTGAGAAAGGTATTTCATGAAGGTGAAATGGTAATGCTCTTCAATTCTCGATTCCGACTTCACCCAGGTAAGATTAATTCTCGTTGGGAAAGTCCTTTTGTTATTACTAATGTTTACCCATTTGGTGCAGTGCAAGTCTAAGACCCCTCTTCCAAAAGGACATTCACGGTTAATGGACATCGGTTAAAGCATCACTATGAGAGGACACACAATCCTAGATCATCATCTACTTCCATTGGATACCCAACTTCTCCAGTCAACCCACCACCGGATGGAGACGACGACCCACCAAATCTAAACCAGGGGCACCTCTTTCCCTTTAACTCTCTCTCTATCTCTTCCTCTCTCTACCTATTTCTTCGTTTTCCTCTCTCTAATTTTTTTTACCACTTTCTTTATAAAAACCTTTATTTTTCACTTTCTCTTTTATGTGGGTGTATCATTATAAAAAAACAAAAAAATATAAAAACCTAAAAAACTAAAAAAAACCAAGAAAACAATCACTTAAAAAAAATACAAAAAATTAAAGAGTCATGCTTACTCACCATTGAGTTTTGAAATTTTCTCCAACCATTTTGGGGAGTTAACAGACATGTTTTCATCTCAAAAATTTTGTATTTTCATCATGGCTTTGGATAAATAATTTTGTGTCAAAATTAACAAATTTTGAATGGTCAATTTTTGATTTGGAAAATTCTTTTCCCAAACCGTGAGGAATAAAATTTTCTTTCATGAAAAGGCCACCTATGGACATCTTTTCAAAATGTGTGTTTTTACCCCCATTTGTGAGTCTTGAGTTTTTGGACCTTCAAGATGAATTTCCTGCCTTAGTGTGCATTAATATGATAGAGGCATTTTCTGAACCACATGAGAATCACAATAGCCAAATAGCCTCTCATTTCCCTTACATTAATCCTCCTTTTGAAAGCCCCTTCGAGCCTATGAAAAACTTTTCTTTGATAGCCACATTACAATCCCAATAACTTTTCCCAACCAATATCAACATGGATTTTCATTGCGTATTTTTTTGAAATTTAAGTGTGGGGGGAATGGATTTCATTGTTTGGGTACCCTATTATTGATTTTCAACGAGTTATCATCTGCTTGAGGGCAAGCATCCATTTCAGTGTGGGGGAGAGGTTTTCATTCATTGTGTTTTGGGGAATGTAATGTACTTCTATTTATGTAATTTTGTAAATGTTTTTGACAAGTGTTCAAAAAAAAAAAATCAAAAATGATGAAAAAAAATCAAAAAAAAAAAAAAATGCAAAAATGGGTTGTGTCTTGGGTAGGTCAAAAATCACTCTTTCTCAACCTTTGATCTTGTTATAACTATTACAATTAGTTTCATGAGGAGATCAAACATGGGTTGTGATATGAGTGTGAGATCTGTTTCAATGTCAACTTTCGAAAAAACAAAGAAAAAAAAGAAAAAAAATTACAATTGAATTATATTATTATATCATTGGGAGAAGTTTTATGGTTTGTAAATATTTCATCTTCTCATACCCTTCATATTTTCTTCCTCTATTGTGTCTTTTTTCACACAATCATTCCCTTGTAAATATGTGATTTCATTTCCTTCCATGTTTTATTTCAAAAAAAAATGTGCATTGCTTTTTCTATGTTGGTGTTTTACCCCTCTTCTTCTCTCTTGGACATTATATTCCTACCGTCCCATAGCCACAGAAAAACCCCTTAAAAAGGAATCTTGATTATTTTGCACTTTGTATAGGGATTGTAAGTAGAGATCTCTTTTCAAACTCGAAGATTTTCACTTTTGGTTGGTGAAAGAGTGAACCTCCACAAATGAATTTTATCATCTTGAGAGGTGTGAGTTTTGAGTGTCCACATTTTCCATTTCTAAATTTGAGCATGAAAAAATGAATTAGTTTTGGAACATTTTTTCTGTAACAACTTGTGGTGGAATTCAAAATGGATGAGTGAAATAGTCTAAACCTCCCTTGATTGGAGAAAACAAAATTTTAATATTTGTTGGTGAGTGAAAATGATTTTGTCATGTTTTTATATTTGTTGCACATGAGGAAATGCACAAAATTAAGTGTGGGGTAGTTGATGTTATTAATATTTTCATGACTTATTATATACCCCCTTTACTTATTTTATATGAAATGTGCATAATTTGTGTGAAATATTAATGTTTTAATATTAAGTATAATTTTTGAGCATTTTTAGAAGTAGTCCAATTGAGTCAGTTTAATGTTTTAATAATAAATATCACTATACTGATCCAAATTGTGTGGTTCTTGTTTTTTAGTATTCTAATTTAAATATACAACATTTCATTAGAAGGTACCATGATCCAATTCTTCCATTTGAAGGGTCATATGGTCCTCACAAACAAGACCAAAGAATCTGTGAAGAAATTGGACTATTCATGAATATTGATTTACTGGGCTACATGAAGAAGTCCAAATTATATTATTCTCCACCATAGTTCGGGGTACAATTCAAGGAGTCTTTTATAAAAATTTCAAGGCCCAAATCTAAGAACAAGGGGCCCAAATGAAGCTTTAAAATCCAGCCCACCATTCTGGACGAGAATTAAAATCAGTATAGTATACATGAAATATATAATGATGTATGCATCCAATCAAGCTGATATTTTCAGTGTGAAAAAGGAGATATAGGAGGCCAACTTTGTTGAAGAAATCATTCGGATTTGAAGTCATATTTCTATTCCAAAACCCATTCACATTTTAGACTTTAAAAAAACTGGATTGAAATGGACAGTTTAACTTTGTTTAATCAACCGGCCATAACTTTTGATTATTTAGTACAAATGAATCCAAATTTTTAGAGTAGTCGGAAAACGTTATTATCTACAACTTTGAAGAAGGATATGTCTTGTGATTCGTCTGTATGAATAGAAAAATTGGCGATGAAAGTGGAGGGATAGATTGGGAATGCAAACAGTCCACTCCTTGGGCTATAAATACTCTCCCCTTCTCTCCTTGAGAGGGGTTGGCATTTTAGAAGAGAGGAGAACATATTGGCAAAACCAAAGCCTTTCCAAAGGCTTAGAAGGATCTTCCATACTCAATTTTTCACTTTAGAGACCTTTCCTCCTCTCTTTGTTTTCACTTACTTTCGTGTTCTTTGTTTTTGTAATTTTGTAAGTCCTTTCTTTTGTAATTCTGTTTTAATGCAAGTTTCTTCTTTAATATCTCTTATTCTCACCCACCTTCTATAGTTTAATATTTATGTTCTTAAAATAGTTTAAATTCAGTTGAATTAACTTCCCTTCTTTTTCTTCCTCATTCAATCAAAAATTCGTTTTTATTTATCATCATCGTTCGTGTGTGTGTGTGTTCGACGCAAAAATCTTTTCTTATCCCTTTATTTATCTTATCTTATTAATTTATCATAATAATCATTATAAACAGATTAGTAATCATTTTAATGGATGGGTAAATCTTTAATTGGGGTGAGTTATAATTTAGGTATGTTAAGTGATTGAGAGCTTTTGCTCGACGAATGTTCTTTAAATTAATATTGTGTATGTCGAACTTTATATGTCATGGATTAATGACATGTTTTGTTTAATATGTGGATTCAATGGATTATTGGAACCAAAAAATACACTACCATAAACAAGTAATGGTAATTATTAGAAACCTAAGTTAAGTTACAACTTGGATTAAAGCTTTAACACCTGGGAATTCTGATCAAAATCATCTTGTGACATGAGTGTCAATTTAATGCAATATAAAGCAAAGCTCAAGGATATCACAAGCTTAACTACCTAATGATGAACTCACCCCAATATTTATCAATTTTTTAAATCAAACATCATACATAAATTATTTAATAATCTCTTTAAACAAACCCCCCCAATCAGAATACAATTAACTAAAAACAAACGACTATTACAAAGTATCATCTCCGAGGATTCGACCTGAGTGCTGCTATACACATTAGCAGAGCACCGGAACCTTGAACGGTCGATAGGTGACAACCAGCTGTGTGTATCACACATGATCACTCGAAAATTGGAATAAATTTATAAAATCACAAGAATCTTCCCACACTTACACCAAGCTACTGAAATCACCTCTAAAATCAATAGGGCTAGGCAATTTATCAGTCCTATCCTTGAAAACGAACTTTCATTCAAGAAGCACCATCAATCAAGGTGATTATCATAATTTAAGTACAAGGAACCCCCATTCCTATACCATATACTTTATTAAACATATAATGCATAGATTTAATAAGCATAAGAATCTTCCATGCTTCTATCCTATAAGAAAATCATAATCCTAGACTAACCCTTCTTTCAAGTTACCCTCACATATCAAATCCCAACCATAATACCTAGCTCACCTATATCCTAACTCGCATCCTAATGCAATATAACCAACCACCTAACCCATAGCCCATATATTGTATCTACAACTACTCATTGGAAACACCTCTCTATTCCCATATCAAATTTCACACGATAACTCACACAACAAACTAACCACTATAAGGTATCATTTATATATAAACACATCATACATCACATGCTAAGTCACCACCTATAAGGGAACTGATTCTCGCCACGCCTTTGCATGAAGAACTACACCCTTGAGAATCCACAGTTTCAGGTTGATCCTCACTAGGCCTCTGCATACGGTATTCACCTTCTAAAGGATAAATATCTCATCTATCAGAAAATATGTACATCACCACAACATCCTTGACAATTTATGTTAAAAAAACAACAAAAACCATATGGTTCAGTTAAATAAAACTATACCAAGAAGCTATATAGAAAAACACTACATATGTTGTTGTTGAAAATTTAAGTAAATGAACCTATTTTTATTTTGGAATTAGTACCATAAACACCCATAAGGGGTTTATCACTAAGGTATCAAATGCCTATACAGACCTAATAAGGTCAATATAAACCCCTTATATGAGAAACCACAATCTCATCATAGAGTATATCAATGTAGATCCACATGAACTATAATTAGAAATAAATACACTATGGTCAAGCCGAGTATATTATAACAAACAAGTTATATGTGAAAAACACCATATAATTTGTTATTGAAAATTTAAACAACTAAATCATGTAATTAGTTTTATCAATAAAACACATATATGAGAATGGCATATGAATCCTTCATACCAAACATGGTGCATTTACATAGCCTCTTTCTAATGGTTTAAGAGACTAAAATCCTTATAAATCATAAATCCAAAAATTTAAGTGCATCACACTTAGTGGAAATCATACAATCATAAAAACACAAAACAAGAATAGAAATACCATGTCCATGGTAACCTGGACTTCCTATCAGGAAGGGTGTTCACAACGCACCAATCCGATATCCATCACAAGATCCAACACATTCCTAAGAAATTATTCTTCCATCTTTCTAAATATAAATACAAAATAAAACTATGATACACTCTATGATATCACTAATATAATGTAACTTATACCAATTTGTAATGTACTCCCTTGGTCTTTGACCGTTGAGTGGTGCCAAAAATAGAGAAGTGACTATGGGGACCTCAGGTGTGCCTCCTCATATGTTAGAGGCTTCTAACTAGAAATAGAGGTCTAGGATGGTACTATGGGGAGACTATACGACCATATAAAAATGTTCTTTAACAATGAAAAATAAAACAAACATCACCCATAATAGTTTATAATCATAGTATACAGAAGTAATAAACATATCCATCAATATCAAATATAATATAGAGGCATAAAATCATATTGACTCATGGTCATGCCAGTATAAAATACTGGCCTACCACCAGGAAAATCACATATACAAATTAAATAAAAGACTAAAATAAAATAAGGCTCTATTACCATCCCATATCCTCACCTCATCACAATTTTTAATCCTTCCTTATTTATCCTACTAAATCATGTCACACCAGGACCCTGTCCAACCTGAATCCATAATTAGTAATGTCTACCCAGGTACCCAAGTACCATGGCCACCTGAGCAGGGTGTGAGTATAACTTAGTAGGTAACCACTAACATAGTCTCATACATAACTAGTAAATATAGTGTAAAATGTTATATTCTCATATAAATAAATAAATATATTATATAATAATAAATAAATAACCACTAGTGATCCTTGGGTTCTCATGTGAAGTCTGGGATCGAACCAAACCTGCTCCAATTAGTACCAGGGTGTCTCTGATCATGTCACACAACTGTGTTTACCAATATCATTCTCAATAACTGATTCCTAGTAGTCTATCCTAGGAAATAAAAATTATGAATATAGGCCACCTATCATCTAAATCCAAGTTGTACCCTTCCAAGAAAAAAATCATCAGATTCCAGGGTTTTGGATCTCCCCTACCGAACATCACATCATTCGAGTCTAGGGGTGTGGTTCCCCTAGCCAGATATCACCTCGGTAGACTGTGCATACCAACATATAGATCTAAGGAGCACATATAAGGAATCCTCAATAGATAGAAAAATTATTCCTATTATCATGTACCAGGAAATCCCAACTCATTCAGAAACATAGAGGGTTGCCCTATTGGGAATCCATCACCTAGATCCAGGGTATACCCTACCAAGAACCCATCACTCGGAGCCAGAGGTGTGTCTATATCCTTCTAGGAATCACATCATCTAGAGACAGGGCGGACCGTATAAAAATATATAATCTATATATAGGGGTGTGCCTATACCCTACTAGGAATCCATGTATCACATATACATCTCAGTGGGTAGTGTGGCCCACCCCAGTCATCTCACAATACACATCTTCAAAAGTTGACCAGCTGTCAGAATCCATCCCACTAAACCATGGACGACCTATCTGGTGAAAGAACTTCCATTTTCATATCCATAATAGGATCAAATAATAAATTAAGGTTCTAAGGTGACACCTTAAATCATCACTACCCATTTACCATATGCATCCTCTCTAAGGCCAACATCTCACTAGGTAACCCTCTATGGCCCCTAGATCACATCATAGCCAAGACACCCTTCATGGGTCCTCTTATCTCAAATGAATCACTCAGGTCAACACCCATCACTCAAAGGAAATAAAATCCATCAAAATCATCCATGCACCATTTAGGCCTCAATGACCTCCTAGGTAAGTTTCATAAGGGATACGACCTTAATCCCATTCCCTTTCCAAGTCACTTTATGTCGATCCTCACACCCAACCTATCCATCAATCTCACCAGGGTCTACTCACCTGGGTAATCATGTCTTATTAGGGTATGGAAAATCAACCCATAGTCATATCACTATCCTGAATGTAATACCCGAGATTATCTTATAACATGTAAGCACTACATCCTTAGACTATTCCCCAAAATGCATATCCTATTATTTTATCATTATAATACAAATAGTTCACGTTTATATTTAAATGAAAATGAAATAAATTTTAGAATTTTAATTTGATAAAATGGATATCATTTTTGAGTCTATAAGGTTGAATTTATCTCAGGGTGAATTTTTTATACTTTTTAAAAATAGTTGATTTTTGGGTGAATAGTGAAAAATACCGATTTTACAAAAAATGTCACATTTATGAAATTATTATAATATAAGAATGGATTAAAAGTATATGAAAAATTATCTAGATCAAATATATATTTATAAATTAGTATAATTCATTTAAATATATAATTTTTAAATTATAAATTTATGTTTTACATTATGAAAATCTAAGTAATTTTTTTCTTCAAATAAAAACTATTTTTTGTTCTTTTCTTTTAATTATGAAATTTCAAGGTAACATTCAGTTTTGGTTTGGTTTTAAAGTAAAATAATTCTCCTCATAATTAATACAATCCAATTAATTTCATGGGAATCAAAATTATAATTTATTTTGGTGTAAAATCGTTTTTAAACTTTAAGACATGCATTTTTCTAAAAATGGTTTTCATTGATATTAAAAATAATATTTACCACTTATGGATATTGAATAATAGAAAATGGATTCAATATTTGGTAATAATATGTTATAATTTATTAATGATATCAATTTCATTTTTTTTTCATAACGAGTAGTAACCATGGTAACAAATTATCACCACGGTAAGGGTTAAAAGGGGTTAAAAAGAGGTTAATCTAAGAGATAAAGTTTAAATTATCACAAAAAATGCTTAAATTTAATTGATTCATTGTATTTATAAATTAAAATTATTATATTTGAAAATATGATAATTTGGATCCACTTTAATTGAGTAATACATATATTATATAATAAAGTTTCAAGTATTTACAAGTTTTCCAGCCACCTCACTTAAAAGGGCACCTACTCTTTTCTCTTATTCACTCTTATTTCACACCTTAAATTGACTAAAATATGACCAAATATCTAAAAAAATATATTTTTCTCAACCCAAAGGTATTGGTATCACCAAAATACCAATCCTATAGGTATTAAGGTTTAACCCAAAAGAGGTTTTCTAGGGAAGAGGTATATGTTTTTACCGAGACTTTCAAGTATATTTATTATTAAATATTCTCAAAATATTATTTAACCATAATAACATAATTAAATTAGTATATTTAATATAATAATATTTTTTTATGTTAATTATAAAAATATTTTCTATATCCTTTCCATCCCATTGAAAATGAATACATCGCTCATATGTACGTACAGACTACCGCCTTCACATAGTGATATAAATCAATTTTCATCACCGCCTCACATGGATGGTTATAAATATAGAATTAATGAATATATATAATATTTATGACATAATTATGATTCTATAAATATAATATATTATCAACCTTTTTACACTTCCATCCTTTGGAAGATAATAACATTGCTTGCACGTACGTGTGGACTGCCACCTCGACGAAGTGAAGCGATTCGTTTTCCATTTCCACCCTACATGGCTGGTTATATAGATGGATTTAAGGAATAAATATTATATTTATATTATAATTATTATTATTTAAAATTAAATCTTTATCTACTTTATTTCATTTACATCCATTATAAAAATTAAAACTTCGCATATGCATACGTACGAACTACTCTCTCCATGAAATGATGTATTTCATTTTTATGGATATTTTAATGGATGGGTTTAAAAGTATATTTAATGTATAAAAATTATAATTATAAAATGTTTAAGATTTTGGATTTTATGAAACCATGAAAAAGGTACAAGGATCAAAACTGTGGAATTGAAACATGTATAGAAAACGTAACAGTTAACACTTAAATATTGATTTTAATAGAAAATTATTAATAAATGGGTAATAAGAAATTATAAATGATTAGTATATAGTAATATAAACCCAAATATAAATATAATATAGATTTATAATAATTATAAATTTATTATACGTAATATTATAGCGTTTTTGGCTAATCAGATGTCCGAGGTAAGGGTTTATTCTATAATTTTTTTTTTATTTTGGATTGTTTATATTTAAATTTAAATTGGGAAAATTATATGTTATTTCACTTATAAACCCCATAAAATTTATTATAATTTTAGGTATTCCTAGTTTTTTTAATTATTATTTTCATTCTATATTTTTTGGTACTCAAGACCACTAAAATAAAGTTTGTAAGGAAAGAAAACCTTATTTATCCATTTGGATTGGGAATATTTTCCCTCCATATTCTTTTTCTACAAAATTACTTTATATAGGTTATTATTTAATTTCAAAATATTTATAAAGGTATTTTTATACTATCTTTTAATTTATTTACAATCATTTTTAATGAATCTTCTTGTTGTTTTTGGAATAAGTCATTTTTTTCTTTTTTGCAAAAGTGGGAAAAGAATGTTTTTTAACATTTACCGCATGACCACCTTTTCCAATCATCATAACTATTATTTATTATCAATATTACTCTACAAGTTTCTATGTTTTTTCAAATAATACCTTATTTCCTTTATTATGGTAATTTTTTGTTTAAAAATGTTTTCAAAATAAAATGGATATTTATTCTTGTTTTCAAAGTGACTTTCTAATTTTGCTATAATCGTGTTTTTCATCCATGAAAACATCCTTTAAATATTTTTATAATTAAATAGGTATATTATCTAAGTTATCATCCACATTATTTCTCTGAATGTCTTATTATCATGTTGTTCTATTTATTTGCTGGGGAAAATATTTACATTTCGTATGCTAGTTTTCAAATAGGGATATTTATGATGATTATGTATTATATTTATTATTAATTCTTTTTATATGATTAATGCATTGGAATTAGTAATTTATGGGTGGGTCCTGATATTATATATCCCCTTGATGCATTGGTAGGTATCATGAGACAAATGAGCTTGGGTATTTGACATATACCTTTACTATTTATGTATGATGTCTTGGCATGTGGCCTTAAAGATATGATCATGATGTCAAACATTATGAATTTTATCATCATGAAACTAGTTATTTTTTATCCATGTGATTATTTATGTTACTATGTAATACATGGATATATTACCATTTCATGATATTAGTTATATATAATATTTTATTAGTTTTAATCATTTCCATATTATTCATGTTTTATTTATTCTGTAATAGCTTCAGTTGTATAATTTCCCTTACTAAACATCTGATCTCACACTTTATCATGTTTTCCTTTACCCAAGGCACTAAGAAGTTAAATTTGAATTATTTTAGTGATATATTAGAATAAATAATAATGTTCTCATTGGAATTTTATGTTTTATTTCATTTTTTTGAATGTAATGTGAGAATCATGTATGTATCTAGTATCCCAAGGCTACTTAAGTATTTAATCCCATGGGATGTGATATCTTGTATTTTATACTAATATAGTAAGATCAACATCAGATTGAGGTTACTATAGTTATGGTTTTTACAGTTGGTATTAGAGTATGTTTAGTAGGATCCTTGAGAACTAAATCTAGAAGAACATAGTAGAACATAATGAGAACATTATTGTAAGACCCTGAGTTTTTGTGAAATATATATTTTTCAAATAAATTTAATATTTTTGATATTTTCATTACATAAAATACTGATATTTTATTTTTTTACATGAAACATTTATTTTATATTATGTTACATGCAACATTGGGTGTAACTTACATCACACACATCACCGAGTTTAAACGAAATGTGTCATACTATTAAAATATTATTATTTAATATGATGGATATCACCTTTCCATTGGAATGAATGGTATGAATATGATTAAATAAATCATGAAAATACATGGTTTAAAAATTTATATATAATTAATTATTTGGTAACCAATTAATTAGAAATGAAAGTAAAAACTATTTTAAAATAAAGGAAATATTTTTCTGAAAAACTATTTTTATGCGCAAAAATGTATTTTTTATAAATAAATTAAAAAATTACTTTGGTTGAATAATTTTAATGAAATTTATATGTTAAATATTCAATAAATTTTTTAACATTGATCTTATGTGTTTTTTAGACAATATATAAGAATAAATCGAATTTTACGCTAAAAACATTATTTTTCTAAAAGTAATTTTATCACCTTTTACGCACATTTTTAAAACTAATTTTTTAAATTTTTAGATTTAAAAAATAAAATAAATTTTATTTTTAAAATCAACATTTCAAAACTATAGTAGGATGAATTTTTGACAATTTTCTGAGAAGATAATTTTTTTGATGAATTGTGAAAAATATTGGTTTTTATTAAGAATTGTTATTTCTCTTAAAGATTTTAAAAATGTTAAAATGGTTTTAAGATGGTTTTAAAAGAAAAATTAGTTCAATTATATATCATTATTTTAATTTAGGTCATTGGAATCATCTTCATAATTAATTTTTATATAAAATCTTTTTAAATTTTTGAACATTTTCTTTTTGGAAAACCACTTTCTCATCGCGTTTTTAGGGTTAATTTTAAATTAAAGTTTTCTAATTATATGAAAGAAATTTTAAAAAATGGAATTAATGTTTAGAATCAGAATAATTTTTTATATATAATAATTTAAACTTAATTTTTGACCATAGTGAATAGTAAAAACAGAAAAAATTATTTACCATAGTTAATGTAAAAATGGCTTTACCGGGGGGTTAAAATAAAAATATAAGGATTAAAAATGACCCAAAAATTATAAAACACTTATTTGATATCCATATTTATACCTTATATCTTCTAGTTTCTCTAATTAACCATTTTGGATCCTTTTTTTATGTGAAAAGCATAGGTACACCTTTTTATTTTAAAAAATTACAAGTGTACCACTCACCTCACTTATAAAGGAAACCCCCTATCCTCTCGTATTAACACTTCAAAAACCATTTGTTTATTTTAATAACTTTTAAAATAACATAATTAATTACATAATATAATCCTATAGGCCTTATTTTGGTCATAAATCTAACCTAAGAAGCCTTTTGGTGCAAACCAAAAGAAGTTGTCCGAAGAAGTGGTAACATTCCTAACTAAGCACTTTATTTTATTTATTCCTAAAAAAAATTTAATTATTATTAATTTTTTTATATAATATCATAATTATCTTACACATACTGATATTTTGTTTTGTTATGTTAATTACCTATAATCATTGTTCATGTGTACGACATACTACCACCTCAAGAACTGACGTTATTCATTTTCTTTATGCACCCCACATTGATAGATACAATGATGAATTTATTATATCTATATATATATATATGATATTTATGATATTATTATTCTTATATAATAACTATATCATATGATATTTTTTAATTTCCATTCCTTGTAAATACTATAACATCGCTTGTGCGTACGACATACTATACCCCCACAAAGCGATGTGATTCGTTCATGTTTTACATGGATGGTAGTAAGAATGGTTTTAATGAAAATATGTAATATATATGACATAAAAATGATTCTATAATTTTAATATATTATTTAAATTTATTTCTTTCAATCTATAAATAAAATGGAAATAACATTCATGCGTAGATACGACCTACTGTCTCTATGAACAGTGTATTTCATTTTCCACCTCTAAATTTTATGGATTACTATAAATAAATATATAATGAATATATATTATATTTAAATAATGGTTAAAATTATGTATATTATGGAACCATTATCAAATTAATAGGACCAAAAATAAAAAATCAAAACATACATGAAGAACAAAGCAGTTATTGCCCGAAACGTGACTTTAACATGGAATTGTTAATAAATAAGTAATAAAAGGTCATAAGTAAATAATATATGGTATGAAATATATATATATATATATATATATATGGTTATTTAATATATTTATAATGAAATTATATTTATTATACATGAGTTTTAAATGTGTAGGAAGGAATTCGAGACTTATGGTAAGGGATTTCTAGTCTCCATTTTTTTTCTGGGAGACATAAGAAAATTCACCACTTATTTATTTTGTGTGGGGTATATATAGAACCTTTTACATGTTATATAATGAAAAAAATTATTTTAATGATACTTAAATTTTAATATCATTTTATTCTTTATTGGGGCTTGTGATTCAAAAGATTACTAAAGCAATAAGGGATTTCCATCTCACTTTTATTTTCTGTGAGACACAAGCCATATTCACCATGTGTATCTTTTTTGTGGTGTATATAATTCCCATAAATTTTCTTATGATTCTATTCTTAAAATTATGGATATTTACATATCCATTTTATGATCTATCTTTTATGGGGTTTACAGTTTAAAGTTACCAAAGTGGAAAGATGTTTTTATCTTAAATTACCTTTTTGGAGACCTAAGTTCTGTTATTCACTTATCTTATTCTATGAGGTGTATATATTATACCTTTGACAAGTTATATCATGAATTTAATTCTTTTAATGATATTATAATTTTCATTTAATTTTATTATTTCATGTGTATTATGATTCAAAGTTACCAAAGTGGTACGAGTTTTATGTTACAATCTCATCGTTTATTTGGATTGTTTATAATTATGATTCCAATGATGAAATCTTATGATCTATCTCTCAAGAATACCATGGATGTTCTTCTCCTTTCTATAGAATACAATTTTAACTTCATTTTACTCTCTTTATATACTCAAGAGTTCAAGATGACATTTTTAAGAAAAACCATCTTTATTTCTCTCTTCGGTCAAAACCAAGTTTTCTTTTAAAACAAATTTTTATAAAACTATTTTTAACATTCTATAAATGATTTATTAAAGAAAATTTTACCCATTTTTTATTTTTTAAAATTTTAAAGGATTCTTCATGTTGTTTTCTAAAAAATTACCATTTGCATTTTACTAAAAATGTTAAAGTAATCATAGTTTTAACATGTATGACTTGAATGAAATTTTCCACCATTATAAAAATTATTTTCTTTGAAGCTTCCTTTATAAGATGTTAAGGTTATTTTTAAATAAAATTATTTCTAAAATTTTTATTTTTTAAAAATTAATTTTCAAATTGGAAAGGATAATTTCCCCAAGAAATGTTTTAAATTATTTTTAAAGGATCATTTATAAGTTTCAAAGTTTATTTTCAAAGAAAAAGATTTCCAAAATGTTCTATGAATTTTTATTTTTAAAAAGTGATTTTAAAATAAATTTTATTTTCCTCAATAAATGTTTTAAATGATCTTTTGAAATCATTTTCCATCTAATATGAGATCTGTTGATGTTACCTATGCCTTAATAGGGATATGATCCAAGAATACCATTATTATTATTTATTTGAATGGTTTTTTAACATGGAATGATATTTATGAAACCTGTTTCTCTTCCATAGGTTACAATATGGGGAAATGATTATGAAATACACTTCTTTTCTTGAGTTATTAAATAATGAAATGATGATATGATTATAAAACCTTTCTCTTTTCTATAAGTTATGATATGAAGACATTTTTATAAAACACATTTAATTTCATGGGTTATGATATGATGAATGTTTTACGATCTTGTGACACACATATATATGATTTTTATTATGTGATGGGTGAGAAGTATATATATTTCCAATTCATTGGGTAAATATTTATATCTTATGAGATAGAAAAGACTAAAATGGGGAGTTAACTCAGTTCAATAATGGATTTTGTCAGCTATGATGGTTTTGGGAGTGAATCTTGACTACTATGATGGTTTAGTGAGTGTACCCATTACACCATGATAGACCTATAAGTGATCCTTGATTATTATAAAAATGACTTTCTATGCTTATGTGTATGCCACAATTCTATGTCTTATGCCAATGTTATGCACTCATGGCTCATGTTCTTTGATTTCCTTATGATCCACCAATCCTTATTACATGACTCAAGATTATGATAGTTGATATGTAGAGTATGGTTTTAAAATGTTATTCTCATGTTCTCATACCCTTATGACCATATTATACTTATTTATCTCCCCTGTTTACCCTTACTGAGAATATTAGCTCACCATTTATTATGTTTTTATTCCATAAGTTATGAAGAAAGGTTTTAAGAAGAGTGTGTTTTTCAAGAGTACTAAAGAGGAAGATATTTATGGGAGATGTTAAAGATATTTCACCAAATTAGAATATTGTGTACTAAGTCTCCAGAACCACTATACCATTATTATCCCTAGTCATGTATTTGTGTAATTTAATTAATATTACTCTAAAAATATGTAATATCTATGTATGAAAATCCTGGGTTTCTATAGTTTCTATTAGAGGATAGGTTTAGTTAAACTTTGGAGACTAGGATAAGAAAACATTAGTGAGATCCCAAGGGACATTTCTAAGGATATGTCTTGGGATACGTTTCAGGATAAGTCAAAGGATGAATCAAATTATAGGAAATTGTCATAGAATTCTTGTAAAGGATAGAGTGAGTGGTTTCTAAGAAATTACATCCATTTCTGGATACTAAAAATGGAAGTTTCTCTAAAAAAAGTACCTAGGGGTAATAAACCTAAAAGGGGTGCATTTATATGGACTTTATCATCACTTGGTGCATGAAAATGGTACTTACTGCACACCTGGTTTAAACTCCTAGGGGATATGATTTGGAAATTCATAAACTCTTTATAAACCATCATAAAGGATTTAAATATATGATAACTATGAATGTCCTAGGATAAACCTAAGGTCTCATAGATTAAAAATAAGGTGTCACTACTACAAAAAACACCTTTAATAGCGTTATAATCAACCTTTATTAGCGCTAGAAAAGTACTAACTACCTGAACATGGTTAAAAGGCTAAGAATTTTATCAATACTAGAAATGCACTGATAAAGGGTATATTTTTCAGCATAAATAAAATCAATGATAAAAGTAGGATTTATAAGTGCTTATTCAAGTGCTTATAAATAACCCCTTTATCAGCACTTCTAAAAGCACCGATAAAGGTATATTTATCAGTGCTTTACAATGTGCTGATAAAGATATCATTTATCCATGCTTTTATAAGCACTGATAATGAAACCTTTTATCAATGCTTTAAAAAGTGCTAATAAAGGATTAATTTATCTGTGATTCTAAAAGCGCTAATAAATGATGTCTTTATCAGTGCATTTAGTAGTGCTGATAAAGGTGAAAACTACAGTGTGAAACTACAACACACTACATCACCAGAAATAGGTACAATGAGCTATAACAACACACTACATCACCAGAAACAAAAAATCGAAATTATAAAAATAATATAAAAATACCAAATTTAAATGAAATAAAATTTCTAACACAAATACAAGTAAAATAAAACACTATTATAGAGTTTGTCAGTTGTTTTTTTACTAAAATTAATGTAAATTTTGAATAAAAAGGTTCTCTTTGAGTCATACCGGTCACAACGTGAGTCAAATTGAGGTGCGACTAATTCATACACATCAAAAATGAATTATGGACCATTTTACTAAAGTACCAAGGCAATCTTAATGCATTTGCTCAGTTTTGAGAATGTCAGTTGTTTTTTTGATTAAAATTAATGCTAGTTTCAATAAAAAGACACACTTAGAGTCATACCAGTCAAAAAGTGCATAAGATTTAGGTGAATATAATTTATACATGTCACAAATGATATATGGATCATCTTACTAAAGTACCAAAATAATCTGAATGCATTTTCTCAGTTTTGAGTATGTCAGTTGTTTTTTCACTAAAATTAATGTCAATTTGAGTAAAAAGACACACTTGGAGTTATACTAGTCACACCGAACATCATATTGAGGTACAAGTGATTGATATAAATCCCAAATTACTCATGTATCATTTTACTAAAGTATCAAAACAACCATAATTAATTTCCTTGGTTTTGAGCACGCCACATGTGTTTTTTTACTAAAATGTCATTTCAAACTAGAAACATGCACTTTGATCCATAATGGTGGAATCATGTGTAGGTTTGATATGAGTCTAATTAATACACATAAAAAATGAGTTATTAATTATTTTACAAAATTATCAAGGCAATCCGAGCATGTTTTCTCAGTTTTCAGTGAGTGACACTTTTTTGCATTAAAATGTCAATTTTAAATTGATAACAAAATTTTTTACACCATACCGGTAACACCGTGCATCATATTGAGGTTATATAGATTCCTACATGTAAAAAATAACATATTTATTGTTTCCCTAATGTAAACAAACAATATAAGTGCTTTTTTCTTGGTTTTGAGTATGTTAGTTGTTTTTTTCTCTAAAATAAATGTTAATTTTGAATAAAAAGACACACTTGGGGTCATACTGGTCACACCGTGCATCAGATTGAGGTTTGAATAATTTATAAATATTCCAAATGACTGATTGATCATTTTACTAAAGTATAAAAACAATCAGAAGGTGTTTCCTCAGTTTTGAGTATGCCACTTGTGTTTTTTACTAAAATGTCATTTTAAGCTGGAAATGCGCACTTTGAGCCATACAGGTGGAATCATGTGTGGGATTTACATGAGAATAATACATAAATGTAAAAAATGAATTATAAATATTTTTACCAAATTATCAAGACAACTCGAGCATGTTTTTTTTCAGTTTTTAGTGAGTGACGCTTTTTGTATTAAAATGTTAATTTTAAATTGATAACGGACACTTTAACACCATACCAGTCACACCGTGTGTTTTATTTAGGTTAGAATGATTCCTATAACAAAAAATTACATATTTATCATTTTCCTAAAGTACCAAAATAATCTGAATTCATTTTCAAGATTTTGAGTATGTTAGTTACATTTTTCACTAAAATTAATGTCAGTTTTGAATAAAAAGACATAGTTGGAGTCATACCGATCACACCATGTGTCTTATTGAGGTTAAGTTGATTAATACTCATCTAAACCGACTCATGGATAATTTTATTAAAGTATAAAAACAATAAGAACGTGTTTCCTCTATTTTGAGTACGCCACTTGTTTTTTACTAAAATGTCATTTTAAACTAGAAACACGCACTTTGAGCCATACTGGTGGAATCGTGTGTGTGATTGACATGAAACTGATTCATACACATAAAAAATTAATTATTAACCATTTTCCCAAATTATCAAGGCAATATTATCACATTTTCTTGGTTTTTAGTGAGTGACTCTTTTTTTGTATTAAAATGTCAATTTTAAACTGATAACAGACACTTTAACACCATACCGGTCATACCAGTCACACTGTGTGTCAGATTTAGGTTCAAATTATTTATGCATGTCTGAAATAACTCATTTATCATTTTAATAAAGTATCAAAATAATCGTAATATTTTTCCTCAGTTTTGAGTATGCCACTTGTGCGTTTTACTAAAATGTCATTTTAAACTAGAAACACGTACTTTGAGCTATTCATGTGGAATCCTATGTGGGTTTTACATGAGACTGATTCATATAATTAAAAAAATTAATTATGAATATTTTTCCTAAATTATAAATACAATTAGAGCATATTTTCTCAATTTTTAGCGAGTGACATTTTTTTGTATTAAAATGTCAATTTAAACTGATAACGAACACTTTAACACCATACTGGTCACACCATGCATTAAATTGAGGTGTGAATAATTTATAAACATCAAAAATTAAACATGGATCATTTTATTAATGTACAAAAATAATACGAATGAATTTTCTCAATTTTGAGTATGTTAGTTGTTTTTTTCACTAAAATTAATGTCATTTTTGAATAAAAAGACGTACTTGGAGTCATACCAGTCACACCGTGTATTGGATTAAGGTGAAGATAATTTATACACATCCCAAATGACTCATGGATCATTTTAATAAAGTATCAAAATAATCAGAATGCATTTCATAGATTTTGAGTACTCCACTTGTATTTTTTACTAAAATGTCATTTTAAACTGGAAGCACGTACTTTGAGCCATAAAGGTGAGATAATATGTGGGTTTGACGTGAGAATGATTCATAAAAATATTAAATGAATTATTAATAATTTTCCAAAATTATCAATACAATCTGAGTACGTTTTCTTGGTTTTTAGTGAGTGACACTTTTTTTTATTAAAATGTCAATTTTAAACTGATAACAAACACTCTCACACCATAATGGTCACACCACAAATTATATTAAGGTTAAAATGATTCCTATAAATAAAAAATGACATATTTATATTTTTATTAAATTACCAAAACAATATTAATGTGTTTGATCGGTTTTGAGTATGTCCGTTGTGTTTTTCACTAAAATTAATGTCAATTTTGAATAAAAAGATGCACTTGGAGTCATTTTGGTCACACCGTGAATCATATTGAGGAGAATATAATTTTTTTACATGTCCCAAATTAATCATGTATAATTTTCATAAAGTATCAAAATGATCAGAATGCATTTCCTTAATTTTGAGTATGCCGCCACTTGTGTTTTTTTACTAAAATGTCATTTTAAACTAAAAACACGCACTTTGTGCCATAAAGGTGGAATCATGTGTGGGTTTGACATGAGAATGATTTATAAAGATAAAAAATAAATTATGAATAATTTTAAAAAATTATCAAGACAATCCAAGTGCATTTACTCAGTTTTTAGTGAGTGACTCTTTTTTGTATTAAAATGCCAATTTTAAACTAATAATGAACACATTAACACCATACCGGTCACGAAATGCGTTAGATTTAGGTGAAGATGATTCATACACATAAAAAATGACATATGGTTCATTTTAATAATGTAAAAATACAATATGAATGTGTTTTCTTAGTTTTGAGTATGTTAGTTTTTTCCCACTAAAATTAATGTCAATTTTGAATAAAAATACAAAGTTGGAGTCATTTTGGTTATAGCATGCATCAAATTGAGGTGAGTATGATTGATATACACCCAAAATTACTCATGTAAATTTTTTATAAAGTATCAAAACAAAAAAAAGAACTTCCTTGTTTTTGAGTACACAACTTTTGCTTTTTACTAAAATGTCATTTTAAACTGGAAATACACACTATGAGCCATACTGGTGGAATCGTGTATGGGTTTTACATGAGAATAATTCATATACATAAAAAATTAATTATGAATAATTTTCCAAAATTATCAAGACAATCCAATTAAAATTTCTTATTTTTTAGTGAGTGGTGCTTTTTTGTATTAAAATATCAATTTTAAACTGATAATGGACACTTTGAAACTATACCAATCACACCGTGCATCTTATTGAGGTGAATATTATTACTACATGACACAAATGACATATGGATCATTTTCCTAAAGTACCAAAATAATACTAATGTGTTTGATCAGTTTTTAGTATTTCAGCTGTTTTTTTCACTAAAATTAATGTCAATTTTGAATAAAAATATGTAGTTGGAGTCGTACCAGTCACGCCATGCATCGAATTGAGGTTAATATGATTGATACACATCCCAAATTACTCATTTATCATTTTCCTAAATTATCAAAACAATAATAATGCGTTTCCCTAGTTTTGAGTATGCCACTTGTGTTTTTTTTACTAAAATGTAATTTTAAATAGAAAACACGCACTTTAAGCCACACATGTATCATCATGTGTGGGTTTGACATGAGACCGATTCATAATCATCAAAAATGAATTATGAATCATTGTTATAATTTATCAAGAAAATATGAG
Organism: Viscum album; assembly: GCA_963277665.1. Lineage (NCBI taxonomy): Eukaryota > Viridiplantae > Streptophyta > Magnoliopsida > Santalales > Viscaceae > Viscum > Viscum album. Next base: position 909,720,074 of record OY728162.1, on the reverse strand, counting down.
TGTGTTTTATCTATAGAGACCTGGTTTTTACCTTGTAATACTTTAAAATATTTCTATATATATTTCATGAGATAAGCATTGAGACAGTGTGCGATTCCATGGACCAGTGTGCCCAGAATTAATTTTATAAAATTATTAAGTATATTTTATACTATAAACATGAAGTAAATGGAATAAATCTTAAAAAGTAATCCAAATCAGAAATCTGAGGTCATGGTTGAGTTCAGAACAAGGCGTTTACCTTAGGCAGGACATAACATTTGTCGGCACGGGTCTTCTATAGAAAAATCCATAGAGGGAAATATTGTAAATAAAATAATTAAGTTTAATTATTTTATCTCAAACATCATATCAAATAAATTTTGAATGAGGAATTAGATTGGGAATCAGAGACCTCCATTGAGTTTGTAATTGGGAGTTTTACCTAAGCGTAGCATAAAATGAGAGGGCGTGGGATGTTCGGATCCCGCGACCATTGGCGGGTGTGGTTAATAAGATACCTTAACATAATATTTATGTATAAATATGGGATTATGATGTTTTTTCTATGATTTCCTCATAACCCTCCCTATAATGATGACTAGATCTCCTCCTCTCCTTCAACCTTTGATGTATCAACAACAGAGCTTTGGTGGGTGTGTTCCTCAACGACGAACGGATCTAATGAGGTAGGATTATTTTGGCTTTTCACACCCCTTATTTCAATTCCTGAATTATATTTGATTCATCATCAAATTAACTGCTTGACCATAAAAGGTGATATCCAAAAGAACATGGACATCATCCGATATCCTTTTTGAATCCCATATTTTGCACGTTCTTTGTCCATTCTTTAGGGAATTCATCGTTAAATTTTCAGCACATCAAATCATAAATGGATCGTAGATTGGAGATTAGTTATGTGAAGGTCTCGAACAAAGGATTATAAAAATTCATTCATCGCAATTTTTGGGCTAACGAAGGTGGTGCGGTGGTCCATAGAAGGGACCAGTATAGAGCCGCTGCCGGCGATGCATGGTTTCACCGTGGAGGCCGCAGGTTCTGGAAGTAATGGCCATGTGGAGCAGGATGGTAGGCGGCAAGTGGGGTGGAAGGGGTGTGCGAGGGGGTGTGGTAGGTGAGCGGTTGGGGGCATATGGCTGAGAGATGGCAGAGCTACTGGGATGGTGGATGATGAGGCTATGGGGGCGGCGGGGTACATGGGGTGCGACCCAAGGTGGTAGGCAGCCGCATTTTGTGGCGGGCGGCTGGTGTTGACCTGTGGTGTATGGACCGAGGGAGTGTTAGGGGGAAGATCAGCTGAGGCCAAGGTAGTATGAATGGGGACATGGTGGGACAAGACTAGGAGGACGATCAGGCCGGAGCAGGCGGTCCGAGACCAGGCGTCCGAGCAGGCTAGGCTGAGCGGGCTAGGCAGGCCTTCGGGCTGCAGACTAAAAGTGCCATAACTCCTAAATATAGTATTCATTCTATATGAAGTCCATGGTGATGCGATCCTCTAATCAGGATAGAACCTTTGAGGGCAGTTCAAGAATGTTAAGAATTCAGGCTTGTTGATCGTTTGCACAAAACAACTAAATATATTGTTGTTGTTATTATTATTATTATTATTATTATTATTATTGAGAAATCTTGTATCAGACGTAAATCCTACATATTAATTCCAATTGATGCACCTTCAGTGGAGTCATGACCCTTTTTTTAGGTGGATGTTTCAAGACCAATTTTGGTTATTTAAACCAAAGTTGAGTTACGGGCCCCATGAAGCCCGGTTCAGGCGTGTTGTGGTGAAATGTAGCCTTTTTAACAGGTGTCCATTTTAGAAGAATGTATAGTCAATCCCATGTATTTTTATATGAGGATAAAAATGGTATGATCCATATAATTTATTTTGTGACTGAGGCATGGGCCTCATGAGATTCCATTCAAGCGTAATATGACGACATAAATTTTTTTCATCGGATGTCCGATCAAGTAGAATGACTAGTAAATCTTGTGTGTTTTCCGCAAGGATTGAAACAGTGTGATCCATTTGAATGTGAAGATACTTATGAGTTATCTCATTAAATGTGAAAACATGAAAGGAATATTGATGGAAGATCATTTTTATGGGTTTAAATAGAATCCATGGTAGTGATCAAGCAGTGATCATGCATTGTTTAGGAAGATTATTAGAGGCTTATTTCTAGATTTTGATCCCCATGACATAATAGGAAATGAATCCCCGATAACTAGAGTGTAATAATCTTAATGATACAGGGAATAGGTACTCTGTAGCTACTTATCGAGAAATACCCTCTAGAGTATTACCCTTCAGTGGGGTTGGGTAGTGGGTCCTCATCAACTCCCAGGTTGTGATCCCCCTGACGCACTAGGGAGCATATCCCTGAAGACTATAGTGGAATCCCCCTAACAAGATAGGGTGTGGGTCCTTTATAGATACTATTAGAGTTAAATCCACTAGACCCACTAGGGCGTAGGTCCTCTACTTTGAGTTTTCACTATCCGACTATGCAGATCAGTGGCGAGATATAGTTTGACATACCTTTGGACTCACAAGAAAGAGGGGCTCTTTCCCCACTAGGACACATCCTTGTGATGCAACCTAAAACCGTGAGGGTGGGTTAGTGCCACCCAAAGAAGAAAATATTAAGGTGTGGTGATTGATCCCCTTTTACTTTCAGGTTTATGGAAAACATGAGGGATGTTGGGCATCATTGATGGATACTTCTATAATTGTTGGTGACTCTTCTTCTTGGGCTAAGTTGTGAGTTGGAGATCACATTACTCTCTCGTTTGAGCTTCTTTTGACTTAGAATATATATATATATATATATATATATATCCCATTTCAGTACCCACTCCTTGGGTTTTGGTCACTGTCCTTTTAGGAGACGCGAAGACGCATGGGGTATGCCACCTGCTTTCTGTGTCAAGATTCTCATGGTTGGACGAGTCTAATCTCCTTATATAGGTATAAAATACTTGAATATAAGTTCATATTCTCACCATTTATAGCTCCTTGTGTTTGGATAAGCTTACTTCACTCTCTTGTTGGGTTGAGATGCACTCTTTCCCTATACTTTGTTCTATCTAATTTTTTCCTCTTCAGTGTATCTCTCACTGCTCCACATTAACCTTTTAAGGGAATCCTATTGGGTATTTTTATACTCACCCATGCACGGGCTTTGACCACACGTAGAATGCCTTATGTAGATGATATGAAAGTTTGATAGTAACTTCATAGGAGCTTGGGGATACATGTGCTTGGACTGCGTAGGATGGTCGCATATTAGGATTCTGGAGCAAGAATCTCTCGCCTATTTTACTTTTCTAGTTTTTTTTCTTCAGGTTGGGACACTTTTCTAGTTTGGCATGTGTTTTTAACCATTTTCCCTTTTAGTTTAATTTACTGTACTCATACTGTTTAGTGGTCCATGCATGTTTGGTTTATTTATAGCACTGTATCATCTTTTACTCCATTTCCTATGAACTTTTGCATTGAGTGGTTGTGTGCGTGTGTATAGGTACTTAGTCAAAGGCCTCCCTGATTTTATTGTTCCTTCAGAGCTTGTATCCACTCCCTATCCTATGGAGGCGGGCTTGGGGAAGTTGCATCTTGATCCCCAACATGGGTCGGGTCATGATAGATTGGTATCATAGGGTGGTTTGACCCATGGGATGTTATTCTGACATTTCCCTAAAAAGGTATTGGTTGGTTTTAGGGAAACAATTTCAAAGTTTAGTGTGGATCTTAGTCTAGGGAGTCCAGTGATGGTACATGCGGCCGACATATCCATTCACCAAGACCCTAATTACCCGCTTATGGCTTGTCACCCTGAGACACTTGTTGCAGAGAACAATGGTACATGCATCATATATGATTGTGCCTTTGAATGTCCTTCTTGATTCAACTCTCAATTGTTGTTGATATATATATATATATATATTCTCATTTTACCATGGTACTCCTTGATAACATTCAGGATGCCTCCGTGATGAAAGGTATCCAGGATACCAGCTTTGGTTTGTGATGACAACCCTGTGAGTGATGAGGCCTCAGTTCAGGGTCCATCGTATGATCCCCTTCCTCCAGGTAGACAGGTATAAACACCTCCACATTTTGAAAAAAATATATTCCTAGCAGATTAGACTGAGGATGAGTTCAATCTAAGCGCAATCTACAAGTTATAGTGCTAGAGACCGATGAGGTTCTACGGTGAGCGAGATCCTTAGGTAGTAGTGGATTGGCTGGAGTTTTTAATCCATGTTTCCAGGATTATCCATACACCAATATATTATAAGGTTGCACTAGAAGCCAATATCTTCTATGGAGTGGCTGGGCATTGGTGGAGATTGGTTACTTAGATACACGATAAGTCATTACTCTCATGGGATGAATTCCAGTAGCTATTTTGTGATGAGTAATACCCCTCCTGTTTATGATCCATTCAGATTCAGGAGATTATAGAGCTTCAAAATGGAGGGATGTCAGTGGTAAATTACTTGACTTGGTTTATAGACCTAACTCAATACTCTCTAGACAATATCTGTGATGGCTACTTCCAGACACGGAAGTTTGAGTAGGGACTCTGTAGAGAGATCTGTGCCAGCATAGTACTCTTGTGCATCCCTACCTATGACAGGGTGCTGGAGTAGTTACTAGTGATGGAGTAATTTTTTATAAGGGGTGACACTTAGCTGGGAATGGAAGTGGATTATTCATAGTTATGACTTCTGTGGTAGTTAGCAGATATTAGTTGGTAGGACCTCAATGCAGTAGGATTCCCTATGATTAGACTCGGGCACATGGTCATGCAGCACTGGGGCAACGTAGAGCACCGGGTCATCCCAGAGAGGGCCAATGATATTCTTATTATGGGAGAGGTCACATGTCATGAGAATTCTTAACGAGACATGCTGAGCATCCCAGAAAGATAACAGATAGACCACCACAGTAGAGATAATTTCGTGATCAATGATCTTGCAGGCGGGGACAAGGTGGTCCCCAGGGAGGCGGTGCCGATAGAGGGGCATGAGGAGATTCAAGTGGGGGATGATTCTATGAGATTATCCCACCACCACCACCAGACATCCCACGTTAGGCTCAGAGAGTTGGTGGCCTAGGTCACAGATAGCTACAGGATATGGATGTATGTGATCCCACAACACACGAGATGATCCAAGGTACGCACTGTGTTTATTATACTATTGGTTTAGTATTATTAGACACATACTTGACTCACTATTTTATCTTGTTACTCCTAGTACTTGAGTTGGAGCTTCTAGAAGATGCACTTGAACAAAAACTTTGTCTTGATGTCCCTACATGGATCACTTCTTCTATGATTTTAATCTGCCGGCAGTGCGAGATATCTCTTGGAGGCGAGTGGTTCACATGGGACCTACTGGTCATCATGATAGAACCCTACGATGTCATAATGTGCATGGATTGGATTTCCATGGTTTGATCTCAGATTGATTGTCACTGCAGACTAGTCATATTCTTACGCACTGATGAGATGAGGTTCTCCTTTCTTAGTGAAAGAGATGTCATAGCTGAGTAGTCAGGTGCTATGATCAGGAGGATACATCCTTATACCCACAAGTTAGTGAGCACAAACCTTGGTGAAACATACTCTTTAGGCATCTAGGTTCCTTCAGTTGTGGAGGATTATATGAGTATCTTCCCCAAAGACATTATAAGACTACCTTTGAGGCAAGAGTTAGATTTTTTCATTGAATTTCAATCGGGGAATACCCAGATATCTTCTACGGCATATCATATGGAACCTAGAAAGATCTAGGAGCTATAGTTTTAGTTGGAGGACCTTCGTGAGAAAGGTTTCATCAGGCCCCTTATGCCCCCTGGGCAACTCCAGTTCTGTTTGTGATGAAGTAAAATGGGAGTTTATGGCTTTGTGTGGATTATCATCACATGTACCAGGCCACAATAAAGAAAAAGTACCCCTTGTCTTGGATTTATGACCTCTTTGACCAGTTTTGTAGTGCGATGTGGTTCTTCATGATTGATCTCAGATTCAGATACCACCGGCTATGGGTTTGTGAATCCAATATTCTGAAGTTAGCTTTTCAATGTCGATAAGATCACTAAGAGTTTCTAGTGATGCCCTTTGGTGTGACAAACACTCCAACCATCTTCATGTCATTAATGAACTAGATCTTTCAGCCTTATATTGACCAATTTTTTGTTATCTTCATCGATGACATACTCTTCTACTCTAAATTGGAGGAGGATCACATGGAGCACTTGAGGATGGTTCTTGATTTACTTAGAGAGCACCAAATTTATATAAATATCTTGAATTTTGAGTTCTAGATACATGAGGTTTACTTTATGGGTAATGCCATTTATGAAAAAGGTTTGGACATGTATCTAGAAAAGATCAAAGTAGTGCTTTCCTAGGTTCCGCCTAAGAATGTGTTAGAGGTACGAAGCTTTCTTGGTTTGAAAGGGTACTACTAGATATTTGTTGCAGAATTATCCAAGATCATAACCCCTTTGATCTCTCTGACACAGAAGGTAAATCCATTTACCTAGTCTAAGCAGTGCTAGAAGGCCTTTGAGGAGATGAGGGAGAGGTTGACGAGTGCTCTAGTTTTGAGACTACCAGAGGCAGATGTTGAGTTCTTTGTGTATTGCAATTCTTTGGGATATGGGATCAGTTTCATGATGATGAAACACCAATAATTCATCACATACGGGTCGAGGTAGTTGAGACCGCATGAGAAGAACTATGCAACTCATGACCTCAAACTATTAGTGGTAGTATTCTCCTTGAGTATGTGGAGGCACTACCTTTCAGGAGATCAATTTGTGGTTTACTTAAACCACCAAATCCTCTGGCACATCTTTAGATAGAGAGACTTGAACATGAGGAAGCGATGTTGGGTTGAGTTCCTATAGGACTACAACTTCGAGATAGTCTATACTCTAATAAAGGGAAATATTTTAATAGATTCCCTTAGTAGGAAGTCCTAGGATCACATAGTGTGGGAAGCTTTAGAGAATTTAGCTTCCCTACAGTTGACCCTGGTTGAGTAGGAGGGTACATTTAATCTACAGTTGATGGTGTTTACTCCTTCAATCCTTGAGCGTGTGAAAGAGTCCTAACTAGGAGGCATCGACTATGAATTTCTACATGATCAGATATCCACAGGTCATGCACTGGATGTATATTCTAAAGGATGGAATCACGAGATCTTGTTCCAGGGACAAAGAGTGATTCCAGTCATGATGCAGGAGGAGGTGATGTGGGAGTTCCACACTTCTACCTTTGATGTACATCCCAGTAAGGGGAATATGTAAATGGATCTTCAATGGCAGTTTTGGTGGTCTAGCATGAGACAAAGCATAACTGAGTTCGTCTCATGATGAATCACCTGTCAGCAGGTGAAGGTTGGACATTAGGTTTTGGCAGGTTTGTTACAACCTCTTGAGATCCTGGAGTGAAAATGGGAATTCATATCCAAGTACTTCATCACAGGGCTTCCACATATAGAGAAGGGCCATGACACCATTTGGGTGATAGTGGTCCAACTCACGAAGTCAGCGCACTTCCTTACTATCAGGAGTTGAGTTCAGTGGAGAGTTTGGGAAAGTTGTACGTATAAGAGATTGTTCTCCTTCATGGGGTACCCTTGAAGATTGCATCTGATCATGATATGAGGTTTACATAATGATTGTGGAGAGGCCTAAAAGATGAATTTGGGACCCAACTATGGATGAGTACAACCTTTCACCCCCAGATCGATGGGAAGATTGAGCACACTATCCAGGTGCTTGAGGATATACTGAGAGACTTCATGTTAGATTTCAGCTGGAGTTGGTAGGATCACCTGCCTTTGGTAGAGTTTTCATACAACAAATACCACCACTCTACCATCGACCTAACACCTTTTAAGGCCCTATATAGGAGTCCCTGTAGGTTATCGTTGTGCTGGATGGAGGTTGGGGAGTCATCCCTCATGGGCCTAGAGTTGGTGTAGGCGACGATGAAGAAAGTAAAGGTCATTTGTGAACAGATGAGGATGACACAAAGTAGACATAAATCCTACACAGATTTCCATCATAGGCTCTTGGAGTTCAAGTAGGGAGAAAAAGTATTATTTAGAGTCTCCCTACAATGAAAAATGTGGAGGTTCAGCCCGGGAGGCAAGCTATCCCTAAGGTTTATTGGGTCGTTCGAGATCATGTGGAGGGTTGGAGAGTTTGCCTATCTCCTTGATCTACCCTCATAGCTGGAGCGGGTGGATGACGTCTTCCACGTGTCGTAGTTAAGGAGATACATGCATGATCCTCCACAAATCATTGACTAGAGAAAGCTGTAAATTGAATATGAATCCACCTTTGTAGAGAAACTGATGGAGATCTAGGATCAACATGAGTGGACCTTACATGGATGGACCATCCCTTTGGTTTGCATGTTGTGGAATCATAGAAACGTGAAGGTGAGTTCTTGGGAATGGTAGAGCCAGATGTGGGCTCAGTATCCCAAGTTTTTTTCCTATTTTTTATTTTTGGAGATGAAAATCGTAAAGGATGAAATGATGTAGAGACCATGTTTTCACCTTATAAGACTTTGAAATATTTCTATATATATTTCCTAATCTAGGAACTGAGACGATGTGAAATTCTGAGGCCCGGTGTGCCCAAAATTAATTTTATAAAAACATTAATTTTATTTTATACTATGAATGTGAATGAAATAGAATAACTATTAAACAGTAACCCATTTCAGAAATAAGAGGGCATGGTTGAGTCCGTAACATGGTGTTTACCCTAGACGGGACATAACTTTCATTAGCACGGGTCTTCTATAGAAAAATCCAAGGAGGAAAAAATCATAAATAAAAAATTAATTTTAATTATTTTATCTCAAACGTCATATCAAATAAATTTTGAATGGGGAATTGGATTGAGAATCAGAGACCACTGTTGAGTTCATAATGGGAAGTTTTACTTAAGCACGTCATAAAATAAGAGGGCGTGGGATGTTTAGATCCCATGACCATTGGAGGGTGAAGTTAAAAAGATACCTTAACCTAATATTTATGTATAAATATAGGATTATGATGTTTTTTCAAAGGTTGAATCATAAACCACACTTAAATGATGAAGATATATCCTTCTCTCCTTCCTCCTTCAATGAATCAACGATGAAGCTTTGTCGGGTGTGTTTCTCAACAATGAAGGAATCCAGTGAGGTATGATTCTTTTGGTTTTTCACACCCTCGATTTCAATTATTGAATTATATTTGATTCGTTTTCAAATTAACTTCTTTAAAATCAAAGGTGATGGCCAAATGAATATAACCATAATCCAATCTCATTTTTTAATCCCATATTTTGTGTGTTCTTCATTCATTCTTCAGGAAATTCATCATTAAATTTTCGGCATGTCAAATCATCAATGGATCATCGAGTGGAACTTAGTTATATGAAGGTATTGACCCAAGGATTTAAAAAATGCATTCATCACAATTTTTGGGCTAATGGAGGAGGTTTGATAGTCCACGGAATCAGAGAGCTGCTGATGGCAGCGACACATGACGGCGTTGTGGTGGCCATGGGTTCTGGCAGCAGTGCCCATGTGGAGAAGGGTGGCTGGTGGCTATCAGGGTGGCCGAGGAGTGCAAGGGGGTGTGGCTGGAGAGAGGTTGAAGGTGTGTGACTGGGTGATGATGAAGTTGCAGGGTAGGTGGACGATGGGGCTGTGGGAGTGACAGGGTGCACGAGGTGAGACCCGAGGTGTCAGGCGACCACGTTTTGCAGCGGGCAGCCGACGTTGACCCATGGTGGATAGACTGAGGGAGTGGAATGAGGCTAAATAGCTGAGATAGGCCGTGGAGGGCCAGCGGGCTGAGCCCAGAAGGCTGAGCAGGCCGGAACAGGCCGAGCCGATCAGGCCAGACAGGCCTTCGGGCTACGGACTAAAATCACCATAACTTCTAAACAGAATGTCTGTTCTATAAGCTATCTGCTAAAACATGATCCTATTATCGAGAAGGACCTTTCGAGTCCAGTTCATGAATTTTAAGAATTTTATCTCACCGATCGGTTTCACTAAACAACTAAATATTTTATTATTATTATTATTATTGAGAAATCTTATATCAGATGCAACTCCTGCACACGATGTCCAATTGAGGTGCTGTTAGTGGTGTTACAACCCTAGTTTTAGGCAAAAATTTCTAGACCAATTTTGGGTGTTTAAATGGAAGTCAAGGTGCAGGACCCATGAAGCCCGATGCGTGTTGTGGTGAAATATAACTTTTTCACTAGGTGTCCATTTTGGATGAATAAATAGTCGATCCCATGTTTGTTTCAATAAGGATTGAAATGGTTCAATCCATATAATTTATTTTGGGATCAAGGCATTGGCCCTATGAGACATCATTTGAGCGTAATGCATTTAAATATAACTTTTTCATTGGATGTCTGATCAGGGTGAATGAATAGTCAATGTTGTTTGATTTTCAGCAAGGATTGTAACGGTGTGATCCATTTGGATGTGTGGAAACTTATGAGTGATATAATTAAATGTGGAAATATGAAAGGAATATTGATGGAATATCCTTTTGATGGATTTGAAGAGAATCCATGAGAGTGATCAAGTAGTGATCGAGCATCATTCAGGCATATTATTAGAGGCTTCTTTTGGGTGGTGATCCCCTTGACGTACTAGGGCACGAGTGACCGATAACTAGAGTGGAATATACCTAATGTACTAGGGAACAATTCCTCTATAGATACTTGGTAGGAAGTACTCTCTAATGTATTACCCTTCAATGGGGCTAGGTAGTGGGCCCCCATCAACTCCTGGGTGTTGGTACCCCTAACATAATAGGGTATAGATCTTTGATGACTAGAGTGGAATCCCCCTGATGCACTAGGGAACGATTCCTTTATGACTAATATTAGAGTGTAATAACTCTAATATACTAGGGTTCAGGTCCTATACTTTATTTTTGAACCATTTGACTATGCAAATCAGTGGTGAGACATGGTTTGAAGTGCCTTTGAACTCACAAGAAAAAGGGACTCTTTCCCCACCGAGATGCATCCTTGTGACATGACCTAAAACCATGAGGGGGAGTCAGTGCAGCCCAAAGTAGACAATATTAAGTTGTAGTGATTCAGACCCTTTGACTTGCATGTATAGGGAGGACGTGTGAGATTCTAGGCATCATTGATGGATACTTATGAAACTATTAGCGGCTCTTCCTCTTGGGATGAGATGTTAGATGGTGATCCCCTTACTCTCTCATTTGGGTTTCTTTTGACTGAGCATATATATATATATATATATATATCCCATTTGAGTTCTCATTCCTTGGGTTCTGGTCACTCTTCTTCCAAGAGAGGTGAAGAAACATAGGGTATGCCATGTTCTTTCTGTGTCTAGTTTCTCATGGTTGGATGAGTCTAATCTCATACTATCGGTAGTAAATACTCAATGAGAAGTATATCTTCTAACCATTTACATCTCCTTGTGTTTGGATGTTCTTAATTCACTCTCTTGTTGGGTTGAGCTATACTCTTTTACTGTATTTTGTTTTATCTTCTGATTTCCCCTTAAGTGTATCTATTTTAGCTCCCCCTTAACCTTTTTGGGGAACCCTACTGGGTATGATTATACTCACCCCTACATGGAATTTTCCTGCATGTATCATTCCTAATGCAGACAATAAAAATATTTGATCATGGCTTCAGAGGAGCTCTGGGATACGGGTGCTTGGACCACACATGGTGGTCATAGCTTGGGATCTAGGAGCAGGGCTCTCTTAGATATTTTACTTTTCCAGTTTCTGATAGGTTGGGACACTTTTCTGGTTAGGTGTGTATTTTTCCAATTTTCCCCATTCAGTTTAATTTACTATAATCATACTGTTTAGTGGTCCATGCATTTTTGGTTTATTTATAGTTGTGTAGAATATTTTACCTCTTTCCCTCTTCACTTTTTCATTGAGTGGTTGTGTGTGTGTGTACATGTACTTAGTAAAGTCCTCCCTCATTTTTTTGTAACTTAAACACTTTTCTCCACCCCTTATCCTATAGATAAAGTCTTGGGATAGTTTTGGATTGATCCCTAGCATGGGTCAGGTCATGTCATGCTTGATTTTCAGTGATTGATGCTTTTTTTGTATTAAAATGTCAATTTTAAACTAATAACAGGAACTTTGACACAATACTGGTCACACATTGCTTCATATTGAGGCAAGGCTAATTTCTAAATGTCACAAATGACATATGGATCATTTCACTAAAGTATAAAAACAATCCAAATGATTTTTCTTAGTTTTGAGTATGTCAGTTGTTTTTTTCCACTAAAAATAATTGCAATTTTGAATAAACAAACGCACTTAGAGTCATATTGGTCACACCGTGTGTCGGATTGAGGTGAATCTGATTGATACATGTCCCAAATGACTCATGTATCATTATATTTAAGTATAAAAACAATTATAATAAATATACTTAGTTTTGTGTATGCCAATTTTGTTTTTAACTAAAATGTCATTTTAAACTAGAAACATGCACTTTGAGCCATACAGGTGGCATTGTGTGTGGGTTTCTCATGAGACTAATTTATACTCCTCACAAATGAATTATGAAACACATGTACAATGGATTTTATCTTAAGTTTCAATTATTTTTTTCACTTTTAAACAATTTTTCTCGAACACAATCAGGGTATGATACTCATTCTACTTCATTTTCCAACAATTTTATTTTTTGCAAGACAAAAATTCTTATGCTCGTCCACCTTGGTCTCCACCTCATTATTTTCCTCTACCTACTCATCCATGTCAATCTTCGACTCTGATTCTACCTCTGAATCTGCTTCCTCCTTCACCTCTACCTATACCTTTTCCTTTGCCTCTGACTCCACTTCTGACTCCATGATTTCCCAACAATTGTATTGTTTTCAGGTCAACACTTCTAAAAAAATTTATTTCCTTCATTATTCTTCTGCTTGAGAAAAAGATTAAAAATAAAATATAAGCATTATGAAACTAATTCTTCACACCCTAAATATCTTTTGAATGTCATAAGTCATACTAGGTCATAAGCATAGTAGGTAATCACATAAATTTTTTTTCAACATACATTATGAAAGAAAGTACGCTGCCCTATTATCTCTAAACAAATTGATTTTTTATTTTGAGTAACTAGGTTGTCGAAAATATTGATAGTACTGATAAAATTTAAACAAACAAATTATTTTTTAATATATTTAATGAAATTTTAATTACCTTCAGAAATTACCTTTTGGGGGATGATATCATTTTCATGATTTATAATTTAACTCATAAATTTGCAAACATAATATCCACAATCGATGTCATTATCTTGTTTCATACACTACAGAAACATTGAACAAAATAAGTAAATTGTTTTGAAATGTTTTGATAGTTAAATATTTATATATATACCCTAATTTGTTTCCATTTATAGTAATTAAAAGGATTTATCCCTTCAGATACTGACTTTATTCCATGATCTAGCCTCTGTTGAGAGACTACCCTTCATAACCAAATTCTTATTAAAATATATAATGACCATATAATTTAAAGTTTATCTATAAAATGATGATTTTAGTGTATTAAATATTCACAATACACATAATGTGTGGTTTTTTGGTTGCATATTCAATCATTGGATCCAAAAAATAAATATTTGAGGTGTCTAGATTGACTGCTATCAAAATATTGTGCATCCTAAAAAAACAAAAACAAATAACTAATTCAAAAATAAAAAATATATTTTATGTGATTCGATTGTAGAGTTTTACCTTTTCATTGTATCCATCAAAAAGAGTATATCGTCTAATGCTTTTTGATTAAACTATTGGAGTAACTAATATTTTTCTTCTGAATTTCATTATTCTCTTAAGTAAGTTCTGCATAAAAATGATATAGGGATTAATGAATCCAAATCATGATTCACAAGATCTTGTCTTTATATAGTTATGATATAAATTTATATAAAAAATATAAATATCTATTAACTTTAATAAACATATTATATCACTATTTGGATAGATTTATCATTAAATATTACATGTTTTTCATATGAAAAAATGTGTTAAATACATATATCATTAATCTTTATAAGATCAGAATACCATTCTTTGAAAGCTCCAGTTGCATCTTTGACCGTTGTAATATCCGGATCATCAAGTGGAACATGAAACTCAGTAGTTGGCTCATAAGCTACCTCAATCCCCACTCTCATGTGATCTCTTTGGAAGGGTTGATTGTGTATCTGGTCTCCTGGGATATTATAAACCATACCCATTTCAACACGGAGATACGTGGGTGTTGACAGATACAAATCACATACAACTGTACCCTATAGAATTTTAGTAATATAACATTATCAAAAGATTTTTTATTCACATTTAGGAGAAATATTAATGAAAAAATTGATTACCCTGGGTAAGTTATATGGTAGGAAAATTAATAGCCTCAAATATAGTGGGACAATTTGGTTTATGTGCATATCTTTTCTCCACTTCTGGTTTTCTTTGATCTTTTCTTATACATTAGTCTACCAAACTAGACTATAAATAATATTTTACAGTGAGTATATTTGTATCTGAAATCATATAATCATATTATATGTATCTTAATGTGGTTTTATATTCTTGAAATATGTTCTAGGAGATACTCCAAAACCCAATCCTCTAACATAACTATATTTTTCAGGCTGATTCAAAGATAATGAAATTATATTTTCTTATGGTATTGTCATTATAAATTGTTGTGTCTAAACCATATAAAAAAATATGAACATAAGTAGACATTTTTATGTAATATTTTTATAAATAATAAATAATTATAATTATTCCATACTTATAAATGCTTCCCATACTGCTTTTCTATTTTCAACAACTAATTTAGCATCCTTATTTATACGAGAGTCCTTGTATAACACATGACATGGGATGGAAGTTGATTCATATTTTGATTCATAAATTTTCATATAAACAAAGGAACATATGTTGTTTTATATCACATAATTAAA
The DNA here is from genome assembly GCA_963277665.1 of Viscum album. Taxonomy (NCBI): domain Eukaryota; kingdom Viridiplantae; phylum Streptophyta; class Magnoliopsida; order Santalales; family Viscaceae; genus Viscum; species Viscum album. Next base: position 909,705,019 of record OY728162.1, on the reverse strand, counting down.
ATTTTATTATTGATTTAAAATAAATGATAATATCTTCTTTAATGAAGTGTAACCCATCCTTTGCGATAGGGGTATGTTGGTTTGGATGCATGTTGTTTATTTTTATCGCTCTTTTGCGAGTTCATAAATTAATTTTTTTGAATCAAGTTGGATAAAATAAATAATTTCTAATAATATATTATCAACTATAATTCACCTGAAATGATTTCTCATTGCGATAATTGATGAAAGAAATCCATGTTTACTACTTCATAATGTGAGCATAACTAAGTGGTGGGTGGAGATTTATTTTACCCTAAGCATCCCTAATATGTAACTTCATCGGAAGAGTTTAGAATCCTTTATGGTATTTTTTAGTGTCCATTAAGACAAATTTATTATAGAAATATTCTAAAATAAATGAATTCTACAAAGAATAATGAAAATTAAATCAGCATTTTATTATTTAATTTTTTTGTAAAATAGAGAAATTATATTGTAACATTACCGTTATATATTTCCAATAGATTTACTTAATTATAGGATGTATGGGGTGCCATGAGTCAATATCAATTGGCACATTCATCCTCATTGTGACCATAAGATAACTAATAAACATTAATTTTTTGGGTTAAATAGGTTGTTCGCGTTGATTCCAACCAACCTAAAATTTTATACCCTAATTTCTTATGTTAACAATTTTATTAAAAACCGTGATGCTGTGTCATTGTTGTTTTTTTCATCACCATGTTTTTGATCCCCTAATAATTATGAAGTTTCATCATTAACAGTCTATTATTCCTTGGGATTGGTAACATCATCATGTTCATAAGACATTGTATGCATGAGTAATCAAACATTTAATTTGTCTTGAATAACAATAATACAATACACTCTATGCATAAAAGTCCATGATTGCATGCATCTTGCATAAAAATTGTTACTTTCTTGAACATAGGTATAATAATTCAATACTATAGTACAAATAACCTTCACTACCCTTATTTAATCCATCCTTAGATGCTTGATTGTATTATATCTCTTGATGATGGATTGGAATCCCTATTTTAAACTATCCTTCCTCCCATAATTGTGGTTCTAAAGTTCATTGATGATATACCTCCCGAATAGTTATTATTGCATTTTTTTGTCTGATATTTATCTCACATTTTTGTGGACATCCACCTATATTTCTTGAACTACTATAAGCAAAATTCATCTCATACCATGTACAGGTGATCATTTGGGATGACTACTACTGAAAGTAGTTCAAATAACATTGAAGAGATAAGGGAAGAGTCTCAAACAACAAAATGCAATAATAACTATTCAGGAGATAAAAGTGAAGTTTCCAATGAGGTTCAAAAATAACTTAAATGCAATTTTAATTATTGCTTCTAATATATTAATAAAATTAGGAGGATGAAGTATTGTCAAAAGTAACATAGTGATTTATATAATAAAATGCATATCAAGAAACCAAAAAAAAATTCATTCATTATGTTTTGATTAATTTTTTGGTGTCATTTTTTGTGTTCTTAGGAAGTAGTAAATGAGGAGGATGAAAGGATAAAAGAGTTGAAAAATTTGTTTGGACATGAGGTATTCAAATCCATGGTAGTGGATTTTATGGATATTAATGAATACAATCCGATCGAGAGGTATGTCATTAAGGAACTTTATAACCATAATGATGTGAGGAAGTCTAGTTTGAAAGAGGGAGTCTAATCCATCATAAAGAGATGGAAGGAAATCAAGCATATGAGTGTGGATTAAATAAGGGTAGTGAAGGTTAGTTGTGCTGTAGTATTGAAGTGTTATATCTCTATTCAAGATAGTAACAATTTTCATGCAGGATGCATGAAATTGTGGACTTTTATTCATGGATTTATTGTATTGTATACTAATCTTACCAAAATAAATCCTTATTCTCATACCCTTATTTGTGAAACCAATGGTCTTTTTTATGAAAAGTTATTTATGTTTATTATGAATATTATGTGTCGTATGCTTCTTTCACAAAAACAGATGGATATGCAGTTAGCATTTGTCTAGTATGAAAAATAAAAATAAAAATATGTCATAATAATGATATAAAAATATTTTAAATGACCATATATACCCATTGTAATATCTAAATTTAGAAATATTACACATATTACATCCATATTATCTGGGTGTATAAATACTCATCAACTTTGAGGAAACTTTCACTTTCAATTCAGGAAGATATAACTACTTGTGCCTACCACTATTGTACAAAATTAACAGTGATTACTATTTTACATATGTTTACTTATATAGAATATTGATGTTAATAAAATTGTGAATAACTTATAATCCCAATACCTGATAAAATATAAGGTACTCATAAATAAAGAATAGGAATTTTCTGTATCCTAAGATCATTAACAAGAGTATAATATACTAGGATTGTACCTATCACTATAGAAAAACCCTGTCTAGAATCATCCATAGTTTACTCTACCATAAATAATATACCATTCATATCTAATGACCCTGCCTAGAATGAACAGATCAAAAGGAACATTAGAGTTTCCCTAACTAACCAAATAGATAGAAATGTTTCACATCAAAGAGGCAATAAGGATTAAAGTGTTATAAGAACCTACACTGATGGAATCACTCAAAAAGTCTCCTCAATTAAGGGGGAATTAGAATAAATCCCCTCTAATGGTCTTGAAAAAATAAATATCACCCCACCTATATTCGACATAAATTCTATCTACTCAAGGATTTTTCACTTTCCAATTTTGGTTATTTTTTTAATCCACCATAAGATCCCTCCAATAACATACATCCCTTTAAAGGATGAATTTTTCAACTTATGATCAATATTGATCTAGAATTTTTTACTCTTATAAATGAAATGAATCTATTCCATGAAATCATAAATTTATTATTTTGATATATTACCATAAAATCATAGAAAAACCATAGATACTTACTGTTATTGAAAATTATACCACATAGGCACACAAAAATAATCTTTCAGAAATAGACAAAAAATAATCTATATTAAATGTGAACCCCTTTACCCTCTCTCTAATTTATTTCCTTTTTAATAAGTCTTTTATACTTTATATATAATTTAAAAGATGTTATAATCATTATTTTAAATAGAAGTATGAAATAATTAACTAATAGTATCAATAAAGGGGGTTACTAAATAAACTCAATAAATTAATAGGTTATATAATTCTAATCATCACTAATAAGTAAATAAGAATATACTATTTATTTATTATTAATGTTTCTATTAATATAAATTTATAATTTATTCTAAAAAAATTAAACAAAGACACATAAGAACATAAAATTTCATATATTCTTACTGATTCCTACCTATCAATTCCTAAATAAGAGGCATGAGACTCGAGAAGATAAGTCAAGAAAAAAATAAATAAAAAACAACCTAGAATTCATATGGTAAATCATGTATCCAACATAATTATGCTCTCCAAAAATATGTATGGATTACTTCTTATGTTTGTAATTTTTTTTTATTTTTTTGGATATAATCAATACCAATATCCCTAGTTTCAATCTGATTCCATTTTTTAACATTTTTGACCTAGTATACCCAAATATTTCCCAATTTAGGTCAGAACATTACGTGAGACACACTTCCCAATCACTAAAGTCTTGTGTCAATGCTAATGGATATAAATAACATGTTTGAGAAATGGTTTAACCTCTTCAATGTTTAACTATAGTCAATTTGAACATGATATAAATCTAGCATTACCATTGCAGTAGCGTGTGGTGAAAAATATATTTTATTTATCCATATAGGCCCATGCACATATGTTAACTAACCTAAACATATGAAAATATCATTCTCTTTCTTTGAAACCATTGTATATGGAGGAAAAATATGAAATAGAACCACTCATTGTATTTCAGTAGCAATGAGATGAGATGTAAGGTTTTTCATTATTAATAATAGCACAAAAACGTAAAACACAGAGCTGAAAAAATTAAACAATGATATAGGAAAAATAGAAAATAACATACATTAGACTCAATCCTTGAATAATTAGAGGGAATGTAGAGGAGTCGCGCTGGCAGCAAAGAAGTTCTTTGAGAGCTTTTGAAACATGAGTGACTGAGTCATGGTTAAGGTTCTTTAAAATAGATTGTAGACACTTTTAACAGTGCTTTCAGAAAAGTGCTGCTAAAGTTCCCTTTTATCAGCACTAAATTGATAAGCACCGATAAAATGGATATTTATCAGTGCTAACATTTTAGCACTGGTAATTATTTGTTTTAACAAAGTTATTTTACTGCTGATAAATATGTTTTTTATCAGCGCTAAAACTTTAGCACTGTCAAAGGTTTTATAATTATAATTATTTATTATAATTTTATAATTTTTTAAATATATATAATTTTTTACTTATAATTATATAAATACTTATTTAAAAAATAATAATAATTTATTTATAATAATTATAAATATATAAATTTAGTAAATATACATTTATAGATATATTTATTTATAAATATATTTTTAACATTATTAGTGGATATATAATATTAAATACATGCATTTTAAAAATGAGTGAAATTGAATAATTCAAAATGAGTACACTTTAAAAATATTGAAAAAATGGATAAGTTTTATTAATTAAATATAAATTATTAAAAAAATGTGGATATATGTATATATATTGAAGTGGATGAATACATATTTAAAATACTAAAACTTAGTAAATAAATATATATTAATAAATAATAGAAAATGATCAAATTCAAAAATAAAATAAAAAATAAAAAATATTAGAAATGAATACCCTAACTGTAGTATTAAAAACAAATAAATAAAATTGACTGATTTAAAACATAATATATTAAATGTATCATGTTATAATGAAAATATAAAATATACTAAAATTAGAATAAATTACATAAATATTAGGTGTATGTGTTTCTATATATTGCATAAATATATTTGTGCGTGCATTTTTATATAAAAATGCATTAATTACATACATACAGACATACATACATACGTACACACACATATATATATATGTACATGAAATCAATGTAACACACAACGTTTGATATATGTTAAATTGATAAGTGAAACAACATTAAAAATAAAGAAGACATTAATATGTTTTTAATTAAAATTTTATTCATTTTATAAATATTTATATTTAATATATATAATTTACTACTATTTATAAAAAATATATATATTATGCTTATTCATTTTTATTAATAATTTTTTCATTAATACTTTTTTAAATAATTTTGTAATTTATTAATTTTTAATTTTTTTGGCAAATTATTATAATTTATTAATTTTATATATCTATATTTAATATATTATATCTATTAATGTTTATAATATATACATATGTATATTAATTTTATTTATTTTTATCAATAATTATTTAATTAAAATGTTTAATATTTTTCTTAATTTACTCATTTAAAATTTTTATTTGTTTAATTATTTCATTTTATTCATTTTACATATCTATATATTTAATATATACTATTTATTTTTTAAAATATATATATATATATGTATATTCAATTTATTCATTTTTAACAATAATTATTTAATTAATGAAATTCTTTAATTTTTTTATTTGTTTAATTTTTCATTTTATTTTAGAACTTTATCAATGCTAAAAAAGTACTGATAAAGGGAACTCTTTATCAGCACTAAAAATAAAGCACTGATAAATTGTACCCTTTATCAGCACTAGAAATAAGGCGCTGATAAAGGGTAACCTTTATCAATGCTAAAATAAAGCGTTGATAGAGGTTACCTTTAATTAGTGCTAAAAAAACACTGATAAAGGGTGGCCTTTATCAGCTCTTTTTTCAGCACTAATAAAGCGATCCCTTTATGAGTTCTTATTTTACTATTGATAAATATGGAATTTATAAGTGCATTTTTCTAGAAATGATAAATTCCAGTGCTGTTAAAGGTGTGTTTTGTAGTAGTGTGTCATGATTTATATATCATAAATGGTATTCATGAACATGTGGTTTTCCAATATGAATATTGTTATTCATAATATGTTTTTTATTTTTAGTCAATGGTGGGGACCATAAGGAACAAGATTAATGTTAAATGTGATAAACAAAGTGTTGTTAAGAAACCAAATGAGATGATGACTAGAGTAAAGGATATTGTGATTATTCCTAATCAATTATCATGATATATTATTAATAACTTGCACCTTAATCAACTATTAGACTCACCAAAGAAGAGAAGGATAGAGTTCGTTGAGAGCTAGGGTGGTGTATACCATAAATGAAAAAAATACCCAATTTCATATATGTCGAGAATGTGGGAAGAAACACTCCAAGGAATGTCTCAAAGGAATGAGAAGTTGTTTTTTTGTGGAGAATAAGGGCACAAATTAATCAATTGCTAAGGAAAGATGGAAAGTTTAGTTAATGAAATGAATGAGAATAATGGTTTTCCTAAGGCATCATCAATGGTATAATGTTATAAATGTTGAAATTATGGCCATTATATGAATCAATATCCTAGAGGGAAAGATCATGAAGAGAATGAACAAGTTGGTATGATTAATAGTTATACTTCTGATTATAAAGAGACCACAAATGACATATAAAAGGAAATAGGTATTAGTGAATAAGATAAAAAATCCTAGATAATGGTTTAAGAATAAAGTAGAATTATTGAAGTGTTTATTTATTATAATTCAAGAATTATGAAATACGTGAGGATTGTTTAGTATAAGTTTTTCGTTAAGGATTTGGAATAATTTTTTGAATGGTACAGATGACGTAAAAAATTGATTTAATAGAAAGGTTATATTTTATAGAAAACACATGATTATGGGAAGGTAACCCTTAATATGTTCCTGATGTTGCTAAAATGGTGTTTAGTTTTTATAAATAGTTGAATGATACGAATAAAGTAAATTGGATAATATTGATGATCTCAGAACTAATAAATGATTTGTTGAAAAAATGGTTTATACTTTAATTTATGTATTTTACAACATTATTGGATCTATTAAATATATTTATAATATATGGTTTCATTAAGGTAATTAAGAAGTATAAATGTTTTCATTGAGGTTTTATGGTAATTATAGTTATTACCAAGCTTCAGGAGAATATATGACCAAGGTGTTCACATATTTGGCATGTGACCTTTAAGAGTTACTCAATGATATTTTAAGGATTAATGTTAAGTTTATTTTGGAAAATTTAGTGACCTTATTTATAATTTTTTTAATTTTAGATGTGTTATAAGGTTAATTATTTATAAAATAGATTAATTTAAACTTTGGATTTTATTAGATAACCTGTGCTAAAAATCCTATTTTTGATAATATTTAGAGATATAAGGAATGACTTATCATTATATTATGGATTTTTTGATCCGTTAGTGCTTTGGGAATAAAAAATTTATATTCATTTATTATAGTAAGATATGAATTGAAAATTGATCAAACTATAACCAAAGGATGAGGTTGTTCTTATGAAATAGAATTAAATCAAGTAGGTATTACTTATCATAAAAATCCCCCAACTTTAGGAAAATGATCTGGAAATAAAATGTTATCCTATTACCATCATTTATGATGATATCATTGACCTTTTTCACACCTATTTGGTTTATAGTTTTGTGGTCATTTATTTTTACATGATCATTCACTTTATTGCGATCAATTATATCTGTCACTCTCCATCATTATTTGGATATTATGCTTTTCTTATATGTCAAAATCTTCACTTTCCACCAATGTTCTACTATTTGGAAACCTCTTATGTGTTATTCCATATAACCTTATTGCATACCTTTCTATATATTAAAGAGTATGTTTTATCGACATATGTTATGATGTGGGTTTCCCAAAAATGTATTTTCATATGTTAAACCCTTGTCTACTAAGCATAAGTTTAAATTGTGAGGACACAATTTTTTTAATGGGGGTTAAATGTAACACCGTAAGATTTTGTGAAATATATATTTTTTCAAATAATTTTATTATTTTAAATGTTTTTAATTACTAAAAATAATGAGTTTAGATTATGTTATATGAAACACAGAGTTTATATTGCTTTATATACAATACTGGGTGTAGCTTTCATTACACGCAACACTAAGTTTAAACAAAACGTGATATACTATTAAAATATTATTATTTAATATGATAGCTATCACGTAGATGTTGGAATAGAGGATATGAATATGATGAAATGAATTATTAAAATATATGGTTTAAAAATGTATATATAATTAATTCTTTTTTGACTAATTAATTATAAATGAAAATAAAAACTATTTGAAAATAAAGTAAATCTTTTTCTAAAAAAATTATTTTATGCGAAAATATATTTTAAATTAATAAATTAAAAAAATATCATTGGGTGAATGATTTTAATGGAATTTATATATTATATATTCAATTAATTGTTTTAAATTCATCTTATATATTTTCTAAACAAGTGATAAGAACAAATCTAACTTTATGCTTGAAAACTGTATTTTTCTAAAAAGAAATTTTGTTACCTTTTGTGCACTTATTTTAAAAATAAATTTTGTAAATTTTTTTAATTTTTTTTAAAAATAAAGTTAATTTTTTAAATCAACATTTTGAAATTATCTTAGGGTTAATTTTTGATAATTTTATGAGAATATCAAATTTTTTAGTGAATAGTGAAAAATACTGGTTTTTATTAAGAATTGTCATTTATTTTAACTTTTTTTAAAACTTTAAAAAAACATTTATCTAGTTTTAAAAGAAATATTAGTTCAATTATATATCTATTTATATAATATAAGTCATTTTAATCATTTTAATATTGAATTTGTATATAATTTTTTTAAACTTTTGTATATTTTCTATTTGGAAAATTGCTTTCTCATTGTGTCTGTGAGATTAATTTTAACTTAAACTTTTCTAATTATGTGAATAAGATTTATAAAAATGGATTCAATATTTTTAATAATCATAATTTATATTATATAATAATTTCAATGTAATTCTTTACCATAATTAATAGTAAAAACACTAAAAATTATTTACTATGATTAAAGTAAAAATGGGTTTACCAGGGGGATAAAATAAAAAGATAAGGGTTAAAAATGACTCAAAAATTTTCCAACACCCATTTTATTGAAATATTTACACATTATCACTTTTATGTTCTATAATATCCCATTTTTGAGCCTTTTGACTTGTGAAAAATGTGGGTAAACCTTTTTCTTTTAAAAAATTTCAGGTGTGCCACTCACATAACTTATAAGTGGCCACCCCCTCTCCTCTCATATTCACCTACCAAAACCATTTTTTTAAACCAAGACCTACAAAAATAAATTCATTAATTCCATAATATCATCCTAGAATCATTATTTTTATCCCAAATCCAACTTAATAATCCTTTTGTTGCAAACCATAAGAAGTTGTCCGTAGAAGAGGTAACATGCCTAACCAAGCATTTTACTTTATTTATTCCTCCACCTCCATCAATTATTATTAAAAAAATTTTATATAATAACATTATAATATTAAATATTATAGTATTTTTTTTATATTAAGGTAATTACCTACAATAATCTTCTCTTCCATAAAATGGGTTATAAAATCATCATTCATGTGTATGATGGACTATCACCTCGTGAACCGATGTTATTTGTTTTCTGTCACCACCTCTCACAGTCAGATATAATGATTTATTTATTGTTTTTATATGATATTTAACATATTATTATTCCTTTTTAATCATTATATCATATTTTAATTCCTATTTTCCATTCCGTTAGATTACAATAACATCGCTCGTGTATATAGCGGACTACCGCCTTGCGAAGTGATGTGATTCATTCACGCTGTACATAGAAGGCAATAAGGATGGGTTTGATGAAAATATGTGATTTATATGAAATAAAAATTATTATTTAATGGTAATATATTATTTAACTTTATTTATTTTAATCTTTCTAGAAAATGGAAACAGTATTTATGCCTACGTATGACCTACCGTCTCCATGAACGACATATTTCATTTTATACATCTAAATTTTATGGATTATATAAATAAATATATAATGAATATATGTAATATTTAAATAAATTTTATAATTATATATATTATGTAACTATGATCAAATTGATTGGACTGAAAATAATAAATCAGAACATATTTTAAAAACAAAGTAGTTATTTCCCAAAACATGCCTTTAACATGGAATTGTTTTTAAATAGGAAATAAAAGGTCACAAGTAAATAATATATGGTATGATATATATATATGTATATTTATGTAATATAATTATAATATAATTATATTTATTATATAGGAGTTTTGAACGTGTATGAAGGAAGTCGAGACTTATTTTAAGAGATTTCTAGTCTCTCTTTTATTTCTAGAAGACATATACGAATTCACCACTCATTTATTTTGTGTGGTGTATATACTAGATATTTGAAATTTTATATCATTATTCTAATTATTATAATTATATTTAATGTTTTATTTAATGTTATTATTTATTTTTTATTATGATTTAAAAGATTACAAAAGTAGTAAGGGATTTCCATCCAACTTATATGTTTTGTGAGACACAATCCATATTCACCGCACGTTTATTTTATGTGGTGTATATAATTCCCGTGAATGTGTTTTATGATTTTTATCCTTAAAATTATGTATATTTATATATTTATTTTAGGATCACTCTTTTATGGGGTTTTCTGTTCAAAATTTACCAAAGTGGTAAAAGATTTTGGTCTCAAATTATCATCTTAGAGACCTAAGTTATGTTACACACCTATCTTTTTATATGAGATGTATATACTTCATATTTTTAATGTTATATAATTAATATAATTATTTTCATTATATTATATTTTTTATTTAATTTTTCTATTTCATGGGGATTATGATTCAAAGATACCAAAGTGGTTAGAGTTTTATTTGACAATCTCATCATTTATCAGGATTGTTTATAATTATAATTCCAATGATTAAATATTACGATATATATCTCAATAAAATAATGAATTTTATTCTACTATAGATATTTTTTTATAATAAATGTTTTCCTTTTATTTTCCTCTCCTTATATACTCAATAATTTAAAATTTTGTTTTTAATAAAAACCATCTTTATATATTTCTTTGGCTGAAAACCATTTTTCTTCAAAAATATGTTTTCTAAGAATGTTTTCAATTTTTTTAACATTTTCCAAATGATTTATGAAAGTCATTTTTACCCATTTTTTACTTTTTATTTTTTTTAAAATGAATATTCATATTTTTTTCCAAACAATTCTCATTTGGATTTTACCAAAAATGTGAAAGGAATATTTGTTTTAATTTGTATGATGTTAGAGAGAGTTTCCATAATCATGACCATTATTTTATTTGAATATTAATTTATAATTTTTCAAGGTTATTTTCAATGATTTAAAAAAATTATGTTTTAAAAAGTGCTTTTCAAAGAGAAAATGAAATTTTTCACAAGAAATTATTTAAATGATTTTAAATCTTCATTTATAAGTTTCAAAGTTTATTTTCAAAGAAAATGATTTCCAAAATGTTTTATGAATTTTCAGTTTTAAAAAGTGATTTTTAAAGAAAAGTTATTTTCCTCAATAAATGTTTTAAATGATATTTCAAAATCATTTTCCATCTAAGATTACATCAGTGGATGTTATATACGTCTTATTATGGATATTATCCAAGGATACCATTTTTATTCTTTTTGGGAATGGTTTTTTTTAAGATGGAATGATTTTTATGAAACCTATTTTTATTCCTTGGGTTACACCATGAGGAAATTTTTATTAAACCCATTTCTTCTTAGAGGTTATGATACTATGAAATGATGAAATGATTATAAAACTTGTATCTTTTCCATTGTTTATGATATGATGAAATGTTTATGAAACCCATTTCATTTCATGGGTTAAGATATGATGAAATTTCTTTGATCTTGTGGCACACATACATATTTTTTTTTCATTATATGATGTGTGGGACCTATATCTCCCTCTAATTCATTATGTAAAGATTAATATCTCCTGAGATAGATAGAATTCTAATGAGAATTAAACCTAGTTCAATAAGGGATTTTTTTATGATGGTATTATGAGCGAACCTTGACTATTATGATGATTTGGGGAGTAAACCCATTATAATATGATAGACTTGGAAGTGAGACTTTTCCACTATGAAAATGATTTTCTATGATTATGTGTATGAAACAATTTTATATATTATTCCAATGTTATGCTCTCATGGATCATGTTATTTGATTTCATTATGATCCATGTCATATGAGTTGTCATTTTTTATGCCATGAATCAAGATTGTGATCTTTGATATACAAGGTATGGTTTTCAAATATTACACTCATGTTATCATACCCGTATGCTCATGTTATGCTTATGTATCTCCCTTGTTTACCCTTACTAAGGATCTGAGCTCAACCTTTCTTATATTTCATTTCCCCAGGTTATGAAGAAATATTTTAGGTAGAGTATGTTTGTGAAGATCACTAAAGGGGATGCTCTTTATGGGAGATGTTGAAGATCTTTCACCAAATTATAATATTGTGCACCTGGTCTCCAAAGTCACTATACCTTTACAATCCTCAGGTGTGTGTTTATGTAATGCAATGAATATTCATCTAAAAAGATAGAATATCTATGTATGAAAATCCAGGGTTGCTATAATTATTATAATACATTAAGATATTCAATAAAGTATTCTAGAATATTTTACTTACATAGGAATCATATTTTATGATTCAATATTCATATTTTTATGACCTAATCTAGTATATTCCATTTTCTTGAAATGGTACATAGTGGAAGGAATAAAAACCATACCAATACTCTTAACCTATGTAGGGATTTCCCTTATGATCAAGTTAATGAATTCAATGAGGCTGGTGCTGTAGATAAGTTTATTATAACTATATTGGGTAAGTTGATTCAATCCATGACCAATAATATCACCCCTATATAGAAACCTACTGATCCTTTACATGGTAAAACAATATTGGTCAACTTCACATTACAACGACCTCTATCATTAAATATGACTAATAATCCATTAGTAGGTGAGCAATTGATCAAGTCCCCCTCAAGAAGATATTTCTAACTTTGAGAAGTAGTGAAAGAGATAAAGTTATCATGGTAATTAATCGTTTAAATAGAGATTATAATCGATGGAGGTTATTGATCCAAGACACCAAAGTGGAATAGGGAATAAAGAGTATGGAATAGAAGAATTTTAAGGAGATATTATTTAAAAAATAATTTCCTCATAAAGAAAAAGATGATATGGAAATACAATTCCTTAATTTAAGGAAAAATGAAGAAGAAAATATTATTGAATATGAATCTAACATTACAATGTTAGCAACTCATGTTACGGATTATGTATATAATCTAAGAAGTAATATTGATATCTTCTTTAATATGCTAAAACCTATCCTTCAAAGGGAATTAGTCTCCCAAAATTGTTTAGTATATGAGGAAATAATATCAAATTCCATGACTATAGAGAAAGAATTCTCCAAGTCTTATGTTTTCTCGGTAAATATGGAAGAGAAGTTGGCAACTTAACACTCTATAAAATGAAATATGAAAAAAGGGGAGAAGGTAAGGGTTTAATTTCCAACATGTAATAGTTGTGGAAATAAACACCATGAAAAATACTTGAAGTGGATGAGATTTTTCTTTAAGCATGTAGAGAAATACTATACATCTCATGATTAAAAGTTTAAGAAAGAATCATCTAATTTATAATGATTTAACTATAAGTATATGGGGAACTATTTGAATGAATTACCCAAGATTCAATGGAATTTACCTTTAAAAAGGATAAGATAGAAAGACCAAGCTTATGCAATCACTACAACTGAGGTGGAAGTTCCAAATGATGTGATAATAATTAATTTGATCATAAACTCAAAGTTAAATAATTATTTATTTGATTAAACATATACACACTCTTTTATATCTTGCATATTTTTTGAGAACATCAAATCATCCCCTAAAACTCTAAGTAAAGTGTTTTCATTCATGACACATAGTTGGAATCCTATTGCAATAAGGATATATCAAGTAGTCTCTATTCATATGCATAGATATTCCCTAGTTACTAACTTAATTGTCATATCTATTATTTACTTTTACATAATCCTCAACAGGGATTGGATTTCAAAGTATAATAAAAATTTATTACTGAGAGAAGGAGATTACCATTTATGAAGGGGAAGGTAGTTCCTTTTTTAAGGGAGAAACTTCATTATCTAAATATTTTTTGAATCCACATTCAATAGCTCAACTTGATAAAATACTAAGATAATATGAATAGAAAACAATATATTAGGATGGATAATATATCCTAAGGATAGAGTATGTACCTATTGTAAAATAACATATTGATTTATTTATAGAAGACTTATCGAGTCATCCACCTGAGTGTGAAATTGAGTTTTCTATTGAACTCATACCAGATGAAAAACCTATATCCAAGACTCCATATAAAATAGAACCAATAGAATCGGTATATCTAAAGAAATAACTATAACAGTTATGTGATAAAGGATTTATATACCATAGTGTTTCACCTTGGGGAGAACTTATCCCATTTTTTAAAAAATATTGATTGGTCTATGGGGTTATGCATCAATTACAGGCATATAAATGATGTTACTATAAATAATAAGTATCATTTACCATAAATTGATGACTTATTTGATCAAATTCACGGATATAAATATTTTTAAAATATCAATATTCTCTCTGGTTATCATCAATTAAGGGTGAATAAGGATGATATATTGAATACAACATTTCATATGAGGTATGAACATTATGATTTTACAGTAATAAACTTTGGATTGAATAATTCACCTTATGTTTTTATGGGTATGATGAATAGAGTATTCAAGTATCATCTTGATAGCTTCATGGTTTTATTATTTGATAATATATTGATACACTCTAAAATCCATAAAGAACATGAGGATCATTTGAGAATAATTATTATGACTCACAGTGAAAATGAGTTATATAAAAAATTCAATAGGTGTGAAATTTCTCTCTAAGAAGTTTTTTTATTAGCTATATTGTCTCTATGTCTGAAATATCTATTTATCCTTCAAAGAAAAATGTTGTCAAATAATGTCTTATATTGACATATATAACCGATATATTTAGTTTCCTTGGTTTCGTGGTTTACTATCGGTGATTTGTTCAAAATATTTTCTGATCGGTCAATCTGTTAACAAATTTAACACATAAATAGGTTAAATACACATGGTTAAAGGAATGAGAAGAAAATTTTGAAGTGATAAATATGATATTTTATAATGTACCAATATTGAATTTACCATCGAGAAAGGAAGGGTTTGTAAGATATAGTGATGCATCGAAGAAAGGATTGGTTTGTGTCCTTATATAGAATGATAGAGTGGTGGATTATGTATCAATTCAATTTAATATCCATGAATGTAACTCTCTAACTCATGATATTTAGTTGGAAATTATAATATTTTCCTGGAAGATATGGAGGCACAATCTCTATAGTGAAATATTCAGCATATATAAGGATCAAAATATTTTGAAGTACATATTCTCTCATAAAGATCTCAACATGAGGAAAAGAATATGGTTTTAACTACTCAAGTACTATGATTGATTGATACACTACCAACCTAGTAAGGAAAATAAGGTGGTTGATGCATTGAGTAGGAGAGATCATGGAGTTATTACTATAATGATAGTTAACAAAGATACTATATTTTTAGATTTAATAAAGTTGGATATGGTAAATATTAAGAAATCGAAAACATCATTTTTTCCAATAAATTGTTAAACCTTTTAAAAGATAGATAAGTACCAGAAGGATGATAAGGATTTACAAGAGAATATTAAAGTAATAAATAATTGTAATTTTTTATACTTTTTCTACAAATACAGAGTATTGATGCTTGGGAAGAGGTTATGCGTTCTATTTGTACCAAATTTGAAGAGGGTGATACTAAATGAAGAACACAGATCAAATTTATCTATATAAATCCGACAAGAGCAAAGATATACAAGGATTTAAGAGGTAAAGTGGGAAATTATAAACTATGTGTCCAGATGATTGTCATGAAAATAAGAAAATATTTAAAGACAACATCCTAAAGGAATCATGTGACCTATACCTATACCAATATAGAAATGGGACAACATTACACTAGAATTTTTCAACAGACTCCCAAAGACTCTTAGGAAGAATAATTATATATGAGTCATTATTGATCAACTTACCAAGTTTGTAAATTTCTTAGGATTAAGGGAAGATCTATCCCCTTAGAACCTTTCTGAATCTATATTAATAAGGTCATAGGACTTCATAGTGTGCCTCTATCAATTGTTTCTGATTATGACCCTTAGTTCACATCAAAATTCTATAAGAGTCTTTACAAGGCTCTTAATATTGTGATACATTTGAGCCAACCTATCATCCCAAAAATAATGGTTAGTATGAAAGGACTATTTAGATACTAGAAGACATGTTGAGATCTTGCTCAATTAATATAAAATATTGTCTTTGGTTCCATTAAACTAGTTCCTCAAGACAGTTTTCCACATGACCTCAAGTGTGCCTCTGCATGTTCCAAATATTTTTTTACTAAAGTGAGGGTCTAATGAGATATTTAGCGATAATATACCCTATATAACATAGTAAACCAATAATTTAAATCAAAAATAAACATTGAAATGCAATAATAATAAATTACCAAGTATTACATACTATATTATAGGACCCCAAAACACCTTGATAGGGGAGGGGTGAATCAGGGAATCAAATTTTTCTTTTAAAGTAACGGTTCTTGTTCCCATGTTGGTAAGAACTTATTAAACCTATATAATGGAATTTTATGGTAATTAAACACCCACATGTAGAGAGACAACACAAAAATTTTATTTGGTTGAACACTAAGGGCTAGTCCAAGGAACATATTCCTATAATGTGTTGTTCATACCTAAATCCACTAAGAGTCACTAGTTATTTAGAAATACATAAGTTCAGAAAAAATCACTCTATTCTAGACACACTACCTTAAAATTTTTTTAGGGGAAATATACTACCTCCCTTGGAACAATTCCATCGAATCTCCATAGATCACTACTTTGGGTGAAGTCTTACTCATTTTAATGACTTTAATGTCGCATCAGTAGATTGGAATTCAAGGTTTTGTTCCCAAATAGCACAAGACTCTGGTTGAAATTTAGACTAAAGTTGATGCATTTGAAATCACTGTTCACTTAAACTAGATTTTCTACACTGTTGTTCTAAAATCTCACAGCCTTCGTGAGGAAAACTTCCTTCACAGAACACTAAGATAACATAGAATACCCTATCATTACAAAACTCATTTTTCCATGATACCTAAACATCTATCAAGGCTAGAATTTTTTTTCATGATGCTCAATATCACTTTGAATTCCTAATTTTCAAATATCTTATCATTTTAGAATTTAGAGTGATTCAACCTTTTGTACAATTCTTTTTGAAGTGAAATAAAGTGGGGTAGCTGCCTATTTATAGGAACAACCCTTCGTGAACATACAACTCCTCCAGTGGCCTTATTTCAAACCTAAGAAATCATGTTCATGAAGATCCTTTATTCATGAAGCTCCAGAAAAATTTAACCCACTCATGAAGCATATTAAAGTTCAAGGATTTACTGCCATCCCATCATGAAATCATGAACCTTCTCATAGTCGCAAATAATTACTATATTTTCATCACATGTTTTCAAACCTTCTTCGCAGTGCTCCACATGTTTGTAAAACTGAACCTTTGTGAAACCCAATCTTTGTGAAACTCATGCCTTTAACATATTTTAGAAGTTTAAATCATAGAAAGTCACCTTTCATGAAGATTTCTCATCCCACCTAATTTTGAGCTCAAAAATTTAGAAAACACTAGGAAATGACTCCACGTTCAACACTATACCCATCTTGTACTATAAGATCAATTTCCTTGCAAACTCTTTGGTCAACTTAGTGTGGATTGAAAATAAAAAAAAACTAGAATATGTTTCAAGCTGTGAAAGGCCTTGGTTCCAATAATTTAACCCTTTGAGTTTGTTGGAAATATTTTATAAAAATTCAATAAATCACTGAACTCGAACAAAAACCTAAAAGGTGAGAAACAACTCATAAAAAACTATAAGTATATGAGAGAAAATATTGATTTAGAAAGTAATAGGGGAAGCATGAACTGGGTTATTTTTTTTGAACATTTAATTATGTCCAAGATAATCTATGAGAAATATGAGTGATTTCCTCATAACACCTAATTCTCATCTTTTCATAGGAGCATTGCATGGTTTGTCAAAATCTTTCAACCAAAAAACCTTTATAATGTTGAATTTATCCATTATACCCCTTTGTAAATAAACCAAAAGAACCTGTATTTATACCTATAGAGATCAAAACAGATTCCCCCTAGATTGTATCTCCCCCATAAACCTGCATCACTTCCACAAACAGATTAAAAAATTTATCAAAATGGGGATAGAGGATTAACCATAACCTCCTCATACATTGGGAGGTTATAGAACACCGAGGTTAAACTAATGTTTCTAAAAAACATGTGCTTCCAATGGCTTAGTTAGAATGTCATCCACTTGGTCATCAGTTTCAACATGCTCTATTTTAATCATACCCTATTCAATGTTTTCCTTGATGAAGTGATATTTGATCTATATATGTTTTTATGAGAGTGATGAATCAGATTATTCGTAAGATTGATCACAATATTATTGTCACAATCAATCAACATTGGTTGTATCACCTCATCACTAATATCAGTTAGTTGTATATTCATCCACAATAGCTGATTGAAAGTCTTTATAGTAGAGATATACTTTTCGTCAACCATACTAAGATAAGTTATCTCCTATTTTTTGATCAACCATCCCACATATTTGTTTCCAAAAAAGAAATCACCACCACTTGTGGAATTTTGATCCACCACATATCTAGCCCAATCAGCATAAGACAATGATGATAATTCATTATATCATTATATTATGAAGTATAAGGAAAAATTTAGTGTACCTTGAATATACCTCATGATTTGTTTAACTGCTTCCAAATTCTCTTCCTTTGGATTTCTTTGAAAGCGGGCTACTAAGCATGTTGTAAAGATGATATCTGTCTATGCTGTAGTTAAGTATAATAAGCATCCAATGATTCTATTATATAGTAAGGGATGCACATATATCCCATCCTCATTTTTTCAAAGTTTTTTCTTAACCTCAATCGGAGTCAAAATTGATTTTGAGTAATACATGTTGAATTTATTTAGAATCTCTATTATATATTTTTTCTGAGATATGAACGTATAATCCTTCTTTTGAACCACTTGTAGCCCCAAAAAGTATGTGAGTTCACCAATAATGGAAATTTAAAATTCATTTTTCATGTTATTATCATGTTATTCCACTGATCCCTACCTATGTATTCAAAATATAATATCATCCACAAATACAAGAACTATAAACTATTCACATAGTGATTATGGTCAAAACCACCTCTTTTGAATTGATGATTCTTCAGATAAGTATCCAGTTGAGAATACCAAGCTCATGGTGACTAATTTAGACCATAGAGATACTTATTTATTATACAAACCCTATATCCATCACTTCTTATCATAAATCTTACTAGTTGTTCAATATAGACTTCTTCTTCAATAACTCTATTAAAGAAAACCATCTTGGCATCCATCTGATTAAATTTATATCCTTTTTGAATTTAATATCAAATAAGATCTTGATAAAATCCATTAAATATAATGGATCAAACTTTTCTTCAACATCAGTTCCTTCATTCTTTGCACAACCTTCACACACCAAGAACTCCTTGTTTCTGATCACATTTCCATACTCATAGATTTTTTTAAATATCTAATATGTTCCATTCACATTGTGTTTTTAGAGTATCTTAACAAGATACCATGTCTGATTCTTATATATCTGACCCAATTATTCATTCATGGCCTTAACCCATGATTCATCCTTTTCAGATTCTTCAAAAAAGGTTGGTTCCACAATTAATAGGAAGTCATAATGTGCATCATTCCTCATTCTCCTTGTTTGTGTGGGTGTAGTATAATCACCAATGATGTTGAATTTATAAATTTATACTATTTTATTTCTCCTATGAGGTTATGATGAAGTTTATTCAGCTATAGTTTCCTATTTTTATTATTTTTCTGAATCATCACCATTTTTTGATCCCTAAATGTTGTACTAGCCTTCCACAATTTCTACATTTGAATCCATCCCTTGTACACATTCTTATTTATCTTCTATCATATCATAATATGAGATAATTGAGGTATTTATGAATTTATATTCAATGTTATTAACATAACTTATCTCCAAAATTATTATAAGATTATTATTGTAACATATGTAGGCTTTACTCTTCATGAAATATCCAAGTAACATCCCCTCATCTGTAACATCACCATGATTTCCTTGATTTCCTTCTTTGTTTTGGATGAAATATTTACTTCCAAAAACATGAAAAATACTTTATATATGGATTCCTTCCATACTATAACTAATATGGTTTATTATTTTCTCCCATAAAAATACTTGTTCGATTTTGAGTGTACACCACCACTTGAACAACCTATTTTCAATAATGATGAGAAATATGACTCTCAATTAGAATAGTTCTATCCATTTTTTTCACCTATCAATTTTTGATTTCAACAAATCTATTCTTCTATGGGGTTCTCACTATATAAACCTCATGATTTAATTAATGTTTTAGAGGTAATTTTCAAATTTGATGGATGTGTATTCTACTCAATTATGAGATCATAGAATCTTGATTGTGCGTACAGTTTCATTCTCGGAAATTTAATGATAACTTTTCATGTAATCAAGTACTTTATATTTCCTTTATATAATTAGTAAACAATCCATTATACTATAATCATCAATAAAATTAATGAATTACCTCTCTCCATATGTTTATTCCATATTTATTAGACCACATATGTTAATGTGGATAAGATCAAGCAGATTTTATGCCCTTTTGTTCTTAGGCTGAAATAAACTCTAGATCATCTTTCCTTGCATGCATGAATCACATTTATATTCTATATTACACTTAATATTGGTAATGGAGACAAATATCTTAAGCTTGGATATCTATTACATGATCTATTGATTAATGTGACCCAACCTATGATGCCACAAGTTGTTTTATTCTTCAACTGTTAAGTAACAAATATTATATTTAATATCAACCTAGTATAAATTTCCATATATTTTGCATCTTTTCATGAGTTAATTACTTATCATTTCTTTGATAGAGAAACCCTTTATATTAAATGTCACTCCCAATACAGAATCATATAGTTTACTCACACTCAGTATATTATGACACAAATCGTCTATATAGAGAACAATAGTTTTCCTTAGCTCCTTATTTTATAGTTCTACACTTCCAATACCTTTGATCTTTAAAGAACCATCATTAAAAAATATCACTATTCTATCAATATTTTTCTCAACATTCTTCAAAAAATATTCATTTCCTATCATGTGGGTTGAGAATCCTATATCAAGAATCCAGTTGCTATAGTTTTTTTAAGCTTTGAGGTTTATTTTTGCAAGGTTAGATTTATCTATTTTCTTATTTTACTTCCATGAGAAAACTAATTGAGTGAGGGAAAAAGATGACCTATCCAATATATTTTCAATATCCATGGGTTCATTATACTCAAATTCTACTTCCAGAGGAGAGAACCTATTTTCAAGAGTAACTTCACTTGGCTAGTGGGTATTGACTTGTCACTGAGTTCTATTGATAATGTTCCCACCTTTACTATGCCTATAATGAATAACTTTATGACCATAGTTAAAACAATGAAAACAATATCCATAAAAAAATTCTTCTATATAATTAAGGATATGGTCTCATTATCCTTTATTGACTTCCAAGTCCTTTCCCATTCAGATAGATCGTTGCATCTTCACAGTACGACATGGTATGACCGAAAAATCTACATAATTGAAACTTCATTATGAGAAAAATATTATCACTTCCATTCCTCCATATGTCCCATTCTCCTATAATGATTCTTAACTAGTGACCCTTTTTGGTTACTTGAGTATTATTTTCAGTTATCTTTTCTATTTGGTTCAAATATTTCTTTGCTGGGAAATTAGGTTCCTTTTATTATGTTCAAATTTCTACTTCCCTTTATTTTGGATCATCTCATATCTAGATTTTTATGTTTCTAAATCACATCCAATTTCACTTTTTCCCATACATGTGGATCTACGTTCATTTAAGGCATTCTTTACTCCTTCATAAACACTTTTATCTCTTTCTAATAGATATTCATCTAAGAATATTCCAAACTGTAATTTCTTATTTTTTTCCCTTGATTTTCATGTAGTTTCTAATTTACTCCTTAGAGTAACAACTTCTTATTAAAGTACCTCAACTATCTTAGTCTTCTCCTCTAGTATGGATGTAAGGTCATTTATTACTTTTTCTTGCTCTTCAATCCTAAGAATAAATTCCATAACTTTTTGTGATATTTCAAGAGTTGTTAAATGAAATTCTGACCCTACTTGCAGTAAAAAAATTTCAACTTTAAGATGATCAAATAATCTGATTAATCTTCTAGAATGGATCTCATATTTCTATTTATATTTCTTTTAATTTCAAGCTTATCAATAGCACCCTCAAGTTTTACCTTGAGATAAACAACACCAATCAAATGATTATCTTTATCTTTTGAATGTTCTACTTTTTCAATTGTATCTATCATGGATGCTTGGGTTTCATATTTAAACTTTGGTTATTTATCCTCCAAAAATTTATTATCATCTTATTCTTCTTTATAGGAAAAACTATTTCTCTATAATTTCTTTCCTGATTTAAAGTTTCCTTTTTGGGGGAACCTTTTTTTAGGATTCTCTAAGATTCTTGATTCACTTTCTTCATCATCTAACTTCCTTGAGCATGAGAGGCAATGTGGCCAATTCTACCACATCAAAAACTATTCAAAGTAAGCTTTCATTCAAATATCCCTTTTTCATCTATTAAATTTCTTGTAAAAATGAGAAAGAATATAATATTCAGATTTATATTATTCAACAATATATCAAGAAATATCAAGTTTTCCCATGCATTTGAATGATATTTACTTGTTTACTTGAACTTTTGCATCTTTTGGTTTGACTCTCATTTTGTAAGCCACCTGAATTCTTATCAGATTATCAAGTGAAAGTTTAAACAAATCCATTTTCTCAAGGGATGACACTTTTGGATGTTACAAGGGTGGAATCCTTATAAATATTTTATTCACAATGTAAATATCTTTAATTTCTTCACCAATTACTCGAATTTCTCAAAAAACAACAATAATTTGGTTAAAAAACAATCTATATTTTTATTTGGATGCATTTTCAGATCATTAAACTTAATATAAAAAACTTAGAGTCTATCCTCCTTTAGTTTATTATCAATTTTGTATATATTTTCTAGTTTCAACCACATGGTCTTGGATAAATTTAAACACATAACCTTCCGATATATTTGATCATATAGAGCTATAATAAGGTAATTTTATTCTATGGAATTTGTATCAAGTATTTTCCTATATGTTTCAGTCATAGAAAGATCTAACACATTAGTGACCTGAATTCCATGTGCAGTAAAAAAAATCCCATCCTAAGGGATATCAAATGAGATATAATCATATTCTTAAAAATTTTAAAGTTTATTTCCTCAAATAGGGGAACTAACCTAATATTCAATGAATTCTCCATAAAAACAACAAAGGACATATTTAACTCCAGTAACTTGTATGCTATGATACCAATGGCAGGACCCTGAAACACCCTGAGATTGGAGAGGTGAATTAGGGTGTTAACTTTTTCTTTTAAAGTGATAGATCTTGTTACCACATTGGTAGGAACTTGTTAAACCTATCTAATGGAATCATTCCATAATTAATCATTCACATGTAGAGATACAACACAATCATTTTACTTGGATCACCACTAAGGTATAATTCAAGGAGAATAATCTAATAGTGTGTCATTCATACCTAAATCCACTAATATTCACTATTAATTGTAGAATATAGAAGTTTAGATATAGTCAATCTGTGTCAGGAACACCATCTTAACAATATTTTAGGGATATCACACCGCCTCCCTCAGAACACTTTCATCGAATCCCCTAGATCTCTTATTTGGTTGAAATATTACTCATTTTAAATACTTAACAGTCAAATCAGTATATTGTCATTTAAGTATTTGTCCCTGAATAACACAAGAATATTCTTGCACCATAGACATAATTTGATTCACTTGAAAGAAATGTTAACTTAAAACAGTTGTTTAATAATACTGTTCGTGAAGCTCCTTCATGAAGATCACAACCTTTGCAAAGAAAACTACCTTCACAGAACATGAAGTTAATACAGAATACCCTATCATTGTGAAACTCCTTTTTCAAGATACCTAAGAATCAATCACGACTAGAACAGTCTTTTCATAATGCTCATGATCACTTACAATTCTTTATTCATGAAGCTCTTAGCCTTCGTGAATTCAAAGTGATTTATCCTTTTCTCAAATTATTATTTTTATGTAAAATGGTGTGTTTGTGTGTGTGTGGGGGCGGGGGGGGGGGGGGGGTATTCACCTATTTATTGGAATATACCTTCATGATGATCCCTATCCTTTAATGGACTTTTTTTTAAAACCTCTAAAATCATGTTCATAAATATCATATATTCATAAAGCTCTAGTGAAATTTAAACAGATGGCGAAGCTTCTCATAGTCATGAATATTTACTATCTTTTCATCACACATTCAAAAATATTTTTCATGATAATCCACATATTTGAAAATATCAACCTTTGAAAAACATAGTCTTCAAAAAAATCATTCATTTACCATATTTTATAATATTTAATCCTTGAAAACCACCTTTCGCAAAGCTTTCTCCTTCCTTTGGATTTTGAGCCTAAAAATTTGGTAAACACTAGGAAATGATGTCACCTTTAACACTATAGACATATTGTGCTGTAAGACCACTTGGCTTGAAAACTCATTGATCAACCTTGTGTGGATTAACATCAAACACATACTAGACTCTGTTTCCAATTGTGAATGGCCTTAGTTCTAACACACATTCCCAAATCAATGAAGTTCCAATAGACTAATACAGTAAACATGTCATATCATGATAGTATAAAGTACCAAACCAAAACCAAAATAAAGACACTAAATATGATACCCACAATGAGCCCTAATAACATGTTCGGTCCCCTTATCCAAGCTCCATACCAAATCAATCATCTATCATAATTCCCTTTCCCTTATTCGGTTCAGAAAACATAAAGTCTGCTCTGGTAACAATGGTGGATCAAGCATGGTGTGGTTACAACACAGTAGGCCAACAACAATGGCATCTACAATAATATATACTCTAATAATAGTGTATTTATAAGTAAAGATAAAAATATGTAGGACAATATAAGTAAGTAGGTTTTAAATTAAATAATTATCAATTAACCCTATTGGACCTCACTTCCCACAATGGAACTAACACACCAAACATGCTTATGCCATACTGGAAGCCTGAACCATATAATATAGAGGATTAACACTTTAAATCACATTGGAGTTTATTAATCAATTTAATTAAATCATTGTACCTTGAATTGTTATTCCATGTACCCATCACATGTCCAAACCAGTAGAGCTTGGAGCATTAGTCCAGCGTTATAACCAGTGGATCTTGGAGCATCGGTCTATCATATAAACCATACAATACATCAGTTAGGACTTGAGTATTAGTTTTTACTGACCTAAATATGAGGATCCTTAGCCAACATCCCATTCATACCATCAATCATGATTTCCAAGGTTCATTATCAGTGTACTTTTATCAAAAAAAAAAAACAAAAAGGGTGCACCTTTTCATTTATCAACATTCCCATGGATCATTAATTTAAATACATTTAACACAACCCCATGACTAATATCATTTACCATTTATTCATAACCAAAACCATTAAACATTCTTTAAAAAATTTAAGAACATGGAAATTTCCAATTTAACCATTTATTACATTTACCCTAAATCATCCCATAACCCATTTAACTTTCAAAGTAAAAAAAAACAACCCTTTATACCATTTTAACATTCTAACCACCTTTACAATCAGTTTAATCTCACAAAACCTTTAATTTATCGTTTAAAAATCCATTTCACCATTTCAAAAGAGTGGTACACCCCATGGGAGACCATAGGATCTATCTCATAATTATCAACAGATCTGAAGGGGTCTATGAAGGGTCTCATTGTGTAGCACGACAATGCAATGACATAACCACATACATAAGGAAAACATGAAGACTATGGGAAATGGACTGTAGACCACCTACCTTAGGGGCATTGATGGACACTCTCCCAACCACTTCCTGTTTTGATGTTATAATGGACAAAATCACCAAGATGAATAATCTCATGGAAATAGGGTTCATAAGATTTGGAGGAATAGGAAATAAACCACAATGATTCTCCTATAAAATTGATGGAAATAGACTCATAGACTTAACATGAGCTTTTATTAGCACTAAAAAACACTCCAAACACCTATGAATCAATGGATGTTTATCCTTTTAAGAGGGGAGAGTTTTTTGTTTAAAACCCTTACTACTATAGAATAAAATGGGGGAGAATGTAATGGCCTAGAATTTTTAAATAATATTTGTTCCCTGAGATAATGTGTGTTATATTATATGATATTGTAAACTTACAAAATAAAGAGAAACCAACAAAATTTTATCTCATTAATAATAATAATTATATTATTCAGCTATGAAACCAATTAAAATTCTAAACATTACAACTGAATAAAATATAAAAAATAGAATAGAAAAAAATGGGAAAACATGGATCTCCCCAATCTTCTAGAATCATTGTCCCCATGGATAAAACTATAGAAATGAAACAAAATATTAGTAAACAAATCAACATCTTAAGAAAAAAAAATATAAACTTAGGGGGAAATGTGGCCATTGTGACTTGACCATGATATGACCATTAGTCAAATATAACCATTGGTCAGATATGAAAATTATTAAATATGACTATTGGTCAATATTATCATTAGAAACTATACCATTGGTGGATAATTTTACTGGTATAATCAGTGTTTATAAGTAGTAATGACATTGGATAATTGATGTAGAAAATAGAAATGATGGACTCAACTAGTAGAGTCAAACCATTTGAAGCCCATTTGTCAAAACTTGGGAGGGAGGTATCATCACTGGTGTTCACCCTTGACCAAGCCCAAACTAAGCCTCAAAAAGTGAAGTTTCAATTAAATCACCTATGGGATAAGTTCATGTTATTGGAGATTATCACTCAATCAATGATAGCCGAGCCACCCCATAAAATTACAACCATCACACACCTTACCCTTAGGGCATATGCATGTGTAATAAAGGGTTATTTGTTTAGGACTTAGTTATTTAAAGTGTAAATCCATTTGTATGAGTAAAATTTTTATTCCATAAATTCCTCTTGTGAATAGTTTTTCTTAATAAAATATATATTTAATTGTGACGAATATGATAAATTTATTTTTGGTCGCAAATAAAACATAATTGTATTTTTCTAGAGAATATATACAATTTTATAATAAAATATGGTATTCTGAGTAATATTTTTTAACAAAATATTCTTATAAAACACTCTTATATAAATATAAATGATAAAATATTTTTATAATGCCATAAGAATTTTTTTATAAGTTTTAGAAATTTTACCATGCCTTAAAAACAACTATTTTTTAATAAGTAAGGTTTTTTATATTTAAAAGTTAAAATTATCATAATTTAAGAATTTTTATGGTGAAATAAACATTATATTTGAAATCATCACATAAAAATTAGGTTAGGGTTAATTTATTGTAATTTTATAAAGTACTTTATTTTTCTGTGAATAGTAAAAATTCTGTTTTGGGTTTTTGGTATTTATTATGACTTCATATTTATTTCACAATGATGTAATAATTTATTAACCATAACAAAAAACCAAAAATATTTTATTTTATTAATATAATGTATTTAAATATATTTTAATATATTTATAAACTACAAGTGACTTTCTAAAGTTTAAAATGGAAAATTTAATTTTAAAAACATAACTTAGTAAAAAATTTACTTTTTCAGGACAAAAGAAGTTTTTAAAAATGGTGTTCGGTTCTTATGGATTAAAATATAATAAATTGTGACTCTAATATCCAAAACCATGAGAAAAACATGTTTTCTACAACCTATATTTCTAAGACCTATATTTGGAAGTTATCAAACAATTCTCTCACTTTTGCTATAAATACCCACCCATTTCACCATTTACCTTAACTCCCAACCCATCCCCCACAAAAATTCTAGTGATTTTCCTTCCTAGGAGTTCCCTTAAGGAATCCTCAAGGCGCCAGGGTTCCTTCTTATGTTTTAGGAACAACTCTTCAAGGTAAAGGAAATCTCCACTTCTCTTTCCAATCAAGTTTCTTTTTTATGTGGTATTTATTACAATTTCCAAAATAATTTCATTTTGTCAACTTTATATTATCCCATTTTTGTAATTATAGTATTTCATCAATGATGGACCTTCATTATTCCTCATTTTACCCTTTTCTAAAACCATATTTTATACCCTTTATGTTGCTGAATTTACTTCTCAATTGTTTCTCTTTTACATGAGAAATTCTCTTTTTTCATTTCAATTGAAAACCCAAACATATTTTATTTTACATGGGTATTCAAATATGTATAAAAATTAATTATTGATTTTTTTATTTACATAAATTAAACCCATATTTCATTTTCATGGGTCAAAAATGAAGTAATGATCAATTCTTTAAGCACTTTTGTATGCTATGATTTTGATAAGAAACCTGCTCTTTATTATCCATGGGTTATTAATGAAATGATTTATTATGAACTATATGGATCACATTAATTAATACATATGAATGGTGTGCCCTGATAGTGTTTCAATTCATTGCGTAAAGAATTTAATCTCTAGAGATGACATGTTTTATGATACCTTGGTGATTAACCTTGACAATTTTCTCTTTTGACACCTTTGTGACAAACTGTGGTGATATGCTTAGGAATGCCCCATTTAAATGTTGTAGCCACATTTCAATGTTATTATTCATGTTCTTATTACTATATGACTCTTGTTTATGCCTTATTTTTACGACTCATGTTATTATTGATTTGTCTCAAGATCACATGTTATATGTCTCTGTTGCTTATTTCCTTACCAGGCTTAATGATCACCCATTTCCTTTTATGTATATCCTTAGGATATGATATTCAGTAAAAGTAAACTAGAGTGAACCCATAAAGGTTTCTTTCAATTGGATTTATAAGTATGTTTTAATTTTTCATGTATTATATACCTTATTTCAAAGAAAATAAACTTTAAAATATCCTCTATTTTGTCCCATGTAATGAAAAGTTATGTAATAAAAATACGGGATTCCATATTTGGTATCAAAGGGTGGTTTAGTTATTTGTGGAAATAAGGACATAAAAAGTTTAGTAATAACCCTATGTATAATTACAGATATAGGAAAACATCTTGGTATTTTGGTTTCATGAAAATACATCCCTATCTAGATACTATAATTTGACATGGATCTGGAACAGATATACCTTGGGGTAACACCCAAAAACACCACATTGATCTAGACTCAATTAGAAACTGGTGCATGAAAATAGGCCTTACTACAAATTTGTTTTGAAACTCTCAGGGAATATTTTTGGTTAATTACAAGATTTATATGAACCTTTATGAAGAATATATATAAAATTTTGAGATTAATAATATATTTAAGCATGATGTTTTAAAACTTAAACTCCCTTTAGAATTATAAAATTCTAAAAAGTAACATGTTTCTCACTAAGGTTTTCTTATTTTAGAAAAATGGTGGAAAATAAGAGGAACCACGTAAATGATGAGTACAATGGATGATGCACTGATGGAATTCTGATGGAATCTAGAATGGAAAACTTTATGAGGATGTTGAATCAACTAACTCGAGTTATGAAAAATAACTTAAATCAAGTCAAGAGACCATATTCATCATGAAGGGAACAAGTTTCCATTGAGTCCATCATGCATCAACGACCACCTTATTTTAGTGGATCTACTGACCCATTGATTTCTGAATAATGGATTAACTCTATAGAAAATTTATTTTCTGTACTCCATTGTTCAGAGATAGAGAATGTCACCCTTTCAGTATATCACTTAGAGGGAGAAGCTGATTAGTGGAAGACACTGATTATAAACACAAACCCAATATGGGATCTAGATGTTATGGAGCGGTAAGAGTTTAGGGGAATATTTTTCAAGAAATATTTTCCCTGTTTGATGTGAACAAAAAATAAATGAGTTAATAGAGCTTAAGAGTAAGGAAAATGAATCAGTGGGATGATATGAAATGAACTTTAAAAGACTTTCTTGATACACCTCTAGTTTTGTTATAGATACTAAGGGAAAAGTTAATAGATTCTTCAGTGTACAGAGACCCCATATATAGAGGGATTTAGTAAATAGAGACTATGAAATCTATGACGAGATTGTGTGGATTTCAATAAAGGTTGAATTGGAGTTTGTAGAGATATAATGTCCATATAGATTGAATAAAAAGAAGATAGAAATAGAGTCAAACTCAGGGAAGAATTTTGATCATGGAAGAGGAGGAAAGAAAGTTCAACTTCCCAAGTATAAAAAATGTAGGAAGAAGAATTCAAGGAACTTATTTCTTGGGGGTGGAAAGTGTTAAAAGTTTAGAAAATATATCCATATAGCTTGAAACTATCGTAGTGAGGTAAAGCCTCTACTTATCAACACTAATGAAAAAGGTAAGATGATTAAGGCCCATATGGATGTTCAATACTTCAAGTGTTGATGGCTTGGGAACATTTCCAATCAATGTACAAATCATAAGATAATTAAGGGAAACCACCATCAACCTCAGTATAGGCCATGGGATCATGGTTGGGAATATTATATCATGATGTATAAAGTAGAGGCTCCAAATGAGGTGGTGGAAGGTACTCTCATTGTGCTCTCAAATCTAGAAAGTAATTTTTTTGATTTTGGTTCTACACATTCCTTTATTTCATCTAGGGTTGCAAATAATATAGAATCAATTCCTGAACTTCTATTAGTATAGTTATCAATCAAGAATCCTGGAGGGTATATCCTAGCATCAATGGTGTATTGAAAGTCTAGTATTAACTTTTTGAAAGAACAATATCATTGAAAATCTTGTAGTCAATCCCATGGTGGAATTTGGCACTATATAGGGATGCACTGGATCCCAATTTTTTATTCTAAGATCAACCAAAGAAGAAAGGAATTTTCAGTAGTCTTGAATAGACAACCTACAATTATCTTCAAAGGAGAGACATCTCATCCTGATCTTTATCTAGAAGAACCTTCTATAGCCTTCTTTATAGAGATGATTGGTGAAGTGGGGGAAGAACTGACTGACTGAAAGTTATTTTTTTTATTATGAAAACCTTAAAAATCGGGGATACACATCACGGAGGACAGAAGTAATGAAGGCCAAGTGAGTCCTTCCAGATCACATTGACACATTAGAACAGAAGAGAGTTAATACTATCATAAACTATCAAAGTCTCCTCAGGCCTGCCCCAACGAGCCATCGCATCCGCTGCAAAGTTAGATTCCCTTACACTGTGATGAACCATCCTTCCCTGGTTGGTCTCCACTTTGCATCTTCTATAAATATACACCAGATCTCAAGCGATGTCACATTTTCCCTGAAGAGATCTGACCAGAACCACCGAATCATATTCTACCTCTGTCACCCGAAGTCCTCTCCTCCTGCAAAGAGTCACACCCAAGAGTAGGGCTCTAAACTCCACGCCCATAGAAGTACCAGGTCCATAATAAGCACTGAAAGCAATGTGAACTGAACCCCAACAATCCCGGAGAACACCAAGGCCCATCATGATTCCTCCCAAACATGAACCATCCACATTCAGTTTCAACCCACAAGCCGGAGGCTGCCACCTTACCCATCTCCCTCTCTGAAAGATCTGTGTACATTATCTTTTAACGAAGTTTCCCAGCATACCTGCATGCACTCCATTCTTGAAAAGGGAGGACAATTCCATGATGATAGATCTCATCCGGACCTGGAGAGCTAACAGGGATCTCCTGCCTCCCCACCGTACCTGGTTTTTTGCTTCCCAAATTGTCCAGCATATAGAAATCAGAATGATAATACTTGCTGTACGCTCCCCTGTTCTGTTACCAATAGCAGAAAACCATGTCACAAGATGTACCCATGTTTTAGGAATACTTTGACATATTTCTTGAAGAGTTACCTAGACCTCCAACAGAAAGAGATATAGGGTTATCCATTAATCTCATACCTATACCCAAGACAATATCAAAGACCCCATATAGAATAAAAAATATGGAGTTAGAGGAATTAAAGAAACAACTTCAAGATCTTTTAAAGAAGATATTTTTCCAACCAAGTGTGTCTCCTTGGGAAGAAAATATTCTCTTTATGAACAAGAATTATGGATCAATGTGGAAACACAATGATTATAGATAACTTAATAGGATCACAGTGACGAACAAATACCCTCTCTCGAGGATTGATGATTTATTTGATCAGATTCATGGGTATCAACTCTTCTCTAAGATTGACCTATGATTTGGGTATAATTAATTGAGGTTAAATAAAGAATATATTTCAAATATTTCCTTCCAAACAAGATATATGAATTATGAGTTTTTTATGACCTTCATATTGGTTAATTCTCCAGCTATATTTATGGATTTTATGAATAGTGTCTTTAAGGACTACCTTGATAAATTAATGGTAGTTTTTATTGATGATATTATGATATATTTCAAAAGTTTCATGGAGCATGATTATAGTTTTTGGGTTATTTTAAAACTCTAAGGAAGGATAATCTATTTGTAAAATTCATAAAATGTGAATTATGGTTAAAAAATTTGGATTCTTGGGGCACATTGTAACCAAAGAAGGAATCTCAGTTGACCCTGAAAGAAAAGATCTATAGAGGAGTGGCCTCATACCACAACAGTAACTGAGATTTTTTAGTTTACTTAGTCTAGTAGGATATTATAAGATGTTTATGAAAAAATTTTCATGAGTTTCTAATCCACAAACCAAGTTAACTTGAAAATGGGTTAAGTTCACCTAAAAAAAGGCGTCTGAATAATTTTCCTAGAACCAAATAAGAGATTGGTTACTACACCTGTGTTAACTCTAACCACTTTCAGAGAATAATTTTTTATTTATAGTGATGCATATCTCAAATGGATTGGGTGTGTCCTCATGAAAAATGAAAAGGTGATTGCTTATGCATCTCAACAATTAAATACTCATCATAAGAATTATCCTATGCATGACATGGAGTTAGCTACAGCAATTTTTGCTCTGAAGATATGTCGGAACGATATTTATGGGGATAAATGTGATAAATACATAGACCACCAAATTTTTAAGTATATATTCATTCAAAATGAATTGAGCATGAGAAAAAGGAGATGGTTGGAACATTTTAAATATTATGATTGTTCAATTCATTATCACCCTAGAAGAGAAAAAAAAGTCACCGATGAATTAAGTAGGAAAGACTCTGTTGGGATGGAAATGATGAAGATTCATTGATATAAATTGATCAAGGACCTAGTGAAGTTGGGCATAGTAATCGTAAGGGAAGGGACACCATTAACCCTATCCCAAATAATTTTTCAACCATTATTACTAGATAAGACCAGGAGTGCTAAAAGAGAAGATCTTATGATAAAAAATAAGATAGATGCTGTGAAGAATGATAAGTTTTTCGAGTGCAATATTGATAAATAAGGTTTAATAAAATTTTGTACAAGGATATGTGTCCTATCTATTCTGGATATAAAGAAGGATATGATGGATGAAGCTCACATCTTTACATTTTCTATACATACTAGAAGAACTAAAATATATAGGGACCTTCTTGATCATTATTGGTGGGATAATATGAGAAGAGGGATTTCTGACTACACTGAAAGGTGATTGGTGTGTTAGCAAGTGAAGGCAAAGTAAAAACTTCCTAAAGGGGTATTGAAACCACTACCCATACTAACATGGAAGTGGGAAAATATCAC
The DNA here is from genome assembly GCA_963277665.1 of Viscum album. NCBI lineage: Eukaryota > Viridiplantae > Streptophyta > Magnoliopsida > Santalales > Viscaceae > Viscum > Viscum album. The sequence continues at coordinate 909,670,733 of OY728162.1, read as the reverse complement.
CATGTACTTTTTTATTGGTCTCCCATGAACATAAAAAAGAAACAATATGATATGGGTTATAGTGGATCAAATCATGAAGAATTCACATTTTATCTCTATTTGGGAATATTTCTCTCATGAAAAACTCTTCAAGATATATGTAAAATAAGCGGTGAGGATGCAAGGGGTTCCACTTACTGTTTCTGATCGTGATCCAAGGTGCCCATATAAATTTTGGAAAATTATTCAACATGCTCTGAATACTAAATTGAATTTTTGTACGACTTATCACCCCCAAAATGATGTCCAATATAAAAGGACTATTTAGAAACTTAAAGACATTCTAGAAATATGATCAATGGAATTTAAATGTGGATGGGATCAACACATACCATTAGTTGAGTTATCCGACCACAACATCCTTCACTCGAGTATTCAAATGAAACCATATGAAGCTATATATGGGAAGCGATGTATAACTCTCACTTGTTGGGATGAAGTTTTTTCCTTCATATATAACTATGGAAAAGAGTCATGAAATTTGCAAGGAAATAGAAGATTAACCCTAGCTATATTGTCCCCTTTGAAATCCTTTATCACATAAGAGTAGAGACCTATCATCCAAAACTTACACAAAATATAGCTCAAGTTCATGATGTATTCCATGTAACTCTCTTGAGGAAGTAAATACCTGAACCCTCACATGTAATAAATCTGGAGGTGGTATAACTGGAACATGACCTCTATTATGAGGAGCAACTAGTGGAGATATTGGACTGTAAAGACAAAGTTCTATACAACAAGACTAACCACCTTTTCAAAGTGTTTTGGAGGAACCATAAATATGAAGAAGTGATGTGGGAACCAGAGAAGAAAATAAGGAAAAAATACCCTCAAATTTTCTCAAATGAGATAATGAGTTGAAATTTTGGGGGTGAAATTTCTTAAGGGGAATGAATGTAATTACCCAAACTTTTTAAATAATATTTGTTCCCTAAGAAAATTAGTGTTATATTATATAATATTATGCACATATAAAATAAATATAAACCAATTTTTTTTTATCTCATTAATAATCATCATTACAATATTCATTTATAAAACCAATTAAACTGAAAAACATTACAACTAGTCAAAAAATATTAAATAGAATATCTAAAATGGGAAAATATGGATCACCCCAATCTGCTAAAATAATAACCCCCATAGACAAAAATATAGAAATGAAAAAAAATATTAGTAAACCAATTCACATTTTAATAAATGAAAATATAACCTTAGTGGTAAATTGTAGTGATTTTTGATTAAAATAATGAAGTGGTATTTATAGGGTATAAAGGGAAATGTGACCATTAGGGTTCGATTGTGATATGACCATTGTTCAAATATAACCATTGGTCAATATGACCATTGGAAACTATACCCTTGGTTGATAATTTTACCATTATAATTAGTGTTTATAATTAGTAACGATAGAGGATAATTGATGCAGAAAAAAGAAGCAATGGTATCAACCAGTTGAGTCATACCGTTTTAAGCCCATTTGTTAGAACTTTGGTGGGAGGTATCGTCACTGGGGTTCACTCTTGACCAAGACCAATCTAAGATTCAACAAGTGTAGCTGGAATGAAATCACCTACAGAAGAAGTTCAAGTTAGTGGAGATTATCACTTAGTCGATGTTAGCCGATCCACCCCGCGATACTACCACCATTGCACACCTTACCCTTCGGTCATATGTAGGCGTAATAAGGGGTTACCTGTACCGACCTTAGTTACTTAAAGTGTTAATTTATTTTTATAAATAAGATGTTTATTCTATAAATTCCTCTTAAGAATATTTTTCTTAATAAATTATACGTTTAATTGAGATGAAGTTTATAAATTGATTTTTGGTCACAAACAACACATAATTGTATTTTTCTAGAAAATATACACACTTTTATAATAAATTTGGATATTATGAATAATATTTGTTTTAATCAAATATTATTTTAAAATAATATTATCTAAATATAAATGATAATATAATTTTATAATGTCATAAGAATTTTTTTATAAGTTTCATAAATTTAATTGTGCCTTAAAAGTTGTTATTTTTCAATAAATAATGATTTTTATATTAAAAATTTAAATTTATCATACTTAGAGAGAATTATTACAAATAAATAAACATTATATTTTAAATTAGCACATGTAAATTATGTTAGGGTGAATTTATGATAATTTTATAAAATAATTTATTATTCCATGAATAGTAAAAATATAGTTTTGAGTTTTCAATATGTATTATATCTTAATAAAATATATCATAATAATGTAATAACTAATTCAATATAATACATGAATAAAAATATGTTAATTTATTAATATAAATTATTTTATTACATTTTAATAAATTTCCAAACCTATAAGTGACTTTCCAATGTTTAAAATAGATAATTAGTTTTAAAAACATTACATTGTGGAAAGTTTACTTTTCCATGCCAAAATAAGTATCCAAAAATGGAGTTCTATTCTGGTGGATTAAAATATAGGAAAATGTGACTCAAATGTTTAAACCCATGAGAAAAAACCATGGGTAATTCAATGGTTTTTGATTTTCCACAACCTAGATTTCCAAGACCTATATTTGGAAATTATTAAAAAATTAATCCACATTTTCTATAAATACCCACCCATTTCACCATTTTCCTTCACTCCCAACCCATCCTTTACAATTTTATGGAATTATTTCCTCCCAAGGATCCCCCCATGGTGTTCTAAATCCCATAAGGTTACATCCTCATGTTTTAGGAACAACTCTTCAAGATAAGGGAAATCTCCACTTCTCTTTCCATTCAAGATTCCTTTTTTATGTGGGATGTATTATAATTTCAAAACTATATTCTTTTTGTACCCTTTATATTATCCCATTATTATAATTATAGTCTTTAATCAATGGGGGACCTTAATTCTCCCTAATTTTACCCTTTTATAAAATCATGTTTTATAGCCGTCATACTACTGAATTTACTTCTCAAATTTCTTTCTTTTATAAGAGAAATTATTTTTTCCATTTTAATTTAATACCAAAACCAATTTTATTTTCATTTGGTATTTAACTAGATGAAAACATTACTTATTTATTTGGGGATTTACATACATTAAAATCACATTTCCTTTTCATGGGTTAAAAATGAATTAAGGATCATGTCTTTAAGAAGTTTTGTACACCATTAATTTGTAAATAAACCAATTCTTTATTCTCCTTGGGTTATTAATGAAATGATTTTTTATGATATATGTGGATCAGATTAATTAATACATATGAATGGTGCACCTTGACAGTGCTCCAATTCATTGGGTAATGAATTTAATCTCTAGATATGATATGTTTTATGATTCCTTAGTGAATAACCATGGTAATTTTCTTTTATGACACCTTGGTGATAAACCGTGGTGATATGATTAAGAATGTATCATTTAAATGTTGGATCCATGTTTTCTTGTTATGATTCATTTTATTATTACTATATTCTTAATTTTCATGCCTTATTATTATGCCTCATAATCTTATTGATATGTTTCAAGATCACATGCTATATGTCTCTCTTGCTTATTCCCTTATTGGGCTTCATGCTCACCCCTTCCTTTGATGTATATCCTTAAGATATGAGATGCATTAAAATTAACATAAAGTGAACCCATGAATACATATTTCAAGTGGATTTAGAAGGATTTTTTAATTTTTTCAGGTATTATATATCTTATTTCTTAGAAACTAAACTTTAAAAGATCCTCTGTTTTGTTCCATGTAATGAAAAGTTATGTAATAAAAAGATAGGATGACGTAGAGAAATTGGGTGAAAATCACATAAGTACTAGGAGGTAAAAACTATAATTTCTTTACTTTTAATGAGTTGTGTGGTTTGTCGGCATGGTTTTCTAAACCGTGTGCCAACTGTGCGGCCTCCTCTACCGCTTTAAAAAGTGGGTAGTATGGTTTATTTGGGGACCTGAATGGTTTGATAAACCATATAAAAGCTATTTGGTTTTCTATATCCAAGGTCACATGGTTTCCACGCCCCCATACATAGTTTACAAACTGTGCTTCCCCCTTTTATAGGGCACATGGTTATGGGGAATTATTTGTACTAACCATGCTCCAATCATTCTCTATGCACTGTATGGGAGATTATTCCACCATTTTATGTCCTTAACCCTTTAGAAACCCTTTATACCTTCTCTAATTTAGAGAGGAATTATATAGACCATTTATAAGAGAGTTTAACAAAAATTTAAATAAAAAATACCTTATCAAGGATTGTAATCTTGAAACGTCACCACCTTATAATAGCGCATCCTCAAGATGCACTCTCCAACATCTCTAAACCTCAAAGGAAAAAGGATCAGGCCACTAAGCTTGTATATCAGCTTCTCTTTCCTAGGACTCCTCTTGAACATGAATATTCTTACACAATAATCAAACTAATGACACCGTGTTACTCCACAAAACTTTCTCCCTATGATCCACAATATTAATTAGATACTCCTTAAAGGATGCATCAACCTCAAGCTCTACATCAGCAACATAAATCACTTGAGAAGGTTCAGGATGATGCTGTTGAAGACATGAAAACATGAAAAACATCATGCATAACACTAAACCATTATGGAATATCCAATAAATATACTACTGGTCCGATCCTCTCCATAACCCCAAACAAAGTAACATATTTAGGTGCCAACTTTCCCTATGTACAAATCTAATGGTGACCCAATCTATGTGACACTCAAAGGAACAAATGGTCACCCACTATAAACTCAAGTGGTAAATGAAATTGATCTTATTATTAATTATATCTACTTTGGGATGTAACCATATGATATTGGATCAAATGAACATGCTCAGAAATATTCTGCATGAGACTCAGCCCCAACAACTCTAATTCTCCTACTTCCATCCAACACAACAGTGATATGCATGGACTACTATAGAGAACCTCATATGGCTCAATATAAATAGTACCATAATAACTATTGTTAAATGTGAACTTAACAAGTGATAAGTGTTTTTTCAAAGTTCCACAAAAATCTAGGATACATGCTCTCCGTATTTATTTTAACACCTTTATAGTACATTCTGGTCACCAGTCCGTCCATGGGTGAAAAGCTATGATAAAAAAACATGAGTACCAAGAACTTTCTAAAAAACTTTTTGGAATCATGATGTAAAATGAGGGTCCCTATCTAAAACAATGCTCTAGGGAACCCCATGCAAACACACAATCTCCCGAACATATAAGTCACCCAACCGTTTGACGGTGAAGGTTTCTCAATATGAATGAAATGAGCTACATTTTTCAACAAATACACAATGAACCATATCATTTCACTTTCCCATGGAGTCCTTAGAAATAAATTAATAAAATAAATCATAACATCGTCCCACTTCCATTTTATAATGGTTAATTACTACATTAGACTAGTTGGTCCTTGATGATCAACCTTCACTTGCTAATAGGTGTAGTATCATACCATGAAACCAATGATCTCTTTCTTCATTCCTGGAACCCAATACTGTCTATGAAGGTCATGGTTCCTTTTGGTCATCCTAGGGTGAATTTACCACTTTAAGGCATGGAACTCACATATCAGCTCCTCCTGAATCATATATGAACAAAAACATGGTCACAAACATGTATAATGTCATCATCATCGATAGTCTAATTAAGATGTATCTCCCCACCATCAAAGATGTCAATTAATTCTTGACACTCCAAATCCTCATATTGTCTCATCTTGGTAAAAATCATAAGATATGTTTCTATTGATAAAGATATAAATGGATATATATTACTTCTCCTTCATAACACTTATATGAATCTCAATGAAAGAATACATCATTTTACAGTCAGAACTAGACTCATGAACTATTTAGGTTTGTGTCTTTTAGATCAATGAATCATAATCACTTTTTCTTTTCCTAGTGTATAATATTGTTCAAAATCAAAGGACTACATATAGTGAACCCATCTTTGATACCGAATATTTAAATCAAATTAGGAAAAGCTGAATTTGAGGCTCTTATGATCAGAAAAAACAATAAACTTTTCACCTAGAAGATAATGCCACCGACACTTTAGGGAAGAAACCATTGTGGGAAACTTGAGATCATGCATAGGATAGTTCCATTCATGAGGACTCAACAACCATGATCTATACACCACAAATCTATCTTCTTGCATCAATATTTCCCCAAGTATTATCCCAGATGCATCACAAAACAAAATATACTCTTTACTCAGTTCAAGTATGATCAGAATTGGTATTATTTTAAAATTCCTTTTTAGTACCTGGAAGGCATTCTCACACACTTCAGACTATTCAAAATTCAAACCCTTATTGGTCAGGCCTGAGAACAGTTCTTCCAAGCGGGAAAATTCTTTGATGAATCTTTGGTAATAAACTACCAAACCAAAAAATATTCAGATATCAAAAACATTTCTAGGATAATACTAAGAAAAAACTGGTTTAACCTTCTCTGGGTCCATTGACACACCTTATTTTGAGATGATATGACCCAAAAAGTGTGCCTTATCAATACATAAATAATACTTAGATACCTTGGTGTATAGACTATACTCTCTCAGTGTAGTCAAGATGATGTAAAGATGTTTGACATGATCATCATGAGTCTAGGATTACACTAAGATTTCATAAATAGAAAAAAACAACAAATTGATCTAAATATGGGTGAAATATCCATTTCATCAAATCTAGATTCATAAAATCCTTAAACACATATAGATCATTCTTTAGTCTAAACAACATTAAAAAAACTTATAAAAACCATGTCTACTTCTGAAATAATTAGATTGTATATCAGAGGGTCTTACCCTTAACTGGTGATACCTTGATCTTAAATCGATCTTAGAGAACACACATCCACTCTTCAACTGGTCAAAAATGTCATGGATGCATAGAATAAGATATTATATATTAATAATCATCTGATTCAACTTTTGATAATTGAAAAAAAGTGTAAATTTCTATAAACCTTATTATAAAATAAAACTATAGATCCCCAAGGTGATGTACTTGGGTGGATAAACCATTTATTCTTCAACTAATCCAATATAGGCTTTATCTATTGATGCTATGATTATGCCATTTTATAAGGAAGAATAGAAATTGGATTTGCTCCTAACATTAACTCAATTGTAAACTCAACCTCTCTGTTGGGTAGAAGCCTTGAGAACTCCTCATAAAAAAAATCCTGGAACTGATCCACTATAGGAGGGAATATTCCATGTTCCACTCCTCCATCATCAAGAATAAAAATTTCAACTTAGGCTATGATCTCACACAAATTTAGTTGGACTGGCCCTACTCATCCTGCCTGGATATTCCATTCTCTACGATGAATATAAAAATCTCCATTAGGTAACATGAAACTCACTCTCCTATGGTAAAAATTAATGTATTACTGGTATTCAACCTACTAGTCCATTACCAATATCAGATAGAAACCTAACATTTCAAGAATTAACAATTCCCAAAGATGATTGTACCCACCTTCCTTGAGGACACTCTCCTTAAATTGTTAGATACCCTCTTATCATACCCCTAAGGGTGTGTCGATCGATATAAACCCAAACATATATTCCATCTCTATATCCAAACCATTCAAAAACCAGATATATATAAAAGGGTGATAATCCCCAATATCAAACAAATCATTTTCAAGTGTAGAAGCTATAAGAATCATACCTTGTACTATCTATGGTCTAGCCTAAATGCCATTCAGAGTGAGATGAAATGCATGCACCTTTATTATTCCACAACCCTGGATTCCTATCCAAGTACTATGAACTACACTTCCCTACTGATACAAACAATCCTATCCTAAATTACATTACCCCCCACCCCAACCAGTGTGACTAGTATATCTTCAATAGCCAGACTGATATGGGGTAGAAGATCCCCTTCTAGTGATTTTTATCAACCTAGGTCCTCCATACCAATATATCTATCAATATTTCCTACAGAACCTCTATGTACAACCCATACCTCTATAATATTTTCACTCCACTGGTGGCCGAAGACACTAACTATGTATGTGACTTGGTTTTTTCACTGATAAGAGAAAACTCAATCATTTACCTAGGAGACTGATCATATCCCATGAATACTCTTCCCACCATCACCCTAGTTAAAGTTCTCATAAGAGCACTTCCTACTATCCAAGGATGTAATACATAATCACCCTGCTAGAACTATGAATCCACCACCACAATCCTCTTTTAGGTTGCCCTTAGAAATGACCATTTGATTCACAACCTTTGCAAAAATTTTAAATGAAAGATATTTATATAGGACTTGATATTACATCTGATACCATCTTGAAAATGTTTATAAGTAGAAGAATCATCTCCCATTATCATTAGAGAAAATAAAAATATATCTATAAAGAATTCATCATAATTCATCATTGATAGAGTCCCCTGAGTGAACCACATAATCTCTGCATATCACTCTTGTCTCAGGGTTTCTAGGTAAAAGTACTATAAGAACTTCTCTTTGAAGTCCTTCCATACCATAGCCTATGACTACTCATCCTGAGCCTGAATATCCCTCCAACATTTTACTATTTCTTATAACATATAAGCATCCAAATCGACCCACTTATTTGGAGTAGGCTCTATGTGGTCCAAAATTCTATCGATATACTCAATACAAAACTCAGGTGCCTCAAGTACACCTTCTATGGAAAATTTCAGAGGATAATGCAGATAAAATTACCTAGTCAAATAAAAAATAATCGACAATCCCCATATCGGGTATCTCTTCATAAACTCTATAAAATGAGTGTTTTTTTCCCAAAACTTATCTTCTATGTCACAAACCGGATCTGGTCACCACCAATACCAGCACCAAACCCAGCCCGTGACAAGGCCCGAAGGGCGTTCCCTATCCCCACGGTCTGGCACAACTGCCCGGGTATCAAAAAAATATGGTTTGGGAACGATTTACCCGAGTATGAAAGCATAAAACATAAATGACAATCAATAATAAGAATATGAAATTTTCATACTAAACAATTCTTAACAAAACTAAATCTGAATACATTTGTTTAAATACACTAAAAGGGGTCTAAATACAAATAATGAAAACAGCAAGACATCCCCAAGGACTCCACACAACAAGGGGGTTATCACCCGTAAGCCGTATCCACAACTCCGCCCCAGCGATGGGGACTAACACCCTGAACCGCCATCACCCTTGGCCTTTACTTTACCTGAGTCAAACATAACCAAGTATACTTACACCCAAGGGGTTTAAGTATGGTGTGAGCCTAATCCCAATAGGATACCACACAATGATTCCAAAAAGAATGAAATACAATGTGAAAAGGCAGACAGTTTTAATACGCAAAGAAAATCAGTGATAAAATCCAAGAAATGAAACTTTCAATTGATAACAGTTTTCAAGCTAACAATTTCAGAATGTTCACAAATTTAAAAAGAAATTTTAGATACTATAAAGTACTAAAAAAAACACCCCAATACAAGGGTAAATACCAAAAATCCAATGAGCACCAAAACTGTGAACACCCCTAGCCAACTAGATAGTCTAGGGCCCTATGTACCTCGTACCTCGGTGTAAAGTATCCAAGTCACAATCCTTTCCCATGCACGAGCCACTAGTAGGGAACATACTCATAAACTATTGGTACCCAAATATCATCCAAATAGTTTAGTTAGAGTTGTCGTTATCCATTTTCTCTGTGAAACAGGGACATAACCAATCCGGTTCACTAGTCGTACTAGTACGTATCCACCCACCTAAGTACCCGGGATTCCCCTTTTTGTGATAAAACAATTTCAGCAAACAAAACAAATCCTTTTTCATATAAAACAACAACAATGGTCACAAACAAACAATAAAGTAGCTATACACACTTTATACCATTTAAAACACACAACAAAACATTTTTATTTTCAATAAAACAACCTCTCAAAATATCCCATTATTTTGCACCCAAATCTATTTGAAATATCCACTTTGCACACTATGTGCACAATTTTAAGTCACCAAAACAAAATGGAAGTTCAATAACCTTTAATGAAACCAAAAATTCAGTTTTGGGGTAGCCCAATGTGAACCAAGAAGTTATATCCTTTAAAAACCCCCATTTTCACACAAACATGGCACTTAAAGCCCATTTGCTTCCCAAACACCATTTAAACAAACTTTCTCAACAACAAAAAAATAATAAACATTCAAAAAATGATTTTTATTCCTAATACAGTTCAATAAAATCCACTAAGTAATTATTGGTCAGCCCCAAATGAACCAATAAAAGATTTGTATGAAAAACCACCCAATTTCACCAAAAATTGGAACTTAAAATTCATTTTCTTTATAAATGCAACTAAAACCAATTTTTTCAGAAACATTAAAATGAAATAAACATGAAAATACCATGAACACAGCAATATAAGTCACAAAAATTTCATGCACAATGGAATCACCTACCAAATTGAGGAAAACCCTTGAATCACCGTGCGAAAATTAATTCGCACCACCACCGCACTAATAAGGACCTAGAACAAACCTAAAACCACAATAATTTGAAAAGAAAACCCAATGTTAAAACTTTGGTTCGAAAACCTACCCCCTGTTCATTTGGGACTTCATGGAATAGGGAATAAACCCTAATAAAAACAAATGAAACCCTAAGCAATTTGAAAGAGGAAAGAAATGGACTCACTTACTTGAAGTATCCTGACATAATCACTCCAAAACAATAGTATCTGAAATTGAAAAAAATTCAAAATTCAGGGGTTGTTCGAAAAAGATTTAGGAGGTCATTTAGGAACTAGAATGGAGGGAAAAGAGTAAGAATTTAGAGAGTTAAGAAAGGGATTAAGTTACCTCTTCAATTATGGATGATTTGAGACACCCTATGAAGTTCTGCCCTAATTCGAGGTTTCAAAGAGCTCCAAGAAAGGGGGGAACGGAAATGGGAGCGCGAATGGGATTCTTACGGTCTAAAGGGAGGTGGAATCACCGAAAAATTCATTATAATAAATATTATATTAAAAAATTAAAGAAAAAATTTAAAACTGGAAAATGGGCTTTCGGGTTGGCCCAATTCTTTAATAAAAACCCAAATAACCCATTGTTATGGATTCCTAAGGGGTCCAAAATGCATTGTTGGTGTTAAATGATTAGTGGAGGATATTTTGGAAGTGTAATGGGTGAAACATATTTAAAAAATAAATAGTTATAAAATAATCAAAATCGGTTTTTAAATATGGAAATGGGCTCTTGATTTGGCGCAAATCATGAAAACTCACCCTTTCCTCCAGAAATGAATGGGAAACCCCTAAAACAAAGAATTAATGGAAATTAAATGAAATTTAACTTTAAAATAAGTTATTTATGTGACAATTATTCCCACCATGAAAGACATTACACCCCAAAAAGTCGACATGAATCTTGATTTGAAAACAGGTATGGGTACTCTTCCTCGACCCAAAACTTCCGCTCCCATGTCTCATGAGTATCACTACCATGCTGCCAATGAACTTGGACCAAAAGAATAGACTTCTCTCGAAGAACCTTGTCTTGGGAGTCCACTATTTTCACCGTCCACTCTATAATAGAAAAGTTAGGATATTTCTCCAGTTCTTCCCAACTTAGCACATGGGACGGATCCGGGTTGTACTTCTTCAACTGGGAGACATGGAAGACGTCGTGGATGGACGTCAACTGAGAATGTAAGGACAACCTGTATGCCACTTTTCCAATACGCTCGGTGATCTCAAATGGCCTGACATACCACGGCGTCAGCTTCCCTTGCTTCCCCAATCGACAATGGCCCAAACGAGGGGCCACTTTCAAGAATACCCTATCACCCACAGAAAACTCTAGGTCTCAACGCCTCCGTTCAGCATATGATTTATGACAACTCTGAGCTATGAATAAACGTTTCCTGATTAATTTTACCTTTTTAGATGTCTCCTGCACCAGACTCAGCCCCAATAGTGACGTCTCACCTACCTCATCCAAACACAGGGGGGACAGACAAGGCTGACCATAGAGCGCCTCAAAAGGAGCCATTCAAATCGAGTATTGATAACTGTTATTATATGAAAACTCAACCAATCCCAAATGGGTATCCCAGAAACCTATAAATTCTAGGACACATTCACGGAGCATGTCCTCCAAAATCTGATTCGCCCGCTTTGTCTGAACATCCGTCTGGGGATGTTATGTTGTGCTCATCTTAATCTGGGACCCCAATGCCTTCTGAAATCCTTCCCAAAATTGATAAGTGAAGCAGGGGTCTCTATCTGAGACAAATTCTGATGGTACACTGTAAAACCTCAAGCTTCCACGGCACGTTTCCCTTCGAATAATGTGATAGCGTGTGTTGTACGCAACCTCGAGTTCTAACATACACCACAACTAATTAAACTAGCCGTTGTGAATAGTAATACCTACTTTTTGAAATCATATATAGTTTATATTTCAAAATGGACTTCATTTTTGGATTCGGAATATTGAAATTATCCTAGGGTGAAATTTTGGTACTTTTCGGATAACTTTTATATTTTGATGAATAATGAAAATTACTAAATTTTAATTAAAATCAACTTTTTTAATCAAAATAATTAATATTGATAAATTATGAATTTGAGTGGTTTTAAAGTATATTTAGAATATATTTTTACCATTTAATTTAATGTTTGTCATTGGACATAATTTCACAATTAAACCAGACATAAACAAGTGTCAATCTTTTGATAGTTATTATCTCTTAAAAACACGCTTTTTATTTTAACAACGGGAATTAATTTTAAATTAATTTCTGCCACTTCTGTTCTTTGAATTTGGAAAAATGGATTACATATTTGGAATCAGGATTTCCAAATTATGTAAATAGGTAACTTTTATTTTTACACATTTTGAATAATTACTGCGGTAAATATTTTATTTACCATGGTTAAAGGGTAAATCCGGTAAATAAGGGTTAAAAAATAATATTATAATAATACAAAATTACCCTAAAACGTGTCCTAACCTTATTGGTGGACACATACCCGACCATGGGCATCCTTGGGTCTATTTGGGGACCCCTTAGAGCCACTTGTATGTGGTAGGGACACATTATATTAATAAAGTCAAAATAAAAATAAAAATGGCATAAGCTTACATCTTTTAGAAGAACAATTTTTACATAGGGTTATACATGTTGTATTTTCGATTATAAATATTAATTAGAAAGCTAAAAAGATTTCCTACATAATTATATTTTATTTATAATTTTTAGACATCAAATAATTTAAATTATTAATGACACAATAATGATGCAATGTTTACCTCATTAATAAATCATTTAAATAAATAAGATTATAATGATTAAAATATTATCTAAAACCTGTCCAATTCTTATTGGTTGATGTTATTTAGAAAATGAGTCATCTTATCTTCGACCTCAATGATTTTTGGACCATTATAAACCGAATATAATTATATTATAAAGTAATACTTTCACTCTTTCCTAAAGAGCCCCTCCTCTCCCTTATAAAAGGAGACCACTTCTACTCATTCCTCACACCTCTCAAGCCACTTGGCTCGGCCAAACTTTGCCCAAATACTCTCCCAACTTCCCTCACTACAACCTAGAGGCCTTAGTTTGATCATAAATCCAACCTAAGGAGCCCTTTTGATCAAATCAAAAGGAAGAACCCGAAGAAGAGGTAATGTTTTCACCACCCCTTTTCAAGTTCCTTTCTTCTTCCACTTCTTCTTTCTTTGTTCTTACCATTCTAAAATAATAACTCCAGTATCTCACATATACTGTAATGTTATTATAAATATGGTACAACCATATTCAATATTCTATCCACCCTTTGAATAACATGTCACCATACGTGCGTACGTACGGCTTACCGTCTCCACGTCGTGGTGTAATTGTTATTCAATATATTATTATTTGGATGGGTATAATAATGATGTGAAACACATGTAAATAATAAATATAACATGTTAATTATTCTTTATATATGATATAACATCCATTTATATATTATTTTAATATCAAAAGAATGATATTGTCGCTCGTGCGTACGTACGGACTACCGTCTCCACAAACGCGATAAGATTCATTCTCCATCGTATCCATTCAAGTATAATTATCATTTTATGATTTAAAAATGATGTTTAAGGACTTGATATCATTCTGGATATGAATAATATACAACATATCCATTACAAACATGTCTTACGTAACCAAACATTTAAGAAGAACGAATCGATTATCACCCGAAATGACGATAATACTAAGATATTATTATCAAATCAATATTAAAAGATCATATATGATATCATATTAATGTATATGATTCTTTTATAATTTAATAACAATTATTTCACCATTATACAGGAGGTTAACCTACCCCAACCAAGGAAAAGTACAAGGTAAGGGTTTATTTCGCAATCTCTTCATTATCCGAGGTTGTTTATACATAATTATCTACTGGGACCTCGTTATCATCCACGTCCATGTTTCTTCAAAATGTATTTCAAAACATTTTTAATATTTAAAAGAATATGGGTTAAAGTCATTTATACCCTTGTTTGACTTTTTATAAGAGGTTTATAAGGGAATCTTTCCGTCGTTTTCCAAACAAGGTGCTTTTTAACCTTTTCAACAGAATTAAGATAAGAATGTTTTTAACTTATACGGCGGGTGCGGTTATTTTCCGCCGTTATAAAATCGTCAAAGCTTCCCTTACAAGATTATAAGAATATATTCAAAGAAAATGTTTTATTTTATAAATATATGTCTCTTAAATGATTTCAAAATAGAAAAAGATATTTCTCTAAAAAGAGTTTTGATTTCATCTATGTCAACATCCTTTGATGGATTTTACGCTTATTTGAAGTTGATTTATTATGATACAAAACTTCTATATTGTATTGAAGGTTTTGTGATGTGTTTGACTGTGGATGTGTTATTTTTATACCATTCATAGTTTATGGATGAAGTATTTACATTTCGTATGCTAGTTTTAATACGAATGTTTATGTTATGTTTACACCTTTTCATATGGGAATGCATTGGACTTAATATGTGACGGGTGGAGCCCGCTATAGCTCCTCGATGCATCGGTAGGTCTCATGAGACAAACTAGTGTCTTGGCACAAGGCCTTGGAAAAATCTTATTTGTAGTCTTGGCATGAGGCCTTGGCTATGTGGTTATGATAGTCTGGCATTATGCATTCCATCATTATGAAAGTGGTTATTAATATTGCATGTGATTATTCGATTAGTAGAATATCCATGTGAATAAGTAAATGGCATTATTTCATTTTATTTATGCCATACTATGTTGAAGTTAAAGTTTAAAAGGCTTTTGTTTTAGTTATATATTGCCTTAAATGTTTATTCTTATTTATGAAAGTTTCCACTATATTGTTATCCTTACTGGGCATTTGAGCTCACCCCTTTTTTATGTTTTATTTTCCCAGGATGTGAAGAAGTAAATTATGAATGACTTGCAGGGATATTATGAGGGGTTAATAGTATGGACTATGGAGACAATATGTTGTTGTAGTAGTTTTTTTTATTTTGATTATGTAATGTAAAACTTATGAATATATCTAGTGTTTCCAAGGCTACTAAACCAATCGGTCTTTCGAGATTTGATCTTTCTTGTGATCATGCCAATGTTATGTAATTAATGCACCGACTCTGGGTAACTGGGGTCAGGGCATTACAGTTGGTATCAGAGGAAGTTTAGTACAAACCTTGGAAGCTAGATTTAGATAAACTCTGATTAGAGCACGTAGACCTAAGATGAACTTTGAGGATTAGTATAGAAGAACCTCCAAGAATTTTGGTATTGTAGAGATTTTGTGAGTTTTCCGAGCAATACATCCCTGTCTGGATACGAGCAGGTAGAGGCGGCTCTGGCACAGATGTACCTAGGGGTAAAACCCAAAAACACCGCTTTGAGCTAGACTCGAACGGGAACTGGTGCACGACAATGGGCCTTGCTGCACTCTTGGTTATGACACTCCCGGGGGATATGCTTAGGATAACTCTCATTTTCTTTACAAATCATTTTGAAGGGATTATGAGTATATAATTTCTCAAAGAAAACATTCTTATGATTATGGATTATATCCATAAATAGTTCAATTTATGTTGAGTGTTTTATAAGTATGGGATTATGTATTTTGATTCATAAACTGATCTAGTTTATGCCATTGTTTAGAAATGGCGCCTAGTGGAAGAAATGGAAACCGTATTAATGCACACACTCCATGTAGGGATTGCCCTCCTGCTCAAGATAATTATAGTGGGGCTGGTGATGCAACTGGTGCCGATCAGCTAATCACCATACTGGGACAACTTACTCAGGTTATGAATAATAACCTTACCCGTATGGAGCACCCTGATCCACATCGTGGAGGATCAATGTTAGATCGATTCATGAGGCAACAACCACCAACGTTCAATAGGAGTACAAATCCCTTAGTAGCTGAGCAATGGATAAATTCCCTAGAGAAAATATTTCAGGCTTTGGGGAGCAGTGAAAGGGAAAAAGTTATCATGGCAGTTTACCGCCTCACTGGAGATGATGATCAATGGTGGTCATTGATTCAAAACATGAAGGAAGATGATGAAGTATCAAATATGTAATGGAGGGAGTTCAAAGATCTGTTTTTAGAAAAATACTTTCCTCGCGACCATCGAGCAGATATGGAAAGGCAATTTCTAAGTCTGAGACAGAAGGAGGATGAGAATGTCACAAAGTATGAGGCTAACTTTACAAGGTTAGCAAGGTACCCTGGTGATTATATACGTAACCAAAGAAGTAAGATTGATCATTTCTTTGTTGGGTTAAAACCATTTCTCCATCGAGCGTTAGTCTCACAATCCTTTTCATCGTACGAAGACATTGTCTCATGTGCTTTCAGGACCGAAAAGGAATTCTCTAAGTCTTATGAATTTAAAGCAAAGCAAGAGAAGAAGAGACCTGCTGATCAATCTGGGAATGGAAATAAGGGGAAGAAGTGAAAGGTTGAATATGCATCCTGTGGTAAATGCGGGAAGAAACACCCTGGTACTTGCTTGAAGGGAATGGGAGTCTGTTACAAGTGTGGTGAAAAAGGCCACCAAGCTCGTGATTGCAAGGGGAAGAAGGAAGATACCAACGTTCAGTGCTACAATTGCAGGGAGATGGGGTATTATGCAAATGAATGTCCTAAGCGTCAGGAGAACTTACCTCAGAAAAGGCCAAGGGATCAAGGCCAGGATTATTCTATCACTACTGCTGAGGTAGAAGCTCCGAAAGACGTGGTGGCAGGTAATTTAATGGTTTCCTCAAGTTTAGCAAATGCATTATTTGATTCTGGATCATCGCATTGTTTCATATCTTCCCAGTTTGCTAAGAAAATTAGATATTTCCAATTTGATTTAATAAGGGAGTTGTCAGTTAAAACTCCCAAGGGAAGTATCATTGCAACAAAGTTTTGTGAATCAGTCCCCATTAGAGCACATAAATTTTCTTTATCTGCTGATCTCATCGTCATACCTATGATTGAGTTTGATATAATCCTCGGTATGGACTGGCTTTCGGACTATGATGCGAAGATTTATTGTAAGAAGAAAGAGGTTACGATTCTTGATGATAATGATAAGGAACACCTTATTTTTAGAGCAGAATCGTCACCACCTAATTCTTATTTAGATCCACCCCCAGTAGCTCAACTTAATTCAATTATTGGGGAGGAAGAGAATGAAATAACTGTCGGTGAAGAAAGGAATGTTCAAATAGAGGATGTACCTGTTGTGAAAGAATTTGTAGATGTATTTCCGAAAGATTTACCTGGACATCCTCCAGAACGAGAAGTTGAGTTTTCCATTGATTTGATTCCTGGATCAAGGCCTATATCGAAGACCCCTTATATAATGGCCACTATAGAATTAGTCGAACTAAAGAAACAACTAGAGGAATTGAGTAATAAGGGATTTATTCTCCCTAGTGTTTCTCCATGGGGAGCCCCTGTTCTTTTTGTTAAAAAGAAAGATGGATCTATGAGGTTATGTATCGACTACAGGGAGATCAATGCTATAACGATAAAGAACAAGTATCCCCTATCTCGTATTGATGATTTATTTGACCAACTGCATGGAGCTCAATACTTTTCAAAGATTGACCTTCGATCTGGATACCATCAGTTGTGTGTGAAGAAGGAAGACATTCCGAAGACAGCATTTCGAACCAGGTACGGGCATTACGAGTTTACCGTAATGCCGTTTGGATTGACTAATGCACCCTCTGTATTCATGGATCTGATGAATAGAGTTTTCAAGGAGTATCTCGATGAATTTGTGGTGGTATTTATTGATGATATCTTGGTATACTCCAAAACCTACGAAGACCATGAAAATCACTTGTGCATTATCTTGAAGACTCTGAGGAGGCATGAATTATATGGGAAGTTTAGCAAGTGTGAATTCTGGCTTCAGGATATTTCTTTTCTTGGCCATATTGTCTCTAAAGATGGAATCTCTGTTGATCCTTCTAAGACCAAGGCAATCCAAGAATGGCCTGAACCTACGAGTATAACTGAGGTACGTAGTTTTATTGGTTTGGCAGGTTATTATCGACGTTTCGTCCAGAATTTTGCCCGATTGGCTAACCCATTAACGAAGCTCACACGAAAAGGTGTTAAATTTGTTTGGACAAAAGAGTGTGAAGAATGTTTCGAATAACTGAATAGAAGATTAGTCAATGCTCCTATATTGACTCTACCATCAGGGAATGATGGGTTCGTTATTTATAGTGATGCATCAAAGAAAGGAATTGGTTGTGTCCTTATGCAGAATGATAGAGTTATTGCCTATGCATCACGACAGTTGAAAATTCATGAAAAAAACTATCCTACTCATGATCTTGAGTTAGCAGCTGTGATCTTTGCTTTGAAGATATGGAGACACTACCTCTATGGTGAAAAATGTGAGATTTATACTGATCACAAGAGTTTGAAGTATATTTTCTCACAAAAAGAACTCAACATGAGGCAAAGGAGATGGCTTGAATTACTCAAGGATTATGATTGTACGATACACTACCACCCGGGGAAAGCAAACAAGGTGGAAGATGCTTTGATCAGAAAAGACCATGGAGTTTTGAACAATATGAGAATTGAAAGGGATCCAATTTTCATGGATCTAGTGAAGATGGACATAGGAATAACCAGGGAAGGTGAAACATCAATGCTTTTTCAAATGGTTGCCAAACCATCTTTACTATAAAGGATTAAGAGTTCTCAGACCGATGATGAAGAATTTAAAAAGAAGATTAAAGCTGTGAATGATGGGAGATCGAGACACTTTGTGTATGAAGATGGAATTTTGAAATTCGGGAAGAGACTTTGTGTTCCCGATTTACCTGATCTGAAAAGGGAATTGCTGGATGATTCTCATAGTTCCAATTTCTCTATACACCCTGGGAGCACCAAAATGTATAGAGATTTGAAGGAACATTTTTGGTGGGACAATATGAAGAGGGAGATTGCTGATTTTGTGTCAAGATGTATGGTTTGTCAACAAGTGAAAGCTGGAAGGCAACAGCCTGGAGGAGTCATGCAACCTCTTCCCATACCGGAGTGGAAATGGGACAATATTACAATGGAATTTGTCATGGGGCTACCAAAGACTCCTAGAAGGAACGATGCAATATGGGTTATTATTGATCGTCTTACCAAGTCAGCACATTTTCTTGCTATAAGAGAAGATCTACCCCTAGAACGTCTAGCAAGACTATACATTAATGAAGTTGTGAGACTTCATGGAGTACCCCTATCGATTGTTTCTGATCGTGATCCCCGTTTTACTTCAAGATTTTGGAAAAGTCTTCAGAAATCCCTGGATACTGAACTTCATTTGAGCACTGCTTACCACCCTCAGACAGATGGACAATCAGAACGGACTATTCAAACCCTAGAAGACATGTTGAGATCTTGCTCACTTGACTTTCAGGGTATGTGGGATCAATATTTACCACTGGTTGAATTTTCCTATAACAATAGCTTCCATTCGAGTATTCAGATGGCACCATATGAAGCGTTATACGGAAAGAGATGTCGTACACCAACCTGTTGGGATGAGGTTGGTGAAAGAAAACTTGTAGGCCCAGAACTGGTGGAGGAAACGGTGGAGAAGGTGAAGGTAATCCAAAATCACATCAAAGCAGCTCAAAGTAGGCAGAAGAGCTATGCCGATAATCGAAGGAAGGATTTGGAATTTCAAGTCGGTGATCATGTTTTCCTGAAGGTATCTCCATGGAAGGGAGTCATACGTTTTAATAAGAAAGGTAAATTGAGTCCCAGGTACATCGGACCTTTCGAAATTCTAGAACGAATTGGGGCTGTAGCTTACCGATTGGCAATGCCGCCAAGTCTCTCCAAAGTTCACGATGTGTTCCACGTATCTCTGTTGAGAAAATACATGCCTGAACCAACACATGTACTCACCTATGAGGAATTAGAACTGGAAATCGATCTGTCTTATTGTGAAGATCCTGTCAGGATTCTTGATACAAGAGAACAAGTACTGAGAAACCGGACGACGCGTCTGGTAAAAGTTTTGTGGAGAAATCATAAGATGGAAGAGGAAACGTGGGAACCCGGGGAACTTATGATGAAGAACCACCTGAGTCTTTTTATGCAGTAATACCCTAGAAATTGAGAGGACGCAATTATTTGAAGGAGGTGAGAATGTAACACCCCAAGCTTCCACGGTACGTTTCCCTTCGAATAATGCGATAGCGTGTGTTGTACGCAACCTCGAGTTCTAACATACACCACAACTAATTAAACTAGTCGTTGTGAATAGTAATACCTACTTTTTGAAATAATATATACTTTATATTTCAAAATGGACTTCATTTTTGGATTCGGAATATTGAAATTAGCCTAGGGTGAAATTTTGGTACTTTTCAGATAACTTTTATATTTTGATGAATAGTGAAAATTACTAAATTTTAATTAAAATCAACTTTTTTAATCAAAATAATTAATATTGATAAATTATGAATTTGAGTGGTTTTAAAGTATATTTAGAATATATTTTTACCATTTAATTTAATGTTTGTCATTGGTCATAATTTCACAATTAAACCAGACATAAACAAGTGTCAATCTTTTGATAGTTATTATCTCTTAAAAACACGCTTTTTATTTTAACAACGGGAATTAATTTTAAATTAATTTCTGCCACTTCTATGTTTTGAATTTGGAAAAATGGATTACATATTTGGAATTAGGATTTCCAAATTATGTAAATAGGTAACTTTTATTTTTACACATTTTGAATAATTACTGCGGTAAATATTTTATTTACCATGGTTAAAGGGTAAATCCGGTAAATAAGGGTTAAAAAATAATATTATAATAATACAAAATTACCCTAAAACATGTCCTAACCTTATTTGTGGACACATACCCGACCATGGGCATCCTTGGGTCGATTTGGGGACCCCTTAGAGCCATTTGTATGTGGTAGGGACGCATTATATTAATAAAGTCAAAATAAAAATAAAAATGGAATAAGCTTACATCTTTTAGAAGAACAATTTTTACATAGGGTTATACATGTTGGATTTTCGATTATAAATATTAATTAGAAAGATAAAAAGATTTCCTACATAATGATATTTTATTTTTAATTTTTAGACATCAAATAATTTAAATTATTAATGACACAATAATGATGCAATGTTTACCTCATTAATAAATCATTTAAATAAATAAGATTATAATGATTAAAATATTATCTAAAACCTGTCCAATTCTTATTGGTTGATGTTATTTAGAAAATGAGTCATCTTAACTTCGACCTCAATGATTTTTGGACCATTATAAACCGAATATAATTATATTATAAAGTAATACTTTCACTCTTTGCTAAAGAGCCCCTCCTCTCCCTTATAAAAGGAGACCACTTCTACTCATTCCTCACACCTCTCAAGCCACTTGGCTCGGCCAAACTTTGCCCAAATACTCTCCCAACTTCCCTCACTACAACCTAGAGGCCTTAGTTTGATCAGAAAGCCAACCTAAGGAGCCCTTTTGATCAAATCAAAAGGAAGAACCCGAAGAAGAGGTAATGTTTTCACCACCCCTTTTCAAGTTCCTTTCTTCTTCCACTTCTTCTTTCTTTGTTCTTACCATTATAAAATAATAACTCCAGTATCTCACATATACTGTGATGTTATTATAAATATGGTACAACCATATTCAGTATTCTATCCACCCTTTGAATAACATGTCACCATACGTGCGTACGTACGGCTTACCGTCTCCACGTCGTGGTGTAATTGTTATTCAATATATTATTATTTGGATGGGTATAATAATGATGTGAAACTCATGTAAATAATAAATATAACATGTTAATTATTCTGTATATATGATATAACATCCATTTATATATTATTTTAATATCAAAAGAATGATATTGTCGCTCGTGCGTACGTACGGACTACCGTCTCCACAAACGCGATAAGATTCATTCTCCATCGTATCCATTCAAGTATAATTATCATTTGATGATTTAAAAATGATGTTTAAGGACTTGATATCATTCTGGATATGAATAATATACAACCTATCCATTACAAACATGTCTTACGTAACCAAACATTTAAGAAGAACGAATCGATTATCACCCGAAATGACGATAATACTAAGATATTATTATCAAATCAATATTAAAAGATCATATATGATATCATATTAATGTATATGATTCTTTTATAATTTAATAACAATTATTTCACCATTATACAGGTGGTTAACCTACCCCAACCAAGGAAAAGTACAAGGTAAGGGTTTATTTCTCAATCTCTTCATTATCCGAGGTTGTTTATACATAATTATCTACTGGGACCTCGTTATCATCCACGTCCATGTTTCTTCAAAATGTATTTCAAAACATTTTTAATATTTAAAAGAATATGGGTTAAAGTCATTTATACCCTTGTTTGACTTTTTATAAGAGGTTTATAAGGGAATCTTTCCGTCGTTTTCCAAACAAGGTGCTTTTTAACCTTTTCGACAGAATTAAGATAAGAATGTTTTTAACTTATACGGCGGGTGCGGTTATTTTCTGCCATTATAAAATCGTCAAAGCTTCCCTTACAAGATTATAAGAATATATTCAAAGAAAATGTTTTATTTTATAAATATATGTCTCTTAAATGATTTCAAAATAGAAAGAGATATTTCTCTAAAAAGAGTTTTGATTTCATCTATGTCAACATCCTTTGATGGATTTTACGCTTATTTGAAGTTGATTTATTATGATACAAAACTTCTATATTGTATTGAAGGTTTTGTGATGTGTTTGACTGTGGATGTGTTATTTTTATACCATTCATAGTTTATGGATGAAGTATTTACATTTCGTATGCTAGTTTTAATACGAATGTTTATGTTATGTTTACACCTTTTCATATGGGAATGCATTGGACTTAATATGTGACGGGTGGAGCCCGCTACAGCTCCTCGATGCATCGGTAGGTCTCATGAGACAAACTAGTGTCTTGGAACAAGGCCTTGGCAAAATCTTATTTGTAGTCTTGGCACGAGGCCTTGGCTATGTGGTTATGATAGTCTGGAATTATGCATTCCATCATTATGAAAGTGGTTATTGATATTGCATGTGATTATTCGATTAGTAGAATATCCATGTGAATAAGTAAATGGAATTATTTCATTTTATTTATGCCATACTATGTTGAAGTTAAAGTTTAAAAGGCTTTTGTTTTAGTTATATATTGCCTTAAATGTTTATTCTTATTTATGAAAGTTTCCGCTATATTGTTATCCTTACTGGGCATTTGAGCTCACCCCTTTTCTATGTTTTATTTTCCCAGGATGTGAAGAAGTAAATTATGAATGATTTGCAGGGATATTATGAGGGGTTAATAGTATGGACTATGGAGACAATATGTTGTTGTAGTAGTTTTTTTTATTTTGATGATGTAATGTAAAACTTATGAATATATCTAGTGTTTCCAAGGCTACTAAACCAATCGGTCTTTCGAGATTTGATCTTTCTTGTGATCATGCCAATGTTATGTAATTAATGCACCGACTCTGGGTAACTGGGGTCGGGGCGTTACATACACCATGGAGTCTCACCACTTCCTGAAGATACAAATGGCCAAACTCATCCAATTTAGTTTTATTTTTTATCGGAATGAAGTGGGATGATTTGTTCAGACGATCAATCACAACCCAAATGACATTCTTACCCCGAGGTGTATGAGGTAAGCCAATAATTAAGTCCATGGAGACCTCATCCCACTTCCAGGTAGGAATGGGTAGTGGTTGGAGCAAACCGGAGGGCCTTTGGTGCTCTGATTTCACCTGCTGGCATGTGTAGCATCTCGACACAAAGTCCTCTAGGTCCCGTCTCATACCAGGCCACCAAAACTGCTAACGGACATCATAATACATCTTAGTGGCACATGGATGGATAGACCACTAAGATTGGTGGCTATCCTGCATCACCACCTTCAGTAGAGATAACGAAACTACTGAGCGGCCATTGAAGCACAAGATGCCCTCGGGAGATGATGACCAATCAGAGGATGTGTCCCCACCATAAAGAAACTGCTTCAACCACTAAAAAAGCTCATCACTGGGCTGTTCTCACTGAATCAACTCCAATAGAGAAGAAGTCAACTGGACGCTCACCAAGAATGCCCCTCTACAGTATTCCCTAGTATCCACATGCATCTGAGAAAAAATCCCCATCAAAGTCCACTCATCACTGGACTTCCTTAAATCTTGCACTGGAACTATTCTACTCAAAGCGTTAGCCACCACATTACCCTTTTCTAGGGTATAGACAATGTCAATGTCAAACCCCTGAAAGTACTCTATCCAACGTCGTTGCCTCAAGTTGAGGTCCTTCTGCGAGAAGATATAGGCCAATATCTTGTGATCAGAGTAGACCACAAACTTCTCTCCAAAGAGGTAGTGACACCAAGTATTCAAAAAAATGCATCACCGCTGCCAAATCCAAGTCATGGTTTGGGTAGTTCTTTTCATGTGGTCAGATTTGGCGAGAGACATACGCCACCACGTGATCATCCTGCATAAGCACGCACCCAAGAACCATACCTAAAGCTTCAAAATAGACCACATATTTCTTTCCAGCCTCTGGAAAAATCAGTATGGGGGCAGTAGTCAACCGCCTCTTCAGCTCCTCGAATGATGCTTGACATTCTAGACCCCATACAAACTTCGCCCCTTTCTGGGTGAGCGCTGTCATCAGTGAAGAAAGCCGAGAGAAATCCTGAACGAATCACCTGTAATAACCAGTCAGGCCAAGGAAACTCCTGATCTCAAACACATTGTTTGGATACTCCCATGACATAACCGTAATAATCTTCTCAGGGTCTACTAAAACCCCCTTCTTAGAGATCACATGCCTAAGAAATTTCAACTCCCAGATCCAGAGTGTGCACTTTGACAACTTTGAATAGAGGTAGTGATCCTGTAAAGTACCCAAAATGATCCTCAAGTGATGTTCGTATTCCTCCTCAGAGCCAGAGTATACTAGAATGTCATCCACGAACACCACAACAAAAGAATCGAGGTACTGATAGAACACCCTATTCATAATTTCCATAAAGACCACTGGACCATAGGTCAATCTGAAGGGCATGACCAAATAATCAAAGTGGACGTACCTGCTTCAGAAAGATGTCTTTGAGATATCTGACTCCTTCACCCTGAGTTGATGATACCCTGAACGCAGGTCTATCTTTGAGAACCACTTTTCCCCTTCAAATGATCAAACAAATCATCTATTCTGGGAAAGGGTATTTTTTTAATTTTTACCTTATTCAGCTTCCGGTAGTCAATGCACAACCGGAGGGATCCATCCGCCTTTTTTCGCGAACAACACATGAACGGTCAAGGAGAGATGCTCAGGTGAATGAATCATTTGGATTATAAGTCATCTAGATGAATCTTTAATTCCCTCAGCTCGGTGGGGGCCATGCGATAAGAGGGAAGAGATATCGGCTGTGTTCCCGACGCCAGATCAATCAAAAACTTCACATCCCGCTCCGGGGGAAAACCTGAAAAATAATCCTGAAATACCTCCGGAACTCATTCGATACATGAGATAGTGCACATTTAGGGGAAATACCATCCTCTAGCACGAGCGAAGATAACTGGAAGATAACACTTCCTAACTCTGGGAGTGGAGGCCCTGCGTGACCTGACCGAGGATCCCATTCTCTACGAAAAACCTGACGACTCCCATCAGGTTCCATGAAACTCACATGTCATCTATAGTAATCAATGTGTTCCTAGAAGTGTACTAGCCAATCCATTCCCAGTATTATGTCAAACAGTTCCATATCTAGAACCAGGAGGTCCCACTCCATCTCAACCCCTGATATGGAAAGCGTACACGAGGGGAACCGGAGGCCCTACTCCTTTTTTCCTAGTGGTGTCACCAACTCCATCGCGAAAGACATCAACTCAGTTGGAAAATTCATCATGTCCACAAAATAGGCAGAAATAAATGAAACAAAGGCGCTAGTATTAAAAATAGAAGTAGCTATAACGGTACCTCAAACTGTCAATGGTCCCGCCTCTGATTCTGCTGATGCCTGATCCACTGCATGGAGATGTCCGGTATCTACCTGATGATGACCGCTAGTCTATGACTATGCCCTGAATTTGATCTTCCTAGAAGATGATCCAGCCCTACCACCACGACCGCCAAATCGAGATCCCCCTGTCCTCGACGGCTCAGACTGTGCTGGCACTCTTCTTGAAGCCACCGACCCTGCCCCACTTGGGAGTGGACGTGCCACACTGCAGAAGCACTGCAAATGCCCCATACCTCCTCACTGGTAACAAGGCTTCGGAGGAAGTGGGAATGCTGGTCAGATATGCCCGGGATTCCCACATTGGTGGAACATGACCAATATCACATCAGAATCCATAGAAGAAAACTTCCTGGAAGAGTGGTCTGAACTGCCCCCTACTTTCATCACATGATCCTCCTGCTTACTTTTCTTCTCTAAGGAGCTTCCAATACCCACTGCTAATACTTAACCATAGAAACCGGCCCTGAATTTCCTATCAATCTCCACCATGCGCACCCGATCAATGACCACAACATAGGTCCTCATCTTAAACAAGAACACCTGGGAGTATATCTCTGGTCTCAAGCCTTTCTCAAACCTCTGGGCCTTCGCCTGCTCATTAGAGACAATTTTTGGAGCATACTAAACCAACTCAGCAAAATGGTTGGTATACTTCATCACAGATAGATTCCCCTGAACAAGTTCCATGAAATCTCTAGACCTAGCATAAGCCAACACCTCAGGGAAGTACTGTTCATTGAAGACAACCTTGAAATCTTCCCAGCGCATCTGCTCATTCTTCCCAGCCTGAAGCACTGACTCCCACCACTTACAGCTGGGACCCTCCAACAGAAAGGAGGAACACTTCACCCTGAGCTCCTTAGGTGTTTCCAGGAACTCAAACATATGCTCGATCTTCTTGAGCTATTCTTCTGGTTCCTAGGGTTCTGAGCTACCTCGGAAGGTAGGAGGCTTGTTTTTCAGAAACTCTTGTGCTTTATCTTTTATAGGACCTGTCTCTTCTACCCTAATATGAATAGTATTAGGAGTTGGTCCCTATCCCAAATCTTGGATAGCCCTAACCACAACCTCCAAAAGCTTGTGATCAATTGGTGTGGGAGAACTCACTCCAGCTTCCTCCTGTGGGTGCGTGGGAGCTTTCCAGGGAGGCATGTTGCTACAAAATGCAATAGTCACAAAACAATAGTCAATACCCCAGTTCTGAAAATTGTGATCAAATACATCAAATATAAATGAACTAAACACATTTCAGTAATAAAAGAAACAACTACTCCATATTCGCCTGATGTCCACATGTGGTCTGTAACCCACACATCTCACCTGGATGTGAAGTCAATCCGTAAATTGCAACATCCCCTAGTGACTCAAGGTCTTCCATGAGAGGTGTGGGCCAGGCACCCTACTCACAACCAAAACACCAATCCCCGACAATCCTATCTCTTTTCTATCCTGACTCATCTCAAAATAGCAATATAACCCAAAAACTTTAACCTGCTCTAATACCATTTTGTCACGAACCAGATCTGGTCACCACCAATACCAGCTCCAAACCCAGTCCGTGACAAGTCCTAAAGGGCGTTCCCTATCCCCATGCACTGGAAGAAGGCCTGGGTATCAAAAAAATCTGGTTTGGGAACAATTTACCTGAGTATGAAAGCATAAAACATTAAAAAACAATCAATAATAAGAATCTGGAATTTTCATGCTAAACAATTCTTAACAAAACCAGATATGAATACATTTTTTCAAAGAAACTACAATGGGTCCAAATATAAATAATAAAAACATTAAGACATCCCCAAGGACTCCACATGACAAGGGGGTCATCACCCGCAAGCCGTCTCCATAACTCCGCCCTAGGGATGGGGACTAACACCCTGAACCACCATCACCCTTGGCCTTTCCTTTACCTGAGTCAAACATAACCAAGTCTACTTATACCCAAGGGGTGTAAGTAGGGTGTGAGCCTAAGAAAAATATTATACCACCAAATGATTCTAAATAGAATGCAATACAATATGAAAACGCAGGGAGTTTTAATACGCAAAGAAAAGCAGTGATAAAATCCAAGAAATGCAACTTTCAATTGATAATAGTTTTCAAGATAAAAATTTCATAATGTTCACACATTTAAATAGAAATTTGAGATACTATAAATTAATGCCCAAAACACCCCAATACAAGGGTAAATACCACAAGTCCAATGAGCACCAAAACTGGGAACACCCCTAGGAAACTAGATAATCTCGGGCCCTATGTACCTCGTACCTCGGTGTAAAGTATCCAAGTCACAATACTTTCCCATGCACGAGCCACTGGTAGGGAATATAACCATAACCTAGTGGTCCCCAAATATCATCCACATAGTTTAGTTAGAGTTGTCATTATCCATTTTCTCAGTGAAATACGGACACAACCCATCCGGTTCACTAGCCGTACTAGTACATATTCGCCCACCTAAGTATCTGAGATTCCACTTTTTGTGCTCAAACAATTTCAGAAAAAAAACACATACTTTTGCATATAAAACACCACTACCGGTCACAAATAAAAAATACAGTAGCTATACACACTTTATACCATTTAAAACACACAACAAAACATTTTGATTTTCAATAAAACAACCTCTTAAAATATCCCATTGTTTTGCACCCAAAGCTCTTTGAAATATCCACTTTTGCACACTATGTGCACACTATTAAGTCACAAAACAAATTTCAGTTCAATAACCTTTAATGAAACCAAAAATTCAGTTTTGGGGTAGCCCCATGTGAACCAAGAAGTTATATCCTTAAAAAACCCCCATTTTCACACAAACATGGCACTTAAAGCCCATTTTCTTCCCAAAAACCATTTAAAAAAACTTTCGTAGCAACAAAAAAAAAAGAATAAACATTCAAAACATGATTTTCATTCCTAATATAGTTAAAAAAAATCCACTAAGTAATTATTGGTCAGCCCTAAATGAATCAATAATAGATTTGTATGAAAACCGCCCAATTTCACCAAAAATTTGAACTTAAAATTAATTTTCTTTATAAATGAAAATAAAACCAATTTTTGAAGAAAAATTAAAATTAAATAAACATTAAAATACCATGAAAAAATCAAGCTAATTCACAAAAATTTCATGCACAATGGAATCACCTACCAAATTAAGGAAAACCCTTGAATCACCGTGCTAAAATTAATTCGCACCACCACCACACTAATAAGGACCTAGAACAAACCTAAAACCACAAGAATTGGAAAAGAAAAACCAAGGTTAAACCTTTGGTTTGAAACCCTACCCACTGGTAATTTGGGACTTCAAGGAATAGGGAATAAACCATAATAAAAACAAATGATACCCTAAGAAATTTGAAAGAGGAATGAAATGAACTCACTTACCTGAAGTATCCTGAAGTAATCACTCCAAAACAACAGTATCTAAAATTGAAAACAGCCAAAATTCAGGGGTTGTTGGAAAAAGATTTATGGGGTCATTTAGGAACTGGAATGGAGGGAAAAGAGTAATAATTTAGAGAGTTAAAAAGGGATGAAGTTACCTCTTCAATTCTGGCCGATTTGAGACACCCTATGAAGTTATGCCCTAATTTGCGATTTCAAAGAGCTCTAAGGAGGGGGGAAAGGAAATGGGAGCTCTCCTGGGCTTCTTAGGGTCGAAAGGGAGGTATAATCACAAAAAAATTCATTATAATGAATAATATATTAAAAAATTAAAGAAAAAATTTAAAACTGGAAAATGGGATTTTGGGTTGGCCCAATTCTTAAATAAAAACCCGAATACCCCATTGTTATGGATTCTTAAGGGGTCCAAATTGCATTTTTGGTGTTAAAATGTCAGTGGATGATATTTTGGAAGTGGAATGGGTAAAAAATATTTAAAAAATAAATAGTTATAAAATAATCAAAATCGGTTTTTAAATCTGGAAATGGGCTCTCGATTTGGCCCAAGTCATGAAAACTCACCCTTTCCTCCAGAAATGAATGGGAAACCCCTAAAACAAAGAATTAATGGAAATTAAATGAAATTTACCTTTAAAATAATTCATGTATGTGACATTCTACCCTCTCACCTGAAACCAATGGGGGTTCTGTTCCCACTACCAAAGGCTCATTCTCAACAATTTCCTCCTATAACCATACTAGTAAACATCATGATAGCATATATATACAATAAAAAATGCACATTTCAGGGTAAAAAACACCTAAATTAATTGTTACTAAAATAGGGGTCACTACTAGACATAATTTTTTAATTTTGATACACTAACCCAATAACCATAACCGTAGTACTATCAAAACACCCAACCATCCATCCCTGAGGTCATGAACAACTCTGGGTAGACCAACTTCCATATTTTACAGGCCTTGCATTTTAGCCTATTTTAATATCTTTAAAATTTTAAACAGTTATAACTTCCTTATTAGGCACCACTTCTTTAAAACCACAAAATAAACAAAAAAGAACTTTATTTTTCACAACCCACATACTTTTCTATGTGATACTAACATGATGAATGTCACATAAATCCCTCAATACCAAAAATGATGCATCTATAAAAAAAATATCATGCCATGCTGACCCACGAGTAAAATATTAGAGAATAATAACATCACAAAACAAGTGTATCACCCAATGTAAAATAACATCAAACTATAACAACAAATATCATGAAAAACATATTCCACCCTAGAAACTTGGGTTTTCCCCACACATAGGTTTTCTAGTCCCACGTACGATCTCATTACCAAGACCTGAAACCTCATAGTCTCCTATCTAACTTTTAAAAATATAAAAGAAAAATAAAGGAAAACCCTTTTGATACCACTTTGTAACATCCCATCTTGGGTTTCACTAAATAGATACCCTGAACTGGTTCACCACATGACCTCACGTGCACCTCCCCATATGCCATATGTTGCCAACAAGTAGAAAGAGTATAATGAGAAATGTGGGGAGACAATACCCTCTTTACTAGAGTAAACTGACAAAATAAATTGAAATAAACATCAACCTGAAATAAAAATAAACACCCAAGAATCACATACCACATTCCCTAACTGAGGAAGTACCGACAATACAATATAGTAAACATGTCATATTATGATATTCTAAAGTGAAAAATTGAAATGAAAATAAATACACTAAATAAGATCCCCACAATGGGGTACCCTCATCTTTTTTCCATCCCAAATCAACCATCTACCATAGGGACCTTTCTATTTTCTAGTCCCACAAACATGAATTTTTCTCGAGTACCAATGGTGGCCTCAGAAGAGTGTGAGTAAAAATTAGTAGGCCACCACCAATGGTGTCTATAAAATATCTAGACTAATAATTGTGTATGTAAAATTAAAAATTATCAATAAATTAGAAAGTGTAAGTAAACCAATTTTTAATTAAACAATTATCAATTTTCCCCATGGGCTCTTAGTTCCCACTAAGGCACCAACACACCAAACCTACTTTGGCCATGTCAGAGGTCCGAACCATATACTATAGGGGTTTAAAACTTTATATCACAAGGTAGTTCATTAATAAATTCAATTAAATAATTATACCTTGGATCATCATTCCATGTACCCATCATATTTCCAAACCAGTGGAGCTTAGAGCACCAGTATAAAATCCTAACCAATGGAGCTTGGGGCATCAATCTATTATCTAAACTATACAATACATCAGTGGGGCCTAGAGCATCAGTTTTTCCTTCTGAAATATTATTATCCTCAATCCAAAATCCCAACCATACCATCAATCATGATTTACAAGGTTCATCATTAGTGTCATTTTATAAAAAAACAATTAGGGTACACATTTTTATTTATTAGCACTCCCATTGTTTATTACTTATAATAAATTTAACACAACTCCATGACTATTCAATTTTACCATTTATTTATAACCAAAACCATTAAAAATTATTTCAACCATTTAATAGTATGGACATGCCCCCTTTAACCATTTATCATATTTACCCTTAATCATCTCATAACCCATTTAACGTTTCAAGTCAATCCAAAAAAACCTTTATACCATGTTAACATTATGATCACCTTTACAATCAATTTAATCTCATAAAACCTTTAATTCATCATTTAACATCTCGTTTCACTGTTTCTAAGGAGTGGTTGACCCCATGAGTGACTATAGGCCCGATCTCATAATCATCAACAGACTCGACTGGGCCACTGAAGAGTCTCACACATAAAATTAGAGGTCAATTCACATTTCTTAATCAAAAACATGATTTCATAACACGAAAGTGCAACAGAACAGCCAAATACATAAGGAAAACATCAAGAATATATATGAAATATCTTATAGACCACCTACCTTAGGGTTGTTTATGAACACTCACCAAACCTCAACCCTTGATTCAAGCTATAATGGTGAAAATCATAAAGATAAATAATCTACTATAAATAGTGTTCATAATCTTCATATGAAGAGGAAATAACCCACATTGATTCTCCTAGAAAATAAAAGGAAATAGAGTTAATGACTTACTAGGATCTTTCATTCATACTAAATGTCACTCCAAACACCTAATAATCGAAGGAGATTGATCCTTGGAAGAGGAGATATATTTTCATTCATAATCTTTTCCATTTGAGAAAAAAATGGGGTAGAAATAGGGTAAAAATCAAACAAGGATTAGGAGGGAAAATGGTAATTTCCCCACTTTTAATGAGTCACACATTTGGCTGCATGGTTTTCAAACTATGCACCAATCATGTGGCCTCCTCTACCCCTTTAAAAAATAGGTTGCATGGTTTCTTGGGGGGAAACTGCATACTTTGAGAAACCATGAATAAACCATGCTATTAGTTTTGTCCAAGGCCTCATGGTTTCTAGGCTCCTCATGCATGGTTTACAAATTTTTTATCCCCTTCAATAGGGTACATGATTATGGGGCATGATTAGTAATAACTATGGAAAAACCAGCACCATGAACTGCATGACTGATTTTTTACCCCATTTCATGTCTCAAACCCTTAAAAAACCCCTGATACCTTTATTACTTATAAGGAGCATTAAATTTACTATTTATAAAGGATTTTAACCAAAATTAATACAAAATATACCTCTTCTAGGATTGAGATATCACACTTAACTTTAAAGGTATATGTGATTAGTATTGACCTATGGTGGAATTTTCATAAAATAATATCTTTCATTCAAGAATCCATATGACACCATATAAAGCATTGTATGGAAAGATATGAAACAATATAATTTATTGGGAAGAATTTCGATAAAGGAAGCTAGTAGGCTGATAATTTTTTATAGAGACAAATATTAATGTACGATTTATTCAAAATCATAGCAAGGATGATGAAAATAGGCAAAGAGTTAAGTCTATAATTCAAGGAATTATATGTAATTTCATGTGTGGATCATGTTTTCTTAAAAGGGTTTATATGAAAAGAATTTATAATATTTAGTAAAATGGGAAATTTAATCCAGAGGAACATTGAGTCTTTTGAAATTTTAGAGAGAATTAGAGTTTTGGTTTACTGATTGTATGTACCACCCAACATTTCTAAAGCACACGATGCATTCCATGTTTCTTTATTTTCTAAATAAATGTTGGATCCAATTCATATACTCAACTTTTAGGAAATAAATTTCTCAATTTACTTATCTTATAATGAAGAGCCAATCAAAATTCTTGACACTAGAGATCAAGTGTTGTAGAATTAGATAATTAAGATGACAAAGGTTCTCTTGGGATATCATAAACTGAAGGAGCTAATACGGGAGCCTAAAGAAGTTATAAGGGAGGTTTAACCAAATATTGTTTAAGAAATAACATATATCACAATTTTGAGGATAAAATTATTGGGGGGGGGGATGTAATACCCAATATCATCTTATAACTGGTAAACACTACATCTCCAAACTATTCCCCAGAATGAAAATCCTATTATTTTATCATTATAATAGAAATAGTTCATATTTAAATTTAAATTTAAAATTTATAATTTAAATTTGATAAAATCGATATCATTTTGAGTTTATAAGGTCAATTTTAACTTAAGGTGAATTTTTGGGATTTTAAAAAAAATACTAATTTTAGAAATAATGTCACTTTTATGACATTATCATGAAATAATAATTAATTTAAAGTTTATGAAACCCTTTTTAGAGTATTTATATAGTTAATAAGTAGTATAATTAATTTAAAAATATAATTTAAAAATTATAAATCTATGTTTTACATTTTCAAAATCTAAGTAATGTTTTTATTCACATCAAAAATATTGTTATTCACATAAAAAATATTTTTGGTTCTTTTATTTTATTTAAATAATTTCAAGGTAAAATTTTAATTTAGTTTTGTTTGAAATTAAAATAATACCCATTTTAATTTATATAATAAAATTAACTCCACAAGAATCAATATTATATGTTTTTTGGTGTGAAATCATTTTTAATTTTTTAAACAAATTCTTTTATAAAAATGGTTTTTCATTGCGTTTTACAAAATTATATTAAAATCAATTTTAACAACTTATAGAAATTTAATATTAGAAAATAGGTTCAATATTTGGGATCAAAATTTTATAATTTAGTAACTATTCTAATTTCATTTTTTTCATAATAAATAGAAACCGTGGTAAAATTTTATCGCTTCGATAAGGGTTAAAATGAGTTTACGAGGGGGTTAAGCTATGAAATATGGTTTAAATCAACAAAAAACACTTTTTTAAATTTTATTGGTTGATTGGATTTATAAATTACCATTATTATATTATAAAATATTAAAATTTTGAGCCACTTGATTTGAGTAAGATGTATATTATATAATAAATTTTCATATATTTACAAGTTTTCCACCCACCCCCTTATAAAAGGGAATCTACTCTCCTCTTTTATCGACAGTTATGGATAAAATTATCTCAAAAAAAAATTTTAAAAAATTATTCTCAGACTCTATATTTCTCAACCTATAGGTCCTTTTCTATAAAAAAACCAATCATAGAGGGATTAAGGTGCAAGCCAAAAGTGGTTTTTAAAGGAAGAGGTATATATTCTTACTAAGGTTTTTCAAGTTCCTTTCTTCTTAAATATTATAAATATCATGTTTAAACATATTAACATAATTAAATAAATATATTTAATATAAATATTTTTTATGTTAATGATATAACCATTTTCATTCACCTTTCTAACCTATGGAAAATGAAAATATCACTCATGCATCCGTTCAAACTTCTGTGTCCACATAAGGAAGGAATTTTTTTTCCTCACCACATCACATGGATGCTTATAAGGATGGAATTAATTAGTATATATTATATTTATGATATAATGATTATTATTTAAATATAATATATTATTTAACTTCTTACCCTTCCATCCATTAGAAAATGATAATGTCGCTCTTGCGTACATGTGGACTACCACCTCCATGAAACATTGCGATTAATTTTTCATTTCTACCCTACATGGATTGTCATAAGTATGTATTTAGTGAATAAATATGATATTTATATTATAATTATTATTTTTTAAAAGTAAATATTTATCTATTATATTTCCTTTTCATCCATTAGAAAAATTAATATGTCGCTAATGCGTACGTACATACTACAATCTTCATGAAATGATATTTTTCCTTTTTTATGTATATTTTAATGGATGGTTATAAAAGTATATTTAATTAAAAAAATTATTATTATCACATGTTTAATATTTTAGATATTATTAAACCATGATCAAGGTTTAAGGATTGAAACCATCGAACTGAAATGTGTATAGAAAGAAAAACAGTTAACACTCAAATATTGATTTTAATAGTGAATTATTAATAACTAGGTAAAAAGAAATTATAAATGATTAGTATCTAGTAATATAAATCAAAATATTATTCTGATATATATTTTTAATAGGGATAAATTTATTATACATGATATTATAATGAATGGCCACATAGAAGTCCGAGTTAAGGGTGTAGTCTACAATATCATTTTTTATTTTAGATTGTTTATGTTTAAATTTAATTTGGGGAAATAATTTTGTATTTAAATTAAAAAAAATATATTTTATTATTATCTAGTAATTTTTTGGGGTTTGAATCTATATGTCCATTTTATCTCTTTTTGGTGCTCAAAACCATCGAAATGATGCTTATAAGAAGCCGATATTATTTCTTATTTTTGATATGGAATATTTTTCCTCCATTTTCATGTTATCCAAAGTTGTTTTATCAGAATTTTTTTATAATAATAAATTATTGATAAATTTATTTCATACTATATCTGAATTTATCATTTTTTTTATTAAATATTTTTTTCATTTTATAAACAAGTCATTTTTTGACATTTCATGAAAGTGGGAAATGATTTTTTATGTTTAACGCATGACCACATTTTCATGCCATCATATCCATTATCCATTATCAAGATTAATCTATAAGTTTACATTAATTTTCATAGAAAATCTTATTTTTTAATTCTATATATTTTTATTTTTTAAATATTTTTAAAAGAAAAGGGATATTTCTTCCTATTTGCAGAGTGAATTTTTATATCATTATAAAAGTGTATTTTCGTCCTTGAAAACATAATTTAAATATTTTTATACTTCAAATTGGATATAATATAATGTTACCATCAACTTTATTTCCCTGAATGAATTATGATTATGTTCTTATATTTATTGACTAGGTAAAATATTGACATTATGTATGCCATTTTTCAAATACAAATATTTTTTTGTTGATTATATATTATATTGATTATTCAATCTTTTTATATGAAGAATGAATTTGAATTAGTAAGTTATGAGTGAGGCCCGATATTAGATTTCCCAGTAATTTATTATTAGTTCTCATGAAACAAACTAGCTTGGGTTTTTGGAATATGACTTACCTATTTATGTATGATGTCTTGGAATGAGGTCTTAATGGTAAGATTATGATGCTTGACATTATGAATTCTATCATCATGAGACAAATAATTTATTATCAATGAAATTATTTATGTTGTCATATCATCCATGGATATATTCCCCTTTCATGATATTAGTTATATGACATATTTGATTTTTGTTTATCTTTTCCATATTATTCATGTTTTATTTGTTATATGATAGCTTATGATGTACTCTTTCCATTACTGATAATTTTAGATCACCTTTTATTATGTTTTTTCCGTAGTGTACCAATAAGTGAAATTTGAATAATTTTAGTGATATATTAGAAGAAATTATAAAGTCATAACTAGAATTTTAAGTTTTATTTCATATTTTTGAATAAAATATGAGAATCATATATATATCTAGTCTCCCTAGACTACAAAAATATTTAGTCCCATGTGATTAAATATCTTTTATTTTTTACTAAAGTAGTAAGGAGACTACAAAGTCTAGGTTACTAGAGTCATGGTTTCTACACTAAAGGCTCTAAAACATATGATGGGTCTCACATTACCAATACCTAGGCTACCCATCTCAATTCAACACCCACCTACACCTAGAGGTTACTATGGGAACCTATCACTAGGGTTTCTAAAATTACTAAGTTCATTTATAGTATGACCCTCAGGGTCCAAGTGTCATAAATAACAATATAATAATTAAATCTTCAACCCTCTAAGATCAATGTAATCAACTTAGTGGAATAGGGTCCATCGTGGCCCTCATCACTTTGTTCCATTCTAGGAATTTTATTTAATTAAAACAATTTATTTGAAATAAAATAGACAATCTCCCCCAATTGAGAGACTATATATCAAATTCCATAAAAACAAAGCATAATACCATAGGGAATGTATGGGGGATCACCTACCTCAACAATAGATCAATTTTATTTTTAATTCACTCAATTTAATTCACTGAGGAAATGTATTGATTTCACTCCATATAATTCTTCAAAACATTATATATAACTAATTATCATAAAAAGGTAAAAACATAAAGCTAAAAATGATTCCTAAATTTAAAAGGCCAATTCATAGGCAAGACTACCTCAAAATGTAAAGTCTTTGATGATAGAAACTCAAAAGGACTTCAAGAATGTGCTAAGAAGTATAGAAGAACAATAATAACCTTAAAAATAAAAAAAATATAACTTATAAAGAAATAAACAAAAACCCTAGACCAAAGGAACCAAGGGAAAATAAGAAATAATAAGAAAAGTGAAAAATAAAGAATATGGAGAAGGAAAGAGGATATTACCTTAATAAATCAACCTAAAATATTTAAGAAAACACCCTTAGAAAGAGTTGGGTGGTGTTGATAAGAGGAGGAGGATCTTCCTAGGGTTTCATGAGCCAAATAGTGGTAAAGTGGGGTGATTTGGGGTTAAAACTAAGAAGGGAAACATAGTCGAAATCTATTTTTAAAGAACCTAAACACTGTGTATGGTTAGGCCACAATGTTTGGGAAACTATGCATTAATGGTGTGCCCTATACTATAATCTAAAGACACCTACATGTTTTGGACACATGGTTTGGGATAGCATGAACCAATCATGTGATTACTTTTATAAAAAACTACAGAACCTAGTGCATAATTTTTGCATGGGTTGAACTAATCATGATTAAGTCGTGTAATCTCACCCAATAACACCCAAAAATCACACAATTATTCCTAGAATCTACACAGTTTGTATATAACCATGCGATAAACTTGTAACCTTAACTTTACAAGAACAAAATGAACTGAAAAAGGACTATTCATCTAGTGTTCACATAGTCTTCCCTTAACCATGAACACTAACCATGAAACAAAAGAAAAATAGCTCAAAACTCAAAAATTAAATCCGAGGTACCCAATACTTGATATGAAAGTCAAATAAAAATTTTAAACTAAAATTCAGGCAGGAAAAAAATCTGATGTCTAACATTCTCTCTCTTTTATAATTCTGGAAATAATAATATTATTATTTTTAATTTATTTTTCCTAGTGATTTATTTATCCATGTTGTGTTAATTATTTTTAAAGGCATCAAGGAGGCTTAATAAAATGATGTTTTAAATATATTGAAATTAACAATATT
This sequence comes from Viscum album, assembly GCA_963277665.1. Taxonomy (NCBI): domain Eukaryota; kingdom Viridiplantae; phylum Streptophyta; class Magnoliopsida; order Santalales; family Viscaceae; genus Viscum; species Viscum album. Next base: position 909,631,021 of record OY728162.1, on the reverse strand, counting down.
TGACTAAAATATCCCCAATGGAATCCTTGATGATCATTCCCCAATTTCCAACATGATCAATTTCTCTCAAAGTGACTTCATTTATAAATCTTCTCTTCCCCTTCATGATTTTGAATATATTATAATATCCCAATCACTTTTTTATTTTATTCTCATTATCTCTAAATGTTTATCACATTCATTGAGATATTTGAGACTGTATTACAAAGTGATTGCAACCTAGAAATACTATCATCTTGTTCTTTCTTTAAATATTGGTTCTCACCACCTTTAAAGTGATGGGATAATGTTTAATTATGATTTTTTCCTTTAAAAAGACAAGGGAATGTTTCTAATTGTGGTTTCTAGATTTTTCATTAAATATTTAGGGTATTTGTATCTAGTTTCTTACTATAAGTTTAAAATAAAGGGAAATTTTTGGTATCTTGGATACCATTAAAGCCAAGGGACTAATACATTAAATTTTTAAGAGATTGAGTTAGTTGATATAGGGGTACTCACAGGTATTATTATTGAACTTCCTTACCAAAATTTGAGTCCTATTTAATTTCAACAATTTAATTTATTCGTTCAATTTTATTATTTTATATTATAATATTATTGTGATTTTAATTATTTTATTCTCTTATTATATTTTAAATAATATTTTATTAATTATATTATTTTATAATAATTTTTTTAAAGGTAAATTTACCCCCTCTTTCCATTTCATCTCGTATCTCCAACCTATTTTGGTATTAAAGGAGTTTTGAGTTAATTAATTAATTTATTTTTCAAATTCATTCAAAGTTTTAATTTTCAAAATCTTTAGCCAATTTTTTCAAATAAAGATCTCTTATTAAAATTAATTTTTCAAAAACCCATGGTGGTTCTGAAGGACAATCACCTAGGCGAGCTCTATTTTTTTATGGTACTAATTTTGCTTATTAGAAATCTAGAATATCTTCTTTTGTTATATCTATATGTTATCTTGTTTATAAAATTTTTATGCATGGATATTCTCTTTCTTCTAATAAGGAATGAAAATGGACCTCAAATGATATATTTTATTTTTAATTAGATGGTAAAGTAATGAATTCATTAAATTTCAGTTTAGATGTTAATGAGTATAATAGATACTCTTTATGTACAACTATACATGAAATTTGAAAATTATTATAAGTTATTCACGATGGTGTAAATAAATAAAAGTTACTAGGAATGACATGTTTAGGAAAGATTTTTAGAGTTTATTTATGAATCCTAAAGGATCTATCATCATTATTTTTAATAGATTTAATTAAATTTGTAATGGATGAAAATATCTTGGTGAAAATATTTCTATAGAAACATTGGTCAAGAAAATCCTTTTGGGTTTTACCAAAAATGTTAGGATCCAAAATTCACTTCAATCCAAGAGGATAATTATGTCAAAAACATTCATATCAAGGAACTAATATGTTCTCTCATGACATATGAGATAACCACAAAGAGAAAAGTGGAAAATAAGTCTTATTATGTCAAGGAAACGAAAAGAAAAATTTCCTTCATGGGAAATAATGATGAATCATTTCATAGTGACTATGACATTACTGACTTTACCAAGATGATGGAAAAGTATAATAAAAGGAAATGATCACTCAACACTTAGGAAAACAATTTCAATAAATAGAGGTAACTTATTTTGGTTTACCAAATAAGGGACCCATCAAACTTGACTGTCCTTTAATTTTTTTTTCAAAAGATAAGAAGAAAGGTAAGCATGATTTAAAGGTATCAACTTGGATCACTATATAAGACCCAATTTATATATAAAAATCAAGAAATGGAATTCCCAAGTGTCTCATTCCATGTCTTAAGGATGAAATTTAGGTTATTTCTAAAATTTCTCTTATCCTTATCATTAATCTTTTTGTTCTTCTAGTTCTTTTAAATCATATTTAACTTATGAAGATATTCTCAATGCTAAAAATGAACTTAAAAATGGTTTTTGTGTTAATATTTAAAAATTTAAAGATCTTAAAAAGAAACAAAATTTTTTTTCCTAAAAAATATCATTTTTTAAAAGAAAAGAAGGTTTTAATTTTAAAATAAAAAGTTCAACCAAATGTTGAAGATTTGAAATTTCAAACTGAAGATATGAAAGAAAATACTTCTCATTTTACCGAAGGGGAATAAAATTTAAATAATATTTTGAGTTATCAAAAGACTATTCAAAATCATAGTGGTTTTGATTTTTTAAATCAATCTAGTTTTTTTAAAAATTTTAAAAAAATATTTTTGTTAAATGAATTTCTCAAAATAAATTTTGTAATTATTGAAAATATGTTTGTCAAATATTTTATGAATAAAACAGTAAAAATGATAGATATGGTAGAAAAAATGGATTTATCACTATTCTAAATTTACAAGAACAAATTCTCATTCTAAAAAAATTGAGTTTCAAAATCATTATTATCCAATCTTAGTAGAACCAAAATTGTATCTCCATATCAATGCTTATTCACTATTATACCCTAAATTTGGGTACCAAAAGACACCCTGTTTTTATGTATTATAGGGTGATGCAACTTCACCTCATTGAAATATTTTTTGGTGGCTATAGAATAAATAAAATATATGATACAAATCATTAGTAGTTTTTTTTCGAAAGTAGAAATTCATAGAGTTGAGATAAAAAATAAAACCCATGATTTTTTTTACAATTTTATGTGCTTTAATTTTTTTATGTAGTGGTATTTAATTTAATGTTCCATATTTTATTCTATCACCTATATCCAAACATCATGAATATAATTTTTAATCATGTTTTAAATATTTATCTCATGAATTTATTTTTAAATTAATTTATAAATTTTTTGTAATTTATTTTGTTTTTAATGTTTTTTTTATTTTTACCAAAATAGATTTAGAATTTATTTTTATTTAATTTTTTTTCAGTAATAATCATAATTTTGGAAATAAAAGTGAGTAATATTCTCTATAGAAAATGTTCACGTATGGATACAAACAAGTGGATATGGTTATAGTAGAGTTACTCTAAGGGATTTATCCCAAAAAGTATCAATTGAGTTTTCAACACTTTCCCTTTCCAAGGCATGGTGAGTGGGTATTCACTAGACACATAGTTTTAAAATCCCAAATAATTTGATATGGTTTATTAATATAATCTAATCTAAACCATAATAATGAAAATTATTTTTCAAAACATTTATTTTCTATGTTTTTCCCTTATTTTAGTGTTGTTTAATGGTTATGATCCCGTTAAAATCTCATGATTCATTAATTGAGTGAGAGATAATCTTATTAATTTTAAAATTATCATATAATACACATTTTTTTTCAAAACAAATTTTCAAATTTAAAATTTTATTTTTTAAAAACAAAGTTATTTAACCTTTTAAAAAATATTTTTCAAAGTTTTATTTAAACTTTTAAACTATATTTTTTAATTTTTTTTAAAATACTTCTTCAAATATTTCATATTTTCAAATTATTTTCAAAAATTTAATTTTCCCCTATCTATAAAGATCATTTTTTAGAAGATTGAAGTGTGAATTGGAAGCCCAACTCACCCTTACCAAGAATTTACTAAAAAAAAAGTGTACAATATTTACATGATGTGTAATGTGTATGCACCAAAAATGACATATATTAAAAGATAACATACCCAAAATAAAACATGAATAAAAAATATCTCTTTTATTGTGATCATTATATCCTCGACAAATCTTTCCATTCCAATGCAGTCGATACAACTTCACCTTTATTCTGAGGCAATATCCAAAGAATAACACTTAAATATTGTCCAAACACCGTAAAATGACATAAAAGTAGTTCCACCACGACTTAATCATGGAATCAAGAGTTCAAAACACTAAAATGTAACCAACTTCTCTGAATTGATATTTTGAGGTCCAGAACACAAGAACAACTCCCAAAATTCATTCCATGAATGCTTCAAAAACTGTACACAACAATAAGCTTCAATAGAGGAAACACAATTGAAATACAAGACCTTAAAGTATAAATTCTATCTAACACAAAATAGTAAAGAGTGTACCATATTACACCCATTATTTTCAAATATTGATGTAATGTGAAGAATTATATCTCCTCATTAAGGTCTATATAAAGGATCTGCAAAATATGCATCAAACATGGAGAACTCAACATCATGAGTTCATCACTATCCAAGAAAGTGTGAAATTCATTTCTATAAATCAATAAACTCATAAACATTAGAGGAATACATGATAGAAATACTAGATGATCTTCAGTAAAGGCAAAGATCCAAAATACCCGCTAAAACCAAAGAACAAACAAACCAAACCGTCACCAAGAAAACCCTGGCTCTAAATAGTCTTAAAAAATGTAGATCCTATTCCATAGAAATTCAGATAAAATGATCATTGTATCATGAATTGTCACATTTATATAATAAAAAACAAGGAGAATTCGTTTCCATGTGATTGAGTTGAAATTGAAGTCTGAATTATTCTTAAATTCCTCTACTACTTTGTTGAACATTCTTTTTCTGAGTTGACGGTTGGTATCAACAGACATATCACCATTTTTATATTTATAGAAATTCAATGTATCATTTTCCTCCATCCAAGAGTCAAGTTCTTTTGAGAAGTAAAATTTCTCCTCAATTTGATAAGCATCCCTCACTACGGGGTCATCATTATCATCACTACTGTGGTCGTAGAAATAAAATTCATCAAAGGATGTAGACAAATGTTCATCAACTATAGATTGAGGGTGTGTGATTATATTAACATTCCTAGAGGCCTCTAAATATCTCATGATGATATTTCTCTCTATATTAGAGTAGTCTCTATCTTTTTGATAATTTTTGGTATTATGAGTGATGAAAGCAACTTCATCAACCATTTGTTTTATTAAATTTTTCACCATTAATTTCAAGAAGGCATCCTCAATTTTATAGGATTCATTATAATCTTCATGTGGAGACTCAAAATATTCTGATTTCTCACTCTTGTCCTCTCCATGTGAGGTGTGATCCATTTTTGTAGTCTCAAGAGCAGGAGGATTAAATTTATTAGGAAGAAACTTATCATCAGTTTTTGGTTGGGCATTGTGCACAACCTCTATGAAATCTGAGATATTATCAAAGGGGAGTTGATTAATAGAAATATAGGTATTATTTTCATTAACCATATTAGTAGTAACCCCCTATTGAACTAAGGAAGTAACTTCCATACATTTTCTTTATTATTTTGGATCAAAATTGAGTTAAAATGTGAAAGTGGGCCTGTACCATGAGTCTTAACCTTCACATTCCCTTGATTCATGCCCCATTGAACAACATACATGGAAATATGAAGGAACCCTTTCATAGAAAACTTATTAACCAAATCCATAGTCTCCATATTGAATCCAAAAATGATATAGAAATTATTGTAAAATATCAACTTTAATATATATTATTATGACAGAAGGTTGTGAAAGGTTCTTAGTCACTGAATCTTATTTAAGGGGTTGTCCAAATAAACTAGTAATTAACAACAAAGCATCCTTCTTAGAGAGATGAAGAGGTAGAATAAGATATCTGATCCAAATAGGGACAATAGGGGGCTCAGAATCTGTGTAGAAATATGGGGACCACTTCAAAACCTTTATTACACGAAGAATATACATTTATGTCGGAGGGAGAAGTTTTCTTTCTTTACTCTTACTTAACTTTATTTTTTATTCAAGTGTCTATGATCATAAAAAAGGAGGATATTGTTGTGCTTCTCACCTTTCTTTGATTTCCATGATCACAAACATTCTTAAAGTATTTTTTTATTTTAATAAGTTAAAATATTAATAAATAAATAAATTTATTATTATTTTATTTAACATTAGTTTTTATTTATAATAATTATTTATAATTTTTTTATATTTTATATTTTTATTCTTATTATTTTGTATTAATTTTTTAATTATTTTATTTTAATAAATATTCATCTAAAGTTATTTTTTACCCTTGGATATGTTTTTCAATTTTTATTTACCCTTATTCAAGTTTTTAAAAACCAATTCTACCTTTACGTATCCTTTTAATAAACCCTTATATAGATTTATGAGTGACCTTATGCATATAGTTTAAAATTTTATTTACCCTTGTACATGTTTGATTGTACCATTACACATTCTATTGGTTTTTTATTGTTTACCTTTACAAATCTCTAACTACATTTATATATCACTTGAATTTCCATGTGTAACTTTATGCAGCTGCATGCTTACCCTTATAAGAGCCTTATAAAATGTTTATTACCATTACAAAATATACTCCCATAACCTTACACATCATGTGATTTTTTATGCTTACCTTTACACATTTATGCTTCTTACCTTTACGCAATGTTCCTACCTTTACGCAACACATGGTTTCGAGGTTACATTTATGTTTTGGTTAGGATTTTTATTTTACCTTTATGCAACTTATAGAGTTTATTATCTACCTTTATGAAGCATGAAAAATGACCCTTATGTGGATTTGAAAACCTATAAAATCTAGTTTAATCAATTTCATGATATTTTTGATATTTTTATTTTCTATATGCATATAACAAATGTTTAAATTATTTTATTGTTTTTATAAATTTTTATTAATTTTATAAATACTATGTGAAGTATTTTTAATTTGTTTTATTCTCATTTTTATGAATATTAATTATATCCTTCATTCATGAAATTTTTACAGCATGAGACTCAAATATTTATTATTTATTATTTTAAGTTGATTTTTTTGGATTTTAATGTTTCTGAAATCATGTTGTAGTCTAACAAACTCATTCATACTTATTTTATTGTTTTTAATGTATTATATTTAAATTTTATATTATCTCATGTATAAATATGGGAAGTTATTTGAAATTAAAATTTGAATTTAGAGAATAACTCTATATGACATTTGTGTATTATTTTTTTAACCAATTTTTTTTGGAATTTTTTTAAGCTATATAACAAGTGTTTTCAAATGAGTTTCAATTTTTCAATTGTTTTAAACTCAAATGATAATATTTCGGATAATCTGTTTCACTCTCTTTGATAATTCTAGAAATAATAATAATAATATTTTACATTTTAATTGCCAAATGATATCCTTGGTCTTGTTGAGTTAATTATTTTTTAATGGATCAAGCTGGATTAATCAAAGAATGGAAAATATACATTTAATTTAGACTTATTTGATATAAATACACATGATGGATTCTCAAACATTACTAGAGGATGATAAGTCTAAAAATAGTGACCTTTGGGGGCCTTGAAAATGTATTAATTATGTAGACATTCCTTGCTGATCATTCTTCAATTGTCAACATGTTCAATTTATATCAAAGATCTTTAATTTCTAAATAGTATCTTCTCTATCAAGAGTGTGAACATATTGTAATATCCAAATCAAAATTTTCTTTTATTCTTATTCTATCTCAGTGTTCATCATATTAATTGAGATATTTGAAACTATACTACAAAGGGATTACTTCCTAGAAACCCTATCCTCTTTCTCGTTATTCTAATATTTTTCTCACTAAATTTAATGCAAGGGACTAAGGTTTACTTGTCTTTTTTTTCAAAACACAAGGGTCAATTTATAATATTAGTTTCTATCTTTTCTATTAAATTTCTAGGCTCTTTGTATCTGATTTGTTTCTATAACCTAAAGAGCATGGGAATTTTTTTGTATCTTGACTAACATTAAATCCAAGAGGCTAATACATTAAATACTCAAGGGATTGAGGCGGTATATGTAGGGGTACCCTCATATACTATTTTCAAACTTCCTTACCAAACATTATTACATATTTACTTTCAAAAATGTAATATATTATTTTACTTTTAATATTTTATATTATCATATTTTTCCACTTTTAATTATTTGATTCTCTTATTCCTTTTTAAATAAGATTTTGTAAATTTAATTTTTTCCTTTTTTTAAAGGGAAATTATCCCCCTCTTTCCATTTTACTTCTATCTCCAACTTACAACAAGTTGGGGAGGTTAGAGATACATCATAAAATAATATTACTAAATAATAATTTCTGAGAAATCAAAATAAAAAACTCCAGTTGCCTCCCATAAAGTGCTTTTATTAAGGTCAATAATCTTGATCATATCTCATTGATAATGTAATAGAAGTAGGGTATAGAGCCTACCTCCTATTTGAATGATATTTTTATTTTTTTCTAAGTAAATTAAAAAGTAGTGTACCACACCATGGTTTGGAATAGGAGCTCAGGGGATATTTATACCTTTTACCACCCCACTTCTTCCTTAGATGGTGATTGTGCTTCTACATAATCTCCAATTAGATCATCAATTTCTATAACCACCATTTATTCTTTTTTTTTTGAAATCAAGTGGGGGTAACCAAAATACGGATAATAATAAGGGTGAAATTAATAGCTCTTTGTATATACAAACTTAACACCCATATTTTCCCTCTCCCTCTTCTTATTATTCTTCTTCTTCTTATTCATCGAGATGCTCTATTTCAGATTATTTAATGTCTGACTTAGCAGTGTCTTTTTAACTACCATTCTCAGTGTCAAACTAAATTTCTAAAATTTGTATCATCTCATTCCCAAGGTCTTCAACTAAGATCTTTCCTCCTATTTATTTTATTTTATAATCGATGGTTCCTTATCTTCATCCTTTTCTTCTTACTTAGAACTTGTGTAGGTGTCCTCCATTGAAAATTCAGAATATGCATCAAAATAAGAACTTACCATAGATTTAGCCTCAGGTTTAGTTGTTCTTACAAATCGATCTTCAATTCCTTATTTAGTGTGGGTTTCATCTATGGTTCATTCTATTCCTTGGCTTCCTTATCTATGCTGTCAAGGAGTTTTAGTCTTTTTTTAAATCTAGATTCCATTCATAAGAGTAATTTTTCTCGATTTGGGTACAGTTGTATACCATTGGTTTTTCTTTATGATCCCATACTTATATTTGAATTTTCCTTTGGTGCTCATCATTTTTTTGAGATAAATCTAAGAGTTCAATCGCTAATAGGATGTTTTTATTCATCTCACTTTTACCTGAGATCAAAAACCAAAAAACCCAATATATAAAATAGAACAAAAGAAAAAAAATAATATAAAAAAATAGAAAAGTGAGAATGTAATTATTTGTATAACTATTGAATTTATAAGAACATAAACCCTAAAAATGACAACAAAAAATGACACATCTGATAGAAATCATTAAATAATTCAACCAAATCAATTTATAAATTTATAAAAAACCAAAATACACCAACTACTAAAACATAAAATAGTGGTAATATAGGGTTGATACCATGAGGAAAATAGTTATTAGATTTTGTATTTTCAATTTTCTTTTTTTAATAAACTAAAATTATCTAAACTATGAAGATGTGTGTAATAGACTAACTAAGAAAACGAGGATGAAGTGAAGAGAGTGGATATCAAATAATGGGTATTCATTAATTAAAAAAATTCAGTCAATTCTTTTGAGAATACTTCTAATTAATAATCACAATAATTTTTGTAGTATCAAGCCTAACCTCTCAGCATCATCTATAACAACCTAAAAAAACTAAACCCTCTCTCAATGTACGTCTATAACTAGTTTAAATGTATTATGTTTAATATATAAATGAAAGGATAAATTTAGTCAGTATCCTTTTACACTTCCCTTAATCACATTTGATTTCTTACCATAATTACCATAACCTTTTATTGGTAACTAGTGATTGATTAAGATTATTCTCAATCAAATACATATTAATAATAAGAATTCATAAGTAATAAATAATTAAAATGGAAAATTACTCTTCTTCATCCATTCACTATACCCTCCCCTACAATAGCTAGCCACCCATAGTTTCTCTCACAAACATTAAGTAGTCTGAATTTTAGGAAGAGGGAATAAAAAAAATATCATAAAAAATGAATTCTTACTTGAATTTATAGACACAACCCATTTTCAAAATCCATTACAACATAATAAAAATAAAAAAAGAGAAATCAAATCCTAAATTATTCCAACTTAATAGTTGATGATGAATCTCCTTTCACTCTCAATTTAGGCATTGGATGCCAATCTGCTACTAGGTTGGGGATCCTCCACCATGGGTGGGTCAATTTCTTTTTACACAGTGAAAATACTCTCTATTTATAGATAAAATTACCTTGATCTTCAATTTCAAATCTCCTCTATCTTATCCACTTGAATTTTCTTATCTCTCTCTCCTTGAGCCTCTTAGGTTCCCACTTACGAATTTACTCATGAAATAATACTCCATTATCTCCATTTGAGAATATATCATTATCCATGAAATAGATAGGTTTAACCAAACAACCGTATCCATGAAAAATATTCACTTGAGTATTTAAAACTCTAATATTCTCCTTGAAATCATCTTATCTCCCACTTTGGTAGTGTATTTAAACTTCTTATTTGTAAGAAAGGCCCCCTGTGTGAATATCCTTTTTAAAATTTCTAAAACCCTACCTGTAACTTATCTATGGGGAGAGATCATTAAGAATTTTAATTTATAGTAGAAAATACATCTACAACATAAGAAGTTTACTATGAAATTACTTCCTTATCTTTCTTATCACCTTTGTGCATGCATGCATGGATACTACATAGCTATCTAACAATAACCACAACCTCATATGTAGTATAAGCCATCCCCACTACCATTTACAAGTTCTCTACGATGTAACTGGAAACACAATGCCACATGTGCTTCTTCAACTAAAACCTAGTCTCCTCTATGGTATATGAAAACCCCCTACACCACAACCTTCATCTATATGAAACAACAACCATGACATAACACCTTTGATTATGGTGCATCTCTATTTATCTTCCTCTTCTCTGTAGGTGATATGACATAATGGAAGGACCCAATGCATGATCATCTTCATTGTTTTGAGCTTCAGAGTTGACTATGACACAAACCCATGGTTATGGAATAATGATTCTTGAAGTTACTATAGTGCTCGAGGATACCCTTGATCAGCCATGGCAGATTGTGCCATAGAATTTCTGATTACAGTATAGGAAAATGTGAAAGAGATATAACATGAGGGTGAATCTAGGATTGCTCTGTTTATTCTTAAGTGAATAGTACCTGAATGAGGAGTGTCCCACATCATAAAATTTAGCAGCCTTCCTCTACTATTTAAGAGACCCTCTTCCATGAGAAAACATCAAATATGGATGAGGGTCAGAGTAACCCTACCAATTCCTTATTCTACCCCACACTGAGGAGATCATCCTCCCACTACAACACGGACCTTCCTCCCATATACTGATGTTGCTCCACCCCCCGTGTATTCCATGCATGATCTATGCTCCTCTCTAATGTGCCTATGGGAAGGACCTCCTGACTATTTGGTCATATCCCTCTATGAGTTAGTCTTGTATCTTGTATCTAGTTGAGGGCCATCCTAGGTGTTGTCCCATTTTTTTAAATATTTCCACTTCACCCTTTATCATTTTAGCCTAAACAAGTTTCCATTAAACAAAGTAAATTAATTATTTTTTCTTTTATTTTTCCAAAAATATTTTAAAATTCAATTACCCAAATATAAGATTAAATAATAATTTAATCAAATAACCAAAAAAATTAGTTACATTAAACTAAAAAAATGGGTGTATAAAATGAAATAATCACCCATGCTTGGATGGAGAAATAGGTTTTTTTGGATGTTTATATACTATGTGGAATTTATCTACATTAGAGGTTTTTATTCCTTAGTGAGAGTGAGGATTCATCCATTTCATGGGAGATGTTTTGTGTTCATTTTCATGCCAATTTTCTTTCATTATTCATAAATGAAGCTTATCATCAGGAGATCCTTACTCTCTGCCTGGGGAATTATTGAGTGTTGGAGTTTGACATCCATTTTAAGAAACTCTTATATTATTCTTAAGAACTTATTCTAGATTAGGAGGCCATATAAAGGTATTTAAAGGAGTATTTGTATCCAAATATCTAGTACTAGGCCACCCTTCTCACATTGTAGACTTATCTTGAGGTGTTGGAAAAGGTAGTGGTCATAAAGAGGATACTAGCTAGGATTGGATAATAATGGGAGGAAAGTTTTTAGGAAAATATAATGAGTGAATAAGTGGAAAAAGGTTCTCTATTTCATAGTTAGATGATTCCTTAGATATTGGGTAGTCTATTTCATCCTTTTTCATCACATTTCACTAGAGATGGTAGTTCTTAGACCCCTGCTAGTAGATCAAGCATGGTTTGTTTTTCATTTCAAGGTCATGGACATTATGAGATTGTGTGCTTGACCTTACTTGGTAGTCAAAGTGGGGATGATGAACCTATTTAGGCTTAGATATTATAGCAGTATCCTCCAAGGAAGTGGATGTAACAAGCTGATGTAGCTTTTAATGAGAATAGAGGAGGCAAGGTGGGTAGAGTATAACCTCGTGATTCCCCTATCCTCCAGGGTAGTGAGAAGATCATGAACATGGAGGTGGTCAACAACGCGTCTAGATAGGGCATGGAGATGGAAATAATTAGATTTATGTCTTAGAGTTTCTAATGCCAGATGAGCTAGACATTGTGTGAGGTATTATATACTTATATTGTACCTAGGTGTATGCTTTATTTAATTTAAGAGCTACACACTCCTTCACTACACCTGCCCTAGTCCATGCTCTGGGACATGTGGTGGATAGGTTTCCTTTTCCATTGATATTGACTACACCATTTGAAGTTATACATAGGTTGTATGATGTATGTAAATATTGTGGGTTGATTATAGGGAAACATCATTCTTGGGAATATTTACTATATTTGTGGATACATCTATTTGAAATCATCTATGGTATAGATAGGTTATAGTCAGTGCAAGATATTATTGATTGATTTAGGAAATGTATTATATTATATGATTCTGATGGAGATCATGTTGTGTTTGTTGGTGAGTGAGACACTTAGATGGGTTAGTGGTGTATCAATTTCTTATATTTCTTTATTATTGGGTTGATCTTGAGTTTAGTGGAGGTCTAAATAGTGGTTTTTCTTATGATTGTAGAAGAATACCATGATTTTTTTTTTCTAGAAGTGGTTTTAACACTACCCCCAAGATGTAAGATCAAGTTTGGGATAGGGTTGAAGCTGGGTATCACTCTAATATCAATATACCTCTATAGGATGATACCTTATGAGTTTTTTTATCTATATATTTTGATTAAAGATATTATATAGGGACATTTTATTCATCCTAGTGTTTTTTCTTATGAATATCTGGCTCTGTTTGTGAAGTGGGTGGATGGTAGTATTTGTTTTTGTGTTGATTATCATCACTTAAACCAGTTGATAGCAAATAAAATCTATATTCCTTAAAATTATGATTTATTCTACTAGTTAAATAGAGTTAAATGGTTCTTAAAGATTGATTTGTGGTCAAGGTATCATCATATGCATGTGACAAATAAGGATATTTTAAACATTGCCTTCATATTTTGTTATGGGAATTATGAGCTCACTATAATGCTATTTGGTGTTATTGATGCTCTAACTATGTTAATGGGACAGATTAATTCCATGTTTCATTAACTTCTAGACATGTTTTTGGTGGTGTCCATCAATGAAATTTTAGTCTATTCTGAGTTGGAGGAGGAGAGTACATATTATTCGTGAGCTATACAAGGTTTTCTTCCACGTCAATATCTGTTTGGGAAGCTATCTAAGTGTAAGTTATGAGGATTTGGGGTTTATTTCTTGGGAAAAGTTGTGTTTTATCATGGATTAGTTATTGATACTTTGAATATTGAGGTAATGTTTTCTTAGGTGGCTCCCAATAATGCTATGAAGGTATAAAGTTTCCTTATTCTTATAGGATATTACCAAAGGTTCATAACCAAATTATCTTATATTGAGACTCTATTGATAACTTTGACCCAAAATTATTAAGATTTTTATTGAAACTAAGGTGATCCAAGTTGGTGTTTGTGGGTTTTTATTGTGTTTTTTATCAATATTTTCTAGGTTGATCAAGTTGTTTGATATTTGAGGAAGTTGTTTTGAAGGTAATGGAATACCATAAGGAAAATAAAAATGGAGTTATTTTATATTATTTTCTAAATTTTTGTGTGTGAAAAATAGAGAAAATTTCAATGTTGATTCATGGTGCAAAGGCATATATTTCACTCTTGTGTGATAATTTTCACGCTGGTGATACATTATGGAGCCACATGAAATTTCCTCATGCATGTGAGGCTATATTTCTATCTAAGAGTTCATCACATGCTTGTGTTTCATGAAATTATTAAAAAATGATAGTGTTGTGCACAAGTAGGGATTTTTCATATAAATACCTAGACAATCCCCTCATTTAGGGTCAATGAAAATTATGATAAGGATTAGAGGATCTTCTATCGTGTAAGGAAAACCTACAAAAACTAGAACTGATCAAATGACATGGAAAAAGGATATGGGAAATGTTATCATTGATAATAATTAGAGTGAAGGAATTGTGAGAACTAAGTTTCATGAATAGGGAACTCTAAAGGAAAAAAGGGAGAACACACCTATGAGAACATAACTTAGCAAAGGGAGTTGAAAAAAGTGGACTTGGGTGAATCCAATGGATTGGGTGAGGTATAATTAGGAAAATTTGGTGACCTAGATGAAGTCATACCTAGGTGGAAGTGGTGGAATTGGAAAAAATATACTTAGTTTAAGCCAGAGACTTGGGGCAAGCTACCTGAGTTGAAATTTATGAATTCATTTTAGAATTAATCTAAAACATTAATGATTCAATTATAAATAAATATTCATTCAAATTTTTTGGAAAACTTCAATTCATTAAATTGAGTAAGACTTCATCTAAAGTAGTGAGGAAGGAGAAGTTAAAGAAAGTGATTTTAGGGAGGCATCCCACTATCCTTGAATACCTTGTAAAGAAGTTTGTCCAACATTTAGTGACAGTGGATGAAAATTTTTAATCCAAACAATCAAGTGAATCTTAGTGTATTCCAGTGCCACTGACATAACATTGGTATATTCTTCTTTGAATATCCATTAATGGAGATCCAAGTAAAATTTATTATGTTCTATTTTATTATGATATTTGGGTAAATGTACATTGTAATATTGTAGGTTTAATGAGTTCCTTCCAATGCAGGATATGATATATTTATATTAAAAGAAAAATTTGACACCCTAATTCACCCCTTCTCTCTAAGGGCATCCTTGGGTACAACATTTTCTTAGGGACTGAATAGTGACATGATGATTTTAAGTATTTTAAGGAGAAGCTGGTCAGTTCTCCAATTCTTTAATTTTTGAAGGAGGGCATTGAGTTTTAGGTTTTTTTTGAAACTTCACATCTTGTCTTTGTAGGCGTTCTAATGAAATGAAGAGAAGTTATCTCTAATGGGTCTTAATATCTATGAAAACATGAATATAGATACACTACTATTGATATTTATCTATATATAGTTGTGTTTTCTCCAAATTTGTCACAATATTAGCTCATTGGTGAGTGATTTATGGTATTCATAGATCATAAGTGCTTGAATTATATATTCACCCCATGTGATTTAAATTTTTAGTAGTAATGGAGGATGAAATATTTGTAGGATTATAAATTTTATTTTTCCTATACCCCGAGGAAAGAGAATATTTTGGTTGATTCTTTATAGAAGAATTCATGTAGAGATATTGTGTGTGAGTCTAGTGATTCTTAGAGAGTGATGGATGGACTCTCTATGATGCACCTTGATATGGGGGTAGTTTATGGTAGAGGGTTTCATTATCAGATGATATTACATTCATCATTGGTGTAGCTGGTGGAAGAGTCCTACTTGGGGGATTCATTGGTGAAGGTTTGGTGAGATCGAGTTTTTTATAGAGATACACCTAAGGGATTGTGTAAATATGATCAAAATAAAATATTTTTCTAGGTTAGGCTATTTATTCCTTTGCTTATGCGTGATGCTGTTCTCCGTGATTTCCAAAATTCAACTTTGGCGGTACATCTTATTGTGGGAAATATGGGCCACACCTTGCATGTTCTGTTTTGGTTATCTAAGATAAAGTGATGTGTTACAAAGTTTGTGTCTCAATTTTTGGTTTTCTATGGGGTGAAGGATGAGAATCATCTTCCTGGTGGGTTACTTCAGCTAATCAATATTCCCCAGTGTAAGTGGGTGGACATATTGATCGAATTCATTAGTGTTTTCCTCAGACTTAGGGTAAATTTGATATGATTTGGGTGATTATAAACTTCTTGATGAAGTTATCTCACTTCCTAGGTATAAAGGAGCTGATCATAATGGATGTTTTATCGAGGAAATATCTAAAGAGATCTTGAATCTTCATAGGGTTTTGAAAACAATCAACTTTGATCATGATACATATTTTACATCAAGGGTTTGGAGAAATTTCCAACATTCCTTTGGCTCTCAGTTATGCCCGAGAACCACTTTTCATGAACAAAAGGATATTCAGATAGCACAGACTATCAATACATTGGAATACATGTTACACAAATTTGTCTTAGATTTTGTAGGTTTTTGGGTGAGACACATACCCCTGGTTAAGTTCACTTATAATAGCATTTATAATTTTACAATTGTTATTTCCTCATTTGAAGAATTTTTTGGCAATACTTATAGATATCTATTGTTCTGAACCGAGTTGGAGACTCTTTTATTCTTGAACCAGAATTGATGTAGAGTATGATAGAGAAGGTGAAAGTGATTCATGAGATAATTATGGTGGTGTAGGATTTCTATAAGTCCTTTATTTATCATATTAATATTCTTTTATAGTTTTATGTTAGAGATCATGCATTATTTAAGGCATCTTCTAATCATGGTAAGTGAAGGTTTGGTCATGGGAGTAATCTTTGTCCATAATTTATTCTACCTTTTGAGGAGTTAGTGCGTGTTGGATATGTTTCATATCAGTTTAAAATCCCCCATATATGAGTCATATTCATGAAATATTTCATATTTTGTAGCTTATCTGGTATCTTTATTATGATTACCATGTCATTAACTAGGTTTATCAAGAATTTGATGATGATTCGACCTTAACAGAATAACCTATTAAGATCCAGGACTGTTAGGAGAAGGTGTATCATTGGTATGCCATTCCTTTGGTTTATGTTCTATGGAGACATGGTGTAACATCCCAAGTAAGTAATTAATTATAGATATTCTTATCTATGTCTATCTATGATTAGATAGTGTTTTAGAGGCTTAAAACGAGAATAAATCCAATCTTAAGCATGGAATACACAAATATTTTTAAAAGATTATTTTACTTCCTTTTGATGGAAAAATATTTTTAAATAAAACTTTTGACAATTATATAAGATCTATTTGTCAAAATAAACTTATTATTTATGATTGGGACATTGAAATTTACTTTGGATAAATCTTTGGTATTTTTCTGACCATGTTCATTTTTTAATGAATGGTGAAAAATACTGCATTTTAGATCAAAACTGCTTTTTAATCTAATTTAATTATATGGTTAGATTATCTTTTTAATTGGTTTTAAAGTCTAATTAGAATATATTTTTACCATTTAATCCAATGGTGGTAATTAGAATTAATTTCACTTTGGAATTGGGCATAAACAAGTGCCAAACTTTTCATAAATATTGTTTCAAGAAAACCCGCTATTTGTTTTGACAACGAGAATTATTTTTAAATTAATTATTGAAATTTCTATGTTTGGAATTTGGTAAAATGGATTCCATATTTTTAATCATAAGGTCCAAATTATTTAATTAAGACACTTTTGTTTTTGGACATTATGAATTGTAATGACGACAATTATCTTTAATTATCTTGATTAATTAGTAATCGGGTAGTTAAGGATAATAAAATAATATCATAATAATAACAAATTACCCCAGCATGTATCCTAATGATACTGGTTGGGTCATGGACGACCATGGTATTCCTTGTTCCAAACTAGGGGACCACATGGAATCACTTTTGTGTGATAATGACTTTTTATCCTTTTATTTTTAAAGGAAGTTAAATATAACAAAGAATGTATCACCTGAGTAAAACATTTTTAATTTATATAAATAAATTATATATTGGACTATAAATAGTAATTGGAAAGATAAAAATATTTCCTACATCATAGTATTTTTTTTATAATTTTTGGACATTAAATAAATTAAATTATTTATGACACCAGGATGATTCAGCGATTACCTCATTAATGAACGATTTAAATAAAATAAAAAGATAATGTAAAATCTAAGACTTAAACTTGTCAAAGACCTATTGTATGAGTATATTTATAACCATTATCACCTTATCCTTGAAATATATCAATGTGGGACCTTTAAAATCCGAAACACATTTCAATATAAAGTAACATTTTATAACTTTCCAAGAGTGCCCCTCCTTTCCTCTTAAAAAAGGCCCCCACCTCTACCTCTTTACACACACTTATCAAGCCTTTTTCTGGGCCAATATCTGCTCATTTTATCTCTAAACATCCCTATCTTCATCCTAGAATCCTTAACCTAGGTAGAAATCTCTTCAAGAAACCCTTTTGGTACAAACCAAGAGGAGTTACCCGATTTAAAGGTAAAGTCTTCTCTAATGTTCTTTTGTTTTATTTTGCTTCTACAACCCCCTTAACTCTTTTTATTCATTTCTTTTGTAACAAAAAAAGTATGTTCAATATACTAGGATGTTTTTATAAGAATTATTCTAGCTACACTTACACACAACTACATCTAATGGTTAAAGAACATACTGTGTCTGTGGATGGCGAATTTCTGCCTCACGAAACGATGATTGTTCAATATTCATATAACACCTTCAAAGTTGGCCATTAAGATGTCACTATATTTATATATGATATATGATATTTTTATTTTTTCCTTAATCTTATGTATTTTTACATTTATGGCATACCTTTATGGATTCCATTATGGGTAAACGCGATATCTTCATTTTAGGAAGTGCAGACTACCGCCCCCTCAAAGTGATTGGATTCGTTAATGCCATATATGGGACATATAAAGGATTAATTTAATGATATTATATATGATATTCTACTGGAATTATAATATACCTTTATATCATTATGATTCAATTCCATTAAATAGGAAATAGAAATGAAAGTAGCGTTCATGCGTACGTACAGCTTACTGTCTCCATGAACGGCGCATTTCATTTATTACCTCTAAATGTTATGTAAAATTATAAATGCATGTATATAATGGATATATATGATATATATTATATCTAAATCATGAATATAATTATGGATATAATGGATATTTTACAACATGAACAACTTGAAATTATAAAGAGTTTATTTTTCACTCAAGTACCAATGATCGAAAAAATGACCATTATTAACATAAATAATTACACAGTGTTAATAACATGGTAATAAGTGATATAAAAGGAATAATGAACTTGAAAAAGGTTCTTAATAAAGTTTAAATTAACTCAAGTTTATTATTCAGGACGTTAAAGAACAATCGAGTCAAGTCGGACCCAAGGTATGGGACTTCGTCTCAATCTCATTTCATTGAGGCATATTTTGTTTTATACACAAATTTATTTTATACAGTGTATAAACCCCTTTGAATTTTACATATATTCAAAAGGAATCTTTTTTATACGAAGAGTTTTACTAAATGAAAAAATGAATGTTTTTTTGTCGTACGTTTGCAGAGACAACAACTTCTCCGCCACCGTGACCATTATTTGAGTTTCGACTTCCTCTATAAGCCATAACTTTTTTTTAAAATGAAAAATAAATACCATGTTTTACTTTTCTTTTATTTTGGTATTGAAAATGGTTTTCATAATGTTGTTATTATATCAATATGTTGTATTGATATCTTGTGATTGAAATGTGGAAATGTTATGTTTCCTTTATGCATGTTTTATGTGATACGATTATGTTATGGTTCTTGGGAATTGTTATGAAGATGGGTGGTTCCATGATAAACTAAGGGCAGGTGAGTCCGATATAGCTCTCCAATGCATTGGGTAACGGGAAGGGGTTAAACGTTAAGGTTTCTCTGAAGAGATTTAGGGAATATACTGTGATGGGTATTCCAAACGTAACCATGATGGTTACTCCCTACGTAAGAATGTTATGAATGCCTCAAGTTACCTTTATGTCTTATGATTTCTATGATTTATTCTTTATTTGATGAGGTATGTTAAAATGCTTATGTTTTATGAGTAAAGTATGATTTCATACATGGAATAATGTTTTCATTTCGTACTTTTATATCCCTTTCTGAGCTTTTTATGCTCATCCCAAGTTTTTGAAATGTTTTTCACAGGTCAAGGGAAAGGTACATGATGTGATGATAGTGTCAAGGAAGTGTCAAGAAAGAATCCATGTTTTATTTTAAATATGTTTTCTTTGATGGAAAAAATGAGTACCAACTTTTATATAACCACTTTGTTTAAATGTTTAATGTAATGCATGATTTATGATCTAATTCTCTAAAACTCTAAACTTGAAAAGATCCTCAACGTGTATTCTTGAAATAACTCAAGATTAAGTAATTTTTAATTCTAGGGCCTTATAGTTGGTATCAAAGGTCGGTTTAGATAACTTTAGGAGTTAGAATTATAATAAATGATTATCCAAAAATATTTTTTTTATGGTCAAATTGAAATGATATAGCATTTGAATATTACCATGTTGCTTCATCTAAGACATGTTTGTTCAGAATGGTTTTTCGTAGAGGAAACCGGGAAGCAGTGCTAGGAAGGCATACAGAAGGAAATGACCTTCTGAATCAGCATCCTGAGATGGTCGGAATTGGAACTGAATATTTTGAGGCAGTAATGGCGCAGTTGACTCAAGCGATAAATGGTGGTGGTATCCATGCACTAGATCATCCAGATCAACTGCAGAGGAACATGTCAGTGGTGGAAAATTTCATGAGGCAACATCCCCCATCACTCAGAGGATCATCTGACCCCGTGCTAGATGAAGGGTGGATTAAATCACTGGAGAATATTTTCGATGTCATGGGGTGTTCAGACAATCAAAAGGTTAGTCTTGCAATTTACCGTTTGGAGGGTGAAGCAGATCAGTGGTGTTCGATGGTTAAAAATATCAGGGACGCTGATGAGATTGATTCTCTCGACTGGGATAAATTCAAATGTATGTTTCTTGAGAAGTATTTTCTTAAGGCTGTTCGTCTTAGGATAGAAAAAAAATTCTTGTAATTGAGGCAAGAGAACGACTCAGTGGCTGGTTATGAAGAAAAGTTCACTCGATTGGCAAGCTATGCTCCAAATTTTATCTGAGAACTTGATAGTAAAATCAGTCCTTTTTACTCAGGATTAAAGCCAAAATATCGAAGGGAATTGGCTTCTCGTGAGTTCAGAAGTTATGAAAAGCTTTTTCGATGTACTGAGAAGGTGGAAATGGAGTTTTCCGATGATCAAGTGTTCTATAAAAACCAATATAAGAAGAGACTAAGGTGGCAGGAGAAAGGGAAGAATTCTTCAAAAAGGTCTGATGTTAAGAAAACAAAGTTTCTAGTTTGTGATAAATGTGGTAAAAGGCATGCTGGGGAATGTATTCTGAATTCTGGAAAATGCTACTAATGTGGTAGGATGGGACATACGACTCATTATTGCACTGAAAAAGATCAGGGTGATGGTAATACCAAATTTGATTTACAGTTAGTGAAATGTTTTAAGTGCAATGAGATGGGTCCCTATGCAAACGAGTGTCCGACAAAGAGCTCGAGTGATGGGAAGCAGTTAGACTACAAGAAGAAAGGAGTGGTGAAATCCTTTGCAACTACTTTAGTAGATGTTGGGCCATCAAATGAAGTGGTATCAGGTACTTTGTTTGTTTTTTCAGATTATGCTAGTGTGTTGTTTGATTCAGGGTCTACACATTATTTCATCTCTGAAAACTTTTCTATTAAAGTGGGAATACCATCTCAAGAAATGACTCCTGAACATGTGGTAAAAACACCTAGAAAAAATGTTGAGGCAAAAAGAATTTATAAGAATCTTCCTATCCTTATCCATGGAAAGAACCTACTTGCAAACCTTAATGTTTTACCTCTAGTAGAGTTTGATGTTATCCTGGGTATGGATTAGATCTCTATTTACCATGCTAAGATTGACTATAGAGCTAAAGAAGTTTCTTTTCAAAAAGAATTTCAGTTTGTGTACAAGAATGAACCCTTACTGTTGATAACATATCAAGAGGCCGAGAAACTTGTGAAAGATGGAAGTGAATGTTACCTTGCACATATTGCTGAAAACAAGGGAACTGTTCAGATTAATGATGTGCCAATGGTAAATGAGTATCCTGATGTTTTTCTTGATGAGTTTCCTGGAATAATACTAGATCGGGAAGTTGAATTTACTGTTGAATTAGTTCCTGATGCTAATCCAATTTCAAAACCCCCTTATTGAATGGCTCAAATTGAACTTTTTGAGTTGAAGGAGAAATTGCAAGATTTATTAGAGAAAGGTTTCATTTGACCTAGAATATCACCATGGGGTGCTCCTGTTTTATTTGTTAAAAAGAAATATGGTTCAATGAGACTTTGCATTGATTATAGAGCCTTGAATAACATCACTGTTAAGAACAAATATCCTTTGCCTCATATCAATGATTTGTTTGATCAGCTCCAGGGAGCTTAGTATTTTTCAAATATTGACCTGAGATCGGGGTACCATTAGTTGAAGGTAAAGGAAACAAATATTCTGAAGACCGCGTTTCGTACAAGATATGGCCATTATGAATTTGTAGTAATTCCTTTTGGGCTAACCAATTCACCTGCTGTATTCATGGACCTTATGAATAGAATTTTCCATGAGTTCTTGGATAAGTTTTTGGTTGTTTTCATTGATGATATTTTGGTGTTTTCTAAAAGTAAAGAGGAGCATGAAAGGCATTTAAGGGTTATTTTGAAAACCTTAAAAGAAAAGAAATTTTATGAGAAATTCAGGAAGTGTGAGTTTTGGTTGCAACAAATTTCATTCCTTGGTAACATTGTTTCTAAAGATAGGATAACTGTTGATCCTACAAAAACAAAGGTTTTTGAAGAATGGACAAGACCCACAAATGTAACTGAGATTCGTAGTTTTGTTGTTTTGGAAGGCTATTACTGAAGGTTTGTTAGAAATTTTTCACGGTTATCTAGTCCAATTACTAAGCTAACTCGTAAGGGTATTATGTTTATCTGGACAAAATAATGTGATGATTGTTTTCAGGAACTTAAAAGAAGATTCGTGAATGCTCCAGTTTTGGCACTACCTTCAAGGAATGGGGAGTTTATTATCAACAGTGATGCTTCATTGAAAGGACTTGGTTGCGTCCTAATGCAGAATGATCAGGTAATTTCTTATGCTTCACATCATTTGAAAATGCCTGAGGTAAATTACCCTACACATGAGTTGGAATTAGCTGTTGTTGTTTTTGTTTTAAAAATTTGGAGGCATCATTTGTATGGAGTAAAGTGTGAAATATATACCGATCACAAAAGTTTAAAGTATATATTCACTCAGAAAGAATTGAACATGGGATAGAGGAGATGGCTAGAATTAATCAAGGATTATGGTTGTACAATTCATTACCATCCAGGAAAAGCAAATAAAGTGGATGATGCTTTGAGTCGAAAAAGTAATGCTTCATTAACAATGTTGCATTTGGAACATGATCCTTTGGTTAAGGATTTGATGAACTATGGAATAGAAGTTGTTGGTGCAGGATGTCCTTCTATTTTGTTTTAGGTATCAGTGAAATCTTCTCTATCAGACAGAATTAAGCAAGCACAGAAGCAAGACAGTGAGTTGTAGAAAAAGTTAGAGCTGGTTCAGAAAAGTAAGTTGCCTGAATTCAACATTGATAATGATTGTGTTTTGAGATTTGGTAAGAGATTGTCTATGCCGTGTGATTCACAGTGGAAGAGAGAGTTGTTATGTAAATCTCATAGTTCTCCATTTTCAGTTCATCTAGGTAGTACTAAGATGTATAGAGATCTTCAAGAGTATTACTGGTGGGATGGAATGAAAATGGATATTGCTGATTATACTGTGAAGTGTTTGACTTGTCAACGGGTTAAATAAGAGTGGAAGTTACCGAAAGGTATGCTTCAGCCTTTACTAGTGCTAGAGTGGAAATGGGATAATATATCCATGGACTTCATTGTGGGATTTCCGAAGACACCTCGAGGTAATAATGAAATCTGGGTTATTGTTGATCGCTTGACTAAATCTTCTCATTTCCTTGCTATACGAGATATTTTTTCCCTAGATCAACTTTCCCGTTTTTATCTTATAGATATAGTCAGGTTACATGGAGTTCCCCTATCCATTGTATCTGACCGTGATCCCAGGTTTACTTCTAACTTTTGGAAAGGCCTTCAGAAGTCGTTGGGTACTAAATTAAATTTTAGAACAACTTTTCATCCTCAATCAGATGGGCAGTCAGAATGAACGATTTAGACTTTGGAGGATATGCTACGTGCTTGTTCGATGGATTATTAAGGAAGTTGGGATCAATATCTTTCTTTGGTTGAGTTTTCTTATAATAACAGTTTTCATTCCAGTATACAGATGGAACCATTTGAGTCATTATATGGGAAGCGGTGTCGAACTCCATCTTTCTGGGATGAAGTGGGTGAAAGGAAGTTGATGGGACTAGAATTGGTAGAAGAGTTGGCAGAAAATGTTCAGATGATATAGAAACACATGAGAACAGCTCAGAGCAGGCAGAAGAATTATGTGGAAAATAGGAGGAAGGATCTCTCTTTTGAGGTAGGTGATCAGGTTTTTCTCAAAGTTTCACCATGGAAAAGTGTGATGATATTAGGTAAGAAAGGAAAGCTGAGTCCAAGGTTCATTGGACCATATGATATTCTAGAGAGAGTTGGACCAGTTTCATACCGAGTGTCTTTACCTCCGAGTTTATCTCAGGTACACAATGTTTTTCATGTTTCAATGTTAAGGAAGTACATGCCAGATCCATCTCATATTTTGAGTCCAGAGGTATTTCAGCTGGAAGAGAATCTATCTTATGAGGAACAACTGGTCCAGATTCTTGACCATAGGGAGCAAGTGTTGCGAAATAAGGTGATTCATCAAGTAAAGGTTTTTTTGGAAAAACCACATGAGTGAAGAGGCAACATGGGAATCTGAAAATGCAACGAGGGATAAATACCCCAACTTATTCGATAAGTAAATAAATTACGGGGACAAAATTTTCTAAAGGGGGGAAGGATGTAACACCCCAAGTAATTAATGAATAATAGATATTCTTATCTATGTCTATCTATGAATTAGATAGTGTTTTAGAGGCTTAAAACGAGAATAAATCCAATCTAAAGCATGAAATACACTAATATTTTTAAAAGATTATTTTACTGCCTTTTGATAGAAAACCATTTTTAAATAAAACTTTTGAAAATTATATAAGCTCTATTTGTCAAAATAAAATTATTCTTTATGATTGGGACATTGAAATTTACTTTGGATAAATCTTTGGTATTTTTCGGACGATGTTCATTTTTTAATGAATAGTGAAAAATACTGCATTTTACATCAAAACTGCTTTTTGATATAATTTAATTATATGGTTATATTATCTTTTTAATTGGTTTTAAAGTGTAATTATAATATATTCTTACCATTTAATACAATGGTGGTCATTATAATTAATTTCACTCTGGAATTGGTCATAAACAAGTGCCAAACTTTTCATAAATATTGCTTCAAAAAAACCCGCTATTTGTTTTGACAACGAGAATTATTTTTAAATTAATTATTTCAATTTCTATGTTTGGAATTTGGTAAAATGGATTCCATATTTGTAATCAGAAGGTCCAAATTATTTAATTAAGAATCTTTTGTTTTTGGACATTATGAATAGTAACGACGGTAATTATCTTTAATTATCTTGATTAATTAGTAATCAGGTAGTTAAGGATAATAAAATAATATCATAATAATAACAAATTACCCCAACATATGTCCTAATTATACTTTTTGGGTCATGGACAACCATGTGATTCCTTGTGCCAAACTCGGGGACCCCATGTAATCACTTTTGTGTGATAATGACTTTTTATCTTTTTATTTTTAATGAAAGATAAATATAACAAAGAATGTATCACCTGAGTAAAACATTTTTAATTTTGTCTAAATAAATGATATATTAGACTATAAATATTCATTAGAAATATAAAAATATTTCTTACATCATAGTATTTTTTTTATAATTTTTAGACCTTAAAAAAATTAAATTATTTATGACATCATGATGATGCAGCGATTACCTCATTAATGAACGATTTAAATAAAATGAAAAGATAATGTAAACTCTAAGACTTAAACTTGTCAAATACCTATTGGATGAGTATATTTCAAACCCTTATCACCTTATCCTAGAAATATATCAATTTGGGACCTTTAAAATCTGAAACACATTTCAATATAAAGAAACATTTTATAACTTTCCAAGAGTGCCCCTCCTTTCCTCTTATAAAAGGCCCCCACCTCTACCTCATTAAAAACACTTATCAAGCCTTTTTCTCGGCCAAGATCTGCTCATTTTATCTCTCCACATCACTATATTCATCCTATAAGCCTTACATTAGGCTTAAAGCTCTTAAAGAAATCCTTTTGGTACAAACTAAGAGGAGTTACCCGATTTAAAGGTAAAGTATTCTCTAATGTTCTTTTGTTTTATTTTGCTTCTCCAACCCCCTAAACTATTTTTATTCATTTCTTTTGTAACAACACCAGTATATTAAATATACTAGGTTGTTTTTATAAGAATTATTCTATCTACACTTACACACACCTACATCTAATGGTTAAAGAACATACTATTTCCGTGGATGACTAATTTCTACCTCACGAAACGATGATTGTTCAATATTCTTATAACACCTTCAAAGGTGGCCATTAAGATGTCACTATATTTATATATGATATAAAATATTTTTCTGTTTTCCTTAAGCTTATGTATTTTTACATTTATGTCATACCTTTATGTCTTCCATTATGGGTAAACACGATATCTTCATTTTAGGAAATGCGGACTACCGCCCCCTCAAAGTGATTTGATTCGTTAATGCCATATGTGGGACATATAAAGGATGGAGTTAATGATATTATATATGATATTATACTGGAATTATAATATACCTTTATATCATTATGATTCAATTCCATTAAATAGGAAATAGAAATGAAAGTAGCGTTCATGCGTACGTACGGCTTACCGTCTCCATGAATGGTGCATTTCATTTCTTACCTCTAAATGTTATGTAATATTATAAATGCATGAATATGCTGGATATATATGATATATATTATATCTACATCATGAATATAATTATTTATATAATGGATATTTTACCACATGGACAACTTGTAATTATAAAGAGTTCATTTTTGACTCAAGTACCAATGATCGACAAAACTACCATTATTAACATAAATAATTACATAGTGTTCATAACATGGTAATAAGTGATATAAATGGAATAATGAAATTTAAAATGGTTCTTAATCAAGTTATAATTAACTCAAGTTTATTATTCAGGACGTTGAAGAACGATCGAGTCAAGTCGGACCCGAGGTATGGGACTTCGTCTCAATATCCTTTCATTGAGGCATATTTTGTTTTATACACAACTTTATTTTATACGGTGTATAAACCCCTTTGACTTTTACGTCTATTCAAAAGGAAATTTTTTTATATGAAGCGTTTTACTAAACGACAAAATGAATGTTTTTTTTCATATGTATCCGGCGGCAACGACTTCTCCGCCGCCGTGACCATTATTTGAGTTTCGACTTCTTCTACAAGCCATAACTTTTTTTTAAAATGAAAAATAAATACCATGTTTTACTTTTATTTTATTTTGGTATTGAAAATGGTTTTCATAATTTTTTATTATATCAATGTGTTTTATTGATATCTTGTGATTGAAATGTGGAAATTTT
Source organism: Viscum album (assembly GCA_963277665.1). Lineage (NCBI taxonomy): Eukaryota > Viridiplantae > Streptophyta > Magnoliopsida > Santalales > Viscaceae > Viscum > Viscum album. The sequence continues at coordinate 909,603,070 of OY728162.1, read as the reverse complement.
ATGTTTCCTTTATGCATGTTTTATGTGATACGATTATGTTGTGGTTCTTGGGAATTGTTATGAAGACAGGTGGTTCCGTGATAAACTAAGGGCGGGTGAGCCCGATATAGCTCTCCAATGCATTGGTTAAAGCGAAGGGGTTAAACTTTAAGGTTTCTCCGAAGATATTTAGGGAATATACTGTGATGGGTATTCCAAACATAACCATGATGGTTACTCCCTATGTAAGAATGTTATGAATGCCTCAGGTTACCTTAATGTCTTATGATTTATATGATTTATTCATGATTTTATGAGGTATGTTAAAATGATTATGTTTTATGAGTAAAGTATGATTTCATACATGGACTAATGTTTTCATTTCGTACTTTTATATCCCTTACTGGGATTTTTATGCTCATCCTAAGTTTTTGAAATGTTTTTCACAGGCCAAGGGAAAGGTACATGATGTGATGATAGTGTCAAAGAAGTTTCAAGAAAGAATCCATGTTTTATTTTAAATATGTTTCCATTGATGGGAAAAATGAGTACTATCTTTTATGTAACCACTTTGTTTAAATGTGGAATGTAATGCATGATTTATGATCTAATTCTTTAAAACTCTAAACCTGAAAAGATCCTCAACGTGTATTCTTGAAATAACTCAATATTAAGTAATGTTTAAGTCCAGGGCCTTATACATGGTGTCTTGTAGGATAGTACATAGCAATGTGAGTCACATATGTGTGCTCAATATCCAATGTTTTTTTATGTTTAATTTTGTTGAGATGGTATATATTACCTTTATTGACTTATGAGATGATGGTTGATGTTGTGTTTTTATGATCCTAATTTATCTGATGTGTTGGTTGTGTTCTTGTTATAGAGAGATCCTTAAGAGGTATCTCATGAGGTGGTTGCTATATTTCCATTTTCATTTCCTTCTTTGGTTTTGGGTTTAAATTATCCGAGGTGGGAATTGTTTGAGTGGTATTTTATGTAAGGTACCCTATTTTTATGAGCAATTAATTTGTGTTTTCTATTCTTTGGATGCGTCGAGGAAGGTATGGAAGAGAAGAAGTCTCACTGAGTTGAAGTTTCAGCTGGAGGAAGGTAATTGTTTCCTGGGAGGTCCTATCGTGGCATCATGTGGCCTTAAGGAGATTAATTTTTTGAGAATTTATTTTTTGGTTTGGTTCTCACTGTTGTAGTGTGGATTATAGGATAATAAATTTTATTAGTTCTACCATTTTGGAGACCCCAACACCGTGAAGTTTGGATTGTTCCATGGAGCTTGGGATGACTAATTATTTATAGCTCTATCGATTTAGAGGTCACTGTGGTGTGGTGATAAGGGATACACCAGGGAGCTTGAAGGTTTTTATCTTTGTATTTGCCACTTTGAGGGTCCCTATAGTGTGGTTCTTTGGGTTGTGTCTTGGATATAAAGTTTTGGGTTTCTTATATCTGTTGTTTAGTGGACCACTACAGCATGATGTATCAACTATGTTGCAGTTCTTATCTTTTTTTATATGATTCAGGGTTTGAATAAGTTTTGTAAAGGGGGATATGAGGATTTTCACCAATATTTATGAAGAAAGAATTTGACTAGGACCATTAAAGAATCTCCACCCTTTATACCTATTTATTGAATAATTATTAACAGTGTTTCATCATGGTCATGTGTTTTATCTAGTATATATAAATTCCAATGTCTCTTCGATATAATAACAATTCCTACCTCTTACTTTGAACCCTATGAAACTAGAGGAGATTTTTATAGGCTCTTGATACCATTTACTTAGTTTTTTTCCCCGACCTCTAGAGATCAATTCATGGTTGATTCAAATTGAGTTTTATTCTTTTATATTGGTTATTCTGTCCCCCATTATCTCTTTTCATGCTATGGTGGATAAATTTACTTTTCTTCTCATGTTTTTCATTAATTATTGATGGAGTATTCATGGTGGGTTGATATCTATAAGGATCATGGGTTCCTTGTAGGAGAGGTGATCAAGGATCTATGCTTGATATTCTTGTTATCATTCATTGAATGTTGAAAGTATTGTAACAAGGTAAGGGATTAGTGTCCTTTATTTTTTTTAAGTGAAATTGTGGGATTAACATGCTCTATATTATTTGGGTAAGTGGTGGAATATTCCTAATTAATATAATAATGTTGAAATTAATAATGGAAAGAAATATGAAAGAGGTAAAATGATCCCATGCGGTTTACACTATATTGTATGCCTCATGATATTTTCTATATAGTTTGAAATTGTATTTCTATTATAATTTTAGTTACATATAATGATTCATGTGGAAAAAATTGGTTAAAAATGTAAATATACTATTATAAAGTGAATGATGAATGAGGCATATGAATTTAATTATCTTTCTTCTATAAAACCTACTGAGAAAGAAAGTGATTCTTGAAGCAAGTCTATGGAATATTTTTTAGCAGTTGATAACTATTTAATATTAGGTTTATTATTACCAAAACCTATTAATAATTAATTGGTTAATTCAAGATGGTAATTGGAAATTATTTTCCTATAATTAAATGTTCGGGGTCTATTTTTGAGACTTATCTTATTTTCTAATTCTTGTGAGCATTGATGCAATGACCTTAGTTGCCTCCTGAGTTTTTGTGCTGAAAATATGTTTCAATTCCATGTTTATTATATAGGATTATATATCCCTTGCTGTATTTTGTTGAAAACATGGTATTATTGGATATTAGGTGAGGGATAGGATAGTTTCTTTGGTTTTGGAAGTGTTTTGATGTGGATAACACCAGGATATATGAAGCATGTTGAGATCTGTGCTTTCCTATTACTAGATGGTTTTGCAAGAGTTTTTGATTAGTTGGTTAAGATGGGCTGAGAGTTGGGATTTCCCATTTTTCTTATTTTATTATTATTTTTGGTTTATTATTATGATTTTGAAATACTTTCTATAGTTATCCTAGGCACCATAACTGTATATTCATTATGTTATTTCATGTTGAGTCCTAGAATACCTAGATTACAGAATGGTAAATGAATTATAAATTAAATGACGGTAATGGGTGTTGATGGTGGTAATAATATCTAAATTGAAACTAGATAATTTATTTTATTTAATTCTATAAGAGCATAAAATGAAAATATATAATTTCAATAATGAATTATAAAAATAACTTTGTATTTGAGGATATGGAATTATTAATATGAAATTGATAATGGGGTAAATAAAATATTTTTAAATTTATAAATTACTAAGGAATTGGTTAATGGTGGACCTTGATGCTTGTGTTCCTATATGATATCTAGATTTTGAGAACTCATAGGTGATAATTGGGTTTCACGTGAGATGATAACTACAGATTAAGTACAATGCTTGGTTGTTTCACCTAGTTTGGTCTTGTGATATAATATTCATTATGTTTTATGATTTCATAAACTCCACTATCAGTTTCATGTGGGAAAATAACACCCAAATATTTTGGGTTCTATGTGTTTCCCCCAAAATCTTGGTTAGAGATGGAATAGATGGGAGACTACTCCCTCTTCCCTGCTCTAACTTTATATGTATAATGACATGTTAGTATATCTGGGACATGACAGATTGAGGTATAGGGTATGTGATCACATGGGAGATAATGGATCTCAGTTCTATGATTCTTTTATATTCATTCTATAACGACTTAAGGTTATGGAATATATGTGTATTCTAGCTGTAGTGACTATAATTACTACAACTATACTTGAATGGGTTATGATGACTTGATGTATAGAAGATGATACTTAAGTTGTGATGGATTTTATACTTCTTATTGGTTATAGATTTTATGAGATGTGGTTGTGGTATGTTCTTATAGGGTGCATGATGAGATGATGATTTGGCTATTATATAGTTTCTTGATTGGGACATATGAATTATAGGAGGGATTGAAGCACATCATGTTTTGCATTAGTGTGTGACAATGAAAAACCAGTGCATAAGTGAATTTAGGGTAACTTTGTTGTATATATGATTTTAATATTGAATTACTTACTTCTGTGAATTTCTTGGTGAGAAAACCTTAGTGAATATGAGATATAGTTTTACCTAATTTGGGAAAAAGATGGTTTCCTCTATTTATTCAAGGGTCTTTAGTATAATTATTTCACATTTTCATGATAGGTTTCTAGGATGATCCTATTGAGTATGATTTTATAACTATCCAATATATATAGAATTTGTTTTTATGTCCATAGGAGCTAGTTGGTGACTGATCTAGGTGTTATTATTTCATGGAGTTGTTCATGAGTTATTATAGTTCATGGTCACTACCTAAGTAATGTTCAATATATTTTTATTTTTTTATGCTTGAATGAAATTACATTTATATATTTGAATGGAATATCTATTATTTATGTTTTAAACTTGATTTTTTGATCTTATCTCTTGTAATAAATTCATTTATTTATGGAAATGCCTCCAATTTATACATTTTATGACCTCAGTGCTGGTGGGAAATCCAGGGCCTATTGGAGCTGGGCTTTAGGGGTCATTACTACCTTTAATAATGGATTTATAGGGGTAATGGTGGAGGGGGTCATGATAATGTTAGTCCATATTAGGACCATTAAAATGGTTCTATGGACTTCATAGATATTATTTTATGGTTGGTGCGTATTCCACCAAACTGTGCGACCGAGCCATATATAGTTCTGCATCCCTTTGGGGTTTGTTATTTAACTTAATTCTATTTCCAAATTTATTCCAATGATATTGATTTATTTAAGGTTATTATTGGGGGTTTTTATGTTTAATTAATTCCTTTGAGTAGAGTTTTGATTTTTTTTATATTTTTATGTTTTGTTTCATTTTTACAGGATTTTTTTTGTGGTAAAAGAGGAGTTTTGTGAGATGTTTTGGCTTAAAAATATATATTATAGTGGTTTGAAAAGAGTAATTTTGTATTAATATATTGTTTTCAAAAGTTTTTGTTTTAAAAAATAAGAGTTATGATGTTTTTTAAAAACTAAGTTGGTTTTATGGAAATGGTTTTGAACCATTGATGTTTTTTTAATGAATTATGCCTCTATTTTAACCCCATGGTTTATATGGGTTTGTGTGGTTCAATATGTGAGACATGGAATAATTGAATTAAAATTTAATGTTATTTATACTATTCATACTAGAATGTTATTTAAGAAGAGTGGAAGGATAATCTCTAGGGATGAACATCATGGTGATTTTATTTTTCATTTAGATATTGTTCTTCCAGTTGATGACTTTTCCTAGAATTGGAATAGAGTGGTAGAACTGAAAAATTCTATACACTTAATACCCCATCCAAGATATCTTGAATCAATTTTGTCTTCATTTCCTTGGTGATCAAGGTAAAATTGTGGAAATAAAGTGTTTAGATAGGATTGAGGGAATATTCAACTCTTTGGAAAGTCTTAATGCCTCAAGGGAGAGAGATTCCATGGGATTATTGATAAGACATAGACAAGTGTGATGGGATACCGTGGTTCCATAACAGTTTCATGGTGACATTTTTTTGGAATTATTTTGGATTTTATTCAATCAATAGTCTTATATTGAGAAGGTGAAATTATAAAACACCATCGAATTTACTATTCTTCACCAAAGAGAGAGAATAATAAAGGATTATGTCAATCTTCTATCGGATTTGATGATATTTTCTTCTGATATAGTCACCAATGACTTATTGAAAGACTAATTTTATGAAAGAGGTTTGGAACTTGAAATCTGATAGATTATGTTCAAATTCAATCTAAGATCTTATAATTAGGCAGTCGATAAGGCCTTTATGGTGAAATAAATCTAGAAGAAAGTTGAACTAGAGCCTATAAATCATGCTATTTTGGCTTAGAATTCTCAGAGCCTTGTCGTTTCACATAATAGGAATAGGTCACTTGCATGTTTCTATTTTGGGGAACCTGGGCACTGTAAGACCTCCTATTTGAAAGATCCATGGGTTTTTCTTAGATGTGTATATCTCAGTAATCTCCATAAATTTTGTTAAATGAATTATCAGAAGATGAAGAATGTTTCTTGGGTGTAATTCAGAGCTCATTTATATCCTATTTTTAGATCCATGCATGATAATTTAGAGTAGATTTTTTTTTCTAATGTAACACTTATTCAATTTCTTCTTTGGGTATTTCTATTTTTTCCCTTATGGGATGTTACTTCTATTATAGTGCTTATGCCTCAATGTTGATCTTATTTCTCTTGATTTATTTATTATGTGGCTTGTGTATTGGGATTTTGGTGTATATGTATTGATCATGGTAAATTTTGGGTATATAATTAGTGGTTAAAAACTGGTTTGGTTCAATTTTGAACTAATTTGGTCGCATTTGTATTTTGTTAGATAGTCTGTTGGTCACATTCCATGAGTTAGGTTTTGAGTTACCCAACTTTCCATGTAAAACCCAAACTTATCATACCTAAATATTACATATTAATAGATGAATATTAATTATAAAACATATTGATCAATGCCATAATTGTTAGTGTATTTGGAAACTTAGATACATAAACATCTAGTCCATAAGTGGGACAAGTCTTGTCCCCCTATGTTATTCATATCTACCACTCTACTTAGACATATCATATATAACACCTCTCATCATAACCCTAAGAAATTAAACATAAGAAATGGTGATCTTAGATTCTATGTATGTGTAAACAAGGGAGATATCAATTTATCATGAGAATAAGGGTATAAGAACATGATAATTACATTTGAAAACCATACCATTTATATCAAAGATCTTATACTTGAGTCATGGCAGAAATATTGGTAGTTTATAAGGCATGAATCCTAAAATAATCAGAGAACCCGATCGATGAGAACATAACATTAACATAAGACATATATTTGTGGAATAATCTATGATGACCCAGAAACCTAATCCATTTTTAAACCATTCATTTATTTATAAAACATCCCAATATTACAAAGGTTTAGAGTTTTAGAGAGTCCATATACATTGGATAATTCTCATTACACAACCTATACAAGAAAAGACCAAAACTATTCTCATGATTTACAAGGGTTAAACAAAAAAGGGACCTATACCACAATCTTTCTTATGCACATCCTTATTCCCTATGAAAAGAGGTTTTGAATATATAGGGTGGGTGACAAAAATATCAGTAAGGGGTTTAAAAAAAAGGTTACAAAAATAGAGTTTTTCAATTCAATATAAAAATTTGAACATATTATGTAGTCTGATAATGTAGTCTTATGAAACCATGAGTACTTTTAAAATAAAAATTTCAGATAAAAGGATTTAAATATATATATATATATATTATTAGGAAATAAATTTAATTCTTTCATAAAATTAATTCAAATTCACTTGAAATCTTATAAGCATTTACAATTTATTCTCAAAGGCACCTTGGATCATAGCATGGATTATTGGTTCACTCCTAATACATGGTGGAAATAGTTCAATGATGGATTAGTTTCACTCCCTAATCCAATATTTTTCTTAGGATATACCTCCCAAGCATCATACATGAAATGTCATGAGATTAATACATTACCCAATGCATTGGAGCACCATCTGGGTGCACCTATCATTTGATAGGACAAAATTACCATAAGGGTTTTAGGTTCACTCCCTATACCATACCTTCATTAACACAATATCCAAGTGTGACTCTTTGGAATTAAAAACATTATAACTCACATTTTTCATCATAAGTACCATGATGTTTCTAATAAACCATGATCTGTGAAACTAATTTAATTAAAAAGGATTTCTTGATTATATGAGTATCATTATAAAATTAGTTTCACATTAAAATAAATATTTAATTATACTATCATATACATATTTATGTACATATAACAGTTTTTCATAAAAGATATATATATATATATATACATTTTTTACATAAAATAATATTGTATACCCACATGAAAATATATAGATATTATAAATAATAACCCTTTTACATAAAATTACATATACTGGTATATTTACATATATATACATTGAGAGTAATTTTTTTATACATATTTTTATATACATGTATTTACTTTCATCATACTATAAATCCGTTTCATCAAAATAATACGTATGTAGATATGTATATTTATGTATATACATAAAAATATATATACATGTCTTAAAAAAACAGTTTCATATGAAATGATATATATATACACATTAATTAATTTATTTATTTTTATAAATATACTTGTTTTGAAAATAAAACAATAATTTTAAAGTTTTATAACCTCGCTTGTACTCAAAGAGACCCAATTAAAATTTTATATACATTAAAGTTAATTTTATTAAAGAAAAATCTATGGGAAGTTAAGATTTTTCACATCTAATGATGTGAACATGTAAATATATTTATAATTATATATATTCATAAATTTTCAATATTATTAATAATTTTGAAAATATAATGAAATCACACAAACACACTCACATATTTGTAAAGGATGCAATTTAAGTTTCTAGAAAGAATGATAATACTAATAAATTAAAGAAAATAAGTCTCATGTATACTACTCTTTTTTTATTTAATACCAACAAGAATTGTTGATATTGAAAATAAAAAGTATCACATTTAAATCACAAAATCAATCAAAATACAATTATAAATACACTACTAATGGACTAAAATAATTCTACATATAAAATTATCAAATTCATAAATAATTTAAAAAAAAATTACGCATAGTTTTAGGAAAATTACTCTTTCTATCATAATGAAATAATGAAAAATTATTTAAACAATCATGAAAAAAATATTAATAATTGACTAAAAAAATTGTCATATAATATCTAAAATGCATAAAACACTTGAATCATTAATTTAGATTTTTCACAAAAATTTCTTTGCACATAAATAGTTTTGAAATAAAACATCTTGATAGTAATAAGTTTAAAAATAAATAAATTCTTTAAAAATAGAGTCATTAATCAATTATAAATATATAATACATAAATTATTTATACGATCATGAAATCACTAATAAAATTAGACTATGACAAATTTACGTATAATTTCTAAGTCTAGAAACTAGTTGAAACATGGAAGTTTCGTTACACATAGATAATCTATAAATAAATTATCATTGTTGGAAAATTTTAGTAAGAAATAAATGAATGAAAAAATACATAGTTCACTTAATATTGTAAACATAAAAATCATTTGGACAATCAAGTAGTAAATACTGCAAATATGACTAAAATCATTTGGAATAAAAAAAATGATATGTTGAAACATATTTACAAAAGAAAACCCCTTACACAATAAGAGACCTAAAATATATTAATTCATAGGCAATATTTGAAAAGAAATAAATTCATAAACGTAAATTTTTTGAGTAAGGGAGGATTAAATGATACTAATGGATTTGGAAACAATTTTAAAATGCAAGAACTATTTGATTCATTTAAGAATATTTTGTAAAAAAAACCCCCTTATAGTATGAATCAATGTAGAAAACTACTCCTCGGTCTCAGATCACAACTATGATGAGAAAGAAAAACATATCCAAAGCTAAACTAACTAAGCTCTATTGTTAATATTCAAGAGATTCACCTATCTTTTTTACCTATCTTAACATATCAAGGTAATATATACGACTATCAAAAATCCCAAAATAAAACATAGATATGCATAAGAAGAAGCAGTGTAAATGGTGGGATTAACTAATAAGAATCTCTAAAAAAATAACCCTAATTTGAACTAAAACAAAGTAAACTAAACCCAAAGTGAAAATTAAAAATATCTATAATACTTATCAGTTCATCCGCATCTCCAAAATCCAACTCGCCTTTGATTCAAGCAATTCATGGAAGAGTAATTCCACCAGCAAAACAATATCTGAAGTCATTATGAGTCACCAATGTGGGTTACAGGTTGACTGACCTCTGGTGGGGTGTATCATCTTCATCTGAACATGACCATCCCCTGGTTGCGGGATTCCGAAATGCGACACATTCCAAATGACCCTCGTTGAATAGGTGGAGCGTCGACTTCAATTTCTTTACAGCTATAGTTTTTGTGTTGTATCCCATATCGATGGAGAAGATAACATGGGGGGGGGGGGAGGTGTCAGCTTTGAGCTACCCCATCTAAAACTCGATTTCCACTGAAAATTTTTAATTATTATTTTATATTTTAATCAATATTTCAACAATTAATTATTATTAATGTTTTAACCTATTAATATATATTTATATCTATTATATTTTTATTACCCTTATTTTTTATTATTTTTATTATCATTATTATTACTAACAAATTCCTTAAACTATTAATTGTTCACCTAAAAGTAAAATCAATCATATTTTTTTTTTATTATTTCAAAATATTTATTATATACTTTCTCTAATATATTTCCTTAAGAATGTTTTAAAAAGACAATAAAATTCATAAAGTATTGTGTCATTTTTTTCACTATATATATATATATATCATATATGGTCTCATTTATGAGTAAAATATTTAATGTACATATATTTTTCTATTATAACATAATTAGGTTATCATTTATAAAGTAATATAATAATTAATATAACATTTTGTTATAAAATTATGTTTTCCATAAACTCATATATACATTATTATCTCATGAGAGACACAATAGTATTTAAAATAATATTTTCTTAAAAATTAAATTTTAAAAAACTTAAACTATTATATTTTTGAAAAAATAATTTTAATTACCTTCTATGTGAGTGAAATATGATCACACTAAGAAATTATATTACTTTATAATTAATAAAAAGGTCTAAAATTAATATTAGAAATACTAATAATATATATGTATTTAAATAAATTATTATTATTTTTTGATCAGTCAAAAAAATACACATACAAACATTGTAAATAAATATTTATTGAATAATCTTCAATAAAATCTAAAACCGATATATTAACTGATTGATTCATGGTATATTTTAATTCAGTATATGTTTTCTATGAGATTTTATTTATATTTATACACAAAAGATATTATCTTAAAAACCATAGTTATTCATATATATATTAGTTATTTATCTTAGTATTAAAACTAATATTTATCCTTAAAAAAATAAATAAATTAATATTACCCTCAAAAACAGGAATTTAAAAGTGAAAATATTATATTTTCTAAAAATTAAGACATTACATAAACATAATAATTGAATATCATTTGTTTAGAATTCAGGGATCATTACCCAAATTATTATATTGGAATGGGATCACTACCCAAACCATTATAGAATTCAAGGTTTACACCTAAGAGTATCGTAGTAGAAAAAGTCCCTTACCGAACTGGGTTCACTCCCCATTCTAGTACAATTAATCTCATGATATATAAATATTTTTCCAATGGATTAAGAAGGATATATAGGTCCCACCTGTCACATAATGAGAATAATACATATGTGTGCCACAAGATCATAAAACATTCATCATATCAGAAAACCCGAAAGGAAATAGGTTTCAAAAACATTTCACCATAGAATAACCTGCGGAAAATAAATAGGGTTCATAATAATTTAATCATTTCATCATAGCATAACCTATGAAAAAATAAGTGGGTTTTATAATAATTTTATCATGGTATTACTCGTGGAAGACAAATAGGTTTCATAAACATCTTACCATCATAAACATAAACCATCCCGAGAAATAATAAGAATTGTTTTTTTGGATAATATCTCTAGTAAATCATAAGTAACATGAAAGGATGTTTTCATAGTTCAAAAAATGATTTTTGAAGATCACTTTGAATATTTATTGAGGAAAATAGACTTTACACTATGAAAAATAATTTTTAAAATATAAAAAATTTTCAAAATACTTTTATTTAAAAATATCCTTTGAAACTTATAAAGTAATATTTTCAAAATAATTTAAAACATTTCTTTGGGAAAACAACTTTTCTTTGAAAATCACATTTTAAAATTAAAAATTTATAAAATATTTTAGAACTTATTTTATTTGTGAATAATCTTGAAACGTATAAAGGAATATTTAAAACATTTATTGGACCTGATAGTGGAAAATATAATTCATTTCATACAAGTTAAAACAAATATTACTTTCAAATTTTTGGTAAGATCCAAACATGACTTGTTTTGGAAAACAACATGAAATTTAATTTTAAAACATTTTGTAAAAAGTGAAACTTTGGTAAAAATATCTTTCATAAATCCTTTGGATAATGTTAAATTTTTTTAATTTTTTTTAGAAAACCTCAATATGGAAGAAAAAGGGTTTTCAATCGAAAAGAGAAATAAAGTTGATTTTATTTAAAAACATTCTTTTGGAATTGTGAGTACATGAATTGATAAAAATGAAGGGAAAAAATATGTTCTCATAAAATAACTATAGGATAAGATAAGTTATGTGTTTCTTGATTTATGGATCATAATATTTGATCATATAAAGCATAGACATAAACAATCTTGATAAACGATGAGATTGTACCATAAAACCGTTACCAATTTGGTAACATTGAATCATAAGAACCATGAAAGAATAACATTGAATGAAACCTAAAATATCTTGAGAATAAATAAATTCAAGATATTACATGTCAAATGGGTTGTATATACACCTTATAAAATAAGATAGGTTTATAACATGACATATGTTTCAAGGAAAGAAAATTAAGAAAAAAATCCCTACCAATTTAGTAATATTTGGAATATTAAGCCTCAATGAAGTTTTAAATATCATTAAAATGAAGATATTTTGGATATAAAATGTCAAAGGGATATTATATACACCTTAAAAAATAAATTAGTATTGAATATGGAATAATTATCCTAGAAATAAAAGAGAGACTAGAAATCCCTGATCACTTTGGTAACTTTTGAACTGTAAACCCTGTGAAAGAGAGATCCTAAAATGGATATGTAAATACAAATAATTTTTAGAAAATAATCATAAAATAAATTCATTTAAAGTATGTACACCACATAAAATAAATATTTGGTGAATATGGATTGTGTTTGACATAAAATAAAAGTGATATGGAAATCCCTTACCATAGGTCCCAACTTTATTTTTATACATTAGAACCACATGTATAATATATATAAGTTTATTGTACATCTATTATAGAACCATAAAGACACACAAACACACAGACACACATAAAAAAACAAATACACATACATATATATCATACCATATATGATTTAATTATGACCTTTTATTACCCATTTATTAACAATTCCTTATTAAAGTCACATTTCAGCTAATAACTGATTTTTTAATGTATGTTTTGATTTTATATTTTTGGTCCAATTAATTTTATCATGGTTAAAAAAATTTATAATGTCAAATATGATATAAATATCATATATATTCAGTATATATATATTTATAGTAAAAATTTAGTGATAGAAAATAAAATACACTATTTATGGAGATGGTAGGCTCTACGTACGTATGAACACAATGTTTATTTTCTTACTGGATTAAAAGAAAGAAAATAAAATAATATATTACCATTGAAAAATAATTTTTATTTCATTTATATCACATATATTCCTTAAATTTATCCTAATTACCTTCCATACAAAGCATTGGTGAAAAACGGATCACAACGCTTCACAAGGTGATAGTCCTCCGTACACATGAACGACTTTATCATAACCACCACATAATAAAAATTAAGAAGGTATATATGATATAATTATTAAATAAGTATAATTATTTTAAAAATAGAATATATATTTATTTAATCTAAATTTATTACCATCCAAGTAATTCATAAATGGAAAACACCTAACATCGGTTTGTGAGGAGGTAGTCTTCCGTACACATGAGTGGTGAAATTGTTTTTCCAATAGGTTTGAATGTAAGAAGGTATATGTTTTAATTTATTTAAATAGGTATAATAATATCATCAATATCTTATATAAACATCAAATCCATCATTATATCCATATGTGAGATGTCGTGATGGAAAAAATAACATCGGTTCACGAGGCGGTAGTCCACCATACACATGATCAATGGTTTCATTTCCATTTGAGGGATGAGGAGACGGTTGTAGGTCACTAACTTAATATAAAAAAATCTATGTATTTTTAAGATACTATTATTATTATATCATTATTAATTAATAATAATTGAAGGTGATGGAGGAAGAAATAAAATTAAATACCTGGTTAGGGACAATACCTCTTCATTGGACAACTTTATTTGTTTTGCTCAAAAACACTTCCTAGGATGTATTTATGACCAAAATAAGGTTTATAAGATGTGAGGAGTGAATTAAGAGATATATATTTTCTAGTTATTCTATGATACAAATGGTTTTGTAACTGTGAATATGGGAGGAGAACTGGGGGATTTTATAAGTGAGGTGAGTGGCACACCTGTAATTATAGGAATAAAAATGGTGTAACCACGCCTTTTACATTCCAAAAGGATCCTATATGGGCTATTATATATAATTAGACATTATTATGTAAAAATATTTCTATGAAATGGGTTTTGGACAAGATTTCTGTCATTTTAACCCATATATTTTTAGTTTGACGCCATGGAAAACCCATTTTTACCTTAACTGCGACAAATAATTTTTACTATTTTTAATATTCATTTTATTAATAAAATAAGTTGAAATTATTAGATAACATAAATTATTATTATAAAAAATATGTAATTCATTTCTAAATTCCATTAAAAATGTTTAAAAATATATGTTAAGAATTAAACCTACAGACATGACAAGAAAGCGATTTTCCGAAGAGGAAAGTTTCAAAACTTTAATTTTTTTATCACAATTAAATATAAAATTGATTAAAATGGACTCTATTAAATTAATAGATATATTATTTAAATAATTTTAATTTTAAAATCATCTTAAAATATTTTTTTTATTTTTTAAAATGCTTTAAATGAAATGACAATTTTTAATAAAAACCCGTATTCTTTCTATTCATAAAAAAATATATCTTTTTAGAAAATTCTCAAAAAATTTACTCCAAGATAATTTTTATATTATGATTTCAAAAATTATGTTTTTTTAAAAATAAAGTTCTAAAATTAAAAAAAAATTAAAATAAGTGTGAAAAAGGAGATAAAACTTCTTTTTAGAAAATTAAAGTTCTTAAGCGTACAATTGGATTTATTCGCATATATTATCTAGAAAACACATAATAAGAATATTAGAATTTTTATTGAATATAATATATATATATCATTAAAATCATTCATCAAAAGTTTCTTGTTTAATTTATTTAGGTAAAATTCATTTGGGCGAATAAAAATAGTTTTCTAGAAAAAGAATTCCTTTATTTTAAAATAGTTTTTATTTTTTATTTCTAATTAATTGGTCATAGAAGAATTAATTATATATACATGTCCAAATCATATATTTTCGTAATTCAAATAATCATATTTATACCCTCTATTCTAATGAGTAGGTGATAACTATCATATTAAATAATACTATTTTAATAGTATATCACATTTAGTTTGAACTTAGTGTTTCATGTAAAACATGATAAAATCAGTATTTCTTGTAATAAAACATAAATTCAGTTTTTCAAGTTATAAAAATTATCCAAAATATTTAACTTATTTAAAAAAACATTTCACCAATCTTTGGGTGTTACAGTCTACCCTCTTTAAATAAATCATGCTCTTACAATTTTAACTTGTTCTCAGTAAACAAGGGTTTAACATTTGAAAATCCATTTGTAGGAAATAAACACCATAAAAAGGGATAATAAAAATTTATATTGAAAAGAGAAAAAGGGATGTGTGGAGGCTATATGTAACACCACATACTAAGTTTCCAAATATGAGAACATATGCGGGAAGTGAAGATTTGGACATGGAAGAAAAGAATAATGTCTGAAGAATGATGAAGAGTGATAGAGATCAATGATCACAAGAAAGTGAATGATCTTGTGAAAATACACAACCAAAAAACCATAAACCAAATATGTGTGAAAATGATCATTGGTATCATAAAAATTATGATAACACAACACAATTTTATTTCAATATCTTTTTCCTAAAGTTGGATAATTTTCCTAAGAAGATATACTTACTTGATTTCATTCCATTTCATAAGAACAATATCATCCTTTTATTGTTCTTTGATCAATTTAAACATTATATCTTACTCTAAGAAATGGTGATAAATTTGTTATTCCAAATTCATTAATGGATCACAAGATTCATAATATAATGATAATCCATTACTTCTATATCTTGTTATCATCATAACAAAATGGTTAGCACAAGTTATCCAATATTAAGAAATATTCATATAGTGAAGTAATACATTAATCCCTAAAACCTCATCCAAAATTAAACTTAAACCATTCCATAAATGGTTAATGTTTTGACCCTTAAAAAATTCAAAATTTACACAGAATATCACTAAATTTCCCAAAATCAACTAAATAGTAATCCCTTAAATATTAATAAGTAGATATTAATGGTCAAAAACCAAATATGTGAATACCTTGGTCATATATTATCCTAAATAATGGTAATAAATATAATTACCATAAAAAATCAATGAAAACATACGTGCTTCGTCATCATTTAAATAAAAACAAAAATTATTTTATATATTCTATAAACCCAGAAATGTTGTAAACTCCATCAATGATAACATATAACAATTTTTCAACAAATCATTAATCATTTATGGGGTTATCAATACTATCCAGTTCAATTTATCTATATCAATCATCTATTTATCAAAAATAAACAACATTTTCTCAACATCTAGAATATATTATTAGTTATATTAACTTAATAAAAATATCCCCTTTCCAATAAATCAGTTTTTAGGTCATCATTACCATTTAGCATATTATTGCAAATATTTAATGAAAAAATTCTACAAAACAATCTTGATATATTTCACGATTCATATAACATAATTCTTTAACTCTCATACACAAACACTTCAATAATTCCACTTCATTATTAAACTATTAACTATAAATCATCATCTTATTCATTAATACCTCTTTTCTAAAATATAAAATATGAATAATTTTTTAACATTAATCAAAATAAATTTAATCAAACTTCTCACATTTAACATAAACAATACTGTTGGAATAAAACATACCTTTCATATAACGTTTGTGGTATCTTCATCATTAATAGTATAACCATTAATCATACCACCGTGATTATTATCTTCACAAGCTTTCCCCTGAGGTCATAAATTTTAATAATACTCATACTTTACACATTTAAAACATTAAACCATTGTTGATTCCTTAGGGACACCATTATTCTAATCCCTTGAGTTAACCAAACTATTCATTTTACTTCAGTTATTACTTTATTAGTGTCATTTTATACACTTTAAACATCTTCTCATTCCTCTATGAAATTCACTTTTGAACTTCTTCCTACATTTTTGACATATAAGAAATTAAATATTCTTTTATACATGGTCTCCACCACTAAAATTATCATTGAACTCTATCATTCTCTTCTTTGGTGAGTCTAAGAGTCAGTTAATGTGAATTTTTTTAATAATATATTATGAAAAATGATTAGGAATAATAAAAATATACTTCAATCTAGTAATCATCTCATTTGGTTTCTCATCAACACACTTTCAATAAAAATTGTAATGACCCATACTTTACATACATTATTAATACTTCAAAAATTGAAGTACACTTATTACAACATATAACAAAACCATGAAAGGACCGTATAGGTATAGTGTCTTTAGAAACAGGGAAACATAAACAACTGGTTCATAAAGTGTCTACACTGTCTCCCATTTATTTCATCATATCTATAGTCCCTTTTGGAATATCTTACTTAATAACCTTCTTCCTGACCTGGGGAAATAAAACATACAAAAGGGTGAGCTCAAATGCTCAGTAAGGGTAAACAAAAGAAATATCAATCACATCATATTCATAAGAACACAACATTTTGGAAATCTTACCCTGCAAAAGAGATCATAATTTCATAACATGGGATAAATCTTGGTAGTAAAATGTAATCACAATAATCATAACTTAAAACATGAAGCTTTGTGGAATACACACATAATCATAGAGAATCATTTCTTATTAGTCAAGACTCATTTCCAAGACTATCTTAGCAGACAAAGTCCATTTCTCAACAGAGTTCATTCCTCGTTTCAGTCCTGTTTCACTGAACCGGTTTAACCTTCCGTTCAATCCATATCTATCTCATGAGATATAATATCTTTACCCAATGCATTGGAGGGAGATATAGGTCCCACCCATCTCATAATGATACCATTCTTATGTGTGCCAAAAAATCATAAACCATACATCATAGCATAACCCATGTATTAAAAATGGGATTCTTAAACATCGTGACATCATAAAACAATTCATATAAGATAAAGGAATTCATAAAAATAATTCCATCACAACATAATCAAATCAATGTAATAATAGGGATAGAAATAGAACCCTTTATTATCTTAGATGGAAAATAATTTTGAAAAAACACTTGAACTCCATTCTTGAGGAAAATATCCTTTCTACTTCAAAAACACTTTTCCTTTCTTAACATGTCATAAAATTCTAAACTAAAAGAAGTTGATTAAAAATAAACTTGAAAACTTGTAAAGGAAGCTTCTTGGAAATATTGTTTTAAAAATCCATTCATGTCGTATAAGTTAAAAAAAACATTCTCCTCATACTTTTGTCGGAAAAGTCAAAAAGTACCTCGTACGGAAAACGACAAAATATTCCTTTCACACCTTTTACTAAAAACTCAACGAATAGTAAAATTGGATTTAAACAATTGTAGGTGGACGGAAATAATATTACATATTGAGGAAACATAGAAAATTAGTAATTGATTTTTGTGAAAATCATAACAAAATGATTAGTTCGAAAAAATTTAATTAACTCAATAATAAAATGTCATATTAACCTAGAAAATTAGTTTAATTCATAAAATGTCTCAAATTACATTTATTTGGGTATTTATAACATCAATTATGTCAATATTCCATAAATAAGATAATTACTCCATCATCTTTGTGTCATAAATAAATAAACTTATTTAATGTCTAAAAATTACAAATAAAATACCATTATGTAGAAAATCTTTTTAGATTTCTAATGAATATTTATAGTCAAATTTTTCGTATGTATAAACCCATATTAAAAATGATTTAGTTATTAAACATTGATTTTAACTATTTTAACCCTTCTTTAAATAAATTAATAATAAATTTCCTAATCTAATCCAAGTGGGCCTAAATGGTCATATTTTATTCCTAAGGTTGTTTTTGGTCGAATTACACTTATCCAATAGAATTAGGACATGTGTTAGGGTAATAATAATAACATATTTACCCTTAATCATCTTATTTACTTTTAACCGTGGTAAAAAAAAGTTAAAAGTTACTATTCACAAAAAATTATTTTCATCTAATTGAACCACATTTTACTTACTGACATCAACCGTGTCTCTCGGATTTTTGAAATTCCACTCACAGAAGTGGTAAAATAAATTTTATATAAATTTTCAAATTCTCCTAGGAGGTGGGTAAAAGACGGTGAAAAGTTCAATAAAATTTTTATATATCTAAAATTATTATAAAATGAATCTATTGAATTGCATTGAACTTATATAGGTATTATGTATCAATTTTGACCTAAAATAAATTTAATTAAAATAAATAATTATTTAAATAAAAAGTTGGTTTTTAAATAGTAACCTAGGGTTTTCACTATTCATCAAAAATTGAAAGTTTTCAGAAAAATACCAAAATTTACCCTGGGCTAATTTCGATATTCCGAATCCAAAAATGAAGTCCATTTTGAAAAATAAAATTTACAAAATTCAAAAAGTGGTTATTACTATTGATAACGGCTAGTTTTAATAATATTTTAATAGCATATCGTTGTTTAGTGAAACTCGGTATTGCGTACGACGTAAGCTACTAAGGAAGGTCGCGATTGCGTGTAAAGCAAGCCAAGCTAGTGTTGTGTGTAGTGAAAGATTCCTTTTATGATTTATATAAAATAAAAACAAAATATTTCTTATAAAAGTCTCGGGTGTTACAAAAATCAACATTATTCCAGTTCTTTATAGTTCCTTCCATTGACTAAAACCTAAAATCATAGAGTAAGAAACAATAATCATAGTGGGAAACCAAAAAATCATGAAAATCACTTATAGTATGTATAAATCATGACACATTGTTTTTAACATGACACTTTAGGCTTAACTTAGGTCATAATACAAATCTTTCATGATGGTTGGTAAAAAGTTTTTGAATTCCCAAATCATATATTTTCGTAGTAATCAACCCTTGGTACCTATGTGATAGAGCCGCATCCACTTGTAGTATCCAGACATAGATGTAATTTCATGGAAATAACTCACTCTATCCTTTACCAAAATTGGAGTACATTTTCCTATAATTTTACTCATCCTTAGAATTATTCTCAGACATATCATTAGACATATCCATAGAGTTATCAATAAGGTTTTCAAAACCAAGTTTCTATAGTTTAACTAAAACTTACTCTGATACCAACTTCAAAGACTCAGACTTGTCGTACATAAATATTACATCTTAATAGATGAATATTCATTACATAACATTGCGATCCATGCCAGAATAACTTAAGTTTGGTTCCTTTGTAAAATTGGACACATAAATATCTAGTCCATGAATGAGATACATTATCCCCCACTATGTTCTTCATAAATATAACCTTTCTTATACATATCATACATAATACCTTCCACGATAACCTAGGGAATTGAAATATAAGAAAGGGTGATCTTAGATACTCGATAAAGGTAAAACGGGGATATATCAACATATAATTAGTATAAGGGTATAAAAACTTGATAATAACATTTTAAAATCATACCCTATATATCATTGATCCTAAAATTGATTCTTAAAATAAATATTGTCATTTTATAGACAAAAATCATAAAGTAATCAAATAACATGATCCTTGTGAACATGAAATTGAAATAAGACATAGTTTTATGACATACATATAAGTATAGAATATTATTTATATAGTAGTCAAGGATCATTTCTAAAAATATAACAGTGTAATGGTTTTGGTCCCCAAACCTTCATAGTAGTTAATGTTTACTCCCAAGACTATGATAGTGGAAATAGTACCTTACTAAATTGGGTTCACTTTCCATTCTAGTCATTTTTATCTCATGATATATCAATATTTACTTAATGTGTTGGACGAATATATAGATCCACCCCATCAAATAATTGGAATCATATATATATATGTTCCAAAAGATCATAAAACATTTATCATATAAGAACCCCTTAAAAGATGTGGGTTTCATAAACATTTCTTCATAGCATAACCTTTAGAAAAGAAATTGGTTTCATAATCATTTCATCATTTCATAATATCATAACCCATGGAAAAAAGAAGTGGGTTTCATAATCATTTTATCATGGTATAATGCATGGAAGAGAAATGGGTTTCATAAACATCTTCTCTTCATAAACATAAACCCTACCAAGAAGGAATAAGAATTATATCATTGGATCATATCCCCAGTAAAGAATAAGTGACATCAATGGATGTCATATTATATGGAAAATTATTATTAAATTTCAGTAGGAATATTTATTGAGTAAAATATCATTTCTAATAGAGAAAACACTTTTTAAAACATAAAAAAATTTCAAAATAATTTTCTTTAAAAATAACTTTGGAAAATTATAAAGGAAGATTTAAAAAATCATTTAAAACATTTCTTGGGGAAAGTAACCTTTATTTGAAAATTAATTTTTCAAACTTAAAATTCATAAAGCATTTTGAAAATAATTTTCTTTAAAAATATTACTGAAATTTTTTAAAAAATATTTAAAAATTTGACTATTCATGATGGTGGAAAATACATTTCATGTCGTACAGGTTAAAATAAAGATTTCTTTCATATTTTTGGTAAAATTCAAAAGGGACTTGTTTTTGAAAATGATGTGAATATTCCTTTTAAAACTTTATATAAAAATTGAAACTGTGGTAAAAATTTATTTCAAAAATCCATTGAATAATTTTAAAACATTTTTAAAAACATTTTATGAAAATAAGGATTTAGAAGAAAAAGGGTTTTGGACAGAAAAGAGAAATAATGCCAGATTTATTTAAAAACATTATTTTATAATCATGAGTACACAAAGAGAGGAAAATGAAGAGAAAACTTTTAATCTCAGGAAATATCCATAGGATAAGAAAAATCATGATTTTATTGAGAGGTAGATCAGATCATTTCATCATCATAAGCATAAAAATAGACAATCCTCATAAATGATGAGATTGTGCCATAAAACCATTACCACTTTGGTAACATTGAATCATAAGTCACATACACTACTAGAAAAGGGGGCATTGGAGCCCCCCAGACTCGGGCGACCGCTATTGGCGGTCGCTATAGCTCACTATTAGCGACCGCCAATGGCGGTCGCTAAGCTGCCTAAAAAATTTCGGGGGGTTTCTGCGCCCCCCCCCCCCCCCCCGCGCCCTCTCCCTCGATCTCCCTCGCCCTAACCCTCCCTCGCCGCCCTCCCTCGCGCCGCCCTCCCCTCCCCCGCCGCCCGGCCTCCCCCGCCGCCCGGCCTCCCCCGCCGCCCGGCCTCCCCCGCCGCCCGGCCTCCCCCGCCGCCCGGCCTCCCCCGCCGCCCGGCCTCCCCCGCCGCCCGACCTCCCCCGCCGCCCGCCCTCCCCCGCCGCCCGCCCTCCCCCGCCGCCTGCCATCCGGCCTCCCCCGCCGCCTGCCATCCGCCCTCCGGCCGCCGCCCTCCGCCCTCGGGCCTCCGGTCGCCGCCCTCCGGCCTCCGGCCGCCGCCCTCCGGCCTCTCGGCCCTCCCCCCCCACCCCGGACGGCACCCGCACCCCGGACAGCCCCCGGCGCGCACTCCGGACCGCCCCCCGCACCCCGTACGCCTCCCCGCACCTCGAACAGCACCCCCCCCCCGCGCACTCCGGACCGCCCCCCGCACCCCGTACGCCTCCCCGCACCCCGGACAGCCCCCCACCCCCCCCCCCCCCCCCCGCGCACTCCGGACCGCCCCCCGCACCCCGGACGCCTCCCCGCACCCCGGACAGCCCCCCCTGCACTCGGACACCCCCCCTCCGAACCCGGACAGCCCCCCCCGCACCCCGGACAGCCCCCCCGCACCCCGGACAGCCCCCCCCCCCCCCGAACCCGGACAACCCCCCCCGCACCCCGGACAGCCCCCCCCGCACCCCGGACACCCCACCCCGCACCCCCGACAGCCCCCCCCTGCACCCCAGACAGCCCCCCTCCCTCCGCACCCCGGACACCCCCGCACCCCGAACACCCCTGCCCGCACCCCTGACAGGCCCCCGACACCCCGGACACCCCTCCCCGCACCTCGGACAGCCCCCCCGACCCCGGACACCCCCCCCCCTCGCTGCCCGTCCCCCGTCCCCTCACCGCCTCCTCTCCTCCAGCTCCCCGCCGCCGCCGCCGCCCGTCCCCCTCCCTTGCCGCACCGCCTTTGGCTCCGACTCCCCTTCGCTGCCTCCTCTCCCTCGCAGCACCGCCTTCGGCTCCCCTCCCTTTCAGGTTTGTAGCTCAATCAGGTAAACATGAGCTTTCAGTTACATTATTATTTTATCAATGGTTCATAAACAAATGGTTAATATTTATTTTGAATATAGTTGATTTGAAAAATGTAAATGTAATAAGTATTGTGTAAATGTTTGTTATACAGATATTATTATGGATAAGAGTTGGATTGATCTTCCAAATCGAACATCTAGAGAATATTTCAATGGCATTATGCAGTTTATTGACTTCACGAGAGGATTTGAAAGTGACTATATTAGTTGTCCATGTAGAAAATGTGCTAACAGATATCAATTCACACGAGATACTGTGAGGGAGCACCTTTTCTTTAATGGATTTCTGAAAAATTATAAGAGTTGGACTCGTCATGGAGAAGAATATGTTCGTTGTCAAAATACAGATACAGCTCAGATGGATGTTGATGCAAGGATGACTGATCCAATGCATGAAATGCTTACTGAAATGGTACGTGGGTTTGATCCTGAAGGCATTGACATCCAGAATCTTGAGACCGGTGAGATAAATCTTCGCTCTGGTGCAGATCGTGATTCGAGGAGGTTTTATGAAGTACTTGATGATGCGAAAACAGAATTATATCCTGGATGTACTTCTTACAATAAACTGCCGTTCATCGTGGAGTTGTTGCATTTGAAGACTTTGAACAATTGGTCAGACACATCATTCGACATGCTTTTGGTTTTATTGAAAAAAGTTCTTCCTGTCGACGCTAAGATTCCTGAGTCGTATTACTATGCTCGTAAGTTGACAGAGAACTTAGGTTTTACATATGAGACTATAGATGCATGTGCAAACAACTGTATGTTGTTTAGAAATGAAACTGCTCATTTGGATATCTGTACGGTTTGTGGCGCTTCTAGGTGGAAAGAGAACAGGGGAAATAAGACTCATCAAAGTCAGATTGCGATACAGGGGAAACCGATTTCCGTAAAGCAAATGCGTTACTTTCCCCTTAAACCGAGGTTGAAAAGATTTTTTATGTCATCTAAAGTTTCTAATTTAATGAGATGGCATGCAGAAAGAGTTCATGAAAGTGACATGTTAACCCACCCGGCAGACTCTCATGCATGGAAGGATTTTGATAAGAGACATCCTGACTTTGCTAAAGATGTTCGTAATGTCCGATTGGGATTGGCAGCAGATGGTTTCAATCCATTCAAGTCTATGGTTGGTGCAACTCATAGCACATGGCCCGTGGTGTTGGTTCCATATAATCTTCCTCCGTGGCTTTGTATGAAGCAACAATTTATATTACTTTCCACTCTTATTGATGGACCTAAAAGTCCGGGGGATAAGATTGATGTTTACCTTCAGCCATTGATTGATGAGTTGAATGAATTTTGGGGCGATGGTGTGATGACTTATGACTACGAAACGAATGAAATGTTCAAACTACATGCAGCTTTATTGTGGACAATCAATGACTTCCCAGCTTATGCAAATTTATCAGGCTGGAGTACGAAAGGGGAATTTGCTTGCCCTTGTTGCAATAAAAGTAAAAAATCTGTATGGCTTAAACATTCCAAAAAATGGGCATACATGGGTCACAGGCGTTTTCTCCCTCCCCAGCACAGGTTCAGAAAGGACAGAGTGGCATTTGATGGTTCTAGAGAGTTCAGCCCAGCACCAAAGATCATGACAGGAGTCGAAATGTTATCGCAGATTGAGGAAGAAAACATCCGCACAGTATATGAAATTCAGGATTTGGTGGCTCCTCCAGTACGTAATATTCGTGCTGCGGGTAGGCAGCACAGTCACAATTGGAAAAAGAAAAGTATTTTTTATAGTCTTCCGTATTGGAAAACTAACATGTTGAGGCATAATTTGGATGTCATGCACATTGAAAAAAATGTTTGTGATAACATATTGTGGACCATTTTAGGTGTCAGTGGAAAGTCAAAGGACCATGTTAATGCATGCCGTGATTTGGAAGAAATGGGTTTAAGGAAACAGTTGCATTTACAGTTAGCTGAGGGAAACAAGGCATATATGCCTGCTGCACAGTATTCGATGACTACAGAGGAGAAAGAGACATTTCTTTCCATTTTGAAGATGGTCAAGGTGCCTGATGGTTACTCTTCTAATATTTCAAAGTGTGTGAATCTGACGAGCAAGACATTGCAAGGGTTGAAAAGTCATGACAATCACATATTACTTCAGCAGTTGATTCCAATCGCAATTTGTGATTGTTTATCCCCCAATGTTGTTCAGCCCTTGATTGAGATGAGTAATTTTTTTTAGACAGCTTTGTTTAAGAAATCAACGAATGAGTGATTTAAAAAGTTTGCAGGACCGAATTGTACTTACGCTTTGTCACTTTGAGAAACTTTTCCCCCCCTCATTTTTCGATGTTATGGTCCACTTAACAGTGCACCGAACTGATGAAGTAATGGCTGCTGGTCCAGTGCAATTCAGGTGGATGTATCCTATTGAACGGTATTTGAGTACATTGAAAAGATTTGTACGCAACAGAGCTCGTCCAGAGGCATCAATAGCCAATGGTTATTTGATGGACGAGTGTACTACCTTTTGTGCAGAATATCTTACGGATGTTGAAACAAAATTAGATAAGCCCTCTCGGATTCATGATGGTCCAGTTGGAGAAGGAACCACATTTGATATGGACAACATCGAGTGGATACAAGCACATCGATATATCTTGTTCAATACTCCATCAGTTGCACCATTAATGCAGTAAGTATCTTATCAATGTGCTTGTATAACTTTTACATGTTTTCTTTGCATAAGTTGATCTTTTAAACATCGCGTAATCATTTGCAGGAAACACATTAATGAGATAAAAGAAGAGATACATCGTGCGACTGAGTTGCAAATTCAACAATCTCATTATGCGGCATTTCATGATTGGTTCAAGGATTATGTATGTATAAATTGATTTTCATTATGAGTGAAGTATTAAACTAATTCTTTCTGCATATATCAGTATTGATTTTTATAAATTATGTAGGTTCGTAAGCTGAGGGAGTTAGGGGACCCCACGTTACCTGAAGTATTTATCCAACTGGCTGAGGGTCCATCTATAACCGCTCGTCGTTATAAAGCTATTGATGCTAATGGTTTTCGATTTCGCATTAAAGATGTTGACGACAAACGAGCAACACAAAACAGTGGAATCGGTTGTCCCTTTGTCGATTCTGGTTATTACTATGGTCAATTGATAGACATCATTGAAGTTGTATACACACACGGTTTGAAGTACATATTGTTAAAGTGTAATTGGGTTGATCCAGTGTGTGGATGTAAAGTCGATCAATATCAGTTTTCATTGGTGAATTTTAACTACATGTTATACAGAAATAATGAACGAGTTGAGAATGAACCTTTCATCTTGACATCACAAGCGGAACAAGTATTCTTCGTTACTTTGCCTTCGGATCCAAGTTGGCAAGTTGTTGTCAAAATGTCTCGGCGAGGAGTGTTTTTATTTGAAGAAGATGAACCCGAGACTGTTCCGTTTGTTTACCAACAACTTGATCAACATACCGTAGTTCAACGTGAAGAAGATATTTATTGGGTCAGAGCGGCTGTTGAAGGAGAAACGGTCGATTTGCATGCTTAATGAAAGGTATAATTGTTTTCCCGCTATTCAGTAGAATGTCCTAGGATATCATAAATTATCTAATCATTTTATAAATCCTTATAAGTTTTAATCCTCACTTTTGTAAGTTAATTCAGTCATAAATATTTAGGTTGATTAACTTTCTGATTTTTTAAAATTCATTCACAACTAATTATTCAATCCATTTTTTGTTTGATTAACAGTTGTACAAGTTTGATTTATTAAGAACAATCCAATTTATCTTTTAAACACTTTGGACTCATTACTGATATTTTGTATGATTGCAGACATGTCAGGGGAAGAGGCAGAAAATCCACATCATCCATCTGAGGCATCTACGTCTCAGGGTCGAGGTATGTTTGACAGTCATTATCTATATTATTTATGTAATTAACATATATATATATATATATATATAACATTTGTCAATTTATATATAAAATTGTTTTCAACAGGATCAGACTCGGCTGCTTCTTCCTCTCGCAGGAGAGGCCCTGGTCGTGGCATATTAGCATGGAATTCCGACATGATGATAGATGTTTCATTTGATGAGGTATTTCATCCCGTGGGACCGAATGCCCCAGAATTTATTCGTCAGCTGGGTCATATCATACGTGACCCACATCGATTTCCATTGACCACGCGTGATTGGGCTTCTATCCCTCAGGACACATTAGATCGTCTATGGAGGGAGGTTCAGGTAAGAAAATAATTTTACTTTATTTTCTATTTATAAATAATACTAATATGTTTGATTATTTTCATTATAGAAAAATTTGAAAGTATGCCCTGAAGAGTTTCGGCCCGTGTGTATGAGCAAATGCCGTAAGCTGTGGAAAGATTATAAAGGCAAAGTGAAGAGGGACCACTGGGTACCAAATGTGGGTGCCCCTGACATTTTGGAAAAAGTCCCGAGAGGTGTCCTCCCGGCTCAGTGGCGTGACTTGGTTGCATATTGGTCTACTGAGGGTGTTGCGGTTTGTATATTAATTATTTTTCTGTATATATATTTTCAAGAATATGTGATTTGTTTGAAATTTGAATGAATTGAATGTAGGAGGTGTCAACACGCCATTCGGAGAATCGAGCGTTGCAGGGACCAGCTCACAGGCTCGGGACTCGTCACGTGTCTCAGATCCGACATGAGGTATATATTATTCACTTTTTAATTTATTAATTAATATGGTTTTGTGTTTATATTCTTTTAATATACAGTTGCGAGGGCAAGGTGCAGCAACTGATAAAATGTCGGTGTGGATAAGGACTCGTGATCGCAATGATCCAGAGGTTGCAGCATTGATAGTAAGTGTCTGTACTTACCAATAATTACATAAATCTTTATATTAACATATATATATTTATATATATTTAAATATTTCACAGGATCAATTTGAAGCTGAGTTAGAACATCTGCCAGAGGACCAGCGACAGCTTCCCATGCGACGGGATGAGATCTTTCATCGCATTATTGGTCGGGACGGGCATGGCTATAGTTTGACCTATGGAGCAGGGATTCCTCGTTCTGTAGTGTCACGCGCTGTGGTTGTCGGGCCTGCTGTTGCTCATATGACACAGCAGATGTCAGATTTTGAGGCACGACTGCGCGCTTCCGAGGAGACAAATGCGCAATTGACAGCTGAGGTTAGAGCACTGCGGGAATATGTGCGTCGAGCTGATGGTACATGAGATCATACGACGCAGGTATATACTGTATTTATTTATTTAATTTAAATTATTTTTGTTATTAAAATATTTATAATGTTTTATTTGTTGTAGGCACCTGGCCCACCAGAAGGAGGTAACAGTGATGGCAACGCGTGACGCACCATATATTCATGAGATATGTTTTTTGTTTTTACTGGTAGGGTTGACATTGATGTACTGTATTTATTCATATAAGTAATGCATTATTACCATCCATGGTGGTCTTTTAAATATTTTATACACATATTGAGTTTTTGATCAGATAATCTTGAATGATTCTACATTTGAAAAAGTCGAACTAATTCCAACAGATCAATAAATCTGATATTATAGATTATGTATTATCCAATATATTTTTTATAAATTTTTGTATGGTATCGATAAAAGAAATATGTATTAATTAGATGTTATCACTTTTATTTTTCACTTTTGTAATCAATGGGATGACCTTTGCACCCCCGGAGAGCCCCCCGCACCGCCGTACAGCCCCCCCGCCACCCCCGTACACAGCCACCCCCACACCCCCGTACAGCCCCCCGCACCCCCGTACAGCCCCCCCGCACCCCCGTACAGCCCCCCCGCACCCCCCATACAGCCCCCCGAACCCCCGTACAGCCCCCCGCCACCCCCGTACAGCCCCCCGCACCCCTGTACAGCCCCCCCCCCCCCCCCCCCCCCCCCCGCACCCCCGTACAGCCCCCCGCACCCCCGTACAACCCCCCGAACCCCCATACAGCCCCCCGCCACCCCCGTACAGCCCCCCACACCCCTGTACAGCCCCCCCCCCCCCCCCCGCAACCCCGTACAGCACCCCGCACCCCCGTACAACCCCCCGAACCCGCGTACTGCCCCCCGCCACCCCCGTACACCCCCCCCCCCCCCGCACCCCCGTACAGCCTCCCGCACCCCCGTACAGCCCCCCGCACCCCCGTACAGCCACCCCCCCGCACCCCCGTACAGCCCCCCGCACCCCCGTACAGCCCCCCCCGCACCCCCGTACAGCCCCCCCGCACCCCCGTACAGCCCCCGCACCCCCGTACACCCCCCGAACCCCCGTACTGCCCCCTGCCACCCCCCGTACAGCCCCCCCCCCGCACCCCCGTACAACCCCCCGCACCCCCGTACAGCCCCCCGCACCCCCGTACAGCCCCCCCCCCCCCCGCACCCCCGTAAAGCCCCCCGCACCCCCGTACAGCCCCCCGAACCCCCGTACAGCCCCCCGCCACCCCCGTACAGCCCCCCGCACCCCTGTACAGCCCCCCCCCCCCCCCCCCCCCCCGCACCCCCGTACAGCCCCCCGAACCCCCGTACAGCACCCCGCCACCCCCGTACAGCCCCCCGCACCCCTGTACAGCCCCCCCCCCCCCCCCCCCCCCCGCACCCCCGTACAGCCCCCCAAACCCCCGTACAGCCCCCCGCCACCCCCGTACAGCCCCCCGCACCCCTGTACAGCCCCCCCCGCACCCCCGTACAGCCCCCCGCACCCCTGTACAGCCACGCCCGATTGTGTCGTTTTCAGCAGCGCGGCGCGCGCTGAAATGGCGCGTTGGGGGGTCAAAACCACCCGAACGACCTCCGAATGCCACGAAACCGTACGACAACATCCGGGGCGTCAATTGCGAAATGGTCGGCCAGACGGCACCTCATTCGGAGGTGCCGTGTGACCGCGGCGGCCGGAAACGCGTTTCCGGCGCCGTTAAACACCAAAACGGCGTGCGGCGGTCCGATTCGGAGCAAACGTGCTCCGAACGACCTGAAACCGCACGAGAACGATAGGAATATTATTCCTGAGATGCAGGAAGAGGCCGCACGACCATCGGACGTGCGGTGCGCGTGGCACGCCTGATTGTGTCGTTTTCAGGAGCGCGGCGCGCGCTGAAATGGCGCGTTGGGGGGTCAAAACCACCCGAACGACCTCCGAATGCCACGAAACCGTACGACAACATCCGGGGCGTCAATTGTGAAATGGTCGGCCAGAAGGCACCTCATTCGGAGGTGCCGTGTGACCGCGGCGGCCGGAAACGCGTTTCCGGCGCCGTTAAACACCAAAACGGCGTGCGGCGGTCCGATTCGGAGCAAACGTGCTCCAAACGACCTGAAACCGCACGGGAACGATAGGAATATTATTCCTGAGATGCAGGAGGAGGCCGCACGACCATCGGACGTGCGGTGCGCGCGGCACGCCCGATTGTGTCGTTTTCAGGAGCGCGGCGCGCGCTGAAATGGCGCGTTGGGGGGTCAAAACCACCCGAATGACCTCCGAATGCCACGAAACCGTACGACAACATCCGGGGCGTCAATTGCGAAATGGTCGGCCAGACGGCACCTCATTCGGATGTGCCGTGTGACCGCGGCGGCCGGAAACGCGTTTCTGGCGCCGTTAAACACCAAAACGGCGTGCGACGGTCCGATTCGGAGCAAACGTGCTCCGAACGACCTGAAACCGCACGGGAACGATAGAAATATTA
Organism: Viscum album; assembly: GCA_963277665.1. Taxonomy (NCBI): domain Eukaryota; kingdom Viridiplantae; phylum Streptophyta; class Magnoliopsida; order Santalales; family Viscaceae; genus Viscum; species Viscum album. The sequence continues at coordinate 909,571,744 of OY728162.1, read as the reverse complement.
TTCCTGAGATGCAGGAGGAGGCCGCACGACCATCGGACGTGCGGTGCGCGCGGCACGCCCGATTGTGTCGTTTTCAGCAGCGCGGCGCGCGCTGAAATGGCGCGTTGGGGGGTCAAAACCACCCGAACGACCTCCGAATGCCACGAAACCGTACGACAACATCCGGGGCGTCAATTGTGAAATGGTCGGCCAGACGGCACCTCATTCGAAGGTGCCGTGTGACCGCGGCGGCCGGAAACGCGTTTCCGGCGCCGTTAAACACCAAAACGGCGTGCGGCGGTCCGATTCGGAGCAAACGTGCTCCGAACGACCTGAAACCACACGGGAACGATAGGAATATTATTCCTGAGATGCAGGAGGAGGCCGCACGACCATCGGACGTGCGGTGCGCGCGGCACGCCCGATTGTGTCGTTTTCAGGAGCGCGGCGCACGCTCAAATGGCGCGTTGGGGGGTCAAAACCACCCGAACGACCTCCGAATGCCAAGAAACCGTACGACAACATCCGGGGCGTCAATTGTGAAATGGTCGGCCAGACGGCACCTCATTCGGAGGTTCCGTGTGACCGCGGAGGCCGGAAACGCATTTCCGGCGCCGTTAAACACGAAAACGGCGTGCGGCGGTCCGATTCGGAGCAAACGTGCTCCGAACGACCTGAAACCGCACGGGAACGATAGGAATATTATTCCTGAGATGCAGGAGGAGGCCGCACGACCATCGGACGTGCGGTGCGCGCGGCACGCCCGATTGTGTCGTTTTCAGCAGCGCGGCGCGCGCTGAAATGGCGCGTTGGGGGGTCAAAACCACCCGAACGACCTCCGAATGCCACGAAACCGTACGAAAACATCCGGGGCGTCAATTGTGAAATGGTCGGCCAGACGGCACCTCATTCGGAGGTGCCGTGTGACCGCGGCGGCCGGAAACGCGTTTCCGGCGCCGTTAAACACCAAAACGGCGTGCGGCGGTCCGATTCGGAGAAAACGTGCTCCGAACGACCTGAAACCGCACGGGAACGATAGAAATATTATTCCTGAGATGCAGGAGGAGGCCGCACGACCATCGGACGTGCGGTGCGCGCGGCACGCCCGATTGTGTCGTTTTCAGCAGCGCGGCGCGCGCTGAAATGGCGCATTGGGGGGTCAAAACCTTCCGAACGACCTCCGAATGCCACGAAACCGTACGACAACATCCGGGAAGTCAATTGCGAAATGGTCGGCCAGATGGAACCTCATTCGGAGGTGCCGTGTGACCGCGGCGGCCGGAAACGCGTTTCCGGCGCCGTTAAACACCAAAACGGCGTGCGGCGGTCCGATTCGGAGCAAACGTGCTCCGAACGACCTAAAACCGCACGGGAACGATAGGAATTTTATTCCTGAGATGCAGGAGGAGGCCGCACGTCCATCGGATATGCGGTGCGCGCGGCACGCCCGATTGTGTCGTTTTCAGGAGCGCGGCGCGCGCTGAAATGGCGCGTTGGGGGGTCAAAACCACCCGAACGACCTCCGAATGCCACGAAACCATACGACAATATCCGGGGCGTCAATTGTAAAATGGTCGGCCAGACGGCACCTCATTCGGAGGTGCCGTGTGACCGCGGCGGCCGGAAACGCGTTTCCGGCGCCGTTAAACACCAAAACGGCGTGCGGCGGTCCGATTCAGAAAAAACGTGCTCCGAACGACCTGAAACCGCACGGGAACGATAGGAATATTATTCCTGAGATGCAGGAGGAGGCCGCACGACCATCGGACGTGCGGTGCGCGCGGCACGCCCGATGGTGTCGTTTTCAGGAGCGCGGCGCGCGCTGAAATGGCGCGTTGGGGGGTCAAAACCACCCGAACGACCTCCGAATGCCACGAAACCGTACGACAACATCCGGGGCATCAATTGTGAAATGGTCGGCCAGACGGCACCTCATTCGGAGGTGCCGTGTGACCGCGGCGGCCGGAAACGCGTTTCCGGCGCCGTTAAACACCAAAACGGCGTGCGGCGGTCCGATTCGGAGCAAACGTGCTCCGAACGACCTGAAACCGCACGGGAACGATAGAAATATTATTCCTGAGATGCAGGAGGAGGCCGCACGACCATCGGACGTGCGGTGCGCACGGCACGCCCGATTGTGTCGTTTTCAGCAGCGCGGCGCGCGCTGAAATGGCGCGTTGGGGGGTCAAAACCACCCGAACGACCTCCGAATGCCACGAAACCGTACGACAACATCCGGGGCGTCAATTGTGAAATGGTCGGCCAGACGGCACCTCATTCGGAGGTGCCGTGTGACCGCGGCGGCCGGAAACGCGTTTCCGGCGCCGTTAAACACCAAAACGGCGTGCGGCGGTCCGATTCGGAGCAAACGTGCTCCGAACGACCTGAAACCGCACGAGAACGATATGAATATTATTCCTGAGATGCAGGAGGAGGCCGAACGTCCATCGAACGTGCGGTGCGCGCGGCACGCCCGATTGTGTCGTTTTCAGCAGCGCGGCGCGCGCTGAAATGGCGCGTTGGGGGGTCAAAACCACCCGAACGACCTCCGAATGCCACGAAACCGTACAACAACATCCGGGGCGTCAATTGTGAAATGGTCGGCCAGACGGCACCTCATTCGGAGGTGCCGTGTGACCGCGGCGGCCGGAAACGCGTTTCCGGCGCCGTTAAACACCAAAACGGCGTGCGGCGGTCCGATTCGGAGCAAACGTGCTCCGAACGACCTGAAACCGCACGGGAACGATAGGAATATTATTCCTGAGATGCAGGAGGAGACCGCACGTCCATCGGACGTGCGGTGCGCGCGGCACGTCCGATTGTGTCGTTTTCAGGAGCGCGGCGCGCGCTGAAATGGCGCGTTGGGGGGTCAAAACCACCCGAACGACCTCCGAATGCCCCGAAACCGTACGAAAACATCCGGGGCGTCAATTGTGAAATGGTCGGCCAGACGGCACCTCATTCGGAGGTGCCGTGTGACCGCGGCGGCCGGAAACGCGTTTCCGGCGCCGTTAAACACCAAAACGGCGTGTGGCGGTCCGATTCGGAGCAAACGTGCTCCGAACGACCTGAAACCGCACGAGAACGATAGGAATATTATTCCTGAGATGCAGGAGGAGGCCGCACGTCCATCGGACGTGCGGTGCGCGCGGCACGCCCGATTGTGTCGTTTTCAGCAGCGCGGCGCGCGCTGAAATGGCGCGTTGGGGGGTCAAAACCACCCGAACGACCTCCGAATGCCACGAAACCGTACGACAACATCCGGGGCGTCAATTGTGAAATGGTCGGCCAGACGGCATCTCATTCGGAGGTGCCGTGTGACCGCGGCGGCCGGAAACGCGTTTCCGGCGCCGTTAAACACCAAAACGGCGTGCGACGGTCTGATTCGGAGCAAACGTGCTCCGAACGACCTGAAATGAGATTATTTCTTGAATCGAAGTTTTTAAATTATTATAGCACAATGATTTGATATTATATATATATTAAATATATATTTAAATATATATTAAAACATTTAAAATATATTATATATATATATATATATATTTAAAATATTGTATTTAATAGTATATATATATATATTTAAAATATTGTATTTAATAGTATATATATATATATATATTTATAGCACAATGATTTGTATTTAAAATATTGTATTTAATAGTATATATATATTAAAGCACAATGATTTGTATTTAAAATATTGTATTTAATAGTATATATATATTATAGCACAATGATTTGATATTATATATATATTAAATATATATTAAAACATTTAAAATATATTATATATATATATATATATATATATATATTTATATTCAATTCAATAAATTTTTTTTTAAAATTTTTTTTTTAGAATAGCGACCGCCATAGGCGGTCGCTGAAGGTCGACCTGCCGGGCACCTATAGCGACCGCCATTGGCGGTCGCTAAAGGCCTCTAGCGACGAGGCAACAGCGACCGCCATTGGCGGTCGCTGCGCGGCCGCTAAAGCCCTTTAGCGACCGCCAATGGCGGTCGCTAATGGTCTTATTTATAGTAGTGATAAAATAATAAATTAAATAAAACAAAAATTATCATGTGAATAAAAAAACTCAATATATTATATGTCAAAGGAGTTGTATATGCCCCTCATAAAAGAAGATAGGTTCATAACATGACATATGTCTCAAAAAGGGAAATTAAGACAAAAAACCCATTACTGCTTTAGTAATATTTTGAATCATAAGTCCCAATGAAACATTAAATATCATAAAAATAAGTATATTTATGATATAACATGTTAAATGGATAGTATATAAACCACAAAAAATAAATAAATGAGTGGTGAATATAATATAAGTCTCGTATAAATAAAAGAGAGACTATAAATCACTTTTAGATTTGGAAATTTTTGAACTGTAAACCCCATGAAATATAGAAACTAAAATGTACATGTAAATAAAATATTTTTCTATATAATAATTAAAATATATATTCATGGGTAGTATATACACTAGATAAGAAAATATTTGGTGAATATGGCTTGTGTCTCATGAAAACAATTGAGAGAGAAATCCCTTACCTTAGGTAAAAAATTCATTTGTATACATTCAAAACTCTTATATAATTAATATAAGTATATTATAAATCTATTATATAATCATACTTATATATATATTATATGATATATGATACACTTATGACCTTTTATTACCTATTTATTAACAATTCATTTTTAAAATCAAGTTTTAGGTAATTATTGCTTTATTTTTTGTGTATGTTTTGATTTTCAATTTTTGGTCCTCTTACTTTGATAATTGTTCCACAATTTACTAAATTGTAACCATGATATAAATATCTTATATATTAATTATATATGTATTTATAATAAAATGTTATTTATATAAAATGAAATACACTGTTCATGGAGATAGTACGTCGTACGTATGTTTGAATGCTATTTCCATTTTCTCAAAAGATTGAAAGTAATAAAGGTAAATAATATATGAAAATTAAATAATAAATTTAATATCATATATATCAAATATATTCATTAAATTTACCCAAATTAATTTCCTTTTAAAGTGGTAGTGAAAAACGAATCACAACACTTCATGAGGAGGTAGTCCGCTGTACAGACAAATGACATAATTGTATACCCAAAAGAATGGATAGTAAGAAGGTATATGTGATATTATAAGTAAAAAAGTATAATTAAATTAAAAATATCATATATATTAGTTTAATATGTTATCATTACTATCCAATTAAATTATAAATGAAAAACATTTCACAACGGTTTCTGAGGTAGTAGTCTACCAGACACATGTACGACGTTATTGTTTTCTAAATGGATTTGGAGGTAAGAAGGTAGATGTATTATTATAATTAAATTGGTATAATACTATCCAAAAAATATACATAAAAATTAAATCCATCATATATCCATCCTTTATTGGTGGTGATGTAAAACGATTAACATTAGTTCCAAAGCCGGTAGTTTTTCGTACACACCATCAATGGTTTCATTTCCCATTTTAGGGATGAGGAGATAGTTGTAGGTCATGAACATAAAATAAAAATATCTCCTTATATTTATGATACTTATTTTATTATATTATCATGGTTTAATAAAAATTTAAGAAGGTGGAGGAATAAATAAAATTAAATGCTTGTCTAGGGATGCTACCTCTTCTTCAGACAACTTCTTTTGGTTTTCACCAAAACCCTTCCTAGGTTGGATTTATTAAAAAAATAAGGATTCTAGGATGATATTAGGGAAGTAAGGAATATATATTTTTAGGTATTTTTTTGAACCAAATGGTTTTTTAATTGCGAATTAGATAGGATAAGAGGTGTCCTTTTATAAGTGAGATGAGTGAAACACTTTTAATTTTTAGAAGGAAGAAGGTTTATCCTTATTTTTAACATGAAAAAGGATTAAAAATAAACAATTATAGATAATTATACATTATAAGGTATAACTTTAACCATAAAATAAGTTTTGTACAAGTTTTGAGTCATTTTGAACCCATATCATTTTAGTTTAACCCACGATAGACCACTTTTTATCTTAACCGCGTTAATTAATTTTTACTATTTTTATTATTCATTATGGTGAAAAATTAAGTTGATATTATTAGATAATATAAATTATACTAATTAAAAAAATGGAATCATTTTTTTCAAATTAAATTCATATAAGTGGAAAAATTAAATTCCAAAATTAAACCTACAGACCAGACAAGAATTTTTTTCCAAAGATAAAATTTTCAAAACATTAAAAAATTTTTATATCAAAATTCAATATTAAATTGATTAAAATCACCTAATTATTTTAAAAAATATATTATTTCTATAATTTCACTTTTAAAACCATATTAAAATAATTTTAATATTTTAAAATGCTTTAAAAGAAATTATAATTCTTAATAAAAACCAATATTTTCACTACTCATCTCTTTTTAGAAAATTGTCAAAAAATTTATCCAAGAGAATTTTGAAATGATGATTTAAAAAATATTTTTTATTTTTTAAAATAAATTTTATTAAATTTTTAGAAAATAATTTTAAAATAACTACACAAAAGGCAACATTTTTTTTATAAAAATACAGTTTTAAGCATAAAATTGGATTTCTTATTATCTCTCTTCTAGAAAACAAATAAGCTGAACATTAAAAATTTGATTAAATATATAATATATATATTTCATTAAAATCATTCATAGAATTTTTTTGTTTAATTTATTGAGGTAAAAAACATTTGCGTGTATAAAAATATCTTTTCAAAAAAAGATTTGCATAATTTTCATGACGTTTTTATTTTAATTTTTAATTAATCGGTTACAAAAGAATTAATTATATGGAAATGTGTAAAACATATATTTTAATAATTTATTTAATCATATTCATATCATATTTTCTAATGAATAAGTTATAAATATGACATTAAATTATGATATTTTAATAGTATGTCATGTTTTGTTTAAACTCAGTGATTCGTGTAACAGAAGATAAAATCTATGTTTCATGTAACAAAAATTAAATTTAGTGTCGTGTGTAATATAAAATATCGTAAAATTAAATTTATTAAAAAAATATTTCATAAAATATTGAGGTGTTACATTCTACCCCATAAATAAACTGTGTCCTCAGATTTTGAACATGTTCTCAATAAAAAATGGTTTGAATTTGCAAATCCCTTTATGGGAAACCCATATCATTAAAAGTTTTAATAAAACTTCCTCTTGAAAATAGATAAATTTATTTTCAAATTTCATCTAGTAAAACACATACTAAGTTTCCAAATAAGTGAACATAGGTGGGAAGTAAATATTTGAACATGGAAGAAAAGTGTAATGTCCAAATCATAATGAAGAGTGATAGAGATCATTGATCATAAAAAAAATTAACGATTAGGTATAAATCAAGAAACACAAGACCCTAAACCAAAGTGGTGTGAAAAGGGCCATTGATATAATCATAAATTATGGTAAAATTTTAAAATTTCATTTAAACATCGTTTTTTCTAAAGTTATAGAATTTTTATGAGAATATATACTTACATGATTTAATTACATTTCATAATCAAAATCGCATCCTTGGGTTGTGATTCAATCAATTTCCACTTCATCTATTTCTCCTAGAAATGAAGATGAATTTTTTATCCCTATAGCACTAACAAATCACAAGATCTATAATAGAATGATAAGTTCTATATCTAGTTATCATCATAAAAAAATGGTTATCACATCTTATCTAATATGCATAAATATTCATATAGTAAAGTTATATATTAATTTCTATAACCCCATCCAAAATTCAGCTTAAATCATTCCACAAATGGTTAACCTTATAACCATTAAAAAATTAAAAATTTATAAATAAGATCACTAAATTTTACAAAATAAACTTAACAATAATTCCCTAAATATAAATAAGTATATCTTAATGTTCATATACCAAATAAGTGAACACCTTGGTCATATATTATTTTGAAGTAGGGTTATAACCATAATTACTATTAAACCTCAATTAAAATATATATTCTACCTCATTCCTTATATAAAACATTGATTATTGAATATATTCGATAAATCTAAAAATGATGTAAACTCCATCATTTACCACTTTGTAAATAAATCATTAATTAGTTTTGGGGTCATCAATACTATCGAGTTCAATTTATCTATACCAATATTGTCTTTATCCAAACTAAACACCATTTTATCAACATGAGGAACATATTATGGGTTATCTTTACTTAATAAAAATATCACCTTGCAATTAAATCACTTTTTAGGTCATTAGTACCATTTAATATATTCTTGAAAATCCTTAATGAAGAACTTCTATAGAACAATCCTAATATATTTCATGAATTATATAACACCATTCTAGAATTCACAAACATAAACACTTCAATAATTACACTTCATTATTGAACTATTAACTAGGATCCATATTAATATTTTTTAATACCACATTCATAAAATTTTAAATATAAATTATTTATTAACATCAATCAAGCTCAATTTAATAATGGTTATCATGCTTAACATAAACAATATTACTGGAACATCCCATACCTTTCATCTGTAATCTTTGCATTCTTCATGATCAACATTATAACCATTAATCATACTAAATTGATGATTATCATCATGATATTTCCCTATTTTCAATCAATTTTCATAATGACCATACTTTTTACATTTAATACATTCAACTGTAAATGATACCTTAGGGAGACTATTATCTTCAACCATTGTATTAAGAAAAAATTTAATTTTTTCTTAGAAATTACTTTATTTGTGTCCTTCTTTTTCACAATTGAAACATATTTCTAGTCCCCTCAGACATTCACTTGGGTGATTTTTCCCACATTCTAAACATATAAAAAGTTGAAACTTCTTTCCTCCATGGTCCCTAAAACCAAAACTCTCAACGTACTCAATCCTTACAATCTTTGGTGATTCTGAGAGTTGGTTAATGTGTAAGTTGTTAATCATATATATTTATAACTAATTAGGAATAATAATTATATCCTTCACTCCAGTAATCATCACATTTAGTTTCTCATCAACACATTTTCTATCAAAATCAATGTTAATCGAGTTCCTTCTGGTTACTTCTATTGACTAAAACCAATAAGCATAGTGTCAGTAAAAATAATCATAGTGGGAAACCACTTAATCATGAAAATATTTTATAATATGTTTAAATCACGATACTTTCTTTTAAATAAATGATTCCTTAGGTTTAACCTTTGAAACTATTCAAACCATTCAGGTTGTTTTGTATAGATTTTGTGAATTCCCAAATAATATCTCTCAATAGTGACATACCAGGTGTGCATCAAAAAGCATGTTTTTACACCAGGTGATGATCGAGTCTAGCTCAATGCACCTTTTTGAAGTTGTTACCCCTAGGTGCCTCTATTCAAGAGAAACAACCACTTTTGGTATCCAAATAGGGATGCAATTTATTAAAAACAACTCACTCTTTCCTTGACAGAAATTATAATACAATTTCCTAAACATTAACTCATACCTAGACTTGTCCTTAGACATATACTCTTAGATTTACTTAGATTCCTCATTAAAGTTTCCATATCCTAGTTTCCAAATGTTAAATAAACCATTATTTATTACCATTTTTAAAGAACCAAACTTATCATACATAAATATTATATCATAATAGATGAATATTCATTACATAACATAACAATCCAAGCCATAATCATTTAAGTCTAGTGCCTTTGGAAACATGGACACATAAACAATTAGTCCATAAGTGATTTGTGTCATCTCCCACCATGTTCTTCACTACTAGAACCCTTCTTATACATATCATATGTAATACCTTTCAGAAAAACCTAGGGAAATGAGACATAAGAAAGGGTGAGCTCAGATGATCAGTAATCTTAAACTAGCTAGATATCAACAAATCATAATCATAATAGTATGATAACATGAGAATAAAATTTTAAAATCATACCCAGGATATCATAGATCATAAACTTGAATCATTGAATAAAACTTTGTTGTTTAAAATAAATGAATCATAAAGGGATAAAAGAAAATAATCCATGAGAATATAACATTAACATATTTCATAGATTTTTGGTATACACATAAGCATGAAATATCATTTCCAAAACTATCATAGTGGAATGGGTTGACTCCCCAAACCATCATGGTATTCAAGTTTAACTCTTAATAAGATCATAGTGGACAAAGTCCCTTATTTAATTGGGTTTACTCTCTGTTATAGTTCTATTTATCTTATAAGATATCAATCTATACACAATGCATTGCAGGGAGGTATAGGTCACACCCATCACATAATGAGAATCACACATATGTGAGCTAAAATATAATAAAGCATTAATAATATTTGAACCCATGAAAATAAATGGGTTTCATAAACATTTCACCATAGCATAACTTGTGGAAAATAATCAGGTTTCATAATCATTTATTCATTTCTTCATAAATTAACTCCTGAAAAAAGAATAGGGTTTCATAATAATTTTATCATGGTAAAACATGTGGAAGAGAAATGGGTTTAATAAACATCATGTCATAATAAAAATAAACTATCAATATAAATAATAAGAAAGGTGTCCTTAGATCATATCACCATTAAAGCATAAGTGACATCAAAGGATATCATCTTAGATATAAAATGACTTTGAAAGGTCACTTGGAACATTTCTTGAGTTAAATATATTTTCCACTATGAAAAAATCTTTTTAAAACATAAAACATTTTCAAAATACCTTTCTTTAAAAATGTCATAGGAAACTTATAAATGAAGTTTTTAAAAATTCAATTAAACCATTTCTCGAGGAAAAATAAAATATCTTTGAAAATAAATTTTTAAAACTAAAAAATCATCAATTTTTTTTGAAAATTACTTAATTTTAAAATAATTTTTAACCTTATAAATGAATATTTAAAATATTTAGTGTCAATGATATTGTAAAAACTATTGATTCCATAGAGTATAAAACAAATATTCCTTTCAAATTTTTGGTAAAGGCCAAACAAACATTGTTTTTGAAAATGACATAAAGATTCATTTTTAGTTTTTCTTTAAAATTGTAAAATGGGTAAAAATAATTTTAATAAATAATTTGGAGAATATTAAAAATGTTTTTAAAATAGTTTTAGAAAACATGGATATCAAGGAAAAAAAATTTTCAACCAAAAAGAAAAATAAATTCTGGTATTAGCTACATTGCTTTTCATGTATGTTTTGATTTTATATTTTTTTTCCTCTTAATTTGATAATGGTTCCATAATTTACAGAATGTTAAAAATTATATAAATAACATATATATTCATTATATATTTATTTATAGTATGAAATTATAGATAGAAAATGAAATACACTATTCCTAGAGACGCTGGGCCATACGTATATATGAATGATGTTTCCATTTTATCAACAGATTGAAGGAAAATAGGTAAATAATATATTTTAAATATAGGATAATTTTTATGTAATTTATATCACATATATTCATTAAATTTACCCTAATTACCTTCAATACAAAGTGTAAGTGAAAAATGAATCACATCGTTTTGTGAGGTGGTAGTCCGTTGTACACACAAATAACATTATCGTATCCCACACTGAATTAAAAGTAAGAAGATATATGTGACATCATAATAAAAAAGTATAATTATGTTAATAATATCATATATATTAATTTGATATATAATTATTACCATCTAAGTAATTAAGTTTTGAAAAACACACCACATCGGTTCATAAGGTGGTAGTCTTCCGTATATACGAGTGGAGTTATTGTTTTCCTAATTGTTTTGCTGGTAAAAAGGTAGATTTGGTATTATATTTACATATTTATAATAATATAATAAATATCATATATAGAAATTAAATCTATTATTAAAACTATCTATGAGAGGTGGTGACAGAAAAAATAACATCGGTTTTTGAGACGGTACTCCGTTGTACATGTGATTAACAGTTCGTTTGCTATTGGAGGGAGGATGAGATGGTTTTTGGTCACAAACATAACATAAATATATATATTTTTATTTAAGATACTAATATTATTATATCATCATGGTTTAATTATATTTTATGTATGTGGAGGAATAAATAAAAGTAAATACTCAATTAGGGATATTACCACTTATTGAGAAATATTGTTTTGGTTTGAACCAAAAGCCTTACTAAGTTTGATTTATGACTAATATAAGGACTATAGGAATATAATATGGAATTAAGGAATATTTTTTTCTCGGTATTATCTAAACCAAATAGTTTTTTAAGTGTAAATAGGAGAGGAGAAGGGGTGACTTTTTATAAATGAGGTGAGTGGCCCACTTGTATTTTTTGGAAATAAAAATTTATACCCATGTTTTTCACAAGACATAGGGATAAAAACTATAAATTTTCAATAATTATACATGATAAGGTCAATATATGTCTATAAAATAGGTACTAAATAAATTTTGTTTCATTTTTACCCATATCTTTTTAGTTTAATGCCTCGGTAAACCCATTTTTACCTTAACTGTTATAAATAATTTTTCCTATTTTTACTATTCATTAAGGTAAAAAATTAAGTTGAAATTTGTAGAAAATATAAATTTATATGATTCATAATTTGGAATATATTTTTCCAATTTCAATTCATATAAGTAAAAAAAATTAATTTAGAAATTAAACCCACAGACGTGATGCGAAATCAGTTTCCCAAAGAGAAAAGTTTCAAATGTTTATACGATTTTTATATCAAAATTAAATATGAAATTGATTAAAATTACATTAATTGGATTAATATATATATATAATTGAACACATTTTACTTTTAAAGCTATTCTTAAATAATTTGGATGTTTTTAAATACTTTAAAAGAAATGAAAATTCTAATTGGAAACTAGTATTTTTCACTATTCATCAGAACCTTTATCCTTTCAGGAAGTTGTCAGAAATTTACTCCAATATAATTTTACCTTATGAATTTTTTGAAATATAGTTTCTGAAATTGTGAAATATTAATTTTAAAATAAGTGTGTAGAAGGTGGCAAAGCTATTTTTTAGAAAAATACAATTTTCGGGCATAAATTTGGGATTATTATTATATCTTGTATAGTAAAAATGTATGATGAATGTTAAAAATTTAACTGAATAAATAATATATATTTTTCCTTAAAATAATTTATCAAAATTTATTTTTTTAATTTATTTTGGTAAAAAAAATTTATGAGCATATAATTTGTTTTTCTGAAAAGGATTTCCGTTATTTTCAAATAGTTTTTATTTTCATTTCTAATAAATCAATCACCAAATAATAAATTTTATATACATGTGTAAAACATATATTTTCATAGTTTATTTAATACTATTCATACTTTCCATTGCAATTTCTAGGTGATAACTATCATATTAAATAATAATATATTAAAAGTATGTCACATTTTGTTTAAACTTGATGTTGCCTTCGACGCAAACTAAACTCAGTGTTGTGTGTAATATAACCTGAAGTTGGGGATGTCTGTAATTAAAAATGTAAAAATATTAAAATTATTTGAAAACAAATATTTTAAAAAATATTGGGGTGCTACATTCCAATTCCTTAACCGATTTTTAAATCCATATTTTTCCAAGTTAGTGGATATTTATAATTTGGGAAATTCCTATCAAGGATGAAAATATAATCCCCTATACTACTAATAAAACTACTAGATGTATGATCGTCGAACCATATGACAATCTCATATAAGAGACTCTATTTAGTGGAAAAATTTCTATGGATGTTCACTTCCCCATGACGAAGTGTACAGAATATATGGAGTCTAGGAACCCTACCCACTGCAAAAAGTTTAATTTTCACATAAACAAAAAAAATACAATGTACCAGGAACACATTCAATGGTATTTTATGAAATAAAATAAAATATATCAAGAAATAGAACAATGGATTAAAATTCTTTAGTCTATGTCTTACATACATTAATAAAACAAACTTTTTCTTGGTTTTATTAAAACTAGAAGATTAGAGGTGATGATAATATATTAGAAATGATAGGTCATCCTCATCAACTTTAAAACTCTCTAATTAAGCTAGGAATAAAAAAAATTACACTGAAGGTACCACCCACTTATATAATAAGTGGTATCCAGTAAACCTTTAATAACTGCTCTCCTAAAATCCAGAATCACTAAGAATGAACACCTGAACCTGATTACCGACCCGATGATCATTCAATCCTATTTAACTTTTGGAATTCTAGTTTTTCCCATAGAACCATCAGTAGATGTAAAATTTTAATAGTCATGATACTATTGGAGAAGTTCTGCTATCGATATCCACAATTTATATCCAACAACTTATCAAATGCATGAAATTTTATTGAATGTAATTATAATGAATGAACATTAGACGAACTTAAAATAGACTTCATCTCCCAACAATATCCAAATTTAAGAATTCTTTCAGAGAACCTCAAAAAATATATGATACTTAGCATGAAACTTCATTTTCTATTCCTTATTCGCTTCTTCAATTCACCCAAGTCTAACTGAGGTGAGATTCTTTCTGAATCTTTTTTGAGCTATTTCCTTGGGAAATATATTTTTCAAATTTTGGATCCTTGCAATCTTTCACTGCTCCAAATCCTTTTTCTCAAAGGATTTTTTTAATGAAATTATACATGAGGTCGATGTTCTTCATCTGTGTATGAAATGATATATTTTTATCCAAGAATATAAAACTTTGGAAATCACAAAAATTAATCCCACCATCTTAACTCTGTTTAATCTTCTTGAGTAATTTCTTTGACTGAATCATTTCCTTCACAACTTATGTTGCTCCAATATACCCTACTTGCATTATACTTAATATAATGATCTCTCTTAGTCACTATATACAACCAATTTTTATTCCTACACAGGTAAAAACAAGACCTATTTTTCTCTTCTAACTATCTAAGTCTACTAAAAATCCATCACTAATAAAACTTTGTAATGAGTCTTCATACCCAAAACAGAAATCTTGATCTTTCGATCCTTTAAAATACTGAAGGATCAAATTAATAGTATCTTAATGGTCCCTTTTGAGATTTTACATAAATATGTTCAAAAACCCCACTATAAACTCTATGTATTGATGAGTATAAGTCATTATGTGCATTAAAACTTTGAAAACTGAAGCATATAAAACTTTCTCCTTGTTACAATACACTTATTCCATTATAGGTTCCTGTAATTTTGATAGTTTGAAGTGACCAAAACTTTAGTCAAGACTAGATTATATTAAATCACCCAAATATTTTTATGATCTTACATATATACTCTTTTTTATATAGAACCCAAACTCTTTCTCTCATATCTCTCTCAATATTCACCCTCATTATCTTCTTACCTTGCTTGAGATATTTCATTTCAAAACATCTAGACAAGTTATTTGTCAATTTATAAATATTTTTAATATCTTTCCAAATCTATAAAAAGTAATCTACATACAATAACAAAACAATGAAAGTACCAGAATCCCATTGCCTATCATAACAAAAACTATCAAAATTGCATATTTTGATCCCTTCTGCTGACAAAAGTTCATCAAATTTTTTATTCCATTATTTTGGTACTTGTTTCAAGACACACAATATTTTAATAAATATATATAAAAAATTAATATTTCTAATTGGTGCAACCCTTAGTTTAATTTTATTAATGATAAAAAACAATTTAATTTATTTCAAACTTATTTCAAGTTGTTTCATTCATTTTTATAGTATCTATTAAGTTATATTTGCAAAAATTCATTCAAACTTAAGATGGTTTAAAATCAGGTTCAAAGGGAATGTTTAGAATACTGTGCAGTATTACAACACCATTTACCTAGTATAGTGCTACTGACTAGTAAGTAGAATATAAATGTAGATCAAGTTCTCTAGAAGGAAATCCAACTAACTGATGAGGCTCACCAAGAAATCAGTGGGAATAGATAGTTTGCAACAAATTCCTAACATCCCATCAGCTACCTAGTGGAGTATACTAGGTACCCTGTAGGATTGGGAATACTAGTCTAAGGTAGTATTAATGATGGTGAAAAAGCATGTAATTTGGGCCTTCAATTCCTTGGTTCAACATCTTCAACCTCGACACCCTATAGAGGCTATAAAAGAAGGATTTGGGAGGTATAGATCTTCATCAAATTACAGTACACATAAAATATAACTCTCTTTGATCTTTAATGACTTTATAATATCTCAATAGCTTAAATTTACAAATTTTCATTCACAATTCAATGGGAGAATAAGATTTCTTTATCTGAGGAGATTAAGGAACCTAATTAATAAGGTTGTGTTTTTTTACGACTTCATCAAAAGTTCCAACCAAATTCTTATTCTATATTTTCTGCCTCTTTCTCTATCTTCCTATTGAGCCTATTTATAAAACCTCATTGGGTACCCCTTATAAATTTTCTCTCCATTTCTATCTTGATATATTATTTCAAGAGATATTAAAGTATACGCATTATAAAGGGATTAATAATTAATCAGTTCATTTATTATATTCTCCCTCTATTTCTTTGGTTTTTGATTATCTTTTCAAAACAATGGATTTAGGTTCTTGTTATTTTGTTAAAATCAAGGGATTTTGAGGTTCTTGGTTTCTATTAAAACTAAGGGTTTTTTGGTTTCTTGGATCTCTTCCAAACTATTGGGATTATTAATTAAACCATCATGGTTGTTCTCATACTAAGGCAATAGAGGGGTACCATCGGGTACTATTTATGAACTTCTTTACAAAATTTATCCTGCCCATTTACTTTCTACATTTTAATTAGCACATTTCTTTACTTGGATAATATTTATATCATCTGGAGGCGGTAGGTTCATCCTTCTCTCGTGATGATGACCTAAATATGAGGACGAGGATCCATGACCCCCCTCTCGATCAGAGGGGGGGGGGGATTCACGATATCAATACAATGGAAAGAGTAATGTCTTCTTGTCATTCACAAATCATGAATATCTTCCTTCTTTACCATGGATATAGCTCTCCCCGAAATTACCTGACCTATTTCAGGGAGCGCCTCAACTCTTTATTTCTTTGATGGGGCTAAATTGTTCCACGGGTCAATGATATCTCATGTTGGTGGCTCAATTTCATTTTCAGCGTCCTTCGGTTGACAAGTTTGATCACTTTTTTTTTTCAATTCTTGGGATCTTAAAGAGTGTGCGATAGTCATATTAATTGATATGAGGCATTTGATGATTCAGTTTGAGATGGAGGATGATCTAATTACTGCTTAGTCTAGTGCCCCTCGAATATGTAATGGCGATTCTTTTTTTCTATTCTGATGGAGTTTCTATTTCCACATGCGGTGGGATCATCTCACGATGGAAACATGGGTGAGTCTCCCTGGTCTTCCACTCTCCTTCCAGAATCCCTCTATTTTTTGTGCCATTGGAAACATGATTGGCTGATATTTGTGCTCGGATCGTCGAATGAAGGTTGTCTGTCATCCCATTTGTCCACGAATTTGTGTGGAGATTGACGTTGGGAGGCCTCCTGTAAATTGGGTTTGGATCACGGATGGGAAGTAATTTTAGTGGAAGCAGGAGGTAAGATTCAAATTGTGGATGCCTTTTTGTATTGCTTGCTGTCAATTTGGGCACGTAGAAGTGGCTTGTCGCATCAAGGGTTGGGCTTGGGTTTCCTCAGGGGTGAGGGGAATGGTAATGGTGATTGTGGAACTTCTGTGTTGAATTTTCCATTGAGGGATATGCCAAGGAGTACTTTGCCCCGAATTAATCCTGCTGAAGGCCTAAAAGCAGAGAGAGAATGTGTAGATGTGAATTCCACTGTTCAGGAAGTGGATGAGGAAATTTTTCAGGCAATAGTGGTGTCTACTGCGGAGAAAATTGGTCCTGAGTTCACAGTGCATAGTAATCCTGATAAGGAAGTGCAATAGAGTCCAATGGACCCAATGGTGAGGCAGGTTTTTGAACACAAAAATCGTGATCTTGGTATTGAGAAGGACATTACACTGAATAAATTTGGTGTTGAGAGGAACATTACAATGGAGAATTCTGGTTCCTTGGGACTGGAAACTTTGAATTAACAAATTTTAATCTCAGTTGTGTCTGAGGATGGTGTCTTGGGGGCTAGGGATGCTGATGCTGAAGGTGGTGCTGGAGGTGTGTTAATTATAATCCCCACTGGTAATAGATTTCAAGGGCTGGTGCATGAGAGGGACTCTTATGCAGAGAAGGGGTCTCCAATGAAGGAAGGTGGCAGGTTACAACATGTTACTCAGGATGCATCAAATGAAGAAGGTGATTTGAAGGGATTTGTGTAATAGCCACATTTCCTTGCCATGATTGACTCAAACAATTCATTTCAGAAGGAAAGGGGAGTGCACGGGGGTTACCAAGAGGCACACAATTCTGGAAAATGGGGAGACATCTGTGATAGTGATAAGGAAAATTATGGTTTCATCTGCCCTTCCTACAACGGTGATGTCCAGTGTGGGAAGAAGGAGTCTGAGAATGAACTGTCTGGCCCAACACGAAGATGGATGATGAAAGACTATTCTTCTCTGCCAAAACCAATGCCTACAAGGTCTTCTGTTGGAAAGGAAGGATGGGATATACACTCCTCTAAGGAGTTTCTATCTTTGGAAAAATTGAAACTTCGAAGGAAGTATGCCAAGATTCTGAAGCACTATTAAAGCTTAGAGTGGGAATCTGCCACTGCATAGGAAGTTATATCTCATGGATGTGGTGATGGATATGATTTTTATGATCTGTATTTGTCCTTTATGTTTTTCTGTACTTGCTTTATGTTTTCTCTTTTATTTTAATAAATAGTCAGAGGACTTTTCTCTAACTAATCTTTTCGGGTATTTATATCATATTATCTTTTATAACATCAATTTATATATTTTATTTAATATTTTAGAAGGAAATTCATCCTCACTTTCCATTTATTTGACCCCATAATTGGTATCAAAGGGAGACTTTGTGTTTTTCAAAAATCGTTATCATTATTTCAAAAATATTTTATTCAAAAATTGATCCACGTTTTCGAAATTCTAACTGATTTCAAAGAGCGATTTTAAAATGGAATCTACCTACTTTACTAATGATCCATTCTTTGATGGTTAAAAATATTCATATTTAAAAAAAAAACATATCGATTTTCCTTATAAGTATTTGATATCATACTTGGAAAATGTTTATGCATGGTTATAACCCTATAAATGAACCTGAAGATAAATGGTCTCCTCAAGATATTGCATATTTTGAGTTTGATGTTAAGAATATGAATACATTGTTTTGTGGTCTAGATCAAAATGTGTTTAATATAATTTTTACTTGGAGAAAAACTAATGAGATATTGAAACTCATATAAGTCACACAAGATGTCATAAATATAGTTAAAGACACTAGAATGGACATGTTTAGATAAAACATTGAAAGTTTTACAATGCATTAAAATGAATCTATTACTGAATTGTTTATGAGATTTAATGACATTTTCAATGGTTGAAAATATCTCTAAGATAAACTATCCATCGAAACAATTTTGAAAAATATCATATGGGTTTTACTTAGATCATGAAATCCATAAGTCACCACAGTTCAAAAGCCAAGGAGATAAATAATATACTACGGAAATAAATCATTATCTACTTTATGAAATATGAAATTACTATAAATATAAAAGTGGAAAAGAATATTTTAAATTTAATAAAACCAAGGAAAATATATCCTTTAACTTAATCAAGGATGATTATTCTTATAAAAGAGACTCTGATAATCAAAGTGAGATTGAACGCTTTATGATAATATTAAACAAATTTCACATGTTAAACAAACAAGAATAAATCCTTTGATGAGTGAAGAAGATTGATAAAATTGATGGTTTGGAAGTTACTTTATTCTTTGTAAAAAGAAGGGCCACATCCAACTAAATTTCCCCTTCAAAAAAGTTTAAATATAATAATATGCACATAAAGGCTTTAAAAATATCAGATTGAAATGATAGTGAATATTAAATTGAAACATATGAAATTAGAAACTCAAATCTTAAATGCCTCATGAATTTTCTAAAGTTAGGTGAAGAGGTTACTTCCAATTCTCATTCTTATTCCTATTCTTCATCTCATTCATTCTCTTCTTCTTTCTCATCTATTTCAGAAAATGAAATTGAAATTTTTCGATAAGAACTTCTTTAAAAATATAGGAAACTTAGAAAAATGTATAATAAATTTCTTAAAGAAAAGGATAAATATTTAAATAAAAAAGATCTTATTTTAAAATAAAAAGATAATTTGGTTTTAAAATTAAAAATTCTACTTGATATTGATTTTTTCAAATTTCAAATTAGGGATCTCAAAATCTCTCTTCCGAAATTCACCCAATGTTAGAAATCTATTAATATGATCCTTGATTCTCAACATGTTAAAATTAATATTCATGGTTTATGTTTTTAAAATAATGAAATCTCATAGAAAAATACTGATTTTGTAAAAGGTGTTTCTCAAACAAAATTTTAAAATTATTTTCATAAATACAAGAATCCTATATAAAAATATAATTTAAAAATTATATATATGGAAGGATCAAGTATATTTATATTTCTTCTAATAATCTTCAAAAATATAAACAAGTTTGGATTCCAATTTTTTTCCTTTTCAATAATTGTAGACCTAAATTTGTTTCTATGCCCAAATCTATTTGTTCTAACACTATTGGAACCTTAGGGGTACTAAAAGGAAATAATTTTTTATATTTTATAGGGCTTCTCTATTAAACTTCATTGATCTATCAAATGCTGTCTTATTTATAAGAGATAGTGTTTTACCCCCTTGAAGGGATTGATCAACTATTTCCACCTTGAGGTAAACATTTAATTCTCCAAGTGGGGGTTGACCTAGCTCTTTCTTTTTTAGGGAATATTTTATATCATTGTTGATATTCGTGGATTTGTTTTCATTCATTTTATTTATCTCTCTTAATTTATAGATCTCGTATCGCTCTCTGTCATTTATTTCTTGAAGGAGGTGAGGTTGTTTTTTCAATTTTGTTATTTTCATGTTTTTTTCTAATATTCTTATAGTTATTTGAATATATAAATACCATAGTGACCCAGACATAACATATATGGATATTACATCAATTTAGATGAATATACATCACATTAAAAAAATACATGTTTGAGGACCAAAATAGTTTAGTGTCTTTTGAAACTCAAAACACATTAATATAATTTGGTGAGAGATATTTAACATCTCCATAAATATCATCCCCTTTAGTACTCTTACATAAAAAAAATTTCTTCATAACTCGGGGAAATGAAACATAAGAAAGGGGTGATCTCAAATGCTTAGTAAGGGTAAAAAATGATATATGTAAGCATAATAATGAGAATAAGGGTATAAGAAGATGATCATAATATTATAAGATCATACCCTAGATATCAAAGACCAAAATCAAGATCTATGGCATAAATATTAATAGTTAATAAGATATGATTGGTTAGGTAATCAAGATCGTAATCCATGAAATAAAAACACAGGAATAAGACACAGAATTGTGGAATACACATCATATTATAAAATTATAAACATATATAAGTAGGAACATGTTATCTCATTAAGCTAAGGACATGAAATAAATCCCTCAAATTAACTTATGGACATGAAACTAGGTCCACTCATAACATTGTGAACATGAAATCTGGTTTAACCATAACATTGTGAACTTGTAATCAGGTTCACGCATGACATTATGAACATGTAATCAGGTTCACACATATCATTGTGATCATGTAATCAGGTTTACAGATAAAATTGTGAACATGTAATCAGGTTCATACATAACATTGTGAACACGTAATAAGGTTCACTCCTAACATTGTGAACATGTAATTAGGTTCACTCATAAACTTATGGACATGAAAATAGGTCCTAACAAAGCATTATGAACATGTATTGAAGTTCACTCATAACATTATGAATGGGTAATAAGGTCCATGAATAACTTTATGAACTTTTAATTAGGTTCACACATAACATATATACTCATGATCCATACATCGATACCTAATTAATTGAAGGGAGATATAGGTCCCACCCATAATAAAATCAAACATTTGTGTGACACAAGATTATAAACAATCATCATATCATAACCCATGAAATTAAATGGGTATCATAAACATTTCATCACATAATTACCTATAGAAAATAGATAGGTCTCATAATCATTTAATTAGATTATTACCCTAGAATAAAAGCTAGTTTTAAAAGCATAAAACCCATAGAAGGGAAATGGGTTTCATAAAAATCCTTATATAAAAATATAAATCATTCAAGAAAGAATATGAATGGTATTATTGGATCATATTCCCAATAAATCATAAAATATAGCAAATTATGTGATCTTATATGAATAAGGACTTTTAAAGATCACATAGAACAATTCACAAGGAAAATATCCATTCTTTGAAAATCCTTTTCATAAAAACATTTTAAAAATACTTGTATTATAAATAATGCTTTGAAATTTTATTTAAAACATTTATTAAGGAATATATATTTCATATTTAAAAAATTATTTTTAAAATCATAAAACATTTTGAAAAACCTTTTATAATACATGGTTTTGAAAGAACATAAATTTCTAACGAAAAGGATTTAATAAAGTCATATTTTCATAAAAACAATCTCTTAATTATCTTAAATATAAAAGTTTGGAAAAAATAGTATCCTTACTTGGATATGACATGAATAACTAGAGGATAATAAAATTCATGAGATTTATTAAGAAATGGTTTATAATATTTAATCAATATAAGCATAATCGTAAAAACTCTTGATAAATAGTGAAATTTTATCAATAAACTTTTACCACTTTGGTAACATTAAATCATAATACCCATGAGAGAATAACATTACATGAATCATATAATAAAATAAAAAGAAGAATATTCATGATATAATATGTCAACTAGACAATATAAATACCTCATAAAAGAATATTGGTGCATAATATAACATGTGTCTCAAAGAAGGAAACTTGAGATAAAATGACCATACCGATTTGGTAATTTTTGAACCATAAACCCTGTGAAGGAGAGATAATACAATGGATATGGAAATACCCATAAATTTATGTATAAGTATCATAGAATACATTCTTGGATAGTAAACACACTACACAAAAGAAAAAAGTGGTTAACATGACATATATCTCATATTTATAAAAATTGAGCTGAGAAAACCCTTACCTTAAGTCTTGACTTTCTTTGTACATATTAAAACCTCCTCTTATTTGGGTAACTCCTCTTGGTTTGCACCAAATGAATTTCTTGGATAGATTTATTCCATAATTTAGGATTTCAGTATGAAGGAGGGAATTTGGGAGGATATTTGTTTAGGGGTCGACTGATCTAAATTGTTTGGGGGGGGGGGGTTTGTAGAAGTGAGGGGGGTGAGTGCTCTTTTATAATGGAGGATATGTGGAATTCTTGTAAATATAAAAAGATAAACACTATTGAGAGCCCCCCATTACATCATTTGCATCCAATAATTTTCTAAATTCGATCCAATAGGGGAATTTGTTGAAATATATCTATATAATGGCTTTTGGACATGTTTCTAGGTTATTTGGTCACTTAAGTTAAAGTTTAATCACTAAGTAAACTCGTTTTTATCTTAATCTTGAATTAATTATAATTACTTTTACTAATATTTTTGGTCAAAAACTAATTTGAACTTATTAGACACTATAGATTATGCTGATTCCAAATATAGAATTCATTTTTCCAAATTCGAATCACATAAGTGGAAGAAATTAATTTAATATTAATCCCTTAGACGATATGAGATGATGAGTTTTTAAATGCAGAAAAGTCCAAAAGTTTGAAATGTTTTTATATCCAATTTTGCTGTGAAATTGGTTCTAATGACTTAAATTGGATTAATTAATGTATAATTGATCAAATTATACTTTAAAACTAAATTAAAATATAGTTTAACTATATAAATAAATTAGAAAAAAGTAGTTTTGAATTAAAATTCAATATTTTTTTCACTATTCATAAAAAAATGAGACTTCTAAAAAAATACAAAAAATTAACTCATTTAAATTTTGATTTTCCAATTTCAAAAAAATTATATTTTTTCAAATAATAATTATAAATGTGTCAAAAATTATATTTAAAATGGGTTCTTTATTAAAATGAGATGAATTTACCTTTTGGAAAAATACATATTTTTATTCATAAAATTGGACTCATTCTCATCTATTATCTAGAAAAAATATAAGATGAATGTTAAATAGTTAACTAAATATAATATATATATATTTCATTAATTGTATTATCAAAAGTGTTTCAATTAATTTCTTAAGTTAAAACTTTTTTGATTGCATAAATATAATTTTCAAGGAAAAGATTTACAATATTTTTAAAAGGGGTTTTATTTTCATTTATAGTTAATGGGTCACAAAATAATTATTCTTATATACATTTTTAAACCATATTTTTTTAATTTAAATAATCCTATTAATATCTCTCATTCAAACGACTGGGTAGTAACTATAATAAAATTTTAATAATAATATTTATAATATATTTTAGTTTGGTAAAACTCAGCTTTGCGTGATATGCAAGCTATCGAAGGAACTCAAAATTGTGTGTAACAAAATCCAAACATAGTTTTCGATGTACCAAAAGCTACTTTAAGTGTTGTGTGTCATGAAAGATTAACTTGGTGCTTCATATAATGCAATAAAAAATTAATTCTTTTATATAAAAAACTATATTAAGTGTTGTGTGAAATGAAAAATATTAGAAAGATTAAATTAATTAAAAAAATATATTTCACAAAATCTCATGGTGTTACATTCTACCCCCCCTAAAATATTTTTCCCCTTGAAATTAATCTCGGTTATTAATGGTTTTATACTTGAAAGTTATTTTCATTGAAACCAGCATCATAAAAATAAATAATAAAACTTTCTTTAAAAGGGGACAGTTGGAAACATAAAAGTTACCCAAAGTAACTCATAACTAGGTTTCTACATAGGAGAACATAGGTGAGAGGTGAAAACATGGAAATGTAAGAGAAATATAACTATCAAGTTTTGATAGAGATTGATAGAGAACTTGGTCAGGAGAAAGTTAATGATCACAAATCTATAACCCAATGAGGCTTAAAAACTATCATTGATATCATTAATAATAATGATAAGAGGAAAAAATGTATCTCAAGAGGTTAAAAAATTTTCATGAGAAGATATACTATCATGAATTTAGGAAAACCTTACCCTTTGTTGTGCCTTGATAAATTTCCACTTCATCTCTTGTTCTAAGAAATGAAGGTGAATTTTTTATTTTTGAATCATTAAGAGATCTTGATATCCATTAATAAAATGATATATAATTCCATTTGTCTTTATCCAAATAAAAAGGTTAGAACATATTATCTAATATGCATAAATCCTTATATGGAAACATAATATCATAAATATCTATAACCTAATTATATGTCTAATATATACCATTACATAAATGGTTATCCTTATAACCCTTCCAAAAAATAATTCACACTTTATTTCTTAAATAAGATCTTATCTTATATCAAAAACATTTTTATTGGATACTTGGGTTCATCCTTGCATTGATAGAACATTAAATGTGATTTTTTATTCCAAATTCCATGTAGAGGGATATAATCACATGAAAACTCACTAAATGATGAAAAATAAGATTCTCATAGGGATTATTCATACAAAATTAGGCCTGAAATTCCTATCTAGGGGGGATATGTTTTCCCTGATAATCACGATTCACTTCATTCATTGTGATTGAATAATCTTTCCCTTTTTCCTTTTTCCTTTTTCCTCAGAGGATGTGTCTTATCATCCATATGATCCCTCAGATTGGGGTATTGATTTTCATAATGCCCAAACTCCTTGTACTTCGAATGTTAAAGTGTGGGTGGTGCATTTTTTTGATCTTTCTCTCCATTCATTTAATTTATTTTCGTCTTAAAATCACTTCTACATTCTTTTTCTCCATGGCTCGACTTACCACACTTGAAACACATTCTTATTCCTTTTCGAAAATCTCTTAAGTGCTCTTTCACACAGTTTTTGAAGGTATGAGTTTGATACTCTTTCTTCTCACCATGTGACTTATCATTTGATTTTCTAAGTAACACCATTTTACTCTTCTTATCACCATAACTAAGAGGGTTTCCAGCTCACATTTCCACATTTAGTGCACAATTGAAAATTTGTTCTTAGAATTAAATGTTCTTTATGGCCAACACCCTTTAAAGAGTTGGTTTCAATCCACTGAAGATTTGGTTAATATCACTTTCAGGATGAATTATAATACAAGAAGAGTACCTTGAAAGACTTATAAAATTTTCTTCATAGGAGCCAACAGATTCATCTTACCTCTACTCAAGTTCTAGTAATTCCCTATCCATCTTCATATGAAGAATATATGGAAATTTCTAATTGAAAAACATGTTCTTGAATTCATCCAAATCCATGGAGTCAATTTTATATTGTCACCTTGTATAATTAATAATATTAAACCATTAATTTTCCTCACCTTCTAGATGGTAGAAAACAACATGACCTTTTCATGTTCTGAACACCAGGGAATAAAAAATATATTTTCAATGGCACTAATGCATTGTTCAGAACCTAATGGATGAATGGTACTACTGAAATATGGTGGGTGTTTCCTCATAAAGGACGCAATAGATCATTATTCCCTCCTTTGCTCAGTTGTATGTTCAACATGATTTTTATCTTGATAAATCATAATAATAAGGTTCTTCATTTTATATCCCATTATATTTGGATTCTCAGGAGTAAAACCATATCATTTTCTATCACGTTACTCATTAACATAGTTCTTTCAGGTTCAATCCATTGATTAAAACCAAAAATAATAGTGTGAGCAACACTTGTCATATAGGGAAACCACACAATCATGAAAAATATCTTATAGGTTCTCTAAATTATTAAACAGTTTAAATATGTGAAACATTAGGCTTATCCTAAGATACTTATCTAGAAATATCCTTAGAAATATCCCTAGAAATCTCACTAAAGTTTTATCATCCTAGTTTATAAAGGTTGGCTAAAACTTTCCTTTGAAACTAACTATAGTTACCCTAGATTAAAATATATTGATATTATATCGTTTTAGATGAATATTAATCACATTACAAAAATACATGCCTCAGGACAGTAGTATTTTTGTGTCTTTGGAAACTTGGAACACATTATTCTAATTTGGTGAAAGATATTCAACATCTCTGTAAAGATCTTCCCACTTAGTAGTCCTACTTAAAAACATTTCTTCATAACCTGGGGAGAGGAAAAATAAGAAAGGGGTGATCTTAGATGCTCCTAGAAAATTATTTTTTTATTATATCATAAACCCCTTTTAAGGATGAAGGGGAACCTAACATGACTTCAAGGACATAAGACATTAAGCTGTGCTTCAAAGTACCAAAATCCATAAAACCAAATCCAAACAACAAGGGCAGCCCCTCCCCAGCATAAAACAATCAGTACAAATTCCACCTTCTCATCAATACTTGGCTAACTGTCCCATGTGGAGATGCACATGCCTGGTACTTATGGAAAAAGCCATACCCTCTCAAATGTCCGATTCCAAATTGCCATGATCTGATGAAAAATCAGCTCTAAACCTCATCTGGAACAACACTTGAAGAATAAATGGAAGCATAGATGCTTGAACCTCTGACCGCACAGTAGAAACACCTTTAAAGCATAATCAATTAGAACCACACACCAGATTCACCGCAGGAACACGAAACACATACTCAAAGTGCTTCAACACCATTCAACAAATCACTCACATCATCAAACAAGAAACTGGTAAAAAAACTCATGAAAGACATCCAGGCCCTCCCCCCTCCGATCTACTCCAGATTTGTCACCGACCACACCAAAACCACACCAGAGACGTCGCCAAGCCACACCGATTTGAGCCGAGAAGCAAAGAAACGACAGTGTGCGACATTGTCGAGACTGATAAGCCACACAGAACCGAGCTGAAACGACGGAGCCACTGAGAAAATCTTCGAGAAGATAATCCGAGCCACGCCGATCTGAGATAGAATCCACAGTAAGCCTCATCGTCGTCAAAGACCCGGATCCAACGCCAAGCCACATCGCAGCCCCACGAGCCACACCGATGATGAGTAAAACCATATCCGAGAAGATCTAGAGGGCCGATGGTGAGACTGAATCATGCCGGAGGAGGAAGGGAGATAGGCCGAAGAAAAAACCCTAGCCGCCATTAGGAGTGTGAGATGCCACTCAAAGGCCTCAGAAGAGAGAGCCCCAATGGTCTTATTCACTGATCTTAGATGCTCATTAAGGGTAAATAAGGAGATATGTAAGCATAATCATGAGCATAAGGGTACGAGAATATGATCATATCATTAGAAGATCATACCCTACATATCAAAGACCATAATCAAGAGTCATGTCATAAATATTGGTAGTTCATAAGACATGAATTATAAGGTAATAGAGAGCATAATCCATAAAATAATAACATAGGAATAAGATATGGAATTGTGTAATACACTTCATCTTATAACTTTGTGAACATGTATAAGTGAAAACTGGTTTCCTAATTAAGTTAAGGAAATAAAATCAGGCCCTCTCATAAACATGTGGACATAAAACCAGGTCCACACATAAAATTTTGAATATGAAATCAAGTTTATTCATAACATTTTAAACATGTAATTAGGTTCACACATAACATTGTGAACATTTAATCAGGTTCACACATAAAATTGTGAACATGTAATTAGGTTCCTTCATACAATTATGAACATATAATAAAGTTTATGAATAACATTGTGAACATGTAATAAGGTTCACTCATAACATTACGAACATGTAATCAGGTTCACACATAAAATTATAAACATGAAACTAGGTCCAGACATAACATTGTGAACATATAATCAGGTTTACGCATAACATTGTGAACAAGTAGTCAGGTTCTTGCATAAATTTGTGAACATGTAATATGGTTTAGTAATTACATATATACTCATGAATCATCTGTCGTTTTATAATGCATTGAAGATAGATATAAGTCCTACCGATAACATAATAAAAGCATACATAAGTGTTCCACAAGATTATAAATAGTCATATTATCATAACCCATGAAATGAAATGGGTATGATAATTTTTTATGTTACTACCTATGGAAAAGATATGGGTCTAATAATCATTTCATCAAAGAATAACCCATGAAAAGAAGTTTTTTTCAAAAGAATATAACCCGTGGATGATAAACAAGTGTCATAAACATCATTCCATCAAAATATAAACCATTCAATAAATAATAGTAATGGTATTCTTAGATTATATCCCTAGTAAAGCATAAGGTATAACAAATTATGTAATCTTAGATGGAGAAGGATTTTGAAATATATCATGGAATATTTCTTAAGGAAAATATATTGCGCCCAAATATTTTATGGTATGTATCTTTTTAAATTTAATATCTTTGACAGCTTACGTTGCACACAACATTGAGCTTAAACGAACCATGATATACTATAAATATTATTATTTAAAATGAAACTATCTTGAGGTCATTAAATTAGTGATTATGAATATGATTAAACAAACTATGAAAATATATTATTTTATTCTTGGTTTACCAATTAATAATAAATAAATATAAAACCCAATTTAATATAAATAAAATGTATTCATAAAAACTATTTAAACACACACAAGTGTGTTTTTTACCAATAAAATAAACAAATCACACTTTTTTAGATTATATTAATTAAATATAAATGTAATATATTATATCTAATGTTTAAAAAAATGATATTTTTTCTAGACATGATATAAGAACAAATCCAATTTTATGCACAAAAGATGTATTTTTATAAAAAGATAGTTTTACCGCATTTTGATGGTACAGTTATTTCATATATTGTTTTTTAAAATATTATAAATTATATTTGACAAAATAAACTTCTTATTTTAAATAAAGAAATAAAAATTTACTTTTGTTTAGTTTTTTTTCTATATTTTTATGATAAGATTCATTTCTTGATGAATAGTAAAAATAATATTGTATTTTAACTGTAAATTGTTTTTTCATACGATTTATTTATAATGTTGAATTACATTTTTAATTGGTTTTGAATTATTATTATTTCTATTTTTTATCATTTAATCCAATTTAGTTCATTGAAATCAATTTCATATTGAATTTGGATATAAAAACTTTTCAATCTTTTGAACGTTTTCACTTTAAAAACCAGTTTTCTCGTTCCGTCAATAAGATTAATTTTAAATTTATTTTAGCTAGTCTTGTATTTTGAATTTTGAAACATGAGTTCAATATTTTTAATCATAAGGTACAAATTTATTAAATCGGTCACTTTTATTTTTTGACAATATGAACAATAACTTTAGTACTTTTTTAATTACCACAGTAGAGGGTAAATCATGTAATTAAGGGTAAAAATAAGATTATAAGTATTATAAAATTACCCTATAACTTTCCAAAATTTTATTCTATGAGTTAATGGTGACCTAAACCATCTTTGGACCAATTTTATTGCCTCTTGATGCCACTTGGATGACTTTAAGATATCTATATTATTTTATTCTAAGCAAAGTCAAATATTTCATAATCATGTTTTTAATAAGTATTACGTTTTTATATGTTGTTATTTAGAAGATATATTTCAATATAAATATTAATTTAGAAATTACATTTTCTATATTCATCATGATAATTTATTTTTAATTTTTAGTTAAGAAATAATTAAATTAAAATATTGTACACTGATGATGCAATAATTGTTTAATTAATGGACATATTAAATAAATATTATTACACATATTAAAATAAAATTAATTTGATATAATTAATATCATCCATAAATTTTATAGATGAAATAGATATATTAGGGATGTATAAAAGTTTTTGGTTCATGTTATCTTGTGTATTTATATTTTTTAAAAAGTCAAGTAATGAATAGTGTCACAATTGACATTAATGATTTTTTAAAATAAATAATATTTTATTAAATGATATAAAATTCATAAAAATATGAACAACAGAAAAATGATTGGGATAGGGTTGAAAATTCCATCTATGAGTCATTTATGGTCCGTTTTACATTTTATAGTAACTATATTAGCCTTCAATGAGTAAAAACACATGTTGACACAGTAAGTCAAAATGTTTAGATAAGGGTTAAAACCAAAATATAAGGGTAAGAATGTGACCTAAACTTATCTAAAAATTATTATATGAATAGTATTCGAACCTTATCACTTAAAATTTATTTTTAGTTGTTTAATGGACATTGTTTTATGAAAATAACTCAATTATTATTTAAATCAAAGGTACTTTCAAAATGTCACTCTTTTTATTTAGTAACATTTATGTGTCCACATGGTGGAAAAATAAATATATGAACAAAAATAAATGTATATTTTGATCTTAATAAATTTGTTTTCATTATATAAATTTATTTTGATTTTTTATAAATTATATAATTAAATTAAATTCTTCTGCAATGCTAATACATTATTTATTTAATTAATAGAAAAATATAATAACTGATTTTAAAATTATTAATTTTGATATATTTGGGGAGATTTAATATGTATAATTAATTTTATATATCTATTGGATATATTATAGATGTTCAAGATCATTATATCCTAATCTCCACTTTTTTTGAGGTATTTGAAGTCAAATTAATTGAATAGTATCAAATTTGATAATAATGATTTTTTAATGAATTAATATTTTATTATATTATTTAAAAATAAAAAAAATAATCAGAAAGGGAATAATAAATTGTCTAAAATGTCTTCTCTTATTCATTTATAGGCCATTTATAAGTCTCTAGTTCTATAATATCCATATTATATATTAATATTTTGTGGATTTTCGAAACTGACACTCACCTCAATTATAAAACAGAACCTCCTACCTCACTTTTTCACACCAATCTGTTCCTTATATCTCAAAAAAACCTGATAATTTATCTTCTCAACATACTTAGTTAATTTATATTGGTTCTATTCCTTCTAAAATACCTACCCTAGATCACTTTAGAAGAGATTAAAGGAAGTCCGTCGAAAAAGAGGTAATCGTATTTATGGACTCTTTCATGTTAATTTCTTCTTCTGCTTCCTCTTCATGAGTTGTTTTCATGATATATTAATAATTAAAGTATCATATATGTATTTATATTTTATTATTATTTTGGGACTATAACATTCAACCTTTTATCCATCCTACAAAAAATAAAAGCATCGCACATACGTACACACAACTTACCATCTCCACACCTTGGTGTAATTTATTTTTCAACACCACTTTACATGGATGTATATAATGATGGAAATAATAGATATATATATAATAAATATGACATGATATTTATTCTGTAAAAATCAATATACCAAACACTTCCTTATCCTTTCACTCATTAAAGGAATGATATCGTCGCTCGTGCATACGTACGACCTACCATCTCCACGACGTTATGCGATTCGTTTTTCGTATCCAAAATTCAAGAAATGTTATAAAATGTATTCAATGATTAAATATTAAATTTATAACATTAAAATATTTCTGTATATATTGGATATATATCCTATGCAAAAGAACTGATACTTTCATGATAAAACATGCATTGGAAAATGAAGTAGTTAATGCCCGAAACAGGGGCAATAATGAAATATTATTAACATGAAGTTTATAAAATGATATAAGTGGATCATATAAGATATTATACGTATGAAAATGGTTCTTTAATAATTAATAACATTCTTCAAACCCTTATACATAATGTTAAAGTACGTACCATAAAAAAGGAAGTGTGAGGTATGGGGTTTCCCCGTGTCACTTTTATTTATATGAGATGTATGTCTTATTAACCACTTATTCCTTTTTATGCGGTTTACTATCCATTTGATATAAAATATCATAAATATTTTTGTATTTATGGTATTTAAGGATTCATTTGATAATTATTTACTTTTATGGGGATAATAATTCAATTATTTGAAATTGGTATGAGACACTTTGATTTAAAAATATATTTTTAAATTGATTATTAGATATATAAGGAATGATTTAGACATGAAAGAAAAGGGTTTGGGAATGGTTAATGAAAGTCCCCCGATGTAATGTTATTCTCTTGAGATGAAATCTGCTGGAAATAAACCCTTTTTATTTGTTTCTAAGGAGAATCATACGGGTTTCTACCCAAATACTTAAAATAGAAAGAGGATTGATCTTAAATAGTAACTATATAGAGGATATATCTTGATAATTCAGACATCCAACATTAATAATTTCCTTTATTTCAGATATTAATATGCATAGGATTTTCACTATGACAAAATCAATGGATGCATGTTCATTATATGTTTATTTATTATATTACATGTGTGTTCATTTATTTAACTTTCTGTGTTAATTATTCTCATTGATTCAAGTTAGATTCCACTACAATTTACCCTTATTTGTCATTTGGGCTCACCCATTTCTTATGTTTTATTTTTCCAAGGTTTCAAATAAGTTTATTATGACTGATATAAAGGGTTAAGCTAGGATAATAATAGTGTTATCAAATATTTTTTTTATATTTTATGTTTAAAATTTATTTTGAATTTCAAATATGTATCTAGTTTCCCATGACTACAAAACTAATTGGTCCTTTACGATACGATTTATTGTATATTATTCCAATATAATAATGTTTGAAACAAGATCTGTGCTACTAGGTTCTTGGGAATTACAAAATATCCTTTATTTTAATATACTTTTTCATAAAACGATTAAAAAAATCCTTTTATTATAAAGAAAAAATTATAATTTTATTTAAAACATTTCTTGAGGAAAATATATTTTCCAATTTGAAAAATGATATTTCTAAATCATCAATTATTTTTAAAACCACTTTAAAAAAAACAGTTTTGAAAGAACACAGATTTACAACTGAAAGGATAAATAAAGACAGATTTTCATAAAAACATTTTCATAATTAAATTATATACCAAAGAGTAAAAAAATGGTACCGTTAATTGGATATAACTTGAATAACCTAAGGATAAGAAAATTCATTAGAGTTATTAAGATATGGATTATAATATTTCATCACTGGAAGCATAATCATAAACAATCCTGATAAATAATGAGATTGTAGCAATACACTCTTACCACTTTGGTAACTTTAAATCATAATCCCCATGAGATAATAATAATAATACATGAAGATTATAATATCAAGAAAAGAATAATATTCATGATATAACTGAAAAAGTTATAGTATACACAACTCATAAAAGAATAAAGGTGTATAATATAACATGTGTCTCAAAGAAGGCAACTTGAGACAAAATTACCTTACCGATTTGGTATCTTTTGAACTATAAAACCTATAAAATAGAGACAATGAAATTGAACTTATTAGAGGTTATAAATTATGATGATTCCAAATATGGACCCCATTTTTTTAAATTCTAATCACATATGTGGTAGAAATTAATTTAATATTAATCCCATAGGTGACGAGACGATGAGTTTTTAAAAGTAAAAAAGTCCAAAAGATTGAAATATTTTTAAATCCAATTTTAATATGAAATTGGTTCCAGTAACCTGAATTGGATTAATTGATGTATAATTGTTCTAATTATACTTTAAAACCAAATTAAAATATTATTTAACTATATAAATAAATTTGATGATAAATCAGTTTTGAATAAAATTTCAATGTTTTTTTAATTATTCATCAAAAACTGAAAATTCTAAAAAAAAACACCAAATATTCACCCAAAGTAAATTTTGATAATCCAATTTCAAAAATGATTTTTTTTCGACTAAAAATTATAAAAGTTTCAGAAAATATATTTAAAATGTTTTTCCATTAAAATGTGATAAAATTACCTTTTAGAAAAATACATCTTTTTATTCATAAAATTAGATTTATTCTAATTAATTGTCTAAAAGACATATAAGATGAATGTTAAATAGTTGAATTAATATTAATTATATATTTCATTAAAATCATTTATCAAAACTGTCTTAATTTTTTTCTTAATGTAAAACTTGTTTGATTTCATAAATATAGTTTTTCAGCAAATGATTTCTTATATTTTCAAAAATGGTTTTATTTTCATTTGTAGTTTATTAGTCACCAAATAATTCAAATTACATATATATATTTAATCCATATTTTCATAATTTAATTAATACTATTCATAACTCTTATTCCAACGACTAGGTAGTAACTATATAAATATTTTAATAAAAATTTTAATAATATATTGTAGTTTGGTAAAACCTGGCCTTATGTGCAACATAATATATTGAAGGAACTTGTAATTTTGTGTAAAATAAGAAATAAATAGTTTTGAATGTACCTCAGACTAATATAACTATTGTGTATAGCACAATATTAACTTGGTGTTGTGTATAATTCAATCCAAACATAGTTATTTTATATAAATAATCCATATTATGTGTTATGTGAAATAGAAAATATCAAGAAGATTAAATTATTTTAAAAAAATATTTCACAAAATCTCTGTTTTTTATAAATACATTCTTAAAAAATACTTGTTTTCCAATAACAAATTTAGGAGTTTTTTTTCTCATTCTTGTTATTTTTTTTGTAAGCATGAACTTAATTTTTATTAGCTAATAAATTCTCAAGATTAATCATTTTATCTCTTTATAATATAAATCATGTTTTTATATTCTCGTGATTTAATATGCCATTATTTTTAAAGGGGATTTAAATTTTATATAGTGGTGGTTTTTAAATTATCTTTAATTTGTATTATCTTATCATATTTATCTAAAACCTCTTTCTTTTAGATTTCATTTTTGGTTATCTCAAAGTGGGAGGAGTTTTTTATAGTGGTAAAATATAGAATTATTTTCATTTTAAATCATATTTCATCAATGGGATATATTTTTTCCAAATTATCATATAGGGGAGACTTCATTTCACATTTAACTGGAAACTCCTCCCTTTTTTTTCTTTACTCTCTTCCTTATCTTTATTTTTATCAAGTGTTTGTGATCATAAAAAAGAGGGAGATTATTGTACCTCTAAGTTAATTATTTTAATAATAAAAAATGATTTAATTTTTTTCGTATAAAGACCTAGCCTTAAATAATAAAAATTATAGTGAATTTATGCTAGAATTAACTTTATTTTTCCAAAAATATTTTAGTTTTATAGTTTTTGAGAATTTTTTTATAACTCATATATAATATATCCGTATATTATAAAGTGTAAACTTCAGATTAGTATCTATTTTTTCTATACTATAAAACTTTTAAAATAAGACATGATTTATTTTTATGACAATTCTTTGTGAATTTCAACTTAGCTTTATCCTTCACATCAACTGTCCTTAAAACCTAAGATTATTTTTTAAAAACCACTAATGAGTATAAAAACACGATAAGGTACATAAAAAGAATAAATATATTTGTCCATAGAAAACATAAAAACACAGAAAATGATTACCTTTATCTCAATTTTATTTGAGAGGATAAAATTAATAATTTCCATTTGAAACTCACAATTTCATTTTTCTTTAGTAAAAATTTTAAACCCCATATAAAGAAAATAAAAACCATTTTTGAAAACTGAGAGATTCATATTCATAACACTTTTTAAACTTTCTTTAAAGATAACTAGAGCCTAGTTAAATCTATAGGATAAACCCTCCTATAACTTCCTACTTCTTTCCTAAAAATAAAAAGAACAATACCAAATGTATTAGAGAGCTATAATGGGGCTCAATCTTTATACAATCTATACTAGGCTCACATAGTGCTATCTGAGTGCGCCCATTGTATAAGTTGTATCAGTCTCACCTGATACTATCTGGGTGCACCCATCTTATAAGCTATAAAAGGTTCAACTGTGAGATAAAATAGGGATAAAACTTATGTATAATATGTATCAGGATCTCATATTTCTCAAATACAATTATCAATTTCTATTTTAAGAATAAATTTTTTTATTCTTGAACCTTTTTATCATAAAACATTTGAAAATCTCTTTTAAACCCATATTTAAAACACTTTTGGATATCAAAATACCATTTTATTTGAAAAAATCATTTATAATAACAAAATACCCAAAAAAATGGAAAGGGGGTTTTCTATTTATATAACACATGAAATATTTTAAAGTAATCCAATATTTAAATAATGGTTATGGTGGTAGAAAAACTCATTTTCCTTACATTTGTTAAAACAAAACATTCCTTCTATCTTTTTGAATAAAATCCAATATTATGTAAACATATTCATTTTGAAAAACTTTGAAATAAATTAAAAAAATTCCTTTATAAATCTTTCATATCCATATAATTACATCCATATATTCGTTTTAAAAACATGTATATGAAGACTAATATTTTAAAATTAAATCTTAAAAATTTAAAAGGTGGTTTTAAGTTAAATTATCCCTTACCTTAAGTCCAAATTAGCTCATACATTTTTATCATTATGAATAATAAACCTATGTTAACTATTTAATTTATTAATAAACCTTTTAATGTTAATTTTTCATATTATTTTTTCTCTTACCATGCTATACATAATTATTTAATCATTAAAGCTCACTTCAAAAGTTTTGATAGTATTCGACTTATCTGTCAAAAATGACTTTGGTAGGTTGACTATGGTCAAAGAGGTCATTATTATATCATCTATATAATAATATCATAACTTAATTATAATTTTTATATATCAGTTATACTTTTAAAAATAATAATGAATTATTTTTATTAAAAATGAACTACACTACAATCATGGAAATGGTAGGCCGCACAAACACATGAGTGGCATTTCTATTTTTTATGGTCATTACAGAATGAAGATAAGTAATATTTTAACTTAAAATAATTATAATAATTCCCTAAATTCCATTTTATTTCATTAAATATACTTATATATTTCATCTATGTGATATGGTGATAAAAAATGATCACATTACTTCTTGGAGGTGGTAGTCTACACATACACATGAAGGACATTATCATTTTTCAGTGAGTGTTATGGTAAGAAATAAAATGATATATTATATTTTAAAAATGATAAAATTTTAATAAAGATAATATACAAAAAGTAATTCCCTCATTATAACCATCCATGAGATCTTATGATGAAAAATGAATTACATCAGTTCACGAGGTGGTAGTCTGCCGTACACATGAATGATGGGTTTGTTTCCAATTTCATAAAAGAGGAGATAGATGTAGGTTATAAAATTAACATAATAACATATTATTATATTTTATATATTTATTTATTATATCATCAAGGTTTAAGAATACTAGAAGGGGGTGGAAGAAGAAACAAAACAAAAATGATCAGTTAAGAACGACAC
This sequence comes from Viscum album, assembly GCA_963277665.1. Taxonomy (NCBI): domain Eukaryota; kingdom Viridiplantae; phylum Streptophyta; class Magnoliopsida; order Santalales; family Viscaceae; genus Viscum; species Viscum album. The sequence goes on along the minus strand of OY728162.1, from coordinate 909,533,281 downwards.
CTCTTCTTCGAACCACCTCTATGGGATTATACCTAAAGCCTTCCTAAATTAGATTTCCAAGAAAACTAATTCATATCGGAGATGGGTAGGTAATTATATAAGATATTTGGGTAGTAATTTACTGAACCAATTTTTTTAATGTGTGAATATTAGAGGAGAGTGGGTGGCCTTTTATATGTGCGGGAGAGGATACACTAGAAATTCTTAAAAAGAAAATGTTATACCCACATTTTTCACATTCCAAAGGATAAAAAATAGATAAATATAGAACCTTAGATGAAATAAGGTTTAAATATGGCCATAAAATAGGAATTTTAAAAGTATATAGGTTATTTTACCCCGATATGTTTAGTTTAACCCCTGGTAAACCCATTCTAACCTTGACCGCAGTAATTAATTTTTATTGTTTTTAATATTTATTTGGAAAAAAAATGTACCATCCCAGGAAAATAAAGAATAATATATTTTCATATTTATTAATATTTTTGAATTATATATTAATTTTACTTTAAAGGGGATGCTATGTTCGACGGTGTACCCGATACGCAACAACGAGTTTCTTTGAAAACTTACGTTGCACACAATATCGAGTTCTGCTAAAAATAATAATATAATATTATTATTTTAAATGGTAGTTAACACATAAAAGTTTTATTGGAGGGAATGAACATAACCAACTAAATTATGATTATAATGTTTGTTAAGTGTACATTTATCCAATAAAAGTTATTGGCTTAAAATGTGAATGAACCCAATTTTAAGCATATATAATATAATATTCTTTAAAAGGTCGATTTATCACCTTTTGATGGAGAACCATTTTTAAATATAGTTTTTTTCACTTTTTTATGTTTTATTTGACAAAATAAACATCTTCTTTAAAATTGGGACATCAAAATTTACATTGGGTAAAATTTTGGTATTTTTAGGATAAAGTTCATTTTTAATGAATAGTGAAAAATACTGCATTTTAATTCAAAACTGCCTTTTAATATAATTTATTTATATGGTTAAGTTATCTTTTTAATTGGGTTTAAACTATAATTGGATTATTTTTTACCATTTAATACAATTTTGGTCATTTGAAGTAATTTCACTTTTAAATTGGAAATAAACAAGTGTCAATCTTTTGGTAGTTATTTTTTCTTAAAAACATGTTTTTTGTTTTGACAATGATGATTAATTTTAAATTAATTTCTTTCACTTTTGTGTTTTGAATTTGGAAAAATAGATCTCATATTTGGAATCAGGAGGTTCAAATTGTGTAAATAGGTAACTTTTATTTTTAGACATTATAATAATATTAAATTACCCTAACATGTGTCCTATTTATATTAGTTGATACATGTCTGAAAATGGTCATCCTTAGGTCGATTTTGGGACCCCATGGAGCCACTTGGGAGTGATAATGACACTTTATATTAATTAATTTAAGTTAAATACAAAAATGACATAAACATACATCTTTTAGTAAATCAATTTTTACATGGGGTTATATAAGTTATCTCTTCGATTATAAATATTCATTAGAAAGATAAAAAGATTTAATACATCATGGTAGTTTATTCATAATTTTTATACATAAAATAAATAAAATTATTTATGAACTAATTATGATGCATCAATTACCTTATTAATCAATGATTTAAATAAACGAGATTATAAAATTTAATAAACGACCCAAAACCTATCGAAGTCTTGTTGGATGATTTTATTTCAAACATGAGTAATATTATATTCAAATTTAATGAGTTTTTTACCTTTTGAAACTGAAAATTACTTTATAAAAAAATAATATTTTTAAATTTTCCCAAAGATCCCCTACTCTCCATTATAAAAATCCATCACCTCTAACCCATTACATACTACTCTAAAGCCCCTTGGATCATCCAAACTTTTCCTAATTAAGCTAAATATATCCCTATCTTTTTTCAAGAAGCCTTAACTTAGGAAGTAGGAACTTCATGGAATCCTTTTAGTTCAAACCAAATAGAGTTATCTGATTTAAAGGTAATATATTTTCTTAAGTTATTTTTCTTTATTTTACTTCTCCAACCCCCTAAATTCTCTATATTTGTTTCTTTTATAACAAAACCAGTATCCTCAATATACTAGGTTTTTGTTATGAGAATTATTTGAACTACACTTAAACACACCTCCATATAATGGGTATAGAATAAAATATTTCTGGGGATGGTGAACTACTCCATCATGAAACGAATATTGTTCAATATTCTCCTACCACCTCTTATAGTGGACATTATGACGAAAATTTAATTATACATGATATTTATGATATTTTTTTATCTCTATGATTTTGTAATTCTCTTTTATAACATACCATTATGATTTTCAGGTTGTATATATACAATAATTTCATTTGAGGAAGTGCGGACTACATCCCCCTCAAAGTGATATGACTCATTCATACCATCTATGGAACGTATAAAGGATGGTGTTAATGAACTTACATAATGTATATGAAATATTATATTATACTGGAATAATAATATACCTTTGTATCATTTGATTTTCATTCCATTTAAAATGAAAAAAAATGAAATGGAAGTAGCGTTCATGCGTACGTACGGCTTACCGTCTCCATGAACGGTGCATTTCATTTTCATATATTCAAATGATATGGACTAATATAAATACATATATACTGGATATATATGATATGAATGATATATAAATCATGAATATTATTTTATAGATAATGGAATTTCGACCACATGGACAATTTGTAATTATAACAAGTTCATTTTTTACTCTAGTTTCGAACATCGACAAAATGTCCGATATGAACTCAAATAATTAGATAATTTTTATAAAAAGGTAATAAATGATATAAAAAGAATAATAAACTTGAAAAGGTTTCTTAATAAAGTATAAATTATCTTAAGTTTATTATTCAGGAAATTAATGAAAGAACGGGTCAAGTCGGGCACGAGTTAAGGGAATTCATCTCAATCTTCTTTCATTGAGGTGTGTTTTGATAATATACACCTCATCCTTTTATATAGTATATAATAAACTAATTTTACTTTTAATTTCATTCAAAGTGAATCTTTTTTCTATGAAGCATTTTACTAAATAACAAAAGGAATGTTTTTAACATTTGTGATGACAATGACCTCTCTGCCACTGTAACAGTTAGTTGGCTTCCTCTGCAAGCCTGAATGTTTTTAAAAGGAAAATAAATACCTTATTATATTTTTTGGGTGTTTTGGTATTCAAAATGTTTTTTGAAATGGATTGATTATTTCAATATATTGAAATTATTTCTTGTGATTGCAAATGAAATATTATCAGTGAAATGTTTATATTTTCAATATTTAATGTGTTATGATTTTATAATGGTACTTGGACATTTGACAGGTGGTTACATGATAAACCAAATGATGGGTGGTGCCGTGATAAACCAGTATGGGTGGTTACGTTATAACTTATAATCCATTGGGTATAAAATTTGGCTGTATGGCTATTCCATCTAGTGATATGTGTGGAATTCAACCGTATGGTTATTCTATTTAAGTATATTTATGTCCCAAGTTACCTTTATATGTTATGTGTTCTTTCTATGGGTTTATGGTAATTGTTTGGTTACAAAAGGGTAAGAAATGATCTTTTATTCAGTGAAGAGTATTTACCACTTCATAAAGATGAAATGAATTACTTATGATAAAGTATTCATGGTTTACTTATTGTTTTGAAAAACTAAAAGTTTTCCGTCTTTGTGTATCCCTTACTGAGATTTTTGTGCTCATCCCAAGTTTTTTGTTGAATTTTTTTCATAGGACTTAAATACGAATATGGTTGAGGATGAGATCATGGAAAAACCATGATGTCTAAATTATGAAACTAGACAAATTATTTTTTTCAAGAGTTTTTATTTTATGAAAAAATGGATATTGAGTAGAATTGTTTACATGTAATATTAAAATTGTTATGTATATGTTATGAACCAATTCTCTAAATCTCTAAAGTTAAAAAAATCCTCAATGTGAATTATTAACTTAATTCAAGATTATGTAAGGTTTAAGGCTACCTCCTTATAAAAAATTAATTTTGGAATTATTATATAATATTAATTATGATGATTAAAAATATGGAATCCATTTTACGAAATTCAATTCACATAATTGGATTAATTTAATCTAAATTTAATCTCATAGATGTGATGAAAATGTGGTTTTCTCAAGAAATATACTTTTCAAGAATAAGATGATTTTATATTTACTCTATGACTAATAAAAATCATTATATTAATTTAAATTCATATTTGTAGATATATAATCTATAAATTTATTTTAAATTATTCATAATTATGGTTTACTTTAATTAATTAAATTAGAGAAACATTATTCCCATTAAAATAGTTTTCAGAAAAAATGCATTTTTAAGGCCAAGAATAAACTTACACTAAAATCCAATAAAAAGATTATTAAAATTTAATTAATTATATTAAATATAAATAAATTATTATTATGTTAATTTAAATAAAATTTAAAGAATAATTTTAATTTTAAATTACTTTATTTATGGAAAATAAAATTCAACTTTTACAAAAATTGTTATTATCAATATTCACTGAAAAATCAATATTTTCCAAAAAATCACAAAAATTTGCCCAAATCTAATTTTTATAATATGATTTAAAATATGGTTTTAATTTTATAAAATAAATTTTCTTAAATTTCTATAAATTAATTATAATATTTTCTTATAATAAGCAATCAAAATCATTTTTGAATAAATCCTATTTTTAATGAATAAAATGTCTTTACTAAAAATTGAGTGATTATTTACTAATATTTTATCAATATATTTATATTTAGTACTAAAATTATATGTGCATTTAGTGAATTAATTAATCCTATTCACACCTACCAATTTAATGGCTATGATATAATGGTCATATATCTCGCGGGATTTTTATGCTCGATGTTGTGTGTCATATATGCTATCGAACCTAATGTTATTATTTTAAAATATCAAGGTGTTATATTCTCTAAAATTTAATAAATTGAATCATTAAAATTTTAACTTGAACTCGTTGAATAATGTTTTGACATTGGAAAATACCCTTGTTGAAATCCCACATCGTAAAAATGGTTAATAATGCTTCCACTTGAAGAGAGAGAGGGAAGTACAAAGTTTATATGGAATAATGCATAACTAGGTTTCCATGTAGGGAAACATTAGTGGGAAGTGAAGATACATACATGGAACAAAATAAATATTCCCAAATAATTATGTATAGTGATATAGATCATTGATCATAATAAATAAAATGATCACGATAAAGTTAGAAACTTCAAAATAATAAACAAAGTGGTGTGAAAAAGACCATCATCTCATCAGAAATTAAGGTAATAGGATAATTTTTTTCATTTTCAAGATTATTTTACTAGATTAGAAGAATTTCTTACTATATTTAATAAGAACATAATTAGAATATACTTTCTTGAAAAGTATAATCTCATCCTTTAATAAATTTCAACCAAAATCATATCTTTTTCTCCAAACGATGAGTATTCAAGATGATTTTTTATGCCCAAAGTAATAAAAATCACTTATAATGGATTATGTAAGTCAAAAAATGATAAAAGTATACTCTTAATATCTTTATTCATTAACCAAAACCAAAATGGTTTGCACAATTTAATATAATTCCCAAAATAAAAAAACCCTTATATAATTAAATAAAACCTTAATGTCTAATACCTCAATAATAACACCCAAAGTTTATCTTTGATCATTCAATAAAAAATATACTTAAAATTATTCAAATTATTTCTAACTAAGATTGAAACCCAAAAATTATACTGGTTTTATCAAATATTCTTCCAAGATTAATTCAATATTCATGTCCAAATAACACCAATCAATTTCAAAGTCTCATACCAAAAAAGAATATTCCTAAATCAAATAATCTCTAATTTATACCAATTATTTCCATAAATAACTTGAATAACCTAAATGACATTTTAAAATCATATATGCTTCCAAAATATAATTCATCCTTTATTCCTCAAGTAAAATTCCATAATGTTCAGTATACCTTAATCACATAAGGTTCCCAAAATTGTGAACTTCTTTCGAAGTAACATTAATCACCTAATCACCAAATTCCATTTCAATCCCATGTTTATTTATATGATAAAACATATGAACTCAAAATAAAATTAATCACTATATTTGATACCATTTAAGTAAAAAAACTATGTCATATTAACAAGGACATCACATAGGCTAGGGGTAGGTGTTGCACCATTTTCGCTCTTCAGTTGTGGGTTCAAGCCCCGTGGCCTTGCCAGATGTGATGGTTTGTTTCTTGGACTGGGTGTTTTCCATTTTATAAAACAATATAAATATAATTATTATAAATTTTCCAATAATAGTGATTAACACCCTAAAAAATATCATTAATCCTCAAATTAATTTTTAACCTCTAAGGTTTTACACAACACTCATTTTTCTTAAAAATCATGTAATTTTAGTTGATTATTATTTTCTTTACATAAATAACATTTCAACCCTAAGGTTTTTTATCCATTGAACCTATATTCTTAAAAAATCACATTGGAAATGAATACGTATTCAAAGTTATCGATTCCATCTAACATAATTTCCAAATATTGAAAAAAACCGATAGAAAAAATAATCTTTAAGTGTTTAATGATCCTCATAACATTTTTAATATTACAAAAAATAAGAACCTCATTAATTAATCATCATTCATAAACATTTAAAAATTCGTTTCATGTTATACCTTAAGTCTAACATCCTACAAAAAAAATATGAATCTTGTTTTAAGATTGAATAATTTCAAAATATAAGCCTGGATATAATCCATGCCTTTTATATGTCATTTGAAATTTCTTTTCCTTCAACTATAAAAAAAATTAGAAATTGGTATAAATTTATCTGTATAGTAATTCTAATCCCCTCATTAATATTCCCCCCTAAGAAACACATTTAAAAAATTCACTAAAACCTTGGGAAGAATTTTTTTCCACTTCATTGTGCTAATCGAACAATTCCTTTTTCCTTGGAATATTATTTCTTTATTCCATCCTTTACCACATAAAAAAATATTGCCATTTAGTTAAGATATTTTCTTGGGTGCTTCTTTCCACATTCTTGACACATCGGTCATTGGATCATTTTACCTTGGTAATATTTATCACTGAAAATTCAATGAAAGTCCATTTTTTCTCCTGTTGGTGCGTTAAGAAACTCAACTAGGTCCATATTTTCAATCATAACTCATGACAGTTAGTTAAGACTAACAATAATAGTTTTCACTACAAATCCAATTCTATTCAGTTTCTCATTCAAACAACCACCAAATTTTTATTCACATAAATTATTAATTTGGTTTTTGTTGGATCCATCCATTTACTAAAACAAAAAGGGTTAGTGTGGGTATATGAAATAAACCATAATAAGTTATCTTATATTAAGGATAAATATTAAGTTACCCTTAACCATTTCATAATCTATTAAAATATTTATATTTATCCAAAATTATCATAATTCTCCATAGCATACTAACATTTGTGTTTATAGATAATTTTTAACTAAAGATCGAATGGCATCCTAACCTCTAAAGTTATATAAACCTTTACTCTGATACAAAATATAATGGTATGGAATTATTAATAGTAGGATATAATTGATACTTATCAGAGCAATCTATTGGTGGGTAAAACTACTAGGTAGTACACTTACCACCATCCCTAGTGGTATCCCTTTCCTCATAAAGCCCTTGTATGGATATCCATTCTTCATACGACGCTCACACGTGAGAGTTCCGAAGGATCAGATTTCCTTCTTTGCTATGATATAGACTTTAAGGACTCAGTATTAAAAAATAAATATTCTAGTGACTTTAGACTATAATTTAATTTATTTTACCAAATATCTTTGAGGTTTAAAGTTTTATTGAACCAGGTCATAACACATACATAAAAAACCATATATTACAAAGTGGACACTTCTGATCAATATCTATTTTCCCCATATTTTAAAACATTTAAAAGAAGTCATGATTTATTATCATGATAAATCATCATTTATTTAAATTTAACTTCATCCTTTACCTCACCTATCCTTAAATACTATTAAAAACATTTTAAAAATTTGATATGATCACAAAAAAACTCATTATGGTACATAAAAGAAGAAATAAATTTTCCAGTGAAAATAAGAAAAACCCATGAAATTTTTACCTTTATCTTAATGTTATTTGAGGAAATGAAATAGATCATTTACATATGAAAAACACACACACATTTTTATCAAATTAAAACTTCAAAAACTATACAAACAAAATAAAAATCATTGTTTGAAACTCAGAGCATAATATTTATAACATATTTTAAACCCATGTAAGAAACAATTGGAACCCAATTATGTCTATAGGATAAACCCTCCAATAATTCCAACCTTATTTACTAAAAATACAAGGAATATTACCCAATCCATTATAGAGCTATAATATGGGTCATCCATCATATAAGATATATCGGGCACGTCTGGTGCTATCATGGTGCACCCATCATATAAGCGATATGGGGTTCACCTGATGCTATCTGGGTACACCCACTATATAATATATATCGGAATCACCTATGATATATAATGTTCATTAAAACTTTATATAATTTATATAAGGATAACTTATTTCTCATATATAATGATCAAGTTCCATTTTAAGAATAAAACATTTTATTCTTGAGCATTTTCCATATAAAAGATTTCAAATACTCTTTTAAATTGGCATGCAAAACACTTTTAGATATAAAAATACCATTTTATTTAAAAAATACATTTTAAATACCAAAGTAACCATAAAAATGTAAAGAGGGTTTTTATTTTAATAAAACATGAAATATTCTAAAGGAATACAAACTTCAAATAATGGTTACGATGGTGGAAAAAGTCATTATCACTGTATATATTAAAATAGAACATTCCTTTTGATTTTATAAAGAAATTAAAACATTACATAAAATGATTCATTTTGAAAACCTTTGAAAATAAAAAATTTACTTTATAAAACTTTCATATCCATATAAATACATTCTTTAACCCATTTTAAAATCACATATATAGAAGACAAATATTTTTGAAAATAAATCATAAAACATTTAAAATGAGGTTTTAAGTTAATATGTCACTTAACTTGAGTCCAAATCATATCCTACATTATTTATCTTCATTAATAATAAACTTTTTTTAATTATTTAACTTATTAATAACCTTTTTTGTGTTTATTAATCCTTTTTATCTCTTACCAAGGTATACACAATTAGTTAATCATTTAAGTTCACTTCATAAGTTTTAACGGTATTCGACTTATAATTCAAAAATGGATTCAGTATGTTGTATATTGTAAAATTTGTCGTTATTAAATTATATATATAATTATAAATATGAATAAATTGTCTTTTTTATAAATTAATAATAATTATAAAACTAATCATGAATGATGGTTTTGAAAAATAAATGATATTATGATCATGTTGACAATAGGTTGTACGTATGCATGAGTAATGTTTACATTTTGCAACAATCATTACAGAAAGAGGGTAAGTACTATTTTATATTAAAATAGTTATATTAATATCATAAATAATACATTATTTCTTTAAATATACTTATTTTCATCATCCATGTGATGTGGCGATGAAAAAATAATCAAATCGCTCCATTGAGGTGGTAGTCTAGACGTACGCAGGAACTACATTATCATTTTTTATTGAGTGGAATGGTAAAAAATAAAATGATATATTATATTATAAGAATGAAAAATATGTCATTAATATAATATATAAACATTAATTCCATTATTATAACCATCCTTGAGAGGAAATGATGAAAAATAAAATACATCGATTCGCGAGACAATAGTCCTTCATACACACGAATGATGGTTTTATTTCCAATTTAATGTAAGAGGCGATGGATGTAGGTTATTAAATTAACTTAATAACATCTAAGTATATGGTATATGTAGATTTTATTTTATTAGTATGGTTGAGTTATATTTTACAAAGTTTGAATAAGAAACAAAACAAAGGACCCTCGGTTAAGATTGATACCTCTTCTTTAGAACACCACTTTATTATTATACATAAAGCCTTACTAGATTAAATTTATGATAAAAAAGGGACTCTAGGATGTGAGTAGATAATTAATTAAGTTATTTTTTTGGGAGTGTCTGATTAAAAAGACTTTGAAGGTGTGAATAGGAGAGGATAAGGGGTATTCTTTTTTAAGTGGGGGAGAGGACCCACATAGAATTTCGGAAATGAAAACATTATACCCAAATTTTACATGTGGGAAATGAAAAAATGGACCATTATTGATAATTAAGTGATACAAGGTAAATTTATGGACATAAAATATAATATAGATAATTTTTATTTAATTTTAACCATTATCATATTAGGTTAAACACCTGAAAAACTTATTTTCATCATAACCGTGTTAAAATATTTTTACTATTTTCACTATTTATTATTGAATTTTTTTTAATTTGACTTAATTATGTAATATATATTACTATAATTAAAAATATTTAATCCATTTTACCAAATTAAATTCACATAATTGGTATAATGTTATTTTAAATTGAATCCACAGACATGATGAAAAAGCAGTTTTTTAAAGAAATGCATTTTTTAAGCATAATATGATTCTATCTTAACTATATGACCAATAATCACAATTTTATGAATTTAAATTATTATTTATAAATATAAAATATATAAAATTCATTTAAAAAATTATTAATTAGGTTTTATTCTCATTATTTAAAATGGAGAAACATTATACACTTTAAAATAATTTTCAAAAAAATGTGTTTTTGAGCCTAAGAATAAACTTATAATAAAATATAGTATAATGATGATTCAGATGTGATTAATTAAGTTAAATATTACTAAATAATACTTATGTTACTTAAAATGAAATTTAAATCACAATGATACTTTTAAATTAATTAATTTATTGAAAATAAAAAATAGTTTTATAAAAAATCGGTGTTTTTAACTATTCACTGAAAAATAAATATTTACCAAAAAATACCAAATTTCACACTATGTTAATTTTTAAATAAATATTTAAAAATTTAATTTAATTTTATAAAATATATTTTCCAATATTTCTATAAATTATTTATAATATTTTAACAAAAAAAGAAATAAATATTATTTTAGAATAAAATGTATTTTTGATGAATAGAATGTATCATCTAAAAATTTAATGATTTTTTACTAAGAATTTATCAATTAATTTATATCGAGTTAGAAATTTGTATATATATTTCATAAATTAGTTAATACTATTCAAGCACACTAATTTAAGGGCTAGTTTATAATAGTTATATATATTATAGGTCATTTAAGCTCAGTGTTGCATGTCATATACCCTATCATACATTATGTTATTCTCCTAAATTCTAAGGGTGTTTCACTGTCCCACACTTTTATAAATTTCATCCTTATAATATTAAATCTAACTTAGAAAAAAGGGCTTGAAATTTTATAATACCCCTGTTGTCATACCACATTATAAAAAGAGGAAATAAAACTTCCACTTGAAAATAGAGAGAGGGAGGTATAAGATTATCAAGAATAACAAATAACTAGGTTTTAAAGTATAAAACCATTAGTGGGAATTGAATATATGGACAAGTAATAAAATAATAATTCCAAAATAATGATGTAGTGTGGAAAAGATCATTGATAACAAGAAATCAAATGATCATGTAAAAAATAAGGCCTTTTGGCCATTTAGGCTAACAACCACAAAACCATTAACGAAAGATGTGTGAAAAAGACCACTGTATCATCAGAAATGAAGTTATAAAATTTTAACATTAAAGATATTTTTCCTAGAGTTAAAGAGTTTATTACCATATATAATGAGAACATAAGGAGAATATACCTACTTGAAAAGTATAAATTTATCCTTTAATCAATTTCCACCATTATCTCATATTTTTCTCCAAAAGATGAGTATTAAACATGTTTCTTATTCCTCATAAACTAAAATACACTTCTAATGGATCAAAAAATTCAAAAAAAGAATAAAAAGATATTTCATATATATTTAAACATTAACCATTACTAAAATGGTTTACACAAGGTATTATAATTCCCAAAATTAATAGACCCTCATATGATTCAATACAAATTTAATCTCAAGTTACTCAATAATAACACATAAAGTTTATCTTAGATCATTTAATAAAAAAATATTTTTAAATTACTTAGAATATTCCTAACTAATATTGAAACCCAACAATCAAAAGGGTTTGATCACATATTCTTCTGATATTGATTTAAAATTTATCTTCAAATAACACCAATCACTTTTAAAGTATCATGAAAAAATAATTATATTCCTTAATAATATAATCTCCAATATATAATGATCATTTCCATGAATAACCTGAATCAACTCAAATCTATTGTAAAATCATATATTCTTCCAAAATATAATTCAAAATTCATTAATCGAATAAAATCCCATAATGTTCAGTCTACTATAATCATGTAAGGTTTCCAAAATCATGAAATTATTATGATGTAACATCAATCACCTAATCACAAAATAACTTTTCAATCTCATGGTTATCTATATGATAAAACATATGTTCAAAAAACAAGTGTAGTAATTTTATTTCATATCATTTTAGTAAGAAAATGATATCATACTAACCAGGACATCGGGTAAACTACTGGTAGGCATTACACCCTTATCGCCCTTTAGTTGTGGTTTCAATCCCCACGACCTTACCAAATGTGATGATTTTTTCCCATCCTATTGTTTTTAATTTTTATAAAACAATATTAATATAATTATAATAAATTTTATTTAAATAATAACGAACATCCTAAAAAATATTGTTAATCCTGAAATCTCTGTTTAACCTCTAAGGTCTTATTCATAGCTTGTTTTTTCACAAAATAAAATAATAATCATTGATTATTATTTCATTTACATCAGGAATATTTTAACTGAAAGGTTTTTTTATCCCTTAAACCTATTTTATTAATATATCAACTTTATATTAAATAAAAATTTAAATCTATTGATTCCATCCAACTTAATTTTCCAATTTTTGAAAATAAAACCTATAACAGAAATAATATTTAAGCATTTAATGATCCTCATAACATTTTGAATATTCTATAAATTAATCACATCCTTTATTAAAAATCCTCCTTAAACCTTTAACCATGTTTTTCATCTTATTCCTTTAAACCCCCTTCCTATAAATAAAAATATGAATCATTTTCTAATATTAAATAATTTTAAAACATAATCAATGATATAATTAAAACCTTTTATTTTTCATTTTATGATTCCTCGATTTCAACGGTAATTAAATTAGGAATTTCTATACATTTATTTGTATAGTCTTGCTAATCCTATATTTTATCTTTTCCCTAAGGAAATTGATTTTCATAAGTCCCAAACTCCCCGTATTTAAAAAATTAAATTGATATGTTAAGAATAATTTTTTCCCCTGATGGTGTAAACTAATTTTTACATTTTCCTTTGAATATTATTTCTTTATAACCTCTATTACCACATAAAATCATCTTCTTGTTACCTTAAGACATTTTAAAGGGTGATTATTTTAACAATTATTACACATGGTTCATTGAATATTTTACCTTTGTGATCTTTTTCATAAAATCTTCTTTAGAAGCTCATTTTTATGTTGTTTTGGTTTATTAGGAAACCCACCTAGGTCCAAGTTGTAAATAATAAATTGAGAAATAAAGTTAAGAATAACCAAAAGATATTTTTCTATAGCTCATATTCCATTTAGTTTCTCATTCAGATGACTGCCACATTTTCCTTTGCATCCATTATCAATTTTATTCCTATTGGGAATATCCATTTACTAAAACAAAAAAGGTTACTGTGAGTATATAAAATAAATAGTAATTAACCTTCTTATGTGGAGGAAAAATAATTATATATCCTTAACCATGCTATCCTTTATTTAACTCTTTTTATTTATCCAAAATCACCATAATTCCCCTTATAATACTAACCTTTATGGTTATATATGATTTTTTAACTTAGATCAAATGACATCCTAACCTCTAAAGTTATCTAAACATTTTATTTTATTCTTACTATAATAGTTTAAAATTATTACTAGTTGGATATAGTTTATAACTATTAGAGCACTCTGTGGGTAGCTATACCTCTTATATAGGACTCTTTCCACCATCCCTAGTGGTAGAACTTTTATCACGAAGCCATTGGGAGGAGATCCATGATTTTCCCAACACTAACAACTGAGAGTTACCAAGGATCAAGTTACCTTCTTTTCTCAAATAAAAATTATAAGGACCTATTCAAAAATAATAAAATTTCAATTTCTTTTCACATATATTATAAATCAAATACTTATGATCGGTATCTATTTTCAGATAATGTAAAACTTTTAAAATAAGAAATGATTTATTTTCATGAAAAATCTGCAGGACTTTCAAATTTAATTTTTCATTTCCATTAACCATCCTTAAAACTTGTGATTTTTTATAAAAACATGGGATGATAAAAAAAATATCTATAATGGACACAAAAATAATAAACCTATTAGTTTAATGAAAAACATGACAACCCATGAAATATTTATCTTTATCTCAATGTTATTTTAGTTAATGAAATAATTCATTTACATATGAAACTCACATATGAATTTTTATAAAATAAAACCTTTAAAACCCGTAGAAATAAAATAAAAACCATTTTTGGAAAATTTAGAGAATCCTATTCATAACCTGTTTTAGGCCTATGTCATAAATAACTGGAGCCTAGTTAAATCCACATGGTAAACCGTATGGTAAATCTATCATTCTTGTGTCAAAATATAAGGAACATTACCCAACTAATTGGATAGAAATAATATGGGTCAAACATTGTATAAGTTATATCCGGATCACCTAGAACTATACAGGTGCACCCACTGTAAAATCAATATTGGGGTCACCTAACACTATCTAGGTACACCCATCATATAAGCTATATCAAGCTCACCAATGATCCATATTGGGGATCAACCATTCATAAAATCTATACCAGGATCACATGTTTCTCATATATAATTTTCAAATACCATTTCAACAATAAAACATTTTATTCTATCACATTTTCATCAAAAAAAAATTTAAAAACTATTTTAAACCCATATGTAAAACACTTTCAGATATCAAAATACCCTTTTATTTTAAAAAAATTTTCAATACCAAAATACAAAAAAATTTTAACAGGGGTTTTATTTCAGTAAAACGTGAAATATTGTAAAGGAATCCAAACTTTAAATAATTTTTATTATTTTGGAAAAAGTTTTTGTCGTTGTATATGTTAAAATTGAACATTCTTTGTATCTTTTGTAAAGAAAGTAAAACATTCCCTAAAAAGATTCATTTTGAAATCCATTTAAAGGAAGTATAAAATTTACTCTATAAAAATTTCATATCCATATAAATACATTCATAAATCCATTTTAAATACAAGGACATAGAAGATAAATATTTTAAAAATAAATTATAAAACATTTTAGATGAGGTTTTAAGTTAAAGTGACTTTTTCCTGGAGTCCAAAACATCTATTACGTTCTTTATATTCCATAAAAATTTACTTATGTTAACTATTTAATTACTAAATAACTATTTTAATTTTTATTATTCCTTTTATTTTACCTCTTACCATGCTATAAACTATTATTTAATCATTAAATTTCACTTTTAAAGCTTTGACGGTATTCGGTTTATATATAAAAAATGAGTTCGGTGGGTTAACTATGGTAAAATGGTTCATTTTAACATCATATAAATAATGGAAATAATTAAATACTTATCATTTTTATTTATCAATTATACTTTTAATACCAATCATGAAATATGATTATGAAAAATGAACTATATTATGATCATGGAGACAGTAGGCTATACATACGCTTGTGTAACGTTTATAATTTTCAATGATCATTATTGAAAGGAGGTACGTAATATTTTATCTTTACATAATGATAATAATATCATAAATACCATATTATTTCGTTAAATATTCTTATATATATCTTCCATATGATGCGATGATTAAAAAATAACCACATCATATCCTAGAGGAGGTAGTCCACATAAACGCACAAACGATATTATCATTTTTCAATGAGTGGAAAGGTAAGAACTAAAATGATATATTATATTTAATAATTAAAAATATATAATTAATATCACATATAAACATTAATTTCATCATTATAACCATCCTTGAGAGGCGATGATGAAAAACGAATTACATCAGTTCGCAAGATGGTAGTATGCCACACAAACGAATAATGGTTTCCTTTCCCATTTAATGGAAGAGGAGATAGATGAATGTTTTGTAAATAAAATTATAACATCTCATTATATGGGAGATATTAATTTTATTATATCATCAGGACTAAATAAAATTTTATGGATGTGGAAAAATAAAAAACAAAAACACCCAGTTAAGAATAATACCTCTTATTTAGACTATCTCTTTAGGATTATACATAAATCCTTCCAAGATTAGATTTATGATAAAAAATGGCCTCTATAAAATGGAATCTAATTAAAAAATGTATTTTGTTAGGGGTTTTCCAAGACAAAAGGATTTGAATATGTGAAGATGAGAGGATGGGGGTGTGATTTTATTAGTAGTAGAGAGGACACACATGAAATTTTTAAAAATAAAAAGTTATACCCAAATTTTACTAATGAAAAAAGATTCCAAAATGAACAATTATAGATATTTAATTGAGATAAGTTATAAATATGTCCATATAATATATTTTGGAAAAGTTTTTAGGTCATTTTAACCCTGATCTTTTTAGTGTAACCCCTGGTAAACCCGTTTTCACCTTAACCATAGTAAAATATTTTTAATGTTTTTATTATTTATTATGAATAAATATAATTTTAATTTATTATATAATATAAATTATTGTGATTAAAAATATCTAATACATTTTAAAAAAGTTTAATTCATATAAGTAGAATAATTTAATTTAAAATTAAATCTGCGGACTTGATAAACAAGCGATTTTTGCAAGAAATGTATTTTTCAAGAAAAAAATGATTTTATATTAACTATATGACTAGTAATAATCATTATATTAATTTAAGTTAATATTATATATATAATATATATAAATTTATTTTAAATTATTTCTCATTAGGGTTTTATTTTAATTAATTAAAATTGGGAAACCTTATGATCTTTAAAACTCTTTTAAGAGAAAATATGTTTTTAATCCCAAGAATAAACTTATACTAAAGTGAATTATAAAGGTTATTAAATTGTAATTAATTTTTTTTAAATATAACTAAATAATACTTATGTTACTGGAAATAAAATTTAAAGAATAATAAGACTTTTAAATTACTTAATATTTTGAAAACAAATGATTGTTTGACAAGAATTAGTATTTCTCACTATTCAATGAAAAATCATCATTTTTTGAAAATAAAAAATTATATCCTAAGTTAATTTTGATGTTGTGATTTAATAAATGAGTTTAATAAAATGTATTTTCCAAAATTTCTACAAATTTATTATAATAATTTCTCATAAAAATTAATAAATAGCATTTTTGAAGATAACATATTTTTGATGAATAAGATGTCTTTACTGAAAAATGAGATATTATTTACTAAGAATTTATAAATAAATTTATATTGAGTAGGAAACTTATATATATATATATATATATAATTAGTTAATCCTATTCACACCCAAAAATTTAATAGCTAGGTTATAACTATCATATTTTTCACGAGTCATTTAAGATCAGTGTTATGTGTCCATATGCTATCGAAAATAATGTTCTTCTTTTGATATCTCAGGAAGTTACATTTTAAAATTGTTTCAAATTTTTTATTTTGTTTTTATAGTCTATATATTAATTTATATTGTCATTAAGGTATCTAACCCTAATATGGATTGAAAGTGGGTTCAAAGGGAATTTTTCAAAATTTGTGCAGTAATGAAGCACCAATTAGCTGTTGCAGTGCTACCTGATAGCTGATAGAATATGGTTGTATCTCTAGTTTTTCACAATGACCATTGTTTATCAAGTAAATATCATCATCCATACAGTGGGAGCATACAATGTGCAATATATTTGAGGGATCTCACCAGCTACCCAGTGTTGGCTACTAGGTACGCAGTGGCGTCAGGGCATATGGTTTGGGGGTGCATTAATGACAATCAAAATGTTTTTGGATTAGGTTTTTATTTAATTGGATTGACTTCTTGGACCCAAACACTCTATGGATCCTATAAATAGAGGATTTGGGAGGCATTGATCTTTATTGAATTATTGTGAACATCAAATGAAATTATCTTTGATCTTTAATGAATTCATAATCTATTTAGAGCTTTAATTTCCAAACTTTCATTCAACATTCATGGGGAGATAATGCTTTATTTATCCAAGGATATTAAGGAATCAAATAAATATGGGTGTTTTCTTTAATAACTTTATCCAATGTTCAAATAAAATTATTATTATATATTTTGTGCCTCTTTCTCTATCTTCTTATTAAACTTAATTGTAGAACCCCTTAAATCTCATTTATTATACTTGTGTCTCTATATTTCTATCTTAATATATTTATTCAAGAGAGAGTGATGTCAATGCTTTATAAAGGGATTTAAAATTAATCAATTAATCAATTATATTATCTCCCAATTTCTTTAGTTCTTAATTTTCCACTAAAATGAAGGGATTTATGTCCTTTCCATTCCATTAAAGTAAGAGTTTTTTCGGTTCTTGGTTTATGTTAAAACCAAAGATTTTTTATTTTTTATTTCTTATTAAAACCAAGGGGTTTATAAATTGGAACCTCATGATCATTATCATGGGGAGGATATGTAGGAGTAAATTTAGGTACTATTATGGATATTCTTTACCAAATTGCCCATGTGAATTTACTTTCTGTATCACTTTTATTTGATAATATCTATTTTTCATTATATATTCATATATTTTTTATCATTAATTTATTTATCAGCTGCAATATTAAAAATAAACCCCCCATCTTCCCATTTCTCTGACCCAACAATTGGTATAAAAGGGGGACATTGTGTTTTTAAAAAATATTTATCTTTATTTCAAAAATATTATTTTCAAAAATTGATTTTATTTTTTAAATCCAAACCCTTTTCAAAGTGTGATTTTAATATTGAATTTACCTCTTTTTATCATGATCCATTATTTGATGGTTCAAATTATTATTATTAAAAACTCATATGTCTATTTTCATTATAAGTATTTGATATCTTATGTGGAAAATGGTTATGAATGGTTATACCTCTATAATTGAACCTGAATATAGACGGAATCCTCTATATATTACATATTTTGAATTATATGGTAAATTTATTAAAGCCTTGTTTTTTGGTTTATATAAAAATGGTTTTAATATAATATCAACTTGGAAAATGGATAATGGGATCTAGAAACTCTGATATGTCAGACACGAAGTGAGAAATAAAGTTAAGTACATAAGAATGGATATGCTTCGACATCACTTTGAAATTTTTTCCATGAATTAAAATGAATTTATTATTTAGATGTTTATGATATTTATTGAATTTTTCAATTTTATAAAATTTATCAGTTATTATTTATCGACTAAAATACTAATGATAAAAATTGTAGGGATTTTTTCAAGCTCCTGGGATCCCAAAGTCACTATAATCCAAGAGGAAAATAAAAAAACAATATTTTACTTTAAGGACTCATTTTATCCCTTATTACATACAAAATAACTATGAAAAGAGGAGTGGTAAAAATAAATATCAAATTAATGTTCTAGAATTGACTCGATTAGTTTCAAAAAGAAGGTCCACAAAAAATCAGATTGTCCCTAAAAAAAGTATAAATACAAGAATAAAGGTAAGAAGGCTCTAAAATTATTTATTTGGAGTTAAATGGAAGATTTAATTTCAAATTATAAAACTAGAAGCTCAACACTAAATAAATCAAGGCTCATCTCAAGCTAGGTAAAGGGGTTAGTTCCCACTCTCCCTCTTGTTCATCTTATTCATCTCATTTGGACTCTTCTTCTTGTTCGTCTTTTAACAAAAATGAATTTTTTTTATAATAACTTATTTAAAAATATGATAATATTTAAAATTTATTTAAATAAGTTATTAAAAAAAGGATCAGATTTTAAATGAAAAATTCCTTCTTTTAAAAGAAAAAGATTATTTTGTTTTAAAAATAAAAAATCAACCAGATGTTGAAGCTTTCAAATTTGAAGTCATGTATCTCAAAATCACTCTTTCTAAATTAATCTAAGGAGAAAAAAGTCTTAATATGGTAATTGGTTTTTAATGTACTAAAAGGAAAATTCATGGATCTGGTTTTTTAAATGATATAAGTTTTTTAAAAAATAATTATTTTATATAGTGTGTTTCTTAAAATATTTCTTTAAATTATTGGAATAAATACAATCATATTATATATTCATGTGGTTGGAAAAAATCATGGTATGTAAGACTCAAGTATATCTATACTTCTTATAATACTCTCAATAAATCTGAACTATATTTGATTCCCATGTATTAACTTTCTAATATTTATGGACCAAGATTTGTTTATATTCCAAAATATATTTGTGCTAATTGTGATGGACCCTCAAGGGTAACAAAAGGAAATAATTTTTGATAACTTTAAAGGAATCAACATAAAATTTCATTGATCTATAAAGTGATGGATTATCTCTAAAATATGGTTCTTTCACCCCTTCAAGCGATTGATCCACTCCTTCTACCTTGGATAAGTGTGTAATCCTCAAATTATGGGAGATCCAAGATCTTTCCTTTTTATAGATGATTGGAATTCATTATTAATATTTATAGAAAAACTTTTTTCATTATTTTTTTAATCTCTATTATTTTATAGATCTTCTATCTCTCACTCTATCCTTTGTTTCTTAAAATAGGAGAGGTTGTCTTTTCAGAAAAAAATTATTTTCTCTTTGAAAATTTTCTTTCTAACCTTTTTTATAATTATGTGAATATCTTAATACATGATTGAAAAATAATTGTTTTTAATGGAAAAAAACAATTCTGGAGTTTTTTATGATCTTTTTATTGTTATTATTTTTTCTTGATATTAATCATTTTATCTCTTTATATTATGAATAATGTTTTTATATCCCTATGATTTAATATGTCATTTTTTTAAAAGGGGAGTTAAATATTTATTAAAGTTTGTTTTTAAATTTCCTTAAATTTATATTATCTTATCATATTTCTATAAAACCCATTTATTTGAAATTTTATTTTTGATAATCTCAATGGGGGGTGAGTTTTTTTATGGTGGTAAAATATAAAAGAATTTTTGTTTCAAATGGTGTTTCATCAAGGTGGGGGTGACTTTGTTTCAATGTATCATCAAGGAGGAGACATGATTTCATTTTTAATTGGAAAATCCTTTATTTTTTGGTTTCCATATTCCTTATATTTATTTTTATCAAGTGTTTGTGATCATAAAAAAGGGATATATTGTTCTACCACTTAGTTTAATTGTTTTAATGATCCTAAGCACGTTAATTTTTTTCTAACATGTTTCAAGTTGTTTCTTTTTTATAGTATCTCTATTAAGCTATCTTAGAATGAAGGCATTTGTCCTTAAAATGACTTGAAAGTGGGTTCAATGGGAATGTTTTAAATCTTGTGTCATAGTGTAGTACCATCTAGACTGTAGGATATGATAGTACTTTCATTTTTATAGAAGGACCATGGGTTATTTGGTAGAGGTCACTGGCTAGCCGATGGGAGAAAACATTATGGAGAAAATTCTAGGAATCCCATCAGCTACTAGGTGGAGGCTACTAGGTATCCAGTGGAACCATGATTACTAATCTAGGGGTGCATTAATGATGGTCAAAAAATGTTTGGTTTGGGTCCTTAATGCCATAGATCAACTCCTTAGACCTCAAAACCCTATAAAGGCTATACAATGAGTCTTTTGAAGGCATAAATCTTCATCGACTAGTAGTGTGTTTAGAAAAAGGCTCTTAAATCTTCAATAACTTCATAATCTCTCAATATCTTAAAGTTACAAACTTTAATTCACCATGAAAGTGGAGATAAATATTTCTTCATATGAGGAGATTAAGGAACCAAATCAAGAAGGGTTTGTTCTTAAATGAATTCATCCAAAGTCCCAAAAATATTCTTGTTCTATCTTTTGTGGATCTTTATCTATCTTTCTATCAATCTTATTTTTATAATCCCTTGGCTCTCACTTGTTATCCTTCTCACTCTATATATTTTTATCTCAATCTATTTATTCAAGATAGAGTTATGTTTGTGTATTTTAAAGGTCTTGAAAATTAAGAAATCCATCTGTTATCTTTTCCTTATATTTATTTGGTTCTTTATAATAATTTTAAACCAAGGGATTAGGGTTCTTGTTATTATGTTAAAACAAATGTTTTCTAAAGATCTTTATTTCCATTAAAACTAATGGTTTCTTGGTTTCTTAGTTCTTTTTTAGACCAGGTTTATTAATTTAACTCTAATAAACATTCTTGTGGGAAGAAGACAAAAGGGTACCTTCGAGAACTATTTAATAATTCCCTATGTACATTTACTTTATGAATGTTAATTTTTTAATCACATTAATTTTATAAAATTTATTGATTGATATTTATATTGTTATATCTTTTATTGTATTGGTTTATTTATTCACTTTAATTTATAAAAACTTAATTCAATGCCTCTTTAAATTTCTCCAACCCTACACCAACTTCCATTACACCTATTGGTTAGGTCATGTAGATTTATTCATAAAACTCACCATAAAAGAAATATATCTTAACATCCATATACTCTATATACTTGTATATTGACACCACCATACTCATCACTACATAGATGGTAGAATATTTGACTACTGGTGAGAATATTTCTTAAAAATATGTTTCGTTCTTATAATGAAACTAATTTAGTACCAAATGTGCTTTGTATCTTTTCTATCATCAGATTATTCCTTAATCTAGTAAACCCACTTATTTTTAAGTTATTTTTTACCCTTTGTAAGTTTAGAAATCTCCTGAGTTTTGTTAAATTTTAATGAGGCCTTCTCTTCATTCACGGTTGACTCCTACTTCTTAGATACAATAAGGGAATTTGATTCCTCTGAAATTTTAGGTTCTCATATATCCATTAGGAGCAGACAAGTAATATCAACTCAAAAACATCTAAACTAACGTACTGATCTTGTTTGATCTCCTAAACTAAATAAGCAGAACTGAATTTCTTAGATCTAATCTATCTTAAAGTGGCTCAAATTTTGATACTCTATATTATGAAGAATGTACTTTTGGTGCTCTCACTCAATATTCACCCACCCTTTAACTTTCTGGTACTTTAATGGCCTTCCTCATAGACTTCTGATGCTTATAGTAATGAAATATGCATTCTTCAATTATTATAAGCTACCAATAATTTGATCAACCTAGACTTTAACAATTTATTTTTCTTTAACTTTATGATCTACCAAGTTTCATACTTTCCACAAAATGTTTTCATCAAAGACAATATCAAGACTCCCGGTGATTTGTTTCCTTTCACCATCCCACAATCATTATCAAATTTTTTATCTCCAAAACCAAAGAAAAAAATATATTTTGTATTTTTTTCAAGTTTATCATTGTCCATAGAATTAATATGAACATATGATAAAATATAAGAAAATATAAGATGTTGGACTTCAAATCATTTTCCAGACCACATCTACCAAGGAATTTCTTTCCCAACTGCCAATGATAAACTTATTTTTATGAGAAATGATGTTGTGATGAGTGAATCTTCACAAATATCCCCAGGAATTCCCATGTGAAACCTCATGCCCATTGTTCTAAACACTATATTTTTCTATGGAGTTCTAGGAACCTTATTCTCATTCATTATTCCTTTCTTATGATATAAGTTTTATAAGTTTCAAGCAGTGTATTCACTGCCATTTTTTTGAATTCACTTCAACTTCTAGAAACTTTACTTCTTTATTGATACTTTCTACTAAGTAAACACTTTAACTAAATCAGAATTATTCTTAAAGAATTAAATTCATACTTTCATGGTAGCATCATCAATTAAACTATGAAATTAGAGGTAACCACAACAATAATGAACATTGGGAATGTCCCTTACCATCAGAGTGTACATGCTCTAACTTTTAGTTCCTATAATTTGGATAATATAAGTTGAAAGTCACCATTTCTTTTATTTCCCAACAAAAAACTTCCACAATTTTCAATTTTTATGTGATCAATATTCCATATTAATTTATCCTTTTAAACTCTTATATTCTTCTAAATGATGGGACTAAACTTGTTGTGACATACATCTAGATATTTAGTAGTTAAAAGTTTCACCATTTCAATTCTATTTTATTTTTTATTAAACTAAATAGAACAATCCTTTAATACTTTCTTAATTACCATAGAGCCTTGGGTAACTTTCAATGCCTAGTTATTTATTTGAATGTTGACCTATCCTTTTACAATAACTTCTAGGGATTCACTATCTTCCAGATTGACTTTCCCAAAATTCCCAGATACATGATTGACTTTGCATCTTTGATCACCTATTTAATGATAGGAGGATCCAGAGTCAATCACCCAAGATTCTAAAAAATTATTAACACTCAACATATAATTTTTTCTATCTTAAATTTTGTAAAAATAATTTAAACTAACAAATTTTGATATATTTATAGTGGCGTACTTAAATTTTTTCCTATAATTTTTCATATTTACTTTTTTCATACACTTACAAAAGATTGGACCATGACTAACTGACTTACTTTGACTATTTTCGTAAGGATTTTTTTCTATTAGTTTATTATAGTAAACTTTATTCTCATGGGGTGACCTTACCCTTTCATCAATATTAAGAGCTCTAAAAAATAATACATGAACTTCCCTTTAATTTAACTCTTCATTCAAGACTATGTTTTGAATATCATAAAACACCAAATTAGTTTTTTCAATAGAGTTACTAACAATAGTAACAATTTATTTCTAGATATTAATAAGTGAATATAATATAAGAATCATATATACATCATCATAAAAAGTTACCTTCACCAATTATAAATTCCCACATATCATATTAAATTGATTTAGATGATCTTCCTATGGCATTCCTTCCAATAAACTTAAACTAAAAAATCATTGCAACATGAAAATATTGTTAAGGCCTATTTTTTTATACATATCCATCGACTCCTTTATAAAATTACCTATAGTATTATTCTCTAACATATTGAAACAACACTTCATGGTAGAGTAATTCTTACCAGTTCCAATTACTTTCAATCTAAGTGCTCCCATTCTTCTTTCCCTATCATAACTTGCTTTACCCTTGACAAATGAACTTCCAATCCCTTTTGAATCTAATAAAATTAAATATTAATTCTCCAATTTTCAAAATATGATCCATAAAATTTATTGATTTGGTTATTCTATTCATCTGATGCTATTCCTGAGCTACTACCAGGGTTCGAAATAGTATACTGTTGAACCAACCACTTTGATACCACTTGCTGGGGGCAAACCATGTGAACAAACTGATTCTTTATTCTAATAAGGACACATGAATTTCTCACATAAATCCACTATAAGATCACACACATAATAATATACATATTAGAAAAAAATATTAGGAAGTTTAATTCCCCATTACTAAGTATTCTGAAAGTTGGAAGTCAAGGAACCCTACCCACCACAAAAAGATGATGGTGCACACAGACAGAAAACATAGAAGCATACAAATTACTCAAAAAAATTCAATGGTATTACATCCAATATTATAACAAAAAATAAATAAATGGAATAATGGATTAATTTGATTCATACTCTATCCTATATCCATGGGGAAAACAAAATGATACTTGATTTTATTACAATCATAAAATTACAGGTTATAAAAATAGATTACAAAGGATAGGTAATCCTCACCTACTTCACAACTCTCCTATAAATTTTATAATGAATAACACTTAAAATTGAAAGTACTACCCACTTATATAATATATGGCATCCAGTAAGCCTATAATACCAAGCATCTTGAAATTATTGATCACTAAGCATGTCTACATGACCTTGATTACCTAGTCAGTTACCCTTAAACCTTTTTTAAATTTCATACTAGCAGTAATTCCCATAAACTCATCAGAATATGTAAAGTTCTAATGGTCCTTATACCATTGGATAAGTTTTGTTACCACTATCTAAAAATAAAGTCCAACCCGTCATACAATGCATAAAATCTTAGTGAATTTAATTTTGAAAAATGAACTTCTATTTAACTGAAAAATATCTAACCTCCCAATAGTTCCTTATCTTCTAGGTGATAATGTTTTGGTTGGACCTTCTATTGGATTTATTTGGAGTGAATTTTCTATTTGTCACCTTATTTATAAAATTCTAGACTAGTTTCTTGGATGATTGGTGTGATTAATAGAATAGTTTTGATTTTTATTTGATATTTTATAGGAATGTTTTTTTCATGGTGGGTTTTCTTCTTGGGAGTGTTTATGCCATGATCCACCTTTTTGGATGAATTATAAATATTGGGGAGACCTATGGTAGTTCTCTAATCCTATTATGTCTAATACCTTCCAATAATGAATGAATTATGTTTGAAGTTATTTGTTGAAGAGTTTACTAATTTATCTTATTGATTTTGATTGTTTGTTTTTTTGATTGATCTCCTAACCACCCACCTATTATGGTGAGGTTTTTTTGAAGTTCCCTCTTTGTTATCTTTTACTTTTATAAAATACTTTATGGGGGAAGAAAGTTTCATGATGGGCGTCATCGTAACTAGTTATGTTATATTGTTTTGGTGAGTTTTGAGAGTTTGAGGGTTATTGATTTGAAATTAATAATTTTGGGGTCTTTCTTCTTCTTCATGGTTACAATATAGTTTTTTGAAACTGTGTGGGTTTTAGAGTAAATCAGAAATGGTTATTTAGTGTATTTTTCAATGATTGGAACATGTTTTTCCCAATATTTATATTTATTTTGATGTGTAGGGTATAATCACATGTTTGAGGCATGGGTATGGGAAATGATGTTTGATAACTATAGAGGAGAGGTAGTTATATCCAATTGTAATTTCATAGTTTATGCATAGTACAATGTGGCCTAACTGTCTGACATTCATAATTCCTTAAAAATGTGAAATTTTAGTATTTATACTCATATAATTAAAGGGGTTAAACCCATTTATCCTCCCCATTTGGATCGAAATACTCTTAGGTAAACATAATGAAGTCTCTCTTTCCCTTTATCTTTATTTTGAGCCCCTATTCCTTGGGTTTCAAGTGTATTATTCAAGGTAAAATCCTATAGATCCCTTCATCTCCCTTACTTCCCACATTAATTTTAGTTTGATCATCTCCCGTGACTTATAGTGTTCATGTTGGCCAAATTTAAGGATCATGGTAAACCTAATTATGAGGATTTTTTTATCAATAGATTATAGAAATCATATGTATCTTCATTTGGGCTTACACTATTAGAATCAACTCATTATAATTTTTTTAAGGTAGATATTTATTTTTAATTCCTTTACATGTATTATTTTTAAATGCTTGAGTTTCTCTAAAATCATTTATTAACAAGTTATAACCATATATAATACCTTTTATGGGTATATATTTTTCTTAAGGATTCACCAATTGGAGTTAAGGAATTTTCTTGGTTTTTATATTTTGAATCATGAAATTATTGGTTTAATAGTTTCATGTAAAAATTCTTATGGGTTGTTTTTAGATTAATTTGGAAAAGAAATTTGTTTTCAACACTGGTGGGATTTTTCTAAGTGGGTTTTCTACTAAATAGGGGTTTTTGTTTTAAAAAGTCCTTAAAAAATAAATAATTTATCAATTTAAAAGTTTTATTGGTATTTAAAAAGGATTTTTAAAGGGAGTTTTGGTTTCTATTTTTTTTCCAAATGTAATTTTTTAAAATTATTTTTTCATAACTAAATTTTAAATATAGGTGACATGGACTCGTATCCCAAGACAGTTTTTCAAAGGCTCATTTAGAAACTAATAAAATGATTTTTTGGATATTTTATGAGACACAAACTTTTAAACCTTGTGTATGTATTTTATATACTATTGACCATTATGGGATATTGAGTAATACTTGATTATTTCATGATATGAAAAGGGGTTATTTTGAGTAAGTTTTTTAGAGGTGAGATGATATTTTTTTGATTATGATTTTATGATGCATGTGATTCCCATTTATTGATTTCTTACTCACATCCACTTTGTTTAATACATGGGAAATCTAGACACCGAGAGAGTGTCCAATATTTATGATATATTATCTAGAACACATGATATCTATTGTCCCTGAGTTATATAATCTTTTATAGCTAGAAGAGTTCCCCTGAGGAAGCTGTTTTGTGTAAGTTGGGTGGATTGTGATATTTTGGATTCAATGTAGGACAAAAATTGGTTCTATGTTATATATTATATAGGAACATCTACCATAAGTTCCTAGTGAGTTTATTATAATTCTTTTTAATTTGTTGATGATTCCATCTGGGGGATTCCAACCTTATGTTTATTATATCCACTTATTCACATTGATTATATGAATATATTGTAGTACTATAATTATTATGATGATATATGGTTCCATATTTATTTATAAATTAAAATTTTCATAGTGGGGTTATTTTTTTGAATGTTTTTTTAAAAAGTGGTGTTTCTTTTTAGAAAGGTTTTAATAAAGGAAAAATGGTATTTCCTTGGAATGTATTATTTTATAAATAGAATTTTTTGGTTTATTTTCATGGTTCAAAAATTTCTTATGTTAAAGTGAATATTTTATTTGAATTTAAAAAGAAAGTATATTTCAAAAGAAGTATTCTCAATGGAAGTAAATGTTACTTGTTTTATCTGTTATTAACTGTCATTTGAATACAAATTTTCTAAATCTAGTTTAAAATATAATTATTGAAATGAAATTTATACTGAATTGTATAGGCTCCATACTGAGATCCTACTGGGGTTGTTTAGTTCACACCCTATATACAAACCCTTATGTGTATGTAGTTGTCATGTCTTATTTTAGGTTTTGAAATTATTCCCCTTGTTTATCCTTTTCAACATAGTTTGTCAAGGATATGTTAGAAGGTAGAGAGTGGCCATTGGTCACCTGGATTTCTTGTTTCTAATACTTGATTTTTTTTATTCTTGGATATTCTGTATTGGCCATCTAATCCTATTGTATTTATATTCATTTCAGTTTATCTTGTATCTATTTTGTTTATTTATTTTTACCTTTATATTTTTAGAGATGAGTTTGGATGTTTATTTTGGTAAAGTCATGTTTGGTTTTAGTTCCATACATAAATTGGTTTTTTAAAATGCATTTGAATCCATTGTATGTAGGTGCCATTTTAGATTCTAGGAAAGATTATTTTTTTTGTTTATTTATTGTTTGAGGGAGAAATTGTTCCCAAGAACGTATTCCTTGATTCCAAATCACTAGATTCAAGCATGCGGGGATCAACAATTCCCTTCATCCCTTGTGGAATATCAGCTTAGGTATTGGTTATGTGGTGTCCCATAATGGTTCTTTACGTTGCTTTCCCTTATAGATATAACTTGGCCAAGTAAGATGAAATCTTGAAATTCCATTCTCAAAACAATGGTGACAAGAAAAATGGATGGATGAAATACACATTGTCATAGTAAGACCATGAATCTAGTGGATTTTATGCCATATAACTAACTAAATTTGTAATTTTGATTACCAGAATATTCAAATGCATGAATATCAATAAATTTTTTACCACATGATGAGTGTTATTTTGAGTAACATCAAAGTGATAATTTACATATGTTATTTTTTTATAGAAATGTTATAATATTTCCCCTACTATAATGAGAACTTTTAAGTGCTATGATAATATCTTATATATATTTCCTATAGTTAGATGATATCTATTTTATGGGATACATGTGATGTTTGAAAATTAGGTGTTATGGAATCATAAAACATTGATATTTCTTCCCATGAAGTCTATGTTTGGTAATGTTCAAGATCGAAGGTTATGAGGGCATACCCGCGAATAGGAATTTCACATATTGTATGTGTCATTGGATATTCTTATCCACGGATATTAGAATTTATCCTTATACTTGAGATCATTATTAATGTACATCATGAATTTTGTACTGTGATATATTCTCAAAAACTGTGGTGATATATGCTCATGAAAAAGTAGGATTTATGGGGTTAATCATAAATGATATATAATGGACTGAATAAGTTGAGAATTGATTGGTACCCACTTATAAAATAAGTATATATCTCATTCCCTTTTATTAAAATTAAATTAAGTAATCAAATCCATGTCCATTACATTTTATCAATGATTTTGTTTAGGAATTCAAAGAATGATATACCAAGCATATAAGTTGACGACACAAGTATGGAACATGCTTGATGACATATCAAGACAAAGAGATTATATTACATTATAAGAATTCAAATGAGGTTGTCTTCTAAGCGACATTGAAATCTTTCTCTATGGATGACTTGATGCATTTTTTGGAACTAATATTGGACTACAGGAAAGAACACTAATTTAAACTGAGAAATAGTTCTGAAGGGTCACACACTAAGTGTATATAGAATCTTAGTTAATTATATTTTAATTTAATATAAGAATAAATATTATTATTAGGATTGAGTAATAATAATTATTCAGGTTATGTTGATCACATAACTTCAATCACCAGTTATCCCAATTTGGAATATATATGAGTTGAACATTAATGACTATTTATTCATTAGTTTGTTAATATAATATTTATTTATTTATTGAAAAAATAATATATTGATATTTATTTAGAATAAATATTTATTATTTCAGGTTTGATAAATGGTGAAAATGATTGGTGGACTGAGTTAAGGGTATGATGGAAATTATATATATATTCAATATCATCTAAATAATTAATTATTTATTTATTTAAGAAAATGATTATTAAATATCCACAATTTTTTGTATGGATTGTAATATAATAATAATAACATTATTATTATTATTTGACACGAGGTTTATTTAGAATTATAAATTAGTTAAGTACCTTTTTGAAATAATTAATTACCTAAATTATTTCATTTATAGGGTTAGAAGATAATTTTTGTGAAAAATGATATTCTCCTAGGGGAGAATTACCTTGAAACCTTAGAGAAAAATTCTCAAGATCATGCTCAATAATAAGGAATGATCATCATACTCTTACCTCTAAATTCCAAGAGGAAAAGGAAGAAATATTCAATCGTAATAAAATTCTCATTATGATTAATGAAAAATGACGTAATAAGATTGATACCTCTACACTTTCACCTGATGTCCCATTGAATTTTTTTTGATATTGTAAAGTACATGTGGATATTTATATAGGAATTATAATTTTTTTTCTTCATCACAATGAAAATATGGTGATAACATCATCGAGTTTTCTCATAAAAAATATAATTATCAATTGGTATCAGTATGTCACATGATAATTTACATTTCTTTAATATTTTTTGATCAATTATGAATTTTATTGTTAATTTTTCATTTCCAATTTTTTCATACATAAAAATGAAATTCAAGATAATTTTATTTTTATATTTTATATGATCGAGAAAATATTAAGAATGATTGAAGAACCCATCTAGTGGTGTGAATGATTCATGCTAAATGGCATAGATACATGACACAAAGACGAAAATTACAGATCATGTATCCATGTTCCACCACACAAGGATAAGAAATGATAACCATGAGATGTCATGTGGGAATTTAGTATGCGGATTCATTAAATATCTTGTATTGAATACCAATTAGAACATGATATGATAGGGTTCACCTGATGTGTAGTTTGTGTATATGTTGTGTAACCCCACACAGATTGTCCAAACAAGAATTACAGAGTCCATGTAGAAAAAGTAAGTGGTATGTAATCAATATATAACATGAATCGACTACAAGCTATTTTACATGAAATTATATGAAGTACATGACATGTAGTGGGTTGTACACTCCATGTAACATGTAATAGACTATATTAGATTCATGAAGATTCCCAAGTCTTGTAGAATTAGTGACCAGAAATGAATCACACGTCGTATAGTTGGTTATACATTCCATGTAATTTGGTACACCTCACACAAAGAACATAGTAGGATAAGTGTGTCATGTGTGAGTCAACACATGAAGAATTTAATTAATTAAAGAAAAAATTAATAGTGAAAAATGGGCCATAGAACAAGTCGGATTGGGTTGGTTTGGGGTTGGGTGGGTTTTTAAAAAATCCATATTAAAAACAGTCTTAGATGAATAGCTTGAACGTACAACCATCTCTTGCGGGTAAACATGAAAAGGTATAGGTCAACCCATGAGATATTTTAAATTTTAAAAAAAATCATATGATATGAATGATTCCATTCATATAAAACTTTAAATTTCAATGTTTGACCAAAATTTATGAAGTCTCCTCCTCCTTTCCACCTACACACACAATATACCAAGTTCCATGACTCATGCATTCCCCCTTGTCATTCACTAAGTCCTCTCTAAACCCAAAAACTCTACCCAACCTTACCTTAATATACCTCCCTCCCACAAGACTCAATGACCCAATTTCCTCCATCCCTCCCTCTAGACTTGACATATTTTCCCCTACCTCCCATCTTCCCTCCCTATTGAGTCATCATTGTGTCACTGGTATCTCCCCACCAGACTTTCCATCACCCACGTTAAACTCCCCCAACAAACTTGTCATCACCCCACCAGACTTGTCATTTCTTGCCTCAGCCTCCCCACTCCAAAATCATTGTTGCCCATCCAAACTCATCGTCACTCACCTCTACCTCACCCATCCAGACTCATTATCACCAACCCACCCCATCCGGACAACCTGATATGCCATCTTCACCGGCTATGTTTTTAAAGTTTTTATTATTTATTTATATATATCTATATATTATAACTTTTTCATTGTACAAAATTTCAAAAATATAATAATAATTAATAATGAGGGTTTCTTTCTGAATTCCCCAAATCCATTGTGGGGTGGGGGATGTCTTGATAAATCCACCTGTTTAATATGCATACTTTTATAATGTCAATCCTATGCGGGCTTGGACTGACCTACCCCAACTTATTGATACTTTCATTTCATGCATGTATTTTACTGTACTTATTTTTGTGAATTATTTATTTAATTGTGAAATGTTGAAAATTTGTGAATGATTTGGTTTTTTGTGTGATTTATGGTAGGAGAAAAATTGTATTTCAAAAAGGAACTAAAGGAGATGAATTTTAGAGCTTACAGACACTTCATGCCGTGAGCAAAATGAAGTGGCACGACACCATATTTTTGAAGGAGTAGGAAGGAAAACTAGAAAAATACCATTTAAAAATGTGTATTCCATTACACAGTGTGAGATCCTGGGGAATCTACTTCAACTCAAGACAAGTCGTAAAGTTATTACATGCTATGCAAAGTCATTACACATCATGTACACAAATATTCATTGTGAATGTTTTTCATAGAAGAAGATACATAAAATCTTCCCCTGACATGGATTTCATGCCATATAATTTTACAATTCATATAAGTATCAGTGAATAGAAATATAAAGACCACAATTATGAGGGTTTGACAGAGATGGATTTGAAACTACCCACTTGGTTGCACCTCTAGATATATCTAGAACCAAGGGAGATTCCCAGATGACTTCTAGGAGATACATGCACCAATGGATCCCTATTTCACCACCATTATTCACCGCTATTATTCCTCTGCTATATAGGCTTTTCATTCCTATCATGCCTATCATGAGTGAGTAGTTTTCTTTATGTTAGGTGATGTGATTTTAGGGTTAAGTGTTGTTAGGGATTATTTTTAATTCTTATTATTATTTTGGATAGCTACAACACCATTTATCAATTATAATATTCTTCTTATTTTTTCATTTTCTATACCATTGCATGAGATTCAAGGAGGTTTATTTCATTAAATCAATTAATTGACCTATTTTGTGCATGATCATATGAAATATATGTTAGTTATGTTTAAATATGTTTTGGGTCACATTGTTTTGTGATTGCACCTAGTATATGACCATTCCAATGGTGCAATAACATGATTAGGGTAGGATACCGAGACTAAGGATCCTTACTGACCCAATTCTGACACCAAACAAGAATAAATCAATAATTAATTGAATCCTTAGTTCATGAACTAAAAAATAACTGAATGTGGAATGTTTTTTTTATCTTGATATAAAACCCAGTCTTTGATGCTATTTTCTCTCTCCATAAAAAATTGAAATATTAAATTTTTAATTAGTTTATAATATACAGATCTTCCTTGTGGGTTTGACACTCTAAATTTACAACTACTATTTTTTTAGTTGTATTGTTTGATTTTTATAAATTATTTTATTTTTTTATCCCTGTAGGAAATTAACGAACCATGTGGGCTGTCACTTATCCATTTCTCATTTATATAAAAATTAAACTACAAAATGTGTAGTTGGATGTACATATCGTGTGACATGTTTTTTTTTGTATGAATTACACACTGAGTGATTTTGGTACATCGTGTAAAATATTAAAGGATTTATTAATTATTTTCAGTTTTATTATATAAATAAATGACATGTACGGTTGTCATACACACTATATACTTCATAGAAATCACCAAATATACATGGTGTGTATATATAAGCATTTCATGTTGTCAGAAACATTATACAGACTACATGATCTCACCTAGGGAAAACACACTATGTATATTTCTACATGCCATATAGGTGAACATGTCATGTAAGTACACAGTATATAAAAAATATCATACAAGGAATTTGTCACATACCCTTTTGTGTTATGGTATACATCATGTAAAAAATAAAATCCAAACATAGGTTTAAATAGAAGCATAAGGGAACACACCATTCCAGCTTTAGTACATGTAGTGTACTTAATTAATTTCAAATTAAATTAACTATTTAATTTATTTAAAATTGCAAAAAATTGTGATCTCACTAAATTTTTGTATGGTTAATTATGATAAATGAATGAATGAATTATTAATATATTTAATTTTTTTAATTTGAGTGATTTTTCATAACAAAGAAAAAAATGAAATAAATTTTAGCTAGTTTAAATGTATATCCACTATTTGTGTGGAAAATCATGGTCTCGACCAACTTGTATTTATGTTTGTTTTCTATTTAATTTAATTATTTATTGAATTGTTTTTTGTGATAAATTTATTATTTAATTAAATATGATGATCTTTGTGTGATCCCTTCACCCTCATTATGTATGGTCCGGTGTACCCATGATTTTTTTATGTAACCTCAAACCCATGGTTCTCCTCACCTGTGAGCGAATAAGAATATATAAATGAAGGAAAACCTAAGAAAGAGGAGATAGTTTAAGACCGAGACTAGGTGAAATGAACCAAATGAGATACTTAGGTCAATGTTGGAATACTGCAACTTGATCCAAGCCTAGATCAAGGATTTATTCCCATATGTTCAATGGTTAGTTCATATTCCTTTTAATAAACAAAATAGTATTAAAAAGATCATGACCATAACATATGACTTTTTTAGTTTTTTTATTTCGTATTTATTTATGTTATAAAATTTTTATTTGATGTTTAAACATGAACACATAGGGTCAATTTGATAATAATCATGTTAAGGTGAAATAAAATAAATAGATTTTGTGTAAAATATTTCATCAAGATGTAGTTAATTAATTATATAAAATCCAATAATATTAACAAGAATTCAAAATGATACAATAAATAAAATTTATTTATATAGTTGAAAAAATCCCTCAAGGAAATATTTATTCATAAAATCCTTCCACTAATTGAGTCAGGATGCAACCACAGTTCAAAGTACATGTATGGCCTCTTTTAGGGTGATTCAAATTATCAAGGAGTTCTAAGGAATGTTTTAAATCAACTTAAACTATCTAAAATCAATGGTGTATTACCCTTATAAGAATTAGTGTAATTAGGTGGAAAGTGTTTTGGAAATCCTAGATAGGATTATAGGATCGAGGAGTCCATTTAACGGATCAATGAACTACCAATTAATATTATTGGAAATTCTACCTACCTAAATATTTTCAAGTGATTTTTTAATGCCTCTATTAGGTTATTTGAAGGGGAATATGGATCCTCTTAATTATAATATCTATATTAAAAGATATTCTTAATCAAATGTATAATGTTATTGAGACTTTATAAATCAGCGGGAGACTAATAAAATAAAAATTTATTACACAACATTTTTGGTAATCAAGATAAAGTGATAAAAATAGGACTTTATTTGTTGTATAAAATAGAATATAATTCAATATAAACCCTATACCTCTAATAAACATTGGAAAAAGGAAGTATCCTAACAAGTTTGAACTTGCAAAAGTGGTATAGGTGTTTTCTCATCATATTATGTAAAAAGTATAAGTTTTACATGATGAAGTCCTTAGTTCCTAATGGGAATTATAAGGAGGAAATCAAGGAAGAGAATTCCATCTTTTGGAAACGTGTGGATGATGCATTATACGTACAATGTTTCATTCTATCATCCATGACTAGTGAGCTCTAGAAACTCTATGAATATATGGATGCATACACCATATTTTACCATATTTGTGATGTTTATCAGTAGAAGGAAAGACAAGAGAGGTATGAGATCTCCAAGGAAGTCTTTATATGGAACCTTGATGAAGGTCCAACATATAAGCCTCATGTAGTAAATATTATTGTATGTATTGAGAGTTTTTCAATTCCAGGTTTCAAGATACCCAAGGAACTGTACATGGACCTCATGATCACCTCACTTCATATGTGCTTCTTTAGTTTTATTATGGATTTTAATATGAATAATATTGGGAAGATTCCACTAGATATCTTGAATATAATTCTCCAGGTTGTTAAAGACATGATGTATAAAATAACTTCAGTCTTTATGGTGAATAAGAGTAAGGGAAATGAGAAAATACACAAGAAAAAATCTAAATATAAGTCACCTTCGTACCACTTGGCTAAGTGGAGGAGGATCAAGGGTCAACATATGGAAAAACATTTTATTTCCTTTTCATGCAATAAAATGGGGTGCTAGAAGAAGAAATTCACCTTAGTGAATAAGCAAGGGTAATATTTAGGTGTATTCAAGATCAAATTTAATCTTTCTATTTATACAAATTAGGTATTAGATACATTTTATTGTTCTCAAATTTGTATTAAAATACACGAACCATGTGGATATAGGAAGGTTCACCATGGTTTGGTAGATCTTTGAGGTGCTAATAGAGTATGGCTAGGTAGAATAGATATTAGAGACTATAATATTGCTTTGTAGATGGGTTTAATCCCAGTTTTAAATAATTTTTATTTTGTTCACAGTGTAACAAAAACAAATTATATTTATGTACAATTTAGATATGGATGAATTTATTTTCATGTTAAAAAACGAGTTTATACTTTTAAAAATATATAATATGTTATGAGATGGAACATATTAATAATAATCATTACATAATAGTGTATGAAAACCAAATTTTTTTAATCAATAATGAATCAGGTTCACTTGAATCATATCAGAAAAAATTGTTACATCATTGTCTTTATTATATAAATTAGAATCATTTAAAAAATCTATATCAAGAGTTATATTTATAATCATTTGAACTAAAGCCTTATATAGATGTCACACTTATTTTCAAGGTAAAATGAACAAATTATTATTTAGTGGAGAGGGTGAAAGGGCCATGAAGCTTATATAATTATTTCATATAGATGTTTTTGTATATTTTCAATTTGAATCTAGGGGTTGGTACTCTTACTTAATAACTTTTACTGAATACTTTAGTAAATAGGGAGTTGTCTACTTGATGTGGTGTAAGTATAATTACATTGATAAAAATAAGGAATATAAGAATGATATAGAGAATTATCTGGGTTAGAAGATAAAAGACTATACTGAGACCATGTAAGGTATTATCTTAACCAATATTTCATCAAATATATAAGAGATTTTTGAGATTCTATCTCAACTCACTCCTCCTTATACACCACATTATAATAGTTTTAGTGAAAGGAGGAACCACACCTTATAGTAAATAGTGAGATTGATGACGTGTCATGAGATTCTTCCATTATATTTTTGGGGATACAACTTATAGACTACAATATACACACTAAATTGTGTGCTAAATAATGTAGAATACAATATTTAATTTAAGTTACAAATTGAAAAGAAACTCATTTTATTGTATATGATTTCACGGGGATGCATAGTGTTTGTTAATGCTATATATGGAAAAAACATACACCAAGAGGAAAAAAGTATATTTTTATAGGTTAAACTAAGGAAGAAGGGGTATTATATATATGATCCCTTAAACTATAAGTTTAGAGAATAATGGAAGAATCTGTTGGACATGGACAACTTAGGGTTTAGTCTTAATTTATGTGTAATTTGAACTGGACATGAAGAATGATATCATGAAAAATGGATTTAAATCATAGATTACTTGACTTGATCTCATTGTAATATCATTATTTTATAGTATCCAAGTGCATAATCTCTCTAATAGTGATCCACACATGTACAAAAAACTCTGAACATCGTTATAGAATCACTAGTGCTAGTAAGATTTATCCTGATCGCTTGCATTATTCATGGTTTATCACAACCGAATACTCTTCAAGGGTGAATAATTCTTGGTGTTATCTTAATGGACTTGGAGATAAGGAGGATGGATAACACTATATATCTTTAAAACTATCTCTAGTTTATTAGAGAGATTTTATATTTTCATTATTCACACCAATAATCAATTAAGAAAGTTATATAATTAGATATACATATATATATATATTATTGAACTTTTAGGGTTTCCTATTTGCATATAATCTCCCTTAACAAATCCTTAATTATTAGTGAACCCCATGTATTAATAATAATATAATTATTATTCACCATAAATATGCATCAAATAAGAATTATTAAATATCATTCATATTATTTCAAATCACACCATTAAACTCAGTTTTCTTATACTCCTCGACATTTAATTAAACTTGATTAATTACTATTTATTTAATATATATCAGTAAATTATTCATCAACAAATAAAATAAATATTATATTTTACAAACCTTGAAAATAAATTTTAATCATTATTTGACTTACTTTTTTCTTTCTAATAACTTGTGATAAAATGTTGGTGATTAGTAAAACCTGAATAATTATTAAGCCACCAAGCAGGAATAATATTTATTCTAACCTATGTGATTGACGACTCTTTCTTTTAATTTCTCAAAAATTAACAATAACACATAATGTAGGATTTAAATAGTATATTTTTTAATATAAGAGGGGGGGGGGGGTAATTGAGGTTTATAAAATAAAACAAACAAATTTTCTAACATTTTTAAGGAATTTTATTGGAATAATATTTTTTTAAAAACTTTATAAATAGATTAAAAAATAGTTCAATATAAATAATATATAATTTTATTAATATACACAACAATATAAAAAACTTAATATAAATTGATAACAGTATTTATAAAGTAGTTAATAAAACTTATAAAGAACCTTATTAAAAAATATTTTACACTAAAATTTCGTGTTAAGGAAGTCAATAGCCATGACTTAGGTTATACATGATATTCACCCTGTTATTGGGGATACCTTCCTTGCCATAAGATTTTTCAATCAAAAATATCATACATAAAATCTATTTTCTTAGCCT